>BSQW01000003.1:10000000-14800000 GCA_030161315.1 Eutrema japonicum | reverse complement strand
ATAAGATGCATTAAAAGATGAGATGATTTTCTTTTGAGTAGAGGGTTAGGAAAATTTCCAAAGATCCCATTATTCTACTTGGTGAGGAATGATCACACAAAGGATTGGAAACGAGGCTAGGATTTTCCTATGATGCCATTATTCGCCTACTATTTTGATAAGTTGAGAGGGAAGAACCGGGAATTCGGTGGCTAACACCATCAATACTCACGTCTCATACCTTGATGTGTATATGCAAAGCTAAAAAAATAGAAGAAAGAACATAATAAGAAATAAGTCTGGGGGAGAGAAATAATACCAGAAAGTGTGAAAAAGGGTGGTTCCTTGTCATGATATTGTATGGCAAAGAATCTAGAAGGTTCTTGGTATTAATCACAGCGATGAAACTGGCGAGGATGGCTTGATTGAACAATGCTGTGAAATAATGTGTGTAGTCTGGAAAGTTGCGAATGTTTACGGAGAAGTACATGGTGGTTAGATCAAAAACTGGTTAGGTGACATTTGGGTGCTTGGGAAAAGGGTCATTGCAACGTTTCAAGAACAGGTGAGTCTCTACGGTTTCAAACCTCTTTCTCTAGTTTAGTATTCTATTTGCTTGAGGGCAAGCAAAGGCTAAGTCTGGGGGAGTTGATATATCATGGTTTTTACCTCGTTTAAGCCATGATATAAGTCCGTTTTATAGAGTCTTTCTACTATTTCGTAGTGTTTTAGAGTTTTTTACAGGTTTTAGCACGTTTGGAGCATAATTGGAGATATTGGAGCTTTCTGGAGCATTTTGGAGCAAAGCAGACGTTCGTGTAGCTGAGTACCCGATTTGAAGCGTCGGTATCGATCGATACTGCCTAGTATCGGTCGATACTCATCGAAGCAGACACGATCCGCGACTTTAATGAAGAGTTGAAGAATTGCAAAATTGCCCATAAGACTTTATTAATTACAAGAAGCCCCAAAACGTAATTTAGGTTATTTAATAGGATTTTACAGCCACTTTAATGGCTATGCTTTATTTTACTTTGGTTTTGTGAGAGAGCTTTTTGAAGGGAGACAAGTCTGAAACTCTGTTCGTCTGAGAGAAGATTTCGAATCATTTTGTTACTCTTTATGTTTTATTTGATGATTTATTCAAACATGTTTATTGCTTCAATTTCCATGTCTGAGTAGATCTCTTGTTAGGTTCAGGGTTCTCAATAGGGTTTTCTCTGAATGCTTGGTTGATTAGTTATTAGGATTCACCATCTGAATTAGTTCTTCACCATAGGTTGTTTGCAAAGCTAATTCTAGATTGATCACCTAGAACTTAGATCTTAGGATAATTGATTAGGCGCGAAAGTGCGATTAATTACATGATAGAACCTAAGGTGAGCAAAATAATTATTCGTAAAGAGATTTGGTTTAGTTGTTTTGTGAACAAATCAAACCTGATTTAAAAAGCTGATTTAGACTTTAGGATTCTCAAAGATATTTGGAATTCCTAGGATTTAGATTTAGATAGTTTTCGCAACGAGAGTTGGTCAACTATATTTTAGTGATTTGAGTTCAAGAACTGCGCTAAATCTGAATCCTGCTAGTTAGTTTATCTGCATTCATTGATTCCCTGAGAAATACCCTGAACCAATCCTTCTCCAATTGAATTTACAACCGTTTTAATTCACGTCATGTTTTCGATACCATTGATCGCTTTATTCTCACCTATATAATCTATTGTGTGTCTCTGTGAGTCCTTGTGTTCGACCTCTACTTTACTGCAACTACTGTTTAGTACTTTTAAGGTATTAATTTGAGCATATCACTACTCCTTATCACCCTCAGACCAGTGGACAAGTTGAAGTTTCCAACAGGCAGATCAAGGAGATTCTAGAGAAGACAGTGAATGTTACCAGGAAGGATTGGTTTGCGAAGCTGGATGACGCACTTTGGGCTTACAGGACTGCTTTCAAAACACCACTTGGGACTACACCGTTTCACTTGCTGTATGGAAAAGCGTGCTATCTTCTAGTAGAAATCGAGCATAAGGCAATATGGGCTACAAAGTTGCTGAATTTCGACATCAAGTCTGCTTCTCAGAGGCGATTGATCCAGCTGAATGAACTCGATGAGATTAGGCATCATGCCTATGAGAACTCGAAGCTGTACAAGGAGAGGACTAAGGCGTATCACGACAAGAAAATCCTTTCCAGACACTTTGAACCCGATGATCAGGTACTTCTGTATAACTCTCGTTTGCATTTGTTTCCTGGTAAATTGCGTTTTCGTTGGTCAGGTCCTTTCACAGTCAAGGAAGTTAGACCACATGGTGCAATTGTCCTGACAAATCCTTCAGGTGAAGAGTTCACTGTCAATGGACAAAGGGTGAAACACTATTGGGCGAGAGACAAGATTCCAGAAGGACACATAATGCCTCTGGATGATGCACCCACTGCCTGAACGGCAGTACAGTTAAGCTAATGACGTTAAACAAGCGCTTGGTGGGAGGCAACCCATTGGTAAGTCTGTACATACGAGTCTTTTATTTTTCCAGTTTTTTGTTTTGTGTTTTGCTGTGTCACGTGAATCAGGTTCGGAGGCTAAGTATCGATCGACACCACTGGGTATCAGTCGATACCGGTTCTAAACGCACATATTATGACCGACCCCCATGTATCGATCGATACCACTTATGGTATCGGTCGATACTACCACCCAGGTAAGTTTCCTTATAAAACCCTAAGGCTTTTCTTCTTCTTCCTCATTGCCTCCATCGAGCGACACATAGCATACTCTCCCCAAAATCACCAAATCTTTGTTTCTTCACGGATTTGAGTGATTCAAGGGTCTATCCTTGTTGGATTTTCGTGCTGTTTCTCATTCTCTCACCCTTTTACTCGATCTACAAGGTATGAAACACGAATCTCCTCTTTTTCAATATGTGACCAAATGTTGGGTTTTTGATTTCTGGCTCTTAGAACTCGTTTTGTTGGATGAATACCACTTGATTAAGTTGTTCTAGGACTAGTCGGAACCCGCCTTACGCTTAATTGCCATTAGTTTTGACTTTTGGAATTTTTGGATTTGGATCTTCGTATGGTTCTAAAATCGTTTGAGTATCGATAGATACCATCTGGTATTGGTCGATGCTCTGTGTATTACTTGATAATTTTTGCTATGTTTGAGAGAGATGTTGGGTTTATGTTATTTGTCTTTTGTTGCTGATGCAGATGCAGCCCATGAAGAGGACACGAACAGAGGCCACAAGCTCGAATCCACCTGAGGATCCTCCGCATGAGTTCCGTTTGCTCGAAAGAGTTAAGCTCTTTGACGGTCTCACTTGGCGCAGAGGGATGGTGAAAACCTGTTTGGTGGGAAACCGATACAAGGTGCGATATGATGGTTCGGACGAGGATACAGATCTTCCACACGCGTGTCTACGCGCACTATCTATGACTCCTGCTGCTTCACCCTCACCGACTCGCTCTGGTCCCACTTCTCCCGTGTCTCTGGGCACAGCGTGTAGGCCTCCTTGGCCTAAGAGGAATGAGAAGGCGAGGATACCTCTGACGCAGGAATTTGAGGGTACATATAAGGAGGTTTCTGAGAGCAGGGCTTTCGTCTCCAGGCCTATTTCTGAGGAGTGGGACGATTATGATTCATTGTTCTACAACGCATGGTTGGATGTTGATGTGCGGCCCACCCGGTTCGTCGACACGCTCACTATGAGGCATCTGGGTTTTGACAGGGAGCTCGACAGATTGATCCGCAAGATCGGTTTTGGGAAGATGGCTACGAGACAGTTTGATCTTTATCCTGATCTAGTGCGCCAGTTCCTTGCTACAGTTCGCGTCTATTATACTGGTGAAGCCCCCACGACTGCACAACAGGGTATTCTGACCTTCATGATTTGGGGTGTGTGATATCGGTTGCCATTTCAGGAGCTATGCGACATCTTTGGGTTCCACAGAGACTTTTCGAGGTGTGAGTTCCCTCGTCAGTTCCTCGATATTCAGGCATTCTGGCAGCACTTTGGACACAGAGTATATGATTGCAAGACCACTACTCAGATGGATGTGCGCCATCCTGTTCTGCCCTGCATCGCGAGGATCTTGAGCAACACCCTCTTGTGCAAGATTGAGCCCAACAAGATGAGGGTGTATGGGCTTATTGTTCTCTCTATCGGTACTGGGGACATTATTGAGGATGATGCCTACGAGTGGCCTGAGATAAACCTTGTGGTAAACTTAGGTGTTGTGTTCGCGCACCACTTGGTCTCGCTGAAGACCAAACCTTTCACGGGACGTGGTGGCACGACTCGCAGGACAGAGACTAGAGTTAAGACCGAGACGGTGGGCAGTCTTCTCACTCCCATTTTTCAGCACCTTGGGATCAGTACCGCGAGCTGCTCGATTGTGACTGCACGTGATCTTATGGACGAGCAACACTTGGAGAACCTGAGGTGGCTGAAACCAGGTCGATATTGGTGTTTCAGCACTTTTGATGGGGAATTTCTGGTTCAGCTCCCCAAAACCGACCTGACAGACATTGGTGACGATCCTGCTCAGTTGCTTTTCACGCCTAATCCAGTGGACATTCATGCTGCACCTGTTACTCGTCGTCGAGGAGGAGCCTCATCTAGAGGCCGTGTTCCTGCTGTTGCTGGAGGTCGACCACGACGTTCGCGACGTGTGCGTACACCCGCTGCTACTCCTGCACTTTCTCTTCCTCCACTGCCTGACATGGAGATGGATCCTTTTCAGCGATACATCGTCGAGAGTCTACATACGATTTGGAGTGCCATATCACGATGTTAGATGTAAAGAACGAAATATACTTTCTCAAATGCGATTTTTTGTATTTGTGTTTTATGTGTATAGAGAAAAGTAGTGTATCATAATTAAAAGATTTATAATTAAAATAGATATTGCAGTTAGGTTATAATCTTATATAAAAACAAATTTACATCTTCACATATATATCTACATCTATATTTTTTTTTTGGTCTACTAGATTTCACAAAATGTAGATTTTAAATAGATTATTTTCATGACAAATCCATGACCAAAAAATTAATAATATGTATCTATTTATGCAGTTTTTTAAGAAAATGGTGCAACATTCATTGGCGATAACAATGAACAAAAGAAATCTAGAAAGCGTGTTATGTGGACTCTAAGTTGTAAACCATGTAATGTGGCAATACATGAAAGTCGAGAATTTGAGCAAAAAGATATGGGCTGAAGACAGTTTTGTTGAACCTACATGCTACCGGAAATATAAAAGATATCCATATCCATTTATTTTCTTACTATGCTATTTGAGAATCTACCTACCTAATAATATAATTTTCTTTCTATTATTTGTATTTTTGCTTGGAATGATCACAACTTCTCTCTTACCACATAACTAGGACTTAACCCCTGCAGTAGACTAAAATATTATTCGAGCTAACCCGTAAAACATATAATATTGAAAACATAACTATATTAATTATTATGCACCGTTTAATGACTCTAGTTTTGTGGTTGGTTCAGAAACTCTTAAAAAAAAAAAAACTTGTTGTGTCTAACTTTTTATAAAATTAGTAAAATAATTTTCAACTTTTATTTTGATATAAATTCAAATAAAATATAATAAACTATAGTAAAAAATATATTAAGATTTTGAATAGATTTTTTTTCTTTGAATATAATATATATATTGATTATTATTTAAAAAATATATAGTAGATAACATCTTTAATGCAAAATAAATATTTTCCATATTTTTATCACTAATTATAAAAGACAAGTATACCCTTTTCTATTTCAATTATTCTTTGTTATTTGTAATGACATACAAAACAAAGTTCATTTTCAAAAATGTCTTCTTAAATAATATTATAGAGATAAACAAAATTATGAACATGGACTTTAACCAAAATATATAATCACTTAAAACTAACTCATGTTTTCAACACAACGTCTCAGTGTCTGGCTTTTGCTATCCCTGGTTTGAGATTTTCTCATCTGCATAACGCCTCTGCAATCCCTGAACGTCCCCTCATAAATCTTTGAACTTCTCCAAAGGGACTCAACTCCTGGCTTCTAAATTAAGCCATCCACGTCGACATAAATATTGGCCAAAATATTCGGCCAATGTAGGGTCCAAAACTGTTGTGCCCCCTTCTTAAACCAATAATGTTGAGCCACATCATATGATTTCGGCACGAGTATACGAAAGTTATTAAAAACTTAAGGCCACAATAAGCCCACCATAATCAAAATAATTGCTCCTTCCGTATATCCATCCAACAAGCTCAAATAGTACAACGTTAAACAAATCAAATATCAGCCAAACTAAACAACTTAACCACCTCCAGTGAAGGGAAATTGAAATAGGTCCAATAGAAAAGCCTAAAACCTAAGATACCAGCCCAAAACGAAAACCCAAAACATAGATTCACTCATCTAAATTCATCGCCTCTTTCGTCACCTAAATGACAGAGTATTCAATTACTGCAGGAAAACTGGAACTTCATACAACTACATCATCAAGATTTTTCTTCGATCAATCTCTAGACAGTGTACGAAAATTTGGTAAAAGGGAAAAATATATATTTCAAGACAAGTTTGCTAACATACCAAATATGATCATGACACATACGATGCAATTGGAATCCCTTCATCGGACGATCAAGACCATAAATACCATACCAAGAAAGTATTGGCATAATTGTTTTTAATAATATAAGGTGCCTATTGACATCAATAAATTATAATTTCTCTACGATGTATCCTAAACTCTCGGCTCTGTTTTTTAATATTCTTGTTAATGAATGAAGTCAGCGGTATACAAAAAAATTAAATACAAATATGAAGGCATCGAATCAACTACTAAATGACAAAAAATTATTAATATTGTTTTTTACAATGCAAACATAAATACAAGCATACTACAAGCAAGGGATCTCCACATCCACATATATAATAGTTTTATAATTAAATGTTATTTTTTAATTGAACATGACATGGTAGACCATATATACATATAAAAATAAAATGATAACAATATAAATTTTATATCAATTTACTAACTCTTTTTAGAATAATTTTTTCAAATGCTAATGTTGAAAATACTAAATCCAAGATTAAAAAAAACGGCACACCACAACTCATACAAATACCAATTAAAAACAAATAGATCATTTAAGAAATAATCATAGAGAAAACAAAAAATCTCAAACGATTAATATAACATTTCACAAACGTCAAAATCTTATAATAAAAAATAATTAATAAAAAAATATTAATAAACGGATAAAATATTAAAAACTTTCTCTCAAACAACAGTATGATAAAAAATATATGTAACAAATTTTTTTTTTGATATACTACGCGCGTCAATAATTTAATCATTGATGGAGATTTCGTAAATTTGATTTCTTTATTTTTTATCAATCATAGCAGAAAATGTTTTTTCAAAAAAACAAAATACATGAAAAACCCGGGATGCTGGTAAATTGATTCGGATTAATCATAGATTTTGGAATTGTCTCTGTATTTAAAAGTATAAGAGATTAGTTGATTCTGGTTTCAGGTATTCGTGCCACCACATCCTTTGATCAAACACAGGATCTCCGTCCTAAGAAATGACTGAAAGTGAATGAATTCCCCTTGAAGAGTTCATTGTATTCACTGCTGACCAAGAAATTAGATTCGGGCCGAAGAAGACGCAGTAGCCTGATGTAAATCTTCTCGTGTCTGGACAACCTGCCTAGTCAGCGTCGGAATACGCAGTGAGAGAACCCAACATTCCTTTAACAAGCTGGAGTCCATGAGATAAAGTACCCTTGATGTATCTGATGATGCGCTTGAGAGCTTGGAGATGTGGCTGTCTTGTATCGTGCATATATAAACAGATTTGATGCACTGTATACGAAATATCGGGTCTTGTGAAGGTTAAGTACTGCAGAGCTCCCGCGAGACTTATGTATTCTGTTGCATTTTCGACGGGGTCCCCGGAAGTGGCTGAAAGTTTCGATTTCAAATCCACCGGTGTCGCACATGGCTTGCAGGTTGTCATCCCAGCTCGATTTAATATCTCCTTTGCGTAAGAAGCTTAATTTAGGAATAGTCCTTTCTCGTTGTAGGTCGCCTTTATCCCGAGAAAGTGATGTAATTTCCCCTAATATGACATTGGAAATTCAGTTTTGAGAGCCTTGATAATTTGCTGCAACAATTGTGTGGAGGAGGTTGTCAAGAGGATGTCGTCGACATATAACAAGATGTATGCTGTATCAGCTCCTTTCTTGTACACAAATAAAGAGACATCGGCTTTGCTTGTGACAAAACCCATGTTAGTGATGAATTTTGCAAAGCGAGAATTCCAAGCCCGAGGAGCTTGCTTTAAGCCGTAAATTGCCTTTTGGAGTTTGCAAACGTGATTGGGAAAGTTTTTATTGACGAATCCGGGTGGCTGATGCATATAAACCGTTTCTTCTAAATTGCCTTGTAGAAACGCATTTTTGACATCTAATTGATGTATCGACCAATCACAGGCAACTCCAATATTTAGCACCGAGCGAATCGTTGCAGGTTTCACCACCGGGCTGAATGTCTCTGTGAAATCTACTCCTGCCTCCTGCGATTTGCCATTAGCTACTAATCGCACTTTATGTCTCGTGAGTGTACCATCTGCATCAAATTTGTGTTTGAAGAGCCACATGGAACGAACGATGTTGACATTTGGAGGCCGCGGTACAAGGTTCCAAGTTCCTGCCTTAATCATAGCATCATACTCATCAGTCATCGTTGGGGTCCAATTTGGATCATTTATAGCTTGAAGGTGACTTTTTTGTAGAGGAGATATATCGGTGGTTAGGAGAGTGAGGATGTGTTTAGGTTTTCGAATCCCATATTTACTCTGTGTCGTCATGGTATGACGAGTATGAGGCATATGAGGTTCCGAAGGAGGATTATGGTTATGCACAGTAGGGCATGAAGCAAATCGGTTGACTTGTAAAATTCATCTCTCAACTCTGAATCGGCGTTGTTGTGAATCCAATTTTTCCAGTTGCTCTAATGAATCAAGATTCCAGAATAATTTGGTTTGTAGCTTGATTCCTTCGGGTTTGGTTGGAAGAATTCTTTGAACGCACGTATGTCCGAATCGCGTATGATGGGAATCACTTGACTTGGAAATTGAATAATTTCTTCATCTGAACTCGGATTAGACTGATTCCACTTCGAGGACTTCTCTAGTTGAGGTGAGAATATATTTCAGTTGAGCTGCATCATCTTGGGCTCGTAGTCTTCGTATTTTGGTTTGATGACCGCTTCACAGCTCCTTAACAGCGTTTGATCTCATGTATGTTATAGCACGAAATTAAAAGTTTAAGTATGAGATTCAAATTATTAAGAAGTTGATGTATGTTTTAGCACCGGTTACAAATTCAGGTCGGAAAAAGCCAAATTTCCGGAGTTGATGTATGTTTTAGCACCGGTTACAAATTCGGGTCTGAAATTAACATTTTTGAATAGTTGAGGTATGAAAAAGTCAATTTTCCGTGCCAATTTTTTACCTTCAACAATTGGATTATAGGTATATCGAACTTACAAACCTTTAGAGAGGTAAGTGGGATATATGCTTGACAGCGTTTTTGTTTTTCTTAGAGTCATAACCGGGGATTCGGTGGTAAACACCATCAATACTCCCGTTTCAAACCTTAATGTGTATATGCAGATCTAAAAAAAGAAAGAGAAAACAATATTGAAAAGTGTGAAAATTGGGTAGTTCTTTTGTCATGATATTGTATGGGAAAGAATCTAGAAGGTTCTTGAACATTGGCTGCAGCGATGAAACTGGCGATGAGGGGTTTATTGGACAATGCTGTGAGATAATGTGTAGAGTCTGGGAAGCTGTGAATGTCTACAGAGAAGTACATGGTGGTTAGATCTGGGGCTGGTCAGGTGATATCTGGAAAACTTAAGAAAAGGGTCATTGCGATGGTTCAGGAACATGTGAGTCTCCGTGTTTTCAAACCTCTTTCTCTGATTTAGTTTTCTGTTTTGCTTGAGGGCAAGCAAATGCTAAGTCTGGGGAAGTTGATATATCATGGTTTTTACCCCTTTTTAGCCATGATATAAGTCTTTTTTTAGAGTATTTCTAGTGTTTTCGTAGTATTTTAGAGTATTTTCAGGTTTTATGTACATTTGGAGCATAATTGGTGATATTGAAGCATTATGGAGCTTTTTAGAGTTAAGAAAAGATCGTGTAGCTGAGACAGCCGATTTGATGCCCGAGTATCGACCGACACCACATATGGTATCGATCGATACCAATTGCAGAGAGACACGAGTCGCGACAATTTGAAGATTGAAGAATTTGCAATCTGCCCCTGAAGACTTTATTATTTACAAGAAGCCCCAGAACGTACCTTAGGTTATTTATTAGGTTTTTCAGCCACTTTTGTTGGCTACGCTTTATTTTACTTTGGTTTTTGAGAGAGAGCTTTTGTGAGGGAGAAAAGTCAGAACTCTGTTCGTCTGAGAGAAGATTTCGAACCCTCTTGTTACTCTTTCTTATTGTTTAATTTAATGATCTATTCAGTTATGTTGATTGTTTTATTCTCCACGTCTGAGTAGATCCATCTTAGGTTTAGGGTTTTCTCATAGGGATTTCTCTGATTGCTGGTAATTGATTAGTTAGGATTCACCATCTGAATTAGTTATTCACCATAGGTTGTTTTCAAAGCTAATTCTGGATTGATCACCTATAACTTAGATCTTAGATTAATCAATTAGGCACGACAGTGCAATTGAGAAATCTGACAGAACTTAGGGTGAGCAAATTGACTATTCGCAAAGAGATTTGGTTTAGTCGATTTGTGAACTTATCAAACTCGGTATTAAGGCTGATTTATTCTTAGGAATTTTGCAAAGAGATTTGAGATTCTGAAGTTTAGATTTAGATAATTCTCGCAACGACAGTTGGTTAATTATAACTTAGTGATTTGAGTTCAAGAACCGCGCTAAATCTGAATCCTGACTGATTGGTTATCTGCATTCATTGATTTCCTGAGAAATACTCTGTGCCTATATTCTCTCCATCGATTTTATATCATGTTCTATCGTTTATTGCTTTTGTTTCAATTGAATTGCTTAGCTTGATTCGAAACTATTTGGTATATTGTGTGATTTTCTTGAGTCTTGTGGTTCGACCCCTAAATATACTGCAACTACAGCTTAGTCCTTTTAGGGTATTATATTTGAGCTTATCAAAATTTGGCGCCGTTGCCGGGGAGTCTAAAAATCGCCAGTAGATTTTAGCTATCGAGTTTAGACTAAGTTCGTCGGTATCGATCGATACCATTGGTGTCGGTCGATACTCGTCGTGCTGTTTTTTGATTTTTGGTTACTTACGTGTCTTGTATTTTGTGTTTCAGGTGTATGCCCACTCGCAAAACCCGGAGGAACAAGCGCACTGAGCTACTTAATCTATCCAACAAGGAGCTAGCAAACTTGGAACATGCAAACAGAAAAACAAAGCAGCCAACAGAGATGAATAACCCAGTGGTATTAACTCGTGATGAAGCTGGAGCTTTGAGAGGCCAAGAGGGTCAATTGTGCAATGAGAGAGGGCAGCGACTTGATGAAGTTGGAAACGTCTTTGCCCGTGCAGCTGTTGTGAATGTTGGGAATGATGTCGTTGATCGTGGTAGAACGATTGGTGAATACAACAGACCTGATCAGTTCTATGCCAATCGGTCAGCGATTCGCCCTCCTACTTTTCAGAGGAATGACTTTGAGTTGAAACCTGCATACTTCACTCTTGTGGGTCAGCACCCTTTTCATGGTCTTTCTCATGAACACCTGATGGATCACATTGAGAAGTTTGAGGATTTGGTCACTAGCATCAAATACAATGTAGTGTCCAATGACTTCTTCTGTAAGCTCTTCCCATACTATCTTTGTGGAGATACAGCTAATTGGCTTAAGCAGTTGCCCTCTGGATCACTGACTACTTGGGAGGAGACAAAGAATGCCTTCCTGAACAATTTCTATGATGATGCCAGATCCGAGGAACTCAAGAATAAGATCTCTCAGTTTTCTCAGAGCGACTGAAGCGTTTAAGGCTGCTTGGACCAGATTCAGATCATATCAGAGGGACTTTCCACATCACGGGTACACTAACGTTCAACTACTGGGTATATTCTTCAGAGGGATTGATTGGAGGTATCAGATGCCTTGGATGCTGCGAGCAATGGAAACTTTAACACCAGATATTCTGACGACGCTTATGTGCTTATTGAGAACTTGGCATTTAGCAATAGTACCAAGAATGCAGATTTTGAGCGCAGGAAGCAGACTGGTGGTATGGATGGTTCGCAGATTGTTGAGGTTCAGTCCAAGCTGGACTCTGTGCACAATCTTCTGATGGGGAAGACGAAGAAAGCAGTACACTTTGCTGATGAAGTCGTGAATGTGGAAGAAGATGAAGTGGAGGATGTTAACTACGTTGGTGGTTATGGTTTTCAGGGTCAGCGATTTGGGTACAATAACAACCGAAACTTCAAAAACAATATTCAGCGAGGTGGATACAAGTTCGAGGGAAACCAATCTGGTTTTAGAGCAAATCAATATGCACAGAAATCACTCCAGAGCAGCGACTTCACTCGCAATTATGGGAACTCGTCGTACCAGCCTATCTCTCCCAAGTCCTCAGAGAGTAAGATGGAATCCATGTTTGAACAGATTCTTCAGGGACAGCAAAAGTTGTAAGTGGATTTCAATGGGAAGATTTACTCTCTGTACACTGAACTGAATGGGAAAATTGAAGCTCTCAATCTTTCTCAGAAGAAGCTGGAAACTCAGGTTGCTCAGACTACAGTAGCTGTGAGAAGGCAGAAAGGTTTTCTTCCAGGGAAAACTGAGAATTTAAGGGCACACATCAATGCCATCACCTTGAGGAGTGGAAAAGAGGTGATTACAGGAGTGAAGAACAGCCCAATTGCAGAAAATTTCGTCGATCTTGCTGAAGATGGCGACTGGGATTCTTAAAATCCCCGTGTATCGACCGACACCAGCCAGTGTCGATCGATACCAGTTTAGACACCTGCTCGAGGAGATCCAAAATCCCGTGTATCGATCGATACTCCCCCTGTATCGGTCGATACTGAGACACAGATCGAGAAGGAACCTATGGTGGTCGAGGAAAGGGTTTACAAACCCAAGGTACCCTACCCTCTTCCTCCTAGGAAGTTGAAGAATGATGTGGAGGATTCCAGATTCAAGGCAATACTAGACAAGTTGGTCATTGAGCTTCCCTTCATCGATGCTATTAAGACTTCTCCAGCTTTCAGGAGATATGTGAAGAATATGGTGTCTAGGAACGTGAACCTTGAGGACGGTGTCATGATGATTGCAGCTGAGTACAGCGCAATTCTACTCAAAACGATCCCAAAGAAGCTACGAGACCCAGGGAGCTTTGTTTTGGACTGCACTATTTTCACAGAGAGATTCGAGCGTTCTCTCTGCGATATTGGGTCGAGTGTGAATCTCATGCCACACTCAGTTGCTAAGCGAATGGGGATGACAGATTTCCAATCTACAAGGATCTCGCTGGTACTTTCTGATCGCCCAGTGCGACTTCCAGAGGGAATACTCGAAGATGTCCCAATCAAGATTGAAAATTGCTTGATCCCAACAGATTTCATCGTCCTGGAGTACGATGCTGAGGCTAAGGATCCTATTATCCTGGGCATACCATTCCTTGCAACTGTTGGAGTTTTGATTGATTGCAAGAATGGACATATAGCTCTCAACATCGGTGACTTGGTTATGTCGTTCAATATGGAGAAGATGATGAAGAGACCAACCATCGATGGGCATACTTTATTTGTGGATACATTCAGCGACATAGCTGAGGAGTATTTCTTGGAGATGCATCCTTAAGAACCATTGGAGAGAGCATTAGTATGCTCTGATGACTCAGATGAGTTTCTGAGTGATGCTGCTGATGGGTACGCTAAGATGCTCGATTCGACTGATGCAATATCGATCGATACCCACTGTATCGATCGACACCAGGCGTGTGCGATAGAGGAGTTGGCCGAAACTCCTAAGAAGGCTGGTGAGCTTGGTGATTGGAGTGAGGAGAAAGCTCCTAAGATCGAACTCAAGCCACTCCCGGCCGAATTAAGGTATGTTTTTCTTGGTCCTAATTCCACATATCCTGTGATTGTTAATGCTTCCTTGAACAACGCAGAGATTACCTTACTACTAAGCAAGTTACGCAATTATCGTAAAGCTCTCGGCTATTCTCTTGATGACATTTCAGGTATCTCCCCAGATCTATGCATGCACAGGATTCACCTGGAGGATGAGTCAAAGTCTTCGATTGAGTGTCAGAGGAGGCTGAATCCGAACCTGAAGGAAGTGGTCAGGAAGGAGGTGATGAAGCTGTTGGAAGCAGGAATTATCTACGTCATCTCGGATAGTTCTTGGGTTAGTCCAGTTCACGTTGTGCCTAAAAGGATGAGGTATAACTGTGGTGAAGAACGAGAAGGATGAGCTGATCCCTACAAGGACAATCACTGGTCACAGGATGTGTATTGATTACAGGAAGCTGAATGCGGCCACAAGGAAGGATCACTTCCCATTGCCATTCATCGACCAGATGCTGGAGTGGTTAGGTAGTCACCCATACTACTATTTTCTCGATGGGTACTCAGGCTTTTTCCAGATTCCTATACATCCAGAAGACCAGGGGAAGACGACTTTTACATGTCCTTATGGCACATTCGCCTACAGAAGAATGTCATTTGGATTATGTAACGCTCCAGCGACCTTCCAGAGATGTATGATGTCGATTTTCACAGACATTATTGAGGAGTTTATGGAGGTGTTCATGGATGACTTTTCAGTGTATGGATCGTCATTCAAGGATTGTCTGGATAACTTGTGCAAGGTGCTTCAGCGATGCGAGGAGAAGCACTTAGTTCTTAATTGGGAGAAGTGCCACTTCATGCTACAAGATGGCATCGTTCTTGGGCACAGGGTTTCCAAGGCAGGGATCAAAGTTGACAAAGCCAAGATTCAGGTCATGACAAGCCTTCAGCCGCCGCGATCTGTCTCTGAGATTCGAAGTTTCCTTGGTTATGCTGGGTTTTACGAGAGGTTCATCAAGGATTTCTCTAAGCTTGCACACCCACTCACCGCCCTGTTGTGCAAGGAAGTCAAATTTGATTTCACACCTGATTGCCTTGCAGCCTTCGAGGAGATTAAGAAGGCATTGGTGAGTGCTCATATTGTCCAACCACCTGATTGGAGTTTACCTTTTGAGGTTATGTGCGATGCGAGTGACTTTGCTGTTGGAGCTGTATTGGGTCAGATGAAAGACAAGAACCTCCATGCTATTTATTACGCCAGCAGGACGTTGGATGATGCTCAGCGAAATTACAGCACCACTGAAAAGGAGTTACTTGCAGTTTTTTTCTCTTTTGAGAAATTTCGATCCTACTTGATTGGGAGCAAGGTTATTGTTCACACCGACCATGCTGCTCTCAAATACTTGCTGAATAACAAGGACCTCAAACCTCGTCTTTGCCGATTGGTACTTTTGCTACAAGGGTACGATATCGAGATCAAAGACAAGAAGGGAGTTGAGAATGGAGTTGCTGACCACCTATCGCGAATAAAGATCGATGAAGACGTGCCTATTGATGATTTCTTGCCAGAGAAGCGTATCTACTTCATTGAGACTCAGCTTCAGGATGTATGTTCCGAAAATCTGCAATTTTCACGAGTGCAGACATCCGGTATCGATCGATACTCACCTAGTATCGGTCGATACCCGTTACCATTCGGACCTGTTTTGCCTATGGACTACATCGATTTATCTGAGAAGTATCTAGCCGCTGTCTTTGACCCCGATCGACCATGGTATGCATATATAGCTAATTACCTTGCTGCATATAATGAGCCGAAGCATCTCAAGAAGTATGAGAAGAAGAAGTTTATGCGCGAGATGAGGCGATTCTTCTGGGATGAGCCTTACCTATACAAGCACTGCTCAGATGGTATCTACAGAAGATGTGTTGCAGAGTCTGAGGTGCCTGCTATTCTTTTTCATTGTCATGGGTCTGAGTATGCTGGACACTTTGCTACTTTCAAGATAGTATCTAAGGTTCTTTAAGAAGGTTTCTGGTGACCTACGATGTTCAAGGATGCTCACGCGTTTATCTCACAGTGTGATGTCTGTCAGAGGAGAGGGAAAATCAGCAAGAGATATGAGATGCCACATAATTTCATCCTTGAGGTTGAAGTTTTCTATTGCTGGGGCATAGATTTCATGGATCCTTTTCCCCCATCACATGAGAACAAGTACATATTGGTTGCTGTAGACTATGTTTCCAAGTTGGTGGAAGCGATTGCCTGCAAAACCAATGACTCTTCAGTGGTTCTTAAGTTGTTTAAGACCATTATCTTCCCTCGATTTGGAATACCTCGAATTGTTATAAGTGATGGTGACACTCACTTTATTAACAAAGTTTTCGAGAAGCTGCTGAAGTAACATGGTGTGAATCATCGTGTGGCTACTCCATATCATCCCCAGACTAGTGGGCAGGTCGAAATCTCCAACAAGCAAATCAAAGAGATTTTGGAGAAGACAATGGGTACTACTAGGAATGATTGGTCTGCGAAGTTGGATGACGCGCTATGGGCCTACAAGACTGCTTACAAGACGCCGCTGGGCACTACACCCTTTCACTTGATGTATGGGAATGCTTGTCATCTTCCGGTGGAAATCGAGCATAAGGCAACATGGGCTTCAAAGATTATGAACTTTGACATTTGACATCAAGTCTGCTGCCGAGAGGCGACTGATTCAGCTGAATGAGCTGGATGAGATTAGGCATCACGCCTATGAGAACTCGAAGTTGTACAAGGAGAGGACTAAGGCATATCACGACAAAAAGATCCTCTCCACACACTTCGAACTCAACGACCATGTACTTCTGTATAACTCTCGTTTACAATTGTTTCATGGAAAATTGCGTTCTCGTTGGCCAAGTCCTTTCACGATCAAGGAAGTCAGACCACACAGTGCAGTTGTCCTGCTAAGTACATCAGGTGAGGAGTTCACTGTCAATGGACAAAGGGTAAAACACTATTGGACGAAAGCCGAGATTCCAAGAGGACACATGGTGCCTCTGGATGATGCACCCACCGCCTGATCGTCGGTAAAGTCAAGCTAGTGACGTAAAACAAGCGCTTGGTGGGAGACAACCCACTGGTGAGTCTATACATATTTCATTTATTTTTGTATTTTTCATTTCTGTGTTTTGTGTTTTCGTGTGAATCAGACGAAAAGGGTCTGTGTCGACCGATACCATCACTGGTATCGATCGACACCAGGAGAAACAGACGTTGCATCGACCAATGGTCCTTGTATCGATCGACACCAGTAATGGTATTGGTCGATGCCCAACGCGCAGGTAACTTCTCTGATTTTCACGTCTCCGCTCAGCTGTTTTGGTTTCTTTCACCGACTCTAGACTAGATAACAATGGGGACAGTGTTGTTTAAGTCTGGGGGAGGTAGTTGCAAAATTTTATAAGCTCAAATATAATAACCTACAAGTACTAAGCTGTAGTTGCAGTATATTTAGGGGTCGAACGACAAAGACTCAAGAAAATATCACAATATACCAAATAGTTTCGAATCAAGCTAAGCAATTCAATTGAAACAAAAGCAATAAACGATAGAGGATATAAAATCGATGGAAAGAATATAGGCCCATGGTATTTCTCAGGAAATCAATGAATGCAGATAACCGATAAGTCAGGATTCAGATTCAGCGCGGTTCTTGAACTGAAATCACTAAGTTATAATTAACCAACTGTCGTTGCGAGAATTATCTAAATCTAAACTTCAGAATCCCAAATCTCTTTACAAAATTCCTAAGAATAAATCAGCCTTAATACCGAGTTTGATAAGTTCACAAATCGACTAAACCAAATCTCTTTGCGAATAGTCAATTTGCTCACCCTAAGTTCTGTCAGATTTCTCAATTGCACTGTCGTGCCTAATTGATTAATCTAAGATCTAAGTTCTAGGTTATCAATCCATAATTAGCTTTGAGAACAACCTATGGTGAAGAACTAATTCAGATGGTGAATCCTAACTAATCAATTACCAGCAATCAGAGAAATCCCTATGAGAAAACCCTAAACCTAAGATGGATCTACTCAGACATGGAGAATAAAAAAATCAACATAACTGAATATATCATTAAATTAAACAATAAGAAAGAGTAACAAGAGGGTTCAAAATCTTCTCTCAGACGAACAGAGTTCTGACTTGTCTCCCTCACAAAAGCTCTCTCTCAAAAACCAAAGTAAAATAAAGCGTAGCCAACAAAAGTGGCTGAAAAACCTAATAAATAACCTAAGGTATGTTCTGGGGCTTCTTGTAAATAATAAAGTCTTCTGGGGCAGATTGCAAATTCTTCAATCTTCAAATTGTCGCGACTCGTGTCTCTATGTAATTATTATCGATCGATACCGTAAGTGGTGTCGGTCGATACTCGGGCATCAAATCGGCTGTCTCAGCTACACGATCTTTTCTTAGCTCCAAAAAGCTCCAGAATGTTTCAATATCTCCAATTATGCTCAAAACGTACCTAAAACCTGAAAAGACTCTAAAAGATTACAAAAACACTAGAAAGATTCTATAAAAAAAATGTATATCGTGGCTAAAAAAGGATAAAAACCATGATATATCAATGTCCATATGTACATCTTCATGGAGCTGAACACAACACACACAAAACAAAAGTAGTGAGAATTGTTATTGTCAAAGGAGGAAAAAAAGATATGATAACAATAAACAATGATTGCAGTTATAAGAGTTTATAGATAAAACACCACTCATGCAACCTATAAATAAAAGTAAATCTGTTCTGAGATGATAGCATATATATTAGTATTGATTAATTGAGAAATCAAAAATTTTGGAGCTTCCTCGTGGCGCTAGACGTGTCCTCCACTCTTTGCGGCCACATCTTCTTTTTGGCACCTGCAGTGATTTCATCAAGAATAAGTTTGATGATGTGGATTGTTTGGCAAAATCATTTGATGATGTCGCTCAACGTTATTGGTTGAAGGAGTTGACGCGTGAGTTTTCATACATATCATTGACCGATTATTTATGTGATTATTTTTGTCCATGTGGCAACCTGAGAAGCCTGGAATCCAGCCCCTTTTATATAAAGGAGATACTTTTCTATTCTAAAAAAAAATAATAATAAACAATTGAAGAAAAAACAAAATTAAAAAAAAAGGAAAAAAATAGGAAATCAGTCAAATCCCACACTAGACGATGATGACCGTACACCATCCCGGCGATGAAATTAGAAGCCATTGAAGCCAATTCTTCCAAATTCAGGTTCTTCTAATTTTAATGTGTTTTAGCTTTAATATATCGAGTCTATTATTCGATTTTGCTTTAGAAACGAATTTTGTTTTTGTATTTGCAATTTAGGGAGGAGAAAGGAGCTTTCTATGTTTGTAATTAATGGACATTGGGGGTCGATAACAGAACTCATGTTCTGGGTTGATTAGGACATAGCTTTGGTATTTCTAGGATTGTAGTGTTTGAATCACGTATCGAATCGTGGGACTAGTTCGACCCTCCGAATTCACCGAAGGGAGTTTGCAGACCTTTATAAGGAATAACAACTGGGTATTACTGAGAGAAGTGGAATAACTGGAACAATTGCGTATTATTGAGAGAAGTAGAATAATCTGAGAGAAGAAGTTAAACTGGAACAACTAGTATTACTGATACAAGGCTGTAGGTCCGTTGTAATGTAGTTTTTTTAATTGTTTTTTCAAGAGACAATGAGCAACACAACTTTCTCTATTGGAGGATATAATACCGGTGATGATTTCCGATGGAATTCTAAAGACAATTGCATGTATGTGATATTGTTTAGGGAATCATCTATGGATGAGATAACGTATTCGATGTTAGTGCATAGGATATGCAGGAAGATTGGGGTAGATCAATCTATGAAGAAGCTGAAATTGAGTTACCTTCCGGTGCTAGTGAATGATAGTCTTCCTGTATATATCGATGATGATGATGACGTTTATGTTTATCTAACGGATGTGGATAAAGAGCTATGTAGAAATGCTTTGCATGTAGAGGTCATAGAAGATATAGAGGGATATGTATATAGTTCATTTGGTGTGAATTATGGTGACGAGGAGACATCAAAAGAACTAGATGAAGAGGTGAAAGGGAAGAAAGCAAGGAAAAATGTTTACATCGACGAACATCGCCGCATAAATAAGCGAGTTGGTTGTTGTAGTAGCAATTCAAACGTTACGGTGTAATTTGTATTGTTTTCTGTTGTATTGTACTCTTGAGTATCACTGGAACAAATAAGCACACAACTAATTTCAATTGATCATATACTAGCAATTCAAACGTTACGGTGTAATTTGTATTATTTTTCTGTTGTATTGTACTCTTAAGTATCACTGGAACAAATAAGCACACAACTAATTTCAATTGATCATATACTCTTTCCAAAAAGGTAATATATGTACAACTAAGTAATATTATAAACAAGGAAGTTACAACTACAATCACAACTTTCTGAAAAATCACGACTCCCTATATTTATCTAGAGCGTTAGGGTTCTCTCACAAATCGCCAATCGTCCCAATCCCTTCCCAGTTAGTAAAAAAAACTCAAATATGGGTGATGGGTTTTCAAATCACCATCGGAAATCCAGATCAAGATTCTCGTCACGGCATGGAGCGATTCGGTTCGAGATATGTGCAATTCCAAGATTACTTGCAAACATTTGAAGAATATACTTGAAACTCCCTATTTCTACAATTAAGGTTTATTTTAAAAATTCCCCAAATCGAACTAGATTTGAAACCAATAACTTTATCTATTACATGATATAGGTCGATCAACTTAATATTCATGTATGAGCCTAGGGTATTCGTGGATCCCCAGTGGGTTGCTCTCAAACAAACATGTTATGTACATGGCAATCCTTTAGCGATCCTACTTAGAGGGATGTCGGAATTCATGTTTGGGGAGAACCTCAAGCGGGAATCGATGATGTCAAACTGTCTGCGGATGTTGGTTTCGATATAGCTGAGTATTATTATGGTGTTATTCGGAAAGTTTTGTGGATTGATGGGGCTGATAACGATCCAAATTCTGATATAACTCGGGAATTTTGTGTAGCGACGTGGTTGTCAATGGAGAAAGAAGGCGGTAGGGAGTGGATAGTGTGCCTTTCAGAGTCTTTCAAATCTCGATGGAATAGCCTGGATATGGATCGCTTAGACGAATGCAATTGTGGTGTCCATATCCAATTTCCGGGATAAAAAATGTGTGATCCTTGCTTCTGGGCTATCGAAAGGTTTGCGTTCTCCTATAAGATGCGAGACTATTTTCCGGTTTGGTTATTGAATCGATCTCTGTATTATTAAGAATTAAGAATGAATCAACTTTATGTGTATCATCCGTTTCTTTGTAATAATCCATTTTTTCACTTTATTATCTATATAATCTGAATGTTTTGGAATACTAGAGAAACTATATACAACTATGTTTTTGTTTGACTAGAAACGGTAGGAGCAACTAGAAATACTACGAACAATTAAGACAACAATTATTTGGGTATCCCAAATTAAGAACAACTAGAAATACTGGAAATATTTCAAAATACAAAGAACAACAAACCCCAAATTAAGAGAAAAATAAGCTGAAGGTGGCAAAATTCGGGAATTTTGTGTTTTGTATATGTAATTTTCATACACAAATAATAAATTGATATAACATTTATTAGTTACACAAAATATTTTTTTTGGATAATGTTTTTTTTATCATATTCTTGTTTTTCCATCAAACACCTTATACTTTTATGATGACTTTGTTAATTTAAACCACCTTATAATGCAAAAGATAGGGAAAATGTGCTATAAGACATATTATTGCATGAATACATTGGAAATGTACTTAAAGTATCAAATGTTATTGGTAAAACCAACAAATTAAAGTTTAATTCACGGTAATACTAATTTAAGTGAAATATCCCCAAAGTACAAATGTTTGGAAGGGAGAACAACTATACAACTTGGAAGTATATGTTAAATTCAAATTTTTTTAGATTTTGGATTTCCCTCCGAATTAAAAGGGAGATTTTTTTTTCCCGAATAAACTTTGAATTAAAAGTGAGATTTTTTTTTTCATTTCTCACAATCGAAAAAACCCCAAATCGATTTCAAACTCTCCCCCTCTAAGAACCCTAAACTCGATTTTTCAAAATCGATTGCTCACATCGGGAATCCATCCAAGATTCAACCCGACTCGACTTAAATCCGCAAAATCACCAAATCGATTTCAAACTCTCCCTCTAAGAACCCTAATATTCAAATTCTCTCGCTCTCTCAGGTCCGCTCTTAATTTTGCCAATCTCTCTACTTCTTCATTAGCTTGTTGAATTTCATATTGTTTTCCAAGGAGCAGACATCAATTGTTTCTTGGTTTTAAGCTTGATATTGATAGCTTTGTGGGTTGTTTCTCACATTTAAAACCTTCATATGGTACTAACAGAGCCTTCTAAAATGTTGTTATAAGCTTTTGCAATACTTTGTGCAGAATGTCTGGAGCTACAGGTTCGATTGGATCATCAAGTGCTCGTCCAAGAAGTGGAAGAGTTGTTGGTGTGCCAAATAGATGTTGGTGTGGTGAGGAAATTTTGGCGTTGATATCCAAATCCGACAACAATCCTTACCGGAGATACTTCCGTTGTGGTTATGCTGTAGCAAAGAAGGTAATTTGAAAACGTTTTGATTTGTTGTACCTTGCTTGTGATTTGTTGTGTGTGAGTCTTATCCGTCTTATGGTTGTGAATGGTTTTTTTTCTATTTGTAGCTTAAGAATGATAACCATGTCTTCAAATGGGTTGATGAGGTATGTTTGAACGCGATTGATTCATTGGAAATCAAATTCGCCAAGGTTGAACAGGAGCTTAAAGAGATAACTTCAGAGACGGGGGACTAACAAACAGTTTGAAAAGATGATTGAGAAGGAGCTTAAAGAGATAACTCCAGAGACTAACAAACAACTTGAAAAGATGCTTGAGAAAGTTCAAATGAAGCTCGAGATGGAGATAATGGAGAGGATGAAAATGAGGATGATTCTTGGATGGTTTAGTTTGGGGTTTGTTGTTCTTTTTATTTCGAAGTATTTATAGTTGTTCATAGTATCTCTAGTATCGTTGTATCAACTTTTGTGCCTACACTCTCCTCGTTAATACTCTTAGTTTTTTCAAATATTACCAGTAATACTGTATCTAAATCATCTAAAGCATAGTTTTTCATAGTATCTCTAGTATTTCAACATTCACAATAACTTCAAATAATAACCAGTATGATCTCTAGTATCTCTAGTATCACAATAACTTCAAATAATATCTAAACGGATCATTACATAGTTGTTCATAGTATCTCTAGTATCACAATAACTTCAAATGATATCTAAACGGTTCATTACATAGTTTTTCAATGTGGCCAATTAAAAAATTTCCTCAAAACTACTTGACTGAAAGAAAGGGATTGTATAATCCAGAAACAACGATCATACATTGGACTTCCTCTTCCTCTTTTAACTCTCTCATCGAACTCATTAGCATAACCCACTGAAGTGTAAGGAGCACACTGACAATACTGGAGGGGAACAATACCGATTAGATCTATTTTTTCTTCGAACAATGGTGGACTCTCCACTGCCCAAGCGAAACTGTTGTCTGTTTCATCGATCTTCCTCCGTGTTTGGGTATAGAAATCCCTGCTAAGATTATTGATGAGTGGAGAATCACTTACGGAATGAGGAGTCATTATTCTCCGTATCATTGCGTAAGTGTATATAGCCAAATCGTAGCCTTTTTCAGCCGAAACTCTGATCTCCTCCAAGCCTTCTTCCAGTGACCGTTGTAGAAGTACTCCCACAGACCTTTCATGAAAAAGGCGGATGGATTTCCAAGCTCCAAACACCGAAGCCTGAACTTAGTGAGGTGAGGAAGATGTTGGTACCAGTCCGGGTCGCCCATGGGGAACAAATCCACTTCTTTAAAGAAGATATCTTCCTCGATCACACTCTTGAAGATCTTGCATACCAATTTCGTTCTATGCAGATCTCTGAAGGAGTTGCATGCGAGGAACAAGATGATGTTGTGGAGAAGTTGTTGAGGCAAATCGAGAAGTTGCATGCGAGGAGGAGCCGGAGTTTGATCCCCTTGAAAATTTCTTCATCTTCGGAGAAAGATAAAGATTGTATGATCCAGAAACACCGATCACGCATTGCTCTTCCTCCTTTAACTCTCTCATCGAACTCATTAACATAACCATAGCCCACTGGAGTGTAAGGAGCACACTTGCAAGAATAGAGGGGAGCGGAACTGATTAGATCGAGTTATTCTTGTAACAATGGTGGGGTCTCCACTCCCCAAGCGATAATGTTCCCTGCTTCATTGATCTTCCTCCGTGTTTGGGTATAGAAATCCCTGCTAAAACTATTGATGATGAGGACACCGACTCTAATGCTGACCCAAGGCAGGTGCCCACAGTCCAAGAAGGACCAATGACCCGTTCAAAGGCTAAGCAACTCAAAAGGAGGTTTGGAACTGCTGTGCAAGCTTTTATCAACTCCTTAGGACCAGACGAATCTTTTCAAGAAATAGCCGAGATGGAAATAGCCGAGACAAAAATAGCTGAGACAATTCTTTCCAAAGAAAATTTAGCCGAAAGAAACTTAGCCGATGCATTTTTACCCGAGGAAAATGTAGCCGGGAGGAATTTAGCCGAAACAAATTCCCCCGGGGGAAAGTTAGCCGAGGAAAACTTAGCCGAAGTAGTTTTAGCCGAGAGAAATAATCTTGAGCCAAAGACCAATCCAAACGATCTGGTCACCACCAAGGGAGGTAAGTTCTCTCGTCCAAGTGACTATTTTATGACTAACTGGTCATGCAGTTTCCCCTTTGAAGATGCATAACTCAAGGAGCTCTCTAACCAGCCACCCGAAGACCCCCTCGAAGCCAAAGAAGGACTTGCCGATGAATTCAGCCAATTGAGCCTAAGCAGGACATCTCCTGATGATCCCAAAGGTATGCTTAACTTCTTGACAGGACCAGGAGCTCAAGAATCCAAGGAGGGAGCAAAGGGAGCAAAGGGACCTCGTGTTACTTCCACAACAAGTCATTCACCCGAGAAGAACCAAAAGAGGCAAGAAGAAGAGACTGTAGCTGAGGGACTGAAAGGACTTGAAGATAAAGGTTTCTCTGATCATGAAGACCCTCTAGAAGATTTCCCCAAATAACTGCACCCACGGAACGCACTGGAGCCAAAGTCATCTTCAAGAGCTCCTCATGCACTATCTCGGACATCACCACCTCAATGTAAACTGTTTACATTATATACTGTCAGGTGATTCCAGCCTCTCCAACAACTAAGGAAAATTTCAAAACGACGAATGGGAATTAGTTTAAGCCTCGCGGCCTTAGTTTCCTTTTCTTGCTTTAATGAAACGATGCACTTTTGTTTTAGACTAGGGATGCGGTTTTTCCATTTTTCTGTTTTATTTTGCGTTTTTTTCTTGTTTCTTGTGTTTTGTGTTTTTACTTTGACCTAAGGGTCCCCTAGCTGACGAGCCATTATAAGGTTCCCCTGCACTTTGTATCTTTGGTTACTTTTGATTATCACTAAAGCGCCGCACTTCCCCTAGTTATTGAGAGAAGCAATTTATCTTCTTTTTCTTGTCTTGTTCGTGTGATTCGAATAAGCCAAGGCCTTTGCACCGTATCAGAGAGTAACCTCCCCTCTGTGTCGTGTATTCACTCCACCATCATTTCATTCACTAGACTCCACACGAGAGAAGCGACCGCCATCGTGTCAAGTCACCTCCATCTTCAATCATAAATCGGCTAAAGGAGAGGGCGACCGCCTGTCTTTAGCTCCATCTCTATCCCGGTTAAGTTCTCACCACCGAGGCTTACACCATCTGGTATCAGAGCCAAGGGTTCTGCCTTTGGTTTATCTTACCGTACTATCTTACTTGCTTGCATTCGCTTAGGTTGTTAGTCGACTAGCCTAAAGAAAAGAAAACAAAAAAAATTAGTTAGGTTTGTTAGTTCGTATTCTTAGTTCATGTTTTGATTAAGAAAAGCAATAAAAATACGTTTTAGTTGAATCTTGTTTAGTTCGATTCTAGTTTGCATAAGAAAAAAAAAAGTAAAACTTGCATATCGTCCGACTAGGGTTAAAGAAAATTTCCAAAACAATTTTTGGACTTGTCTTTAAATTAATTGGTGCTGCGTATAGAATTTAGAACATTGTTAGATCACCTAGTAATTTTATTAGGGTCTAGAAAATTGTTCAACTCCTGTCCAAGCTATAGTTTATTACACTCGTTGCTTTTGACGCATTGTTGTTTTTTTAGTAAGTTCAAGGCACTTAGGCTATTAGATATGGGAGTGGAAGCAAACAACGCACCTCAAAATGCTATCTTACATATGCTTACTGTCATGAGATAGGAGCTAAGGGGATTTGGGCAGCGTCTTGGCCAACTTGAGAACCCTCTGCCGAGAGCTCCCGAGAGAGCTATTCCTCAAGCTAGGAGGAATGAGCCGGCTCCTCAAAAACATGACCAGCAAGACGAAGACGATGACAGCATGCCGGAGATGGAAGATGACCCTCCATCGGACCCACTGAGGTTCCAAAACCAGAGGAGGCTAGATCTTCTAAGGGGAAACCGGCCACGAGATCGTGAGCCAAGGGAAGGTAATCATGAGATTAAATTGACTCCCCCTACTTTCGTAGGCAAATCAAACCCAGAAGTGTATCTGGATTGGGAGAGACGTCTTGAGTATATCTATGAGAGCTATGGCTATGGAGAGCAAAAGAGAGTTGCCTTGGCAGCGACTCAGCTCACGGAGAATGCACTAGCTTGGTGGGATAGAACCGTTGCCGAAAGAAGGAGGCAACTTTTTGGACCCATCCAAACATGGCATGACATGAAATACCTCCTAAGACTAAGGTATGTTCCTGAGCATTATCACCGTGACCTCCAAAAACGTTTTAGGAAGTTAGCACAAGGCAACATGACGGTAGAGGTATATTTTGAGGAATTTGAGAAGCTGATGAACTCATTGCATTTAGAGGAGTCTGAGGAGGCGCTGATGGCTCAATTCGTAGACGGACTACATGAGAGAATAGCCCGGAAGGTGGAAAGAGCAAGATACAGCGGGCTCCATGAGCTGTTGCACCTATCAGTACAAGTGGAGCAACAAATCAAGCGTAAGACATCTCATGCTAGCCGAAACAAGGGTCAGCCTTGGCAAGCAAGCAACATCAACAGGCCAATGGATAAGGGCAAAGCTGTTGAGATCGATTCTCGGTTCAAGGGCAAAACCAATGACTTCCCTAAGTCATATAGGCCAGAACAAGGTAATTTCTCTAACACTAGTCAAGTTAGAGCTCGTGACATTACATGTTTCAAATGTCAGGGGAGAGGACACTATGCTAGAGATTGCCCAAACCAAAGAGTGATTATCATCACAGCAAGCGGAGGCTATGAGTCTCAAGATGAGATGGAGGAAGAAACCGATGAAGTTGGGGACGATATTGAATATCCATACACTGGAGATCTGTTAGTGACTAGGAGAGTCCTTAGTTTGCTGATTCAACCTGAGGAGAAAGTCCAAAGAGAAAACTTGTTCCACACGCGATGCATTATCAATAGCAAGGTATGTAACCTTGTAATAGATGGAGGCTCTTGTGCTAATGTGGCTAGCAAGTTTATGGTAGACATGTTAGGATTGGAGAAAGTTAAGCACTCCAGGCCATCCAGGCTACAATGGCTCAATGACACCACATAGCTCAAGGTAACGGAGCAAGTGACTGTTCCCTTTAGCATAAACAAATATCAAGATCAGGTGCTTTGCGACGTGGTTACAATGCAAGCTGGCCATCTCCTGTTGGGGAAACCATGGCAATTTGATAGAGCAACCATTCACAATGGGAGGACACAATACTATTCCTTTATGCACAAGGAACGTAAGCATAACTTGGCCCATCTAAGCCCAACAGAAGTGCATGAACTTCAAACCAGAATGAGCAAGGAGACCAAGGTAAGTGGTTCTAACCTATACATAACTAATGGTGATTTAAACCGTACTATGAGTGCCAAGGGCACTATGTTGCTAATGCTCTTTAAAGAATGTCTAAGCACAAGATTTAAAGACCTAGACTTGCCACCCGAAGTAGATGCCTTGCTAAACAAGTTCAAGGATCTATTCCCCGAGGAAAATCCTCCAGGCTTGCCTCCCATCAGAGGGATAGAGCATCAGATAGACCTTGTTCCAGGCTCTGCCTTACCTAATAAAGAAACCAAGGAGCTAGAGAAGCAATTGCGAGACTTGCTAGACAAGGGCTACATAAGGGAGAGTCTCAGCCCTTGTGTAGTGCCCGTGCTGTTAGTGCCAAAGAAAGACGGCACTTGGAGAATGTGTGTGGACTACCGAGCTATCAACAACATTACCATCAAATACCGGCACCCCATTCCACGCTTAGACAACATGCTGGATGAACTAAGTGGCTACCACCAAGTCAGGATGCGAGAAGGAGATGAGTGGAAAACAGCTTTCAAAACCAAATAAGGTTTGTATGAGTGGTTAGTTATGCCTTTTGGCTTGACTAATGCACCAAACACCTTCATGCGACTGATGAACCAGGTTCTGCGTGCTTATAAAAGTAAATTCGTAGTTGTTTATTTCGATGATATACTTATATATAGTAAGAACCTACATGGTCATCTCAATCACCTAGAACTAGTGCTTAAATCACTTCGCAGGAAGGCCTTTATGCTAACCTTAAGAAGTGCACCTTTTGTACTAATCAACTTGTGTTCTTAGGCTTTGTAGTAAGTGAACATGGACTACAAGTAGACAAAAAAAAGATCAAAGCCATAAGTGATTGGCCCACACCGACGACTATAGGACATGTTAGATTTCACAGCCTAGAAAGCTTCTACCAGCGATTTGTAAAGGATTTTAGCACCGTTGTTGCCCCAGTCACAGCTTTGATCAAAAAGAATGTGCCATTCTCATGGGGGACAGCTCAAGAAGCTGCTTTCAACAGCCTCAAAGAACAGCTCACTCAAGCACCGGTTCTTGCTTTACCCGACTTTGATGAAATGTTTGAAGTAGAATGCGATGCCTCTGGTTTAGGAATTGGGGCTGTGCTACACCAAAGAAAGAGACCAGTAGCATTCTTTAGTGAGAAACTAAGCGGAGCCACACTTAACTATCCAAATTATGACAAAGAGCTATATGCTCTCGTCTGGGCCTAGGAAACTTGGCAACACTATTTACTGTCTAAAGAGTTCATCATTCACACGAATCATGAAACTCTTAAACATCTGAGAGGACATACATCACTCAAAAGAAGACATGCAAAGTGGTTTGAGTTTGTAGAGACGTTTCCCAACGTCATCAAATACAAAGGGCAAAGGAAATGTAGTAGTCGATGCCTTTTCTAGGAGGCATGCTCTCATTGCAACAATGGAGGCCAAAGTGCTAGGATTTGAGCACATCAAAGATCTCTACAAAGATAATCATGAGCTTGGAGATTGTTACAAACATCATGGCAAAGGAATATACGGTTCATTCTATCTCCAAGATGGTTTTCTTTTTAAAAATAAACGTTTGTGTATTCCGAATGGATCAATGAGGGAGCTAAGGCTTAATGAAGCACACGGAAGAGGGTTAATGGGACATTTCGGTGTAGACAAGACCTTAGCCGTAGTGAAAGATCACTTCTATTGGCCTCACCTCAAGAAAGACGTGGAGAGATTATGTTCTAGATGCGTGCAATGCCACAAAGCTAAATCTAGGTCACATCAACATGGTCTTTATCTCCCTTTACATATTCCTAACGCCCCATGGGTAGATATCTCTATGTACTTCGTTTTCGGACTGCCCAAGATCCGACACAAAGATTCAATCTTTGTTGTTGTGGACCGGTTCTCTAAGATGACACACTTCATCCCGTGTGACAAGACCAATGATGCAACCCAAATTCCTAATTTGTTCTTCAAGGAGGTGGTGCGCCTAGATGGGATCCCAAGGACCATAGTATCTGACCTTGACACGAAATTTTTGAGTCACTTCTGGAGAACCTTGTGGAGGAATCTAGGAACCAAGCTCCTCTTTTCTACCACATGCCACCCTCAAACGGATGGGCAGACGGAAGTGGTAAACCGTACGCTTGAAACTTTACTTAGAGATACTCTTGGTAATGAAAACATGGCTTGATTGCATTCCATTCATAGAGTCTGCATATAATAGGGATGTTCATTCGGCCACCAAGATATCCCCCTTTGAATCGTCTATGGAATTAACCCTCTGTCTCCAGTAGATTTAGTGCCAATTCCGCAAATAGAACAAGTTAACCAAGACGGCCTTAGGCGTGCTGAGCTCATCAAGAAGTTGCATGAGAAGGCTAAGGCTAATATTGAGAAGAAAACCGAGGGATACAAGAGGAGCCATGACAAAGACAGGAAGGAACTCACGTTTGAACCAGGAGATTGGGTCTAGCTAAACATGAGAAAAGAAAGGTTCCCTGACAAGCGTGCCTCCAAGTTCGCCCCAAGAGGCGATGAGCCATTCAAAATACTAGCCAAAATCAATGACAATACCTATAGGCTAGAGCTACCAGGTGAGTTTAATATCTCACATACCTTTAATGTTGTTGATCTATCTTTTTATGACGCATGAGATCCAATTTTGAGGTCAAAACCTCTTGAAGAGGGAGGGAATGATGAGGACACCGACTCTAATGCTGACCCAAGGCAGGTGCCCACAGTCCAAGAAGGACCAATGACCCGTTCAAAGGATAAGAAATTCAAAAGGAAGTTTGGAATTGCTGTGCATGCTTTCATCAACTCCTTAGGACCATACGACTATTTTCAAGAAATATCCGAGACAAAAATAGCCGAGACAATTCTTGCCAAAGAAAATTTAATTGAAAGAAACTTAGCCGAAGCATTTTTTACCAGAGGAAAATGTAGCCGAGAGGAATTTATCCAAAGCAAATTCCCCCGGGGGAAAGTTAGCCGAGGAAAACTTAGCCGGAACGCACTGGAGCCAAAGTCGTCTTCAAAAGCTCCTCATGCACTATCTCGGAAATCACCACCTCAATGTAAGTTGTTTACATTATATACTGTCTTTGCAGGTGATTCCAGCCTCTCCAACAACTAAGGACCGTTTCAAAACGACGACAAACAATTAGTTTAAGCCTCGCGGCCTTAGTTTTCTTTTCTTGCTTTAATGAAACGATGCACTTTTGTTTTAGACTAAGGATGCGGGTTTTCCATTTTTCTGTTTTATTTTGCGTTTTTACTTTGACCTAAGGGTCCCCTAGCTGATGAGCCATTATAAGGTTCTCTTGCAGCTTGTATATTTGGTTACTATTGATTATCAATAAAACGCCGCACTTCCCCTAGTTCTTGAGAGAAGCGATTTCTCTTCTTGTTCTTGTCTTGTTCGTGTGATTCGAATAAACCAAGGCCTTTGCACCGTATCAGAGAGTAACCTCCCCTTTGTTTCATGTATTCACTCCACCATCCTTTCATTCACTAGACTCCACACGAGAGAAGCGACCGCCATCGTGTCAAGTCACCTCCATCTTCAATCATCAATCTGCTAAAGGAGAGGGCGACCGCCTGTCTTTAGCTCCATCTCTATCCCGGTTAAGTTCTCACCATTGAGGCTTACACCAATTGATGATTGGAGAATCACTTACAGAATGCGGAGTCATTATTCTCCGTATCATTGCGTAAGTATATTTAGCCTCATCATAGCCTTTTCCAGCCGCAAATATGATGGACTCCAAGCCTTCTTCCAAGTGACCGTTGCAGAAGTACTCCCACATACCTCTCATGAAAAAGGCGGAGGGATTTCTAAGCTCCAAACACCGAAGCCTGAACTGAGTGAGTGGAGGGAGAGGGACGTACCAGTCCTGGTCTGCCATGGCGAACATGTCCACTTCCTTGAATAAAATATCTTCCTCGATCACACTTTTGAAGATATTGCATACGGCTTTCGCTCTTTTCAGATCTCGGAATTAGTTGCATGCGAGGAACAAGATGATGCGGTGGAGAAGTTGTTGAGGAAAATCGAGAAGTTGCATGTGAGGAGGTGCCATATTTTGATCCCTTCGAAAATTTGATCTGCTAGAGCTTGCTCCCTTTGAAAATCTATTCATCTTCGGAGAGTTTTTGGAGGTTTAGATGTTTTGGAGAAGATAAAGTTTTGGACTCTTGATTTTCCAATTTTTTTTTATAGACGGTTGGTGTTCTTAAAGATGTGATCTTTGGAGACTTTGGAGAGAAGATAACTCCCTCTTCGAAGTTAATTCGATTTGACTTTAGTGGGTTAGTGCGGTTAGGATTCTTAAATACTTGAATACATCTTCATTTAGTGAGTTAGTGCGGTTGGGGTTCTTAAATACTTGAATGCATCTTCATTAATACTCTTAGTTTTTTCAAATATTACCAGTAATACAATATTGAATTGACATGATTTAATGCATTTAAAATATAATTGTTCTTAATATTACCAGTAATACAACAAACCAGAAATACTAACATATAGTTGTCCCTTAACAAAATCAGCATTACCAAAACCAGAATTTGAAATTTCATGCATTAAATTAATTCGATTTGACTCTTAGTATTTAGAGAAGATAACTCCATTAATACTATACAATATAAGTAGAAAAGATACATTATTTAATGCATCACATATACATTATTTAATACATCTTCATTTTTCTCAGTCATCCCACTGACTCGAGTTTTTTTTTAATTCGAAATTGTTAGAAAAACAAAATTTCTGAAAATTTTATTATTATAACCCGACCCGAATCCACTGGATTTTGATTTTATCCGATCCAAATCGTGGTTGGATCTGTAATTATGGAGACTTTGATTGGTTTTTTTGGATTTTAACCACTTTGTGAATTAAAATAAATAAAAACAAAATTGATTATTAGAGGGAGAATTTTTTAGAATATCATTTGATGAAAGAGAGCATTTCAGCTTTAAGTCCAAATCCTCATATCCTAGAACTCTAGAAACTGAAATCCAATTCTCATCCCAATTCTCATCGAATTCAATAGATCCCTTCGCTTTTCCTTTTATCTCATTTTATGTTTCTGATTCCTTTGGAGGATCTATTGAAACTAAGGAAAACCTATTTGACTTTTCAGTAGCTCTTATGTTTTGTCTTTCTGGTTAATTGGATATGCTTGATTTGAAGTGGGTTTTGCGATTTTCTTCTTGTGATTTTGGTTAAAGTTCGTTACTTTCTCTTTTAGTTTATGGGATTTGGTCTGATTTAGTGGGTTTGACTTTTCTCTTTAACAGAGAGTCTGTTCGTTTGCCTGCCGCATGAGCCTGTGGCTTGTGGTCGATTATTGTTCGTTTACCAGACGCAACCTTCTGCGTCTGGACACAGTGTCTAGACGCAGTAATCTGAGATTGAAATTTATGAACGCTGAAATTGTTGCAACCAGCCGCAGAGATCAGCCGCGCAGCTGTTAAACGAACAACAATCGACCGCGTCTGGCCGCAGGTCACAGCTGGTGTTGGACCAAATTTTTTAATAAAGCCCAATGGGGTTTATTAAAATTTGAGTGTGAAGAGAAATGGGCCAAGTCTAAGTGATTGGTCAAGTGTAAGTTAAATGAGGGACATGTCATTTATCCCACATTGGAAGTTTGGAAAACTTTGGAGTAGTATGAATAAAGACAAAGTTATATCCTTGTTCAAACTGTGTGTGATAGAGAAGGAAGGAGGCTACACGCGCGCGCGCCGCCGCCAAGCCGAGCCGGGCTCGGGCGTGGATCGTGGGATCTTGGGAGTGGGCCAGCGGCCCATTACAGAGTTTTTTTTGTGCCAAATTTGTATAAGCGTTTTGTCAACATTTTTCGTTGACTAAACATGTCAAACTTTGACTTTGCGTTTTTTGAACAAGTCAAATGGATATTCGGATTTTATTCCTTATCCATTTGTTATCTCTACGCAACGAAGACCTTGATCTCTAGGATATTACACACATTTTGAAGACTTAACCATGACACTCACCTGCTGATGGGAAATGTGTCTCAATCCAAGATAGAAGGCATCGACAATGTGGTGTTGAAGATGACTTCAGGAAAGGAAGTCAGTCTGACCAACGTGAAACACGTGCCAGGCATGAGGAAGAACTTGATCTCTAGGACTAAGATAATTAAGCATGGATTCGCAGTCAACATGGAGTCTGACCAGCTAATCTTAAGGAAAATTGGGGTTTTTATTGGGAAGGGTTTTGTTAAGGACGATCTGATCAAAATGTGTGTAATGACATCCGTAAAAAATGATGTAACCTCTTCCAGTTCAATTAATAAGAATGCATCTTCTTACTTTGTTGAGTCTTTCGATATGTGGCATGAACGGTTAAGGCATGTGAATTATAAATCTATCCAAAGATTAATGAATTCTAATCTAATCCCGAAATGCAGAACAAGTAAAAATAAATGTGAGACCTGCATACAAGCAAAACTCACGAAAACTCCATCACCTCGTGTCGAACGAACCACCAAACCTTTGGGTCTAATACATACTGATTTGTGCGACTTAAAATATGTGCAATCTAGAGGAGGAAAAAAGTATTTAGTGACCTTCATAGATGATTGCACAAGATACTGCTATGTATATTTACTACGCAGTAAAGACGAAACTTTGGAGAAGTTTAAAGAATACAAGTTGGAAATAGAAAACCAACTTGGTAGAACTATTAAAATAGTTCGAAGTGATAGAGGAGGGGAATATGATGAACCTTTTAATGCATTTTGTAGGCAACACGGAATTATTCATCAAACTACCGCTCCTTACTCACCATAATCAAACGGAGTTGCGGAACGAAAGAAACAAACTCTTAAGGAAATAATGAACGCAATGTTACAGGAATCTGGGTTACCCCTAAAAATATGGGGGAAGCGTTGCTTACCAAAAAATATCACCTGAACAAAATACCGAATAAAGTAACTGGAAAAACCCCATCTGAACTTTGGAAAGGTAATGTACCTTAGTATAAATACCTAAAAGTGTGGGGGTGCCTGGCAAAAGTTGTAGTTCCACCTCCGAAAAAGGTCACAATCAGACCAAAGACGGTATATTGCATTTTCATCGGATATGCTCATAATAGTAGTGCCTATCGATTTATGGTACATAAGTCAGATGTACCAGATATTCAAGTAAACACTATAATGGCGTCAAGAAATACTTCATTCTTTGAAAACGTGTTTCCATGCAAAGATAGAAAAAGTAATAAACAAACTCGTGATCAACGAGATGCTTACACTTCTGAAAACGAAGCAAGCAGTTCAGGCACGACTATTAATGACGAAGAAAAAGAATAAGAAGAACCTAGACAGAGTAAAAGATCTCGTAAGGAAAAGACATATGGTTCTGAGTTCTTGCTAGTCTTTCTCGCCGAAAATGAGCCTAGAACATTTACAGAAACAATGTCTACCCTAGACGGTCCTCTTTGGAAGGAAGCCGTTAATAGGGAGATGGACTCAATCAGGGAAAACCATACTTACGAGATAAATGATTTACCTCAAGGGTTTAAAGCCCTAGGGTGTAAATGGATTTTCAAAACAAAATTAAAAATCGATGGCACCATCGATAAGTACAAGGCTAGGCTTGTGGTGCAAGGTTTCCGGAAAAAAGAAGGCTTGGATTTCTTTGACACCTATTATCTAGTAACGAGAATACCTTCAATCATAATGCTAATAGGAAACGCAGCATTAAGAGATTTAGAAATCTATCAAATGGATGTGAAAACTGCCTTTCTAAATGGTGATTTATAAGAGGAAATTTATATGACACAACCTTAAGGGTTTGTTGTCCTAGGACAAGAACACAAAGTATGTAGACTTGTGAAATCATTGTACGAACTTAAACAAGCTCCGAAACAATGTCATGAAAAATTTGACAATGTGATGATGTCAAATGGTTTCAGCATAAATGAATGTGACAAGTGCATATACATCAAAAGTATTCCGCTTGCACTACAGGAAAAGTGGGTATTAATAGCACTCCAGGATAGCGGTTTATGTGTTTCTGTTATGGTTGACTTATGCCTGATTTTTTCATAACGTTTCGTAAATAATAAACGCTTTAATATGCTGGGCAGCAAAAAATAATATGCTCGCGTTTAATTTCTGGTTATGCAATTTCTCTGTAATAGCACATACAATTTGTAAATGTTATCATAGGTTAACCGTGAAAATGAAATTTTCATTGTACGCCTAAGTAAAAAAGAAATGGTTCCAAATTAATTTTAAGAAATAATTGATATGAACCAAAAAAAAATTTGGTGAACAAAAATTAAGGTATTCACAAAAAAAAAAATCCTCTTTTGCTCTCTCTTCTCTTGGGAAAACGGCCGATTCCTACCCAAACTATTTCAAATGGTGCAGATTTGTACCCGATTAATTTAAGTGTCCAATTTCATACACAAACTCTTAAAATTTTGAATATTCATACCTGGACTATCTTTTTTTTTGGCGAAAACAAACATTGACCAACTTTCCGTTAGTCAACCCCGTAACACCTTTAACGGTGAGAACTATTGTGCCACATAAGCTGCCCCGTTAGCACGAGAAGATAAAATGAGGTCGTTTTGGTTTTTAAAAGTTGTGAAAAAATGGGCTTAAACAATTGGGCCTGACACAAAAATAAAATAAAACCTAAACTACGTCGTCGTATGGGAGAGAAGCAAAGATTAAAAACAAAAAAAACTTACATTAAAGTCTTCTTCGTCGACGAGATGGGGAAGAACACAGAAGGCTAGGGTTTCCATCAAATTTCCATTGCATCTCTCAAAAAAATCAGAGACTTAAGTCATGATCTGCGGCGAATCTTATCGATCATGATCTTCGTCGTAATCATCGATGAGCTACTGGTGGAGTACACGGCAGCTCTCGCTAAGCTCACCGCCGGGATTCTTACTAGGCGGCAAGGCGACAGCCACGTCGTACGGATCAGTGGTTCCTCCTTGCCTTGTCCTTCTCCGTGGAGTACTAATCGGTCGTCGCCGATTATAGACTTCTCTTCTCATCTCGTCGATTTCTGATCTGTTGAAGACTTTTTAGAGATTTTGATTTTGGATTTTAATTTCTCCTCTTTTTGATCTAATCGAAGAGTGACGGTTGAGATTTTTCCCCCGTGTGTCTCTCTGTTTCTCGAATCGCTTAGGGCTTTGTAAACCTGTAATCGAATTATAATAGAGGAGATGAACTTTTGATCTTTCCTGTGTTTCTCAATTTTGTTCTCAACATGTTCGTTATTCAATTTAACCTAATCACGATGATGATCAAAATTCGAAACGAGGGTCTTATTTACTTTGATTCGAAACGAGGGTCTCATTCGTTATTCAATTCACCAGATTTTGTTGATCAAAATCGGCATTTTTCTCCTTCATCACTTTCAACATGTTCTTCTCAGCATACTAAGGTTCTTATTGTAGACACCAATATTGCAGAAAAAATGAATCTATAACAAGAAGAGAAAAAGATCATCGGTTGATGCCCGTTGAAGTATAAGTGACGACAAACGAGATTCCCTTCATGAACAGCATTATGAGACAAACAACACTTGATGAGCTCAGAATAAGTCGCACACTCTGCCCAAAGAGCATGACTTTGCAACGAATCCATTGCTCTCAGAGCTCCGGGAAGGTCTCTCTAGTAATAGAATCTGGTGAATTCATTAAGAAGAAGAGTTTGATCGGCAGAGCTGTAACAATACCGTAACGTGAGGACTGGTCTAAGGAGTTTGAGCTTTGTCGCTACCGACTTCATCTTGTCCACGATAAACTCCGAAAATGCTCAAATCACACTATAAATCCAAATGCGATTTGATATTGGTATGTGGTGTAAGTATTGAAAACAAAAAAAAATCAAACTGGAATTTGACGAAGCAACTAATTTCAACTAATAAAGAGAGAATCTTTCGGAACAAAACTCCTTAGACAGCTTCTGGTTGAACGAAAGGGTTAGCAATTTCTTCAGTGCCATCAGTTGGTGAGACGAGCATCACGGCAGTTCCACGGGAAACCTAAACCAGAGAACACACAGTGATTTCAACACTAGTTTGTACCTTCAATTTCCAAAATTGAACCATAAAAATCAGATGAATCAAGTGCAAATCCAATTTCAGAGATCGTTAAAATATGCTCTTTACCTCTCAACAGACCATTTGTCAATAAATTTCTTGCGAGAAGCAGCAGAGACCCAGAAACTCCACGAATTTCTATTCACAGAAACATGGCTCTCGTCCTAAACGGGAAGAAGACTACCACCATCCGGTTTAGTCATGTTGCTACCGCCGGAATCGAAATACGATATGACTGAGTACATGCTCGGGTATCGGAGAGAGACGTCGCTCGCCGTGATTTTGCTCACCTGCAAAAAAAAACCCAACGAAACCCAGAGCGACAAAAAAAAATATCAGTCTAAAACACAGAGAAAACCCAGACGAATAGAACGAGATCCGTGACGGAAAAAGAAACAGAGGATCCGTTGATACCATGACGACTCTGATCGATTTAACTTCCTTCGGCAATCTCTGAGGGAGAATCGATGAATCGATTTCGTAGTAAGATCCGACTCTAATGTGCGCGACTACAACTGTAAGAAAAAAAAACCAGAGGAAAACGGGAGTTAGAAGAGAAAGCGAGAAAGATCAAAAACGAGAAACAATCGCTTCAGTTTTACCATTCACAGGCGGTGGCAGCGAAGAGTTTTTCCCGGCGGAGATTCCTTTTCACGAACATCGTTCCTATGCTCTAAAACAAAACAACGACGTTTTGAGCATATTTTTCAAAAAAAAATTGAAACAAAACGACGTCGTTTTGTCAATCTGTGACAACAAGCATCTTACGTGGCATGGGAGTTCTCACCGTTAACGGTGTATGGATTTGACTAATGGGCTGTTGGTAAATGTTGGCTTTCGCCAAAAAAAACAAATAGTCTAGCTATGAATATTCAAATTTTGCAGAATCTATGTATGAAATTGAACACTTGAATTTGTCAGATACGAATCCGCACCATTTGGAATAGTCCGGGTAAGAATCGGCCGTTTTCCCCTTCTCTTTTCTGCCACTCTCGATCTCTTTCACTCTCAGTCTCTATAGCCTCAACGTTATTCCGGTGGTTCATCTCTGTATCCGGATTCAGAAACCGGCGATGCGTCGTCTTCTTTAGTTCAATGAAATTAGAGAAGCTTTGGGAAAAACTTCAAGCGAGATTCTCCTCTGGACTCGTAGAGGCAGCCCGCTTCGTGCACTGCTTGTCATCAGTGTTAGTGGATTTTGATTTGATTTGATTAGTAAATCACATAGATTTGATTTCTCCTCTAGATAATATTGAAATTGGTTTTACTCTGAACATTAGTTTTCAATTTGCCCCATAATATCTTCGATTCATCAAGCTAGTAAACATTTTGTGCCATAAATCGGTTGTGGTTCTGTAACTACTCATGATGACTCGCATGAAAAGAAGTTTGACACTTTATTGAATCACATTTGAGTTAAATTTCTTGGGTTCCCTAATTGAGACTCCAAATCACTTTATTGAATCACATTTGAGGGAAGTAAAAGTTAACATTTTGTGCCCTCAATTGTCTTGGTTTTGATGGAAAGTTTGGTACTTTATTGAACCTATTTGACTGAAATTTCTTGTTTGTTGCAGATTGGAACAATAGCTCTACTTACAACAATGCTTAAAATTTGTAAAATTTGAAGAAAAAAAATAACTTTTTGGTTTTCTTTTTGGTGTAGTCAAAAGTGTACAAAGCGTAATGTCCGTCAAGCATACCGTAAGTTATGTTCTGGTTAGTGTTTTGATTCGTTGCTTTTTTTATCCTACCTTCTGGTAAAGACGAAGAATGATAATAGCATCTTGTTTTTGTATGAAACTGATACATGTTGTGCCAAGGAGCAAAATGTGTGTGCAAAGTGTTGTTCCTGTGTTGATCAAATCATTGGAAGGTAATTGAATCTTGATGAAGAAAGTCTTTTTTTTTGTTGCTTCTGCTAGATGCTGCATTTCCTTAATTAGCGAAATCGGTAGCTGAACTTTTAAGCTAATGTAGAAGCAATTGTTCATTAGACAAATTACGGTCAAGTATTGAGAACCGGTTGAAAGTGTGGAACTCTTATTTCCCTAATAAAGAAAACATAGTTTTAGGAGAGCACTGAGCGAAATGACTGTACTGTTAAGAGCCAAATTCGGAAGCTAGTGGAGAAACTTGCAGAGAATGTCGACGGTAACTCATTTCTGATTTTTTATTTCCTCTGAGATTTTTGTCTTGCGTTTTCCAGATCCTTGAGAAGAATCTATTTTATGTGACAGACAATGATACAAAGCCACATGAGGATGAAGAACATCATCCACGACTTAAGGGAAACAACAGAAGAATCAGATGTTAGAAACAAAATGCAGAGTTTGAAATATTTGCTAGAAAAGACCATCGATCATATGCAATGTGTTTTGTCACTCGATGTGTTTGTCTTAATATACAGAGGAATCTGGGACAGAAAGGGACATGTCAGGAAGGAAAACCACATTGCAAACCTTTTTTCTGTGTTCTGTATAATCATTACCTTCACTGTTCTTATTCTGTTTTTCTTCTTTTTTTCGAAGGATGTGCTTCGGCTTTTGGAAGACAGGAACGATTATTTGATTTGGCACAAAGGCCTGAGAATCGGAGTTTCAGTAAAAAAACTCATTCTTTTGGACTCTCAACTCTTTTATCATCCAAAACGAACAAACTCATTATGTTTCATTCTTATATTGCTATTGTTATCAGGTTTTAGACGAGATATTTTGAACAAACTGAAAAGGATTGAGAAAGTTGTGTCCTTTCATAGGCCAAACATAGCCGCAATATATACAACGGAATTCCTTGGGAAGAAGGTCAATCTAAGATCCTAAATTAAGGAGGGATATACGATAATCTAATTACAATCAATTAGGAGTAATGAGTATATACAAGATAGGAAAGATATACAATCACATAGAGGATATCACGCCAATACCCCCCTCAAGATGGAGCATGGGGATTGAGAATGCCCATCTTGAAGACAAGCTTTTCGAAATCACGCCGGCCAAGAGCTTTTGTGAATATGTCGGCCAGTTGCTCGGATGATGGAACAAAACGTGTCTGAATCAGTTTGTCTTGTAATGCGTCGCGAACGAAATGGCAGTCTTTCTCGATGTGTTTCGTTCTTTCGTGAAAAACCGGATTCGAAGCAATATGTAATGCTGATTGACTATCACAATGGAGATCCATCGGGTCGTCGTGTCGGATTCCCATGTCTACAAGAAGTTGTTTTAACCATATAAGTTCTTGTAATGTAAACGCCATACCTCTATATTCCGCTTCCGCAGATGATAAGGAGACGACTGGTTGCGTCTTTGCTTTCCAAGAGAGTGGTGACTTCCCAAGAGTAACGAACCAACCACTTAGTGATCGTCTTGTTAAGGGGCAGCCAGCCCAGTCTGAGTCGCACCAAGCATGTAAACGAAGATCACAGTCAGAACGGAGGAGAATACCTTGACCCGGAGTTCCTTTTAAGTAGCGGACCACGCGAATGGCTGAATCCCAATGTTCGACTCTCGGTTTCTGCATAAATTGCGACAAGATATGGACAGAGTAAGTGAGCTCAGGTCGTGTTGCCAGAAGATAGATGAGACGTCCTATTAAACGTCGATATCTCTCTGGATCATCAAGAAAAGGACCTTTAGCAACCGGTAATGTATGATGCTGTTCCATGGGAAAGGCAGATGGCTTGCCTCCTAGTAGACCAACTTCCTTAATAATATCCAATGTATACTTTCGTTGATTAAGAAATATACCTTCCGCGTTTCTTGCTACTTCGATTCCTAAGAAGTATTTCAAAATTCTCAAATCCCTCATATGAAAGCATTTGCTTAAGTACCCTTTGAAATTGTCAATAGCGATCTGATCATTACCGGTGACGACCAAATCATCGACGTATACTATGACATAAAGCTCCAGACCATTTCGTCGTAGAGTGAATAGCGAGTAATCGCTATAAGACTGAGCAAAACCATATTCAATAAGAGATGATCTTAACTTTCCGAACCAGCATCGTGGAGCTTGTTTAAGACCATATAGAGATTTCTTCAATCTGCAAACAAGAGAAGAATTATCCGTACGAAAACCAGGAGGTGGTTTCATGTACACCTCTTCTTCGAGATCACCGTGCAAAAATGCGTTGTGTACATCCATTTGATGTACAATCAAGTTACGAGCTGCAGCTACACCCAATGTAGCTCGAACGGTCGTCATCTTGACGACATGAGCAAACGTTTCTGTAAAATCTGTCCCTTCGACCTGAGTATTCCCAAGTGCCACCAAGCGCGCTTTGTAACGCTCAACTGAACCATCAGCATTGTATTTAATGCGAAAAACCCATTTGATTCCAATGAGTTTCTTTCCAGGAGGTAATGCTTCCATGTCCCATGTTTTGTTTTCTTCTAACGAGCCAATTTCTTTTCCACACGCATTACGCCATCGTTCGTCTAGCATAGCTTCTTCAAAAGATGTTGGTTCCACACCTTCGGTAATAGCTGCAAGAAAAGCTCGGTGAGTGAGAGAAAACTTTTCGCAGTCCACATAATCAGAGATCGGATATTGCAGGTTTTGAGCGGAGAGATCATCTTTTATCGCAGATTGATCAACCTGAACTGTTCGTGAGACAAAGTGAACAAAAGGAAAAGACTTGGAGAAATTTCGTGTGTTATTTCTCTAGGCCAAAGGCCGATATATATACACGCACATCGCGTAGGGTTTTCATCCCGAACAAGTAAAAGGGAGAATATACAGATGATAGATAAGGCAAGAAGATAAACACATATTTACATATCCGAATATACGTATCTTCCGTAATACTCAAAATATCTTCGTTGATAACACCCCCCCTCAAGTTGGAGCGTGCGGATTCAAAACGCCCAACTTGACCAGTAGATAAGCAAACTCACGCTTGCCAAGTGCCTTGGTAAAAACATCAGCAAGCTGTTCAGTTGTTGATACCTTCTGCGTACGAATAACTCCAGCTTGAACTTCATCGCGGACACCATGACAATCTATCTCAACATGTTTCGTGCGTTCGTGAAAGACCGGATTCGCAGCAATATGCAAAGCTGCCTGATTGTCACAATATAAATCCATCGGGCCATTCTGCTTCACACCAAAGTCGGAGAGTAAGCTCCGGAACCACTTCAAATCACAAACCGTAAGAGCCATGCTGCGATATTCAGCTTCAGCTGAAGACCGAGCAACAACCTCTTGCTTCTTAGTTTTCCAAAACACCGGCGAGGTACCTAAAGTCACAAGCCATCCACTGATTGATCGTCTCGTTATAGGGCACCCGGCCCAATCGCTATCACACCATCCACGAAGTTGAAGATCACAATCAGCACTCAAAAAAATTCCTTGTCCCACAGTACCTTTGAGATACCGAACAACGCGTAGCGCGGCATTCCAATGATCGATGTGCGGAGACTGCATAAATTGGGAGAGAATATGCACCGCGTATGTCAGGTCAGGTCTCGTTGCTGCGAGATAAATCAATCGTCCAACTAGTCGTCTATACCTCTCAGGATCATCCAACAAAGCGCTTTCAGACAGAGCAAGCTTATGTTGTTGTTCCATAGGAGTTGCGGCTGGTTTTGCTCCGAGAGCGCCAGCTTCGGCAACAATATCCAATGTATATTTCCGTTGACACATAAAAATGCCTTCTTTCTTCCTAGCAATTTCGATCCCCAAGAAATACTTCAAAGGCCCAAGGTCTTTCATAGGAAAGCACTTGCCTAAATATTCTTTAAAACGAGCAATCTCAGTTGAGTTATCTCCTCCAATAATCAAGTCATCCACGTAAACCAACACGTACATCTGAAATTTCGCTGTCCGTAGCATGAAGAGAGAGTAATCTCCGTACGAGTGCTTAAAACCATATTTCACCAATGCTGTATTAAGCTTTGCAAACCAGCACCGCGGTGCTTGTCGTAACCCATAAAGCGACTTTCTCAACCGACAAACAAGCTTTCTGTTCTCCGTACGAAATCCCGGTGGTGGCTTCATGTAAACTTCCTCCTCGAGATCTCCATGGAGGAAAGCATTGTGAACGTCCATTTGATGGAGCTCCCACTTCTTCGCAGCAGCAACACTAAGAAACATTGTCACAGTGGACATTTTAACAACAGGTGCAAAAGTTTCAGAAAAATCTATCCCTTCGACTTGATTGTTACCGAGAACCACCAAGCGCGCTTTATAGCGCTCAATTGTACCATCCGCATTGTATTTGATCTTGTAAACCCACTTACACCCGATCGCAGTCTTCCCTTGAGGCAATTCAGTCATATCCCAAGTGTGATTTTGTTCCAAAGCTCCAATCTCGTTACCCATGGCATCTCTCCAAACGCGCAAACACACAGCATCGCGAAACAAAGTGGGTTCCTCTCCATTGGTAACGGCGGCTAGAAACGCACAGTGTGCATCAGAAAATTTTTCCAAGGTGACATAATGAGAAAGAGGGTACCAACTTTCACCAGAATCATCAATAAATGCCTCCTCAATAACATCGCATTTTGTCGTTTGAAAAACAAAATTTTTGAGTTTAATCGAGGGAATTTTTGTTCTCAAACCACGTCCAAGTTCAGGTTCGAGATTGACAATCTCACTCTCATCTCGTGGAACAGAGGACGATGAACCCCCCCTGTCCTGAGCAGATTCAGAATTCTCACCTCCATCACCGGTACTTCCCTCTTGCAAATCCAACCCCTCTGCATCAGCAACTACATCAACATTTGCAGAAATTTTCGGATCATCAATGGCATCCTCTGTACCATCAGATTCTGCTGTCTTATTTTCATCAACTTGCACTATATCAGCATTCTCTTCACCACTAGACACACCCGGTTCTGTTGTGAAGAAAGCATCATCATCAATCGAATTTACCCCATCGAGCTCAGATATTTGAGATCGCAAAGGGAAAGTATCTTCAACAAAAACGACATCACGCGAAACGAACAGTTCCTCGGAATCAAGATCAAAAAGGGTCCATCCCTTTTTACCAAACGGGTAGCCAATAAATACACACCGACGGCTACGAGCTTCAAACTTGTCACCACCACGCTTTTGGTTGTGTGCAAAGGCTAAGCAACCAAAGACTCTTAGATTTTCATATGATGGGAGCGTCCCACACAAGACCTCATAAGGTGTTTTCCCTTGTAAAACACTTGATGGGGTCCGATTAATCAGATATGCATCAGCGAGGATCGATTCACCCCAAAATTTCACCGGTAAAGATGACTGAAATAGCAGGGACCTCGCGACATTCAGAATGTGACGGTGCTTCCGCTCTACCCGTCCATTTTGCTGTGGAGTCCCAACGCAAGACGTATGATGCACGATTCCTTGTTCATTAAACATGGAGGTAAGACACACGAATTCAGTACCGTTATCGCTACGCACAACTTTGATTTTCTTCTCAAACTGTCTCAAAACCATAGCCATAAAATTCTGCAAAGTCCGACCGACTTGAGTTTTATCATGAAGCAAATAGACCCAAACACCGCGCGAATGATCATCAACAATTGTCAAGAAATAGTAGGCATTGCAGATACTTGGAGAACGATAGGGTCCCCACAAATCAACATGAATCATATCAAAAATCCCGACGCTTTTATTATTACTTGAATGAAACGTCTCACGACATTGTTTGGATCTTAGACACACATCACATGTCGAGAAATCTTTATTCCTACTACCAACCGAAGAAAACAAATCAAAAACAGTATTTGATGGATGTCCTAGCCGCTGATGCCACACATCCTCGGCTCCATCTTTATTCATCTTTAAAGCAGAAAAGAACGTCAAACGCCGAAAGAAATACAGTCCATCTCGCAGCTCACCCGCGCCAGTCAGATTCCTCGTTATACGGTCCTGAATCACACACCCTTTGTTAGCAATTTGCATAACCATATCTGTTTCTGCAATCAGCTGCGACACTGAGATCAAGTTGCAGCGCAAATCCGGAACAAATAAAACATTCGTAAGACTGAATTCTTCATCAAAGAAAACAGTTCCTTTCTCTTTCGAAATAGTTCGTTTCCCATTTGGCAATCCAATCGAACATGGCAAAATGCATTTCAAATCGGTAAGAAAATCTGTAGAACCTGTCATATGATTGGTTGCCCCTGTATCTAAAACCCATTCCAATGAATTTTGCTTACCATTGAGACGAGTTCCCGTTCCCTGCTTCTGATCCTCCAGAAGTTTGATCAACGCCGACCACTGCTCCTTTGACAGACCCGTGTACCCATTTCGTTCTGCTTCAGAACTCCCATCACCCGAACCATGAACTGTCACTGCATTCGCTCTCACAATTCCACCTCTGCCTCGTCCACCACCTCTGCCTCCTCGTCCTCCTTGACGAGCTTTCTCTTCCCACCACTCAGGAAACCCGATAATTTGAAAGCAATTATCGACCAGATGCCCAACTTTCTTGCATTTCGAACACACCAACCTGCTCTTATCTTCTGAAGTTCCAGCAAAGTTATTTATTTTCACTGCGAACGCCGCCTGAGATGCTGTTTGCTCTCTGTTTCGCACAACAGATCGTAGTCTTTCAACAGATTTGATCTTAGAATACACCTGATTCATCGTTGGCATCGGATCAGTGGTGACGACTGAGGTCCGAACACCTCCATAGATCGCCTCATCAAGTCCCAACAGAAACTGATGAATCTTATCATCCTCCTTCTTCTTCATCAGCTGAGTTCCCAAGTTGCAGGTGCAATTACCACACGTACACACTGGATCCTTGTCATAGTTCATCATATCTTCCCACAACATCTGCAATTTTCCATAATAGTCTATGATCGTCATTCCGTTTTGTCGACAGTTTGCGAGTTCAGCCTTTATTTCCTGAATTCGCGGTCCGTTTCCTTCCGAAAACCTGTCCTTGATCTCTGTCCACAGCTCTTGTGGATCCTCCTTATTGGACAAAGTCCTTCTCACCTTTGGCTCTATGGTGTTCAAGATCCAAAGAGCCACCATGGAACTCGCCGAAACCCAATCTTCAAATTCAGGCGAGTCTTCCTTTGGTTTCGTGACAGATCCATCAACGAAACCATACTTTTTCTTCACTCGAAGCGCCGTTCTCACCGCTTGAGCCCATTCATCAAAGTTGTCACCGTTAAATTGCACTTGTGCAATAATCCCTCCTGGATTTTCATTGGCCGCCAATTGATACTTTGGTGCCACCGTCGTCATCTTCTCCACAAGTTCCTTCGCCATCTCGATTTCAGTTTTTGATCCCATATTTTATTTTAGCTCTGATACCATGAACAAAAGGAAAAGACTTGGAGAAATTTCGTGTGTTATTTCTCTAGGCCAAAGGCCGATATATATACACGCACATCGCGTAGGGTTTTCGTCCCGAACAAGTAAAAGGGAGAATATACAGATGATAGATAAGGCAAGAAGATAAACACATATTTACATATCCGAATATACGTATCTTCCGTAATACTCAAAATATCTTCGTTGATAACACAAAGCCACGCAACTTAACCGAAGGTTTATGCTCTCGTTTTCCTCTGCCTAAAGGTTCTGCAATGTATGTTGGAGCATAGACAATATATTCAATTGCAGGTTGAACATCACGATTCGGAGGCACTTGAATTTGCACAGATTCATGATGGTCAACTATTGCAGGTTCATGATTCTCAGGCGATGCAGAATCAATATTGACAATTGTAGAAGAAGATGCAGGTATCACTGCAGGAGGAGGTTCAGACAGGGGTGTTGTCGGAGTTGTCGTGTCATCAGAAGAAGCTAAAATAGGCTCAATTGATGACGGTGAATTTGCTGCAGGAATCTCGAACAGCCAATCATAATCAATAATTATGTTTTCAGAATCGACTTCGTGAGGCAGAGAAGGAAACTGGGCTTCGACAAAGACGACATCCCGAGAGGCGAAAACTTCACCCTTCTCGATATCATATAAATTCAACCCTTTCTTTCCGAATGGATATCCGACAAAAAGACATTTACGACTTCGTGGGGCAAATTTGTCTCCACGCCTCTTTTGATTGTGTGCGTAAGCAAGACAACCAAATACTTTCAGGTTATCGTAATTCGGAGCTGTTCCGTACAACATTTCGAATGGCGTCTTGCCATTAAGCACTGCGGTAGGAGTACGATTTATTAGATACACAGCTGTTAAGATACTCTCACCCCAAAATTTTGTAGGCAGTTTCGACTGAAATAGCAAGGCTCGAGCAATATTCAAGAGATGACGGTGCTTTCGCTCCACCCGTCCATTTTGTTGTGGAGTTCCCACACATGATGTTTGGTGAATTATTCCTTCTTCTCTGAAAAATTCACTCCTACACATGAACTCCGTTCCGTTGTCACTTCTTATAATCTTTACTGATTTTCCAAATTGTCGCTCACCCAATTTCAGAAAAGATTTCAGAGTCTTTTGTACTTGAGCTTTATCGTGAAGAAGGAATACCCAAGTTCCTCTAGAATAATCATCCACTATCGTAAGAAAATAATAAGCATTGCAAAGACTTGGGATTCGATATGGTCCCCAAACATCACAGTGCACCATTTCTAGAATTTTCGACGCTTTATTATTACTTGTAGAAAGTGAATCACGACATTGCTTAGCTTGGAGGCAAACGTCACAAGCTGAAAAATCTTGAATACTTTTACTAATAACTGGAAACAACTCTAAAACTCTATTTGACGGGTGGCCTAGTCTTCGATGCCAGACATCTTCGACTCCGTCTTTATTCATACTCAAAGCTCGAAAACTCTTCAAACGTCGGAAAATATAAAGCCCATCTCGCAGCTCACCCGCTCCAATCAGGCTCATCATTGTACGGTCCTGAATAACACACCCAATGTTAGCAATCTGCATTACACAATCTGAATCTTCTATGAGTTGAGAGACGGATATTAGATTGCATCGAAGATCAGGTACCAACAACACATTTTCAAAGAAAAATCAGCATCAAACACAAATGTTCCTTTCTTTGTAGCAATTGAGTTTGTCCCATTTGGCAATCCCACATTGCAACACAATATCGAAGTCAAATCGTTAAGAAAATTTGAGCTACCGGTCATATGATTACTAGCTTCGGAATCAATGACCCATTCTAAATTTTCAGACTTACCATTCAACCTGCTAGTCGAAGCTCCCTTGCTTTGATTATCCAAAATCTGAATGAGCGCCTTCCACTGCTCGTTATTCAGTCCCGTGAATCCATTTTTCACAGCCTCTGCACTTTGTCCTTCGGAGCCACTTACATATGTTGCGTTTGCTCGCACCATACCACCGCGTCACCTACCACGCTGACTCTTTCCTCCACGTTCTCCCCACCATGTGGGAAAACCAATCAGCTCGAAGCATGCATCTTTTGTGTGCCCCTTTCGTTTGCAGTTTGGACAAATCAATATGGATTTGTCTTCACCACCATCGCCATTTCGTGGAGCATACATAGCAAACACAGCTGCCTGTGTTCCTTGTTCCTCTCTGTTTCTCATCACAGATTGCACACGCTCAACAGATTTGATTTTAGAGTATACCTGATTGAGTGTTGGCAATGGATCTGTGCTGATTATTGATGTTCTCACTCCGCCATACACCGCGTTGTCAAGACCCAATAGGAACTGATGCACTTTGTCATCCTCCCTTCTTTTCTCCAATTCTACACGCAAATCACACGTGCAATGACCGCACTTGCAAGTCGGCATCTGATCGTAATTCAGAAGATTTTCCCAAAGCACCTGCAATTTCCCAAAATAATCGATGATGCTCACACCCTCTTGGCGACAACTCGCAAGTTCTGCCTTAATTTCTTGGATTCGCGGACCATTTCCTTCCGAGAAGCGATCCTTGATTTCTTTCCACAGCTCCTTTGGATCTTCTTTGTTCCCGAGAATTCGCCTAACTTTCGGCTCAATTGTGTTCAAGATCCAAAGCGTCACCATGGAGTTGGCGCATACAAACTAATAAAGATAAGTTAGTAAGTCTTTCATCAATAGTTTAGTATAATCACACAATTTTTGTTATATGGTTTTAATTCTATAAGACATTTCTTTTTAAAAATATGTCATTGCTATACACAATAAATAAATATAAAAAGTTAAAAATATACAACACACAATTTAAAATACAAAATAAAACAGAAGAATTCTTGAGTTTGATTTAGTGTATAGGATTTAGGATTTGATTTAGTGTATAAAGTTTAATATTTAAAATATAATTTCTTTGTAATTTCTGAATTAACAATGAAATACACAATAAATTATTATCTTATATGTATCATATAATCTATGAATAAATTTTAATTTTTTTTTTAAGGAAGTCTTGAATATTTAATTTAAGATTTAGAGCATGGGAGTATATAGTTTAAAAGAAAATACAATCATTTTTTTTTATGAATTAACCAATGAGAAGCTTTCATTTGTTGTTATAGTTTTTTTATTTAATTTTGATTTTTGAGTTTAAAGTCTAAGATTTAGAGTTCATAATTTAGGATTTGGGAATTTGGATTTTAGGATTTAAAAATGGTTAGATTTTATTTTAGGATTTATAATTTAGGATTTGGGATTTGGGAATTTGGAGTTCATAATTGCATTTTCTTTGAACATTTACCGTTGATGAGACTAAATCCAACGGACAAAAATGTTCTCTTCCTTTCTTCCCCTCTTTCGTCTCCTTGTACTATTCGTCTCTTTCGTCTTCTCTACCTCTTTCATACCCTATTTCTCTCCCGTAGCAGCACTCGATCTCTACCGTTCAGATGTTTCCCTCTCTTTATTTCTCTTCCTACTTCCGTCGTTAGCCTCCGCTCAAAATCCCTCCCGGGAGGAACAGAGCTGGATACTCGAGCGTGAAGCGCTTCTACGCGAGATTTCGCATATCCAGCTCCGGATCCAAGCCCTAGAGTCTCGAAATTCGCAGCAGGGGATTTCCATTCCCGATCCAAGCCTTTGATTCCTCAAATGGTTGGCTTTTGTTCTTGTGTCTTGGATGCGTTTCCAGGGTCCGATTTCAGTTTTTACGCTTTAGGCTCAGTGAATTCGTGTCTTCACCCTTCTTTAAGAAATCAAAGTTAACTTTGTTCATCGATTTTTTTGCTAAATGGCCTTACTTTTAAAATAGTTCATCGATGTTGAAGAAACGTCAATACTGATTGGAAGTGAAGCATTAACTTTGTGTGGTTTTGGCTCAGTTTTTACCACATTTGAGTCTTGAAGACTGGAAAAGGACATTTGCGATTATTATCTCCATGGTAATTCTCTCTCCTTCTCAGATGGTATTTTTAATGCTCAGGCAAGTAATGAGAATCTACCACCCAATGTTATCAAGCAACTCGCCAAGGAACTGAAGAGTCTTGATGAAGTCCAGATGGCATCAAGGTTGTGGTAACTGACGACGATTTCTCACAAATATGTGCTGATATTGAAGGACCAGGTGCACAATTATTTCCTGAATCTGGAAGGAGTTCAAGAATCTCAACGAGCTCAGAGCAAAGCATTGGGTCACATCGCTTGGAAATTAAGTTCAGTGATCCTGGATCCCTAATGATTCATCGACATTCTCTGAAAAAATCCGTGATAATGCCATAAACTTCCCGGAGGTGCCAAGAGGCGGAGAGAGAAGTTGATGAAGGTGTATGAACTTATATTTTAATTATGTAATTTTACTTTGTAATATAGATTTTGAACTTATATTTTAATTATGTAATTTTACTTTGTAATATAGATTTTTTGTATCATGGTTTCATATAAATATTATAAAATATGACATTTGTTTTAATTTGTCAAATTATCTAAAAACCAATTAAAAAATCTTAGTAAATTGTAATTTAAATACAATATATTGGGTATGTTATTGATCCAAAATAATTGTTTTCCAATTTAGCAAATAATACTGTCAAATTATTGGGTATGTTACACGAACAAAAGATAAAATATCAAATTATTGCAAAGGTAAAAATGCTACAATATAAGTTTCAATTATGACGTAAATAAAATTAATAATAACAAAAATTAAATGTTATTATAGAAATTATAATTACATTAATTAAAACGCTATTGTAAAAAATACTACGGTAGCATAACGAAAAACCGCTATGTTAGGTCTCAGACCTATTGTCGCGGTCGATGATAGAGCGTTTCTAATAACGCTACGATAGAGATACATAGCGTTTTTTGGCCGCTAACAATACTCGATTTTCCTGTAGTGATGGATACGTTTTGCTATGTTTGTACGTTGATGACATGCTCACTATTGGTAGCAATAAAGACGTGATCAGTGAAACAAAGAACTTACTAAATAGCAAGTTCGATATGAAAGATATGGGATTAGCCGATGTAATTTTGGGAATAAAAATTATCGGACATTCTGATAGACTAATCCTGACCCAAGATCATTATGCTGAAAAAGTTATTGAGCGGTTTAAGAACTACTCAAATGGAACTGCAAAAACTCCAGCTGAGCCTCATCTTCACTTGACAAAGAATTCAGGTGAACCAGTGTCACAAGTGAAATATACAAGAGTAATTGGGAGTCTGATGTACTTGACAAACTATACTAGATCCGATTTAGCGCACTCAATAAACGTACTAAGTCGCTATACGAGTAATCCAGGACGCAAACATTGGAAGGCCATAACTAGAGTATTGAACTATCTTCGACACACAAAAGGTTATAGGATGCACTATGCTAAAGAACTAGCAGTCTTAGAAGGCTATAGTGATGCCAACTGGATTTCAGATTCTAAAAACTCAAAATCAACAAGTGGATATGTCTTTACGCTTGGTGGTGCAGCAGTATCCTGGAAATCTTCCAAACAAACTCTCCTGGTCAGATCAACCACGGAGTCAGAGTTCATAGCTTTAGATAAAGCTGCAGAAGAAGCTGAGTGGCTTCAAAACTTCCCGGAAGATATCCCGATATGGGAAAAACCAGTGCCAGCATTACGTGTACACTGTGATAGTCAATCGGCTATATCTCGGGCACTTAATAATTTATACAATGGTAAATCTCATCATATTAGAAGACGACATAAGACCATTAGACAATTGATCTCTACAGGTGTACTCACGATAGATTACATCAAGTCGGCTGGAAACTTAGCAGATCCTTTTACGAAAAGTCTGGCGCAAGATCAAGTTGTTAAATCATCAATAGGAATGAGTTTAAAGCCTATAAATAAAGATGCCGCTTAATGGAAACCCCACCTATGTGATTGGAGATCCCAAGATCTAGGTTCAAAAGAGAAAACAAAATCAAGTTGATTCAGTAGTGAACACTGTGAGACTATGTCTCTACCCAGTTCCTAGGATGATAAAGCAGTACTACCTGTGAGTGGTAAGGTTAAGAGTTGGCTTTTAATGATTCCACAGCTTTGAGATATTAGTGGAGTACTACATGTTATTTCTAAAAACAAAGCTTATGGCAGATCACCTAATGAGTGTGAAATTGGGCCGTTTCTAGGAGGATGAAAGTGATGCGTATCGTATTCGTCTCCGAAACTTCAGGTTTTAAATTTGTAAACCTTTAAGCCTGCAAGTGCACTGATGTGCGTTATAGTACTTGAGGTATTGATCTACAGGGAGGGAATGTTGTTCTGCGAGGCCTTAGACACTGTATAGTAAATATACCTAAAACGAACATATGTTTATAGGATTTTGTCACGAACTCAAAACTAGGAATCTAAACTATACTAAACTAGACTAAACTAAACTAAGCGAGAAAATAAGAAAGCGAACGAGACTAAACTAAGCTAAATAACCAAATTAATAAATCTAATCTAAGTGAGAAGTAGCAAACAATAATTATTTCGAAGTTGTAAATCAATTAATGAAGCGTTGGGCAATCGGGAATTCTTTAGGGTTCATGGCCGATTTTCACCGAGAATTCGCTAGGATTTCTAAAGCGACTTTTTGTCATCTTTGGGTTCTTGAACTTGGAACACGTACGCTGTGTGTAGTCTACTCCCGTAATCCTACACACCTACTCACTTCAGTACTCGGACGGTAGTTTTCGTCTCCGCCCGCGCAAGAAGTGAATGATACTCTCAAATGTCGTTTACGCCCACAATTCCTCCGTAAGTATACTTTCAAAATCTTACGACGGATTTGCTCGTCTACCCTAGGTCAAGCGATTAGATTCAGCACTCTCGTGGCTCTAAAACACCTAATATCAGTTGCTAAGATGGTTAGTCAAGCAACGCATTAACAACAAGGATAGAACGAAGAACCCTAATCGGTATCCTAGTCGAAAAACTCAATCAAAAATCGAACCATGAGAGCCCCTTTGAACCCCTATACCCAACAAGGAGATTACTCAGCCACGACCATGCAAGACAAAATCAAGCTTCTGAATTGCACAATCAATAGATAAGAAATCAAACAAAATGGTTCAAGAGAAATCCCTATCTCCCTAAACCAAAAACAAATAACAAGAGCAAAAGTTTGGTGCAAAACAAGTCTAAAAGTGTAACAAAAAGGGCCACGGAATTGTGGCTTTAAAAAAGTATTTATAGGTCTTCAACTCGTTTTGGTCGAGTTAGGGTTTGACGGGAAAAGACGGTTTTGACCTCGGGTGAAGAAACGACTTAATTTAGGTGAAATTGGCTCTGGCCGCGGGTCCGTAGCTTATGGCCGTGGAGGAATGGCCTCTGGCCGCGGGAGGACTGGCTCCAGGGGCGGCGAAGTGGTATTTGGCCGCGGGTCTGGCCCCTCGACCCGCGGTGGACTGCTTCTCTGGGCAGCTTCGTCGGTATTCAGTGCTTCGGGTATATTTTAGGATCCAACCATTGGATTGTCCGCAACCAAATTGCATTTGAAAACTGGTTGTCTTTACTTTGTTGTGTCCAAATTTGGTGATGATTAGACGGTGAGAAGGCCTCCTATGATGGCAAGACTTATGACTGTCCGAGTTTATCCAAAAACATACTTTTGTTCCGAAATGCACTCTTTTACACCGAGTTACCGGAAATGTCTTTCAAAACACTAAAACATGGAAATCATTTGAAAACTATTGAAAACGGAGTTAAAACACCTACAAAAGAATATGAAAGCGATCCATAAAAATGGTCAAAAACCGGCGTTGACAGAAAGTAAGGCTATATTCTCCAAGTTCACTCATGAAAAACAGGGATGTTCAAGGCCAAAATGAACACAATAGAGAACTCAAGTTCTACGAGAAAATATCGCTGCGCAATACCTGTTGTCTCGGTTTACATAAAATTCTGGGTGGTTCAAGACATCATGTTCACCTCCTGACCAAGTAAACCTGACAGATATTAAAAATGATTGGTTCAAAGCTGAAAAATGCTACCTCTCAGATACAGTTACATTTTTGCATACTCTCGAAAGTCTGTCTAGTTTAGTCAAGTCGCGTCTAGTCTAGTTTATCGAGTCAGTCGAATCTTCGTATGTTTAGAGTCATTTCTATTCATGTGGGGGATTGTTGGACCAAATTTTTTAATAAATCCCAATGAGATTTATTAAAATTTGAGTGTGAAGAGAAATGTGCCAAGTCTAAGTGATTGGTCAAGGAACATGTCATTTGTCCCACATTGGAAGTTTGGAAAACTTTGGAGTAATATAAATAAGGACAAAGTTATATCCTTGTTCAAAGTGTGTGTGATAGAGAAGGAAGGAGGCTCCACGCGTGCGCCGCCACCGCCAAGCCGAGCCGGGCTCGGTCGTGGGCTCTTGGTAACTTGGGAGTGGGAAAGTGGCCCATTAAAGAGTTCTTTTTGATTGAGCGTTTTGTCAATGTTTTTCGTTGACTAAACAAGTCAAACTTTGACTTTGCGTTTTTGATCAAGTGAAGACCGAGTCTTCTGCCTTACGTTCCCATGATCTTTGCGCTACTCAATCCATGATCTTGCGAGATCTTCTCGGATTCCGCGGAGTCACCTCTCTCTTCCTTCGTTTTAAAATCGCGAGTAACACTCTATTTTTACATAGACGAAAAAAGTTCTCACTCTTCTCGAAAAAATCCAGCAATCTCTCTCTCTTCTTTTACGTAAGTTTCATCGACAGTATCGTAGAGCAGTAGTTCGTTTAGGTCCGCGTTTCGAGTGTTTGCGAAACCGGATATTAGTGGCTGTATCCTGCAGCTCTTGAATCATAGATTCCCGTTACACTACGGGTGATTCAAAAAGTTACGGAAAGAGATTCATTATCTCACCTCCACTTGTTCTCTCTTACCGTAACATCATCTGTATATTTCTCGTATTTTAATCACAGTATCCGTAGTGGTAATTTTAGCTCCTACAATCGTAACTCTTTGAATCCGTTTTTTGTTATATAAACAATTGAACGGATTGAAATACGAGTCTATATATAAACGTCTCGGCGATTGCAATCGCTACTGCTTAAAGTTTGCGAACGTTTAAGAAACGAACTCTATTTCGAGATTCGAATTCGAACGCAATTTGGTCGTTCTTAGTGTCTATTGAATTGCGATTCTACACTATATCGATACCTACTGCTTTTTGATTTTTACATAAATCAAAAACGATTTTTGACTTGATTCGTATATGTCTCTGTTTTTTCAGAATGGATCACGAAAACAACAACGCCTCGAATGTGTCTACGGTCGTCGAGACTTCCACCATTGGAGTTACTCGAGTGACGTTTGCGAACACCTTCAGTGTTGCGACCAGTACTAAACAGATCCAAGTTGAGAATTTCCCAGCGGTGACTGTCGCCATCCCTGCTCCGATTGCAGGTACTGTTCAAACCGCGGTCACTGAATAGTTTCATACGGTGCAAATGCCATATGCGAATCCAGCATGCGTCTTACTCGACAATATTGATGAGACCGCATTCAAGATGTGGCAGAAGAAGATGTTATTCTATCTGGCCACGCTCAAGCTGTAAAAGTATACCCGTGAATAGAAACCCATTCTCCCAGCGGACAATACTGATCCTCGCGCGCTTGCGAGCAAGCTCGCATGGGAACAACGAGATTTTCTGTGCAAAGGATATATCCATAATCGCCTTGCTGATGCACTGTTCAACGTGTACATCAATGTCGAAACGTTTAAAGACCTGTGAGACTCTCTAGATAATAAGTATCGCACAGAAGATGTTGGATCTCATAAATACGATGTGGCAAAATTTCAAGACTACAAAATGGTGGACTTCTGACCATTAATGGAGAAAGTCGGAGAGTTGCAAACAATTCTTCACGAGATACACAATGGGGGAATGAGACTCTGCGAGACCTATCAGGTTGCATGTGTCATTGAGAAGCTCCCACCTGGTTGGACGGACTTCAAAAAGTACCTCACGCTGAAGAGAAAGTGGATTAGCCTTGAAGACTTAACCATGAAACTCCGTATCGAGTCAACGAACCAGAGAAACATTGGAGTAGGGGTGGAAATTCGCGAACCCAACGCGAATATGGTGGAAAACCAAAATAATAGGCAGAAAAATGGCAAAACAAAGGGCGCCAAGACAAAGGAATAGGAAAAATTCCACCGAAGAACTCTCAGAAGTTCAAAAAGAAGAAATTTGGTGGTGAGAGCTCGCAGAAATTCACTGGAACCTGTCACAACTGTGGCAAGACTGGCCATAAGTCCTTTGAGTGTTGCAGCAAAAAGGCTCCAAAGAAAAATGAGGCCAACCTGACTGAAGATGATCTGTGTGCGGTGGTCACAGAAGTAAACATAACTTCGAAGAATCCTAGGACGTGGTTGTATGACACTGGTGCAACCACTCATATCTGCACTGACAGAAGCCAGTTCTAAACCTACAAAAAGAACAAGATTGACACTCACCTGATGATGGGAAATGTGTCTCAATCCAAGATTGAAGTCATCGGAAATGTGGTGTTGAAGATAACTTCAGGTAAGGAAGTCACTCTGACAAATGTGAAACACGTGCCAGACATGAAGAAGAACTTGATCTCTGGGACTAAGATCATTAAGCATGGATTCGCAGTCAACATGGAGTCTGACCAGCTGATCTTAAGGAAAACGGGGTTTTTATTGGGAAGGGTTTTTTTAAGGACGATATGATCAAAATGTGTGTAATGACAGTCGTCAAAAATGATATAACCTCTTCCAGTTCAATTAATAAGAATGCATCTTCTTACTTGGTTGAGTCTTTCGATATGTGGCATGAATCGTTAGGGCATGTGAATTATAAATCTATCTAAAGATTAATGAATTCTAATCTAATCCCGAAATGCAAAACAACTAAAAATAAATGTGAGACCCGCGTACAAGCAAAAATCACGAAAACTCCATCACCTCGTGTCGAACGAACCACCGAACCTTTGGGTCTAATACACACTCATTTGTGCGACTTAAAATATGTGCAATCTAGAGGAGGGAAAAAGTATTTTGTGACCTTCATAGATGATTGCACAAGATACTGTTATGTATATTTACTACGCAGTAAAGATGAAACTTTGGAGAAGTTTAAAGAATACAAGTTGGAAGTAGAAAACCAACTTGGTAGAACTATTAAAATAGTTCGAAGTGATAGAGGAGGGGAATATGATGAACCTTTTAATGCATTATGTAGGCAACACGGAATTATTCATCAAACTACCGCTCCTTACTCACCAGAATCCAACGGAGTTGCGGAACAAAAGAACCGAATTCTTAAGGAAATGATGAATGCAATATTACAGTAATCTGGGTTACCCCAGAACATATGGGGGGAAGCGTTTCTTACCACAAATTATATACTGAACAAAATACCGAATAAAGTAACTGGAAAACCCCATATGAAATTTGGAAAGGTAATGTACATTCGTATAAATACCCGAAAGTGTGGGGGTACCTGGCAAAAGTTGCAGTTTCACCTCAGAAAAGGTCACAATTGGACCAAAGACGGTAGATTGCATTTTCATCGGATATGCTCATAATAGTAGTGCCTATCGATTTCTGGTATATAAGTCAGATGTACCAGATATTCATGTAAACACTATAATGGAGTCAAGAAATGCTTCATTCTTTGAAAACGTGTTTCCATGCAAAGATAGAAAAAGTAATAAACGAACTCATGATCAACGAGATGCTTACACTTCTGGAAACGAAGCAAGCAGTTCGGGCACGACTATTAATGGCGGAGAAAAAGAAGAAGAAGAACCTAGACGGAGTAAAAGATCCCTCGTAAGGAAAATACATATGGTTATGAGTTCCTAGTAGTCTTTCTCGCTGAAAATGAGCCTAGAACATTTACAGAAGCAATGTCTACCCCATACGGTCCTCTTTGGAAGGAAGCCGTTAATAGTGAGATGGACTCAATCAGGCAAAACCATAATTACGAGATAACTGATTTACCTCAGGGGTTTAAAGCCCTAGCGTGTAAATGGATTTTCAAAACAAAATTGAAAACCGATGGCTCCATCGATAAGTACAAGGCTAGACTTGTGGTGCAAGGTTTCCGGCAAAAAGAAGGCCTGGATTTCTTTGACACCTATTCTCAAGTAACGAGAATAACTTCAATCATAATGCTAATAGGAATCACATCATTAAGAGATTTAGAAATCCATCAAATGGATGTGAAAACTGCCTTTCTAAATGGTGATTTAGAAGAGGAAATTTATATGAAAAAATATGAAAGGTTTGTTGTCCCAAGACAAGAACACAAAGTATGTAGACTTGTGAAATCATTGTACGAACTTAAATAAGTTCCGAAACAATGGCATGAAAAATTTGACAATGTGTGATGTCAAATGGTTTCAGCATAAATGAATCTGACAAGTGCATATACATCAAAAGTACTCCGCACAGATACGTTTTGCTATGTTTGTACGTGGATGACATGCTCATTATTGGTAGCAATAAAGACATGATCAGTCAAACAAAGAACTTACTAAATAACAAGTTCAATATGAAAGACATGAGATTAGCCGATGTAATTTTGGGAAAAAAACTATCATACATTCTGATGGACTAATCATGACCCAAGATCATTATGCTGAAAAGATTCTTGATCGGTTTAAGAACTACTCAAATGGAACTGCAAATACTCCAGCTGACCCTAATCTTCACTTGACAAAGAATTTAGGTGAACCAGTGTCACAAGTGGAATATGCAAGAGTAATCGGGAGTCTGATGTACTTGACAAACTGTACTAGACCCGATTTAGCGCACTCCGTAAACGAACTAAGTCGCTATACGAGTAATCTAGGACACAATCATTGGAAGGCCATAACTAGAGTATTGAACTATCTTCGACACACCAAAGGTTATGGGCTGCACTATGGTAAAGAACCAGTAGTCTTAGAAGGCTATAGTGATGCCAACTGGATTTCAGATTCTAAGAACTCAAAATCAACAAGTGGATATGTTTTTACGCTTGGTGGTGCAGCAGTATCCTGGAAATCTTCCAAACAAACTCTCCTGGTCAGATCAACCATGGAGTCAGAGTTCATAGCTTTAGATAAAGCTGCAGAAGAAGCTGAGTGGCTTCTGAACTTCCTGGAAGATATCCCGATGTGGGAAAAACCAGTGCCAGCATTACGTGTACACTGTGATAGTCAGAAACTTGATCCAAGATGAAACTTACGTTATTATAAATAGCCTTATAACTTACGTTATTATAAATAGCCTTGGCACTATAAATATCATCAAATCATCATTTAATTATATTTAAATTAGATGAAACTTACGTTAGAAAATGTTAAGACAAAAATATCAGTTACAAAAATTTGCAAATATAATGCAGATGGAATTTGGTTGTTACCTAATATAGTTATCAAACATATTTTGTATTCATTTCTGTTTATTATTTATTATTTAAAAATATTAAAATTTTCAAAAATTTATATAACATTATTTGAAAACCCTACGATTAGACTTTGTATAAAATGAAATGTCTTCCACAAATATTTTACTCATCATTTTTTAAAAAGTAGCATTTCTGATCTAATTATAATATTTGTTTCACATGATTCTTTTTTTTTTTTAACTCAATCTCTGATTTGAAACTTTTGAAGAATATGTGAAAAATTAAGGTGAATATCATAAGATTTTGCAAAACAATACCATATTATTGTTGATGCTAACGATCGAGATGGTTCTAATCGACTCAAAAGTTAGTTATTTGTTTTACTAGGGGTTGACCACGCGCTTCGCACGGGTTTATTTACATTCATGTTTTATATTATGTAATTTTTAGGAAACAATTTTTTTTTAAATTCTAAAATTTAATTTAATCTTCGGTTTATGTTTAAAGTTGCATTATGTGTACGTGTGTTTTGTTTTTGTTTTTTTTATCTTTATTAGTGTTTGTATATAGTAACGGTTTTCTTTTACTTATGTTATTAACTTATGTTGTAATATTGTTCTTTTTTTATGTGTTTATATTTTGTATTTCACTTTGGTGTGATTTTAATTATAGTTTTATATTTATTTTACATATTTATATTAATATTTTTTAAATTTGTTTATATGCTATTTTTTAGAAATTATTTTCTAATGTCACTAAAAGATATCTGTTAGAAGACGTCACTTTTTGTAGGTGTTGAAGATGTATCGTTTTTCTTTTTTTTTGAAGATAGTCAAGAATTAGTTATTAGAGGAGAGTGGGTAAAGAAGTTAATGCCGTACTTAATTACATTTTTTATGTAGAGCAGCTGACGTTATGCATTTGTTGGTGAGGGGAGATTTAGGGTTGCAGGGTGGAGGCAAGGAAGGAGGAGAAGAGGAAAGTGACGTGTGATTTTTTTTGTTTTGATTTTGAGTTAATGGGGCAGTTGTGTAGAGTTTTTGGGTTTGTAAAATAGGGAAAGCTATCAAAAATCCAAAAATAAACAAAGAAATACCGAATACAATACCACACACACATATTTTGGATATTATAAATTTTTGTTTTTAAATTATTGAAAGTTATTTGACACACCTTAGTTTAATTAATAAGATTTTTAGATAGGGAAAATCGCATAAAAAATCTTCAAAGTGGCAGCAACTAACACTTTAAACCTTCAGAGTTTTATACTAACACTATAAACCCTCAATCCATATATTTTAACATAAAAAACCTTCAACGTGGAAACTTTGTTCGCGCCGCCAAAAATGTGACTGGAACTGTTCCGTTTCCGGTAAAAAATGGTGACATGTCAATTTAAATTTTTTTTTTGTCAACAACTTAAATACCTAGAACGGTTCAGAAATCCAAACTGGAGATACCGAGTTTACAAAAGTAATATCCACTGGGTAGACGGAATCGAGAACCGAATGGGTCGAATAACTATTCATCCCGCGATACTATTCATCTCGAGACTACTATTCACTCCGAGTCTTCTCCTTTCTTTGAAAATTCGAAAGGATTCGGAAATTCGAAAGGATTTTCTTTGATCACGTTCTTTCTTTCGAATTTTTGAATCGTTTTTTTGTTTTTTGTTTTTTGTTTTTTTGTATTTTTTTGTCTTTTAATTAAAATAAATAAATAATTAAAATTATTCGACTGAATAGTAATCCCGGGATTACAAAGTCTCGAGATAAATAGTACATAGTAATCCCGGGATGAATAGTAATACCGAGATGAATATTTGATAGCACATAGTAATCCCGGGATGAATAGTAATTCCACGATTATGGAGTCTTTGGATGTATAGTAATCCCGAGATCAATAGTAACGACGGAGAAGAACCAACCTCGTCTAAGCTAAAGGAGAAGACTCGGAGTGAATAGTAGTCTCAGGATGAATAATGTCCCGGGATGAATAGTATTACTATGTTCTATTCATCCCGAGACTCCGTAAACCCGGTATTACTATTCAGGCGAATAATTTTAATTATTTATATATTTTAATTAAAAAAAATGAAACAAAGGATTTAAAAAAAAAAGATTCGGAAATTCGAAAGAAAGAACGTGATCAAAGAAAATCCTTTCGAATTTTTGAATCCTTTCGAATTTTTGAATCCTTTCGAATTTCTGAATCCTTTCGAATTTCCGAATCCTTTCGAATTTTCAAAGAAAGGAGAAGACTCGGAGTGAATATTAGTCTCAGGATGAATAGTGTCCCAGGATGAATAGTTATTTGGGTACCCATTCGGTTCTCTATTAGGTCTACCCGGTGGATATTACTTTTGTAAACTCGGTATCTCCGATTTGGATTTCTGAACCGTTCTAGGTATTTAAGCTGTTGACCAAAAAAAAAAAAAATTGACATGTCACCATTTTCTACCGGAAACGGAACAGTTCCAGTCACATTTTTGGCGGCGCGAACAAAGTTGCCACATTGAGGGTTTTTTTTGTTAAAAGATATGGATCGAGGGTTTATAGTGTTAATATAAAACTCTGAAGGTTTAAAGTGTTAGTAGCTGTCACTTAGAAGATTTTTTAATGCGATTTTCCCTTTTTAAATAGAAGGGTCCATTAAAAATCGTTATTGATTATTGTGACTAATGACCTCTCCATATTCATCATGTCATATATAGATTTTTAAAATACTAATGTTTGATTAAAACTAAGCAGGTCGGAGGAGTTTATAATATGCATCATGTTATTGAGATTTGTAAATAGGTGGGATATATTAATAGATGAGTTTAGTGCTGATGTGGACAGTTTATAATGAAAAAAAACTTTCTAATTATATTATATATTTATTTTTATCATTCCTATTATTTAGTTTTATCATTCCTATTATGTATGCTAAATCTTATTCACATGTAGTTTACTTTTCATAACAGTTAGAGTTAATTTATTCTAATAGTGAAATATAACATTATATTTTACAATTCTATCTCTACATTGTTATAAAAAATTAGTTTTATTTCTATATAACAATATATTTTATAGTTTCTTTGTTTGAAGTAAGTCTAATTTTGGGATGTTTGATTCACAATTTTTGAAATTTATATTCTAGTGTGTAAAACACTTTCAGAAACTTTTAAAATCAATCGCATATTAAGATAATATGTTAAATTTTGGAAAAATACTAGAAGGACGAAATAAGAAAATGTTTATACTACCATTGTATTTTATGATTTTATTTACTTATAGAGTTTTTTTATTATTTGTTTCTTATTATTTGATTTGGACACACAAATCCCATCAAATTTAAACAATATCTATTATATCATTGTGGTTTTAATGGTTTACAAAAACCTCTGTATTAGATTCAAAATTTTAAATTATCACCCTAGCCGCTCTGGCCACTTTCCTTTTCCGTAACTAGCAAGTTTAGCCGCCTCCGGCCATGGAACCACCGCATCCGGGGTCGGTTTCTCCCGGAATCAACTCTTCATATGCTTCTCCTTCTCACATCGGTTCCAGTCCGAAAACCAAAGTGTCTTGGACCGATATCCTGTCCGAGACAAACGTGATACAAAAATCCCCCATTTTGACATCAGAAGTGATTGATGGTGTTGCCACAGCTACGATACCAGAAGAAATCTTACACAATGCACAGCCACTATGGAAAAAATCATTGTCAGGTACTTTATTGGTGATGCTCCTCACATTGGTAAAGTGCACGCCACGGTAAACCGAATTTGGGGCTCTCCAGAGAAGTCCTCAACCCAAAATCCGTTCTCTTCCGTATTGAGAATGACCAAACAAGATCTCGTTTGCTCCGGAGACACTTCTGGCACATCTCCGACGTCCCCCTGGTGGTGCAAGAATGGAGTCCCCGCTCCTCTAGTCTGAAACCGGATCTTTCGTCAATGCTGTTTTGGGTGGACTTCACGCACGTACCAGATCGTCTCTTCTCTCATAAGGGATTGATGTACCTTGGGGATCTTGTGGGTGATGCTCAAAAACTGCATCTGAATACAGAGAGGTGTATCTATTTGGATGTAGCTTGAGTTCTAGTGGTGGTGAATTTGGATAAAGCCTTTGACGGAAAAGATATGTATCCAATCTGAGCCAGCGACCTATATTTCGGTCTCTTACCCGTGGTTTCCTCCTCGCTGTTTGTTATGCCAAAGCTGAGGACATCAAGATTCCGAGGGCTCTCTTATGAGAAAGGGGTCGGTGATACTAGCCGAGAAATCGGCAGAGCATGTTAGGTAGAGTCCCATCAAGTCAATATTGAAAGCAAATGTGCCTGCGGAGCAGGTGGAGACTAATGTTGCAAAAATCAACAACGATGCTATGGAGAACTCAGAAAATAACGATGTGCTTGTGGAGCAGTCTGATTTACAAGACGAGACATGGACAGTGGTGGCTAGCAAAATATCGCCAAGCAAAGTTCCTCCACATCGGAAATCGCAGATCGAAAGTATAGATACAGAGGTCACTTCTCCTTTGAGCTTTGAGATTCTGGAGGAAATTAAGGAGGAAGATATTGAAAGGGAGGAAGGGGAGATTTCGAACAGTGCAATATCGAGAGAATTATCTGAGGAGGAAGAGACTATGGTATTACCGTCTAAGCTGAAAAATGGGACGGGAACACAGGTAAAGCCAAAAGCACCAAAGAAACCAATCATTACCAAGAAAGATAATTTTTTTTCTACTAAAAAAACCAACAAAAAGGCTTTCGTAGGGAAGCTCTAATGATTATGACGCCATTTTTTGCGTGGAATACTAGGGGCTTCAACAAAACGCGCAAAAATAATGCAGTTCGATCTTGGATTCAAGAAACGAATCCAGCTTTTGGTTGTTACTTGAAACTCGGGCTCAAGAAGAAAATTGTCTGTATATCATCGATAGTGTTGTCCCGGGATGGAACGCTATCACAAACTATGATTATCATCGCTTAGGATGAATATGGTTGATCTGGTCCGATGTAGTGGCCGTAACTCCGTTATTTAAGAGCCCTATGATCATCACGGTGTCCGTTGTTTACCCATCAGGATCGTCTTTGTGTTCTCTTGTGTATATGCTTCCAATATCAGACAAGAACGTCTTCTGCTCTGGGAGCAACTACAACAGATTCGAGATCTATTTGTCGCTGGAGGATGACCTTGGATAGTCTTTGGCGATTTTAATGAAACTCTGGCCTCCGATGAGCATTCGAGGGTGCTTGGATCACTTCCTAATCAGGCGGGTATGAGAGGATTTCAAACGCTAGTTGCTGACTGTGAGCTCACGGACCTGGGTTATGTGTGTCCTAAATTCACATGGTGGAATCAAAGAGAAAACGACCCGATAAGAAAGAAACTCGATCGTGCCCTGGTTAACAGCTCTTGGTGTTCGACATTCCCACAATCATTTGCATCCTTTGAGTCCAATGGTATCTCAGATCATGCTCGGTGTCTTATTCGTATGACGAGTCACTCTTCAGAAAAACGTCGCCATTTTCAATTCTTCAACTTCACGATCAATCACCCGCACTTCCTTGACACCGTTTTGCGAGTTTGGGATGAATCGATGCCACTGTTTCAATCAAGATCAGCGCTACACCATTTTCATCGTAAACCTAAGTCCCTCAAGCTGCATCTTCGGGCCCTTAATAAGGACATATATGGAGACATCACTAAGAAAACTAAAGATGCTTTCGATGTACTATGTCAGAAACAGAATCAGGCTCTTCTTTTTCCCTCCTCGGAAAATGTTTGCCGCCGCTTCGGAGGCTTCAGAAGTATGGAACCTCTACGCTGGAATTGAGGAACAATTTTTTGGGCAGAAATCCCGCATTACTTGGATGCGTTACGGTGATCAAAATACAACATTCTATCACCGTATTACGCAGACTCAAAAGGCCAAAAATTCGATTAAGTGTCTCGTGAACGGGGAAGGTGTAGCTCTCACGGAACTATGTGGCATAAAAACTGAAGCGGTGAATCATTTCAGAACGTTTCTCCAAGTAGATATTCCTCAATCCCCATCGTTTGCAATTGAGTCTCTTGAAGAATTGATCCCTTATCGATGCCCTCCGAATAAGGCCGAATTATTGGTAAGCGAAGTGACAGAAGCTGAAATCAAACATGTTATTCTCTCTATGCCGTCAAACAAAACTCCAGGCCCCGATGGATTTACGGCGGAGTTTTTTTTGGCCGCATGGTCTATTTTAGGTCCGGACATTGTTGTCACAGTGCAGTCATTCTTCATATATGGGTTCATTCCGAATGGAGTGAATGCTACGATGTTATGCCTCGCACCAAAGAAGACAGAAGCTCGATGTATTCGAGATTACCAACCTATAGCATGATGTAATATGCTATAAAAAGTTATCTCGAAAATCATCGCCAATCGATTTAAAACGGTTCTCCCCGATGGTATGGTTCCCAACCAAAGTGCATTCATCAAAGGTAGATTACTTCTGGAAAATGTGTTGTTAGCGACTGAGCTTGTCAAGGATTATCACAAGGATTCCATATCCTCTCGTTGTGCATTAAAGTTGGATATTGCGAAGGCATTTGATTCGGTTTGTTGGGACTTCGTTCTCACCACCCTTCGAGCTATGGGGTTCCCGGAGATTTTTGTTATGTGGATACGCAGTTGCATATCCTCTGCGGCTTTCTCAGTTCTCGTAAATGAAGATCTCGAAGGCTTCTTCACTAGCTCTCGGGGTCTTTGACAAGGTTGCTCACTCTTGCCATACCTCTTTGTGATTGCTATAAATGTCCTCTCTCTCAAGTTCAATAAGGCAGCAATGGAAAGGCGTATTGGATACCACCCAATGTGTCGGGATCTTAATGTGATGCATCTGAGCTTCGCATATGATATGCTGGTATTTATGGATGACTCTGCGGAGTCCCTTCGAGGAGTTATGGAAGTATTGCTGGAATTTGAACGCGAATCGATCGGGCCTAGCGCTAAATGCATCCAAATCATCTCTATTTGTGGCAGGTCGTATCTTGCCGTCGGTACAACAAACAGCTCAGAATCTGGGGTTTCCCATGGAGCAGCTTTCGATTAGATATCTCGGACTCCCTCTCATGACTAAGAGCATGTCTCGCTTGGACTATGAACCTTTAATTGATAAAATTCGCAGCAGATTCACGTCTTGGTCAAGTAAGTCTCTCTCCTTTGCTGGACGACTTCAGCTCATTCAGTCCGTTATAGCCAACATTACCCACTTATGGTGCTCCGTTTTCCGTCTTCCGAAGCGCCCGTTTTGATACGATTGAGAGTATGTGTGCTGCATTTCTTTGGTCGGGCTCACCACAAATTTATACAAAAGCGAAAGTTGCTTGGGCGGATGTTTATAAACCCAAGAAAGAAGGGGATTGGGTATTCGAAGCTTACACCATTCCTCTCGGGTGTTCTTTCTCAAACTTATCTGGCGGTTATTCGTGAAGATGAGTTCCCTTTGGGTGGTGTGGACACATCATTATCTACGAGCTCTCGGGGTTCTTGGATTTGGCTTTCTTCGCCATGAAATTCGTAATGGAGAATCTACCTTCTTCTGGCTCGATAATTGGCTCCCTTCCGGCAGGCTTATGGATATAGCGGGGGAAGCGGGCACCCGAAATCTGGGAATAGCTCGCAATGCAGTGGTAGCAACAGCTGTACGGGATCACCAATGGTCTCTCCGTCGCTGTCGCAACGCGATCCTTCGAGAGATAGTGAATAGAGTTTCGTCATCTCTGGTGTCTCGCGCCTCGGCTGGGCATGATGTAGAGTTATGGCATTGATATTCTCGTAATTTACATGTTCTAGTATGTATTTTAGTTTGCATTCTCTAGTTATTTACATGCATAACCATAGCGTTGTTTAGCATTTAGGTCCCTTTTAGTGTTTAGGATGTTGCATTAGGTTCTAGGGAGTTTCGCATGTTTCGGGACGTATTTTAGGTACTTTGGAGAAGACTCGAGACTCTGGACGTGAGGCCAATCGGATTGGAAGGAAGGAGAGGAAGCCAAAGGCATGAGGAGGCTTGGCAAGTCAGAACACCGAGGTCACATATCGGTGTGACTGATCGGTGTGGAAACAGGGGGAAATCGTCCTTAGCACCGACGTCCCACACCGACCAGAGACATCAGTGTTGGAGCCTCAGGGGATTACACTGATGTCACAAGTCGGTGTAACTGATCGGTGCCACTCCTTCGAGCAAACTTCACTTCAATTACACCGAGGTCACAAGTCGGTGCAACAAATCGGTGCAGCTCCCGGGGGAAATCATCCTTAACACCGACGTGCAACACCGACGTGTGATGATATATCATAGTTTTTATTCGTTTTTAGCCATGATATAAGTCTTTTTATAGAGTCTTTCTAGTGTTTTCGTAGTCTTTTAGAGTCTTTTCAGGTTTTAGCACGTTTGGAGCACAATTGGAGATATTGGAGCATTCTGGAGCTTTTTGGAGCAAAGCAAAGATCGTGTAGCTGAGACAGCAGATTTGATGACCGAGTATCGACCGATACCACTAGTATCGATCGATACCAATTGCAGAGAGACACGAGTCGCGACAATTAGAAGATTGAAGAATTTGCAATCTATCCCATAAGACTTTATTATTTACAAGAAGCCCCAGAACGTGTCTTAAGTTATTTATTAGGTTTTTCAGCCACTTTTGTTGGCTACGCTTTTATTTTACTTTGGTTTTGAGAAAGAGCTTGGTGAGGGAGACAAGTCAGAACTCTGTTCGTCCGAGAGAAGATTTCGAACCCTCTTGTTACTCTTTTCTTATCCTTTAATTTAATGATCTATTCAGTTATGTTGATTGTTTCATTCTCCATGTCTGAGTAGATCCATCTTAGGTTTAGGGTTATCTCATAGGGATTTCTCTGATTGCTGGTAGTTATTAGTTAGGATTCACCATCTGAATTAGTTCTTCACCATAGGTTGTTCTCAAAGCTAATTCTGGATTGATCACCTAGAACTTAGATCTTAGATTAATCAATTAGGCACGACAGTGCAATTGAGTAATCTGACAGAACCTAGGGTGAGCAAATTGATTATTCGCAAAGAGATTTGGTTTAGTTGATTTGTGAACATATCAAACTCGATATTAAGGCTGATTTATTCTTAGGAATTTGCAAAGAGATTTGGGATTTTGAGGTTTGGATTTAGATAATTCTCGCAACGACAGTTGGTTAATTATAACTTAGTGATTTGAGTTCAAGAACAGAGCTAAATCTGAATCCTGACTGATTGGTTACATGCATTCATTAATCTCCTGAGAAATACTCTAGGCCTATATTCTCTCCATCGATTTTACATCCTTTTCTATTGTTTATTGCTTTTGTTTCAATTGAATTGCTTAGCTTGATTCGAAACTATTTGGTCTATTGTGTGATTTTCTTGAGTCTTTGTGGTTTGACCCGTAAATATACTGCAACTACAACTTAGTACTTTTATGGTATATATTTGAGCTTATCATGTGACATCAGTGCGTCTCCCACGAACTTCGAGCAAATCCTACTTCTACACCGATGTTACAAGTTGGTATGCTACATCGGTGCACAAACCCAGGTCCAACATCGAGATGTTGCACCGATGATTGACATCTGTGTTGACCTCCGATATACTTTTACCCAACTCAACCGGGTCGGTACCCGGTTTGTCCCGGGTCGATAGGATTCGCCCCTGTTCACTATTTAAACCCAAAACCTAATTTTCATGGGTTAAGTCTTTTCTTAAGCAAAAACTTCTCTAAGAGTGATTTAGAGTAATTTGTAAGAGATTGATCCTTTTGATTTATGCAATTTGAGTATTGTTTTCTTTGATTCTATCTAGCTATCTTCTATTTTCTAATCATCCAATCATTTGATCATGGGTTTTAACTCTTCTTTTATGGGATTTGTTGAAACCATGGTGAATTAGTGAGTAGTTCTTAGAGTTTGAGGATGGGTTAGGTTTAGGGTGATTCCAAGATTGATTCATGATGCTTAGTGTTATATTATCTTACTTCTCTTCTTGATTAGTGATCTTAATGCTAGATTGGGCTTGAGAGAGCTAATCTAGATCAAGAGGCATTTCACACCCACAAGGTGTTTTATGAAATGCCTTAATGAACTATTTAAGAGATATTCATTCCTAGCCTATGAGAGTTGTTGTCTAGGGTGTTTATTAGGTTGATCTTGATTGTTTACACTTAATGCTTGCTAATTGGTAATTCACAAATGAGAGTTTGATCTTGGATTAGTAATTAGCATGGTGATTAATGCTTTGAGAGATGATTAGTCACACGTAATGATCATTGCCTAGGGATAGCTTTGTTTGATTATTGAGCATCACAGATTAGCCTTGGATAATCAAGAACCAATTACCACATCCTTGAATTCGTTTATATTTCTTGCACTGCAACTTGTTTAGTTTGCTATTTCTTGTTCTTATTTTAAGTTGCTTAGTTCAGTAGTTAAACAACAACTCTTGCTTATTTTGCTTAACTTAAGAAGTGCCTTGTATTCTTGTTGCCTTGAATCTTACCCATTGGATTGAACCTCTTATACTAGCAATAGTATATCGAGTAATTGATCTCGAGACTTGCAAAAGTCTTTTGTCAATTTGGCGCCGTTGCCAATTGGGTTTTGATTTCAACATTGAGATTTATGTTCTTTTTGCGATTAAGTTTCATTTTCTCTTTGATTACTAATGTCTTTCACTTTCCACTGCTATCTCTCAATCTTATAGGTGTATGCATACACGTTCTCGAGGCAACCACAACCTAGTTGAACCGAGGGACGACATACATCGTTCGTATCGCGGGGATATGTGGCCTTACAAAGATGAACGGTGTATCAGAGGATAGCTTCAAGTAAAGACTCGGTGATAAAGGTCATCAATGGGAAAATAGTCTTCCTCAAGGTTCGATCACCACTTGGGATGAGTGCAAGAGAGCATTTTTGGCAAAGTTCTTATCACCTTTACGAACCGCGAAGTTGAGAAATGACATCTCTAGTTTCACTCAACGGAACCATGAGATCTTTAATGAAGCTTGGGAGAGATTTAGAAGCTACACCACCCAATGTCCACACCATGGATTCTCGGACGCCTCGATTTTGAGTACGTTATACTGCGGTTCTTTACCAAAGATACATATTATCTTGGAAACCGCTTCTAACGGAAACTTCTTGGCAAAACGAGTGGATGAAGCGATTGACCTAGTGGAGAACCTTGATCAAAGCGATGATACCTATGGGGATGATTATGACCGCGCAACGAGAACCACTAGCGACGTTGATGAGAAAAAGAGGGCCAATGAATTGAAGAACCTCAACGAAAAGATCGACAAGCTTTTCCAATAATCTCAAAAGCAAGTTCACTTTGTTGGGGACTATGAAGACAACCAAGGTTATCAAGATGAGGTTGTAGAGGGCGCCACCCAAGATTAGATGAACTTTGTGGGTAATCAAGGTTACCAACATGGTGGGTTCAACAACAACTACCGCAACCATCCTAACTTCTCCTACCGGAAGCCCAATGTGGAGAATCCACAATATCAAATCTACACTCAACAACACGAAGCGAACCAAGGTGGTCAACAAAAAACTTTCACTTCACAACAACAAGGCCAAGCATCCAACAACCAAGGCTATGTTCCAAAGAACATTTTCCACGGAAACCAAAGCAGGTTTCAAGCCAAAGCACCTTTCAATGCACCGCCCGGGTTTCCACAAGGATTCGTTCCCCAAGGTCAAGCAACTACGTCTAAACCGCAAGAGCTTGACTTGAACACCATGTTTCAATAACTCCTCAAGGGACAAGCGGAGATCAATGCAAGGGTAGATTATTCTTACAACGATCTTAACTCTAAGCTAGAGACATTGAGCTCCAAGGTTAAGAACCTTGAAAGCAAGGGAACCACCTCCTCTTCAAGGCCACAAGGTCAACTACCAGGAAAGTCCGAGACAAGCCCCAAAGAGTATGTGAATGCCATCACAATACGAAGTGGCACGGTCCTACCCACTAGAGAATCCCCTTCCAATCTCAACGAGGACATTGAGAACCAAAGTGGGGGGGGGGGGGGGAACTTGAGATTCAAGACGAAGTGGTAGCTGAAGATTGAGTCCATGGTGGTATTGACACATGAGTGTAGTGCCATAATCCAAAAGAAGGTAGTACCCAAGAAACTTGGAGATCCGGGTAATTTCACACTCCCGTGTGCTTTGGGACCTCTTGCATTCGACAATTGCCTTTGTGATCTAGGAGTTAGCATGAGTCTAATGCCGATATCAGTTGTTAAAAGATTAGGATTCACGAGGTACAAGGCTTGTAGAATCTCCTTGATCCTTGCGGATAGAGGCGTTAGAGTGCCAATTGGGCTACTTGAAGACTTGCCAATCGCGGTTGGAGACTTCATTGTTCCAACGGATTTCGTGGTCTTGGAAATGGACGAGGAGCCTAAGGATCCCTTGATATTCGGTAGGCCTTTCTTGGCAACCGCGGGTGCAATTATTGATGTTAGGAAGGGAAATCAAGACCTTCACTTGGGCAAGGACGAGGTACTAGAGTTTGACATCAGTGATGTAATGAAGAGACCCACCATCGATGGGAAAGTCTTCTACATCGAAGCGATGGATGAATTAGCGGACGAACTCTTGGAAGAATTGAATCTTGAGGATAGTTTGCAAATTGCCTTGACTAAGGATCACAGTGAACATGGGTATTTGAATGAAGCTAGTGAGAGCTACAAGCTGATTTTGGATTCACATAAGCCAATGGTTGGTGAAGCCACGTTCATCGATTTGGGTCTTCAAGGGATGAAGTGTGAAGATGGTTCCACAATGAGCTCGGTCCGAAGAGAGCTTTGCTTTGGAAGTGGAGCAAGATGAGAACGGGAAAGAAGCTAGCAATGGTAAGACTAGCGTGGACGACCATTGGAGTGAACTCAAGGCGCCTAAGGTGGACCTCAAACCACTTCCCGTTGGGCTAAGGTACGCTTTCTTAGGTCCCAATGAGTCATACCCGGTCATAGTAAATGAGAACTTGAAAGATGATGAATTGTTCTCCCTTTTGAACGAATTGAGGAAGTATAGGAAAGCCATTGGTGATATGCTCAAATTAATACCCTAAAAGTACTAAGCAGTAGTTGCAGTATAGTACGGGTCGAACACAAGGACTCACAGAGACACATAATAGATTATATAGATGAGAATTACGCTAAGCAATCAATGATATTGAAAGACAGAATGTAAATTAAAACGGTTGTGAATTCAATTGGAGAAAGATAGGTTCAGGGTATTTCTCAGGGAATCACTGAATGCAGACAAACTAATTAACATGATTCAGATTTAGCGCGGTTCTTGAACTCAAATTACTATGGTATAATTAACCAACTCTCGTTGCGACAATTATCTAAGTCTAAATCCTAGGAATTCCAAATCTCTTTGCGAATCCTAAAGTCTAAACCAGCTTTTATTTCAAGTGTGATTCGTTCACAAAACAACTAAACCAAATCTCTTTGCGAATAATTATTTTGCTCACCTTAGGTTCTATCAGGTAATTAATCGCACTCACGTGCCTAATCAATTATCCTATGATTTAAGTTCTAGGTGATCAATCCAGAATTAGCTTTGCAAACAACCTATGGTGAAGAACTAATTCAGATGGTGAATCCTAATAATAAATCAACCTAGCATTCAGAGAAAACCCTATTGAGAACCCTGAACGTAACAAGATATCTACTCAGACATGGAAATTGAAGCAATAAACATGTTTGAATAAATCATCAAATAAATCAGTAAGAGTAACTAGAGGGTTCGAAATCTTCTCTCGGATGAACAGAGTTTCAGACTTGTCTCCCTTCAAAAGCTCTCTCACAAAACCAAAGTAAAAAATAAGCATAGCCACAAAAGTGGCTGTAAAACCTAATTAAATAGTCTAAACACGAATTGGGGTCTTCTTGTTAATATTAAAGTCTTCTGGGCAAGTTCTGCAATTCTTCAAACTTCATTAAAAGTCGTGACTCGTGATCTCCTCGATGGGTGTCGATCGATACCAAGGAGGTATCGATCAATGCTTGACCCTTTGATCAGACACTTAGTCACCAGACTTCAGTTTTGCTCCAGAACGCTCCATAAAACTCCAATATCTCCAATAATGCTCCAAATATGCTAAAACCTGTAAAAGACTCTAAAAGACTCTATAATAGAATAAAGACTCGATAAAACGGACTTATATCATGGCTTAAACGGGGTAAAAACCATGATATATCAACTCCCCCAGACTTAGACTTTGCTTGCCCTCAAGCAAATAGAAGACTAAACCAGAGAAAGAGGTTTGAAAACGTAGAGACTCACCTGTTCTTGAAATGTTGCAATGACCCTTTTCCCAAGCACCCAAATGTTACCTAACCAGCTTTTGATCTAACCACCATGTACTTCTCCGTAGACATTCGCAGCTTCCCAGACTACACACATTATTTCGCAGCATCGTTCAATCAAGCCATCCTCGCCAGTTTCATCCCTGTTAATTAATATCAAGAACCTTCTAGATTCTTTCCCATACAATATCATGACAAGGAACCACCCTTTTTCACACTTTTTTGGTATTATTTCTCTCCTCCAGACTTATTTCTTATTATGTTCCTTGCATATACAAATTATGGTTCGAGACGCGAGTATCAATGGTGTTTGCCACCTAATCACCGGTTTTTCCATCAAAAGTATCAAAGGATGTAGACGAATAATGGCATCATAGGAAAATCCTAGCCTCGTTTCCACCTTTGTGTGATCATCTCCTCTAAAGTAGAATAATGGGATCGTTGTAAATGTTCCTAACCCTCTACTCAGAAGAAAATCATTTCAAATTTTAATGCACTTATTAATTAACTTGTAACAGGGAGAGAAATACCGTTATTTTAAAACACATGGGTTCCTTTGTCAGATACGAATGAGGAATCAAGCTCTATAGATACTAACCACATTGATGAAGTGCAAAAATTTGGCTCAGGCTTTAAGGAACTTTGCTGGAAACATGAGTGTCTTCTAGTTAACTGGTCAGCCTTTGGATTTTTCAATAGTCGATCTAGAACTGATTTTGTAACAATGGTCACTTAGAAGCAAGGTCAGGTCAATAGATTCAAGAAAAAGATAACAATCTCAGATAAAGTTTTGACTCATTAAAACAACGAATGACTCAAAAACGGACTGATTCTAAGAAAAACAAAAACAAAAACAAAGTCAGCGACTACCTCCCCCAGACTTGAACAACACTGTCCCCAGTGTTATTTAGCCTAAAGTTGGTGAAAGAAAACAAATGAACTAAGTGGAATGTGAAGAATCAGAAATCATACCTTCACAGGGTATCGATCGACACCAACTGTATGTCGACACACTGATTGAAAATCAAGGGTGTCGAGTCGCTTAACCAGAGAAAGCATTCCATTGTGTTAGATGTTATCACTGTTAGGAACACTCAAAAACAGGTTAAAAGCAACATGGTAGATCAAACATAAATCCGAAGAAGTTCAAATGCAAAAACAAACACTGACATAAGTTCAACAGAAAAGAAAAATAAAAGAAAAATACAAACGTGAAGATAGAGAAGACTAATCCAGCGTCTCCTCAGAATCAATCTCATGGTCAGCAACATCAGTGGTATGTGAAGGTCCAGGCTGGGATGATGGATCAGCGTCCGTGTCAGTCATGCAACGGCAGCGAGCGATAGCGGTCCAGATCGTCTGCAGACTCGTGACTACGTATAGCTGAAAAGGATCCATCTCCATCTCAGGTAGTGGAGGAAGAGAAAGCGCAGCGGGGAAGGGAGGTGGCTCGCGTCGCGGTTGACCCCCAGCAGGGTCAAATGCGGGTGGTAGTGCCCCAGTAGCTGAGCCTCGCTGTCGAGTAACCGGTGCAGGCTCCATGTCAGCAGGAGCATGTGCGAAAAACAACTGGGTAGGGTCACCGCCTATGTTTGTCAGATCGGTGTTGGGGAGCTGAACAAGATGGTCCCCAACAGAAGTGCTGAAAACCCAACGTCTGAACGGCTTCAGCCAACGCAGATGCTCCAAGTGCGCTTCGTCCATGAGCTTGCGGGAATTCACGATCGAACAACTAGTGGTGCTGATCCCTAAGTGCAGAAAGATGGGAGTGAGAAGATTGCCCACCGTCTCGGTCTTCGATCGGCCTGTAGCCCTAGAAGTCTTGCGGCGTCCGGTGAAAGGCTTAACCTTCAGCGACTCCAAATGGTGCGCATAGACAACACCTAAGTTGACCGCGAGGTCCATCTCAGGCCACTCATATGCCTCATCAGAAATAAGGTCTCCAATCCCAATGGACATAACAATCAGCTCAGCAACTCTCATCTTGTTCGGCTCCATCTTACACAACAGAGTGTTGCTCAGGATCCTCACAAGGCAGCGCAGGACAGGATGGCGCACATCCATTTATGTAGTGGTCTTGCTGTTATAGGCTCCATGCCCAAAGTGAGACCAGAACGCCTCAACCTCCATGAACATGCGCGGAAATTCGCACCTAGAGAAGTCCCTGTGAAACCCATATATATCGCAGAGCTCCTGAAAAGTTATCCTATATCGCACACCGCGAATCAGAAAAGTCAGAACACCTTAATGGGCGGTTACTTGAGGCTCACCGGTGTAGTAGACGCGAACAGAAGCAAGGAACTGGCGAACCAAATCAGGGTACATGTCATATTGCCGCGTAGGTATCGTCCCCAATCCGATCTTGCGGATCAATCCATCAAGCTCCCTGTCAAAACCTAGATGCCGCATAGTGTGCGTATCAACAAACCGAGTGGGGCGCACATCAACCAACTGCCATGCGTTGTAGAAGATCGAATCGTAATCGTCCCACTCCTCGGAAATAGGCCTATCGGTGCAAGCTTTGCTCTCCGTGATCTCCTCGTCTGTCCCCTCGTAATCACCCCTCAAATGTACCCTGGCCTTCTCACTGATTTTAGGCCAAGGAAAATGACTGTTGTGCGAGGAGGCAATGGTATGAAGGCGTAGGAGCCGCGGATGGTGCTTCGCGTAGGTTGACGCCGAAAGCCAATGTAAAATCGGTAGAGTTGGCTGTCTGAACCTTGTAGCGGTTGTTGGTAAGACAAGCGATAACCGATCCTGGTGTCCAAATCCCGTGGTGGAAAAAACCCGACCTGAGCACCCAGCTGGTACGCCTTCTCTGGCGGGTTAGAACTGGATGCGGTGTCAGTGCGTGCTTTCTTCCTAGGTTCCATCTGCATCATCAACAAACACGAAACATGGCATAAATCCAACATCTCTCTCAAACACAGCAATCTCGGCCAAGTAAAACAATGAGCATCGACCGATACCACTTGGTATCAATCGATACTCACACATGTATCGATTGCTACGCGAAGAACACAAATCTGAAAACTCTAAAAGTGTAATCCAAGGGTAATTAGGTGCAAGGCAAGATTCGACTAAGCCTAGAACACACAAAACAAGTGGTAATCGTCCAGCAGAACAAGTTCTAGAATCCGAAAAGTCAAAAATCAAACCTTGGGTCACATATTGAAAAGATGAGAAATCGTGATTCATACCTTGTAGATCGCGAGAATGAGTGAGAGAATGAGACAGAGGATGAAAATCCAAACCGAATAGGCACAAAATCACTCAAATCCGTTGACAAACGAAGATTTGTGATTTTGAGAGAGAGAGGTCGGTATTTGTATCGAGCGATGAAGGTAGTGGGAGAAGAAAAGAAAAACCGTAGGGTTTTAAGGAAACTTACCTGGCCGTGGAGCATCGATCGATACCCAGAGGTATCGGTCGATACTTGTCGTTTTTGGTCGACACTGGATGGTGTCGATTGACCCTTATGCTCCTTTTTTATGACACTTGGTATCGATCGACACTGACTGGTGTCTATCGATACTCCTCGTCCAATCTACTTCACGTTTGACACAAGACACAAATCCAAAAATCAAAAACAAAATAAAAACAAAAACGTATGTACAGACTTACCAGTGGGTTACCTCCCACTCAGCGCTTGTTTAACGTTACGAGCTTGACTTTACGGACGATCAGTCGGAAGGAAGTATGGAAATCACTCCCATGCAAGTCCCACAACTAGACACTTCCAAACTAAGAGTTATGCGCAGCATACGCTCAATAACTTCCTGTCCATTTTCTTTCAGCTCTGGAGTTAGGATGATTCTGACCTTAGAGAACGGTTTCGAGCATCCCTTGCACTTCACCTTGTACTCGATCGAATCTCCATCGCACTTCTGAGGGGCTAAGGTGACATGTATATGTAGCACTCTCGATTCTTTGGCTCCTCACTTCCTTCTTTGCCTTAGTCTTTTTGATGACTTTCTTGGCGATGACAGGAGGATGATCTAGAGCTTCTATGACAGTTGGCACAACATCAGGCTCGTCTAAAAGATCAACCATCAATGTTTCTCCTGCACCAACGAAGATGCAAGATATCTGTGTGGGAGCTCTTCTAGTAGGGATGGCTTCGTAGGAGACCTGTTCGTCAATGTACGAGAATGAAATACTCCTATTGGGAGTGTCCATAACTGCACCAGCAGTGGCCATGAACGGTCTTCCAAGAATCAAAGGCGTGTTAGACCTTGCATGCATCTCCACAACCTGAAAATCGGTAGGAACCAGACAGTCTCCTACCTTAACCATCAAGTCAGGGATTGTACCGAACGAAACAGGTGAGGAAGAGTTCGCGAACGTGAGAGGCATCTGAGTAGATCGTATGTCATCGATTTTCAGCTTCTCTGCAAGTGCCTTTGACATGACATTCACGCTAGACCCTGAATCAACTAGTGATTCCTTGATTTCAACTCCAGAGATGGAGCATGGCACTAAAAATTTCCTTGGGTCTTCCCTTTTAATCAGCCGCATCAGTGGAGGCGGTGGACTTCTGACTTTGGCGAAAAGTGCCTTAATCTCCTCCTCAGTTTCTCTGCAATCCCGGAAGTGACTTAGCAGAGGCCTGTACTCTAGAGTTTCTTCAAAAGTATGTGTGTGTGGAATTCTTCGTAACATCTTCTCAAAGCCACGCAGCTGCTTTGGAAAAATGAGATCTCTGAGGTGTTTAGGTGGTCGAGGATTTGGTTTCTTAGGCTTGTAGACACGTTCCTCAATCATCTATGTTTCCTTCACGATTTCAGGTTCAGCCTACGAGGGGTGTCGATCGATACAAGGCTCATGCGTCAGTTCTTCAAGTTGGTATCGATCGATATCAGCAGTGGTATCAATCGATACTGTCGAGTCTGGTTCGGAATCACCTTCTACAAGGTTTTCGATATCACCTGCACCTCTCAAGGTGATGGCATTGACGTACTCTTTCTGTGCCTGAGTCACCTTTCCTTTCACAACAGCTGCAGTTTGAGCCACTTGCGTTTCCAGCATCTTCTGATGAGTATTTAGAGCATCGATCCTTCCACTCAGATCCTTGTACACATCATCTATCTTTCCGTTGAGATTCACTATGACCTGCTGCTGTCCTTGAACCAGCTGTTCAAACATAGCCTCGATCTTGCTATCTGGAAGCTTAGAAGGTACAGGTTGATAGAACGAGTTCCTGGTGTACCCACTGTTCTGAGATGGTTTCTGGCCAAACTGATTCAACCCTCCTTGCTGCGAGTTGTTGTTGAAGTTTTGGTTGTTGTTGAATTGATTTCTCTGACCCTGAAAACTAGAACCACCAATGTAGTTAACATCCTCTACTTCATCCTCGTTGAACACCTCAACATCTTCAGCAAAGTGAACAACCTTTTGTGTCTTGCCCATCAGAAGACTGTGCATAGAATCCAACTTAGCTTGAAAATCGGCAATCTGTGACCCATCCACATTACCAGCTAGCTTCTTGCGCTCAAAATTAGCATTCTTGGTGCTATTGCTAGACGCCAAGTTCTCAATCAGGACATAGGCTTCATCAGGATACCTGGTGTTGAAGTTTCCATTGCTCGAAGAATCCAAAGTCATTTGGTACCTCCTATCAAGTCCTCTAAAGAAGAACCCCATCATCTGAACATCAGAGTATCCGTGATGTGGACAATCTCTCTGATACGATTCGAACCTCGTCCAAGCAGCCTTGAACGCCTCAGTAGGTCCTTGAGAAAACTGGGACATTTTGTTTCTCAGATTCTTGGATCTTGCATCATCATAGAAGTTGGTCAGAAGAGCATGCTTAGTCTCTTCCCAAGTAGTCAGCGATCCATGAGGTAACTGCTTCAGCCAGTAAGTTGCTTCCCCACCAAGAGAGTATGGGAAAAGCTTGCAGAAGAGATAGTCGTAGGACACTCCATTGCTTTTGATGCTAGTGACCAAGTCCTCGAACCTCTCAATATGATCCATGGGGTGTTCGCTGGAAAGACCATGAAAAGGGTGCTGACCCATATCAACTAGCCGAGTGCTCTTGCTCTTCGTGGTTTCGCGATTAGGCATACACCTGAAAACAAGAATCAAAAACGTTAGTAACAAAAAACGTGATGAGTATCGATCGATACCAAGTGGTGTCGATCGATATCAACATAAGGTAAACGGAGAGTATCGACTGATACTAGATAATATCGACCGATACCGACAAGCTTAATCGAATTTCTCAGACTAAAATCTAATGGCGAATTGAGTCCCCGGCAACGGCGCCAAATTTGATATTCTCAAATTAATACCCTAAAAGTACTAAGCAGTAGTTGCAGTATAGTAGAGGTCGAACACAAGGACTCTCAGAGACACACAATAGATTATATAGATGAGAATTACGCTAAGTAATCAATGATATTGAAAGACAGAATGTAAATTAAAAAGGTTGTGAATTCAATTGGAGAAAGATAGGTTTAGGGTATTTCTCAGGGAATCACTGAATGCAGACAAACTAATTAACATGATTCAGATTTAGCGCGGTTCTTGAACTCAAATCACTATGGTATAATTAACCAACTCTCGTTGCGAGAATTATCTAAGTCTAAATCCTAGGAATTCCAAATCTCTTTGCGAATCCTAAAGTCTAAACCAGCTTTTATTTCAAGTTTGATTCGTTCACAAAACAACTAAACCAAATCTCTTTGCGAATAATTATTTTAGTCACCTTAGGTTCTATCAGGTAATTAATCACACTCTCGTGCCTAATCAATTATCTTAAGATTTAAGTTCTAGGTGATCAATCCAGAATTAGCTTTGCAAACAACCTATGGTGAAGAACTAATTCAGGTGGTGAATCCTAATAATAAATCAACCTACCATTCAGAGAAAACCCTATTGAGAACCCTGAACCTAACAAGATATCTACTCAGACATGGAAATTGAAGCAATAAACATGTTTGAATAAATCATCAAATAAATCAGTAAGAGTAACTAGAGGGTTCGAAATCTTCTCTCGGACGAACAGAGTTTCAGACTTGTCTCCCTTCAAAAGCTCTCTCACAAAACCAAAGTAAAAAATAAGCATAGCCACAAAAGTGGCTGTAAAACCTAATTAAATAGTCTAAACACGAATTGGGGTCTTCTTGTAAATATTAAAGTCTTCTGGGCAAGTTCTGCAATCCTTCAAACTTCATTAAAAGTCGCGACTTGTGATCTCCTCGATGGGTTTCGATCGATACCAAGGAGGTATCGATCGATGCTTGACGCTTTGATCGGGCACTTAGTCACCAGACTTCAGTTTTGCTCCAGAACGCTCCATAAATCTCCAATATCTCTAATAATGCTCCAAATATGCTAAAACCTGTAAAAGACTCTATAATAGAATAAAGACTCGATAAAACAGACTTATATCATGGCTTAAACGGGGTAAAAACCATGATATATCAATTGGTTATTCCTTGGATGACATCAAAGGCATTTCCTCTATTCTTTGCACACATATGACACATCTAGAAGATGAATCGATGACTTCTATCGAACATCAAAGGAGGTTAAATCCAAATTTCAAAGAAGTTGTCAAGAAAGAGATTCTAAAGCTTCTAGATGCGGGGATTATCTATAATATCTCCGATAGTAGGTGGGTATCCCCGGTCCATGTGGTGCCCAAAGAGGGAGGAATGACGGTTGTGAAGAACGAAAAATATGAATTAATATCCACTAGAACCATAACCGGTCATAGGATGTGTATTGATTATCAAAAACTTAACTCCGCCACTAGGAAAGATCACTTTCCACTCCCATTTATTGACCAAATGCTTGAAAGGCTTGCAAACCACCCATACTATTGTTTTCTTGACGGGTATTCGGGATTCTTCCAAATCCCGATACATCCCAATGATCAAGAAAAGACAACATTCACATGCCCCTATGGTACCTTCGCCTATCGAAGAATGCCATTCGGGTTATGTAATGCATTGGCAACCTTTCAACGGTTTATGATGTCTATATTTTTGGATTTGATCGAAGAAATGGTTGAGATTTTTATGGATGATTTTTCCATATATGGCTCTTCGTTTGGTGTTTGTCTTTCCAATATTTGCAAGGTACTCACTAGGTGCGAGGAAGCGAAACTCGTCTTGAATTGGGAGAAGTGACACTTCATGGTTCGTGAAGGTATCGTCCTCGGGCACAAGATTTCAGAGAAGGGAATCGAAGTGGACAATGCCAAGATCGAAGTTATGGTGAGCTTGGAACCGCCAAAATCGGTTAAAGATATCCGAAGTTTCTTGGGTCATGCCGGGTTCTATAGGAGATTCATCAAGGATTTTTCAAAAATAACAAGACCACTCACAAGGCTTCTTTGCAAGGATGTGGAGTTCAAGTTTGATGAAGAATGCCTTGAGGCGTTTTTGTAGATCAAAAATGCTCTTGTGAGTGCTCCGATTGTGCAAGCACCGAATTGGAGTCTCCCTTTTAAGATTATGTGTGATGCTAGAAACTATGCAGTAGGAGCGGTTCTTGGGCAAAAGAAAGGCAAGAAGATTCACGTGATCTACTATGCTAGTAGGACACTTGACGATGCACAAGGAAGGTACGCTACTACGGAGAAAGAGCTACTTGCGGTTGTGTTTGCTACCGAGAAGTTTAGGTCTTATGTGGTTGGCTCCAAGATCATCGTTTACACGGATCATGCCACTTTGAGGCATATCGATGCTATAAAGGACACCAAGCCAAGACTCTTGGGATGGATCTTGTTACTTCAAGAATTTGATATGGAGATTGTCGATAAGAAGGGTATTGAGAATGGAGTTGCAGATCAGTTGTCTAGGATGCGCATTGAAGATCTTGTGCCAATCAACGACTCACTCCCCGAAGAGCAATTGATGTTAGTGAGTGTTTTGAGAAAAGGAATCGAAGCCGTGAGAGGTTTTGAGGATGCTAAGGGATTAACGGATGGAAAGCTACTTTGGTAAAATACTTGGCTTGTGGAAGAGAACCGCCTAACTTAGAAGGCTACAAGAAGAAGAAATTCTTTCATGACGTCACAAGGTACTATTGGGATGAACCATTCTTATACAAGTTGTGTTCGGATGGCTTATATCAAAGGTGTGTGGCGAAAGAAGAAACGACCGGGATCTTGTTCCATTGCCATGGCTCAACCTATGGAGGTCATTTTGCTTCATTCAAGACGGCGACAAAGGTTCTACAATCCGATTTTTGGTGGCCTAGCTTGTTTAAAGACGCTCACGCTTTTGTCATCACTTTTGATGCATGCCAAAGGAATGGTAACATTGCTAGGAGGGATGATATGCCCCAAAATCCCATTCTTGAGGTAGAAATCTTTGACGTATGGGGTATAAACTTTATGGGACCATTCCCTTCTTCGTATGGGAACCAATATATCTTGGTAGCGGTAGACTACGTGTCTAAATGGGTTGAAGCAATTGCTAGTCCAACCAATGATGCTAAGGTAGTTCTCAAGCTCTTCAAGTCCATCATTTTTCCGAGGTTCGGGGTTCCAAGGGTTGTGATAAGCGATGGAGGGAGCCATTTCATTAACAAAGTCTTCGAGAGTCTACTCAAGAAGCACGGGGTTAGGCATAAAGTGGCCACACCATATCACCCTCAAACAAGCGGCCAAGTAGAGGTTTCAAACCGACAAATCAAGGCCATATTGGAGAAGATCGTGGGTAGTTCGAGAAAGGATTGTGCCAAGAAGTTAGACGATGCCTTGTGGGCTTACCGGACGGCGTTCAAAACAACTCTCGGGACTACGCCGTTCAATCTTCTCTACGGGAAGTCATGCCACTTACCGCTCGAGCTTGAGTACAAGGTCATATGGGCCGTGAAGCTACTGAACTTTGATATTAAAATGGCACAAGAGAGGCGTTTGATCCAACTTCAAGAACTTGATGAGATTAGGCTTGAAGCCTATGAGAGCTCCAAGATTTACAAAGAACAGACTAAAGCTTTCTACGATAAGAAGATTGTGTGCAAGGACTTCAAGGAAGGAGACCAAGTATTGCTCTTTAACTCGCGTCTCAAGTTGTTTCCTGGGAAGTTACGGTCTAGATGGTCCAGTCACTTTGTGGTCAAAGAAGTGAGGTCTTATGGAGTCGTTGTTCTTGTGAACAAGAATGGGGAAGAATTTGTTGCGAACGGCCAACGACTCAAACCGTACCACGCCAATAAAATCATTAATGAAAGAGTCTCACTTCCCCTTGATGATGATTCCCTCGCTTAAAAGGGTAACCAACGTCGAACTTAGTAACGTTAAACAAAGTGCTCTTGGGAGACACCCCAAGCTTATCATTGCATATACTTCTAGGATTCTTGTTTTCTCTTTTTCGTAGTTCGTTTTGATGTTTTTGCTAAAGTGTTTCTAGGGACTCTAAGGTCAACAAGGCAACACCGATGTTTAACACCGATCAGTGACATCGGTGTGAGACATGCCGAGTGAAGGAAGGAGCGACACCGATGAAACAAATCGGTGTGGAAACAGGGGGAAAATTTCTTTAGCATCGATGTGCAACACCGATATGTGACATCGGTGCAGATGTTGCCGAGTGAAGGAAGCTCAACACCGAGGAGACAAATCGGTGCAACAAATCGGTGTGGAAACAGGGAGAAAATTTCTTTAGCACCGATGTGCAACACCGATATATGACATCGGTGTGTCGCGAAGAAGCTTTTAAAATTTGCCAACACCGACCTGTGACATCAGTGTTGACCAAATTTTTAAAATTTCGTTGACCGACCCGCTTCCCGACCCATGTAAGACCCGACCCGACCCAGGTAAGTCACCCTTCTCCTTCCTTTTTCACGCGAAAACCCTCCTCCCCCTCACCATTTTTTCGCGATTCCTCAATCTAAAAAGCCCTTTTCTTCATATCTTTCTAAATTTTCACTCAAATTTCGTGATTCAAAGTGCTAAGTTCTATGTTTTCACTGGGCTTTTTGGATTCATCAACGTTCTAGGCATTTAATCCCAACCCCCCAAGGTATTTCACCCATTCATTCTTTGTAAGACAATGGATTTGTTCTTGAGTGAAAATTTCTTGTAGGTGGTTAAACATTGCGTTTCACTTGTGCATAGACCTTGGGGCTAGGTTCTCTTTGTCTAAACTTGTTGATTCATGTGCTTATTTTCGATTGTTTGGAGAAAATTAGAGAATTTGGGATTTTGAGATAAATTGAAATTGGAGATTGCAATTTGGGGAATTTGATTGTGTTTATTGAGCCAAGTGCATCGATATACAAATTTTGCTTGCTCATAGTTGGATGTTTCCTTGTTTGTTGAGCATCGATTTGAAAAACTTTAGTTTGATTTTGAGAAATCATTGTGCCAATGCTCACGATTTTTCTCAATAATATTTGTAGGCACAATGACGGACAAAGGTGCTCCATCAACTCGAGCAAGAACCATGGCTTCAACCGCTGTAAAGGGCAAAGCCGTTGCCAAGGCTTCCAATGCAAAAGGAAAAGCCGCGGCTAAGAGCACCAAACCCAAGAGAACAACCACTGCATCGACATCTCTACCTCGCGAGTTGGAGCTTGTTCATACAAAAGCGTCCAACAAGAACGGTAAAGGCAAGAGAGTTGAGGATGAAGACGAGGAAAGTGACAGCTCGGATGAGGGAAACTCAAGCGCGGAAATACAAACGGCAAAGCCAAAGTTTTGCTAGATGAAGTTTGAACAAGGAAAATTCATTGACTCGGAGATGTTGGAGAAGATGGGGTTAAACGAGGATGTGTGGATGCTTTTTGAGAATATGGGCCTTAGCAAGTTCATGAGCATGAAGCATGAAGCTTTTAAAGTGCTCTCTTGCATGTTCCTAGCGACTCTTAGAGCGAGATTCGATGAAACGGCGGATGCAAATTCCGGGTTTGGGACCCTAAGATTCAGGATTAATGCCGTCACCTATTCAGTCAACTTCCGCGAGATATGCGAGATATTCGGGTTCAAGGAATAGGGGACTTACGGAGGGAAATATTTTGACTATCCGAGGCTCGAGCTCCGACATCTTTGGGCGATAATTGCATCCGGTGAATTTTCCGCCGGCATCTCTAAGAACGCAAGCATAAGGCACCCAGCTCTTCGGTATGCGCACAAGGCATTGGTTCACATGGTCTCTGCCAAAGTATAAATTGACACGGTTACAACGGAGGAATTGGAATTGTTGGGGCTCAGTTTGAAGCCCATTCTCCCCATTCAATGGGAAAGAATTCAAAAGACCAAAGAGGATTCCTTGTCTCGCGACAATCTTAGTGAGGCACTTGTTTGCTTATTAGAATTGGGCTTGGAAGACAAAAGCGAAAAAGGCCGCCATATGCATCGGATGGCTTATCACGCCTATTCTCAAGGCAAAGAGTCTCAAGCTCTCACTTAGCGCCAATGAGTGGAAGCTTTTGGATGCGGGTTATCTTGAAAAGACTAGGTTATACAATGGGATGATCGACGGGAAGATAGCATACAACCTTCAACTCACTGAGACATCCCTTGCACAAGTTTTGTTGCCAAATCCCGTCCTCACCAACCTCCGTGAACCATAGAATGTCATGTTTTATCCGACCCAAGAGTATCTCTACAACCGGACCGCCAACCCACCAATGGAAGCATTCGGCAAGAGAGCACAAAGGAAGAGCACCACCGAAACAATAAGCAACACTGACGAGTCTCTTGATTTCGAAGAAGAAGCTCCCAATGAGTCACCACCCGAAACCGTCTACGGTAGTGAGCGTTAACATTTTGATCCATATGATGGAACTATGCCTAACGTGGCAACAAAGCACGCTCATCACCAAACTCAACTCCTACAACGTTGGTGCAAGTGGCAAAACACCAATATGAAGAAAATGGGTAAGACGATCAAGAGTTTGAAAAAGAAGGTGAAATCCATGGGTCGAACCATCAAAGAACTTAAGGGAAGCGGTTGTGGAGACGGCACCTCAAGAACCCGCGAAGAAGGAGATGTCATCATGGACACAAACATCGCAATGCAAGGTGGAGAGATGGTGTTGGCCGAGAGTACTAGCCAACCCATGGCCCATGCGGAGAAGGCAATGAAGAGGAGAGCACTGAGGTCCCCGTCTCCCGTCTCAAGCAATCCGTCATAGTCGAAGGGGTCTTCATCCCCGTCTCAAAGCTTGTAGGTACTTTCCGAAACTCTTGTACATAGTTTCTATTTTATTGAGTCATGCATTGTATAGTTTTCTTTTGTTTTCGCCTCTTCTCTTGAATTTATTTCACACCTGGACGGTGTGATTTATGTTTGGGGGGAGGGGATGGGAAGATAGCATACAACCTTCAACTCACCGAGACATCCCTTACACAAGTTTGGTTGCCAAATCCCGTCCTCACCAACCTCCGTGAACCCCGTAATGTCATGTTTTATCCGACCCAAGAGTATCTCTACAACCGGACAGCCGACCCACCAATGGAAGCATTAGGCAAGAGAGCACAAAGGAAGAGCACCACCGAAACAATAAGCAACACCGACGAGTCTCTTGATTTCGAAGAAGAAGCTCCCAATGAGTCACCACCCGAAACCGTCTACGGTAGTGAGCGTTAACATTTTGATCCATATGATGGAACTATGCCTAATGTGGCAACAAAGCACGCACATCACCAAACTCAACTCCTACAACGTTGGTGCAAGTGGCAAAACACCAACATGAAGAAAATGGTTAAGACGATCAAGAGTTTGAAAAAGAAGGTGAAATCCATGGGTCGAACCATCAACGAGCTTAAGGGAAGCGGTTGTGGAGACGGCACCTCAAGAACCCGCGTAGAAGGATATGTCATCATGGACACAAACATCGCAATTCAAGGTGGAGAGATGGTGTTGGCCGAGAGTACTAGCCAACCCATGGCCCACGCGGAGAAGGTAATGAAGAGGAGAGCACTGAAGTCCCCGTCTCCCATCTCAAGCAATCCATCATAGTCGATGGGGTCTTCATCCCCGTCTCAAAGCTTCTAGGTACTTTATGAAACTCTTGTACATAGTTTCTCTTTTATTGAGTCATGCATTGTATAGGTTTCTTTTGTTTTCACCTCTTCTCTTGAATTTATTTCACACCTGGACGGTGTGATTTAAGTTTGGGGGAGGGGCCGGTATCTAATCATGTTTATTTTAATCTTATTTTTGATTTCGCATTTTGAGTCTCATGCATTCATGCATCCATTTAAGGCATAGAAAAACCAAAAAAAAATCGAAAATTTTGAAAATTTTGAAAACACAAAAAGAAATCTTGTAGTTGCATTTCATGAGTAGGATCGAGTCTAGTAGCATATAGGTTGAATTTCACGTGCATAAGGAGCAATGATGATTTTTCCTTGTAGAGTATCATTTTAAGAGCTCGGTCCAATGCCCTCGTTGCTAGTTGTTTGATACTTTTGATCTCGTGTTTGAAATCAAAGATGAACCATATGTTGATTTCATGTTTCATTACCCATATCTTAGCTAAAGCAAGTTATGATTTGATGTCCAATTCCATTTAAGTGAAAACGTTAATTTTGACATTTAATTATCATGTTTGTGCATTGCATAGCGAATTCATGGATACCGATACACATATTTGGGCTATCTTCCTCTTTTTACCACTCTTTGTTAGCTGGAATAGCCGATTCCCATCATTGGAACGGTTAACCATTCCCATAACCCAACCGTCCTTCAAGCCAAAAACTATTTGTGAGTGACGTGAGGCATTTTTCCGAATCAACTAGGCAAAAAGTGTTGAGTTTAGAACGATAAGGAGAAGCTTCCATGTAGAGCTAGCTCTAAGTCAAGGGGCTAGACATAGGTTAAGGCTAGATAGGATGGGAGTTTGGGGATGAAGAAAAGAAAGAGAGTGTGGAACATTGATAAGCTCAAAATGTAATACCCTAAAGTACTAACAGCTTTGTCGTTGTAGTATGTAGGGGTCGAACCACAGACACTCAAGAATCACACAATAGACTATATAGATTCGAATTACGCTAAGTGAAATCAATGAAAATAAGAATAAAAACAAAGCAAGCATAACTAGTGTAAATTCGATGGAGATAAATGCTAAGTTTAGAGAAATTCGCAGAGATTCAAGAAAAGCATATGGATAGAATGTAGAGATTCTAATTAAGCACGGTTCTAGAACTCAGAACACTACACCAAATCAACCAACTTTCGTTGCACTGATTACTATGTTTAAGAAGTTAAGAAACCAAATTTCTTTGCGAAACCTAGATAACTAAACATGCAATAAGCTCAGGTCTGATTTGTTCACAATTCTCCCAAGCCAAATTTCTTTGCACTAAACAGAATTGCTCATCTAAGTCTTTCAAGTTAATTAACCAACTTTCGCTGAGAGAACTAACCTATTATCTTAATTCTAGGTAGCTAATCTAGAACAAGCTTTAAGGACTACTTAGATGAAGAACTCAATAAGATGAATCTCTATATAGTTTAACCAATTTAACAATTCATGAATAGCTATTTGAAAAACCCTAAACTTAACTAGCAAACTACTCAGACATGATCAATGGAACAAAAATCATAGATGAATAGAATTGCATAAGAGAAATCAATAAGAAAACAAAAGGGTTCAGAATTGTCTCCCAAAAACCCAAAAACCAATCTCTCTCAAAGTATGAAGAATAATAATCGCTTCGCCCAAAACAAGTGGCTGAAAAACCTAATTATAAGCTAAAACACATTTTGGGGCTTCTTGTAAATAATTAAGAATTCTGGACCAAAGTGCAAATTCTCCAGACTTGTAAAAAGTCACATTTCCTTCTTCATGAAGTCGGTGTCGACTGACACCAGGTTGTATCACTCGAAACAAGGCTTCTGTGTCGTCTCTTCAGGTTGGTGTCGATCGACACAAGTACCATAAATCGAGCTTCACAGCTACATGATCCTTGCTTAGCTCCAAAATGCTCCAGAATGCTTCAATATCTCCAATTAAGCTCCAAACGTACATAAACCTGAAAAGACTCAAAAAGACTCCAAAAATACTAGAAAGACTCGATAAATAAGACCTATATCATGGTTAAAACGGGTAAAAACCATGATATATCAAACATGGGAGGAAATCGGGAAAAGAAATAGGGGATAAGCAAATGCTTGAAATGGTTGGCAAGAAAAGTGTTGAAATAGCTCTAAGTATTAAGGAAAAATAGTCTTTAGCTTTGAAAAGAAAGTAAAGGAGCCAAAAAAAAAATGGCTAAAGTACAAAAGAAATTGAAATAAGGAAGACTAGAGAAAGTGAAAGAAGAGCTAAGTAAAAAAAAAGTGTTGAGAGCCAAGCCATTCGGTGAAGAAGGAAATCCCCTAAGTACTTAAGTGAAAGAAAAATGGTGAGACAATATGAGTAGTGAAGGCAAATGGCCTTGTGAAAAAGGGTAGCTTAAGAAGGATCTTCATTAGGGTTTAGAAATTAGGAGTTAAGAACGATTTGATGCATTGGGTAGATGGAAGTCATCGTTGTATGCATCTATTGGGCTTTACTCTTAGCATTTTGCATTATTTGATTCTTTTTGAGAGATCTCCTTGCTTGGAAACCACTACTTGTGTTGAGATCACCTTTATCTCAAAACCATCACATAGCCAAATGAATTCACTTGTCTTGCAATAAAACATGATTCACTTGAACCTATTAAATGAATGTCAAAAGATTGGATGATCGGAAAGCTTGTGTAGGTTGAGACTTGGGCTTGATTCATCTACGGATAGATATGGCTAGTTCTTTTTGAGTATACTTGTAGATCGCATCCTAGGATTTGCAACTTGGACATTGGGCTTGAATTCTTTTTATGACACTTGTGGATTTGAGCTCCGCTTCTATCCTCTCTCTCTCTACTTGCTCGTGATTGTTTGCTTGAGGACAAGCAAAAGAGTAAGTTTGGGGGAGTTGATATTCTCGTAATTTACATGTTCTATCTTGCATTTTAGTTTGCATTCTCTAGTCATTTACATGCATAAACATAGCTTTATTTAGCATTTAGGTCCCTTTTAGCGTTTAGGATGTTGCCTCAATCGGAAAGCCTTTCATATCTCCTTTCTTGAACTTCGACTTGCACATCCTCGGACACATCGAGTCTGCTTCTGGGACACTCTCCCTAAATCGCTTTCCCAATTGAGGAATCGCCTCAAACGCTAGTAGCTTGATTCATCTACGGATAGATATGGCTAGCTCTTTTTGAGTATACTTGTAGATCGCATCCTAGGATTTGCAACTTGGACATTGGGCTTGAATTCTTTTTATGACACTTGTGGATTTGAGCTCCGCTTCTATCCTCTCTCTCTCTACTTGCTCGTGATTGTTTGCTTGAGGACAAGCAAAAGAGTAAGTTTGGGGGAGTTGATATTCTCGTAATTTACATGTTCTATCTTGCATTTTAGTTTGCATTCTCTAGTCATTTACATGCATAAACATAGCTTTATTTAGCATTTAGGTCCCTTTTAGCGTTTAGGATGTTGCCTCAATCGGAAAGCCTTTCATATCTCCTTTCTTGAACTTCGACTTGCACATCCTCGGACACATCGAGTCTGCTTCTGGGACACTCTCCCTAAATCGCTTTCCCAATTGAGGAATCGCCTCAAACGCTAGTAGCTACAAAACAATTATGAGTTGTAAGACTTACTTTGAATTAAAGAAACATCAACATTCTCATAATCATTGTACTTACCTCCAAAGGAATACAGAATCCAGGAATGGGCCACTGTGTCCCTGCCTTCACCCCCCCCCCCCCCCCCCCCCCCCCCTTGGCTTGAAAATGTTCCACCGTGTGCATGATCTCCTTCACCATGAAGTCGTAAGAAAATCTCCCCCAAGGAAATGTCCTACAATATTCAAGATCATCTACAGCCCTTTTAAACACTTCCAAAACGTCGGGTGCACCATCTCCATTCTTCGTTTGTGCACAAACTATACTCGAAAGGAAGAACTACACAGCCATCTTCAATATGTCATTACCAGCTCTCATTTCTTCAAGCTTTTCTTTCACATCTTCCTGTCTCACCATTCCCATACCGAAATGACGCGTGATGAAATTCATATTACCCCTTTCCTTATATCCAAGAGGATAGTTTCGGCAGTTCAAACCCGAGATCAACGCGTGTTCCATGAGGCCATAACGCACATGAACTCCATTTACAACTAACCAAACTTCCTTCGTCTTCAGGATCTCGGCTGTTCGCAACACAAGCATCCACATGTCCTGAACCTTGTGGTTATGGTCCTTAGACATGTGGAACAGGTGTTTGAACTGAGGATGCGAGACAAACCATTCCCTCTCTCTTTTGGTTAGGGGCGGGTTCCGGCCGTCAAGCGTTTTGAACACGTCTTTGAGATAGCACCGTGTCCCTACCTTCACAGGATGCTGATAGCTGCTAGTAGGGAGGTACAAACTCTTTGGTTTTAGTGCCATGAACCTCTGCTCAATCTGCAAAATAACAATCAACTTCACTCAGTTATACAAGAATTATGCCATACAGTTTTACCAAGTTTTCCTAGAGTTACTACTATAGTGTTACCAAGCTCTACAGCTACATTTTTACCAAGTTTTCCAAAGTTATACTAATATAGTTTTACTAAGTAGTCCCCATTTATCCTATTTATCACAAGTATCACGAATATACCAAATAGAGTTACAAAGTATTCCCTAGTTGTCCTATTGCTCCAAGTATTACTAGTTTTCCCTACACATTATTCCCTATTTCTACTAGTTTTCCCTATTGCTTCTTACCTCACTCTCCGATTCATATTCAGATTCGGTTGCTTCAGTTGATTCTCCACTGGAGTCATTGGCTATCTCCTTGCCCTTGGCTGCTGCCTCTCCTTCTTCTTCGTCTTCTTCACCGCTCTCTTCTTATTCTTCTTCTTCTTCAGACTCCTTCTCTTCTTCTTCATCATGATTCGTACACCCACCACTCGTAACGGCCACCAGAGGAAGCGAAGAAGAAGCATTCATCACCGGAGGAACCGAAGGAACCACCGGAGTAGAAGCTTCGACCACCGGAGGAACCACCAGATTCTTCTTCTTCTTCGCATAAACCTTCACTTTCGAAGTAGAAGTTTCGACCACCCTCTCCGGAACCAAAGATGAACCTTCCTCCGCCGTCGGAACCACCGTCTCCGCCGCATGCGAATCCTCTTTTGGGCCGATCTTCATCTTCTTCGCTGCCCTCTTTTCAGGATTCTTCTTCTTCCCCACATAAACCTTCGCTTTCGCCGGATTGTCGTCCTTCTTCGGATTCTCGTCCTTCTTCGGATTCTCCGTCACTTTCGCCTCCTTTGCGCCGCTATTAGGGTTTCGCAAACTTCTCTTCGACCGTCGGGTTTCCACCATTGTCTGAGTGAAGGAAGTGAATGCGGGGAGGGGAAGGGATTTGGGGAGAATTCCTCAGTTTTTTCGAGTTCTGCGGTGGGTCTGCGGTTTTCGGAATTAATGGGGGAAAATTTGCAGACTCGATTTATGAATTTTGAAGAAAAAAAAACCGAATCGTGTGTAATCGGGTCAAACCCGCGTGTGTGCTATCCGGTCGGATGTAATCGGGTAGGAAATCGGGTCACACCAATTAAAAACTGTAAATATCATGATTTTGGTTTGGTTTTTTTGTAACTTACCCATTTTTCTATTTAAAAATAAAAAGAAATATACTTACTCATATTAGGGGGAGATTTGAGAAGAAAATCTCACGAGAGTGGATCCGAGACGAAGCCCAGTAATGTTTTCACCTCGTATACCCTTATGAGGGAGAACAAAACCATCACTACCCTAAGTTAATCACAATACCACTCTCTCTTTTAATGAGTGTGTGAAACGACCAAAATACCCCTGAGCTTTTTTAAATGAAATATCACCGCCATAGTTATAGCATCAGTTGTACCAGTATTACCAGTATTACCCTAGTATTATTACTATTACCAGGTAATACTGTCCCAGTATTACCAGGTTATACCACACATAGGGGATTCGAACCCTGGTCGCGCGCGCGCGGGTGACGCACGTGGAGCTCGCAACAACTGAGCTACCGTGTTTTTCGTTGTCCCCTTACCGATTTAATTCTACTTAACCCTTACAACCCTTCATTAAGGGTAAAATTGACATATTACCAGAGAGGGAGATCTGCGCTCTTTTTTTTAATGAAAAGGGTATATGAGAGGATGACCCTAGTAAGTACACATGGAGACGAACAAAACAGGGATCGTGTACGTGTACAGGTTGACATGGACAAGTCGCTAAACAATGTGAATCGGAGAAACATATCTGAGAAAGAACAAGCTGGAAAAATGGGTAGATATTAGTACCAAACGAAGTAATTTTTGCAATCGAATTCCAAATCGAATCTATGTGACAAGTTTTGAAATTTCTATACATAGTTCAACAAAACGCATCAAGAGAGAGGGAGACACAGATAGAACACTGAGTTCGGAGCTTGAGGAGAGACCACGGCGTCCACCGGCGGAGGAAGCGGAAGCCGCCGAGGGAGTCATCGCCCTTTTGGCGTGGTTGATGCAGAGGTGTTTGGGGTGGTAGCGGCGGAGACAGAGGAGGAAGAAGAGGAGCAGATTAGAGAGAAAGCAGCGGCGGTCGTTTGAGGGAGAGAGAAGTTGGTCCGACGTGAGATTGGCAATGGAGATTGTGGGGGTCAGGGAGAAAGTTTGTGGTTGCCATTGATGGAGGAAGCGAGGAAGAGATGAAGAGAGAGAGAGAGAGAGAGAGAGAGAGAGAGAGAGAGAGAGAGAGAGAGAGAGAGAGAGAGAGAGAGAGAGAGAGAGAGAGAGAGAAGTCACGTTAGGGATGTGGGTGAATGATTGAGTAAAGCGTGGTTGAATAATACTCTCGATTTAGTTGGTTGAATGATTTTTGGTTTGGGCTAATTCAAACTAATAGAGGAAAACAGTGTTAATCGGTTTGTAAATTTTGAGCAAGCAGAGAGCTAGACTTGTCTTTTCGGCATAAAATAAGTGTTAGAGTGTCAACAAGTACTATTGGATATAAATCCAATTTGAAAAAGTGCTAAAAAGTGTAAATATCTCAAAAAATCAATATGCTATGTAATTGTATAGATCTTAAAGTAAGAAGCGATATTTATAGAACACAGTAGGTCTCGTGATTGAAAAAAACAATTGAAATTTTTTGTTTGACCATTTATGGATGTAACTAATTAACGATATATTGTTAAGTTTCCTTGGTTTCCAATTCAAAACCAATTGGCAATGAGTGGATTGTCTCAAGTCTCTTATATATTACTTAATGTCTCTTCCCACTTCCGATGTGGGACAATCTTCACATACTCTCTAGAGATTAAGGTTCATGACCTATTAATCTCTACCTAATCCCAATACCTCCCCACGAGATAATGGCTCTTCTAGCCATTAATCTCGATAGATCATCAATCCTCGGGTCGGGGCGGTCGGGCCTTCTTCTCGGCCGGATTACGGGTAATGTGTGTTCGGGCTCTGATACCATGTTAAGTTTCCTAGGCTTCCAACTCAAAATCAATTGGCAATGAGTGGATTGGCCCAAGTCCCTTATATATTATTCAATGTCCCTTCCCACTTCCGATGTGGGACAATGTTCACACACTCCCTAGAGATTAAGGCTCATAATCTATTAATCTCTACATAATCCCAATATATATTATTATTGTGTTTGTTTTTTTTTTGTAGAAAGTATATTATTGCTGTGTTACTGTTGTCAGAGGAAGATTACCAATTTTGCAAAAGTATTACCAATACTATGGTCAGAGGAAGATTACCAATTGAAAAAATAGTTGAACTTTTTTGTTTTACCGTTTATGGATCTTAAAGTTTTGACTAATTAACGATTTATTTTTTTTATTGGAGAAAGTATATTATTGTTATGTTACTGTGTTCAGAGGAATACATAATAGATTAAAACATTGGATACATAAAATTATAAAAATTAAAACCAAACAAACATAAAAACTAAATGCAACAAAATAGTTTTCAAAGACATAATATAAACTTAAATAATAATCTAATTGCCGGAACAACTATTTCCGGTTCCACATGGTTTCAAAAAGAAATTATTTGCAATGGAACAAAAAACATGAAAACAAGATCTGGAACTGTATTTGAATTATTGCAGTCAAGATTTGCAATTGTGCTGGGACCATCATACTTATGATATAAAAAAATGTTACATGATACTTATATCATAATGCATAACATGATAATAGAATATGACGAGTGATGATGATGCTCAATTTCAAAATTTATAGACTAGACAAAAAAAAAATCAAGGATCGGAAAGTTTATATTGAACTTTAAAATGCATTAATTAAATACTTCTAGTGAAAATATACTAATTCTGAGAATTAGTACGATGTAATTTATTTTATTATTATTTTAAATTTCTCGATTAAAATCTTATATTAATTATAAGAATAATTAATATTTATCAAAATTATTAAATAATAAAACGAAGCTTTAATTTAGTAATATAATAATAGGAAATATTCTTTATATTGTGGTATTTGGTTAATTGACTGGAAAACTTTATTTTGTTCATCTTGATCAGATATTACCATCTCTAAAGAAGTATGTAAAGAACATAGTGACTAATAAAATCTTTCATGAAGAAAGTGTAATTGTGATTACTAAGGAATGCAATGCTACTCTTCAAAACATGATGTCTAAGAAATTGGACATTGATGATGAAGGCGGTCCAAGTCACGGGACTCAATCCGGACAAGTTGATTATGATATGTTCATCCAAACGCAAAAAGAGCTTGCGGAAACTAAGAGAGAGCTTGAGGACATGAAAGCTATTGTCAAAGATGTCCAGTATTGGGTTGGTCTCATGGCAAAATATTTTCCCGACCGCGTCCCGCCTTCTCGTGCCGCAGCCCAACCCGCAACTCAACCCGCTGTCCAACCCGAACCCGGAACCCGCAAAGAAGATGGAACCGACTTTGGTTCATATGAACTTTAAATTTTTTTCTTATTTCGAACTACTATTCCGTTTTAGTTTCGAACTACTTTTTGGATTGTAAACGGTAAAACAAAAAGTTCAACTGTTTTGTTAAACTGCGGTCAGAGGAAGATTACCAATACTTGTTAAATCAAAAAAGTATTACCAAACCAAGTTGCCTTGGCCCAGTGGTAAGGGAATGTCTATGTGGGCTTCCCCCACCTGGGTTCGAGTCACCTTGGCCACTGTAGATTTAACATGGCTTCCTCTGGCCTATGGAGATTAGTCGGGTGTGTAGCAAGCCCCGGATTACCCCATATTAATCAAAAAAAAAAAAGTATTACAATATATTACTATTCCATTTTATTTATGTTTTACTGCGGTCAGAGGAAGATTACTAATTTCGCAAAAGTAATAATAATCTTCTCGTCAAGATTTTATAGCAACCAAAACTATTACTATTTTTAGTTTTGACTATAAATTATTAGTTTTCCAAGAATTTTAAATGAAACATAAATATCATATAATTACACGAGTAATGAAGAACTCTCACAATTGTTTTCGATAAGAATAATTATCTGGGTCATTTCTAATTGAACACTAAAACACTAAATATGAAAAAAAAAAATCTTTCATTTAATAATATAATAAATCTGGAAACACTAAAATGATAATTATTAGTAAATCTGGGTCATTTTATTTGGGTCATTTCTAATTGAACACTAAAACACTAAATATGAAAAAAAATCTTTCATTTAAAATAATCTTTTATTTAATAATATAATAATAATTAATAATGAAAATAATAATTCTATCATACTTATTTTGTGTATTTTAATGTTAACTAATATGAAAATCTTTAAGGAAATATTAATTTTTATAAAATATCTAAATTTATTTAAAAAAAAACATAATAGATTAAAACATTGGAAACACAAATAATAAACTAAATAAATATATAATAATGAAAAATATTTAATTTAATGATTTCAAAAAATCTTTCATTTAATAATATAATAACAATTAGTAATGAAAATCATAATTGTATCACAATTATTTCCTGTATTATAATTTTAACTAATATGAAAATCTTTAATGAGATATTATTCTTTATTAAATATTTAAATTAGTTTGAAAATTTATTAAAAATAAATAATAGATTAAAACATTGGATACATAAAATTACAAAAATTAAAACCAAACAAACATAAAAACTAAATGCAACAAAATAATTTTCAAAGACACAATATAAACTCAAATAATAATATCATTTCCGGCAAAACTATTTCCGGTTCCACATGGTTTCAAAAAGAAATTATTTGCAATGGAAAAAGCATGTAAACAAGATGTGGGACTGCATTTGAATTATTGCAGTCAAGATTAGCAATTTTGCTCGGACCATTATACTTATGAAGTAAGAAAATGTTACATGATACTTATATCATAATGCATAATATGATTATAGAAGATGACAAGTGATGATGATGCTCAGTTTCAATTTTTTTTGACAAGACAAATAAATCAAGGATCAGAAAGTAATTTATATTGAACTTTAAAATGCATTAATTAAATACTTCTGGTGGAAATATACTAATTCTGAGAATTAGTACGATGTAATTTATTTATTTATTATTTTTTTTTTTTTTGCAACAGCCTAAATACCTGTACCGATTCAGAAAACCAAAACGGGGGTATCGAGTGGATATAAGTAAAAGATGCTGGGTGGACTCGAGCACCTCGTGCTAGCCTGTCCGCCACTGTGTTGTAAGCGCGTGGTATGTGTGTGATAGAGAAAAAGGTGAACTCCTCCTTACTCCTCGCGAACTCCTCCAAATGTAGTGTAAAGGCCGGCCACTCCTTTGGTGTAGACACCATCTTCACCAACTCTGAGCAGTCTGTTGCGAAAGCTATCGCCGTCTTCTGATTTGCAATCATGCAATGCATCGCCCAGATGAGCGCTTCCAGTTCTACGTGTAGCGGGGAGAGACTTCTTCGTAGATTACGTGATCCATCATCTTTCCTTCAGCTCCTTCCTGAAAGCAGTGCCATCCTAAACCAGAATACTTGTCTGTCTCCTTCCATCGATGAAGAATCTCAATCCATCGTGATCATCATTTTGAGCCATCTCCGAATTAAGGCCAATTTGTTGAGATATTCTGTCTGGTTCACAACATTGTGCTGTTTCCCAAGTTATGGCCTCCGTCTCCGCTATCCGTAATATCTCTTGTGGGATTCTACCCACGTTTGAGAAAACCTTATCATTCTTTGCTTTCCAGATATTCTACACAATCCAAGGGAATAGTGCGTTCGTGTCCGCTTTTGGGAGTCTCCAAAAGAGATGGTCAAAATTAGAGAAAACCGATGTCATCGGGAATGTTCACGGGGCCGATGGAAAATGAGAGAGTGCCCATGTTTGTAAGGCCGGTGGGCATTCGAAAAGAACATGATTAATTGTTTCCCCGTCCATTCCACACCGTGCACATTGAGTATCACAATTTATTCCTCTAGCACATAAATTCGCTGAGACCGAGAGGCAGCCCGAGATGACCTGCCAAATGAAATGTCTCAGTTTCAGTGGGCAGGCTAATTTTCATGTGTGTGCCTGTAAATTCGTCATTCCCGGACCGTAGAGGTCATTCCCGATGTTGTCTTGTTTTTGTCGCTCGATCTGATATCCCGACCTAACCGTAGATTTTCATGTCTTTGTGTGCCTGTAAGTGATTGACCCTTAGATTTGGGTAATAATTATACCCTTTACATGTTGCCGACCTCGGGGAAGATGAAGGTATCCATGGATCGTTCCATACTAAGATAGACCCACCTTTTGCAACCAGAGATCTAGCCAAAATAATGCTCCTCCATCCAAAAGACGGGGAGTAAGATCTTATAGGATCTAGTGGGTATGTGTTCCGAAAATACCGACCCTTAAAACCCCGAGCGAATAACGATTCCGGCTTATCCATTAGCCGCCATAGTTGTTTTGCCAGAAGTGCTGTGTTGAATTTCTCTATTGATCTAAACCCAATTCCACCGTCTGATTTGCTCTGACACATCTTCCTCCATGCTAGCCAGTGCATAACTTTCTGTTGTCCGTCACCGCTCCACCAGAATCGCGCTGCCGCACTTGTTAGCTTTGCGGTGACGACCTTGGGTAAACGAAAACATGACATAACGTAAGTGGGCATAGCCGATGCCACCGATTTAATGAGAACCTCTTTACCTCCTTTGGTCAGTAATCTTGATGTCCAGCCATTTATTCGATCATTGTGTCTCTCTACGACGAAATTAAGAATTTTACTTTTTGCTCCTCCGAGACTTTCCGGGAGGCCCAGATAAGAGCCCATCCCTCCCATATTAAGAATTCCTAGCAGCTGTTTAATCTCATCCCGTACCGCATCTTGTACTGTATGTCCGAAATTTAAAGATGATTTTGAAAAGTTGATTTGTTGCCCTGAGACCGACTCATACTGTTTAAGTATATGAAAGATTGTTTGACACTCCTGCACCGTAGCCTTGCAGAAAAAAAAACTATCATCCGCAAAGAGTAAGTGTGAGACTGCGGGGCCTGCCCTTGCTACTTTTAAACCCTTAAGTGATTTATCCCTCTCTCCTTTCCGTATATTGGCTATCAAAACCTCCGTACACAGTATGAATAAATATGGTGAAAGTGGGTCGCCTTGCCGCAACCCTCTGTGGGGATTTATGTGGCCTTTAGGTTGACCGTTAATAAGTACCTTGTATTTTACCGATTGGATGCACCACATTATCCATGTAATCCATCTTTCCGCAAAACCAAATTTCTTCAACAACTGTTCGATGAGTGGCCACTCTACCCGGTCATATGCTTTGCTCATATCCGTCTTAATCGCCAAAAATTTACTTTTGCAAGATTTGTTGGTACGTAAGCCGTGAAACTTCTCCTGAGATATCAGGATGTTATCAGAGATCAGTCTCCCTGGTACAAAGGCTGATTGAGTCTCTGAGATCAGGTCCGGTAACAATCTCTTTAACCTCTAACATAAAACCTTTGAAATAATCTTATAGCCCACATTGCACAGACTTATAGGTCTTAATTCCGTCATACAAGTGGGGATTCCTGTCTTCGGGATTAGACAAATATTTGTCATATTCAGTCGTTGATCAAAAAAACCCCTTCCCAAGAAACCGTTAACCAAGCCTACTACATCTGTCTTTAAAATATGCCAATATCGCTGGAAAAATAGTGCCGTCATCCCGTCCGGGCCCGGCGCCTTTTCCGGGTGCATCATAAAAAGAGCCATACGAACTTCCTCTTCCGTTGCCAATGACGTGAGCATGTCATTATCCTGATCCGAAACTAGACCCGGAATATCGCTTAGCGCAGTCTCAAAATCCGTCGGAGAAGTTGAGGTGAATAAATCCTCGAAGTAATTAACCGCCACTTGTTCCACCTCTTTATCCGAGGTAACCCAAGATCTTGACGCATTATGTAGACCCGTAATCCGATTTCTCGCCCGTCTTTGCTTAACTTGCGCGTGATAGAATTTTGTATTTCTGTCCCCCAATGTTGCCCATAAAGTACGACTTTTCTGTTGCCATAATATTTCCTCATCTATGTAAGCCTCTTTTAGTTTCCGTGTGATATCCAGTAATTCTTCATGGGTGCTATTATCGTCATTTTGGATCTCTTCTAATGCTTGTTGTAATTTCTTAATTTTCTCCTTGCCGTATGTTAAATTGTTTTTCCGCCATTTTGATATTTCTCGCCGACAATTTGATATTTTTTCTATAAAGGATGACTCATTTCTACATGGATTAATTCCCCATCCCTTTGAAATTGTATCCATAAGGCCGTCCCGTCCAATCCACAGTTTATCAAATCGAAACTGGCCCCGTTTTCGCTGGATTTTATCCTCGATGGTAGCGACAATTGGTCTATGATCCTACCCAATCATAGCTAAGTATTCGACATATGAGTGAGAAAAAATTTCGTGCCAATCTTCATTTGCCAAGGCCCTATCCAGACGGCACCTAACTATTTTTGAATTCCGTCTTCCCCTCCAGGACATGATATTTCCAAAACACTGAAATTCTAGAAAACCACAGTGTCGAATCATGAGATTGAAGGACATAAAGGAAGAACCCGGTCTAATATTGCCTCGTTGTTTTTCAATATTCCCTGTTATTTCATTTAAATCCCCAATTATAAACCATGGATCCAATCGAGTTATGGTTGTTCGTGTTAATCGCTCCCAAACTTGATCTCGATTTTTTGGTACCGGATCGCCATAAAGAAATGATAAGAAGACCTTTTTTCCTTGAATAGTCGTCTCGATATCAATTATTCGATTACTTGAAAATAAAACACTAACATCCAAAGAATCATTATAAAATAAAGCGAGTCCGCCACTCGCACCAAGCGGTTCGACCGTATACAATTTATTATAACCGAAATAAAATTGAAACTTTTGCAAAAAAGAAAACTCTTGTTTGGTTTCTGAGAGAAATAAAAACTCTGGTTTATGTTTCTTCCAAACATCCCTTAAATACCCTATCGTGTACTTATTCCCGAGCCCCTGAAAATTCCAACTCATAATCCTCATAATTAACTAAAACATTTTTCGTGAACATGTCTTTGGGTTTGATGAAGCCCTCGGACCTACCACCTTAGTCTCCTCTCTAATACGAACCAGACCCTTTGCCGTCATCTTCTTGCACGGAGAAATCATTGCTCGAACGATCCTCTTCTTAGATCCACCACCATAAATCAATGAACCTGTTTTATTAAGTTTCTTTCTTTCACCCTGGTTTGAATCTCCTTTTACTTCTTGTGTTTCAGCCTGCGCCATCGACTCTTGCATCACCTCATCAGCCTTACCCTCGCCCTCATTCCCTTCTGAAACCGGTGCTATTTCCGCGCTATGAGAGTAACTCACGTTTCCTTTCTCCGTTATCTCCTGTGGTCCATCTTCAGATTCACCAAAATCCCCTTCGACATTCACCTGGTTCATGTTATGTCCTTCAGACCCAGCAGAAACTTCGATCACTATATTTCCTTTAATTCCGACTTCACCTTCCTCCATAACCTCATCTATTAACATTTCTTCTCCTGCCTTAGCATCATTCTCAGCTTCTAAGCCCTTTATCATTTCCGGAAAAGAGTCCTCATTACCGAATAAAAGTTCCTTACGCACCTTGCTAGATGATGGTGAAGCCTCTTTCCTAGCCTTATTGATCCCCTCGGCATCCTCCTTGGTTTGGTTTCTTCCTGGACCAATGTTAGTACCCAACAAATTCATGTCTATGGCCGAGACGATCTCATCCGACCCTCTGAGTTTTTCATCCCATCCATTGTTAGAAACCGTTGTTCTCGTGTGGAGGAGCGTACCCTGAAAACCTGTTGTACCTTGATGTTCCTTCTCCACCTCTCCAATCTTGTCTACCCTTGTATGTCCGGTCCTTACCTGCCCAAAACTGTTGTGAACCTTCCTTGACAGTCTGGTTGATCTCTTTTCCTTTGTAAAACCCCTTGAACTACTGAATACCTTGTCCATTCTGAGTCTTGTCAGTATGACGTTTCCCACCCGAAGCCACTGCCGCTTTAAAACTCGTCGCACTTGGACCATGTCTCGGATCTTTGTAATCTGGAAGCTCCCGCTCTGTGTTCCCGTCGGATCTGACTTTAGGCAGACATTTGAAGTGGTCATGACATAAACTGTGACAATGTCGACAGTAGCCAAAGAGCCTCTTATACCTCAACGTTACCGTTGTCTCTTCACGGCTATCAAACTCCATAATTTTTGAGAAGACAAGCGGTTGAAACCCGTTCACCATCACTTGCACTCTTCCTTCCTCCAAATCCACCGCCTTAACAGTTCCTAGAGCCTCTTCGATGCTTCTGAAATTCGGGTCATCCCAGTAATGAAGCGGCACACCCAGCACCCTAATCAAAAAGGTGATGGCTGATGGGTAATTGCGATCAACCACCGGTTCCCATCGTACCAAAGACAGCATCCAATAATCAAAATGGAAGGGTTCAATTTTCATCACCTCCTTGCCGAAATCGAACTGAAAACGTCCCAACCCCAAATCTGCACCGGCTACACGTTCCTCTACGTTCCATATGCGAGGTAGCATAAACAGCAGAGTCTTCATATCTTGCATACCCGGGTTCATGCATTTGCCAATCAGAGTCCGAGAATAACCCGCAATGAGGCTTGAGTTGTCGAATTTTGGTATCACGATCTTCATCTTCTTCACGTTGATCTGTCCGTTGTTTACCGAACCAGACGTGCTCACCAGATTACCCTGCGTCATTGTGTGCCTTACTGTGACCATAAAAAGAAGGCTGCAAAAGTTATAGAAGTGATATATCGAAAAGGTTGGTGCCATCGCTGCTTGTCCTGGCTTGCCTCTATATAGTCTCCAGGTGAAGGCCGTGACATTTCCGTATCTTGTCTATCTCCCAAATCCCGTTGATTAATCTCCCCCCTGATCTCGATCCATCCCATAATTCGAAACCCAAAACATCGCCAAAAATCTTCTGATGGTATCGTCGTATTTAATTCAATCCCGATCTTGTGAACCCCAATTGGATCCGAGATTTGAAACTTTAAACTGGCGCTCAGGTATTCATGATACGATGAACCAGATTTCAAGCTTGCCGAGATCTCCCTAATTTCCTGTCTCATACCGTCCCATCGCTTGCCTCTGCTCAAACTCAGAATCCTACGAAATCTCCGTGGACGAGGCTTTAGAGTTACCGCAATCCTACTTTCCAAATCACCGAGGATATGAAATCCTGCTGTAAGGATCCCTTGTCCTCTCCAAATCCTTGACAGCATACATTGATTTCCGGATACTGAAACCGAGGCTTTCCGGATTTGCTCTTGACTGAGCGAATCTCCGACTTCTCTTCTGATGCTATCCCGAATCCATATCACCTTGAAAGCTAACCGTAGTATATACCGTAGTAAAAACCATATCTGGGAGATTCCCCTTGATGGATCTGCACCCATCTCAAGTCGCCGGCGCCATCGCCTTACTAGAGAGAAAAATTAGGTTTTTTTGAGTTTTTAATAAAAATTAGATTTAATAAAGCGAAGCTTTAATTTAGTAATATAATAATAGGGAATATTCTTTATAATGTGGTATTTGGTTAATTGACTGAAAAACTTTATTTTGTTCATCTTGATCAGATATTACCATCACTAAAAAAGTATGTAAATAACATAGTGACCAACAAAATCTTTCATGAAGAAAGTGTAATTGTGGAATGCAATGCTACTCTTCAAATTATGATGTCTAAGAAATTGAGAGATCCTGAGAGATTTTTGTTATTAGTGCAGATTGGGGCAATGTCATTTGCATGATCTTTATGTGATTTTGGGTCTAGTATGATTAATGTCATATTTAGTTGCTAAGAGATTAGGTCTCACTCAGTTCAAGTCAACCAAGATCTCTATGGTATATGTTGATCATTATGTGAAGCTACCATTGGGTGTTCTGAAGGATTTGCTAGTCAAAATCGGTAATGGTTATTTCAAGAAAAAATTTCAGTCTTTGAGTTAGAGAAAGAACCAAATGATCTTCTCATCTTGGAAAAACATTTTGGGTACAATTGGAGCCATTATTGATGTGAAGAAAAGAAATATAGATCTTCATGAAGATTGAGGTAGATAGGGTGCTGGAAAATCCTATGTTGGATATACGAACATTTTGGGTTGATTGTGTATCAAATGCTATTAATGGAGTGGCATATGAGATTTTAGTAGATGATCCGATGGAGATTGTTTTGACTCAGGCTGAGAGTAAACATGGGAATTAGAGTGAAGACACAACTAGATATGCGAAGATGCTTAACTCTAGCGTAAGAATGGCGAGATGGTAGCTTTTGTAAGTCTAGATAAATTAGCTATAGAAAAATCACCTACTGCAAAATGTCACACGCATTTTCCTAATCTTTGTACCGAGCGAAAAGCTCCAAAGTTCGAGTTAAAACAACTTTCTATTGGGCTAATATGTACACTTTTTTTTCTCTAACTCTACGTACCTTGCAAGCATCAATGTTGGATTGAACAACAATGAAATTGACTTGCTTTTGTGTGAATTAAGAAAATATCGTAGAATATTAGATTTTCTCTAGATGGCATTACATGGATTTCACCATACCTTTGCATGCGTAGGATACATCTAAAATATGAGTCCATGACTTCTATAGAACATCATAGATAATTATATTTAAATCTAAAGAATATTGTAAAGAAATAGATAATGGAAACTTCTAGAATCAGGCATCATATATGTTATCTCTGATAGGATTTGGGCAAGTCTGGTCCATATGGTGGCAAAGAGAGGTGGTATGTGATTGGTGTGTAATAACCCTTAAATATTGCAAGTGCATACTGATGTTTTGTAGTACTTAGGGGTTGAATCCACTGAAGACTGAGGATGTGCAATTAAAACGCAATAAAGCTAAGACAAGAATATTAGATTTGCTGTAGAATGATACGAAAACAAGAAAAAGCAAAGCAATTAAAACGCAATAACTGTTTAGGGGTTTTTTCATCAACATGGGGAGCTAATCTCATGCACCACAAAACAAGTGAGGTCAGAGCTCGGAAAACATGATGTGGGTGTGTTTTCCGAAGACTCGTCAACGATTACGCCAGAAAAACGGATGAAAGATCACAATTATTGGCGTTGGAAATGGGAAAGAGTCAGACAATGTAGGAAAGAAAGTTAGGGTAACTTCATATCCTTAGGAAGGATGGATCCGCAAAATACCTGGACAGATTTGAGTGAAAGTGTTTAGGAAGTTGAAGATGAATGGAATATTCCCACGATGAGACGGAATATCTCTTGGAATCGGAGAGAGATTTCGCCTCAACGGCAAAGTAAAGCTAAGTGTTTTAGAGAGAGTCCTCTTGGAAAGTGAAAAATTCGGCCTCCTCCTCTATTTTGGGGAAGTGAGGGTTTTATTTATAAGAATACCTGACCCGGACTCGTATACCGAGTTGCGTTGATTCCTTTGGGTTGGGTCTCGGATCCTTCATCGGTTCGTGTACGGGATACTCGTGTGCATTTTCACATACTTTCCTTGTCGCTTATGTTTGATCCCTCGACAAGGTTACCCCAAGGTGCAGGCGTGGCGCAGACTTCGTACTACCTCCGGCAGTTTATGCGCTGTCGAGTGTTCTGAGCACCCATGCTTTTACCTACAATGGTTTATTTCTTCATCATATTTTGTAAACGATTTTGTGAAATTTAGTTAACATCGTTTAGAGTCGTTTAGAGAAGTGTTTCAAAACCGTTTGGTGTCGTTTCGAAAATTATTCAGGTAAACGCTATAGAAAGCAATGGGCGAATCTAGTGGTGTAGTTATGAGTGCATTTGTACCCAGTATAATATTTATATTTAAAATTTAGTAAAAAAAATTCTAAAGTTTACATTAGTTGAGATGGTTAAAATCCACATGCGTTGATTCCTTTGGGTTGGGTCTCGGATCCTTCATCGGTTCGTGTACGGGATACTCGTGTGCATTTTCACATACTTTCCTTGTCGCTTATGTTTGATCCCTCGACAAGGTTACCCCAAGGTGCAGGCGTGGCGCAGACTTCGTACTACCTCCGGCAGTTTATGCGCTGTCGAGTGTTCTGAGCACCCATGCTTTTACCTACAATGGTTTATTTCTTCATCATATTTTGTAAACGATTTTGTGAAATTTAGTTAACATCGTTTAGAGTCGTTTAGAGAAGTGTTTCAAAACCGTTTGGTGTCGTTTCGAAAATTATTCAGGTAAACGCTATAGAAAGCAATGGGCGAATCTAGTGGTGTAGTTATGAGTGCATTTGTACCCAGTATAATATTTATATTTAAAATTTAGTAAAAAAAATTCTAAAGTTTACATTAGTTGAGATGGTTAAAATCCACATGTGCCCCCCCCCCCCCCCCCCCCCCCACTTAAACCCAAGATCAAACCCCCTTACACTCATTATATTGTTTCTTTACCAATTGTGCATCCAATAACATTATTATATGGCTTACGAGACCTTAAAAACACGTTTTTGAAAACAAAACATGGAGACAAAACTTGATCTCTTTCTTTAACTTAATAAATCGCCCGTATTGTGACGATATGAATCGAATTTTGAATCCCATTATACAACCGTGGCGAGACTATTTCGCAACATCTGAAATATAATTTACTGTATAATTCTACGTTAGACTCTTGAGACTTACTTTGGTAGAATAGAAGAAGATTAGAGAGATTGTTGAAGATGTGTTCAAATGAAGCAACAACACCACGGTTTAGGAAACCCAGGACGAGAAACACATTCACCGTACGTGTACCGGATGTACCCTGTTCCTGGTGGATTTACACAATCCTGGTAACATTCGCGGGATCCATAATTTGGCCTATACATGGATAACCATTTTATTTTGTTGAAATGTGGTGTGCCCCCTGCATGTCCACAAGGTCACCACATATGAATATCATAATTGTATCTATATGAATCGTATATGTACTCACATTACATATATATATCAAATTCAATTGCATGGCCTTTTAATTCAAAACCAATTGGAAATTAGTGGATTGACATATATCCCTTTCCTTATATATTACTTAGAATCCCTAATACGATCTCTCGAGATGATTGCTCTTCAGTTCCATCTCGAACCGAATCCTATTCGGACTCTAATATTATATTAAATTATATGAATTTTCAACTCAAAACTAATTAGCAATGAGTGGAGTGGCTCATATCCCTTATATATTATTTATGATATTTGCCAACTTTCAATGTGAAATATTATTTTCTAATTTAGTTTCTTGTTTTCAAAATGATAAAAACCTAACTAGAAATTAACAATATAAAAAAGAAAAACAAATACCCATAGTCGGAGTCGGAGTCGGAGAGGCCAAGGCGTTGTAACCGTACAACGAAGAAACTGCCAATATTATTATGAGAAATAAAGTCGTCCAAGTCTTTGTGATGCACATATTGTCTTGCTCTTAGTATCAACTATAAAGTCTCTTGAAAAAATTAATATGCTCTGTCATTGTATAGATCATAAAGTAAGAAGCAATATTTATAGAACACAGTAGGTCTTGTGATTGAAAAAAAACAGTTGAACTTTTTTGTTTTACCGTATATGGATCTTAAAGTTTTGACTAATTAACGATATATTATTATTGTGTGTTGGGCTTTGGTGATGAAAATCATGAGTATTAACTAGGTCCGCGATTTGGGTTAGTCAACTAGGAATGTGTTTTTCCTATTGGGCTTTGGTTTAGGTTTAGACCGTCTTAACTTTGTAATTGTCTTAGTCTATATAAAGACAGGGATGTGTGAGGGTTTTCCTGTATCCTGAAAAATATAGAGAGAAACTAGAGAGATCTTTCTTGTTCTTAGAGAGATTGTGAGGAACCATAATTCTTTGTAATCTATGGTGATAGTGGATTACTGGAAAGCTCCAGGCCGAGACGTAGGATCACACACTGTGATCTGAACTCGTTAAATCTCTGTGTCTTTTACTTATTGCTCAATTCTGTGATTATCAAGAGTAGATCAAATCTCAACAAAGTGGTATCAGAGCCTAGGTTTTAGGTTTGGGAGCAATTGGACAGAGAAGTTCTGCATGGATCTAGGTTTTAGATCTGGATTGATAGCTGGAATCAAGGCATCAATAGGTTTAGGGTTTCAATCTGACAGCCTGGGAGAAAAAGCTGTCTGCGGCGCGAAGAAGAAGATCGCGCAGATCGCTCAGGTATCGACCGATACCCCTTCCTGGTATCGATCGATACGTCTGTTACGGGTTCGCAGAAAGACGAAGAAAAGTTTGGTATCGATCGATACTCCATCTTGTATCGATCGATATGGTAGCAGAAGCGTGTTAAGAAGTTAGTTTGATCGAGATGTCTTCAGAAAAGAAGCCGAAGGTGAAGATAGCCATCTTCGACGGACAAGGTGATTTCTCTATGTGGAAGAGAAGGATGTTAGCTCACATGAATCTTCAGGGATTGAAAGGCGAGCTAATAGCACCAACCACTGAGCCGGATAAGCTGGTTATCAAGAAGGATGAATCAGCGGAGGATTTTGAACTGAGACTTAAAGCAGAACAAGTCAAGAAAGGGGAGCGAGCATAGAATGCTATGGATATTTTGACACTCCATCTAGGAGATCATGTCCACAGGAAAACAGAGGAGTGCACAACATCATGTGATCTTTGGACAGCACTAGAGAGGTTATACAACACCAAGACTCTACCGAGTCGGATTCATCTTTTGTATAAGTTCTATACATTTAAGATGGATGGGTCTAAGTCAATCGATCAAAATGTCGATGACTACTTGAAGACTGTTTCGGAGTTGGCTAGTGTAAAGGTTACAGTTGCGGATGAAGTGCAGGCAATTCTACTACTTAGTTCCTTGCCACCATAATATGACTCCATGAAGGAGACATTGAAGTATGATAGAGAGTCCATCTCTATTGAAGATGTGGTGAATGCGGCGAAATCGAAGGAAACTGAGCTTAAAGCTAAGGGAATATCGACTTCATAAAGCACTGGTGAAGCGTATGTGGCTCGTGGGAGACAGCAAAATAGGGATCAACGAAATATTGGGAATCGAGGTAGAAGCAAGTCGAAATCGGGAACAAAAGTCACGTACTGGTTCTGCACGAAGGAAGGACATGTGAAGGCTGATTGCTATGCTTGGAAGAAGCGGAAAGGAGGCAATGATAAAGATGTTATGGCAGCGGTTCTCATCGAAAAATCAGCAGGAGTTGATGCGTTATCAGTCTCGGAAAATTGGCATCTAGAGAGGTGGGTGATTGATTCGGGTTGTTCATATCACATGACCTCAAGGAGATATTGGTTTGATATATTTGAGGAGCTCAACTCTGGACAAGTGCTACTGGGGGACGGCTATTCTGTGGAGGTTAAAGGAATAGGTTCCATCAATATAAAAGCATGTGGTGGCACGGTGAAGACATTGAAGAATGTCAGGTATATTCCTAAGCTGAAGAGAAATTTAATATCTACAAGTACATTGGATAAGCTTGGGTTTGATCATGCTGGAGGCAAAGGAAAAACAAGGTTCTATAAGAATGGGAAGATGGGTCTTCAAGGCACTCTATGTGGTTCTTTGTATTTGCTTGATGGAGAGACTGTGGTAGGACAGTCAAGCATATGTGTTACCAGGAAACCAGCCAAAGACGAGATGACTTTATGGCATAGAAGGTTGGGACACATGAGTATGAAGAATCTGATGATCTTGGTAAAAAGGGGCATCATTGACAAGAGAAAGATTGGGGAGATGGATTTCTGTGAGAGTTGTGTAATGGGGAAGACCAAGAGACTGAGCTTCAAAATTGGGAAACACAATTCATGAGAAGCGCTGAGATATGTTCACTCAGATCTTTGGGGATCTCCATCTGTCACTCCAAGTATCTCTGGTAAGCAGTATTTCCTGTCTATCATTGATTACACTAGAAAGGTGTGGGTGTTCTTCTTGTCTGTTAAGAGTGAAGCTTTCACAAAGTTCTGTGAATGGAAGAAACTGGTTGAGAATCAGATAAACAAGAAAGTGAAATGTCTGAGAACAGATAATGGGTTGGATTTTGTGAACAAAGACTTCGACGGGTTTTGCAAGCAGCATGGGATTGAGAGGCACATGACTTGTGCATATACTCCACAGCAAAATGGAGTTGCAGAACGCATGAACCGAACAATAATGGAGAAGGTGCATTGTATACTAGATGAAAGTAGCTTAGGTGAAGAATTATGGGCTGAGGCAGTTAGCACAGCTGTGTACCAAATTAATAGGAGCCCATCATCGGCCTTAGATGGCAGTATTCCTGAGGAACTTTGGCTGGGAAGAAAGCCGGGTTATGGACACATGAGAAGATTTGGGTCATTGGTCTATGTTCATGTAGATCAAGGGAAGTTAAGACCAAGAGCTATGAAGGGAATTTTCATAAGCTATCCGGAGGGAGTCAAATGGTACAAGGTATGGCTCCTGGATGAATTAAGATGTGTGATTAGCAGGAATGTGGTCTTTGTGGAAGATACAATATTCAAAGACTTGAGGAATAAAGTTTATGTGGAAGAAACTGCTCAGAGGAGCCCGACTTCTGAGAGTGTATCGATCGATACCATCCCTAATATCGATCGACACGGACACGAAAAAGAAAAGTCTCGTGAGCCTTCTGAGGTGGTGTCGATCGATGTCATCCCGAGTATCGATCGACACAGAGGAGGAGCAGATGCGACAACTTCTGTTACTGAAGACAATGGGCAAGTTGGATCTTCAGGTGGAGCTGTTGGAGATCAGGAAACTGATGATGTACCTCTAGAAGATTGGGAGTTAGCTCGAAACAAGTCTAAACAAGCAACAAGGCGACCTGAACATCTTGGTGATTATGATTTAGCGTCTTTCGCCTTAATCGCTGCTGTCGAAATAAGTTCTGAAGAACCTAGGGACTATCAGGAAGCTGTTAAAAGCAAGGATAAAGTTTTTGGGAATGGAGGTATGGTTGAAGAGAAGAGTTCTCTAGATAAGAACAAGACTTGGAGGTTGGTTAAAAGACCAAAAGGTAGAAAAGTGATTGGTTGCAAATGGGTTTACAGGTTGAAGCCGGGTATCCCAGGGGTAGAAGAACCGAGATATAAAGCTAGACTGGTAGCCAAGGGTTATTCTTAGAAAGAATGTATTGACTATCAAGAAGTGTTTGCTCATGTTGTGAAGCATGTTTCTATTATGTTTCTTCTATCGGTTACAGCAAATATGGATCTGGAATTAGAACAGCTTGATGTCAAGACTGCGTTTCTTCATGTTTTACTTGAAGAGGAGATCTATATGGAGCAACCTGAAGGTTTTGTGGTTAAAGGAAAAGAGGACCACGTTTGCTTGTTGGAAAATGCATTGTATGGACTTAAGCAAGCTCCAAGGCAATGGAACAAGTGCTTTGATCAATTTGTGGTAAGTCATGGATTCAAAAGGAGTGAGTTCGACCACTGTGTTTACATAAAGGAGAGAAAATATCATTGTTTCTTCTACCTACTCCTGTATGTTGATGACATGCTAATTGCTTCAAAGGATATGAAGGAGATACAAAATTGTGAAAGATTTGTTAAGCACTATATTTGAGATGAAAGATCTAGGAGCTGCAAGAATGTATTGACTATTAAGAAGTGTTTGCTCATGTTGTGAAGCATGTTTCTATCAGGTTTCTTCTATCGGTTACAGCAAATATGGATCTGGAATTAGAACAGCTTGATGTCAAGACTGCGTTTCTTCATGGTTTACTTGAAGATGAGATCTATATGGAGCAACCTGAAGGTTTTGTGGTTAAAGGAAAAGAGGACCACGTTTGCTTGTTGGAAAATGCATTGTATGGACTTAGGCAAGCTCCAAGGCAATGGAACAAGTGCTTTGATCAATTTGTGGTAAGTCATGGTTTCAAAAGGAGTGAGTTCGACCACTATGTTTACATAAAGGAGAGAAAATATCATTGTTTCATCTACCTACTCCTGTATGTTGATGACATGCTAATTGCTTCAAAGGATATGAAGGAGATACAAAATTGTGAAAGATTTGGTAAGCACTATATTTGAGATGAAAGATCTATGAGCTGCAAGAAGGATTCTTGGGATGGATATTGAGAGGGATCCTGAAGGTGGAGTTCTCACCTTGTCTCAATCTGGTTACATCAAGAAGATTATGCAGGTATTCAATATGGATGAAGCTAGATCAGTTACTACACATATCAGTTCGCAATTCAAGTTGTTTGCGGTGAAAGATGATGAAGGAGAGACAATTTTGGATGATATTCCATACTCAAATGCTATTGGGAGTATCATGTATGCGATGTTAAGAACTAGGTGTGATCTCGTGTATGCGGTTGGCTTGGTTAGTAGGTTCATGAGTAAGCCAAGCATGATACATTGGACTGCTGTGAAATGGGTGCTAAGATATTTGAAAGGTGCCCAAGATCGAAAGATTGTGTTCAGGAAGACAAAGGATTTTAAGGTTGAAGGTTTCTGTGATTATGACTTTGCATCGGATCTGGACAGAAGTAGATCGATTTCAGGTTATGTCTTCAATGCTAGTGGGATGGCTATAAGCTGGAAATCAAGTCTTCAACATGTCGTCGCGCTGTCTACAACTGAGGCAGAGTATATGGCGTTGGTGGAAGCTGTGAAAGAAGCTATCTGGCTAAAAGGTTTGACTGAGGAGTTCGGATTCAAACAAGACACGGTAGAGATCTGGTGTGATTCTCAGAGTGCCTTGAGTTTAGCCAAGAAAAACGTTCATCATGAGAGGACAAAGCATATTAACAGGAGGATGCATTTCATCAGGGATATTGTTGCTTCTAGTGAAGTGAAGCTGTCAAAGATCCCTACTGAGAGGAATCCAGCTGACAAAGGTACTTCCTGTGGATAAGTTTCAGAAGGCTTTGAGTTTTCTCAACTTAGAAGAGCACTAAGGTGCTGGACTGTCTGAAGCGGCACATGAATGCAAAGATGAAGAAGTTATACTCGGAAATGATTGTCATCAAGGTGGAGTTTGTTGGGCTTTGGTGATGAAAATCATGAGTATTAACTAGGCCCGCGACTTGGGTTAGTCAATTAGGAATGTGTTTTTCCTAATGGGCTTTGGTTTAGGCTTAGACCGTCTTAACTTTGTAATTGTCCTAGTCTATATAAAGAAAGACATGTGTGAGGGTTTTCCTGTATCCTGAAAAATCTAGAGAGAAACTAGAGAGATCTTTCTTGTTCTTAGAGAGATTGTGAGGAACCCTAATTCTTTGTAATCTGTGGTGATAGTGGATTATTGGAAAGCTCCAGGCCGAGACGGAGGATCACACACTGTGACCTGAACTCGTTAAATCTCTGTGTCTTTTACTTATTGCTCAATTCCGTGATTATCAAGAGAGGATCTAATCTCAACATTGTGTTTGTTTTTTTTCTTGGAGAAAGTATATTATTGCTGTGTTATTGTGGTCAGAGGAAGATTACCAATTTTGCAAAAGTATTACCAATAGTGTGGTCAGAGGAAGATTACCAATTAAAAAAAAACAGTTAAACTTTTTTTGTTTTACCGTTTATGGATCTTAAAGTTTTGACTAATTAACGATTTATTTATTTTTTTATTGGAGAAAGTATATTATTGCTATGTTACTGTGGTCAGAGGAATACATAATAGATTAAAACATTGGATACATAAAATTATAAAAATTAAAACCAAACAAACATAAAAACTAAATGCAACAAAATAGTTTTCAAAGACATAATATAAACTTAAATAATAATCTAATTGCCAGAAAAACTATTTCCAGTTCCACATGGTTTCAAAAAAATATTATTTGCAATGGAACAAAAAGCATGTAAACAAGATGTGGAACTGCATTTGAAGTATTGCTAGCAAGATTTGCAAATGTACTCGGACCATCATAATTATGAAGTAAAAAAATGTTACATGATACTTATATCATAATGCATAATATGATTATATAATATGACGAGTAATGATGATGCTCAATTTCAAAATTTCTAGACTAGACACCAACAAATTAAGGATGGCAAATTTTATATTGAACTTTAAAATTCATTAATTAAATATTTATGGTAGAAATATATTATTTCTGAGAATTAGTACGATGTAATTTATTTTTATTATTATTTTAAACTTTTCGATTAAAATCTTATATTAATTATAAGAATAATTAATATTTATTAAAACTATTAAATAATAAAACGAAGCTTTAATTTAGTAATATTATAATAAGAAATATTCTTTATAGTGTTGTATTTGGTTAATTGACTGAAATTTTTTTAATTTGTTCATCTTGTTCGGATATTACCATATCTAAGGAAGTATGTAAAGAACATAGTGACCAACAAAATCTCTCATGAAAAAAGTGTAATTGTGATTACTAAGGAATGCAATGCTACTCTTCAAAACATGATGTCTAAGAAATTGAGAGATCCTGAGAGATTTGTGTTGTAAGTGCATATTGGGGCAATGCCATTTGCATGGTCTTGATTTGATTTGGGCTCTAGTGTGATTAATGTCATATTCAGTTGCTAAGATATTAGGTCTCACTCAGTTCAAGTCAACCAAGATCTCTATGGTATATGTTGGTCATTATGAGAAGCTACCATTGGGCATTCTGAAGGATTTGCTAGTCAAAATTGGTAATGGTTATTTCAAAAAAAAAATTCGGTCTTTGAGTTAGACAAAGAACCAAATGACCCCCTCGTCTTGGGAAAACATTTTGGGTACAATTGGAGCCATTATTGATGTGAAGAAAAGAAATATAGATCTTCATGATGTTTGCGGTAGATAGGGTGCTGGAAAATCCTATGTTGGATATACGAACATTTTGGGTTGATTGTGTATCAAAGGCTATTAATGGAGTGGCATATGAGATTTTAGTTGAGGATCTGATGGAGATTGTTTTGACACTGATTGAGAGTAAACATAGGAATTAGAGTGAAGACACAACTAGATATGCAAAGATGCTTAACTCTAGCGTAAGAATGGGAAGATGGTAGCTTTTGTAAGTCTAGATATATTAGCTATAGAAAAATCACCTACTGCAAAATGTCACATGCATTCTCTTAATCCTTGTACCGAGAAGAAAGCTCCAAAGGTCGAGTTAAAACCACTTACTATTTGGTTAATCACTACAAGAAAACTGCCCTTTTACAACTAACAGATTCGTCGTAAATTGGTTGTAAAACATGGTTTACGACGGATTAGCGACGAATAACAATTCGTCGTAATATGATCGTCGTTAATCGGAAATCGTCGTAAATTGGTCGTAACATTAAGGAAGACTAAAAATCGTCGTAAAATCGTCGTATATTATTCGTCGTAAAATCGATGTAAATTTACATCGATTTTACGACGAATACATTACATCGATTTTACATCGAAACATTACATCGATTTTACATCGAATTATATAATTTTTTTTTTGACAATCCGTCGTCAATTCGTCGTAATAGGATGAAACATTACATCGATTTTACATCGAATTATACAATTTTTGTTTTGACAATTCGTCGTAAATTCGTCGTAATAGGTAGCTGTAAATACGTTGGTAAATCGATGTAAAATATTCGATGTAAATTCATCGTAAATTATTGAACGATGTAAAATCGATGTAAATGTTGAGTCGATGTAAACTCGATGTAATACATATATATATAATATATTATTTCTTTTTTCAATTAAAATTAAAAAAAGTAATTAATAAAATTATATTTATAAATTAAAATTTTATAAATCTATTCAAAATTTAAAATAAAATTTAAAATACAAAATAAAATTCTTAATATAAACTATTCGGGAGCCTTCGCGGATCTAACCGATCTAAAGAATCATGCCCCGGCGACTGCAAAATATCTTCGACAGTCAATCCCGCATACAACAACGGCGGTCGAGCACTTTCTTCTGGAGGCGGCGCTGGTTGGGAAAAAGAATCCGGAACAGCGGACGGTGTCGCAGAAGATGACGGGAGTTGCGAATTAGCACTCGGTCCCGTCTCGAGAAACTGCCGATAGTGTGTCTTACGTGGCGCCATATCTAAAAAAATATTTAAAAATAACTCAATTCCGATATAATATAATTCCATTCCTAACTAATAAGTCCAATCCTAACTAATAAAAATTACAATCCTAACTAACAATTCAAAATCCTCACAAACAATAATATAATTTAAAAAATCAAAAAATAATTTTTTTACTTTTTTCATAGGTAGAGAGAGGTGAGAGCGTTTTAGAGAGAGTGTGAGTTTGTGTGAGATTGTGAGGGAGGAAAAATCTGGTCACGTATATATAGATTTTGTGATCGTCGTAAAATCATTGGTAATTTACGACGATTTTACGACGATTCCGTCGTAAAATCGTCGTAATAGTAAAAATCGAAACTTCAACCTATTGAAAAATTTCCCCCACGCGGTAAATTAAATATTTCGATTTCCAACGGAATTACGACGGATTCGTCGTAAAATCGTTGTAATTTTTACAACGAATTTACGACGAATCCGTCGTAAAATCGTTGTAAAAGATTAAATATATACCCTAAACCGTAAATCGCAATACACATATCCTGGAAGTAAGAACGAAGTATATTTGTGCATCTAATACTTCTAACTTTTAACAACAGATTCAATAACGACGATTGAATCTATATCGTCACCGATTTCCTTATCTTACATAATAATGTATAGCATTTGTTCTTATAAGTATATATTCGTAACATGCATGACTTAAATAATGTAAATAATTTTGTAAAAACTTAAACTTGTTTATACTATGATTAGAATTTACGTAAAACAAGATATAAGATAAAAAAAACTAAACATGTAAATCAAACCCTAAACCCAAAATTTTAAGTATTACAACGAAATTACGACGGATTCGTTGTAAAATCGTTGTAATTTTTACAACGAATTTACGACGAATCATTTTTACAACGAATTTACGACGAATCCGTTGTAAATTCGTTGTAAAAGATTAAATCTATACCCTAAACCGTAAATCGCAATACACATATCCTGGAAGTAAGAACGAATTATATTTGTGCATTTAATACTTCTAATATTTAACAACATATTCAATAACGACGATTGAATCTATATCGTCACCAATTTCCTTATCTTACATAATAATGTATAGCATTCGTTCTTATAAGTATATATTCGTAACATGCATGACTTAAATAATGTAAATGATTTTGTAAAAACTTAAACTTGTTTATACTATGATTAGAACTTACGTAAAACAAGATATATGATAAAAAAAAACTAAACATGTAAATCAAACCCTAAACCCTAAATTTTAAGTATTACAACGAAATTATGACGGATTCGTTGTAAAATCGTTGTAATTTTTACAACGAATTTACGACGAATCCGTCGTAAATTCGTTGTAATAGATTAAATCTATACCCTAAACCGTAAATCGCAATACACATATCCTGGAAGTAAGAACGAAGTATATTTGTGCATCTAATACTTCTAATATTTAACAACAGATTCAATAACGACGATTGAATCTATATCATCGTCGATTTCCTTATCTTACATAATAATGTATAGCGTTCGTTCTTATAAGTATATATTCGTAACATGGATGACTTAAATCACGTAAATAATTTTGTAAAAACTTTAACTTGTTTATACTATTATTAGAACTTACGTAAAACAAGATATAAGATAAAAAAATCAAACATGTAAATCAAACCCTATACCCTAAATTTTAAGTATTACAACGAAATTACGACGGATTCGTCGTAAAATCGTTGTAATTTTTACAACGAATTTACGACGAATCCATCGTAATTTCATTGTAATAGATTAAATCTATATCCTAAACCCTAAATCACAATACACATATCCTGGAAGTAAGAACGAAGTATATTTGTGCATCTAATACCTTTAATATTTAACAACAGATTCAACAACGACGATTATACGATGGATTATCATGTTTATACTATGATTAGAAGTTATGTAAAACATGATATACATTGATAAACCAAACATGTAAATTAAAACTAAATCGTCGTAAAATCGTCGTAGTTTTACGACGATGTTACGACGTAAATAGTGACATCGGTATCACGACGATTTCACGTCGACTCTGAGAATTTGGTAAAACACGGTTTCTTATAGGTAACCTAATTATTTACATCAAATATTTTCGACGTAATTTCGTCGTATATTCGATGTAAAATCGTTGTAATGCTATTCGATGTAAAACCGTTGTAAATTTTCGTTGCAAATCCGTTGGTAATTTCTAGAAAATTTCTATAAATACCTTCCACACCTTCAATGGTAACTCAAAAAAAAAATACACACTAAATATATACATATCCACGTTTCCTTGGGTTCTTATGCTGATCATTGTGTTCCCACTTCTTGATGATCTTGCCAACAAAGAATCATGTGGGATCTTGTTTTCATGTAAAGACAGTTTTCATTACTACCATAGGTGAATGATTCATAGAATTGGACATCTATGTAAATCGTAATATAAGGATGTCCAATTCTATGTATCTTTCACTTATGGTAGTTGGTTTTTATGAATGTAGAAAACTAGACCCCTAGAGTTCTTTGTTGGCCAGATCATCAGAAGTGGGAATACAACGGTCTGCTCCTTAACCCAAGACGACATTACGACGATATTACGTCGTAATATCAACGTAATATGCAGAAGCCATATTCGTCGTAATATCGATGTAAAGTTACATCGATATTACGACGATTTATATTGTCGTCGTAAAATGGTCGTAATTTTACATCGAAATTACGACGACATATATTTACGACGATTTTACATCGAACACATATTTCGTCGTAATGTCGTCGTAATGTCGATGTAAAGTTACATCGATTTAAAACGGTCGTAAATTTTCGTTGGAAATTGACAGTTTTCTTGTAGTGAATGTACATATTTCTTAGCTCTAACTCTACGTACCTTGCAATCATCAATGTTGGATTGAAAAACAATGAAATTGCCTTGTTTTGGTGTGAATTAAGAAAATATCGTAGATTATTAGATTTTCTTTAGATGGCATTACATGGATTTCACCATACCTTTGCATGCGTATGATACATCTAGAATATGAGTCGATGACTTATATAGAACATCATAGATAATTATATTTGAATCTAAAGAATATTGTAAAGAAATAGATAATGAAACTTCTTGAATCAGGCATCATATATGTTATCTCTGATAGGATTTGGGCAAGTCTGGTCCATATGGTGGCAAAGAGAGGTGGTATGTGATTGGTGTGTACGTTTTAACCGTTAAAATATTGCAAGTGCATACTGATGTTTTGTAGTACTTAGGGGTAGAATCCACTGAGGACTAAGGATGTGTACTTCAAACCCATGATAGTAGAGTAAAGGTAAGACAAGAATATTATATTTGCTGTAGAATGATTTGAAGACAAGAAAAAGCAAAGCAATTAAAACGCAGTAATTGTTTAAGGGTTTTTTTCGTCAACTTGGGGAGCTAATCTCCTGCACCACAAAACAAGTTAGGTCAGAGCTCGGAAAACATGATGTGGGTGTGTTTTCCGAAGACTCTCCAACGATTATGCCAGAAAAATAGATGAAAGGCCACAATTATTGGCGTTGGAAATGGGAAAGATTCGGAAAACGTAGGAAAGAGAGTTAGGGTAACTTCGGATCCTGAGGAAGGATGGATCCACAAAATACCTAGACAGATTTGAGTGAAAGTGTTTAGGAAGTTGAAGATGAATGGAATATTCCCGCGATGAGACAGAATATATCTTGGAATCGAAGAGAGATTTCGCCTCAAAGGCAAAGTAAAGTTAAGTGTTTTAGAGAGAGTTTTCTTGGAACGTGAAAAATTCGGGCTCCTGCTCTATCCGAAAAGTGAGGGTTTTATTTATAAGAATACATGACCCGGGCTCGTATACCGAGTTGCGTTGATTCTTTTGGGTCGGGTCCCGGATCCTTCATTGGGTCGTGTACGGGATACTCGAGTGCATTTTCACGTACTTTCTTTGTCGCTTATGTTAGAACCCCCGACAAGGTTACCCCAAGGTGCAGGCGTGGCGCAGACTTCATACTACCTCTAGCGGTTTATGGGATGTCGAGTGTTCTGAGCAACCATGCTTTTACCTACAATGGTTTATTTCATCATATTTGGTAAACGATTTTGTGAAATTTAGTTAACATCGTTTAGAGTCGTTTAGAGAAGCGTTGCAAAACCGTTTGGTGTCGTTATGTATCACATAAACGCTATAGAAAGCGGTTCGCAAATCCGTTATCATTTATAAACAAAAAAAAATCAAAACATTTGAACTTTGGTTTTTAAATCGTTTGGAAACGCGTTTGAAAAAATTGTGCAAAAATTGTTTTTAAAAAGTTTGTAAAATCGCAATTCTGAATTCTATTATAAAGATAGGCTCAAAACAGATTTATTGAGTTAAGATTGTAAGAACCATAAGAATCCGGATACAAAAACTACAATATAAAGCAATGGGCGAATCTAGTGTTGTAGTTATGGTTGCATGTGTACCCAGTATAATATTTATATATTTAAAATTTAGTAAACAAAATTATAAAATTTACATTAGTTGAGATGGCTAAAATCGACATGTGCCCCCCACTTAAACCAAAGATCAAATCCCCTTACATTCATTATATTGTTTCTTTACCAATTGTGCATCCACTAACATTATTATATGGCTTACGAGACCTTAAAAACAAGTTTTTGAAAACAAAACATGGAGACAAAACTTGATCTCTTTCTTTAACTTAATAAATGGGCTTTTGGCCAAAACCGACCCAAACTATATTTATATGTTCGATTTTGACTTAACGTTTGTGACGGATCCAAAACATACCTAACGTTATAACAATTTAAATTTTATACTTATAGTTTTTTTTTGTGCCGATTCATACCCTTACAATTAAATAATTAACGATCCGTTAACGGCTGTCAACGTAAATGCCATGTCTGCTTTAGTCGTCTTCAACCTTTTAAAACGGTTCGTTTTGATTTTCTTCTTCACATGGATTTTTTTTTTGAATTGAGTTCTTCACATGGATTGCTTCTTGTTCTCTTCTTCACATGGATTGCTCTTTCCATGGCGAAACCTGTCTTCGAAACCTCACGTTCCTCGACGATTCCTATCTCAGAAACGGAGTCGTCGGACTCACAAGAGAGCTCGGCGTTATAGATATGAGCTCCAGCACCGTCATCTACAACACACCGATCCGTTTCTACGATCTGGATTCAAACACCATGGCGTCTTTCTTCACTCACTTCTCCTTCTCCGTCCAAAACGTCAACCCAGATTCCTCCGGCGACGGGCAATAGATGCCATTAAAACGTGATCTTTCTTTTTTTTTGGTAAAAACTTGTATTACAGAAGAGAACTAACCACGAATGAAAATTAATATAGAGCAATGCTAAACATCGATCGTAATTTAAATCTCATGTCTTTTTCTTCTTCTCTGTTCGTTTCATCGCTCATGTGGGTGTGTGTAACTCAAACACCACCACCTCTGTTCTTCGCCGTAAACCCTCCGCCGTGCTCCAGGGACGATACCGTCGTCATCGGAGAGCCATCGCAGCGCCGTCGACCCAAGGAATCTCGATCTAGAGTGCGCTTGAGCTGTTTCTTGCGGCGCAATCAATCTCTGCAACTCCATCTCTCTAAATCTCCGTCGACGACCGTTGCTCCGTCAGCCTTGTCTTAGCACCACCGTTGCTCAGCCGCCGTCCGTTCACTGATCCAAGCAGCCGCCGGTGTTCGCCGTCTTCGCCGCAGGTCTCCGCTTCTCTTTCACGATCGTGTAACACCATGCTTGGTCAACTCAAGTCACCGACGACTTCTCCTTTGCCTCGATGCATCACGGTCACTCGATCTCATCGGTTAGCTTAAATGATCCGCCAAGGAAGCATCAATGGAGTCACTGAAAGAACAAAAAAGGTTCTTCTTCGTTGAGGAAGAATCAAAAATATCTAAACTTATCCAAAAAAAAAAAAAAAAAAAAAAACAAAAATATCTAACTATTTTAGATAAAAACAACAGCGTTTTCTATAATTTTGTAAATTATAGGCTATCCAAAACGACTGCATCCACATTGACAGTCGTTAATGGATCGTTAATTATTTGACGGTAAATGTATGAATCGGCATAAAAAACAACTACATGTATGAAATTTAAATTGTTATAACGCTAGGTATGTTTTGGACCCGTCACAAACGTTAGGTCTAAATCGAACATATAAACATAGTTTGGATCGGTTTTGGCCAAAAGCCCCTTAATAAATCGCCCGTATTGTGACGATATGAATCGAATTTTGAATCTCATGATATAACCGTGGCGAGACTATTTCGCAACATCTGAAATATAATTTACTGTATTATTCTACGTTTGACTCTTGAGACTTACTTTTGTAGAAGAGAAGAAGATTAGAGAGATTGTTGAAGATGTGTTCAAATTTTAAACCAAAACTATATTGGATATTATTACATAACAGTTCATATTTAATCTACCAATAATTAGAATATTATTGCAAGAAAGATATATCAATGCAAAATACAAAATTGGTTCCTATCAAATGAAGCAACAACACCACGGTGTAGGAAACCCATGACGAAAAACACATTCACCGTACGTGTACCGGATGTTCCCTGTTCCTGGTGGATTTACACAATCCTGGTAACATTCGCGGGATCCATAATTTGGCCTACACACGGATAACCATTGTATTTTGTTGAAATGTGGTGTGCCCCCTGCATGTCCACAAGGTCACCACATATGAATATCATAATTGTATCTACATGAATCGTATATGTACTCACATTACATATATATATATATATATATATATATATATATATATTACTTAGAATTCCTAATACAATCTCTCGAGATGATTGCTCTTCAGTTCCATCTCGAACCGAATCCTATCCGGACTCTAATATTATATTAAATTATATGAATTTTCAACTCAAAACTAATTAGCAATGAGTGGAGTGGCTCATATCTCTTATATATTATTTATGATATTTGCCAAGTTTCAATTTGAAATATTATTTTCTAATTTAGTTTCTTGTTTTCAAAATGATAAAAACCTAACTAGAAATTAACAATATAAAAAAGAAAAACAAATACCCATAGTCGGAGTCGGAGAGGCCAAGGCGTTGTAACCGTACAACGAAGAAACTGCCAATATTATTATGAGAAATAAAGTCGTCCAAGTCTTTGTGATGCACATATTGTCTTGCTCTTAGTATCAACTATAAAGTCTCTTGAAAAAATTAATATGCTCTGTAATTGTATAGATCATAAAGTAAGAAGCATTATTTATAGAACACAGTAGGTCTTGTGATTGAAAAAAACAGTTGAACTTTTTTGTTTTACCGTATATGGATCTTAAAGTTTTGACTAATTAACGATATATTATTATTGTGTTTGTTTTTTTTCTTGGAGAAAGTATATTATTGCTGTGTTATTGTGGTCAGAGGAAGATTACCAATCTTGCAAAAGTATTACCAATAGTGTGGTCAAAGGAAGATTACCAACTTAAAAAAAAACAGTCAAACTTTTTTGTTTTACCGTTTATGGATCTTAAAGTTTTGACTAATTAACGATTTATTTTTTTTATTCGAGAAAGTATATTATTGCTATGTTACTGTGTTCAGAGGAATACATAATAGATTAAAACATTGGATACATAAAATTATAAAAATTAAAACCAAACAAACATAAAAACTAAATGCAACAAAATAGTTTTCAAAGACATAATATAAACTTAAATAATAATCTAATTGCCGGAACAACTATTTCAGGTTCCACATGGTTTCAAAAAGAAATTATTTACAATGGAACAAAAAACATGAAAACAAGATCTGGAACTGTATTTGAATTATTGCAGTCAAGATTTGCAATTGTGCTGGGACCATCATACTTATGATGTAAGAAAATGTTACATGATACTTATATCATAATGCATAACATGATAATAGAATATGACGAGTGATGATGATGCTCAATTTCAAAATTTCTAGACTAGACAAAAAAAAAATCAAGGATCGAAAAGTTTATATTGAACTTTAAAATGTATTAATTAAATACTTCTGGTGGAAATATACTAATTCTGAGAATTAGTACGATGTAATTTATTTTATTATTATTTTAAATTTCTCGATTAAAATCTTATATTAATTATAAGAATAATTAATATTTATCAAAACTATTGAACTTTAAAATGCATTGATTAAATACTTATGGTGGAAATATATTAATTCTGAGAACTAGTACGATATAATTTATTTTTATTATTATTTTAAACTTCTCGATTAAAATCTTATATTAATTATAAAAATAATTAATATTTATTAAAACAATTAAATAATAAAACGAAGCTTTAATTTAGTAATATAATAATAAGAAATATTTTTTATAGTGTGGTATTTGGTTAATTGACTGAAAAAACTTTATTTTGTTCATCTTGATCAGATATTACCATCTCTAAAAATGTATGTAAAGAACAAAGTGACCAACAAAATCTTTCATGAAGAAAGTGTAATTTTGATTACTAAGGAATGCAATGCTACTCTTCAAAACATGATGTCTAAGAAATTGAGAGATCCTGAGAGATTTGTGTTATAAGTGCATATTGGGGCAATGTCATTTGCATGGTCTTGATTTGATTTGGGTTCTAGTGTGATTAATGTCATATTCAGTTGCTAAGAGATTGGGTCTCACTCAGTTCAAGTCATCCAAGATCTCTATGGTATATGTTGATTATTATGTGAAGCTACCATTGGGCGTTCTGAAGAATTTGCTAGTCAAAATCGGTAATCGTTATTTCAAAAAACAAATTCGGTCTTTGAGTTAGACAAAGAACCAAATGATCCCCTCGCCTTGGGAAAACATTTTGGATACAATTGGAGCCATTATTGATGTGAAGAAAAGAAATATAGATCTTCATGATGTTTGCGGTAGATAGGGTGCTAGAAAATCATATGTTGGATATACGAACATTTTGGGTTGATTGTGTAACAAAGGCTATTAATGAATTCATAGATTGTTTTGACACTTCGTGGCATATGTGATTTTAGTAGAGGATCTGATGGAGATTTCTTTGACACAGATTGAGAGTAAACATAGGAATTAGAGTGAAGACACAACTAGATATGCAAAGATGCTTAACTCTAGCGTAAGAATGGGAAGATGTTAGCTTTTGCAAGTCTATATATATTAGCTATAGAAAAATCACCTACTGCAAAATGTCACATGCATTCTCTTAATCCTTGTACCGAGCAGAAAGCTCCAAAGGTCGAGTTAAAACCACTTTCTATTGGGTTAATGTACACATTTCTTAGCTATAACTCTACGTACCTTGCAATCATCAATGTTGGATTGAAAAATAATGAAATTGCCTTATTTTGGTGTGAATTAAGAAAATATCGTAGATTATTAGATTTTCTTTAGATGGCATTACATGGATTTCACCATACCTTTGCATGCGTATGATACATCTAGAATATGAGTCGATAACTTATATAGAACATCATAGATAATTATATTTGAATCTAAAGAATATTATAAAGAAATAGATAATGAAACTTCTAGAATCAGGCATCATATATGTTATCTCTGATAGGATTTGGGCAAATCTGGTCCATATGGTGGGAAAGAGAGGTGTTATGTGATTGGTGTGTACGTTTTAACCCTTAAAATATTGCAAGTGCATACTGATGTTTTGTAGTACTTAGAGGTTGAATCCACTGAGGACTGAGGATGTGTACTTCAAACCCATGATAGTAGAGTAAAGGTAAGACAAGAATATTATATTTGTTGTAGACTGATTTGAAGACAAGAAAAAGCAAAGCAATTAAAACGCAGTAATTGTTTAGGGGTTTTTTTCGTCAACATGGGGATCTAATCTCCTGCACCACAAAAAAGTGAGGTCAGAGCTCGAAAAACATGATGTGGGTATGTTTTCTAAAGACTCTCCAACGATTATGCCAGAAATTAGATAAAAGACCACAATTATTGGCGTTGGAAATGGGAAAGAGTCGGAAAACGTAGGAAAGAGAGTTAGGGTAACTTCGGATCCTGAGGAAGGATGAATCCATAAAATACCTAGATAGATTTGAGTGATAGTGTTTAGGAAGTTGAAGATGAATGGAATATTCCCGCGATGAGACAGAATATCTCTTGGAATCGAAGAGAGATTTCGCCTCAAAGGCAAAGTAAAGTTAAGTGTTTTAGAGAGAGTTTTCTTGGAAAGTGAAAAATTTGGGCTCCTCCTCTATCCGGAAAGTGAGGGTTTTATTTATAAGAATACATGATCCAGGCTCGTATACCGAGTTGCGTTGATTCTTTTGGGTTGGGTCCCGGATCCTTCATCGGGTCGTGTACGGGATACTCGAGTGCATTTTCACCTACTTTCCTTGTCGCTTATGTTTGATCCCCCGACAAGGTTACCCCAAGGTGCAAGCGTGGCGCAGACTTCGTACTACCTCCGGCGGTTTATGCGTTGTCGAGTGTTCTGAGCACCCATGCTTTTACCTACAATGGTTTATTTCATCATTTTTTGTAAACGATTTTGTGAAATTTAGTTAACATCGTTTAGAGAAGCGTTGCAAAACCGTTTGGTGTAATTTCGAAAATGATTCATGTAAACTCTATAGAAAGCGGTTCACAAATCCGTTATCGTTTATAAACAAAAAAACATTTCAAAACGTTTAAACTTTGGTTTTTAAATCGTCTGAAAACGCGTTTGAAAAAATTGTGCAAAAATTGTTTTATGAAAATTGTTTTAAAAATAGTTTGTAAAGTCGTAATTCTGAATTCTGTTATAAAGATAGGTTCAAAACAGATTTATTGAGTTAAGATTGTAAGAACCATAAGAATCCGTATACAAAAACTACGATATAAAGCAATGGGCGAATCTAGTGTTGTAGTTATGGGTGCATGTGTACCCAGTATAATATTTATATTTAAAATTTAGTAAACAAAATTCTAATGTTTACATTAGTTGAGATGGCTAAAATCCACCAGTGCCCCCCACTTAAACCCAAGATCAAATCCCCTTACACTCTTTAATATTGTTTCTTTACCAATTGTGCATCCAGTAAAATTATTATATGGCTTCACCCCTGTATACATCATGTATAAACGATAAATAAAAACGATATTAAATGAAAGCCTATAAAACGAGACCTTAAAAACATGTTTTTGAAAACAAAGCATGGAGACAAAACTTGATCTCTTTCTTTAACTTAATAAATCGCCCGTATTGTGACGATATGAATCAAATTTTGAATCCCATGATACAACCGTGGCGAGACTTTTTCGCAACATCTGAAATATAATTTACAGTATAGTTCTACGTTAGACTTTTAAGACTTACTTTTGTAGAAGAGAAGAAGAATACATAGATTGTTGAAGATGTGTTCAAATTTTAAACCAAAACTATATTGGATATTATTACATAACAGTTCATAGTTAATCTACCAATAATTAGAATATTATTGCAAGAAAGATATATCAATGCAAAATACAAAATTGGTTCCTATCAAATGAAGCAACAACACCACGATTTAGGAAACCCAGGACGAGAAACACATTCACCGTACGTGTACCGGATGTACCCTGTTCATGGTGGATTTACACAATCCTGGTAACATTTGCGGGATCCATAATTTGGCGTACACATGGATTCACATTTTCTTTGGTTGAAATGGTCTCTCTCTCTCTCTCTCTCTCTCTCTCTCTCTCTCTCTCTCCCAAGCTAAAATTCTAGACCCGAACTTCGTGACAAATAAAATAAAATAAAAATAAAAATTTATTGTGATAAATTTGTTTTTATAAGCTTTGTTTTTGTTTTTAAAGCCTGATCGAACATAATGTATTAATCTCTTTAGTAAAAAACAATTTTCTAAAATAAAACATTTAATTTTTTTTTTTTGTAAATATAACATTACTAGTTTAAATTTCTAATAATATCATAAAATGGAATTTAAACATAATATTTTAATTTTGTTTATAATTAATTTATGGTAAATATGTATTTTATAGAACGTTTCCTTGCGGACCTTGCGTTGTGTTGAGTCAGGATGCTCATACTTTTCTCTTCCATATGCCTTGTCGCTCGATCGGTTTCAGTTGTTCACATGTTTAAATAACAAGTCATTTAGCCAGGCGTTATTATTTCAAATGTAGTTGTATATCTAAAAATAGAAAGCAATTGGAAGGGTCATTTCGGGATGGAAATTAGCATGTCCATCGAAACTGCAACATTTCATTTGGCATACCATTTCGGGATGCCTTTCGGTTTCAGCGAATTTACGCGCTAGAGGAATAAAGTGTGATACACAATGTGCACGGTGTGGAGCGGAAGGGGAAACAATTAATCATGTTCTTTTTGTATGCCCACCGGCGTTACAAACATGGGCACTCTCCCATATTCCATCGGCCCCGGGAGTTTTTCCGATGACATCGGTTTTCTCAAATTTCGATTATCTTTTCTGGAGACTCCCAAAAGAGGATAAGAACGCAACTTTCCCTTGGATTGTGTGGAATATTTGGAAAGCAAGGAATGATAAGGTCTTCTCAAATGAGGATAGAAACCCACAAGAGATAATAAGGATAGCGGAAACGGAGGCCATAACTTGGGAAACGGCACAAATTTGTGAACTGGACATAGTTTCTCAACAAATCGGTCATAATACGGCGATGACTCAATATGATGAATACAATGGACTGAAATGATATATTGATGGCTCGTGGAAGGAAACGGATAACTATTCTGGCTTAGGATGGCACTGTTTTCAGGAAAGAGCCGAAGGAGCCATAATGGGATCACGAAATTTGCGAAGAAGTCTTTCCCCGCTACACGTAGAATTGGAAGCGCTCATCTAGGCGATGCATTGCATGATTGCAAATCAGAAGATGGCGATAATTTTTGCAACAGACTGCTCAGAGCTGGTGAAGATGGTGTCTACACCCAAGAAGTGGGCGGCTTTTACACTACATTTGGAGGAGTTCGCGAGGAGAAAGGAGGATTTCACATTCTTCTCTATCACACATATCCCACGCGCAACTAACAGAGTGGCAGACAAGTTATCACGAGGTGCTTGAGTCTACCCATCAGATTTCATTTGTGTAAACTCGATACCCCCGGTTTGGTTTACTGAATCGGTATAGGTATTTAGGCTGTTGACAAAAAAAAAAGCAATTGGAAGGGATAATCCCGCGCATATTGAGTTTACCTCTACCTTACCCGTTACTCGTTTGAGGAGCATCGGGTTGTCGTTTACTCACCTTTCTGGGTATTGTTGCCCATCAATTGTTATTTACCTTCTCGGGCATGACTGCCTAGTTTATGTCGTTTGTTTGTTAAGAAGTAGATATGTTACTATTTAAATAACTCATCTTGCTATTACCGTACTCTCCATATTACATGGCATGAGTTGGCGGGCTCATGAAAAAATGACCCTTATTGAGCTCCATACCAGTCATCTCTTTACTTCTCACTCACTCGATTCGAGTCAATGGTTTTGGGAAAAGGTGACCACACATAAGCTATCCTAACATGTCATATGGTTCGACCATTTAGCCTTGTAGCCGCACTCTCTTTTAGTGGCACATTTTTAAATCTAATGGCCAATGACTAATCTATTACATGTAGCATCACATGATTCGCCTTTCCCATAGGAAAGTATTATCCCCAACACATACCAAACTAATATAAATGTCACAAAACCTGAAGAGTATTCTTTTTACCTATCTTTCATTATAATAAATTGGGTAGACTCCGGATAGAATACAAATCCAAGCGGACAAATAGACATGTCCCATGAACCATCAAACCGAAAGAGGAAGAGAAGGTGAATTACAGAAATACAACTAAAACAAAACAAAAACAAAGACTCAAAAACATTCAAACTAGACAGTTTATACCTTGTTAAAACTAAAAGTTTCGAATTATTTTAAAAATTTGCGTATTAAAAACTCCTTTTTATTCATTCCATATTTTATAATTTAAAATTTAGGGTAAGTTGGCTCAATATACATATATGATTCTTTTATTAGATAGCATATACAGTATGTGATATTATGTGACATTATTCATCATCAGATCGCATATACAATATGTGGTATTAGCGGATAACTATTCACCAAGAGATATTCAATTGAAAAAAAGAACATTTGAAGGAAAAAAAAATAGATGAAAGACAGTCTTCGAGTCCTATAAGCTAAAATTCTAGACCCGAACTTCGTGACAAATACAATAAAATAAAAATACAAATTTATTGTGATAAATTTATTTTTATAAGCTTTGTTTTTAAAGCCTGATCGAACATAATGTATTAATCTTTTTTCTTTTCTTTTTCTTGAAATGTTATTATTATTGATCAACAAAAAAGACTGAGTATTTACAAGCAATAGGGAAATTGGACAGTTTTAATATGAAAACTTCAGGCTAAAAATCAGAGCATAGAGAGGTGGTAAAGCCAGAGCAAGAGAAGCTGTGTGGTGCGTCTATGACATGAGAGAATTCCATCGATTGATGAGACCATTACTTGCGGGGTTCAGATAATGGTGGAGAGAGATGAGTCTATTGCTTATTCCTGTGCTGATGGTTTGTGAAAGGAACTAAGGAGAATGAGACGGACCGTGATGCCGTCTCGCGTTCCTTTCTTTCCATATCCCGTAGATCAAAGCTTGGAATGTTAAGCGAAGAAGCAGAGCATCCTCTCGATTGAGCCTATTGTGTTGTATCGAATGCTGAGTGATGTTCCAATCTGGGTTAATTCGTGGTCCTAGTAGGCGCGAAGCGAGGAGGGACCAGACCGTGAACGAGAACGGATAACCAAAGGAGAGATGAGCTCTAGTCTCATTTGGCTAACCACATAAGACACACGATTGTACAATTCCCCATAGACGACAGCGTTCTCCCGTAGTTAGTTTGTCGCGAATGGCAAGCCAAGTCATAAAAGATTGACGAGGAACGACTTGAGGAAACCAGACAATTCCACGCCAATAAACCTGGAGCCCCTGAGAGTGAATATGATGCCGAGTTTTTGACGAAGAGAACTCACTTTTGTAAAGATCAGAGCTATGGTTCCAGAGAAGATTATCCGCACCTGCTCCGGGAGACGGAATTAGAGCAGATCTGAGTTGATGTAGTAACTCTTGGAGGTGTTGGCCACAACGTCAACGAACAAGCCAGGACGATCCATTTGTTGATTCAGCGACTTTAGCGTTGCGATTGATACCAAGGATTCTGGGACCTATGTCACCTGTGATTGATATAAGAGGACCAATAGGGAGCCAATGATCGAACCAGAATGAGGTTGCATTCCCATCCCGAACTTCGGAACGAATAAAAGATCGTGCAAGCGGCCTCAATTTGAGAAGTTTTCTCCAAATCCATGATCCTCTTGTCGTTTTTTCCGAAGTATCCCAAAACGATGACTGACGGAGGAGGTATTCATGGGTCCATTGTACCCAAAGCGAACTTGTGTTTTCAAAAAGTATCCAGATTAGTCTGAGAGAGAATAGCCGAGCGGTATCGTACATTCGCTGAATTCCCAGACCCCCTTCGGTTTTTCGTAGACAGACATCTTCCCATGCTACCTTTACCCTTGAGGTAATATGAGGGGATCCCGACCAAAGGAATGCGGAACACATGCTTTAAATGCTGGCATAACATCTTTTCGGTAGTTTGAATGCTGAGCTCCAGAAATTGGTGATGCTTGTGATAACAGATTGGATAAGTTGGAGCCTCCCTGAGAATGACAGAGATTTGCTGGACCAAGATAGCATACAAGTTCTGATACGATCTAGCAAAGGCTCGTAATCGAGACGGGTCATACTTTTAGTCGTGAGAGGGAGACCCAAGTACCGTATAGGAAGCTTATCAAGCGGTATTGCGAGCTCATGTGCCTTAACCGTTAGAGTACTCGGTGTAGCGACGGTGATAAAGAGGGATGATTTTGTAGCATTAATTGCTAATCCGGATTCGTATTCGAAGTCGTTTAAAACATCAACGATTCCTTGAAGAGAAGAGGCTGTTCCATCCGTAAAGACGATCATGTCGTCCGCAAAACTGAGGTGGGTGAGGGAGAGTTTGCTGCACATCGGGTGAAATCCAAACTGACCCGCATTTGCTGCTCTATCCAGCCTGTGAGATAATACATTGATGGCAATGACAAACAGATAAGGGGAAAGGGAACAACCTTGGCGAAGCCCACGGGCGCTGGTAAAGAACCCCTCCAGCTCCCCATTAACACACACAGAGAAATAAGCTGTGGAGATGCAGCTATAGATCCAAGAAACGAAAATTTCCGTGAGCCTCATAGCATATAGGACCTCGATAATGAAATCACATCGGACAGTATCAAAGGCCTTGGTGATGTCGATCTTAAGTGCACATCGAGGCAAGATATATGTCTTATGGTAATCTTTAATAAGTTCGGTGGCCAATAGCACGTTCTCCAGGAGAAGACGACCCTTTATGAACGCGCTTTGATTTGGTAGCATCGCTTCCGGTAGTAGGGCTTTAAGTCTATTGGCGAGAATTTTTGATATGACCTTGTACATCAAATTGCAGCATGCGATAGGCCGATAATCTTTCATCGTGTTGGACTTTATGCGCTTAGGAATTAGGGCAAGGACAATAGCATTTATTCCGTGCGGCATCACCCCATTCAGGAAAAAAGATTGCACAGCCGTAATGAAATCATCTCCAATAATAGACCAGGCAGCAACATAGAATTCTTTAGTGTATCCGTCAGTCCCTGGCGTTTTATTGGCTGGCATAGAAAGTAGTACTTGCTTAATCTCTTCCTTGGATACTGGAAAGATCAGATTTTCTGCCGTCTCCCTTGAGCATTGGATTTTCAATAGCTCTGTGAGTTCATCGTAGTTTTGAGGAGCGGCATTTGATGTTTGTTGGAGAAAATCCTTAAAGTAATTTGCAGCTTTTTTTTTATTTCTCCCGGGTCAGTAATAACCAGCCCCTCAGCGTTGATGAGCCTCTTTATTGAATTTCTTGCCTTCCGAACTTGGACTGCCCGATGATAGACTTTGGTGTTGCGGTCTCCGTGTTGAAGCCAAGAGATTCTGGACTTTTGCTGAAAAAATTTCTCCTCGATGTCTACGAGATGTTCCCATTGCCTTGCAGCAACATATTCCGCCTCAAAATTTGCAGTACTAGGGTCAAGTAGAAGAAGTTTATGTCGTTCACAGAGGACCTCAAAAGCTTCACGAGTCCGCTTAGTGATGTCACCATACCGATCACGGTTCAGGACTCGGAGAAGCAGTTTTAAGATTTTTAGCTTTCGATGGAAGCGGAGCAGGGCAGTATGGGAGTGAAACAGAGGCTCTGTACCAGACCAAAAATCCGCAACGTTGTCCAAGAAAAGCGGATGCTCTGCCAAGTAATTGAAGAATTGGAAATGATGTCGTTTCTGTGTTGAGTTTTGCTCCATTCTCACTAAAACACACGAGTGATCGGAGATGCCATTAGCTTTGAAATGGGCTGAGGAGTGGGGGAATTTGATATTCCAGTCAGTATTCACCAGGGCACGGTCTAGATTTTTACCAATGGGATCACGCTCTCGATGATTCCACCAGGAAAATTTGGGTCCCGTATAATCCAGATCTGCGAGCTCACAATCCGATACAAGAGTTTGGAAATCAAACATACCTGCTTGATCTCCCAAGTAGTCCATCTGTCGAGAGTGTTCGTCAGAGCTGAGGGTCACATTAAAGTCTCCAAGGATGATCCATGGGACGTTTTGTGAGGCAAAGAGATCTCGGTTGTGCCTGATTTCATCCCAAAGAATCTGACGGTCAGCACGGAAATTTGAAGCGTAGACACACGAACAGAGAAATTCCTCTCCCGGTGTCATACGTATCGATACAGTAATCATCTGAGGGCTCATGTACTGGGTAGTAAGTGATACATCCTCCGATCCTAGAAGCCAAATGCGGCCTAAGCGGTGGTAGTTGTAATTAGTAACTCGATGCCATCCCGGAAAAACATAATCGATAATGGCAGAGCTGTTGCTCTCAGCAACACGAGTTTCCAGTAGGCATCCAAAAGCAGGCTTAACTGATTGTAACCATGATCGAACTTTATATTGTTTGCGCATTTTATTGAAACCTCGAGTATTCCACGCAAAGAACGACGACATGATCATTAGTTCCTCCGTGAGGAGGATTTTTTGTTGTTTTTTTGTTGCTGGGAAACTTGCGGCTCTTTTCTTGAAATAATAGGTTTTTTAGGAGCTTTGCTTCTGTCTCGATGCCCAGTATTAAGTTTTGGCTTGTGTAGGATCGTAGGGAGGTCATCCTCTGAGGCGGAGGAGCTCTCATTACTCAATTCCTTTGTTTCTGTTTCCCATGCTATTTCCCCCTCCTCAGTTTCATTATATACTCGTCTCTCTCTCTCTCTATCTCTCTCTCTCTCTCTCTCTCTCTCTCTCTCTCTCTCTCTCTCTCTCTCTCTCTCTCTCTCTCTCTCTCTCTCTCTCTCTCTCTCTCTCGATCTTATCTCCTCTCTTTACAACAAGAATGAACAACATTCCAGAGACGATAAGTCGACCTGAGCTATATACAATCACCAGCTCAATCACATGTGTGAATAAGTGACTAATGAGAGAAAGCCATATGTCAATAGTGGATCTACCTCAAGACTCTCTTGACGAGTCCGAGTCTTCAACACACTTAACTGTTTCTCAGCTCTGTGTTGGCTTCACTTGAAGCTTCATAACTTGGCTTCTCCTTCTCTTGATCTCTGTCTATATGATATATCATGATTTTTACCCGTTTTAAGCCATGATATAAGTCCTTTTTATAGAGTCCTTTGGAGTCTTGTAGAGTCTTTTCAGGTTTTAGGTACGTTTGGAACATTATTGGAGATATTGAAACATTCTGGAGATGTTTGGAGTCAAGCAGAGATCATGTAGCTGAGACACCGATTTGATGTCTAAGTATCGATCGACACACTGATGGTATCGATCGATACCCGTCGAAGAAACCGAAGGATCTCAACTTATTTGAAGATTTAAGAAACTGCGAATTGCCCCAGAAGACTTTATTATTTACAAGAAGCCCCAAAACGTGTCTTAGATTATTTATTAGGTTTTTCAGCCACTTTTGTGGCTAAATTTTATTCTACACTTGAATTTTACTTTGGTTTTTGGTGAGAGAGCTTTTGAGGGACACAAGTCTGAAACTCTGTTCGTCCGAGAGAAGATTTTGAACCCCTGTTTTACTTTCTTTCTTATTATTTATTCAATGATTTATTAAAACATGTTTATTGTTCCAATTACCATGTCTGAGTAGATCTCATGTTAGGTTTAGGGTTCTCATAAGGGATTTCTTTGAATGTTGGGTTGATTAGTTGTTTAGGGTTCATAATCTGAATTAGTTCTTCACCATAGGTTGTTCTCATAGCTAATTCTGGATTGATCACCTAGAAATTAGATCTTAGGTTAATCTATTAGGCACGAGAGTGCAATTGAGAAACCTGATAGAATTTAGGGTGAGCAAAATAACTATTCGTAAAGAGATTTGGTTTAGTTGTTTTGTGAACAAATCAAACTTGAACTAAAAGCTGGTTTAGACTTTAGGATTCGAAAAGAGATTTGGAATTCTAAGATTTAGACTTAGATAATTCTCACAACGAGAGTTGGTTAATTATACTTTAGTGATTTGAGTTCAAGAACCGTGCATAACCTGAACCATGATTAGTTAGTTTATCTACATTCATTGATTTTCTGAGAAATACCTTGAACCTATCTTTCTTCAATTTAACTTACAACTTTAATTTACGTATCTGTTTTCAATTCCATTGATCACTTAGCTTGATTTTCATCTATATAATCTATTGTGTGTTTCCTTGAGTCTCTGTGGATTCGATCCCTAAGTATTACAATCGACAAAGCTTTAGTACTTTTAGGGTATTAATTTGTACTTATCAAATTTGGCGCCGTTTCCAGGGAATCAATTCACCATTAGATTTTAGTTTGAGAATTTCGACTAAGTTCGCCCCAGTATCGATCGATACTCAAGTAGTATCGGTCGATACCTGTCGTGAATTTTTTTTGTTACTTTCGTGCCTTGTCTAGTATGTTTCAGGTGTATGTCCACTCGCGAAACCAAGAGGAACAAGAGCACTCAGCTAGTCGATCTTTCCAACAAGGAGCTAGCAAATTTGGAACGTGCAAACAGGAAAGCAAAGAAGCCAGCATAGATGAAAAATCCAGTGGTATTGATTCGTGATGATGTCGGAGCTTTGAGATACCAAGAGGGTCAATTGTGCAATGAGAGAGGGCAGCGATTTGATGAAGCTGGAAACATCATTGTCCCTGCAGCTGTTGTGAACGAAGGGAATGCTGTGGTTGGTCGTTGTTGAACGATTGGTGAGTACAACAGGCTTGGTCAGTTCTATGCCAATCGATCAGCGATTCGCCCTCCTGCTTTTCAGAGGAATGACTTTGAGCTGAAACCTGCATACTTCACTTTTGTGGGTCAACACCTTTTTCACGGTCTTTCTCATGAACACCCTATGGATCACACTGAGAGGTTTGAGGATTTGGTTACAAGCATCAAATGCAAAGGAGTATCATATGATTACCTTTTCTGTAAGCTCTCCCCATACTCTCTTGGTGGGGATGCAGCTTATTGGTTGAAGCAGGTGCCAGCTGGATCACTGACTACTTGGGAGGAGACCAAGAATGCGTTCTTGAACAATTTCTATGATGATGCAAGGTCTGAGGAGCTTAGGAATAAAATCTCCCAGTTTTCTCAAGGCCCCACTGAGGTGTTCAAGGTTGCTTGGACGAGATTCAGATCATATCAGAGAGATTGTCCACATCACGGGTACTCTGATGTTCAGTTGATGGGTTTATTCTTCAGAGGAATTGATTGGAGGTATCAGATGGCTTTGGATGCTTCGAGCAATGGAAACTTCAACACCAAGTATCCTGACGATGCTTATGTACTTATTTAGAACTTGGCGTCTAGTAATAGCACCAAGAATGCAGACTTTGAGCGCAAGAAGCAAGCTGGTAACATGGAAGGTTCGCAGATTGCTGAGGTTCATGCCAAGTTAGATTCTATGCACAATCTTCTGATGGGAAAAACAACGAAGGCTGTTCACTTTGCTGAAGACGTTGAGGTGTTCCATGAGGATGAAGTAGAGGATGTTAACTACATTGGTGGTTCTGGTTTTCACGGTCAGAGGAATCAATACAACAACAACCGAAACTTCAACAAAAATTCTCAGCAAGTAGGGTCGAATCAGTTTGTCCAGAAACCTTTCCAGAACAGTAGTTATGCCGGGAACTATGGGAATTCATCTTATCAGCCTATACCTTCTAAAACCCCTGAGAGAAAGATTGAATCTATGCTTTAACAGCTAGTTCAAGGACAGCAACAGATCAAAGTGGATTTCAATGGAATGATGGATGTTATGTACAAGGATCTGAGTGGAAAGATCGAGGCTCTCGGTACTCATTAGAAGATGCTGAAAACTCAAGTAACTCAAACTGCAGCAGCTGTCAAGGGAAAGATGGTTCATTCACAGAATGAATACGTCAATGCAATCACCTTAAGAAGTGCATGAAATTTCAAAAACCCTGTAGAAGATGACGATGAGGATTCTGAAATCGCCCGAGTATCGATTGATACTCTTCCTGTGTCGATCGATACCCGCTCTGAGGTCGATACCACTACTTGTGTCGATCGATACCCCTTGCAGACTAAGCCGGAAATTGTGAAAAAACCGGAGATAACAGAGGAACATGTCTACAAGCATAAGGTGCCATATCCTAGACCACCTAGACATCTCATGAATCCCATCAGTGCGGAGAAGTTACTTGCTTTTGAGAAGATGGTGAGGAGAATTCCCCATACTATATCTTTCGAAGAAGCTTTTGAAAATCGCCCTTTGGAATGTTACTTCCGAGATTGCAGAGAAACTGAGAAAGAGATCAAGGCAATCTTCATCAAGGTAAGAAGCACACCACCACCGATGAAGCAGTTGACTAAGAGGGAATACCCATGCAAAGTTTCAGTTCCATGCTCTATCTCTGGAGTTGAATTCAAGGAATCTCTCGTTGATTCAGGGTCTAACGTCAATGTCATGTCAAAGTCACTTGCAGAGAGGTTGAAAATTGGTGATATTAGATCTAATCAGATGACTCTCGCATTCGCGAACTCTTCCACCTCAGTTCCATATGGTACAATCACTGATTTGCTGGTTAAAGTAGGAGATTGTCTGGTTCTTGCTGATTTTCAGGTTATGGAGATGAGTGCAAGATCTAGTACGCCTTTGATTCTTGGAAGACCGTTCATGGCTACAGTTGGTGCAGTTATAGACACGCCTGGTAAGAGGATCTTGTTCTCATACATTGACGAACAGGTCTCCTACAAAGCCATTCCTTCTAGAAGAGCTCCTAAGCATATCTCTTGCATCACTGTTGTCATAGGATAAACATTGATGGTTGATCTTTTGGACGAGCCTTATAATGAGCCAACTGTCATAGATGTTTTAGATGGTCCCTCTATCATCACCAAGGAAGACATCAAAACGGCTAAGGCAAAGAAGAAGGTGAAGAACAAAAGAGTCGAGAGTGCTACCCATGTGACCTTAACCCCTCAGAAGTGTGATGGAGATTCGATTGAGTATAAGGTGAAGTGCAAAGGAACCTCAAAACCATTCTCTAAGGCTAGAGTTATTCTTACTCCGGAGTTGAAAGAGAAAGGACAGGAGGTTGTGGAGAGCATGTTGAGCAGAACTCTGAAGCTGGAAATGTCAAGTTGTGGAGCTTGTTTGGGAGCAAGTTCTCATTCTTATCCTGAATGATCGTCCGTCAAGTCAAGCTCGTGACGTAAAACAAGCGCTTGGTGAGAGGCAACCTATTGGTGAGTTTGTATATAAATCTTTTTATTTGTTTGTTTTTGTGTTTTGTGTTTTGTGTCAGGATAAACAAGGAGAAACATGACTTGCCATCGATCAAATCGCCCTGGTATCGATCGATACCCCATACGCTGACTCAATGTTGAGAAGAGTTCAATGTATCGACTTACGTCTGGTATCGATCGATACCAGGTCGTGTATCGGTCGATACACCTGTCCCAGATCGGTAACTCCTTCCTTTTCCTCACAATCCTACTATGTTCTTTTGTTGCTTTCACCAATCTTAGGCTAGATAACATTGGGGACATTGTTATTCAAGTCTGGGGGAGGTAGTTGCTGACATTGTGTTTGTTTTTCTTAGAGTCAGTCATTTTTGAGTCAAAATTTGTTTTATTGAGTCAAAATTGGTTGGGGACTGTGATCTTTTTCTTGAATCTATTGTTCTGACTTTACTTCTAAGTGACCATTGTTACAAAATCAGTTCTAGATCGGACTAATGAAAAATCTAAAGGTTGACCAGTTAACTAGAAGACACCCATGTTTCCAGCAAAGTTCTTTAAAGCCTGAGCCAAATATTTTTCACTTCATCGACGTGACTGATGTCCATAGAGTTTGATTCCTCATTCATATCTGGCAAAGGAACCCATGTGTTTAAAGTAATGGTATTTCTCTCCCCTGCTACAAGTTAATAAATAAGATGCATTAAAAGATGAAATGATTTTCTTCTGAGTATATGGTTAGGAAAATTTCCATCGATCCCATTATTCTACTTCAGAGGGAATGATCACACAAAGGTGGAAGCGAGGTTAGGAAAATTTCCAGTGATACCATTATTCGCCTACACCTTTGATTACTTTTAAGGGAAGAACCGGGGATTCGGTGGCAAACACCATCAATACTCGCGTTACCTTTGATAAGTATATGCGAGAAAATATGATGAGAAATAAGTCTGGAGAAGAGAAAACAATACCAAAAAGTGTGAAAATTGGGTAATTATTTTGTCATGATATTGTACGGGAAAGAATCTAGAAGGTTCTTGGCATTGATCGCAGCGATGAAACTAGGGATGAGGGCTTTATTGGGTAATGCTGTGAAATAATGTGTGTAGTCTGGGAAGCTGCGAATGTCTACGGAGAAGTACATGGTGGTTAGATTTGGAACTGGTTAGGTGATATGTAGAGCACTAAGGAAAAAGGGTCATTGAAATGTTTCAAGAGCATGTGAGTCTCCGTGTTTTCAAACCTTTTTCTCTTGTTTAGCTTTCTGTTTGCTTGAGGGCAAGCAAAGGATAAGTCTGGAGGAGTTGATATATCATGGTTTTTACCCGTTTTAGGCCATGATATAAGTCCTTTTTATATAGTCTTTTTAGTATTTTGGAGTCTTTTAGAGTCTTTTCAGGTTTTAGGTACGTTTGGAGCATTATTGGAGATATTGAAGCATTCTCGAGCTTTTTGGTGCCAAACAGAGATCATGTAGCTGAGACACCGATTTGATGTCTAAGTATCGATCGACACACTGATTGTATCGATCGATACCTGTCGAAAAAACAGAAGGATCGCGACTTATTTGAAGGTTTAAGTAACTGCAAATTGCCCCAGAAGACTTTATTATTTACAAGAAGCCCCAAAACGTGTCTTAGTTTATTTATTAGGTTTTTCAGCCAGTTTTGTGGCTAATTTTTATTCTACACTTGAATTCTACTTTGGTTTTTGGTGAGAGAGCTTTTGAGGGAGACAAGTCTGAAACTCTGTTCGTCCGTGAGAAGATTTCGAACCCCTGTTTTACTATATTTCTTATTATTTATTCAATGATTTATTAAAACATGTTTATTGTTCCAATTTCCATGTCTGAGTAGATCTCCTGTTAGGTTTAGGGTTCTCATAAGGGATTTCTTTGAATGCTGGGTTGATTAGTTGTTTAAGGTTCATAATCTGAATTAGTTCTTCACCATAGGTTGTTCTCATAGCTAATTCTGGATTGATCACCTAGAACTTAGATCTTAGGTTAATCGATTAGGCACGAGAGTGCAATTTAGAAACCTGATAGAACTTAGGGTGAGCAAAATAACTATTCGCAAAGAGATTTGGTTTAGTTGTTTTGTGAACAAATCAAACTTGAACTAAAAGCTGGTTTAGACTTTAGGATTCGCAAAGAGATTTGGAATTCTAGGATTTATACTTTAGTGATTTGAGTTCAAGAACCGTGCATAACCTGAACCCTGATTAGTTAGTTTATCTGCATTCATTGATTTCCTGAGAAATACCATGAACCTATCTTTCTCCAATCGAACTTATAACTTGTTTAATTTACGTATCTGTTTTCATTTCCATTGATCACTTAGCTTGATTTTCATATATATAATCTATTGTGTGTTTCCTCGAGTCTATGTGGATTCGATCCCTAAGTATTACAATCGACAAAGTTTTAGTACTTTTAGGGTATTAATTTGAGCTTATTACTATATTCTTCAAATATCCACCTTAGACGAGATCAACAACTTTATCTTGGCGGATCCTTGTACCCAAAACCCGGATACCCTCCATCCATCACTTGGATGCAAACTTTAGTTTCTTGACACTCGAAGCATCTCCAATGCTTCCTTCAACTTGAAAACTGGCCACACTTTTGTAAATATGTCTGCTGGATTGTATGTTGTTCCAATCTTCGAAACCTGTACTTCTCCACAGCTGATCAAATCTCTTATGAAACGATATTTCACAGCAACATTTTTTTTTCTTTCATGGTGGACTGCGTTCTTAGACAGTGCAATAGCACTTTGAGAGTCACAGTAAATTTCAACTGATTCCTGAGGAAACCCGAGCTCTTCTGCAAACCGCTTTAACCAAACTGCTTCCCTCATAGCTTCTGATAAGACAACATATTATGCCTCTGTCGTAGGCAAAGCCACTACTTTCTGTAGATAAGATCTCCAGCTGATGATATTTCCTCCTGCAATAAAAACGATGCATGTGATTGATCTCATGTTGTCTTGATCCGCTGCATAATCTGAGTCACAGTAGCCTCTGACAATAAAATATCCGTTGCCTTTGAAGCTTAACCTTGTATCCACCGAGCCCTTGATATATCTAATTACCCACTTAACTGTTTGCCAATACTCCTTTACATGCCTGCTCATGAAATGACTTATTAAGCCTACGGGGTAAGCTAAGTCTGGCCTTATTCCAACCATGGAGTACATGATGCTCCCCACAACACTTTGATATGGAACCTTTTCCATAAAATCATACTGATCTTGAAGTTCTTTTTCGGTTGTTGACTTTAACGTGAAATGCATTCTCATAGGTGTTGCAACAGGCTTAGCTTGATCCATATTAAAATTTGATAGGACTTTCATTAAGTAACTTTCCTGCGATATCGACAAACCCCCTTTTACCCTGTCCCTGACAATCTCCATTCCCAATATCTTTTTAGCATCACCTAGATCCTTCATATCAAATTCCGTATTTAGCAGAACTTTCAACTTCACCACCTGATCTTTATCGACTGATGCAATTAGAATGTCATCTACATATAAAAGTAAGTATATGTAGACATCCCCTTAAAACATTTTGAGATACACACAGTAGTCATACTCACTCCTTGAATACCTATTCTTTCTCATGAAGTCATCAAATCTCTTGTTCCATTGTCTCGGAGATTGTTTTAGTCTATAAATTGATCTCTTCAACTGACAAACTTTGTTCGGATACTTCTTATCAACGAAACCTTCAAGCTGCTCCATCACTATGAACTCATCTAGATGACCATGTAAAAACGCAGTTTTCACATCCAACTGTTGTAATTCCATGTTGTAATGCACTACGGCTGATATCAAGTATCTTATTGATACATGCTTCACCACTGGAGCAAATATCTCCTTATAGTCTACTCCTTCCTTCTGAGAAAATCCCTTAGCCACGAATCTTGCTTTAAACCTTGGTGCTTCGACACCTGCAATCCGTGGCTTTCTTTTGAATATCCACTTGCAACCTATAGCCTTTTGTTGCTTTGGTCTGTCTATTAAATTCCAAGTGTGGTTCTTCTTTAGACTAGACATTTCTTCATTCGCAGCTTCATTCCATTTTTCACTGTCTGAATCATTCATTGCTTCCTGATATGATGAGGGTTCTGAACCCCCATCTTCTGCCATAACACATACTAGCCCTGCAAATTCATCTTCTCCATCTGTTTCTTCACATTCATAATCTTAAAACCTTACTGGTTTATTTACTTGTCTTCTAGGACGATCCCTGGCCAATTGATAATCCCCCAAATCTTGTGGTTCATCTGATTCATGTACTTCTTGAGAACTATCATCTCGGTCAGTGACTGGTGTTACTCCACCTTGAGAAGAATTACCTGATTCATTATGTATCTCGGAAATCTCAAATCCTACCCTTCTCTGAGGCTCATCCTGATTTTCTTTACCTGATGCATCTGACTTTATATCTTTGTAGACTTGATCTTCCCTGAAGACTATATTTCGACTTATAACAACTTTCTGATCCTCTATGAGCCATACTTTAAATCCCTTGACTCCTTCTGGATATCCTGTGAAAATATCTTTCTTTGCTCTTGGATTCAGCTTGCCATTGTCTGAATGTACATATGCCAGACATCCAAACTTTCTTAAACCACTCAGGCTAGGCATCATTGAAGTCCATTGTTCTTCTGGTACTTTGAAGTCAATAGCTGAAGATGGTGATCTGTTGATTAAGTACACTGCACATGCTGCAGCTTCTGCCCAAAACTTTTGACTGAGACAACTTTCACTTAGCCTGCTTCGGAACATGTTCATAATTGTTCTGTTGAGTCTCTCAGCCATTCCATTTTGTTGTGGCGTGTAAGTACAAGTTATATGCCTTACTATACCTTCTTGCTTGCAAAATTTGTCAAACTGTTGGTTACAAAACTCTAACCCATTGTCTGTACGCAGCTTCTTGCCCTTTCTTTCTGACTGTATCTCCACCATCTTCTTCCATTCCACGAAACTTTTAAATGCTTCATCTTTAAATATCAGAAAATATATCCATTCCTTTCTTGTAAAATCATCGCCAAAAGAGATGAAATACTGGCATTTGCTTAGACTCAGTGGGACATTAGGTGAGCCCCATAGATCCGAGTGGATGTAGTCAAGCTTGTCTTTTGTGACATGTTGAGCAGGACCAAAACTCACACGGTGTGTCTTACCCATCACGCAGTCTTCACAAAATCTTACATATGTTAACTTGGTGCTCCCAAACCAACCTTTCTTCGACAATATTTCAAAACCTTTCTGACCAATATGACCCATCTTGATGTGCCATAATTGTGCTTGTTCTGCATTCTGATCTGACTGGACTACAACACTTGAATCTGCTACATGACCACCTGAAACCCTTGATGATCCTTGAAAGATGTACATTGACTGTTTCCTATAACCTTTCATGAAGACAGTGCATCCTTTAATCACTTTCAGAATACCATTTGAACCCTTGAACTCACACCCTTTTGCTTCATGTGTTCCCACTGACATAAGATTTCTTGAGATCACTGGCATGTACCTTACGTCATGAAGAACGAACGTAGTTCCATATGGGTTTTCAAATCTGATGGAGCCAATTCCTTTGACTTCAGACATCGTGTTGTTTGCCATTTTTACTCTACCATTGCTTAGTTTCTTCATGTCAATGAATAGCTCTCTCCTTGGTGACATGTGGAAGGAACATCCAGTGTCCATTATCCACTCTTCCTGATCAATTTTCCCTGTAGTTAGATTTACCTCTGAAACCAACAAGCCAACCAAATCTTGTGCATCATCTCTTGCCAAAGCAGACTCACCCTTGTCTTGTGAATGTCCTTTACCCTTATTCCTTTCTAACCATTTATAACACTGTTTTTTTGAAGTGACCTTCTTTCCCGCAGATCCAACATACCCTTTTGCCATCTTTTGAGTTTGATCTAGACTTGTGCTTTCCTTTACCGGACTGATTATTACTTGTTTCCGTTCTACCTCTTACATAATTCAAGTTGTCTGCGGTGAAAGATGATGAAGCAGAGACAATTTTGGATGATATTCCATACTCAAATGCTATTGGGAGTATCATGTATGCGATGTTAAGAACTAGGTGTGATCTCGCGTATGCGGTTGGCTTGGTTAGTAGGTTCATGAGTAAGCCAAGCATGATACATTGGACTGCTGTGAAATGGGTGCTAAGGTATTTGAAACGTGCCTAGGATCGAAAGATTGTGTTCAGGAAGACAAAGGATTTTAAGGTTGAAGGTTTCTGTGATTATGACTTTGCATCGGATCTGGACAGAAGTAGATCGATTTCAGGTTATGTCTTCAATGCTAGTGGGACGGCTATAAGCTGGAAATCAAGTCTTCAACATGTCGTCGCGCTGTCCACAACTGAGGCAGAGTATATGGCGTTGGTGGAAGCTGTGAAAGAAGCTATCTGGCTAAAAGGTTTGACTGAGGAGTTCGGATTCAAACAAGACACGGTAGAGATCTGGTGTGATTCTCAGAGTGCCTTGAGTTTAGCCAAGAACAACGTTCATCATGAGAGGACAAAGCATATTAACAGGAGGATGCATTTCATCAGGGATATTGTTGCTTCTAGTGAAGTGAAGCTGTCAAAGATCTCTACTGAGAGGAATCCAGCTGACAAAGGTACTTCCTGTGGATAAGTTTCAGAAGGCTTTGAGTTTTCTCAACTTAGAAGAGCACTAAGGTGCTGGACTGTCTGAAGCGGCACATGAATGCAAAGATGAAGAAGTTATACTCGGAAATGATTGTCATCAAGGTGGAGTTTGTTGGGCTTTGGTGATGAAAATCATGAGTATTAACTAGGCCCGCGACTTGGGTTAGTCAATTAGGAATGTGTTTTTCCTATTGGGATTTGGTTTAGGCTTAGACCGTCTTAACTTTGTAATTTTCCTAGTCTATATAAAGACAGGCATGTGTGAGGGTTTTCCTGTGTCCTGAAAAATCTAGAGAGAAACTAGAGAGATCTTTCTTGTTCTTAGAGAGATTGTGAGGAACCCTAATTCTTTGTAATCTGTGGTGATAGTGGATTATTGGAAAGCTCCAGGCCGAGACGTAGGATCACACACTGTGATCTGAACTCGTTAAATCTCTGTGTCTTTTACTTATTGCTCAATTCCGTGATTATCAAGAGAGGATCTAATCTCAACATTGTGTTTGTTTTTTTTCTTGGAGAAAGTATATTATTGCTGTGTTATTGTGGTCAGAGGAAGATTACCAATTTTGAAAAAGTATTACCAATAGTGTGGTCAGAGGAAGATTACCAATTAAAAAAAAACAGTTAAACTTTTTTTGTTTTACCGTTTATGGATCTTAAAGTTTTGACTAATTAACGATTTATTTTTTTTTATTGGAGAAATTATATTATTGCTATGTCACTGTGTTCAGAGGAATACATAATAGATTAAAACATTGGATACATAAAATTATAAAAATTAAAACCAAACAAACATAAAAACTAAATGCAACAAAATAGTTTTCAAAGACATAATATAAACTTAAATAATAATCTAATTGCCAGAAAAACTATTTCTAGTTCCACATGGTTTCAAAAAAAAATTATTTGCAATGGAACAAAAAGCATGTAAACAAGATGTGGAACTGCATTTGAAGTATTGCTGGCAAGATTTGCAAATGTGCTCGGACCATCATAATTATGAAGTAAGAAAATATTACATGATACTTATATCATAATGCATAATATGATTATAGAATATGACGAGTAATGATGATGCTCAATTTCAAAATTTCTAGACTAGACACCAACAAATTAAGGATGGAAATTTTATATTGAACTTTAAAATTCATTAATTAAATATTTATGGTGGAAATATATTAATTCTGTGAATTAGTACGATGTAATTTATTTTTATTATTATTTTAAACTTTTCGATTAAAATCTTATATTAATTATAAGAATAATTAATATTTATTAAAACTATTAAATAATAAAACGAAGCTTTAATTTAGTAATATTATAATATGAAATATTCTTTATAGTGTTGTATTTGGTTAATTGACTGAAATTTTTTTAATTTGTTCATCTTGATCAGATATTACTATATCTAAGGAAGTATGTAAAGAACATAGTGACCAATTCGAAGAGAGATTTCGCCTCAAAGGCAAAGTAAAGCTAAGTGTTTTAGAGAGAGTTTTCTTGGAACGTGAAAAATTCGGGCTCCTCCTCTATCCGGAAAGTGAGGGTTTTATTTATAAGAATACATGACCCGGGCTCGTATACCGAGTTGCGTTGATTCTTTTGGGTCGGGTCCCGGATCCTTCATCGGGTCGTGTACGGGATACTCGAGTGCATTTTCACCTACTTTCCTTGTCGCTTATGTTTGATCCCCCGACAAGGTTACCCCAAGGTGCAGGCGTGGCGCAGACTTCATACTACCTCTAGCGGTTTATGGGATGTCGAGTGTTCTGAGCACCCATGCTTTTACCTACAATGGTTTATTTCATCATATTTTGTAAACGATTTTGTGAAATTTAGTTAACATCGTTTAGAGTCGTTTAGAGAAGCGTTGCAAAACCGTTTGGTGTCGTTATGATTCACATAAACGCTATAGAAATCGGTTCGCAAATCCGTCTCGATCTAGAGTGCGCTTGAGCTGTTTCTTGCGGCGCAAGCAATCTCTGCAACTCCATCTCTCTAAATCTCCGTTGACGACCGTTGCTCCGTCAGCCTTGTCTTAGCACCACCGTTGCTCAGCCGCCGTCCGTTCACTGATCCAAGCAGCCGCCGGTGTTCGCCGTCTTCGCCGCACGTCTCCGCTTCTCTTTCACGATCGTGTAACACCATGCTTGGTCAACTCAAGTCAATGAGCTTATCACCGACGACTCTTCCTCTGCCTCGATGCATCACGGTCACTCGATCTCATCCGTTAGCTTGAATGATCCGCCAAGGAAGCATCAATGGATTCACTGAAAGAACAAAAAATGTTCTTCTTCGTTGAGGAAGAATCAAAAATATCTAAACTTATCCAAAAAAAAAAAAAACAAACAAAAATATCTAACTATTTTAGATAAAAACGACAGTATTTTATATAATTTTGTACATTATAGGCTATCCAAAACGACTGCATCCACATTGACAGTCGTTAATGGATCGTTAATTATTTGACGGTAAATGTATGAATCGGCATAAAAACAACTACATGTATGAAATTTAAATTGTTATAACGCTAGGTATGTTTTGGACCCGTCACAAACGTTAGATCTAAATCGAACATATAAACATAGTTTGGGTTGGTTTTGGACAAAAGCCCCTTAATAAATCGCCTGTATTGTGACGATATGAATCGAATTTTGAATCCCATGATATAACCGTGGCGAGACTATTTCGCAACATCTGAAATATAATTTACTGTATTATTCTACGTTAGACTCTTGAGACTTACTTTTGTAGAAGAGAAGAAGATTAGAGAGATTGTTGAAGATGTGTTCAAATTTTAAACCAAAACTATATTGGATATTATTACATAACAGTTCATATTTAATCTACCAATAATTAGAATATTATTGCAAGAAAGATATATCAATGCAAAATACAAAATTGGTTCCTATCAAATGAAGCAACAACACCACGGTGTAGAAAACCCATGACGAAAAACACATTCACCGTACGTGTACCGGATGTGCCCTGTTCCTGGTGGATTTACACAATCCTGGTAACATTCGCGGGATCCATAATTTGGCCTACACACGGATAACCATTGTATTTTGTTGAAATGTGGTGTGCCCCCTGCATGTCCACAAGGTCACCACATATGAATATCATAATTGTATCTATATGTACTCACATTACATATATATATATATATATATATTACTTAGAATTCCTAATACAATCTCTCGAGATGATTGCTCTTCAGTTCCATCTCGAACCGAATCCTATCCGGACTCTAATATTATATTAAATTATATGAATTTTCAACTCAAAACTAATTAGCAATGAGTGGAGTGGCTCATATCTCTTATATATTATTTATGATATTTGCCAAGTTTCAATTTGAAATAATATATTCTAATTTAGTTTCTTGTTTTCAAAATGATAAAAACCTAACTAGAAATTAACAATATAAAAAAGAAAAACAAATACCCATAGTCGGAGTCGGAGAGGCCAAGGCGTTGTAACCGTACAACGAAGAAACTGCCAATATTATTATGAGAAATAAAGTCGTCCAAGTCTTTGTGATGCACATATTGTCTTGCTCTTAGTATCAACTATAAAGTCTCTTGAAAAAATTAATATGCTCTGTAATTGTATAGATCATAAAGTAAGAAGCATTATTTATAGAACACACACTACAAGAAAACAGGTGGAAATCCGACGGAAATTCCGACGGCAATAATTCCGTCGGAAATTTCCGACGACTTTCCGACGGATTTCCGACTAACTTCTCATCCGTCGGAAATCCGTCAGAATTCCGTCGGAAATCCGTCGGAATTCCGTCGGAAGTCCGTCGGAATTCCGTCGGAAATATTAACCCGTCGGAAATCCGTCGGAAATTCCGACGGATTTCCGACGACAATAATCCGTCGGACACTTTTCGACAGATTTCCGACGACTTTTTGACGCATTCTGATGTTGCCGACATACTGCCGACGGATTTCCGACGACGTTCATCCGTCGGAAATTTCCGACGGATTTCCGACGGATTGCCGACGAATTTCCGACGGATATCCGACAGATGCCGACAGATGCCGACATGGTTGCCGACATCGATAATATCTACTTTATATCCGTCGGAAATCCGTCGGAAAATGGACAAATTTTTCCTTATAAAAACGTTTCCACCCTTCATTTATAATCACAACAAAAAAAAATCTCTGTTATCTAATTCCTTACGAAAATGTCTTCTTCAAATCCTTATAATTATTTTCGATCATGGATGGACTAGCCTCATCAAATTCCGGACACGGGCCTAGTTACAGAGGAATTCAAAAAAGGTCTACAGGAATTCATGGCATTTGCGGGTATGCAGAAGAAAGCAAAAAAAACCGGTAAAATCTATTGCCCTTGTACCAATTGTGGGAATCGTAGATTTATCGTGATAGATGAAGTATGGTCACATTTGTATTGTCATGGGTTTATGTCGGGTTACAAGATTTGGTATTATCATGGAGAAAATGATACAATGGTGGATAATTATTCTAGTACTAGTGAACATTATATTGGGGATAACACTAGCTTAGAAGAACCCGCAATGGAAGACCAAGTACTGTAGGTCATGTTCAGATGGTGAACGATGCATTTCGTGAAAATATATCATCGGTTGCTGAGTATGGAGATAGGGGAGAAGAACCTAATTTAGAAGCTCGGAGATTCTTTGATATGTTAGACGCTGCTAAACATCCTTTATATGATGGGTGTAGAGGTGAACATTCCCCTTTATCAACTGCAACAAGGATGATGGGTATAAAGACGGATTTCAATTTGAGTGAGGAGTGCGTGGATGCAATCGCTGATTTTGTGAAAGAAATTTTGCCAGAAGATAATCTTGCACCGACATCATACTATGAGATACAGAAACTTGTTCAAGGTCTAGGACTGTCGTATCAGATGATAGATGTATGCATAGACAACTGTATGCTCTACTGGAGAGAGGACGCAGATCGTACGACATGTCGTTTTTGTTGCAAACCTCGGTATAAGGAAACAGGTGGAAGAGTGCCAGTGCCATATAAACGGATGTGGTATTTACCGTTAATAGAGAGATTGAAGAGGTTATATCAGTCAGAGCGCACAGCAGGAGCAATGAGATGGCATGCAGAGCATACAACAGATGGACAAATCGCCCATCCGTCAGATGCAGGAGCATGGAAACATTTTCAATCCATTTATCCCAGCTTTGCGTTTGAGGCAAGGAACGTATACCTTGGATTATGTACCGATGGTTTCAGCCCTTTTGGGAAGCACGGCAGAAAATATTCTTTGTGGCCAGTAATTGTAACACCTTACAATTTGCCGCCATCTTTGTGCATGCGAAGGGAGTTCTTGTTCCTTAGCATTCTCGTTCCTGGACCAGAGCATCCGAAGAGATCACTTGATGTATTTTTGCAACCATTGATTTATGAGCTGCGAATGTTATGGGACCAAGGTATTGAAGCGTTTGATGTTTCTTGTCACCAAAATTTCATCATGCGGTCGGTACTTTTGTGGACTATTAGCGATTTTCCAGCATATGGCATGTTATCAGGATGGACAACGCACAGAAGGTTATCGTGCCCGTACTGTCAAGATAACACTGATGCGTTCCAATTGAAGCACGGACGGAAAACGTCTTGGTTTGATTGTCATAGGCGATACCTACCTAGCGATCATCCTTATCGTCGGAGCACCACATTGTTTAGGAAGAACCGGAAAGTATTTGACGGTCCTCCTCCTGAGTTAGATGGTGAGTATTTGTTGACTCAGTTTAGAGATTTTGGTGCAGAGAGGACCGTTGATTGTGGTGGTAACGGACATCATCCTGTTGATGGTTGTGGCAACGTTCATAATTGGCACAAGAGGAGCATTTTCTGGGATTTGCCTTATTGGAAGAACCATCTTTTGAGGCATAATCTGGATGTCATGCACATTGAGAAGAATTTTTTCGACAACATTATGAACACCGTTCTCAATGTCAAAGGGAAAACGAAGGACAATCTGAAGTCTAGATTGGACTTGCCAGACATTTGTTCTCGTAGAGCACTACATGTGACAGAGAACGGGAAGCCTCCGGTCCCGGTTTTTCGTTTCGATGAACCTTCAAAGGCCGAGTTTTTTTACTGGATTACCGAAAGTGTTAGATTCCCGGACGGATACGCATCTAACCTTCGGAACTGCGTTGATCATGGAGAAGGGAAGTTTACTGGGATGAAGAGTCATGATTGTCATGTGGTGATGCAGCGCCTCCTTCCATTTTCCTTTGCATGTCTTCTACCACGTAATGTCCACGAAGCAATTGCAGGTACAATCATGAAATTATTTATTTACTACTTTATACAATATATACTTCATTATTTAATTATTCATTTGTTATCCATATATTGCAGGGATTGGTGCCTTTTTCCGAGATATATGTTCTCGCTCTCTTACATCAGACGGTATCCGAAATCTTGGGGCTAATATACCTGTAATCCTTTGCAATTTGGAGAAGATATTTCCTCCTTCATTCTTTGATGTTATGGAACATTTAACAATTCATCTCCCTCGAGAAGCAGAGCTTGGGGGCCCGGTTCAGTACCGTTGGATGTATCCTTCATTCTTTGATGTTATGGAACATTTAACAATCCATCAATGAAGAAACCTCACATTTTGCCGAGTCCTACTTTCCATCACAAGTCAAAACAAAGAGTCGTAGAGCAGCTCGACATGATGACGGAGGCGTCCTACCTTTCTATCCGGTCGATGTACCTCATATATTTTTACAGATTGGACGACTTAGTGGAAAAGGCAAGAAGAGGAGACTTTCACCACAAGAGCGAGAGCATTTGCATATGTATATTCTCACAAACTGCGACGGAGTTGATGAATATGAGAGGTATTATATATTGAACATAATTATTAATTACGTATTGGGTTTTTGATTATATATATATATGTACTAACGTGATAATTGTTTCAATCTCACAGGATGTATATGGCTTATCAACGTTTTGCATTTCCTGACAAAACAGAGGACGAGCTAATCGAGCTCAAACATGAAGAGTTCGGACGTTGGTTAAGAGATTATGTAAGTCTTTTAATTGCCTTGTTTTTAGCAATCATCATATGTAATGAAAGATTTAATTATTTGAAGTATTTTTATTTTAATTGTGCAGGTGACGACAGAGAAGGCTAACGGACAAACATTTCCCACGTGGTTAGAAGAAATTGTGAGATTTCCACTAGCAACCGTGCAGTCACATGTGATGTATAGCACACGGGGGTACGCTTTTAAGATTCTTCGGGATGATAGGAGTGCGACAACTTCAGATTACAGTGTATCAACTCAGTCAGGTGATCTTGTATACTATGGTGTCGTACGTGAGATTTTCGATGTTCAGTACCCGGGAATGCTCGGTCTAAGATGTGTTGCATTTTTATGCGACTGGAACGACCCATTAGTAGGAAGCGGTGTGCGACACGACCAATTTGGTGTTACATCATTACATAGCAGAAGAAAACTCCAGAGATACGAGCCATTTGTACTTGCATCACAAGCAGACCAGGTTTGTATTTCTTTTACGTTAATTTTTAATTAAGTTTTGTTGCATTCCCGTGGTTAAATTTGTACATGGTGTAGGTATGCTACATTCCCTATCCGCGGGTGACAAACAAGCAAGACCCGTGGGTTACAGTCACATCGATAAACCCGAGAGGTAGAGTTCATGGGATATCTGATCATGAACCCCTCCAACAAAGCTCCGTAGGTTTGGGTTCAATCGAGCATTCCCTTGAGTTCGACCTTGTCGTTGATTTCACCATACAGTCAGACGATCGAGTATTTGAGGATTCAGAAGAAGAATTTGACGAATTTGGGGAACCTTCCGATTCAGGAGAATCAGATTACTCATCATCGGATTGACAGTAGTTTTAATTATAAAATTTGCACCGGAAAATATGTACATATATTTGAACTAGAATTGTAATGTGTAATATATCAGTTATGTCGAAGTTTTATAAAGTTAGACATTTGATTAAGTGTAACAAAATAGGAATTTTGCAACAAAAAAAATATTATAACTTCTATATAAATTCTATATAACCTATTTTATATACATCATACAAGTGTTTGTAAACTTTTGCCACAAAAAAAAACCTATACCCTATACCCTAAACAAGATTTTTAAATATCCGTCGGAAAGCCGTCGGAACTTTCCGACGGATTTCCGACGGATTAAGCTGCCTCGGATAAAACTTGGGTTATATCCGAGGGATTGATTTTTTAGCCGATGCAACTGAATCCGTCGGAAATCCGTCGGAAATTTCCGACGGATATTTAAAAATCTTGTTTAGGGTATAGGGTATAGGTTTTTTTGTGGCAAAAGTTTACAAACACTTGTATGATGTATATAAAATAAGTTAACCTTGTATATACATCAAGAAAATGTGTTATATAGATTTTAAAAATTTTGATGGAAGTGTTTGTATAAGTTATAGTATAAGATATAGTTGATTTATGTGAAACGATATGTTTTGATGTTGTATAATTTTTAAACTAATGCAAACTCTTTAATATTGATGAACTTAATATATTTATTGAATGAAACATGTAAATAACATGTCCCTAAATCATATAAAGAAACCCTAAACCCTAAACCCCAAATATACCCTAAATCCGTCGGAAATCCGTCGGAAATTTTCGACGGATTTCCGACGGATATGAAAAAATAGAAACGTGCTTGTTGATTGACCAATCGACAAACATGCAAGGAATATACCTTATCCGTCGGAAATCCGTCGGAAATTTCCGACGGATTTCCGACGGATATGAAAAATTAGACACGTGCTTGTTGACTGACTAATCGAGAATCCTTATCTTCTCCAATCCGTCGGAAATCCGTCGGAAATTTCCGAGGGATTTCCGACGGACATTGATATTTTCGAGGAGACCGCGGGAATATCAACCGCGTAAATGAAATTATTTTTCAAAATCCGACGGCCATCGAATTATATCGACGAAATGTAAGTTTTTTTCCTTATTTCTCTCATCTTCCTCTCTCTCTTCCGTCGCTTCTTCTTCCTCTTCTCTCAAAATTTCCCTAAACGAAAATCTCTTCTTCTCCCTCTTATCTTCTTCTTCTTCACAATTTCAGTTTTTATCTTCAATTCCTCAATTCTTCTCCAACAAAACCATGTAAGTTTAATTAATTCCTTTAATTTTGTTTTATATCATTTTAGTTTTAGGGAATATATTAGTTAGGTTGTTAGAATTTTATTTATGTGAATTGTTAAGTGGTTATAATAGAATTTGTTATTTAGAATAATATTAGTGTTATGGTTTATGTGTTTAGATTGTTGATTTAGAATTGTTAGATCTAGATATTGTTTGAATTTTTAAAAATATTTGTATATATTAAAATCGTTTTTAAAATATTGTTTAAGTAATAAAAAACGTTTTTAAAATATTTTTATATATTAAAAACGTTTTTAATATATTTGTTAAGTAATAAAAACGTTTTCATAATATTTGTATATATTAAAATTGTTTATAAAATTTTTTTTAGTAATAAAAACGTTTTTATAATATGTGTATATATTAAAATCATTTATAATATTTAAGTTGATGTTAAAATATTTTTTTTAATTTGAAAAACGTTTTTATAATATGTGTATATATTAAAATCTTTTATAATATTTTATAACTAATAAAAACGTTTTTAAAATATTTCTATATATTTAAGTTGATGTTAAAATATTTTTTTAATAATAAAAACCTTTTTCAAATATTATTTTAGAAATAAAATTGTTTTAAATATTTTTTATAGTAATAAAACGTTTTCTAAATATTTTTATATATTAAAACTGATTTTAAAATATTTTAGCAAATTTTGAAAATTTTTGAAATATTTGAATTTTTAGTAAACTTTGAATTTTTCGGAAAATTTGAATTTCCAGAAAATTTGAATTTTTCCTAAATTTTTTTCCGGAAATTTCAAAAAATTTTGTAACTTTTGAATTTATTGTTAATTTACTAACAATTTTACCGTTTTCCGCAGGGATCACGACGAAGTTCTTCAGTTGGGAGGCGGCAACCAAGGACGCCGTTCTCGGGGTTCTCGGTGTACGCCTCCTCCGGGACCAACGAGCTCGGGAACTCACATCCCTGATTCCCAGCAATCCGCTGCTCGGAGCCACCTTGAGATCGAGGAGCTAGTCCGGCAGCCTAACCGGGGCCATTGCATTCGACTCGACCCGAAGTTTGAGGACGGCACTTGGTAAGAAAATTTGTGTACATTATTTCAATTTATTTAGATTTTTAAACTTAACATATTTATCTATTTTCATAATGTTTTCAGGTTTAAGCTGTCGACTCAGATCACCAAGTCGATATTACGGATGCTCCACAACATGTTGGACAAACCGTACGAGAAGTATTCGGACATGCCTGCCGAGGAGAAAGACGTGTGGCACCGGACTTTCGCGGTACGTTCTTTATTGATATATTATTTATTTTGAATTTCATTTTGTCAATTTTTCTTTTTGATATGTAACAAATTTTTTAAAAAAATTGTAGCAAGAGTTCACGTGGGACTCTCATCATACGCGCAAAGTCATTGACACATTCGACAAGTATGCCGCAAACTCGTACTCGAAGCACATGTACGAGTGGAAACAGAAGTGGAAGCAGAACAAAGACAAGCCGAAGGACCTTGACGACGACGTCTGGAAAGGCTTCTGTGAGTACTGGAGTAGGCCTGCGACAAAAAAGACCTCCGAGCAACAGTCGAAGAACCGAAATAGCCAACGAGGCGGGAAATGGGTCTACATCCACAACGCGGACGCAAAGACCATCGAACGGGAAGCGATGGAAATGGTAAGTTTAATTTAAATTTTTTATTGTTAATTCTGTTTTTTATATTTATTTAACTTAACAAATTTTCGCAGGCGAGAGCATCTGGTTCCGAACCCGATTATCTTCAACTCATCGAGAATAGACACACCAACAAGAAAACCGGTCAGATACAGGACTTGGGGATGCAGGATGTTGTCGAGAAGAGCAAGAAGACGAAGCTGGACCGTGAACTATCATCGCAGCTCACTATCGAAGGATCGTGTCCTCGAACTCTTTGTCCCGGGAAGAGATAAACCAGATTGTACTTGAGGTAAGTTTTAATTTCATTTCATTTTTTTTTTTTTCGTTATTTATTTATTATCGGTTTTAATTATTCGCAGCAAACCCGGCAAGTGAAAGGTCGATTCGCTGGGTTAGGCACCATTCCGACCCAGGAATCTTCTTCCTCGTTTCCTCGTTATCCTTCGGAGTACCGGGTAGAAATCGAGAGGCTCACCCAAACGGTGAAAGACCGTGACCAGTAGGTTGAAGAGCTACGGATGGAGCAACAGACTACCACCAAGAAGCTCTCCTGCTTGGAGAAGATGATGGAAAAATGCTTCCCGCATATGTTTCGGGATAATAATCCCGACGACGGAGATTCTACAACCGTCTAAATATTTGCTTTTAATGCTTTTTTTTGAACAATTTATTTTAATGTGTAATGACTTTTTTTAATTTTGTTTAATGAATTTATATATTTATTATTTCTATTTTTAATTTATATTTCAAATTTCTATAATTTTAATATATAAATTTCCAAAAAATAAATAATTAAATAAAATTCAAAATACCAATTCCGTCGGAAAACCGTCGGAATAAGTTCCTGTAACATCCCGATTTCTTGTATATGCGGAGAGGCTTATAAGAATTGATTTGGCTACCTATGACACCAAAGTGCACTTAGCTTTTCCGATCACTTGCCCGAAAGAACTCCAGAGTTAAGCGTGCTTGAGCTGGAGTAGTTTAAGGATGGGTGACATTCCGGGAAGTTATTCGCGGTATCGTGTGAGTGAGGACAAAACACGGGGAAAGATCACGTGGTGATTGCAGGGTCAGTAAACAAGTATTACAAGCCTCACGGATTAACGCATCGGCCGTCGGACAAGGGTGGGGCCCACGGGCCGAGATAAGGCATGGGGCCCACGGGCCGAGAGAAGGCATGGGGCCCACGGGCCGAGAGAAGGCATGGGGCCCACAGGTATGGGTGGTCGGGGCGTTATAGTTACCGTCGTAAATCCTTCGGAACCTATTTCCGACGAAGAACCGACGGACTTCCGAGACAACTTCCGATCAAATTATCCGTCGTAACTCCGTCGAAAATAGTTACCGTCGGAAATCCGTCAGAAATATCTTCCGACGGATTTACGACGGACTTCCGACAAATTCATTCGATAATCATCCGTCGGAAATTCTGTCGGTAATATATCCGTCGGAAATCCGTCGGAAATTTCCGACGGATTTCCGACGGCATTTACGACTGAATACCCGTCGGAGTATCCGTCGGAAATGCTGTCGGTAATCTATACGTCGGAAATTCGTCGGAAATTTCCGACGGATTTCCGACGGCATTTACGACTGAATATCCGTCGGAGTATCCGTCGGAAGTCCGTCGAATATCCGTCGGAACGGACGCGGTCGGAAATCCGTCGGAAATGTCTGACGGCTTTCCGACGGATTCCGACGGATACCATATTTCCGACGAACTGTAACCGACAGCTTAAATCCGTCGGAAATCCGTCGGAAAAGGCCCTTTCCGACGGATTTCCGACGGTTTTGGCCGTCGGAAATACCCCTGTTTTCTTGTAGTGACAGTAGGTCTTGTGATTGAAAAAAACAGTTGAACTTTTTTGTTTTACCGTATATGGATCTTAAAGTTTTGACTAATTAACGATATATTATTATTGTGTTTGTTTTTTTTCTTGGAGAAAGTATATTATTGCTGTGTTATTGTGGTCAGAGGAAGATTACTAATTTTGCAAAAGTATTACCAATAGTGTGGTCAAAGGAAGATTACCAACTTAAAAAAAAACAGTCAAACTTTTTTTTTTTACCGTTTATGAATCTTAAAGTTTTGACTAATTAACGATTTATTTTTTTTTATTGGAGAAAGTATATTATTGCTATGTTACTGTGTTCAGAAGAATACATAATAGATTAAAACATTAGATACATAAAATTATAAAAATTAAAACCAAACAAACATAAAAACTAAATGCAACAAAATAGTTTTCAAAGACATAATATAAACTTAAATAATAATCTAATTGCCGGAACAACTATTTCCGGTTCCACTTGGTTTCAAAAAAAAAAATATTTACAATGGAACAAAAAACATGAAAACAAGATCTGGAACTGTATTTGAATTATTGAAGTCAAGATTTGCAATTGTGCTGGGACCATCATACTTATGATGTAAGAAAATGTTACATGATACTTATATCATAATGCATAACATGATAATAGAATATGACGAGTGATGATGATGCACAATTTCAAAATTTCTAGACTAGACAAAAAAAAAATCAAGGATCGGAAAGTTTATATTGAACTTTAAAATGTATTAATTAAATACTTCTGGTGGAAATATACTAATTCTGAGAATTAGTACGATGTAATTTATTTTATTATTATTTTAAATTTCTCGATTAAAATCTTATATTAATTATAAGAATAATTAATATTTATCAAAACTATTGAACTTTAAAATGCATTGATTAAATACTTATGGTGAAAATATATTAATTCTGAGAACTAGTACGATATAATTTATTTTTATTATTATTTTAAACTTCTCGATTAAAATCTTATATTAATTATAAAAATAATTAATATTTATTAAAACTATTAAATAATAAAACGAAGCTTTAATTTAGTAATATAATAATAATAAATATTTTTTATAGTGTGGTATTTGGTTAATTGACTGAAAAAAACTTTATTTTGTTCATCTTGATCAGATATTACCATCTCTAAAAATGTATGTAAAGAACAAAGTGACCAACAAAATCTTTCATGAAGAAAGTGTAATTGTGATTACTAAGGAATGCAATGCTACTCTTCAAAACATGATGTCTAAGAAATTGAGAGATCCTGAGAGATTTGTGTTATAAGTGCATATTGGGGCAATGTCATTTGCATGGTCTTGATTTGATTTGGGGTCTAGTGTGATTAATGTCATATTCAGTTGCTAAGAGATTGGGTCTCACTCTGTTCAAGTCATCCAAGATCTCTATGGTATATGTTGATCATTATGTGAAGCTACCATTGGGCGTTCTGAAGAATTTTCTAGTCAAAATCGGTAATCGTTATTTCAAAAAACAAATTCGGTCTTTGTGTTAGACAAAGAACCAAATGATCCCCTCGTCTTGGGAAAACATTTTGGATACAATTGGAGCCATTATTGATGTGAAGAAAAGAAATATAGATCTTCATGATGTTTGCGGTAGATAGGGTGCTAGAAAATCCTATGTTGGATATACGAACATTTTGGGTTGATTGTGTATCAAAGGCTATTAATGAAGTGGCATATGTGATTTTAGTAGAGGATCTGATGGAGATTGTTTTGACACAGATTGAGAGTAAACATAGGAATTAGAGTGAATACACAACTAGATATGCAAAGATGCTTAACTCTAGCGTAAGAATGGGAAGATATTAGCTTTTGTAAGTCTATATATATTAGCTATAGAAAAATCACCTACTGCAAAATGTCACATGCATTCTCTTAATCCTTGTACCGAGCAAAAAGCTCCAAAGGTCGAGTTAAAACCACTTTCTATTGGGTTAATGTACACATTTCTTAGCTCTAACTCTACGTACCTTGCAATCATCAATGTTGGATTGAAAAACAATGAAATTGCCTTGTTTTGGTGTGAATTAAGAAAATATCGTAGATTATTAGATTTTCTTTAGATGGCATTACATGGATTTCACCATACCTTTGCATGCGTATGATACATCTAGAATATGAGTCGATAACTTATATAGAACATCATAGATAATTATATTTGAATCTAAAGAATATTATAAAGAAATAGATAATGAAACTTCTAGAATCAGGCATCATATATGTTATCTCTGATAGGATTTGGGCAAATCTGGTCCATATGGTGGCAAAGAGAGGTGGTATGTGATTGGTGTGTACGTTTTAATCCTTAAAATATTGCAAGTGCATACTGATGTTTTGTAGTACTTAGAGGTTGAATCCACTAAGGACTGAGGATGTGTACTTCAAACCCATGATAGTAGAGTAAAGGTAAGACAAGAATATTATATTTGTTGTAGAATGATTTGAAGACAAGAAAAAGCAAAGCAATTAAAACGCAGTAATTGTTTAGGGGTTTTTTTCGTCAACTTGGGGAGCTAATCTCCTGCACCACAAAACAAGTGAGGTCAGAGCTCGAAAAACATGATGTGGGTATGTTTTCTAAAGACTCTCCAACGATTATGCCAGAAATTAGATGAAAGACCACAATTATTGGCGTTGGAAATGGGAAAGAGTCGGAAAACGTAGGAAAGAGAGTTAGGGTAACTTCGGATCCTGAGGAAGGATGAATCCATAAAATACCTAGACAGATTTGATTGATAGTTTTTAGGAAGTTGAAGATGAATGGAATATTCCCGCGATGAGACAGAATATCTCTTGGAATCGAAGAGAGATTTCGCCTCAAAGGCAAAGTAAAGTTAAGTGTTTTAGAGAAAGTTTTCTTGGAAAGTGAAAAATTCGGGCTCCTCCTCTATCCGGAAAGTGAGGGTTTTATTTATAAGAATACATGATCCGGGCTCGTATACCGAGTTGCGTTGATTCTTTTGGGTTGGGTCCCGGATCCTTCATCGGGTCGTGTACGGGATACTCGAGTGCATTTTCACCTACTTTCCTTGTCGCTTATGTTTGATCCCCCGACAAGGTTACCCCAAAGTGCAAGCGTGGCGCAGACTTCGTACTACCTCCGGCGGTTTATGCGTTGTCGAGTGTTCTGAGCACCAATGCTTTTACCTACAATGGTTTATTTCATCATTTTTTGTAAACGATTTTGTGAAATTTAGTTAACATCGTTTAGAGAAGCGTTGCAAAACCGTTTGGTGTCATTTCGAAAATGATTCATGTAAACTCTATAGAAACCGGTTCACAAATCCGTTATCGTTTATAAACAAAAAAACATTTCAAAACGTTTAAACTTTGGTTTTTAAATCGTCTGAAAAAGCGTTTGAAAAAATTGTGCAAAAATTGTTTTATGAAAATTGTTTTAAAAAAAGTTTGTAAAGTCGCAATTCTGAATTCTGTTATAAAGATAGGTTCAAAACAGATTTATTGAGTTAAGATTGTAAGAACCATAAGAATCCGGATACAAAAACTACGATATAAAGCAATGGGCGAATCTAGTGTTGTACTTATGGGTGCATGTGTACCCAGTATAATATTTATATTTAAAATTTAGTAAACAAAATTCTAATGTTTACATTAGTTGAGATGGCTAAAATCCACCAGTGCCCCCCACTTAAACCCAAGATCAAATCCCCTTACACTCTTTAATATTGTTTCTTTACCAATTGTGCATCCAGTAAAATTATTATATGGCTTCACCCCTGTATACATCATGTATAAACGATAAATAAAAACGATATTAAATGAAAGCCTATAAAACGAGACCTTAAAAACATGTTTTTGAAAACAAAGCATGGAGACAAAACTTGATCTCTTTCTTTAACTTAATAAATCGCCCGTATTGTGACGATATGAATCAAATTTTGAATCCCATGATACAACCGTGGCGAGACTTTTTCGCAACATCTGAAATATAATTTACAGTATAGTTCTACGTTAGACTTTTAAGACTTACTTTTGTAGAAGAGAAGAAGAATACATAGATTGTTGAAGATGTGTTCAAATTTTAAACCAAAACTATATTGGATATTATTACATAACAGTTCATAGTTAATCTACCAATAATTAGAATATTATTGCAAGAAAGATATATCAATGCAAAATACAAAATTGGTTCCTATCAAATGAAGCAACAACACCACGATTTAGGAAACCCAGGACGAGAAACACATTCACCGTACGTGTACCGGATGTACCCTGTTCATGGTGGATTTACACAATCCTGGTAACATTTGCGGGATCCATAATTTGGCGTACACATGGATTCACATTTTCTTTGGTTGAAATGGTCTCTCTCTCTCTCTCTCTCTCTCTCTCTCTCTCTCTCTCTCTCTCTCTCTCTCTCTCTCTCTCTCTCTCCCAAGCTAAAATTCTAGACCCGAACTTCGTGACAAATAAAATAAAATAAAAATAAAAATTTATTGTGATAAATTTGTTTTTATAAGCTTTGTTTTTGTTTTTAAAGCCTGATCGAACATAATGTATTAATCTCTTTAGTAAAAAAAAAATTTCTAAAATAAAACATTTAATTTTTTTTTGTTGTAAATATAACATTACTAGTTTAAATCTCTCTCTCTCTCATAAGCTAAAATTCTAGACCCGAACTTCGTGACAAATAAAATAAAATAAAATAAAAATTTTGTGATAAATTTGTTTTTATAAGCTTTGTTTTTGTTTTTAAAGCCTGATCGAACATAATGTATTAATCTCTTTAGTAAAAAAACAATTTTCTAAAATAAAGCATTTAATTTTTTTTTTTGTAAATATAACATTACTAGTTTAAATTTCTAATAATATCATAAAATGGAATTTAAACATAATATTTTAATTTTGTTTATAATTAATTTATGGTAAATATGTATTTTATAGAACGTTTCCTTGCGGACCTTGCGTTGTGTTGAGTCAGGATGCTCATACTTTTCTCTTCCATATGCCTTGTCGCTCGATCGGTTTCAGTTGTTCACATGTCTAAATAACAAGTCATTTAGCCAGGCGTTATTATTTCAAATGTAGTTGTATATCTAAAAATAGAAAGCAATTGGAAGGGTCATTTCGGGATGGAAATTAGCATGTCCATCGAAACTGCAACATTTCATTTGGCATACTTGTTAGAGGGGGATTTAGCACTCCCCCGGTTTAACCCGGTTTGAATAGAAATCAGCCCAACAATCAACTTCAAGGCCCATCGAAACCGATCTACGTAATTAAAGGGAAATTTCCTTTAATTAATAAAGAGAAGATTTCCTTTATTTGGATAAAGGCAAATCCCGGAAAGAAATGAGATTATCCTTATCAGCTTCAAGGAAAAAGGATAATTGCCAATACAAAATCAAGAAGGAAAAGGAAGAGCTAAGGACTTCAAGACTTATAAATAAGGAGGCCATCGCCTCATTCTTAATCATCTCAAAATCCCATCACATCCTTTGTAATAAGAACTACGTTTTGGCTTGATCCCTATTTGAAGGGTACGTAGGCAGCCTTCAACGGCACAGCTATGAATCTAATAAAAATAATTCTCCTAAACTCTAAACTGAATTCGCCAATCTACGATCTGTGCGAATTCTGGTTCCTTCAATTGGCGCTAGAGAGAGGGGGTCCTCCTCCGGTTGTCGGTAACTCAATGTCGGTTGGATTGAGTTCGTCAGCCCGAGGGTTTTGATCATCGTTTTCTGTGCCGTTGATGTCGACTACGGAGGTGTTGGCTCGAAGGGTCATCACCGAACTCAATCGAACGATATCCGAAAGTACTGCTCTAATCTGTCCCCACAGTCGGCGCCAATTGTTGATCCGTAAATCACACAAAAAGGGGTAAAACAGTACTTTTAATCGGAATCTCGTTTATTGATCTAAGTCGGCGGTTACAACAGAGTTTAAGTAAGAAGGCAAAGACAAAAGACTTGAGATCGGTAATGAGCTCTCTTGTATTCTCTGTCTCTGCAGAAGTTGTGGATGGTGTTGATGAATGAACCTTCTCCTCTATTTATATTGTCTTGAGGCGGCTATAAATGTGAATATTCCCTTTTCCTTGCTCGATTAGGGAATGGAAATATTCCGGATTCCCCTCCGAGATAAGGATATATTCCTTATTCTTTGGCGGTCTATTCGCAAGGAATATTTCCATTTCCGAGATCGGCGGGAAAGAGGAAATATTCCGGTTTCATCTGTTTTAACGGACTGGGCTTGTGATGGGCCTAGATCGGTAGCCGAGGTGGGCTTTCAGCGAGATCCCGAGCTCGGCCCAATGTTTTCGGGCCGACTTATCCTCGATCCGAACCATCGTAAACCGGTCTTGATTGAACCGATCTCGGTTCGAACCGAGTTAAACCAGGGGGTGCTAATCCCCCCTCTAACAATTGGTCCCCCCCTCAGTTCGGCGAGGGAGTTTATGAGTTCGGTGAATTTTTGGGGAGTATTCTTTAGCTCGGTTAAAACTGAGATCGGTACGATCTGATCAGATTCTATTTCGAGTGCGGCGGATTTTTAGGTTCGGCGAATTTTGAGTTTGGCGAACTTCTTTCGAAAGTGAAGATCGGAATTCTCGCGGTTTGACTAGTCTATTGAATTTTGAATTCGGCTGATTTTTCTCGGGTTGTTGAGCTCTGATATATTTGAAGTCGTACATAATACGAACCTCTCAAATTTATCGTACACAGTGGTGCCGTAAACTGTACGGTCTTAGCCGGGTGAAGAGGATAAATTCGACTGAACCTGCTCGAGGTCGGCAATCCCTATCGTAGATCGGCTTACTGCTTTTGCGATTGTTGAGAAATCGGCTTACTTGTTTTTGCGACTGTTGAGAAATCGGCTTACTAGTTTTGCGACTGTTGAGAAGTCGGCTTAGATTTGCGAGGAAGGACGTTCGGCTTGACCCTAGAGTTTAGTTTAAGAGTACGTGAACAGCTCATCTTAATATGCTCTAGGTTTCTCACATTGAATCCGAGTGTGCGAGACGGGCTCGGCTTATTTGGCTCGGATAATCTGAGAAGTTGGTGCGAGACTGATCTCGGCTTTGAATGTGGAAAGTGTATTATCCATTGCACCATGAGGATGCGTGCGAGCTAAGCTCGGCTTTATCAGATCGTCTGGCCAGAACGTTGATGTGTAACCGTTGGTGGTTGAAAATGCGAACTGTTGAAGTTCGGCAAACGTAAAGTTTGACTTAGAGAATACGAACAGTTGGAGTTCGGCAAACGAAAAGTTTGACTTAGAAAATACGAACTGTTGGAGTTCGGCAAACTAAAAGTTTGGCTTAGAAGATACGAACTGTTGGAGTTCGGCAAACGAAAAGTTTGACTTAGAAAATACGAACTGTTGGAGTTCGGCAAACTAAAAGTTTGGCTTAGAAGATACGAACTGTTGGAGTTCGGCAAACGAAAAAGTTTGACTTAGAAAATACGAACTGTTGGAGTTCGGCAAACTAAAAGTTTGACTTAGAAAATACGAACTGTTGGAGTTCGGCAAACTAAAAGTTTGACTTAGAGGATACGAACTGTTGGAGTTCGGCAAACTAAAAGTTTGACTTAGAAGATACGAACTGTTGGAGTTCGGCAAACTAAAAGTTTGACTTGGAAGATACGAACTGTTGGAGTTCGGCAAACTAAAAGTTTGACTTAGAAAATACGAACTGTTGGAGTTCGGCAAACTAAAAGTTTGACTTGGAAAATACGAACTGTTGGAGTTCGGCAAACATAAAGTTTGGCTTAGAAAATACGAACTGTTGGAGTTCGGCAAACATAAAGTTTGGCTTTGAAGGTTCGAACTATTGGAGTTCGGTAGAATGCCTTGGTAAAATTTTATTAATGTTATAGCTGCGCCTTGTGAGGGCTGCCTACGTACCTTCGAAAGAAGGATCAAGCCATTCGTAGTTCATCATAAGATGGCTTTGCGAGCTGTGGAAGCTTCATCTTACTTAGTCGTTTCTTGACTGTTAATTCCGAGGTCGTGTTACACATCCTCTCGAGTTCATTGTGCACACAATTGGTGCCGTACATAATACGGTCTTAGCCGGGGTGTAGAGAATGAACTCGATCTTACGACCTGCTTCTAGGTCGGCGATCGTCGATTGATCGGCTTAGTTCCCATATTGGATCTGAGTGTGCGAGACAGACTCGACTTATTTGGCTCAGACAATCTGGGAATTGCGTCATCCGGCTTATAATTTGCGAATGTTGAGAATTCGGCTTACTATTTTGCAAATCGAATCCGAGTGTGCGAGACGGACCCGGCTTACTTGGCTCGGATGATTTGGGAGTCGTTTTAGACTGTAGTGCAGACTCTAGAGTACGGCTTCAATATGAGGTTGACGAGCTGAAATTCTGAATCTGATGAGCTTGAATTATGTACGAAAAACTCATCTGAACTGAAACTACTCTGAAATTCTGAAGTTCTGAATGAAGAACTGAAACTGTGAAGTTCTAAATCTGAAGAACTGAAGCTGTGAAGTTCTGAATCTGAAGAACTGAAGCAGTGAAGTTCTGAATCTGAAGAACTGAAGCTGTGAAAACCAATCTGAACCGAGACGAGTTGAAACTGATAAACCATTCTGAACTGAAACTGATAAACCGTTAATTGGACAAATCATGTCATAATGAGCGTGTTGTAGCTCGGTAGAAGATGTAGCTCTGTTGGAGAGTGTATTGTCACTTGATAGAGGAGAAAGCTTGATAGCGAGAGCGTAGCTAGGTAGAACAGCGTCTTTTTTTTTTTTTTTTTTTTTTTTTGCGAACTGTGCGCGTTCGGCTTTTTGAGTTCGGCGAACTGCTGGAGTTCGACGAATTTTAAGAATTCGGCGAACTGCTGGGGCTCGGCTCATTTTTTGATTTCGGCGAGCTGCTGGAGTCCGACTTTTTTTTTTTTTTTTTTTTTTTTTTTGAAGATGCAAACTTTTTGAGTTCGGCGATCTTTCAAATTCGGTGAACTTTCGAGTTCGGCGAACTGTTGGAGTTCGGCTTTTGAGTTCGACGAACAAGGTCGGCGAACTGTTGGAGTTCGGTTTTTGAGTTCGACGAACAAGGTCGGCGCGATGCCTGACTGCGAACAAGGTCGGCGCGATGCCTGACTGCGAGCAAGGTGGGCGCGATGCCTGACTGCGAGCAAGGTCGGCGCGATGCCTGACTGCGAGCGGGGTGGGCGCGATGCCTGACTGCGAGCAAGGTCGGCGCGATGCCTGACTGCGAGCAAAGTCGGCGCGATGCTTGACCGCGAGCAAGGTCGGCGTGATGCCTGACCGTGAGCAAAGTCGGCGCGATGCCTGACCGCGAGCAAGGTCGGCGCGATGCCTGACTGCGAACAAGGTCGGCGCGATGCCTGACTGCGAACAAGTTCGGCGCATTGCCTGACTGCGAGCAAGGTCGGCGTGATGCCTGACTGCGAACAAGTTCGGCGCATTGCCTGACTGCGAGCAAGGTCGGCGTGATGCCTGACTGCGAGCAAGGTCGGCGTGATGCCTGACTGCGAACAAGTTCGGCGCATTGCCTGACTGCGAGCAAGGTCGGCGTGATGCCTGACTGCGAACAAGGTCGGCGCATTGCCTGACTGCGAGCAAGGTCGGCGTGATGCCTGACTGCGAGCAAGGTCGGCGTGATGCCTGACTGCGAACAAGTTCGGCGCATTGCCTGACTGCGAGCAAGGTCGGCGCGATGCCTGACTGCGAACAAGTTCGGCGCATTGCCTGACTGCGAGCAAGGTCGGCGTGATGCCTGACTGCGAGCAAGGTCGGCGTGATGCCTGACTGCGAACAAGTTCGGCGCATTGCCTGACTGCGAGCAAGGTCGGCGTGATGCCTGACTGCGAGCAAGGTCGGCGCATTGGCTGACTGCGAGCAAGGTCGGCGTGATGCCTGACTGCGAGCAAGGTGGGTGCGATGGCGCTAGAAGGAGGGTGCGATCACGATCTGATTCTCGCCATGATAACCGGTTTAACCGCCGAACAGACTGCCGAAGAATAAGGAATATATCCTTATCTCGGAGGGGAATCCGGAATATTTCCATTCCCTAATCGAGCAAGGAAAAGGGAATATTCACATTTAGAGCCGCCTCAAGACAATATAAATAGAGGAGAAGGTTCATTCATCAAGGGGGAGACAACTTCCGCAGAGACAGAGAATACAAGAGAGCTCATTACCGATCTCAAGTCTTTTGTCTTTGCCTTCTTACTTAAACTCTGTTGTAACCGCCGACTTAGATCAATAAACGAGATTCCGATTAAAAGTACTGTTTTACCCCCTTTTGTGTGATTTACGGATCAACAATTGGCAAGGTGGGTGCGATCACGATCTGATTCTCGCCATGATAACCGGTCTTGATTGTGGCTTTGTTAGAGGGGGATTTAGCACTCCCCCGGTTTAACCCGGTTTGAATAGAAATCAGCCCAACAATCAACTTCAAGGCCCATCGAAACCGATCTACGTAATTAAAGGGAAATTTCCTTTAATTAATAAAGAGAAGATTTCCTTTATTTGGATAAAGGCAAATCCCGGAAAGAAAGGAGATTATCCTTATCAGCTTCAAGGAAAAATGATAATTGCCAATACAAAGTCAAGAAGGAAAAGGAAGAGCTAAGGACTTCAAGACTTATAAATAAGGAGGCCATCGCCTCATTCTTAATCATCTCAAAATCCCATCACATCCTTTGTAATAAGAACTACGTTTTGGCTTGATCCCTATTTGAAGGGTACGTAGGCAGCCTTCAACGGCACAGCTATGAATCTAATAAAAATAATTCTCCTAAACTCTAAACTGAATTCGCCAATCTACGATCTGTGCGAATTCTGGTTCCTTCAATACTATTTCGGGATGCCTTTCGGTTTCAGCGAATTTACGCGCTAGAGGAATAAATTGTGATACACAATGTGCACGGTGTGGAGCGGAAGGGGAAAAAATTAATCATGTTCTTTTTGTATGCCCACCGGCGTTACAAACATTGGCACTCTCCCATATTCCATCGGCCCCGGGAGTTTTTCCGATGACATCGGTTTTCTCAAATTTCGATTATCTTTTCTGGAGACTCCCAAAAGAGGATAAGAACGCAACTTTCCCTTGGATTGTGTGGAATATTTGGAAAGCAAGGAATGATAAGGTCTTCTCAAATGAGGATAGAAACCCACAAGAGATAATAAGGATAGCGGAAACGAAGGCCATAACTTGGGAAACGACACAAATTTGTGAACTGGACAAAGTTTCTCAACAAATCGGTCATAATACGGCGATGACTCAATACGATGAATACGATGGACTGAAATGCTATATTGATGGCTCGTGGAAGGAAACGGATAACTATTCTGGCTTAGGATGGCACTGTTTTCAGGAAGGAGCCGAAGGAGCCATAATGGGATCACGAAATTTGCGAAGAAGTCTTTCCCCGCTACACGTAGAATTGGAAGCGCTCATCTAGGCGATGCATTGCATGATTGCAAATCAGAAGATGGCGATAATTTTTGCAACAGACTGCTCAGAGCTGGTGAAGATGGTGTCTACACCCAAGAAGTGGCCGGCTTTTACACTACATTTGGAGGAGTTCGCGAGGAGAAAGGAGGATTTCACATTCTTCTCTATCACACATATCCCACGCGCAACTAACAGAGTGGCAGACAAGTTAGCACGAGGTGCTCGAGTCTACCCATCAGATTTCATTTATGTAAACTCGATACCCCCGGTTTGGTTTACTGAATCGGTATAGGTATTTAGGCTGTTGACAAAAAAAAAGCAATTGGAAGGGATAATCCCGCGCATATTGAGTTTACCTCTACCTTACCCGTTACTCGTTTGAGGAGCATCGGGTTGCCGTTTACTCACCTTTCTGGGTATTGTTGCCCATCAATTGTTATTTACCTTCCCGGGCATGACTGCCTAGTTTATGTCGTTTGTTTGTTAAGAAGTAGATATGTTACTATTTAAATAACTCATCTTGCTATTACCGTACTCTCCATATTACATGGCATGAGTTGGCGGGCTCATGAAAAAATGACCCTTATTGAGCTCCAGACCAGTCATCTCTTTACTTCTCACTCACTCAATTCGAGTCAATGGTTTTGGGAAAAGGTGGCCACACATAAGCTATCCTAACATGTCATATGATTCGACCATTTAGCCTTGTAGCCGCACTCTCTTTTAGTGGCACATTTTTAAATCTAATGGCCAATGACTAATCTATTACATGTAGCATCACATGATTCGCCTTTCCCATAGGAAAGTATTATCCCCAACACATATCAAACTAATATAAATGTCACAAAACCTGAAGAGTATTCTTTTTACCTATCTTTCATTATAATAAATTGGGTACACTCCGGATAGAATACAAATCCAAGCGGACAAATAGACATGTCCCATGAACCATCAAACCAAAAGAGGAAGAGAAGGTGAAATACAGAAATACAACTAAAACAAAACAAAAACAAAGACTCAAAAACATTCAAACTAGACAGTTTATACCTTGTTAAAACTAAAAGTTTCGAATTATTTTAAAAATTTGCGTATTAAAAACTCCTTTTTATTCATTCCATATTTTATAATTTAAAATTTTGGGTAAGTTGGCTCAATATACATATATGATTCTTTTATTAGATAGCATATACAGTATGTGATATTATGTGACATTATTCATCATCAGATAGCATATACAATATGTGGTATTAGCGGATAACTATTCACCAAAAGATATTCACTTGAAAAAAAGAACATTTGAAGGAAAAAAAAATAGATGAAAGACAGTCTTCGAGTCCTATAAGCTAAAATTCTAGACCCGAACTTCGTGACAAATACAATAAAATAAAAATACAAATTTATTGTGATAAATTTATTTTTATAAGCTTTGTTTTTAAAGCCTGATCGAACATAATGTATTAATCTTTTTTCTTTTCTTTTTCTTGAAATGTTATTATTATTGATCAACAAAAAAGACTGAGTATTTACAAGCAATAGGGAAATTGGACAGTTTTAATATGAAAACTTCAGGCTAAAAATCAGAGCATAGAGAGGTGGTAAAGCCAGAGCAAGAGAAGCTGTGTGGTGCGTCTATGACATGAGAGAATTCCATCGATTGATGAGACCATTACTTGCAGGGTTCAAATCATGGTGGAGAGAGATGAGTCTATTGCTTATTCCTGTGCTGATGGTTTGTGAAAGGAACTAAGGAGAATGAGACGGACCGTGATGCCGTCTCGCGTTCCTTTCTTTCCATATCCCGTAGATCAAAGCTTGGAATGTTAAGCGAAGAAGCAGAGCATCATCTCGATTGAGCCTATTGTGTTGTATCGAATGCTGAGTGATGTTCCAATCTGGGTTAATTCGTGGTCCTAGTAGGCGCGAAGCGAGGAGGGACCAGACCGTGAACGAGAACGGATAACCAAAGGAGAGATGAGCTCTAGTCTCATTTGGCTAACCACATAAGACACACGATTGTACAATTCCCCATAGACGACAGCGTTCTCCCGTAGCTAGTTTGTCGCGAATGGCAAGCCAAGTCATAAAAGATTGACGAGGAACGACTTGAGGAAACCAGACAATTCCACGCCAATAAACCTGGAGCCCCTGAGAGTGAATCTGATGCCAAGTTTTTGACGAAGAGAACTCACTTTTGTAAAGATCAGAGCTATGGTTCCAGAGAAGATTATCCGCACCTGCTCCGGGAGACGGAATTGGAGCAGATCTGGGTTGATGTAGTAACTCTTGGAGGTGTTGGCCACAACGTCGACGAACAAGCCAGGACGATCCATTTGTTGCTTCAGCGACTTTAGCATTGCGATTGATACCAAGGATTCTGGGACCTATGTCACCTGTGATTGATATAAGAGGACCAATAGGGAGCCAATGATCCAATCAGAATGAGGTTGCATTCCCATCCCGAACTTCGGAACGAATAAAAGATCGTGCAAGCGGCCTCAATTTGAGAAGTTTTCTCCAAATCCAGGATCCTCTTGTCATTTTTTCTGAAATATCCCAAAACGATGACTGACGGAGGAGATATTCATGGGTCCATTGTACCCAAAGCGAACTTGTGTTTTCAAAAAGTCTCCAGATTAGTCTGAGAGAGAATAGCCGAGCGGTATCGTACATTCGCTGAATTCCCAGACCCCCTTCGATTTTTCGTAGACAGACATCTTCCCATGCTACCTTTACCCTTGAGGTAATATGAGGGGATCCCGACCAAAGGAATGCGGAACACATGCTTTCAATGCTGGCATAACATCTTTTCGGTAGTTTGAATGCTGAGCTCCAGAAATTGGTGATGCTTGTGATAACGGATTGGATGAGTTGGAGCCTCCCGGAGAATGACAGAGATTTGCTGGACCAAGATAGCATACAAGTTCTGATACGATCTAGCAAAGGCTCGTAATCGAGATGGGTCATACTTTTTGTCGTGAGAGGGAGACCCAAGTACCGTATAGGAAGCTTATCAAGCGGTATTGCGAGCTCATGTGCCTTAACCGTTAGAGTACTCGGTGTAGCGCCGGTGATAAAGAGGGATGATTTTGTAGCATTAATTGCTAATCCGGATTCGTATTCGAAGTCGTTTAAAACATCAACGATTCCTTGAAGAGAAGAGGCTGTTCCATCCGTAAAGACGATCATGTCGTCCGCAAAACTGAGGTGGGTGAGGGAGAGTTTGCTGCACATCGGGTGAAATCCAAACTGACCCGCATTTGCTGCTCTATCCAGCCTGTGAGATAATACATTGATGGCAATGACAAACAGATAAGGGGAAAGGGAACAACCTTGGCGAAGCCCACGGGCGCTGGTAAAGAACCCCTCCAGCTCCCCATTAACACACACAGAGAAATAAGCTGTGGAGATGCAGCTATAGATCCAAGAAACAAAAATTTCCGGGAGCCTCATAGCATATAGGACCTCGATAATGAAATCACATCGGACAGTATCAAAGGCCTTGGTGATGTCGATCTTAAGTGCACATCGAGGCAAGATATATGTCTTATGGTAATCTTTAATAAGTTCGGTGGCCAATAGCACGTTCTCCAGGAGAAGACGACCCTTTATGAACGCGCTTTGATTTGGTAGCATCGCTTCCGGTAGTAGGGCTTTAAGTCTATTGGCGAGAATTTTTGATATGACCTTGTACATCAAATTGCAGCATGCGATAGGCCGATAATATTTCATCGTGTTGGACTTTATGCGCTTAGGAATTAGGGCAAGGACAATAGCATTTATTCTGTGCGGCATCACCCCATTCAGGAAAAAAGATTGCACAGCCGTAATGAAATCATCTCCAATAATAGACCAGGCAGCAACATAGAATTCTTTAGTGTATCCGTCAGTCCCTGGCGTTTTATTGGCTGGCATAGAAAGTAGTACTTGCTTAATCTCTTCCTTGGATACTGGAAAGATCAGATTTTCTGCCGTCTCCCTTGAGCATTGGATATTCAATAGCTCTGTGAGTTCATCGTAGTTTTGAGGAGCGGCATTTGATGTTTGTTGGAGAAAATCCTTAAAGTAATTTGCAGCTTCTTTTTTTATTTCTCCCGGGTCAGTAATAACCAGCCCCTCAGCGTTGATGAGCCTCTTTATTGAATTTCTAGCCTTCCGAACTTGGACTGCCCGATGATAGACTTTGGTGTTGCGGTCTCCGTGTTGAAGCCAAGAGATTCTGGACTTTTGCTGAAAAAATTTCTCCTCGATGTCTACGAGATGTTCCCATTGCCTTGCAGCAACATATTCCGCCTCAAAATTTGCAGTACTAGGGTCAAGTAGAAGAAGTTTATGTCGTTCACAGAGGACCTCAAAAGCTTCACGAGTCCGCTTAGTGATGTCACCATACCGATCACGGTTCAGGGCTCGGAGAAGCAGTTTTAAGAGTTTTAGCTTTCGATGGAAGCGGAGCAGGGCAGTATGGGAGTGAAACAGAGGCTCTGTACCAGACCAAAAAGCCGCAACGTTGTCCAAGAAAAGCGGATGCTCTGCCAAGTAATTGAAGAATTGGAAATGATGTCGTTTCTGTGTTGAGTTTTGCTCCATTCTCACTAAAACACAGGAGTGATCGGAGATGCCATTAGCTTTGAAATGGGCTGAGGAGTGGGGGAATTTGATATTCCAGTCAGTATTCACCAGGGCACGGTCTAGCTTTTTACCAATGGGATCACGCTCTCGATGATTTCACCAGGAAAATTTGGGTCCCGTATAATCCAGATCTGCGAGCTCACAGTCCGATACAAGAGTTTGGAAATCAAACATACCTGCTTGATCTCCCAAGTAGTCCATCTGTCGAGAGTGTTCGTCAGAGCTGAGGGTCACATTAAAGTCTCCAAGGATGATCCAGGGGACGTTTTGTGAGGCAAAGAGATCTCGGTTGTGCCTGATTTCATCCCAAAGAATCTGACGGTCAGCACGGAAATTTGAAGCGTAGACACACGAACAGAGAAATTCCTCTCCCGGTGTCATACATATCCATGCAGTAATCATCTGAGGGCTCATGTACTGGGTAGTAAGTGATACATCCTCCGATCCTAGAAGCCAAATGTGGCCTAAGCGGTGGTAGTTGTAATTAGTAACTCGATGCCATCCCGGAAAAACATAATCGATAATGGCAGAGCTGTTGCTCTCAGCAACACGAGTTTCCAGTCCAGGCTACGACTGTAGTTTTAGATTCCTCTTCCTTGTTACCAGTAGATTCGGGAACGGTAGTAATCTCAAGGGCACTGGCCTTGTCTTCAGTGTCGATGTGTACATGCTCTGCTTCCGGCACTATATTCACCGGCAACGACTGTTCTGGAATCAAACTGTTGTCAGCTTGTTCCACTCTCGAATTAGTCTTATTGATTTGTATCAACACAGTTCCCTTCTTCAGCTTATCATAGTCCGGTTCAGAGTGACCACAAGCATTACAGGAATCACATCGTGACGGCAACCAGGGATAGCTCACAGCTATTTTGATGTCTGGTTCAAATTTCAGACAAATCAGCGTTGGGAGAGGCTTGTCCACATTGACAACCACAAGTACTCTGGCCATATATAGACGAACACATCTCTCAGTATTGGGATGGAGTTTCTGGGAGGAGCCAATGATGTTACCTAGGAATTTCAAGCCGACTTCAGAGTACAGTTGATCCGGCACGTCTTTGAAGTCAACCCATATGGACATAGAGGTGAGATCTGGTCTGACACTAGAAGTACGAGGATTCCATTCCTGTACGATCAAAGGAATATCAAAGATATGCCAGAAGTGGCGGCGTAGCACCCGAGAACGGGTTTGTGCATTTTCAATTCGGAAGAGAACTGTTCTGGGATTTAGAAATTGTGCATCAATCTTAGAGGATTTGTCCTGTGAGGACCAGATGCGGTTGACGGTGGCGTGAACCTTCCCAATGTGGGGGGCGTCACCTATGAAGTATCTGACGACATAGTTTGTCCAGAGGGGCTGGGAGTGCTGAAGAACCTCTTTGGGTATTGATGCTTGAGCAATACTGTTGGTAATTTCGACATCAGTAACATAGGAAGGCGAAGAGGATGCGTTTTCGGAGAGGATTTGTAACGAGGACGTTGAACGGGGGATGTGGTATGAGGCGACGGGGAAGAAGCTGCTTTGGGGAGATGCTGCTGCGACGGAGGGATCTCTGAAGGCGTAGGGGATCCCATGGCCGGAGGCGGCCTAGGGGAGGGAAGCGTGAGGGAGACGAAAAAAGGAAAGTATCGCCCCTAAACCCTAATCGACAGACAAAAAACGAGTGTCCATAATGTATTAATCTCTTTAGTAAAAAACAACTTTCTAAAATAAAACATTTAATTTTTTTTGTTGTTGTAAATATAACATTACTAGTTTAAATTTCTAATAATATCATAAAAATGGAACTTAAACATAATATTTTAATTTTGTTTATAATTAATTTATGGTAAATATGTATTTTATACAATTATAATTTTTTTTTTTTTAAAATTTAAATTTGATATGTTAAATAAACTTTGATTGGTATCTATTTTAGTGTAAAAACGAAGAAAATAAAGTAAATATTGAAGGAGCTGCTCATATAATGAGCGTAAATCTTTCCACCACCTCTTTTAAGCAGAGGGATTGTGAAGATTCTTGCCTGAATCTCTCACGCTCTCTCTTGCGACTTGAATCAATTGAATCTTTGTATGAAATCAGAACGAGAAAGAAATAGAAAACAGATACGACACAGGAGTTAACGAGTTCAGGCCCGTAATTGGAACCCTACGTCTCGCCGGTGATATCATACTGGAATCCACTATTGTCGGCTGAACTCAGCCACTGGTTTTACAGATTACTCGTCTCTCTCTCTCTATCTCTCTCTCTCTCTCTCTCTCTCTCTCTCTCTCTCTCTCTCTCTCTCTCTCTCTCTCTCGATATTATCTCCTCTCTTCACAACAAGAATGAACAGCATTCCAGAGACGATAAGTCGACCTGAGCTATATACAATCACCAGCTCAATCACATGTGTGAATAAGTGACTAATGAGAGAAAGCCATATGTCAATAGTGGATCTACCTCAAGACTCTCTTGACGAGTCCGAGTCTTCAACACACTTAACTGTTTCTCAGCTCTGTGTTGGCTTCACTTGAAGCTTCATAACTTGGCTTCTCCTTCTCTTGATCTCTGTCTATATGATATATCATGATTTTTACCCGTTTTAAGCCATGATATAAGTCCTTTTTATAGAGTCCTTTGGAGTCTTGTAGAGTCTTTTCAGGTTTTTGGTACGTTTGGAACATTATTGGAGATATTGAAACATTCTGGAGCTTTTTGGAGTCAAGCAGAGATCATGTAGCTGAGACACCGATTTGATGTCTAAGTATCGATCGACACACTGATGGTATCGATCGATACCCGTCGAAGAAACCGAAGGATCTCAACTTATTTGAAGATTTAAGAAACTGCGAATTGCCCCAGAAGACTTTATTATTTACAAGAAGCCCCAAAACGTGTCTTAGATTATTTATTAGGTTTTTCAGCCACTTTTGTGGCTAAGTTTTATTCTACACTTGAATTTTACTTTGGTTTTTGGTGAGAGAGCTTTTGAGGGACACAAGTCTGAAACTCTGTTCGTCCGAGAGAAGATTTCGAACCCCTGTTTTACTTTCTTTCTTATTATTTATTCAATGATTTATTAAAACATGTTTATTGTTCCAATTTCCATGTCTGAGTAGATCTCATGTTAGGTTTAGGGTTCTCATAAGGGATTTCTTTGAATGTTGGGTTGATTAGTTGTTTAGGGTTCATAATCTGAATTAGTTCTTCACCATAGGTTGTTCTCATAGCTAATTCTGGATTGATCACCTAGAACTTAGATCTTAGGTTAATCTATTAGGCACGAGAGTGCAATTGAGAAACCTGATAGAATTTAGGGTGAGCAAAATAACTATTCGTAAAGAGATTTGGTTTAGTTGTTTTGTGAACAAATCAAACTTGAACTAAAAGCTGGTTTAGACTTTAGGATTCGAAAAGAGATTTGGAATTCTAATATTTAGACTTAGATAATTCTCACAACGAGAGTTGTTAATTATAATTTAGTGATTTGAGTTCAAGAACCGTGCATAACCTGAACCCTGATTAGTTAGTTTATCTACATTCATTGATTTTCTGAGAAATACCTTGAACCTATCTTTATTCAATTGAACTTACAACTTTAATTTACATATCTGTTTTCAATTTCATTGATCACTTAACTTGATTTTCATCTATATAATCTATTGTGTGTTTCCTTGAGTCTCTGTGGATTCGATCCCTAAGTATTACAATCGACAAAGCTTTAGTACTTTTAGGGTATTAATTTGAACTTATCAAATTTGGCGCCGTTGCCGGGGAATCAATTCACCATTAGATTTTAGTTTGAGAATTTCGACTAAGTTCGCCCCAGTATCGATCGATACTCAAGTAGTATCGGTCGATACCTGTCGTGACTTTTTTTTGTTACTTTCGTGCCTTGTCTAGTGTGTTTCAGGTGTATGTCCACTCGCGAAACCAAGAGGAACAAGAGCACTCAGCTAGTCGATCTTTCCAACAAGGAGCTAGCAAATTTGGAACGTGCAAACAAGAAAGCAAAGAAGCCAGCATAGATGAACAATCCAGTGGTATTGATTCGTGATGATGTTGGAGCTTTGAGATACCAAGAGGGTCAATTGTGCAATGAGAGAGGGCAGCGATTTGATGAAGCTGGAAACATCATTGTCCCTGCAGCTGTTGTGAACGAAGGGAATGCTGTGGTTGGTCGTTGTTGAACGATTGGTGAGTACAACAGGCCTGGTCAGTTATATGCCAATCGATCAGCGATTCGCCCTCCTGCTTTTCAGAGGAATGACTTTGAGCTGAAACCTGCATACTTCACTTTTGTGGGTGAGCACCTTTTTCACGGTATTTCTCATGAACACCCTATGGATCACATTGAGAGGTTTGAGGATTTGGTTACAAGCATCAAATGCAAAGGAGTATCATATGATTACCTTTTCTGTAAGCTCTCCCCATACTCTCTTGGTGGGGATGCAGCTTATTGGTTGAAGCAGGTGCCAGCTGGATCACTGACTACTTGGGAGGAGACCAAGAATGCGTTCTTGAACAATTTCTATGATGATGCAAGGTCTGAGGAGCTTAGGAATAAAATCTCCCAGTTTTCTCAAGGCCCCACTGAGGTGTTCAAGGTTGCTTGGACGAGATTCAGATCATATCAGAGAGATTGTCCACATCACGGGTACTCTGATGTTCAGTTGATGGGTTTCTTCTTCAGAGGAATTGATTGGAGGTATCAGATGGCTTTGGATGCTTCGAGCAATGGAAACTTCAACACCAAGTATCCTGACGATGCTTATGTACTTATTTAGAACTTGGCGTTTAGTAATAGCACCAAGAATGCAGACTTTGAGCGCAAGAAGCAAGCTGGTAACATGGAAGGTTCGCAGATTGCTGAGGTTCATGCCAAGTTAGATTCTATGCACAATCTTCTGATGGGAAAAACAACGAAGGCTGTTCACTTTGCTGAAGACGTTGAGGTGTTCAATGAGGATGAAGTAGAGGATGTTAACTACATTGGTGGTTCTGGTTTTCAAGGTCAGAGGAATCAATACAACAACAACCGAAACTTCAACAAAAATTCTCAGCAAGTAGGGTCGAATCAGTTTGTCCAGAAACCTTTCCAGAACAGTGGTTATGCCAGGAACTATGGGAATTCATCTTATCAGCCTATACCTTCTAAAACCCCTGAGAGCAAGATTGAATCTATGCTTTAACAGCTAGTTCAAGGACAGAAACAGATCAAAGTGGATTTCAATGGAATGATGGATGTTATGTACAAGGATCTGAGTGGAAAGATCGAGGCTCTCGATACTCATTAGAAGATGCTGAAAACTCAAGTAACTCAAACTGCAGCAGCTGTCAAGGGAAAGATGGTTCATTCACAGAATGAATACGTCAATGCAATCACCTTAAGAAGTGCAGGAAATTTCAAAAACCCTGTAGAAGATGACGATGAGGATTCTGAAATCGCCCGAGTATCGATCGATACTCTTCCTGTGTCGATCGATACCCGCTCTGAGGTCGATACCACTACTTGTGTCGATCGATACCCCTTGCAGACTAAGCCGAAAATTGTGAAAAAACCGGAGATAACAGAGGAACATGTCTACAAGCATAAGGTGCCATATCCTAGACCACCTAGACATCTCATGAATCCCATCACTGCGGAGAAGTTACTTGCTTTTGAGAAGATGGTGAGGAGAATTCCCCATACTATATCTTTCGAAGAAGCTTTTGAAAATCGCCCTTTGGAATGTTACTTCCGAGATTGCAGAGAAACTGAGAAAGAGATCAAGGCAATCTTCATCAAGGTAAGAAGCACACCACCACCGATGAAGCAGTTGACTAAGAGGGAATACCCATGCAAAGTTTCAGTTCCATGCTCTATCTCTGGAGTTGAATTCAAGGAATCTCTCGTTGATTCAGGGTCTAACGTCAATGTCATGTCAAAGTCACTTGTAGAGAGGTTGAAAATTGGTGATATTAGATCTACTCAGATGACTCTCGCATTCGCGAACTCTTCCACCTCAGTTCCATATGGTACAATCACTGATTTGCTGGTTAAAGTAGGAGATTGTCTGGTTCATGCTGATTTTCAGGTTATGGAGATGAGTGCAAGATCTAGTACACCTTTGATTCTTGGAAGACCGTTCATGGCTACGGTTGGTGCAGTTATAGACACGCCTGGTAAGAGGATCTTGTTCTCATACATTGACGAACAGGTCTCCTACAAAGCCATTCCTTCTAGAAGAGCTCCTAAGCATATCTCTTGCATCACTGTTGTCATAGGATAAACATTGATGGTTGATCTTTTGGACGAGCCTTATGATGAGCCAACTATCATAGATGTTTTAGATGGTCCCTCTATTATCACCAAGGAAGACATCAAAACGGCTAAGGCAAAGAAGAAGGTGAAGAACAAAAGAGTCGAGAGTGCTACCCATGTGACCTTAACCCCTCAGAAGTGTGATGGAGATTCGATTGAGTATAAGGTGAAGTGCAAAGGAACCTCAAAACCATTCTCTAAGGCTAGAGTTATTCTTACTCCGGAGTTGAAAGAGAAAGGATAGGAGGTTGTGGAGAGCATGTTGAGCAGAACTCTGAAGCTGGAAATGTCAAGTTGTGGAGCTTGTTTGGGAGCAAGTTCTCATTCTTATCCTGAATGATCGTCCGTCAAGTCAAGCTCGTGACGTAAAATAAGCGCTTGGTGAGAGGCAACCTATTGGTGAGTTTGTATATAAATCTTTTTATTTTTTTGTTTTTGTGTTTTGTGTTTTGTGTTTTGTGTCAGGATAAACAAGGAGAAACATGACTTGCCATCGATCAAATCGCCCTGGTATCGATCGATACTCCCCGTGTATCGATCGATACCCCATACGTTGACTCAATGTTGAGAAGAGTTCAATGTATCGACTTACGTCTGGTATCGATCGATACCAGGTCGTGTATCGGTCGATACACATGTCCCAGATCGGTAACTCCTTCCTTTTCCTCACAATCCTACTATGTTCTTTTGTTGCTTTCACCAATCTTAGGCTAGATAACACTGGGGACATTGTTATTCAAGTCTGGGGGAGGTAGTTGCTGACATTGTGTTTGTTTTTCTTAGAGTCAGTCATTTTTGAATCAAAATTTGTTTTATTGAGTCAAAATTGGTTGGGGACTGTGATCTTTTTCTTGAATCTATTGTTCTGACTTTACTTCTAAGTGACAATTGTTACAAAATCAGTTCTAGATCGGACTAATGAAAAATCTAAAGGTTGACCAGTTAACTAGAAGACACCCATGTTTCCAGCAAAGTTGTTTAAAGCCTGAGCCAAACATTTTTCACTTCATCGACGTGACTGATGTCCATAGAGTTTGATTCCTCATTCATATCTGGCAATGGAACCCATGTGTTTAAAGTAATGGTATTTCTCTCCCCTGCTACAAGTTAATAAATAAGATGCATTAAAAGATGAAATGATTTTCTTCTGAGTATATGGTTAGGAAAATTTCCATCGATCCCATTATTCTACTTCAGAGGGAATGATCACACAAAGGTGGAAGCGAGGTTAGGAAAATTTCCAGTGATACCATTATTCGCCTACACCTTTGATTACTTTTAAGGGAAGAACCGGGGATTCGGTGGCAAACACCATCAATACTCGCGTTACCTTTGATAAGTATATGCGAGAAAATATGATGAGAAATAAGTCTGGAGAAGAGAAAACAATACCAAAAAGTGTGAAAATTGGGTAATTATTTTGTCATTATATTGTACGGGAAAGAATCTAGAAGGTTCTTGGCATTGATCGCAGCGATGAAACTAGGGATGAGGGCTTTATTGGGTAATGCTGTGAAATAATGTATGTAGTCTGGGAAGCTGCGAATGTCTACGGAGAAGTACATGGTGGTTAGATTTGGAACTGGTTAGGTGATATGTAGAGCACTAAGGAAAAAGGGTCATTGCAATGTTTCAAGAACATGTGAGTCTCCGTGTTTTCAAACCTTTTTCTCTTGTTTAGCTTTCTGTTTGCTTGAGGGCAAGCAAAGGCTAAGTCTGGAGGAGTTGATATATCATGGTTTTTACCCGTTTTAGGCCATGATATAAGTCCTTTTTATATAGTCTTTTTAGTATTTTGGAGTCTTTTAGAGTCTTTTCAGGTTTTAGGTACGTTTGGAGCATTATTGGAGATATTGAAGCATTCTCGAGCTTTTTGGTGCCAAACAGAGATCATGTAGCTGAGACACCGATTTGATGTCTAAGTATCGATCGACACACTGATTGTATCGATCGATACCTGTCGAAAAAACAGAAGGATCGCGACTTATTTGAAGATTTAAGTAACTGCAAATTGCCCCAGAAGACTTTATTATTTACAAGAAGCCCCAAAACGTGTCTTAGTTTATTTATTAGGTTTTTCAGCCAGTTTTGTGGCTAAGTTTTATTCTACACTTGAATTCTACTTTGGTTTTTGGTGAGAGAGCTTTTGAGGGAGACAAGTCTGAAACTCTGTTCGTCCGTGAGAAGATTTTGAACCCCTGTTTTACTATATTTCTTATTATTTATTCAATGATTTATTAAAACATGTTTATTGTTCCAATTTCCATGTCTGAGTAGATCTCCTGTTAGGTTTAGGGTTCTCATAAGGGATTTCTTTGAATGCTGGGTTGATTAGTTGTTTAAGGTTCATAATCTGAATTAGTTCTTCACCATAGGTTGTTCTCATAGCTAATTCTGGATTGATCACCTAGAACTTAGATCTTAGGTTAATCGATTAGGCACGAGAGTGCAATTGAGAAACCTGATAGAACTTAGGGTGAGCAAAATAACTATTCGCAAAGAGATTTGGTTTAGTTGTTTTGTGAACAAATCAAACTTGAACTAAAAGCTGGTTTAGACTTTAGGATTCGCAAAGAGATTTGGAATTCTAGGATTTATACTTTAGTGATTTGAGTTCAAGAACCGTGCATAACATGAACCCTGATTAGTTAGTTTATCTGCATTCATTGATTTCCTGAGAAATACCATGAACCTATCTTTCTCCAATCGAACTTATAACTTGTTTAATTTACGTATCTGTTTTCATTTCCATTGATCACTTAGCTTGATTTTCATATATATAATCTATTGTGTGTTTCCTCGAGTCTATGTGGATTCGATCCCTAAGTATTACAATCGACAAAGCTTTAGTACTTTTAGGGTATTAATTTGAGCTTATTACTATATTCTTCAAATATCCACCTTAGACGAGATCAACAACTTTATCTTGGCGGATCCTTGTACCCAAAACCCGGATACCCTCCATCCATCACTTGGATGCAAACTTTAGTTTCTTGACACTCGAAGCATCTCCAATGCTTCATTCAACTTGAAAACTGGCCACACTTTTGTAAATATGTCTGCTGGATTGTATGTTGTTCCAATCTTCGAAACCTGTACTTTTCCACAGCTGATCAAATCTCTTATGAAACGATATTTCACAGCAACATTTTTTTTCTTTCATGGTGGACTGCGTTCTTAGACAGTGCAATAGCACTTTGAGAGTCACAGTAAATTTCAACTGATTCCTGAGGAAACCCGAGCTCTTCTGCAAACCGCTTTAACCAAACTGCTTCCCTCATAGCTTCTGATAAGACAACATATTATGCCTCTGTCGTAGGCAAAGCCACTACTTTCTGTAGATAAGATCTCCAGCTGATGATATTTCCTCCTGCAATAAAAACGATGCATGTGATTGATCTCATGTTGTCTTGATCCGCTGCATAATCTGAGTCACAGTAGCCTCTGACAATAAAATATCCTTTGCCTTTGAAGCTTAACCTTGTATCCACCGAGCCCTTGATATATCTAATTACCCACTTAACTGTTTGCCAATACTCCTTTACATGCCTGCTCATGAAATGACTTATTAAGCCTACGGGGTAAGCTAAGTCTGGCCTTATTCCAACCATGGAGTACATGATGCTCCCCACAACACTTTGATATGGAACCTTTTCCATAAAATCATACTGATCTTGAAGTTCTTTTTCGGTTGTTGACTTTAACGTGAAATGCATTCTCATAGGTGTTGCAACAGGCTTAGCTTGATCCATATTAAAATTTGATAGGACTTTCATTAAGTAACTTTCCTGCGATATCGACAAACCCCCTTTTACCCTGTCCCTGACAATCTCCATTCCCAATATCTTTTTAGCATCACCTAGATCCTTCATATCAAATTCCGTATTTAGCAGAACTTTCAACTTCACCACCTGATCTTTATCGACTGATGCAATTAGAATGTCATCTACATATAAGAGTAAGTATATGTAGACATCACCTTAAAACATTTTGAGATACACACAGTAGTCATACTCACTCCTTGAATACCTATTCTTTCTCATGAAGTCATCAAATCTCTTGTACCATTGTCTCGGAGACTGTTTTAGTCTATAAATTGATCTCTTCAACTGACAAACTTTGTTCGGATACTTCTTATCAACGAAACCTTCAAGCTGCTCCATAACTATGAACTCATCTAGATGACCATGTAAAAACGCAGTTTTCACATCCAACTGTTGTAGTTCCATGTTGTAATGCACTACGGCTGATATCAAGTATCTTATTGATACATGCTTCACCACTGGAGCAAAAATCTCCTTATAGTCTACTCCTTCCTTCTGAGAAAATCCCTTAGCCACGAATCTTGCTTTAAACCTTGGTGCTTCGACACCTGCAATCCGTGGCTTTCTTTTGAATATCCACTTGCAACCTATAGCCTTTTGTTGCTTTGGTATGTCTATTAAATTCCAAGTGTGGTTCTTCTTTAGACTAGACATTTCTTCATTCGCAGCTTCATTCCATTTTTCACTGTCTGAATCATTCATTGCTTCCTGATATGATGAGGGTTCTGAACCCCCATCTTCTGCCATAGCAGATACCAGCCCTGCAAATTCATCTTCTCCATCTGTTTCTTCACACTCATAATCTTAAAACCTTACTGGTTTATTTACTTGTCTTCTAGGACGATCCCTGGCCAATTGATAATCCACCAAATCTTGTGGTTCATCTGATTCATGTACTTCTTGAGAACTATCATTTCGGTCAGTGACTGGTGTTACTCCACCTTGAGAAGAATTACCTGATTCATTATGTATCTCGGAAATATCAAATCCTACCCTTCTCTGAGGCTCATCCTGATTTTCTTTACCTGATGCATCTGACTTTATATCTTTGTAGACTTGATCTTCCCTGAAGACTATATTTCGACTTATAACAACTTTCTGATCCTCTATGAGCCATACTTTAAATCCCTTGACTCCTTCTGGATATCCTGTGAAAATATCTTTCTTTGCTCTTGGATTCAGCTTGCCATTGTCTGAATGTACATATGCCAGACATCCAAACTTTCTTAAACCACTCAGGCTAGGCATCATTGAAGTCCATTGTTCTTCTGGTACTTTGAAGTCAATAGCTGAAGATGGTGATCTGTTGATTAAGTACACTGCACATGCTGCAGCTTCTGCCCAAAACTTTTGACTGAGACAACTTTCACTTAGCCTGCTTCGGACCATGTTCATAATTGTTCTGTTGAGTCTCTCAGCCATTCCATTTTGTTGTGGCGTGTAAGTACAAGTTATATGCCTTACTATACCTTCTTGCTTGCAAAATTTGTCAAACTGTTGGTTACAAAACTCTAACCCATTGTCTGTACGCAGCTTCTTGACCTTTCTTTCTGATTGTATCTCCACCATCTTCTTCCATTCCACGAAACTTTTAAATGCTTCATCTTTAAATATCAGAAAATATATCCATCCTTTCTTGTAAAATCATCGCTAAAAGAGATGAAATACTGGCATTTGCTTAGACTCAGTGGGACATTAGGTGAGCCCCATAGATCCGAGTGGATGTAGTCAAGCCTGTCTTTTGTGACATGTTGAGCAGGACCAAAACTCACACGGTGTGTCTTACCCATCACGCAGTCTTCACAAAATCTTACATATGTTAACTTGGTGCTCCCAAAACAACCTTTCTTCGACAATATTTCAAAACCTTTCTGACCAATATGACCCATCTTGATGTGCCATAATTGTGCTTGTTCTGCATTCTGATCTGACTGGACTACAACACTTGAATCTGCTACATGACCACCTGAAACCCTTGATGATCCTTGAAAGATGTACATTGACTGTTTCCTATAACCTTTCATGAAGACAGTGCATCCTTTAATCACTTTCAGAATACCATTTGAACCCTTGAACTCACACCCTTTTGCTTCATGTGTTCCCACTGACATAAGATTTCTTGAGATCACTGGCATGTACCTTACGTCATGAAGAACGAACGTAGTTCCATATGGGTTTTCAAATCTGATGGAGCCAATTCCTTTGACTTCAGACATCGTGTTGTTTGCCATTTTTACTCTACCATTGCTTAGTTTCTTCATGTCAATGAATAGCTCTCTCCTTGGTGACATGTGGAAGGAACATCCAGTGTCCATTATCCACTCTTCCTGATCAATTTTCCCTGTAGTTAGATTTACCTCTGAAACCAACAAGCCAACCAAATCTTGTGCATCATCTCTTGCCAAAGCAGACTCACCCTTGTCTTGTGAATGTCCTTTACCCTTATTCCTTTCTAACCATTTATAACACTGTTTTTTTGAAGTGACCTTCTTTCCCGCAGATCCAACATACCCTTTTGCCATCTTTTGAGTTTGATCTAGACTTGTGCTTTCCTTTACCAGACTGATTATTACTTGTTTCCGTTCTACCTCTTACATAATTCAAGTTGTCTGCGGTGAAAGATGATGAAGCAGAGACAATTTTGGATGATATTCCATACTCAAATGCTATTGGGAGTATCATGTATGCGATGTTAAGAACTAGGTGTGATCTCGCGTATGCGGTTGGCTTGGTTAGTAGGTTCATGAGTAAGCCAAGCATGATACATTGGACTGCTGTGAAATGGGTGCTAAGGTATTTGAAACGTGCCTAGGATCGAAAGATTGTGTTCAGGAAGACAAAGGCTTTTAAGGTTGAAGGTTTCTGTGATTATGACTTTGCATCGGATCTCGACAGAAGTAGATCGATTTCAGGTTATGTCTTCAATGCTAGTGGGACGGCTATAAGCTGGAAATCAAGTCTTCAACATGTCGTCGCGCTGTCTACAACTGAGGCAGAGTATATGGCGTTGGTGGAAGCTGTGAAAGTAGCTATCTGGCTAAAAGGTTTGACTGAGGAGTTCGGATTCAAACAAGACACGGTAGAGATCTGGTGTGATTCTCAGAGTGCCTTGAGTTTAGCCAAGAACAACGTTCATCATGAGAGGACAAAGCATATTAACAGGAGGATGCATTTCATCAGGGATATTGTTGCTTCTAGTGAAGTGAAGTTGTCAAAGATCTCTACTGAGAGGAATCCAGCTGACAAAGGTACTTCCTGTGGATAAGTTTCAGAAGGCTTTGAGTTTTTTCAACTTAGAAGAGCACTAAGGTGCTGGACTGTCTGAAGCGGCACATGAATGCAAAGATGAAGAAGTTATACTCGAAAATGATTGTCATCAAAGTGGAGTTTGTTGGGCTTTGGTGATGAAAATCATGAGTATTAACTAGGCCCGCGACTTGGGTTAGTCAATTAGGAATGTGTTTTTCCTATTGGGCTTTGGTTTAGACTTAGACCGTCTTAACTTTGTAATTTTCCTAATCTATATAAAGACAGGCATGTGTGAGGGTTTTCCTGTGTGAGGGTTTTCCTGTGTCCTGAAAAATCTAGAGAGAAACTAGAGAGATATTTCTTGTTCTTAGAGAGATTGTGAGGAACCCTAATTCTTTGTAATATGTGGTGATAGTGGATTACTAGAAAGCTCCAGGCCGAGACGTAGGATCACACACTGTGATCTGAACTCGTTAAATCTCTGTGTCTTTTACTTATTGCTCAATTCCGTGATTATCAAGAGAGGATCTAATCTCAACATTGTGTTTGTTTTTTTTCTTGGAGAAAGTATATTATTGCTGTGTTATTGTGGTCAGAGGAAGATTACCAATTTTGCAAAAGTATTACCAATAGTGTGGTCAGAGGAAGATTACCAATTAAAAAAAAACAGTTAAACTTTTTTTGTTTTACCGTTTATGGATCTTAAAGTTTTGACTAATTAACGATTTATTTTTTTTTATTGGAGAAAGTATATTATTGCTATGTTACTGTGGTCAGAGGAATACATAATAGATTAAAACATTGGATACATAAAATTATAAAAATTAAAACCAAACAAACATAAAAACTAAATGCAACAAAATAGTTTTCAAAGACATAATATAAACTTAAATGATAATCTAATTGCCAGAAAAACTATTTCCAGTTCCACATGGTTTCAAAAAAACATTATTTGCAATGGAACAAAAAGCATTTAAACAAGATGTGGAACTGCATTTGAAGTATTGCTGGCAAGATTTGCAAATGTGCTCGGACCATCATAATTATGAAGTAAGAAAATATTACATGATACTTATATCATAATGCATAATATGATTATAGAATATGACGAGTAATGATGATGCTCAATTTCAAAATTTCTAGACTAGACACCAACAAATTAAGGATGGCAAATATTATATTGAACTTTAAAATTCATTAATTAAATATTTATGGTGGAAATATATTAATTCTGAGAATTAGTACGATGTAATTTATTTTTATTATTATTTTAAACTTTTCGATTAAAATCTTATATTAATTATAAGAATAATTAATATTTATTAAAACTATTAAATAATAAAACGAAGCTTTAATTTAGTAATATTATAATATGAAATATTCTTTATAGTGTTGTATTTGGTTAATTGACTGAAATTTTTTTAATTTGTTCATCTTGATCAGATATTACTATATCTAAGGAAGTATGTGAAGAACATAGTGACCAACAAAATCTCTCATGAAAAAGTGTAATTGTGATTACTAAGGAATGCAATGCTACTCTTCAAAACATGATGTCTAAGAAATTGAGGGATCCTGAGAGATTTGTGTTATAAGTGCATATTGGGGCAATGCCATTTGCATGGTCTTGATTTGATTTGGGCTCTAGTGTGATTAATGTCATATTCAGTTGCTAAGATATTAGGTCTCACTCAGTTCAAGTCAACCAAAATCTCTATGGTATATGTTGGTCATTATGTGAAGCTACCATTGGGCGTTCTGAAGGATTTGCTAGTCAAAATCGGTAATGGTTATTTCAAACCAAAATTCGGTCTTTGAGTTAGACAAAGAACCAAATGACCCCCTCTTCTTGGAAAAACATTTTGGGTACAATTGGAGCCATTATTGATGTGAAGAAAAGAAATATAGATCTTCATGATGTTTGCGGTAGATAGGGTGCTGGAAAATCCTATGTTGGATATACGAACATTTTGGGTTGATTGTGTATCAAAGGCTATTAATGGAGTGGCATATGAGATTTTAGTAGAGGATCTGATGGAGTTTGTTTTGACACTGATTGAGAGTAAACATAGGAATTAGAGTGAAGACACAACTAGATATGCAAAGATGCTTAACTCTAGCGTAAGAATGGGAAGATGGTAGCTTTTGTAAGTCTAGATATATTAGCTATAGAAAAATCACCTACTGCAAAATGTCACATGCATTCTCATAATCCTTGTACCGAGAAGAAAGCTCCAAAGGTCGAGTTAAAACCACTTTCTTTTGGGTTAATGTACATATTTCTTAGCTCTAACTCTACGTACCTTGCAATCATCAATGTTGGATTGAAAAACAATGAAATTGCCTTGTTTTGGTGTGAATTAAGAAAATATCGTAGATTATTAGATTTTCTTTAGATGGCATTACATGGATTTCACCATACCTTTGCATGCGTATGATACATCTAGAATATGAGTTGATGACTTATATAGAACATCATAGATAATTATATTTGAATCTAAAGAATATTGTAAAGAAATAGATAATGAAACTTTTAGAATCAGGTATCATATATGTTATCTCTGATAGGATTTGGGCAAGTCTGGTCCATATGGTGGCAAAGAGAGGTGGTATGTGATTGGTGTGTACGTTTTAACCGTTAAAATATTGCAAGTGCATACTGATGTTTTGTAGTACTTAGGGGTAGAATCCACTGAGGACTAAGGATGTGTACTTCAAACCCATGATAGTAGAGTAAAGGTAAGACAAGAATATTATATTTGATGTAGAATGATTTGAAGACAAAAGCAAAGCAATTAAAACGCAGTAATTATTTAAGGGTTTTTTTCGTCAACTTGGGGAGCTAATCTCCTGCACCACAAAACAAGTTAGGTCAGAGCTCGGAAAATATGATGTGGGTGTGTTTTCCGAAGACTCTCCAACGATTATGCCAGAAAAATAGATGAAAGGCCACAATTATTGGCGTTGGAAATGGGAAAGAGTCGGAAAACGTAGGAAAGAGAGTTAGGGTAACTTCGGATCCTGAGGAAGGATGGATCCACAAAATACCTAGACAGATTTGAGTGAAAGTTTTTAGGAAGTTGAAGATGAATGGAATGTTCCCGCGATGAGACAGAATATATCTTGGAATCGAAGAGAGATTTCGCCTCAAAGGCAAAGTAAAGCTAAGTGTTTTAGAGAGAGTTTTCTTGGAACGTGAAAAATTCGGGCTCCTCCTCTATCCGGAAAGTGAGGGTTTTATTTATAAGAATACATGACCCGGGCTCGTATACCGAGTTGCGTTGATTCTTTCGGGTCCCGGATCCTTCATTGGGTCGTGTACGGGATACTCGAGTGCATTTTCACCTACTTTCCTTGTCTCTTATGTTTGATCCCCCGACAAGGTTACCCCAAGGTGCAGGCGTGGCGCAGACTTCATACTACCTCTAGCGGTTTATGGGATGTCGAGTGTTCTGAGCACCCATGCTTTTACCTACAATGGTTTATTTCATCATATTTTGTAAACGATTTTGTGAAATTTAGTTAACATCGTTTAGAGTCGTTTAGAGAAGCGTTGCAAAACCGTTTGGTGTCGTTATGATTCACATAAACGCTATAGAAAGCGGTTCGCAAATCCGTTATCGTTTATAAACAAAAAAAAATCAAAACATTTGAACTTTGGTTTTTAAATCGTCTGGAAACGCGTTTGAAAAAATTGTGCAAAAATTGTTTTTAAAAAGTTTGTAAAATCGCAATTATGAATTCTATTATAAAGATAGGCTCAAAACAGATTTATTGAGTTAAGATTGTAAGAACCATAAGAATCCGGATACAAAAACTACAATATAAAGCAATGGGCGAATCTAGTGTTGTAGTTATGGGTGCATGTGTACCCAGTATAATATTTATATATTTAAAATTTAGTAAACAAAATTCTAAAATTTACATTAGTTGAGATGGCTAAAATCGACATGTGCCCCCCACTTAAACCCAAGATCAAATCCCCTTACACTCATTATATTGTTTCTTTACCAATTGTGCATCCACTAACATTATTATATGGCTTAGGAGACCTTAAAAACACGTTTTTGAAAACAAAACATGGAGACAAAACTTGATCTCTTTCTTTAATTTAATAAATGGGCTTTTGGCCAAAACCGACCCAAACTATATTTATATGTTCGATTTTGACTTAACGTTTGTGACGGATCCAAAACATACCTAACGTTATAACAATTTAAATTTTATACTTATAGTTTTTTTTTTGTGCCGATTCATACCCTTACCGTTAAATAATTAACGATCCGTTAACGCCTGTCAACGTGGATGCCATGTCTGCTTTAGTCGTCTTCAACCTTTTAAAACGGTTCGTTTTGATTTTCTTCTTCACATGGATTTTTTTTTTGAATTGAGTTCTTCACATGGATTGCTTCTTGTTCTCTTCTTCACATGGATTGCTCTTTCCATGGCGAAACCTGTCTTCGAAACCTCACGTTCCTCGACGATTCCTATCTCCGAAACGGAGTCGTCGGACTCACAAGAGAGCTCGGCGTTATAGATACGAGCTCCAGCACCGTCATCTACAACACACCGATCCGTTTCTACGATCTGGATTCAAACACCATGGCGTCTTTCTTCACTCACTTCTCCTTCTCCGTCCAAAACGTCAACCCAGATTCCTCCGGCGACGGGCAATAGATGCCATTAAAACGTGATCTTTCTTTTTTTTGGTAAAAACTTGTATTACAGAAGAGAACTAACCACGAATGAAAATTAATATAGAACAATGCTAAACATCGATCGTAATTTAAATCTCATGTCTTTTTCTTCTTCTTTGTTCGTTTCATCGCTCATGTGGGTGTGTGTAACTCAAACACCACCACCTCTGTTCTTCGCCGTAAAGCCTCCGCCGTGCTCCAGGGACGATACCGTCGTCATCGGAGAGCCATCGCAGCGCCGTCGACCCAAGAAATCTCGATCTAGAGTGCGCTTGAGCTGTTTCTTGCGGCGCAAGCAATCTCTGCAACTCCATCTCTCTAAATCTCCGTTGACGACCGTTGCTCCGTCAGCCTTGTCTTAGCACCACCGTTGCTCAGCCGCCGTCCATTCACTGATCCAAGCAGCCGCCGGTGTTCGCCGTCTTCGCCGCACGTCTCCGCTTCTCTTTCACGATCGTGTAACACCATGCTTGGTCAACTCAAGTCAATGAGCTTATCACCGACGACTCCTCCTCTGCCTCGATGCATCACGGTCACTCGATCTCATCTGTTAGCTTGAATGATCCGCCAAGGAAGCATCAATGGAGTCACTGAAAGAACAAAAAAGATTCTTCTTCGTTGAGGAAGAATCAAAAATATCTAAACTTATCCAAAAAAAAAAAACAAACAAAAATATCTAACTATTTAGATAAAAACGACAGTATTTTCTATAATTTTGTAAATTATAGGCTATCCAAAACGACTGCATCCACATTGACAGTCGTTAATGGATCGTTAATTATTTGACGGTAAATGTATGAATCGGCATAAAAAACAACTACATGTATGAAATTTAAATTGTTATAACGCTAGGTATGTTTTGGACCCGTCACAAACGTTAGGTCTAAATCGAACATATAAACATAGTTTGGGTTGGTTTTGGCCAAAAGCCCCTTAATAAATCGCCTGTATTGTGACGATATGAATCGAATTTTGAATCCCATGATATAACCGTGGCGAGACTATTTCGCAACATCTGAAATATAATTTACTGTATTATTCTACGTTAGACTCTTGAGACTTACTTTTGTAGAAGAGAAGAAGATTAGAGAGATTGTTGAAGATGTGTTCAAATTTTAAACCAAAACTATATTGGATATTATTACATAACAGTTCATATTTAATCTACCAATAATTAGAATATTATTGCAAGAAAGATATATCAATGCAAAATACAAAATTGGTTCCTATCAAATGAAGCAACAACACCACGGTGTAGAAAACCCATGACGAAAAACACATTCACCGTACGTGTACCGGATGTGCCCTGTTCCTGGTGGATTTACACAATCCTGGTAACATTCGCGGGATCCATAATTTGGCCTACACACGGATAACCATTGTATTTTGTTGAAATGTGGTGTGCCCCCTGCATGTCCACAAGGTCACCACATATGAATATCATAATTGTATCTATATGAATCGTATATATGTACACACATTACATATATATATATATTACTTAGAATTCCTAATACAATCTCTCGAGATGATTGCTTTTCAGTTCCATCTCGAACCGAATCCTATCCGGACTCTAATATTATATTAAATTATATGAATTTTCAACTCAAAACTAATTAGCAATGAGTGGAGTGGCTCATATCTCTTATATATTATTTATGATATTTGCCAAGTTTCAATTTGAAATAATATATTCTAATTTAGTTTCTTGTTTTCAAAATGATAAAAACCTAACTAGAAATTAACAATATAAAAAAGAAAAACAAATACCCATAGTCGGAGTCGGAGAGGCCAAGGCGTTGTAACCGTACAACGAAGAAACTGCCAATATTATTATGAGAAATAAAGTCGTCCAAGTCTTTGTGATGCACATATTGTCTTGCTCTTAGTATCAACTATAAAGTCTCTTGAAAAAATTAATATGCTCTGTAATTGTATAGATCATAAAGTAAGAAGCATTATTTATAGAACACAGTAGGTCTTGTGATTGAAAAAAACAGTTGAACTTTTTTGTTTTACCGTATATGGATCTTAAAGTTTTGACTAATTAACGATATATTATTATTGTGTTTGTTTTTTTTCTTGGAGAAAGTATATTATTGCTGTGTTATTGTGGTCAGAGGAAGATTACCAATTTTGCAAAAGTATTACCAATAGTGTGGTCAAAAGAAGATTACCAACTTAAAAAAAAACAGTCAAACTTTTTTTTTTACCGTTTATGAATCTTAAAGTTTTGACTAATTAACGATTTATTTTTTTTATTGGAGAAAGTATATTATTGCTATGTTACTGTGTTCAGAAGAATACATAATAGATTAAAACATTAGATACATAAAATTATAAAAATTAAAACCAAACAAACATAAAAACTAAATGCAACAAAATAGTTTTCAAAGACATAATATAAACTTAAACTTAAATTATATTAACTTAAATATAAACTTAATATAAACTAATTGCCGGAACAACTATTTCCGGTTCCACATGGTTTCAAAAAAAAAATATTTACAATGGAACAAAAAACATGAAAACAAGATCTGGAACTGTATTTGAATTATTGAAGTCAAGATTTGCAATTGTGCTGGGACCATCATACTTATGATGTAAGAAAATGTTACATGATACTTATATCATAATGCATAACATGATAATAGAATATGACGAGTGATGATGATGCACAATTTCAAAATTTCTAGACTAGACAAAAAAAAAATCAAGGATCGGAAAGTTTATATTGAACTTTAAAATGTATTAATTAAATACTTCTGGTGAAAATATACTAATTCTGAGAATTAGTACGTTGTAATTTATTTTATTATTATTTTAAATTTCTCGATTAAAATCTTATATTAATTATAAGAATAATTAATATTTATCAAAACTATTGAACTTTAAAATGCATTGATTAAATACTTATGGTGGAAATATATTAATTCTGAGAACTAGTACGATATAATTTATTTTTATTATTATTTTAAACTTCTCGATTAAAATCTTATATTAATTATAAAAATAATTAATATTTATTAAAACTATTAAATAATAAAACGAAGCTTTAATTTAGTAATATAATAAATATTTTTTATAGTGTGGTATTTGGTTAATTGACTGAAAAAAAACTTTATTTTGTTCATCTTGATCAGATATTACCATCTCTAAAAATGTATGTAAAGAACAAAGTGACCAACAAAATCTTTCATGAAGAAAGTGTAATTGTGATTACTAAGGAATGCAATGCTACTCTTCAAAACATGATGTCTAAGAAATTGAAAGATCCTGAGAGATTTGTGTTATAAGTGCATATTGGGGCAATGTCATTTTCATGGTCTTGATTTGATTTGGGGTCTAGTGTGATTAATGTCATATTCAGTTGCTAAGAGATTGGGTCTCACTCAGTTCATGTCATCCAAGATCTCTATGGTATATGTTGATCATTATGTGAAGCTACCATTGGGCGTTCTGAAGAATTTTCTAGTCAAAATCGGTAATCGTTATTTCAAAAAACAAATTCGGTCTTTGAGTTAGACAAAGAACCAAATGATCCCCTCGTCTTGGGAAAACATTTTGGATACAATTGGAGCCATTATTGATGTGAAGAAAAGAAATATAGATCTTCATGATGTTTGCGATAGATAGGGTGCTAGAAAATCCTATGTTGGATATACGAACATTTTGGGTTGATTGTGTATCAAAGGCTATTAATGAAGTGGCATATGTGATTTTAGTAGAGGATCTGATGGAGATTGTTTTGACACTGATTGAGAGTAAACATAGGAATTAGAGTGAAGACACAACTAGATATGCAAAGATGCTTAACTCTAGCGTAAGAATGGGAAGATGTTAGCTTTTGTAAGTCTATATATATTAGCTATAGAAAAATCACCTACTGCAAAATGTCACATGCATTCTCTTAATCCTTGTACCGAGCAGAAAGCTCCAAAGGTCGAGTTAAAACCACTTTCTATTGGGTTAATGTACACATTTCTTAGCTCTAACTCTACGTACCTTGCAATCATCAATGTTGGATTGAAAAACAATGAAATTGCCTTATTTTGGTGTGAATTAAGAAAATATTGTAGATTATTAGATTTTCTTTAGATGGCATTACATGGATTTCACCATACCTTTGCATGCGTATGATACATCTAGAATATGAGTCGATAACTTATATAGAACATCATAGATAATTATATTTGAATCTAAAGAATATTATAAAGAAATAGATAATGAAACTTCTAGAATCAGGCATCATATATGTTATCTCTGATAGGATTTGGGCAAATCTGGTCCATATGGTGGCAAAGAGAGGTGGTATGTGATTGGTGTGTACGTTTTAATCCTTAAAATATTGCAAGTGCATACTGATGTTTTGTAGTACTTAGAGGTTGAATCCACTAAGGACTGAGGATGTGTACTTCAAACCCATGATAGTAGAGTAAAGGTAAGACAAGAATATTATATTTGTTGTAGAATGATTTGAAGACAAGAAAAAGCAAAGCAATTAAAACGCAGTAATTGTTTAGGGGTTTTTTTCGTCAACTTGGGGAGCTAATCTCCTGCACCACAAAACAAGTGAGGTCAGATCTCGAAAAACATGATGTGGGTATGTTTTCTAAAGACTCTCCAACGATTATGCCAGAAATTAGATGAAAGACCACAATTATTGGCGTTGGAAATGGGAAAGAGTCGGAAAACGTAGGAAAGAGAGTTAGGGTAACTTCGGATCCTGAGGAAGGATGAATCCATAAAATACCTAGACAGATTTGATTGATAGTGTTTAGGAAGTTGAAGATGAATGGAATATTCCCGCGATGAGACAGGATATCTCTTGGAATCGAAGAGAGATTTCGCTTCAAAGGCAAAGTAAATTTAAGTGTTTTAGAGAGAGTTTTCTTGGAAAGTGAAAAATTTGGGCTCCTCCTCTATCCGGAAAGTGAGGGTTTTATTTATAAGAATACATGATCCGGGCTCGTATACCGAGTTGCGTTGATTCTTTTGGGTTGGGTCCCGGATCCTTCATCGGGTCGTGTACGGGATACTCGAGTGCATTTTCACCTACTTTCCTTGTCGCTTATGTTTGATCCCCCGACAAGGTTACCCCAAAGTGCAAGCGTGGCGCAGACTTCGTACTACCTCCGGCGGTTTATGCGTTGTCGAGTGTTCTGAGCACCCATGCTTTTACCTACAATGGTTTATTTCATCATTTTTTGTAAACGATTTTGTGAAATTTAGTTAACATCGTTTAGAGAAGCGTTGCAAAACCGTTTGGTGTCATTTCGAAAATGATTCATGTAAACTCTATAGAAAGCGGTTCACAAATCCGTTATCGTTTATAAACAAAAAAACATTTCAAAACGTTTAAACTTTGGTTTTTAAATCGTCTGAAAACGCGTTTGAAAAAATTGTGCAAAAATTGTTTTATGAAAATTGTTTTAAAAATAGTTTGTAAAGTCGTAATTCTGAATTCTGTTATAAAGATAGGTTCAAAACAGATTTATTGAGTTAAGATTGTAAGAACCATAAGAATCCGTATACAAAAACTACGATATAAAGCAATGGGCGAATCTAGTGTTGTAGTTATGGGTGCATGTGTACCCAGTATAATATTTATATTTAAAATTTAGTAAACAAAATTCTAATGTTTACATTAGTTGAGATGGCTAAAATCCACCAGTGCCCCCCACTTAAACCCAAGATCAAATCCCCTTACACTCTTTAATATTGTTTCTTTACCAATTGTGCATCCAGTAAAATTATTATATGGCTTCACCCCTGTATACATCATGTATAAACGATAAATAAAAACGATATTAAATGAAAGCCTATAAAACGAGACCTTAAAAACATGTTTTTGAAAACAAAGCATGGAGACAAAACTTGATCTCTTTCATTAACTTAATAAATCGCTCGTATTGTGACGATATGAATCAAATTTTGAATCCCATGATACAACCGTGGCGAGACTTTTTCGCAACATCTGAAATATAATTTACAGTATAGTTCTACGTTAGACTTTTAAGACTTACTTTTGTAGAAGAGAAGAAGAATACATAGATTGTTGAAGATGTGTTCAAATTTTAAACCAAAACTATATTGGATATTATTACATAACAGTTCATAGTTAATCTACCAATAATTAGAATATTATTGCAAGAAAGATATATCAATGCAAAATACAAAATTGGTTCCTATCAAATGAAGCAACAACACCACGATTTAGGAAACCCAGGACGAGAAACACATTCACCGTACGTGTACCGGATGTACCCTGTTCATGGTGGATTTACACAATCCTGGTAACATTTGCGGGATCCATAATTTGGCGTACACATGGATTCACATTTTCTTTGGTTGAAATGGTCTCTCTCTCTCTCTCTCTCTCTCTCTCTCTCTCTCTCTCTCTCTCTCTCTCTCTCTCTCTCTCTCTCTCTCAAGCTAAAATTCTAGACCCGAACTTCGTGACAAATAAAATAAAATAAAAATTTATTGTGATAAATTTGTTTTTATAAGCTTTGTTTTTTTTAAAGCCTGATCGAACATAATGTATTAATCTCTTTAGTAAAAAAACAATTTTCTAAAATAAAACATTTAATTTTTGTTGTTGTAAATATAACATTACTAGTTTAAATCTCTCTCTCTCTCCTAAGCTAAAATTCTAGACCCGAACTTCGTGACATATAAAATAAAATAAAAATAAAAATTTATTGTGATAAATTTGTTTTTATAAGCTTTGTTTTTGTTTTTAAAGCCTGGTCGAACATAATGTATTAATCTCTTTAGTAAAAAAAACAATTTTCTAAAATAAAACATTTAATTTTTTCCAATAATCGGACAATTGATATTGACGCGACTCTGCAAGGGAGAAAAATTTATTTATCATTTGCACCAATCACAAGGGATCGGGTATGGGAAGGTCTAACTCGAACAAGTATATCACGCTCAGGTCCGTGGAAAATAATTGGGGGTTTAAATGAATTGAAAGGTAATAATGAGAAACAAGGGGGAATTTTAAGAGATGCATCAAATCCGGGGAAGATGACTGGGTTTAGGCTTCATTATTTTTGGTTCAGGTTTTTTTGGGACCTACTATTGTTAAATCGGTGGTACAAGGTTGTTTCAATGACGGTTTCTATTCTATATATAAAAACACCCTCGAGATCTACTTCTTGCCAATTAGGAATCTTCCACGCGTTATGGGAGCAGAACTACGTTGGAAGGATAGTGGAAACACTTCGGGTCGTCGAAAGAACGGATCAGGTTGAATGGATCCAAATGGAGCAAAAAACATTACATACTGATTAATTTATGAGAATCCTTAGTTGGAACTGCCAGGGACTTGGGAATAAGTATACCATAGGTTATCTTAGGGAGGTGTGGAAGAAACATAAACCTGAGTTTTTGTTTCTTTCAGAAACTAAACAAGATTTCTCTTTTATGCAAAAATTTCAGTTGCATCTCGGCTATAATAAATTATTCACGGTTGAGCCGCGTGGTGCGAGCGGAGGACTGGCTTTATATTATGATGATTCCTATAGTGTTACGGTCTTATACTCTAGTAATCGAATAATTGATATCGAGGCAACAATACAAGGGAAAAAAGTATTCTTATCATTTATATATGGTGATCCGATACCAAAAAAGAGAGACCAAGTTTGGGAACGGTTAACACGGACGAGTCTAACAAGAGCGGATCCCTGGTTCATAATAGGGGATCTAAATGAAATAACCGGAAATAACGAAAAACAAGGTGGAAATTTAAGACCCGCTTCATCCTTTGTGTCATTTAACCTGATGATACAACACTGCGGTTTTCTGGAATTTCAATGTTTGGGTAACACGATGTCCTGGCGAGGAAAACGAAACTCGAAAATCGTGCGGTGTCGTCTGGATAGGGCCTTAGCAAACGAGGATTGGCATGAGATTTTCTCCCATTCATTCGTAGAATACTTAGCAATGATTGGGTCGGATCATAGGCCGATCGTCGCCACTATAGAGGATAAAATACCCCGGAAACGGGGTCAGTTTCGGTTCGATAAACGGTGGATTGGGCGGGATGGTCTGATGGAAACAATAGCAAAGGGCTGGGAAATTAACACAGCGGGAAGCGGGACTCTCTTTATAGAGAAAATAAATAATTGCCGGAGGGAAATTTCAAAGTGGCGGAAAACCAATTTGCCATATGGCAAAGAGAAAATTAGGGACTTACAACAAGCATTAGAGGTGATTCAAAATGATGATAATAGTACAAATGAGGAACTCATGGATATTACGAGGACTCTGAAAGAGGCTTACTTGGATGAGGAATTATTCTGGCAACAGAAGAGTCGCACCCTATGGGCAACGGTGAGGGACAGAAATACAAAGTTTTACCACGCGCAAGTTAAAACACGCAGGGCGAGAAATCGAATCTCGGGACTACATGATGCATCAGGAGCTTGGGTTACTTCAGACAAAGATGTAGAACAAGTAGCGGTAAACTATTTCGAGGAATTATTCACATCCACCTCACCGAGGGATTTTGAGGAGGCCCTCAGTGAGATTCCAGCATTAGTTTCGGAACAAGATAATGATATGCTTACTGCAAAGGCCACGGAAGAGGAAGTTCGTAGAGCACTTTTCATGATGCATCCAGAGAAGGCTCCGGGCCCGGACGGGATGACGGCTTTATTTTTTCAAAGATCATGGCATATAATAAAGTCAGATGTAGTAGATCTGGTTAACGGTTTTCTGGAAACAGGTTCCTTTGATCAAAGGCTGAACATGACTAACATATGCCTAATACCTAAAACGGGAAGACCAACTCGTATGACGGATTTAAGACCTATAAGTTTGTGTAATGTGGGGTATAAGATCATCTCGAAAGTGTTATGTCAGAGGCTAAAGATATTGCTACCGGATCTGATTTCTGAGACTCAATCAGCTTTTGTATCAGGGCGACTGATATCAGATAATATTCTGATTGCCCAGGAGATGTTCCACGGATTACGAACCAATAATTCTTGCAAAAGCAAGTTCATGGCAATCAAGACGGATATGAGCAAAGCATATGATCGAGTTGAATGGACTTTCATTGAACACCTATTGAGGAAATTTGGTTTTGCGGAAAAGTGGATTTCAGGGATGATGTGGTGCATACAATCGGTACAATATAAGGTACTCATTAACGGTAATGCCAAAGGACAAATAACGCCATTCAGAGGATTGCGGCAAGGCGACCCATTATCTCCATACTTATTCATCCTCTGCACGGAGGTCTTGATAGCCAATATTCGGAAAGCAGAAAGGGAGAAATCACTTACGGGGCTAAAGGTAGCGAGAGCAGGTCCAGCGATTTCACACTTACTCTTTGCGGATGATAGTCTTTTTTTCTGTAAGGCTACGGTACAAGAGTGTCACACTATATTACATATACTTAAGCAATACGAGCTGGTCTCAGGGCAAAAAATTAATTTTTCAAAATCTTCTTTAAATTTCGGACACACGGTTCCAGGAGCGGTACAGGACGAGATAAAACTATTGCTAGGAATCCAAAATATGGGAGGGACGGGTACTTATCTGGGTCTGCCGGAAAGTCTCGGAGGGGCAAAGAGCAGGATTTTCAATTTTGTTGTCGAAAGACACAATGATCGAGTCAACGGGTGGACATCCAGACTCCTGACCAAAGGAGGTAAAGAGGTTCTACTTAAATCGGTAGCCACGGCTATGCCGACTTTCGTCATGTCATGTTTTCGGTTACCTAAGTCTATTGTCGCAAAGCTAACCAGGGCGGCAGCTCGGTTCTGGTGGAGCTCAGACGGTCAACAGAAAGGAATGCATTGGATGGCATGGAAGAAGATGTGCCGACATAAGTTAGACGGCGGAATCGGATTTCGATCAATAGAGGAATTCAATACATCATTACTGGCAAAACAGCTATGGCGGTTAATGGAACAACCAGAATCGCTTTTCGCTCGGGTTTTTAAGGGACGGTACTATCGGAACACAGACCCTTTAGACCCTATCAAGTCTTACTCCCCGTCCTTTGGATGGAGGAGTATAATTTCGGCTAGACCACTGGTTACAAAAGGGCTCATCAAAAGAGTTGGTTCAGGGGGCACCATATCAGTATGGAATGACCCATGGATACCATCCTCTCCCCCGAGGTCAGCAACATGCAAAGGGTACAATTATTACCCAAATCTCAGGGTCAACCATTTGGTTGATCCAGCGACACAAACGTGGAATCTGGATTTGATAAACGCAATCATCGAACCGGCCGATGTGGAACTGATACGGGGAATACACATCAGTAGCATATATCGACCAGATACGAATGGTTGGCATTATACGAAATCAGGGAAATATACGGTAAAGTCGGGGTATCAGGTGGGCCAACAACTTACAGATATCATCGACAACTACTTTCTCGGTCCAGACATTAAGAAGCTACAGGCTCAATCATGGAAATTGACTTGTCCACCGAAATTACGACATTTCATATGGCAAGCAATCTCAGGGTGTCTGTCGGTCACAGCAAACCTACGCGCTAGAGGAATAAATTGTGGCACACAATGTTCGAGGTGTGGTGAGGAGGAGGAAACGATCAACCATGTATTGTTTGAATGCCCACCAGCACTACAAACATGGGCACTCTCTCATATTCCATCGGCCCCGGGAGTTTTCCCGATGACATCGGTTTTCGCAAATTTTGATCATCTATTTTGGAGACTTCCAGATGAGGAAAAAAATACACTGTTTCCGTGGATTGTGTGGAACATCTGGAAAGCAAGGAACGACAAGGTGTTCTCAAATGTAGATAGAAACCCACAAGAGATCCTGAGGATAGCGGAAACAGAAACAGCAACTTGGGAAGCGGCACAAAATAGTGAACCTGATATATATCCCCAACAACCGGGTCTCACTAACGGAATAAATGAACAAAATGAATACAACGGTTTCACATGCTATATTGACGGATCATGGAAGGAAGGGGATAAATTTTCTGGTTTAGGTTGGTTCTGCTTTCAGGAGGGACTTGAAGGAAAGATTATGGGGGCCCGTAATCTACGAAGAAGCCTATCCCCGCTACACGTGGAATTGGAAGCGCTCATCTGGGCGATGCATTGCATGATTACAAACCACAAGACGGCGATAGCTTTTGCTACAGACTGCTCAGAGTTGGTGAAGATGGTGTCTACACCGAAGGAGTGGCCGGCTTTTACGATACAGCTGGAGGAGTTCAAGAGGAGCAAGGAGGTTTTCACCTTTTTCTCTATCTCACAAATCCCGCGCACAAGCAACACAGTGGCAGACAAGTTAGCACGAGGTGCTCGAGTCTACCCATCAGATTTCACCCATGTAAATTCAATACCCCCGACTTGGTTCACCGAGTAGGGTTAGGTATTAATGCTGTTGACAAAAAAAAAAAAAACATTTAATTTTTTTTTTTTGTAAATATAACATTACTAGTTTAAATTTCTAATAATATCATAAAATGGAATTTAAACATAATATTTTAATTTTGTTTATAATTAATTTATGGTAAATATGTATTTTATAGAACGTTTCCTTGCGGACCTTGCGTTGTGTTGAGTCAGGATGCTCATAATTTTCTCTTCCATATGCCTTGTCGCTCGATCGGTTTCAGTTGTTCACATGTCTAAATAACAAGTCATTTAGCCAGGCGTTATTATTTCAAATGTAGTTGTATATCTAAAAATAGAAAGCAATTGGAAGGGTCATTTCGGGATGGAAATTAGCATGTCCATCGAAACTGCAACATTTCATTTGGCATACCATTTTGGGATGCCTTTCGGTTTCAGCGAATTTACGCGCTAGAGGAATAAATTGTGATACACAATGTGCACGGTGTGGAGCGGAAGGGGAAACAATTAATCATGTTCTTTTTGTATGCCCACCGGCGTTACAAACATGGGCACTCTCCCATATTCCATCGGCCCCGGGAGTTTTTCCGATGACATCGGTTTCTCAAATTTTGATTATCTTTTCTGGAGACTCCCAAAAGAGGATAAGAACGCAACTTTCCCTTGGATTGTGTGGAATATTTGGAAAGCAAGGAATGGTAAGGTCTTCTCAAATGAGGATAGAAACCCACAAGAGATAATAAGGATAGCGGAAACGGAGGCCATAACTTGGGAAACGGCACAAATTTGTGAACTGGACATAGTTTCTCAACAAATCGGTCATAATACGGCGATGACTCAATATGATGAATACGATGGACTGAAATGCTATATTTATGGCTCGTGGAAGGAAACGGATAACTATTCTGGCTTAGGATGGCACTGTTTTCAGGAAGGAGCCGAAGGAGCCATAATGGGATCACGAAATTTGCGAAGAAGTCTTTCCCCGCTACACGTAGAATTGGAAGCGATCATCTGGGCGATGCATTGCATGATTGCAAATCAGAAGATGGAGATAATTTTTGCAATAGACTGCTCAGAGCTGGTGAAGATGGTGTCTACACCCAAGAAGTGGCCGGCTTTTACACTACATTTGGAGGAGTTCGCGAGGAGAAAGGAGGATTTCACATTCTTCTCTATCACACATATCCCACGCGCAACTAACAGAGTGGCAGACAAGTTAGCACGAGGTGCTCGAGTCTACCCATCAGATTTCATTTATGTAAACTCGATACCCCCGGTTTGGTTTACTGAATCGGTATAGGTATTTAGGCTGTTGACAAAAAAAAAAGCAATTGGAAGGGATAATCCCGCGCATATTGAGTTTACCTCTACCTTACCCGTTACTCGTTTGAGGAGCATCGGGTTGCCGTTTACTCACCTTTCTGGGTATTGTTGCCCATCAATTGTTATTTACCTTCCCGGGCATGACTGCCTAGTTTATGTCGTTTGTTTGTTAAGAAGTATATATGTTACTATTTAAATAACTCATCTTGCTATTACCGTACTCTCCATATTACATGGCATGAGTTGGCGGGCTCATGAAAAAATGACCCTTATTGAGCTCCAGACCAGTCATCTCTTTACTTCTCACTCACTCGATTCGAGTCAATGGTTTTGGGAAAAGGTAGCCACACATAAGCTATCCTAACATGTCATATGGTTCGACCATTTAGCCTTGTAACCGCACTCTCTTTTAGTGGCACATTTTTAAATCTAATGGCCAATGACTAATCTATTACATGTAGCATCACATGATTCGCCTTTCCCATAGGAAAGTATTATCCCCAACACATACCAAACTAATATAAATGTCACAAAACCTGAAGAGTATTCTTTTTACCTATCTTTCATTATAATAAATTGGGTAGACTCCGGATAGAATACAAATCCAAGCGGACAAATAGACATGTCCCATGAACCATCAAACCAAAAGAGGAAGAGAAGGTGAAATACAGAAATACAACTAAAACAAAACAAAAACAAAGACTCAAAAACATTCAAACTAAACAGTTTATACCTTGTTAAAACTAAAAGTTTCGAATTATTTTAAAAATTTGCGTATTAAAAACTCCTTTTTATTCATTCCATATTTTATAATTTAAAATTTTGGGTAAATTGGCTCAATATACATATATGATTCTTTTATTAGATAGCATATACAGTATGTGATATTATGTGACATTATTCATCATAAGATAGCATATACAATATGTGGTATTAGCGGATAACTATTCACCAAGAGATATTCACTTGAAAAAGAACATTTGAAGGAAAAAAAAATAGATGAAAGACAGTCTTCGAGTCCTATAAGCTAAAATTCTAGACCCGAACTTCGTGACAAATAAAATAAAATAAAAATACAAATTTATTGTGATAAATTTGTTTTTATAAGCTTTGTTTTTAAAGCCTGATCGAACATAATGTATTAATCTTTTTTCTTTTCTTTTTCTTGAAATGTTATTATTATTGATCAACAAAAAAGACTGAGTATTTACAAGCAATAGGGAAATTGGACAGTTTTAATATGAAAACCTCAGGCTAAAAATCAGAGCATAGAGAGGTGGTAAAGCCAGAGCAAGAGAAGCTGTGTGGTGCGTCTATGACATGAGAGAATTCCATTGATTGATGAGACCATTACTTGCGGGGTTCAGATCATGGTGGAGAGAGATGAGTCTATTGCTTATTCCTGTGCTGATGGTTTGTGAAAGGAACTGAGGAGAATGAGACGGACTGTGATGCCGTCTCGCGTTCCTTTCTTTCCATATCCCGTAGATCAAAGCTTGGAATGTTAAGCGAAGAAGCAGAGCATCCTCTCGATTGAGCCTATTGTGTTGTATCGAATGCTGAGTGATTTTACAATCTGGGTTAATTCGTGGTCCTAGTAGGCGCGAAGCGAGGAGGGACCAGACCGTGAACGAGAACGGATAACCAAAGGAGAGATGAGCTCTAGTCTCATTTGGCTAACCACATAAGACACACGATTGTACAATTCCCCATAGACGACAGCGTTCTCCCGTAGCTAGTTTGTCGCGAATGGCAAGCCAAGTCATAAATGATTGACGAGGAACGACTTGAGGAAACCAGACAATTCCACGCCAATAAACCTGGAGCCCCTGAGAGTGAATCTGATGCCAAGTTTTTGACGAAGAGAACTCACTTTTGTAAAGATCAGAGCTGTGGTTCCAGAGAATATTATCCGCACCTGCTCCGGGAGACGGAATTGGAGCAGATCTGAGTTGATGTAGTAACTCTTGGAGGTGTTGGCCACAACGTCGACGAACAAGCCAGGACGATCCATTTGTTGCTTCAGCGACTTTAGCGTTGCGATTGATACCAAGGATTCTGGGACCTATGTCACCTGTGATTGATATAAGAGGACCAATAGGGAGCCAATGATCGAACCAGAATGAGGTTGCATTCCCATCCCGAACTTCGGAACGAATAAAAGATCGTGCAAGCGGCCTCAATTTGAGAAGTTTTCTCCAAATCCAGGATCCTCTTGTCGTTTTTTCTGAAATATCCCAAAACGATGACTGACGGAGGAGATATTCATGGGTCCATTGTACCCAAAGCGAACTTGTGTTTTCAAAAAGTCTCCAGATTAGTCTGAGAGAGAATAGCCGAGCGGTATCGTACATTCGCTGAATTCCCAGACCCCCTTCGATTTTTCGTAGACAGACATCTTCCCATGCTACCTTTACCCTTGAGGTAATATGAGGGGATCCCGACCAAAGGAATGCGGAACACATGCTTTCAATGCTGGCATAACATCTTTTCGGTAGTTTGAATGCTGAGCTCCAGAAATTGGTGATGCTTGTGATAACGGATTGGATGAGTTGGAGCCTCCCGGAGAATGACAGAGATTTGCTGGACCAAGATAGCATACAAGTTCTGATACGATCTAGCAAAGGCTCGTAATCGAGACGGGTCATACTTTTAGTCGTGAGAGGGAGACCCAAGTACCGTATAGGAAGCTTATCAAGCGGTATTGCGAGCTCATGTGCCTTAACCGTTAGAGTACTCGGTGTAGAGCCGGTGATAAATAGGGATGATTTTGTAGCATTAATTGCTAATCCGGATTCGTATTCGAAGTCATTTAAAACATCAACGATTCCTTGAAGAGAAGAGGCTGTTCCATCCGTAAAGACGATCATGTCGTCCGCAAAACTGAGGTGGGTGAGGGAGAGTTTGCTGCACATCGGGTGAAATCCAAACTGACCCGCATTTGCTGCTCTATCTAGCCTGTGAGATAATACATTTATGGCGATGACAAACAGATAAGGGGAAAGGGAACAACCTTGGCGAAGCCCACGGTAGCTGGTAAAGAACCCCTCCAGCTCCCCATTAACACACACAGAGAAATAAGCTGTGGAGATGCAGCTATAGATCCAAGAAACGAAAATTTCCGGGAGCCTCATAGCATATAGGACCTCGATAATGAAATCACATCGGACAGTATCAAAGGCCTTGGTGATGTCGATCTTAAGTGCACATCGAGGCAAGATAGATGTCTTATGGTAATCTTTAATAAGTTCGGTGGCCAATAGCACGTTCTCCAGGAGAAGACGACCCTTTATGAACGCGCTTTGATTGGGTAGCATCGCTTCCGGCAGTAGGGCTTTAAGTCTATTGGCGAGAATTTTTGATATGACCTTGTACATCAAATTGCAGCATGCGATAGGCCGATAATCTTTCATCGTGTTGGACTTTATGCGCTTAGGAATTAGGGCAAGGACAATAGCATTTATTCCGTGCGGCATCACCCCATTCAGGAAAAAAGACTGCCCAGCCGTAATGAAATCATCTCCAATAATAGACCAGGCAGCAACATAGAATTCTTTAGTGTATCCGTCAGTCCCTGGCATTTTATTGGCTTGCATAGAAAGTAGTACTTGCTTAATCTCTTCCTTGGATACTGGAAAGATCAGATTGTCTGCCGTCTCCCTCGAGCATTGGATATTCAATAGCTCTGTGAGTTCATCGTAGTTTTGAGGAGCGGCATTTGATGTTTGTTGGAGAAAATCCTTAAAGTAATTTGCAGCTTCTTTTTTTATTTCTCCCGGGTCAGTAATAACCAGCCCCTCAGCGTTGAGGAGCCTCTTTATTGAATTTCTTGCCTTCCGAACTTGGACTGCCCGATGATAGACTTTGGTGTTGCGGTCTCCGTGTTGAAGCCAAGAGATTCTGGACTTTTGCTGAAAATATTTCTCCTCGATGTCTACGAGATGTTCCCATTGCCTTGCAGCAACATATTCCGCCTCAAAATTTGCAGTACTAGGGTCAAGTAGAAGAAGTTTATGTCGTTCACAGAGGACCTCAAAAGCTTCACGAGTCCGTTTAGTGATGTCACCATACCGATCATGGTTCAGGGCTCGGAGAAGCGGTTTTAAGAGTTTTAGCTTTCGATGGAAGCGGAGCAGGGCAGTATGGGAGTGAAACAGAGGCTCTGTACCAGACCAAAAAGCCGCAACGTTGTCCAAGAAAAGCGGATGCTCTGCCAAGTAATTGAAGAATTGGAAATGGTGTCGTTTCTGTGTTGAGTTTTGCTCCATTCTCACTAAAACACAGGAGTGATCGGAGATGCCATTAGCTTTGAAATGGGCTGAGGAGTGGGGGAATTTGATATTCCAGTCAGTATTCACCAGGGCACGGTCTAGCTTTTTACCAATGGGATCACGGTCTCGATGATTCCACCAGGAAAATTTGGGTCCCGTATAATCCAGATCTGCGAGCTCACAGTCCGATACAAGAGTTTGGAAATCAAACATACCTGCTTGATCTCCCAAGTAGTCCATCTGTCGAGAGTGTTCGTCAGAGCTGAGGGTCACATTAAAGTCTCCAAGGATGATCCAGGGGACGTTTTGTGAGGCAAAGAGATCTCGGTTGTGCCTGATTTCGTCCCAAAGAATCTGACGGTCAGCACAGAAATTTGAAGCGTAGACACACGAACAGAGAAATTCCTCTCCCGGTGTCATACGTATCCATACAGTAATCATCCGAGGGTTCATGTACTGGGTAGTAAGTGATACATCCTCCGATCCTAGAAGCCAAATGCGGCCTAAGCGGTGGTAGTAGTAATTAGTAACTCGATGCCATCCCGGAAAAACATAATCGATAATGGCAGAGCTGTTGCTCTCAGCAACACGAGTTTCCAGTAGGCATCCAAAAGCAGGCTTAACTGATCGTAACCATGATCGAACTTTATCTTGTTTGCGCATTTTATTGAAACCTCGAGTATTCCACACAAAGAACGACGACATGATCATTAGTTCCTCCGTGAGGAGGACTTTTTGTTGTTGTTTTGTTGCTGGGGAACTTGCGGCTCTTTTCTTGAAATAATAGGTTTTTTAGGAGCTTTGCTTCTGTCTCGATGCCCAGTATTAAGTTTTGGCTTGTGTAGGATCGTAGGGAGGTCATCCTCTGAGGCGGAGGAGCTCTCATTACTCAATTCCTTTGTTTCTGTTTCCCCTGCTATTTCCCCCTCCTCTGTTTCATTATTTTCTTCGTTGAGAGCGAGAATATTGTAATGCGATGGGGGAGATATGTTGGCGGGGTTATCCTTTGTGTCGTTTGTCTTGATCCAATTTCGAGGGCTTGAGTTTTTCCCTCCTTTCGTGACTGTAGTACAGGCTACGACTGTAGTTTTAGATTCCTCTTCCTTGTTACCAGTAGATTCGGGAACGGTAGTAATCTCAAGGGCACTGGCCTTGTCTTCAGTGTTGATGTGTACATGCTCTGCTTCCGGCACTATATTCACCGGCAACGACTGTTCTGGAATCAAACTGTTGTCAGCTTGTTCCACTCTCGAATTAGTCTTATTGCTTTGTATCAACACAGTTCCCTTCTTCAGCTTATCATAGTCCGGTTCAGAGTGACCCCAAGCATTACAGGAATCACATCGTGACGGCAACCTGGGATAGCTCACAGCTATTTTGATGTCTGGTTCAAATTTCAGACAAATCAGCGTTGGGAGAGGCTTGTCCACATTGACAACCACAAGTATTCTGGCCATATCTAGACGAACACATCTCTCAGTATTGAGATGGAGTTTCTGGGAGGAGCCAATGATGTTACCTAGGAATTTCAAGCCGACTTCAGAGTACAGGTGATCCGGCACGTCTGTGAAGTCAACCCATAAGTGCATAGAGGTGAGATCTGGTCTGACACTAGAAGTACGAGGATTCCATTCCTGTACGATCAAAGGAATATCAGAGATATGCCAGAAGTGGCGTTGTAGCACCCGAGAACGGGTTTGTGCATTTTCAATTCGGAAGAGAACTGTTCTGGGATTTAGAAATTGTGCATCAATCATAGAGGATTTGTCCTGTGAGGACCAGATGCGGTTGACGGTGGCCTGAACCTTCCCAATGTGGGGGCGTCACCTATGAAGTATCTGACGACATAGTTTGTCCAGAGGGGCTGGGAGTGCTGAAGAACCTCTTTGGGTATTGATGCTTGAGCAATACTGTTGGTAATTTCGACATCAGTAACATAGGAAGGCGAAGAGGATGCGTTTTCGGAGAGGATTTGTAACCAGGACGTTGAACGGGGGGATGTGGTATGAGGCGACGGGGAAGAAGCTGCTTTGGGGAGATGCTGCTGCGACGGAGGGATCTCTGACGGCGTAGGGGACCCCATGGCCGGAGGCGGCCTAGGGGAGGGAAGCGTGAGGGAGACGAAAAAAGGAAAGTATCGCCCCTAAACCCTAATCGCCAGACAAAAAACGAGTGTCCATAATGTATTAATCTCTTTAGTAAAAAACAACTTTCTAAAATAAAACATTTAATTTTTTTGTTGTTGTAAATATAACATTACTAGTTTAAATTTCTAATAATATCATCAAAATGGAACTTAAACATAATATTTTAATTTTGTTTATAATTAATTTATGGTAAATATGTATTTTATACAATTATAATTTTTTTATTATTTTAAAATTTAAATTTGATATGTTAAATAAACTTTGATTGGTATCTATTTTAGTGTAAAAAAGAAGAAAATAAAGTAAATATTGAAGGAGCTGCTCATATAATGAGCGTAAATCTTTCCACCACCTCTTTTAAGCAGAGGGATTGTGAAGATTCTTGCCTGAATCTGTCACGCTCTCTCTTGTGACTTGAATCAATTGAATCTTTGTATGAAATCAGAACGAGAAAGAAATAGAAAACAGATACGACACAGGAGTTAACGAGTTCAGGCCCGTAATTGGAACCCTACGTCTCGCCGGTGATATCATACTGGAATCCACTATTGTCGGCTGAACTCAGCCACTGGTTTTACAGATTACTCGTCTCTCTCTCTCTCTCTCTCTCTCTCTCTCTCTCTCTCTCTCTCTCTCTCTCTCTCTCTCTCTCTCTCTCTCTCTCTCTCGATCTTATCTCCTCTCTTTACAACAAGAATGAACAACATTCCAGAGACGATAAGTCGACCTAAGCTATATACAATCACCAGCTCAATCACATGTGTGAATAAGTGACTAATGAGAGAAAGCCATATGTCAATAGTGGATCTACCTCAAGACTCTCTTGACGAGTCCGAGTCTTCAACACACTTAGCTATTTCTCAGCTCTGTGTTGGCTTCACTTGAAGCTTCCTAACTTGGCTTCTCCTTCTCTTGATCTCTGTCTATATGATATATCATGATTTTTACCCGTTTTAAGCCATGATATAAGTCCTTTTTATAGAGTCCTTTGGAGTCTTGTAGAGTCTTTTCAGGTTTTAGGTACGTTTGGAACATTATTGGAGATATTGAAGCATTCTGGAGCTTTTTGGAGTCAAGCAGAGATCATGTAGCTGAGACACCGATTTGATGTCTGAGTATCGATCGACACACTGATGGTATCGATCGATACCCGTCGAAGAAACCGAAGGATCTCAACTTATTTGAAGATTTAAGAAACTGCGAATTGCCCCATAAGATTTTATTATTTACAAGAAACCCCAAAACGTGTCTTAGATTATTTATTAAGTTTTTTAGCCACTTTTGTGGCTAAGTTTTATTCTACACTTGAATTTTACTTTAGTTTTTGGTGAGAGAGCTTTTGAGGGACACAAGTCTGAAACTCTGTTAGTCCGAGAGAAGATTTCGAACCCCTGTTTTACTCTCTTTCTTATTATTTATTCAATGATTTATTAAAACATGTTTATTTTTCCAATTTCCATGTCTGAGTAGATCTCATGTTAGGTTTAGGGTTCTCATAAGGGATTTCTTTGACTGTTGGGTTGATTAGTTGTTTAGGGTTCATAATCTGAATTAGTTCTTCACCATAGGTTGTTCTCATAGCTAATTCTGGATTGAACACCTAGAACTTAGATCTTAGGTTAATCGGTTAGGCACGAGAGTGCAATTGAGAAACCTGATAGAATTTAGGGTGAGCAAAATAACTATTCGTAAAGAGATTTGGTTTAGTTGTTTTGTGAACAAATCAAACTTGAACTAAAAGCTGGTTTAGACTTTAGGATTCGCAAAGAGATTTGGAATTCTAAGATTTAGACTTAGATAATTATCACAACGAGAGTTTGTTAATTATACTTTAGTGATTTGAGTTCAAGAACCGTGCATAACATGTACACTGATTAGTTAGTTTATCTACATTCATTGATTTTCTGAGAAATACCTTGAACCTATCTTTCTTCAATTGAACTTACAACTTTAATTTACGTATCTGTTTTCAACTCCATTGATCAATTAGCTTGATTTTCATCTATATAATCTATTGTGTGTTTCCTTGAGTATCTGTGGATTCGATCCCTAAGTATTACAATCGACAAAGCTTTAGTACTTTTAGGGTATTAATTTGCACTTATCAAATTTGGCGCCGTTGCCGGGGAATCAATTCACTATTAGATTTTAGTTTGAGAATTTCGACTAAGTTCGCCCCAGTATCGATCGATACTCTAGTAGTATCGGTCGATACCTGTTGTGAATTTTTTTTGTTACTTTCGTGCCTTGTCTAGTGTGTTTCAGGTGTATGCCCACTCGCGAAACCAAGAGGAACAAGAGCACTCAGCTAGTCGATCTTTCCAACAATGAGCTAGCAAATTTGGAACGTGCAAACAGGAAAGCAAAGAAGCCAGCATAGATGAACAATCCAGTGGTATTGATTCGTGATGGTGTTGGAGCTTTGAGATACCAAGAGGGTCAATTGTGCAATGAGAGAGGGAAGCGATTTGATGAAGCTGGAAACATCATTGTCCCTGCAGCTGTTGTGAACGAAGGGAATGATGTGGTTGGTCGTTGTTGAACGATTGGTGAGTACAACAGGCCTGGTCAGGTCTATGCCAATCGATCAGCGATTCGCCCTCCTGCTTTTCAGAGGAATGACTTTGAGCTGAAACCTGCATACTTCACTTTTGTGGGTCAGCACCTTTTTCACGGTCTTTCTCATGAACACCCTATGGATCACATTGAGAGGTTTGAAGATTTGGTTACAAGCATCAAATGCAAAGGAGTATCATATGATTACCTTTTCTGTAAGCTCTCCCCATACTCTCTTGGTGGGGATGCAGCTTATTGGTTGAAGCAGGTGCCAGCTGGATCACTGACTACTTGGGAGGAGACCAAGAATGCGTTCTTGAACAATTTCTATGATGATGCAAGGTCTGAGGAGCTTAGGAATAAAATCTCCCAGTTTTCTCAAGGCCCCACTGAGGTGTTCAAGGCTGCTTGGATGAGATTCAGATCATATCAGAGAGATTGTCCACATCACGGGTACTCTAATGTTCAGTTGATGGGTTTCTTCTTCAGAGGAATTGATTGGAGGTATCAGATGGCTTTGGATGATTCGAGCAATGGAAACTTCAACACCAAGTATCCTGACGATGCTTATGTACTGATTGAGAACTTGGCGTCTAGTAATAGCACCAAGAATGCAGACTTTGAGCACAAGAAGCAAGCTGGTAACATAGAAGGTTCGCAGATTGCTGAGGTTCATGCCAAGTTAGATTCTATGCACAATCTTCTGATGGGAAAAACAACGAAGGTTGTTCACTTTGCTGAAGACGTTGAGGTGTTCAATGAGGATGAAGTAGAGGATGTTAACTACATTGGTGGTTCTGGTTTTCAAAGTCAGAGGAATCAATACAACAACAACCGAAACTTCAAAAAAAATTCTCAGCAAGTAGGGTCGAATCAGTTTGTCCAGAAACCTTTCCAGAATAGTGGTTATGCCAGGAACTATGGGAATTCATCTTATCAGCCTATACCTTCTAAAACCCCTGAGAGCAAGATTGAATCTATGCTTTAACAGCTAGTTCAAGGACAGCAACAGATCAAAGTGGATTTCAATGGAATGATGGATGTTATGTACAAGGATCTGAGTGGAAAGATCGAGGCTCTCGGTACTCATTAGAAGATGCTGAAAACTCAAGTAACTCAAACTGCAGCAGCTGTCAAGGGAAAGATGGTTCATTCACAGAATAAATACGTCAATGCAATCACCTTAAGAAGTGCAGGAAATTTCAAAAACCCTGTAGAAGATAACGATGAGGATTCTGAAATCGCCCGAGTATCAATCGATACTCTTCCTGTGTCGATCGATACCCGCTCTGAGGTCGATACCACTACTTTGTGTCGATCGATACCCCTTGCAGACTAAGCCGGAAATTGTGAAAAAAACTGGAGATAACAGAGGAATGTGTCTACAAGAATAAGGTGCCATATCCTAGACCACCTAGACATCTCATGAATCCCATCACTGCGGAGAAGTTACTTGCTTTTGAGAAGATGGTGAGGAGAATTCCCCATACTATATCTTTCGAAGAAGCTTTTGAAAATCGCCCTTTGGAATGTTACTTCCGAGATTGCAGAGAAACTGAGAAAGAGATCAAGGCAATCTTCATCAAGGTAAGAAGCACACCACCACCGATGAAGCAGTTGACTAAGAGGGAATACCCATGCAAAGTTTCAGTTCCATGCTCTATCTCTGGAGTTGAATTCAAGGAATCTCTCGTTGATTCAGGGTCTAACGTCAATGTCATGTCAAAGGCACTTGCAGAGAGGTTGAAAATTGGTGATATTAGATCTACTCAGATGACTCTCGCATTCGCGAACTCTTCCACCTCAGTTCCATATGGTACAATCACTGATTTGCTGGTTAAAGTAGGAGATTGTCTGGTTCCTGCTGATTTTCAGGTTATGGAGATGAGTGCAAGATCTAGTATGCCTTTGATTCTTGGAAGACCGTTCATGGCTACGGTTGGTGCAGTTATAGACACGCCTGTTAGGAGGATCTTGTTCTCATACATTGACGAACAGGTCTCCTACAAAGCCATTCCTTCTAGAAGAGCTCCTAAGCATATCTCTTGCATCACTGTTGTCATAGGATAAACATTGATGGTTGATCTTTTGGACGAGCCTTATGATGAGCCAACTGTCATAGATGTTTTAGATGGTCCCTCTATCATCACCAAGGAACACATCAAAACGGCAAAGGCAAAGAAGAAGGTGAAGAACAAAAGAGTCGAGAGTGCTACCCATGTGACCTTAACCCCTCAGAAGTGTGATGGAGATTCGATTGAGTATAAGGTGAAGTGCAAAGGAACCTCAAAACCATTCTCTAAGGCTAGAGTTATTCTTACTCCGGAGCTGAAAGAGAAAGGACATGAGGTTGTGGAAAGCATGTTGAGCAGAACTCTGAAGCTGGAAATGTCAAGTTGTGGATCTTGTTTGGGAGCAAGTTCTCATTCTTATCCTGAATGATCGTCCGTCAAGTCAAGCTCGTGACGTAACACAAGCGCTTGGTGGGAGGCAACCTATTGGTGAGTTTGTATATAAATCTTTTTATTTTTTTTATTTTTGGGTTTTGTGTTTTGTGTCAGGATAAACAAGGAGAAACATGACTTGCCATCGACCAAATCGCCCTGGTATCGATCGATACTCCCCGTGTATCGATCGATACCCCATACGCTTACTAAATGTTGAGAAGAGCTCAATGTATCGACTTACGTCTGGTATCGATCGATACCAGGTCGTGTATCGGTCGATACACCTGTCCCAGATCGGTAACTCCTTCCTTTTCCTCACAATCCTACTATGTTCTTTTGTTGCTTTCACCAATCTTAGGCTAGATAACACTGGGGACAGTGTTATTCAAGTCTGGGGGAGGTAGTTGCTGACATTGTGTTTGTTTTTCTTAGAGTCAGTCATTTTTGAGTCAAAATTTGTTTTATTGAGTCAAAATTGGTTGGGGACTGTGATCTTTTTCTTGAATCTATTGTTCTGACTTTACTTCTAAGTGACCATTGTTACAAAATCAGTTCTAGATCGGACTAATGAAAAATCTAAAGGTTGACCAGTTAACTAGAAGACACCCATGTTTCCAGCAAAGTTCTTTAAAGCCTGAGCCAAACATTTTTCACTTCATCGACGTGACTGATGTCCATAGAGCTTGATTCCTCATTCATATCTGGCAAAGGAACCCATGTGTTTAAAGTAATGGTATTTCTCTCCCCTGCTACAAGTTAATAAATAAGATGCATTAAAAGATGAAATGATTTTCTTCTGGGTATATGGTTAGGAAAATTTCCATCGATCCCATTATTCTACTTCAGAGAGAATGATCACACAAAGGTGGAAGCGAGGTTAGGAAAATTTCAAGTGATACCATTATTCGCCTACACCTTTGATTACTTTTAAGGGAAGAACCGGGGATTCGGTGGCAAACACCATCAATACTCGCGTTACCTTTGGTAAGTATATGCGAGAAAATATGATGAGAAATAAGTCTGGAGAAGAGAAAACAATACCAAAAAGTGTGAAAATTGGGTAATTATTTTGTCATGATATTGTACGGGAAAGAATCTAGAAGGTTCTTGGCATTGATCGCAGCGATGAAACTAGGGATGAGGGCTTTATTGGGTAATGCTGTGAAATAATGTGTGTAGTCTGGGAAGCTGCGAATGTCTACGGAGAAGTACATGGTGGTTAGATTTGGAACTGGTTAGGTGATATGTAGAGCACTAAGGAAAAAGGGTCATTGCAATGTTTCAAGAACAGGTGAGTCTCCGTGTTTTCAAACCTTTTTCTCTTGTTTAGCTTTATGTTTGCTTGAGGGCAAGCAAAGGCTAAGTCTGGAGGAGTTGATATATCATGGTTTTTACCCATTTTAGGCCATGATATAAGTCCTTTTTATAGAGTCTTTTTAGTATTTTGGAGTCTTTTAGAGTCTTTTCAGGTTTTAGGTACGTTTGGAGCATTATTGGAGATATTGAAGCATTCTTGAGCTTTTTGGAGTCAAACAGAGATCATGTAGCTAAGAAACCGATTTGATGTCTAAGTATCGATCGACACACTGATGGTATCGATCAATACCTGTCAAAAAAATAGAAGGATCGCGACTTATTTGAAGATTTAAGTAACTGCAAATTGCCCCAGAAGACTTTATTATTTACAAGAAGCTCCAAAACGTGTCTTAGGTTATTTATTAGGTTTTTCAGCCAGTTTTGTGGCTAAGTTTTATTCTACACTTGAATTCTACTTTGGTTTTTGGTGAGAGAGCCTTTGAGGGAGACAAGTCTGAAACTCTGTTCGTCCGTGAGAAGATTTCGAACCCCTGTTTTACTCACTTTCTTATTATTTATTCAATGATTTATTAAAACATGTTTATTGTTCCAATTTCCATGTCTGAGTAGATCTCCTGTTAGGTTTAGGGTTCTCATAAGGGATTTCTTTGAATGCTGGGTTGATTAGTTGTTTAAGGTTCATAATCTGGATTAGTTCTTCACCATAGGTTGTTCTCATAGCTAATTCTGGATTGATCACCTAGAACTTAGATCTTAGGTTAATCGATTAGGCACGAGAGTGCAATTGAGAAACCTGATAGAAATTAGGGTGAGCAAAATAACTATTCGCAAAGAGATTTGGTTTAGTTGTTTTGTGAACAAATCAAACTTGAACTAAAAGCTGGTTTAGACTTTAGGATTCGCAAAGAGATTTGGAATTCTAGGATTTAGACTTAGATAATTCTCGCAACGAGAGTTGGTTAATTATACTTTAGTGATTTGAGTTCAAGAACCGTGCATAACCTGAACCCTGATTAGTTAGTTTATCTGCATTCATTGATTTCCTGAGAAATACCATGAACCTATCTTTCTCCAATCGAACTTATAACTTGTTTAATTTACGTATCTGTTTTCATTTCCATTGATCACTTAGCTTGATTTTCATCTATATAATCTATTGTGTGTTTCCTCGAGTCTATGTGGATTCGATCCCTAAGTATTACAATCGACAAAGCTTTAGTACTTTTAGGGTATTAATTTGAGCTTATTACTATATTCTTCAAATATCCACCTTAGACGAGATCAACAACTTTATCTTGGCGGATCCTTGTACCCAAAACCTGGATACCCTCCATCCATCACTTGGAGGCAAACTTTAGTTTCTTGACACTCGAAGCATCTCCAATGCTTCCTTCAACTTGAAAACTGGCCACACTTTTGTAAATATGTCTGCTGGATTGTATATTGTTCCAATCTTCGAAACCTGTACTTCTCCACAGCTGATCAAATCTCTTATGAAACGATATTTCACAGCAACATTTTTTTTTCTTTCATGGTGGACTGCGTTCTTAGACAGTGCAATAGCACTTTGAGAGTCACAGTAAATTTCAACTGATTCTTGAGGAAACCCGAGCTCTTCTGCAAACCGCTTTAACCAAACTCCTTCCCTCATAGCTTCTGATAAGACAACATATTATGCCTCTGTCATAGGCAAAGCTACTACTTTCTGTAGATAAGATCTCCAGCTGATGATATTTCCTCCTGCAATAAAAACGATGCATGTGATTGATCTCATGTTGTCTTGATCCGCTGCATAATCTGAGTCACAGTAGCCTCTGACAATAAAATATCCTTTGCCTTTGAAGCTTAACCTTGTTTCCACCGAGCCCTTGATATATCTAATTACCCACTTAACTGTTTGCCAATACTCCTTTACATACCTGCTCATGAAATGACTTATTAAGCCTACGGGGTAAGCTAAGTCTGGCCTTGTGCCAACCATGGAGTACATGATGCTCCCCACAACACTTTGATATGGAACCTTTTCCATAAAACCATACTGATCTTGAAGTTCTTTTTCGGTTGTTGACTTTAATGTGAAATGCATTCTCATAGGTGTTGCAACAGGCTTAGCTTGATCCATATTAAAATTTGATAGGACTTTCATTAAGTAACTTTCCTGCGATATCGACACACCCCCTTTTACCATGTCCTTGACAATCTCCATTCCCAATATTTTTTTAGCATCACCTAGATCCTTCATATCAAATTCCGTATTTTGCAGAACTTTCAACTTCACCACCTGATCTTTATCGACTGATGCAATGAGAATGTCATATAAGAGTAAGCATATGTAGACATCACCTTAAAACATTTTGAGATACACACAGTAGTCATACTCACTCCTTGAATACCTATTCTTTCTCATGAAGTCATCAAATCTCTTGTTCCATTGTCTCGGAGACTGTTTTAGTCTATAAATTGATCTCTTCAACTGACAAACTTTGTTCGGATACTTCTTATCAACGAAACCTTCAAGCTGCTCCATCACTATGAACTCATCTAGATGACCATGTAAAAACGCAGTTTTCACATCCAACTGTTGTAGTTCCATGTTGTAATGCACTACGGCTGATATCAAGTATCTTATTGATACATGCTTCACCACTGGAGCAAATATCTCCTTATAGTCTACTCCTTCCTTCTGAGAAAATCCCTTAGCCACGAATCTTGCTTTAAACCTTGGTGCTTCGACACCTGCAATCCCTGGCTTTCTTTTGAATATCCACTTGCAACCTATAGCCTTTTGTTGCTTTGGTCTGTCTATTAAATTCCAAGTGTGGTTCTTCTTTAGACTAGACATTTCTTCATTCGCAGCTTCATTCCATTTTTCACTGTCTGAATCATTCATTGCTTCCTGATATCATGAGGTTTCTGAACCCCCATCTTCTGCCATAGCACATACCAGCCCTGCAAATTCATCTTCTCCATCTGTTTCTTCACACTCATAATCTTCAAACCTTACTGGTTTATTTACTTGTCTTCTAGGACGATCCCTGGCCAATTGATAATCCCCCAAATCTTGTGGTTCATCTGATTCATGTACTTCTTGAGAACTATCATTTCGGTCAGTGACTGGTGTTACTCCACCTTGAGAAGAATTACCTGATTCATTATGTATCTCGGAAATCTCAAATCCTACCCTTCTCTGAGGCTCATCCTGATTTTCTTTACCTGATGCATCTGACTTTATATCTTTGTAGACTTGATCTTCCTTGAAGACTATATTTCGACTTATAACAACTTTCTGATCCTCTATGAGCCATACTTTAAATCCCTTGACTCCTTCTGGATATCCTGTGAAAATATCTTTCTTTGCTCTTGGATTCAGCTTGCCATTGTCTGACTGTACATATGCCAGACATCCAAACTTTCTTAAACCACTCAGGCTAGGCATCATTGAAGTCCATTGTTCTTCTGGTACTTTGAAGTCAATAGCTGAAGATGGTGATCTGTTGATTAAGTACACTGCACATGCTGCAGCTTCTGCCCAAAACTTTTGACTGAGACAACTTTCACTTAGCATGCTTCGGACCATGTTCATAATTGTTCTGTTGAGTCTCTCAGCCATTCCATTTTGTTGTGGCGTGTAAGTACAAGTTCTATGCCTTACTATACCTTCTTGCTTGCAAAATTTGTCAAACTGTTGGTTACAAAACTCTAACCCATTGTCTGTACGCAGCTTCTTGACCTTTCTTTCTGACTGTATCTCCACCATCTTCTTCCATTCCACGAAACTTTTAAATGCTTCATCTTTAAATATCAGAAAATATATCCATCCCTTTCTTGTAAAATCATCGCTAAAAGAGATGAAATACTGGCATTTGCTTAGACTCAGTGGGACATTAGGTGAGCCCCATAGATCCGAGTGGATGTAGTCAAGCTTGTCTTTTGTGACATGTTGAGCAGGACCAAAACTCACACGGTGTGTCTTACCCATCACCCAGTCATCACAAAATCTTACATATGTTAACTTGGTGCTCCCAAAACAACCTTTCTTCGACAATATTTCAAAACCTTTCTGACCAATATGACCCATCTTGATGTGCCATAATTGTGCTTGTTCTGCATTATGATCTGACTGGACTACAACACTTGACTCTGCTACATGACCACCTGAAACCCTTGATAATCCTTGAAAGATGTACATTGACTGTTTCCTATAACCTTTCATGAAGACAGTGCATCCTTTAATCACTTTCAGAATACCATTTTCACCCTTGAACTCACACCCTTTTGCTTCATGTGTTCCCACTGACATAAGATTTCTTGAGATCACTGGCATGTACCTTACGTCATGAAGAACGAACGTAGTTCCATATGGGTTTTCAAACCTGATGGAGCCAACAAGCCAACCAAATCTTGTGCATCATCTCTTGCCAAAGCAGACTCACCCTTGTCTTGTGAATGTCCTTTACCCTTATTCCTTTCTAACCATTTATAACACTGTTTTTTTGAAGTGACCTTCTTTCCCGCAGATCCAACATACCCTTTTGCCATCTTTTGAGTTTGATCTAGACTTGTGCTTTCCTTTACCGGACTGATTATTACTTGTTTCCGTTCTACCTCTTACATAATTTCCTTATCCAACATTCTTAGAACTAGAGGATTCTCTATATTCTATTTTCCTAGATCTAGCTGCACTAGCTACCTCTTCAAGCAATATACCTTCTCTATTATACTTGAGAGTTTCTTTTAGAGAATCGTACCTGGAGGGGAGAGCTTTCAGAAGTAGAATTGCCTGCACTTCTTCTGGTATGTCAATATTGAGATGACTTAGATTTGCAATCAATTTTAAGAAATCATCAACGTTCTGGTCAATTGATCGTGAATCTTGCATTAGGAATGAATAGATCTTAAGATGAGCGTGGACACGGTTTGGCAAGGACTCTGGCATGTATAGTCTGTCTAGAGTAGCCCACGCCTCAGCGGCTGTAACACACTTATCCAGCTTCCTCAGAATATGATCTCCGACGCACATGAAGATCATATTCAAAGCTCTCTCGTCGCGTTCTAATCTTGAAGCGTCGTCTTGTTCTTTCTTCTTCGTCGCTTCTGGATCTTTTGGGTCTTCTTCTTTAGATGATGAGTCTTGCATCTTCACCGTAAGAACATCCTTCAATCCTTGAACTGTGAGATTCGTGAGCATTCGCTTCTTCCAGATCCCAAAGTCACCGGATCCATTGAACATTGCAATCTCGACACGCGGACCAGCTGCCATCTCGCAATCGATTCAATCTGCACCAAACCTGGCGCTCTGTTACCAATTTGTGAAGATTATTGCCTGAATCTCTCTCGCTCTCTCTTGCGACTTGAAACAATTGAATCTTTGTATGAAATCAGAACGAGAAAGAAATAGAAAACAGAAACGACTCATGAGTTAACGAGTTCAGGCCCGTAATTGGAACCCTACGTCTCGCCGGTGATATCACACCGGAATCCACTATTGCCGGCTAAACTCAGCCACTGGTTTTACAGATTACTCGTCTCTCTCTCTCTCGATCTTATCTCTTCTCTTTACAACAAGAATGAAAAACGTTCCAGAGACGATAAGTCGACCTGGGCTATATACAATCATCAGCTCAATCACATGTGTGAATAAGTGACTAATGAGAGAAAGACATTTGTCAATAGTAGATCTACCTCAAGACTCTCTTGATGAGTCCGAATCTTCAACACACTGAGCTATTTCTCAGCTCTGTGTTGGCTTCACTTGAAGCTTCATAACTTGGCTTCTCCTTCTCTTGATCTCTGTCTATATTCTTCAGGGATAGATCGATGTCAAAAAAAACAAAAAAAAACAGAGGGATATTTTCAACTAGAAAAAAAAATAAAAGACTTGATAACAAATAAAATAATTATCTTATTTTAGTGGACCCACATTAATACGTTTTACTCCATTTTACTCTAAATGTTTACAAGTTACATCGTTAAGGTGTGAATGGTGTGGTGATAGAGTAATATGGACGAAAATAAAAAGTGAAAAAGTAAAATTAATAGCATACCTAAGAGTATTTTCCCAAAAAAAAACAAAAAATAGCATACCTAAGAGTAAATGTTTTTTTCTTGTTTAAGATAGATGAAAGAATTACTCCACTTTCTTTTTTTAAAACAAAATTGAGTAGAAATGTTTATTTTTTACCAATTTCAGTCTGATTGTATGAATTTTGGTTGGACCAAGCCGAAATTTTTTTCCACCAGTTTTTTACTCTAATTGTGTACACCCTTAAAAACTATTTTTAATATTATTTTAAGTTATTTTCGAATAAAAATATTGTACAATCTAATTATTTAGGTTCATTAAAATAAAAATTTGTCAACATTTCTATTAAATTATCGACTTGTTTGCATCCAATGTCACTTAATCAAAATATATTTTGAGATCTAACAATTTTCAAAATCTGAAAAAATTAACTAACACTTTCTATTTGGAAAAGACGATCTTACCCCTACTTGTTATTGGTCCGTGTACTATACACCGTTGATTAGCGCAATTATATACAGAAGTACGACTGGAAAGTCAACGGATGTATAGTATACAAAGTGTTACATATTTTTACAATTTTTGTAAAATGCTAGTTCACAAAATATGTTTTCAAATAACTAACATTCACTTTAGAAAAACGTTTTGTCGTTTTCTGTTTTCCGTTTTTTGTTTTCCGTTTTCGGTTTTCCGTTTTCCGTTTTCCGTTTTCCGTTTTACTTTGTGTTTTTCTTTCTTTCTCTCTATTGAAACTTTTGCACCGACACAAGTCAGTATCACTATTTTTGGTGGTCGAGAGGATCCAACGGCGTACAATCAAAAATTATCTCAGTAATCACGGTCACTCTTTTTCATAAATTTTATTTGTAATGCGTTCTTTAACACGATCCTCTACGCACTGTTCTCTTGTTGGATCCCATAATCTCCACACATGTGATTCAGGTGTCATGATGTCAGCAAATCATCATGTCCACTAGATTCTTGTAACCGCGTAGGTTTTTGTGTTATTATTTTCTTTTAGAATCTTTTAACTCAATATCATAGCTTGACCACAAAATTAAGTATATATCAACCAATAATTATAATTTAGTTCTTTCTATGTCAAAATAAAAAAAAATGGTTGAAATATTCCTACAAGATTGATGACGTATGAAAAAGAGTGCAAAGATAGAATTGCATTAAAAGTTTATTTAACAAATTTGGCGTCGATAATAATCTAAGTTAGCGTCGACATAAGTTATCATAATCCAGTGGTCCGAGCAGTTAGAGTCTTCACTAACAATGTTGACGGTAAATTATCTACATCATCGATAGCTTAGATCAATGAATTGCATGTTTCAAGATAACATTTCTGGTGATAACTTCTATATTGTTCATTTAACATACTTGCCGCCGATAATATCTCGGGTTGGCGACGACATAAGTTATCCTAATCCAGTGGCCCTGAAGTTGGAGCCTCTCTAACAATGTTTCCGGTAAGTTATCTATGTCAGCGATAACTTAGATTGATGAATTGTTAACAATTCTGGTGATAACTTCCACTACAAGAAAACACAGTTTTTGTGACTACTTTTTACGACTAATTTTTTAGTCGCAAAAAAGAGGGACGATATTGTGACTACTCATAATACAGAGGCACAATAGTCACAAATTACCGATTAAAAAAATTAATCATACAATATTCGATTATTTGCGACTGTTTAAAGACTTGCAAAACTAGTCCCAAATTTGTGACTGATTTGCTTCGGTTTAGCAACTCCACTCGATTTTTTAAATACAATCATTCTATAAATTATAAATTATAAATTCTAAATCCTAAACCTCTAACCCTTAATCATAAACACTAAATCTTAAATTGTAAACTATATCTTACACATAAACATCAAATAATATACAAAAATATAACACTTACAAAATTTACATCTAATCATAACATCTAGTAAGTGTTACATGTTTTTTATAAGGAATAATTTTGAAAGATAAAAAATTCTCTCAAAATTTACTTATTTTTAAATTTTAACATATTTTTGAACAGCTATATACCCAAAATCATTGTAAAGTGATATTCAACCTTATAGGTTCTTAAAGTTTAGGGTTTAGGGTAACATGTACACTACAAGAAAATCCAGTTTTCTATCAAATTTGGGACTACTCGATTTTTATTAATAGTAATCACAAAATAGTCTCAAATTTTGGACTAATTTACGAGTCTATTCTATTTATTTTAATAGTAGTCACAAAGTAGTCCCAAATTTGGGACTAATTGTAACTCCACTCGATTTTTTATAGAAATAAATAAATTCTAAACCCTAAACCCCTAACCCTTAACCCTAAACCCTAAACATCTAACCCTTAATCATAAACTTGATATAAATCTTAAATTTTAAATTAGATATTACACATAAACATCAAATAATATACAAAAAAAAATTCAACACTTACAATTTTTTTAAATATAATCATTTTATAAATCCTAAATTCTAAACCATAAATCTCTAACCCTTAATCATAAACTCTAAATCTTAAATTGTAAACTATATCTTACACATAAACATCAAATATTTTACAAAAAATATAACACTTACAAAAATTTTAATATAATCATAACATGTACTAAGTGTTACATATGTTTTATAAGGAATGATTTTAAAATATAAAAATTCTCTCAAATTTTATTTATTTTTAAGTTTTAACATATTTTTGAACTGCTATATACACAAAATCATTGTAAAGTCATATTCAAACTTTCTAGGTTCTTAAAGTTTAGGGTTTAGGGTAAAAAATTTTGATTGTCACAATATAGTCCCAAATTTGCGACCGTTTAGCAACCCCAGTCGATTTTTTTTTATAGTAGTCACAAAATAATCTCAAATTTGCGACTAATTTGCGACTAAATGATAAAAATAATGAAAGTTTCTCATTGGCTAATTCATTTAGACGAGGATTGAGATCCTCCACCGTTGATTGGTTTAATCCAACTATGCATGATTTAAACTGCTTTATTTATTATTATTTTTAATTAATTTTTTCTTCTTCTTCTTGAGTTGATCTAACTCTCTTTTATTCTAGATCTAGCCACTGTCGGAATTTGTCGCTGAGACAAGAGGGCGTCAGAATTTGTTGCTGTGAAGCTTCATCTCGGAGGAGGATAAGGAAGCGGCGGCTTCATCTCGGAGAAGGAAGAGGAGGTGGTGGCTTCATCTCGGAGAAGGAGGAGGAGGTGGCGGCTTCATCTCGGAGAAGCTTCATCTCGGCGGCTTCATCTCGGAGAAGCTTCATCTCTTCTTTCTATATCCAGCCGCCGGCATCTGTCAATGGCGAATTGGCGATGAAGGAGAGGATGGAGAAGAGGAGGAGACCCACGGGGGATGAAGAAGGTAAAAGTTGAGAAAAACACAATTACAAAACTGCCATTACTATTCATTTACCACGTAGATAAAAGTTGATTTAACAAGTCTACCGTTCTTTGACGGTAGACTTGTTTGATGTTGGTCAGCTCAAATTTTGGTCTGTAGATTTGTTTGATGGATGATAGATTTGTTTGAAAGATGATAGATTTGTTAAATATTGGTAGACTTATTTTAACGACGCGGTAGATATATTTATTTTTGGTAGACTTATTTTTGTTATTTACTCAGATACCCTTCCATTGGTAGATATATTTTCTTTGATGGTAGACTTATTTTTGGTATTTACTCAGATAAACTTGAGTTGGTAGACATATTTTCTTTGATGGTAAACATATTTTTGGTATTTACTCAGATAACCTTCAGTTTGACTTTTTTGGTAGATTTATTTACAATGGTGGTAGATTAATCTAACCAAACGGTAGACTAATTTCATTTGGTGGTAGAGTTAATCAGTGTGAATTATTTTATCGTAACAGTAGATTTATTTATTTGACGGTAGACTTGTATTGGCAACGGTAGATTTTTTTGGGTTGGTAGATTTATTTACAATTGCGGTAGATTTAAAAACGTCTAACAATTCGGTGACTTCGTTTTGTAATGGTGGTATATTAGATATTAATGACGATAGATTTATTGTTAATGGCGGTAGATTTAGTAAATCTTTTAGTATTTACTCAGATAACCTTCAGTTGGTAGACTTATTATTTCGCGTTGTGGTAGACTTTTATTGACGGTAGATTTATCGACATTGTGGTAGAGTTATCGTGACGGTAGTTTTATCTGGTGGTAGAGTTAATTAGTGTGAATTATTTTATCGTGACGGTAGTTTTATTTATTTGACGGTAGATTTTATTTGCAACGGTATATTTTTATTGGGTTGGTAGATTTATTTACAATGGCGGTAGATTTAAAAACGTCTAACATTTCGGTGACTTCGTTTTGTAATGGTGGTAGATTTAATATTAATGACGTAGATTTATTGTTAATGGCGGTAGATTTGTAGATTTAGTAAATCTTTTGGTATTTACTCAGATAACCTTCAATTGGTATACTTATTATTTCGCGTTGTGGTAGACTTTTATTGATGGTAGATTTATCGACATTGTTTGGTGGTAGACATTTGACTTTTTCCAGAATGGAAAATGACGTTTTTTCCTTACACTAAAACTCATATCTACGAAAAAAACCAGGCACCCAAATTTGCTAAGTATGAGAATTTGTTTTTATTTGATGGTAGATTTTTATTGTAATGATGGTAGATTTATTTTGTTGATTTTTTTTTCTGGAGTTAACTTTTCATTTCATCTTAAATCACAAAGAGAGACCTATTTTGTGTACATTTTTTGGACATTTGATTTAGTGCATTGAGGGTGTTTGTTCTTTAGCATAATATAGGTAGTAGTTGATTGATACATGACTTTTTAGTCTCTAAGGAGGTATCAATATCCCCAATACGATGTAGTAAGGAGGTTATCAATCCATAATTGGGATCATTCTAAGCACTAAGAATGCAATGTACTTAAAGCAAGTTAAGCTAAACAAGTGTGGTTGTTGTTAAGTATCCAATTCGAATTAAGCAAGCAAAAGCATTAAACAAGATAGTAAATCAATAAACAAAAGCGGAGCAAGAGATAGGGTTATTGATGTAAGGTGATCCAAATCCAATTAGTGGTGTTCATTCACTCAAAGAAGCTAATTCCTAGGCAAAAGATCCTTAATCTTGACTAATTATCTTTCAAGCAACTAATCACTATGCTAATCACCTAATTCATTAACAAACTTTTATTTGTGAATCATTAATTAGCAAGCATTAAGAATACAAACAAGATCAACCAAAAATACACCATAGACAACTATTATCATAGGCTAGGAGCATAAATCTCTTGTCTAGTTCATCAAGGCATTTCATCAAACACTTGGTGTTCATAAAATACCCTATGAACTAGATCCATTCTTTCAAGCTGAATCTAGCATTAGGGACACTAGACAAGAAGGAATATAAGATTATCTAACCCTAAACACCACTAATCAAACCTTGGACCACCCTAATCTACCCTATCTAAAGATCCTAAAGAAAAGTAAAGACTCATGATCAAGATGATTGGATGATTAGAAAGTAGAAGATAGATGAATTCAATCAAGAAAACAATACTCAAATTGCATTAAACCAAATGATCAATCTCTTACAAATCACTCTTAGAGAGAGTTTTTGCTTAAGAAAAGACTTAGCCCATCAAAATTAGGTTTTTGGGCATAAATAGTGAATAGTAACAAACCGGGTCGACCCGGTTTAGATGGATAAAAAGTTATGGTCGGCCAATACCGAGGTCACTCGTCGGTACAACACCTCGGTATTGAGCCTGGGTTTGTGCACCGACGAGGGGTACCGAGCAATGACATCGATATTGAGGGGAGATGCTTGATGTTTCTTCGATGGATACCGAGGTCACTCCTCGGTATCGTTGCTCGGTATTAAGGGATTTTCCCCCGGGTTTCCTCCGAGAGAAGCACCGATCAGCTGTATCGAGCATTATCCTCGGTACAATCCCTTGAAGCTTTGATACCGACGTCACTCCTCGGTGTTGCACGTCGGTAATGGGGTTGCCTTCCCCCGTTTTCTATACCGATCAGTTGCACCGAGCAGTGGCCTCGGTGCAATCCTTCTGCCTTCAATACCGATGAGAGATACCGACCAGTGACGTCGGTACAGTCTCTGTCTTCTCTCCTCGAGTCTCGAATCTCCTCCGAAGCACCTGAACGATCCAAAACATGCAAGGACTCTCTAGGACTAAATGTGGACACATTAGACTACTAAAATGATTAAAATTGTTAAAGAGATAACATGAACTATATGAAAATGACTCGAAACCTAAGTGAAACGGATGCTAGAATGATGCAAAATATGATGATATCAATCCCCCCCAAACTTACTTATTTACTTGTCCTCAAGCAAAAGCATCACTAAAAGAGTTCAAGTCCAAGTGAAAACTCTAAGGTACGGTCAAACATGTCTACTCAAAAGGGGCTAGCCATGTCCATCCTTACATGAATCAAGCTTAAGCCTCAACCTACACAAGCCTTCTTATCATCCAATCCTTTGACATTCAATTAGCGGTTTCTAGTGGATCATGTTCATGCAATGCAAATAAACTCATTTGGCTAAGGATACAGTTTTGAGACAAAGATGATCTCAATGCATGAGGCGGTTTCCGAACAAGGGATCTCTCATTGAAGGAATGGACCTTGGCAAAATGCTAAGGGTGAAAATCAATCGATGCATACAAGGCTAGACTTCCATCTACCCAATGTCCCAACGCAAATTCGACCCTAATTCTAAACCCACAAGGAACCAATCCTAGCTACCCTTCTCAAGACATTTTTGCCTTCTTATTCCACATCTCTTCCTCATCTTTCTTTTTTCATAAGCATTTAGGGGGTTTCTTCTTCAACAAATGGTTTGGCTTTCTTCATTTTCCTTGGCCTAGCTCCTCTTTTAGATTCTTTAGTGTCTCTCATTTTTCTTCATGACTTGCCTTAGCCATTTTGGCTTATTTTCTTTCTTTTCACAACTAGAGACTATCTTTTCAACACTTTAGAGCTAAACCACATATATTCTTGCCAACCATTACAACCTTATTGCTTCCCCTAGTCATCCTTCCGAATCTCTTCCTTTCTTTCCACTTTTCCAATCCCAAAATCTTTCTTTTCCTTCTTTTTTTTTCATCCATTCCCCTCTTCCCAAATACCATCCTATCTAACTTAGCCTAATCTAGATCATGATGCGCGAGCTAGTTCTACATGGAAGCCTTTCCTTATCGCTCTAGACCCAACACTTTTTGCTAAGTCCATTTAAAAATAAGGCCTCACAACGCTCACTAAACATGTAGGCTTGAAAGAAGGTCGGGTTCAAGGTGGGGTGAACCATTTCAAAGATGGGAATTGGCTACTTGGGCCAACAAGAGTGGTAAAATGGAATAAGATGACCCAAGTATGTATGCGGAATCCATGAGTTCATTATGCAATGCATGAACACGACAATTAATGTGTCAAAGTTAAGGTTCTCACTTAGATATGATTGGATTCAAATCGAAACTTGCTTCGGTTAAGACCTAAGTAATGAGACATGAAATCCAAACATGGTTCGACCTTGATTTCGCACACAAGATCTAGAGCATAGGACTTAAACTCTTAAAGCGACATTTCACAAGGAGGAATCATTCTAGCTCCTAATGCACATGCAATGCATTATCTACGTGCTATGCATCTAGACTCAATCCTACATGAAGTGCAAATGCGTCCTAAATGACTTCTTTTTGTCTTTTCATTTTCAAAAAAAATTTCAAATTTGTTTGGTTTTTCCATGCCTTCGATGTATGCATGAGACTTAAGATGCAAATTGAAAATAAGACAAAGCAAATGTTATTAGATACCGGTCCCTCCCCCCAAACTTAAATCACACCATCTCGGTGTGAAATAAGCCTAAGGAAAAGACCAAAAGCAAGAGAAAACTAGACAATGCAAGACTTAAAAGAAAAATATATACAAGAGTTTTGGATTCGTAATTAGAAGCTTTGAGATGGGGATGAAGACCCCATTGAGTAAGATGGATTACTTGAGGCGGGAGACGGGGACCGCATCGCTCTCCTCTTTGGTGCCTTTTCTGGTCGGCCCGTGGGTCGGCTAGAGCTCACGACCAATGCCCAATCCTCTCCTCGAGGCGCGAGGTTAGTGCCCATGACGACATTTCCTCCTTCACCGGCCCTTGATGAACTCACTCTGCAACCTCCGTCCTTGAGCTCATTGATTGTTCGACCCATGACTTTAACCGTCTTCTTCAAAGACTTGATCGTCTTGACCATTTTCTTCATGTTTTTGTTTTGCCACTTGCACATGCGTTGGAGGAGACGAGTTTGGTGGGGAGCGTGTCTTGTGGCCGCGTTAGTGATATCCCCATCATAAGGGTCAAAGTGGTAGCGTTCACTACTATACACGGTCTCGGGTGACGACTCATTTGGCACTTCCTCGTCGAGATCAAGAGATTCGTCAGTAGTGGTTCTCCGTTGTGCTCTCTTGCGGAACGCTTGCATAGGCGGATCGACGGTGGAGTTGTAGAGGTACTCTTGGGGAGGAATAAACATGACGTTCCTCGGATCATGGAAGTTGGTGAGCGCGGGATTAGGCAAGAGGACTTGTGCCACAGATGTCTCGGTGAGTTGGAGGTTGTAAGCCATCTTGCCTTGGATGTATCCCTTGAAGAACTTAGTCTTTGAAAGGTAGGCCGCATCCAAAGATTTCCACTCATTGGCACTAACTGAAACCTTGATGCCCTTTGCCAAGAGAATAGGCGTTATGATCCATCCGATGCGAATCGCGGCCTTCTTTGACTTTGTCTTCAAAGCCCAATTTTGGTAAGTGAACAAGTGTCTCACCAAGAGTGTTGCGAGACAAGGAAGTCTCTCCGGCCCCTCGAATGCTTTACCATTGCGGATAATGGGGAGAATGGGCTTTAGACCAAGCCCCTACAACTCCATCTCCTCCGTAGTAACCGTGTCAATCTCCACCTTGTGGTAGAAATTGTGGACCAATGCCTTGTGCACGTAGCGAATAGTCGGGTGCCGTATGCTTTCACTCTTAGAGGCGCCGGCCTCAAATTCCCCGGAGGCAATCATTGCCCACAGATTTCGGAGCTCGAGTCTCGGATAATCAAAGTATTGCCCGCCGTAGGTACCTTCTTCCTTAACCCCGAATATCTCGCAAAGATCGTGGAAAGTGACGGTGTAGGTGGTGCCCATGAGCCCGAACTTTAAAACTCCAAACCCGGAATTTGCATCTTCCGTTTCGTAGAATTTAGCTCGAATGGTGGCTAGGAACTTGTTGGAGAGTGCCTTGTAAGCTTCATGCTTCATGCTCATGAAATTCCTTAGACCCATACTCTCAAAAATAGTTCACACTTCGTCACTTATCCCCATCTTGTCCATCATCTCCGCATCGACAAATTTGCCTTGTTCGAACTTCATTTGGCAAAATTTGTCGAAGTAATCTTGCTCGCTTGGCTTTGTCCGTTGCACCACTGGGATTTCTCCACTTGAGCTCTCACTCTCGACCTCTTCTTCGACCTCTTCGACTCTCTTGCCCTTTCTCTTGGCCGTTTTCTTGGCTTTAGAGCTCGTAGCTGCAGTTTTAGCCTTTGCCTTGGTACTACCTTTGGCCATCCCTTTTCCCTTTTCTGCGGTCGTAGGTTGGGCAATTACTTTCCCTTTCCCAACTATCGAAACCTTGGTTCGTGCCCGTGTCGATTGAGCGCCTTTGTCAGACATTGTACCTACAAATATCCTCGAGATAATTTGTGAGGATAGGTATAATTTCTTATAAAATCAACAAAGGTTCACCAAAAGATGAGCTAAGAGCAATGAATCATGGTGACAATTCACACTTAACAAGCAAATTATCCCAATTCACAATCCCTAATTCTCAAAATCCCAATTTCTCAAAATCATCAAACCATAAACAATTTGCGCATAAATCATCAAGTTCAAGCATAGAGAAACCATTCCCAAGGTATTTGTACAAGTGAAAAGCAATATCAAACCATATTCAAGCAATATTTTCTTAAGAACAAAACTATGGTTTTCGAAAATTTAGTTGAATAATACCTTGGGGGGATTGGGATTAAATTATTGGGATGATGATAAATCCAAAAAGAGCAGTGAAAATCGAGACTATGGGGATTGGAATCACGAAATTTGGTTGAGAAAAGAGGGAGATGGGGAAAAATTTGCTCTTGAAATCGTGAAACTAGGTTGAGAAAGGAGGCTAATGTCGCGTGGAAGAAGAAGGAGAAGAAGACTTACCTGGGTCGGGTCAGATCTTACATGGGTGGGTACCGGGAATTTAAAAAAAATGGTCAATACCGAGGTCACTCATCGGTATTGTACCTCGGTATTGACTTATTTTTTTAAAAATTCTTCGTTGAATATCGACGTCACTCCTCGGTGTAACATATCAGTGTTAAGGAGATTTTCCTCCTGTTTCCATACCGACATGTTATACCGATCTGTGACGTCGGTATTGGCCCCTCAGTGTTAGGCATCGGTACTACCATACCGAGGTCACTCCTCGGTACTGGTCATCGGTATGGACATACCAAGGTCACTCCTCGGTACCACACGTCGGTGCTAAGGGATTTTTGTCCTGTTTCCATAACGACGTGTTGTACCGATATGTGACGTTGGTATTGGTCCCTTGGCAAGTCCATACCGACGTCACTCGTCGGTATCTCTCCTCGGTATTCGCCCTTGACCTCGGAACCCCTATGCACACTTAACAAAAACATCAAAAAGATCTAGCAAAGATAGAAAAAGAGATAAACAAAAAGGAAATATATACAATGATAAGCTTGGGGTGTCTCCCAAGAGCACTTTGTTTAACGTCACTAAGTTCGACGTTTGTTACCGTTCTCAAGCTAGAGGACATCATCGAGAGGGATCGAGCCTCCCTTTTCGACGATTTGATTTGCTCGGTAGAGTTTGAGCCTTTGGCCATTTGAAATAAAATCTTGGCCCTCCTTGTTAACAAGTACACGGCTCCATATGACCTTACTTCCTTAACCTCAAACGGACCCGACCACCTCGACTTGAGCTTCCCGGGAAAAAGCTTCAACCGGGAGTTGAACAATAGCACCAAGTCTCCAACCTTGAAGTCCTTACGCAAGATCTTCTTGTCATGGAAGGCTTTGGTCCGTTCATTGTAGATCCTCGAGCTCTCATAGGATTCAAGCCTAGTCTCCTATAACTCTTGAAGTTGAATTAACCTCCTCTCTTGTGCGGTTTTGATTTCGAAATTAAGAAGCTTCACCGCCCACAAGGCCTTGTATTCCAACTCAACCGGTAGATGGCATGACTTCCCATAGAGCAAGTTGAATGTGTAATCCCTATAGGAGTCTTAAAAGTGGTTCGGTATGCCCACAAAGCATCATCTAACTTGTTGGCCCAATCCTTTCTTGAACACCTAACCGTCCTTTCTAGTATGGCTTTGATTTGCCGGTTGGATAATTCTACTTGGACACTCGTTTGAGGATGGTAGGGTGTTGCTACCTTATGCATCACACCATGCTTATTAAGTAGTCTCTCAAATACTTTATTGATGAAATGACTACCCCCATCACTAATGACCACCCTTGGAACTCCGAACCTTGTGAAGATTACGGACTTGAACAGTTTTAGAACGACCTTAGCATCGTTGGTCGGGCTTGCAATGGCTTCCACCCATTTAGAGACGTAATTAACCGCCACCAATATGTATTGGTTACCATACGATGACGGGAAAGGTCCCATAAAATCGATGCCCCATACGTCAAACATCTCCACCACAAGGATTGGGTTTTGGGGCATTTCATCTCTCCTCCCAATATTTCCTTTCCTTTGGCATGCATAACATGTGGAGACAAAGAGGTGCGCATCCTTGAATAATGAAGGCCACCAAAAACCGGATTGCAAGACCCTTGTAGCGGTTTTGTAAGATGCATGATACCCGCCATAGCTTGACACGTGACAATGGAGTATGACCCCTTGGACTTCTTCTTTCACCACGCATTTCCTATATAAACCATACGAGCACATCTTGTATAAGTAGGGCTCGTCCCAATAGTATCTCGTCACATCGTGGAAGAACTTCTTCTTCTTATACCCATCCAAAGGCGGTTCCTTGCCGCACACTAAGTAGTTCACTAGATCCGCAAACCATGGTAGTTTCTCATCTTGTAACCCATTAGCATTCATTAGTCCTTGCACGTCTTCAACTCCTTTCTTTAAGACACCAACAACCATGAGACTCTCCTCGGTGAGCTTATCATCAATTGGGACAAGGTCTTCAATCCACATTCTAGACAAGTGATCCGCGACTCCATTCTCTATCCCTTTCTTGTCAACTATCTCCAAGTCAAACTCTTGTAGAAGCAAGATCCAACGGAGTAGCCTTGGCTTTGTGTCTTTCTTTGCATGAATGTAACTTAGGGCCGCGTGATCGGTGTAGACAATCACCTTTGATCCCACAACATAAGACCTAAATTTCTCCATTGCAAAGACCACGGCTAGCAACTCCTTTTTCGTTGTGGCATATCGGGCTTGAGTGTCATCTAAGGTCCTACTCGCATAGTATATGACATTGGTCTTCTTGTCCTTCCTTTGACCCAAGACCTCTCCAACCGCGTAGTCACTAGCATCACACATGATCTCGAAAGGAAGATCCCAATCCGGTGCTTGGACGATGGGAACACTAACCAACGCCTTCTTGATCTCTAGAAATGCCACCATACACTCTTCATCAAACACGAACTCAACCTCCTTGCAAAGTAATCTTGTGAGAGGTCTTGTGATTTTCGAGAAGTCTTTGATGAACCTTCGGTAGAATCTCGCATGACCCAAGAAAGACCGGATGTCCTTGACCGACTTAGGCGGCTCCAAGCTAACCATCACCTCTATCTTGGCCTTGTCTACCTCAATCCCTTTCTCGGAGATCTTGTGCCCAAGCACGATGCCTTCACGTACCATGAAGTGGCACTTCTCCCAATTTAGCACCAAGTTTGCTTATTCGCACCGTTGCAAGACCCTACAAATATTAGACAAGCAAACACCAAAAGAAGACCAATACACGGAGAAGTCGTCCATAAAGACTTCTACCATGTCTTCAATAAGATCAGAGAAAATGGACATCATGCAACGCTGGAATGTCGCGGGTGCATTACACAACCCAAACGGCACCCTTCGATACGCGAATGTGCCGTAAGGGCATATGAAAATCGTTTTCTCTTGGTCTTTCGGGTGTATGGGTATTTGAAAGAAACCCGAATACCCGTCTAGGAAACAATAAAATGGATGATTAGCTAGATGTTCAAGCATTTGATCTATGAAAGGTAACGGAAAGTGATCCTTACGAGTAGATGAATTTAACTTCCTATAGTCAATGCACATTCTATGCCCGGTTATTGTCCTAGTCGGTATCATTTCATCCTTCTCATTTTTAACTACTGTAATCCCCCCCCCTTTCTTAGGCACACAATGAACCGGTGAGACCCAAGTACTATCTGATATTAGGTAGATAATGCCCGCGTCTAAGAGCTTAAGAATCTCTCTCTTCACAACATCTTTCAAATTAGGATTCAACCTTCTTTGATGTTCAATAGAGGTCCTTGATTCATCCTCTAAATGGATTCTATGCGTGCCCAAACTAGGGGAAATACCCTTGATATCATCCAAAGAATAGCCAATTGCTTTCCTATATTTCCTAAACTCTACAAGAAGGGAGGATATTTCTTTCTCATCTAGACCCTCATTCACAATAATCGGGTAAGACTCGTTGGGACCTAAGAACCACTACAGGAAATTGAAGTATTGATAGCACTAAAACATAGCATTTTTACAAACTCTGCAATAAATGTTATAGACACTACTCTTTCATAGCGTTTGTAAATTGCCAATGCTATGAAATAGTGGTCGCGTATAAAAGTGTTACATCTTTTTTATTTTTTGCTCATATCCTCCTTTTTAATTGCATGTGTCATTTGATTAGTGCTATGTTAGGTGAACCGGGATACTTAATTTTTTTGCCCGATTATTTTTTTGTTTTTGCTCGATGAGCTCCCAAAAATTTTCTAAGTCCTAAACCTAATCTCTTGTCTCAAAGATTTGCTCATTTCGACGGAAAACAAAACTTGATTCTCTCTACCGAGAATCGAAACTCAGGAACCTTAAATCCTCTTTCTTTCTTCCTTTGGCTTTTCCGACGAACCTAGATCTCCTATTGTCCATTTCATTTGGGTATCTCCAGAATCGAAGACCCTTTCTCTCTAATCTCTCCTTGTAAAAAGATTTAAAAAAACCTCTTTTGTTTTGTCGTCCTTTAATCCTTGCTTGTTTGTTTCGGATTTGCTTAAAAATTTGTAGAATCTCGCTAACTTGTTTGGTCTCAAAACCTATCTATTTTCCACTCGACTTTTGAAATTCTCATCTCTAGAACTCTGTCATGTCCAATGGATTCATTCGATTATGTTATTTTGCTTTACTCTAATTCCTAATCTGTTTAAACCACTTAGTAGATTCAGCTCGTCGTTCGTTCCTCTATCCATCTCTATCAATTTCGCTAAAAAATTAGGGTTTACTAAACATTTGGGGATTTTTTTTTCCGGAAAACAAACTTTTGGAGATTTTGTCTTCATCACTGTATAATATGGTTTGGATTACTGACTCTGAAGTTGATATAGGTTAACTTGATTTATTAGTTTCTTATTCATTGATTTTTCATCTCTTATTTTGTAGAATATCTTTGCTGCTTCGATTTCTATATGTGTTAGATACTTAAAACATCTAGGGGTTTAGATACTTAAATCCGATTTCATCTTTTTGTATGTGCATTGGTTTGATTATGTTCTGCATTTGAGTATTGCTTTAGGTTGCTTTAGGTTCTGATTATGATGTGTTCAAATACATATTTGTGTATGTGATGATCTCTTCTTGTTAGGAGGTACTACAAAAGCACTGAACACCTTGGAGACTGAGATTTCATCACTACGGGCAGATCTCTAGAATGTGTTCAGTGCTTTTGTGTACCTCTGAATATTCGTAGCTTTTTGGTGACATCGCGCTTGAGATGATTACAAGCTTTTTGTTTTGCGAAAGTCCTAATTCTGCCTTTATGATATTTGTTTGCCTTTTGGACCAGTAACTAAAAGGTGGACATGATGCAAGCAAGGAAGTAGATCATTTGCGGACTACCAGCATATGAAATCATACCACAATTCCAGCAACAGCCACGACAAGAAGCAGCTGCTGATAAAGGAACTGATTTGGAGGAGATCACATAACTATAGTACAGACGCTCCATGGGATACTTGATACGTATTGAGGAACCGGAAGAAGACATCGAACCTATGGTCCGGAGACTTGTCCAAAAACTTAGAAATGAAGAACGCAACTCTGCTCCAATGAAACGGCCAAAACAAGAACAAGGAGAGTCCTCACGAGGCAAGGCTCGTCATCGAGACTAAGACATGGTATTTTCATCTTTAAGCATACTCTATTGCTATTTGAATTGAAACAAGAGAGCTGTTATAGCTTGGTTTGTTGACTGCGGTTTAGTCTTTCTTCTTATTCTTTTCCTTTTGATTTGTTTTTTTGACGCATGTGATTATTAGAGAGCTCGTAAAGGAGTGTCAAAGATTTTCTCCTTGGTGTCATGATAGTGTAGCTTTAGATTTGTGTTGTTTTTGGTTTGTATGTGTTGGGATAATCTACCTCGTACTATCTGTGACCATATCTCAACTTGAGATTGTTCTATCTTTGATAATTCAATAAAACATAGTTTTCTTTGTCTTATCAATCTTATTAAACGCATGTTGTTCTGAAATTTGTCTCTTAATATGTAAATTTTTTTTTTTAAATATAAAAAAAAAATTATGTCTTGAATATATAATTTAGGGTTTAGGGCATTGATTATAGAGTTTATTGTGTGAAATATAATTTCACACATAAATACCCAATTAACAATTGAATATACAAAAAATTGTCTTTCATCTATAAATTAAAATTTTAAAATTATAAATAAAAGAAGAATTAAGTCTTGAATATTTGATTTAGGGTTTAGGGCATTGATTATAGAGTTTATTGTGTGAAATATAATTTCACACATAAATACCCAATTAACAATTGAATATACAAAAAATTGTCTTTCATCTATAAATTAAAATTTTAAAATTATAAATAAAAGAATAATTAAGTCTTGAATATTTGATTTAGGGTTTAGGGCATTGGCTTATAGGGTTCATTGTGTGAAATATAATTTCATTATAATTACTCAATTAACAATGGATTATACAAAAAAAAATTGTCCTTCATCTATAAATTAAAATTTTAAAATTTTAAATAAAAGAAGAATTAAGTCTTGAATATTTGATTTAGGGTTTAGGGCATTGGCTTATAGGGTTTATTGTGTGAATGGATTATACAAAAAAAATTGTCCTTCATCTATAAATTAAAATTTTAAAATTATAAATAAATGAAGAATTAAGTGTTGAATATTTGATTTAGGGTTTACGACATTGGTTTGTAGGGTTTAGGTTATGTTGATTTAGGGTTTAGGTTATGTTGATTTATGATTTAGGTTATGTTGTCAAATAACAAATGAAAATGTTTTGCCAATGATTGGAAATGATGATAAGTTACAAAGTCTTTCATCTATAGTGTATAGGGTTTGAATGTTTATCGTATAAGGGTAAGGCATAGGGTTTGGGGTTTGATTTAGGGTTTAGGGTTTAGTTTTTTTGGCGAATTTTATGATTTTAGAGTGTTTCTTAACTATATATAAAAAAAAAATACATTCAGAAGATGAAACAAACTATTGGAAGATATAGTGTATAGGGTTTGAAGGTTTATCGTATAAGGGTAAGGCATAGGGTTTGGGGTTTGATTTAGGGTTTAGGGTTTAGTTTTTTGTGGAATTTTATGATTTAAGAGTGTTTCTTAGCTATATATAAAAAAAGCCACTGAGGCATTTTTGATTTTTTTTTTTGGCGAATTTTATGATATATGAGTGTTTTTTAACATTTGTTTTTTGACGGGACCGAAAAAAAAAAATTTAGCCACTTATATATTTTGTTTTTAGATTCAATATATAAATATAAAACACATGAGATAACAAAACAAAAAAAAATTAGTTGTCCGCGTAAATTTTTGTTTTGGCTCTCAACTTAGACCGCGTAAGTTTTTGTTTTGGCTCTCCACTTAGACCAAAAACAAAACAAAATACTTAGCCATTTCTCTCGTGTTTCTTAACTTAGACCTAAAAAAAATGTAGCCTCTCTCTAGTCACCGAAAGATTGTCGCCGTCGCCGTGATAAACTTCAGAAATCAGGGCAGCAATCGTCGTGGCCGGCGTCCTGATTCCAATTTCTCAGGTATAATTTGAGGTTGAAGTTGAAATTCGAGTTTCTGGGTTTGGGTTTATCGATTAAGGGTTTTCACATGTCGACTACTAACCCTTTTCGATTTCTTCTCTCTTTTTTTGCATGAAGCTTTGGTTCAGGCATCACAGTCGAAGGTATTTGATTTTCATAGGATTTTTAGGTTCAAATTGGGTTTTTGTATTTTACGGTTGAGTAATAATCGTTTTCTTTTATCATGTTCTTTATGTGATTTTACAGTTTCTTTGTCGCAGAAGACTTTTGTGAATTCGGTAAGATAGTGAACCCCTCTCTTTTTATTCAATTTGTTGTTTTGGCAAGGTTTAAGAGATTGAATATGTTAGTTATTTGAGTGTCTGATCAATGGATTTATGCTCACATATGTACGTATAATTGGTCGAGGAGCTGTGGTGTTTTTGGTGTAATATGGAGAAGTCATGGGTTTGGCTTCCAAGGTATGAACCTCTCTGTCATATTCTTTTATACTTTTAATTTCAAATGTGTTTCTGAGTTCAATTGAGAATTCGATTTTATGTTTTCCTTACAGGAATAGCCTTGAGTATGCTGAAGGAGCAAGAAAATTTGTGAATTCATCAGCAAGTAGTTTGGGTTATCGTACCGAGATTTTCTGTCCATGCATCAATTGCCGTAATGTTTGCCATCAACCGGTCGATGCAGTATTCGATCATTTAGTGATTAGGAGAATGGATCATAATTACTACAAAAAAACACAATTTTTGTGACTCCCAAAAGAGTCCCAAATGATCGCAAATGAGTCATTTGCGACCATTTTGTGACTATTTTGGGACCAAAAAAAGTAGTCGTAAATATTTGGTCGCTAAATACAGTGGTCGCAAAAACAGTCGTAAATTTGGGACTGATATATGACTCCCAATATTAGTCGAAAATTTGGGACTAATATATGACTTCCAATATTAGTCGTAATTTAGAGACTGATTTGCGACTTCTAATAAAATAAAATTAAAAAATAAAATTAAAATAAAAATAAAAATTTCGATTCAATATCCAAAAATTAAAATTCTAATTCAATATCCAAAAATTAAAATTCCAATTCAATATCAGAAATATCAAAAACCAAAATATCCAAAAATATCAAAAAACAATTTAGATTCAATATCCGAAAATTAATATAAAAATACCATACCAATCCAACAATCTAAACCCAAAATATCCAAAAACAATCCAACTATTAGATTATGAAATCGAAGGAGCATTCGTGTTGAACCCCGTGATCCCCACGCGCCACCTGCAAGTCAAGCACCGCTTCGGATCTTGCGACCGCTAGCACAAAAGTAGCCGCCGGGAAACCCACCAGAAATGGCGTGCACAGACTGTTGGAGAGACCATTCCTCCATCAGTGAACTGTGAAAAATTTTGAAGCAAGCAACGACATCATCAGGTTAACGCTCTGTGTTCCTATAAGTGTGTGTGTTCGTGTGCAAAAAAAATAAAAACAAAAACACGACCTGCGTGTAACACTCAATGGCCTTTCTAAAATCTTTTTGCATGAAAGCCACATCACCCTTCTTCTTAGAGTTCAAAGAATCTTGCATCTGGTCTGTCCACATTTGAAACGAGAGCTGCATGGCCAAAACATTGTAACACAACACCATGAAGAACCAAGCAGAACCGAATACACTAAGATCTATGCAAACCTTTCGGACAACATCAGTTATTACCGGACACTATTAACTGAGTAACAGAGCCAAAAGCACTTGATTTCTCCAACTTAAATCTGGAAAGATACCTCATTGGTGACACCCTCGTCGTCAACATAAAAAAAAATCAGATGAAGCTTATGCTCTGTACTACACATCGAACTAATACAGAAACTTGATTACAGACAACAACAAAAAAAACCAAAAGGAGCAAATTCAAAATCGAGAAAGAAAATTGCTTTTAACAAAACAGAGCTTAGAATCTGTTATTGTGAAGTTTGTTTTACATAACTCAGCTCGTTTGATAGTGTACTCCCTGGTAACGACTAACGACCTCCTCCTTTCTCCCCTTAGCTTTCTCCATTTCCCTCACTCCCTCTCACTATCAGCTAAGCCTACAAATTCGTAAAGACAAAGATAAATCAACCACCACACATTTCATCTCCATAAGAAACATCCACATCAATTTCGCTCAGCATTTCGAATTGTAAAAAAGCACGAAAACAAATCGAGGATCAATCTCAGACGATGGAGGGAACATGAACAAGTACCTTTCGCGGTGTGAAGGAACGGAGATGAGACAGTGAAAAACAGAGAGAGAGAGAGAGAGAGAGAGAGAGGAGGAGGAGGAGCACGGAGCGGCGAGGATGGGAGCGGTAGAAGACAATCGAATTCTGCATCTCTTACAGATTTCTCAACCTGAAATTTGAATTAGGGTTTGGGTTACTAGACTTGAGAGATTTTGGTTGAAATTAGAGAGGGAGTTGAGAGAGGGGACCGCCAAGAGAGAGTCACGGCGAGACTGGGCGAGGCGGCAAGAGAGAGGAGGCGGCGAGAGCGTGAGAGAGAGTCAATCGCCGGCGAAGGATGAGGAGGAGCGTTGTCTCGTGGTGCGGCGGCGATTCGTGTGGAGAATCGCCGGCGAAGGAGGAGAGGTTGAACGGAGTGAGATGGGAGAGAGATAAATTTTCTAGAGTATTTGTTTGGTGAGAACGAAGAAGAAATCGAGGAAGGAGAAGAGAAAGAGAAAGCGAAAGAGAAAGCGAAAACATTTAACTTACTAAATAATGAAGGAGTCAGTAGCAGAGTGGTCGTAAATAATAAAAATGAGAGATAAATTGCCTCTTAATATTTTATCAAAAAATTTATGTAATTTGAAATGGTCACAAAACCGTCTCAAAATGGTCGCAAAAGTGCGATTGTTTTGTGACGATTATTGATAAATCATAAACCTATAACCTAAATCCTAAATTTTCAATCCTTCTTATTTTAAATATGACTTTACAATCATTCTTATTCTAATTCTAACACTACAACTCTATATTTAAACAATAAACTAATATATGGTAATTAAATTTTGAAAAATTTCAATCTTTCAAAATCATTCTATATAAAACACATATACACTTACTACATTTTTGAGAATATACAAACATAAGTTTAAAATTATTGGAATTTAAAAGTTTTTTTCTCTGTTATCATGATTCAATGTATATAGTAGTTCAAATCTATGTAAAAACGTACAAATTAACATATTTACAATTCAATATTGATGATTTTTTTTAAAAAAATCGAGTGGAGTTGCTAAACGGTCCCAAATTTGGGACCCTTTTGTTACTACTATTAAAAAAAATCGAGTCGAGTAGTTAAACGGTAGCAAATTTGAGACCCTTTTGTGACTACTTATACATGTTATAAGTAGAAACAAACATAAGTTTAGAATATTGAAAATTACAAGTTTTTTCCTCTAATATCATGATTCAATCTATATAACAGTACAAATCTATATAAAAATATCTAAATTAACCTATTACAATTATATATTGATGAATTTCTTTAAAAAAATCGACTGGAGTGGCAAAATCGAAGCAAATCAGTCACAAATTTGGGACTGCTTTTGCGACTACAAAGTAAGACTACAAATCAGTCACAAATATGCGACTCTTTTGTGACTACTATGTTTCGTCATTAATTTCTTTAAAAAAATCGATTGGAGTGACAAAACCGAAGCAATCAGTCACAAATTTGTGACTACTTTTGTGACTACAAAGTTATACTACAAATCAGTCACAAATTTGCGACTCTTTTGTGACTCCTCTGTTTCGTCGTTAATTTGCGACTGTTTTGCCACTGCATTGTGAGTAGTCGCAAAGTAGTCGCAAATTAGTCACACTTTCGTCCCACGTTTTTGCGACAAAAAAAAAGAGTCACAAAAATTGGTCACAAAAACTGTGTTTTCTTGTAGATGCATGGGGACAGCATGGAAGATAAGAAGGATGATGATCAGACTTCTGGTTTGGAGGCTTATGAGATGTTTAGGACAGCTTATTTTGATGGTGAAGGGAGTCCACAGTCACCGAAGCCCAGTGGATCTCAGTTTGCTGATGGTTTAACTACTGAAGAATCTGAGTTTAGTAAGAAGTTGAATGATGCTGAATCACCATTGTACTCGACGTGTCCCAATTACACCAAGGTCTCTGCAATCATGGGCCTCTACCGCATAAAAGTGAAGAGCGGGATGTCAGAGAACTACTTTGATCAGCTATTGACGATGGTCCATGATATGCTACCTGCAGATAATGTGCTTCCAAAGTCAACAGATGAGATTAAGAGGTTCTTGATGGTATTTGGTTTTGGTTATGTTGTCATTCACGCATGCAAGAATGATTGTGTTCTGTATAGGAAGCAGTATGATAAGATGGAAAGCTGCCCAAGATGTAGTGCTTCAAGATGGGAAATGGATAAGCACAGTGGTGATGTGAAGAAGGGAATTCCTGCGAAGGTCCTTAGGTATTTTCCGATCAAGGAAAAATTCAGTAGGATGTTTAGATCAAAAAGAATTGCTGAGGATTTGCGTTGGCATTTAAGCAATGCAACAGAAGATGGTACAATGAAACATCCAGTGGACTCTATAACTTGGGCTCAGGTGAAAGAGAAGTGGCCAGAGTTTGCTGATGAACCTAGAAACCTTCGGCTAGGTATTTCTACTGATTGTATGAACCCTTTCTCTATTCAGAACACCAAGTACAGTACCTGGCCAGTGTTGTTAGTGAATTATAACATGTCTCCAACAACGTGTATGAAAGTTGAGAATATCATGCTGACTATGTTAATCCCTGGGCCAACTGCACTGAGCAACAACATTGATGTTTATCTACAACTATTAATAGATGACTTGAAGGACTTGTGGAATGAAGGTATTGAGGTGTATGACTCGTTTTTAAAAGAGAAATTCACACTTAAAGATTTGTTGTTGTGGAGTATCAGTGACTATCCAGCTTTAGGGACTTTGTCTGGATGTAAAGTGAAGGGAAAACAAGCTTGTAATGTATGTGGGAAGGATACACCACATAGGTGGCTGAAGTTTAGTAGAAAGTATGTCTATTTGGGCAATAGGAAACGACTCAGACCTGGACATCCTTATAGACGCAGAAATGGATGGTTTGATAACACTGTTGAGGACGGGACTATAAGGAGAATTCAAACCGGAACATAAATATTTGAGGCGATTAAGAATTTCAGGAATGACTTTGGAAGACATTTAGGTAAGGATAGTAAAAGAAAACGAGCTGAGTTATGTGAAGATGATGTGGTTTCAGAGGAAGAATATGAAGAGGACACTGATCAATGGCGATGGAAGAAACGATCAATATTTGTTTACTTACCATATTGGAAGGTTAGTTGTTTTTAGTACTGACTTAATACTTTTATTATTAAAATCTATTTCGATTACTATCCCGTTTGATTTATTGTCTTAGGATTTGTCGGTTCGTCACAACATCGATGTGATGCATGTGGAGAAGAACCTGTCAGATGTTATATTGTCTACTCTGATGAATAGTTCTAAATCAAAAGATGGAGTCAAGGCAAGAAAAGACTTAGAAGATATGGGTATTAGAAGAAACTTGCACACATAAATACGGGGAAAGAGAACTTACTTGCCGCCAGCAGCTTTTTGGTTTTCAAAGGAATAAAAGATTCGATTCTGCAAGAGGTTATCTAAGTTCAGAGGCCCTGATGGATATTGTGCTAATATAGCTAATTGTATTTCTCTTGATCCTCCTGTTATTAGTGGTATGAAGTCGCATGATCATCACGTCCTTATTAAAAATCTATTGTATGTGGCTTTGATAAGATTGCTGCCAAAAGGACCCACGGTTGCTGTGACTCGATTATGCAAGTACTTCAACAGGTTGTGACAGCGTGTTATTGATCCAGAGAAGCTAATTTCCCTGGAGTCTTAGTTTGCCGAGACCATGTGCCAAATGGAGTGGTTCTTTCCTCCTTCACTTTTTGATATCATGTTCCACCTTCCTATACATCTAGGAAGGGAGGCACGCCTGGGTGGACCAGTACACTTTTGCTGGATGTATCCATTTGAGAGGTACTCTTTTTTTTATCTCTTTATCTATTAGATTGTTATGAATGATATTTTAGTTTATGTTTAACTGTTTGTATTAATGACAAACTGTTATGGGATTGAGCTGTAGGTATATGAAAACTCTGAAGGCATATGTTAAAAATTTTGCAAGGCCAGAAGCGTGTATGGCAGAGGGATACTTGGCTGAAGAATGCTTTTCCTTCTGTTTAGAGTTCCTCAAGAATACTCTACCAATTCAAGAACCCCTAAACCGTAATGAAGATGTTGCTTCTGATGAACACATCCTTGAAGGTCGTCCACTTCAGAAGCCAAAAGAAGTTACACTTTCAGATAAGGAGAGAGACATAGCTCATCGGTATATTTTAATGAACACGGCAGTTATGGATCCTTATATTGAGTAAGTTCAACTCTATTTGACAATTATATCTTGTTATTTTGTCATTGATTATTGATAATATATGAATAATAACTTATTCTTGTGAAACAGAATGCATTTAGAAGAATTGCAAGATACTGATGTCCGATGTGCAAGAAACGAAACTCTTTGTTGGAAACTTCATACCGAAAGGTTTCCAGAGTGGATAAAGGCAAAGGTTTGGACAAAGTTACAAATATATATCATTTCAGTTTAAATTTTATCTTAATCTTTACAAATTGACTAATACTGTAACTTTCTGATTAGATACCAACTAATTCAGAGTGTCATTCCACCAAGCTGAGATGGTTGGCATTTGGTCTGAGACATATTGCTCAAAGCTATAAGGGGTACGTCATTAATGGCCATCGATTTCATAGAGATGACGTAAAGCGAAAGACTCAAAACAGTGGAGTGACATATGAAGCTTTCAGTATGTGTAGATCTAGTGCCCGAGATAGTAGAAAAATGGCTGACATGGTTGTGTACTACGGAGTGATAAAGGAGATCATTACGTTGGACTATCACATGTTCCATGTTCCACTATTCAAATGCATTTGGGCAAATAGAGGGAATGGTATGAAGGAAGAAGACGGCTTTACGCTGGTGAACCTCCATATGAACCAATCATCTTTTCTACAAGATCCATACATTCTGCCATTGCAAGCAAAACAAGTTTTTTACTCTAGAGAAGATGACTCCTCATCGTGGTATGTAGTTATGCGGGCGCCACCGAGGGGATATCACGAATTGGAGACAGAAGAGGAGTTTGTTAGTGGAACAATATCAGTCCAGCAAAATGAAGATTTGGGAAACTCTGATGATGAGAGTTTTTGTGTTAGGGATGATTGTGAAGGGGTCTTAATATAATATTAGCCATCAGTTCCTTTTTTGGAGATTTGTTTTGCCATGCATAAGCTTTTATACTAATTATGATTTTTTTCTCTGCCATGTTTAAGGGTCAAACATGCCAAAGACGAGACCAACGAATGTTGTTGTCCGACATAGCAAGCGTAATCTAGGTGAGGATGTAAGCCTTGCCGAACTGCCGGTGAGAAAAATTCGACAGCAGAAGACTAGGCAGAAGGGTAGTGGTACTGATAAACATGATGATATTGGGATGTCAGTAAAGGATAAAGATCATATGGTAGACAAGCAAGTTGATGAGGTAGAAGACCACATTCATGAGGAGGAAGGTGAAGACCTTGAAGTGGATTCAGAAAACGAAGAAATTGAAAACATTCTAAGGAAAATGAACATGTTGAGAAAGAAATGGCTCCAGAAGAAGAAAAGGTTGAAAACCCTACTGAGAACGATGTTGAGACTGAGCAGCAAGCTAGTAGAGGAGATACATCCCAATTGAGTGGAGAGCAAGAACAAACCCAGCAGTGTGAGAATAAGAAAACGAGAATACGAGGGCCGACTAAGATGTGTAAATTGGCAAAAGAGGCTATGGATAAGGTAACTGTAGAATTTTCAGTGTTGGGTGAACATTCGGGACCAGGTTCAGTGACACTTTCCTTATTTCTTGGTCCTCTTGTGAGGGAGCATGTACCGGTACTAGTTGATGATTGGAGGGCAGTTGACTGTGCAACTAAGGAGACAATGTGGGAGGAAATTAAGGTACTCAGTTTTAATTTACAAAACTCAGGAGTGTTTATGTCTAACTTTGTAATTTTTTTGTAGGCAAGGTTTGATTTGGAAGATGGTTGGCAAAGAGAATGTGTTTTCAAGCAGATGGGTTCTATCTGGAGGGCTTCTAAATCTAGACTTGTTTCTAAACTTCGAGAAACTAAGAGTGCCACTCAGAGGCTTAAGTTAAATCCAAACAACATTCAATCTCTTGCATCTTGGAACAATTGGGTGAAGACTAGGACTTCCACGGCTTATAAGGTAATGTAGTTGTTACTATTTTTTTTCATGTACTTGGTGATTTGGATAATAACATTGGGTAATTGCCGGATTGCAGGTACAAAGTGAGAAATACAAGGAGCTGAGGAAGTCTCAGATTCCTCACACCACCAGCAGGAAAGGAATGTTTCGTCTATATATCCATGGAAATGGTATGTGTGTTTCTCGTGTATTGTATTTTTAAATTGAATAACAATTATATACTTTTGTTGAGTACTATGTTTTACTCGTAGAAAAAGAAGAGTTCTGACCCAAAGAAGGTGACTAGAAGTAAGGTCTGGTAAACAGGACACACTCACTCTGATGGGAGACCTGTGAAAAAAGAATTTGCAGATACGATTGTAAGAATTCATAAATTTCTTATTATTAATGTTTAATTTTAGACTCTTAAGATAATCTGGTTCAAACAAATTGTTTACAAATATTTGTATCAGGAAAGGATACAATCAATCGATAGTCAAATGGACTCCACATCCACTGAAAATGTAAGAGAAGATGCTGCCAGTCAAGTTTTAGGGAGAGAGAGATATGGAAGAGTTAGAGAAATGGGCGGAGGGATTACTATGAACAAGATGGATTTCCTTAATTCTATAGACTCGCATGTTCAGAAACTTGAAGCTTCACAAGCAGAAATGCTGACCAAGATTGAAGAATTGCATAATCAAGTTCGTTGCTTAGCTGAAAATAAAGTAAGTTTCACACTTGTTTTTTGATGATGGCCAATGAAATAAGTTTTTAACCAATTGTTTTTCTTCTTGTTAGTCATACTGTCAAGATGTGGATGCTCAATCTGAGGTTTCAAACATAAGCAAAGGAGGAACCAAGTGTAAGATATTGGATTGGTATACGTCAGAAGATGTTGTTATCGGGGAAGGAGAAGTATGCTCGGCTGAACAAAGCTATAAGATTGGTCATATTCCACTCGGTCCTAATGCGGCGGCAGTTATTGTGAAGTCTGCTTCAGACCCAGATGCATATGTATGGAGGCCTACAACAACAATTTGCTCAATTGGCCAAGCTGTATGTGCCAAAATTCCATGGCCAAGCTGTAGGGTGGTTTTGGCTTTTGACTACAGCTCCCCAAGTGGACATAAGCCTGCCGGATCCACGGTAAACATTTTTAACTTGTTTTTTTATTCTTAACTTGTAGAACTTTCAAGCTCAAACATGGGATGACTAATATGCATGAATCCTTAGGCCTCTGATGAATCTACGAAATACAACATCTATGATTGGAATGGTGGTGGAATTGTTGCTGAGGGTATATTATGTTCAGTTGATCCACATGAAAAGGTCAACCATATTACCTTGGGTCCTAATACTGCAATTATGAAGATTGAGAAGGTGATTGATAATGATGCTTTTTTGTGGAGGCCAAGTGCTGAAATTGCAGTGATGGGTGGTGCTTTAAATGCGACAATCGCATGGCCATTTGATAAGGTTGATATCGTCATCAATACACCTGATACTATACCAAAAACATCACCTGCGGTAATTGTCTAAACCTTCTGCTTGTTATCGATCATTTTATGTTTCTTTTATGGATTTCTGATGTATGTGTTTTACAATTTGAGTGTCAGAGTACAAGTAGAAGCACTAGTAGCAGCAAAGATACCAAGAAGAAGTGTATCTTGTTTGATTGCAGCAGCTCCGGAAAAATTGTTGCAGAATGTCGTGTTTTTTCTACTGATCCAGCTGATCGAGTACACTTCGTACCTTTAGGTCCGAATGCTAGCAAGGTTTGGATAGATGTGTCAAAGATTGGAGATGCTGAAGTGTGGAGACCAAATTCTGAAGTCCAATATGTTGCTGATGCTATAGGTACGACGGTTGCTTGGCCTAATGACAAACTTAAATTAGTGTGATGCAAACACTTTTCATGTCTTAGTTTTTGGGTTGTTTTTGGAACTTATTTAACTTTCAAAGTCTTGTGTTAGTATCTGGTTCAGTGGTTTGTATTTTAATTTAACTTGTTTGTTTGTTAATATATTATTATTATGGAATTTTTTTATCAGGTTTCAAATTTTGATCAAATGCAAATTTAAAATTGCAAAATACGAAACAAACAAAAGATATGAATCAAAAACGCTATAAAAACAAACGCTATATAAACATACGCTATAAAAAACAAAGGCTATAAAAACAAACGCTATGGATGAACGCTAAGAAATTTTAATATTATACAATAACAAATCAATAACGCTATGAATACAACTTTTATAACAAAAACACCCGCTATTATAAATATATCTATTGCATATAAAAGAGCGCTATATTAAATCTCCTATATAATTGCATTTCTTAAACACGCTATCAAAAGTACAGAGTTTTTTATAACATGATTATACAGATCGTTTGTAAAAGCGCTATGGATTTCAACCATAGCGGATATGGCGCGCTACAAATATGCACATTTCTTGTAGTGAACGCATACCTTAGTCTCACGGGAAGTTGCTTTAGGTCCACCTTTGGGGCTTTGAGTTCGCTCCAATCGTCCTCCTCAAGACTAGACTTACTCTTGCTAGTCTCTTCAACGGCTAGAACAAACTCCTCTTGAACCGTGCCAACCCTTAACCCATCTTGAACCTCGGTATTACGAACACACAACTCAACAAATGGTGTATCCTTTTCAACCGGCTTGTGCGAGTCCATGAGTAGTTCATAACCTTGACTCTCTTTACTCAAGAACCCATGATCACCACGATCCTTAGTCAAGACCACTTCCAACCCGTCTTCTACTCTCATTTCCTCAAGCAATTCGTCGGCTAGTTCATCCATGGTCTCTATGTAGAAACATTGGCCATCTATGGTGGGTTTCTTCATCACCTTGTTGATATCGAACTCAAGGACTTCTCCTTTACCCAAATGGAGGTCTATCTTGCCTTTCCTCACATCGATTATCGCCCTCGCGGTTGCTAGGAATGGTCTACCAAAGATAAGAGGGTCTTTCGGTTCCTCATCCATTTCAAGTACCACAAAATCCGTGGGGACAATGAAATCCTTCACCACGATAGAAAGATCCTCAAGCAAACCAATAGGAACCCTGACGCTTGTATCCGCCAATGTTAGGGAGATGTCGCATGCCTTGTAGCGTGTGAAGCCTAGTTGCTTGGCTACCGAGAACGGCATGAGGCTTACACTTGCTCCAAGATCACACAAACAATGGTTGAAAGCTAGAGGACCAAGTGCACAAGGTAGAGTGAATGATCCCGGATCTCCTAGCTTATTTGGCACCATCTTCTTTTGTATTATGGCACTACACTCGTGAGTTAAAATGACCATAGACTCCATCTCCTTATCCCTCTCATTCACGACATCTTTCAAGAACTTGGCGTATTGAGGGCCAAGTAAGAAGGCATCAACCAAAGGCATTGTGAGTTCCACCTTCTCCATTTGCCTATCAAAGATGGCTTTGTACTTGTCCATAAGTTGCTTCTTGAACCGCCCGTGAAAAGGTAGCTTAGGAACGTATGGCTTAGGGATAAACATATTCTTCTTCGGTTTCTCTTGAGCAACAACAACCCTAGGCTTGACCTTCTCAACTTCTTCAACCCTGTCTTGCTCTCTTACTACCTCATCTTCAACCAATTCGTTATCTTCTTGAAGTTCCACCCCCCCCCCCCCCCACTTTGCTTCTCAATGTCCTCATTGAGAGTAGAATGAGCTTCTCTTGGAGGCAAAACTGTACCACTTCTCAAGGTGATGGCGTTTACATACTCCTTAGGATTAACTTCGGATTTGCCCGGGAGTTGACCTTGTGCGCGTGAAGAAGAAGCAACACCTTTGTTCTCCATTTGTTTTACCTTGGAGTTTGGTTGTAAGAGCAATCCACCCGCGTATTGATCTCCGTTTGTACCTTGAGTAATTGTTGGAACATGGAGCTCAAATCAAGCTCTTGCGGTTTAGACGTAGTTGCTTGACCTTGAGGCACAAACCTTTGTTGTTGGCCTTAAAAACCGGGTGGAGCTTTGGGTTGGAATCCACTTTGGTTCCCTTGGAATTGGTTCCTTGGGACAAAACCTTATTGGTTGGTATTAGAAGCTTGGCATTGAGGTTGGAATTGGTTTTGTGGGGCTCCTTGAGCTAGATTAGGTTGCGGAGGGTAGACTTGGTCTTGTGGGTTCTCCACATTTGTGTTTTGGTAAGAGAAGTTGGGGGTGGTTCCTATAGTTTTGGTTGAACCCTTGTCTTTGGTAATTCCCTTGGTTTTGGTAGTTCCCTTGGTTCCCCACGTAGTTCACCTCCTCTTGAGTATTCATGTCTACGTTCTCCTCTTGATAAAAACATTGGTTCTCATCATAAGCATCCACATAGTTGACCGTCTTTTGAGAAGACACTAGGAATATATCAATCAAATTGGCTTGCTTGTCCAATTTTTCACTAAGCGCTTTCATGTCCTTGGCCCGCTTGTTCTCATCAAAGTCGCTTGTCGTCCTTGTGGCGCGGTCATAATCGTCGCCATAGGTCCCGTCACTTTGGACCAAGTTCTCCACTAGTTCCATGGCTTCGTCGACATCTTTGGCTAAGAAGTTCCCATTAGAAGCCGTGTCTAATGGCATCCTTATCTTTGGTAGAGCACCGCGATAGAGAGTACTCAAAAGAGAGGCATTGGAGAAACCATGATGCGGGCATTGAGAGGTGTAGCTTCTAAACCGTTCCCAAGCTTCGTTGAAGGATTCGTTTCCGCGTTGTGTGAACCCCGAGATTTCGTTCCTCAACTTGGCGGTCCTTGAAGGAGAAAATAACTTTGCAAGGAAAGCTCGCTTGCAATTGTCCCAAGACGTGATTGAACCTTGAGGAAGACTCTTTTCCCATTGATGAGCTTTTTCTCCAAGAGAGAATGGGAAGAGTCTTAGCTTGAAACCGTCTTCCGAAACACCGTTCATCTTGGTTAACCCACATATCCTATCAAATTGATCGATATGATCCAATGGATCTTCCATAGATAGACCGTGGAATTTGTTACTTTGAACCATGTTGATCAAACCCGGCTTCACCTCCAAGTTGTTGTTCTAAACCGGTGGAGTTTGGATCCCTTGACGGTTTTGATGGGCATTGGCGGCATCACCCGCACCAACCACGTTTTGAGCCCTTGGGGGATGGTTAGGGCCTCTCATTGGCCGGCCGGGTGGATGTGGGGCATTGTGGGCGTGGCCTCCTTGTGCGGGGTGGTTTCCATTACCACCTTGTGCGGGGTGGTTTCCATTACCACTTTGTTGATGATGTGGGAGGTTGTCCACATTGTCATGAATGTCCCCAAGTGGTAAATGTTCATAGTGATCCATGTCGTTCTCAACTTCTTGTTGCCTCACACGTCCTTCCCTTGTTCTAAACCCTCGGTATGAGCGATGTATGTCGTCTCTTGGTTCAACTAGATTGTCGTTGCCTCGAGATCGCGTATGCATGCACCTGTAGGTTTAGAGAGAGCAATGGAAAGCGAAAGACATTAGTAACTTTGGTAGAAAATAAAACTTAAGCTCACTAAGAACCTAAATCTCAATGTTAAAACAAATCCCAATATGGCAACGATGCCAAATTGATACATGATTTTTTAGTCTCTAAGGAGGTATCAATATCCCCTAATACGATGTAGTAAAGAGGTTATCAATCCATAATTGGGATCATTATAAGCACTAAGAATGCAAGGTACTTAAAGCAAGTTAAGCTAAACAAGTGTGGTTGTTGTTAAGTATCAAATTCAAATTAAGCAAGCAAAAGCACTAAACAAGATAGTAAATCAATAAACAAAAGCGGAGCAAGAGATAGAGTTATTGATGTAAGGTGATCCAAATCCAATTAGTGGTGTTCATTCACTCAAAGAAGCTAATTCCTAGGTAAAAGATCTTTAATCTTGACAAATTCTCTTTCAAGCAACTAATCACTATGCTAATCACCTAATTCATTAACAAACTTTCATTTGTGAATCATTAATTAGCAAGCATTAAGAATACAAACAAGATCAACCAAAAATACACCCTAGACAACTATTATCATAGGTTAGGAGCATAAATCTCTTGTCTAGTTCATCAAGGCATTTCATCAAACACTTGGTGTTCATGAAATGCCCTATGATCTAGATCCACTCTTTCAAGCTGAATCTAGCATTAGGGACACTAGACAAGAAGGAATATAAGATTATCTAACCCTAAACACCACTAATCAAACCTTGGACCACCCTAATCTACCCTATCTCAAGATCCTAAAGACTACTCACTAATCATCATGAGTTCAACAAATCCAATAAAAGAAGAGTCAAGACTCATGATCAAGATGATTGGATGATTAGAAAGTAGAAGATAGATGGATCCAATCAAGAAAACAATACTCAAATTTCATTAAACAAAAGGATCAATCTCTTACAAATCACTCTTACTTAGAGAGGGTTTTTGCTTAAGAAAAGACTTAGCCCATTAAAATTAGGTTTTGGGCATAAATAGTGAATAGTAACGAACTGGGTCGATCTGGGGCAAACCGGGTACCGACCCGGTTTAGATGGATAAAAAGTTATGGTCGGCCAATACCGAGGTCACTCGTCTGTACAACACCTCGGTACAACACCTCGGTATTGAGCATGGGTTTGTGCACCGACGAGGGGTACCGAGCAGTGACATCGGTATTGAGGGGAGATGCTTGATGTTTCTTCGATGGATACCGAGGTCACTACTCGGTATCGTTGCTCGGTATTAAGGGATTTTTCCCCCGGGTTTCCTCCGAGAGCAGCACCGGTCAGTTGCACCGAGCAGTGACCTCGGTACAATCCCCTGAAGCTTCGATACCGACGTCACTCCTCGGTGTTGCACGTAGGTACTGGGGCTGCCTTCCTCCGTCTTCTATACCGATCAGTTGCACCGAGCAGTGACCTTGGTGCAATCCTTCTGCCTTTAATACCGATGAGAGATACCGACCAGTGACGTCGGTACAGTCTTTGTCTTCTCTCCTTGGGTCTCGAATCTCCTCCGAAGCACCTGAAATAAGATCCAAAACATGCAAGGACTCTCTAGGACTAAATGTGGACACATTAGACTCCTAGAATGATTAAAATGCTAAAAAGATAACATGAACTATATGCAAATGACTCGAAACCTAAGTGAAACGGATGCTACAATGATGCAAAATATGATGATATCATTGATCTTTGATTTTAGTTGGGTTTAATTGTCTACTCCAATTACTATTTGTTAGTGGTTCAATATATCTTCCTCCTCGAGACAATGATGCATTATCACTTTACTTAATTGAAAGTTTGTTTACAACCCTTGTCTTGGTACTTAGGACTTAAATGCTTTTATTTGTCAAAGATAAATTTTTTTTTCTCATCCACTGTATACTTGTTTGCATTTTGTTTTCTTCATTGATCGATAGAACAAGTTGGCATGATGTCTGTAGTTTTGCATTTGCAAGAGGCGCCTGTGGTCGCTTATAAATGTAGTATTTTAACTCATCTTTATGATGAATTTACTACTCGCACAATGAATCCAAATTTACTCAGACAATGCATGGGAAGACATTAAAATTGAATATAGATCAACCTCCATTTCCTTAGTACTTCAATTCCAGAGAGAAAAATTATATTTTTTAGATTCTAAAAGGCATGCAAAATGTTCCCTATCATCCCATGCATGTTGTGCATATACAAACATGTTCAAGAACAAACATTTCTAAACTCACAAAAAAAAACATTTCTAATATCTCCCTTTCTCTAATTATATTCATATACAAGCATGTTCATTTATCTCTCAACTTTTTGGATTCGTTAACGCAATTTGCAGACGCCGGTAATATCACCGGAGATGACGCCACCTACCTATCAGAGAAAAGAGAGAATAAGTCAGTCGTTAACAATAAGTCTACCATTACTACCAGTCATTAACAATAAGTCTCTCTACATTTTGGATTCGTTAACGCAATTTGCAGACGCCGGTAATATCACCGGAGATGACGCCACCTACCTGTCAGAGAAACGAGAGAATAAGTCAGTCGTTAACAATAAGTCTACCATTACTACCAGTCGTTAACAATAAGTCTAGCAAAAAAATCTACCGCATATACAAACTACCCACCGTCATATAAAAATAAACCTACCGTCATATATAAATATACAAACAAACCTACCGTCATATACAAACAAACCTACCGTCATATATAAACAAACCTACCGTCATATATAAAAAAACCTACCGTCATATATAAACAAACCTACCGTCATATATAAACAAACCTACCTACCGTCATATACAAACAAACCTACCAAACTCACTAAACTACATATAGCTTACTAATAAATCTACCATCAAGCGTTACAAAATCTACCACCGGAATTTCAAAGAAATACAAAATTTAACATTCCTCACCGGAAAATTCTTGCTCTCACCGGAATTCCGTTCGGTTGACCGAAAACACAGACAAAACAAGTTATCTGCAACCAAAATAAATTAGGGTTTGGTTCGCCGCCGAAAAAAAAATGAAATTAGGGTTTTCAGCGCCGCCAACCGGCCATTTGTAGCCGACACGGCAGAAGATGACTTGCCGGAACCCTCGACACGCCTCCCTCCTCACCAAAGTCAATCTCCTTCGCCGTAACTTCTTCTTCGTCGCGGTTCTTCTTTGTGGAAGCAAGAGAAACCTAAAACAAAGCAAGAGGATGAAGAGACTTACCGGAAACGGCTCACTCCTCGCCGGAATCGGGCCGGAATTGCGTCGGAATCAAGATGTCGTCCCAAACGTCGCCGTCGCCTCATATCGCCTTTGTCAAGAGGTTTTTTTTTTCATTAGCTTTTTTTTCAAAACAAACCTACCGCACATACAAAGAGAAAAATAAATAAAAAGTAATTAATAATGGCACAACCGTAATACAATACAACATATGGATAAAATGGACATTGACCAACTTTGTAAGGTTAGTCTAGTATGACCTCCCTTCCTAGAAGTTAATCTAGTAATATTCCTTATGTATGAGGTTACTTTGATGAATTTTCTCTTAATTGATTAAATAAAAAAAAAAAAATTTTGAATTTTTGTTTTTACAAGTAGTCCCAAAATCAGTCTCTAAATTATGACTGATATTAGAGTCACATATTAGTCGCAACATAGCGACGATTTTGCGACTACTTTATTTAGCGACTAAATATTAATTTGTGACTAATATTTTTAGTCTCAAAATACTATTTTTTATTTTGGAACTATTTTGGGAATCGAAAAAACTGTATTTTTTTGTAGTGTTTTTTGTTGTCTGTTTAACAAATTTGCCGCGGATTAGCTATGACATAAGTTATCATAATCCTAATCGTTTATTTCTCTATGTTTTGAAGGTGAAGGCATCCAATAAAACTTAGCAGAATCGGTCAAATCGCTGAACTGCTTTTCTGATTCCTGAGGCTCGAGTAGTGCTATCGGAATAGTTTTCGGGAAAACTTACATAATGGGAATTTTGGTAAAATCGTTGTCGAGACTCCCAAATACACGGTGACAAAATCCGGCGAAAGTGTTTCAGATTTCTTTTCTAACAAAAAAATAAAAGTGAATTTTAGAGATCAAATAGAGGAAGAGGAAAAGGAAGAGAAAGAAGAAAGGAGAGAGAAGAGAGCGTGATGAGTTTACGATCGATCAAGAGCTAAACCGACGCAAACCGAACTCTGAAGTATTTTTCTATTTCATTTTCGAATTGTTTAATAATAGGAAGGTTATCACGTTTCGAGAAATTAGAAACGTGTCCTTAGTTGCTTTCACCATTATTGATGTGCTTCCAGTTATGTAGGAACTTACGGTTCCAAATCTCTTATTATAAAAACAGAAAACTAAAGCAATAAAAGACAGACCGAATTTGCCTAACAAAAGTGTGTTGTTTTGTTCTTATTGTGTTTTTGTGATCACAATCTCTTAGCTTTTGAAGAGGGACCTATCATAGCGTCTCATAGGAAGAGGAAGAGGAAGAGAGTGTCTCGAAGATGAAGAGGAAGAGAGAGAAGAAAAAAAAAACAAGAAAGATGTTAGACCATCTCCAGTAGGAAGGCAAATTTTTCATCCTATATTCCCTCCACATCATTTTATTCTCCTTCCACATCATTTCAATTTTTTTTTTCACATCCAACTCCACAATAGGAAGGCAAATCATTTTCTCTTTCCTCCAACTCATTTTCTCTCTCCTCTACATCACTCCATCATATTTGGTGGCATCATATATGGCATTTGAAAATTTGGATGCATTCCCGAATTTATAGGATTTTCTGGGAGTTGTGTATTTGGATTTGGTGGATGTGTGTTTGGATTTTGAGGGTTTGGAAAACCATAATTTGGTAGGAGATTGTAATTGCGAGATGGATCCATAAGGAGAAGAAATTAAAAGAGAGTGTTAAATCTTGAGATTTTTTTTGGTGTCCAAATGGCATGAACCTAGGCTCTATTTATAGATGTTAAGAAATAAAAAATAATGGTGTAATTTTTTTTTTTTTGATCAATTATTGAGCAAAAATAACATTTAAGAAAAATGTGAAAAAAAAAATAAATAAATAAACATAGAACCAATCATATGTCGATGTGGGACCTACACAAATTTCACAAGAAGGGAAAATTTCCCTTTGTTGCATGGTTGATAATTTGCCTTTTTTAATTTGCCTATCTATTGAATGCAAATACACCCACATTGCCTTGCTATTGGATTTGGTCTTATGTTTTAAATAATTGTGGTAGGGGATATTTGGATTATTCTCATCAAACAGTATTCGATGAATAGTATAATTGTTTTTAAACTACTTTTGATATTAATAATTGCTAGATATTGTTATTTTCCTTTCTTTTATTGCTACATTTTTTTTGTTCTTAACTTATTTTAAATTTCTTACAATTAGCTCAATAACCAATTTTCATATTATAATTAATAATATAGCCATCCATTTAAGAAAATGAGGTAACTAACAAAATATGCTCATGTCGGACGATTTTGCCTTTAGTCAGCGAAAGAATAGAAATATTATACTATTTATTATAATTATGTTTGATAACACATATATGTACCCCAAAGTATTTTTTTTTTTTTTTGCATAACTCGCATACTAATTGGTTCACGCTTGTATTAATACAGAAAAACACTGATTTTTTTTCATGTCTAACATGATTTAAATTTTTAAAAACAAACCCAAATTTTTTTTCAAACGTGAATAGCGGCACCAATAACATAGCAAGACTATTGTTCACCTAAATATGAATAACACTTTTGTAAAATAGTATAGACTATGGTGAAAAAAGAATGAGGGAGAGGAGAATATGACGTGATCTATATCTAAGAAACTTTTCTATAACAATTGACGTGGGTACTCTTCTTCACAAAGATGAAAGCGCTAAAAAACAACAGAAACTGATGGCGATCGAGCATTAGAGACGATCCAATCTCCATTTAAATATAGTCATAATATGCTTAACACATCTCTACTGTCGAATGAGGTGGCGGATGGTGGTGGAAATTTCTCGATGCTTATGTTCCATATTCTAATAAACCACTGTGGATCTCAGTTCTCTTCACCAAACGTATAACATTGGTTTCACTTTGTATAGCTTATGAGTCTTTACTATCGCTGCAACATCAAGAACGAAACAGAGAAGCTTCTCAACTAATTACAAACCGTCCCGTGAAAAACGATCGTGACGGTCACTTTATGAATTAGAGGGCCACTTTTTTGTAGAAAGTAACTGTAAGCTTACGTAGTTAGTTTGATATTATAGGTGTTTGGCATGAAAATTAAAAGTTTAACATCACAAGGAAGATTGTATGGTTTAACTATTATATTTGTAAAGAATTAGTTATACAAATTTGAATTTGGATGGTGGCATATCAACCACAATAACATAAACCACTAGATTACATTTTTGTTTTTTTATATCTTTTTTATAATATCAGTTATATTATCATTATTTTATATGTTTAAAACAAAATTAAACTTTTATTAAAAAAATTATAAAAAAGGCCCTGTTTTAAAAATTTGTCTTAGATCTCTATAAACCTAAGCACGACACTAACTGAGTCTAGTTCAATTTAACTATAAACTATAGATTAATAAAACAGGAGCTTATGTGAACCAAGATCAGTTTTTCGTAGAAGGAAGTAATTTGGAACTATAAAAAAAAAGTCAAACCATCTCCGAAGACGATTGCAAAGAGATGTACTCGATGGTGGTGAAGTATCGGCAAAATTGGTGACGAAGAGAACCATATTTGAAGCATCTTATCACTACAAGAAAACATACTGATTTTCGACAGAATTTCCGACGGGAAAAAATGGGTCTGAAATTCTCAACCGATTTCCGATGAAATACCGAGGAAAATATCTCGTTGGAAATTATCGACCGATCTTTGGTCGTCTGAAATCGGTCACGAATTCTGACCGATTTTTGACGAAATAGATCTGTTAATCTGCATGTTGCACTAGCCGTTTTATAGACGTTTAAAATTTATAAATCGGTCGGCAATCGCTCGAAATTCTCGACCGATTTCCGACGAAATAGATCCGTTAATCTGCTCGTTGCACTAGCCGTTTTATAGTCGTTTGAAAATTTTAAACCGGTCGGAAATCTGTTGGGAATCCGCAGAAAATCCATTATAAATATCTCTCCACCCTCATTCACAACTTACACAAAAAAAACTTAGAAAATATCTTCTTCAAACCCAAACCCTTATGATTATTTTCGATCGTGGATGGATAAACCACGACAAGATCCAACGATGGGTCAACTGACGGATGAGTATGCACAAGGGGTTGAGGAATTCATTACATTTGCGACAAACAATAGCATGACGTCGGAATACGATCAAATGTATTGTCCATGTACTAAATGTCGAAATCATAGATTAGTCTCTATTAGGAAAGTATGGAATCACCTTTATAGGAATGAGTTTATGTCGGATTACAAGATTTGGTATACGCACGGAGAAACTGATTCAATGGTGCAATATTATGGTAGTAGCAGTAATTATTCGGGTAGGATAGAGGAACCAACCCCATAAATAGATGCAAACGTTCAGATGGTGAATGATGCGTTTCGTGAAAATGTAGCATCGTATGTTCAGGATGGTATTAGAATAGAGAAACCTAATTTAGAAGCTCATAAGTTTTTTGATATGCTAGATGCAGCTAAGCATCCACTATATGAAGGATGTAGAGAGGGAATATCGCCTTTATCAACTGCAAGCAGGTTGATGACTATAAAGACCGATTTCAACTTGGCGGAGGATTGTGTGGATGCGATAGCTGATTTTGTAAAAGATATTTTACCTGAAGATAATATCTCACCGGCTTCATACTACGAGGTTCAGAAACTTGTAGCTGGTCTTGGATTGTCGTATCAGATGATAGATGTGTGCATCGATAATTGTATGATTTAGTGGAGAAATGATGAAAACTGTGTGAAGTGTTGTTTTTGTCACAAACCTCAGTATTAGAAAACGGGTCGCAGAGTACCTGTTCCACATAAACAAATATGGTATTTGCCGGTAACGGAGATGTTGAAGAGGCTATATCAATCCAAGCGCACGACATGACCTATGAGATGGCATGCAGAACATAACTCAGATGGAGAGATTGTGCATCCTTCAGGTGCAGAAGAATGGAAACATTTTCAAGAGGTCTCTCCTAGTTTTGCATATGAGCCTATGAACATATACCTCTGGTTATCTACAGATGGATTCAACCCTTTTGGAAAACATGGGAGGCAATATTCATTGTTGCCAATAATCGTCACACCTTACAATTTTCCGCCTAGTTTGTGCATGAAACGAGAGTTTTTGTTCCTCACGATTCTCGTCCCCGGACCGGAGCCTCCTAAGAGATCCCTTGATATTTTCTTGCAGCCATTAATTTATGAGTTGAAAATGTTATGGAAATAAAGTTCAAACGTTCGATGTTTTTCCAACATAATTTCACGTGCGGTACTTATGTGGACCATAAGTGATTTTCCAGCATATGGTATGTTATCTAGATGGTCGACTCATGGAAGATTGGTGTGCCTGTATTGTCAATATAACACTGATGCGTTCCAATTAAAGCACAGTCGAAAGACTTCTTGGTTCGATTGTCATCGACAATTTCTACCGCAGGATAATCCATATCGTCGGAGCACGACATTGTTTAAGAAGAACAAAAAAGAATTTGATGGTCCACCTCCCGAGCCGGATGAGAATTAAATCATCACTAAGTTGAGAGATTTTGGTGCTGAGAAGACGGTTTCATGTGGTGGTAATGGTCATTTTCTTGTAGACGGTTGTGGCGAGTACCACAATTGGAACAAGAGGAGTATTTTTTAGGATTTGCCATATTGGAAGAACCATCTCCTACGCCATAATCTAGATGTCATGCACATTGAAAAACAAATTTCGACAACATCATGAATATTGTTCTAAATGTGCAAGGGAAGACGAAAGATAATTTGAAGGCCATATTGGACTTGCCATATATTTGTTCGCGGAAGGACCTCCATGTAATGGCGAATGGAAAATCACTCCGTCCCCCCCCCCCCCCCCCCCCGCTTTCCGTTAGGATGAGCCTTCAAAGGAGGAGTTCTTCGACTGGATTACGCATAGTGTTAAATTCCCAGACGGATACGCATCTAAACTTCGTAATTGCGTTAATATTGGAGAATGGAAGTTTTTTGGGATGAAGAGTCATGATTGTCACGTTGTCATGTAACACATCCTTCCTTTTGCCTTTGTCGGTCTTCTACCTAGAAACGTCCATGGAGCTATTGCAGGCACATTTACAAAATTTTAATATATAGTTCGATATATATTTCCTAAATTTTGCTAAAATTATTTATCATTTATGCAGGGATCAGTGCTTTCTTTCGGGATCTATGCATGAGATCATTTACAGCAGACGGTATCCAAAACCTGGAAGAGAAGATACCGGTTCTCCTTTGCAACATCGAGAAAATATTTCCACCAGCATTTTTTGATGTTATGGAACATCTTCCTATTCATGTCCCTAGAGAAGCAGCACTTGGTGGGTCAGTTCAATATCGATGGATGTATCCTTTTGAGCGGTATATGTTCCACCTAAAGAAGAAGGTGAAATTTTTTTGCAAGAATCGAGGGTTCTATTGTTGCACAGAGCATTAATGAAGAAGCATCCAACTTTGCGAGCTACTACTTTCCATCTTCGGTCCAGACTAAAAGCAGACGACATGCACGCATTATGATAGAGGAAAAAAACCTAGTTATCCGGTCTATGTCGCAAATCTATTTGCATAAATTGGAAGGCTTAGTGGAAAAATGAGGCCCTAGCGACTAACAGAGGAGGAACAAAGGCATTTGCATACATATATTATGACAAACTGGGACGACGTTTTGGAATATGAGAGGTACGTACCTGATTTGGATGTTTAGTTATTACCAAAAATACTTGATAGTATTTTGCATAATGTATTTGTTTTATTCACATGATATACATGGCCCAAATTCGTGATTGGTTTCCAAATGACACAGAGGATGAGCTTGCGGTCCATAAACATAATGAATTCTCTGGTTGGTTGCAATATTACGTAAGTGCTCGATTTCCCTCAATTTAACTAAATTGTACATGCTTACATTTCCACGTATTGTTTATGATTGTCCACAATTTGTACATGTTGATGAATACTACATGGGTATCGTTTCCCACGTGGTTAGTTGAGATGGTGTGTGGCCCTACTTTTGTTCCAATGGTTTATCTGATGTATTGCACTCGGGGGTACGCTTTTAAGGCTTTTTGAGAAGGGAGCTCAAAGACAACATGCAATAACGGTATATCGTCTACATCTGGAGAATTTGTCTACTACGGTGTACTCTGCGAAATATTAGAAATCAAATATCCAGGAATGATTGGTTTGAGGTGCATTGTATTCTATTGAGATTGGTATGATCCAGTGGAAGGTCTATGTCAGGAAGAATTCGGTGTAACATTTGTTCACTCTCGAAAGCGACATCGGAAATACGATCCATTTATTCTTGCTTCACAAGTGGACCATGTTTCCTAGATTCGATACCCCCGGGTTAGGAACAAGAAAGACTCATGGATTGCAATAACGTCGATACAACCAAGAGGAATGATATCTAGTGTTTCCGAGCATGACCCTTTATAGGAAACTCCAATTGGTAACTTAGGTGAAATTGAGCATTCTCTTGAGGTTGATCTTGTGGTTGACTTCACCGGTATGGGCGGGGATTACGAAGTATTTGAGGATTCTGAGGAAGAGAGAGGAGAATTTGATGAGGATTCCGATTCTGCTACTTCAGATTATTCACCAGACTCAGAGTAAATTTGTATCAAAGTTTAGAAACTTTGATTAATGAAATATTTTTTTAATTACCAAATTTTAGAATCTTTTGCATATGCAATATTTTTAAGTACCATATTAAATTGTACGGATTTTTTAAATTAATAAAGCATATAGTATTGTTTTAAAAAATAAAAAATTTAGAAATGTATCCGATTTGGTCGGGATTACCGACGGTTTTCCGACTAATTTTCAAAAAATACACGTGTTTATGAACCTATCAAAGAGCATGCAATATTTGGATTCGTTGGGAATTGGTCAGAAATTTCCGAACGATTTCTGACCATTTGGGGTTTCGAAACCTCAAATAGCAAAAATTTAACTAGGTTTATGTTTGCTAGGGTAAGATATTTTTTATTGAAAGAATTGAATGTTCAAATATCTTATGAATCACTCTTTTTGAGCTTTTAATCAAAACTCTACACGAAACCGAAAAATGTGAGTATAGGTTATATGTTTCGTTATGAAAGGTTAAATGCGTTCTCCATTCGATTCATATAAATCGTGATTTACTTTATTTTATGTTTATCTATTAAGTTAGTTGTTAGACATAAGATTAGTAGTTGTTTCTTAAACCCCATCTGGTTTGAAAATTTAGTATCTCAAACCCTAAACCCTATTTGGTCGGGAATCGATCAGAATTACCCGACCGATTCCCGACGGAAATTATAAACACTTAGCATTTTTTTCGAAAAATTTCATATTGGTCAGAAATCGGTCAGAATTTTACCCGTGTTTATACACTTGTATATTACCCAATCAAAGCGCATGCAATGTTATGTATCGGTCGGAATTTCGTCGGAAATTCCACCCGATATGAAAAAATACCCGTGAAAATTGATCGCCAAACGAAATAATTAGGCGGTTTATTAATTAGTTTCCGATCGAATAGATTGGTCGGAAATCAATTGATCTAAATCAACGATTTCTCTTCTTCTTCCTCATTTCGTTTCATCCTTCGCTTCTCTCTTACATCTCTCTCCGCCGACGATTTCTCTCCGCCGTCGCTCTCAACCACGCCGTTCGTAAGCTCTCTTCTCTTTCTCTTCTCTTCCTCTTCTCTTCTCCTAATACTTTCTTCTATTGTTTTCAATTAGGTCGCAGTTGGTAAGCCCTACCGTCGCCGGAGCTGCCGTCCTTCCGTTCGCCGGAGCCGCCGTCCCTCCTCCGCCACCGCCTTCTACTAGGCTTTACCATGTAAGCATGATTAGATTTTTTAGATTTGGGGTTAGATTAGGTTGTTAGATTTGTGGTTAGATTTGTTTAATTAGCAAATATTAGGTTGTTAGACTTGTGGTTAGATTTTTGTTATATATTTTTTGGTTATAAATTTTAGTTTGGGTTATAATTTTTTGTTTAATGTTTTTGTGTAATAGTTTGTTAGATTTGGTTAGATTTGTTTAATTAGCAAATATTAGGTTGTTAGATTTGTGGTTAGATTTTTATTAAATATTTTTGTTTATGTTATAAATTTTAGTTTATAATTTTTTTGTTTAATGTTTTGTGTTATAGTTTGTTAGATTTGTTTAGGTTATAAATTTTTTTTAAAAATTGAATAATAATTTTTTTCGCATTTTACAATTGATTTTTTAGCATTTTTAATGTTATATAAAACGTTTTTGGCAATAAAAGAAGAAAATCAGAATTTTCATAATTTATTTTGGGATTTTGGTAATATTTTTAGTATTTTTCTATAATTTTTATAAATTCTGACATCTAACAAAATTTGCGTTTTTTCGAGGTCATACAAGGGTTTCAATAACATTCGCCACGGTGGTTCGTCTCGGGGAACCGAACCACGTCAACATGGTCCGTCTCGAGGGACGCAACCACATCAACAAGACAGTTGGCCAACGGGGACCCCTAGTCCAAGATAAAGTTTGGGGCTTTCTCATGTCCCAGAGTCGCATAATGAAGCTCCTCCTCATATCATTTCCATCGAGGAGTTAGTCCAACAACCGGGGCGGGACTTACTCGTCAGGCTCGATCCACGACTCCGCGGAAGATCGACTTCGTAAATATTTTTTTTTTCTTTTTTGAAAGTGAAATTATTTATAGTTTTTCATTTTTTTGTAGGTTTGGTATATCGAACAACGGGATTAGAAAGTCCGTTTTGAGGATGTTGCATTCGATCCTCGACAAACCGCACAAGAATCTTTCAAGCCTCCCATATTAGGAGAAGCAGATTTGGTTTAGACAATTTGCGGTAAGTTCTAAATCACAATTTAATTTTTCATGTTTTATTCATATTTTTTATACGTTTTTATTTCCTTTTTCACAGCAAGAGTTTACATGGCATCATTCCGACACAACCAAGGTGGAAACGGCGTTTATGAAGGAGGCGGCTACTCAATTCAAAAGAAACATGAACGAGTGGAAACAAAAATAGAGGAAAGGGGCAGACAAACCGAAAGGCTTGAACCTCGACGTTTGGGAGGACTACAAACCATATTGGGAAAAACCCGACACAGAAAAAACTTCGAAGACTAATTCGGGAAACCGAAAGAGTGATCAATCCGGTAAGGGACAGTACATCCACAACTCGGGATCGAGCACCTTCCGGACCCGAGAAATAAAAATGGTAATCTTTTATTGTTTACATTGTTTTCTATATTTAATTGTTAAATTATTTATTAATATTTAATTTATGTCGTTTTTTGTAGACCAATGAGGCCGGAGGTGTGCGTCCGGATCACTTGGAGTTGATGAGGACGTGCCACACGAACAAGACAACCGAGGTTATTCAAGATCCCCTCATGAGTGAGATCTACGATAACGTGAAGAAGAAGAAGATCGAGTTGACCCAACAATCACAAGGCGATTCCTCTTCTTCCTTTGAGGTGACACGGGAAGAGATCAACCGTCTCGTTATCAGCGTAATTTTTTTTTTCATTTAGTTTTTACATTATAATTTTATAATGTTCTTGTTTATTTTTACTTTCTATAGGAATTTTTCCTTGATAAAAAAAGGCGGCGTCGCGGGGGTTTGGTTAAGGTCCCGGTTATGGACGACGCGGGTTCATCGGGTTTTCTCAATTTCTCTGAAGATCTCATCCAGCAGAACGAAGAGCTGAAGGCAAAAGTAGCAGCTTTGGAGGAGGCGAAAGCGGACACCGAAATGAAGTTAGGTGCTACGCAAGAGGAGCTTACAGAGACAAAGTCGGATATCGCTGGCATGTCGGATTGGATGAAATTGAAGTTCCCAGATTTCCCTAGAACGGAAAGGGGAAGGGTAACGTTGGGAATGGGATCGGAATCGGGAATGGGGAATTAATTTTTATCTTTTGTAATTTGAAAACAATTTTATTTTAGTTTTATTTCAAAACAATTATTATATTTATGCACAATATAATTTTAATTTTCGAATTATTAATTTAATTTAATTACAATTTATTTTATTTTATTTTAATCATTATTTTGGACATTTTAATTCACATTTTTAAATAGTCCGTCGGGAAACGGTTGGGAAAATCCTGTCGGGAATCGGTCAGAATTTAGTCGCTAAAACACCCATCGTAATCAGTCGGAATATATGACCGTCGAGAATCAGTCGGAATTCAGTCGTGAAAACACCTGTCGGGAATCCGTCGGGAAGTTTCTGACAACTATTAGCATCGGAAACTGGTCGGAATTTTAGTACTGTCGGTAAATCGTCGGGAATTTTCCGACCATTGATATCCGTCGGAATCCGGTCAGGAATATATGTTGTCGGGAATCCGTAGGAAATTCCCGACCGATTTCTGACGGATTTTTGTTTTCGACAAAATAGTCGCGACGGGTCAAATTGGTCAGGAATTTGTAGGGAAAGCCGATTTCCGACGGATATGACCGTCGGTAATCGGTTGTATTCTTGTAGTGTATAGACTTGAGTCAGATTGGAATCTTCGTAGCTTGAGAATAATATAATAACTATGATTCAACCCGCGCTAACTATATAGCGCGAAGTAATTTTTGTTTAAAAATTGTTATAAAATTTAAGAAAAATTGTTTTTATTTAAATTTTAAAATATGTTTAACTATTGATTATAGATAGAAATGTCAACATGAACTAACATGTCTACTTAACCAGTTTTGCAATAAACTAAAATATCGGGTTAACCCGCAAAAACCTATAATATTGAAAACATAACTCTAATATGCACCGTTTAATGATTATGATTTTTGTGGCCAGTTCACAAACTCTTTCAAAAATCAATTCTCTCGTGTCTAACTTTTTTTATAAAATTAGTAAAATATTTTATAATAATTATAGTAAAAAATATTGGTAGATTTCGAATATATTTTTTCTTTGAATATGTATAGAGTGATTGTTATTTAATAATATTATTATAATAAGAAACTAAACAATAAATAACTTCTTTAATAATAAATACTTTCTATATTCTTATCAATAATTTTAAAAGATAATTTTATCTTTTTTTATTTCAATTATCTTTTTTTATTTGTAATATCATTTCATGGAATAACTTACAAAACAATGTTCATTTTCAAAAATATATTCTTAAATAATATTATAGAGATATACGCAAAACTTAAAAATTAAAAATTAAAAATTAAAAATTAAAAATTAAAATTAAAAATTAAAAATTAAAAATTAAAAATTAAAAATTAAAAATTAAAAATTAAAAATTAAAAATTAAAAATTAAAAATTAAAAATTAAAAATTAAAAATTAAAAATTAAAAATTAAAAATTAAAAATTAAAAATTAAAAATTAAAAATTAAAAATTAAAAATTAAAAATTAAAAATTAAAAATTAAAAATTAAAAATTAAAAATTAAAAATTAAAAATTAAAAATTAAAAATTAAAAATTAAAAATTAAAAATTAAAAATTAAAAATTAAAAATTAAAAATTAAAAATTAAAAATTAAAAATTAAAAATTAAAAATTAAAAATTAAAAATTAAAAATTAAAAATTAAAAATTTAAAATTTAAAATTTAAAATTTAAAATTAAAAATTTAAAATTTAAAATTTAAAATTTAAAATTTAAAATTTAAAATTTAAAATTTAAAATTTAAAATTTAAAATTTAAAATTTAAAATTTAAAATTTAAAATTTAAAATTTAAAATTTAAAATTTAAAATTTAAAATTTAAAATTTAAAATTTAAAATTTAAAATTTAAAATTTAAAATTTAAAATTTAAAATTTAAAATTTAAAATTTAAAATTTAAAATTTAAAATTTAAAATTTAAAATTAAAAATTAAAAATTAAAAATTAAAAATTAAAAATTAAAAATTTAAAATTAAAAATTAAAAATTAAAAATTAAAAATTAAAAATTAAAAATTAAAAATTAAAAATTAAAAATTAAAAATTAAAAATTAAAAATTAAAAATTAAAAATTAAAAATTAAAAATTAAAAATTAAAAATTAAAAATTAAAAATTAAAAATTAAAAATTAAAAATTAAAAATTAAAAATTAAAAATTAATAATTAAAAATTAATAATTAAAAATTAATAATTAAAAATTAAAAATTAAAAATTAAAAATTAAAAATTAAAAGAGATAAAAAAATTGCATGTGTATGTATAAATCGCATGGAGCACAAGTTTATGGAAATCATGGGTTAGAGAGGAGAACAAGATAAAACAGAGAGTTGGAGAGATAGAACAGAGAGTTGAAACTCAAAATTATGGAGTAATAATACCTTGGAATCACGTTATGATGTGTAGCTAGAGTCGGCTCTTACTCGCTAAAAATGGTGGCGTTAGGTTTTGGTTGTCGGAGACGAAGCGACTTCGCGAAGCGTAGAAAGGTAGAAGAGTTATCTAGTAACAATATCTATACTATTAAAACAGATACATTTTTTTGTCCAAACAAGGATTCCTTCATATTAGGCTATTCTTTTTGTAGATAACTACTATACCAGTTGTCAAACAAGTCAATTTAGTATAATATTAATACAAATTATATTTTAATTTATATTTAAAAATAATTCCAAAAATTCTTATTTTAATTTAGATTAGTTTAGATTTTCTTAACTATATGTTAGATTAATTATTAAGAATCACAAAACCAGTTGTTATTATATCTTTACAAAAATAATAATCTGAATATTAATTTAGAAACATAGTGACGGAGATGATAAACGATATGTTATTGTATATTTTTATCATAATCGATCAGCCTAAAATTTTAAATATTTGAAATTATTAAATATTTATATTATATGATAATATGAACGGACGGGTTAGAATTATGTTTTTATAATCGCGGTCCTTTTCGGATTAATATGAACGAACGGATTAGAATTATGTTTATATAATCACGGTCATATTTAATACTAGAAAATTTTAAATCTACAAAAACAAACTATATCTAAACACAAAAATAAATCTTTGACACTTAATATAAAAAAATTTGTAAACAAAAAAAAACAAATTATATTACAAAATTTGATAAACAAAAAAACAAAATTCTCGTGCGAACCCACGAGTTAGAATCTAGTGCTAAATTAAAACTAAAGGATATAATTTTTTTGACGGCACTACATGATATTATTAATTAACTAAACTACAATTACTAAACATACAAAACCCTAAATCTTGTTTTGGAATTTAATTGCGGTTAACTAATCGGATAATTTGGTTTTTCATAAATATACCGAACCGAATCGAAAACCAAATTAGCCTAGATATATGTCTGTTTGGGTTATTCAGGTTATCCGAACCCGAACTAAATTACGTTATGCGATTCGGTTCGGGACGGTTCGGAAAATTTGCCCATCCTTGCCGAAAACGAGCAAATGAATTAAATGAACATGAAAAAGGTTGGGAGAACAATCTAGTTGGAGTATTCGTCGATACTGAAGCGACGCTCCCTCTCTCCCCCAACTTCCCATCTTCTGCAACTTTTTCGTTTCTTTTTTGGGTTTTCCGGCGGCTTCGTCCATCGGATTATTCTTTTTATTTTCCTTTTCTCCTTTCTTTTCCACATATATTGTCAATAAAACCAATTGATGTCTCTAATGACATGGATTTCGTCGTTTTGGGTATCTACAAAACGATGTGGTGCTTCGTTTGACGGTGTCATTCTCTTTATTCGATGGCCGGTGGTTTTTCTAATTATTGGACTTTCTACGGTTCTCTATCATCTCATCCAAGAAATAGAGAAGAGGAAATCAGAGTGGTTTGAGTGGATGGCCGACATCTTTTTCTCCCTCCGGGAGCGTTCTTTTCCAACAATCAAATAATATTATATACGGTGGTGGTTAGTCGGCGTTTTTGTCTTGTTATTGGTGCAAGTTATATCTTATCCTCTTAATGCATTATTCAGAGGACTATTAATGATTGGATTCATATACCGAATTTCGAAACCGCCGCCATGGCCGGATGATTTGTCGGAAAGGATGAGAAATCTACTTCTCGTGGTGGCAACAACTCATCTATCATGTGAAAATAATTGGTGTACAATCACGAGAAATTAAAAGTCAAATTTTTCAACAACGACTATGATACGGACTAATTGGTATCATGAGGTCAAATTTTCGAAACATGTACCGGATGAAATGGCTTTTCACTGTGCGGTTTGGGAATTAATCAATGTAATACTAGATTGTCATACTTATCGTATCAGAGCGAGATGAATACTGAAAATATCAGGTTTCAAAACTTGGTAGCGTGTAAGGCTGATCTCGAAAGGAAGCAACGTCAAATTCTTTTTTCTAATTATTCGTCTTCAGCTTATGGCGCATATAACTGTTTATGCAATAATTTGTATTTCGATGTTTCGTTTTCGACTTTGTAACCATACTTGTACTTTAGTTGTTTAATAAAAGTAATTTAGACGAAAAAAAAGAGGCTTATAGACGGATTCCCTTTCTATTTTCCTCACATAGGATTCTGCGAGAACTTATAGACCAATATACAACGTCTCCCTCCAGTCCACACGTGCGTTCACGATCGCAGAGTTTTCTCGGGAAAGCGACGAGAACTCCTTGAACGGATCCCAAACGTCTAGCGAGAAAGGATCGAAGATGTTGCTGCTACGCATGTTGTTGCCGAAGAAGCAAGGAATCATCGACATTTTCAGTGAATTTTTTGAAAATTAAACTCTGATTTAGGGTTTAGGGTTGTGAATTTGATTTTTGACTTCTGAGAAAACACAGAGCATCGAAGAATCTATTTAAAGGCACAAAACGAAATTTCTGGAGCTACTCGATATTTTTTCTCCACTCCCACCGATTCTTTGACTTACGCGAAAACAGAAGCATCTAGAAGACATGAATGAAAAATATCAGGTGAATCGGGAAAATTCTAGAGGTGTTTATGCCAAAGTTTCATGGGCTTTTATGGGCTTAATAAAATTCTATCAGGCATGTACAAAAGCTCGTTTTGCCAGGAATAGAATCTTTTCAATTCTGGATGAAAATGGTCAGGTGTTTCGCGGTGACTTTGAAATTGGGAGACACGCAGAATCTTATTTCAAAGGAATTTATACCAGTAACAAGAACGATGTTGATGCAGAGATCTTCTCAGGTTTTCAGCGTACGGTTACATATTCAATAAATGAGAATCTTACTAGAGATTTTACAGACAAGGAAATCTATGATTCTGTTTGCTCTATTGGTGCTGGCAAAGGACCAGGTCCGGATGGCTTCACTGCCAGATTTTATCAGGAATGCTGGGACATAGTTGGAGAAGACATCATAAAAGAAGTCTGACGTTTCTTTCAAACCAGTTTCATGAAACCTGGAGTGAATCATACAAATATTTGTATGATTCTTAAGTTAGAGAATCCTGCTACTTTATCAGACTACAGACCTATTGGTTTATGCAATGTCATCTATAAGATCATTTCGAAGCTTTTAGTTCTCCGTTTGAAAGGAACGCTGCATCAAATAGTCTCTGAAGAACAAGCTGCTTTTATTCCCGGCACAATGGTCTCAGATAATGTTTTAGTGGCTAATGAGTTGATGCATTCTTTAAAAGTTAGAAGGCGTGTTTCTCAAACGTACATGGCTGTGAAAACTGATATTAGTAAAGCTTATGATCGTGTGGAGTGGAATTTTTTGGAAGCAACTATGCGAGCTTTTGGTTTCTCAGAAATCTGGATTGGATGGATAATGGCTACTGTTCGAACTGTTAGTTACTCTGTGCTGATTAATGGTAACCCCCAAGGCTGTATCTATCCGGAGAGAGGTATTCGTCAGGGTGACCCTTTGTCACCATATTTGTTCATCCTTTGTGCGGATGTGCTTAGTCATTTACTAAAGATTAATACACAACAAGGAAAGATTCGAGGAATAAGAATCGAGAATGGGGAATGGGGAATGGGGTTCCCCCAATCACTCACCTCCTTTTTGCGGATGATTCTCTCTTCTTCTACCAAGCAAATAACCGTAATTGTCGTGTTTTGCGTGGAATCTTTCAACTATACGAGAATTGTTCTGGGCAAAAGATCAATACTACAAAGTCTATGATTACTTTTGGTTCTCGTATCCCTGGAAACCTTCAAGAACGATTGAAAGGTATTTTAGGAATTCATAATCAGGGTGGTGGAGGCAAGTATTTGGGTCTTCCCGAGCAATTTGGACGAAAGAAATCTGAAATGTTTAAATACATAGTAGATGCCGTTAAGAAGAGAACATCGTCGTGGAGTTCCAAACTACTATCACCAGCGGGCAAGGAGGTTTTTTTAAAGTCTGTTGCGATTTGCATGCCGGTATACTCTATGTCATGTTTTAAAATTCCGGCTCAGATTGTGAGTGAAATTACTAGCATTATCTCTCGATTCTGGTGGGAGAAAAATCATGAAAAGAGAGGATTTTCTTGGGTAGCTTGGAAGAAGTTGCAACTTTCTAAAAGAGACGGTGGACTTGGCTTTCGAGATTTGGAGAAATTTAATGATGCTCTCCTCGGCAAACAAGCATGGAGAATTCTGAAACACCCTAATACTTTGTTTGCCAAGCTATTCAAAGCAAAGTACTTTCGTGAGGGATCGATTTTGAATGCTAAAGCTCAGAGACAACAATCTTTCGGATGGGCCTCCATTTTAGTTGGTCTTGATCTCATAAAGAAAGGGGTTCGTTATAATGTGGGCTAGGGACAAAACATAAATGTTTTCAACGATAATTGGATACCATCGGACCCTCCACGGCCTGCTAGAGGTATGCAACAAAATTCTTTGATGGTGAGTGATCTAATTCGATCGAATAATAATCTCAGAGTTTGGAATGATGAGGCTATATGAGTTCATCTGGATGAAGAAGATGGTATTTTAGCTAAATCACTGTTTTTAGCCCAAGAGTCTGAAGATGATAACCTTTTATGGCATTATAATAAAAGTGGCAACTGTTGGAACAAAAATTTAATCAAAGCCCAATGGGGCTTAATTAAATTTTAAGTGTGAAAAGAAATGGGCCAAGTGCAAGTGATTGGCCTAGTGTGAGTTAAATGAGTTACATGTCATTTGTCCCACATTGGAAGTTTGGAAAACTTTGGAGTAGTATATATAAGGACAAAGTTATAACCTTGTTCAAAGTGTGTGTGATAGAGAAGGAAGGAGGATCCTCGCGCGCCGCCGCCGCCGAACCAAACCGGGCTCGGACACGGGCGTGTGGGCCCTTGGGCCAGCGGCCCATTAAAGAATTCTTTTTGGGCCAAATTTGCATGAACGTTTTGTCAACATTTTTTCGTTGACTAAACAAGTCATCTGTGTTTTTTTATTAAGTCAACAGGATATTCTGATTTTATTCTTTTTATCCACACGCAGCAAATCGAAGACCGAGTCTTCCGCCCACAATCCCATGATCTCCGCAGCTGACTCAATCCTCGATCTTGCGAGATATTCTCGGATTTTGCGGACCCTCTTCTCTCTTTAAAAACCGCGAGGTAGTCTCTTCTCTCTTCAGAGGCATCGATCGATTATATAGAAGCATCGATTGATACCACATTTTCTGAAAAAATTTGTATCGACCGATTCTATAAGCATCGATCGATACCACAGTTTCAGAAATTTGCATCGGTCGATTCTTTCATTGGTGTCTGAAATCGGTTCGATATTAGTATTGGAATTGCGATTCTAAACTGTATATCGATATCTACTGTTTTCGTTTATAAATCGAAAAAGTATCTGATTCGTATATGTGTCTGTTTTTCAGAATGGAAAACGAAAACGCCAACGTCTCCAACATGACTGCTTCGGTCGTCGAGACTACCACCTTTGGAGTTACTGGAGTGACATTCGCTAACACCATTGCGACCAGTACTGAGCAGATCCAGTTTGGGAATTTCCCAATGGTGATAGTTTCCATCCCTGCTCCGATTGCTGCTACTGTTCAAACTGCGGTCACTGAACAGTTTCAGGCGGTGCAAATGCCATCAGCGAATCCAGCAAGCATCTTACCCGACAAGTTCGATGGGACCGCCTTCAAGATGTGGCAGAAGAAGATGTTATTCTATCTGGCCACGCTGAAGCTGGAAAAGTATACCCGTGAAGAGAAGCCAATTCTCCCAGCGGATAATACTGATCCTCGCACGCTTGCGAGCAAGCTGGCATGGGAACACGGAGATTTTCTGTGCAAAGGGTACATCCAGAATTGCCTTGCTGATACACTGTTCAACGTGTACAGCAATGCCGAAACATCTAAAGACCTGTGGGATTCTCTAGACAATAAGTACCGCACAGAAGATGCTGGATCTCAGAAATACGTTGCGGCAAAATTCTTAGATTACAAAATGGTGGACTCGCGGCCATTAATGGAGCAAGTCGGAGAGTTACAGACAATTCTTCACGAAATACACGCTGTGGGAATGAGACTATGCGAGACTTTTCAGGTCGCATGTGTCATTGAGAAGCTCCCGCCTAGCTGGACGGACTTCAAAAAATACCTCAAGTTGAAGAAGAAATGGATGAGTCTCGAAGACTTAACCATGAAGCTCTGTATGGAATCAACGAATCGGAGAAACATTGGTATAGGTGTGGAAATTCGCGAACCCAACGCAAATATGTTGGAGCACCAAAACCAAAGGAAGGAAAAATGGCAAAACAAAGGGCGCCAAGACAAAGAAAAATGCAAAGTTCCACTAAAGAACTCTCAGAAGTTCAAAAAGAAGAAATTTGGTGGTGAGAGCTCGCAGAAGTTCACTGGAACCTGTCACAACTGTGGCAAAACTAACCATAAGTCCTTTGAGTGTCGCATCAAAAAGGCTCCAAGGAAAAATGAGGCCAACCTGACTCAAAATGATATGTGTGCGGTGGTCACAGAAGTCAACATGGCTGAAGAAAATCCTAACACGTGGTGGTATGACACTGGGGCAACCACACACATCTGCATTGACAGAAGCCAGTTCTCCACCTACTAAAAGAACAAGACTGATGCCCACCTACGGATGGGAAATGTGTCTCAATCCAAGATTGAAGGCATCATCAATGTGGTGTTGAAGATGACTTCAGGCAAGGAAGTCACGCTGACCAACGTGAAACACGTGCCAGACATGAGGAAGAACCTGATCTCTGGGACTAAGATCCTCAAGCATGGATTCGAAGTCAACATGAAGTTTGACCAGCTGATTTTAAGGAAAAATGGGATGTTTATTGGGAAGGGTTTTGTTAAGGACGATCTGATCAAAATGTGTGTAATGATAGTCGTCAAAAATGATGTAACCGCTTCCAGTTCAATTAATAAGAATGCATCTTCTTACTTGGTTGAGTCTTTTGATATGTGGCATGAACGGTTAGGGCATGTGAATTATAAATCTATCCAAAGATTAATGAATTCTAATCTAATCCCGAAATGCAAAACAAGTAAAAATAAATGTGAGACATGCGTACAAGCAAAACTCACGAAAACTCCATCACCTCGTGTCGAACGAACCACCGAACCTCTGGGTTTAATACACACTGATTTGTGCGACTTAAAATATGTGCAATCTAGAGGAGGGAAAAAGTACTTTGTGACCTTCATAGATGATTGCACAAGATACTACTATGTATATTTACTACGCAGCAAAGACGAAACTTTGGAAAAGTTTAAAGAATACAAGTTGGAAGTAGAAAACCAACTTGGTAGAACTATTAAAATAGTTCGTAGTGATAGAGGAGGGGAATATGATGAACCAATTAATGCATCCTGTAGACAACACGAAATTATTCATTAAACTACCGCTCCCTACTCACCAGAATCCAACGGAGTTACGGAACGAAAACACCGAACTCTTAAGGAAATGATGAATGCAATGTTGCAGGAATCTGGGTTACCCCAGAGCATGTGGGGGGGGGGGGGGGGGGGGGAGGGGAAGCGTTGCTTACCACAAATTATATCCTGAACAAAATACCGAATAAAGTAACTGGAAAAACTCCATATGAACTTTGGAAAAGTAATGTACCTTTGTATAAATACATGAAAGTGTGGGGGTGCCTGGCAAAAGTTGCAGTTCCACCTCCGAAAAAGGTCACAATTGGACCAAAGACGGTAGATTGTATTTTCATAGGATATGCTCATAATAGTAGTGCTAATCGATTTCTGGTACATAAGTCAGATTTACCAGATATTCATGTGAACACCATAATGGAGTCAAGAAATGCTTCATTCTTTGAAAATGTGTTTCCATGCAAAGATAGAGAAATTACTAAACGAACTCGTGATCAACGAGATGCTTGTACTTCTGGAAACGAAGCAAGTAGTTCAGGCACGACTATTAATGACGATGAAGAAGAAGAAGAACCTAGACGGAGTAAAAGATCTCGTAAGGAAAAAACATATGGTTCTGAGTTTTTAGTAGTCTTTCCTCGCTGAAAATGAGCCTAGAACATTTACATAAGCAATGTCTACCCCAGACGGTCCTCTTTGGAAGGAAGCCGTTAATAGTGAGATGGACTCAATCAGGCAAAACCATACTTACGAGATAACTGATTTACCTCAAGGGTTTAAAGCCCTAGGGTGTAAATGGATTTTCAAAACAAAATTGAAAACGGATGGCTCCATCGACAAGTACAAGGCTAGGCTTGTGGTTCAAGGTTTCCGACAAAAAGAAGGCTTGGATTTCTTTGACACCTATTCTCCAGTAACGAGAATAACTTCAATCAGAATGCTGATAGGAATCGCAACATTAAGAGATTTAGAAATCCATCAAAAAACTGCTTTTCTAAATGGTGATTTAGAAGAGAAAATTTATATGAAACAATCTGAAGGGTTTGTTGTCCCAGGACAAGAACACAAAGTATGTAGACTTGTGAAATCATTTTACGGACTTAAACAAGCTCCGAAACAATGACATGAAAAATTTGACAATGTAATGATGTCAAATGGTTTCAGCATAAATGAATGTGACAAGTGCATATACATAAAAAGTACTCCGCACAGATACGTTTTGCTCTGTTTGTACGTAGATGACATGCTCATTATTGGTAGCAATAAAGACATGATCAGTCAAACAAAGAACTTACTAAATAGCAAGTTCGACATGAAAGACATGGGTTTAGCTGACGTAATTTTAGGAATAAAAATCATCAGACATTCTGATGGAATAATCCTAACCCAAGATCATTATGCTGAAAAGATCCTTGAGCGGTTTAAGGACTACTCAAATGAGACTGCAAAAACTCCTGCTGACCCTCATCTTCACTTGACGAAAAATTCAGGTGAGCCAGTGTGATGTAAGACTCGAGGTCGGATTTACAATCAAGGCCTCAAAGTTATTCAAAGCGGCTTGGTTGCGGAATGATGGGTCGATGGTGATGATTGCGGAAGCTTGGCTCGGTTGTGATGGGACCGGACAAACAAGATGAACTTAACTCTCCTGGGAGAAACCACGCACTAGAGAGGGAAGATTCAAGCAGCTCTTAAGCAAGGGGGACACCTCGCACAATACTTAAGAACAAACAAAGGCGGACCGATTCAAAGACAAAGATGCTTTGATAACTAAACTCGAAAGTTTATTGTAATAACTTATAAAATTCGTCAATAACAATACAGAAGCAAAGAGAGCTTTATAGGAGCTCGACAAAAGACCTAACGGTCACAAGAATTCAAAAACAAGGAAAGAAATTAAAAGGAGATCTTCGGATGTCGTCATTGTTGCGATTGTGATCTTTGGGCGATATTTTTGTTGCGGTTTAGGGAAGGACGAATCTTCCTTGGGGTGCTGGACGTCTAGGATGAGATGCTGAGATTGGATGGCCGAGATTAGAAGACAATATCTTGCCTTGATCTAGCAAATCGCGTGCATAGCCGGATATGGTAAGTTTCATTAACCTTGGGCCAAAACGACCGTGCAGGATATTTGAGCGTGTCTCCTTGTGATCTGGTGGTCTAGGACCCATTGTATACTCTGTGGACAGCATGACACACGTGGAGAAGTCTTGCAAAGGACCCGCAGTCGGACTTTCCTTACTTGGCTCCAAACGGGCCCGCGTAGGAGATTGGCCTTCCCGGTTTAGATTCGGATTGTGCCAAGTCAATTCTTCCTTTGGTTTGGACCATAAGAGGCTCCAGTATGCGTGTTGGGCCTTGGCTGGATCAGTGCTTGAAGATCTTGGGCCAAAACACATGTTTCCCGGCTCGTACGCTCTCTCGGATGCGCCGTGGAGCATGGCTAAGGTGAGTGCCGGTTTTGGTCGAGCTATGGGGATTCCGGCTCGACTGTTCTCTCCTCCATGGTCGGTTGGTCGATGAAACCTATCTCCTTTGGGTGGTGGGACGTTTGGATCCTCCTGGCCGTCGAGCTCACCAGTCTTGCTCGATTCGTAGACGATCGGGTCACCGTGGTACCAAGGTCGAGCTACGGGGATGCTGGCTCGACTGTTCTCTTCCTCGTGGTGGGTTGGTCGATGAATCCCACCTCTTTTGGGTGGTGGGACGGTCGGCTCTATTCGGGCTAGGAGCTTAGGAATTACTGTCCCGACCTTAGGAATGGGACCGCTGTTGCCTATAGGACGAGGGTCTAAGCCTGCCGTACACTCAGTACAGTCCATTTCAAAGGCAGTAGCAATCCCATGAGCTTTCATGGCGTTGATCTTGGGTCCTTGTGAGATTTCGGACTTGATGTACTCATCACAGTGTCACATGTGGAATATGCCAGAGTTATCGGGAGTCTAATGTATTTAACAAACTTTACTAGACCCGATTTAGCGCACTCAGTAAACGTACTAAGTCGCTATACGAGTAATCCAGGACATAATCATTGGAAGACCATAACTAGAGTATTGAACTACCTTCGATACACCAAAATTTATGGGCTGCACTATGGTAAAGAACCAGCAGTCTTAGAAGGCTATAGTGATGCCAACTGGATTTCAGATTCTAAGAACTCGAAATCAACAAGTGGATATGTCTTTACGCTTGATGGTGCAGCAGTATCCTGGAAATCTTCCAAACAAACTCTCATGGCCATATCAACCATGGAGTCAGAGTTCATAGCTTTAGATAAAGCTGCAGAAGAAGCAGAGTGGCTTCAGAACTTCTTGGAAGATATCCCGATGTGGGAAAAACCAATGACAGCATTACGTGTACACTGTGATAGTCAATAGGCTATATCTCGGGCACTGAATAATTTATACAATGGTAAATATCGTCATATTATAAGACGATACAAGACCATTAGACAATTGATCTCGACAGGTGTACTCACGATAGATTACATCAAGTCGGCAGAAAACTTAGCCGTTCCTTTTACGAAACGTTTGGCACGAGATCAAGTCGTTAAATCATCAAGAGGAATGGGTTTAAAGCCTATAAGTAAAGATGACGCCTGATGGAAACCCTACCTACATGACTGGAGATCCCAAGATCTAGGTTCAAAGGGAAAGCAAAATCAAGCTGACTCAAAAGTGAGCACTGTGAGACTATGTCTCTACCCAGTTCCTATGATGATAAAACAGTGCTACCTGTAAGTGTTAAGGTTAAGCATTGGCTTTTAATGATTTCATAGCTTTGAGATATTCGTGGAATAATACAGGTTACTTCTTAAAAACAAAGCTAATGACAGATCACCTAATGAGTGTGAAATGGGGCCATTTCTAGGAGAATGAAAGTAAGGCTATATTCTCCAAGTTCACTCATGAAAAACAGGAATGTTCAAAGCCAAAATGAACACAATAGAGAACTCAAGTTCTACGAGAAAATGTCGCTGCGCGATAGATGTTGTCTCGGTTTACATCAAAGCCTGGATGGTTCAAGACATCATGTTCACCTCCTGGCCAAGTAAACCCGACATATATTAAAAATGATTGGTTCAAAGCTGAAAAATGCTACCTCTCAGATACAGTTACATTTTCGCATACTCTCGAACGTCTGTCTAGTTTAGTCAAGTCGCGTCTAGTCTAGTTTATCGAGTCAGTCGAATCTTCGTATGTTTAGAGTCATTTCTATTCATGTAGGGGATTGTTGGAACAAAAATTTAATCAAAGCCCAATGGGGCTTAATTAAATTTGAAGTGTGAAAAGAAATGGGCCAAGTCCAAGTGATTGGCCTAGTGTGAGTTAAATGAGGGACATGTCATTTGTCCCACATTGGAAGTTTGGAAAACTTTGGAGTAGTATATATAAGGACAAAGTTATAACCTTGTTCAAAGTATGTGTGATAGAGAAGGAAGGAGGATCCTCGCGCGCCGCCGCCGCCGAACCGAACCGGGCTCAGGCACGGGCATGGGTCGTGGTTCGTGGTTCGTGGTTCGTGGGAGTGGGAGTGGGCTCTTGGGAGTGGGCCAGCGGCCCATTAAAGAGTTCTTTTTGGGCCAAATTTGCATGAACGTTTTGTCAACATTTTTTCGTTGACTAAACAAGAGTCATCTGCGTTTTTTGATTAAGTCAAAAGGATATTCTGATTTTATTCTTTTTATCCACACGCAGCAAATCGAAGACCGAGTCTTCCGCCCACAATCCCATGATCTCCGCAGCTGACTCAATCCTCGATCTTGCGAGATATTCTCGGATTTTGCGGACCCTCTTCTCTCTTTAAAAACCGCGAGGTAGTCTCTTCTCTCTTCAGAGGCATCGATCGATTATATAGAAGCATCGATTGATACCACATTTTCTGAAAAATTTGTATCGACCGATTCTATAGGCATCGATCGATACCACAGTTTCAGAAATTTGCATCGGTCGATTCTTTCATTGGTGTCTGAAATCGGTTCGATATTAGTATTGGAATTGCGATTCTAAACTGTATATCGATATCTACTGTTTTCGTTTATAAATCGAAAAAGTATCTGATTCGTATATGTGTCTGTTTTTCAGAATGGAAAACGAAAACGCCAACGTCTCTAACGTGACTGCTTCGGTCGTCGAGACTACCACCTTTGGAGTTACTGGAGTGACATTCGCTAACACCATTGCGACCAGTACTGAGCAGATCCAGTTTGGGAATTTCCCAACGGTGATAGTTTCCATCCCTGCTCCGATTGCTGCTACTGTTCAAACTGCGGTCACTGAACAGTTTCAGGCGGTGCAAATGCCATCAGCGAATCCAGCAGGCATCTTACCCGACAAGTTCGATGGGACCGCCTTCAAGATGTGGCAGAATAAGATGTTCTTCTATCTGGCCACGCTGAAGCTGGAAAAGTATACCCGTGAAGAGAATCCAATTCTCCCAGCGGATAATACTGATCCTCGCACGCTTGCGAGCAAGCTGGCATGGGAACACGGAGATTTTCTGTGCAAAGGGTACATCCAGAATTGCCTTGCTGATACACTGTTCAACGTGTACAGCAATGCCGAAACATCTAAAGACCTGTGGGATTCTCTAGACAATAAGTACCGCACAGAAGATGCTGGATCTCAGAAATACGTTGCGGCAAAATTCTTAGATTACAAAATGGTGGACTCGCGGCCATTAATGGAGCAAGTCAGAGAGTTACAGACAATTCTTCACGAAATACACGCTGTGGGAATGAGACTATGCGAGACTTTTCAGGTCGCATGTGTCATTGAGAAGCTCCCGCCTAGCTGGACGGACTTCAAAAACTACCTCAAGTTGAAGAAGAAATGGATGAGTCTCGAAGACTTAACCATGAAGCTCTGTATGGAATCAACGAATCGGAGAAACATTGGTATAGGTGTGGAAATTCGCGAACCCAACGCGAATATGGTGGAGCACCAAAACCAAAGGAAGGAAAAATGGCAAAACAAAGGACGCCAAGACAAAGGAAAAGGCAAAGTTCCACTAAAGAACTCTCAGAAGTTCAAAAAGAAGAAATTTGGTGGTGAGAGCTCGCAGAAGTTCACTGGAACCTGTCACAACTGTGGCAAAACTAACCATGAGTCCTTTGAGTGTCGCATCAAAAAGGCTCCAAGGAAAAATGAGGCCAACCTGACTCAAAATGATCTGTGTGCGGTGGTCACAGAAGTCAACATGGCTGAAGAAAATCCTAACACGTGGTGGTATGACACTGGGGCAACCACACACATCTGCATTGACAGAAGCCAGTTCTCCACCTACAAAAAGAACAAGACTGATGCGCACCTACGGATGGGAAATGTGTCTCAATCCAAGATTGAAGGCATCAGCAATGTGGTGTTGAAGATGACTTCAGGCAAGGAAGTCACGCTGACCAACGTGAAACACGTGCCAGACATGAGGAAGAACCTGATCTCTGGGACTAAGATCCTCAAGCATGGATTCGAAGTCAACATGAAGTTTGACCAGCTGATTTTATGGAAAAATGGGATGTTTATTGGGAAGGCTTTTGTTAAGGACGATCTGATCAAAATGTGTGTAATGATAGTCGTCAAAAATGATGTAACCGCTTCCAGTTCAATTAATAAGAATGCATCTTCTTACTTGGTTGAGTCTTTTGATATGTGGCATGAACGGTTAGGGCATGTGAATTATAAATCTATCCAAAGATTAATGAATTCTAATCTAATCCCGAAATGCAAAACAAGTAAAAATAAATGTGAGACATGCGTACAAGCAAAACTCACGAAAACTCCATCACCTCGTGTCGAACGAACCACCGAACCTCTGGGGTTAATACACACTGATTTGTGCGACTTAAAATATGTGCAATCTAGAGGAGGGAAAAAGTACTTTGTGACCTTCATAGATGATTGCACAAGATACTACTATGTATATTTACTACGCAGCAAAGACGAAACTTTGGAAAAGTTTAGAGAATACAAGTTGGAAGTAGAAAACCAACTTGGTAGAACTATTAAAATAGTTCGTAGTGATAGAGGAGGGGAATATGATGAACCATTTAATGCATCCTGTAGACAACACGAAATTATTCATCAAACTACCGCTCCCTACTCACCAGAATCCAACGGAGTTACGGAACGAAAACACCGAACTCTTAAGGAAATGATGAATGAAATGTTGCAGGAATCTGGGTTACCCCAGAGCATGTGGGGGGGGGGGGGGGAAGCGTTGCTTACCACAAATTATATCCTGAACAAAATACCGAATAAAGTAACTGGAAAAACTCCATATGAACTTTGGAAAAGTAATGTACCTTTGTATAAATACATGAAAGTGTGGGGGTGCCTGGCAAAAGTTGCAGTTACACCTCCGAAAAAGGTCACAATTGGACCAAAGACGGTAGATTGTATTTTCATAGGATATGCTCATAATAGTAGTGCTAATCGATTTCTGGTACATAAGTCAGATTTACCAGATATTCATGTGAACACCATAATGGAGTCAAGAAATGCTTCATTCTTTGAAAATGTGTTTCCATGCAAAGATAGAGAAATTACTAAACGAACTCGTGATCAACGAGATGCTTGTACTTCTGGAAACGAAGCAAGTAGTTCAGGCACGACTATTAAGCAATGTCTACCCCAGACGGTCCTCTTTGGAAGGAAGCCGTTAATAGTGAGATGGACTCAATCAGGCAAAACCATACTTACGAGATAACTGATTTACCTCAAGGGTTTAAAGCCCTAGGGTGTAAATGGATTTTCAAAACAAAATTGAAAACGGATGGCTCCATCGACAAGTACAAGGCTAGGCTTGTGGTTCAAGGTTTCCGACAAAAAGAAGGCTTGGATTTCTTTGACACCTATTCTCCAGTAACGAGAATAACTTCAATCAGAATGCTGATAGGAATCGCAACATTAAGAGATTTAGAAATCCATTAAAAAACTGCTTTTCTAAATGGTGATTTAGAAGAGGAAATTTATATGAAACAATCTGAAGGGTTTGTTGTCCCAGGACAAGAACACAAAGTATGTAGACTTGTGAAATCATTGTACGGACTTAAACAAGCTCCGAAACAATGACATGAAAAATTTGACAATGTAATGATGTCAAATGGTTTCAGCATAAATGAATGTGACAAGTGCATATACATAAAAAGTACTCCGCACAGATACGTTTTGCTCTGTTTGTACGTAGATGACATGCTCATTATTGGTAGCAATAAAGACATGATCAGTCAAACAAAGAACTTACTAAATAGCAAGTTCGACATGAAAGACATGGGTTTAGCTGACGTAATTTTAGGAATAAAAATCATCAGACATTCTGATGGAATAATCCTAACCCAAGATCATTATGCTGAAAAGATCCTTGAGCGGTTTAAGGACTACTCAAATGAGACTGCAAAAACTCCTGCTGACCCTCATCTTCACTTGACGAAAAATTCAGGTGAACCAGTGTCACATGTGGAATATGCCAGAGTTATCGGTAGTCTAATGTACTTAACAAATTTTACTAGACCCGATTTAGCGCACTCAGTAAACGTACTAAGTCGCTATACAAGTAATCCAGGACATAATCATTGGAAGACCATAACTAGAGTATTGAACTACCTTCGATACACCAAAAGTTATGGGCTGCACTATGGTAAAGAACCAGCAGTCTTAGAAGGCTATAGTGATGCCAACTGGATTTCAGATTCTAAGAACTCGAAATCAACAAGTGGATATGTCTTTACGCTTGGTGGTGCAGCAGTATCCTGGAAATCTTCCAAACAAATTCTCATGGCCATATCAACCATGGAGTCAGAGTTCATAGCTTTAGATAAAGCTGCAGAAGAAGCAGAGTGGCTTCAGAACTTCTTGGAAGATATCCCGATGTGGGAAAAACCAATGACAGCATTACGTGTACACTGTGATAGTCAATAGACTATATCTCGGGCACTGAATAATTTATACAATGGTAAATCTCGTCATATTATAAGACGATACAAGACCATTAGACAATTGATCTCGACAGGTGTACTCACGATAGATTACATCAAGTCGGCAGAAAACTTAGCCGTTCCTTTTACGAAACGTTTGGCACGAGATCAAGTCGTTAAATCATCAAGAGGAATGGGTTTAAAGCCTATAAGTAAAGATGACGCCTGATGGAAACCCTACCTACGTGACTGGAGATCCCAAGATCTAGGTTCAAAGGGAAAGCAAAATCAAGCTGACTCAAAAGCGAGCACTGTGAGACTATGTCTCTACCCAGTTCCTATGATGATAAAACAGTGCTACCTGTAAGTGTTAAGGTTAAGCATTGGCTTTTAATGATTTCATAGCTTTGAGATATTCGTGGAATAATACAGGTTACTTCTTAAAAACAAAGCTAATGACAGATCACCTAATGAGTGTGAAATGGGGCCATTTCTTGGAGAATGAAAGTAAGGCTATATTCTCCAAGTTCACTCATGAAAAACAGGAATGTTCAAAGCCAAAATGAACACAATAGAGAACTCAAGTTCTACGAGAAAATGTCGCTGCGCGATAGCTGTTGTCTCGGTTTACATCAAAGCCTGGATGGTTCAAGACATCATGTTCACCTCCTGGCCAAGTAAACCCGACATATATTAAAAATGATTGGTTCAAAGCTGAAAAATGCTACCTCTTAGATACAGTTACATTTTCGCATACTCTCGAACGTCTGTCTAGTTTAGTCAAGTCGCGTCTAGTCTAGTCAAGTCTAGTTTATCGAGTCAGTCGAATCTTCGTATGTTTAGAGTCATTTCTATTCATGTAGGGGATTGTTGGAACAAAAATTTAATCAAAGCCCAATGGGGCTTAATTAAATTTGAAGTGTGAAAAGAAATGGGCCAAGTCCAAGTGATTGGCCTAGTGTGAGTTAAATGAGGGACATGTCATTTGTCCCACATTGGAAGTTTGGAAAACTTTGGAGTAGTATATATAAGGACAAAGTTATAACCTTGTTCAAAGTATGTGTGATAGAGAAGGAAGGAGGATCCTCGCGCGCCGCCGCCGCCGAACCGAACCGGGCTCAGGCACGGGCATGGGTCGTGGTTCGTGGGAGTGGGAGTGGGAGTGGGCTCTTGGGAGTGGGCCAGCGGCCCATTAAAGAGTTCTTTTTGGGCCAAATTTGCATGAACGTTTTGTCAACATTTTTTCGTTGACTAAACAAGAGTCATCTGCGTTTTTTTATTAAGTCAAAAGGATATTCTGATTTTATTCTTTTTATCCACACGCAGCAAATCGAAGACCGAGTCTTCCGCCCACAATCCCATGATCTCCGCAGCTGACTCAATCCTTGATCTTGCGAGATCTTCTCGGATTTTGCGGACCCTCTTCTCTCTTTAAAAATCGCGAGCTAGTTTCCATTTTTACACAGACGAAAAACACAGAAAAAACTCTCACTTGCTTTGCGAAAATTCCAGCAATCTTCACTCGTCTTTAACGTAAGTTTTCGAGAGTATCGTAGTTCATAAGGTTCGTATAGAACCGCGTTTCGAGTGTTTGCGAAACCGGATTAGTGGCTGTATCCTGCGGCTCTTGAATCACACATAACCGTCACACTGCAGTGATTCTTTGAGTTACAGAAAGAGATTAATTATCTCGCCTCCACTCGTTTACTTTCCGTAACGTTGTTTATATTTTTATCGTATTTGCAATCACATTTACCGTAGTGCTATTTTTAGCTCCTACAGCAACTACTCTGTGCATTCGGGATATCAATTGGCATGCAACCTGTTAGACCATGGCAATAATCATATTCAAGCCCCTCATGGAGATCCAGATCTCAAAGCAAAAATTTGGAAACTTCCAATTTTTCCCGAAACTAAAACACTTCCTTTGGAGAGTTGTATCAAAAGCAATTGGCACCAACACTATACTTCGATCTCGTGGAATTCAAGTTGATCCTACTTGTCATAGATGTGGACTTGCTGAGGAAACAATAAACCATCTGCTATTTGAGTGTCATATTTCAAAGATGACATGGAGACTAGCGAATCTACCGCTTCAATTCCTGGTAAATCTTTCGTCAGATCCTGAGGATAATATTCGCCAACTAATCGACCTCCAAGGGCTACAATCTTTGACAAATCATCAGCAACTTCTCCCTTTCTGGTTGATGTGGCGAATCTGGAAAACCAGAAACAATTTGATTTTCAGAAATCAGATTCCCATGCCTTACAAAGATGTTAAATTTGCCAAAGCAGATGTGAAGGAATGGCTCCAAGCAACACATTGGAATGAGAATAGTTTGGCTTATCCAACCCAAGCCTCATTGCCTGCTTATTCTGGAATTCAGTCATGGAGACGTCCTCCTTCAAATCTGGTGAAATGCAATTTTGACGCGGCTTATAACCCTTCAACTGGTCTTGCTTCGGGAGGATGGATTGTAAGAGATGATTGTGGAATTACTAAATTATGGGGTTCAGCATCGCCTGGACATGTCTCATCGGTGTTGGAAGCGGAGGGAAAGGCTCTTCTCTAGGCAATTCAAAACACGGAAATACAGGGGTTTGGGGACATCATTTATGAAGGTGACAGTCAGATCCTTATGAAGAATCTAAAAGGAGAAGATAAGGATTGGAGAATCCACAACTTATGCAAGGAAATATTGAGATGGTCAAGGAGTTTCAGTTTCGTAAATTTTCAATACGTGCGAAGAATTTACAACGAGCCGACTCACTGGTTGGCGAAAAATCATTCCCATAGTAATGTATACTATTCTAGTTGTATAAATCCACCTACTGGATTAACTCCTCATTTACACAAGGATTATGCATCTTCAACTGTTATTTAGTAATGGAATCTGCTTTCGTCGAGAAAAAAAAACTAAGTCCATAATGGGCTGGATTGGTTATTATTCAAACTGGGCCCTATCGTATTTCTGGGATTATAATCTGGTCTAGTAAGTAGCTCTAACCCAACGGTGTTTAGAGACTTGAGCGGAATTGACTAAAGCCAAAGCCAAAGCCGAACCAGTGAAAAGCAAGACCATTCTTGAAAAGTTCGAAGTAACTAATCTTCAAAGCATAAAAGCAACCGAAAATCTTGCTGGGAGCAAGGATCTTCTAGACAAGTAAGATGCGACGTGGGAATCTTCTTCCGAAGATGAAGATGAAGATGAACCGAAACACACACATGAAACCACTGTATTTTGATAAGAGTTTTTAATGTTTAAATGGGTCTTAGTCCCAATATTATGATATAGGACCAATTTATGTTTTGTTCAGGGTCCATATTACTATTAGCCGCCTCTGGTTCTACCTGCTTTGTTTGAAATACATCTTCCTCTTTTACAACCAAAAGAAAGATCTAACGTTCCCAGAAAATTGAATTTTTTGCAATATATCAAACGGTAACCAAATAAAAGAATGTAACAGGAAATCGAATGGTTTGAAGATTATAGAGTAGAAGAGTATATATTGACAATGCATCTTTTTACTTTTATGATGACAATACACCCTTCTAATAAAAGTTGCACTCTTTCTTTGTTAAATCTTTGTTTTGAGTTGTTTTATCGTAACACAAAAACAATATAGGATTAATTTTGAAAACCCAACTGCAAAAAAAGCCGGAAAAAATAAACCATTGATGAACCCAGAAAAACTATACAAGTAGACCTCTGCATTTTCTCCATTTTTTGTCAACACACAAAGCAACCTGCTCTTCATATGAGAGATTTTTAACCATTTCCCACCATCCCACCAGGTTCTTTTTAGCAACCTGCTCTCAAAAGTTTAAAGCAAAAACATCATTAGGGAGTTTCTTTTTTTTGCAACAAAAACGAGCACAAAAAAAATAAAAAAAATGAGGCTTTGAATCAAATGTCATGTTTACCTCAAATGATTTAAAGTTGGCATTGAACCAATGTCATGGAGATTACAAGGCTTCACATGTATTGGGCTAGCCATTGCTTGCACATATCGAGTACAGTGTGCGAATTGGCATGTAAGGCTTGATGAGCTACATATTGAACATCAGCCACGCTACCGCTTTTGGATGCAATCTGGAACGCGCTTTTCAGGCGGCCACATACCACGCAAGCCAGCACCTTTCTGCACTCGTTAACAATCAGACATGTATCAGCCTAATGACCCCGCATCATTATATAAAGCGAATCAATTTATCACATACTTATGAAACAGAGTGACTGTGAATAAAGAATCCAAATTTAATGGTGCGTTAGTAACTCCATGAGATATGATGATTCAGGTGACAGCGAAATAGTCTAGGAGTGATACTCTTTTTTTCTATGGGGTGGAGGAAAGCATATCTAAACAATCATTAGTGCAAAAGATCTTACCGATGGCTGCTTGTTAACATGTCTATTAGACGGTCAGGGCGTTCTTTGTGCTTGTTGGCATATACATTGATGGCAGCACCCAGGACCTGCAACATTTCACAGAATATTATAAGTCTTAAAGAACAAGCTTTCCCTGTATCTGAAAAATTGTCAAATCAGAATGAAAGTATAAAAAAGTACATCAATATACCATATACCACCGGATTAAACAGATTGACAAGGAACAATGTTGCTTGAAAACAGATTATTTTGGCTAATAATGAAATAAATGTTTCTGAATTCCCAAACAGAGTGTTATGTTAGACCCTAATAGTCTGCAATGTTCAATACCTGATCCCAGTCATCATCTTGGATTGTTCCCTTAATGTTTTTGAAAAGTTCTGTCAATTGACTGCCTTTCTTCCTATCGGCTAATGACGCAGCAACACCAGCATATATATCAACAGCTGCTTAGAAGTAAGAGAAAAGTCACATACAATGCACAACAACATTTTAAAGATATTAACATAAAACAAATAGGTACCTGAGAGCTTGAATTCATAAATAACTTGAAAAGCCAAGTCAAAATTTTTCTCAACAAGAGTCTCCACTATTTCACATCTTCTCCTGAAAGTAAGAGCCAATAAGACATATCAGCTGAAGGCTTTTCTTCCAACTTTCACCAAAGCAAATATGATTATTTAGTTTGGTCTTTCAGTTTTATTAGGAGTAGGCACATCCAGAAAAACTGGTGTTCAGTTATCTGGACAAGGGAAACATATCCCCATCTATTATTTGATAGGCATCATGGCTATGTGAAGGGAAAGTTAGAAACGATTTAGTTATACTAGGTAAAGTAGGTCAGTGTTGCACTGTTACCAACTCTCTGTCTTTCCACTATATATCGTTTATAATCTACATATACATATTGCTTAAACTTATGTAAGGATATAAGAAAAATTTTTTTAAACGATAATAAGGGGAACAAGTTGTATCAAGAAATGATGGCAAGAAATTTATTTTATAAACGATCCGCTTTTAAGGACAAACCTGGATGTCTCTAAATCATTTGGATTTCCAAACAAGGAATGCTTCCATGGTGCTCCTTCAGAGTCATTGAACGACTTCACCACATCAATCTACAGGAATAACGAACCCACAACGAGAAAGGTGGAGTTATAAATCTATAAAGTCTCACTTCATCAAAAGAATGACAAAAACCGTGTTAACAAAGTTACCTGCATTTTCACCCGAGAGGACAACTTAACAAGAGCTTCTTCGCTCAGCTTCTCAGAGACACCTTTTCCTCTAACACCCTTCGTAACAAGTTTTCTCGAGTCTGAACCTCTATGACGTGCTGTCAATGCTTCTTCAAAGTGTGCCTGTACGAAGAGGTTAGTTAGAGACCAATATGCCAATAAATAAGAAGAGACACAAGCAACATAGATGTTATAATAGTTTTGTGCAACACTGGCATGCTTATTATTGCAGGGCTGTTCTTTGTTTAGGCCCCAAAACAAGATGTAATATATAACTCATGAGCTTAGTATATTTATATCTCTATTTATAAGTAATAAGTATCACAAAAGAATAAGATAGCTTAATCTGTAAGCAACAAAAAAAACTTGTCTTAATGTAGTCCATGCAACTTTTAGAAGTGCTTTAGTTCAGATAATTGCATAATATATGGCAAACGGAAAAGGGAGTATAAGGAAATGCTGCCATAAACTCAAAAAAATATTGCCTAATTGTTTATATGGACTCTAACTTACTTTACAATGCTTAAATTTTTACACTGCATGCAAAAAATGCATTTGAAAAAGCTGCAATTCACCAAGACACTAGCATACTTTTGATTCACATAGATAAGTGTATTCAGATGGACGTTGCATGTAGATACAGTGCTAAACACAGAGATGATAACTCTATACCTTTGCATGCTCAAGATGCCTTACAGCTTCCTCCTGAGTGGTAGAATTCATAAAAAGCTGAATACAGCAATACCCAGAGGTGACATAATCCTTCTTGAGCACCTGCACAATTAGGAAAAAAAGGGTGAACTAGCATTACGTTACACAAGTATTCCCGAAAAAGCTCAGTCTCCTAGGAAAAAAGCAAACAGTTTTAAAACCCACTTGCCCGTCTTTCCAGTAACAGAAAAAACACTTCTAGGTCATGATCAACAAAACAATATTGCAAGAACATTTTGTTGCATCAGAGTTAAAGCTCAGAGTACCAATACCATAAATGCACAGCCATACTCATAAATTCATTCTATAAATATGTTAAGCTATAGGATCTGGACTTTTAATGATGCCCTAGAAACTAAATTCAAGCTAAGGATCAGGTTATATGGTTCAGATTGCAGGAGAGCAGGGGCGAAGCAGAGAAAATAATACTAGCTTAGAATTTTGGGATAAGTCGCACATTTTTGTACTGTAATATTTGCAGAGATGATCTGCCTACATGACTATATAATTATACACCAGAACCTATGCGCAAAGACAAAATTTAGATTCTAGAATATACAAGTGGAAACAACCTAACAATAAGTTGTAGACAAAGAACCATGACAAGAAAGATGTTCTCACCAGAAACTTGTATAGGTAATTGAAATGCCGGTTGGTCTCCAAGAAAACACAGATACGTGTAAGAGCTCCAGCTATGTACTGATTTATGGCTTGATCTTGGTGCTTTGCAGATTCAAGTCTTTCTGTAACTACTTCCTCAAGGGATGAGATAGCTCCATAACCGACACAAAACTCGCACAAACTTTCAATGGTGCCATATTCAGTTGCCAAGGGATCTGTTCGTTGAGGTGACGAAGACGAGCTTACTGCGCCCACAGATGAAGTTTGCAAAGGAGGGGGAAGAGCACTTAGTGGAAAGAATAACACGCATGCATCTTTAAAGTGACCATGCCGGAACATAAAACCAAGCAGGTTTTGGCGACCATGCTGCAGAATCAGAAGAAACAAATTCAATAAACCAAAACAAAAATAAAATGTAACCCGTTCATATGCTTGCAAATAATGCTAATTGCATACAAATACAAAGAGCACTCTTAAAAATCGGGTCCACCTAAAGACATGTCAACACAGATAAGTATACTGTGAGGCAATTCCAGGAGAGCAAACTTGCAAATTCCAGAATGCACTAGAATAGTATTGCCTTACTTCCTGCAAGTAGTTGGTACACTCAGAATAGCGAGTACTATCCAAGTTGCTTCGGGGCGGCCCATCTTCAAAGTCTGAACCAGGCACAGAATTATTCTTTTCTGATTCCAGAGATCTCCTCGACCTCTCTGAACGAGGGAAAGTGGATGGCATATGGAGAACATTCAAGTATGAGTCTGCTGATAAAGAATCATCCAAAATCGTTGGCGCGCTTTTAGCCAAATGGTCATACCTGACATGTAACAACAGTCCCAAGAATAAGGTCAGGTGGTGGACTACCAACATTTTACTTTTTTCCCTTCGACTAACATTGATCATGATTGTCTTCTCCATTCTCACCAATTTTATAATTCCTTAGATCTTAGTTCATTGCTTTTACGTACTTCCAAAACATCTAAGTCACCATGTATATGTTCAACTAAAGTTTATATTGATCAAACACTTCACCTGTGACTGGATTAGTAAGGCATTTGGGAAAACAAAAAAAAAACTCTATACTATGCCAGTCAAACAGAGACACTTACATGGAGCGAACAGTTGACACATCCACAGGTGGACCTCCTTCTATTGTATTTATTATCTCCTGAATGACATCAGGAATGTCTTCCCCCTTTAATTGAAAGGCTTGCCTATAGAGCACAGAATAAGAACTGTATTACTGCATGCAACCTGAGGTTGAAATATGCGAAAAGAGGTTTACAATTCATGTGTTTTGTCACAGCTTATAAACTTTCACGTACTTGAATTTGACTCGAGCTTGTGCATAGCGCTCCATCCGCAACAAAGCAAGACCCCATGCTTTCCACACGGGAAAAACATCAATCTGAAGTTAATTAGGTACACAAGCAGAAGTTATTGCCATGAAGCGGCATTACCATGGGGTAGAGAATCAAGCTATAAATTTTACCTTGCATTTCTTGCACATATACACAGCCATACTATACCGCTCATCAGATATTAATCTGCCTCGTAGACATTCGGATGACGATTGATCAGCAATGTCATCAAGAGAAGCAGCAATTCCAGACCCTAGGAGACTCTGCAGCAACTCTGCACGCCCCAACCAAATTTCTGCAAGTGAGAGAACTTCGGATGATTCATCCATTGATTGACTGCCAACACTGGAGCTGCCAGCATCAGAAGATATATCATCAATATCTCTACTTCTTTCACCGTTGTTATTGGTCAATTCAGAGCCACCTAGAAGCTTTTTCAGCAATGATTTCGCATAAGATAAACCCTGCACAAACATGGAAAGACAGTTGCTTTAGTAATCCAAATCAGCAACAACCCTTCTCTCAGGTAAACGAATTATAAGACATACAAGATCGACCATGTATGTCCCTGATTTAAAAGACATCCTCCAAATATGATTCAAGCGAAAGCATTTCTAAAAAGGTAATACCTGCACAAATGCCTCCGTCGCATGATATGCTCGGCCAATTGTTTCAACAGACGCAACCTCTGATAACTGCTTGGAGCTCAATACGTTCTTCATTTGATTGATGCATAAGTCCATGGCACTTCTTGCTGATACTAGCTCATCTGAACAAAGTGAGAGCAGAGCCTAGAAGAAGAGCAGTGTCATAAAGTACAGAAGCTTACAGTTACTGCCACAGGTGTAAATAAGGATAGCAATACCTTGAAGAGGATAATATCTGGGGTGCTTTCATATTTGTGAGATGCACGTACAGCTTCGTCTTTGGTTGTTTGACCACTTAGCTTATATTCTTCTGCAATAGAAACAGAAGGTAGTCTATCTTGCCCGTCTGCCGAATATGATGATCCCTGGCCCTCTTGAATACCTGTCATCGCCTCCCAAGCAGCTCTCTCAGGTGCCCCCAGCCCGGAATTCTTTCTTTTACGAACATCCTTAGATGTCGTCCTGTTTTCAGCATTACGGGGAGCCCATGAAAATGCTCTTCGAGCCTCTCTCTGAAAATTGCTTAAACTACTAGTGAAGGATGCTTTTGCTGCCCCTGCCCTTGGCTTTTGTCTTAGCCGTGAAGCAGACACAGTTATTCGAGGTTCTCTTGGCGGTGGGTTAACTGTAACAGCAATAGCTTTTGCTGCATAGGCCATGATAACATTATTATCTCTTAATGCTGGGAACTCTTTGAGTATCTGAATGAAACATAAAAGTAAGTTTCAGAAAGTCATCAAAAGCGAACATGCAAGGTAGAATAGTGGAAATCACATGTTCTAAATATAGATATATAGACATGAAAAAGAGTTATAGAGGTGCATTTCCCAAGAATAGATATAATATGCAGCAAAGTAGCGAAATAAAAGAATTACGGAAAATTCAAAAGAAGATTGTCTCTAAATATACCAGTGAGGCATATTGTAATTGTTTTCTCATCAGCAGCGCTTCAAATATTAGATGGGGGTGCTCATGAAGCGAAGAGCATCTCTGTTGCCAAGGAAGCGGCAATGCAGCTAACACTTTCAGACCTAAAGCCCAGGAATTAAGCCGGGAAACTTCCAAATCAGACAAATTGCTATCTCTTCGCTTCAGAAAGAAATGGACCTACAGAGAAGATGAAACAAACATTTTTCTAAACCCAAAAGCAAAATACGACCTCGTAATGCCATGAAAGAAAGAAGAAGAAAAAAATTTGTTACCAGGAGCTGTTTTGAACGAAGGTCAGGTAATAACTGCATTGCACCCATAACCACTGGTAGAGCATCGGCCGAGTCTTGAAGTGAAGATAGAAATCGAGACGCTTCTGCAGGACCACCGCCATTGAGTGGATCAGTGGTTAGAAGCTTTACAAGTTGTCGTCCTTGTAATTCTCTTCTAAGATCTATTGATAATTCTGCACTTTCAGCCACTTCAAGAGCAGCGGAAACAACTCCTTTCCCAGCCAATCTTAAAGCCAAGCCTTCAGGGTCTTCTTTACATTCAGCTTCTACCTGTTTCCCGTTGAGAATTTTGAGAGTAAATCCTCGAGCATGCCAAGTGTCAAACATTGATCTCAATCAAAAGGGAGAAACGTAACCTCTTGCCAGCTATTATGGCAATCATCTGCAGAAAGTATGTGGCTGTATTTCTGCAGAGCTTGTCTCCTATGCAGCACCTAAATGCACAAAGAAGAATGAGAAAAAATAGGTCTTGATTGATCGTTTACAGGGTTGTTGAGAAATTAAGTTACATGCAGGAGTATAGAACTGAAAGCAAAACTCCCTTATACCTCATAGCTAATTGGATCGCTTTCTAAGAGATGACAACTACACATTGTAAGAACTTTTAAAGCTGCATCAAGCTCCCACGTATGCATATACCTGAAACCAAGACGTACCAGAATTTCAAAACCGATCCACGACGCAATAAAACTGCAGGAAACTGTTTGTAATAAGACAACAATAAACAATATTTTCTGAGTCTACTAACATAAGCATTACTCCCACATTATACACGTTTACACAGATATAAATAACAAGCAAATAATATTTGGCAGACGTAAGTGTAGAAGAAACAGAAAGAATGAATGTCTTAGCATGAAGCATTTAAAAAGATCTACCAATGAATCATAGGTATGAAGTCAAATACATTTGCAAAACCATGGTAAGGCATTAAGTAGGCAAAAGAAACATTGGATAACGTGGTTTATAACCTCTTGAGGCACCCATAACTTTTTGCTGAAAGCATATTAAATAAAAGCAATAGTGCATTCTGCAAGACATTAGTTTTGATACAATAATAACAACAAAATCAAGATACTCAGTGTAGCTAATCGCTCAGTCTTAAAGCACAGCCATCTTATTCTGACCATAGAGCTCATATAAAATCCTCTAATTACACCATTTTCTGTTTATACTATCATTGCCTCACCACATAATGATTTAGCAAAAACTATATATCATTAAAGTTGATTTTGCTCATAACCTTGTTGTTCACACCAGAGAACCTAGAGCAATTGATTCTTATATTTCCAATACTGAAGTTAGATGCTAATCTTATTTTATCAATTATCACCAAGTGATGTGTGAGGTGAAAGCACTGCGGTTGGACAGAGTTAAGAAAACTCCAATCAAACTGAGATTTACCATCATTGAAATCGCTCCACAGAAAAAATAGAAAAAATAATTCATACTAATGGTCGCATCTAAACATTAGCTGAGTCGGCTGGGCCAAACTCATTTTCCAAGCACCAAAACAAAATGCGTAAACCAATCTTTGGCTCTTAACCCAAGTGGCATGTAAATAAATCATACTGCACGTCATGGTTTGTTATAAAAATTATAAGTTTACTTACTTAAGAGCCAGTGTTGCTGCCAGCTGTTTATCCTTTAGCCGCAGGCAATACTGCCAACTGTTGCTCTGACCTCCATATCCCTGAGATCTTCCTAAAGTTGAAGGATTTTCTTCTCTACTTATGATTAGGAGCTCAAGTAACCAATCAGAAGCCCCATTCCGCAAGAAGCGGTCCGAAAGTGCTAAAGCATCCATTAGTTTTCCTTCATCAATTAATCTACAAATCGAACACTTCATAATCTCAGAATAACGAAATCCAATAAAGATAGTCCAGAAAGTATTAAAATTTTAATCTGGAATACAACACAAGTTAACGAACCAAAAGAAGAAGCAGACATATAAGATATACTAACATACCTATTTACAGCTTTCTCATATGGTACTTCATTCTCCCAATCAAAAGAAAGGAAAACAGTAGGATCAGTTCTACCAATTCCAGTTTCAAAGGGTCCACCATCACGAGAGTCTGTCAAAGCTGGTTGAATGTTAATGTTGGAAAAAATTTCTTCTGCATCCGACTCCGAGTCACTGTCATGTTCAAGAAGTCTCTTGATCGCAGTTCTTTCATCAGGTTTAATCTGTGTGTCATCAGGTGTTTGTTTAGGTGTAACAACAAATTCAGAAACTCGATGAAGGTTGGTCTGCATTTGTATCCATCGGTTTAAAGTGGGAAACCTGTGAAGAAAAAATAAAATATCACAGAATATGATGGAACATAAGAACTGAGTTGCTATTAAATTTAAAGGAGGAAATAATACTTTGACAGTACCTTTCAGACTGATCAAGAGAAAATTCATAAAACAATCTGTCTGCATCAGGAGAACTTGTAAAGTCCTCGTTCAAGGAGCTAGATATGACAGAATCACTGTCGTTGTACAATATGCTCCCACCAAATACGCAAGCTAAAACTGCTCGTACAGGGGATATTTTTACCAAATGCCTCATTATATCCAACTGAAGAGGATACAGAGGGACACCAGGTGTTGCTGAGGAACGGACATAACAGTTGGGTTTAGCCTCTTTTGAAGGAGAGAGCACTTTATTCTCTGAGTGAGAACATGGGGTGGTAGGAATCACGGGAATACAAGCCCATCCATGACCAGCACGTGGAGGATAAACTGGGGGAACACACGCAGATATCACTTCATGAACAAAATCAGCAGACATGACCTCAGCAACTTTTGCAGCTGCATCTGTGCTACTTCTATCAAACACCAGACGCGTCAATAGCTGCAACATGGACCAACAGTAAGAGGTTACTCATAGATCTATGCCCAAAAGAGTACTGGATTCATTGTTAATATGTATAACATTGCCGCACCGCGGTTAATGTTCAGTAATTACCACACAGAGGCCAATATTATTAAACAGAACATCATAGGATCTTAAGATGTCACTCATCTTGAATATAAAATGCTAGAGTTAACAGAACAGAATCAAGCAAAGCGAAACTCGGTAGTTTTGCTCCAGATAAAAGTAGAATGACAGGATAGACCACTAGTCCCCTAGCATGAGTGACAAGGAAGACAGTTTAAATGACAGATATCCTGAGAACAAAAAGCCAAGAAACACTTACGTCTTTAGGCCATTCATAAACAAGAGAGAAAAAGTTGAAATCATGGGTTGTATCAGTGCCATCTACTATGTCACCAATAGCAGCAATATAGAGGATGAACTGAGATAGATAAGTAGAGGTTTTGTTGCTTAATGGGCCAAATGACCTCTTCCCCTTCTCTTCTGTTTCATGCGAATCAGGATTTCCATCCACATCTCTAGTTGCTGAGCCAGAAGGACTTTGCTTCGTATATTTTAGCCCAAGACCAAGAACTCCATCTTTCTCAATGGCCATGTCTGATCCGTCCCCTTTGAGTACGTCGGCTTCTGGTTTTTCATCAGCGATTGCTCTCGCTAGGTTATGAAGCTTACCTATTGTTCGTTAGAAGACCAGTTAGAACTCCACGAAAGGTCTAAAATACACAAGAGTAGATAACTCAATTGCATGCTGCAGCAAGAACAGACAGAGAGGGTAGAGAAAGACAAAACAAAATACCACTCAGGAACTGTCGCTTGCCCTTATGAGCATCCTCAATCATTTGATGTAGCATTACAAGAGCACGATCTTTTTGTCCCTGTCTATGAGATTCTGTGGAAGATGAAATGATGGTATCTCCACTAAAACTGGCTTGAAGAATTTGAGGGTTATCCTGAAGCATGACAGTTCAGGAGACTAGTAAAAGAGGCAACCGGGGATAAGAAAAGAAAAAAGAAGGATCTTAACATGTTTTTGTGTGCCTGGAAATTCAAATTTGCACATAAATGCAGGATCGACTAAGCTTTTCCTCTGTAATGGGAGATAATAGCATGGCAAAAAACAGTAGATTTCTGCACTCACATACTACTTCCTAAACTAAAATGATAACAGCTGTTATATATATGCCATTTCCCTCTCTTTAAACAGCCAGGGAATATAATAATATCTCATATGATCTCCTCATATTAATCAATTCAAAATTTTAACAAAAGGGATAAGAAATCTCATATCAAACTAAACGACAGTTGTGTCTTTTATGCAACTTGAAGACTGACCTGTTCAAGGAATTCCTGTAGACGCTTTAAGATCTTTCGCAATACAGAGATTATTGCAACTTCATGGACCTGATCCCAGTGAGTAAACCCCACCTTTGGAGATCCTCCAGGATAAATTTCGGATAAAATAACTTGAGACTGCGTACAAAGTAAAAACTGCTTAGAAACAACAGTATGTATTTCTTGAACCATTTAATTCATTGGAACAGTATAACTTTTAAGAGTTTCATAAAAATATCAACCAGCCACTATCTATTAACCACGGTACACTGTCCGTATATCTATGCAAACCATGCCTCAACTTTAACAAAAAATATTACCCCCAAAGCTTGCTTAAAAATCAATACGAAAATGTGTAAGAATGTATGATAAACCATATTCCCAAAATGCACTTCACTAAATTTATATTTGCAGAGAAAGCAAATAAATAGAAGATTCCAAAAGAAAAATCAAGAAACTGGGAACAGAGACCAAGAACAAATAAGAAGCAAAAGGTTACTGTTTGTAGACCAAGTTAAAGTCTATGGAAATCAAGAACATTGCTTACCTTATCCAAAAGTTGTTTGGAAATTGTTGGAGACTTGGCAGAAGAAGCAGCCGCATCTATGCATAGTAGAATCTGGCATCACAAAAATGTAAATTAAAACTTGCTTAGAGGTGGGCAAGGAAATTAATGGCAGAATAGTCCTATCAGAATCTGCTAAAGCAATTGTATGAATGGAGACAAGAATTATAACGACATGGACTTACCACAGCCAATGGACTCAATTGAGAACCTAAAGAATGAAAATCTAAATCTTGCACGTCAGATGCTCCCTCAGCAGTACGAGACATCACATCTTCTACCTGAGAATAATAAGAAATAGAGATATCGGTGAATAAACTCCGTTTCTAATTAAGGTTATCTGCTCAATGACTAAACCTCTGAAAAAGCATCAGATAGATGCGTCCCCAACAACCTACAACAAGAACACAAGAACAGTACAATATACAATCCTCAAGGCAAGAGAAAGAGGTCTCAAATCAGAATACTCTTATCCCATTATTCGAGAAGTAGAGACATATAAGATGATACATATGCAAGAACTGTGATGTAATATTATGAAAAATACCAATGTTCTATTGAAGGCATTATCCACCCATTCAGCTAATTCAAGAGTAGCTTTGTCCTCTGCTGATAATGCAAACCGATGAACCGCCTGTTCCCCAATGTCATACTTAGCTCTTTGCATACAGCTGCAAAATGAGAGTTATATCTTAAAATGGCACGAGGAAGCAAAGTATTACATAGGGAACTCTGGCAGAGACAAAACGGGATCAACTAATAAGTAATGATATACAAAACATAGTTGCACCTTCAAGACAAGTTTAATGACAAACTATTTCATCAGAACAGCTAGTACTCTTCTTCTTTAGAAATATATATTAGGGTGATAAAATTAATGCAGATACAGCTTCTTTCAAGAAAAGCAACTGCACCACAGACCTCCAGTGAAAATTGAAGTTTAGACCTCCAACTATTCAGTCCTCTCATCACACAGGTTACACAACTTAGAAAGCTGAACAACTATACAACATTTGCATACACATACAAGCATACATACAAACTGAATCTAGATAAAATAGTTCAGACAAATTGAATATCATTAATTAGCAATGAAAAGAAACAAAGAGATTAATCTCTTAACGTTTCCGTACATAAACATCCTAGAGGATATAGACAAACTTCAATTTGGTTCCCTAGCATTTTAGATGTGAGAATGGAAGAGATAATACGGTGGCAAACAGTTTATCCTGATGCCTGAAATCTAAATTACCAAACATTACAAGAAAATTTTACTCACAGGTTAAGTAGTTTTGCAGGGGCTGCCCTTAGAACACTTAAAACCTCCTTTAAACCCCACTGGCATTCAGAAAGTGGCAGAAGATGCTGCATAATAGATAACCGCCATTCACAATCTTCAATGAAACGTTTAGCCATAGATACTCTCCATTCTAAAGCCTGTCTTCCATCAGCACTGTAATTACCATCCAGTTGACACTCTTGTTCAATAAGATCTGATGGAAGATTGCGGCGTAAAACATTGAGTAGCTGTCTTGTGAAAGATGTAACAATTTCATTTTCCCCTTCTGTAGCAAGATCGCCAAGATCCAAACTAGGTGTATTACTTTTTTCAGAAAAGCACTCGGACGAGAAACATTGTGTAGAACTGAGACGAATATCATCAATATGTAAGAGTGAAATAACTATGTTGACCATCATAATCTGTAAACAAAAGATATCTCATGTTAACAAAAAATATCTAAACTCTAAGGCATTAAAAAGATCTAATGTTTGATAGAAATTACACTAAGTCTAGATGTAGTCTGATTTTTGTATTATTTCTTTCATAGTAAACAGCATTCAATTCCATTTTGTTTTTCAACATTGTGTTACTACAAAATTGATGACAGATGCCCAGCTTCCTGTAAATTAATCAATGTATATAGGTGTATTACCTTTCGTGGAACATTTTTAATGGCCTCCAAATGATTAGTGAGCTCTTTTAAATGGTAAAATACCACTTGATGACTAGCATCCGTCTCGTTTTTCATGGCCTCTTCCATTGCACCTAATGCTAAAACAATAGCCTCCAAAGCATAACGCATATGCATTAATTCAATATCTTGTATCCTGCAATGTACAATAACATCAAAAGTGAAACCACCGACTACAAACGAGTCACCCCAGCAAAATAAAATCAAAGGTGCACTTAAGAATGCACATCATATATCCATAAAAACATCGCATCGAAATTAACAAACAGACAAAAATCAGCAAGCAAATGCAACAACTATTGTGCACATAAACAAAGGGGCACAGATGTTTTGTCAAGAGACAGGTGTTAGAATCTAAACACTGATACATCTATCCAAGGAATCATAGAGACAAACTGATTGAAATATTTGTATACAAGATAGTTATAACAACTTTGATTGAACTGACCTCTTCCAGACTTCTGCAGTTGAAGCAATAGGTTGCATACTAATCAGTGAAATAGCTTCTTTGAATTTTATGCCCGGAACAACATCAAACAACACCTACATAACGGTACCCCATTACAACTTGTCCGGAATAAAAGCACCAAGAACCCACGCAGATGATAATCAACCGTTGATAATAGTATCACTATCATATAACCTAACAGAGACAATTGAACATGAGCATACCAAGAAAAAATACATAACACTGCCATAGTGTAAGATATACCTACAAACCACTCAGACATGATACAACTTTTCTCAATACATAAATGATGATTTGACATACTAAGTGCAAAAGCAAACTCATAAATTCAGTGGCAAAAAAACATTTAGATTTAAATTGTACGGAACTGATGGCAATGTCAATGTCCTTCCCAGGGACAAGGTTCATTATCTCAAAATACAGTACTAAAATACAATAGGGCAGAAATATTCTTTAATTTCTCCAACAGCTTACATTAAAAAAAAAAAAAAAATACTAGTAGAATAGCAGGAGCTATAAAAATTCATTTATGTGATCCAAGGAAGATTTTAACTATGCAGCTCATACATGTCCTTGGTAACAATATCACAAAATCTTACGAAACAGATATTTTAAGCCTCATGATAGGTTGTATAGTTATCCAAAATGGACTTAACATGCCACTGTAATCCTATCATTGATTAGTCTTGACTCCTGATAAACCATAGTAACATATGCTGCAATATCCTCTTGTTATCTATTTCCCTTCTTATTTGACTCTTTGTGTTCCCTAAGAGACATCATTCCGACGGTAAGCATATAAATCTAGCCAGCATGATATCTAATGAAATTTCCAACTGACAATACTAAATCTCGTTATAGCTTGAGATGTTTATTTGAACAGATTCTTTTCAGAACACTTTTCCTGTGGGGGACTGTCAAACATAGTCTCTGTAGAGAGGATAATTTAAGAAAGTTATACCCGAAGTGGACTCTGCGCTGAAAGCCTTTCCAACACAAGATTTTCAACAAAAGGATCCACCTCTGCATCATCATCCTCAGATGACACATTACCATGCATCAAGAAAGATGCCTTTGGAGTCCATGATTTACCAGAATTGACACAAGCAGCGAAAGATGCAATGTCCAGCTGATAGCATAATGTATCGCAGAGATGTTCCACACAAGATTTCTGCCCAGATCATTATGTCCTGTTAGTCTTTCATTGTCATCTTCTAAAAAATATAATAGATTCAAATAACAATTTATGCAAAAGTAAAAAAGTTACATCATCTGTCTGGTTTCCATAGAGAGAAGATTCTTCTAACCGAATTGCTTGCGAGTTACTAGACCAAAGTAGCCGCATCAATTTTCTACGGGCTGCAGTTTTTCCAGGCAACAGATCCCAACCCATGGAAGCTACTAATGGGCGAAGTCGGGGAAACAAAGTAAGAACCTGTAACATATGAGCAGAAGAGGCTTTCAAATCCCAATAGAGAAAGAGAAGTCTAAATGGGGCAACAGGCAATCAACGATACTGCAGTAAGATAATAAGTAAGAATATATGTAAGTCTATTCTATTCCACCTACATCATTAGCCTCCTGAAGCTTCTCTTTCTTAATGAAAGACAAAGCAGCACACATCACACACTCAAGGACATGTGATCCAGAAATGCGAGCATAATGATACATGTCTCTGAGGCAAGAATTAACTGCCTTGCTCATAGGGGAAGTTTTGTCCTCTATATTTCTCTCAGTTTTCAAGTCTATAAGATATCGCCGGAAACACTCAAGAGGGAGTGGAATTTGGTCATTGTCAAGAGATAAATGTAGCTGGCTATCTGGGAGGAGCATATCATCTTGAATACCCTGCAAATGAAAACATAGTAAATCACATAAGAACTTATAGTACATGGTAAGTTAACCGAAGACACACATATACATATTTCAATATACACATATAAGCAGTTACGCACACCCTTAAACTCAAATCAACCACTGAACTAAACTACCTCCAGGGTAAATATTCACAAATCTATAAAAGAACAATGCCAACTGGATAAACAAGCTTCCGATTCCAGCATGATGAAGGTAAAAACGGTTCTAAGTTCCTAATCACAATGAAAAACTAGTTACAGTACACATTAGCAGGATCTGTAAGCAACTTATTTATTCTTATATGTTAAACCTCCTTTTTAAATGATCCCTTCTATCAGCTTTTATGAAAATTAGTAACCTGAATCATCTGAACAAGATCTCCGCTATTCGACGAGATAGCTTCCTTATAAATAAACAGCAAGTTCTGGCGCATCATGTGCCATGAGTCACCATATTCATCCTTCTTCTCCATTACTCTTGAAAGGAGAGCTTTTAGAACAGCACTATCAGAAAAGAAAACAGAAAACAGAATAATTGTAGTCAGATCTGTATTCTTAAATATGCAAAAATACGCGCCCAGGAAGAGGACGACAAAAAATGAAGCTTGAAGCAAGGAATGGGATTGAATATACAAGGCCATGGATGTCTTCATCCATTATAAGGGTTCCCTTTTCAGTATCACATGAACATTTTGCACTGTTGAGATGTTTCTATGGAAATTTAATTAAAACTAAAAGCTCTGACCTAAACAAACAACCATAAAAAGCTTCTCTTCTTTTCTTTCTTTCTAGTCCCGAGTCCAGACCTCAACTATTTCCCCAAGCCATCTCAATTTTTTCAAAGCAGAAAAGGCCAGATCCACTCAGCCAGTGAATGCAAAACCAATCTTTATAACAATACCCATGAATTTTGCACATACTTCCCTACACAGCACTTAACATAAAAAGGGAATGATGTTGGGAGATTTCAGGCATAAGACAGCTACACTTATCACTAGTTTGAAAACTATTCTAAACGATCTTAATCTGTCCAAAAACTGAACGGGCAAAGTATTTCTGTCCAAATGTGTTCTCCGGAATTAAGAGTTAACTACAGATGCTCAAAGGATTAGTTTTATTAACTGGATATGGGGAACTGGAAATGTATTAGTATATAAGCAAACAGAAGTAGAGAATGTGATCGACCCTAATTCCAGCTTTGCCAATATTCTTGCAAATACTCTTTTGACAGAAAAAAACAAAAAATGGAATGCCAATGGAATTATCAGGACAAAGAAAACAGTGAAATGATCCAAAACCCTCAGACTTTTGTAAGCAATATAAAACAAGTCGCGCAGTTAATATTCAAAAAACCTCATGTATTTGCGGACTGTATAAATCAAGAACATACTGATAATTCTCTTTCTCTACTCCATAATCAAGGTGAAGATAACGTATGCGATCAGCTGCCCCGCGCTCATCCCCTTCTTCCACATTTTTTCCCATAGCATCCAACTGTGCTAACTGAACATTTCTCTGTATCAAAGCAAACACATTGTTGTCATCCTGCTCTCGAGAACCAATGCTTCTCGCCTCGTTTTTCTCCGGTTCTTGTTCTTCCCTCTGAACATCCTCCACAAAACTTGTAACATAACTCTCAGAACCCATAAGCTGTCTCTTTATATTACAGCATAGAGCGTCGAAAACATCAGAGTAATCCAATACTATACTCCTCAAAGACACAAGTTCCTCTTCCTCAATCATATAACTTCCTCCACTACTACTTGTATCAACATCAAATCTCAACCTCTCAACACCCAAATCCAAAAAACCCTGCAAAATTCGTACACAATTTCTTAATCCACCATTTTCATCGCTTTTCTCCGATTCTTCGTTCTCACTCTCCAGCTCGACTCTCTGCTCTTCCTTAATCCTCTCTGTCACACGGTCGATCAAAACCTGGACCATCAACAAGAAATCCGCACGCAAACTTAGAGTCTCCGAATTGAATCCCCAAGGCGAAGTAGGATTTTCGAATCTCAGAAGCTCGATCGTGGAGAGGAACGCGAGAAGAGACGGGGAAGGGCAGGACCGTGACCAGAGGATATTCTCAAATCTTCCAGCGTTGGAGACGATGGTTTGGAGAATCGTGAGTGCGAGGTCGGGGTTACGAACCCTGAGAGCGAGCAGCGTAGCCTTCAACGGCTCGAATTGAGCTAGGTGAAGGTAGTTCGCCGCGAGACGAGACAGAATCTCCGTTTCCTTATCCATGGTGTTTTTGTCACCGTCCAGATCACTGAATCTAATATGCACCGATCATCTTCAACCTCTCTCCATAGAATCTGAGATTTATCGTTTCACAGTCCGATGTTTAGATTCTTTTTTGAAGAGTTTTGGTCGAAATCGTCAAACTTTGCTGAGCTTTTTGCCGATCCGAGTAGACCATTAAGACTGGTAGAGCAAATTGGTTAACCGGTTTATTTTAATTAATCTTGAGTTGACCGCCAAGAACCCGAAATAATTTCCCATATACAATGTTTTAATTTGGAAGAATGTTATAGAAAAAAAATGGACACGTGGCTGAACAGAAGGAAGGCACTTTGCTGAGCTTTTTGCCGATCCGAGTAGACCATTAAGACTGGCATAGCAAATTGGTTAACCGATTTATTTTATTTAACCTTGAGTTGACCGCCAATGAACCCGAAACAATTTTCCATATAAGATGTTTTTTTTTCGAAAAATGTTATAAAAAAGAGATGGACACGTGGCTGAACAGAAGAAAGACACACTTTGCTGAGCTCTTTGCCGATCCGAGTAGACCATTAAGACTAGTAGAGCAAATTGGTTAACCGGTTTATTTTAATTAACCTTGAGTTGACCGCCAATGAACCCGAAACAACTTCCCATATACGATGTTTTAATTTCGAAGAATGTTATAGAAAAAGAGATGGACACATGGCTGAAAAGAAGGAAAACACATGGAAGAAAGTTTGTTGAAGTTGCTTCGAATCGATAAAAGGAGCGTGTGAAGCTCGTATTCATTCATTCATGGAGAAAATTTGTTAGATATTTTTTCTTTTCTTCTTCGATTATTTCTGGGTTAGAGAGAATTCCTCATTGTTAGCTTGAATATGTTTCTTCATTCTAAGATTCTAGCAGATTGTTGTTTCATGAATGGCGATTCATTATTACGGTTTCAGTAAAGTATGTTTTCCATTATCAAAGGCATGTTATAGAAAAAGAGATTGACACATGGCTGAACAGAATGAAGACACATGGAAGAAAGAGTTTGTTGAAGTTGCTACGAATCGATAAAAGGAGCGTGTGAAGCTCGTATTCATTCATTCATGGAGAAAATTTGTTATGTTTTTCTTTTCTTCTTCGATTGTTTATGGGTTAGAGAGAATTCCTCATTGTTAGCTTGAATATGTTTCTTCATTCTAAGATTCTAGCAGATTGTTTTTTCATGAACGGCGATTCATTGTTACGGTTTCAATAAAGTATGCTTTCCATTATCAAAGGCATGTTATAGAAAAAGAGATGGACACATGGCTGAACAGAAGGAAGACACATGGAAGAAAGAGTTTGTTGAAGTTGCTACGAATTGATAAAATGAGCGTGTGAAGCTCGTATTCATTCATTCATGGAGAAAATTTGTTAGATTGTTTTTCCTTTCTTCTTCGATTGTTTCTGGGTTTGAGAGAATTCCTCATTGTTAGCTTGAATATGTTTCTTCATTCTAAGATTCTAGCAGATGAGATGTGGATTGTTGTTTCATGAACGGCGATTCATTGTTACGGTTTCAATGAAGTGTGCTTTCCTTTCACAACAAGAAAACTGGTTTTTTACAACGGACATAATCGATGTAAAACAGGCTTTGGGACGATTTAGCGAGGATTGTCAATTCGTCGTTAATCCCAAAACGTCGTAACATCGTCGTGACTGTTGGGACGTTTACAAATCGTCGTTAAACATTCGTCGTAATATTACGACATTTATACCAATAAGGTGTTACGACGATCATACGACGGTTTGTGTTACGACGATTTTACGACGAGTTGTGTTACGACGATTACGATGGATGAGTTACGAAGATTTGACGACGGATAAACCGTCGGATATTACGACGGTGTTACGACGATTATACCAATGTGGTGTTACGACGATCATACGACGGTTTGTGATACGACAATTTTACGACGATTTATGGTACGGGGATGTTACGACGATTACGTACGATGGATTAAGTACGACGAGTTTACGACGGCTGGTGTTACGACGATGTTACGACCGATGGTTTACGGCGAATTTACGACGATTTATCGAATTAGCATATTTAATAATTTAATTAATAAATATAATTAAATTATGAAATAATAATTTAAATGATTAATATTAAAAATTAAAATAAAATTAAAATTAAAATAAATATTTATAAAATACAAATTAAAGTTTGAATTACAAATTACAAAATCCTAATTAATACCAAACTGTCCAAAAAGCTCTTCGTCGGTTCGCTGCAACAATTCTTCTCGCTGTGCAGCGAGCGAATCCACATCCTGATCCGCATCCCTCGGTCCCGATATCGATGGTTGCTGCGCTTTCAGGGCCTTCGCCAATACGGGATTATCCACCGCAAGAAGCTCAAACAGAGAATCGTATCCTTGGATCGTCTTATCTAATCCAAGGATCTTCGGTTCGGATTCCGCTTGCTTCGCCCGTAAAGTGTTGATTGATATGCTCAAATTAATACCCTAAAAAGTACTAAAGCAGTTGCTGCAGTATATTAGGGGTCGAACACAAGAACTCAGAGAAATCGCACAATAGATTGTAAAGTGTCAAATCTAGCTAAACAATTCAATTTAAAAGAAAACAATAAACAGTAAACAAGTTGTAAATTCAATGGGGGAAAGATAGGTTCAGGGATATTTTTCAGGAAATCAATGAATGCAAAATAAACTAACTAATCAGGGTTCAGGTTAAGCACGGTTCTCGAACTCAAATCACTAGAGTATAGTTAACCAACTGTCGTTGCGAAAACTATCTAAATCTAAACTTCAGAATCCCAAATTTCTTTGCAAATCTCTAAGAATAAATCAGCCTTAATTTCAAGTTTGATATGTTCACAAATCAATTAAACCAAATTTCTTTGCGAATAATTAATTTGCTCACCTAAGGTTTTATCAGATTACTCAATTGCATTGTCGTGCCTAATCGATTAATCTAAGATCTAAGTTCTAGGTGATCAATCCAGAATTAGCTTTGAGAACAACCTAAGGTGAAGAACTAATTCAGATTGTGAACCCTAAATAACCAATCAACCTAGCATTCAAAGAAATCTCTTATGAGAATCCCTAAACCTAACAAGAGATCTACTCAGACATGGAGATTGAATCAATAAACATGTTTGAATAAATACTCAATATAAAATAAGAAAGAGTAACAAAAGGGTTCGAAATCTTCTCTCGACGAACAAATTATCAGACTTGTCTCCCTTCAAAAGCTCTCTCACAAATCCATAATAAAATAAAGCGTAGCCAACAAAGTGGCTGTAAAATTCTTATATATAACCTAAATCAAGTTTTGGGGCTTCTTGTAATTATCCAAGACTTCTGGACCAAGTTACAATTCTTCAACTCTTCATTAAAGTCGCGTGTCTTGTCATGCTGCGATGAGTGTCGAGATCGATGCTCGACGTGAAATCAGGTACTCAGCAACACGAACTTCAGCTTTGCTCTAAAGTGCTCCAAAAAACTCCAATAACTTCAATTATGCTCCAAACATGCTAAAACCTGTAAAAGACTCTAAAAGACTACAAAATACTAGAAAGACTCTATAAAACGGACTTATATCGTGGCTTAAAAAGGGTAAAAACTATGATATATCAACTCCCCCAGACTTAGCCTTTGCTTGCCCTCAAGCAAATAGAAGACTAAACCAGAGAAAGAGGTTTGAAAACACGGAGACTCACATGTTCATGAACCATCACAAATATCCTTTTCCAAGCTCCCAAATGTCACCTAACCAGCTTTTGAACTAACCACCATGTACTTCTCCGTAGACATTCGCAGCTTTTCCAGACTCCACACATTATCTCGCAGCATTGTTCAAATAAAGCCCTCATCGCCAGTTTCATCGCTGCAGCCAATGTTCAAGAACCTTCTAGATTCTTTACCATACAATATCATGACAAGGAACCACCATTTTTCTTACTTTTTGTATCACTTTCTCTCCCCCAGACTTATTTCTTATTATGTTCTTTCTTTTTATTTTCGGCTTTGCATATACACATCAAGGTCCTAAACGCGAGTACTGATGGTGTTTGTCACCGAATCCCCGGTTCTTCTCTATCTATGTATCAAAGGTTTTAGGCGAATAGTGGTATCACGGGAAATTTTCCTAACCTCGTTGTTAACCTTTGTGTGATCATTCTCTCTTAAGTAGAATAATGGGATCGTTGGAAATTTTCATAACCCTCTACTCAGAAGAAAATCATTTCAATCTTTTATGCTCTTATTTATCAACTTATAACAGGGGAGAGAGATACCATTACTATAAACACATGGGTTTCTTTATCAGATATGAATGATGAATCAAGCTCTATGAACACTAACCACATTGATGAAGTGCAAAAATTTGGCTCTGGTTTCAGAAGAACTCTGCTGGAGACATGGATGTTTTCTAGTCAACTGGTCAGTCTTTGGATTTTTCATTAGTCGATCTAGAGCTGATCACTCAAGAACAAAATCAAAACAACAATTCAAGCACAGGATCATTATCTCCAACAAGTTTTGACTCAATAAAACCATTTTGACTCGATAAAACAACTGACTCTAAGAAAAACAAACACAATGTCAGCAGACACCTCCCCCAGACTTGAACAACACTTTCCCCAGTGTTATCTAGCCTAGAGTCAGTGAAAGAAAACAAAATAACAGAATAAAATTGGGAAAAACAAGAAGTTACCTTGCTGGAACATCGAGTATCGATCGACACACAGCCTGGCATCGATCGATACCAGACTTAAATCGACTTGATGAACTTCTTATCCGTGATTGGTGTCGACCGATACCAATGGGGTATCGATCGACACTAGGCGATTTCGAGTTTTGGTCCTTGTTTATCCTGACACAAAACGAAAAATGAAAAAGAAAAAGACTCAAAAGCAGACTCACCAGTGGGTTGCCTCCCACCAAGCGCTTGTTTAACGTCAGTAGCTTGACTGTAACGCCGTTCAGGCAGGATAAGATTGAGAGCTTGCACCAAAGCAGGCTCCACAACTTGACATCGCTATCTTCAGAGTTCTGCTCAACATGCCTTACACAAACTTCTTTCCTTTCTCTTTCAGCTCCGAAGTGAGGAGAACTCTAGCCCTGGAAAATGGTTTCGAATCTCCTTTGCACTTCAACTTGTACTCAATCGAGTCTCCATCGCACTTCTGAGGTATCAAAGTGACATGGGGATTCTCGACCTTTTTGCTCTTGGCCTTCTTCTTTGTTGCCTTAGCTTTCTTGACAACTTCCTTGGGGACGCTGGGTGGTTCAGCTGAAGCGTCTGTGATAATTGGTACGTCAGGAGGTTCTTCCAAAGGATTTGATATCAACGTCGCTCATATTACAACATCGATGCAAGAGATACGTGTGGGAGTTCCTCTAGGGATGGCTTTGTAGTACACCTCCTTGTCAATGTATGAGAATGAGATGTGCTTGTTGGGTGTGTCCATAATGGCACCAACCGTAGCCATGAGCGGTCTTTCGAGAATCAACTGCGTACGAGATATTGCATTCATCTCTACAACCTGAAAATCAGTAGAAACTAGGCAATCTCCTATTGTGATCATCAAATCAGCGATTGCCCCATATGGAAGAGAGGTGGAATCGTTCGCGAACGTGATAGATGTCTTTGGAGGTTGAATACCAGCTCCCAACCTCTCTGCAATTGCCCTGGACATGACATTGACGCAGGCTCCTGAGTCAACGAGCGACTCTTTGAATTCAACCCTAGAGATAGAGCATGGAACTGAGAAGATCCCTGGGTCTTCCCTCTTTGTCAACTGTCTCAGTGGAGGTGTACCTATGGCCTTAATGAAGAGTGCCTTAATCTCTTCCTCAGTTTCTCTGCAATCTTTGAAGTGACTTAGCAGAGGACGAGACTCTAGAGCTTCTTCAAAAGACGATTCCTGGGAGATCCTTCGTACCATCTTCTCAAAGCCACACAGCTGCTTTGGAGAAATGGGATCTCTGAGGTGTTTAGGAATAGGATTCAGCTTCTTGGGCTTGCGAACTCTTTCTTCGATCAACTCAGGTGTTTTTACAATTTTTGGCCCGATCTGCGAGGGGTATCGATCGACACCAGGTGGGGTATCGATCGATGCTATCGCTGTTGAATCGTCCTTGGCAGATATATCATCATCAAGAGGAAGCTCCACAATCAGCTTATCCAGCATAGCCTGGCATCTGGCATCCTCTACCTCCTTCTTAGGCTTCCCAGCAGCTCTGGGATAAGGTATCCTCGGTATATAGACTCTCTCTGCAACTACCTTAGGCACCACAGTCGAAATCTCAGGTGTCTCCTCAGAAATAATCGCCTCAGTATCGACCGATACCAATGGGGTATCGATCGATACACGGGTTTTTGAAGTATCCCGTTTCAGAATTGTAACTGGCATCGATCGACACTTGGGGGTATCGATCGATGCTTTGACGATTTCAGGATCTTGATCAAAATTTTCTGCACTTGAGGAGATCGCATTGACGTGTGCTCTTGGATTTTCACTTCTCCCTGGAAGAAAACCTTCCTGCCTCTTCACAGCTGCGGCGGTCTGAGCAACCTGAGTTTCCAGCTTCCTCTGGCTAAGATTGATGGCTTCGATTTTTCCATTCAGATCGATGTACAGAGAGTCAAACTTCCCATTGAAATCCCCCTGCAGTTTCTCTTGTCCCCGAAGAATTTGTTCCATCATGAGTTCCATCTTATTCTCTGTGGATTTTGGAGAAATGGGCTGGTGCGAAGAGTTCCCGTAATTGTGAGTGTTGTTACTGAAGTTCCGGTTGTTGTTGTACCCAAATTGCTGACCCTGAAGTCCAGAACCACCAACATAGTTAACATCCTCCACTTCATCTCCACCGATATTATCGACTCCATCAGCAAAGTGTACAGTCTTCTTCGACTTTCCTATCAGAAAATCCAGCTTTGTCTGAACTGCAGCAATCTACGATCTATCAATTCCTCCAGCTTGCTTCTTCCGCTCGAAATCATCATTTTTGGTGCTATTGCTAGACGCAAAGTTCTTAATCAGCACGACTGCATCATCTGGATACCTGGTGTTCAAGTTTCCATTACTCGCAGTATCCAGAGCCATCTGATACCTCCAATCGATCCCTCTGTAGAAAGTACCCAGTAGCTGAACCTGATTGAACCCATGGTGCGGACAATCCCTCTTATATGACTTGAAACGAATCCAAGCTGCTTTGAGTGCCTCGATTGGACCTTGAGAAAAATGGGAAATTTTGTTCCTGAGCTCTTCGGATCTCGCATCATCATAGAAATTGCATAGGAATGCATTCTTCGTCTCATCCCATGTAGTTAGCGAACCAGGAGCCAACTGCTTCAGCCAATAAGCAGCATCCCCACTAAGAGAATATGGGAAAAGTTTGCAGAAGAGGAACTCATTGGGCACTCCATTGTACTTCATACCAGTGACCAAATCTTCGAACCTCTCGATATGATCCATGGGATGTTCATGAGATAGGCCATGGAAAGGACTCTGACTCACAAGAGCGTAGTATGCAGGCTTCAACTCAAAGTCATTCCTCTGAAAAGTTGGGATGCGAATCGCTGTGCAGCGAGCGAATCCACATCCTGATCTGCATCCCTCGGTCCCGATGTCGATGCTTGCTGCGCTTTCAGAGCCTTCGCCAATACGGGATTATCCACCGCAAGAAGCTCGAACAAAGAATCGTATCCTTGGATCGTCTTATCTAATCCAAGGATCTTCTGTTCGGATTCCGCTTGCTTCGCCCGTAAAGTGTTGATTGATATGCTCAAATTAATACCCTAAAAAGTACTAAAGCAGTTGCTGCAGTATATTAGGGGTCGAACACAAGAACTCAGAGAAATCGCACAATAGATTGTAAAGTGTCAAATCAAGCTAAGCAATTCAATTTAAAAGAAAACAGTAAACAGTAAACAAGTTGTAAATTCAATGGGGGAAAGATAGGTTCAGGGATATTTTTTAGGAAATCAATGAATGCAAAATAAACTAACTAATCAGGGTTCAAGTTAAGCACGGTTCTCGAACTCAAATCACTAGAGTATAGTTAACCAACTGTCGTTGCGAAAACTATCTAAATCTAAACTTCAGAATCCCAAATTTCTTTGCAAATCCCTAAGAATAAATCAGCCTTAATTTCAATTTTGATATGTTCACAAATCAATTAAACCAAATTTCTTTGCGAATAATTAATTTGCTCACCTAAGGTTTTATCAGATTACTCAATTGCACTGTCGTGCCTAATCGATTAATCTAAGATCTAAGTTCTAGGTGATCAATCCAGAATTAGCTTTGAGAACAACCTAAGGTGAAGAACTAATTCAGATTGTGAACCCTAAATAACCAATCAACCTAGCATTCAAAGAAATCCCTTATGAGAATCCCTAAACCTAACAAGAGATCTACTCAGACATGGAGATTGAATCAATAAACATGTTTGAATAAATACTCAATAGAAAATAAGAAAGAGTAACAAAAGGGTTCGAAATCTTCTCTCGACGAACAAAGTATCAGACTTGTCTCCCTTCAAAAGCTCTCTCACAAATCCAGAATAAAATAAAGCGTAGCCAACAAAGTGGCTGTAAAATTCCTATATATAACCTAAATCACGTTTTGGGGCTTCTTGTAATTATCCAAGACTTCTTGACCAAGTTGCAATTCTTCAACTCTTCATTAAAATCGCGTGTCTTGTCATGCTGCGATGAGTGTCGAGATCGATGCTCGACGTGAAATCAGGTACTCAGCAACACGAACTTCAGCTTTGCTCTAAAGTGCTCCAAAAAACTCCAATAACTCCAATGATGTTTCAAACGTGCTAAGACATGTAAAAGACTCTAAAGGACTACAAAATACTAGAAAGACTCTATAAAACGGACTTACATCATGGCTTAAAAGGGGTAAAAACCATGATATATCATTGATCTCGGTATGGGTGGTTTTCAACTCGTTCCTGAACCCAACCGAATCGTCGTGCGGATGATGTGCGGAAGACGAGGCAACAAAACTATCTCGAATCGATCTCATCCCTAAAATTATGCCCTTCTTCTTCGGGGCAACCTAAAAAAAACCGTTGAAATTAATAAATTAAATACGAAATAATTACGTAAAAATATAATATGATTATTATTACCTCTTCAAATATCTCGTCCATCTGGGCTGTGGTCAAAGCCGCGTTGGACTGAACCGAGCTACCTCTAGGTGATAGCTGCTGAGAGAGCTGAGTTTGACGCTCCTCAATCCGTACTTGGGCGGTATTGTAGAGCTGCTCCGCTCGAGGATCCACAAAAGAACCGTCTTTCTTTTTGTGAGTTTCCTCAAAAACTCTAGTCATCGGAGGAAGTTCGCCTCTGTTTGCCTAAACAAATGACATTTGAAAAAAACGGTTAAAAATTAAATTTAATTAATTACAAACTAGGAACAAAAAATATTAGAAAAAATCATACCATTTGAAGACGCCTTCCCGCAAATGACGTCTGACCTGAAGTATGTGGCAACACCGCCGGACGACCGTCTGGACCGACAGTGTTCCGAGAAGCCGAACACTTAGCAGCCACTTGCTGCGAATGCGGATCCATCCAATATGTCTTCAAGTCGTTCCAGACTTCGGAAGACATGTACGGGGGCTTCGCCGCATCGCCCTCAACCTCCCACCTCCGCTTCCAATCGGAGATGGTATTGTTGAGCCGCAATTTTCCCTTCGCCTCAAACTCCGTCTTCACCGTCTCATTGATCGCAAAATTCCAGTGCCATTTTTGCTATAAAAACAAGAAAATAATTAGAAACGATTAAATAAAATTAAATAATTAAATAAAAAAGGTAAAACGACTATTACCGCGAAACATTTGAACCACATATCAACGACGTCGCCCGGAACGGCAGACCAATTGCGGTGAGGCTCCTCGAAGTAGGCTTTGATGGTGTTAGACATACTCCGCCCGACTTTGTTGTCCTCCTTAAACCTGAAATATAAAAATGTAATTATAAGTAAAAACAAAATATTAATGAAAAAAAAAATTAGCTTACATACCAAAAAGTATTCGGCGGCCGCAGCGGATCTAACCGGGGTAAACGATCATGACCCGGCGAATGCAAAATGTCCTCGACCGTCAATCCCGCATATAGCAAAGCGGGTCGAGGTGCAGGTGGCGGAGGCGCCTTTTGGGCGGGACCGGAGACCAGAACCACAGACGGTGTGGGAGACGATGATGGGGCATCCGAATTAACACTCGGTCCCGAAGGGCCACCCACAAACGCGGAATAGTGAGTCCTACGTGGCCCCATATCTAAAAAAAAATAAACGATTATCAAAAATATAATTCCAATCCTATCTAATTCAAATCCTATCTAATAATTACATTCCTATCTAATATTAACAATCATAAATACTTATCTAAAATATTTATAAAAAAAAAAATTACCATTTAGAGAGAGAAAGTTTTGATTTTAGAGAGAGAAAGTGATTGTGAGTTGTGAGTTGTGAGGGAAAATCTGGTCTCGCATATATATAGATTTTGTGGCTGTCGTAATTTCGATGGTACATTACGACAATTTTACGAAGGATCCGTCGTAACCCATGAAACCAATCAGAATAATTTACCGACGCGGGAAATTTTTCATTCCACGCGGCAAAAGTAATTCCCAGTTACGACGGATTTACGACGGATCCGTCGTAAACTTGTCGTAATATACCAACGCTATTACGACGAATCCGTCGTAACATCGTCGTAATATTAGAAATGTATACCCTAAACCATAAACCCTAAAACACATAACCGTCTTTTATTAACGAAATATATTTGTACATCATAAACTTTTCAATGTACATAATACAATCAATAATGACGATTGAATCTGACAAATATCAAATTTCCTTATATCTTCTTACTTCTCTATAACATTCGTTGTATAATTTTCTTCGTAACATGCATGAAGTATAAATTGTTAATAATTTTTGTATTCTGCCAAACAACGAATCGAGAACTTATGTAGAACAATATAATTGATGATATACCAAACATTTACAACCTATACTCAACCTTAAAACCCCAAACCCTAAACCCTACATGTTCATCGTAATGTCGTCGTAATTGCTTCATGAACATTTCCTGGGACACCCTCTACTACATAAGTTCTTCCCACACCACCATCATCATATCGTCGGGGTTTCCGTTTCCATGTGCGAACTTTCGTAGCAAAATAGTATGAAGTGAAGTGTGAAGTTTCTTCGGTCAAATTTCCCGCAACAATTGATCCTTCAACCCTTGCTAGATTTTAGCCTTTCCCTTTAAATGTTTCATGAACCGCTCGAATGGGTACATCCACCTAAACTGAACAGGCCCACCTAAACTGAACAGGCCCGCCTAGTTCTGCTTCGTGAGGTAGATGAATGGGAAGATGTTCCATGACATCAAAAAACGCCGGCGGGAATAACTTCTCCAGATTGCACAACAATATTGGAATATTAACATCCAACTGTGAAATTACATCTTCTGACAACGTCAGTGTACTAAGATCCCGGAAAAACCCTCCGATGCCTGCAACACCCAACAATTATATAGTGCAATATTTGAACAAATTATATGTGATTTGATGATGTCCCTTACCTCCAATTGCTTCATGAACATTTTCTGGAAGGAGTTCGGCAAATGCGAAAGGAAGTAATCGTTGCATAAACACGTGGCAGTCATGTCTCTTCATCCCTGAAAACTTTTGTCCTTTCTCAACAGATTTAGCCAGATTGGATACATACCCATCAGGAAACTTCACATCAGATGAAACACATATCTGGATGAGAGGCTGCAAAAACACATCAAGGGAACGCTTCGGATGCTTTGGACCAGGTACTAATATACTCAAGAATAAAAATTCTCTTTGCATGCACATATCTGGAGGAAGGTTGTATGGCGTTAGGATTACTGGCCATAAAGAATATTGCCTACCAGACGTACCGAATGGACTAAATCCCTCTGTGCAGAGGCCAAGATACACATTTCGCTTAAATTTAGCAAATTCCAGGTGTACCGTGTTAAAGTGTTTCCAAGCTTTTGCATCTGACGGGTGAGTCACTTCTCCTTCTCTCTGCGAATGTTTTGCATGCCACCTAATCGATCCAGCTGTCCTTTCAGATTGATACAATCGTTTCAACCCATCAGTTATAGGAAGATACCACATCCGTTGGTACTGTATCTTACTACGCCCAGAAGTTTGTGGTCTGAATCTCGGCTTTTGGCAAAATCGACATTCATGCAGCTTATCATTATCTTTCCAAAACAGCATACAATTTTCAACACATACATCTATCATCTCAGAAGGCAACCCAAGACTAAACACCAACTTATGTATCTCATAGTATGTTTTGGCAGCCAAATTATCATCTGGCAAAGACTCTTTAATAAGATCAGCCCAATCATCCATGCAAACCTCAGCTAAGTTATGATCAGTTTTAATTGTCATTATCCTAGATGCTAACGACAATTTAGACTGACCTTCTCTACATCCATCGTAGAGTGGCTGATTTTGCAGCGGCTAGCATATCATAAAACCGCTTCGCATCTACATTGGGTTCCTCAACACTATTATCAACATTTGTTTCATGAAATGCATCATTGACCATTTCATGCATCCTATCATGATCTTGACCCTGCTGATCAAATTGATTTTCATGACCATGATGATAACTACTACCCTGATCAAAATCTACATGACCTTGATAATTACTACTACAACCAGCTTGATCAGTAGTACTCCTTTCAAAACCCTCTCCATGTTGATACCAAACATAATATTGCGGCATAAACCCTCTATTTAGTAAATGCTTCCACACCGTCTCAATAAAAATATATCTCGTATTCTTGCATTTACGACAAGGACAAAACATCTTACCGCTTTCGAGGGTTGTTTGCATATTTACGGCCTGATACATGAATATTTCAAGCCCCTATAGGAATTCTTTCGTCAACGATCGATCCCTCCGAATTCTTTTGCGTATACATCCATCTTCGTAGTTCGTATATGGACATTTTATCAAAATAGTTTTTGAAGTGTTTTTTTTTATAAGAGATTGTTTTTTTTTTATAACTTTCGTTCGAAATACGCTAGTATTTATAGAAATTTTTAGGATTTACCAACGGATTTACATCGAATTTACATCCAAATAAAATTTACAACGATTTTACATCGCATATACGATGGATTTACGACAAATATATTAGATGTAAATAATTAGGTAACCCTGCTTAAAAACGTGCTCACCTACCTAGACACAATCGACGTAAACTCGTCGTACTTTACATTGGATATATGTCGTCGTAATATCGATGTACAATTACATCGATATTACGATAATATAAAAATCGTCGTAATTGCGACGTACAGTTACGACGATATTACGACGACCAATATTTACGACGAAATTACTTCGAATTTAAAATGAGTCGTAATGTCATCTTAAACTCGATGTAAATTTACGACGGCTAATATTCGATTTAAAATTTCGTTGGTAATCGCCTGTTTTCTTGTAGTGTTTATCAAAGGCATGTTATAGAAAAAGAGATGGACACGTGGCTGAACAGAAGGAAGACACATGGAAGAAAGAGTTTGTTGAAGTTGCTACGAATCGATAAAAGGAGCGTGTGAAGCTCGTATTCATTCATTCATGGAGAAAATTTGTTAGATTGTTTTTCCTTTTTTCTTCGATTGTTTCTGGGTTTGAGAGAATTCCTCATTGTTAGCTTGAATATGTTTCTTCATTCTAAGATTCTAGCATATGAGATGTGGATTGTTGTTTCATGAACGCCGATTCATTGTTACAGTTTCAATGAAGTGTGTTTTCCTTTATCAAAGGCATGTTATAGAAAAATAGATGGACATGTGGCTGAACAGAAGGAAGACACATGGAAGAAAGAGTTTGTTGAAGTTGTTACGAATTGATAAAATGAGCGTGTGAAGCTCGTATTCATTCATTCATTGAGAAAATTTGTTAGATTGTTTTTCCTTTCTTCTTCGATTGTTTCTGGGTTTGAGAGAATTCCTCATTGTTAGCTTGAATCTATTTCTACATTCTAAGATTCTAGCAGATGAGATGTGGATTGTTGTTTCATGAACGGCGATTCATTGTTACGGTTTCAATGAAGTGTGCTTTCCTTTATCAAAGGCATGTTATAGAAAAAGAGATGGACACGTGGCTGAACAGAAGGAAGACACGTGGAAGAAAGAGTTTGTTGAAGTTGCTACGAATTGATAAAAGGAGCGTGTGAAGCTCGTATTCATTCATTCATGAAGAAAATTTGTTAGATTGTTTTTCCTTTCTTCTTCGATTGTTTCTGGGTTTGAGAGAATTCCTCATTGTTAGCTTGAATCTGTTTCTTCATTATAAGATTCTAGCAGGTGAGATGTGGATTGTTGTTTCATGAATGACGATTGGTTTCAATAAAGTGTGCTTTCCTTTATCAAAGGTATCAGAAGCTATCTCGGTTCTCAGATTCCATGGTGGAAACACAAGCTCAAGTGTTGTTGACGGAAGCAACTGTTCGGGAGGTCGACAATACCTTCAAATCACGGATCGAGGCTCAAAACAAAAGGATCGACAAGAACATCGTTGATCTGCTCCAGGCTATTCGATTGCTTGCAAAATCGAAGGGAAATAACTATATTCATGAAGATCGAGTATCGAATCGAACCTCGCCAACTCCAGTGATTCCTATTACCGATTCGATTCGTGGTGCAAAATCAGGCGAACCTCAGAACTCAACATCCATGGCGGACGTACAACTCGTAATCCCCAAGCACTCGATGCTAGACACAGTGAATCAGGAAGAATCGATTGGTTCGATTCACGAGATGGAGTCAAAACCAGAGGAAACATAAATGATTCCTAAGGAAACGCATTTACTTTTGCGAGTGCATGTGTTCATAAACAGTAACTAATTCTACGACCTCATGTATCAATTTCTGTACTGGAATCTGGCCATAGGGATAACCTATTAGGGGATTTTGGAACGAATATGGTATTTGAGGATCAACAACTGATGGTAACAAAAATTGTACGTCCCATTGTTGATGATTTACACTTGGAAGTGGCTGAGTTTTGTGAGAAATCAGTAGGTGTTAAGATTACACCTATTGCATACCATGTGTTCGATAAAATGACTCTTAGAAGACAAAGCCATCAAAGGAGGAAGAAATTTGTATCTCCTAAGTCTTGGAGGTTCAAATATAAGTCTGGAAAAGAGAAGAAGTGGAGATTGCACAATCAATTTCTATTCTTACCCATGCTTTGTGTGACTTTAGAGATGATGGACTTTGCAAGAGACAAAGTCAACTGTTTTTGAAGTTTGGGACATTAGATTGGATCCGGGAACAACATTTGTTGAGGGAGAATGTATGTCAAGGGTCTGATACAAGATTTCTGCAGAGCACACAGTTGTTCAACAACATAATCATAACATTTACCATGAAGTGTAGAGAGAAATTCACCAAAAGTAGACTGTTATCATCTAGATTGTGCAAGACATATCATTTTGATGTGTGGCATTGTTGGAGACACAAGGAAATAACGAAAAGAAGATGGATGTCTCATCTTGGCAGGGTTGTGTTGACAGAAATGACATTGACAGAGATGTCTCGTCTTGACAGGGCTATGCACCTTGTTGCTGGAACATATGGGTGTAACTATAGCATGTCAAAGAAGCTGGCCGAGGGTATTGATATATTAGTTTTCTGTAGTTTCCAAATTGCTGAAGCTGGGACAAGGCAGAGGCTTGTTAGGGGATATTTTCAAGGGAATTGATACAAATTATGTACTACAAGCTGTCCGTGATCCACTTGCTCATATACACACTTTTTTGGAAGAGTATTTCAGGATGTATGAGAGGTTGCAATTCCAAATCAGGCTGCGAATGAATATTCAGGAGTTTGAAGTTGGTGTAATGAGGAATGATTCCCGAAAGATTGTGCAAGATACAATGATTCAAGGAATGTGAAGACATACCACATACTTTGACCATCTTTTAGTGGAGACGCAACAAAGGCAACAATGGAAACTGTTTTACAAATCTAGGATGTTCATGTATAAAGCAACAGGAAGGAGAATGCCTTTGTTGAACTTAACCACTTGGGTTGCCCTTAGAACATATTCTTTTTCTATCTGGCACCGGTGGAGATACAAGCTGACATTGCTTGAGCTTGTGGCTGGTTATTAGAATACAGGGCACTTCAATTTGTTAAAGAAATTGACGGGAGCTACGTTGGATGATGCTGAAGATGCAGCGGATGCCCTTCAAGCACATATTTTTTGCATTCATTCGGATGATGCTGATGAAGTGTTTGTGTTGACTGCAACACATGAGCTCCTGCTGAAACAGAAGTTCCCTCCGGTTTTTATGCACATATGGAACCGGGATTGTGGATTCTTTGGATGTTGGCTTGTGTCTCCTGCTGGCATTCTTTATGGTTCATTGCTGAGACCACCAGAAGATCTTTATGATGACGACTCTCATCTTTTCTAGGTCTCATAAAATTTTCTAGTCCAAACCCTAGAAGAAGCTATGTGGGAATGCTTTCTTTTGAACCTTGAGGACAATGTTCTACAAACATGGGAGATTTGTTATAGAAAAATAGATGGACACGTGGCTGAACAGAAGGAAGACACGTGGAAGAAAGAGTTTGTTGAAGTTGCTACGAATTGATAAAAGGAGCGTGTGAAGCTCGTATTCAGAGAGAATTGTTTTTCCTTTCTTCTTCGATTGTTTTTGGGTTTGAGAGAATTCTTCATTGTTAGCTTGAATATGTTTCTTCATTCTAAGATTCTAGCAGATGAGATGTGGATTGTTGTTTTATGAACGGCGATTCATTATTACAATTTCAATAAAGTGTGCTTTTTTTATCAAAGAACCTCGAATTTTCCAATCATGAGCTAGTAGACCCTTTCGACTCGGTTCACAATCTTCGATATGTGGCATTATTGATAAGATTCCAAAAAAAAAAACATAGTAAAGGGTGTAAATTTAGATCAAAACTAATAGGCATGGGCATAAAAACCGAAATCAAAAATCCGAACCGGAATTGACCTGAAATAACCGGAACCGATCGGGTATCCGAATTACCTGAATTATAATTATATATCCAAAAATATTAAATATCATTCGGATTTTCGAATATATATTCTGGTATTACGAGTACATTTTCTTAGAAAGTCTAAGAGGTGGAAAAAGCAAAAACAAAATATTTTGTTAGAGAGACACTTGAGGATCGAATAAATGAGTGGACTTCAATTTTTTTGGCTATTTTCATCAAATCATTGGCAGCGACTTTGTAGACTTAAGTTATGTCTTGCCTTAGATTACCCAAGGCCTTATATACTAAATTTATTAGAACGGTGGCACAGTTTTGGTGGAGTTTAAATGGTCAACAAAAAGGTTTACTTTGGTTGGGGTGGGAAAGTCATGGTACATCAGAAGGGTGAACTGGATTTCGGACCACAGATAAATATTATTATGTTTTAATAGCAAAATAATTTTAGTGGTTAATAGATACTCAAAATTCACTTTTTGATAAAGTGTTTAGGGGTCGATATTTCACTACAAGAAAATTGGTCATTTACAACGGACATAATCGACGTAAAATCGATGTAAAACAGGTTTTGGGACGATTTAGCGATGATTGTCAATTCGTCGTAAATCGTTTGTCGTTAATCCCAAAACATCGTAACATCGTCGTAACTGTTGGGACGTTTACAAATCGTCGTTAAACATTCGTCGTAAAAGTTACGACGCTTTTACGACGTTTATACCAATGAGGTGTTACGACGATTATACGACGGTTTATGTTACGACGATGTTACGAAGATTTGTGTTACGACGATTACACCAATGAGGTGTTACGACGATCATACAACGATTTGTGTTAAGACTATTTTACGACGATTTGTGTTACGACGATCATACGACGAATTATGTTACGACGATGTTACGACGTTTTGTGTTACGGCGAGATTACGACGAATACGATGGATGAGTTACGGCGATTTGATGACGGATTAAGTACGACGATTTTACGACTGCTGGTGTTACGACGATGTTACGATGGATAGTTTACGACGAATTTACGACGATTTATCGAATTAACATATTTAATAATTTAATTAATAAATATAATTAATTAAATAATTAATTAAATAAATAATTAAATTATTAAAATTAAAATTAAAATTAAAATTAAAATTAAAATTAAAATTAAAATTAAAATTAAAATTAAAATTAAAATTAAAATTAAAATTAAAATTAAAATTAAAATTAAAATTAAAATTAAAATTAAAATTAAAATTAAAATTAAAATTAAAATTAAAATTAAAATTAAAATTAAAATTAAAATTAAAATTAAAATTAAAATTAAAATTAAAATTAAAATTAAAATTAAAATTAAAATTAAAATTAAAATTAAAATTAAAATTAAAATTAAAATTAAAATTAAAATTAAAATTAAAATTAAAATTAAAATTAAAATTAAAATTAAAATTAAAATTAAAATTAAAATTAAAATTAAAATTAAAATTAAAATTAAAATTAAAATTAAAATTAAAATTAAAATTAAAATTAAAATTAAAATTAAAATTAAAATTAAAATTAAAATTAAAATTAAAATTAAAATTAAAATTAAAATTAAAATTAAAATTAAAATTAAAATTAAAATTAAAATTAAAATTAAAATTAAAATTAAAATTAAAATTAAAATTAAAATTAAAATTAAAATTAAAATTAAAATTAAAATTAAAATTAAAATTAAAATTAAAATTAAAATTAAAATTAAAATTAAAATTAAAATTAAAATTAAAATTAAAATTAAAATTAAAATTAAAATTAAAATTAAAATTAAAATTAAAATTAAAATTAAAATTAAAATTAAAATTAAAATTAAAATTAAAATAATATAATTATAAAATACAAAATAAAGTTTGAATTACATATTACAAAATCCTAATTAATACCAAACTGTCCAAAAAGCTCTTTGTCGGTTCGCCGCAACAATTCTTCTCGCTGTGCAGCGAGCGGATCCGCATCCCTCGGTCCCGATGTCGATGCTTGCTGCGCTTTCAGGGCCTTCGCCAATACGGGATTATCCACCGCAAGAAGCTCGAACAGAGAATCGTATCTTTGGATCGTCTTATCTAATCCAAGGATCTTCTGTTCGGATTCCGCTTGCTTCGTCCGTAAAGTGTTGATCTCGGTATGGGTGGTGTTAAAATCGTTCCTCAAACCAACCGAATCATCGTGCGGATGATGTGCGGAAGACGAGGCAACAAAACTATCTCGAATCGATCCCATCCCTAAAACTCTGCCTTTTTTCTTCGGGGCAACCTAAAAAAAACGTTAAAATTAATAAATTAAATACGAAATAATTAAGTAAAAATATAATATGATTATTATTACCTCTTCAAATATCTCGTCCATTTGGGTTGTGGTCAAAGCCGCGTTGGACTGAACCGAGCTACCTCCAGGTGATAGCTGCTGAGAGAGCTGAGTTTGACGCTTCTCAATTCGTGCTTGGGCGGTATTGTAGAGCAGCTCCGCTCGAGGATCCACAAAAGAACCGTCTTTCTTTTTGTGAGTTTCCTCAAAAACTCTAGTCATCGGAGGAAGTTCGCCTCCGTTTTCCTAAACAAATGACATTCGAAAAAAAGACGGTTAAAAATTAAATTTAATTAATTACAAACTAGGAAAAAAAATATTATAAAAAATCATACCATTTGAAGACGCCTTCCCGCAAATGACGTCTGACCTGAAGTATGTGGCAACACCGCCGGACGATTGTCTGGACCGACAGTGTTCCGAGAAGCCGAACACTTAGCAGCCACTTGCTGCGAATGCGGATCCATCCAGTATGTCTTCAAGCCGTTCCAGACTTCGGAAGCCATGTACGGGGGCTTCGCCGCATCGCCCTCAACATCCCACTTCCGCTTCCAATCGGAGACGGTATTGTTGAGCCGCAATTTTCCCTTCGCCTTAAACTCCGTCTTCACTGTCTCGTTGATCGCAAAATCCCAGTGCCATTTTTGCTATAAAAACAAGAAAATAATTAGAAATGATTAAATAAAATTAAATAATTAAATAAAAAAAGTAGAACGACTATTACCGCGAAACATTTGAACCACATATCAACGACGTCGCCCGGAACGGCAGACCAATTGCGGTGAGGCTCCTCGAAGTAGTCTTTGATGGTGTTAGACACACTCCGCCCGACTTTGTTGTCTTCCTTAAACCTGTAATATAAAAATGTAATTATAAGTAAAAACAAAATATTAATGAAAAAAACAAAAAAAATTAGCTTACATACCAAAACGTATTCGGCGGCCGGAGCGGATCTAACCGGGGTAAACGATCATGACCCGGCGAATGCAAAATTTCATCGACCGTCAATCCCGCATATAGCAAAGCGGGTCAAGGTGCAGGTGCGGCTGGCGGAGGCGCCTGTGGGGCGGGACCGGAGACCGGAACCACAAACGGTGTGGCAGACGATGATGGGGCATCCGAATTAACACTCGGTGCGCCACCCATAAATGCGGAATAGTGAGTCCTACGTGGCCCCATATCTAAAAAAAATAAACGACTATCAAAAATATAATTCAATAAAATTCCAATCCTATCTAATTCAAATCCTATCTAATTCAAATCCTATCTAAGAATTTCATTCCTATCTAATATTAACAATTATAAATACTTATCTAAAATATTTATTAAAAAAAAAATTACATTTTAGAGAGAGAAAGCTCCGTTTTTAGAGAGGGAAAGTGATTGTAAGTTGTGAGGAAATCTGGGCTCGCGTATATATATATTTTGTGGTCGTCGTAATTTCGATGGTACATTACGACGCTTTTACGACGATTCCATCGTAAAATCGTCGTAACCCATGAAACCAATCAGAATAATTTACCAACGCGGGAAATTTTTCATTCCCCCCGTCAAAATTATTTCTCGGTTACGACGGATTTACGAAGGATCCGTCGTAACCTCGTCGGAATATACCAACGTTATTACGACGAATCCGTCGTAACATCGTCGTAATATTAGAAATGTAAACCCTAAACCCTAAAACACATAACCGTCTTTTATTAACGAAATATATTTGTACATCATAAACTTTTCAATGTACAGAATCCAATCAATAATGACGATTGAATCTGACAAATATCAATTTTCTTTATATCTTCTTACTTCTCTATAACATTCGTTGTAAATTGTCTTCGTAACTTGCATGAAGTATAAATTGTTAATAATTTTTGTATTCTATCAAACAATGAATCGAGAACTTATGTAAAACAATATAATTGATGATATACCAAACATTTACAACCTATACTCAACCTTAAAACCCTAAACCCTACATATTCGTCGTAAAATCGTCGTAAAATAATCTGACGTAAATTCGTCGTAATTGACAATAGTCGTAAATTCGTCGTAATTTACAAATCCGTCGTAAATTCGTCGTAGATTTACGACGATGTTACGACGTAAATAGTGACATCGGTATCACGACGATTTCACGTCGACTCTGAGAGTTTGGTAAAACACGGTTTCTTATAGTTCACCTAATTATTTACATCAAATATTTTCGACGTAATGTCGTCGTATATTCGATGTAAAATCGTTGTAATGCTATTCGATGTAAAACCGTTGTAAATTTTCATTGCAAATCCGTTGGTATTTTTTAGAAAATTTCTATAAATACCTTCCACACCTTCAATGGTAATAACTCAATATATACATACCCACGTTTCCTTGGGTTCTTATGCTGATCATTGTGTTCCCACTTCTTGATGATCTTGCCAACAAAGAATCATGTGGGATCTTGTTTTCATGTAAAGACAGTCTTCATAACTACCATAGGTGAAAGATTCATAGAATTGGACTTCTATGTAAATCGTAATATAAGGATGTCCAATTCTATGTATCTTTCACTTATGGTGATTGGTGTTTATGAATGTAGAAAACAAGACCCTCAGAGTTCTTTGTTGGCCAGATCATCAGAAGTGGGAATACAACGGTCTGCTCCTTAACCCAAGACGACATTACGATGATATTACGTCGTAATATCAACGTAATATGCTGAAATCATATTCGTCATAATATCGATGTAATGTTACATCGCAATTACGACGACATATATTTACGACGATTTTACATCGAAATTTCGTCGTAAATTAGTCGTAACTGACAAATAGTCGTAAATTCGTCGTAAAATATCACAGTTATCCAGCAGATATGGAACGTGTAATCGGAGCGATAAATGCTATTTTGGCACGTTCTGGACCCATGATCTTTGTTCACGCTATTGGTCCATCAAGGTAGAAATCTCCGATATTTCGGCGATTTCTCGGGTACCAGAGACGATCAAGGAAGGATCAATAGAAAGAAATCACAAGAAGGTTACCTTCGCTCGACGAAGGAATCGAGTTATTGCGGGGGCGTAGCTCCATCGCACCCAAAATCACAAAATCGAGGAAATATGAAATATTAGGGTTTATCAATCATCGCTCTATCTTTCCATAGGTATTAGTTACGAGGGCGTGACTGTGCACAACTGTCGAGAACGGCGGGAAACACAAATTCCATGTGTCGACTTTCTATCCGTCCGATCAGCTACTGAATTTATCAGGAAATTGCCTTGTTTTTAAATGTCATTTATGGCAACAAAATAAAAAAAAATAGAGTTTATATTTTAATAAATAAATATCCTAAAATGACACACTTTTAACTTTTGTATACGGTTTGTAATCAATGAATGAATTAATAATATTCATGCATTAACTTTGAAAATTCAAATAAGCTAAAATTAAAATAAGTTATATTATACAAAATAAAATAAGAGCAATTACCTATATAAATCAATCAGAATCATCATCTCCGCTCGGTTCATCATCTTCATTGGGTTCATCATCTTCAGGTTGCGAATTATCGTCACTCTCATCAAACTCATCGGAATCGCCTTCTTCTTCTGTGTCGTCAGGTAGATATTCAAGTTCCCTGTTGCGGGGATCAATTAAAAGAACGTTCTCTGTAATCTCTGGTTCTGTAATGTCACAGCAAGAATCTTGTTGCATTGGAAGATCGTCAACACCAACAATTTTACCCCTTGGAGCAATTTTAATTACCGATAACCATGTGGGCCCAGTGGTTCGAACTCGCGGATATAGCACGAACGTTACTTGTTCTGCTTGTGATGCTAGGATAAATGGTTCAAACTTGTTGTATCGCCGTGCTTTGTTGACGTCGACCACACCAAATTTGTTTATTCGAACCCCTCGACCGACTGTTGGATCGAACCAATCACATTTGAAGATAACGCATTTCATACTAACCAAGCCGGGGTACTCCACTTCGATTATTTCTTGCAACACCCCATAAAAATCTATTTCACCCCTAACACAAACTCCACAGTTGGTAGTTGCCCGCCGAACGCCGTATTTGTATGTATGAAACACATAACCACGGGTGAAATACATGGGTGCAGTCGTTATCTTCCTTAGGGGGCCTAGTAGTAACTCATGAAACTATATTAGATATTCGGGGTCACTATGATCCACCTATGAAATTTGGGAATGTTAGATCGAGCATCATTATATATACTTAATGAAAAAAATTTATTACGTAAACTTACTTGCATCTTCAACCACTTAGCAAAGTGACGATCTTTACGATCGTTTATTTCATCATCTGAAACGCCTTCAATGCATTCTCGTACCTGACTAACAAATAAACTGCATATACATATATATATACATTGAAATTAACACATTTATCTATATATATAATAAATTGTCACGGCTAATTATATAGTCACATTACCTCTCCAAAGGTTCCACTTCCTCGCAATTTAGGAGGATGTACGTATGTGCGCTGTGCCTGTCATTCTCGTTAGACCACCAAACTTCCTTCACTTTTCCACCAAGACGACCGATTGGTGAGAAGATGTCTGGGACACCATCTACTGCATAAGTTCTTCCCACACCACCATCATCATATCGTCTGGGTTTTCGTTTGCGTGTGCGAACTTTCGTAGCGAAATAATATGAATTGAAGTGTGAAGTTTCTTCGGTCAAACTTCCCGCAATAATTGATCCTTCAACCCTTGCTAGATTTTTAGCCTTTCCCTTTAAATGTTTCATGAACAGCTCGAATGGGTACATCCACCTAAACTGAACAGGCCCGCCTAGGTCTGCTTCGCGAGGGAAATGAATGGGAAGATGTTCCATGACATCAAAAAACGCCGGCGGGAATATCTTCTCCATATTGCACAACAATATTGGAATATTAGCATCCAACTGTGCAATTACATCTTCTGACAACGTCCGTGTACTAAGATCCCGGAAAAACCCTCTGATGCCTGCAACACCCAACAATTACATAGTGCAATATTTGAACAAATTATATGTGATTCGATGATTGTCTCTTACCTCCAATTGCTTCATGAACATTTCCTGGAAGGAGTTCGGCAAATGCGAAAGGAAGTAATCGTTTCATAAACACGTGGCAGTCATGACTCTTCATCCCTGAAAACTTTTGTCCTTTCTCAACAGATTTAGCCAGATTGGATACATACCCATCAGGAAACTTCACATCAGATGAAATCCAATTGAATAACGCTGCCTTTTGTTCGGCACCCAACCGAAATATAGGAACTGGTGATTTTCCATTGCTCATAATATGCAACTCATTTCTGTTGCAAATATCAGGCAAGTCCAACCTTGACTTTCCGCTATCTTGGTTCTTCCTTTCACCTTTAACACCGTATGCATGATGTTATCAAAAATAAATTTCTCAATATGCATGACATCAAGATTGTGTCGCATCATATGATCTTTCCAGTACGGAAGTTCCCAAAAAATGCTTTTCTTGTGCCAATTGTGATTTTCCCCGTATCCATCAGGCATATTAGCTGGAGTGTGCCAATTTCCCCCACGATTTACAGTTTCTAGTCCCCCAAAATGATCAATTTGCGCTTCTAGATCTTCCCCAGATAGATACATTGGTGGGGAGACACGCACGATTTTGTTCTTCCTAAACAATCGCTTGTTTCTCCGATATGGATGGTTGATTGGTAGAAACTGACGGTGACAATCAAACCAGCATGTTTTTCGACCATATTTCAGCTGAAACGCATATGTCCGATCGAGGCAATACGGACAAGATAACCTCCAATGCGTCGTCCAACCTGATAGCATCTCGTATGCACGGAAGTCGCTTATTGTCCACATAAGCACAGCATGCATCGTAAATTTTTTCTTCCTCGAACAGTCGTATGTACGAACTCCTGTAGATCACAACTGTTTCAACTCATGTATGAGAGGCTGCAAAAACACATCAAGGGAATGCTTCGGATGCTTCGGACCAGGTACTAATATACTCAAGAATAAAAATTCTCTTTGCATGCACATATCTGGAGGAAGGTTGTATGGCGTTAGGATTACTGACCATAAAGAATATTGCCTACCAGACATACCGAATGGACTAAATCCATCTGTGCAGAGGCCAAGATACACATTTCGCTTAAATTTAGCAAATTCCGGGTGTACCGTGTTAAAGTGTTTCCAAGCTTTTGCATCTGACTGGTGAGTCACTTCTCTTTCTCTCTGCGAATGTTCTGCATGCCACCTCATCGATCCAGCTGTCCTTTCAGATTGATACAATCGTTTCAACCTATCAGTTATAGGAAGATACCACATCCGTTGGTACGGTATCTTACTACGCCCAGAAGTTTGTGGTCTGAATCTCGGCTTTTGGCAAAATCGACATTCATGCAGCTTATCATTATCTTTCCAAAACATCATACAATTGTCAACACACACATCTATCATCTCAGAAGGCAACCCAAGACTAAACACCAACTTCTGTATCTCATAGTATGTTTCGGCAGCCAAATTATCATCTGGCAAATACTCTTTAATAATATCAGCCCAATCATCCATGCAAGCCTCAGCTAAGTTATGATCGGTTTTAATTGTCATCATCCTAGCTGCTAACGACAATTTAGACTGACCTTCTCTACATCCATCGTAGAGTGGCTGATTTACAGCGGCTAACATATCATAAAACCGTTTCGCATCTACATTGAGTTCCTCAACACTATTATCAACATTTGTTTCATGAAATGCATCATTGACCATTTCATGCATCCTATCATGATCTTGACTCTGCTGATCAAATTGATTTTCATGACCATGATGATAACTACTACCCTGATCAAAATCTACATGACCTTGATAATTACTACTATAATCATCATCCTAGCTGCTAACGACAATTTAGACTGACCTTCTCTACATCCATCGTAGAGTGGCTGATTTACAGCGGCTAACATATCATAAAACCGTTTCTTATTTTGAAACACATAACCACGGGTGAAATACATGGGTGCAGTCGTTATCTTCCTTAGGGGGCCTAGTAGTAACTCATGAAACTATATTAGATATTCGGGGTCACTATGATCCACCTATGAAATTTGGGAATGTTAGATCGAGCATCAATATATATACTTAATGAAAAAAATTTATTACGTAAACTTACTTGCATCTTCAACCACTTAGCAAAGTGACGATCTTTACGATCGTTTATTTCATCATCTGAAACGCCTTCAATGCATTCTCGTACCTGACTAACAAATAAACTACATATACATATATATATATATACATTGAAATTAACACCTTTATCTATATATATAATAAATTGTCACGGCTAATTATATAGTCACATTACCTCTCCAAAGGTTCCACTTCCTCGCAATTTAGGAGGATGTACGTATGTGCGCTGTGCCTGTCATTCTCGTTAGACCACCAAACTTCCTTCACTTTTCCACCAAGACGACCGATTGGTGAGAAGATGTCTGGGACACCATCTACTGCATAAGTTCTTCCCACACCACCATCATCATATCGTCTGGGTTTTCGTTTGCGTGTGCGAACTTTCGTAGCGAAATAGTATGAATTGTAGTGTGAAGTTTCTTCGGTCAAACTTCCCGCAATAATTGATCCTTCAACCCTTGCTAGATTTTTAGCCTTTCCCTTTAAATGTTTCATGAACAGCTCGAATGGGTACATCCACCTAAACTGAACAGGCCCGCCTAGGTCTGCTTCGCGAGGGAAATGAATGGGAAGATGTTCCATGACATCAAAAAACGCCGGCGGGAATATCTTCTCCATATTGCACAACAATATTGGAATATTAGCATCCAACTGTGCAATTACATCTTCTGACAACGTCCGTGTACTAAGATCCCGGAAAAACCCTCTGATGCCTGCAACACCCAACAATTATATAGTGCAATATTTGAACAAATTATATGTGATTTGATGATTGTCTCTTACCTCCAATTGCTTCATGAACATTTCCTGGAAGGAGTTCGGCAAATGCGAAAGGAAGTAATCGTTTCATAAACACGTGGCAGTCATGACTCTTCATCCCTGAAAACTTTTGTCCTTTCTCAACAGATTTAGCCAGATTGGATACATACCCATCAGGAAACTTCACATCAGATGAAATCCAATTGAATAACGCTGCCTTTTGTTCGGCACCCAACCGAAATATAGGAACTGGTGATTTTCCATTGCTCATAATATGCAACTCATTTCTGTTGCAAATATCAGGCAAGTCCAACCTTGACTTTCCGCTATCTTGGTTCTTCCTTTCACGTTTAACACCGTATGCATGATGTTATCAAAAACAAATTTCTCAATATGCATGACATCAAGATTGTGTCGCATCATATGATCTTTCCAGTACGGAAGTTCCCAAAAAATGCTTTTCTTGTGCCAATTGTGATTTTCCCCGTATCCATCAGGCATATTAGCTGGAGTGTGCCAATTTCCCCCACGATTTACAGTTTCTAGTCCCCCAAATGATCAATTTTGGGCTTCTAGATCTTCCCCAGATAGATACATTGGTGGGGAGACACGCACGATTTTGTTCTTCCTAAACAATCGCTTGTTTCTCCGATATGGATGGTTGATTGGTAGAAACTGACGGTGACAATCAAACCAGCATGTTTTTCGACCATATTTCAGCTGAAACGCATATGTCCGATCGAGGCAATACGGACAAGATAACCTCCAATGCGTCGTCCAACCTGATAGCATCCCGTATGCACGGAAGTCGCTTATTGTCCACATAAGCACAGCATGCATCGTAAATTTTTTCTTCCTCGAACAGTCGTATGTACGAACTCCTGTAGATCACAACTGTTTCAACTAATGTATGAGAGGCTGCAAAAACACATCAAGAGAATGCTTCGGATGCTTCGGACCAGGTACTAATATACTCAAGAATAAAAATTCTCTTTGCATGCACATATCTGGAGGAAGGTTGTATGGCGTTAGAATTACTAACCATAAAGAATATTGCCTACCAGACATACCGAATGGACTAAATCCATCTGTGCAGAGGCCAAGATACACATTTCGCTTAAATTTAGCAAATTTCGGGTGTACCGTGTTAAAGTGTTTCCAAGCTTTTGCTTCTGACTGGTGAGTCACTTCTCTTTCTCTCTGCGAATGTTCTGCATGCCACCTCATCGATCCATCTGTCCTTTCAGATTGATACAATCGTTTCAACCTATCAGTTATAGGAAGATACCACATCCGTTGGTACGGTATCTTACTACGCCCAGAAGTTTGTGGTCTGAATCTCGGCTTTTGGCAAAATCGACATTCATGCAGCTTATCATTATCTTTCCAAAACATCATACAATTGTCAACACACACATCTATCATCTCAGAAGGCAACCCAAGACTAAACACCAACTTCTGTATCTCATAGTATGTTTCGGCAGCCAAATTATCATCTGGCAAATACTCTTTAATAATATCAGCCCAATCATCCATGCAAGCCTCAGCTAAGTTATGATCGGTGTTAATTGTCATCATCCTAGCTGCTAACGACAATTTAGACTGACCTTCTCTACATCCATCGTAGAGTGGCTGATTTACAGCGGCTAACATATCATAAAACCGTTTCGCATCTACATTGAGTTCCTCAACACTATTATCAACATTTGTTTCATGAAATGCATCATTGACCATTTCATGCATCCTATCATGATCTTGACTCTGCTGATCAAATTGATTTTCATGACCATGATGATAACTACTACCCTGATCAAAATCTACATGACCTTGATAATTACTACTATAATCATCATCCTAGCTGCTAACGACAATTTAGACTGACCTTCTCTACATCCATCGTAGAGTTGCTGATTTACATCGGCTAACATATCATAAAACCGCTTCTTATTTTGAAACACATAACCACGGGTGAAATACATGGGTGCAGTCGTTATCTTCCTTAGGGGGCCTAGTAGTAACTCATGAAACTATATTAGATATTCGGGGTCACTATGATCCACCTATGAAATTTGGGAATGTTAGATCGAACATCAATATATATACTTAATGAAAAAAATTTATTACGTAAACTTACTTGCATCTTCAACCACTTAGCAAAGTGACGATCTTTACGATCGTTTATTTCATCATCTGAAACGCCTTCAATGCATTCTCGTACCTGACTAACAAATAAACTACATATACATATATATATACATTGAAATTAACACCTTTATCTATATATATAATAAATTGTCACGGCTAATTATATAGTCACATTACCTCTCCAAAGGTTCCACTTCCTCGCAATTTAGGAGGATATACGTATGTGCGCTGTGCCTGTCATTCTCGTTAGACCACCAAACTTCCTTCACTTTTCCACCAAGACGACCGATTGGTGAGAAGATGTCTGGGACACCATCTACTGCATAAGTTCTTCCCACACCACCATCATCATATCGTCTGGGTTTTCGTTTGCGTGTGCGAACTTTCGTAGCGAAATAGTATGAATTGAAGTGTGAAGTTTCTTCGGTCAAACTTCCCGCAATAATTGATCCTTCAACCCTTGCTAGATTTTTAGCCTTTCCCTTTAAATGTTTCATGAACAGCTCGAATGGGTACATCCACCTAAACTGAACAGGCCCGCCTAGGTCTGCTTCGCGAGGGAAATGAATGGGAAGATGTTCCATGACATTAAAAAACGCCGGCGGGAATATCTTCTCCATATTGCACAACAATATTGGAATATTAGCATCCAACTGTGCAATTACATCTTCTGACAACGTCCGTGTACTAAGATCCCGGAAAAACCCTCTGATGCCTGCAACACCCAACAATTATATAGTGCAATATTTGAACAAATTATATGTGATTTGATGATTGTCTCTTACTTCCAATTGCTTCATGAACATTTCCTGGAAGGAGTTCGGCAAATGCGAAAGGAAGTAATCGTTTCATAAACACGTGGCAGTCATGACTCTTCATCCCTGAAAACTTTTGTCCTTTCTCAACAGATTTAGCCAGATTGGATACATACCCATCAGGAAACTTCACATCAGATGAAATCCAATTGAATAACGCTGCCTTTTGTTCGGCACCCAACCGAAATATAGGAACTGGTGATTTTCCATTGCTCATAATATGCAACTCATTTCTGTTGCAAATATCAGGCAAGTCCAACCTTGACTTTCCGCTATCCTGGTTCTTCCTTTCACGTTTAACACCGTATGCATGATGTTATCAAAAACAAATTTCTCAATATGCATGACATCAAGATTGTGTCGCATCATATGATCTTTCTAGTACGGAAGTTCCCAAAAAATGCTTTTCTTGTGCCAATTGTGATTTTCCCCGTATCCATCAGGCATATTAGCTGGAGTGTGCCAATTTCCCCCACGATTTACAGTTTCTAGTCCCCCAAAATGATCAATTTGCGCTTCTAGATCTTACCCAGATATATACATTGGTGGGGAGACACGCACGATTTTGTTCTTCCTAAACAATCGCTTGTTTCTCCGATATGGATGGTTGATTGGTAGAAACTGACAGTGACAATCAAACCAGCATGTTTTTCGACCATATTTCAGCTGAAACGCATATGTCCGATCGAGGCAATACAGACAAGATAACCTCCAATGCGTCGTCCAACCTGATAGCATCCCGTATGCACGGAAGTCGCTTATTGTCCACATAAGCACAGCATGCATCGTAAATTTTTTCTTCCTCGAACAGTCGTATGTACGAACTCCTGTAGATCACAACTGTTTCAACTCATGTATGAGAGGCTGCAAAAACACATCAAGGGAATGCTTCGGATGCTTCGGACCAGGTACTAATATACTCAAGAATAAAAATTCTCTTTGCATGCACATATCTGGAGGAAGGTTGTATGGCGTTAGGATTACTGACCATAAAGAATATTGCCTACCAGACATACCGAATGGACTAAATCCATCTGTGCAGAGGCCAAGATACACATTTCGCTTAAATTTAGCAAATTCCGGGTGTACCGTGTTAAAGTGTTTCCAAGCTTTTGCATCTGACTGGTGAGTCACTTCTCTTTCTCTCTGCGAATGTTCTGCATGCCACCTCATCGATCCAGCTGTCCTTTCAGATTGATACAATCGTTTCAACCTATCAGTTATAGGAAGATACCACATCCGTTGGTACGGTATCTTACTACGCCCAGAAGTTTGTGGTCTGAATCTCGGCTTTTGGCAAAATCGACATTCATGCAGCTTATCATTATCTTTCCAAAACATCATACAATTGTCAACACACACATCTATCATCTCAGAAGGCAACCCAAGACTAAACACCAACTTCTGTATCTCATAGTATGTTTCGGCAGCCAAATTATCATCTGGCAAATACTCTTTAATAATATCAGCCCAATCATCCATGCAAGCCTCAGCTAAGTTATGATCGGTTTTAATTGTCATCATCCTAGCTGCTAACGACAATTTAGACTGACCTTCTCTACATCCATCGTAGAGTGGCTGATTTACAGCGGCTAACATATCATAAAACCGTTTCGCATCTACATTGAGTTCCTCAACACTATTATCAACATTTGTTTCATGAAATGCATCATTGACCATTTCATGCATCCTATCATGATCTTGACTCTGCTGATCAAATTGATTTTCATGACCATGATGATAACTACTACCCTGATCAAAATCTACATGACCTTGATAATTACTACTATAATCATCATCCTAGCTGCTAACGACAATTTAGACTGACCTTCTCTACATCCATCGTAGAGTGGCTGATTTACAGCGGCTAACATATCATAAAACCGTTTCGCATCTACATTGAGTTCCTCAACACTATTATCAACATTTGTTTCATGAAATGCATCATTGACCATTTCATGCATCCTATCATGATCTTGACTATGCTGATCAAATTGATTTTCATGACCATGATGATAACTACTACCCTGATCAAAATCTACATGACCTTGATAATTACTACTATAATCAGCTTGATCAGTAGTCAAAACCCTCTCCATGTTTATACCAAACATAATATTGCGGCATAAACTCTCTATTTAGTAAATGCTTACACACCGTCTCAATAAAAATATATCTCGTATTCTTGCATTTCTTAGATTTATCTAAAATATACCGTCACAATGATTCTTAGATTTATCTGAAATTGATAAAAGGAAAGCTGCTCTCGGCAGCCAAAGTTACACATAACTTGAAATTACACTCATTTATATATAATTCGATCTTGCTTGCTAGAAACCCTAATACACATCCTAATACACATGGGCTTTTATCTTTATTTATTGGGCTTGCATTTCATTACTTGGACTTATGTCTAATACTCTCCCGCCAACTTAGCGTAGGGTGTGGAGCTAAGTTTGGAAGCATGAATGTAGCGACTTGATAAAATGAGGACAACTCGAAGCAAGGTCATTTGAAGTAGTCAATAACTTCACTTCACCGTAAAATCAGTCTTTAGTGTGAGATTAGGTCTATCTTTGTAGCCTTTTTGTTGTCTCACCAAGAGTTCCGGGTTTTCTTTTTCCTCGTGTAACTCCCATAAACTGTCTCATAGTGAATGTGAGTCCTCTTCCACATCTAATGACATACTACTCACTATCAGCCTCTTATTCAATAATCAACTAACATTCATTTGCTTTCTAAGATTCTGTCTTTCTCTTTGACAATCAATCGAACACCTTGTGTGCTCATTGAATCATCTTCTTTACAATGAAAGACAACAAAACTTGCATCTTTAAACACATCTCAATCAAAAACCCAAGACAATCCATTATAGCTTAATGAGTTCCATTCCTAGGAATCTAAGACCAGCCAGCGGAACCACCAAACAAACAACAACCTAAGGCAATAACGCCATTTGCCCTTTGTTCTGTATGAGATTAAAGTTCAAAATTTACCAACTGTCATGGCTGTTCGAGATAGCAGGTGGCGTGAAAAGAAGCGAACTGAGTGTTCTGAAGAGAAGCAGCTTGATATAAATTTGTTGATTCCAAGCTCTACTGTCTTCGTCTCTCTATTGTTAAACTCACGCCTTAATCCTCTGATTTCTTGTTTTGCAGCGGAAGGACTATCCCATGGAAACCGACTGAAACTCTGATACCATGAAGGATTTAATTTAACAAGAGAATAAGATTCGAAACTGCTGAAAGGTTTCGTTTTTCATTTTGCTTAAAAAGTACTTTGTTACATAGCAAGGATATTTATACAAGAACACGAAAACCCTAGAGGAAGGTGAGGCTTGACATGTGTTAGTATTTAATTTGTTGTTGTTAATTGTTGTAAGAGATCAAATCTGTTTGCAGTTTTAATGCTTTTGTCTCTGTTCTTGTTGTACTCTGTTGCAGGTGACCGTTGCATCGTAATGTGCTTCTTTTCTGTTAAGTTTCATGAGCTTCCAACTGAAAACCAATTGGCTATGAGTGGATTGGCCATGTCCCTTATATATTACTTAGGATCCCTTCCAACTACCGATGTGGGATAATATTCCCTAATACGCCCCCTCGAGATGATGGCTATTTGCCTATCAATCTCGGTATGTTCGGGCATGGATCGATGGACCAACTTTGGGTCGGGTCAATAATGGATCGGGTTGGACAGTATGGATCGGGCTCTGATACCTTGTTAATGGAGATAAGAGAGGTTTGTGTAACGCCGGAATTGATGACGTCGGACGTTGCAGATTCAGTAGTCATTTTGTGCGAAAAGGAAGAGAAGGGGAAAAAAAAATTTAAGAGGGAGAGAGGTCCTTTGGAAAGGGGAGCTCTGATCCCCACTTTGGCCCATTGGAGTAACGGCAATCTGATGTGATTTGGGCTTCCATACTTGCAAGCCCATTCTTTTATTTTCTGATTTTAGAGAAGACTCGTCATTTTGAAGCTTTGCTTCTATACCAATGAGATTAGTTTGTTTCTATTTTTGATTATTTTTTTTAGAGAGTACGGACGGATATGCATGATCGTGATTTTCCCTAGATTATTTGTTATATTTGGAAAACCCGAAATGATAAGTTTTATAAAAAAAATTAGATGGAGATCCACAACATGTCCTAAAGTTGTTGACACTGAGACTACGGTATGGCTGATGGCACATATTAATGCTTTGAAGAAGATGTGGAAGGTTCACTTATGGGAGTTAAGAATTTACGCAGAAGTATACAATTACTTATTTGGGTTATGCATTATATGACTACACAATAGAAGAAGAGGACAACTTTTGCAAGAGACTGTTCTGAAATGGTGAAGATGGTCTCTGCACCGGCGGAGTGGTCTGCTCAATACATTTCGAAGAATTCGTGAAGTGTAAAGAATTGTTTACTTTTTTTCTCTATCTCGTAAAATCCCACATGCACTCAATACAAAGATGGACAAGTTAACACATAATACTCGTTTATATCCGTTTGATATGTGTCATGTAAACTCTATATCTCTGGTTTGGATTTCTAAACCGTTTTAAACATTATTAGGTTGTTGAACAAAAAATATCTAGAAGCATAAATTAGGAACAATGGCTCAAATGCCACTTTTTTTAGAAAGTTGTTCTCAAATACCACCTTTATGATAATTAATTTCATTTTGATTTTGTTTTAATACCAAAAATCGTGGAAATATCTTTATTCTCCTTATACATCAATAATATTACCAACACAAGCACAACTTACCTACCCAAACCCGATGACCCAACCCATACACATTTTATACCCAAATAATTACACCCTAATTTCACAAAATTCATTTAAAAAGGAGATTTTTTTTTGCCCGTGATATGCATTCTCCTCCGGTGTCGGAGACGGTAGTGAGCCACCACGAACTTTTCTCTTCTTCATCTGCTATCTTCCTCTTCTTCAACCTTTTCCTTTTCTCCACCACTCCAATCATCTCGTTTCTATATGTCTTCTCTTCTCCGTCTTACTCGCTCTCCTCTCTCCCCTCTCCAGTTCACTGTCGCTGGGAAATCGGCTGATTAGCTCACCGGCAGAATATTTTCCGTTGACCTAACCTATTGGGGTGTCGTGGATGGTGAGATGGACTCGGATTGTATGCACAACACTGGAGGAATTCTTTTGCCAGGAAAACACATGGATCCCTCTAGTTTATCTCTGGTCACGGCTCTCTCTTGCTGTCGAACTTTCAGCTCAATTTATAATGACCTTCATGCACATTGACATTTCTTCACATAACAATTTTTTTTGAAGGAACTCATGGTGATCCATTTTTCTGCTTAACAGGGACATGACACGATGTAGGTGATGCACTCAATGTGTATGAAGATCCTCAAAGTATTAGCTTTTGGTATGGAAACATGACTCCTCTTCAGAATGGCATGATAATAAGCAATGAACTTGGATATTATGAAGACCATGCTTTTGGAATCAGGATTGAGGTGCGGCTTGGTCATCAGTCCATGATAGTCGTTATAAGATACATCAGATCAACTAACAATTATATGGCTTGCTTTTGCAGAATCTCCTTCATGTAAAAGATGCTGAAACACCAAACCGCTTTGGTGGTTGTAAATACCTTTGATTTGAGAAACTTACATTTTTCCCCATTCAGGTACCACTGATAAATTATCCGTCTCTGATTTAACTCTCATTCTTCTGGTCAGAGGAGCCTTTCGGTATTCTTCTAGCTTCTCGATTTTCTTGTGTTTTTATCTCACACACTTGCCTCTTACTAAAACTATGCAGACAAAAATGGTTGATGTTTCTTTACTCTCTCATGCTGATATTGACTGGCTTAATAATTATCTCACTGAAGTCTGGGAAAAAGTTAGTCCACAAAAATACTTTGGCTTTCACCATTATCTTCTCCAAAAGCCAAGTGGATCCCATGGCCTGCATGTGCCTTGAAAGCAAACGAGATCAGATCAATACATGAAGGAAACATGACTTTGTTTTTCCTCTTAGTACAATAGATCAAAGGTCTTTACATACAGATTTATGTTTCCTTGGCAGGTTTCACCATTATTGGAAGAAGGCATTATTGGAAGAAGGCACTACTCGGCCTTAATGGCTCTGGAACAACACTTGTCCGTTAGCCAAACCATGATAACTCACCAAGTGTTATTCCCACTTGCAAGCTTAGACCAAGATCCTTAAGGATTAGACAAAATATGCTCCTTTTATTTGATCGTGTGTGTAAGTAAATTGCAAAATGTACATTTTGTCTATAATTATACAAAAAAATGCTGGTTTGTTTTTGATGTGAATACTGGTTTTTTTTAATGTGAATACTGGTTTGTTTTTATTTTAGATACTTTGAAGTCAAAGTGAATTTATGTACAATTAACTACAACTACGTACAACTGATACTAAGTACAACTACGTACAACTAATATAACTATATAAATTAAAATTACAATTAAAATAAATAAAATAATAATAATAAAAAGGACACGTGCGCCGCAAAAGGGGACATGTGCGCAGTTAAAATAACATGTGCGCCGTCAATTTTGTACATAATTGTACGTAAGTATCTAGTTGTACGAATATCCTAATAGTTGTACTTTTGCGATTTTAGCGTTTTTGTAGTTGTCCCATGATATAAATAATTATGTTGTAGTTGTCCACATAATTTTAGAGTTTTAATGGTCATTTAAGAGGTTTTCATAGTACAAGTAGTGCAAAATCATATATTTTGTTTTTTTCCATCATAAAATGGTTAACATTACCAATGTTTTCCTTATATTATAAGGTGTGTTTGATGTGAAACAAGAATATGAATAAGGAAAATGATAAAATCATGTTATCCATATTTTTAATTGTTTTCTTATAGTTTAAGATGTGTTTGGAGTTCTTAAGTGGATGATTTCTTTATACGTTGAATATAAATGTATTATTAATTTTTTTAAATAAAGTTGAACCATAAGAACACAGTTGTACCTCATTTATCACCATCCGGGAAGGATTCTCTCTGCTAAAATGAATAATGTGGTCCTCCGGAATGAAATCCTTCAGCTAAAATGAAAATATCTCGGCTAAAATGAATTTTCCTCGAGTAAAATAAAATTTCCTCGGCAAAATGAAGTTCTCTTAGGTAAAATGAAATTTCTTTGGGTAAAATGAAATTTCATCAGCTAAAATGAAATTTTCTCGGTTAAAATGAAATTTCCTCGGATAAAATGAAAACATATCGGTTAAAATGAAATTTGAGAAATACAAATACATAATTATTCTTAGTTGTACCTTGTTTTATCTGGTAGTACAAACCCGAGAAATACAAATACATACATAGAAATTAAGTTTTCATCCTACTTTTGCTCTGAAACCACCTGTCAAAGTTTATGTCAGGCACAAATTTATTATTCGTCTTTCGGCGATGTTCTCCGGAGAATGGAACCCGCTTTTCTTGATTTCTTCCCTGTTTTTTGGTATAATCTGGCGATAAGACGAACAATTCCTGTATATTATCAGGAATACTCCATTTAGTTTCATCTATGTGTGCAATTCGTTCTCCACATAAGTTATCTACTCCAAAGTTGTTTAGTTTCATCTAACTCAATCTTCCTGCATATATTCTCTACTAACATCGAATAAGTTATCTCTTCCATAAATGCGGTCTTAAACGATATAGCATATACATAATTTATTGAAACCCATTCATGCTCTTCTGTATAGTACCCTTCATAGTCAAAATGGACGTTTGTGTGCCTCTTCCTCATCGCCTCCTGGAAATAGGATAAAAAAATACAAATTACGAATTACACAATTTGTCAAAGTTATTCCATTTGCACCAATTGTCCTAATATCTCTCAGTTATACCATTTGAACCAGTTGTCCTATGTCTGCAGATATCCAGATTTGGGATCGATTCTAAATCGGGGTTTCCTCTAAATTTACCACAAATTCAACACCATTCAACAACTAAATTCGATAAATAACCTATAGAAATAGCTATTCTTCCCATTAAACATGATTACAAACCAAATGTGCTACCAAAACATCCAAATTTAATTTCAAATCCCTAAATCTAACAAATCCCCAAATCCATAAATCCCTATCAATGAACTCACCAAACCCGATAGAGAAAGGAGAAGAAACCGACGACAACAAGAAGGGAGAACTTGCCGGAAGGGACGGCGGACGTAGTTGGAGGAGCTCGGTTTGAGCAACAATGGTGAGGAGATCGCGGAACTCACGGGAAGAAGAAGGTAAGCTCTTTTTTTTCCTTTTGTAATTGTTTTTTTTATATTTTTCGTTAAAAAAAAACAAATATCATTAAGGACATAATCGGTATTCTACATCTTCGGTGGTATGTAGATTAGTATGTGGCATGGCATAATTTTTTCTTTACAAACAAAAGTGGCATCTCAGAAATGCGCTCCATAAATTACTCTGTTTGTTCTCATTTTTAAACAAAATTTTGTTAAAACATTTTCCACTATTTTACTTGATTGGAGAAGTAAAGAAATTCAGAGTAAAAAAAAGTTTACCTTTTCTTTACTGATCACTTCTTGGTCGAGCCAAAACTAAGAAGTCCTTTTATTCTCCCGTGAATCGGTCCTCCGGCCAGTCCCATTAACTTTTTGACTCGAGCGTCAGAGAATTTTCAGGAGGACAATCGTATTTTTTTGTCTTTTCGGAAGTCCTTTTTCAAGAAGAGATACTCCCAGCCGGCCGCCGAACGAGATAGCCGAACAATTATGGGTAAAATCATCAAATATATTCGATGTAAGTTTGTTCTCTAATGGTCGAATCGCCTATCTCATACTCGCCGACAATTCTAGACACATCATTGTTCCCCACATAATTGATTATTCGGAAAAAAACTTTATTATCGTTTTCTTAATTTCCATTTTTATTTTTTTCGCTATATAGTGCAAACACTCAAAATATTTTGAGAAACATTATAAAAATAACTTAAATTTGATAGGTTCCCTCCAAAGCAAATAAACTAATTCAATCAGCCTAACTTTTTTTTTTTCATTATTTACAATGGTAAGCGCCATTAACACATCATTAAAAACAAAACAAAAATTGAAGGAAAGAAGAAACGAAAAGTAAACTTAATACAAGAGCAAGCATGTTGCTCGCATCTGGGAAGGATCAGCGAACCGAGAAGAAAAAGACCTAGCAAGATTCTCGGGCTCCTCGTGGTCGTGCCATCCTGGCCCTTGATCGAAATTCAAAGAGTAATCGTAAAGCTCATAAGCCGCGACCTTTGTGGAAGAAGAAGAAGGAGAAGGCAACAACTTGAGCTTCCACAGCAGAACTTTCCACTTCGGCAAGAGTCTCTCCTCCATAGGTCTTCTTCTTCTTCGTTGTTGGTTCTGCTCTCTGCAACTCTTGCTGTATCTTCCAAGTACAATTGTCTCTCTGTAAGATGAAGCTGATGATGAAACGTTCCATCTCTTCCTGCTTGGAGATTCAAACATCATTTCTCTTTCTATGCTTTCTTTTTGTTGGTCGAATATTTTTCTTTGTCTTTGTTAATCTCTTTGCTGTGTTTTATATTGTAGTAGATGGATGGATATGAACACGTAAAATTAAGACTAATTCAAAGTCAGCTTTGAAAGCCTTATTAATTAGACTGCGTGAACCAACTGTATGAATAAATAATTGGTAAAATGACGCATTTTTAATGCAAGGTATCTGACTAAACTACAATATAATAGTCAAAGTAGACCTTTTTTTTTCTTTGTTGACATAAGATAGTCCCTGAGATATATACATGAAGAAACGAAGCAAGTAGTTTATTTAGGGAGGCTTTGAGTTCTAATTTAAAACAAAAGAACTTGAGTTTTAATTAGGATTAGATGATTACTTATATATCTTAAAGCCTTATGATAAAAATAAAAAGTTGGTCTCAAATATATAATATGAGTAGACCAATATGAAGATCTTGCAAAAAGTGGGAATTTCAGGATACCCAGATCCGGATTCATCGAATCCAAAAAATTATTATTTGCTATCGAATCCGTCAATACCCTCGGATATCTGGATTGGATTCGTTAAAAGAAGCTAAATCTATTATATTATTTGTGAAGTGATTTGAGCTGTGGTTCAAAGCTCATTTTTTGTGTTTTGATTAATGAAAATGATATAATCTGATTGGTTGGTGAGAATAATCGATTCTGATTGGTTAGACCATAATTAAATAAGACAATTAATTCCATGAAAAAAAAAGTATGGATCAGAGTCGGGCCTGAAAAGGAAGCGGCCCAAACCAGTTTTGTTGGTCTACAATATAATATATACATAACGGTCAATTATTTTACCAAAAAATATATGGTGGCTGTGTTGGTTCGAGATCTAAATTTAGTTCTCACATGTGGCAGGTTTGAATCCCCCAATTCTTTTAGTTTTTTTTTGGTTACCCCATTATTGATTTAATTATTTTAGCCAAAAACAGATTTTATCCGAAATGGAAGTTTTCTTAATATAAAAGAATTGAATATTTGGGAAATGGAATGATAAAATTGAATCTATGTTTATCGCGTTATAATTTAATTGTCCTTCCCTAATTCGTATGTTTAATTTAATTAATCCATATTTAAAAATGGATTTATACGAATAAAAAACGTAAATATGACATATTTGTTTCGTTGTAATCCGAAAATGAAGATTTTCTCATCGCAAATACTTAAGTTTAAAAAAAAAAAAGATTTATACGATTAAAAAGCGGAAATATAACATATTTGTTTCGTTGTAATAAAAAACGGAAGTTTTCCTCATCGCAAATAATTATTATTTTTTTAAAAAGGGATTTATACGATTAAAAAGCGGAAATATGACATATTTGTTTCGTTGTAATCCAAAACGGGAAGTTTTCCTCATCGCAAATAATTAAATATATTTGATTACTAGAAAGATAATATTGTATATGTGTTTATCGGGTTATATAAAAAAAGGAAAACGCGTTTATTGTATTCAGAAATAAATATTTGATTATGATGATAATTATCGTTATATAAAAAGGCATAAATCCCCTCAACCCTAGATCGTTTTTCTTATAAATACTTTGCGTTTCTTTTCATAATCGTCATGTTCCTTTTTTTTTTTCTTCTATGTTTCTTTGCTAGGGTTTAGTCAATTTTTTATTCTTCGGTAGTTTCGTCTAGCATGCGTTTTAATGGTATTGATTTGTAGTTATGATTTTATCATTCTGTTTTCTCCGTTCACAACGATCATGGTTTGAAGGCAAGTCGATATCATCGGTAATTTACAGTTCTAATTCTGGAGAAAACTGTGTTGTGCATCATTACGACTCTGTCGAGGTATGTGTTTCGTGTCTGTTGAGGTATGTGTTTCGTGTGGTTTTCTTTTTTCTATTTCTGATTTGCTATAAGTTTGTAGCCCTTCTCTGAGTTTCAAAAAAGAAAACCACCAATTTCGTGTTTGTTCTAGGGTTTAGCGATTTTTTTTTCTTTACGTGCTCTTATTTTTTATTGTTTTGTACAAATTTCAATACTTTTCCTTACTTGCATATTAATATAACTCTGTGTTCTTCTATTCTTAACAATGTAACAGTTGCAATCACGTAAATCTCTATTTCTCGACTACGATATCGATCACTTATTTTTTTTTTATCGTTTAGGTTTTACTTTAGTTCATGAATGATTCTTATTTTCTTTTTTCAAATCGATATATTTTGATTTTTTGTTGTTACTTTTTTGTTTTCGTTGTATTAAATATGAAACTGATCTTATGATTTTTTATTTTTTAGGTTATATGAGGATGAAATAAATGGATTGAAGTAGTAGTAATACTTATTTCTTTGTTTGACCATGTTTTTTTGTTTTTTTGTTATATCTGATAAATCCGATCTTCTGGTTTTGTCTACTTCTGTGAAACGTAGAAGGAGATCCCAAAACATTGAAAACTAAGGTAACATAAGCCAAAATATTATACTGCAAAGCTTTTTTTTTGTTTGTTCTAGGGTTTAGCGATTTTGTTTTCTTTACGTGCTCTTCTTTTTTTTTATTGTTTTATACAATTTTCAATACTTTTCCTTACTTGCATATTAATATAACTCTGTGTTCTTCTATTCTTAACAATGTAACAGTTGCAATCAGGTAAATATCTATTTCTCGACTCACTTATTTTTTTTAATCGTTTAGGTTTTACTTTAGTTCATGAATGATTCTTATTTTCTTTTTCAAATCGATAGATTTTGATTTTTTGTTGTTACTTTTTTGTTTTCGTTGTATTAATATGAAACTGATCTTTTGATTTTTTTTTTTAGGTTATATGAGGATGAAATAAACGGATTGCAGTAGTTATTCAAGTAATACTTATTTCTTTGTTTGACCATGTTTAATTTTTTTTTTGTTATATCTGATAAATCTAATCTTCTGATTTTGTCTACTTCTGTGGAACGTAGAAGGATATCCCAAAACATTGAAAACTAAGGCAACATAAGCCAAAATATTATACGGCAAAGCTTCTAAGTTTTAATAGTTCTGATATTTTTGTTTTGAAAATTATTCTTTTAATCTTTATTTGTGGCATTACCTTTTCTACAAAAACTGGGATCAAACCTCAAAATATGGGAAAGCAGGTGAGGAAAACTTAAAAAATAATTTATTCACGAAAGACGTAGAAGCTACTTCTTGACTAATACGGTTATTTTTTTTTCTTTTCTACCATGGTTTATTTTTAATTGATTTTTTAAAATCTAATAATGCATGTGTTTTTATAAGAATTTTTGTTCACCAAGAATAATTTTGATTTGTAAGGTTTTTTTGTTGTATAACTATTTTATAGGAAGTATTGTTCAACAGCTTTTGCCTAAAACTCTTCGTTGTCAAGTTAAATGGAAAATCTTCCATTTCGTCTTTTGGTAGAGCAATTTTTTGATGTGTAAAGAAGATGCTCACTTTTATGAAGAAATCGTTAATGTGTCTGATGATCAAGCTATGGATCAGTCTTGGGCTCTATTTTTTTCTTTTGACTAATTTCATCATATATGTCTATAATAATCTTTTATCTTTATTAGATAAAGAATGAGAAGTTATGAGTTTTTCTATTGCATTGCCTAACTCATCTTATGGGCCATTTTTTAAAGGTCTACTGAATTTCAAATTAGTTTATGAATCGTTCCTATTTTTATATCTCCAAACTAGAGATCTTGATTTTTTTGTTTGTTAATTTTCTTTGAATTTAATATGTTGAGTATGGCTGTTGTTGTAGTTTACGCCTAATTATCTCTTTTTAAGGTCACAAATAAGAAGAAGGTTTCAAATAAGAGGAACTAGATTCTACCCCGTGCGTCTGCACGGGAATTTTTGTTTACAAAATTTTGTAACATAATTTTTTTTGTATTTAGATATAATTTTTGTTATAGATATATTTTGTTCAGTGACAAAGATTTATTTTTGTGTTTAGATATATTTTTTTGTATATTTATTTTTTCTAGTATTAAATATGACCGTGATTATAAAAACATAATTCTAACCCGTCCGTTCATATTAATCCAAGAATGACCGCGATTATAAAAACATAATTCTAACCAGGATGTTCATATTACCGTATAATATAAATATTTAATAATTTCAAATATTTAAAATTTAAGGCTGATTGATTATGATAAAAAAAAATACAATAACATACTCCCTCTATTTAATAATATAAGTTGTTTTAGAGGTTTTGTTTTGTTTCAAAATATAAGTTGTTTTCACATTTTTATGCAATTTTTACCAATAATATTATGCTGAATTTTTACCAAAAAAATATAATAACATACTCCCTCTTTTTTAAAATTGGATGAATTGTTTTTAATTTATATATTAAATGATATATTTTTTAAAGAAAATTGAATTTCTTGATATTTGTACTTTTAGCCAAAACAACTTATATTATGAAACAGATGAAATATCGTTTATGATCTCTGTGAGAATATTATTTAAATTTGAATATTAAAATTAAATCTAAATTAATATCCGGTTTATTATTTTTGTAAAGATATAATAACAACTGGTTTTGTGATTTTTGATAATAGCCTAATATAAATATTTTCATACAACACAAATACAGACAAGTTAGCAAGAAGTGCTCGCGTCTACCCAGTGGATATTACATTTGTAAACTCAGTACCTCCGGTTTGGACACTACAAGAAAACAGTCTTTTAACTACTGCAAAAACAGTAGGAAATCAGTAGCAAAACAAAGTTTTACGACTGATTAGCGACTGATATGTGTCGTAGTTAAAGGTCTCGTCGCTAAATAAATCAGTAGCAAAATTGCTACTGATTTACGACTGATTAGCGACTGATTATATCAGTCGCTATTAGGTCGCTAATCAGTAGGATAATATTACGACTGGTTAGCGACTGAATAGTGACTGAATTTTGCTACTAAAAGTTCAGTCGGTATTCAGTCGTAAAAGCTAGCTACTAAATTGCGACTGATTACCTACGACTCGAGCTACTAATTTACGACTAAACTGATCATCGATTTAGTTGTTTTTGGCAAAGTTTAACTACTGTTTTACGACTGGTTTGTTTTTGTTGTTACTACTAATTTGCTACTAATACCTACTACTAATTATCAATTTCTTAATGTTGTTTAGTAACTAATCGGTTTATTGATTTTAATTCAATGTTGAAGCTATAAAGAAAAGAAAAAACAAATTTAAAGCAATCGAAAAGTGAAAACAAATTTAAAAACTTAGGAACAAGTTTTTAAACACAACATAATTCATGTTTTAAACATGTTTCAGACATGTTTCAAAAGGAACAAGTTTCAGACAAAAGGAACAAGTGTCTTAGGGATTAGCAGAAGCAGAAGAAGTTTCTTGGGCGAGGAATGCGAGGAAGTGCTCATCGGTTTTCAAGAATTTGTGGACAATCGCAAGCGCAGCGGTCTGGGCGCTTTGAGCAGCTGAAACTCGAGCATTCTCTGCTTCTTGCTGTGCGATAAGAGCAGCTTGTTCCTTCAGCTTCTCTTCAGCCATTTGAAGCTGTTGTTGCATCTGCCGAAAAGAAGCCGAGATTTCCGGGTTTTGTACCTTTCCCTTGACCAGATTCTTGAGGCTTCCAAAACCAAACATTTCTCCTCTATCATTTGTGAATGTAGACTACAAAAAGAAAACTATCATCAATCAATTTCAGACACTATCATCAATCAATTTCCAAAACATAACAACATAAACAAAGCACTTCACCTGAATAAAGAGCTCGTTATCCTCTTCTATGGATAGCACTGGATGACGACCATCCGAAAGCTCTGTGATATCCGAGTCATGTTCAGACAACTTCTCTTCCTTTTTCTTCATATAGGCCTCAGCAACTTGCTTCGCTTTCAGATCAACAAAGGTCCCATCTTTCTTGGTATGAGCCCTGATGAACACCTCACCGAAGCTCACTGGTCTCCCCAATTCAACAACCTGAAATGGGAAAAGGATAAGGTGAATCAGTATATCAGCAAACTTAGTTAGAGTAAATGTAAAGCATTAAGAACATAAAACCATATATCACAGATTCAAGCACCAAGTAAATGTTAAAACTAACTTACCATTTCTTGTTCGATTTGTCGGTAAGACTTCTGTCCAGAGGTGTGTTTGTGAGGACCGAGACCTTTACGATCAGACATCCGAGCTGCTGAGGTTGTGTCACTCTTCGATTTTTGTTCTTCAGTGCTCCAATGTTTTTTCATGTCTGCCCAGAGCTTATCATTGATCCATTTCGGTTGCTCGTCAGTACATCTCGCAGTGCTCACCATGTCTTTCAAGCGAAGTAGAATTATAGACTCGAAATGCTCTTGAACCAAACCTGTTAAAGATGGATCCCATCTGTGTTTTTTCTACAAAACAACAGAGAAAGATAAGTGTTAAAGCAAATACAAGAAAAACAGAGAAGTTTGGTGTTACAGCAGAGAGATTCTTACCGCGAATTCAACGAAGTACCGTTCTTGTCTTTCTCTAGGCACACTCGACCAACTGTAGTAGGGGCCATCAAACTTGTTGGTGAAACACTTTGTAATCTTCCGGGTTAGAGATGATTTGTCATAACCAAACCTACAAAGACACTGAAATATATTCACAAACTACAATGAACTCTGTATGACATCAATTTTAGTTACATTGCCCAATTTTCTAGTCATACTCATCAACAATAAACTTCTTGTGCAATGAATATCAACAAGTAGTAAAGGAAAATAATAAACTGTTGCAGTACAACCAAATAAGAAATTGTTGAATTAAAAAAAACTAACTAGAGATTACAGAGAGAAAGCGATTTTACCAAGTTGAATAAGGCTCGATGAGGTCGGGATCAAGGATTGTAATGTTCTTCGGCCGTGGCGCAAGAAGCAGCGAGTTAAGAGCCTCCATCTGGTCTTCGGAGAGATTGGGTTGAGGCAGACCTCCGAGATCACTCAATTCGTCATCTTCTTCTGTGTTGTGTGAATTTTGTGCCTGCGAACTGTGAGGAGATTGAGCTGGTCGATGTGGAGGCGGTTGAGATTTAGAACTTTGAGGAGATTGAGCTGCTCGATGTGGAGTGGGTCGATGTGGAGGCGGTTGAGATTGAGAACTGTGAGGAGATTGAGCTGCTCGATGTGGAGTGGGTTGATGTGGAGTGGCTTGAGTTTCAACAGCCAGAGATGGTCTGGAAGGTGGAGGCATTGTTCCCTCTTGATTTGCAGACGCTTCAGATCTCGTAGCCGTTGTGGCCGAAGGAGATGCACCAGATGGCAGAGATACACCAGATGGCGGAGCCGCTGAGGCCGGGAAAAGCTGCTTCGGAGGAGGGTAGTCTCTCACCGACGGCTGACGTTGGTTGTTGGGGAGAACCGGTGGGTCAGTCGCCGTTCTCGGTACAAAATCATACCGAGTTTTTGGAAGAGAAGCCGGCGTTCTCACTAAGGTGTTAGTTGGAGGGGCGAATTTTCGCTTCCTCTTTCCACCCATGGACAGATCGGGATAAGAGAGGAAAAGGAGAGGATGGGACAGTTCGGGATAAGAGAGAAAGAAGATAGAATCGAACAGATCGAGATCGGGATAAGAGAGGAAGAGGAGAGAATTGAACAGATCACAGGCGGGATAAGAGAGGAAGAGAAGAGAATTGAACAGATCGATAAGAGAGGAAGATGATAGAAGTCGATTAGGGTTACAGAGAAAAAGGAATGAAAAAAATCTGTAAGTGTTAGAATTAAAACGCGGACCAAATTATTTGAGCCCACTAAAAATATTTCAGCCCAAAATGTAGGCGGGAAATAAAATTTTCACCAAAACTTTTCACCAAAAAAATTTCACCCCAAAATTTTTTAAATTACACATATTAATAAAATTAAACTTATATAACATACTAATACATAAAATATCTTGATCAAAACAAAAACTTAGGTACCATATAATATTCTCATAATTAGTAAGATGTTACACCTTCTGAATCGTCATCATCAGATTCCGATAAATTACACAGAAATTCGTCTTCTGGTTCCGCATCGCCGACATCGTAATCGAGATTAACTGGGTTTGCTCCTTGTAGCGAATTGTCGACTACGAGATCTTCAATTGTAGTCAACATTACATGATCATCAGTTTCTTGTTGTAAAAGAGTCGGTTCCGTGTTTACATAGACTCCTGCAATATTTCCCCTCGGGTTGACTTTAACAACATTTAGCCACAAAACTTTTGGTTTATGGCGGTTTGGGTACGGGATATAACAAACTTGATCCGCTTGAGAGGCTGTGCAATATCAATATATAGAAGTATATCAATATATGGTATCGACAGACGCATAAGAGTATATGAGTGTACGTACCAAGAATAAAAGGTTCGTATTTATAGTATCTTCTCGATTGAAGAACATCTACAATCCCACCATTGCTCGTCCGAGTTCCTCTACCGATCACAGGGTCGTACCACTTACACTTAAAAAGTGTGATTCTCAAATTAACCACCCCCTCATACTCGAGTTCTATGATATCAGTTAAGATACCGTGGAAATCAGCTCGGTCAGCTGCATTGCTACAATGCTCCCCAGTAACACATACACCATAGTTACAAGTCTTTCTTCCCTCACTGTGATTCTTGGTATGAAACAAATATCCTCTTGTATAATAGATGGGCCAAGTTTTGGCCTTATTCACGGGACCATGAATTATGTCGAGCACCCATGTTGGAAAAGGAATCTCGGCGTTCCAGGTAGTAACCTGCATATAGATAGACATTAATATCAAATATATTGAAGAAAAAAACTCAAATTTCAAATATTTAGAGACATACATATTCTTTGATCCAAGAACGATATTCTTCAGCTCTTTTCACCAGGATTTCTTTCTCGGAGAAGTCCGGATATTTTACACTAATATAATCTTCGAAGAAACTATATATATATATATATATATATATATATATATATAACACCAGAAAAATATATGAGAAATCGAATATGGACTATATTTAATTGTAAGTTATAGACATTCCAAATTATACCTCTCAAGTGGCTCGAAATAACCACAATTTCGCAAAACATATGCATGTGCGCATCGATAGTCTTTATCTGAAAGCCAGATTTCATGAATTTCGCCAGAGGGTCGACCTACATGAGTAAATATATCAGGGACTCCATCGAAATGATATTCGGGGACATCACCTTCAGCGAATCTTGTTAACCTGACCAAAGTAGTGAAAATCAATTTATAATAGCTAGCAGGTGTATATCAAATGGGATGTGAACCTTTAAATAATTATAGCATTTACCTTGATTTCGTTTGTATAATCGAGGGAAAATAGTGCTCTGTGAAATAAGCTACCTCCTCCCTTAGATATGATTGAACAATCGATCCTGCTGCATATCTTTGGTTCTTTGCTTTACCTTTCAACTTTTTGAAAAACCTTTCAAAAGGGTACATCCACCTGTATTGCACGGGGCCTCCTAGTTCAGCTTCGTTTGGGAGATGTACAGGTAGGTGCTCCATCACGTCGAAAAAAGATGGTGGAAAGATCTTTTCCAAATAGCATAGGATTAACACTATGTTATGTTTTAGAATTTGGACGCGACTTTTCTGCAAAGTTCTCGAACATAAGTCACGGAAAAATGCTCCAACCCCTAGAATTTATATATTGAAACTGGAAATGGTTAATATAAATTACTAACATGCATATTTATGTGATTTATTTTCCTCAAATTATAAGTAATATTAGTACCTGATAACGCAGTGTGAACGTTCCGGTCTAGTAGTTCTGCACAGATAAATGGAAGTAGCCGCTCCATAAAAACATGGCAGTCATGACTCTTCATCCCAGAAAACTTTCCATTCGTCAAATCAGCACAACTAGCTAAGTCTGAAGCATAACCATCTGGGAATTTGACCGAATGTTGTACACATTCCAATAATGCTTTTCTGGCTTCGTCTTCCAATGAGTAGGGAGGAAAAGGGGCTCTACCCTGATCATCAACATGTAAATGTGGCCGAGAACATAATTCTTCTATATCCAATCTTGACGGGATGGTGTCTTTTGATTTACCCTTCACACGCATAAGAGTATTCATGATGTTGTCAAAAAAATTCTTCTCTATATGCATCAGATCGAGATTGTGTCGGAGATTGAGGTCCCTCCAGTACGGCAATTCCCAGAATATGCTTTCTTTGTGCCAGTTATGCTCTTTCCCAAAGCCATGCTTCTTCTTATCGTGACCGTTGCCACCAACATCCTTTGTTTTTGGTGGATTAACACGTTTAACCCGGTATGAATAAATTTGCTCACCGGTCAAAGACACTGGTGGATCGTCTTTCCTAGCGTCTCTCTTCTTCAAAAAGTCTTTTTTATTCTTCCTTAGAGGATGATCATAAGGGAGAAATCTTCGGTGACAATCGAACCAACACGTCTTTCTTCCGTGCTTCAGATAAAAAGATTGTGTATCTGCCATGCAAATTGGACAAGACAATTTGCCATGGGTGGTCCATCCTGATAACATGCCATACGCCGGAAAGTCGCTTATCGTCCACAACAACACCGCTTTTAGAATAAAATTTTCCTTCTTATACACATCGTATGCATCGACTCCAGTAGACCACAGTTCTTTTAACTCATCAATGAGAGGTCGGAGGAAGATATCGAGACTAGCTCGCGGATGATTTGGCCCAGAATTGATAATGGTTAGAAACAAGTACTCTGTATTCATGCACATACCAGGGGGTAAATTATACGGAGTCAATATCACAGGCCACAACGAATGATTTTTTGACATGCCAAATGGATTGAACCCATCTGTACACAATCCAAGATAAACGTTACGGGGTTCTTCTGCAAACCGGGGATGTTGATCTTGAAAATTTTTCCACTCCGCAGCATCAGACGGATGACACATTTCTCCCTCATTTGCTTCGTGCTCGGCATGCCATCTCATTGCCGCTGCAGTCTTCTCACTCTGATACATTCTCTTTAATCTGTCAGCAATAGGATTATACCACATACGACTATATGGTACATTGGACCTACGGTTTTGCTCGTTAGGCATCCATCTTTCTGAATTACAAAACCGACACTTATCAATCTTTTCATCATCTTTCCAGAAAATCATACAATTGTTAATGCAAACATCAATTGCATGACATGGGAGCCCCAAATTGCGCATCAATCTGTCTGTCTCGTAATGTGAACTGGTTGCATGGTTTCCTTCTGGTAAATAATCTGTCAAGATTCCGCATACCGAATCCACTAACTTTTCACTCATATTATGATCTGCCTTATTTTGCATGATTCGAGCAGCTAAGGATAACTGCGAGTGACCTTCACGACAACCATCGTATAATGGAGTATTCGCTCCATCCAACAAGTCGTAGAATTTTTTTGAATGATTACGTACCGGTTCGTCTACATTCTGATAACTATCATCCTGATGATAGTTATCAAAACTAACGTTAACACGAAACGCATCATTCACCATATCCACATACCTATCTTCTACTACATTACCCACTTCTTCATTCCCACTAATATGCGTCCTATCAACATAACTCGTTCCTAAATCCATATCGAGTTCTTCACCATGTTTATACCAGATATAATAATCTGGCATAAATCCTCTACTATACAGATGTCTCAAAACTCTTGTACCCGGGATAAATTTCTCATTCTCGCAAACAAGACAAGGGCAGTGAAACATACCCCGATTTCTCTGCGCTAGAGGCTGGCTATTTGCAAATGCCACGAATTGATCCACCCCCGATGTGAACTCTGCCGAGAGATTTCCCGTCGCTTCATCGAACCTACTGTACATCCACTCACGAGAATTACCATAATTGTAATTTCCCGACATAAATAAGTTGAGAAACCTTAATCTCTCTTTGATTTGTGTTTATAATGTCTTTCTTTACTTTGTGTTTCTACAATTGTGACAAAAAAATTCGAGTATGGCATATACATAGAAAATTTCCCGACTGATTTGCTACTGATTAGCGACTGCATCGGAAATTAGGTAACCAACCACCAAATGATTTCCACGTGTTTAACTGCATTTAGCGACTGATTTGCTACTGATTAGCGACTGCAGCGTAAATTAGGTACACCAACCACCAAATGATTTACACGTGTTTAGCTACTTTTAGCGACTGATTTGCGACCCGCCGAATACAGTAGCAAATCAGTCGCTAAAAGTATGTTATAAAACACGTGGAAATCATTTCCTCTGCAGTAGCTAATCAGTAGCAAATCAGTCGGGAAATTTTATCCATATTTTCTACTGATTACCGACTACATTTTTGACTTCAATTTAGTCACTATACAGTCGTAAATTTCCTACTATTTAACGACTGCGTTATTAGGTCGCTAAATACCGACTGTTTTACGACCATTTAGAAATGTTCGTCAAGCAGTCGGTAATCAGTAGCAAAACAGTCGGGAAATGTAGCGACTGCGGAATCAGTAGCAACAATCAGTAGGAAAAACCCTGTTTTGGTGTAGTGGGATTTATGAACCGTTCTAGATATTTAGGCTGTTGACAAAAAAAAAAAGAGAGAAGGTTTTCATGATTAGACACAAAAAAATATATATGTTTTAGTTTTGCTTGTGGTAGAATTCTTAATTTTGATTTTGAATAGAATAACCATTTCTGGTTTAGATTTTATGATAATATTTTTTAATAAATCTTTATTAATATAAACGAATATTAACATAATCTGGACAATCTCGAATTTAATTCTAAATTAACAATTCCAAAAATTGTGTGATTATTAAAATATTAATCATTTAATATATGTAAATAAAAAATATTGAATTTGTATTAGTAATTGAATGTTGTTCATATGCATGATCAAATTTATGGTTGTGCAAATCTAATTTATAATATATTCCTTTTTCAGTTTGAAAAATATTCAATTATAAATCTGATTGTATTAATAAGATTTAAACTTAGAAGTAAACATATTTTGTTATTAATTATAAATATTTTGTTTATAACTGTTGATAAAATCTTAGAAAATCTACATTAAATTCAAAATTTAATATTATCTTTCAATGAAAATTGTTAATTTTGAATCTGTAACATTAAAAAAACTTGATTATTAAAATATTTGGCATAATCTAAATTAAAAAATTGAAAATAACTAATATTATTTTTGTAACAAAATAATAATAAAAATTTAAATTATTTTTGAAAATTTAATTTACATATTTTGAAATAATCAATTTTATTTATAATTTTAAATATTTAATTTAATTTCTGGCATAGTCTAAATTTTTCTAATTACGAATTAAAATTAATATATATATATATATATATATAATAAGATTAATTAATTAATTAAACTATTATTTAATTTAATCAGATTAATTAAATGAATTTTTAATTGAATAAAATTATTCTGTTTAGAAACAGGGATAGGTATCCATAAAAATTTAAATTTTAAAAATTATCTAGGATATGAATAGATTTATATTGATATTTTCTGTTTGGACACAAAATAACACTCTGTTTTAATAGATTAGATATAATAATTGAAAGAAATACTATCAAAAGGTGATTTGAATAGTCTCGATCTTTTTCTTTGCCATGCTTATTATTATTTTTTTTATATATTTTATTTTATAAACATGGTTATGGTTGTACAAACAATCTTACGTCCGTTCGGCGCAAATGTCTTTCTTTGACCTCCACCGTTTATGATCGCTGATATCTTTCCTCATTCCTTAGAAAAAGTTCGTTTAATACCTACGCCCTTTTCTCGATCTTTCTTTAATGCTTTCTCTTGAATTTAAGATTTCAATCTCTGTTTCTCTAGCTAGGTATAGATTCTCTCTTCTATTGTTTTTTTTTCTTTCTGTTTTGTTCCTTTGGTTAGTTTTGATCAACGCATCTTTGTATGTCGAGTGCATGGAGATTTTCTGTTCCAACAGTTATCCGTAATCGCGTGTCTATAAATCTGCATATCAACGATTTCGTGTTTTTATGTTTGAATTGATTTGTCTTTTGGATTTCTGTAATTGGTTTTTGTTTTCTTATTTTCGTGCTTTTGGTTTGCGATTGCGTTTGTGATTTCCAATGAATGAGAAAAATCATCAAAACTTCATCTTGGTTTGATATGTTATGTTCTCTATGTTTTTTTTTAAATCTTCTTCAATTTTGAAACCTTTTATCACTTCAATTTGAGAGAACTGGACTCATCTTCATTGATTGGAAAATTATTGACGGAGAGGTTTGAGAATAAATCTGCTCGGTAAGATTTTGAATTTTCTTTTTTTGGTATTAGCTTAATTGGAAATTTAACAGCTTTAGGTTTTTTTTTCTCATGATTTTGGTGTTGTGTCTTCAAGATCTCTATTTTTTTTTGGTTATTGCTGCTTCTTTTTACTCCATGTTCGTTGATTCATGATGCTTTCTCTTTTATCACTGAATGATTACTTTAGATGATGGATTAAGCTACTATTTGTTTGTAGAGTTAACAGTTGATTTTACAGATTTCTTCACCTTTTGGTTTGGGAATTGGTGCAAGTTAGATAGATTTCAGCTTCAATTACTTCGTTTAATTGGTGCAAGTTAGATAGGAGATATGTTTCAGCTTCAACAATTTGAAGACAAAAATAACTTTGATTATTGGTCAAATAGGTGCCCAGGCTCTATAAATTTTATGTTTAAGAAAATTAGAGCTTTGGATATTGCTTAAAGAATTTCTCAGAATTAAATATTGTATATCGTAGAATTTTCATGGAGGAAGTCTCTACTATTTTGTTAATGGAAAATACAATGGTTATCGACTCGAGTGTTGATATAAGGAAGTAAGTATAAAGGACAGCACATCAGATTACATCAATAACTGGGAAATGGGGGTGCTGGAAATATCAGATTACATCAATCAGTAATTATGTTTTTAACGGAATGTGTGACGTCTCCAGTTATCTTCATTGTTTGTATTTACCACATTGTGTGTATGAGTCCCGGATTTGGTGGAATTCATGAGACTGTCATAGGTCAAAGCCAGAGGTTGTACTTGAATGTTTATTCTGTAAATTTGTATACTGCAGGCTTGGTAAGTGCAAGTTTGTGTTGCTAAAAAATGGTTCTCTAATGGTTATAGCGTGAAATCCTCTTATTTGTTAAGTTGGACTGATGTATATTGGGAATTAAGTTAAGAATTGTATATATTTGTTAACCATGTTCATACGACTCAGTGAAGTTGGATGATGTTGTGCATTTTTGAAAAGCCAAAGATAAAAAAACTATTAATGGAGATAATTGTTATGAGATCATCATTATATTTCCAAGAACACGAAACAATACATAATGCCGCAGCGCAAAGTATATCATTTTTGAGTATTGCTAACCGAATTATAAAAGATATTAAGAGATTATTATGTGATAGTTTTCCTTATTGGATTTCAAAATGAATTTAAATTCGTAAGAAATAAATTATAAGACACGTGTACAAAAATATATAATAGTCATGTGTAAAAATAAAATCGTATATATTATTTGGATTTATCATAAAACAAAATAGGAAAAAAAAGTAAATGTACCAAAACCATAACCTCTAAAAAAACAATATATATCGGCCACTTATTTTTTAGAGAAATTGATCAAAATATCACTTTTTAAAAACTTTCTGACCAAACTAGCATCCTAATAAAAAAACTTTATTTTTAACATTCATTAAAGAGTAAAAATATAATTTTAGCCATAGTTTACCCATATTATTAAAAATAAAAATAAATATGCAGCTCTCTCTCTCTCGATGCCCTTCATCACAAAATCTCACCGGCGTAATTTTATTATCTTCTTCCTCCTCCGATGATCTCAAATCCATCATTATGCTAATTTCCCAATCCATCATCTACATCAAACCGAGAAGAAGTAGCGCCGTTTTTTCCTAGACGTGATTCACAGAGACGTAAAACCTAGCAACGTTCTAATTGATGATGACATGAACCCTAGATTGGAGGATTTCGGGCTCGCGAGGCTTTACAAACGCGGATCGCAATCGTACACCACCGTAGTCGTGGGCACGATTGGGTATATGGCGCTGGAGCTCACCCGCAACGGAAACTCTTCGACGGCTTCCGACGTTTTGGCGTTTGGCGTTTCGCTGTTAGAGATCGTCTCCGGAAGAAAACCTACGGATTCTGGGAGCTTCTTCTTAGCCGATTATGTTATGGAGCTACAAGCGAGCGGTGAGATCTTCTGTGCGGTCGATCCGAGACTCGGATGAGGCAAGACTTGCTCTCGCCGTCGGTTTGCTCTGTTTGATTCTTCAGGTTTCTAAAATTAATTAGAGAATGTTGATAAAAATATATTTAAGATGAACATTGGTATATATATGCCTAGACTGGTAGTTCCAAATTCCAAATTTACGCCTTCTGCAGCAGCAACATACTTGGTGAAACCACATACTAGATTTCTGTGCAAGTGAAACCACAGAGTCTATTATTGCAGTAAGTATCAACCATCCACTCTCTTCTGTTATCTTCTGATTGTGTTTCTTCATTATTGCTTTCTTTGTACCAAATATCTGGTGGCATTTTTCTGCATGCCTCAGAAATCTAAACTACAGCTTTTGTGATATTATAAAGGAAGCTGAAACTGCTTTGAAGTTCCATATAGAAGACCCGGTCTTCCACAAGGTTAGAGATGTTGCGCCAAACAAGGTACGAAGTTCCCATTGCTCCGTCTATAAAAATAAAATCAATTATAGAAATAAAATTTTATTTTCAAACTAAACACGAGATCTTTACTGGAATTTTGAATGGAGTTTGAATAGTCTTTTATGGTTTGTCTCTGCATGACTTAAGTGAAATCATACTTTTCCGTTTCTTGTTGATTTAGGAAAGCTTTCCTAAATACGTTATATATGTTTTTAAATGGTTGTTTGCAAAGAAACTATAGAATAAGGGAACATCAACATCATGTGATGGATAAAGGCTGCAAGAAACAAGTTAAGATAGATGCACTTGTGTACATTAAAAAGTTGTAAACCTTTTTATTATAAAATCAATTGAAATGTCGGCTTTACTATGAATAATATCATGTGGTGCCTACTTACTAGTCGCTCCTACTTCCATATTAGTTAGTATTTTACTAGTCGCTTCATTTACGCATGGAAATTAACAGGAAATATTGTTTTCTGTTTTTGTTCATTTCGGAAATTTTTCCTAAATACGTTATATATGTTCCTAAATACGTTTCATTTTGAAGAAAGGATCAGTTTTCATCATTTGAATATTTCTTTATTTCTTTGTGTAGACAAAACAACAACACATTTGTTCTGATGCTTCATTTAAGCATGAAAATCAACATGAAATATCATTTTCTGTTTTTGTTAATTTCAGAAGACTTTCCGAAATACGTTATATATGTTCCTAAATACGTTTCATTTTCAAGAAATGATCAGTTTTAATCATTTGTTTATTTAGGAAGTCTTTCTGAAATACGTTATATATGTTCCTAAATACGTTTTATTTTCAAGAAAATATCAGTTTTAATCATTAGTTCATTTAGGAAGTCTTTCCGAAATACGTTATATATGTTCCTAAATACGATTCATTTTCAAGAAAATATCATTTTTCATCATATGTTCATTTAGGAAGTCTTTCCGAAATACGTTATATATGTTCCTAAATACGTTTCATTTTCAAAAAAAGATCAGTTTTAATCATTGGTTCATTTAGGAAGTCTTTCCGAAATACGTTATATATGTTCCTAAATACGAATCATTTTCAAGAAAAGATCATTTCTCATCATTTAGGAAAGCTTTCCTAAATACGTTATATATGTTCCTAAATACGTTTCATTTCCAGAAAGGATCATTTTTCATCATTTAGGAAGACTTTCCTAAATACGTTATACATGTTCCTAAATGGTTCCTCAATACGTTTCATTTCCAGAAAGGATCATTTTTCATCATTAAGGAAAGCTTTCCTAAATACGTTATATATGTTCCTAAATACGTTATTTGCAATTGTCAATCTGATTTTCCTACAAGAAAGTTTTTTAAAATAAAAAGGGATGTACTGTCTGTCGGGAAAGCGTGGCTATTTCAGATGAGGAAGATATATAGATATATGTAGGGGCTTATTACTTCAAGATGCAAAGGCAACACGAGTTGTTGTTGGTCCATACTTATTGCATTAAAAGAATCACGAAGCAACATCTCGCCCCATTTAAAGAAATCTGATTCTTCTTGTTGAAGCATTCCCATCGAAACACCAACTGATCTCAGTAAAAAAGGCACCAAGCTCACTCCTAATACACTAGTATCGTTCACAACATCAAAAAACGATTGTACAATCTGGTACAATCAAACAAAAAAAGAAAACAAAAACGACAAGATGATCAATAAGTTCAAGGAAATGAAAAAGCCCAACCACCAATGAAGCAATGTGGCTGCAATCATCAAAATCAATTTTTTTGTCCCCTATTATCGTATCCTATTTAAAACATGGAAGAAGCGTCATGCAAAACTTGTTCTTGAATGAAGTTTTTTTTTGAATGAGGCCAAGTTGTTTGGTCTCCATCAAGAGATCGTACGGAGCGACTAATTTCATAGCTAAAGAGAAGACCTCATCGTCATCCATGTTTCGCAATGTCACCCATAACCGACCTCACATGCCTCACGGCCTCCACAATGTTCTCAGTCCCAGCTTCACCTTTGGTCCTAATCATCGCCCCACCTTCACGGATCCTCCTCAGAGCTTCGCCGAGGTTCCAGCAACCGCAAACAAAAGGGATCCGGAAATTATGCTTGTTGATGTGGTGATCTTCATCGGCGAGAGTCAAAACCTCGCTCTCATCGATGTAATCGATTCCAATTGCTTCGAGGATCTGAGCCTCAATGAAATGACCGATCTTAGCCTTGGCCATCATCGGAATCGTAAGGGCCTGCTTGATCTCCTTAATCATCTGAGGATCGCTCATCCGAGCAACCCCACCTTCAGCGCGAATATCCGCCGGAACACGCTCCAAAGCCATGACTGCGCAAGCACCAGCTTCCTCTGCGATGCGAGCCTGCTCGGCGTTGACGAAATCCATGATAACTCCACCACGGAGCATCTGAGCCAAACCAACCTTAACGGAGAACGGAGATTTCTTTCTCGATTTTCTGTTTTTTTTTTTTGCTTGTTATGTTAATGAATGCTAATTTTGGGATTTTCACCATTGGGTGCTAATTTTGGGATTTTCACCCTTGGGTGTTAATTTTGGGATTTTCACCCTTGGGTGCTAAATTATTGAACTTTAAGTTTTTTGGTGCTATTTTGTAGAATTGCCCTATTTTTTATCATCTAGGTTTTAGTTTATTTTGAAGCGAGAAATCTTGATTTCTTTTTGTTATTTAGTTGTTTTTATTGTATTTGTTGTGAAGTTAATCATCTGTTTTGTTTTCTTTCTAAAATACATTGAGAAATATAATCAGATGGAGCAAATAACTTGCAGTAAAAAAACAAAACAAAACAAAAAATATATCTTTGTGTGCTCTTTTCTTAGGGTTTTTTACAATTTACAATATATTTTTTTTACTTACACACTAATCAAACTATGTGTTCTTCTGATATGGTTTTTTTAATCCATCGAAAATTGTGATTACTTAAAATCTTCCCGACACATCGTTAGGTAAGTTTTTCCATGGTATTATATATATATATCAAATCAGTATGGATTAACATGAAATGACGACACTCACTTGCGGAAATCAAGCTTGAAAATTATAAATTATTTTGTCCAATTAAAATTGTATAATCAAATCAAACCTAAATGAAATCCAAGCCAAACCATAACCAAATTCATTGTTGTCTATTAATATGTGAAATTACTATAACTATCCCTAGAGTATGAAGAAGAAAAAGAAGAAGTAACAGAAGAAAAGAAGAAAGTATAAGAAAACCTATCAACTTTGGCCATAAATCATCCGCCGCAAATAATAACCGTAAAAATTGGCTGCCTTATTTGGATTTAGTCGCGATGGATTCTGGTCGAGTGAATTTCATGGATAAGAGAGATGGTTTAGACGTAGTGGCATTATGTACTTAATCGTTGCAAAGATTTTAAAATACTAAAATGATGATGAAGATTTTCTTCATTTTAATGAGAATATTGAAAAGTACAAAATTTAATTCAACTTAAATTTTTCTTCAACTAAATCGCTTTACAAAATAAATTACGATTTTTAGGTAAGACATTTTCTAAAATTAAAATTATAAAAAATATATATTAGGTGAATATGTTATCGTTTTGACATAAATCTCAATGGTTAAATTACATCCACTCGACTAACGCTAACCAAAAAAAAATCACATGAACAAAAATTGTAATTTAATGGTAAGTGATTTTGGTTTTGCTAGGCCGAGAACGATTTTACAACATATTAAGTTATCACAATATCAAATACAGTCCATGGACTTTTATTGAGCTACCATGTTATAAATGCATGGTATATTACTTATATATTGATAAAGTTCATGAATAGAACATCTCTAATGTTTGCAAAAAATCATATTTATCAAATAGACTTATTTACTTATATTGATGGAGTTTATGCATACAAATTCTTTGTACATCACTAAAAACCATGTCCATCAAATGCACTTATTAAAAAAGTTAAAATTACTTTTAGTATAATTCAAGGTTCAGCCTTTCCGGAACATGTGATGAATTTGTGGATCTTGTAGTTGCATGGTACATTGGAAAAAAATCTGATTTGGTGTTTACAAAGTCAAGCTCATAAAATATTTGAAAAGATACATTAAACAAAAAGACATAGTAGAATAAGTAGAAAATGCGGAAGAATACGAAGTTGGAGAATTCAAAAACAATAGACGGTCACGAAAAAAATCGAAAGAAAAAAAAAAACAAAGAAGACGAAGATGTGGAAGCCCCTTGGCCCAATCAGGGGCGGAGGCAGGTGAAGACCTCCCAGGGCAGTTGCCCACCATGTTTTTTTTGTGTGTGTTATTGCTTAAAGTTTTTTTTCCCCTCTTGGTATATGATTTTATGTACCATTGCCCCGGGTAAAAATAGGTTCTAGATCCGCCACTGGGCCCAATGGTTGATCAAGAGTTTACTAATGCTTTTACACCAGGAGAACTGGGTTTCAAATTTCTGTGTGTTTGTAGTACTTTTTGCCAGATTACAATAAGACGAGGGAGAAACATCACATGATCAATATGACGTTTCCGTTTATTTTAATATTCATTTTTAGTCTTTGGTGCATCTTTGTGTGTGGGGTTGTTTAGCCCACTTTTCTAGCTGTCTGTTGTGATTTTGTCTTGGTTGCTAGTGATGATTGATTGATAGTTCTTGGTGGGAGTTATTTTTAGGTTTTTTGAGCTAATTTTTGATTTTAAATAACTTCTAACAAGATTAATGTATATATTTTTCTTTTTAATAAAAATTTAAGGATTTAGGAGAAGATAAGGAACGATGACACACATGCAACAACTTCTCAAGTTAGAGATGCATAATAGTGATGCCGTCTTATTTTTATTTATATTATGACTGATGTTTTCGTTATTGTTTTGGAATATTCTTATTTTTTTGTGTTCAGATTTGTAGATTATTTTATCTATTTATTATTCTAATATTATTATATATTTACGAAAGAAATGATTCATTTTTGTTAATTATTATATTATGAAGGATTCATTTTTGTTACTATAATCTAAAATTACGTATAAGTTAAGAGAATTGTGTAATATTTATGCATAATCAACATTGATATACACAATCATTCGGTTTTATCGTTTTTATAGCGCTATATTTAGTTAGAACAATTAGACAATTGATTATAATGTCAATTTTGGATAATACACTAGAATCTTTTTCGTTATTAAACTTAGAAAACATCATGCCCGCAGTCTACGAGACTAATGTATATATCTTTTATTTTAAACAAAATTTTAGGATTTGGAACAAGATTAGGGAGGAAACACATGGAACAACTCCCCAAGTTAAAGATGCATAATATATAATATTCCTTTTAAATCATTTAGTAGTAATGTCGTCTTAATTTTATTTGTGTTTTCGCTATTATTATTCAATATTTTAATTTTGTCTGTTTACGGATTTAGTAATTCTTTTATGCATTTATTCAAAAATTATTTTGTTTTATGAAGATTCCATTCTTTGTTATTAGCGTCTAAATTTATAATATTAAGCATGATATTAATTTGGATCATAGATTTAGGAGGGAGTATACCCGCGCTTGGGATACAAACGAAAGTTTTTTTTTTTTTGATTATGAAATACTTTTGTCGTTTTTAGATTTTTGTTGAAGACATATCGTGGATCGGTGATAAATTATAATTATAAAAAGTTTTATTTCTTTGATTATGAAATACTTTTGGCGTTTTTAGATTTTTGTTGAAGACAGATCGTGGATCGGTGATTAATTAATAATTATAAAAAGTTTTATTTTTTTAATTAATCATCGTTTATATTACCCTATGTTTTTCTTTTTTTTTTGAATTATTCTTATTTAGTTTGTGTTTGATTATATGAACTATTTGTAATTATATTTTTCGACTGAACATTTGCAAGGTTAAGTAAAAAATTTAATATGAAATCACGTCCGCGCATGGCGCTGGCAGCCACCTAGTATAATTAAAATAATATTATAAGATTATTAAAATACTAAAATATTAAATAAAAAGTAAAGCTAAAGTAAATCTTTAAGCCGTATTATTAAAAAAAAAAGTTGGTCTCACATATATGATATGAGTAGACCAATTATGAAGATCATGGTACGGTTAGGATTGAGATTACCGGGTAGAACATAATTTACATTCAAGCTCAAGTTTGTTTTGACTCTTGCATATAAATACGTACGATTGCTCATATATATATATAAGAGTGGTTTACGGAATTAGGCACTTTAGCAAGATTTCTTACGGAAGTAGGCACTTTCAACTATTTGGGCACTTTAGACTCATTTCTTGTAAGTGAAAAACCCAATTTGTTCCTCAGTAAATTTGAGATAAATAGTGAGTTTTGTTTGTTACTTGAGAGAGGTATGCGGTCGAGGGAATAGTAGTTCCGACAAAATCCTCCGGCAATAAACAGTGCGAGTATAACCCCGATCGGGTTGCCGGGTAGGTTGGAAAAAAGATAGAGTTGTTGCCGATAGATCGAGTTTCCGGCTAGACTGAGCTATACGCAAAAGAGCATTTTTGTTTTGTTCAACTCGACGTAGTTGAAGTCGGTAAAGATTTATGATGGGGATAAATTTGATTATTGGTAGACAGCTGAATGAGAGCAACTATCTTAAGAATAAGTCCGGCGAGCAGTTATTCCAGCGAGAAACAACGATATTGCAATTTGGGATTCTTATGAAACATCCCTGCGACGACTGTTTTCGGTTTCAATAAATTTGTATTTCTGGATGCGGATCCGTGCGACGACTGTTTTCTAATAGCATGGGGAACAATAGGGAATGTTGGATCTGGAATGGTTGATGTGAAATTTGAGAAACGAAATTTGGAATGTTATATGTGGGAACATGGTAGTGGATGATGACATATGGATAGGAAGAGGGTAGTGGAACTGGGCATTCGTTGATGACATATGAATAGGGGCACGACTAAAAAATGCTGGTGGATTAGGTACCATGTACAATGAGTTATGGATAGTAATTGAAACGATATATGGTTCACTACAAGAAATTGGGGTTTTGATAGCAGTAGAGGATAGCGTTTTTTACATTTCTTCTATGGTTGACATATACCTCAGTTTTAGATAGCGTTTGCATTTTGGCAAACGCTATGTTTGGTTGATCTGATTCTAATTTTGCGAACGCTTTTTAGAAACATAGTATAAATAGCATTGATTAGTTTTGAAACGCTATGCATAATTGAGGCAGAAAAATAATTCATTTGCCCGCTAAATACTTACCAGAACAAATAAGCTCCCAAATTTTCATTCTCCCTCTCACTCTAGTTTCAGTTTCCCTCTCTCTTTTTTTTCATTCTAATCTAACAAAATTTCTTAATTTTTTTCTTTTCACAAAGAACCATTCTCTGCTAGGTTCAGATCTCCTCCGAAATCTTCCTTAACCGCGATTCCATAAACAAACTGCAAAGTTCCTCTGAAATCTTCCTCCGAATTCTTCCTCATTCTCCTCCGTCAAGCCTCCAGTGGAGATGAAATCTCTGAAGGCGACCTCCTCTCTCTCGGAGCTTCTCGATCCAAGCCCATATCTCTGTCGATTTAGGTTTTTCACCAGTGTCGGAAGTTGGTGAATGCTCCGGCGAGAGATTCCCTGAGCCAACGGCTTGGGCGTAGATCTGCAAGTAGTAAAAAAATAATAAGGTTCCTCTTTCACCACCTCCGTTCAACAACAGTCGGAGAATAATAAGGTTCCTCTTTCACCTCACTTCTCCTTCTCTACAATCAATCAAAACCGCTTACGTTTTGTTGGGTAAAATGCGATGATTGCAGGGAGAGAGCAGCAAGTACTACTTCCTGATTGCGAACGCTAAATTCATGCTTGACGAAGAGGAACACTTCCAGGAGCAATTGTTTGAACGTCTTCAATACTACGGAGAGCGTGACAAGGAGCTAGACTTCTGGCTTGTCATTGAGCCCAAATTCCTTGATAAGTTCCCCAAAATCACTCAAAGACTCCGTCACCCTGCCGTCGCTAAGTCTCTGGATGAAACCTTGGCCTGTAAACCCATTTTTTTCTCTCTTTGTTGGCAGGTTTATGAAGTTAAGATTGGATCGAGTTCTAGCTGAATCATTTGAAGCTAAGTCTCTGGATGAAGCCTTGGCCTCCAATCCTGCTACTCTAGAGTTCGATCAGCCTCCAATCATTTTAGAACTCCCGTAGGACCCCTTTTTAATATAACATCTCAACCATCCGTTATGAAGTAAATGCTGTGGATGGAAGGGTTTAGAATAAGACAACTGGCTGGGAGGTAGATACTGAAAAGTAGCATTTTTTGTGATAAAGCAAGGGTAAGAGTGAACTAGGTTGTGTGGGTAAATCTGTGTTTTAGCTGTAGTGATCACGTTTCTATGCTGCTAGCAGAAAAAGCCAGATGGTTGAAGAGGTACGTTAAGCTGTTTATGTAAACGTGAACGTGGATATGAGAAATGTGTACTGACTAATTTTGTTGTAGATGGCTGTGGATGAACAATGTCTGGTCATTGCCAGCAAGTGGATGTGTTCGGCTGATGGGAGGTGGGACTTCCATATAGATAAGAAGATGATGTCCAGAGTGGTGCTTCCGGGATGGCATTACTTTGGATGAGCTGAAGAAAAATGTGTTGGCTGAATTTTTCGTGGATGGAGGTGTTGGGATGAAAGCGGCGTTGAGCTATTGGCCGCCAAATAGCACGGAGTTAGCAACCGGTATATGTACGCCCACTACAAGAAAACATGCTAGAACCGACGGTCAAATCCGTCGGAAATGGTCATTTCCGAGGGATTTCCGACGGATTTTGGCCGTCGGTTCTATTTCGTCGGAAAAAATAATCCGTCGGAAATCCCTCAGATATTTCCGACGGATTTCCGAGGGAGACATTTACCGACGGATTTTCTGAGGCACAATCCGTCGGGGATAAATTCGACGGATTTCCGAGGACAAATCCGAGGGTACAATTTCCGAGGGATTTCCGACGGATTAAAAAATTAAAACAAAAATATAAAATTAATTTATTTAATTTGTAATATATTTTTTTAAATAAAATATTGATTAAATTAAATAATTTTAAACGTAAATAGAAAATTAATTATGTAATTAAATTACAAAAACATAATTTTTAAAAGTTTTTGAAATTTGAAAAATTACAAAAAAAAAAAAAATTGAAATCAAAACGACGGGTAATCATCGAATTTAGATGCGGACCACGCGTCCATCTTGTCGCTCTTCGTTTTCTGAGTCGATAGCTCGTCCTCCAAAACCGTGACCTTCTGCTGGAGCTCTTCGTTTTGACGGATGAGTTCTGGATCCATCGAGAAACCGGCCGAAGAAGATTCACGTTGGGTCGCAAGCTTACCCAACCCCGGCCGACGACATTTTTTAACGGGTACCTCCTACGAAAACAATTAAAAACTTTAGAATTTTTTATTAACAAATAATCATCTAAATTGAAATAATAATCTATATTTTTTACTTACCTCGAGGACTAGGTTGTTCATCTCGGCCCAAGTGATTTCGTTGGATCCGGTGTAGCCAGCCTGCGATCTCTGGGTGAGAATCTCGTCTTGCACCTTCGTCATCTTTTCGACTATCTCCTTGATGGCTACATCGTCAATTCGGCCCACCTTCTTGTTGGTGTGCGTCCTCACCATCACTTGCAGAAGATCGGGAGCTTCGCCGTATTCCTCCGTCTACAAAATAAATAAAACCGTTAAAGATAATCGTTTTCTTATAAAAAAAAAGAACTAAAAACCCCAAAAATACTTACCATTTCGATTTTGGTTGTCAAGAAGCTCTTTGCCCCGTTGTTGTGGATAGCTTCTCCCTTCCCGCCTCGGCGACTCTTCCGGTTCTGGGAGTTAGTCTGAGATAGAGTTATGGTCTTCTCCTTTTGCCAATACGGGATGTATTCCGTATACACATCATTGTTTAAGCCTTTTGGCTTATCTTTCCCCTTTTTCCAAGCTTTATTCCACTCGTTCATGTGGCGCGAGAATTGCGTCCTAGACTCCTTATATAATTCCGTCTCCACCGTCTTTGTGATCGTATGGTTCCAAATAAACTCTTGCTACAAAAAAGAAATAGAAATATAGATGTTAACAAAATCTCAAAATATATTACAAAAAATAAATAAAGATTTACGTACTTACCGCAAACGTACGAAACCACATGTTTTGTTCGTCTGCCGGAACCTCCAAAAATTTCAGGTATGGTTTGTCGAGGATGCTGTGCAACATCTTAAGAACCGACTTGCTGATGCCATTCCCGAAGATTCCAAACCTATGAAAAAACAAATTAAAGAACGGTTATCAAATCTAAAAAATAATTAATTAAGAAAAAAAAATGATTACCAAGTAGATCTCGGAATCCGGAGTTCCGGATCGAGAACTTTGAGTAGTTCTCGTCCCGGCTGTTGAACGAGCTCCTCGATGGTCATGATCCTCAGTTGAGCTACACTCTCTGTGTCCGAAACAGTACTCTGGCTAGGACATGCGTCAGTACCCCTTGACGGTCTTGATCGAATCTACCGTAAGACCTACAAAAAATAAAAACGCGATCGATGAGAAAACATTTAACTAAACATAAATATTTTTCTAAAAAACCAAAATTTTGTTTCAAAAAATACTGAAATAAAAATTGTTTATTAAAAAAACAATTTCGTAAAACTATTTTAATAAATAAATATATAAAAATGTTTAAAAAAATATATTTATGAAAAACGTTTTAAAAAAATATAATTTATAAAAACGTTTAAAAAAATATAATTAAAAAATTGTTTAAAAAAATATATTTATAAAACAGTTTTTTATAAATTATATTTATTAAAAACGTTTTTCACAATATAAAAAATATAATAACAAAAACCTTTTTTATAAAATATATTTTATATAAATGTTATTTAATTAAATCTAATAATTCTAAAAATTTTAAAATACACTAATCTAAAATATGAACACATATTCAAACATAATAAAAAAAAATCACAAATCCACAAAAACCAACGTAATCTAACAACTTATTCTAACAACCTAATCTAATTAACAATCTAACAACCTAATCTAATTCCACAAATTCCAAAAAAAATCATCCTAATCTAATCTAACAACATCCTAATCTAAAAATTTATAATTATACAAACTTACATTTGTTGGTTTGAGGGAATGTCGGGGAGAGAGAGAAGTGTAGAAACAAGTAGAGAAGAAGAAGAAGAAGAGAAGAAGAAGAAGAACAGATGAGATGAAGAAAACAAGAGAAGAGAAGAAGATAGATTATGCAGTCGGCGGAGATTGAGAGAGAAGAGCGATGGTTTCAGATATTTATAAGGATTTCCGACGGACTCCCTCCCTCGGGAATCCGTCGGAAACACATTTCAATTAACTGCTTCGATTTTTCTCTTTTTTGTTTGGCGGTTTAATTTCACGGGTGAAATTTCAGGACTCGTCGGAAATCCGGCGGAAATTTCCGAGGGATTTATGACGGATTCTGACGGTTTAGGGTTTATATTATGAAGTTTTCATTAATTTTAGTGTTTAATAACCATTAGTGTTATATACTACATAAGAAAATCCTTAGAAAACAAGCAAAAACAAGTTATTTGGGAGTTCGTAAAAATCGATCGATGAACGTGTTCAAGCATTCATAAAAAAAATAGAACATCTAAGGACATTTACGGGGTTGCTCCGGGTTTGAACTAAAAAGTTTAAAACGTATGATTTTTAAAAACATTTCACATAAACTAGTGTATATTTGTTACTTCTACATCTATGAAGACCTAACAACTTCAAAATCTCGCAAATTTGAGGTTTTATTCCCTAAGCCGTCGGAAATCCGTCAGAAATTTCCGAGGGAATTATGACGGATTTAAGGATTTTCAGTTCGAATGTCTCGGCTGAATTCAAAACTGTCTCGGCTAAAACTGAACTGTCTCGGCTAAAACTGATACTGGTCGTATCTGTCGGAAATCCCTCGGAAATTTCCTATATTAATTATGTTTAATTTTCGATACTTTACTATATTAATTATGTTTAATTTTCGTTAAGAAAGATAGGTTTTTATTTCATAAAAAGTGAAAACATTAATTATACATAGATAAGTAAAATATATTACATAAAATTCATTATTCGGAGTCCGATGAATAATCTAACGTAGCTGAATCGGAGTCCTCGTCAAATTCACCGATCTCTTCCTCTGAATCCTCAAATACCTCGTAATTCCCGTCCATGGTGAAATCATCCACGAGATCAACTTCAAGAGAATGCACGAAACGCATCATTCATCATCTGAATGTAACCTGTGTTTACATATACTTCTTGTGTTGGTTCCTCTAACCTAGTACCCGAAGTACTACCAAACCTATCTGATGTGCTACCATAGTATTGCACCATTGAATCTTTCTCCGTGGGTATACCAAATCTTGTAACCAGGCATAAATCTATTCCTATATAAGTGCTTCCTTACATCCCTAACTGAGACTAATATATGATTCCGACATTTAGTACAAGGACAATACATTTTACCGTATTCCGATGTCATGCTATTGTTTGACGCAAAGTTCATGAACTCCTCCACACATTGTGCGAACTCATCCGTCAATTCCCCCGTCGCGGGATCACGCAGAGGTTTGTCCATTCACGATCGAAAATAAGACATTGTGTAATTTTGTTTTTTGTTGTTGTGAATGAGGGGAGGAGTATTTATAGAGAAATGTTTGTTTGTTCTCTGCAACTATACACAACAATCTTCAAAATACCAAAGACAAACACACGAATTAAACATTGGAACAACCTAGGAACAAAGACATGTGAAAAGGCAAGGAATGTTTACAAAGTTGTAAAACAATTGTAATCCAGCGGAAACATTCCAAACCGTTTACAAACAAAGCAAGAAACGTATATACAAGGGGATAAGTATTTACGAAGCGAGAATATATATATTCCCTCGGAAATCCGTCAGAATTTTCCGAGTGATTTCCGACGGCCGTTCCGAGGGATTAATTTTCCTCGGAAATCGGTCGGAATTTTCCGACGGATTACCAGCCGTCGAAAATCCCTCGGAATATTCTGACCGATTTCTGAGGGAATACAGGTTCGTCGATATTCCCTCGGAAATCCGTCGGAATATTCCGAGGGATATCCGACGGCTGGTAATCCGTCGGAAAATCTCGACCAATTTTCGACGGAAATCAATCCCTCGGAATGGCCTTGTTATGCCCTCTGTATTCCGTCGGAAATTTCCGACGGTTTAAAACCCGTTGGAAATGCCGTCGAAAATCCGGGTGTTTTCTTGTAGTGGCCTCCGGTACTGGTGACAAGCCAAGCGGCCATATCTTACTATGTAAACCATTTTTGGGTCAACACAGCTGTTAATCTATTTGTCGGGTTTGAAAGTGAACCGAAGAGTACGGTTCTATCTGAGGAGTTTGGAGCAGGTTACACCATACTGGTGACGGTGAAGAAGCGGCATTGTGTTATCGAGGAAGGTTGTGCGTCAGGCAAAGGTTATTTTTTGAGCGTGGGGTCTAAAACACATCCAGAGGAAGTGTGTGATGATGATCTTTTGAACCATTTCGAGGAATTTGAAGTGAATCTTAGAAGAGATAGGGGTAAAGGTAGACAGAGCTCTGAAACGGATGATACTGTTGATTCAGAATCTGAGGATGAGGAGCCATATGATAGTGAGACGGATGCTTCGTTTGAGGTAGACATAAACCACCGAGAGTATGATAAAGACTTTTGGGAACCTTTTCTAGATGAGCAATATGTAGGTTCTAATGCGGCGAATATAATGTGTGATGACGTTGAGCCGTCTTCTGTGCCATCAGTTGTTTTGGGCTCTACGACTGATGCATTTGATCAATCGGAGTTAGTTGGCTCGAATTCACAAACAAATGGTATGGGGGGGGGGGAGACGAGGACACATGGATACGCTGCACTGGATATAGCGTCGGTGGACGTGGAAGACTTTGACATACCCCCGATGTTTGATGACACACTTTATGAAAGTGCTGAAATTCTTGATTTGGATAATGTTGATGAAATGGATGACTGTGTAAGCGTGAGGAAGGTGTATGCATCGAAGGAAGATTGCAAGATTGCGCTAGCTATATACGCCATAAAAGGGATGTTCCATTTTAAGCAGACTCGAACAAAATGTCATTATTTTGTTTTGAGTTGTATTGATAGTCGTTGTGATTGGAGTATCAGGGCGCGAGAGCTTAAGCATAGTGGGTATTACGAGATAGTTGATGCGAAACTTAAACACACCTGTGACATAGAGACCAGGAATGGTTTCAAAGTGAAGACATCTTATCGAGTTATTGATGCTGTGTACAAAGCTAAATATGGAGATCCTGTGAATGGGTCGAAAGCTAGGCAATTGCAGAAACTTTTCCGAGAAGATTTGCGTATAAATGCTTCTGATATGAAGTGTTATAGGGCAAAGGAAAGTTCTATTAATGAAGTGAGAGGGTCAGATGATGAGTCTTACAAGAAGTTGCCTGAGTACCTCCACATGCTGAAAGTTGCAAATCCCGGGACGGTGGCTGATTTGGAAACAGATATGGACGAGAACGGGTTGGTAAGGTTTAAGTATGTCTTCTTGGCATTCAGTGCCTCTATAGTTGGATTCCGACGGTTAAGGCACGTAATTGTGTTGGATGGGACCCACTTAGGAGGGAGATATAAGGGTATGTTGCTGACTGCCAGTGGGCAGGACATAAACTTTCAGGTATATCCATTAGCGTACGCTGTGGTTGATGGAGAGAACGACGAATCGTGGACATGGTTTTTACGGAAAGTAGAGCGTTTGTTGGCGGACAGCAGGAACCTCACCATCATCTCAGATAGGCATTTGTCCATAAAGTCTGCGATAAAGTTAGTGTATCCGCGGGCGCGCCATGGAGCGTGTATTGTGCATTTGCAACGGAACGTGACGTCTAGGTTTAAGAATAAGGGGCTGTCTAAACTGGTTGGCATGGCTGCATTTGCTTTTAGGGTAGGAGGTTTTCGAGCTGTGTATAACCAGATTAAAGCGGTGAATGGAAAATGTGCGAAATACCTAGAGAAAATTGGGATTGCCCATTGGAGTTGAACACATTTTAAAGGGGAACGCTATAACATGATGATTAGTAATGTTGCTGAACAGCTTAATAAGGCTTTGTTGAAGGGAAGGAATTCTCCTATATTGGAGTTACTGCAGTTTATTCAGTCAGTGATGACTAGATGGTTCAACGCACGCCGAAAGAAGTCGCAAAGACATAGAGGGAGCGTGACACATGAAGTTGACAAACAGATGAGTAAGAATCTTGAATTGTTGAAAGGCAGTAAAATAAATAGTATTTCTAGTTGGAGTTTACAGATTGTAGGATTGTTTGGGGAGAAGCATAACGTCCTACTAAAAGACCATAAATGTACGTGTATGATGTACGAAAGATTGAAGATTCCCTGTAGACATGCCCTTATGGCTGCAGATACCGTGGGCCTTCCGTATGGATCTTTGGTGGGTGAGTGCTACCGAACGAACACTTGGCGTGAGACATACAAAGGTGTAATTAGCCCGGAAGGTGACCCAAAGGATGCTGACATTCCCCCTGAAGTAAGCAATTTAGTGTTGCAACCCCCAAGAACAAGAAGGCCGGTTGGACGACGAAAGGAAGGACGATACACATCGAAAGGAGAAATTTGGGTTAGCATGATTATGTTGTATTAATAATTTGTGTATGAAATTAGGATGGCCATTAATGTGAATTTAATTATAATTGTGTCAATCGTTATGTAGGCGAAGAAAGCAAAGCCTAGCAGGTGTTCAAGTTGCGGGTTGGTTGGACACAATAGGACCAGATGTACGAATCCCATATATGCAAGGTGGTTTGGTTTGTAGCTGTAATTTGTAATTTTGTTTTTCTCTTAATTTTGGTGGAACCTAAAGTGAGCATAGGTGTTTTGGGTGTTTTTGATGTAGCAGCAAATGTGATATGTTTCATTGTTGTCTTTTGAGGAAACCACTTATATGGTTTGTAATGTGTCCGAAATTGGTATGCGGATATCATTTTAGTAAAATTAGGATGAGGAAGGCGTGTGTGGATAGAAATGTGTGGATTGTATTTCTGTGGACAGCGTATTGTGGATGGTTCTGGCAATATTAGGTTTGCAGATAATTTTATTGTGGATGGGTGAGGACATGAGATATATGTTTGTGGATATGGGAGTGTGGATTGTTTAATATAAGATATGGTTGGATCAATTTGTATGGTTAGTGGTCGTTTGGAATGAGTCGCATTGTATGTGGATATGACAATGTAGTTGCTAAAATATGGAGAAAACATTATAAACATTAGACAAAAAGTTCAGAAATAACAACATACCGGTATACATACATTGGATCCCAAAAGATAAGAAAAACGAACAAAAAGAGTGGATCCAAAACCATTGTTGATAGGCACAGTAAGGATAACATCATGAACATCATTATTAGAAAGAAAAATAAACGAAATCATCATAAAAAAAGCGAGGGTTGCACCAGAGAGAAAAACAAGAACAAAGGCTTATATGGAAGTATCCGGGGACGAACACCTTTAGTACCTTGTAGCTTCAAAACCATCGTCTTCAAATCATGGTAGTCATGACCCCCTACCCTGGCCAATTCCCATAGGTTGGCTCTGTCAGAACGAGCCTGGTGCTTCAGCTTCAATACCATAGTCGTTAGTCCAGTGCAGTGTTGACCACCTACCCTCTGAAGTTCCAGAAGTTGGACGATGTCAGCACGAGTTTGTAGTACATTACACCACATGACTGGCGGATTGACGTAAGCACCTTTGTCATCCCTAGAGAAGTAATTTTGACGACCCTTGATGGCATCCAATTCTGTGCCCAGGTATGTGAGCTCCTCGATAACCGCCTCATCCCAACATTTCATCATGTTACACCCCCCATCCTAGAGAATAATCACAATCGCATTAAACCCAAAGTATGGCGTAATATAAATATAAATTGCCATATATTTACTTCTCTCATCGGGCAAACAAAGAATTTTGTGGCCATGTAACCATCAGCGTTGGACGTGGTGACCGTTGCTCCCTGGCCACAATAACATAACGAGGGGATGCCTCTCTCTGGATACATGTCCACTGAGTTGATGCTTGCCTTCGAGGATGAGCTGGAACTGTGGGTGCAATGCATTGTATAAGAAAAGAACGGTTTATGGTATTCCGAGATACATAGATTAGGGACCCCCGATGTTGTTTCTCTAAAAGAGTATCTCGGAATACCCTAAACCGTTTTTTTCTTTTAGAGAAACAACATCGGGGGTCCCTAATCTCCGTATCTCGGAATGTGAAAACCTAATTTTTTGGTTGGGGGTATTTAGGTAAAACACTAAAGCGTGTATCCCCCCGTTGCGCATCCACTTGTCGGTGTCCACGCGGGTTGGTTCGTCTATAGTTTACTTTTTTGCGAGGCTGGGGAACCAGACGAGTGTGTATCCACTAATGCGCATCAAAGAAAACGATTCCTATATTGTATCTCCCAATGAATGAGTAAATGTAATTTAGTATCCAATTAAGCGTATCCAATATTCCGTATATACGAGGTACCGTATAGTTTCCGGGATAAACCTTTGAAATTGGAGACATATCTAGGATCAAGTAACGTATAAATAAGTGAAGTGACATTTCAGATGTAGCGCGAAATATCCACGTTAGGATATCAACAGATACGAAACGAAAGTTACACTAAATTGATATATCATAGTTTTTACCCCTTTGAAGCCATGATTTAAGTCCATTTTATAGTCTTTCTAGTATTTTGGAGTTTTTAGAGTCTTTTACAGGTTTTAGCACGTTTGGAGCATAATTGGAGATACTGGAGCTTTCTGGAGCATTCTGGAGTAAAGCAGAAGTTCGTGTTGCTGAGAACCCGATTTGAAGCATCAGTATCGATCGATACTGCCTACTATCGATCGATACCCATCGCAGATGACACGACCCGCGACTTTTCCAAGAGTTGAAGAATTGCAGAATTGCCCCAGAAGACTTTATTATTTACAAGAAGGCCCAAAACATGATTTAGGTTATTTAATAGGATTTTACAGCCAGTTCGTTGGCTACGCTTTAATTTATTCTAGATTTGTGAGAGAGCTTTTGAAGGGAGACAAGTCTGAAACTCTGTTTGTCCGAGAGAAGATTTCGAACCCTCTTATTACTATTTCTATTTTATTTGATGATTTATTCAAACATGTTTATTGCTTCAATCTCCATGTCTGAGTAGATCCACTTTAGGTTTAGGGTTTTCTCACAGGGATTTCTTTGAATGCTAGGTTGATTTATTGTTAGGGTTCATAATCTGAATTAGTTCTTCGCTTTAGGTTGTTCTCAAAGCTAATTCTAGATTGATAACCTAGAACTTAGATATTAGGTTAATCGATTAGGCACGACAGTGCAATTGAGTAATCTGATAGAACTTAAGGTGAGCAAATTGATTATTCGCAAAGAGATTTGGTTTAATTGATTTGTGAACATATCAAACCTGAACTTTAAGGCTGATTTAATCTTAGGAATTTGCAAAGAGATTTGGGATTATGAAGTTTAGATTTAGATAATTCTCGCAACGACAGTTGGTCAATTATACTTTAGTGATTTGAGTTTTAGAATCGTGCATAACCTGAACCCTGATTAGTTAGTTTATCTGCATTCACTGATTTCCTGAGAAATACCCTAGGCCTATATTCTCTCCATCGAATTTACAACTCTTTTATTGTTTATTGCTTTCGTTTCATCTGATTCTCTTAGCTTGATTCGATACTATACAATCTATTGTGCAATTTCTCTGAGTTCTTGTATTCGACCCCTTATATACTGCAGCAACTGCTTTAGTACTTTTTATGGTATTAATTTGAGCATATCAAATTTGGCGCCATTGCCGGGGACACAATTTTGCCATTAGATTTTAGCTGTCGAGTGTCGACTAAGTTCGTCGGTATCGATCGATACTACCTTGTATCGGTCGATACTCGTCGTTTTCTTTTGTTGATATCGATCGACACCGCTTGGTATCGATCGATACTCATCACGTTTTTGTTACTAACGTTCTTGAATTTTGTGTTTCGAAAACCAAAAGTAGAATCAAAGTAATGAAAGCTTCGCCATAAAAGTGGCTGAAAAACCTAATTATAATGCTAAAACACGTTATGGGGCTTTTTGTAAATAATAAAGTCTTCTGGGGCAATTCTGCAATTCTTCAACTCTTGGAAAAGTCGCGGGTCGTGTCTGCTGCGATGGGTATCGATCGATACTAGGCAGTATCGATCGATACTGATGCTTCAAATCGGGTACTCAGCAACACGAACTTCTGCTTTGCTCTAGAATGCTCCAGAAAGCTCCAGTATCTCCAATTATGCTCCAAACATGCTAAAACCTGTAAAAGACTCGAAAAGACTCCAAAATACTAGAAAGACTCTATAAAACGGACTTATATCATGGCCTAAAAGGGGTAAAAACTATGATATATCAACTCCCCCAGACTTAGCCTTTGCTTGCCCACAAGCAAATAGAAGACTAAACCAGAGAAAGAGGTTTGAAAACACGGAGACTCACCTATTCAGGAACCATCGCAAAGATCCTTTTCCCAAGCACCCAAATGTCACCTAACCAGCTTTTGATCTAACCACCATGTACTTCTCCGTAAACATTCGCAGCTTTTCCAGACTCCACACATTATCTCGCAGAATTGTTCAAATAAAGCCCTCATCGCCAGTTTCATCGCTGCAACCAATTTTCAAGAACCTTCTAGTTTCTTTACCATACAATATCATGACAAGGAACCATCCAATTTCACACTTTTTGTATCACTTTCTCTCCCCCAGACTAATTTCTTATTATGTTCTCTCTTCTTCTTTTTTAGATCTGCATATACACATCAAGGTCCGAAACGCGAGTATTGATGGTGTTTACCACCGAATCCCCGGTTCTTCCCTCTCTATGTATCAAAGGTTTAGGCGAATAGTAGTATCACGGGAAATTTTCCTAACCTCGCTTTCAACCTTTGTGTGATCATTCCCTCTTAAGTAGTATAATGGGATCGCTGAAAATTTTCCTAACCCTTTACTCAGAAGAAAATCATTTCATCTTTTATGCTCTTATTTATCAGCTTATAACAGGGGAGAGAGATACCGTTACTTTAAACATATGGGTTCCTTTGTCAGATATGAATGATGAATCAAGCTCTGTAAACACTAACCACATCGATGAAGTTCTAAAATTTGGCTCAGGCTTCAGAAGAACTCTGCTGGAGACATGGATGTTTTCTAGTCAACTGTTCACTCAAAAATAGAATCAAAACAACAATTCAAGCACATGATCATCATTTCCAACAAGTTTTGACTCAATAAAACGTTTTTGACTCGATAAAACAACAGACTATAAGAAAAACAAACACAATGTCAGCAGACACCTCCCCCAGACTCGAACAACACTGTCCCCAGTGTTATCTAACCTAGAGTAGGTAAAAGAAAACAAAAGAACATAATAGAATTAAGAAAAACAAGAAGTTACCGTGCTGGAACATCTGGTATCGACCGACACACGGCCTGGTATCGATCGATACCAGGCTTAAGTCGACATGATGAAACGTCTCATTCGCGATTGGTGTCGACCGATACCAATATGGTATCGATCGATACTCAGGCGATTTCGAGTTTTGCTCCTTGTTTATCCTGACACAAACACAGAACGAAAAAGAAAAAGAAAATTGACACATAAGCATACTTACCAGTGTGTTGCCTCCCACCAAGCGCTCGTTTAAAGTCAGTAGCTTGACTTTTCAGACGATCAGTCTGTGGAAGATTGAGAGCTGGACCGAGACCTTGACGGTCAGACAGACGAGCATTGGAATAGGTGAGAGTCCTCAGCTTTGCTTCTTCAGTGTCCCAGTACTGAGTCATTGTATTCCAGAGCGTGTCATCGATCCAATTAGGTCGCTCTCGACTAGTCCTCGCACTGCTAACCATGTCCTTCATCCGGCGTTGACAGATTTCATCAAAATACTCTTTAACGGTCCCTGTTATCAAGGGATCCCAGGTGTGGGTTTTCTACATTACAAAGACAACAGAATGTTAGTGAAAACATCAGAAGCAAACCTATATGACAGAAAACATCACACTGCTATAGAACAGAAAACTATATGACTTCGGCCCTGACACTGTTCTTGTCTCTCCCGAGGCACACATGTCCAGCTATATTAGGGACCATCAAATTTGTTGGTAAACACTTTAGTGATTTTCCTAACCAGTTTCGATCCCATGTCGCGATTAAACCTGCAAAAACATACATGAAATAAAGCAAACGTTTATTTAACTTAAGACTTAAAAACACATGAAACCAGAAGACCTAAGACATAAAACCAAAGACAGACACAATAAAGACACAAACACATTCAAACACAGACATGAAACACATTTCAGAGAACTAAGACCTAAGACCTAAAACCAGAAGACCTAAGACCTAAGACTCCAGAGAACTAACACTAATAGACACATGAAACCAGACATGAAACAATTCTAATCAAACACATGAAACCAGACACAATTCTAATCAAAGCAAACACGTTCTAATCAAATCCATCAAACACATTCAAACACAGAGACAATTCAAATCAAAGACAGACACAATACATACACAAACACATTAAAACACAGACATGAAACACATTTCAGAGAACTAAGACCTAAGACCTAAAACCAGAAGAGCTAAGACCCAAGACCTAAAACCAGAAGACCTAAGACCTAAGATCTAAAACCAGAAGACCTAAGACCTAAGACTTCAGAGAACTAACACTAATAAACACATGAAACCAGACATGAAACACATTCAAAAACATTATAAACTAAGCTAGATTAACACATTTCTAAACACATTAAACTGTGTCTACGCTAAGACTCAAACACAAACAAAATTCTAATCAAACACAAACACAATTCTAATCAAATACTAGTAAACACATTCTAATCAAATCCATAAACACATTATACACACAGACACGATTCAATGCAGAATCACATTCAAACACAAAACACATTCTAACACAAAACACACAGAATCACATTATACAAGGGCAAGGTCATACCAGCTCGAGTTCGGCGTCGGTGTGGGAGAGAGGACAGTTGTAAACTTATCCCGGTCTGGCACCATAAGCAGTGCATTGAGAGCCCTTAGCGTGTCTTCCTGGAGATCCGGCAACACTGGAGATTCATCTTCGAAACTGTGTTCGTGAGAAGATGGATGACTCTGAGCCTGAGAGTTCTGATGTGGTGACGGTGGAGCCTCCAGTGGATCCGATTCAGGCGCACGGCGTTCTTCACTGTTGAAAAGTTGTTGTGGCGGTGGAAAGCTCCGGAAATCTGGTGCTGAGGTTGACGGTTGATTGTCGACGGCGACTTGAGGTGGTGTCGCCTGAGTCGGAGGAACTTGGGCAGCCGGCGTGATGTTATACTGCGGCGGAAGAGATCTCGGTGTTCGCAACATTGTCGGAGAGGGATTGTAACCTCCGCGTCTCTGAGAAAGATTGGGAGCGTGTTTTCTCTTCTGATTCTTACCCTTCTTAGCTTCTGGCATCGTCAGAGAATGGCAAGAAAAGAAGTATAAGAGATTCGAGAGGAGAAATCGAAGGAGAAGAAGATGAAATCGAAGGAGAAGAAGAGATTCGATAGGAGAAGAAGATGAAATCGAAGGGTTCGCGAAGAAGGACTCAGGGATTTAGGGCTTTCGTAGGTTTTTTTGTTTAATCTGAATAAATCAGGTCAACTTAATAATTTGTATGTGTGTTATAAACCGATTAAAGACTATGGCCTAATGGTAAAGACGCACACATGTTTCTCTACACCCGGGTACGAGTCCTGTGAAGGACAGATTTTGTTTTTTTTTCCAGATTTTGTTTTTTTTTCCAGAATACATCTGGTCGAGCCAAGATATCCCACAAAGTATGTGAGGAAGAAGTTTATGCGCGAGACGAGGAGGTTCTTCTGGGATGAGCCGTATCTATACAAGCACTGCTCAGATGGTATCTACAGAAGATGCGTTACAGAGTCTGAGGTGCCAGCAATTCTTTTTCATTGCCATGGATCTGAGTATGCTGGTCATTTTGCTACTTTCAAGACGGTGTCCAAAGTTCTTCAAGCAGGCTTCTGGTGGCCTACTATGTTCAGAAACGCACATGCTTATATCTCACAATGTGATGTCTGTCAGAGGAGAGGGAAGATCAACAAGAGACATGAGATGCCACAGAATTTCATCCTTGAGGTTGAAGTTTTCGATTGCTGGGGCATCGATTTTTTGGGTCCCTTTCCCTCGTCACACGAGAACAGATACATCCTTGTTGCTGTGGACTACGTGTCCAAATGGGTGGAGGCGATTGCTAGCAGAACCAATGATTCTTCGGTGGTTGTTAAGCTGTTTAAGACCATCATTTTCCCTCGATTTGGAGTACCTCAAATTGTGATAAGTGATGGTGGTTCTCACTTTATCAACAAGATTTTCGAGAGGTTGCTGAAGAAGTATGGTGTAAATCACCGCGTGGCTACTCCATTTCACCCTCAGACCAGTGGGCAAGTCGAAGTCTCTAACAGGCAGATCAAGGAAATTTTGGAGAAGACAGTGGGTGCTTCTAGGAAGGATTCGTTTAAGAAGGTGGATGACGCGCTATGGGATTACATGATTACTTTCAAGACACCACTGGGTACTACACCGTTCCACTTGTTGTACGGGAAAGCATGTCACCTTCCAGTGGAGATAGAGCACAAGGCTGCATGGGCGACGAAGTTGCTGAACTTTGACATCAAGCCTGCAGCAGATAGGAGATTGATTAAGCTGAACGAGTTGGATGAGATTAGGCACCACGCCTACGGGAACTTGAAGCTGTACAAGGAGAGAACTAAAGCCTATCATGATAAAAAGATCATCTCTAGACATTTCGAGCCGAACGACCAGGTACTTCTGTATAACTCTCGTTTGCAATTGTTTCCTGGTAAACTGCGTTCTCGTTGGTCAGGTCCGTTCACAATCAAGGAGGCCAGACCACATGGTGCTGTCGTGCTGATTAGTCCTACAGGCGATGAATTTACTGTTAATGGACAGAGGGTGAAACACTATTGGGCGAAAGCCGAGATTCCAACAGGTTAGATAATGCCTTTGGATGATGCACCCACAGCCTGAATGGCGTTACAGTCAAGCTAATGACGTTAAACGAGCGCTTGGTGGTAGGCAACCCACTGGTGAGTCTGTTTTTGAGTCGTTTTTCTTTTTATTTTTCGTTCTGTGTTTGTGTCAGATAAAAAAGGAGCAAAACTCAAAATCGCCTGAGTATCGATCGATACCATATTGGTATCGGCCGACACCGATCGCGAATGAGATGGTTCATCATGTCGATTTAAGCCTGGTATCAATTGATACCAGGCCGTGTGTCGATCGATACTAGATGTTCCAGCACGGTAACTTCTTGTTTTTCTTAATTCTATTCTGTTTTTTTTTGTTTTCTTTTACCTACTCTAGGCTAGATAACACTGGGGACAGTATTGTTTAAGTCTGGGGGAGGTGTTTGCTGACATTGTTTTTGTTTTTCTTAGAGTCAGTTGTTTTATCGAGTCAAAAACATTTTATTGAGTCAAAACTTGTTGGAGATGATGATCATGTGCTTGAATTGTTGTTTTGATTTTGTTTTTGAGTGACCAGTGTTGCAGGATCAGCTCTAGATCGACTAATGAAAAATCCAAGGACTGACCAGTTGACTAGAAAACATCCATGTCTCCAGCAGAGTTCTTCTGAAGCATAAGCCAAAATTTTGCACTTCATCAATGTGGTTAGTGTTTACAGAGCTTGATTCATCATTCATATCTGACAAAGGAACCCATATGTATAAAGTAATGGTATCTCTCTCCCCTTTTATAAGTTGATAAATAAGAGCATAAAAGATTAAATGATTTTCTTCTGAGTAGAGGGCTAGGAAAATTTCTAGCGATCCCATTATTCTAATTAAGAGGGAATGATCAGACAAAGGTTGAAAGCGAGGTTAGGAAAATTTCCCGTGATACCACTATTCGCCTAAACCTTTGATACATAGAGAGGGAAGAACCGGGGATTCGGTGGCAGACACCATCAATACTCGCGTTTCTGACCTTGATGTGTATATGCAGAACTAAAAAAAAAAGAGAGAACATAATAAGAAATAAGTCTGGGGGAGAGAAAGTGATACAAAAAGTGTGAAATTGGATGGTTCTTTGTCATGATATTGTATGGTAAAGAATCTAGAAGGTTCTTGAACATTGGCTGCAGCGATGAAACTGGTGATGAGGGCTTTATTTGAACAATGCTGAGAGATAATGTGTGGAGTCTGGAAAAGCTGCGAATGTCTATGGAGAAGTACATGGTGGTTAGATCAAAAGCTGGTTAGGTGACATTTGGATGCTTGGGAAAAGGATCTTTGCGATGGTTCCTGAGTAGGTGAGTCTCCTTGTTTTCAAACCTTTTTCTCTGGATTAGTCTTCTATTTGCTTGAGGGAAAGCAAAGGCTAAGTCTGGGGGAGTTGATATATCATGGTTTTTACCCCTTTTAAGCCATGATATAAGTCCGTTTTATAGAGTCTTTCTAGTATTTTGGATTCTTTTACAGGTTTTAGCATATTTGGAGCATAATTGGAGATACTGGAGCTTTTTGGAGCATTCTGGAGTAAAGCAGAAGTTCGTGTTGCTGAGAACAAGATTTGAAGCATCAGTATCGATCGATACTACCTAGTATCGATCGATACCCATCGCAGATGACACGACCCACGACTTTTCCAAGAGTTGAAGAATTGCATAATTGCCCCAGAAGACTTTATTATTTACAAGAAGGCCCAAAACGTGATTTAGGTTATTTAATAGGATTTTACAGCCAGTTTGTTGGCTACGGTTTAATTTATTCTGGATTTGTGAGAGAGCTTTTGAAGGGAAACAAGTCTGAAACTCTGTTCGTCCGAGAGAAGATTTCGAACCCTCTTATTACTCTTTCTATTTTATTTGATGATTTATTCAAACATGTTTATTGCTTCAATCTCCATGTCTGAGTAGATCCACTTTAGGTTTAGGGTTTTCTCACATGGATTTCTTTGAATGCTAGGTTGATTTATTGTTAGGGTTCATAATCTGAATTAGTTCTTCGCCTTAGGTTGTTCTCAAAGCTAATTCTAGATTGATCACCTAGAACTTATATATTAGGTTAATCGATTAGGCACGACAGTGCAATTGAGTAATTTTATAGAACTTAAGGTGAGCAAATTGATTATTCGCAAAGAGATTTGGTTTAATTGATTTGTGAACATATCAAACCTGAACTTTAAGGCTGATTTAATCTTAGGAATTTGCAAAGAGATTTGGTATTCTGAAGTTTAGATTTAGATAATTCTCGCAACGATAGTTGGTCAATTATACTTTAGTGATTTGAGTTCTAGAATCGTGCATAACCTGAACCCTGATTAGTTAGTTTATCTGCATTCACTGATTTCCTGAGAAATACCCTAGGCCTATATTCTCTCCATCGAATTTACAACTCTTTTATTGTTTATTGCTTTCGTTTCATCTGATTCGCTTAGCTTGATTCGATACTATACAATCTATTATGCGATTTCTCTGAGTTCTTTTGTTCGACCCCTGATATACTGCATCAACTGCTTTAGTACTTTTTAGGGTATTAATTTGAGCATATCATAAATCCAAATGTACGACGGATAGGTAATGGTGGACATAGAAATGTGGATATTACAGGAAATCGGGTAGAATGGTTAATTACGAGGAAACCCTCGAGATTTAGGTTTTTCCCTTAGGTATATCGCAGTTTGGTCGCTTGTTTTAACAGTAAACCGTAAGCTGGAACGGCGATTGTGAAGTAAGTCTTTTTTTGCAGTGGAGGGGATTTGTAAAGGTGAGTTTCTATATGTGATTTGCGACTTTATCCACTTCATGGGGGGGGGGGGACCAACCTTGTGGCTGAAGACACTCATTGTTTTGTTGTTTTCAAAATTTATGTTGAAGGGTGATTTGGCGACGAAAATGCCTATGAGATAAAGTCCGAGTTCGTTGTCCAGAGCAAGCTTGGAGACAATTGGACGGGACTTATTTGATGACGGGATCCCAGATAAATTTTTTTTATGGGCTGCTTGCTGTGGAGACGGTTGATAATAATGGGAGACGATACTTCACATGCGAGAGAGAGGTTTGTGTAAAGATAAATGTGATAGATTGATAGTTTAAAATTATAATTAATGATGAATTTAATATTTTCGAGTAGGAGGGAGGTTGCGATATGCATAAATGGTGGGATGTTGCTGTAGTGGAGGAAATCAGGGAGCATAAGTGGGAACATAAAGAACTGGCTGCGTTATTTTATGATGTATGACAAGGAGGTGGAACTCGAATGGCGTATAATGTGGAGGAAAGTTGAGAATGCTGGTGAAGATATAATTAAGATTGAGGGGATTGTGAAAGAGATTAAAGAAGGGTACAATGTGGTGAAGGAGATGGTTTTGAAGATTTGAAAGTTTAAGTCCTCTCAAAAGCAGCGTCTTGACTGAGAAGATGTTGGGGTTGGGGATGGGGTTGCTGATGGGTTTTGGGGTGGGTTTCCTGATGGGTTTGGTGTTGGCATTGGTTTGGTGAAGGGTTTGTGGTTGGCGTTGGTTTTCTGATGAAATTTCGTGTACGTATGCTTAAGTACATGTATATTTTGCCATTATTGGCTTTTGTGGGAGGACAAATAATCCCTGGGGATTGTGTGTTTGCTGTGTTGTGTAAAATATGTTGGATGGGTGTGGAATTGGAATGATGTGAACTGGAATGATGTGAAGTGTCTTAATTAACTATTGTAAGATTGTCCATTATTGAGATACACTAGGGGGGGGGGGGGGGGGGTGATGTACCATGGATAGATGATCGGGGATAAGTGGTATTTGATGGTTTAACTCTGGTGGTGGAGTATTTTCTGTGTTGTTTAAAATAAACATGGTTGTGGTACGGGTGTTTATTGTTTCTGTATTTTAGGAAGAATTTGTGTAATTTATCATGATTAATTTATCATAATTTAGCATGTGTAATTTGTGCAATAAGATACACCAGGGGAGAAGTTGGCCATGAAAATTGTTCCATGGAGAACAACCAATGGTTAGGGGGTAGTGGATTGTGAAGTGTGGATAGCTGTGTGTGGATAGTTGAACGTGGATAGTAGTCCTTTCATGGTTGTGCATGGATGGTTGGGTAGGGCACACAATCCCCAATATCGATTGATAGGTGGGTACTATCCCTTTCTTTAACGTGAACACAATGTATCCAATCTGACGAATCCAGAGGAATGACACTATTGTTGTTAAAAATTTATCGCTAATTATGGGGAGACAGTGTATTTAGAGATGTTGTAGTGAAACATTAGTAGATATAATTATGTGGCTAGTAAAGCGTGGTTACATATGTGAGATTAGGCCGTAATAGGCAGGTGTTTAAGGGGACGCCAAGGTTTGGATTTGTACTTGTGGATGTGTGATTGCATAGTGTAATAAACTCGATTTTGTGTGCTCCAAATTAGAGTCCATTAAAATTCAATATTTTGATAAGTATAATATTTTTCCTTTTTAATAATTTAATAAGAGCTCATTTAATAACTGTCGTTCAATCTTCCGGCGTTTCTTGGTCAATGGTCACGTCGAAAACTGTATTTTATTTTTTCCTTTGTTTTTGTTTTTAAGATGTCTTGTTCAATTAAAGAAATTAAAACCCCATTTTATGGGTTGCTCAATGGTCATGTCGAAACCAGAAGTCATATTCTCCAATGGACACCTGTGTTCGTGTAAAACAGAAATTCTTCACAACTTTCCTTCCCCTATAAGTTTATTCTTAGGTTCTCCCCCTGTTCTCTCGGCCAAAAAACTCCCACACACCTCCCAAATTTTTTTTTATGGCGAATAAATTCACCCTTCCTGCGTTGCCTACTGATCTATTAAACGAAATTCTCATCCGGATCGGGAGTTCTTCGATAATTCATTTGTCTTCATCCAAGATTGCTGTAAGGGAGTTTAATGAACTATCTCAATATGCCCACTTCCTGCAAAATGTTGACCTTTTTTCATGCAATGCCCTAATCGGTTGCCAGCCAGAGATCACAACTTTTCGTCTCTCTTGCCTCCAACGTGGTAACCCATCAACACTTCTATTGAAGGGAGTTTCTCATTTCTTCCGCCTTCATATATTAGATGAAGGCCTTGCTATGCTCGGTGAAGGCGCTAATCGAGGGGGAATGATGGCCAAGTATTGTTTCCACATGCTTCGTTTAGTAATGGACGCCAACTCTATGGGCTTCTCCAATTTCGCTCTCATCACCCGTGAAGACGCTGTCAAACTGAGAACGGCCATAGCAGACTACCGGTAGAGTTTCTGCAACGAAAACAAGATTTGAAAGATACTATAGCCGCCTCGAAATGTGGATGTTCAAGAAACAATTGGGGATGGCATGTCGATGAGAAGGTTTGCAACTCTTGCTTTTGGAAATAAGAGGCTTCTCTTTACTGCGAAGCCATGCCAGATCATGTTTTCGAATGGCCTTATTAGTGTAACTCTGTATGCATTTTCTTCTGGGTCTAACAAACTTATTTTGTACCGTCTGTTTTTGGTAGGCTTTATGTATCTGCTGCCTTTCTTATTAATTCACAGATTGGTATTGACATTATGTTTTCAAATGGACTTAAACGAGGGTTATATTGTGTACTTATCATTGATTCTACAACTTCTACACCCTGAATTTTATTATAGCTAATACACCACTACTTTCATATTACACACTTGTCCACTAATGCACAAAAATGCATCCATTTCCTTCTTCTAATATCAGCTTAATGGATAGAGTTTGGTGGAAAATGATCGCATTGATTAACACAACTATCCATTGGACTGAGTTCTTCTAATGGACATAGTTCATCTTAATGGACAGAGTTCTCGTAATATCCATATATCTGCAAAGTGGATAATGTTTCATGGACAACATATATAAACAACATTCAATCGCCAGAACAATAGCATAGTGTCTCCGCAAAGCCATACTGTTTACAGACTAATAGCATAGTGTCTCCGAACAGATTGGGGATAGTAGCTTATGGATAGTGATATGTGGGTACTAACTAGTGGATACTAACTTGTGGATAGTAACATGTGGAAAGGAGACTTCTTAGTGTGTGAATGTAGGAAAAATAAAGAGGTTCTCAATAAGGAAAGGGATACAAATGTAAAGGAAAGGTTACATATATCCACATAAACGTGTCCATAGCAACGTGTCCAACGAAATGTATCCACCGCAGCGTGTACACCGCAGCGTGTCCACCGCAACGTGTTTAGTGAAACGTGTCCATCAAAACGTGTCCACCGCAACATAGCCACGACAACGTATCCACGGTATGGAACCGTTGTAGAGAGTAGTAGAGAGTATTTTACATAAGAAGATAATTAAACTTGTGGCCTAGGAACAGAGTATTGTGTGCTATTGCTAGACAGAAAAAGTAGGATTTTCCAGCGAAAGTGTTTAGAAGGAAAATTAAACCATAAAATAAAAGAACAAGTAATATGCAGATAGGGCAGAAACTAAGGAGAAGCTGGAGATACATAAATAGTGACAACTAGCTCCCTGTAGAGTTCGATGGCGTAATGTTGCCTGAACGCATCGACAATGTCGTCAGTGATCCCAGACATAGATGGGGGAAGGTCACCATTTGCGTGCATTTCCATAAACTTGATAGCAACTGCTCCACAATCCCCTCCTCTCTTGTTTTCGTACAAACCAGAAATACGAGACCACTTGAACGGTGTGTGGCCATATGTGTGAGTGGCTTCATGAGGGCACAGTTTCAGGATGATGTGAGGGAGGGAGTCAACAACAGGCTTCATGTATCTTTCAACCTTCCTGTCGCAATTGATTGAAGGAAACGGGTCAAGAACCTCTACACACCACATCTTGAGGTTTATGGCGAGCCCAACCCAGTGGGAATTATCCCAACACATTGGGGCATATATAGTATCCACATCGACTAGCCATTTTTTCCCCTCTTGGTTGACATACTTTGCAATTTGGGGGTCCCAACTATGGTTTTTTTGTTCCTGGCTGCTTGGAAAGATCGAAACTTCCCTTGAAGGTGATTGATCAACCATGGGGGTGCAAAAATACTTTTTTCAAGAGATAGGACGGATATGTGCCATTGGCCAATATTGGACACCAATACCTCCATGTGCTGAAAGGGTAAGAGTTTGGGTAAAGACATAATAAGTATTTAAGAAGGACAAGTTGGTGGGAGGGAATAGGTAGGGAGAATTTACCAATGTTGAAATCCATGCCTGTTTACGAGCGAGGTGCAGGAAGAAGAGGTTGTCTAAAATGTACTCATATTTTTGGCCAGCAACCTTCTGGATGCATAGGTGTTTCCTGCGAAAAGGACAATAAACGGTTCACAAATCATTATGTTTGTTTTATTAACGGAAGGGAGAGGGATAGGCTTACACTTGGGGGCATGCGTCGAGTGTTTTCCAGAACAACTCAAATTCAGCTGGACCAACAAGTAGAAGCAAATCAGGCTGCATAGCGGGTGGTTGGTTGTGTAGCAACATGGCAAGTTGCTTCTCTGACTCTGATGGGCAATGTTTAACCTTTACTGGGGGTGGGGAGGAGTCACTGATGGATAGAAGAGGAGAATCGGTCTGGGCAGGCGAGTGTATTTCAGCATCAATTACATTCTGAGATATGATTTGTATTACGGTTAAATACGAACTATAGCGTACTCTGACTTGTAAGAATTTATTAAGCATGACCTCATCAACAATTTGGGGTTCATTGATCGTAGGGTGGCTGCCTTCGTTGTTAGCTTCGCCCTGTGGCGCATCTCCGGATTCCGTATCCATGCTGTCGCGTCCATGGAACATATTCTAATAAGAACAGGGGATTGTGGATAGTGAATTCGGTAATACATATTGTGTTCCAGGTATTAGTAAAAGCTTACATCTGTTTCTGTGATGGATTCAGTTTCCACCACAGATCAGTCCCCGCGCTCTGCGACTATGTCGAGGAATTTTTCATCAATGTCCACGTTGGTGTTTGTTAGAGGTGGGTGTGCAGCCTAAATCAAGAAAATTATTTAAGAGATTATTTATACTGAATATTGCAAGAAATTTGTTTTACGTAGAATAACAACCTCAGCAGAAGTGCTGTTGGTGATTGTTTCCCCATCGCGTTCAGTCGTATGCTGTTAAAATTAAACATCATTGGTTAGTGTAATTTCATATATAGTTTAAGTTTTGGACGCAAAGTTCGACCTCGATGACTCCCATGTTTTCGTGGCGGTCGGTAATTGTGGCCCTATTTGTCACATCCATGTCCATGTTGATCTCGCCATCAATGGTCTTGGGTACATCCTATTGTAAAGGTTAATTAGTTCCCAAAATGGATGGGATAAAACAAATGTAGTTAAACAAAACCTCAGTCTGTGTCCACGGCGCTTGGTTCGGCTATAGTTTCATCCTGTGGGAATGGTAACATATTTCAACTACAAGGATAGTTATCTCTAACAAAATTTAAAGGGAGGAAATTTGTATAATAAGATTCATGTTAAACCTGAATATTTTGGTTGAGATTTGTTAGGACATGAGATATCATTGAGGAAGCTGAGTCCATGGTGGTATGTCCATACTAAACATTTCCCTCATGCAAAAGGACCTGGATAGTTTAAATCGTAATTATTGGACCTGTATAAGGGTGTATAAGCTAGACTTTATATTTAAATAAGGAGTACATTTTGTTATGCAGTTGTAGTGAAATCTTGGACTTGAAGACCAACAACTCCATCAGCATTGGCATAAAAAACAACATGCTGATAAAATTTCAAAATGGAATGAAAATGAGAAAGTAAAAAAAAGGGAAATGGTGAGGATGTTACTTGTGCTTCAACATCAGATTGGCGGGCCTCTGCGCGGGGGGGGGGGGGGGGGGGGCAACAACTCTCTCCCTGGCGGAGGAATGGGTGAAGCCTGCAGATTGCGAAGTATCTGGTTTAGCGTTAAGTCGTCAGTGCAGTCTTTACCCTCACACATGGTCGTTGTCAGTTTACCTCCCGGGGGGGGGCAGAATTTTGAATGGATGGGTTTACTAGTTTACCTCGTGGGGGGGAAGAATTCTGACGTAGCCCTAAAGCCTCCTGCTGATTGGTAGGCTGTCCCGTGTCCATGTCATGTTGTCCATGGGATATATCCTATTAAGATCAGGGGATTGTGGACAGTTAATGTATTTCTTTAAATTGCATTCCTTGAATTGGTTAAGTCTGAAAAATGGGCAATATGACTAATGGTCAGGGTACCTTGAAAAGAAAAGGGTGAAGATGCGAACCATATTGATTGAGACATGGGGGCTGTAAGTACTAAAAGTAACGGAATGTGGGGCAAGAATGTAAAGAAAGGAAAAATGGAAATAAATATGAGCTTAGTAAACACACACATAGTCGACATTGTGAAATTCTTGCTCGGGAGGACCAAATCCCTGAAAACACATACACACATGGTCGTTGTCAGTAATGCAAATTTGGATGGATGGGTTAAGTAGTTTACCTCCTACTGGTTGCTGATGTGTTCCGTATCAAAGCCGTCCCGTCCATGGGATATATCCTAATAAGATCAGGGGATTGTGGACAGTGAATTAGCAAATACATATTGTATTCCAGATATTGGTAAAATCTTACATCTGTTTCTGGGGGGGGGGGGGTGCGTTCTGCATGTTTGCAATTATCTTCGGTGAGACGAATGATCCCACCGGCTGAGACTGATGTGGAACTTGAAGCAATAGGAGAAGACGTTTTTGTTGTTCTCTTTCTCTTCTTACTAGCTGAGGCGATGAGTTGGGACGCTATTTTTCCAATCCGAGGCTTTCTCCTCCCCTTGGTATTGTCTTCAAGCTTTTGGACCCTAGCAACCAGTTCTTTTACCTGAGATATTAACCACTGGTTTTGGCTTTCCAGATCTCCAGTTGAGATATTGGCAAAGACATCAGTTTGGTTATCCGTAGGGTGAGATGTGCTCTTTTTAAAAGTTTTATTGGGACGAAGATTGGCTGCGGTTGGTGAAGATGCAGAGTGCCGCTTCCTATCAAAGAGATGTTTTTTGTGGGATCGTTTGCTCGAAGGAGGAGGGTCATGTAGCATAAATGGCTTAGCTGAATCTCCTCCTGGCCACTCCGATTTTTTGAAAGCATTGTCCGAGAAAATCAACTCCTCCAGGTAATAAACTTTGCGGTCCTTGATTTCGTTGTCAAACTCTCCCCACCCATCTTCAGGTGGGGCTTGGACATGGATAAGGGGATGGACAACAAACTGCAATATATAAAACCAATAGCCATCGTTTTGTTGTGTTAGTGGGGTTTGACGGAAAATGTAACGTAAACTCTTTGTTTAATGATTACATTCTCGTCGAACTCCACATCGAGCACATCTGTGTGAGAAAGTGCATCATTTTTGCGCAGATGATTACCGGGACACTCTAATAGGGTGGGATGTGCAGCATCTTTTGGAAGCTTGTGGGGTAAAGTTGGGATAGCTTGAAATGCTAGGAGCTGAAGAGCTAGGGGAAAACCTTGCATCCGGAAAGTTGCTTGACGAAGTAGTTGGCGAAATGTTCCCACCGGGTCTTCGCAATTACCTTTTATTTTTTTGACATGGATCATTAAGGCGATGGTTTTCATAAACGATTTGCATCCCCAAGGGAAAGTTAGAAATCCATCTAAGTCATGCAACATCCGCACATACTTAAGGGTGGGCTTGTGCACCTGACTGTTTGCGACAAGGACACCGTCAACAATCAGTAGAAGTGCAAGACGGACTTTTCTGCTGGCTGGCATATCTGGCTCGTTCTGAAGCATGTGACCTAGATCGGCCAGCGTGGTCTTACGGTCATTCCCAATGAGCTCCTTCCAATATGGATCAAGATTGGCATCGTTTGGTGGTTGTTCTTCTGGGTCATAATCATCAGGATACTCACCACATGGCAACCCTGTGACCTGGCCAAACTCCTACAAGCCGAAACGTATAGGATGTCCACCGAACACTCTCCACATCTCATATCTCTTCTTCGATATGAGTTGTCTAGTTAGCAGGGCATGGATAAGTTTGCAAGAGATGGGGCATCTGGACACGGGGATGTCGAATAAACTACCAAAACAGGACTGCATAATCGTTTCAAATTCCGAAGTGTCTCTAAGTGTGGTGTGCAAAAACAATAGCGTATCTAGCTTGGAGTAAACATTGATTCTGTTTATAGGAAAGCGGTCCATTGCGAACAAACGAACAGAGAGTCTTGTATCCCATTCCTGAGCGGCCTCCGATGCGGCGCGAGAAGAACACGGGTTGAATCAGCAATCAACAGAACTCTAAGCAAACAAAATTCCTCTAGCCATTTACAAAACGGGGGAGGGGGGTGGATCACGGAGAGAAATGATATAAAACGCGAAATTTACCTGCCATGACGGAGAAGAACGGCTGGAAGTTCCTTTTGCGGAGTTGCTTACTAAATTCCGGTCCTTTCAGTTAGGCGAACGGAATATGTTTAGGGAAACTGGATTTGTTACAGATTTCGTCGACACCGAGACCGACTAACCTATCCGGCAAAAACTTTACTGAATTTGGGCTCCGATATGTCTCCGGCGTGATTAGGGTTGGGAGAACGAAGAAGATGACGGTTAAAATGAGTTTTGGGTTAAAACGAGTTGCGGGTGAAATTGAAAGGAGATAAAAAAATTTAAGGGTGAAAGAGTCATTTAACTTGTGGAAAGTGCCTATAGGTGTAAAAAGAGTTATAAGTGCTTATTTGTGTAAGACGAAGTGCAAAAAATGCCTTTTTATGTAATTGTCTCTATATATAAAGTTAGCACTTCTCCTTACGCCACTATAGCGTCCACCTAAGCAATAACATATTAAAAAAAACAATTGAGAATTATTTTCAAATTCAATTATAATTTTTTTTTAAAGTAGTCACAATTTCTAAATTCGTTAATATCAAATAATTAGAAACATATTCTATGTGTGCTTAAAAAAACCAAATTAATTTGAACTATGACAAAAATATGAAATTAATACATGTTCAGATATCAATCGATAGAAAACACAAAACTAAACTTCAATATTAAACTATTCAACTATAACAAACATACAACGAAGATTCTTCATCTAATAGATTACACAAAATATAACCGATATAGAGCCAGAAAATAAACGAACCTATTATAAAAAAATAACCAAACATGTATTAGGAAAATAAAAATACACCATTTCTTATGTGCTTCAAAAAACCAAACTAATTTGAACTATGACAACAACTGAAATTAACACATGTTCAGATATCAATCGAAAAAAAACACAAAAACTAAACTTTAATATTAAACTATAGCAAACACACAAGAAATATTTTTCATCTAATATATTACACAAAATATAACCGATATAGAGCCAGAAAATAAACGAACATATGATATATTTTTAAAAAAAACATGTATTAAGAAATTGAAAACACACTATTGCTTTTTCCCACCACTTTGACAATCGCGTCACAATAATAGTGCCACTTTGGAGGAAAACAAAAAACCAACCATAAGAATTAAGAATTATTGACTTCAACTTGGCTTCTGACTTAGATGGTGGATATGACAATCAACAAATTATGTCAATTGATCTGTGATTAGTTTCACGATCTTTAGCAAAACAAATTAAAACTGCGTGCAAGATGAACATCTGATGATAGCGGGATTAATCACCGACTTCTCAAATACTTTTTTTATTTGGGTTTTGGGACATCACTGACTTTTCAGTTACTCCCGTCGAGATTTAGGGATAGATGATTTAACTTTTTTCAATTGTTAAATCTATTATTATTGTAATGCGCTTAGCCTTTAACAATAGCTTTATGTTAGATCAAGCCTCATATGATCGCATTGGTGAAGCAGCACAAGTTCCATGGTCTCCCTGCAGAGCATCCGATGGACCACATTGAGAATTTTGAAGAGATTTACAGCACCACTAAGTCAAATGGGGTACTTGATGATTACCTCAAATTCAAGCTATTTTACTTTTCTCTGGCAGACAAAACACTAAGATGGCTCAAGTCACTACCTCCTGGATCATTGACTACTTGGGACCAATGCAGAGCTACTTTCCTGGATCACTTCTATACCAAATCTAAGACAGCTTCATTGCGGAGTAAAATCACTACTTTCCAGCAGCATGTAGGAGAGTCTTTTTGCGAAGCATGGGAGAGGTTCATAGAGTATCATAGAGAATTCCCTCATCATGGGTATTTAGATGCGCAGATTCTTAGAATCTTGTACGATGGAGTTGACTGGGATTACAAGCACGCTCTTAATGCTGCGAGCAATGAAGACTTCATGACCAAGACTAAGGAAGAAGCATATCAGTTAATAGAGAACTTGGCAGCAAGTTCTGGAAATCGATGTCCTGAGTACGATAGGTCCAAACGGGTCAACAATGTGGACTTGCAGAAGATTGATGAGCTGACTACGAAAGTGAATTTGTTGTTGAAGGGAAATCAGAGAGGTGTGCAGTCTTGCGAGGAGACAAGAGATGCAATTTTTTGTCGGGGATTAGCTAAAGATGAGAGTGATGAGCTGCAGGAGGTGAACTTCGTTAGTGGACAGGGGTATGTGCAAAACAGAGGATTCAACCAGAATTACCGAAACCATCTGAATCTGTCTTACAGAAGCACCAATGTCGAAAATCCCCAAGATCAAGTCTACTCCCAACAAGCTCAACAATCCCAAGGAAATTTTTTTGTGCAAAACGCTGGCGTCTCAGGTTTTTCTCAGAGCTTTCAAGGTCAGAACAATTTCCAAGGTGGGTTTCAGCAGAAACAACCATTCAACACCTTCCATACAGCATCACCAGCCCCATTCCAAGTTCATGGGAGCTCTGCGAATGGCTCTCGAGATGAGCTTAAGGTACTTATGCAGCAACTCCTACTCAACCAACAACAGTCTGCTAAAGAGATCAATGTCTAGATGGATGAGAAGTATCATGATCTAAACATCAAAATTGAGGCCATCAATAGCAAATATGAGTCTCGTGCTACACATGTGGGGAAACTCGACACACAAGTAACACAGACTGCTGATGCAATCAAGAGACAGCCAGGAAATCTTCCGGGAAAAATAGAGACAAATCCCAGAGAGCATTTCAATGCAATCACTGCTCCAGGAGAAATGAAGAATATACCAGAGTTGAAGAATGAGTTGGAAGCACATGTTGTTGCAGCAGAGAAGAAACACGCTTCCAATACCCCACCACCATATGTTCCTAAGGTACCATACCCTATGCCACCCAGACACCTCTTGAAGCCTATTAGTACAGAGAAGCTGAGTGGTTTTGATAAGTTGGTGAGGATGATTCCCCATGAGATCTCATTTGAAGAAGCCTTGGAAGACCGATCTTTGTTAGATTTCTTCCAGAATTGCAAATAGACTCTAGAAGAGATTAAAGCACTCTTCATCAAAGCAAGGAGAACAACACCACCAATGAAGCAATTGTCTAAGGTTGAAGACCCCGAAAAGTTCGATGTTCCATGTTCTATCTTCGGAGTCAAATTTAAAGAATCTCTTGTAGATTATGGGTCTAGCGTGAATCTGATATCGAAGGATGTTGCAGAGAGGTTGGGAATTGCCGATATGAAGCCTCCTCAGATGACTCTTGCGTTTGCCAACTCCTCTACCACAACTCCATATGGTATCATCCTTGATTTGCTTGTTAATGTAGGAAATTGCATGGTTCATACTGATTTCCAAGTTGTGGAGATGAGTGAAGGTTCTGATATGCCTTTGATTCTGGGAAGACCATTCATGGCTATAGTGGGGGCAGTTGTAGACATGCCCAATAAGATAATCTCACTCGATATCATTGACAAAAAGGTATTTTACAAAGTCATCCCCGCTAGAAGAGCACCCAAACACGTCTCTTGCATCACTGTTGTCACAGCAGAGACGCTGGTAGTTGATCCTTGGAAAGAGCCTTATAAAGAGGACGGAGTCAAAGTAGTCTTAGATGATCCTCCTATCATCAGCAAGGGCGACATCATAAATACTAAGGCACAAGGGAAGGTAAAAAGCAAAAGAGTCAAGGGAGATGATTATATAACTTTGATCCCTCATAAGTGTGATGGAGATTCGATTGAGTATAAGGTAAAGTGCAAGCGAACATCGAAACCATTCTCAAAGGTTAGAGCAATTCTCACTTCAGAGCTGAAGGAGGAATGAAAAGATGCTGTAAAGGGTATGATGAGCAGAATTCTGAAACTGGAGATGTTTGATGGTGGGACTTGTTTCGGGGCAAGCTCTCAAGCTAGCGACGTTAAACAAGCGTTTGGTGGGAGGCAACCCACCGGTAAGTGTACATATCTTATCTTTTCCTTTTTTTTGCTTTCACTAACATTTTCTAATTTTTAGTTTTGAGTCTAAGTGCCTCAGGTAAAAAAAAAAAAGAGGGTCGAACAGAACATAATCGATCGATACCACATGGGTATCGATCGATGCCAAGGGTCCAGAGAATTGGAAATCGATCGATGCAGTGTACGCGTCGATCGATGCCAAGGGTCCAGAAAATCAGAAATCGATTGATGCAGTGTACGCATCGATCGATGCCAAGGGTCCAGAAAATCGGAAATGGATCAATGCAGTGTACGAATCGATCGATGCAGGGCGTCCAGAGAAACAAAAATTGATCGATGCATATCTTGCATCGACCGATACCGACCCAGGTAAGTCAACGTTGACCTTTTCTTGATTTTCTTCCTTTGAGTCTGTTTTACCTTCTTCTTGGTTTATTTTCACATCGAGACGGTGTGCAGTAAGTCTGGGGGAGAGTCTTTGTCGTTTACTAACGCTATTTTCTTTCTTTTGATTTTCCTTTTGAGTCATTTTGATGTTTTCTTTGAGTCATTTTGATGTTTTCTTTGAGTCATTTTGTTTTATTGAGACAAAACTTGTTGGAGATTATGATCACGACCTCTTGAATTTTTATGTGATTTGCATCTAAGTGACCATTGTTGCAGAGCTAGTTTCAGACCAGACTAATGAAAAATCTAAAGGCTGACCAGTTAATCAGAGGCATTCATGTTTCCAGAAAAATTCAAAAAGCTTGAGCAAATTTCTTAGCTCTTCCTTTTACCTTATCATCGTGATTAGTATCCTCAGAGTTTGACTCCTCATTCGTATCTGACAAGACGACCTGTGTGAAAGTATGGTACTCCTCTCCCTTATTTAAAATAAAAAGAAGAAAAGAAGAAATTATTTTCTTTCGAGTAAAGGGCTAGGAAAATTTCCATCGATCCCATTATTTTATTTCCAAAGAAATGATCACACTAAGGTTGGAAGCGATGTTAGGAAAATTTCCAGAGATACCACTATTCGCCTACACTTTAGAATAAAAGGGTGGTACTAAAATGAACCGGAGATTCATTGGAAAAAACCATCAATACTCGCGTTCCATCAGCCATTGACCTTACGGAAAGAAAATGAGAAAAAAATAAGTCTGGGTGAGGGAAAAAGTACCAAAGGTTGTGTTGTTGTCTCGTCACGATATCGAAATGGAAAGAGTCTATAAGGTTCTTGGCATTATGATACTTGATGAGACCCAACAATGATAGCTTTGGATTATTCTGTGAAATAATGAGTTGAATCTGGGAGGCTGCAAATGCTTGCAGAGAAGTACATGATGGTTCGATCCGGAGCTAGTTTGGCAATATGTGGATTACTAAGGTAATGGTCATTACATAATTCTAAAGGAAATGTGAGTCTCCGTGCTTTTTCAAACTTTTCTTCTTGCTTAATTTTATGTTTGCTTGAGGACAAGAAAAAGGCTATGTTTGGGGGAATTAATATACTTGGTTTTTACCGTTTTCAATAACATGTTTTGTGTTTCTTTTGAGTATTTTATAAAGTCAAAATGTGTTTTTAGAGTCTTTTAGTCTTTTATCGAGTCTTTTCAAGTTTTAGGAGACTTTGGGAGAAAAAGAGCCGTTTTGGATGAAAATGAGCATATGGAGGTGCATAATCATGCAGAAAAGTCAGAAGTTTTGCAGTTTTTGAAGGTCTTCCCACCAATGGATCGAGCTGACATTTTGACACAAGATAGATCTTTGAATTAGCTTTCATTAGAAAGTGGTTTGAAGAACATACAACGGTGCGATCAATAGTTATACCCGATTTACTGAAGACAGGTCAATATGCCTCGCAGAAGAAGCCTGCGCAGAACATGGAGGCTTGCATCGATCGATGCACATGTACAGAAACTTCAAAATCGATCGATGCAATGCACTTCCCAAACTAGAAAAATGCAATTTCTGCAGTTTCTAAACTTCCTATTTTGCCCCATAATCATCATAACTTAACCTAATTCGACCCAAGACCTGTATATACTTATTTTTCAGCCTCTTTGAATGCTAAGCTTTATTTTTCTTAGACACCTTTCATCTCTTTCAATTGTATGCTTGGGAGAAGATCTCTGAACCTCTTCTGACAAATTTTGAGAATATTTATGAACCCTCTTATTATCTATTGAATTTCTTTATGATTTCTCTCATATCTCTTTACTTATTCTCTGCAACTATGTGTGAGTAGATTCCATAGTTAGGTTTAGTGTTTCAACGGGATCCATGAATCATTGAATTAGATAGAAATAGGAATTTATCTTTTGTGGTTTTCGCTTATTGTTGTGTTTATTGCTTAGGCTTAAGTTGACCGCTTAGTCTCTGAACTAGGGCTTAATCTATACCATGGAAGTGTCGTAGGTTGCTAGAAAGAACATAAGCGAGCGAATTTTCCTTAGCCTGCGGAAGTTGATGTTAAGGCGATTCGTGAACATATTGAATATGCTCATTAATGCTGATCTAGAATTCTATGCCAACGAAAGTTAGGATTTTATGTTGCTAGGTTTAGTAATCAATGCCACGGAAGTGGATTGGTTAGTTTTATATGGTTGAGTTTGAAACTTGTGTTTAGTCATTCCCTGAATAATTGTCTGATTCGTGATCTCTGGATTCCTGAGAATAAACCCTTGACCTAACGCTTTTCCTTTATTGAATTTACATCGTCTTAACTGCTTTCGTTACTTTTCCAAAACCAACCATATTCTTGTCTTAGCTTAATTTCATAATTGTGAGAATTGTAGTGTAACTTTGGTCTCTGTGGATTCGATCCTAAAGTACTACATAGACATACTGTTATGATTGCAGTAGTGTGCACTTTGGTTATTAACTGACTACGTGGTAAAACACCCAAATCACACAGCAAGCATGGAAGACGACACAATTATTGGCGAGTTCTTTGCAAGTCGACGACGATCGATTAGAACTCGCGTGCCAATTCCTCGACGTGACCCAACTCCTTCTCTTCCATGTGAACCAACACCACCTCCAGAACAAAGACCAAAGGTAAGATATGTCGGGAAACCTATGGACCCGAATATCGATTACCTTGAGAATCTCAACAAGATGGTTATCAAATCAACACCTCGCATAGATTACTCGACTCTCGACACGCTCGGGATTAAAAAAGACGTGATTTGGTATCTCGACGCACTTAACCTTCGACCTTTCATGGAGCTCAATCTCCCTACGTACGAAGATCTTGATTTAGCTATTTTACCACGTAGTCAATTAATAACTAAAGTACACACTACTGCAATCATATATTATCTATGTAGTACTTTAGGATCGAATCCACATAGATGATATATCATGGTTTTTACCCGTTTTAGGCCATGATATAAGTCATTTTTATAGAGTCTTTCTAGTATTTTGGAGTCTTTTAGGGTCTTTTCAGGTTTTAGGTACGTTTGGAGCATTATTGGAGATATTGAAGCATTTTGGAGCTTTTTGGAGCCAAGCAGATATCCTGTAGCTGAGACACCGATTTGATGCATGAGTATCGATCGATACACTTATGGTGTCGATAGATACCCGTCGAAGAAACAAAGGATCGCGACTTTAATGAAGATTTGAGAAACTGTAAAATGCCCCAGAAGACTTTATTATTTACAAGAAGCCCTAGAACGTGACTTAGGTTATTATATTAGGTTTTTCAGCCACTTTTGTGGGCTATGTTTTATTTTACTTTGGTTTTGTGAGAGAGCTTTTGGAGGGAGACAAGTCTGAAACTCTGTTCGTCCGAGAGAAGATTTCGAACCCTTGTTTTACTCTCTTCTTTATTATTTATTCAAGTATTTATTCAGTCATGTTTATTGTTGCAATCTCCATGTCTGAGTAGATTTCCTGCTAGGTTTAGGGTTCTCATAAAGGATTTCTTTGAATGCTAGGTTGATTAGTTGTTTTGGGTTCATAATCTGAATTAGTTCTTCGCCTTAGGTTGTTCTCAAAACTAATTCTAGATCGATCACATAGAACTTAGATCTTAGGTTAATCGATTAGGCACAAGAGTGGTTTTGAGAAACTTGATAGAACTTCGAGTGAGCAAAATAACTATTCGAAAAGAGATTTGGTTTAGTTGTTTTGTGATCCAATCAAACTTGAACTAAAAGCTGGTTTAGACTTTAGGATTCTCAAAGAGATTTGGAATTCTAGGATTTAGACTTAGATAATTCTCGCAACGAGAGTTGGTTAATTATATTTTAGTGATTTGAGTTAAAGAACCGTGCGTAACATGAACCCTGGTTTGTTAGTTTATCTGCATTCATTGATTTCCTGAGAAATATCCTGAACCTATCTTTCTCCCAATCGAATCACAACTTGTTTAATTTACGTATTTGCTTTCAATTCCATTGATCACTTAGCTTAATTTTCATCTATACAATCTATTGTGTGTTTTCTTGAGTCTTTGTGGATTCGACCACTAAGTATTACAATCGACAATTTGAGCTTATCAAATTTGGCGCCGTTGCCGGGGATTCAATTCGCCATTAGATTTTAGTTTTAGAATTTCGACTAAGTTCGACCAGTATCGATCAACACCCTAGTGGTATCGGTCGATACCTGTCGTGAATTTTGTTACTTACGTTCTTGACTTTTGTGTTTCAGGTGCATGCCTATTCGTGAAACTAGGAGGAACAAGAACACTCCGCTAGTTAATCTGTCAAACGATCAGCTAACACTTTTGGAACGCGTAAACATAAAAGCAAAGAAGCCAGCAGAGATGAACAACAACCCAGTGGTTTTGGTTCAAGATGGAGCTGGTGTTTACAGAGACCAAGATGGTCAATTGTGCAATGAGATAGGGCAACAATTGGATGGAGAGGGGAACATCATCCCACCTCCTGCTGTTGTCAAAGAGATTGTCGCAGGGAATGCTGTGATTAATCGTGGTAGAACAATTGGTGAGTACAACATACCTGATCAGTTCTACGCCAATCGTTCTGCGATTCGCCCTCCTACTTTTCAGAAAAACAACTTTGAGCTGAAGCCTGCTTACTACACTCTTGTGGGTCAGCACCCTTTTCATGGTCTTTCCAATGAACACCCTATGGATCATATTGAGAGGTTTAAGGATTTGGTTACAAGCATCAAATGCGATGGAGTATCCTATGATTACCTCTTATGTAAGCTCTTCCCATACTCTCTTGGTGGGGATGCATCTTATTGGCTGAAGCAGTTGCCAGCTGGGTCACTGACTACTTGGGAAGAGTCTAAGAATGCATTCCTGAACAATTTCTATGATGATGCACGATCCGAGGAGCTCAGGAACAAAATTTCTCTGTTTTCTCAGGGACCGGCTGAGGCATTCAAGGCTGCTTGGCTCAGATTTCGGTCATATCAGAGGGATTGTCTGCATCATGGGTTCACTAATGTTCAGTTACTGGGTCTTTTATTCAGAGGGATTGATTGGAGGTACCAGATGGCTCTGGATGCTGCAAGCAATGGAAATTTCAACACCAGATATCCTGAGGACGCTTATGTGCTAATTGAGAACTTGGCGTCTAGCAATAGTACCAATAATACAGACATGGAGCGCAAGAAGCTAGCTGGTGGCATGGAAGGTTCGCAGATTGCTGAGGTTCAAGCCAAGTTATATTCTATGCACAATCTGTTGATGGGCAAGACGATGAAGGATGTACACTTTGCAGATGATGTTGAGGTATTCAATGAGGATGAGGTGGAAGATGTTAACTACATTGGTGGATCTGGTTTTCAAGGTCAGAGAAATCAATACCAGAATAACAACAGGAACTTCAACAACAATGCTCAGCAAGGAGAGTCGAATCAGTTTGTCCAGAAACCATTCCAGAGCAGTGGTTATACCAAGAACTATGGGTGTTCATCTTACAAACCTATACCTGCTAAGACCCCATATAGCAAGATTGAGTCTATGTTTGAACAGCTTGTTCAAGGACAGCAAAAGCTAACTGTGGATTTCAATGGGGGAGATGGATGTCATGTACAATGATTTGAGTGGAAAGATCGAAGCTATTAATATTCATCAGAAGAAGCTGGAAACTCAGGTTGCTCAGACTTCGGAGGCTGTGAAAAGACAAGAAGGTTTTCTTCCAGGGAAAGGAGAAAACACAAGGGCACACATCAATGCAATCACCTTGAGGAGTGGAAAAGAGGTCAATCCAGGAGTGAAAATTGGCCAAACCGCATATATTTTCGTCGATCTTGACGATGAGGATTCTGATATCGCCCCATTATCGATCGACACTAGTCAACATCGATCGACACCAGTTAAGATACTTTCACCGGACGACTCAAAGCCCCGTGTATCGATCGATACCACTCCTGTATCGATTAATACTGATCCCGCAGTCGAATCTACACCTAAGGTTTCGAAGAAAGTACGTGATGTAGTTGCAAAGAGAGTTTACACACCGAGGATACCTTATGCCAGGGCTACTTGGAAGACTAAGAAGGAGGTAGAAGACTCTAGATGAAAGGCAATTATGAATAAATTGATTGTTGAACTTCCTTTTATCGATGCTATCAAGACTTCTACAGCTTTCAGGATATATGTTAAGAGGATGGTATCGAGCAATGTGAACCTTGATGATGGTGTTATGATGATCTCTCATGAGTGCAGCGCGATCTTGACAAACATGATCCCAAAGAAGCTATCAGATCCAAAGAGTTTTGTGTTGGATTGTACAATCTTCACAGAAAGGTTCGAACGTTCTCTTTGCGACCTTGGTTCAAGTGTGAATCTCATGCCATACTCGGTTGCTAAAAGGATGGGGATGACAGACTTCACAGCCACAAGGATCTCCCTGATACTTGCTGATCGCTCTGTTCGACTTCTAGAGGGAATATTTGAAGACGTCCCGATAAAGATTGGGAATTGTTTAATCCCGACTGATTTCATTGTCCTGGAGTATGATGCAGAGCCCAGAGATCCTCTCATCTTGGAAAGGCCATTCCTAGCAACATCTGGTGTTTTGATTGATTGCAGGAATGGGAAGATCGCTCTTAACATCGGTGATTTGGTCATGACTTTCCACATGAAGAAGATGATGAAAAAACCAACCATCGATGGTCAGTCTTTCTTCGTAAATACCTTTAGTGACATTGCTGAAGAGTACTTCCTAGAGATGCATCCTAAAGTTCCACTAGAACGAGCATTAGTCTGTTCAGCTGAGTTATAGGCTCATTTGGATGATGTTGCTGCTGGATACTCGAAGATGCTCGATACATCACCGCCAGTATCAGTCGATACCCCCTTGGTATCGGTCGATACCCTGCGACCAGAAAGGGAGTTGGCCGATAGTTCTAAGCAAGCTGCTGGGCATGGAGATTGGAATGAGGAGAAAGCTCCTAAGGTGGAACTCAAACCACTTCCTGCGAATCTGAGGTATGGTTTTCTTGGTCCTAATTCCACATACCCAGTGATTATTAATGCTTCTTTAAACAACGCAGAGATTACCTTACTGCTGAGCAAGCTGCGCAAGTATCGCAAAGCCCTTGGCTATTTTCTTGATGACATTTCAGGTATATCACCGGGCCTGTGTATGCATAGGATTCATCTTGAGGACGAGTCGAAGGCTTCAATTGAGCATCAGAGGAGGCTGAATCCGAACCTGAAAGAAGTGGTTAAGAAAGAGGTCATGAAGCTCTTGGATGCAGGGGTTATCTATGCCATCTCGGACAGTTCTTGGGTCAATCCAGTTCACGTTGTTCCTAAGAAAGGAGGGATAACTGTGGTGAAGAATGCGAAGGATGAGATGATTCCTACTAGGGCTATCACTGGGCATCGAATTTCCATTAACTACAGGAAGTTGAATGCAGCCACAAAGAAAGATCACTTCCCATTGCCATTCATCAACCAGATGTTGGAGAGGTTGGCTAGTCATCCCTACTACTGTTTTCTCGATGGGTATTCAGGTTTCTTCCAGATCCCGATACATCCAGATGACCAAGGGAAGACGACTTTTACATGTCCTTATGGCACATTCACATACAGGAGAATGCCATTTGGATTGCGTAATGCCCCAACCACCTTTTAGAGATGCATGATGTCTATATTCACAGACATGATTGAGGATTTTATGGAGGTGTTCATGGATGATTTTTCGATGTACGGATCATCATTCAAGGACTGTCTGGCTAATTTGTGCAAGGTGCTACAGAGGTGTGAAGAGAAACACTTGGTCCTTAACTGGGAAAAGTGTCACTTTATTGTTCAGGATGGCATCGTGCTTGGGCACAAGGTTTCTGAAGCTGAGATCGAAGTTGACAAAGCCAAGATTCAGGTCATGACAAGCCTTCAACCACCAACTTCTGTGAAGGATATTCAAGGTTTCCTTGGTCATGCTGGGTTTTACAGAAGGTTCATCAAGAATTTCTCCAAGCTAGCACGCCCACTCACCGCCCTACTATGCAAGGAGATCATATTCGGCTTCACACCTGAGTGTCTTGCAGCCTTTGAGGAGATTAAAAGGCCTTGGTGAGTGCTCCTATTGTGTAACCTCCTGATTGGACTTTGCCTTTTGAGATCATGTGCGACGCTAGTGATTTTGTTGTTGGATCAGTTTTGGGTCAGAGGAAGGATAAGAAGCTGCACGTTATCTACTATGCCAGCAGGACATTGGATGATGCTCAAATGAATTACAGCACCACAAAGAAGGAACTACTTGCAATTGTTTTCTCCTTTGAGAAATTTCGATCCTACCTGATTGGGAGCAAATTGATTGTTCATACTGATCATGTTGCTATCAAATATCTGATGAATAATAAGGATCTCAAGCCTCGCCTTTGTCATTGTGTCCTTTTGCTCCAAGGTTTTGATATCGAGGTTAAGGACAAGAAAAGAATAGAGAACGGGGTTGCTGACCATCTTTCGAGGATTCGGATCGATGCAGACGTGCCTATTGATGATCACCTACCAGAGGAGTCCATTTACTTCATTGAAACTGAGTTTCAAATGAGTTTTACCGAAACTTTGCAATTCCCACGAATTGCAGGTTTCGGTATCGATCGACACTCCCCTAGTGTCGGTCGATACCCGGCGATTTCCAGACCTGTTTTGACCGTTGAACACCTTGGTGATTCTGAAGAGTATCTCATTGCTGCAGCTGATTCTGATCAACCATGGTTCGCTGATATTGCCAACTACCTTGCTGCGGATGAAGAGCTAAAGCACCTCAAGAAATATGACAAGAAGAAATTTATGCGTGACATAAGGCAATTCTTTTGGGATGAACCTTACCTGTACAAGCACTGTTCTGATGGTATCTACAGGAGATGCATTGCTGAGTCAGAGGTACCAAATGTTTTGTTTCATTGTCATGGATCTGAGTATGCTGGACACTTTGCCACTTTCAAGACAGTGTCCAAGGTTCTTCAAGCAGGTTTCTGGTGGCCTACTATGTGTAAGGATGCTCATGTTTTCGTTTCACAATGCGATGCGTGTCAGAGGAGAGGGAAGATCAGTAAGAAACACGAGATGCCACATAATTTCATCCTTGAGGTTGAGATTTTTGATTGTTGGGGCATCGATTTTATGGGTCCCTTTCCTTCTTCATATAAAAACCAGTACATCTTGGTTGTTGTGGACTATGTATCTAAGTGGGTAGAAGCAATTGCTAGTCCCACCAACGATTCTTCTGTGGTTCTTAAGTTGTTCAAGAGTATTATTTTTCCTCGATTTGGAGTACCTCGGATTGTTATAAGTGATGGTGGCTCACACTTTATTAACAAGGTTTTCGAGAAGTTGTTGAAGAAGCATGGTGTGTATCATCGTGTAGCTACTCCTTATCATCCTCAGACTAGTGGGCAAGTTGATGTTTCCAACAGAAAGATCAAGGAAATTCTGGAAAAGATTGTGGGTACTACTAGGAAGGATTGGTCTGCACGGCTGGATGACGCACTATGGGCTTACATGATGGCTTTCAAAACACCACTTGGAACTACACCGTTTCACTTGCTATATGGGAGTGTCACCTTCCGGTTGAAATCGAGCATAAGGCAGCATGGGCTACAAAGATGATGAATTTCGACATCAAGTCTGCTGCCGAGAAGCGATTGATTCAGCTGAATGAGCTGGATGAGATTAGGCACAATGCCTATGAAAATTCAATGTTGTACAAGGAGAGGACCAAGGCGTATCACGACAAAAAGATCCTCACCAGACACTTTGAACCCAATGACCAGGTACTTCTGTATAACTCTCGTTTGCATTTGTTTCCTGGTAAATTGCGTTCTCGTTGGTCAGGTCCTTTCACAGTCAAGGAAGTTAGACCATATGGTGCAATTGTCCTGACAAATCCTTCAGGTGAAGAGTTCACTGTCAATGGACAAAGGGTGAAACACTATTTCAGGAGCACCGAGATTCCAGAAGGACACATAATGCCTCTGGATGATGCACCCTCTGCCTAAACGGCGGTATGATATATAGTTGGATAATTGTGTGTATCCAAACCAATTACCAAAATGTTATCGTTGTAACACTTGGGGATAAATCCAAGGAGGCACAAAGAACAACACACTAGGAATGCAATAAATGACTTAAGCTAAGCAAACAAAGGTGGTTTTGATTATCTAGCAACCTAATGGTTCAAATTAAAACAAACAAACAAGAACAAGACACTAAAAGAGGTTAAGACAATGATTAAATGAGGATCTTTGGGCAAGGCAATTGATTTGGGGGAATCCAAGCTAATAAATGATGTCTAAACAATCATATAAGTGCATTTCCTTAAGCCTAGAACACTAATCAAGATTAATCTAATCTCTTAGCACTAATCATTTAACTAATTACAAATTCAAGAACAAACTCTCATTTTCATTTGTGAAAATGTAATTAGCAAACATTAAACACAAGTTCCATTAACTAAAATTCACCCTAGACATTCACTCTCATGTGCTAGGTATGAAAATCTCTTATTTAGCTCAAGAGGCATTTCATCAAACACTTGGTGTGCATGAAATTCCCTTAGCTCTAGATGAGCTTCCTCAAGTATAATCTAGCATTACAACCTCTAAATAAGAAAGGAAACAAGTTAATTAAACCCTAGACATCAAGAATCAACCTAGAATCCCTCTAATCTACCAAACCCAAATGATCAAAGAAGGTTCTACTCACTAATCATGAGGACCACACCAAATCTTGTGAAAGAGGTGATGTTAATCATGATTAGAGATTAGGAAGATGAAAGATTAAAGAAAGAACACAAGAATTAAACTCAAACTTTCATAAATCAAAATTTCCTTGAAAAAAATCCCAAAACATTAAAAAGAGAGGTTTTTGTTCTTGAGAGCAAAAGAGAGAAAAAACATAAAAAGGAGATAGATCTATAAATCAGATCTCTAAATTATAAAAAGGTGTTTGCTAAGTTAGGTCGGACCCGGGTTAACCCGGGATAAACCGGGTATTGACCCGGCCGAAATTTGGATATGTCTTCAGTGAATCGGTCATAACTCCTGAACCTGACATCCGAATGACCTGAATCCAACTCCTGTAGACAGCTAACTCGTCCCTCTACAACTCTTATGAATACCGTTTGAGTTGATTCATATCGGAAGACCATAGTTTTGCCAGTTCTTTGGACGGTGTCATCTTCTCTCGGCCAGACGGACATATCTTCAGTAAATCTGTCTTATCTCCCTATCCATACGTCCAAATAACCCGACTGAAACTCATGTGTAAAGCGGATTCACTTCTCTACAACATATATGAAGGAAGTTGAAGCTGAATCGGATTGTAAGGTCCCCGTCTAGCAACATCCTTGAGATACTTTGGACGAGCTCGGCTGGTTTGGGTGAAAGTTTGGCACCGGCTGGGTGTACCGGCTGTGTCCTGGCCGGGATGGAGTGTCCTGTATGTTGATACCGGGCCACTTGGAGCCGGTGCACATGGCCGGTAAACTCCCTGGTGGGGAGAAAGTTCCATGCCGGCTGAGGGAGATTTCTTGTGCCGGGCCGGTATGAGAGACTGGTCTCGCGGCCAGAAGGATACTCCTTAGTATATCAGCCATATCTCTCGAACCACATATTCGAATAGCCTGATTCAACTTCCCCAGGACAGCTAACGCACTCCCCTACAATATTAAAGAAGGTTATCAAGGCTGATTCGGATCGGAGGACCTTCTTCTAGACACATATTGCCGGCGTCTCGGATGGACTTTGTACTCCACTTAGGTCCAATTCTTCAAATACGCCCAATTGCCTCCAATTACCTAGGAAATACTCCAAAACATGTAAGAACACACTAGACCTAGTGCAAATTCCATAATCTCTAAATGAGAACTAAATGCAAGACAAGACCATGATTATGCATGTTATCTACACAAAACTATAAATGAAATGCATGCTAAAACATGAAATATATGAGTATATCACGGTACAGTCAAGCTAATGATGTTAAACGAGTCTGTACATATGAGTCTTTTATGTTTTCCCATTTTTGTTTTGTATTTTGCTGTGTCATGTGAATCAGATTCGGAGGCTCAGTATCGATCGATACCATTTGGTATCGGTCGATACCGGTTTAAACGCAAATATCCTGGACCTATTCCCGTGTATCGATCGATACCACTTATGGTATCGGTTGATACCACAACCCAGGTAAGTTTCTTTATAAACCCTACGGGATTCTCCTCCTTCCTCATTAGCCTACATCGACCGATACTTGCCACAAAACACCAAATCTTTGTTTCTTCACGTAATTGAGTGATTCAAACGCGTATCCTTGTTGGATTTTTGTGCTCATTCTCATTCTCTCACTCTTTCACTCTATCTACAAGGTATGAAACACAAATCTCCTCTTTTTCAATATGTGACCAACGGTTGGGTTTTCGATTTTTAGCTCTTAGAACTCGTTGTGTTGGACGAATACCACTTGATTATGTTGTTCTAGGACTAGTCGGAACCCGCCTTACGCTTAATTGCCATTAGTTTCGACTTTTGGAATTTTTGGATTGTGGATCTATTAGTGCGGTTCGCGATCTGCTCAGTATCGATCGATACCACCTGGATACTCAGTACATTCCTTGACCGTTTTTGCTGTGAGAGATTTTGGATCGAAATAGCCAATGTATCGATCGATACCATGCTGGTGTCGATCGATACCCTACGGGCAGTGATGGAATTTTGAGTAATTTGTTGCTGGATTGTTGCTGTATTGTCGGATTCGATGCTTATTCTGTGTTTGCTATGTTCTTTGCTTTTGATTGTAGATGTATACTCTGAAGAGAACACGAACGGATGCCACGAGCTCGAATCCACCTGAATATCCTCTGCATGAGTTTCGTTTACTCGACACCGTTAAGATCTTTGACGGTCTCACTTGGCGCAGAGGAATGGTGAAAGCCTTCCTAGCGGGTAGCCGATACAGGGTGCGCAATGATGGTTCAGAAGAGGATATAGATCTTCCACACGCGTGTCTACGCGCAATACCTGAAACTCATGCTGCTTCACCATCGCCGCCTCACTCCAGGCCCACTTCTCATGTGTCTTCAGGCACAACCTGTAGGCCTCCTTGGCCTAAGAGGAGTGAGAATGCGCGGTTACCTCTGACGCGGGAATTTGAGGGTACAGATAAAGAGGTATCTGAGAGCAGGGCTTGCGTCTCCAAGCCTATTTATGAGGAGTGGGACGATTATGATTCGTTGTTCTACAACGCTTGGTTGGATGTTGATGTGCGGCCCCCCCGGTTTGTCGATACGCTCACTATGACGCATCTGGTTTTTGACAGGGAGCTCGACAGATTGCTCCGCAAGATCGGTTTGGGCACGATGCCTACGAGACAGTTCGATCTTTATCCCGATCTAGTGCAACAGCTCCTTGCTACGGCTCGTGAATATTATACTGGTACACCTCCCACGACTGCACAGCAGGGCATTCTGACCTTCATGATTCGAGGTGTGCGATACCGATTGCTATTTCAGGAGATATGTGACATCTATGGGTTCCACAGAGACTTTGAGAGGTGTGAGTTTCCTCGTCAGTTCCTAGATGTTCAGGCATTCTGGCGGCACTTTGGGCACGGAGCTTATGATAGCAAGACCACTACTCAGATGGATGTGCGCCATCCTGTTCTGCGCTGCATCGCGAGGATTTTGAGCAACACCCTTCTGTGCAAGATGGAGCCCAACTAGATGAGGGTGGTTGAGCTTATTGTTCTCTATATCGGCATTGGGGACATTATTGAGGATGAGGCATACGCATTGCCTGAGTTGGACCTCGCTGTCAACTTGGGTGATGTGTTTGCGCACCACTTGGTCTCGCTGAAAACCAAACCTTTCGCAGGACGTGGTGGTACGTCCCGCAGGACCGAAACTCGGGCCAATACCGAGATGGTGGGCAGTCTTCTCACTCCCATTTTTCTGCATCTTGGGATCAGAACCGCAAGCTGCTCGATTGTGACTGCACGTGATCTTATGGACGAGCAGCACTTGGAGAACCTGAGTTGGCTAAAACCGGGTCGACGTTGGTGTTTCTCTTCGCGCCTAATCCGGTAGACATGCATGCTGCACTTCTTACTCGTCGTCGAGGAGGAGCCTCATCTGGAGGCCGTGTTCGTGCTGCTGTTGCAGACGCACCTGCACCTGACCTTGCTGGAGGTCACCCACGACGTTCGTAACGTGCACCTACTCCCGCTGCTGCTCCTGCGTTTTCTCTTCCTCCACCGCCTGACATGGAGTTGGATCCTTTTCAGCAATACGTCGTCGAGACTCTACAGACGATGTGGACTGCCATTTCCCGATGCAGCTGTATGGCTCCACCTTGTCCTCGTTCACCTCGATCACCGTGCACACCGACGGAGGCTGGACCATCCCACACCGCTGGCGATGACACTTCTGATGAGGAGGATTAGTTTCCCTTCTCCTGATTATCACGTTTGATTTTTCTTTTTCTTTTCTTTTTATTTTCTTTTGAACTTTTGCGTCTTTATGTCTGCCTTTTCTTTTATTTTTGAACTTTGTGGATTATGCATTATGATATCTTGTTGCTTTTAACCTGTGTTTGAGTGATCTAACAGTGCTAATTGTACCAATTTCAGATCCTTGGTCTAAAATTGAGAGCAACATTGTGTCATTTGTCGTTGAGAGGAGTTCATTGTATCGACCTACGCCTGGTATCGATCGATACCAGGCCGTGTGTCGGTCGATACTCGATGTTCCATTACGGTAACTTCTTATTCTTCATGCTTCAACTCTGTTTTCTTTTGATTTCTTTCACCAACCTTTGGCTAGATAAGACTGGGGACAGCGTTGTTCAAGTCTGGGGGAGGTAGTTGCTGACATTGTTTTTGTTTTTCTTAGAGTCAATCGTTTTTGAGTCAAAATTTGTTTTATTGAGTCAAAACTTGTTGGAGACTGTGATCTTTTTCTTGACTCTATTGTTCTGACTTTGTTTTTAAGTGACCATTGTTACAGAATCAGTATTAGATCGACTAATGAAAAAACCAAAGGCTGACCAGTTAACTAGAACACACTCATGTTTCCTGCAAAGTTCTTTAAAGCCTGAGCCAAATATTTTCACTTTATTGATGTTATTGATGTCCATAGAGCTTGATTCTTCATTCGTATCTGACAAAGGAACCCACGTTTTTAAAGTAATGGTATTTCTCTCCCTGTTACAAGCTAATAAATAATATGCATTAAAAGATGAAATAATTTTTTTCTGCGTAGAGGGTTAGGAAAATTTCCAGCGATCCCATTATTCTACTTCAGAGGGAATGATCACACAATGGTGGAAGCGAGGTTAGGAAAATTTCATGTGATACCATTATTCGCTTACACCTTTGATTACTTTTGAGGGAAGAACCGGGGATTCGGTGGCAAACACCATCAATACTCGCGTTACCTTTAATAAGCATATGCGAGATAACATAATAAAAAATAAGTCTGGGGGAGAGAAAATAATACCATAAAGTGTGAAATTGGATGGTTCCTTGTCATGATATTGTATGGGAAAGAATCTAGAAGGTTCTTGGTTTTAATCACAGCAATAAAACTGGCGATGATGAGCTTGATTGAACGATGCTGTGAAATAATGTGTGTAGTCTGGGAAGCTGCGAATGTCTACGGAGAAGTACATGGTGGTTAGATTTGAAACTGGTTACGTGATATGTGGAGCACTAAGGAAAAGGGTCATTGAAATGTTTCAAGAACAGGTGAGTCTCTGTGTTTTTCAAACCTCTTTCTCTTATTTAGCTTTCTGTTTGCTTGAGGGCAAGCAAAGGCTAAGTCTGGGGGAGTTGATTTATCATGGTTTTTACCCGTTTTAAGCCATGATATAAATCCTTTTTATAGAGTCTTTCTAGTATTTTGGAGTCTTTTCAGGTTTTAGGTACGTTTGGAGCATTATTAGAGATATTGAAGTATTTTGGAGATTTTTGGAGCCAAGCAGAGATCTTGTAGTTGAGACACCGATTTGATGCCTGAGTATCTATCGATACCCGTCGAAGAAACAAAGGATCGCGACTTTAATAAAGATTTGAGAAACTGTAAATTGTCACAGAAGACTTTATTATTTACAAGAAGCCCCAGAACGTGACTTAGGTTATTTTATTAGGTTTTTCAGCCACTTTTGTGGGCTATGCTTTATTTTACTTTGGTTTTGTGAGAGAGCTTTTGGAGGGAGACACGTCTGAAACTCTGTTCGTCCGAGAGAAGATTTCGAACCCTTGTTTTACTCTCTTCTTTATTATTTATTCAAGTATTTATTCAGTCATGTTTATTGTTGCATTCTCCATGTCTGAGTAGATTTCCTGTTAGGTTTAGGGTTCTCATAAAGGATTTCTTTGAATGCTAGGTTGATTAGTTGTTTAGGGTTCATAATCTAAATTAGTTCTTCGCCTTAGGTTGTTCTCAAAGCTAATTCTAGATTGATCACCCATAGCTTAGATTTTAGGTTAATCGATTAGGCACGAAAGTGCAATTGAAAAACCTGATAGAACTTAGAGTGAGCAAAATAACTATTCGCAAATAGATTTGGTTTAGTTGTTTTGTGAACAAATGAAACTTGAACTAAAAGCTGTTTTAGACTTTAGGATTCGCAAAGAGATTTGGAATTCTAGGATTTAGACTTAGATAATTCTCGCAACGAGAGTTGGTTAATTATACTTTGGTGATTTGAGTTCAAGAACCGTGCGTAACCTGAACCCTGGTTTGTTAGTTTATCTGCATTCATTAATTTCCTTAGAAATACCATGAACCTATCTTTCTCCCAATTGAATCACAACTTGTTTAATTTACGTATTTGCTTTCAATTCCATTGATCACTTAGCTTAATTTTCATCTATACAATCTATTGTGTGTTTTCTTGAGTCTCTGTGGATTCGACCCCTAAGTATTACAATCGACAAAGCTTTAATACTTATAGGGTATTAATTTGAGCTTATCAATAGACCAAGTTTACACTACGATTCTCTCAAAATGAAATTAAGATAAGATAATAAGGGTTGAATTGCAAAGTAATGAAAATAACTAAAAGTGATGTAAATTCAATAGGAGAAAAACGTTAGGTCGAGGGTTTCTTCGCGGGAATCCAGAGATCATGAATCAGACAACTATTCAGGGAATGATTAAACACAAGTTTCAAACTAAAACGTAAATATCTAACCAATCCACTTACGTGGCATTGATTACTAAATCTAGCAACCTAAAATCCTAACTTCCGTTGAACCTAGAGTTCTAGATCAGCATTAATGAATAGGTTCAATATGTTCACGAATCGCCTTAACATCAACTTCCGTTGGCTAAGGACAATTCGCTCGCTTATGTTCTTTCTAGCAACATACGACACTTCTGTGGTATAGATTAAACCCTAGTTCAGAGGCAAAGCGGTCAACTTAACCTAAGCAATAAACACAACAATAAGCGAAAACCACAAAAGATAAATCCCTATTTATGTAAAATTCAATGATTCATGGATCCCGTTGAAACCCTAACCTAACTATGAAACTACTCAGACATGGCAACAGAAAACAAGCAAGGAGATAGAGAGAAACTCATAATAATAATTAAAGAGAGGAAAGGGTTTAGAATTCTTCTCAATATATGCATAGAGTTTTCTCCAAGCTTACAATATCAATCACCAAAAGTCTCAATAGAATAGAGAGGAATAAAACGAGAGATAGCCTAATAGGTGGCTGAGAATAAAGTATATATAGGGTTCTAGGCGAATTAGGTCAGAATAGGCAGTTTCCGGGGCAAAACAGGAAAATCAAAATTTTCTTTTTCTTTCTCGCTGACTTGCATCGATCGATGCACATATTGCATCAATCTATTTTGACTTTCTGGGCATGCTCCATCGATCGATGCACTCCCTGCATCGATCGATTATGGCTCTTCTGATGGTGATGCATCGATCGATTGTGGACTTTCTAAGCATGTTGCATCGATCGATTTTGGTTCTTCTGATTATGTTTCATTTATCGATGCACTCCTTGCATCGATCGATTATGCTCTTTTCCATACTGTTCCATGCGATTTTGCCCACGTAACTTCAATTTCTTCCTTAAACGCCTTTTTACCTGAAAGACTCTAAAAATGGACTTTGACTTGATAAAATACTCAAAAGAGACACCAAAACAAGTGTTGGAAAACGGTAAAAACCAAGCATATCAATTCCTCCAGACTTAGTATTTTGCTTGTCCTCAAGCAAATATAAAACTAAGCAAGAAGAAAAAGTTTGAAAAACAAGGAGACTCACATTTCCTTTAGAACTCCGCAATGACCATTACTTTAGTAATCCACGTATTGCCAAATTAGCTCTAGATCGAACCACCATGTACTTCTCTGCAAATATCACAGCCTCCTAGATTATTTCACAGAATAATCAAAAGCCATCATCGCTGGGTCTCATCAAAGATCATAGTGCCAAGAACCTTCTAGACTCTTTCTCTTTCGATATTGTGACAAGACAACAACACAACCTTTGGTACTTTTTCCCTCCCCCAGACTTATTATTTTCTCATTTTCTTTTCGTAGGGTCAATGGCGGATGGAACTCGTTTGTTGATAGTTTTTGCCACCAAATTCCCGGTTCATTTAAGTGTCACACTGTATTTCTAAGGTGTAGGCGAATAGTGGTATCCCTGGAAATTTTCCTCAACCTCGCTCTCAACCTTAGTGTGATCATCTCTTTCGAAGTAAAATAATGTGATCGATGGAAATTTTCCTAGCCCTTTACCCGAAAGAAAATCATTTCATCTTTTCTGCTTTTTATTTTAAATAAGGGAGAGGAGTACCATACTTTCACACATGTTGTCTTGTCAGATACGAATGAGGAGTCAAGTTCTGAAGTCACCAATCGCGATGATGAGGTAAAAGGAAGAGCTCAAAAATTAGCTCAAGCTTTTTGAATTTTCCTGAAAACATGGATTCCTCTAATTAACGGGTCATTCTTTAGATTTTCTATTAGTCTGATATGAAGCTAACTCTGTAACAATGGTCACTTAGATGCAAATCACGTAAAAATTCAAAGGTCGTGATCATAATCTCTAACAAGTTTTGACTCAATAAAACATAAATACTCAAAGAAAACATCAAAGTGACTCAAAAGAGAAAACAAAAGAAAGAAAATAACGATAGTAATGATAAAGACCCTCCCTTATACTTAGTTCACTTCGTCTCGGTGTAAAAATAAATCAAGAAGAAGGCAAACCAGAGTCAAGAAAAATAAAATAAAAATAAGGAAAATAAAACTAACGATATAGAATGCTACTGTTGAATCATTGGTCCTCCGAACTACCGCTCGCATCATGTCCTAGCGTGAGCCTCCTCTTGGTAAGTCTCTCATCGGGTGGATGTGAACCACTGGATCCACCAACAGCAGACCTGCGTCCCGCAACGTCAGGTTCGGTCCCTAAGTCGTGCATGCCATCAGTTGGCTCATCATCACGATCATCTGCAGTGGCAGGTGCCCTGAAACAGGAAGGTACCCTAGGAGTCGGTATCTTAGCAAGTGCTCCCCAAATCTTCATCAGCATGGCGTTGTTCTTCTGCAATCCCCCACTGACAAATTTCCACTTCTCTTCATCATCTGTCTCCAACGTGCAAGGCGTGAGACGGTACTCACTGCAATCTGGAGGAAGAAGGTATTCGATCTGACCAACTGTGTCCACAGGGACGCCCTCAGGAAAGTCCTCCTGTCTGTGAGAAGCAGATGCTCTGGGAGATGAGCGAGAAGCTCAAGCAGATGATCCTCTGCGGCTGCGCTGAGAACTAGAAGTACCAGGAACTAACTTGTGCTCCGGTGGCATCCAATCGATGTTCGCTTCATCATCCAGTGTGGTCAAGTCTTGATCCGGCAGCTCAAAATACAAGATCTCGCCGTCTGAGTTCTGAAACTGGTAGATGAGCGTCGGTTTGAGGATATGACAGTTCTTGAAGTACTTCTCGTGCATGCAGGCTATTCCATCGCCTGAAGATTCTCGCTGTATCTTGAAGTGGTCGAAGATGGGTGTAAGGAGGCTTCCGACGTACTCTTTCTTGCTCTTCCTGGAAAGGCCTAGAATTTTCTTCCCTACCAAAACTTGAGCAAGAATGGCTACAAGGTTGACACGGTGAGATCTGGGGAAGGGATGTCTGAGTTGATGACCTATATTGGGTGCAATCCCGTAGTAAAGCATCATCATCAGTACGCATAGCTCTAGCTACGTCTCTAGCAAAAATCACGTGGTTAAGCATCTTCGCAATCACCCTGAGTGCGGGGTTGCGAATGCTTGACTGCTTCGAGTAATCACCATCGTATTCCCCACTGGCTATCTTCGTCCAAAAGCTCTTGGCGTTGGGAAATTCAGGAAAAGAAGTCTCCTCGTGACTCGCCTCGAAACCGTAGAGAGTGCAGAGATCTGGGATCGAGATCTGGCGGATGATGCCATAAGAGAAGAACACGAGTTTCCCTTCACTATCGACAGGTTCCCTCGGGTTGTCATATCGCAGCTCAACGGATGCCAAGAACTGGCGAGTGAGATCGGCATCGAAAAATTGGTCGAGAGTGGCCAACCGTCCCAAACCAACACGTGCAATCAATGTCTCGATGTCCTGCCGGATACCCATCTTTACCAAGGCGTAGGAACTCGCAAAATGCATGGGACACATCTCCACTGTCAGCAACCCATTATAAAACACTCTCATACTTTCCTCATTTGTTGGACAGTGCTCGTTTTTTGTATACATGATCCGTCTGTATCTCCTTCTTGGACATCATCGGAACCGGAAAAGCCAATCCAGCAGGTCGAGGCCAAGGCGTCTTATGTTCAACTTCAGGTGCTTTTCCCTTGCCCTTGTCCTTGTTATGTTGGTTTATCCTTGACATTATCCTGGAAAACGAACAACAATATATGGCAAAGTGAATACCAAGTGCAATGATTAGCACACAGATATATCAAGATGTTGTTTTGCGATAGCAGACATCCATATATCATAATCTATTGGCCACAACATATCATCTCAACAACTCAATTCCATGACTCGTGATATGCTCAAATTAATACCCTAACAGTACTAAAGCAGTAATTGTAATATAGTTAGGGGTCGAACCACAAAGACTCACGGAGATCACTCAATAGATTGTATAGCGTCAAATCAAGCTAAGCAATAGGATGAAATTTAAAGAAGTGCAGAAATTAAAAGTGTTGTAATTCAATTGGAGAAGGATAGGCTCAGGGTATTTCTCAGGAAATCAATGAATGCAGATAAATTAACTAACATGATTTAGATTTAGCGCAGTTCTTGAACTCAAATCACTAAGGTATTATTAACCAATTGTCGTTGAGAGAATTATCTAAATCTAAATCATAGGAATTCCAAATCTCTTTGCGAATCCTAAAGTCTAAATCATCTTTAATATCAGGTTTGATATGTTCACAAATCGATTAAACCAAATCTCTTTGCGAATAATCAATTTGCTCACCCTAGGTTCTATCAAGTAATTAATCGCACTGTCGTGCCTAATCAATTATCCTAAGATCTAAGTTCCAGATTCGTCAACCTAGAATTAGCTTTGAACACAACCTAAGGTGAATAACTAATTCAGATGGTGAATCCCAATAAACTAATCAACCTAGCATTCAGAGAAAACCCTTATGAGAACTCTGAACCTAAAGTGGATCTACTCAGACATGGAGAATGAAACAATCAACATAACTGAATAAATCATCAATAAAATAGAAAGAGTAACAAGAGGTTTTGAGATCTGATCTCGGACGAAGAAAGATTCAGACTTGTCTCTCCCAAACCAAAGTAAAATAAAGCGTATAATTAAAAGCATAGCCAACAAAGTGGCTGAAAAACCTAATTATATAGCTAAAACACGTTCTGGGCCATCTTGTAAATATCAAAGTCTTCTGGGCCAATTCTGCAATTCTTCAACTCTTCAATAAGTCGTGATCCTTCTGTTTCCTCGATGGGTATCGATCGATACTAGGCAGTATCGATCGATAATTAGGTGATTTTGATGTCTCAGCTACACGGATCTTCTGCTTCGCTCCATAATGTTCCATAATGTTCCAGAAAACTCCAATATCTCCAATTATGCTCCAAACATGCTATAACATGTAAAAGACTCTAAAAGACTACAAAACACTAGAAAGACTCTATAAAAAGGACTTATATCATGGCCTAAACAGGGTAAAAACCATGATATATCAACTCCCCCAGACTTAGCCTTTGCTTGCCCTCAAGCAAATAGAAGACTAAACCAGAGAAAGAGGTTTGAAAACGTAGAGACTCACCTGTGCACGAACCATCAAAATGACCCTCTTCCCAAGTACCCAAATGTCACCTAATCAGCTTTTGATCTAACCACCATGTACTTCTCCGTAGAAATTCGCAGCTTTCCCAGACTCCACACATTATCCCACAGCTTTGTTCAAGTAAAGCCCTCATCGCCAGTCTCATCGCTGCAGCTAATATTCAAGAACCTTCTACATTCTTTACCATACGATATCATGACAAGAAACCACCATTTTTCTCACTTTTTGTATCACTTTCTCTCCCCCAGACTTATTTCTTATTATGTTCTCTTTTTTTTATATTTTCAGCTTTGCATATACACATCAAGGTCCGAAACGCGAGTATTGATGGTGTTTACAACTGAATCCCCGGTTATTCCCTATTTATGTATCAAAGGATGTAGGCGAATAATGGCATCATAGGAAAATCCTAGCCTCGCTTCCAATCCTCTGTGTGATCATCCCCTCTTGAGTAGAATAATGGGATCGCTGGAAATTTTCCTAGCCCTCTACTTAGAAGAAAATCATGTCAATCTTTTATGCTCTTATTTATCAACTTATAACAAGGGAGAGAGATACCATAACTCTAAACACATGGGTTCCTTTATCAAATATGAATGATGAATCAAGCTCTTTAAAAACTAACCACATTGATGAAGTGCAAAAATTTGGCTCAGGCTTCAGAAGAACTCTGTTGGAGACATGGATGTTTTCTAGTCAACTGGTCAGTCCTTGGATTTTTCATTAGTCGATCTAGAACTGATCATGTAACACTGTGCACTCAAAAACAAAATCAAATCAATAGGTTCAAGCACATGATCATCATCTCCAACAAGTTTTGACTCAATAAAATGTTTTTGACTCGATAAAACAACTGACTCTAAGAGAAACAAACACAATGTCAGCAGACACCTCCCCCAGACTTGAACAACACTGTCCCCAGTGGTATTTAGCCTAGAGTCATTGAAAGAAAAAAAAAGACAGAACAAAATTGGGAAAAACAAGAAGTCACCTTGCTGGAATATTGAGTATCAACTGACACACAGCCTGGTATCGATCGATACTAGGTTTAAGTCGACACAAGAGATTTCATTGCCCGCATGGTATCGACCGATACCAACAGGGTATCGATCGATACCCTGTCGATTTCGTGATTGCCAGTTCAGTTTCTCCTTGTTTGCTCCAATCTGATTCAAGACACAAAAAAGAAAAAATACAAAAATAAAAGACTCACCAGTGGGTTGCCTCCCACCAAGCGCTTGTTTAACGTCAGTAGCTTGACTGTAACGCCCTTCAGGCTGGATAAGAGTGAGAGCTTGCACCAAAACAGGCTCCACAACTTGACATTGCTAGCTTCAGAGTTTTGCTCAACATGCCTTCCACAAACTCTTGTCCTTTCTCTTTCAGCTCCGAAATAAGAAGAATTCTAGCCTTAGAGAATGGCTTCGAAGCTCCTTTGAACTTGACCTTATACTCAATCGAATTCCCATCACTCTTCTGAGGGATTAAAGTGACATGGGGATTCTCGACTTTTTTGCTCTTGGCTTTCTTCTTCTTTGTTGCCTTAGCCTTCTTGACAACTTCCTTGGGGATGCTGGGCGGTTCAACTGAATCGTCTGTGATAGTTGGCTTGTCAGGAGGTTCTTTCAAAGGATATGATATCAACGTCGCTCCTATTACAGCATCGATGCAAGAGATACGTGTGGGAGTTCCTCTAGGGATGGCTTTGTAGTACACCTCCTTGTCAATGTATGAGAATGAGATGTGCTTGCTGGGTGTGTCCATAATGGTACCTACCGTAGCCATGAACGGTCTTCCGAGAATCAACTGCGTACGAGGTATTGCATTCATCTCTACAACCTGAAAATCAGTATGAACCAGGCAATCTCCTATTGTGATCATCAAATCAGCGATTGCACCATATGTAATAGAGGTGGAATCATTTGCGAACGTGATAGATGTCTTTGGAGGTCGAATATTAGCTCCTAATTTCTCTGCAATTGCCCTTGACATGACATTGACGCAGGCCCCTGAGTCAACGAGAGATTCCTTGAATTTAACTCCAGAGATAGAGCATGGAACTGAGAAGATCCCTGGGTCTTCCCTCTTAGTCAACTGTCTCAGTGGAGGTGTACCTCTGGCCTTAATGAAGAGCGCCTTAATCTCTTCCTCAGTTTCTCTGTAATCTTTGAAGTGACTTAGCAGAGGCCAGCCCTCTAGAGCTTCTTCAAAAGTGAACGAGTGGGGTATCCTTCGTACCCTCTTCTCAAAGCCACGCAGCTACTTTGGAGTGATAGGATCTCTGAGGTGTCGAGGAATAGGATTCAGCTTCTTGGGCTTGCGAACTCTTTCTTCGATCAACTCAGGTGTTTTCACAGTTTCTGGCTTGTTCTTGAATCGTCCCTGGCATATTTATCATCATCAAAAGGATGCTCCACAACAAATTTATCCAACAAAGCCTTGCATCTGGCGTCCTCCCATTCCCTCCTTGTAATAATACGAGGCATAGGATAAGGTATCCTGGGTATATACACTCGTTCTACAACTACCTTAGGCACCACAGTCGAAATCTCAGGTGTCTCCTCAGAAATCGCCTCAGTATCGACCGATACCAATGAGGTATCGATCGATACACGAGTTTTTCAAAATTGTAACTGGCATCGATCGATACTTGGGGGTATCGATCGATGCTTTGGCGATTTCAGAATCCCAGACGTCATCTTCAGCAACATCATCGAAAGTTCCTGCATCAATTCCCTTTTCTACCTCTGCAGTGGCTTCTTTAGCAACTCCTAAGGTGATTGCATTGACGTGTGCTCTTGGATTCTCAGTTTTCCCTGGAAGAAAACCTTCATGCCTCGATTGGACCCTGAGAAAATTGGGAAATTTTGTTCCTGGGCTCTTCAGATCTCGCATCATCATAGAAATTGCACAAGAATGCATTCTTCGTCTCATCCCATGTAGTTAGCGAACCAGGAGCCAACTGCTTCAACCAATAAGCAGCATCTCCACTAAGAGAGTATGGGAAAAGTTTGCAGAAAAGGAACTCATTGGGCACTCCATTGTACTTTATACCAGTGACCAAGTCCTCGAACCTTTCGATATGATCCATGGGATGCTCATGAGGTAAACCATGGAAAGGACTCTGACTCATGAAAGCATAGTACGCAGGCTTCAGCTCGAAGTTGTTCCTCTGAAAAGTTGGGATGCGAATCGCAGATCGATTGGCATAGAACTGATCAGGTCTGTTGTGCTCGCCAAGTTTCCTAACTCGATCACCTGCAGCATTCCCAACGTTGGCTCGACAATCTTAATAACAGCAGCAGGGACAACGACGTTTCCAGCTTCATCAAGTCGATGCCGACCCATGACCCTCTTGGTCTCTCAAGACTCCAGCTTCATCAGCTCTTAAAACTACTGGGTTGTTCATCCCTGATGTCTGCTTTGTCTTTCTGTTTGTGCGTTCTAAACGTGCTAGCTTCTCTACCGATATATTGACTAGCGGAGTGCTCTTGTTTCTTCTGGTTTCACGATTAGGCATGCACCTGAAACACAAAGATCAAGAACGTAAGTAGCCAAACAAAATACGTTGAGTATCGATCGATACTGGATGGTATCGATCGATATCAACAAAGAAATCGCCTGTGTATCGACCGATACTAGTGAGTATCGATCGATACCGAGGTACTTAGTCGAAACTCGACAGCTAAAATCTAAAGGCGAAATTGAGTCCCCGGCAGCGGCGCCAAATTTGATATGCTCAAATTAATACCCTAACAGTACTAAAGCAGTAATTGTAATATAGTTAGGGGTCGAACCACAAAGACTCACGGAGATCACTCAATAGATTGTATAGCGTCAAATCAAGCTAAGCAATAAGATAAAATTTAAAGCAGTGCAGAAATTTAAAGTGTTGTAATTCAATTGGAGAATGATAGGCTCATGGTATTTCTCAGGAAATCAATGAATGCAGATAAACTAACTAACATGATTCAGATTTAGCGCAGTTCTTGAATCAAATCACTAAGGTATAATTAACCAACTGTCGTTGCGAGAATTATCTAAATCTAAATCCTAGGAATTCCAAATCTCTTTGCGAATCCTAAAGTCTAAATCATCTTTAATATCAGGTTTGATAAGTTCACAAATCAATTAAACCAAATCTCTTTGAGAATAATCAATTTGCTCACCCTAGGTTCTATCAGGTAATTAATCGCACTGTCGTGCCTAATCAATTATCCTAAGATCTAAGTTCCAGATTCGTCAACCGATAATTAGCTTTGAACACAACCTAAGGTGAATGACTAATTCAGATGGTGAATCCCAATAAACTAATCAACCTAACATTCAGAGAAAACCCTTATGAGAACCCTGAACCTAAAGTGGATCTACTCAGACATGGAGAATGAAACAATCAACATAACTGAATAAATCATCAATAAAATAGAAAGAGTAACAAGAGGTTTTGAGATCTGATTTCGGACGAAGGGAGATTCAGACTTGTCTCTCCCAAACCAAAGTAAAATAAAGCGTATAATTAAAAGCATAGCCAACAAAGTGGCTGAAAAACCTAATTATATAGCTAAAACACGTTCTGGGCCATCTTGTAAATATCAAAGTCTTCTAGGCCAATTCTGCAATTATTCAACTCTTCAATAAGTCGTGATCCTTCTGTTTCCTCGACGGGTATCGATCGATACTAGGCAGTATCGATCGATAATTAGGTGATTTTGATGTCTCAGCTACACGGATCTTCTGCTTCGCTCCAGAATGTTCCATAAAGTTCCAGAAAACTCTAATATCTCCAATTATGCTCCAAATGTGCTATAACCTGTAAAAGACTATAAAAGACTACAAAACACTAGAAAAACTCTATAAAAAGGACTTATATTATGGTCTAACACTACAAGAAAACACAGTTTTTGCGACCACCAAAAGAGTCCCAAAATGGTCGCAAATGACTCATTTGCGACTATTTTGTGACCAAAAAAAGTAGTCGCAAATATTTGGTCGCTAAATAAAGTGGTCGCAAAACGGTCGCAAATTTGAGACTGATATGTGACTATAATATCAGTCCTAATTTAGTGACTATTTTGTGACTACTTGTAAAAAAAATATTAAAAAAAAAACCAAAACCAAAATTCAAAATTAAAAAAAAACAAATTTTATTTATTTAATTATTTAATTAATTACAAAAATGAAAAAAAATAATAATAACTTCGGTTGGATCTGGGTCTCCTTCTCTTCTCCAACCTCTCCTTCATCACCATTGACAGACGCCGGAGGCTGGTTCTGGAGAAGGCTCGCCGTCGGCTGGATCTGGAGAAGGCTCGCCGTCGGCTGGATCTGGAGAAGCCTCGCCGGCCAGTCTGCTTCTCGCCTCCTCCTCCTCGCGGCGTATCGGCACTGTCCCCTTCTTCGCCATCGACAGTCTGCTTCTTCTCCTCCTCCGGCCAGTCTGCTTCTTCTCCTCCTCCGGCCATGCTGCTTCTTCTCGGCGACAACGGCTGGATCTGAAAAAAAAGAGTTAGATAAACTCAAGAATTAAAAAAAGGAAGAGAAGGAAGAAGAAGAAGAAGGAGAATCGAAGAAGAAGAAAAGAATCGAAGAAGAAAAGAATTGAAGAAGAAAAAGAAGCAGATACTCGTACGAAGGAGAGAGAGAAAAAGAAGGAAGGAGAAAAAAAATATAAAAAAATAAAGCACTTTATCCTCCACCGTCGGATTAAACCAATCAACGGTGGAGGATCTCAATCCTCGACACAAGAAATTAGCCAATCAGAAGCTTTTATTATTTTGTCATTTGGTCGCAAATTTATCGCAAATTTGGGATTGTTTTGTGACTACTATTAAAAAAAAACCGACTATGGTTGCTAAACGGTCGTAAATTTGGGAATATTTTGTGACAATAATTTGTTTTTACCCTAAACCCTAAACTTTAAGAACCTAGAAAGTTTGAATATAACTTTACAATGATTTTGTGTATATAGCAGTTCAAAAATATGTTAAAACTTAAAAATAAATAAATTTTGAGATAATTTTTATCTTTCAAAATCATTTCTTATAAAACACATGTAACACTTAGTAGATGTTATGATTAGATTTTTTTGTTTATTATTTGATATTTATATATAAGATCTAGTTTACAATTTAAGATTTAGAGTTTATGATTAAGGGTTAGAGTTTTAGGGTTAGAGGTTTAGGGTTTAGAATTTAGGATTTATAAAATGATCATATTAAAAAAATTTGTAAGTGTTGAATTTTTTTGTTTATGTGTAAAATTTTGTTTACAATTTAAGATTTAGATCAAGTTTATGATTAAAGGTTAGAGGTTTAGGGTTTAGGGTTAAGGGTTAGTGGTTTGAGTTTATAATTTATTGATTTCTATAAAAAATCAAGTGGAGTTGCAAATTAGTCCCAAATTTGGGACTATTTTGTGACTACTATTAAAAATTAGTCTCAAATTAGTCCCAAATTGGTCACAAAAACTGAGTTTGCAAATTAGTGTACATGTTACCCTAAACCCTAAATTTTAAGAACATATAAGTTTTGAATATCACTTTACAATAATTTTGGGTATATAGTTGTTCAATAATATATTTTACAATTTAAGATTTAGAGTTTATGATTAAGGGTTAGAGTTGTAGGGTTTATAATTTAGGATTTATAAAATGATTATATTTTAAAAATTGTAAGGGTTAGAGGTTTATGATTTAAGATATACAGTTTATGATTAAGAGTTAGATGTTTATGATTTAAGATTTATAGTTTATGATTTAAGATTTAGGGTTTGCAAATTAGTTTACATGTTACCCTAAACCCTAAAATGATTATATTTTAAAAAAAAATTTAAGTGTTGAATATTTTGTATATTATTTGATGTTTATGTGTAAGATCTAGTTTATAGTTTAATATTTACAATTTAATATTTTGTATATTATTTATATTTATGTGTAATATATATTTTACAACTTAATATTAGAGTTTATGATTAAGGGTTAGAGGTTTAGGGTTTAGAATTTATGATTTATAAATGATTATATTTTTAAAAATAATAAGTTTGAATTTTTTTTTTATTATTATTTGAATTTTTTTGTATATTATTTGATGGTTTAGGGTTTAGAATTTAGAGTTTATATTTTTTAAAATATTATTTGATGTTTATTTTAAAAAAATCGAGTGGAGTTGCTAAACCGAAGCAAATCAGTCACAAATTTGGGATTACTTTTGCAAGTCCTTAAACAGTCGCAAATAAGCGACTCTTTTCTGACCAATTTTTTTAGTCGGTAATTTGGGACTCTTTTGCCACTGCAATACCAGTGGTCGCAAATTGATCACACTTTCGTCCCACTTTTTTGCGACAAAAAAAAGAGTCACAAAAAGTGGTCGCAAAAACTGTTTTTTCTTGAAGTGTAAACAGGGTAAAAACCATGATATATCAACTCGCGACGCATATGAAATTTACGAACCAAGATAATCTAAGAACTTGTGAATTCATGGGGATCGAGGGTGTGCGCTTATGCAAAGTTACAAATTGCGGAGGATAAACACAAGCCGTCTACGACACATATCGAATTTCTGCAAGATTTAGGCTAAACCTGCAATTCTCCTAAGTACATAAACCCTAGGTATTGAAATTTCTACAAAATCTCACAAAAATAGCAAAGGGGTGGTCAAAATTCATGCCCTAACAGCCTAGAAGGTAAATAACACCGTGTATCTACTTGTGGATGCATGAATCAAAGTAACAAACCTTTGGTGATTTTTTCATCAAAATCGCGACTGTAAAGGGGGATTTCAGAGTTCATACCTTTGCTAATCGAGAAATCTGGGTTGGGGATTTTGTAGAACACGAAAAATCGGTGAGGATAGACACCAAAATCGCTCAAATCCGTTGAGAATCAAAGATGTTATGGGAGATTTAAGGTTTTGTTTTTGTGAGAAACAATAGCATCAACCGATTTTAGAGGAGATGAGAGAGAAAATCACGAGAAGGAAGAAGAAGGCAAGTGGAAATAAACTGGATTAACCCGGAATTGAAAACCAAAATATTTACCTGGGTTGGCAATCGATTGATGAGGAGGATGCATCGATCGATTTCTGCTTCTCGGAGCCCTTGGCATCGATCGATGCACACCTTGCATCGATCGATTTTCGGACTTTGGACTCTTCTGCATCGATCAATTGCAACCTCTTTTTTTTGGTTTAGGAACATCGCTCTAAAAAGAACAAAATTGATTAAGTCAGTGTCCTAAAAATCTAAAACATATATATATATATACCTTACCGGTGGGTTGCCTCCCACCAAGCGCTTGTTTTAAGTCTTATAGCTCGACTCCTTTTTTCTAGGTGGAAGATAGATCTAAGGGGCTCGTATCTCCCTTAGTACGCCTTGGCTTCTTTCTGCGGCTCACTGTATCTTCATCCTAAACAATCGTCAGAGGTGTCCTTCACTTTGCATACTCCTCCGCCTCCGATTGTGTAACGAATGTATTAAGAGGTGAAACCGGGAGTTACTTACCTGGGTTGGCAAAGAAACTTAGGGAGAAATTTTCTTTTTCAAAATTTTCTAGACACATTCTCCTATTTGGCCAATCTATAATGGCTCCCGCTGTCGCTAAAAATTGTCTTCCAAGAAGTAAATGTTAATTCTTCATGCTACGTATTCTTGCTATTTGAAAATCGACCGAGACGATGCAATTTCCAAATTTGTGGGGGAGGTTTATGATCATGCCAACCGTGGTGGTGGTTGAACTATCTGCAAGTCTGATTCTCATCCTTAAAGGCTGCATGGCATCGATTTTCAATCGCCTTGCTTCTGATTTTGACATAAGGTTTATAGCGGCTCCCGAATCACATAGAGCATTGTTGATGTCCCAAACAAGGCGATCTCTCAAAAAGAATCAACTAATGCAAAATGCTAAGAGTAAAGCCCAATATATGCATACAAGAATGACTTCCATCTACCCAATGCCCCATATCGATCTCAGCTCCTAATTTCTAAATCCTTCTGTGAGTGTCGATATGCGTTTCAGGTATTGGGCTGGTGTTGGGATTGGGCCGAGGCTGAAGTGATCAGGCCCAGCAGAAGAAAACACAGGTAAACCCAATTGATGATGCTGTGTCGTTTTAGGTGTGTCTATGTGCAGTGAGCTTTGGTCAAGGAAGAAGTTTTTTACGCAGGAGGATTTGCGTGAGCTCAGGTCGATGAGCTGGACCTGCACATGCGTAAGAAAATGTCACAGAAGCATCTAGAAGAAGTAGTGTAACAAGCAGAGAGTAAGAAGAATCTAAGAGCAAGAAAGAGAGAATAGGGAAAAGAGACTCATCTTCTTCATCTCTTATTCCCTTGTAATTCTCTAGCTATAGCTCAGGATTCACCTCTGGTTTCTTGTACACAAGACTATCGTCTAGTATAATCCATGAGAGCTGGCTGTTAGCTCTCCAAGACGTACCTTGGCCGGTGATTTAGGCCTTGGGAACTTGTAATCTTGTGTCTTGTTCATCGTTCTTCCTTACACAAACAACAAACATAAAACAAAGCATTAGTGTTTAGATCATTATCATTGCAAACAATCGAACCTGAGGTGGATGAAATCACAACAAGTGGTATCAGAGCTTTTGGAGCGGTCAAAGGTGGTTTCTGGTTTTCTGGTTAAGGAGGATAAAGACCCAGCAGGTATTGGATCCATTACCTGGTTTCTGGGTCATGTATTTTTTTCTCATCTGGTCTACAGTTGGATATTCTCTGTGTGTTGTGTTGTTGGCGTTCTCTGGGTATTGGTTATTCTTTCTTGGATATTTCTGGTTCTCTGGGTTTCAGTATCAGATCTGGTGAAGCAGGATGGTTGAGCCTACATAGGGAAGATGGGAGGTTGAAAAGTTTGATGGGGAAGGTGGCTATGCTATATGTAAGCATAGAGTTCTAGCCCAGCTCGAGATTCTTGGACTTGATTCAGTTCTAAGGATTGATGGTGAGACATCAATGTCTACACCAGATCCTAAATGCAAAGGAATAGAAACTGAAGAAGTCAAGGCTGACCCTAAAAGGTTGGAGAAGGATCGTAGGGTTAGAAATCTGTTGAGTATGAGTCTGACTGATATGGTGCTAAGAAAGGTTGGCTTGAAGCACAAATCTGCTCAAGCCATGTGGGATTCCCTTGAATCGCAGTACCAAGATAAATCACTACCTAACATATTCTACTTGAAACATAGGTTCTATAGTTTCAAGATGGAAAAAGGAAAGAATCTAGACAAGAATCTGGATATCTTTAACAAGCTTATCTCAGATCTTGCAAGTCTAGATGTGGAACTAAGTGATGAAGATCAAGCAGTAATTCTATTGAATGGTTTGCCTTCACATTTTGCTCAGCTTGTTTACACACTCAAGTACAGAGGTGGACAACAAACTATAACACTAAAGGAAATAACTACAGCCGCCTATTCTTTAGAAACTGAGCTGAAGCAGAAAGGAGCTAACGTGCAGAAGACAGGCAATGAGGGTTTATTCCTACAGTCTAAGCCTCAGACTGAGAAGAAGTTCAACAATAAGAACATGCAATATGACAAAGGCAAAGCAAAGGTTAAAGGCAAGAGAGCATGCTGGATTTGTGGAGCTGAAGGACATTTCAAGAAAGATTGTCCAAAGAGAGGACAGTCATCTAACTCTCAAGCTAATGTTGGACAGGTTATAGATGATGAACCTATATTGTTAACTGCATCAGAAGTTCACTCTAGGGATGGCTGGGTTCTTGACTCAGGATTTACGTATCATTTAACCTACATGAAAGATCTACTGTCGGATATTCAAGATATTGATGGAGGAAAGATCTTAATGGGTAATGACACTCAATGTCTAGTCACAGCTATGGGAAGTTTAAAGATAGTTAATAATAACTACTCAACTGTTATATTAACTATGGTGAGGTATTCTCCTACGGCAAAGAGGAATTTGATTTCATTAGGACAGTTGGAGTCACAAGGCTGTTGGTTTCAGTCTAAAAATTTCATACTACAAGTGTTTTATAAGGAAAGAGAAGTTCTCACTGGGAGTTACAAAGATACTCTCTATATTCTTGATGGTAAACCAGGGAAGGAGCAGGTTAACGCAGCAGTTAAAGCAGATGATAAGACAATGCTATGGCATAGCAGAATGGGACATATGAGTGCAAAAGGTTTACAAGTTTTAGTCAAGAGGGAGTTATTGAAATCTGATGAAATAGCCGAGCTAAAGCAGTCTTAATATTGTATTCTTGGGAAGTCTCATAAGCTGTCTTATCAAAGAGGAAAGCATATTTCAAAGGAAAAGTTGGAGTATGTTCATTCTGATTTATGGGGTTCTCCGAATGTTACACCAAGTTTATCAAAGTGTCATTACTATATTTCATTTGTGGATGATTTCTCAAGGAAGGTTTGGCTCTATTTTCTCAAGACTAAGGATGAAGCATTCGGTATGTTTGTTGAGTGGAAGACGTTTGTCGAAAATCAAACTGGAAAGAAGCTTAAAGCTTTAAGGACAGACAATGGGCTAGAGTACTGCAACAAAATGTTTGATGATCATTGCAAAGCTCATGGAATCCTAAGGCATAAGACATGTCCATACACTCCTCAGCAGAATGGCGTAGCCGAGAGGTTGAATAGAACTATACTGGAAAAGGTGAGGAGTCTGCTAAGTGAAACAGGTCTGGGTGAAGCATTCTGGGTAGAAGCTGCATCAACCGTGGTTTATATGATTAACGGGTCACCATATGTTCCTCTTGGGTTAGAAGTTCCAGAGCAAGTTGTGGACTGGTGTAAAACCATATTATTCTCACATGAAGAGGTTTGGATGTTTGGCGTATTATCATGTTGATCAGGGTAAACTGAAGCCAAGGGCGAAGAAGGGTGTCTTTATGGGATATCCGCAGGGAGTTAAAGGTTATAGAATCTGGAGTTATGATGACAAGAAATGCATCATTAGCCGTGATGTAGTTTTCTGGGAAGATACACTTTTCAAAGACATTGGAAAGGATAAAACTGTTACAGGACATAATAGAAAAGGAAAAGAAAAGGTTTATATTGAAGTCAGGGAAAGTGACAGTGGAGATTTGATTCAAGGAGAGGCTTCAGGAGAAGGTGGAGTTCCTGATGAAGGTGGAGCTGTCTCAGAGTCAGAAATAGTTGAAAATTCAGAGGAGGAAGAGTCTGAATCAGATGATTCATCACCTGGTCTTGATGGTTATCTCTTGGCCAGAGATAGGGAAAGAAGAGTGAATATTAAACCTCTGAGTAGATTTGATGATGGAGATGACTCTTATGTAGCAGCTTATGCTCTAAGTGCAGCAGAACTGATTGAGGTTGAAGAACCAAAATCATTTCAGGAAGCTATAAAAGGAACTAATAGAGATAAGTGGCTGGGAGCTACAGATGAAGAAATAGATTCTTTAGACAAGAACTACACATGGAAGCTCATTGATAGACCAGAAGGACAAAGAACTATTGGCTGCAAATGGGTATTCAAGCTCAAGCCTGGAATCCCTGGATTGGAAGAACCAAGGTTTAAGGCAAGACTTGTTGCAAAAGGGTTTTCTCAGATTGAGGGAATTGATTACCATGAAGTGTTTTCCCCTGTTGTTAAGCACACTATGATAAGACTAGTTCTTTCTATGGTGGTTAACATGGATCTTGAGCTGGAACAATTAGATGTAAAAACTGCGTTTCTACATGGTAATTTAGATGAAAGGATCCTGATGGAGCAACCCGAGGGATATTCTAAGGGTAACATGGTGTGCTTATTACAGAGGTCTCTGTATGGTCTTAAACAGTCTCCTCGTCAATGGAATCTAAGGTTTAATCAATTCATGAAAACACAAAAGTTTTCAAGAAGTCAGTTGGATAGTTGTGTGTATTTCAAGGCATGTGGTGATGGAAGTTTGGTGTATCTTTTGCTTTACGTTGATGATATGTTAGTGGCAGCTAAAGAGTTGAAGGAGATTCAAAATGTTAAGGATTTATTAAGCCGTGAGTTTGAAATGACGGACCTAGGACCTGCAAGGAGGATCCTAGGCATGGATATCATTAGAGACAGAAGTAAAGGTATTCTCTACTTATCTCAGGAGTCATACATTGAGAAAGTTCTTAAGAGTTTTGATGCTACTGATTTGAAGACAGTCCAAACTCCAATTGGATGTCATTTCAAACTAGCTAGTACTAAGATTGAAGAAAGAGTTGAAACTGCGATTCAGATGAGAAAGATACCTTATTCAAGTGCTGTCGGTAGTCTGATGTACGCCATGGTTGGGTCATGTCCTGATATAGCTCATGCCGTGGGGCTGGTGAGTCGCTTCATGAGTGCACCTAACAAGGAACACTGGCAAGCGGTTAAATGGGTTCTAAGATACTTAAAAGGAAGCTCAGGTTACAGACTGACATTTACAAAGTCTCATGAATTTGAAATTAAAGGCTACTGTGACAGTGACTACGCTACTGACCTTGATAGGAGAAGATCGATTACTGGCTATGCGTTTCAGGTTGGAAGTAACACAGTGAGTTGGCATTCTGGCCTACAACAGATCGTAGTGTTGTCAACAACGGAAATAGAATACATGGCCTAGCCGAAGCGACTAAGGAAGAGGTATGGTTGAAAATAATTACCTGCGAGCTGGGTTTTCAACAGAAAACGGCCGAGATCTTCTGTGACTCGCAAAATGCGATTTTCCTTGCTAAGAATAGCGTCTTCAACGAGAGGACGAAGCACATCCAGACTCGTTACTACTTCATCAAGGATGTGATTGCAGAAGGAGATCTTGTGGTTTCAAAGATCGATAATAAGACGAATCCTGCTGATATCCTCACTAAGCTTGTGCCGGTAACAAAGTTTGAGGATGGGAGAAGTCGTCTGAGGGTGCTCAGAGAAGGGGTTGGATCTATATCGGTGAAGATCTAGGGTTTCGGCGGCGTGTCGGAACAGAGAGAAAGAAAGGAATGCGAAGAGTTCGCGTTGTCTGTCTAAAAGGAGATCGAGGTGAAGAATGTGAGTGTCGATCTGCGTTTCAGGTATTGGTCTGGTGTTGGGATTGGGCCAAAGCTGAAGTGATCAGACCCAGCAGAAGAAAACACAAGTAAACCCAATTGATGATGCTGTGTCGTTTTAGGTGTGTCTATGTGCAGTGAACTTTGGTCAAGGAAGAAGTTGGTTACGCAAAAGGATTTGCGTGAGCTCAGGTCGATGAGCTGGACCTGCACATGCATCAGAAAACGTCACAGAAGCATCTAGAAGAAGTAGTGTAACAAGCAGAGAGTAAGAAGAATCTAAGAGCAAGAAAGAGAGAATAGGGAAAAGAGACTCATCTTCTTCATCTCTTATTCCCTTGTAATTCTCTAGCTATAGCTCAGGATTCACCTCTGGTTTCTTGTACACAAGACTATCTTCTAGTATAAGCCATGAGAGCTGGCTGTTAGCTCTCCAAGACGTACCTTGGCCGGTGATTTAGGCCTTGGGAACTTGTAATCTTGTGTCTTGTTCATCGTTATTCCTTACACAAACAACAAACATAAAACAAAGCATTAGTGTTTAGATCATTATCATTGCAGGCAATCGAACTAGAGGTGGATGAAATCACAACACCTTCGATTCAAAGAGGGTTTAGCTTGCTCTAAGAAATACTATTTTTACAACGTTCATGAGGAAAATGAGGTCGGTCCAAAGGAATCTTAGCCCATTCTAAAGATCAAGCATCGAAGGAGTTAACTCTCTCGGAAAGAAAATCGCGGAGAAAACAATAACGAGCTCGCATTCGTTCATTTGAAGAATCAAATACGAAAAAAGACGTCAACTCTTACGCACAAGGTCAACGTCGGAGAACAACTAAACAAGTAAGTAGTTACCAAATTATTTTCCAGACACATATTTTTATTCTGTCAAATATTTTAAAACAAATTTCAAAAAATATATGTCTTCAATATCTCTAAATCAAAATTCGTTTTACAAAAAAAAAAATTTATTTGTCTATAAGCCGATTGAACAAAACTCAGAGTGATGTAAATGTAGGGATTTGAGCTTGATTTGATGAACTTGAATTTAGAACCTATAGTCTTTTACACATGAGACTTTTGACCCGGTTCACCGTTAGGCTACGTCCGGGGGAGTCTTCGCACTGCCTCGCGAATCTTGTACTATCGGATTGGAAACTCCCCAATCGTGGATCTCACAAGTGTCTCACCAAATCACTCTTTGTGTTTACATGTACTATATCACAGAAGAGCAATTGGATCTTGACCCTAGAAGAAGAAGAAAATACAATGGATAAGGAAGCAGAAAGCTATGATCTCTCTCACGCTCTGTGTTTTCTTTTCTCTCTGTTTCTTCTTGTTCTTCAATCTGTTTTTCCCGCTTGTTATTGTAGAAGACGAAGTTGACTTTATTGTAGTAGTTGACCGATGAATAATGGGCCTCGACAAAACCTTAAGTCCAATTTGTCAAACCGAATTGGTATTGGGCTTCGATGTAGACAGGCCCAACAAAACTCCACCTTGTCTTCATTGAAGCGAACCCTAAGTCTCCTTCAGACAGAACACCGAAACATCCGCCGACACTCAAGTGATGCTCTGCGGTGATTCCGCCGTAACTCCGTCTAGACTCGCCGGATCGGAAAGCTGCTCCGACCTAAAAACAACCGTTGCATCCTCCTCTTCCTTCGATCATACCCTCACCGTACGTTTACGACTCCTCTAGTCTTCGCATAGCTCAAACTTTTAAGCTTCTTACTGTTCTTGACGGATCTTCCCTTCCAATAACTGAACCACCCTGACGAACCCTTTTCAGGTGCCGACAACTCAAAAAATCCAGTTTAGAAACCCATCAAGTCTTTCTCCTTTCAGGTAAATGACTCCGACCCATTTCTGACCTTTCGATTTTCAACGGATCTCATTTATATGAACGTCGATCTGACCCTTTTGTCTCTCTTTCTTCTGCATGTGCGGCGACTGACCGAAACTTGCCGAAGAAACTTTTTTTTTTAAACCATGAGCTCCACCTTCAGTTAAACTTCCTGCTCATCAAGATGACTTACCCAGCATATTCCAGAACCAATAGCTTCACAGGTAACACCACTGGACAAATACCTCTTTTGTCCCTGTTGATTTCTCTTTAAACAAAAAACCAAAAGACTAACCTTTGATCTTTTCCCTTTTCTCTGACTGCGAGGTAACAAATCAACAAAACCTACCTCGACAGCAAGGCTCCACAGCTTCAGGCTACCACTTTGAGAAACTCCAAGCCTCTCTCAAACGTCTTTCCAGGTACGCTCTTTGTTAGAATATCTGCTGGGTTTAGGGTAGTGTGTATTTTCACAACTGATGCGCTTCCATCTGCTATAACATCTCTAATGAAATGAAATCTTGTGTGAATGTGTTTAGTCCTTTCGTGAAAACCACCATTTTTTGCTAAACATATCGCACTCTGTGAATCGCAATGAACCTTAACCCCACCTTGCACAAAACCCAAATCTTCACAGATACCTTTTAACCACAATGCTTCTTTAGTAGCCTCTGCTAAAGCCATGTATTCTGCCTCCGTGGTGGAGAGAGCAACGATTGGTTGGAGACCAGATCTCCAGCTTACTGTGTTGCCTCCCACCTGAAAAATGTATCCAGTAATAGACCTCCTTCTATCTAGATCTGTTGCATAATCCGCATTACAGAAACCCTTAACTTTAAATTCTGAATTCTTAGTAAAAGTTAAATTGTGACCCACTGTCCCTTGTAGATACCTCATAGTCCACTTTATTGCTTGCCAATGAACTCTTCCTGGATTTCCCATAAACCTGCTCACCACACCAACTGCATGAGCCAAATCTGGATGTGAACCCACCATTGCATACATAAGACTACCAACAGCACTTGCATATGGAACCTCTGTCATGTATCTGGATTCTGTTTCTGTCTCTTCCTCATCTAGACTCTTTAGTTTAAACTGTGAACCAAGGGGTGTAGTTACCGGTTTACTCCTAGTCATGTTGAATGTCCTTAATACTTGTGTTAAGTACTTTTCATGTGACAGCTTTAGGATTCCTTTAGATATATATCTGATTATGTCCATACCCAATATCCTTGTAGCAGCTCCTATGTCTTTCATCTCGAATTCTCTGTTCAGACTTTCCTTCAACTTTTGAATCTCAACTGAATCTCTTGAAGCTACCAACATATCATCCACATAAATCAGAAGATACACCATTTGTTGAATGCTAGAGCCTTTAATGTAGACACACGGATCAAACAGACTTTGACGAAATTTCTGATCTTTCATAAACCCATCAAACCTTTTGTTCCACTGCCTTGGTGATTGTTTAAGTCCATATAAAGATTTCTTTAGTAAACAGACTTTGTCTTCTTTCCCTTTCACCTTAAAACCTTCTGGCTGCTCCAAATAAATCTCATCATCCAACGTACCGTGTAAGAAAGCTGTCTTCACATCCAACTGTTCTAGTTCGAAATCCTCATTCACCACTAGTGACAACATGAGTCTGATTGAGACATGTTTCACTACATGAACAAAAACTTCATTATAGTCTACTCCTTCTATTTGTGCAAAACCTTTTGCAACCAGTCTAGCCTTGAATCTAGGTTTTTCTACTCCTGGTATTCCTGGTTTCCTCTTGAATATCCATTTGCAGCCTATCACCCTTTTCTTTTCTGGTTTATCAACAATATCCCAAGTTTCATTCTTGTGCGATGACTCCATTTCATCTTGACTTGCTGAAGTCCATCCTTCTTTGTCTTTGCTTCTCATTGCTTCTGTGAATGTCTTGGGTTCATCTATCTCTATGTCTTCTGCTGCTGAAAGAGCATAAGCTGTCACGTCAAAATCATCATACCTAGAAGGCATCCTTGATTCTCTGCGACCTCTATCTCTGGCCAAAATATAATCATCTAAAGTTCCATGATCCTCAACATTTCTTTCACTTTCTTCACTGTCTGAAACAGCCTCTGATTCTAAACCCTCATCTCCTGATGTTGAAGAATCATTTCCCGAGGTTACTCCACCTGAAACTGAAGACCTTGTAGTTCCTGAACTGACTGATGTTGAAGCTCTTGGAGACCCTTCATTTCCTGACGCTCCAATAAGCAACTTTGGGTTGAAGATAACCTTCTTCTTTCCCTTTTCCATTTCCTGTTCCTTTACAGGCTCTGCCTTCTCAATATCAGATCCTGATTTTGGCTTCATATCCTTGAAGACCTCTTCTTCATGAAATACCACATTTATGCTGATAGTGCATTTTCCTTCATCTGGTAACCAAACCCTGAAGCCTTTAGTACCTTGCGGATATCCAACAAAATAGCCCTTTACTGCTCTCGGACTAGTCTTTGCTTGCACCACATGAACATACGCTGCACAACCAAACCTTCTGAGGTGATTAAGACTTGGCTTAGACCCTGACCATAACTCTTCAGGTACCTTAAAGTCAATGGCAGAACTAGGTGATCTGTTTATCAAATACACTGCTGTTGAAGCTGCTTCTGTCCAAAAACTTTCTTCCATACCACTCTCAGACAACATACACCTTACTTTCTCCATAATGGTCCTATTCATACGTTCTGAAACTCCATTTTGCTGTGGAGTGTAAGTGCATGTTCTATGCCTTTTGATCCCAGCTTCCTTGCAAAGGGTATCAAATTGATTGTTGCAGTATTCCAACCCATTGTCTGTCCTTATGCACTTAATTTTCCTTCCTGTCTGGTTCTCTACTTGAATTTTCCAGTCTTTGAATTTCTGAAAAACTTCATCTTTGGTCTTTAAGAAGAAAATCCAACCCTTTCTTGAATAATCATCTATAAAAGTAACAAAGTATTGATTTCCTGGTAAGCTTGGCGTAACAGTAGGTGCTCCCCATAGGTCTGAGTGAATGTATTCCAGAACTCCTTTTGAAGTGTGTTTCCCTTTTGGGAAGCTCAGTTTGTGTGCTTTTCCTAACACACAGCTTTCACAGAATCCCAAGGTCTGAATGTCCTTGCTGATCAAGTAGCCTTCCTTGACTAGCTTATCCATGCCTTTCTGACCCATGTGACCCAATCTAGAGTGCCATTTACTTGTAGAATCAATACTGGTCCTTGCTGAGTTTGAATCACCCTTCGAAACTGTTCCCTCTAGATAATACAGCCCATCTTTGAACACTCCCGTTATCACTTCTTTTCCATCTTTGAAGAACTTAACCTTGAAACCTTCACCTTCATACTTACAGCCATACCTCTCCAAACAACCGTATGAGATTAAGTTCCTTCCCATGGTTGGCATGTATTTGACTCCAGTTAGAATTACCTCAGAACCATCTGGTTTGGTAATTCTTATCTTTCCAATGCCCTTGATTTCACTGAATGTGTTATTTCCCATTAACACCCTTCCACCATTTGATTCTTGTAAGTCAAATAACAGTTCTTTGTTTGGAGTGATGTGAAAACTGCTTCCAGAGTCCATGACCCACTCATCTTTAGTGTCTTGAACACTGGCTGTTAGGATTAGGGGCTCCTTGACGATTGAAGCTACATTTGCAGAACTAGAGCTCATGTTCTTGCCTTTTTCAGGGCATTCCCTTTTCCAATGTCCTTCTTTCCCACAGATGAAACAGCCTTTGCCATCTTTATCCTTCTTCTTGAATTTATCACCTTTTCCTTTGCCTTGTGTCTTGTTCTTTGAGTACTGGTCATTCTTTTTCTCAAATTTTCTTCTGTCTCCAGCATACAGACCTTCAGCTTCTGCTTTTGACTTGCTAAGGAGGCCTTTCTCCCTTAATTCTGTCTCTTTAGCATAAGCCGATTCTGTCACAGCACTCACAGTCAAAGTATCTTTACCACTACCGTATTTCAGCGTATGAACTAGCGCTTCATACTTTGATGGAAGACCTGTAAGTATCTGTATGGCCTGGTCCTCATCTGAGATTTTTATGTCCAGGCTCTCCAGGTCATTAACCAGTTTAAGAAAGGTATCCAAGTTTTGTTCCATGCTTTTGTTTTCATCCATCATGTAGCTTGCGAATCTCTGTTTAAGATAGATCCTATTTGGTAGTGACTTTGTTGGATAATCCTTTTCCAGGGCCTTCCAGATGTCTAGTGCAGTCTTCTCCTTCATGACTTTTCTGAGAATTTGGTCACTAAGACACTGCTTGATAAGACTTCTTACCCTTTTATCTTTAGCTGCCCATTTTGGATATGTCTTTGATCCTTCTTTATCCCCTTGTTTCTGATCAGACCCATATTTAGTTTCAGGTTCTAAGATGGTGTCTAATCCAAGAATCTCCAGTGCACACAACACTCGGTGTTTCCAGATTCCAAAATCCCCTTTGCCATCAAATTTCTCTACTTCAAAACGTTCCTAAGTTGGCTCCATACTGCATATTTAACCTAACTCTCCGTAGACCAAGAATCATACACACGACCCAAAGACTGAGGCCGATTCTTCACAACTACACAGACAAACCAGATAAGTTTCGAACCTTAACCTGATCTTTCTTCTTGCTGGAACCGCTTCGTGTCTTTTCAGTAGATTCTTTAATCTTCCTTCGTCTCAAAGATAGAGAAAGCTCCTAGAGTATTGCGGAAGCAATGAGCAACCTAGTGCTCTGATACCACTTGTAGGGATTTGAGCTTGATTTGATGAACTTGAATTTAGAACCTATAGTCTTTTACACATGAGACTTTTGACCCGGTTCACCGGTAGGCTACGTCCGGGGGAGTCTTCGCACTGCCTCGCGAATCTTGTGCTATCGGATTGGAAACTCCCCAATCGTGGATCTCACAAGTGTCTCACCAAATCACTCTTTGTGTTTACAGGTACTATATCACAGAAGAGCAATTGGATCTTGACCCTAGAAGAAGAAGAAAATACAATGGATAAGGAAGCAGAAAGCTATGATCTCTCTCACGCTCTGTGTTTTCTTTTCTCTCTGTTTCTTCTTGTTCTTCAATCTGTTTTTCCCGCTTGTTATTGTAGAAGATGAAGTTGACTTTATTGTAGTAGTTGACCGATGAATAATGGGCCTCGACAAAACCTTAAGTCCAATTTGTCAAACCGAATTGGTATTGGGCTTCGATGTAGACAGGCCCAACAATAAATACTTCAGAACATTGAAAAAGGAGTATCGGTAGAATATGCATATGAACTTTGGTTGCAAGCACATGAGTTCGTTGAAGAAAGGGTTCATCATCATAAAACGAACGGGTTGTGGAAAGTAATTAAAAAGTCCACATGACAGTGTATAGAATTGCCACTTTTCGAATGACATTCTGTTAATCGGAAAAAGGGGCGGACTATCACATGATTCGTTTGATTTTTGAGGATCAACCTCATATTTTTTAAAGAACTGTGAAAGAACTCAAATGATATCTTGAGTCTCAGTATCCATTTAAGAAATTGAGCAATGGTTGAAGCTCTACGAGTTGAAATGATTGGATCTCAACTGATTCGTAATGCCCTCGTTGTCCTGGCATTAATTTTTGGTTCAATTCATGAATTAGTGGCTATGATCAAATTTTAGAATTGATTTGCGAATTAATTCTAGAATCAAAGACACAAAAAGACAAGACAAACTCAAAACACTTAGAGATGTGCTCTAGTTCAGACCATACTTGGCCGACTAACTCGCAAATCCAAGTCCTTGATTGCTAGAGCATTTAAAAAAGCATTAAGATTTTTATCAACCAATAAAATTTTGTTAATAAAGCATTTAGGAAAGCATTAAAAATTTGCAGATGCTCTCCAAATGCTCCTTCCCTCTAAGCTTTCATATGAAGCTTTTGGTAGATCATTAACCTCTAAAATATTAAAATAATGTAAAATAATTTTATATAACTAATTTATCTTGTTCAATAATATCAAAAATTATATTTATATTAAAGTGTAAATTTTATACTTTTAAAAATAATATTTACAATAAAAATATAATATAATAAATTCATTTGAAATATGAAAAAATTATATTAGAAATATAAATATAGATATAATGCTTACAAATATATATATTAAATAATTTTATTTATAATCATTCACAGCTCTGCCAATCACTTAAAATGTGTACATTAATCAGATCATACAACATCAACAACATACTGGTTTTGCTGCTTAGTGCTACTGCTCTACCATCAGTTATACCAATCAAGCCCTAACTCGCAAATTCGAAGATCCTCGTACCGCGGTCAAAGGAAACATAAATACTATTAAGTACTTGAATCTCCACACCAAGGTAAAAAGGACGAGGGTACTAAAAGCATTATTGGGAACTCGAATCTTTACACTACAGTGAAAAGAACGAGAGTCCCTAAATAAAACAATCTCCATCCAAAATTGTACCCTCATACTACGGTTAAATGAAAATACGATGTAACTGATGATTGAATCCTCATACTACGGTAAAAGGAACGAGATCATCTCCCAAAATGAGTCAAACCCTCATGATACAGTAAAAGGAACGAGATCATCTCTCAAAATGAGTCAAACCCTCATGCTACGATAAAAGGGAAAATAAACTCATTATGATCGAATCATCATACTACGGTAAAAGGAACGAGATCATCTCTCAAAACGAGTCAAATCCTCATGCTACGGTAAAAGGGAAAATAGACTCATTACGATCGAATCCTCATACTACATAAAAAGGAACGAGATCATCTCTCAAAACGAGTCAAACCCTCATGCTACGGTGAAAGGGAAAACGAGCTCGTTACGATCCAAACCCTCGTGCTACACAAAATGATCACGATAATACTGTTATATTCATGGAAAATGGTACAATTACCGGATACATCCAAGATGATCAAAAAGGAAACAAAAACATATTCGCCAAAAGGTAACAAAGAAAAAAGGAGTAAATCCAAGAAGGTCTTCTTTGTCCCAACGAAGCCAGCAAGTTCACATCGGATCACGTGGAGCCCCGCGGAGACATTTAGGAACCGACTCAATACAAAGTTCATCCTTGTTCGGTGTATGAGACTTAAGGACTCCGATCCGAAATCTTTCAGCCTCCTCAGTCAGCAATCCAACTTTGCTCTCTTCCTTCGAATATCCTTGTGATCCAAGAAAAGTACTTTGTACTCCGAGAAAAGTTGGAGGGAGACTTCGATCAGTTCACATGAAAGATCAAAGGTAAAGTATTTATGAGAAAATATTACAAATGAAAATAATATTTTCACAGAAATCGAGAGCTCGCATAAAGTCCTCAGGATTCAGATCCATCAAAAGGGATGGGGAAGGATACTTCAAACAAAAGCGGACGGACTGGCCACTCCTCCCGACATCCTGATGATATGCTCAAATTAATACCCTATTTAGATACTAAAGCATTTGTTATAGTATAGCTAGGGGTCGAACACAATGACTCACAGAGACACAATAGATTATAGATGTGGGAATTACGCTAAGCAATTAATGGTATTGAAAACAGAATGTAAATTAAAACGGTTGTAAATTCAATTTGGGAGAGATAGGTTCAGGATATTTCTCAGGAAATCAATGAATGCAGGTAAACTAACTAACATGATTCAGATTTAGCGCGGTTCTTGAACTCAAATCACTAAAGTATAGCTAACCAACTCTCGTTGTGAAAACTATCTAAATCTAAATCCTAGGAATTCCAAATCTCTTTGCGAATCCTAAAGTCTAAATCAGCTTTTTAAATCAAGTTTGATTTGTTCACAAAACAACTAAACCAAATCTCTTTGCGAATACTCTCGCGCCTAATCAATTATCCTAAGATCTAAGTTCTAGGAGATCAATCCAGAATTAGATTTGCAAACAACCTATGGTGAAGAACTAATTCAGATAATGAATCCTAATAACTAATCAACCTAGCATTCAGAGAAAACCCTATTGAGAACCCTGAACCTAACAAGTGATCTACTCAGACATGGAGAATGAAACAATCAACATAACTGAATAAATCATCAATAGAATAAAATAAGAGTAGCATGAAACAGGGGTTCGAAATTTTCTCTCAGACGAACATAGTTCTGACTTGTCTCCCCTCTCTCAGAAATCCTCAAGAACAATCTAATGAAAAGCACACAGCCAAAGTGGCTGTAAAACCTAATTTAATAGTCTAAACACGAATTGGGGTCTTCTTGTAAATATTAAAGTCTTCTGGGCAAGTTCTGCAATTCTTCAAACTTCATTAAAGTCGCGACTTGTAATCTGCTTCGATGGGTGTCGATCGATACCAAGGGGTATCGATCGATGCTTGACGCTTCGATTGGGCACTTAGTCACCAGACTTCAGTTTTGCTCCATAATGCTCCATAAAACTCTAATATTTCCAATAATGCTCCAAATTTGCTAAAACCTGTAAAAGACTCTATAATAGAATAAAAACTCGATAAAACGGACTTATATCATGGCTTAAACAGGGTAAAAACCATGATATATCAACTCCCCCAGACTTAGCCTTTGCTTGCCCTCAAGCAAATAGAAGACTAAACCGGAAAAAGAGGTTTGAAAACTTAGAGACTCACCTGTTCTTGAAACGTGGAAATGAACAATTTCCCAAGCACCCAAATGTCACCTAACCAGCTTTTGATCTAACCATCATGACAAGGAACCACCCTTTTTCACACTTTTTGGTATTATTTCTCTCCCCCAGACTTATTTCTTATTATATTTTCTCTTTTGTTTTTAGCTCTGCATATACACATCAAGGTATGAGACGCGAGTATTGATGGTGTTTGCCACCTAATCCCCGGTTCTTCCCTCTCAACGTATCAAAGGATGTAGGCGAATAATGGCATCATAGGAAAATCCTAGCCTCGCTTCCAATCCTCTGTGTGATCATTCCCTCTTGAGTAGAATAATGAGATCGCTGGAAATTTTTCTAACCCTCTACTTAGAAGAAAATCATTTCATCTTTAATGCACTTATTAATTAACTTGTAATAGGGAGAGAAATACCGTTATTTTAAAACACATGGGTTCCTTTGTCAGATACGAATGAGGAATCAAGCTCTATAGATACTAACCACATTGATGAAGTGCAAATATTTGGCTCAGGCTTTAAGGAACTTTGCTGGAAACATGAGTGTCTTCTGGTTAACTGGTCAGCCTTTGGATTTTTCATTAGTCGATCTAGAACTGATTCTGTAACAATTGTCACTTAAAAGTAAGGTCAGATCAATTGATTCAAGAAAACGTTCACAGTCTCAGACAAAATTTTGACTCAATAAAACAACGAATGACACAAAAACGGACAGACTCTTAGAAAAACAAAAACAAAGTCAGCGACTACCTCCCCCAGACTTAAACAACATTGTTCCCAGTGTTATCTAGCCTAGAGTTGGTGAAAGAAAATAAATGAACTGAGTGGATTATGAAAAACAGAAACCGTACCTTTACAGGGTATCGATCGATACTGGCAGGTATCGATCGACACCAGCCGTATATAGACACACTGATTGAAAATCAGTGGTGTCGAGTCGCCTAACCAGAGAAAGCATTCCAATGTGTTAGATGTTAGCACTGTTAGGAACACTCAAAAACAGGTTAAAAGCAACATGGTAGATCAAATATAAATCCAAAGAAATTCAAATGCGAAAACAAAAACTGACATAAGTTCAACAGAAAAGAAAAATAAAAGAAAAAGAAAGAAAAATACAAACGTGAAAATCAGATAGAAGGAGGACTAATCCTCCGTGTCCTCAGAATCGCTCTCATGGTCAGCAGCAGCAGATGGTCCAACGTTAGCGGGCGTGCTAGGAGAACATGGTGAAACAGGACGTCGAGATGAGGTAATGGCGGTCCAGATCGTCTGCAGACTCGCGACTACATACCGCTGAAAAGGATCCATCTCCATCTCAGGTAGTGGAGGAAGAGAAAACGCAGCAGCGAAGGGAGGTGGCTCGCGTTACGGTTGACCCCCAGCAGGGTCAGATGCGGGTGGTAGTGCTCCAGTAGCTGAGCCACGATGTCGTGTAACCGGTGCAGGCTCCATGTCAGCAAGAGCAGGTGCGAAAAGCAACTGAGTAGGGTCACCGCCAATGTCTGTTAGATCGGTGTTGGGGAGCTGAACCAGATGGTCCCCAACAGAAGTGCTGAAAACCCAACGTCTGAACGGCTTCAGCCAACGCAGATGCTCCAAGTGCGCTTTGTCAATGAGCTCGCGGGAAGTCACGATCGAACAACTAGTGGTGCTGATCCCTACGTGCAGAAAAATGGGAGTGAGAAGACTGCCCACCGTCTCGGTCTTCGATCGGCCTGTAGTCCTAGAAGTCTTGCCGCGTCCGGTGAAAGGCTTAACCTTCAGCGACTCCAAATGGTGTGCAAAGACAGCACCTAAGTTGACCGCGGGGTCCATCTCAGGCCACTCATATGCCTCATCAGAAATAAGGTCTCCAATCCCAATGGATAGAACAATCGGCTCAGCAACTCTTATCTTGTTCGGCTCCATCTTACACAACAGAGTGTTGCTCAGGATCCTCACAAGGCAGTGTAGGACAGGATGGCGCACATCCATTTGTGTAGCGGTCTTGCTGTCATAGGCTCCATGCCCAAAGTGTGACCAGAACGCCTCAACTTCCATGAACTTGCGTGGAAATTCGCACCTAGAGAAGTCCCTGTGAAACCCATATATGTCGCAGAGCTCCTGAAAAGATATCCTATATCGCACACCGCGAATCAGAAAAGTCAGAACACCTTGATGTGCGGTTACCGGAGGCTCACCGGTGTAGTAGACGCGAACAGAAGCAAGGAACTAGCGAACCAAATCAGGGTACAGGTCGTACTGCCGCATAGGCATCGTCCCCAATCCGATCTTGCGGATCAACCTGTCAAGCTCCCTGTCAAAACCTAGATGCCGCATAGTGTGCATATCAACAAACCGAGTCGGGCGCACATCAACCAACTGCCATGCGTTGTAGAAGATCGAATCGTAATCGTCCCATTCCTCGGAAATAGGCCTATCGGTGCAAGCTTTGCTTTCCGTGATCTCCTTGTCTGCCCCCTCGAAATCACATCTTAAACGTATGATGGCCTTCTCACTGATTTTAGGCCAAGGAAAACGAATTGTTGTGCGAGGAGGCAATGGTGATGAAGGCGTAGGAGCCGCGGATGGTGCTTCGCGTAGGTTGACGCCGAAAGCCAATGTAAAATCGGTAGAGTTGGCTGTCTGAACTTTGTAGCGGTTGTTGGTAAGACAAGCGATAACCGATCCTGGTGTTCAAACCCCGTGGTGGAAAAACTCGACCTGAGCACCCAGCTGGTACTCTGTCTGTGGTGGGTTATAGCTGGATGCGGTATCAGTACGTGTTCTCTTTCGCGTAGACATCTGTATAATTAACAGACACGAAAAATGGCATAAATCCAACATCTCTCTCAAACATAGCAATCTCGGCTAAGTAAAACAATGAGCATTGACCGATACCACTTGGTATCGATCGATACTCACACAGGTATCGATTGCCACGCGAACAGCACAAATCTGAAAACTCTAAAAGTGTAATCCAAGGTCAATTAGGTGCACTGCAAGATTCGACTAAGCCTAGAACACACAAAATAAGTGGTAATCGTCTAGCAGAACAAGTTCTAGAGACCTAAAAGTCAGAAGTCAAACCGTGGGTTACGAATTGAAAATATGAGAAATCGTGATTCATACCTTGTAGATCGCGAGAAAAAGTGAGATAATAAGACAGAGGATGAAAATCCAAGCAGAATAGGCACAAAAATCACTCAAATCCGTTGAGAAACGAAGATTTGTGATTTTGAGAGAGAGATGTCGGTATTTGTATCGAGCGATGGAGGCGGTGGGAGAAGAAAGGAAAAACCGTAGGGTTTTAAGGAAACTTACCTGGTCGTGGAGTATCGATCGATACCCATAGGTATCGATCGATACTTGTCATTTTTGGTCGACACTGGATGGTGTCGATCGACACTTATGAAAAATTATACTCCTTTTTATGACACTTGGTATCGATCGACACTAACTGGTGTCGATCGATACTTCCCGTCAAATCTACTTCACGTTTGACACAAGACACAAAACCAAAAATCAAAAACAAAAAGAATATAAAAACGTATGTACAGACTTACCAGTGGGTTGCCTCCCACCAAGCGCTTGTTTACAGTCAATAGCTTGACTTTGGTAGGGCGATCAGTCGGAAAGAGGTAGGGAACTCACTCCCATGCAAGTCCCACAACTAGACACTTCCAAACTCAGAGTTTTGCGCAGCATATACTCAATAACCTCCTGCCATTTCTCTTTCAGCTCTGGAGTTAGGATGATTCTGGCCTTAGAGAACGGTTTCGAGCGTCCCTTACACTTCACCTTGTACTCGATCGAATCTCCATCGCTCTTCTGAGGGGTCAAGGTGACATATGTAGCGTTCTTGGCGCTTTTGTCCTTCACCTTCTTCTTTGCCATAGTCTTTTTGATGACTTTCTTGGCGATGATAGGAGGATGATCTAGAGCTTCCATGACAGTTGGCACAGCATCAGGCTCGTCCAAAAGATCAACCATCAATGTTTCTCCTGCACCAACGTGGATGCAAGATATATGTGTGGGAGTTCTTTTAGAGGGGATGGCTTTGTAGGAGATCTGTTCGTCAATGTACGAGAATGAAATCTTCTTACTGGGTATGTCCATAACTGCACCAGCAGTAGCCATGAACGGTCTTCCAAGAATCAAAGGCGTGCTAGACCTTACATGCATCTCCACAACCTGCAAATCAGTAGGAACCATACAGTCCCCTACCTTAACCATCAAGTCATGGATTGTACCGTACGGAACAGATGTGGAAGAGTTCGCGAATGTGAGAGGCATCTGAGTATATCGTATGTCATCGATCTTAAGCTTCTCTGCAAGTGCCTTTGAAATGACATTCACGCTAGACCCTGAATCAACCAGTGATTCCTTGATTTCAACTCCAGAGATGGAGCATGGAACTGAAATTTTCCTTGGGTCTTCCCTCTTAGTCAACCACTTTAGTGGAGGCGGTGGACTTCTGACTTTGATGAAGAGTGCCTTAATCTCTTCCTCAGTTTCTCTGCAATCCCGGAAGTGACTCAGCAGATGCATGTACTCTAGAGCTTCTTCGAAAGTATGTGTGAGTAGAACTCTTCGTACCATCTTCTCAAAGCCACGCAGCTGCTTTGGAGAAATAAGATCTCTGAGGTGTTTAGGTGGTCGAGGATCTGATTTCTTAGGTTTGTATACACGTCTCTCAACCATCTCTGGTTTTCTCATGATCTTTGGTTCAGCCTCCGAGGGGTATCGATCGATACTAGCAGTGGTATCGATCGATACTGACGAGTCAGGTTCGGAATCATCTTCTTCAATGTTTTCCAGATCTCCTGCACTTCTCAAAGTGATGGCATTGACGTACTCCTTCTGTGCATGAGTCGCCTTTCCTTTGACAGCTGCTGCAGTCTGAGCTACTTGCGTTTCCAACATCTTCTGATGAGTATCGAGCGCGTCGATCATTCCACTCAGATCCTTGTTCACAGCATCTATCTTTCCGTTGAGAGTCACTGTGAGCTGCTGCTGTCCTTGAATCAGCTGTTCGAACATACCCTCGATCTTGCTATCTGGGAGTTTAGCAGGTACATGCTGATAAGATGAATTGCCATAGTTCCTGACATACCCACTGTTCTGAAATGGTTTCTGGCTAAACTGATTCGACCCTCCTTGCTGCGAGTTGTTGTTGAAGTTTCGGTTGTTGTTGAATTGATTTCTCTGACCCTGAAATCCATAACCACCAATGTAGTTAACATCCTCTACTTCATCCTCGTTGAATACCTCGACATCTTCAGCAAAGTGAACAGCTTTCTGTGTCTTGCCCATCAAAAGACTATGCATAGAATCCACCTTAGCTTGAAAGTCAGCGATCTGCGAACCATCAACGTTACCAGCTAGCCTTTTCCGCTCAAAATCAGCATTCTTAGTGCTATTGCTAGACGCCAAGTTCTCAATCAGGACATATGCTTCATCAGGATATTTCGTGTTGAAGTTTCCATTGCTTGAAGCATCCAAAGTCATTTGGTACTTCCAATCAAGTCCTCTAAAGAAGAAACCCATCAGCTGAATGTCAGAGTATCCATGATGTGGACAGTCTCTCTGATATGATTTGAACCTCGTCCAAGAAGCCTTGAACGCCTCAGTAGGTCCTTGAGAAAATTGGGAGATCTTGTTCCTAAAATCCTCGGATCTTGCGTCATCATAGAAATTTGTCAGGAAAGCAGTTTTATTTCACTCCCAGCTAGTCAGCGATCCAGGAGGTAACTACTTCAGCCAGTAGGTTGCTTCCCCTCCAAGAGAGTATGGGAAAAGCTTGCAGAAGAGGTAGTCATAAGACACTCCATTGCTCTTGATGCTAGTGACCAAATCCTCAAATCTCTCAACATGATCCATGGGATGCTCGCTGGAAAGACAATGAAAAGGGTGATGTCCCACAATAGTGTAGTATGCGGGTTTCAGCTCAAAGTCATTCCTTGGAAAAAGGGGAGGACGGATCGCATAGCGATTTGCGTAGAACTGGCCAGGTCTGTTGCACTCACCAATCGTCCTACCACGATTAACCACAGCGTTCTCAGAATTCACTGCGTTCGCGTTCCCAGCGGCATTCCCAGCGACAACTGGAGCAGGTGGAATGATGTTCCCCTCTCCATCCAGACGTTGTCCTCTCTCATTGCAGAAACGACCCTCTGGGTCCCTGTAGGCACCAGCCTCATCTCGAACCAACTCTACTTGATTGTTGTTCATAGCTGCTGGTTTCTTTGCCCTTCTGTTTGTGCGTTCCACAAGTGCTAGTTGCTCCAATGACAGTTGAACTAGCTGAGTGCTCTTGTTCTTTCTGGCTTCACGATTAGGCATGCACCTGAAAACAAGAGTCAAAGACGTTAGTAACTTGTAACACGATGAGTATCGATCGATACCGAGTGGTGTCGATCGATATCAACAAAAGAGAACGGCGAGTATCGACCGATACTAGATAGTATCGACCGATACCGACGAACTTAGTCGAAATTCACAAACGTAATCTAATGGCGAATTGAGTCCCCGGCAACGGCGCCAAATTTGATATGCTCAAATTAATACCCCATTTAAATACTAAAGCAGTTGTTATAGTATAGGTAAGGGTCGAACACAAGGACTAGCAGAGACACACAATAGATTATAGATGTGGGAATTACGCTAAGCAATCAATGGTATTGAAAACAGAATGTAAATTAAAACGGTTGTAAATTCAATTTGGGTGAGATAGGTTCAGGGTTTTTCTCAGGAAATCAATGAATGCAGGTAAACTAACTAACATGATTCAGATTTAGCGCGGTTCTTGAACTCAAATCACTAAAGTATAGCTAACCAACTCTCGTTGTGAAAACTATCTAAATCTAAATCCTAGTAATTCCAAATCTCTTTGCGAATCCTAAAGTCTAAATCAGCTTTTTAAATCAAGTTTGATTTGTTCACAAAACAACTCAACCAAATTTCTTTGCGAATAGTTATTTTGCTCACCTTAGGTTCTATCAGGTAATTAATCGCACTCTCGCGCCTAATCAATTATTCTAAGATCTAAGTTCTAGGTGATCAATCCAGAATTAGCTTTGCAAACAACCTATGGTGAAAAACTAATTCAGATAATGAATCCTAATAACTAATCAACCTAGCATTCAGAGAAAACCCTATTGAGAACACTGAACCTAACAAGTGATATACTCAGACATGGAGAATGAAACAATCAACATAACTGAATAAATCATCAATAGAATAAAATAAGAGTATAATGAAACAGGGGTTCGAAATATTCTCTCAGACGAACAGAGTTCTGACTTGTCTCCCCTCTCTCAGAAATCCTCAAGAAAAATCTAATGAAAAACACACAGCCAAAGTGGCTGTAAAACCTAATTTAATAGTCTAAACACAAATTGGGGTCTTGTAAATATTAAAGTCTTCTAGGCAAGTTCTGCAATTCTTCAAACTTCAATAAAGTCGCGACTTGTAATCTGCTTCGATGGGTGTCGATCGATACCAGGGGGTATCGATCGATGCTTGACGCTTCGATTGGGCACTTAGTCACCAGACTTCAGTTTTGCTCCATAATGCTCCATAAAACTCCAATATTTCTAATAATGCTTCAAATGTGCTAAAACCTGTAAACGACTCTATAATAGAATAAAGACTTGATAAAACGGACTTACATCATGGCTTAAACAAGGTAAAAACCATGATATATCACCTAACAACGATTAATCGAAGGGGGATCCGCGCGGACATAGATCAAACCTATATTTTCAGAAGACTCCATTAAAACAGCATTTGCCCGATCGAGGAAGACCTGAACGAGGTAGCAGAGCAGTTTAAGTAAATAAAGTGGGCGAGCTCAGCGAGACCCTTAGCCATGAATCAGTTGAATTCACAGGATCTCCCTACATCAATTTCCGTGAAGATGGGCATTAAATGCAGAGAAAAATGGGGATTCTATAAATCCAAACACATTGGTTAAACCCCCGGAATCAAAAGGGAATGTCGGAAAAACATCCCATCCTACAGTACGATAAAAGGAAAAACGGATATAAAGTTTTCGGCCGGATACACGAGGTTAAGGGGAAACACCGGTTTTTTTGAATCAAAGGATCTTTCATTAAAAACCTCATAAAAGCAGTACGCAAGGCTCATATACACTATAAGGTACTCCACTTCGAGGTAGAATAAGATCCTCCGAACTGAAGACATCAAACTCATTCGAAATCGATTCCTCGTCTCTCCGATCCAACATTGTGATTGCGCATCATCAAGGGATCCGAGAATTATTGTACGATCATTATTCATATCACAAGGATCAAGATCCTCTCGATGCTTCTAAAGCTAGGAGTTTCTCGTGGTCTCAAAACCGGAGTGCTAAACTTGACCAATCAAAGTTAGGGCGGGAAGTCAAAACCAGCATAGAAGATCCTCATCTTAAAATATAAAGTTCACCGAGAAAAAAACAGTTTACTCGAAGAAATGGAGGGATATTGTTGGTGAAGGATCTCTCATAATGGATATGGGCTGCCTTTTCGTAAGTCCGTTATCTCTGTAAGCCCAAGAAGATCTATTTAGTTTGGAATGGTCAAAGGGTCAACAGTCGAAAATATTTGAAGATGGTCAACGGTCATATTTTACCATTAATTGGATGATTAATTCTCCAATTAATGGCTTAGAATGAGACAAAAACGAGGTGAAGAAGTTGAGCTGAAAGGCACAGTAGAGTCACTCACGGTCAAAGGGGAATAAATGCTAATCTGTCAGTCAACCCCGTAATGACCAAAGACTCGTTCAAACCAGTGATTAAAGACGCCTAAACGTAATGGATGTATCCTCTGAATTAAAGACCATTCATGACAACGTTTAAACACGGACTCGGAGTATAAAAGCAAAGGAAATGATAAGGAGAAAGAGGACCTCCCAAGGAGGGAAAACACACGCTAATACTTAATATTTTCTACACTTAGCTTAGGAGATATAGTTATCTTCTTCCTAAGAGAACCTCTAGCAAAAGTCCTTCTTTTGTGATGATGATCATTGTACTCAAACGAACTACGTTATAGCTTGATCCCGAAATGAGTACATAAGCAACTCAAACTCCGAGTGCAGCTATCGCTATTATAAACACCTTTTCATCTTATTTCTAACTTTTGAATGAATTCTTATGTTCATTTCCTACTACATTTGACCCCGAAATTACCATATATTTCCCATATTCTTCATTTAAATCTACTATCAATCCGCTCACTTCGGATTCTTGTTTATTGCTAAAAAGCCATTCAATCTTCTGGATAAACCAAGTTTTTCGATTATTCTCTATTTACAAATTTTGACCATTGTAATTCGAGTTAAACAATTACATTTTCTATTTTGTGTCCCATTTTGGTTATTGGATCGGAAATTAAATTTAATAAATATTGCACAAGTTCTACAATACAACATTACAAATCTTAAAAAATTATAGATATGCGCCTGTTATGCCAAAGTGATCAGTAATTCAGTTGTAATTTTTGTTGATAAGCCTTTTCAATTTTAACATCAGCAATGAAAAATTTTATCATGGGGAAAAAAATGATTAGTAGTAATTTAAAATAACAAAAACTAAACAGATTAAGTTTAGTAGAAAAATACATGTATTTTCTTGGAGTATACATATATCTTTGTATATTTATTGAATATCAAGATAATAGTTCACAAAATAATTATCATTTAAGGATATTTCTCGGATTTAATTCTATATTTTTACTATAATTTTACTTTGAAGTGTTTAAGAAAATGAGATTTGGACTCATGATATATCTGAACATAATTAAAGGTTTGAAGAGAAAGAAATTTTGAGGGCAAACTATATGGCAAAATATCTGAACAATGAAAGAGTGCATTTACCATAACAAACTGAAAAGAAATATTTTTCTACTGTTGTCAAATTAATATGTTTCACACAAAAATATTGAGAAACAAAATAGCATTGGATCTTCCTCTTTCTGACTAATTAATTCAAAACAGATAAGAATGACACATCTCCAGTTGAATATATAAATACATGTTGCCTAATCGTTCTTTGTCATATAACAAAAAAATGAAGGGAGCGTCATTTTATAGTTACTGCATTGTATGTGTAATGGTTACGATGTCCGTGTATGTGTTTGCCAGAGAGGATTATTATCAACGGAAAGATGAACTTTCTGGCCGGTTAGCTAAAACCATAACTGTCGATTATAACGGCGCCAGGGAGTACAAAACGGTCCAAAGTGCAATTGATTCAATCCCTCCTAATAACAAAAAATGGATTCATATACTCATAAAAAGCGGTATTTACAAGTAATACTTATTTTATAGATGTATATATGTATGTTCTTATTTACTTGTACTATATATTCTTCATATCTCACAAATAAACTATTTTACGAAATTAGGATTATAGTATTGGTTAGAAAATAAAATATGATTTATAAATAAATAAAAGTTCGAAACGAATAAATTTATTTACAATAGATTTGGAAAACAAATTCGCATGTATTGTTTCTCATGTTCAATTATTTAATCATATATATACGATTTAGTAATATTGTAATTATATAAATGATCAATCATAACATGTAGGGAGAAAGTAACCATACCAAAAAATAAGGGATACATATATCTGGAAGGCGAAGGGATTCAGAAGACGATAATAGCATACGACAGTCATCAAGCAACCGACACTAGTGCCACTTTCACCGCCTATTCCGATTACATCGTCATCTCCGGCATTACATTCAAAGTATATATATTTTGTGTAGCAACATCGAACCTTTTATCTAGCAAGATTTTGATTGATTATAGTAGATATGCATATAATTGAAAGTGTGATTGATGGATTAAAATTATTATGCTCGCAGAATACATATAATGTGCCACTAGTGACTCCTTTAGCAAACCCAATCATACAAGCGGTGGCTGCGAGGATGCTTGGAGACAAATACGTAATAATTGATTCTAGTTTCGACGGATTACAAGATACTTTGTTTGACGCTCTGGGCAGACATTACTACAAGCGATGCGATGTGTCATTTCTGGTGGGGTCGATATCATTTTTGGCTATGCACAATCTCTTTTTGAGGTACATATCATAAATCCATTTTCAGTAGGTTTTTTTTTTGAAGAGTAACAGACCTTAAACATAATGAAAAATATATAGTACAAAAAAAATTAAAAGAATGATATAATTTTTAACGAGCTATAAATTTTTTCACAATGAAATAGATTATATCGCGAAAATCCGGTAACTTAATTTTTTTGAGAAATACTCTAAAATAGTACAAAAATTAATTTTTGTTCCAAATCTAATATACCAAATTTAAAATTTTAAAAATAGCACAAATAGTAATGTGGAAATACATGTTTATCATAAATAAATTAAAAATAAAATCAAAACATTATGTTTGAGTTTTTATTTCCTATTTAGGGTTAATTTTTCCTCCATTAGAAAACAATTTTGAGTCATTTGAATATTGAATTTGTGTTATTATTATTAATTTATACTATTGATGTTAAGTCTGGAACAAAAATTTAATATTGTCAATATATACAATTAAGAAGAAATAATCGTTTTATTAATATGAACTATATATACGTGTTAACAAAGTAACTAATGGTTAATGTAACAACAAAAAGGAATGTACGTTGAATTTGACGATGGGGATCTACGCACCCCAGAGACCGTATGGAACAATAACGGTGCAGGGAAGGAAGTCGCCGAATGATACCGGAGGGTTTGTTTTTAAAGACTGCACCGTTTGTTCTGCCGTTAAAGGCAAAGGCAAAGCGTTGCTGGGACGAGCGTAGGAACCTTATGCACGTGTCATCTTTTACCGTTCAAAGTTATGCGATGCTATTTTGCCTATTGGTTGGGATGCTTGGAGAGCGAAAGGCCAAGAGTACGTAATCTCTTAACCTTCTTAATTTTTACTTTCATCATTTTAGTGTCTTACGTTTTAACGTTATATTCGGATTAATTGTATGATAAAAAGAAGGAAAAACAATGTCGTTTTAGGGGCAATACAACGTTTGTGGAGTATGGTTGCACTGGAGCTGGAGCGAACACGTCACGAAGAGTAGCATGGATGAAAACGGCTAGTAAAAAAGACGTTCTTAACCTCGCTAATGTTTCCTTTATTGACCAAGATGGCTGGCTTAACAGGCTTCCTATCAAAGTTTAGAAGTGTTAACTAAAGAAAAATATGTTTAGAAGTGTTAATAAGGATTAGTTCCAATTTCTTAACATTAAAACCAAAAAAAATAAAAAGGATTAGTTCCAATTCAGTTTGTTCCATGGCCGGTGGAGACCGTTGTAAAACTAAACTCACATCATGATGGTGCCGTGTAAAAAGTATGTTTGTTTTCTCATTTATAAAAAATATTAATCGAGGAGCAGCAATGTAAAAAGGGATTTGTTTTGTTTTTTCTCGTAATACCCATTGTAATAGCTGGAATTACAACGGTCAAAATTTGTAAATATGAACAATCGGAGGACTTTGACATATCTTTAATAACAAAAGAATCGAATGAATTTTAAACAATAAACAGGAAGTATATTGCCCGGAGTGAGCTCAATGGATCAAGAAGCGATTTAGACACATAAATGGGAGTATAATAAGGTTAGTATTTCGTCATCGGGAGTATTTTACACAAGAACAAAGAATCGATAAGAACTAAGTGTGTAGTACTAATTGCGAGAAGAAGAAGTTGATTTGCTCCTTGTCATTGTCCTTGCTCTTTGTACTCTGAGTCCGTGTTTAACGTTGTCAATTATTCCGCTTGATTCGCCACAAATGATCTTTAATTAGAGGAATCGGTCGTTACGTTCAGATGTCTTTAATAGCCGGTTTGAATGAGTCTTTGGCGGTTGCGGGGTTGACTGAGTAGTTAGCATTTCTTCCCCTGTTGACCGTAAGTGACTCCGGCGTGCCTTCCATCTCGGCTCCTTACCTCATTTATGCCTTTCACATCTCTAAACTTTTTACCATTGTTTATTGGGCCGTAATTTTTACCCCCACAGTTGACCCCCAATTCCTTAAATGTGGAAGTTCAGTCCCATCAGACATGATCTCTCGGGGACGTGGCCCCATCTAAGCAAACAGATATAATCCGCCCATTAAGGTCGACACTCGCTTAATGGGCTGGAGTAAACTGTTGGAGCTGGATTTTGCACATAAAATCCGGCCCACTAAACCCATTAAGAAGCCCAAAAATTCAATCTAAAACCTGTCTTGAGTTGGGCCAAATACGAAGTCGGCCCAATAATGAATCTTAGCCCACTCGTAGCTCACGGATACTATAAAGAGACACCTCGACGTCTGACCTAGCAAGCTCCGAGCTAACGAAGAATCAGTCAACAAAGTCAGCTGAATGAGTCAAAGGCATCTTCTAACGGCTCAGAGTCGTTCCGAGGTTTAAGGAAATCACATGACACATGGGATCCCGAGATACGCGCTAGTGGTTAGGACCTCGAAGAGAGCTATCAAAAGAAACTCAAGACATAGTTTTACGCATATGATTCTTTTGACCTAATTTACCATTCGCTCTTCGAACTCTCTATGTAACTCATCTCTTCGAGGTACTTTGTATTCATACATTCAATTAATACAATTCCAATTCATCAATACTTGTTTATACCACGACCGGTTCAAAGATAAACTGATCCTCAATTTAATTCCCTTTCCAAAACCATATAAAAACTTTGAGTGTGAGATTAAGCATCCAAAGTTATCATGAATGTTTGTAAAACCGGACCTGCGATCGAACAAAAAAAACTCTTGGGTCATGAGTAAATATGGAAATCATTTGATAATATTTTAAGATAACATCGTATATTATTACACTCGCTAAACAAATAACCTCTAAATATTATTTTATTATATAAAGTCGAATGTATCAAAGTTAGCAACTCACATGATCGTGATATGTGTCAAGTTAATCGATCAGATTTTGACACGTGTAAGAAAATTTCAATTAGATTTCGACACATAATATTAACAATATAAGGAAAATTAAAAAATGTAAATTGATCCTAACAAAATTAATTTTTTAAAAAAATTGGAAAATTATATAACTGATTCCTAATTTTAAAAGGTAAGGTTATTAACCAAAAAAAAAATTTAAATTAATCTTACAAGGAAAAGTTAATAAAACATAATAATAATAAACAAGTTCTTCTGGTTCTCTATGTAAAAATAAACATATGAGTGTTTAAATAATTCAAAAAAATCTCATTCGAATAAGAATTTAAATCATTAAATGTTTGAAAATATGTTAAAATTTTTAATTAAAAACCAAATAATAGAATAGAAAATAGGAGAATCAAAATGAATAAATACTTTTTATGTTTCTCTATAGGTGACTTTGCGCTGGTATTCTCAACCTTATATTATTTATTTTCACAGAAAGTCTAGTTTTGTTTTCGATTTTATCGTCTATAGTATTTTTGTCATGGGTTATAAAATATTAAACTATAAACCCGCATATACACGGGTCCTAATATTGTATTATATAAAACTTGATGTTTCAAAGTTAGTAATTAATTTGATCAAGACACATGTCAAGTCAGTCGATTAGATTTCTACATGTGTTAATTTTTTGTTCTTAATTAAATTTTGACATATGTTAACATAAAAAGAAAAAAAAATACAAATCATAAGCATAAAAAGAAAAAATAAAACATATAAATTAAATTATGTAATTAAAAAAGATATTTGATTATCAGTGGTTTACCTGATGAGATTCCTTGCCACACCTTGTCCTTCCTCTCGACAAATGAGGCTACTTTAACTTCTCTTCTCTCAAAGAGATGGCGGAATCTGTTTGCCTACTCACCAAATCTGTGTTTCTAAGAAGTCTTTGTCTGTGGGAATCGTAGTTTAAATGTTTCGACGAGTTTATGTGATTTCGTTGATAGATTATTGGCTATCTCAGGCGATTCCCCATTAAAGAAGTTCTCTCTGAAATATCGACATGATGTCGAGTCAGCTCGTATCAAACTTTGGATATCTAATGTGCTGAAAGTTTTGGAGAGTTTGAGAAAATGAAACATCTCCTAGAGAATTTACCATGTCTTGAACTGCTCAAATTTTTTGCTCGTGCAAAAGACGAAAAATCAAAGTTGCAACTCGCCACAGATCAGCTAATGCTTCATAGAGCTTGCAAGATCTAACTCAAGTTCGTCCAAAACTGAGCAATGCATGAAGTGTAATTTGGTCCATCTAGTTGCCTAAGTTTGTTTATACATGAATCTGTTTATTTACACTCTTGTCTACTGTCAATGCATGTTTATTTCCATCTACTGTCAATATATTTTTGCGTTTTTGACAACAATTTGTCATACTTTAATGGCTTGTGTGTGGTTTATTCTTTGACAAACAATTAGTATTTGCAAGTTACACCAAATTCTGAAGGCTATATCCTATATAATAAAATCGTAGTTCCTATAGCAGTCGTTTTAACAAAATATAAGAAAGCTAAAAACTCAGTTTCAATCATAGATAGAGAAACAACATCATAAAGACTAGATTTTCAACTCAAAATTTATTCTCTTCATGTGAACATAAATCAAGTTAGATAAATTCTGTCTAATTTTGATTCATAATCAGAGTCAAGAGAATACATACCCTTATAGAACATATAATTTGAAGAATCAAATCATGCCATCAATTCTTCAATATCTTTCCATTTTTTTCCTTTGTTTAAATTGATATTTCATTTACATTAGGGATGACCGCCAAAAATCAAAAACCCAACTCACTACAAAAAACTAAATGAAAAATATATTTTGAACGATTCGAGGAAAATCGTGGGCTGTTCTTATATATCCAAGATTCTATACGACGTCGTTTGACACGTTTTTTTCTTCATCTAGGGTTAATATTTGTTCTATATAAAGTTGTCAACATCTATTTGCTATTTCCGCTGTAGGTTTTAGAACACACAAAAAAAAAAAATGAAAGCACCAATTATATTCTATGAAAATTAGTATGAGATTTTGATCGTATTAAAGAAGATGTCTCGAATTCAGTGAAGCATTTACAAAAGGTATGTTCTAATTAAATACTTTTCAGAATTTTCTTTTCATTTGATCTGTAGATTTTTAACATTTGAATAACATTTTGTGTTGTTACTATCAATGAGTTTTCTCTGATTTTATATTATCCAATATGTGTATGTTCTTAATTTTTCTTTGTGTTAGTTGTCTTTGATTAGATTCATGTATAGGTTAGGTAAAAAAATTCATGTAAAATTCATATATATATATATATAACTTTTAAAGAATATTTGTTTTTTTTGGGGAAAATATATCATCTTATTTTGACATTAGTAAACCTAAAAATTCCAATTTTAAGAAAAAAGGTTATCACTACAAAATGTTTATTGCAAAACCCTTTAGTTCACCATGGAAATATATATATATATATATATATATATATATATATATATATATATATATCTTTTCAATGTCGTTTTGTTGCTTGATTATGTTTTTTTTTATATATCACCTCGGTTGGTTTGATTAGATATTTTTTTGAAAGTTTTTTTCATCTTTAGTATTTTTGAATCTATGTTAGGTTGTTGATTCACTAAGTTTATCTATACTCATTGCAGATGTATTTCTTAGAATAAAAAAATTGAAAACTTTATTTAAGTTCCATAAGATTATGGTTGAGATTTTGATCGCATAAAATAAGAGTTCTTCAAGTCGGTTATAAAATCACACATTGTATTTTTTTTGTTATAAAAAAAAGACCTTACAATTTTTTCATACGATCTAGATTCTAATTTTCAAATATTATTTATTATGTGAGTTTTCTCTGATCATCTCTAATTTTTCCATTTTTTGCATATGATTTTTTCTTTTTACAATTTATTGTTTCAATGTTATTTTTTAAATTAGAATTATAATTATGATTTTTCAAACAAAGAATATGATCAAAAAATAAGTTTGGTAAATAGAATAATGTGAAACGAAAGAAGATTTAGGTGAATATAGAGCATTTGTTCGTCATGTTCTCTTCATAACATATTGAATGTTTCATCATATTCACGTTCTCTTATCATTTCTATAAAGATAGTTAGATGTGATAAAAGAGGTGAATATGATAAACCATTCAATGCAAGTGAAAATGACATTATCCATTAGACTATTGCTCCCTTTTCACCAAAATCTAATAAAACACCCCACCCGACATTTAGGTCGGATAGGATGCTAACTCCTTATATCAAGGTTTTATTCACCTGAAAACATGTTTACTGGATAACTCCTTCATAAAAACCATTGTTAGTCCGAGTCTCAATCAACATGAAACAAGAAATAACATGTACAAAGGAATGCTAGTGTTCTTCATCATTGAGAAATTCAAAAACTTAAAGCCCTCCTACTACGAGATGCTACTCGTCATCCCAAAAGTTCCTAAAGACCACTAGATTCTGCCCCACCCATCCTATTTAATCCAATCAAGGCGTCTGGCCAACTTTAGGCTCACTTGTAAGACCTATCGAGATGTGAGTAATACTCAGTGAGATGATCAATCATATAGATAATCACACAAGCTATAAAGCTCATTCAAAATCCTCCATCATGTTTCATATATTTTAACCTATGTATACTCATTCATTACCATTCGATTCAGCACCTACCATCACGAAGAAGGATGATTGGTATATTGACTGTCGTGCAAGGATCCACTCCAGCTAAAAGCTGCATATTTTAAAGTATTAAATTTTTATTGATATAGAACTTTTCTAATTGAATTTTGTTTATTTCTTAAAAAAATTGTTTCTCTTTCAAGTGGTCTTATGCTTGAGAGGCTAGACATTTGGGTTAAACGGTATCTAGTATGTGAATTTTGACTCGTCCTAGCCAGATGAGACATTCATTTTTGGGATGCGTATGCAGATCTTTGGGGAAATAAAGCTCAACCCATACCAACACACGACTGATATATAATAGTTTTTATCCATTTTAGGCCATGATATAAGTCATTTTTATAGAGTCTTTCTAGTATTTTGGAGTCTTTAGAGTCTTTTCAGGTTTTAGGTACGTTTGGAGCATAATTGAAGATATTGAAGCATTCTGGAATTTTTTGGAGCCAAGCAGAGATCATGTAGCTGAGACAGCCTATTTGATACCCGAGTGTCGATCGATACACTTATGGTATCGATCGATACTCATCGCAGAAACAAAAGGATCGCGACTTTTCTAAAGATTGAAGAATTGCAATTGGCCCTAGAAGACTTTATTATTTACAAGAAGCCTCAAATCGTGTTTTAGGATTATTTATTAGTTTTTTCAACCACTTTAGCCATTACGCTTTATTCTACTTTAGTTTTGAGAGAGAAGCTTTTGAGGGAGACAAGTCTGAAACTCTGTTCGTCCGAGAGAAGATTTGGAACCCTTGTTTTCTTTCTCCTTTATTATTAATTTCAAAGATTTATTCAATAATATTTTTTGTTTCAATCTTCATGTCTGAGTAGATCTCCTATTAGGTTTAGGGTTCTCATAAGGGATTTCTTTGAATGCTAGGTTGATTAGTTGATTAGGGTTCATAATCTGAATAAGTTCTTCGTCTTAGGTTGTTCTCAAAGCTAATTCTGGATTGATCACCTGGAACTTAGATCTTAGGTTAATCGATTAGGCATGACAGTGCAATTTAGAAACCTGATAGAACTTAGGGTGAACAAAATAACTATTCGCAAAGAGATTTGGTCTAGTTGTTTTGTGAACAAATCAAACTTGAACTTTAAAGCTGGTTTAGACTTTAGGATTCGCAAAGAGATTTGGAATTCTAGGATTTAGACTTAGATAATTCTCGCAACGACAGTTGGTTAATTATAATTTCGTGATTTGAGTTCAAGAACCGGGCTTTAACCTGAACTCTGACTAGTTAGTTTATCTGCATTTATTGATTTCCTGAGAAATACTCTGAACTTATCTTTCTCCCCTCGAACTTACAACAGTTTAATTTACGTATTGCTTTCAATTACATTGATCACTTAGCTTAATTCTCATCTATACAATCTATTGTGTAATTTCTTGAGTCTCTGTGGATTCGACCCTTAAATACTACACTCGACAAAGCTGTTAGTACTTAGGCACTACAAGAAAACACAGTTTTTGCGACCACCAAAAGAGTCCCAAAATGGTCGCAAATGACTCATTTGCGACCATTTTGGGACCAAAAACAGTAGTCGCAAATAATTGGTCGCAAAATAAAATGGTCGCAAAACGGTCATAAATTTGGGACTGATATGTGACTATAATAACAGTCCTAAATTAGAGACTGATTTTGTGACTACTTGTTAAAAAAACATTTAAAAAAAAAAAATTAAAAAAAAATTTATTTATTAATTAATTAATTAATTACAAAAAAGAAAAAAAAAACAACAGAAACAAAAACAGATCTCGCCGTTATCGCCGCCGGTCTCTTCTCCGACTACTTCTCTCTACGGCAAGCTGCTCCTCTCTCCAGCTCAGCCCGATTCGCGAGCTCCTCTGCCTGCCTCTTCTTCTCCCTCGCATCTGCTCCTCCACATCTACACCTCCTCGCGTCGCATCTGCTCCTCCTCGCGTCGCGAGCTCCTCCGTCTGGCTTAGGCCGCCGAAAAGCAACCACCACGAACCTGCTCCTCCGCGTCGCATCTGCTCCTCCGCCTGCATCTTCTTCTCCCTCGATCGACGGCGCATGTATCTTCTTCTCCCACGAATGGCGGCTCAGATCTACAATTCCTCTCCAACCGCTCACTGTCTCCTCCTCCTCGATGAAGCTTCTCATTGATCTAGAAAAAAAAAGCTTTCATTATTTCAAGGAAAAGAAGGAAGAAGAAGAAGAGCGTAGGAGGGAGAGAGAGAGAGAGATAAGGAGAAAGGAAGAAGAAGATCGCAGGAACATAGATAAAAAAATAATAGTAATAAAAAAATAAAATAAAGTAGATTAAATCCCCACCGTTGGATTAAACAAATCAACGGTGTAGGATCTCAATCCGCGCCACAATAAAGTAGCCAATAAGAAACTTTTATTGTTTTTTGTCATTTGGTCGCAAATTAATCGCAAATTTGAGACTACTTTGTGACTCCTATTAAAAACAAACGTGTGCAGTCACTAAAGAGTCCCAAATTTGAGACCATTTTGTGACAATCAGAAACTTTTACCCTAAACCCTAAACTTTAAGAACCTATAAGGTTTGAATATGATTTTACAATGATTTTGTGTATATCTAGCATTTCAAAAATTTGTTAAAACTTAAAATAAGTAAATTTTGAGAGAGTTTTTATCTTTCAAAATTATTTCTTATAAAACACATGTAACACTTAGTAGATGTTATGGTTAGATTAAAATTTTGGAAAGTGTTATATTTTTTTGTATATTATTTGATGTTTATGTGTAAGATCTAGTTTACAATCTAAGGTTTAGAGTTTATGATTAAGAGCTAGAGGTTTAAGGTTGAAAATTTAGGATTTATAAAATGATCATATTTTTAAAAAATGTAAGTGTTGAATTTTTGTATATTATTTGATGTTTATTTGTAAGATCTAATTTAAAATACTTTTTAGATCAAATTTATGATTAAGGGGTAGAGGTTTAGGGATTAGGGTTAAGGGTTTGTGGTTTGGATTTAGAATTTATTGATTTCTATAAAAATCCATTGAAGTTGCAAATTAGTCCCAAATTTCGGACTATTTTGTGACTGTTATCGAGTAGAGTCGAAAATTAGTCCTAAATTTGGGACAATTTTGTGACCACTTTCGAAAATAGTCGCAAATTAGTGTCAAATTGGTCACAAAAGCTGTGTTTTAGATTTAGAGTTTATGATTAAGTGTTAGAGGTTTATGATTTAAGATATAGAGTTTATGATTAAGAGTTAGATGTTTATGATTTATAGTTTATGATTTAAGATTTAGGGTTTGCAAATTAGTGTACATGTTACCCTAAACCCTAAAATGATTATATTTTTAAAAAATTGTAAGTGTTGAATATTTTGTATATTATTTTATGTTTATGTGTAAGATCTAGTTTATAATTTAATATTTACAATTTAATTTTTTGTATATTATTTATGTTTATGTCTAATATATATTTTACAGTTTAAGATTTAGAGTTTATGATTAAGGGTTAGAGGTTTAGGGTTTAGAATTTAGGATTTATAAATAATTATATTTTTAAAAATAGTAAGTTTGAATTTTTTTTATTATTATTTGAATTTTTTTGTATATTATTTGATGGTTTAGGGTTTAGAATTTAGAGTTTATATTTTTTTAAAATATTATTTGATGTTTATTTAAAAAAAAATCGAGTGGAGTTGCTAAACCGAAGCAAACCAGTCACAAATTTGGGACTACTTTTGCAAGTCTTTAAACAGTCGCAAATAAGCGACTCTTTTCTGACCAATTTTTTTAGTCGGTAATTTGAGACTCTTTTGACACTGCAATACCAGTGGTCGCAAATCCGTCGCAAAGTTGTCACACTTTCGTCCCACTTTTTTGCGACAAAAAAAAGAGTCACAAAAAGTGGTCGCAAAAACTGTTTTTTCTTGTAGTGAGGGTATTACATTTGAGCTTATCAAATTTGGCGCTGTTGCCGGGGACCCAATTCGCCATTAGATTTTAGTTTGAGCTTATCGGTATCGGTCGATACCCGTCGTGAAATTTTTAGTTTTGTTACTTACGTGTTTTGACTTTTGTGTTTCAGGTGTATGCCTATTCGCGTAACCAGAAGGAACAGAAGCACCCAGCTAGTTAATCTTTCCAACGAACAACTAGCACTTTTGTAACGTACAAACAGGAAAGCAAAGAAGCCAGCAGAGATGAACAATACAATAGTTTTGATTTGTGATGATACTAGGGCTTTCAGAGACCGACATGGTCACTTATACAATGAGGAAGGTCAACGACTCGATGGAGAGGGAAACATCATTCCCCCTCCTGCTGTTGTTGAGGATATTGTCGTTGGGAATGCTGCGAATGTAGGGAATGCTGTGGCTGATCGCGGTAGAACGATTGGTGAGTACAACATATCTGATAAGTTCTATGCCAATCGATCAGCGATTCCTCCTCCTCCTTTTCTGAGAAACAATTTTGAGCTGAAACCTGCATACTACACTCTTGTGGGTCAACACCCTTTTCATGGTCTTTCTCATGAACATCCTATGGATCACATTGAGAGGTTTGAGGATTTGGTTACATGCATAAAGTGCAATGGAGTATCCTATGATTACCTCTTCTGTAAGCTCTTCCCATACTCTCTTGGTGGGGATGCAGCTTATTCGCTGAAGCAGTTACCAGCTGGATCACTGGCTACTTGGGAGGAGACTAAGAATGCCTTCCTGAAAAACTTCTGTGATGATGCACGATCCGAAGATCTCATGAATAAGATCTCCCTATTTTCTCAAGGACCGACTGAGGCATTTAAGGCTGCTTGGCTCAGATTCAGGTCATATAAGAGGGATTTTCCACATCATGGGTTCACTAATGTTCAGCTGCTGGGTCTTTTCTTCAGAGGGATTGATTGGAGGTACCATATGGCTTTGGATGCTGCGAGCAATGGAAATTTCAACAACAGGTATCCTGATGACGCTTACTTGCTGATTGAGAATTTGGCATCTAGAAATAGTACCAAGAATGCATACATGAAGCGTAAGAAGCAAGCTGGTGGCGTGGAAGGTTCACAGATTGCTGAGGTTCAAGCCAAATTAGATTCTATGCACAATCTTTTGATGAGCAAGACGATGAAGGCTGTTCACTTTGCTGATGATGTTGAGGTATTCAATGAGGATGAAGTGGAAGATGTTAACTACATTGGTGGCTCTGGTTTTCAAGGTCAGAGAAATCAATACTAGAATAACAACCAAAACTTCAACAACAACGCTCATCAAGGAGGATCGAATCAGTTTCTCCAGAAACCATTACAGAGCAGTGGGTATACCAGGAACTATGAGAGTTCATCTTATCAACCTATACCTGCTAAGACCCCAGATAGCAAGATTGAGTCTATGTTTGAACAGATTGTTCAAGGACAGCAGGAGCTAACAGTGGATTTCAATGGGAAGATGGATGCTATGTACACTGATTTGAGTGGAAAGATCGAGGCTCTTAGTATTCATCAGAAGAAGCTGGAAACTGCAAGTGCTGTGAAGAGGCAAGAAGGTTTTCTACCAGGGAAAACAGAAGATCCAATGGCACACATCAATGCAATTACCCTGAGGAATGGAAAAGAGGTAAATTCAGGAGTGAAAATTAGCCAAAATGCAGAAAATTTCGTCGATCTTGACGATGAGGATTCTGAAATCCCCAGGGTATCGATCGACACTAGCCAGCATCGATCGACACCGGTCCAAATACTTTCCCGAGACAACTCGAAGTCCGTGTATCGATCGATACCACCCCTGTATCGATCGACATTGATCATGCATACGATACATCACCTGAGGTTTTGAAGGAAGTACCTGATATGGTTGCAGAGAGAGTTTACATACCGAGGATACCTTATCCCAGGGCTATTGGGAAGACTAAGAAGGAGGTAGAAGACTCTAGATGCAAAGAAATTATGGATAAGTCGATTGTTGAACTTCCTTTTGTCGATGCTATCAAGACTTCTCCAACTTTCAGGAGATATGTTAAGAGGATGGTATCGGGCAATGTGAACCTTGAGGATGGTGTTCTGATGATCTCTCATGAGTGCAGCGCAATCTTGACCAATAGGATCCCAAAGAAGCTACCAGATCCAGGGAGTTTTGTGTTGGATTGTATAATCTTCACAGAAAGGTTCGAACGTTCTCTTTGCAACCTTGGTTCAAGTGTGAACCTCATGCCATACTCAGTTACTAAAAGGATGGGGATGACACACTTCACAGCCACAAGGAGCTCCCTGATACTTGCTGATCGCTCAGTTCAACTTACAGAGGGATTACTTGAAGACGTCCCGACTAAGATTGGAAATTGTTTAGTCCCGACTGATTTCATTGTCCTAGAGTATGATGCAGAGACCAGATATCCTCTTATCTTGGGAAGGCCATTCCTAGCAACAAGTGGTGCTTTGATTGATTGTAGGAATGGGAAGATCGCTCTTAACATCGGTGATTTGGTCATGACTTTTAACATGGAAAAGATGGTGAAGAAACCAACTATCGATGGGCATACTTTCTTTGTTGATACCTTCAATGACATAGCTGAAGAGTACTTCTTTGAAATGCATCCTGAGGATCCACTAGAGAGAGCATTGGTTTGTTCAGCTGAGTCAGAGGAGTACTTGGGTGATGTTGCTGCTGGATACTCGAAGATGCTCGACACAGCACCACCAGTATCGATCGATACTCACTTAGTATCGGTCGATACCCTGCGATCACCAAAGGAGTTGGCCGAAACCTCCATCAAAGATGCTGGGCTTGGTGATTGGAGTGAGGAGAAAGCTCCTAAAGTGGACCTTAAACCACTTCCAGCCAATCTGAGGTATGGTTTTCTTGGTCCTAATTCCACATACCCAGTGATTGTTAATGCGTCTTTAAACAACGCAGAGATTACCTTACTGGTGAGAAGGCTGAATCCTATGCATGCACAAGTATCGCAAAGCTCTTGGCTATGCTCTTGATGACATTTCAGGTATATCTCCAGACTTGTGCATGCATAGGATTCATCTTGAGGACGAGTCCAAATCTTCAGTGGAACACCATAGTAGACTAAACCCGAACCTGAAAGAAGTGGTCAAGAAGGAGGTGATGAAGCTCTTGGAAGTTGGGGTCATCTATGCTATTTCGGATAGCTCTTGGATCAGTCCAGTTCACGTTGTTCCTAAGAAAGAAGGGAAAACTGTGGTGAAGAACGAGAAGGATGAGCTGATCCCTACTATGACCATCATTGGGCATCGAATGTGCATTGACTACAGGAAGTTGAATGCAGCTACAAGGAAGGATCAATTCCTATTTGACACGCTTCAACTAAGGACCGGCTTGCTCTAGTACTGGTGAGGTTGATAGATCCACGACTCCAAGGAGTTCTCGAGAAGAGATGCTAAGGCGTGGGAGAAATCCTGAAAATCCCTAGACCCAATTCCGACGAAGAACACTTGAAACGAGGTGGTGACTGAGTTGTTGGGAGAATCCGGGAAGAAGATGACAAGGCGTGGGAGACGAAATCCCGAAAATCCTTGTGCCCTTGATACCGAAAAGGATTCACACGAACGGCGGATCGAAAGTTATGTCGAGTGTTGCGGAAAGACACTATGATAAACCGATAAATAATTCTATGAATAACCTTCAAAGAATTAGAGAGAAAGAGCATAAAAACTCTGAAAAATAACTTGATAAAAATGATAGTATGTTTTCGACATTGAGGGAGTAGAGAGAACAAAAAAGAAAGCAAAGAAAGACAAGTCAAAGGTCTCCTCGAAAATGAGAGAGAGACCATCGAAAATTACAAAGAAATAAATGACAGTTTGAACAACTCTTGGGATTCCGCTAGAAAATCCCCGCCGAGAATTTGCCCCGGGAAAGTCCCTCGAAAAGTCCCTCAGGAATAAATCCCTCGGAATTTCCCTCGGAAAATTCCCCCGCGGAACTCTCAAGAAATCTGACCGTTAGGCGGTGTAAGCCGGTTGCCTCGTTAAAACCTCTATACGGAAAACCCATTGCGACAAAACCGTATACAGGAAAAAGAGTACAAACAACTTACACAAACGGCCAAACCTCATAGAGAGTTCGAAGACAATGAGGTGAGGACGGGTTGCGTAAGTTGGTCCTCCTCGATCCTTGCATCCATGAGTAAGCTCCGAACTGCTCCCGCTAGTTGCCGTGCCTTAGACCGTGTGATGGGTCCCTCGGGAATGACCATCGCGTCTTCTTGAACCTCCACCGAAGCCATCACGTCCATGATCATATCATCCCCCTCCTTTTGAAAAGGATTTGCCCTCAAATCGATTTCATCTGCAACATAAGGAATAATATCAGCAACATTAAAACTTGAACTTATCGAATACTTACCTTGGAGATCGAGTTTGTAGGAATTGTCGTTGATCTTTTCCACCACGGTGAACGGCCCATCGACTCTCGGTAAGAGCTTCGATTTTCTTTCCTCCGGGAACCGTTCTTTCCTTAGATAAATCCAAACAAGATCGCCGGGTTCGAAAACCTTCTTGTTTCGTCCTTTGTTTGCGTGCTTGAGGTATTGCTCCGTCTTACGTTCGATGTTTGCTTTCGTCTTCTCGTGCATCTGTTTGACCATCTCGTCCCGTTTCTTACCGTCCATACTCACATGTTCACTCAAAGGTAAAGGAGTTAAATCGAGAGGAGTAAGCGGATTAAAACCATAAACGAGTTCAAAAGGAGAAAAAAAAGTCGTAGAATGTTGTGCATGATTATAAGCAAATTCTACATGAGGCAAACAATCTTCCCACGATCTAAGATTATTTTTAATGACAGTCCGCAAAAGAGCTCCTAAGGTCCTATTGACCACCTCGGTTTGACCGTCCGTTTGCGGATGACAAGTCGTAGAGAAACAAAGCTTCGTTCCTAACTTAGCCCAAAGAGTCTTCCAAAAATAACTAAGAAACTTTGTATCTCTATCCGACACTATAGTCCTAGGCATTCCATGCATGCGAATAACTTCCCTACAGAATAAATCGGCTATGTTCGATGCATCATCAGTTTTATGACATGGAATAAAATGCGCCATCTTAGAAAACCTATCGACTACAACAAAAATCGAATCATTACCTTTCCTACACTTAGGCAATCCTAACACAAAATCCATAGAAATATCGGTCCTAGGAGCACTAGGAATGGGTAAAGGAGTATACAAACCTTGGTTTTGACGTTTAGATTTTGTATACTTACAAGTCGTGCACCGGTTGCAAACACGTTCAACATCGCGTTTCATATGCGGCCAAAAGAAATGATCTTGCACGATATGAAGTGTTTTGGCAACGCCAAAATGTCCCATAAGTCCACCGCCATGTGCTTCCCTAATAAGCAAATCTCGCAAGGAAGAATTAGGAATACAAAGATGGTTATCATAAAACAAGAAACCGTCGCTTTGAAAGTACTTTCCAAATGCGAATTTAGAACAAGAGAGAAACACTTCCTGGAAATCGGAATCGGTTGCATAAGCGTCCTTGATCATCTCAAACCCAAGTATCTTAGCATCAAGTGTTGAGATAAGAGTGTACCTCCGAGACAACGCGTCGGCAACAACGTTTTCCTTATCTTGTTTGTACTGAATTACGTACGGAAATGTCTCGATGAATTCAACCCAAAGTGCGTGCCTCTTGTTCAAATTTTGCTGTCTCTTCAAGTGCTTGAGGGATTGATGATCCGTATGAATGATGAACTCCTTCGGCCATAGGTAATGCTGCCACGTTTGGAGAGCTCGGACCAAAGCATAAAGTTCCTTGTCGTACATCAGATAGTTGAGCGTTGCTCCTCCAAGTTTCTTGCTGAAGAAAGCCACAAGTTTCTTCTCTTGCATAAGTACAACACCTATACCAATACCAGAAGCGTCACATTCAATCTCGAAAGCTTTTATAAAATCGGGTAAAATAAGTAAAGGGGCGTGAGTGAGTTTGTTTTTCAGCAGTTGGAACGCGTCCTCTTGAGCTTGTTCCCATCGAAATCCCACGTCCTTCTTGACAACCTCGGTAAGTGGTGCGGCAATCGTACTGAAATCACGAACGAATCGTCGATAAAATCCCGCCAAACCGTGAAAACTCCGGACCTCGCTAACGGTCTTAGGACTCGGCCAATCGTGGATCGCCTTTATCTTGTTCTCGTCCACCTGTATACCCTGAGAACTAACCAAAAAACCTAAAAGACAACGTTATCTGAACAAAAAGAGCATTTCTTCAAATTTCCAAGTAAACGTTCCTCCCTAAGCACGTCTAACACTAATCTCAAATATTCCACATGTTCGTCTAGGTTCTTACTATAAATCAGAATATTGTCAAAGTAGACAACTACAAAGACGCCTATATACGACCTAAGAACATGGTTCATTAAACGCATAAAAGTGCTAGGAGCATTCGTCAAACCAAACAGCATAACTAACCACTCGTATAGACCGTGTTTGGTTTTAAAAGCGGTTTTCCACTCATCACCTTCCTTCATCCGGATTTGGTGATAACCACTCTTAAGATCGATCTTAGTAAACACACTAGTTCCATAAAGCTCATCTAACATATCATCTAACCTCGGGATCGGATGACGATACTTTACCGTTATATTATTGATCGTGCGGCAATCGACACACATCCACCAAGTACCGTCTTTCTTCGGCACTAGTAATACGGGCACATCACATGGGCTCATACTTTCCCTTATATGTCCGTTCGACATCAGCTCATCTACTTGGCGTTGCAATTCCTTAGTTTCCACGGGATTTGTTCGATACGCCGGCCGGTTAGGAAGAGTAGCACCGAGAACAAAGTCAATTTGATGTTCAATTCCGCGGAGTGGCGGCAAACCAGTTAGTCCATCGTCTGGGAACACATCAGCATACCCCTGCAAAAGAGATGAAACAATACTCAGAATATCCGGCTCGGGATTAGTCATACTCGAAAGAGCATCCGTAAAAACTAACAACACAAAAGATTGCCGAGAAACGAGAGCATGTTTTAGTTCACTCGGTTTGATAAATAATGATTCATTCACGAGCGTTCTCTCACATGTATTAGTACCTATACTCTCGGTTTTAACAGAATGAGAAGACGAGGGATCACTTACCTTGCTTTTACCGTGATTCTTTTCAAGCTTAAGTTGATCGAGATATACCTCATGCGGCGATAGTGGTGAAAGAGTGATCTTACGGCCGTGATGCTCAAAGGAATGCTTGTTCGTAAATTCGTCATGAACGGCTCTACGGTCATATTGCCACGGTCGTCCAAGTAGGATATGACCAGCTTCCATAGGGAGAACATCGCACATTATTTTGTCTTCGTAGCGGCCGATAGTCAAAGGAACCGAAACTTATCGGGTAACTTTGAGCTGTCTTTGATTGTTCAACCATCGAAGGTTGTAAGGCCGTGGATGCTTCCTGGTCTCCAAACCTAGCTTATACACTAAGGTAGTGCTAGCAACGTTAGTACAACTTCCACCGTCAATTATTAGACTACATACCTTGCTTTTAACCAAGCAACGGGTATGGAAGAGGTTTTCGCATTGTTCGTTCTCAATGACCGATTCCTGGGCAAGAAGGACATGTCTCGCCACTAAGAGATCCCCTTCAACCGCATGTTCTTCATAATCGTTAAAGATTAGAGCGGTTTCCGTCTCTTCTTCATCGTCGGTCACGATTTCACCGTTTTCTAGCATCATCATCGCGCGGGCGTTCGGGCACTTGTTCGCGTAATATCCTTTGCCTCTGCACTTAAACCATTCAATATCACGATTATGCATAGGATTCGAATCACCCTTACCCTTGTAGTCATGACCGGGAGTTTGCGGTTTGAAATCCGCTTTTGGCTTAAAATCGGCCGGTGGGGGATAATTCGGTTTCTCTCCTTTGGTGAAGCTCGGCTTAGAGCTTGAAGCGTAAGGTTGTCGTGACACGATTTTTCTTTTAAGTTGCTGTTCCACTAACATAGCCTTATGCAACATTTCCTCCAAAGTCGCATACGTTTGCATTTCCATTCGCTCTTGTAAATCACGGTTCATGCCGGCTAAGAACCGTGCCATCGTGGCATCACTCGGCTCGTCAACATCAGCCTTTAGCATTAGCTTTTCCATCTCCTGGAAATAATCCTCCATGTTTTTACTTCCCTGACCTAAGCGCCTTAACCGTTGGTGAAGTTCCTGATGGTAGTGAAGCGGCACAAAACGTCTCCGCATGAGCATAACCATTTCCGTCCATGTCTCCACGGGATTCTCACCGTTGCGTCTCCTGTTTGTCACAATTTTATCCCACCAGTCAATAGCGTATTCATGAAATTCAGTAGCGGCTAACCTGACTTTTTTGTGTTCGGTAAAGTTTTGACAATCGAAAACTAGTTCGATTTTCTTTTCCCATTCGAGGAAGGCGTCCGGATCGTTCTTTCCGTAGAACGGGGGAATGCGAAGTTTCATTCCGCCAAGATCATCGTTGTTACGCCTTTGAGGTCTCGGATGTCGGTTTCGGTTTTCGTCGGATGAATCTCCTCGGTCATAAAACGGGTTGTCCTCCGGTTCGTATTGTCGCGGCCGATTTCTCCTCGGTCTCGCCGGTGCGTGACAACTTCCATGTCCTACACTCTGCTCGGATCTTACATCCTCGGCTCTATTGTCTCTCGGTTCAGTGCTTTGATTTCTCTCATTTCGTCTTGGCGTACGAACCCCTAGTGTCGCCATTTGATCTCGCATCTCGCGGAGGAGTTGTGCCATATCGTCGACCTTTTGGTTAACACCATCAACCTTTTGATTCATCGCAGCATCTCGCTCTCTCCTAGACCATGATGACGCTGTCTCACTTTCCTAGGACATATTTTTTCTTGCACAAAATTTAAACAACAACAAGTGAGTGTATGCCAAAGTTCAAATTTTTTCAATATAACCACAAAAAAACAGGGATTTTCGAAAAACTCAAAAACGATTTGTTTGTTTTTTTTTGAATTTTAAAAATTATGACAATTAAAATAAGACACAGATCTACTTTGATATATTTGTTTTGATTTTTTTGATAAGGTTTTGAATTAATAAAAATCGAAACAAAACAGAAACAACAAAATTTTCAAACCCAAAAATTTCAAAGAAGATGAACAGTCAATAATGGTTTGATCTCACCAATTTGGAGCAAGTGTCTCTGATACCACTTGACACGCTTCGACTAAGAACCAGCTTGCTCTAGTACTGGTGAGGTTGATAGATCCACGACTCCAAGGAGTTCTCGAGAAGAGATGCTAAGGCGTGGGAGAAATCCCGAAAATCCCTAGACCCAATTCCGACGAAGAACACTTGAAACGAGGGGGTGGCTGCGTTGTTGGGAGAATCCGGGGAAGAAGATGACAAGGCGTGGGAGACGAAATCCCAAAAATTCTTGTGCCATTGTACCCGAGAAGGATTCACACGAACGACAGATCGAAGGTTACGTCGAGTGTTGCGGAAAGATACTACGATAAACTGATAAATAATTCTATGAATAACCTTCAAAGAATTAGAGAGAAAGAGCATAAAAACATCTGAAAAATAACTTGATAAAAATGATAGTATGTTTTCGACATTGAGGGAGAAGAGAGAATAAAAAGAAAGCAAAGAAAGACAAGTCAAAGGTCTCCTCGAAAATGAGAGAGAGACCATCGAAAATTACAAAGAAATAAATGACAGTTTGAACAACTCTTGGGATTCCGCCAGAAAATCCCCGCGGAGAATTTCCCCCGGTAAAGTCCCTCGGGAATAAATCCCTCGGAATTTCCCTTGGAAAATTCCCCCGCGGAACTCTCAAGAAATCTGACCGTTAGGCGGTGTAAGCCGGTTGACTCGTTAAAACCTCTATACGTAAAACCCATTGGGACAAAACCATATACAGGAAAAAGAGTAGAAACGACTTACACAAACGGCCAAACCTCATAGAGAGTTCGAAGACAATGAAGTGAGGACGGGTTGCGTAAGTTGGTCCTCCTCGATCCTTGCATCCGTGAATAAGCTCCGAACCGCTCCCGCTAGTTGTCGTGCCTTAGACCGTGTGATGGGTCCCTCGGGAATGACCATCACGTCTTCTTGAACCTCCACCGAAGCCGTCACGTCCATGATCATATCACTATTGCCATTCATTGACCAGATGCTGGAGAGGTTGGCGAGTCATCCCTACTACTGTTTTCTTGATGGGTACTCAGGTTTCTTCCAGATTCCAATACATCCAGATGACAAAGGAAAGATGACTTTTATATGTCCTTATGGCACATTCGCATATAGAAGAATGCCCTTTGGAATATGTAATGCTTCTGCCACCTTTCAGAGATGCATGATGTCCATCTTCACAGGCATGATCGAGGACTTTATGGAGGTGTTCATTGATGATTTTTCAGTGTATGGATCATCATTCAATAGATGTCTGGATAACTTGTGCAAGGTGCTACAGAGGTATGAAGAGAAACACTTGGTCCTTAACTGGGAAAACTGTCATTTTATGGTTCAGGATGGCATTGTTCTTGGGCACAGGGTTTCTGAGGCTGGGATAGAGGTTGACAAAGCCAAGATTCAGGTAATGACAAGCCTCCTACCACCGACTTATGTGAAGGATATTCGAAGCTTCCTTGGTCATGCTCGGTTTTACATGAGATTCATCAAAGACTTCTCCAAATTAGTCCGCCCACTCACCGCCCAATTATGCAAGGAGGTCAAATTCGATTTCACACCTGAGTGTCTTGCAGCCTGATATGCTCAAATTAATACCCTAAAAGTACTAAAGCAGTAGTTGTAGTAAAGTAGAGGTCGAACACAAGGACTCAAGAAAATCACTCAATACACTACTTAATGTCGAATCAAGCTAAACAATTCAGTTAAATCAGAAAGCAATAATAGAAATAAAAGAGTGTTGTAAATTCGATGGGGAGAATATAGGCCCATGGTATTTATCAGGAAATCAATGAATGCAGATAACCAATTAGTCAGGATTCAGATTTAGCGCGGTTCTTGAACTCAAATCACTAAGTTATAATTAACCAACTGTCGTTGCGAGAATTATCTAAATCTAAACTTCAGAATCCCAAATCTCTTAGCAAATTCCTATGAATAAATCAGCCTTAATATCGAGTTTGATATGTTCACAAATCAACTAAACCAAATCTCTTTGCGAATAATTAATTTGCTCACACTAGGTTCAATCAGATTTCTCAATTGCACTGTCGTGCCAAATCGATTAACCTAAGATCTAAGTTTCAGATTCGTCAACATAGAATTAGCTTTGAGAACAACCTATGGTGAAGAACTAATTCAGATGGTGAATCCCTACTAATCAATTACCAGCAATCAGAGAAATCCCTATGAGAAAACCATGAACCTATGATGGATCTACTCAGATATGGAGAATGAAACAATCAACATAACTGAATAGATCATTAAATTAAACAATAAGAAAGAGTAACAAGAGGGTTCAAAATATTCTCTCGGACGAACATAGTTCTGACTTGTCTCCCTCACAAAAGCTCTCTCTCCAAAACCAAAGTAAAATAAAGCGTAGCCAACAAAAGTGGCTGAAAAACCTAATTTATAACCTAAAACATGTTTGGGGCATCTAGTAATTATTAAAGTCTTCTGGACCAAGGTGCAAACTTCAAACTTGTTAAAAATCACGTTTACTTCTTCCTGAAGTCGGTATCGGTCGACACCATTAGTGGTATCGATCGATACCAAGCTTTCGTGTCGACTCTTCTTCTCGCCAGACTGGAATGTCTTCACGAAAACTGGCATAACTTTCGATCGCACCGTTGGAATGGCCTCAAACCACTTTGCATGAAATCTAATCCAGTGATCTGTCTTGTATCCAAATTTGAGCTCAATCCATCGGTGGAAAGTTTTTCAACAAATGCCAAACTTCTCCATATGCTCATTTTCACCCAAAACGGCTCATTTTTTCCCAAAGTCACCTAAAACCTGAAAAGACTCTAAAAGACTACGAAAAAGCTAGAAATACTCTATAAAAAGGACTTATATCATGGCTAAAAAGGGGTAAAAACCATGATATATCAACTCCCCCAGACTTAGCATTTGCTTGCCCTCAAGCAAAACAGAAAACTAAATCAGAGAAAGAGGTTTGAAAACACGGAGACTCACCTGTTCCTAAACCATCGCAATGACCATTTTCCTAAGCTTTCCATATATCACCTAACCAGCTCCAGATCTAACCACCATGTACTTCTCCGTAGATATTCGCAGCTTCCCCGACTCCACACATTATATCACAACATTGTCCAATAAAGCCCTCATCGCCAGTTTCATTGCAGCAGCCAATGTTCAAGAACCTTCTAGATTCTTTACCATACAATATCATGACAAAAGAACCACCAAATTTACAATTTTATTGGTATTGTTTTCTCTTCCCCAGACTTGTTTCTCATCATGTTCTTTCTCTTTTTTTTTTAGATCTGCATATACACATTAAGGTCTGAAACGCGAGTATTGATGGTGTTTGCCGCCGAATACCCGGTTCTTCCCTCTATATGTATCAAAGGCGTAGGCGAATAGTGGTATCACGGGAAATTGTTTTAACCTCGCTTCCAACCTTTGTGTGATCATTCCTTCACAAGTAGAATAATGGGATCGCTGAAAATTTTCCTAACCCTCTACTCAGAAGAAAATCATTTCATCTTTATAACAGGGGAGAGAGATACCATTACTTTAAACACATGTGTTCCTTTGTCAGATATGAATGAGGAATCAAGCTCTATGGACATCGACCACATCGATGAAGTGCAAAAATTTGGCTCAGGCTTCAATGGACTCTGCTGGAAACAAGTGTGTCTTCTAGTTAACTGGTCAGCCTTTAGATTTTTCATTAGTCGATCTAGAACTGATCCTGTAACACTAGTCACTCAAAAGCAAAATCAGAAAAATAGGTTCAAGAAAAAGATCATCATCTCCCACAAATTTTGACTCAAAAACGACTGACTCTAAGAAAAACAAAAACAATGTCATCAACTACCCCCCCCCCCCCCCCCCCCAGACTTATACAACACTGTCCCCATTGTTATCTAGTCTAGAGTCGGTAAAAGAAATCATACAAGTCGAGTTAATGCGTGAAAATCAGAGAACTTACCAGATTGGAATAGGAGTGTCGACCGACACGCAGCACTGGCTTAGGTCGACACAGAATCACTAAAGTACGGTTCTTGAACTCAAATCACTAAAGTATAATTAACCAACTGTCGTTGCGAGAATTATATAAATCTTAACTTCAGAATCCCAACTCTCTTTGCAAATTCCTTAGAATAAATCAGTCTTAATATCGAGCTTGATATGTTCACAAATCAACTAAACCAAATCTCTTTGCGAATAATTAATTTGCTCACCCTATGTTCTATCAGATTTCTCAATTGCACTGTCGTGCCTAATTGATTAACCTAAGATCTAAGTTTCAGATTCGTCAACCTAGAATTAGCTTTGAGAACAACCTATGGTGAAGAACTAATTCAGATGGTGAATCATAATCAACTAATCAACCTAGCATTAAAAAAAACCCTTATGAGAACCCTGTACCTAAAGTGGATCTACTCAGACATGGAGAATGAAAACAACATGATTGAATAGATCATCAAAGAAATCAACAAGAAACAGGAGTTCAGAGTTGTCTCTCCAAAAACCAAAGTAAAATCAAGCGTAATGAAAGCGTAGCCACCCAAAGTGGCTGAAAAACCTAATTATAATGCTAAAACACGTTTTAGGCTAAATTATAAATAATAAAGTCTTCTGGGCAATTTTGCAATTCCTCAACTCTTCATAAAAGTCGTGACTCGTGACTTGCTGCAGTGAGTATCGACCGAAACTAGTCAGTATCGATCGATATTGAAGCTTCAAATCGGGTACTCAGCTACACAAACTTCTGCTTTGCTCCAAAATGCTCCAGAAACCTCCAATATCTTCAATTATGCTCCAAACGTGCTAAAACCTGTAAAAGATTCTAAAACACTACAAAATAGTAGAAAACTCTATAAAACGGACTTATATCATGACTTAAAAGGGGTAAAAACCATGATATATCAACTCGCTTAATGGGGTAGGAGAAACTGTTGGACTGGATTTCTCACGTGACATCTGACCCACTAAGCCCATTAAGAAGCCCAACAATTCAATCTAAAAACATGTCTGGAGTTAGGCCAAATACGAAGTCTTAGCCCACTCGTAGCTCCAAATACTCCAAAGAGCCACCTCGATGTCCGACCTATCGAGCTCCGAGCTAACGATGAATCGGTCAACCAAGTCAGCTGAATCAGTCAAAGGCATCTTATAACGGCTCAGATTCATTCTGAGATTTAAATCAATCACACGACACATGGGATCTCGAGATACAAGCTAGTGGTTAGGACCTTGAATTGAGCTATCAAATGAGACTCAAGACATAGTTTTACACATATCATTCTTTTGATATAATTTACACTTCGCTGTTCGAGCTCTCTCTGTAACTCATCTCTTCGAGGTACTTTGTATTCATACATTCAATTAATACAATTACAATTCATTCGAGGTACTTTGTATTCATACATTCAATTAATACAATTACAATTCATCGATACTTGTTTATACCACGATCTATTCAAAGATAAACTGATCCTCAACCATATATAAACTTTGAGTGTGAGATTTAGCACTTAAAGTTATCATGAATGTTTTAAAACCTGACCGGCGATCAAACCAAAAAAAAACTCTTGGGTCCTGGGTCAATATGGAAAGCATTTGATAATATTTTTAAGATAACATCTTATATTATTACACTCGCTCAATATATATAACCTCTAAATCTTATCTTATTATATAAAGTCAAATGTATCAATGTTAGCAACTCTCATGATTGTGACACGTGTCAAGTTAATCGATCAGATTTTGACACGTGTAAGAAAATTAAAATTAGATTTTGACACATAATATCCAAAATAAAAGGAAAATTTCTAATTAATTCCTAATCGTAAAAGGTAAAGTTACTAAAAAAAAATAGAAAAATAGAAAACGTAAATGGAGCCTAAAATCCAAAATTACTTATAAATATTTTTTGAAAATTATATAACCGATTACTAATTTTAAAAGGTAAAGTTATTAAACAAAAAAATATAAATTTTAAATTTATCTTAGAAGGCAAAGTTAATAAAACATAATAATAATAAAACAATTCCTTCTGGTTCTCTATGCAAAAATAAACATATGAGTGTTTAAATAATTCAAAAAAAAATTCTCATTAAAATAAGAATATAAAAATTAAAATTTTGAAAATATGTTAAATTTTTTAATTAAAAACCAAATAATAGAATATAAAATAGGAGAATCAAAATTAATAAATAATTGTTAGGTTTCTCTATATGTGACGTTGCTGCGTTGGCGGTCTCAACCTTATATTATTTATTTTCACAGAAAGTCTAATTTTGTTTTCGATTTTATCGTCTATAGTTTCTTTTTCATGGGTTATAAAATATTAAATTATATATCTGCATATATACGGGTCCTAATATTGTATTATATAAAACTTGTTGTTTTAAAGTTATTAATTAATTTGATCAAGACACATGTCAAGTCAGTCGATTAGATTTCTACATGTGTTAATTTTTTGTTCTTAATTAAAGTTTGACATATGTTAACATAAAAAGGAAAAAAAAATACAAATCATTAGCATGAAAGGGAAAAATAAAACATATAATTTAAATGATATAATTAAAAAGGACATTTGATTAAAAAAGGAAAATTTTATTTTAGAAAAAATTGAAAAAGTTTATTAAAAATGAAAATTTTATATAAAGTTCAATGTCTCTAAACTTGGAAATAAACATGATCACTTTTGGGGATAAATAATTTATCAAGGGAAAGACGTATCACATGATGCTACATGTAATAGATTACTTAGTTATTGGCCATTACATGCTCACCATATGCCGACAAGGAGTACCATACGAGATAATCACAAATAACGGACCCCAGCCCTATTCGGTGATTTTTGTGATAAATAGAAAATCCGGCTAAGTTTCTCTACTTGAGATACCCACCTAGAAACGGCCAAGCCGAAGCAACCAATAAGACTATCATCTACGGCCTCAAGAAAAGACTCAACACAAAGAAAGGATTTTGGGCCGACGAACTCGATGGAGTCCTCTTGTCCCATCACACCACACCTCGCAGTGCTACCGGGCAATCCCCCTTTTCATTAGCTTACGGCGTAAAAGCTTTATGTACAGCCGAGCTCAAAATTCCTAACATACGTCGAACAATGCTAACTCTTATTTTTATTAGAATCATAGTTGTGCCTGTGAAGGCTGCCTACGTACCTTTAAAATAGGGATCAAGCCAAACGTATTTATAATTACATAGAATGTGATAGGATTTATTTTAGATTATTCAGAATGAATGAGGAGCTCTCCTCTTTTTAAGTCTTGAAGTCGGTTGCTTTTCCTTTTCCTTCTTGAATTTTATATTGGCGATTATCCTTATTTCCTGGAGTCGATAAGAATAACTTCCTATTTTCTCGGGATATGCCTTTACCAAATAAAAGGAGATCCTCCTTTTATTTCATAAGTTGGCCTTGATGGGCTTTGGTGTCGGCCACCGCGATCATGGGCCATCTTCCGAGCTCGAATCATTGTAAACCAGGATTGATTTAGCCGATCTCGGTTCGTACCGGGCTAAACCAATGAGTGCTAAACTCGGTATCAACAATAAGTCCCCCCCCCCTCAGTTCGGCGAAGGAGTATCTTGAGTTCGGCGAAGTTCATGGAGAATTCTTTAGCACGGTTGGAATTGAGATCAGCATCTTGTCTTTTGTGATGTAAATGATTTCGGCGTTGTTCATGCAAAAATAACTAAAGACGCGAGATTGAACTCGGATTTTGATCTTGCAAATGATAGATTGAGCTCGAGACTAAGCTCGGCGTTGTTAGTTAGTTGCGAGGTCGGACTCGGCTTATCCTACGAGTGAAGTCGAAGCTCAGTTTTGTTAGTTTGTGTGAGATGCGAAGTCGGCGAGCTGTGATTGCGAGCTGCCCAATTGTAAGGTCGGCGAGTTGCCGTACTGCGAGGTCGGCGAGCTCCGAGGTCGGAGAGCTGCGACTGCGAGATCGGCGAGCTGTGACTGTGAGGTTGGTGAGCTGCGTGGTCGGCGAACTGCGATAGCTGCGACTGCGAGCTATGGTATTGTCATAATTTGCATCATCTATGCATTCATTTATCTTAGGTTTTACTTCTTTTGCATATGTCTCATAGCATTTTCTTGGTGTTTTAATCTTGATTAGGGTTTAAGGTGTTTTGCATTAGGTCCTAGTGAGTCTTGCATGTTTTGGAGTGATTTCTAGGGCCTTGGAGATGTTTTGATGGAGATTGTAGGCCTTGGAACCTAGCACATCCGACCTTGGGAGCAAGAAGAAGAAGGATAGAAGAAGAAGGGGATTTTCAGAAGATGAACTGACCCATCCTGGGTCGGTGCTATGGGTCGCTGTCACCACAGGAGGAATCCAAAGCAAGAAGAAGATTAGCACCGATCGTTTGCACCGATCCAGAGTCGATCGGTGCAAACTCCCAGAATCAGATTTATCCAGGCCCGACATACCTGAAAGACCTGGCAGAACGAAGGGTCTCCAATCCGAATTAGTCTCGGTGGTCTTTATAAATGTTGTAGCCGAGTGAGTTAGCTGTCCACAAGAGATGGTTTGAGGTTATTCTAAGAGGTGGTTCGAAAGATACATCAGATTTAGCGGGGACGTGTCCGTCTGGCTCCCAAAGGAGTCATGCTCAAAGTTTTTGCACCGACCATTTGCAGCTCTCCAGGATGGGTCGGTGCAGACCACCAGAGTCAGCAAAAACCAAGATTTGGCCGGGTCAATACCCGGTTTGTTCCGGGTTGACCCGGTCCGCCCAGCAACAATATTTATACTCTAAACCTAATTGTTTAGGACCCATCTCTTTTCTTAAGCAAAAATACCTCTAAGTGTGTTTTAGGGTGATTTGTAAGAGATCTTCTATTTATTTATGCAATTTAAGCTTTGAATCTTTTAATTCTATCTTACATCTCTTCTTTCTTAATCATTCAATCATTTAATCATGGGCTTTAACATCTTCTTCATAGGATTTGTTGGGTTTTTCATGATTAGTGAGTATGTCCCTTTTGTATCATTGGGTTTGGTATATTTAGGGATTTCTCTTGTTAATATTTGATGTCTAGGACTTAATTATTCTATATCCTTTCTTATTTAGAGGTTTTAATGCTAGATTAGGCTTGAGAAAGCTAATTTAGAACTAATGGTGTTTCATGCACACAAGGTGTTTGATGAAATACCAACTAAGCTAAATAAGAGATTTTCATACTTAGCTCATGAGAGTGAATGTCTAGGGTAGATTTTGGCTATTATAATTTGTGTTTAATGCTTGATAATTATATTTTCTCTTGTTCTTGAATGTGTGATTAGTGAAATAATTAGTGTTAAGAGATTAGGCTAATCTTGATTAGTGTTCTAGGCTTAAGGAAATGCTCTTTTGTGGTTGGATAGACATCATTCCTTAGCTTGAGATTCTCCCAATTCAATTGCCTTTCCCAAAGATCCTCTTTTAATCATTGTTAATCTCGTTTAAGCTTGTTTAGTCTTGTTTACTTGTTTGCTTGTTTAATTTGAACTAGGTTGCTACAACTTAAACTCAAAACACTTTGTTTGCTTGAATTAGAGAGTATATTGCATTCTTATTGCATTGAACAAACCCCAATTGGATTGACACCTAAAATATTGCAAACACATGAGAATATTTAGGATTGATTTTATCCTCCTTATCAATTGGCGCCGTTGCTAGTTGGGGTTATAGTTTAGTCAATAGGATTTAGATTCTTTTTGAGATCAAGCTTTTTATTTTCTTTGTTTACTAATCTCTCTATCTAGTTTTCTCTTTTCATATCGGTACAACATTCATCTCTTGAACTGTGGGAATAGAGCAAGAAGGAAAGAAAACGTTAGAGAGTTGTGCGTCTAGCGAGGTTGTGAATCACTATGGATCAATCACCTAGAGCACGGAGACCAATAGGGGCTGGTGATGCACCAACCCAGTATGGGAATATGAATGGTATACATCCACCACTCTTGGAGAATGTCGATTTTAAAATCAAGGCAAGCTTGATATCCATGCTCCAAGGAGACAAGTATCATGGACTGCCTGTGGAGGATCCACTTGATCATCTCGATAAATTTGACCGTATGTGTGACTTGGTAAAGATGAACGGTGTCTCGGAGGATGCACTTAAGATAAGGCTTTTCCCTATCTCGCTTGGCGATAAGGCTCACCATTGGGAAAAGACATTGCTTCATGGAACCGTCAACTCTTGGTATAAGTGCAAGGAGGTCTCCTTAGCCAAGTTCTTTTCCACTTCAAGAACAACCACGATAAGAAACCAGATTTCTAGCTTCACTCAAAGAGGAAATGAGAACTTTTGTGAAGCATGTGAGAGATTCATGGGCTATACAATGGCATGTCCACACCATGGGTTCTCCGATGAATCTCTATTGAGTACTCTATACCGAGGTGTATTGCCAAAAATGAGAATGATCCTTGACACCGCAAGCAATGGAAATTTCATAAGGAAGGGCGTTGAAGAAGGATAAAACCTTGTTGACAACCTTGCCCAAAGTGATGGGAATTATGGAGAATACTTTGAAAGTTCTTCAAGAAGGGTTAAAGATTATGAAGACCAAAGTACAAGAACGATTAAAGCCCGTAATGAAAAGAGGGACAAGCTTATACAAACAACCCAAAAGTCCATCAAATTCGTGGGAGAGCTTGATAGAAACAAAGAAGAGGTTCACTTTGTGGGAGGACAAGGCGGTTACAACAAGATTGTCAACCCCAATCACCAAAGCTTTCAAGACCAACGACCTCAAGGCCAAGAGTATAACTTCCCACCTCAAGGGTATGGTTCCAAGAACACTTTACAAGGAAGCCAAGACTTTGATGTGAATGGGATGTTTCAACAATTACTCAAGGGTCAAGCCGAGATTCACACTAAGGTCGATTGCTCTTATGATGACCTTTACAAAAAGTTTGAATTCATGTCTTCAAAGATCAAACACTTGGAGGAACAAAATGCTAAAGGAAGTTTCCTCACTTGTAAGCCCATGGAGAAAATCAAAGGAAAAGTCGATGAGAGACAACGGGAGTATTGCAACGCTATATACTCAAATGATGAGAATGAAGCCTTTATTAGAGAAATTGAGCTTCTACTTTATGGTTCACAAGTCGAAGAACTTCCCCCTAGAGATGTTCCCTTGAACCTCAATGTGGAAATTGAGGAGAAGGTGGGGGTGACCCTTGGGAATGATGAAGACGTGACCATGGTTGAAGACAAGGGTAGTGTTTCTTGCTTTGATTCACAAGGATTGACAAAGGTCGCGCCTAAGACTATTCCCAAGCTCGGGAACCCCGGTAAATTCTCTATAGCTTGCTCTCTTGGAGATTTAGAGATTGAAGATGCTCTATGTGACTCCGGTTCAAGTGTAAACGTCAAGTCCCGTGAGATGCTTAAGAGTCTAGGGATAAGAAATATCACCCACCACCCATCTCCCATCACTTTTGGAGATGCTTATTCACGGAAGCCACTCGGTCTTGTTGAAGATTATCCGCTTAAGATTGGGATCGCATAGTCCCAACGGATTTCTTTGTTATGGAAATGAAGAAGGACAACAAGCTCCCACTCCTACTTGGAACCCCATTCCTCAATACTACCGGTGCAAGCATGGACTTTAAAACCCAAATGGTAGTTCTTATGAATGTGAATGATAAAGTTTACTACCCAATGAAGGCTTCCTCCAACAAGATTTGTGGCACAACTACTATTGAGGATGATGAGTCTCGTGCCGAGGAAGTGAAATATATGGGAAGTTGCAAGATGGTTAATGAAGCTCCACCCCAAAGGTCTATGAAGAACAAGGAGAGTCTCATGAGAAGAAGCGTTTGGGTTATGGTAATGGTAAAGAATCTTCGGGAGTTGATAAAGCTTGCTTGGAATCTCCTCACCCTACCACGATTAGGAAAGAGAATGTAGGTAAAAAGAAGCAAGAAAAGGGTGAAGGCACTAAAGCCAAAATGAAGACACAAGACAAGAATCACCCTTTTACCTTTGCTAAGAACAAACCAAGCTAGCTTGACGGTGAGAAGACCACACTAGACCAGCCCACCACCATGACGCTCACACCGTGGAAGTATAAGGACGGGATGATTGAGTACAAGATCAAATGCAAGGGCCGGTCCAAGATTTTGCCTCGGTCAAAGCCATCCTCACAAGGGAGCTTAAGGAGAAAGGGAAAGCCGGTCTTCAAGAGGTCATGAGCACGGTCCTCAAACTTGAGCTCAAGGACCCACCATGGATTTCTCACACTCTTCCATCACCTGCCTAAAAGGGTAACCAAAGTCAAACTTAGTGACTTTAAACAAAGTGCACTTGGAAGACATTCTTATGTCTATCATTGTATATATTCTCTTTGCTTTCATGTTTGATTTTGTGTTTCTAGGGTCTTTTGATGTTTTTGTCGAGTGGTTGCAAGGTTCTCGAATGGTCGCACAGTCATGGCAAAGCAACAACGGTGTTCAATGCTGGAGCTCAAGTGCCTCTCCTAATAGGTCACTCCACCACTCCCTTTCCTCCATTCCAAGGTATTATTTGCACTCCATTTCATTATACATTCATCTTTTCGCATCATGTTTGCTCTCTCTTAGACTTTTGTTGCACCGAGACGGTGCAATTCTAGTTTGGGGGAGGGGTTTGTGTCATTTGACCTTTTGTTTTGTTTTCTTATTTTTCTCTTTGCATACTTGAGTCTCATTCATAGAAAAACCACAAAAAATTGAAAATTTTTAACATAAAAAAGCATGTAATTGCATTTCGCATGATTAAGATTGTGTCTAGACGCATATAGGTTTGCACTCACTTGCATTGGGAGAAATGTCCATGTGGAATGTAAACTTAAGAGCTTGAATTAATGCCCTCGTTAGGAGTTCTTTGATGCATTTAAGAGATCACGAAGTTAAGGATGATCCATGATTTGATCTTGCGGGTTGAATGTTTATGTTTTGGTTGAAGCATGCTTTGATTTGATCCCAACTCTATTTAGTGAACTCTAATCTTGACTTGAATTATCATGCTTGTACATTGAAGAGTGGACTCATGGATATCATATACATATTTGAGCTATCTTTTCTCTTTTCACCGCTCTTGTTAGCTCAAATAGCCGATTCCCACTTGTGGAACGGTTAACCACACCCTAAACCAAACATTTCTTCAAACCTTCATCTCTTGTGTGTGTCGCGAGGCCTAATTTCGAATGAACTTAGCAAAAGGTGTTGAGTTTGGGACGACAAGGAGAAGCTTTCATGTAGAACTAGCTCACACAACAACGAGCTAGACATAGGCTAGGATAGATAGGTTGGGAGTTTGGGGTGTTGTTGAAAATAAAAAGAGAATGTGGAGAAATTAAAAGGATATGAAGAAAGGAATGTGGAAAAACAAAAGTTGGATTGGTTTGAAACCAGAAAGTGATTTAGCTCCAAGTGTTGACTTGTAAGGATATCTAAGTGTGAAAGAAAGAAAAGAGCCAAAATGGCTAAGGCATCCAAAGAATGAAATGGAGACAAGTCGTGCAAGAAAAAGAGGAGCTAAAGGAAAACAAAAGATGAGAAGCCAATCCAATCAAGTTTGAAGAAGAAGTCCCCCAACTGAAAGGTGATGAGAAATGCGGATTTGAGAAGGCAAAGACGCCTTGTGATAAGGGTAGCTTATGAATGGATCTTGATGGGTTTAGAGATAGGAGTGGGGTTCATATTGGGGCATTGGGTAGATGAAAGTCATTCTTATATGCATCAGTTGTTCCTTACTCTTAGCATTTTGCAAAAGTTTATTCTTTCGTGAGAGATCCCTTTGCTTCAGAATACCCGCATGGTTGAGATCACTTCTATGTCAAGACCTTTCCCTAAGCCAAATGAGTTCACTTGATTTGCATAAGCATGATCCACCGTTGAGCTTAACGAATGTTAAAGAGTTGTGGGTTTAGGAATGCTTGTGAATGTAAGGCTTAGACCAAATTCGTGTAGCAACGAGTATGGCCAAATCTTTAAAAGTAGATATTGTTTGTGCATCATGTAACTACTCTCAAGGGCAGTGGTTCGAACTGTTTTGTTAATATTCTCGGACTTGATCTCTCACTTCAACCTCTCTCTCTTCTTGTTCTTATTTGTTTGCTTGAGGGCAAGCAAATGAGTAAGTTTGGGGGAGTTGATATTGTCATAATTTGCATCATCTATGCATTCATTTATCTTGGGTTTTACTTCTTTTGCATATGTCTCATAGCATTTTATTGGTGTTTTAATCTTGATTAGGGTTTAAGGTGTTTTTCATCAGGTCCTAGTGAGTCTTGCATGTTTTGGAGTGATTTCTAGGGCCTTGGAGATGTTTTGATGGAGATTGGAGGCCTTGGAACCTAGCATACCCGACCTTGGGAGCAAGAAGAAGAAGGATAGAAGAAGAAGAGGATTTTCAGAAGATGCACCGACCCATCCTGGGTCGATGCTGTGGGTCGGTGTCACCACAGGAGGAAGCCTAAGCAAGAAGAAGATTAGCACCGATCGTTTGCACCGATCCAGAGTCGATCGGTGCAAACTCCCAGAACCAGATATATCCAGACCCGACGTGCCTGAAATACTTGGCTGTACGAAGGGTCTCCCATCCGAATTTGCCTTGGTGGTCTTCACAAACGTTGTAGCCTAGTGAGTTAGCTGTCCACATGAGGTGGTATGAGGTCATTCGGAGCGGTGGTTCGAATGATACATCAGATTTAGCTGGGACGTGTCCGACCATTTGCACTTATCCAGGATGGGTCGGTGCAGACCACCAGAATCAGAAAAAACCCAGATTTGGCCGGGTCAATACCCGGTTTATTACGGATTGACACTGTCCGCCCAACAACAATATTTATACTCTAAACCTAATTTTTTAGGACACATCTCTTTTCTTAAGCAAAAATACGTCTAAGTGTGTTTTAGGGTGATTTGTAATTTTGCTCCTTGAACTAGATCAGTCTCACACTTTGACTCCACATTATCAATCTGAGAATATCTACAAAAATTTATAAAGCTGACATTTCAATAATTATTAATAGTATATAAAATTTTGAGACTGATCAGTAATTTTATAACTTTTATTTTTATCAAACTCTTATTACTTTCAACGAGAATATAACATGTAACATATTATATATAAGTATTGTCTCATAAACAACTGTATACCTTCGGTCTCACTGTCATGAGGTCATGCTCTAAATTTGAAAAAACTTAAGGAGAAGCCATGGTGAACTTCATTGTTGTTATAAAGTCCTACATTATCAAGTTAACCAAAATAAATTAACTACAATATCTTTATTCAAATTGTAAAGTAATTATGGACAAAACTACACTTACGCATATCTTAAAAATTTACACTAACAAGTTAACCAAGATTTACACTAACAATATCTTAAAAGATATTTACAAAATCTCAAACAATAAATAAAGGAACTACCATATCTTAATTCAAATTGTAATATAATTATGGAGAAAACTACATTTATGAATATCATAAAAATTGACACTAACAATATCTTACAAAATATCATACAAAATCTCAATCAATATCTTAGTTTTCCAAAAAAAACCATTTGTCTGCGAAATTATGATTATTAAAAATTACAAAGTTATTTAGTGGAATTTTTCCTACTAATGGCGATTCTTGATACCTTATTCCAAGTGGATTTTATTGGATATTTTATTCAATTTACTAAACCCTATGATCTCGCATTAAATAATCAACATTTTTTAAACTCAATGTATCTTTCTAACTTCCCAACTCTTAAATATATCTTCCAAGATTTTTACAAAACAAACAAATCTTCACAACATCTATATAAATAAGAGACATCTTAGGGTTTTAATCTTCACAACTCCTACGAGAATTGATCTCAAAAACTAGGATAACTCCGTAAAAATGTTTTCCAACAGTGGTGGATTCACCCTTCTTAAAAATGTTAAACCATACAAAACAAGCTGGAGAATCCATGTTAAAGTTTTGCATAGTTGGAAGCAATACACATCACAATTTGGAGAAACTTTTGAGCTCATATTAGCAGATGAAACTGTAAGTCAAATACAGTCTCTTTATTACTGAACCTGTGCAATGTTTTGTGTTCTCTATGTTTTGTGTTTGGTTGTTTAGGTTTCTAAGCTACCCTCTTTTTAATTTTGTAGGGTGTTAAAATACATGCCTCATGTAATAAAGCAATGATTTTACGTGTGCAAAAAGAACTTTCTATTGGAGAATGGAAAGTTATAGAGAACTTCTCTTTAACTCCTGCAACTGGCAATTACCGACTAATAGACCATGTTTACAAGATGAATTTTGTGAGCACCACTTCTATCTATCGGTTTTCAGTCAAATCAGATGACACATTTGTGTCATTGACCAGTTTTGATCAGATAACAAGTGGTAATCTCAAAACTCATTTTTTGATTGGTAAGTTAGACAGTTTTATATTTATATTTGGTTTATATTTTAAACATATATCGTTTTATGTAACTATTTTTTAAATATTTACATGCATTTGTTATAATACAGATCTTATTGTTCAAGTGGTTGATATTGGTGATCTTGAAACCGTTCAAGTGGCTGGTAAAGAAAAGAAGAAAGTAGAGTTTCATTTAAGAGACACTGAGTAAGATTATATTTACTTAATACTTACTCAATTTGTAATAACTTATTTATTACAATTTCTTGTTTTATAAAAATATTTAGGGACCAACATTTAGCATGTTATCTATGGGGAAAATTCGCTGATCAAATTACCACGCATTGCCAACAAGCTGGTGAAGACATGGTGATTTGTCTTCTTAGATTTGCCAAAATCAAATTTTACCGAGGTGTGTAAAGTAACATGTTCTAAACAGTTCAGTTTTTATGTCTGTGTTCTAGCTGGTACTTGTTTGGGATGTTTTGCAGAAGATCTTCAAATCACAAATGCATTTGATTCATCTGCTCTCCTTATCAACCCTACCATACCTAAAGTCGATGAGTTTAAGAATAAGTAAGTTGAAAACATTTTTCATTGTTGGTAAATATTAAAGAATATTGATGATTTGCACTCTAGCTAAGGAAATTATAAAGTATAGATGTACTTCCATATGAGAGCATTGTAAATAGTATGTATTAGGATATGATATAGAAGTGTTTTTTGAATAACTCGATTATTTAATTAGTATATATTATTATTTTCTACACTGACTAAGATATGAAACTTTCAAACATCAGGTTACCGCAAGATGGTCTTGCTCTAGCTATCGTTTAAACCAAGAATGAAAAGCTTCAAATTATGATGAACAAGGAGAAAGAAAAGTGGTCTCAGCTACCCATTAAATTTGTACAAGAATTGTTGAATGCAACTGAGGTATGTAGTTCAAATTATTAAAACCCAAAAATTTGAACTTTAATTAAAGTAAATTACTTATTTCGTTTTCAGGTTGAAAAATGCAAAGTAATGTGTACCATCTATGCTATTGATACCGACTTTGGTTGGTATTATTTTGGATGTTGCAAGTGTAACAAAAGGGTCCAAAGAATAAAAACTAACAATGGAGCAAAATTAAAAATTACTAAACCAGTCTTCAAATGTGAAGTTTGTGATGATTTGATCACTGATGTCTCACCAAGGTATTATAACCCGTTTTTAAATATCATAATATAAATCATACTATAAATATGAAAAGAAGAATTAATATCTTCAATATTTTCGTATCTTAATAGTTTTCTTTTAACTTTACTCATTGAAGGTTTAAGTTGCATCTCATGATAAAGGACGACACAGATCAATCAAAGTTTATGCTCCTTGATAAACCTGCAGAGCATATTGTAACCCAATCTGCTACTCAACTCCTTAATGGTTCATTTGATGAGGTATACTGAATCATTTGATTGTGAAACTAATTCGTTGTACATGTGTAAAAACTTTTTAATTATTAAACATACAGATTGAAGATCCGGATGCATTACCTCAACCTCTATTAAATTTGGTTGGAAAGAGTTTTCAGTTTTTAGTTTGTATTGAGAAGGAAAATGTCTTATACATAGCTGAAACATTTAACTGTTCACAGGTTTGGATTGGTCAGGATCTGATTATGTTGGAAAAGATGACTGAGCCAGATAGTAATCAAACTCACACTGTGGCCTCAATTGTTTCTGGTGACGAGGTAACTTTTCTCTATGTTAAATTATAACTGGTTAGCTTTATAACATTCTAATAATATCTTAAATTGTAACAACTTAGGTTTCACTAATTGGAACTATAAGTCAATCAAGCTCTGGAGATTTCTCAACTCCTACTTCTAAACGCTCATCAGAAGGTATTGACAATTTACCTGACCTAAATTCAACATCTAAGAAGCAATGCACGGGAATTGTCAAGATCGAGAAGATTGCAGATGAGGAAAAATCCAAAGAAAACAAGGCAGACAAATCAAAACACTGAAGAATAAAGCTGCTACGGGAAAGCTAGATTCTTCTTAGAAGAATAAGGATGCAACTTGGTTTCGTTTATTTGACATTTGAAATTAATTGGAAGTTTTGGTTTTTTGTTGGTTTCCTTTATTTGACTTATGGAGAATCATAAATTTGATTGGTTAAATTATTTGTTTTATGCGAGTTTTCATTAATTTAAATTAATTTAACAAAATATATATGTTGTACTTAATTTCAAATGAAAAATAAAAATATTTATTTGAAATAAAAAGATATTTGTTTACCTATAGTAAAATGAAAATCCAACCTTTCAAATAAGGCCAATTTCATCAAGCTTCCATTTTAAATAAATATATTTGTAAAGATATCTTCCCAATTTTAACTTTTATTCATAATTTTTGTGGCTTTCACATAATACAATTAAATTATTATATTATTTGTATTCTTAAAGAACAAAAGATATACGAATGTATATTGGTTCTGTTACTTATTTTAGATTGTTATACCATTTAAAGCAGTTTATATATATATTCTCAAAGATTTTAAAAGATATTAAGAATTATTATTTTATTTAGTTCATTAACAATCTTTATCTTTTTGACAGACACTGCAATCTGTGTTTTATTTGAAGAAAATGCGAGAGACTAATATTTCTCTAAACAGATCTTCTATATCATCTGCAACAGAGAGAAATTGCGTGCCATTGACCAGAATTTTCAATAGAATGTTAAAAGATATTACCAAATTTCTTTTTTGTCAAAGTCCACAAAAGAAATCTCAAGTGAATGTTTCCATGCCAAAACCACCTATGAAAAGGAGAAGAAAGAATCTTCGTAAGTACTTATTCTGTTCATGTTTACTACTTGAATTAAACTCATCTATACTATAAAACAGCCAATAACCCTTGCATTATTTAATGATCTTTTTGATTACTGAATCCAGTTGTTGATGAAAAAGAGAATGTTCAATTCTCGAAACCCCCTACAAACAAAAGAAAAACGACTGGTAATTTTTTTAACCATTATTTTATTAGTTAATCATGTACTATATAAGAAAAGCAACTTATGGTGGGTAACAAAGTTGATGTATACACCTTATTTTCTTTAATTTCAATCCAGTTTCTGCCAAAGAGAATGGTGTATTGTCGTCTTGCCTGAAAAAGAATCGCAAAAATAATGTTCAATCATGTAAGTTGCTGAAATTACTTCAATTGTTTCAGGTAAGATTTAATATTCACCATCAATCTATGAAAACTCATCATAATTTTTTGCATCTTAATAGAAAATCAGAACAATTCCATTACTTTATCTAGTCAAGAGATAAGTGGTTGTAGCGAATTCAGAAGGCAGACAAATATTGTACTTCGTGATATTACAAACATACCGTCAAGTTCTAGAAGCTTTACTCCAACTTCTATATCAGTCAAATATGCATATGTCAATGATAATCAGGATAACCTACATCCACAAGAAGAAGGAAGTTATTGTCTATATGAAGATTATAAGTCATAAGGTATTTTAGTACATATTACACACTAATTGTACATATATATTCTTTTGATGTGTTATCATGGAACTTAAATGTTATTTGAAGGATTAATAGAAGAACATGTAAAACATGTATTTGAATGTAGTAGCCAAGGAAGTACGGATTATGAATCATATGATTCTGAAACATCAGATAATCTTCTAGCCAATGGTACTATACCAGAAACAGTGCCAACCAATTGGTCAATGTATGGGAAGTTCAACCATAAGGTTTCAAAGAACAAAGATGGCATAACATCTTATCTTTAATCTACAATCATTTATATAATATCTGTGAAGTTACACTTATATAACACCTTAACTATATTTCAGAATACATTGATGAAGGTGATCATTCATACACGTGTGGTACATGTGGTGCTATTATGTGGTATGGGGAACGCATAAACAAACATGTTAGATCACACAATCCTACCTTTACACTATGTTCTATTTTTAAGGGAATCCCCATAACTCTTGAAGAGATTACTTCATGGCAAAGACAAACTCAGTAAGCATTTTCAAAGGAATTTAAGGACTTATAATATGGTTTTCTCTTTTACTTCTCTTGGTAGAAGGGTTGATCGGTCTATTTAAAAAGGTCGTGGACCACAAATGTTTCAACTTCAAAGAGAAAACTATCATTTCAACGCCAACGAATGTAAATTATGTTAAGTTCTTACAGCTATATATTGTTGACACAAAAAATGAGGTACAAAACAGAGCAACTGCTTTGAGGTAAACTTCATTCAATAAAAGTATATGTTCTCTAATAATTTAAAATGTCTTGAGGTTATGAAAAATCTAGGTTTCTCACTATCTTTAAAAAAAAAAACTAAATTGCAGTAAATCAAAGAAGACTGGACAGCAAGGAAAAAAAGATGGTTTGAAAGACGAGATTATAGAGGGTATCATCCAACTGTTAAATGCTATCAATCCATATGTTGCAAAATTCAGAATAGCCAGAGAGAGATTCGATACTAACCCATAACAAACATTTCATATGAGAATTGTTAGTGATCGTGTCACTCATGGAAGGACATATAATGTTCCCACAACATATGAAGTGGTTGCACTGATTCCTGGAGATTTCAGTGCTGACATGGATAAGCATGATATTGTTCTAGAACAACAATCTGTAAAACTTCAAAGGATTAGTGAAATACATCATTCGTATCTTGCACTTCAATATCCTCTCATATTTCCATATGGTGAGGATGGTATTAGGCTTGTGATTAAAAAAGGAGCCACAAAAGGTGGGAAAATCTTTTAGAAGGATAGTATATCTATGAGACAATTCTTTGTATACCGTCTTCAGGAAAGAAAATGTGAGTCTCATACTCTTCTCTATTCAAGGAGATTATTCCAACAGTTTATGGTAGATGGCTATACAATGATAGAGTCTAACAGGCTACGCTATCTGAGGAAAAATCAGAAATGTTTACGTTTGATATGCTTGGTTTTTTACCATTTTTAACACATGTTTTAGTGTTTCTTTTGAGTCTTTTATTGAGTCAAAGTGTGTTTTAGAGTCCTTTAGTCTTTTATCTAGTTTTTACAGGTTTAGATTGATTTGGGAGAAAACAAGGCATTTTGGTTGCAAAAGGTGAAACTGGGAATGAAGAGTCACGCAGAAGCATCTGACGTTTGTCATTCTTTGGAAGACTTCCCACCTATGGATTGAGCTAAAATTTGGACAAAGGATAGAGCTGTGAATTAGAATTTATTTTCAAGTTGTTGGAAGACAATCCAACGGTGTGATCAAAAGTTATACCCGATTTACTGAAGACATGTTAATCTCCCTCGTAGAAGAAACATGCACATAACATAGAGGTTGCATCGACCGATGCATATCTTGCATCGGTCGATTCTGAACTCTCTGTGGGGGGGGGGGGGGGGGTAGCATCAACAGATGCACACTTGTATCGACCGATGCACTGCCCAGACGAGAAAAATATAGTTTATGCAGTTTCTAAACTTCCTATTTTGCCCCAGAATCATCCTAACTTAACCTAATTCAACATAGACCTATATATACTCTATTTTTAGCCTGTTTGAGTGCATCGATCGATGAAGCATGGCCCGAGAAATCAGAATCGATCGATGCAAAGAGTGCATCGATCAATGGAGCATGGCTCGATGAACCACAATCGATCGATGCATATCTTGCACGACCGATACCGACCCAGGTAAGTCAACTTTGACTTTTTTATTTTATTTTATTTTTTCTTGAGTCTGCTTCGCCTTCCTCTTGATTTATATTCACACCGAAACGGTGCGAAGTAAGTCTGGGGGAGGGTCTTTGTCGTTACTAACCTTGTTTTATTTCTTTTGTTTTCTCTCTTGAGTCATTTTGATATTTCTTTCTAGAGTCGTTTTATTGAGTCAAAAGTTTGTTGGAGATGATAATCATGATCTTGGATTTCTTGTAATGATTTTTCTTCTAAGTGACCATTGTTGCATGGATAGTTTTAGATCAGACTAATGGAAAATCTAAAGGCTTCACGGTTAATAAGAGGCATCCGTGTTTCCAAAAAAATTCAAAAAGCTTGAGCTAATTTATGCGCTCTTCTTTTTACCTCATCATCGCGATTGATGTCTTCAGAGCTTGACTCCACATTCGTATATGACGAGACGACCCGTGTTAAAGTATGGTACTCCTCTCCCAATTTTAAAATAAAAAGATGAAATGATTTTCTTTCGAGTAAAGGGCTAGAAAAATTTCCAACGATCCCATTATTTTACTTCGAAGGTGATGATCACACTAAGGTTGGAAGCGAGGTTAGGAAAATTTCCGAAGATAACACGATTCGCCTACGCCTTAGATTGAAAGGGTGGCAATAAAATAAACCGGGGATTCGGTGGCTAAAAGCATCAATACTCGCGTTCCATCAGCCATTAGCCATATGGAAAAGAAATGAGAAAATAATAAGTCTGGGGGAGGAGAAAAGTACAAAGGGTTGTGTTGTTGTCTCATCACGATATCGAAAGGGAAAGAGCTAGAAGGTTCTTGGCACTATGATCTTTGATGAGACCCATCAATGATAGCTTTGGGTTATTCTGCGGAACATTGAGTTGAATCTGGGAGGATGTGATGCTTGCTGAGAAGTACATGGCGGTCCGATCCGGAGCTAGCTTGGCAACACGTGGATTACTAAGGTAATGGTCACTGCAGAGTTCTAAAGGAAGTGTGAGTCTCCGTGTTTTTCAAACTTTTCTTCCCTGTTAGTCTTCTGATTAATTGAGAACAAGCAAAAGACTAAGTCTGGGGGAATTGATATGCTTTGTTTTTTACCATTTTTAACACATGTTGTCGTGTTTCTTTTGAGTCAAAGTGTGTTTGATTGAGTCAAAATGTGTTTTTAGAGTCCTTTAGTCTTTTATCAAGTTTTTATAGGTTTTAGGTTTATTTGGGAGAAAACAAGGCATTTTGGTTGCAAAAGGTGAAACTGGGAATGAAGAGTCACGCAGAAGCGTCATACGTTTGGCATTCTTAGGAGGACTTCCCACAATGGATTGAGCTGACAGTTTGACAAAGGATAGAGCTGTTAATTAGCTTTCATTTTCAAGTGGTTTGAAGACAATTCAACGGTGCGATCAAACGTTATACCCGATTTACTGATGACAGATCAATCTGCCTCGTAGAAGAAACATGCGCATAACATGGAGGGTTGCATCGACCGATGCATATCTTGCGTCGGTCAATTATGAACTCTCTGTGGGGTTAGCATCGACCGATGCACACTTGTATCGACCGATGCACTGCCCAGACGAGAAAAAGGCAGTTTCTGCAGTTTCTATACTTTCCATTTTGCCCCAGAATCATCCTAACTTAACCTTATTCGACCTAAACCTATATATACTCTATTTTTAGCCTCTTGGAGGCAGCCACCTTATGTTCTTTTCAGACTTTTTGCTATTGAATCATTGTAAGCTTTGGAGAAGAATCTCTGCATCTATTGAGAAGAATTCTAAACCCTTTCTCTCTTTATTTATATTATGATTTCTTCATCTCCTTGCTTGTTCTTCGTTACTATGTCAGAGTAGTTCCATAGTTAGGTTATGGCCTTCAAGGGGATCCATGAGTCATTGAATTAGATTCATATAGGGATTTATCTTTTGTGGTTGTCGCTTATTGTTGTGTTTATTGCTTAGACTTGAGTTGACCGCTAGGTCTATGAACTAGGGCAATCTAAGAGTGCGGAAGTGTCTTAGATTGCTAGAAAGAACATAAGTGAGCGAATTGTCCTTACCGTGCGGAAGTTGATGTTAAGGCGCTCCGTGAACATATTGAACCAGTTCGTTAATGCTGATATAGAATTCTATGCCAACGGAAGTTAGGATTTTATGGTGCTAGATTTAGTAACCATGAGCACGGAAGTGGATTGGTTAGATATTTATGTTTGAGTTTGAAACTTGCTTTTAATTATTCCCTGAATAGTTGTCTGATTTATGATCTCTGGGTTCCTGCAAATAAACCCTTGACCTAACGCCTTTCCTTTATTGAATTTACATTATTTAAATTGCTCTTGTTACTTTTCTAAAACAAACCATATATATGTCTTAGCTTAATATCATAATTGTGAGAATAGTAGTGTAACCTTGGTCTATGTGGATTCGATCCTAAAGTACTACATTGACAGCCGTTATGATTGAGGTAGTGTGAACTTTAGTTTTAATTGACTGAGTGAAAATGCCTAAATCAATTTGGCGCCGTTGCCGGGGACCAATAGCGTTACCTTTGATTCTGAATTTGAAATTTAGTCTAAGATTTACTAACTTTTTATTTTCTTCCTTTTTGTTTCCTATAGTTTATGGCCATGGATTACAATGATTGGCCACAAGAAGAGGGTGCCACATTTGATGATTACAATCAAGATGAGCCATATGTGGAGCCACCATTTGATGAAAGTGTACTCACAATTGAACAGAAGGAGGAGCTGGAAGAGCTTTGCATAGAAAACCCGAGATTGACAAGGGGTGATCTCGCGATTATGTTTCGTTTGAACCTCACGTCACATAGGGCATCACTTAAGGTAAAGGAGCTCATAATGTCCAAGATAATGGTAGCTCATGCGCTGAAAGAGGTAATTTATTGGGTTCCACCATGCCAACTAGAAGGTAATTTTGACTCAACCTTTGAAATCTAGGATTATGTGGATAGTCATTTGCCTTGCATTGAAGATGTAGCTTCTAGTTTGCAAACTCATGTGCTCATTGATGAATGCTATAATTTAATATGTGAGTCTCAAAGACTAGATTCCATAAGAGTAGAAAAGCTTGCTAGAGATTATCATGAAGTATGTTTTGATATTAATTATCTATGTGCTTTGAATGTTCATGATCTCGAGTTTAAGGTTTCAATGCCTGAGGAATCTAGATCTCTTCTTGAAAAGTCTTACCTAGGGGATGTGCTTGATGTAGATAAGATCTTGAATGAGATGGATGACCGTAAGGTTGAGATGTAATCTAGGAAGGAGGATATTGTGTTTTACATGATGGATGGAGATGAAGTTAACTATTTTGTGATTAACTCGTTTAAACCTGTGATATGCTCAAATTAATACCCTATTCAGATACTAAAACAGTTGTCGTTGTATAGCTAGGGGTCGAACACAAGGACTCACAGAGACACACAATAGATTATATAGATCCAAAATACGCTAAATCAAGAGATGTAAACGAAACAAGTATGCAATTAAAAGTGTTGTAAATCGATGGAGGAAAATATAGGCCCAAGGTATTTCTCAGGAAATCAATGAATGCAGCCAAATTAACTAACATGATTCAGATTAATGCACGGTTCTTGAACTCAAATCACTAAAATATAGCTAACCAACTCTCGTTGCGAAAACTATCTAAATCTAAATCCTAGGAATTCCAAATCTCTTCGAGAATCCTAAAGTCTAAATCAGCTTTAAAGTTCAGGTTTGATATGTTCACAAATCAATTAAACCAAATCTCTTTGCGAGTAATCAATTTACTCACCTAGGTTTTATCAGGTAATTAATCGCACTCTCGTGCCTAATCAATTATCCTAAGATCTAAGTTCCAGATTCGTCAACCTATAATTAGCTTTGAACACAACCTAAGGCGAAGAACTAATTCAGATGGTGAATCCTAATACAGATAATCAACCTAGCATTCAAAGAAATCCTTATGAGAAAACCCCAAACCTAAAGTGGATCTACTCAGACATGGAGAATGAAACAATCAACATGTTTGAATAAATCATCAATAGAAAATAAGAGTAACAAAATGTTTTGAGATCTGATCTCGGACGAAGAGAGATTCAGACTTGTTTCTCTCAATCAAAGTAAAATCAAAGTATATAAAGCATCCTAAAAGTGGCTGTAAAATCCCTATAAATAACCTAAAACACGTTATGGGTCTTCTTGTAATTATTAAAGACTTATGGACCAAGTTGCAATTCTTCAACTCTTCATTAAAGTCGCATGTCGTGTCAGTCTCGAAGAGTATCGATCGATACGAAGGGGTATCGATCGATGCTTGTTGTGAAATTAGGTACTCAGCAACACGATTCCAGCTTTTACTCCAAACTGTTCTAGAAAGCTCCAATAATTCCAGTAATGCTCCAAACGTGCTATAACCTGTAAAAGACTCTAAAAGACTACAAAATACTAGAAAGACTCTATAAAAAGGACTTATATCATGGCTTAAATAGGGTAAAAACCATGATATATCAACTCCCCAAGACTTAGCCTTTGCTTGCCCTCAAGCAAATAGAAGACTAAACCCGAGAAAGAGGTTTGAAAACGCGGAGACTCACCTGTTCATGAACCATCGAAATGACTCTCTTTCCAAGTACCCAACCAAATCAGCTTTTGATCTAACCACCATGTACTTCTCCGTAGACATTCGCAGCTTTTCCAGACTCCACACATTATCCCACAGCTTTGTTCAAGTAAAACCCTCATCGCCAGTTTCATCGCTGCAGCCAATATTCAAGAACCTTCTAGATTCTTTACCATACGATATCATGATAAGGAACCACCCTTTTTCATACTTTTTGTATCAATTTCTCTCCCCAAGACTTATTTCTTATTATGTTCTCTTTTTTTTTTTTCAACCTTGCATATACACATCAAGGTATGAGACGCGAGTACTGACGGTGTTTGCCACCAAATCCCCGGTTCTTCCCTCTCTATGTATCAAAGGATGTAGGCGAATAATGTCATCATAGGAAAATCCTAGCCTCGCTTCCAATCCTTTGTGTGATCATTCCCTCTTAAGTATAATAATGGGATCGCTGGAAATTTTCCTAACCCTCTACTCAGAAGAAAATCATTTCAATCTTTTATGCTCTTATTTATCAACTTATAACAGGGGAGAGAGATACCATAACTCTAAACACATGGGTTCCTTTATCAGATATGAATGATGAATCAAGCTCTAAAAACACTAACCACATTGATGACGAGCAAAAATTTGGCTCAGACTTCAGAAGAACTCTGCTGGAGACATGGGTGTTTTCTAGTAAACTGGTCAGTCCTTGGATTTTTCATTAGTCGATCTAGAGCTGATCCTGGAACACTGGTCACTCAAAAACAAAATCAAATCATTAGGTTCAAGCACATGATCATCATCTCCAACAAGTTTTGACTCAATAAACCGACAATTTTTTTTATGACTCTAAGAAAAACAAACACAATGTCAGCAGACACCTCCCCCAGACTTGAACAACACTGTCCCCAGTGTTATCTAGCCTAGAGTCAGTGAAAGAAAACAAAAGAACAAAATAAAATTGGGAAAAACAAGAAGTTACTTTGTTGGAACATAGAGTATCGACCGACACACAGCCTGTATCGATCGATACAAGCTTAAGTCGACACAGAATTTCATCATTGCCCGCAGGGTATCGATCGATACCAACAGGGTATCGATCGATACCCTGGCGATTTCGTCAAGGCCAGTTCAGCTTCTCCTCGTTTGCTCCAATCTGATTCACTCAAGACACAAAAACGAAAAATAAAAGAAATAAAAGACTCACCAGTGGGTTGCCTCCCACCAAGCGCTCGTTTAACGTCAATAGCTTGACTGTAACGCCCTTCAGGCTGGATAAGAGTGAGAGCTTGCACCAAAACAGGCTCCACAACTTGACATTGCTATCTTCAGAGTTCTGCTCAGCATTCCTTCCACTAACTCTTTTTCCTTCTCTTTCAGCTCCGAAGTAAGAAGAATTCTAGCCTTAGAGAATGGCTTCGAAGCTCCTTTGTACTTCACCTTGTACTCAATCGAATCTCCATCATAGTTCTGAGGGATCAAAGTGACATGGGGATTCTCGACTCTTATGCGCTTGGCCTTCTTCTTTGTTGCCTTAGCCTTCTTGACAACTTCCTTGGGGATGCTGGGCGGTTTAACTGAAATGTCTGTGACAGTAGGCTCATTAGGAGGCTCTTCCAAAATATCAATTGCCAGCGACTCTCCTGTAACAAACTCGATGCTAGAGAAACGTGTGGGAGTACTCCTAGGGGGAATTACATCATAATATACCCCTCCATCAATGTAAGAGATTCTCTTATTAGGCGTTTCTATGATTGCGCCAGCAGCAGCCATAAATGGTCGTCACAGGAGTATAGGCATACGAGATATCGCACTCATCTCCACAACCTGAAAATCAGTAGGCACTAGACAGTCTCCTACTTTGACCAGCAAACCATGGATAGTACCGTGTGGAAGCGAGGTGGAGTCGTTCGCGAATGTGATAGATACCTTTGGTGATCGAATATTAGCCCCCAACCGCTCTGCAATTTCCCTTGAGATGACATTGACACTAGCTCCTGAGTCAACGAGGGACTCTTTGAAATCAACTCCAGAGATAGAGCATGGAACCACGAATTTCCCTGGATCTTCCATTTGGGTCAACTGTCTCAGTGGAGGCGGTGCACCTCTAGCCTTAATGAAGAGTGCCATAATCTCTTCCTCAGTTACTCTGCAATCTTTGAAATGACTTAGCAGAGGACGGTGTTCTAGAGCTTCTTTAAAAGTGAATGAGTGGGGAATCCTCCTTACCATCTTCTCAAAGCCACGCAGCTGCTTTGGAGAAATAGGGTCCATGAGATGTTTAGGAGTAGGATTTGACTCCTTAATCTTATGCACACGTTTCTCAGTTCGTTCCTTAGCTCTCTCTGCCTGATACTCGGTTTCCTGGTCTTCCCAAAATTGGGCGATATTGACTTTATGTATCGACTTTTCAGGATGGTGTCGATCGATGCTTGGTGAGTGTCGATCGATACTGGCTTTTTGCTTCGACTTTTCTTCGGGTGAGCATCGATCGATACAGACAGGGTATCGATCGATACTTCTGTAATCGAACACTGATGCAGCAAGTTCAGGCTTGCGATCTCTTTCTTTGATCAACTCAGGTGTTTTCACAATTTCTGGCTCGTTCTAAGAGGGGTATCGATCGACACCAGGTAGGGTATCGATCGATACTACTGCAGTTGAATCATCCCTGGCAGATACATCATCATCAGAAGGAAGCTCCACATTCTGCTTATCCAGCAAAGCCTTGCATCTAACGTCCTCCCATTCCTTATTTGTCATAATACGAGGTATAGGATAAGGTATCCTGGGTATATACACTCGTTCTGCAGCTACTATAGGCACCACAGTTGACATCTCAGGTGTCTCCTCAGAAATCGCCTCAGTATCGACCGATACCAATGGGGTATCGATCGATACACGGGTTCTTGTATCCATTCGAGCATGTGTCTGAGCTGGTATCGATCGATACAAGGGAGTATCGATCGATGCCTTGGCGATTTCTAAATCATCTTCGAAATTTTCTGCACTTGAGCTGATCGCATTACCGTGTGCTCTTGAATTTTCAGTTCTCCCTGGAAGAAAACCTTCTTGTCTTTTTGTACTCTCTGAAGTCTGAGCTACTTGAGTTTCTAGCTGCATCTGATGAATACCAAGAGCATCGATCCTTCCACTCAGATCTTTATACATGGCGTCCATCTTACCATTGAAGGTCATTGTGATCTGCTGCTGTCCTTGAACGAGTGTTTCAAGCATAGTCTCAATCTTGCTTTCAGGAGCTTTGGGTGGTGGGGATTGGTAACCTCCTTGCTGAGCATAGTTGGTGAAGTTTTGATTGGTGTTGTACCCAAATCGCTGACCCTGAAAACTAGAACCACCAATGTAGTTAACATCTTCCACTTCATTCTCAGCAGCAAAGTGGACGGCCTTCGTTGTCTTTCCCAGCAGAAGATTGTGCATAGAATCCAGTTGAACTTTAACTTCAGCGATCTGCGACCCATCCATGTTACCAGCCAGCTTCTTGCGCTCGAAGTCTGCGCTCTTGGTGCTACTGCTAGATGCAAAGTTTTCAATTAACACATAAGCATCCTCAGGGTACCTGGTGTTGAAATTACCATTGCTCGAAGCGTCCAGAGCCATCTGATACCGCCAATCTACTCCTCTAAAGAAGATACCCAGCAACTGCACATCAGAGTATCCATGATGTGGACAATCTCTCTGATACGATCTGAATCTCGTCCAAGCAGCCTTGAACGCCTCAGTAGGTCCTTGAGAAAATTGGGAGATTTTATTCCTCAGATCCTCAGATCGTGCATCATCGTAGAAGTTGATCAGGACGGCTCTCTTAGTGTCCTCCCAAGTAGTTAGCGAACCAGGAGGTAGCTGCCTCAGCCAGTAGGTCGCATCTCCACCTAGAGAGTAGGGGAAGAGCTTGCAGAAGAGATAGTCGTAGGACACTCAATTGCTCTTGATGCTAGTGACCAAGTCTTCGAACTTCTCCACATGGTCCATCGGATGTTCATGAGGAAGACCATGAAAGAGATGTTGTCCCACAAGAGCAAAGTAAGCAGGCTTCAGCTCAAAGTCATTCCTCTCAAACGCAGGAGGACGAATCGCTGACCGATTGGCGAAAAACTGGTCAGGCCTGTTGTACTCAACAATCGTCCTTCCACGATTAACCACATCATTCCTAGCGTTCCCAGCGACATTCGCAGCGACAACAGGAGCAGGTGGCATGACGATCCCCTCTCCATCCAGACGTTGTCCTTGATCATTGCACAACCGACCCTCTTGGTCTCTGTAAGCACCAGCTGCATCACGAACCAGCTGATTGTTGTTCATCTTAGCTGATTTCTTTGATTTCTTGTTTGTGCATTCCACAAGTGCTAATTGTTCCAGTGATAGATCAACTAGCTCAGGGTTCTTGTTGCTTCTGGTTTCTCGATTAGGCATGCACCTGAAAACAAAAATCAAGAACGTAAGTAACTGAAATATACGTCGGGTATCGACCAATACTCAAGGGTATCGATCGATACTCGGGCGATTTAGACGAATTTTTAGCTAAAATCTAATGGCGAATTGAGTCCCCGGCAACGGCGCCAAATTTGATATGCTCAAATTAATACCTTATTCAGATACTAAAGCAGTTGTCGTAGTATACCTAGGGGTCGAACACAAGGACTCACAGAGACACACAATAGATTATATAGATCCAAAATACGCTAAATCAAGAGATTTAAACGAAACAAGTATGCAATTAAAAGTGTTGTAAATCGATGGAGGAAAATATATGCCCAAGGTATTTCTCAGGAAATCAATGAATGCAGCTAAATTAACTAACAGGATTCAGATTAATGCACGGTTCTTGAACTCAAATCACTAAAATATAGCTAACCAACTCTCGTTGCGAAAACTATCTAAATCTAAATCCTAGGAATTTCAAATCTCTTCGCGAATCCTAAAGTCTAAATCAGCTTTAAAGTTCAGGTTTGATATGTTCACAAATCAATTAAACCAAATCTCTTTGCGAGTAATCAATTTGCTTACTTAGGTTTTATCAGGTAACTAATCACACTCTCGTGCCTAATCAATTATCCTAAGATCTAAGTTCCAGATTCGTCAACCTAGAATTAGCTTTGAACACAACCTAAGGCAAAGAACTAATTCAGATGGTGAATCCTAATACAGATAATCAACCTAGCATTCAAAGAATTTCTTATGAGAAACCCCCAAACGTAAAGTGGATCTACTCAGACATGGAGAATGAAACAATCAACATGTTTGAATAAATCATCAATAGAAAATAAGAGTAACAAAAGGTTTTGAGATCTGATTTCGGACGAAGGGAGATTCAGACTTGTTTCTCTCAATCAAAGTAAAATCAAAGTATATAAAGCATCCTAAAAGTGGCTGTAAAATCCTTATAAATAACCTAAAACACGTTTTGGGTCTTCTTGTAATTATTAAAGACTTCTGGACGAAGTTGCAATTCTTCAACTCTTCATTAAAGTTGCATGTCGTGTCAGTCTCGAAGAGTATCGATCGATACCAGGGGGTATCGATCAATGCTTGTTGTGAAATTAGGTACTCAGCAACGCGACTTCAGCTTTTGCTCCAAACTGTTCCAGAAAGCTCCAATAATTCCAGTAATGCTCCAAACGTGCTATAACCTGTAAAAGACTCTAAAAGACTACAAAATACTAGAAAGACTCTATAAAAAGGACTTATATCATGGCTTAAATAGGGTAAAAACCATGATATATCAACCTGAAGTTGACTTTATTTTTCCATCAAATGCATTCGTAGTAAATTCCCTTGATGTGAGTTTTGTTTCTTTGTCATGGATAGTTGCATGCCATGTTGCACATTTTGTTTCTTGCCCTAACAGGAGAAGGACCAAAGATGCATTGGCTCAACATTTTGATTCTAATGATTAACATCTGAGACCGAAGTCAAGCTAACGACTTTAAACAAGCGCTTGTTGGGAGGCAACCCACCGGTAAGTGTACATATCTTATCTTTTCCTTTGATTTTGCTTTCACTAACATTTTTTTTTTTTTGAGTATCAGTGTCTCAGAAAAAAAAAAAAAATAGGGTCGAGCAGAACAGAATCGATCGATGCAAGGAGTGCATCGATCGATGGAGCATGGCCCGAGAAACCAGAATCGATCGATGCAAGGAGTGCATTGATTGATGGAGCATGGCCCGATGCATATCTTGCATCGACCGATACCGACCCATGTATGTCAACTATGACTTTTTCTTTTATTTTATTTTTTCTTGAGTCTGCTTCGCCTTCCTCTTGATTTATTTACACACCGAAACGGTGTGAAGTAAGTATGGAGGAGGGTCTTTGTCGTTACAAACCTTGTTTTATTTCTTTTGTTGTCTCTCTTGAGTCATTTTGATATTTCTTTCTAGAGTCGTTTTATTGAGTCAAATATTTTTTGGAGATGATAATCATGATCTCGGATTTCTTGTAATGATTTTTCTTCTAAGTGACCATTGTTGCAGGGATAGTTTTAGATCAGACTAATGGAAAATCTAAAGGCTTCACGGTTAATCAGAGGCATCCGTGTTTCCAGAAAAATTCAAAATGCTTGATCTAATTTATGCGCTCTTCTTTTTACCTCATCATCGAGATTGGTGTCTTCAGAGCTTGACTCCTCATTCGTATATGACGAGACGACCCGTGTTAAAGTATGGTACTCCTCTCCCTATTTTAAAATAAAATGATAAAATGATTTTCTTTCGAGTAAAGGGCTAGAAAATTTCCAACGATCCCATTATTTTACTTCGAAGGTGATGATCACACTAAGGTTGGAAGCGAGGTTAGGAAAATTTCCGAAGATACCACTATTTGCCTACGCCTTAGATTGAAAGGGTGGCACTAAAATAAATCGGGGATTCGGTGGCTGAAACCATCAATACTCGCGTTCCATCAGCCATTAGCCCTACGGAAAAGAAATGAGAAAAGAATAAGTCTAGGGGAGGAAAAAGTACCAAGGGTTGTGTTGTTGTCTCGTCACGATATCAAAAGGGAAAGAGTCTAGAAGGTTCTTGGTACTATGATCTTTGATGAGACCCAACAATGATAGCTTTGGGTTATTCTGCGGAACATTGAGTTGAATCTGGGACGCTCTGATGCTTGCGGAGAAGTACATGGCGGTCCGATCCGGAGCTAGTTTGGCAACATGTGGATTACTAAGGTAATGGTCACTGCAGAGTTCTAAATGAAGTGTGAGTCTCCGTGTTTTTCAAACTTTTCTTCCTTGTTAGTCTTCTGATTGCTTGATAACAAGCAAAAGACTAAGTCTAAGGGAATTGATATGCTTTGTTTTTTTACCGTTTTAACACATGTTGTGGTGTTTCTTTTGAGTCTTTTATTGAGTCAAAGTGTGTTTTATTGAGTCAAAATGTGTTTTTAGAGTCCTTTAGTCTTTTATCGAGTTTTTATAGGTTTTAGGTTGATTTGGGAGACAACAAGGCATTTTGGTTGCAAAAGGTGAAACTGGGAATGAAGAGTCACGCAGAAGCGTCAGACGTTTGGCATTCTTTGGAGGACTTCCCACAATGGATTGAGCTGACATTTTGACAAAGGATAAAGCTGTTAATTAGCTTTCATTTTCAAGTGGTTTGAAGACAATTCAACGGTGCGATCAATAGTTATACCCGATTTACTAAAGACAGGTCAATCTGCCTTGTAGAAGAAACATGCGCAGAACATGGAGGGTTGCATCGACCGACGCATATCTTGCGTCAGTCGATTATGAACTCTCTGTGGGGTTAGCATCGACCAATGCACACTTGTATCGACTGATGCACTGCCTAGACGAGAAAAGGGCAGTTTCTGCAGTTTCTAAACTTCCCATTTTGCCCCAGAATCATCCTAACTTAACCTTATTCAACCTAGACCTATATATACTCTATTTTTAGCCTCTTGGAGGCAGCCACCTTATGTTCTTTTCAAACTTTTTGCTATTAAATCATTGTAAGCTTTGGAGAAGAATCTCTGCATCTATTGAGAAGAATTCTAAACCCTTTCTCTCTTTATTTATATTATGATTTCTTCATCTCCTTGCTTGTTCTTCGTTACTATGTCAGAGTAGTTCCATAGTTAGGTTATGGCCCTCAAGGGGATCCATGAGTCATTGAATTAGACACATATAGGGATTTATCTTTTGTGGTTTTCGCTTATTGTTGTGTTTATTGCTTAGACTTAAGTTGACCGCTAGGTCTATGAACTAGGGCAATCTTAGAGTGCCGAAGTGTCTTAGGTTGCTAGAAAGAACATAAGTGAGCGAATTGTCCTTAGCCTGCGGAAGTTGATGTTAAGGCGATTCGTGAACATATTGAACTAGCTCGTTAATGCTGATATAGAATTCTATGCCAACGGAAGTTAGGATTTTAGGGTGCTAGATTTAGTAACCATGAGCACGGAAGTGGATTGGTTAGATATTTATGTTTGAGTTTGAAACTTTCTTTTAATTATTCCCTGAATAGTTGTCTAATTTATGATCTCTGGATTCCTGCGAATAAACCCTTGACCTAACGCCTTTCCTTTATTGAATTTACATTGTTTAAATTCCTCTTGTTACTTTTCTAAAACAAACCATATTTCTGTCTAAGCTTAATATTATAATTGTGAGAATAGCAGTGTAACCTTGGTCTCAGTGGATTCGATCCTAAAGTACTACATTGACAACTGTTATGATTGCGGTAGTGTGAACTTTAGTTTTAATTGACTGAGTGAAAACGCCTAAATCAATTTGGCGCCATTGCCGGGGACCAATAGCGTTACCTTCGATTCTGAATTTGAAATTTAGTCTAAGATTTACTAACTTCTTATTTTCTTCCTTTTTGTTTCCTATAGTTGATGGCCATGGATTACAATGATTGGCCACAAGAAGTGGGTGCCACATTTGATGATTACATTCAAGATGAGCCATATGTGGAGCCACCATTTGATGAAAGTGTACTCACACTTGAACAGAAGGAGGAGCTGGATGAGCTTAGCAAAGAAAACCCGACATTGACAAGGGGTAATCTCGCGATTATGATTCGTTTGAACCTCACGTCACATCGGGCATCACTTAAGGTAAAGGAGCTCACAATGTCCGAGATAATGGTAGCTCATGCGCTTAAAGAGGTAATTTATTGGGTTCCACCATGCCAACTAGAAGGTAATTTTGACTCACCCTTTGAAATCTATGATTAGGTGGATAGTCATTTGCCTTGAATTGAAGATGTAGCTTCTAGTTTGCAAACTCATGTGCTCATTGATGAATGCTATAATATAATATGTGAGTCTCAAAGACTAGATTCCTTAAGAGCAGAAAAGCTTGCTAGAGATTATCATAAAGTATGTTTTGATATTAATTATCTATGTGCTCTGAATGTTCTTGATCTCGAGTTTAAGCTTTCAATGCTAGAGGAATCTAGATCTCTTCTTGAAAAGTCTTACCTAGGGGATGTGCTTGATGTAGATAAGATCTTGAATGAGATGGATGACCCTAAGGTTGAGATGTAATCTAGGAAGGAGGATATTGTGTTTTACATGATGGATGGAGATGAAGTTAACTATTTTGTGATTAACTCGTTTAAACCTGAAGTTGACTTTATTTTTCCATCAAATGCATTTGATCCTCATAAGCATCTCACCATCAAGAAAAATTCTAAAATATATGCTACATTCGTAGTAAACTCCCTTGATGTGAGTTTTGTTTCTTTGTCATGGATAGTTGCATGCCATGTTGTACATTTTGTTTCTTGCCCTAACAAGAGAAGGACCAAATGTGCATTGGCACAACATTTTTATTCTCATGATTAACATCTGAGACCGAAGTCAAGCTAACGACTTTAAAAAAGCGCTTGTTGGGAGGCAACCCACCTGTAAGTGTACATATCTTATCTTTTCCTTTGATTTTGCTTTCACTAACATATTTTTTTTTTTGAGTCGCAGTGTCTCAGAAAAAAAAAAAAGGTAAATAAAATAGGGTCGAGGAGAACAGAATCGATCGATGCAAGGAGTGCATCAATCGATGGAGCATGGCCCGATGCATATCTTGCATCGACCGATACCGACCCATGTAAGTCAACTATGACTTTTTCTTTTATTTTATTTTTTCTTGAGTCTGCTTCGCCTTCCTCTTGATTTATTTACACACCAAAACGGTGTGAAGTAAGTATGGAGGAGGGTCTTTTTCGTTACTAACCTTGTTTTATTTCTTTTGTTTTCTCTCTTGAGTCATTTTGATATTTCTTTCTAGAGTCGTTTTATTGAGTCAAATATTTTTTGGAGATGATAATCATGATCTTGGATTTCTTGTAATGATTTTTCTTCTAAGTGACCACTGTTGCAGGGATAGTTTTAGATCAGACTAATGGAAAATCTAAAGGCTTCACGGTTAATCAGAGGCATCCGTGTTTCCAGAAAAATTCAAAATGCTTGAGCTAATTTATGCGCTCTTCTTTTTACCTCATCATCGCGATTGGTGTCTTCAGAGCCTGAATCCTCATTCGTATATGACGAGACGACCCGTGTTAAATTATGGTACTCCTCTCCCTATTTTAAAATAAAAAGATGAAATGATTTTCTTTCGAGTAAAGGGCTAGAAAAATTTCCAACGATCCCATTATTTTACTTCGAAGTTGATGATCACACTAAGGTTGGAAGCGAGGTTAGGAAAATTTCTGAAGATACCACTATTCGCCTACGCCTTAGATTGAAAGGGTGGCACTAAAATAAATCGGGGATTCGGTGGCTGAAACCATCAATACTCGCGTTCCATCAGCCATTAGCCCTATGGAAAAAAATGAGAAAAGAATAAGTCTAGGGGAGGGAAAAAGTACCAAGGGTTGTGTTGTTGTCTCGTCACGATATCAAAAGGGAAATAGTCTAGAAGGTTCTTGGTACTATGATCTTTGATGAGACCCAACAATGATAGCTTTGGGTTATTCTGCGGAACATTGAGTTGAATCTGGGACGCTGTGATGCTTGCGGAGAAGTACATGGCGGTCCGATCCGGAGCTAGTTTGGCAACACGTGGATTACTAAGGTAATGGTCACTGCAGAGTTCTAAATGAAGTGTGAGTCTCCGTGTTTTTCAAACTTTTCTTCCTTTTTAGTCTTCTGATTGCTTGAGAACAAGCAAAAGACTAAGTCTGGGGGAATTGATATGCTTTGTTTTTTACCGTTTTTAACACATGTTGTGGTGTTTCTTTTGAGTCTTTTATTGAGTCAAAGTTTGTTTTATTGAGTCAAAATGTGTTTTTAGAGTCCTTTAGTCTTTTATCGAGTTTTTATTGGTTTTACGTTGATTTGGAAGAAAACATGGCATTTTGGTTGCAAAAGGTGAAACTGGGAATGGAGAGTCACGCAGAAGCGTCAGAGATTATCATGAAGTTTGTTTTGATATTAATTATCTATGTCCTTTGAATGTTCATGATCTCGAGTTTAAGCTTTTAATGCCTGAGGAATCTAGATCTCTTCTTGAAAAGTCTTACCTAGGGGATGTGCTTGATGTAGATAAGATCTTGAATGAGATGGATGACCCTAAGGTTGAGATGTAATCTAGGAAGGAGGATATTGTGTTTTACATGATGGATGGAGATGAAGTTAACTATTTTGTGATTAACTCGTTTAAACCTGAATTTGACTTTATTTTTCCATCAAATGCATTTGATCCTCATAAGCATCTCACCATCAAGAAAAATTCTAAAATATATGCTACATTCGTAGTAAACTCCCTTGATGTGAGTTTTGTTTCTTTGTCATGGATAGTTGCATGCCAAGTTGCACATTTTGTTTCTTGCCCTAACAGGAGAAGGACCAAAGGTGCATTGGCTCAACATTTTGATTCTCATGATTAACATCTGAGACCGAAGGCGTAGGCTGTATCTTCGAAAATTTTCCTAACCTCGCTTCCAACCTTAGTGTGATCATCACCTTCGAAGTAAAATAATGGGATCGTTGGAAAAGTTTCTAGCCCTTTACTCGAAAGAAAATCATTTCATCTTTTTATTTTAAAATAGGGAGAGGAGTACCATACTTTAACATGGGTCGTCTCGTCATATACGAATGAGGAGTCAAGCTCCGGAGACACCAATCGCGAGGATGAGGTAAAAAGAAGAGCGCATAAATTAGCTCAAACATTTTGAATTTTTCTGGAAACACGGATGCCTCTGATTAACCGTGAAGCCGTTATATTTTCCATTAGGCTGATCTAAAACTAACCCTGCAACAATGGTCACTTAGAAGAAAAATAATTACAAGAAATCCAAGATCATGATTATCATCTCCAACAAAATTTTGACTCAATAAAACGACTCTAGAAAGAAATATCAAAATGACTCAAGAGAGAAAACAAAAGAAATAAAACAAGGTTAGTAACGACAAAGACCCTCCTCCATACTTACTTCACACCGTTTCGGTGTGTAAATAAATCAAGAGGAATGCGAAGCAGACTCAAGAAAAAATAAAATAAAAGAAAAAGTCGTAGTGGACTTACATGGGTCGGTATCGGTCGATGCAAGATATGCATCGGGCCATGCTCCATCGATCGATACACTCCTTGCATCGATCGATTCTGGTTTCTCGGGCCATGCTCCATCGATCGATGCACTCCTTGCATCGACCGATTTTGTCCTGCTCTACCTTATTTTTTTTATTTTTATTTTTTCTGAGACACTTAGACTCAAAAAACAAATGTTAGTGAAAGCAAAATCAGAAGAAAATATAAGATATGTACACTTACCGGTGGGTTGCCTCCCAACAAGCGCTTGTTTAAAGTCGTTAGCTTGACTTCGGTCTCAGATGTTAATCATTAGAATCAAAAGGTTGTGCCAATGCACCTTTGGTCCTTCTCCTGTTAGGTCAAGAAACAAAATGTGCAACATGGCATGCAACTATCCATGACAAAGAAACAAAACTCACATCAAGAGAGTTTACTACGAATGTAGCATATATTTTAGAATTTTTCTTGATGGTGAGATGCTTATGAGGATCAAATGCATTTTATGGAAAAATAAAATCAACTTCAGGTTTAAACAAGTTAATCACAAAATAGTTAACTTCATCTCCATCCATCATGTAAAACACAATATCCTCCTTCCTAGATTACATCTCAACCTTAGGGTCATCCATCTCATTCAAGATCTTATCTACATCAAGCACATCCCCTAGATAAGACTTTTCAAGAAGAGATCTAGATTCCTCAGGCATTGAAAGCTTAAACTCGAGATCATGAACATTCAAAGCACATAGATAATTAATATCAAAACATACTTCATGATAATCTCTGACGCTTCTGCTTGGCTCTTCATTCCCAGTTTCACCTTTTGCAACCAAAATGCCTTGTTTTCTCCCAAATCAACCTAAGACCTATAAAAACTCGATAAAAGACTAAAGGACTCTAAAAACACATTTTGACTCAATAAAGCACACTTTGACTCAATAAAAGACTCAAAAGAAACACCACAAAATGTGTTAAAAACGGTAAAAAAACAAAGCATATCAATTCCCCCAGACTTAGTCTTTTGCTTGTTCTCAAGCAATCATAAGACTAACAAGGAAGAAAAGTTTGAAAAACACAGAGACTCACACTTCATTTAGAACTCTGCAGTGACCATTACCTTAGTAATCCACGTGTTGCCAAACTAGCTCCGGATCGGACCGCCATGTACTTCTCCGCAAGCATCACAGCGTCCCAGATTCAACTCAATGTTCCGCAGAATAACCAAAAGCTATCATTGCTGGGTCTCATCAAAGATCATAGTACCAAGAACCTTCTAGAATCTTTCCCTTTTGATATCGTGACGAGACAACAACACAACCCTTGGTACTTTTCCTTCCCCTAGACTTATTCTTTTCTCATTTCTTTTCCATAGGGCTAATGGCTGATGGAACGCGAGTATTGATGGTTTCAGCCACCGAATCCCCGATTTATTTTTGTGCCACCCTTTCAATCTAAGGCGTAGGAGAATAGTGGTATCTTCAGAAATTTTCCTAACCTCGCTTCCAACCTTAGTGTGATCATCACCTTCGAAGTAAAATAATGGGATCGTTGGAAATTTTTCTAGCCCTTTACTCGAAAGAAAATCATTTCATCTTTTTATTTTAAAATAGGGAGAGGAGTACCTTACATTAACACGGGTCGTCTCGTCATATACGAATGAGGAGTCAAGCTCTGAAGACACCAATCACGATGATGAGGTAAAAAGAAGAGCGCATAAATTAGATCAAGCATTTTGAATTTTTCTTGAAACACGGATGCCTCTGATTAACCGTGAATCCTTTAGATTTTCCATTAGTCTGATCTAAAACTATCCCTGCAACAATGGTCACTTAGAAGAAAAATCATTACAAGAAATCCAAGATCATGATTATCATCTCCAAAAAATATTTGACTCAATAAAACGACTCTAGAAAGAAATATCAAAATGACCCTAGAGAGAAAACAAAAGAAATAAAACAAGGTTGGTAACGACAAAGACCCTCCTCCATACTTACTTCACACCGTTTCGGTGTGTAAATAAATCAAGAGGAAGGCGAAGCAGACTCAAGAAAAAATAAAATAAAAGAAAAAGTCATAGTTGACTTACATGGGTCGGTATCTGTCGATGCAAGATATGCCTCGGGCCATGCTCCATCGATCGATGCACTCCTTGCGTCGATCGATTCTGGTTTATCGGGCCATGCTCCATCGATCGATGCCCTCCTTGCATTGATCGATTCTGTTCTGCTCGACCCTATTTTTTATTTTTTCTTCTGAGACACTTAGACTCAAAAAAAAATGTTAGTGAAAGCAAAATCAAATGAAAAGATAAGATATATGACGAAATGATTTTCTTAAAATAAAAAGATGAAATGATTTTCTTTCGAGTAAAGGGCTAGAAACTTTTCCAACGATCCCATTATTTTACTTCGAAGGTGATGATCACACTAAGGTTGGAAGCGAGGTTAGGAAAATTTTCGAAGATACCACTATTCGCCTACGCCTTCGATTGAAAGGGTGGCACTAAAATAAATTGGGGTTTCGGTGGCTAAAACCATCAATACTCGCGTTCCATCAGCCATTAGCCCTATGGAAAAGAAATGAGAAAAGAATAAGTCTGGGGAGGCGAAAAGTACCAAGGGTTGTGTTGTTGTCTCGTCGGGATATCAATAGGAAAAAGAGTCTAGAAGGTTCTTGGCACTGTGATCTTTGATGAGACTCAGCAATGATAGCTTTGGGTTATTCTGCGGAACATTGAGTTGAATCTGGGAGGCTGTGATGCTTGCGGAGAAGTACATGGCGGTTCGATCCGGAACTAGTTTGGCAGCATGTGGATTACTAAGGTAATGGTCACTGCAGAGTTCTAAAGGAAGTGTGAGTCTCCCTGTTTTTAAAACTTTTCTACCTTGTTATTCTTCTGATTGCTTGAGAACAAGCAAAAGACTAAGTCTGGGGAAATTGATATGCTTGGTTTTTTACCGTTTTTAACACATGTTTTGGTGTTTCTTTTGAGTGTTTTATTGAGTCAAAGTATGTTTTATGGAGTCTTAGTATGTTTTTAGAGTCATTTAGTCTTTTATCGAGTTTTTACAGGTTTTAAGTTGATTTGGGAGAAAACAAGGCATTTTGGTTGCAAAAGGTGAAACTGGGAATGAAGAGTCACGCATAAGCATCTGACGTTTGGCATTCTTTGGAGGACTTCCCACCGATGGATTGAGCTGATATTTTACAAAGGATAGAGCTGTGAATTAGCTTTCTTTCATTTGCAAGTGGTTTAAAGACTATCCAACGGTGCGATCAAAACTTATACCCGATTTACTGAAGACAGGTCAATCTGCCTCGCAGAAGAAACATGCGCAGAACATGGAGGGTTGCATCAGTCGATTGTGAACTCTCTGTGGGGGGTAGCATCAACCGATGCACACTTGTATCGACCGATGCATTGCCCAGACGAGAAAAAGGCAGTTTCTGCAATTTCTAAACTTCCTATTTTGCCTCAGAATCATCCTAACTTAACCTTTTTCGACCTACACCTATATATACTCTATTTTTAGCCTCTTGAAGGCAGCCACCTTTTGTTCTTTTCAGAATATTTGCTATTGAATCATTGTAAGCTTTGGAGAAGAATCTCTGCACCCTTTCTCTCTTTATTTATATTATCATTTCTTCATCTCCTTGCTTTTTCTTCGTTACTATGTCTGAGTAGTTCCATGGTTAGGTTAGGGCCTTCAAGGGGATCCATGAGTCATTGAATTAGACACATATATGGATTTATCTTTTGTGGTTTTCGCTTATTGTTGTGTTTATTGCTTAGACTTAAGCTGACCGCTAAGTTTAATAACTAGGGCAATCTAAGAGTGCGGAAGTGTCTTAGGTTGCTAGAAAGAGCATAAGTGAGTGAATTGGCCTTAGCCTGCGGAAGTTAATGTTAAGGCGATTCGTGAACATATTGAACCAGCTCGTTAATGCTGATCTAGAAGTCTATGCCAACGGAAGTTAGGATTTTAGGGTGCTAGATTTAGTAACCATGAGCACGGAAGTGGATTGGTTAGATATTTATGTTTGAGCTTGAAACTTGCTTTTAATTATTCCCTGAATAATTGTCTGATTTATAATCTCTGGATTCCTGCGAATAAACCCTTGACCTAACGCCTCTCCTTTATTGAATTTACATCGTCTAAATTGCTCTTGCCACTTTTCTAAAACAAACCATATTTCTGTCTTAGCTTAATTTCATAATTGTGAGAATAGTAGTGTAACCTTGTCTCTATGGATTCGATCCTAAAGTACTGCATTGACAACCGTTATGATTGTGGTAGTGTGAACTTTAGTTTTAATTGACTTAGTGAAAACGCTTAAATCAATTTGGCGCCGTTGCTGGGGACCAATAGCGTTACCTTTGATTCTGAATTTGAAATTTTTTCTAAGATTTACTATCTTTTTATTTTCTTCCATTTTGTTTTTTTATAGTTGATGGCCATGGATTACAATGATTTGCCACAAGAAGAGGGTGCCACATTTGATGATTACATTCAAGATGAGCCGTATGTGGAGCCACCATTTGATGAAAGTGTACTCACACTTGAACAGAAGGAGGAGTTGGATGAGCTTTGCAAAGAAAACCCGACATTGACAAGGGGTGATCTCGCGATTATCACTACAAGGCATATTCGTAGCGCGCCATATCCGCTATGGTTGAAATCCATAGAGCTTTTACAGACGCTCTGTATACTCCCGTTATAAAAAAACTATGTACTTTTGATAGAGTTTTTAAGAAATGCAATTATATAGGAGATTTAATAGCGCTCTTTTATATGCAATAGATATATTTATAATAGCGGGTGTTTTTTGTTATAAAAGTTGTATTCAAAGCGTTATTGATTTGTTATTGTATAATATTTAAAATTTCTTAGCGTTCATCCATAGCGTTTGTTTTTATAGCCTTTGTTTTTATAGCGTCTGTTTTTATAGCGTTTGTTCTTATAGCGTTTTTGATTCATATCTTTTGTTTGTTTCATATTTTGTAATTTTAAATTTGCAATTGATCAAAATTTGAAACATGATAAAAAATTCCATAATAATAATATATTAACAAACAAACAAGTTAAATTACAATACAAACCACTGAACCAGATACTAACACAAGATTTTAAAAGTTAAATAAGTTCCAAAAACAACCCAAAAACTAAAACATGAAAAGTGTTTGCATCACACTAATTTAAGTTTGTCATTAGGCCAAGCAACCGTCGTACCTATAGCATCAGCAACATATTGGACTTCAGAATTTGGTATCCACACTTCAGCATCTCCAATCTTTGACACATCCATCCAAACCTTGCTAGCATTCGGACCTAAAGGTACGAAGTGTACTCGATCAGCTGGATCAGTAGAACAAACACGACCTTCTGCAACAATTTTTCTGGAGCCGCTGCAATCAAACAAGATACACTTCTACTTGGTACCTTTGCCGCTACCAGTGCTTCTACTTGTACTCTGAGACTCAAATTGTAAAACACATCCATCAGAAATCCATAAAAGAAACATAAAATGATCGATAACAAGCATAAGGTTTAGACATTTACCGCATGTGATGTTTTTGGTGTAGTATCAGTTGTATTGATGAAGATATCAACCTTATCAAATGGCCATGCGATTGTCGCATTTACAGAATCACCCATCACTGCCATTTCAGCACTTGGCCTCCACAAAAAAGCATCATGATCAATCACCTTCTCAATCTTCATAATTGCAACATTAGGACCTAGGGGAATTTGGTTGACCTTTTCATGTGGGTCAACTGAACATAATATACCCTCAGCAACAATTCCACCACCATTCCAATCATAGATGTTGTATTTCGTAGATTCATCAGAGGCCTAAGGATTCATGCATATTAGTCATTCCATGTTTGAGCTTGAAAGTTCTACAAGTTAAGAATAAAAAAAACAAATTAAAAATGTTTACCGTGGATCCAGCAGGCTTATATCCACTTGGGGAGCTGTAGTCAGAAGCCAAAACCACTCTACAGCTTGGCCATGGAATTTTGGCACCTACAACTTGGCCAATTGAGCAAATTGTTGTTGTATGCCTCCATACATATGCATATGGGTCTAAAGCAGACTTCACAATAACTGCCGCCGCATTAGGACCGAGTGGAATATGACCAATCTTATAGCTTTGTTCAGCCGAGCGGACTTCTCCTTCCCCGACAACAACATCTTCTGACGTATACCAATCCAATATCTTACACTTGGTTCCTCCTTTGCTTATGTTTGAAACCTCATATTGAGCATCCACATCTTGACAGTATGACTAACAAGAAGAAAAACAATTGGTTAAAAGCTTATTTCATTGGCCATCATCAAAAACAAGTGTGAAACTTACTTTATTTCCAACTAAGCAACAAACTTGATTCTGCAATTCTTCAATCTTGGTCAGCATTTCTGCTTGTGAAGCTTCAAGCTTCTTAACATGCGAGTCTCTAGCATTAAGGAAATCCATCTTGTTCATAGTAATCCCTCTGCCCATCCCTCTAACTCTTCCATATCTCTCTCTCCCTAAAACTTGACTGACAGCATCTTCTCTTACATTTTCAGTGGATGTGGAGTCCATTTGACTATCGATTGATTGTATCATTTCCTGATACAAATATTTGTAAATAATTTGTTTGAACCAGATTATCTAAGAGTCTAAAATAAAACATTAATAATAAGAATTTTATGAATTCTTACAATCGTATATGCAAATTCTTTTTTCACAGGTCTCCCATCAGAGTGAGTGTGTCCTGCAAACCAGACCTTACTTCTAGTCACCTTCTTTTGGTCATAACTCTTCTTTTTCTATGAGTAAAACATAGTACTCAACAAAAGTATATAATTGTTATACAATTTAAAAATACAATACACGAGAAACATACATACCATTTCCATGGATAGACGAAACATTCCTTTCCTGCTGGTGGTGTTAGGAATCTGAGACTTCCTCAGCTCCTTGTATTTCTCACTTTGTACCTGCAATCCGGCAATTTCCCAATGTTATTATCCAAATCACCAAGTACATGAAAAAAAAATAGTAACAACTACATTACCTTAATGGTTGTGGAAGTCCTAGTTTTCACCCAATTGTTCCAAGATGCAAGAGATTGAATGTTGCTTGGTTTTAACTTAAGTGGCACTCTTAGTTTCTCGAAGTTTAGAAACAAGTCTAGATTTAGAAGCCCTCCAGATAGAACCCATCTGCTTGAAAAAACATTCTCTTTGCCAACCATCTTCCAAATCAAACCTTGCCTACAAAAAAATTACAAAGTTAGACATAAACACTCATGAGTTTTGTAAATTAAAACTGAGTACCTTAATTTCCTCCCAAATTCTCTCCTTAGTTTCACAGTCAACTGCCCTCCAATCATCAACTAGTACCGGTACATGCTCCCTCACAAGAGGACCAAGAAATGAGGAAAGTGTCATTGAACCTGGTCCCGAATGTTCGCCCAACACTGAAAATTCTACAGTTACCTTATCCATAGCCTCTTTTGCCAATTTACGCATCTTAGTCGGCCCTCGTATTCTCCTTTTCTTATTCTCACACTGCTGGGTTTGTTCTTGCTCTCCACTCAATTGGGATGTAGCTCCTCTACTGGCTTGCTGCTCAGTCTCATCATCGTTCTCTGTAGGGTTTTCAACCTCTTCTTCTTCTGGAGCCATTTCTTTCTCAACATGTTCATTTTCCTTAGAATGTTCTTCAATTTTTTCGTTTTCTGAATCCACATCAAGGTCTTCACCTTCCTCCTCATGAATTTGGTCTTCTACCTCATCAACTTGCTTGTCTACCATCTGATCTTTATCCTTTACAGACATCCCAATATCATCATGTTTATCAGTACCATTACCCTTCTGCCTAGTCTTTTGCTGTCGAATTTTTCTCGCCGGCAGTTCGGCAGAGCTTGCTACGTCGGACAACAGCATTCGTTGGTCTCGTCTTTGGCATGTTTGACCCTTAAACATGGCAGAGCAAAAAAATCACAATTAGTATAAAAGCTTATGCATGGCAAAACAAATCTCCAAAAAAGGAACTGATGGCTAATATTATATTAAGACCCCTTCACAATCATCCCTAACAAAAAAACTCTCATCATCAGACAATTGATTTCCCAAATCTTCATTTTGCTGGACTGATATTGTTCCACTAAAAAACTCCTCTTCTGTCTCCAATTCGTGATATCCCCTCGGTGGCGCCCGCATAACTAAATACCACGATGAGGAGTCATCTTCTCTAGAGTAAAAAATTTGTTTTGCTTGCGATGGCAGAATGTATGGACCTTGTAGAAAAGATGATTGGTTCATATGGAGGTTCACCAGCGTAAAGCCGTCTTCTTCCTTCATACAATTCCCTCTGTTTGCGCAAATGCATTTGAATAGTGGAACATGTGATAGTCCAGCATAATGATCTCCTTTATCACTCCGTAGTACACAACCATGTCAGAAATTTTTCTACTATCTCGGGCACTAGATCTACACATACTGAAAGCTTCATATGTCACTCCACTGTTTTGAGTCTTCCGCTTTACGTCATCTTTATGAAATCGATGGCCATTAATGACGTACCGCTTATAGCTTTGAGCAATATGTCTCGGACCAAATGCCAACCATCTCAGCTTGGTGGAATGACACTCTGAATTAGTTGGTATCTAATCAGAAAGTTACAGTATTAGTCAATTTGTAAAGATTAAGATAAAATTTAAACTGAAATTATATATATTTGTAACTTTGTCCAAACCTTTGCCTTTATCCACTCAGGAAACCTTTCAGTATGAAGTTTCCAACAAAGAGTTTCGTTTCTTGCACATCGGACATCAATATCTTACAATTCTTCTAAATGCATTATGTTTCACAAGAATAAGTTATTATTCATAGATTATCAATAATCAATGACAAAATAACAAGATATAATTGTCAAATAGAGTTGAACTTACTCAATATAAGGATCCATAACTGCCGTGTTCATTAAAACATATCGATGAGCTATGTCTCTCTCCTTATCTGAAAGTGTAACTTCTTTTGGCTTCTGAAGTGGACGGCCTTCAAGGATGTGTTCATCAGAAGCAACATCTGCATTACGGTTTAGGGGTTCTTGAATTGGTAGAGTATTCTTGAGGAACTCTAAACAGAAGGAAAGGAATTCTTCAGCCAAGTATCCCTCTGCCATACACGCTTCTGGCCTTGCAAAATTTTTAACATATGCCTTCAGAGTTTTCATGTACCTACAACTCAATCCCATAACAGTTTGTCATTAATACAAACAGTTAAGCATAAACTAAAATATCATTTATAACAATCTAATAGATAAAGAGATAAAAAAAGAGTACCTCTCAAACGGATACATCCAGCGAAAGTGTACTGGTCCACCCAAGCGTGCCTCCCTTCCTAGTTGTATAGGAAGGTGGAACATGATATCGAAAAGTGAAGGAGGAAATAACTGCTCCATTTGGCACATGGTCTCGGCAATCTCAGACTCCAGGGAAATCAGCTTCTCTGGATCAATAACACGCTGGCACAACCTGTTGAAGTAGTTGCATAATCGAGTCACAGCAACCCGGGGTCCTTTTGGCAGCAATCCTCTCAAAGCCACATGCAATAGATTTTGCATAAGGACGTGATGATCATGCGACTTCATACCACTAATAACAGGAGGATGAAGAGAAATACAATTATCTATATTAGCACAGTATCCATCAGGGCCTCTGAACTTAGATAACTTCTTGCAGAATCGAATCTTTTCTTCTTCGAAAACCAAAAAGCTGTTGGCGGCAAGTAAGTTCTCTTTCCCCGTATATGTGTGTGTAAGTTTCTTTTAATACCCATATCTTCTAAGTCTTTTCTTGCCTTGACTCCATCTTTTGATTTAGCACTATTCATCAGAGTAGACAATATAGCATCTGACAGGTTCTTCTCCACATGCATCACATCGATGTTATGATGAACCGGCAAATCCTAAGACAATAAATCAAACGGGTTAGTAATAGAAATAGATTTTAATAATAAAAGTATTAAGTCAGTACTAAAAACAACTAACCTTCCAATATGGTAAGTCGAAAAATATTGATCGTTTCTTCCACCGCCATTGATCAGTGTCCTCTTCATATTCTTCCTCTGAAACCAAATCATCTTCACATAACTCAGCTCGTTTTCTTTTACTATCCTTACCTAAAGGTCTTCCAAAGTTATTCCTGAAATTCTTAATCGCCTCAAATATTTCTGCTCCGGTTTGAATTCTCCTTATAGTCTCGTCCTCAACAGTGTTATCAAACCATCCTTTTCTGCGTCTATAAGGATGTCCAGGTCTGAGTCGTTTCCTATTGTCCAAATAGATATACTTTCTACTAAACTTCGGCCTCCTAGTGGTGTATCCTTCCGACATACATTACAAGCTTGTTTTCCCTTCACTTTACATCCAGGCAAAGTCCCTAAAGCTGGATAGTCCCTGATTCTACACAACAACAAAGCTTTAAGTGTGAATTTCTCTTTTAAAAACGAGTCATACACCTCAATACCTTTATTCCACAAGTCCTTCAAGTCATCTATTAATGGTTGTAGATAAACATCAATGTTGTTGCTCGGTGCAGTTGGCCCAGGGATTAACATAGTCAGCATGATATTCTCAGCTTTCATACACGTTGTTGGAGACATGTTATAATTCACTAACAACACTGGCCAGGTACTGTATTTGGTGTTCTGAATAGAGAAAGGGTTCATACCATCAGTAGAAATACCTAGCCGAATGTTTCTAGGTTCATCAGCAAACAATGGCCACTTCTATTTCACCTTAGCCCAAGTTATAGAGTCCACTGGATGTCTCATTGTTCCATCTTATGTTGCATTGCTTAAATGCCAACGCAAATCCTCAGCAATTCTTTTTGATCTAAACATCCTACTGAATTTTTCCTTGATCGGAAAATACCTAAGGACCTTCACAGGAATTCCCTTCTTCACATCACCACTGTGCTTATCCATTTCCCATCTTGAAGCACTACATCTTGGGCAGTTTCTATCTTATCATATTGCTTCCTATACAGAACACAATCATTCTTGCATGCGTGAATGACATCATAACCAAAACCAAATACCTTCAAGAACCTCTTAATCTCATATGTTGACTTTGGAAGCACATTATCTGCAGGTAGCATGTCATGGACCATCGTCAATAGCTAATCAAAGTAGTTCTCTGACATTCCGCTCTTCACTTTTCTTGCGGTAGAGGCCCATGATTGCAGAGACCTTGGTGTAATTGGGACACGTCGAGTACAATGGTGATTCAGCATCATTCAACTTCTTACTAAACTCAGATTCTTCAGTAGTTAAACCATCAGCAAACTGAGATCCACTAGGCTTCGGTGACTGTGGACTCCCTTCACCATCACAATAAGATGTCCTAAACAGCTCATAAGCCTCCAAACCAGAAGTCTGATCATCATCCTTCTTATCTTCCATTATGTCCCCATGCATACTCCACACTGTTTTCCTCTTGTACTTATGATCCATTCCCCTAATCACTAAATGATTGAATATTGCATCGACAGGTTGATGGCAAACAATACGGCAATCGATGCATGGACAGAAAATCTCGGTACGATAACCCAAACTACTTGCTGATGCATTCACAAATTTTCTTGCTCCTTTAGCATACTCAAGGCTATTCCTGTAAAGAAAACATAAAATCGAATTCTCAATTGAACTCAGAAACACATTTGAAATTAAAAGTATAAAAGAATATGACAGAGAGGTTCATACCTTGGAAGCCAAAACAATTACACCAAAAACACCACAGCTCCTCGACCAATTTTACGTACATATGTGAGCATAAATCCATTGATCAGATACTCAAATAACTAACATATTCAATCTCTTAAACCTTGCCAGAACAACAAATTGAATAAAAAGAGAGAAGGGTTCACTATCTTACCGAATTCACAAAAGTCTTCTGCGACAAAGAAACTATAAAATCACATAAAGAACATGATAAAAGAAAACGATTATTACTCAACCGTAAAATACAAAACCCAATTTGAACCTAAAAACCCTAAGAAAATCAAATACCTTCGACTGTGATGCCTGAACCAAAGCTTCCTGCAAAAAAAGAGAGAAGAAATCGAAAAGGGTTAGTAGCCGACATGTGAAAACCCTTGATCGATAAACCCAAACCCAGAAACTCGAATTTCAACTTCAACCTCAAATTATACCTGAGAAATTGGAATCAGGACGCCGGCACGACGATTGCTGACCTGATTTCTGAAGTTTATCAAGGCGACGGCGACAGTCTTTCTGTGACTAGAGAGAGGCTACGGTTTTTATTTATAGGTCTAAGTTAAGAAACACGAAAAAAATGGCTAGGTGTTTTGTTTTGTTTTTGGTCTAAGTGGAGAGCCAAAACAAAAACTTACGCGGTCCAAGTTGAGAGCCAAAACAAAAACCTACGCGGGCAACTAATTTTTTTTTGTTTTGTTATCTCATGTGTTTTATATTTATATATTGAATCTAAAAATAAAATATATAAGTGGCTAAAAATTTTTTTTGGTCACGACAAAAACAAAAAATGTTAAAAAACACTCATATATCATAAAATTCGCCAAAACAAATTAAAAATGCCTCAGTATTTTTTTATATATAGTTAAGAAACATTCTTAAATCATAAAATTCCACAAAAAACTAAACCCTAAATCAAACCCCAAACCCTATGCTTTACCCTTAAACGATAAACCTTAAACCCCTATACACTATATCTTCCAATAGTTTTTTTCATCTTCTGAATGTATTTATTTTTTATATATAGTTAAAAAACACTATAAAATCATAAAATTCGTCAAAAACTAAACTCTAAACCCTAAATCAACCCCAAACCCTATGCCTTACCCTTATACGATAAACCTTCAAACCCTATACACTATAGATGAAAAACTTTGTAACTTATCATCATTTCCAATCATTGGCAAACATTTTCATTTGTTAATTGACAACATAACCTAAATCATAAATCAATATAACCTAAACCCTAAATCAACATAACCTAAACCCTACAAGCCAATTTCCTAAACCCTAAATCAAATATTCAAGACTTAATTCTTCTTTTATTTATAATTTTAAAATTTTAATTTATAGATGAAGGACAAATTTTTGTATAATCCATTGTTAATTGGGTAATTATAATGAAATTATATTTCACACAATAAACCCTATAAGCCAATGCCCTAAACCCTAAATCAAATATTCAAGACTTAATTCTTCTTTTATTTATAATTTTAAATTTTTAATTTATAGATGAAAGACAATTTTTTGTATATTCCATTGTTAATTGGGTATTTATGTGTGGAATGATATTTCACACAATAAACTCTATAATCAATGCCCTAAACCCTAAATTATATATTGAAGACTTAATTTAAAAAAAAAAAATATTTACATATTAAGAGACAAATTTCAGAACAACATGCGTTTAATAAGATTGATAATACAAATAAAACTATATTTTATTGAATTATCAAAGATAGAACAATCTCAAGTCGAGATATGGTCACAGACAGTACGAGGTAGATTATCCCAACACATACAAACCAAAAACAACACAAATCTAAAGCTACACTATCATGACACCAAGGAGAAAAGCTTTGACACTCCTTTGCGAGCTCTCTAATAATCATATGCGTAAAAAAAAAACAAATCAAAAGGAAAAGAATAAGAAGAAAGACTAAACTGTAGTCAACAAACCAAGCTAGAACATCTCTCTTGTTTCAATTCAAATAGCAATAGAGTATGCTTAAAGATGAAGATACCATGCCTTGCCTCGTGAGGACTCTCCTTGTTCTTGTTTTGGCCGTTTCATTGGAGCGGAGTTGCCTTCTTCGTTTCTAAATTTTTGGACAAGTCTTCGGACCATAGATTCGATGTCTTCTTCTAGTTCCTCAATACGTATCAAGTATCACATGGAGCGTTTGTACTCTAGTTCTGTGATCTCCTCCACATCAGTTACTTGATCAGCAGCTGCTTCTTGTCGTGGTTGTTGCTGGAATTGTGGTATGATTCCATATGCTGGTAGTCCGCAAATGATCTATTTCCTTACTTGCATTATGTCCTCCTTTTAGTTACTGGTCCAAAAGGCAAACAAAGATCATAAAGGCAGATTTAGGACTTTCGCAAAACAAAAAGATTGTAATCATCTCAAGCGTGATGTAACCAAAAAGCTACGAATATTCAGTGGTACACAAAAGCACTGAACACATTCCAGAGATCTGCTCGTAGTGATGAAATCTCAGTCTCCAAGGTGTTCAGTGCTTTTGTAGTACCTCCTACCAAGAAGAGAGAATCACATACACAAATATGTATTTGAACACATCATAATCAGAACCTAAAGCAACCTAAAGCAATACTCAAATGCAGAACATAATCAAACCAATGCACATACAAAAAAGATGAAATCGGAGTTAAGTATCTAGACCCCTATATGTTTTAAGTATCTAACACATATAGAAATCAAAGCAGCAAAGATATTCTACAAAATAAGAGATGAAAAATCAATGAATAAGAAACTAATAAATCAAGTTAACCTATATCAACTTTAGAGTCAGTAATCCAAACCATATTATACAGTGATGAAGACAAAATCTCCAAAAGTTTTTTTTCCGGGAAAAAAATCCCCAAATGTTTAGTAAACCCTAATTTTTTAGCGAAATTGATAGAGATGGATAGAGGAACGAACGACGAGCTGAATCTACTAAGTGGTTTAAACAAATTAGGAATTAGAGTAAAGCAAAATAACCTAATCGAATGAATCCATTGGACATGACAGAGTTCTAGAGATGAGAATTTCAAAAGTCGAGTGGAAAATCGATAGGTTTTGATACCAAACAAGTTAGCGAGATTCTACAAATTCTTAAGCAAAACCGAAACAAACAAGCAAGGATTAAAGGACGACAAAACAAAAAGGGGTTTTTTGAAATCTTTTTACAAGGAGAGATTAGAGAGAAAGGGTCTTCGATTCTGGAGATGCCCAAATGAAATGGACAAGAGGAGATATGGGTTCATCGGAAAAGCCAAAGCAAGAAAGAAAGAGAATTTAGGGTTCCTGAGTTTCGATTCTCGGTAGAGAGTATCAAGTTTTTTTTTTCTGTCGACATGAGCAAATCTTTGAGACAAGAGATTAGGTTTAGAACTTAGACAATTTTTGGGAGCTCATCGAGGAGGATATAAGCCAAAAATAAAAAAGATGTAACACTTTTATGCGAGACCACTATTTCATAGCATTGGCAATTTACAATCGCTATGAAAGAGTACCGTATATAACATTTATTGCAGAGTTTATAAAAACGCTATGTTTTAGTGCTATCAATACTTCAATTTCCTGTAGTGTATGATCCGTTTGAACCTCATGTCACATCGGGCATCACTTAAGGTAAAGGAGTTCACAATGTCCGAGATAATGGTAGCTCATGCGCTTAAAGAGGTAATTTATTGGGTTCCACCATGCCGACTAGAAGGTAATTTTGACTCAACCTTTGAAATCTATGATTATGAGGATAGTCATTTTCCTTGCATTAAAGATGTAGCTTCTAGTTTGCAAACTCATGTGCTCATTGATGAATGCTATAATTTAATATGTGAGTCTCAAAGACTAGATTCCTTAAGAGTAGAAAAGCTTGCTAGAGACTATCATGAAATATGTTTTGATATTAATTATCTATGTGCTTTGAATGTTCATGATCTCGAGTTTAAGCTTTCAATGCCTGAGGAATCTAGATCTCTTCTTGAAAAGTCTTACATAGGGGATGTGCTTGATGTAGATAAGATCTTGAATGAGATGGATGACCCTAAGGTTGAGATGGAATCTAGGAAGGAGGATATTGTGTTTTACATGATTGATGGAGATGAAGTTGACTATTTTGTGATTAACTCATTTAAACCTGAAGTTGACTTTATTTTTCCATCAAATGCATTTGATCCTCATAAGCATCTCACCATCAAGGAAAATTCTAAAATATATGCTACATTCGTAGTAAACTCCCTTGATGTGAGTTTTGTTTCTTTGTCATGGATAGTTGCATGCCATGTTGCACATTTTGTTTCTTTCCCTACCAGGAGAAGGACCAAAGGTGCATTGGCTCAACCTTTTGATTCTCATGATTAACATCAGAGACCGAAGTCAAGTTAACGACTTTAAACAAGCACTTTGTGGGAGGCAACCCAACGGTAAGTGTACATATCTTATCTTTTCCTTTGTTTTTGCTTTCACTAACATTTTCTATTTTTTTTTTGTTTTTTTGAGACTAAGTGTCTCAGAAAAAAAAAAGGGTCGAACAGAACAGCATCGATCGATGGAAGGAGTGCATCGATCGATGGAGCATGGCCTGAGAAACCAGAATCGATCGATGCAAGGAGTGCATCAATCTATGGAGCATGGCCCGATGAACCAAAATCGATCGATTCATGTCTTGCATCGACCGATACCGACTCAGGTAAGTCAACTTTGAATTTTCTTTTATTTTATTTTTACTTGAGTCTGCTTCGCCTTCCTCTTGATTTATTTTCACACCGAGACGGTGTGAAGTAAGTATGGGGGAGGGTCTTTGTCGTTACCAACCTTTTTTATTTCTTTTGTTTTCTCTCTTTAGTAATTTTGATATTTCTTTATAGAGTCGTTTTATTGAGTCAAAATTTTGTTGGAGATGATAATCATGATCTTGGATTTCTTGTAATGATTTTTCTTCTAAGTGACCATTGTTGCACGGCTAGTTTTAGATCAGACTATTGGAAAATCTAAAGGCTTCACGGTTAATCAGAGGCATCCATGTTTCCAGAAAAATTCAAAATGCTTGAGCTAATTTCTGTGCTCTTCTTTTTACCTCATCATCGCGATTGGTGTCTTCAGATCTTGACTCCTCATTCGTATATGACGAGACGACCCGTGTCAAAATATGGTACTCCTCTCCCTATTTTAAAATAAAAATATGAAATAATTTTCTTTCGAGTAAAGGGCTAGAAAAATTTACAACGATCCCATTATTTTACTTCGAAGCTGATGATCACACTAAGGTTGGAAGCGAGGTTAGGAAAATTTTCGAAGATACCACTATTCGCCTACGCCTTAGATTGAAAGGGTGGCACTAAAATAAATCGGGGATTCGGTGGCTAAAACCATCAATAATCGCGTTCCATCAGCCATTAGCCCTATGGAAAAGAAATGAGAAAAGAATAAGTCTGGGGGAGGGGAAAAGTACCAAGGGTTGTGTTGTTGTCTCGTCACGATATCGAAAGGGAAAGAGTCTAGAAGGTTCTTGGCACTATGATCTTTGATGAGACCCATCAATAATAGCTTTGGGTTATTCTGCAGAACATTGAGTTGAATCTGGGAGGTTGTGATGCTTGCGAAGAAGTACATGTCGGTCCGATCCGGAGCTAGTTTGGCAGTACGTGGATTACTAAAGTAATGGTCACTGCAGAGTTGTAAAGGAAGTGTTAGTTTCCGTGTTTTCAAACTTTTCTTCCTTGTTAGTCTTCTGATTGCTTGATAACAAGCAAAAGACTAAGTCTGGGGGAATTGATATGTTTGGTTTTTTACCGTTTTTAACACATGTTTTGGTGTTTTGTTTTAGTCTTTTATTGAGTCAAAGTTTGTTTTATTGAGTCAAAGTGTGTTTTTAGAGTCATTTAATCTTTTATCGAGTTTTTACTGGTTTTAGGTTGATTTGGGAGAAAACAAGGTATTTTGGTTGCAAAAGGTGAAACTGGGAATGAAGAGTCACGCCGAAGTGTCTGCCGTTTGGCATTCTTTGGAAGACTTCCCACCGATGGATTGAGCTGATAGTTTAACAAAGGATAGAGCTGTGAATTAGCTTTCATTTGCAAGTGGTTTGAAGACAATCCAACGGTGCGATCAAAAGTTATACGTGATTTATTGAAGACAAGTCAATCTGCCTCGCAGAAGAAACATGCGCAGAACATGGAGGGTTGCATTGACCGATGCATATCTTGCATCGGTCCATTCTGAACTCTCTGTGGGGGGTAGCATCAACCGATGCACACTTGTATCGACTGATGCACTGCCCAGACAAGAAAAAGGAAGTTTCTGCAGTTTCTAAACTTCCTATTTTGCCCCAGAATCATCCTAACTTAACCTTATTCGACCTACACCTATATATACTATATTTTTAGCCTCTTTGAGGCAGCCACCTTTTGTTCTTTTCAGACTAGTTGCTATTGAATCATTGTAACATTTGGAGAAGAATCTATGAATCTATTGAGAAGAATTCTAAACCCTTTCTCTCTTTATTTATATTATGATTTCTTCATCTCCTTGCTTGTTCTTCGTTACTATGTCTGAGTAGTTCCATAGTTAGGTTAGGGCCTTCAAGGGGATCTATGAGTCATTGAATTAGACACATATAGGGATTTATATTTTGTGGTTTTTGCTTATTGTTGTGTTTATTGCTTAGACTTAAGCTGACCGCTAGGTCTATGAACTAGGGCAATCTAATAGTGCAGAAGTGTCTTAGGTTGCTAGAAAGAACATAAGTGAGCGAATTGTCCTTAGCCTGTGGAAGTTGATGTTAAGGCGATTCGTGAACATATTGAACCAGCTCGTTAATGCTGATCTAGAATTCTATGCCAACGGAAGTTAGGATGTTAGGGTGCTATATTTAGTAACCATAGCACGAAAGTGGATTGGTTAGATATTTATGTTTGAGTTTGAAACTTGCTTTTAATTATTCGCTGAATAGTTGTCTGATTTATGATCTTTGGATTCATGCGAATAAACCCTTGACCTAACGCATTTCCTTTATTCAATTTACATCGTTTAAATTACTCTTGTTACTTTTCTAAAACAAATCATATTTCGGTCTTAGCTTAATTTCATAATTGTGAGAATAGTAGTGTAACATTGGTCTCTGTGAATTCGATCCTAAAGTACTGCATTGACAACCGTTATGATTGCGGTAGTGTGAACTTTAGTTTTAATTGACTGAGTGAAAACGCTTAAATCAACGTTCTGATAGTTATGATTCCATAAAATAATCAGAGAATGTTGGTAACACTAATATGCATGAACAAGGGCAGCTGTTTCTTTTGCCAGCTACTTTCACAGGTGGACCCAGATACATAAATAAAGCTATTTGGATGCAATGGCCATATGTAAACATTTTGGATTCCCAGATCTTTTCATCACATTTACATGCAATCCTAAGTGGCCTGAGATCACTAGATATCTAAAGAAGCATAACTTAGATCCAACAGATCGTCCAAATATTATTTGCAGGATGTTTAAGATGAAACTTGATGGTTTGATGAATGATTTAACAAAAAAAAACTTTTAGGCAGTACAAGATCATGTAAGTTATTATTTCTATATTTTTATTATTTTTCTTTTTATAAAATACATTGAGTTATTAACTTAATGGTTTGATATTTTTTAATGTGCAGCAATGTATACAATTGAGTTCCAAAAAAGAGGACTACCACATGCTCACATTCTTCTTTTCATGGATCTAACATCAAAGTGTGTAACAACTGACGACATACACAATATAATTTCTGCTGAAATCCCAGACAAAGATAAAGAACCCGAGCTTTACCAAGTTATTAAGGAAATGATGATTCATGGACCTTGTGGTGTTGCTAACCTGAATTCACCATGCATGTAGAATGGTGAATGTTCTAAGTAATTTCCAAAGAAATATGCAGAAAAAAACTACAGTTAACAAAGAAGGATTTCCAGTTTACAGAAGACGAAACCAACATGAAAGATATTTTGAGAAGAATGGTTTTAAGTGCGACAACAGGTATGTGGAGTGGTGCAACCAAACTGGCGCTGTTAAGTACTTATTTAAGTACATTAATAAAGGGCAAGATCGTGTAAGTGTTGTTGTAGAACCACCTCAGCAAGGTGGAACAAACAATGTAGGAAAAAGCCAAGGGAACACTCAACAAAAAACGAACGAGATTAAAGATTTCTTTGACTGCAGGTTTTGAATGTCTTAACCATAACTTGTGCTTTCCAAATCATGTTTTTATTTTTCCATTACTAAATGTGACTACTTAATGTTGAGCAGGTATGTCTCTCCTTGTGAAGCTACATGGAGGATTTTTAAATACCCTATACATTATCGTTCTACACCAGTTGATAGGCTTTTTTCCATCTGCCGGGGAAACATATTGTAATATTCAAGGGTGACGACAAGGTAGAAACGGTGGTCAACCATAAACTAATCGAAAATACGATGTTCTTAGCCTGGTTTGAGCTGAATAAGGTTAATGCAGATGCTAGAGAGCTCACATATGAGCAAATTCCAACTAAGTTTCTTTTCGAAAAGAAGAAGAAGATGTTCAAAGAAAGAGTTAACAAAAAAAGATTTAGTGTTGGAAAGATTAATTATGCACCGTGTAAGATGGATGATGCATATTATTTGCGGACGTTGCTAAACTATGTAAAAGGTCCCCAATCCTTTGATGATATTAAAACTTACAATGGAGTGGTTTACGAGAGCTATAAAGAGTCGTGTTATGCACGTGGATTGTTAGAAGATGACCTGGAGTATATCGATGATATTGTAAGAAAAAGTGTTGATAGTTCTGCAAGTTTTCTACGACAGCTCTTTGTTATCATGCTTACTTCAAATAGTTTATCAAAGCCAGAAGTGGTTTGGAACAATACTTGGAAGTTTCTTTCAGAAGACATTGAGCATACCAGGAGACGCCATTTAAACAGACCAGGTTCAGACCTTAAATTCATTAATTTTTTAATCTGTTGACTTCACTTAATATTATAGATATCTAAATTTTCTTATATAATTATACTAAAATTCATTTTGATGTTGCAGAACTAAGTTTAAGTGACGAGAGTAAACAAAATTATGCTCTTCGAGAAATTTAAAAGATTATGAAAAGTAACGGGAGTTCATTATCACTATTTACAAGTATGCCGCAGCCAAGTGGAGAGGGTAATGAGAACGAAAATGTCTTGATAATTGATGAGACAAGCTATGACCGTGAAGAATTGAGAGCAAACCATGATAGAGATATTTCCAAGCTGGCTGATGAACAAAAGAAGATTTATGATGAGATCATGGGAGCTTTGTTAGAAAACAGAGGTGGAGTGTTTTTTGTTTATGGATTTGGTAGAACTGGAAAAACATTTCTCTAGACAATACTATCTGTTGAAATAAGATGACGAGGAGATATTGTGCTTAATGTTGCCTCTAGCGGTATTGCTTCTCTGTTGTTACAAGGTGCAGGACAGCTCATTCCAGGTTTGGGATCCCTATAAATCCAGATGAGAATTTCTTTTGCTCAATGAAACATGGAACAGATCGTTCTGAGTTAGTGAAGGCAGCAAATCTTATCATATGGGATGAGGCACCCATGATGAACAAGCACTGTTTTGAGTCTTTAGATAGAAGTTTAACTGATATTATTGGGAATCCAGAAAAAAAAAAGCCTTTTGCTGGAAAAATTGTTGTGTTTGGAGGTTATTTCAGACAGGTTCTTCCTGTAGTAAATGGAGGTTCTAGGGCTGACATTGTTATGGCTGCACTAAATTCATCATATCTTTGGGATCATTGCAAAATTTTGAAACTTACTAAGAACATGCGACTACTTTCAAACAATTTGACTGTCCAAGAGGCAAAGGATCTTAAAGATTTCTCGGAATGGATATTAGACGTTGGAGATGGGAACATTGCAGAACCTGATGATGGTGATGCTCTAATAGATATTCCAGAAGAGTGTCTGATTAGTGACGCCATTGAGCCAAACGAAACAATTAGCAAAGATGTGTATGGAGATACCGGTTCTTTACACGAGGATAAGGAACCAAAGTTTTTCCAGGAAAGAGCAATTCTATGTCCTACGAATGAAGATGTTAATACCATAAATGAACATATGATGGATAAACTCAAAGGTTGTAAATCAGCTTTTCTTCATTATCTTTTACTGTTTTTCTTTTAATTAGGTTGTTTAACAAAGAGTATACTGAATTTTCTGTCATCAGGTGAGGAAATGATATATCTCAATTCTGATTCTGTAGATCCTTCTGATAAAAGCGCAATTAATGATGAAGCTCTAAGTCCTGATTTTTTGAACACTATTAAGGCCTCTAGATTACCCAACCACAGTTTACGCTTGAAGATTGGTTGTCATGTGATGTTGTTAAGAAATATTGATCATAAAGGAGGGTTAATGAATGGTACTAGACTTCAAATTACACAGATGACGGATTTTATGGTTGAAGCTACAGTTATTACCAGAGATAAGGTTGGGATTAAAGTGCTCATTCCCAAGTTGTTGATTACACTATCTGATACAAGACTACCTTTCAAAATGCGTCGAAGACAGTTGCCACTTTCTGTTGCTTTTGCGATAACAATCAACAAGAGTCAAGGGCAATCACTGTCTAAAGTTGGGATCTTTTTACCAAGGCTGGTATTTTTCACACGGACAGCTCTATGTGGCTATATCCAGGGTCACATATAAAAATGGATTAAAAAAAATAATTGTAGACAAAGACGGGATGCCAGAGAAGAAAACCATGAATGTGGTTGTCAAGCAGGCTTTTCAAAACCTTTAATTAATATGGAGCTGATGGAGAAATCAATAGTTACATGGTAAAAGTCTTGATCTCACCAATTTAATCTTTTAAATATTCATATGCTATTTGAACCAGAACAAATGAATATTCTGGTCTTCATTGCAGGAAAAACTTTTTAAAAAAAAGTTTCATCGAGAGGATTACGAATGAGACCTTGGTTTCAATTTAACAAGTGCTCTAGATTCTGTTATGAAAGGCTACGTTTGAAACTTTAGTGTGTTGGTTTGTTTTTTTATTTTGTTAGCATTTGTTTCTACATTTTTGCAAAGCAAAGTATTTTGGTTTGTTTCATTTCTTTCGCAAGATTAGCAACATTTATATAATGTTGTTATATATATGTGCGTCTGTTGTTTTCAAGTAATTCATTTTGGAATATATCTATATATTATATATAACAAAATTGTTCTATATTAAGTATATTAAACATACAAACGGTTTTGCACTTAAAAGTATTCAGATGAATATGCAACTAAATTCATATTTTGTATATTTTGAGTGATATATATACAGATTTATAGTATACAGAAAATATCAAATGAGTGTGAAGTTAATAAAATTACTTACTAATTCTTAAATGGTGCGATTTTGCTGATGAAGTATTTTGAATCTCCAGATATCGCAAAAATCCAATAATCCTGAAACATCGAGTATTATAAACTGGAAAACATGTATATTGAGTTAGTAAAGAAAAGGAAAAATGATCAATAACTATGTAGACATGGAAAAAATGACTGATTACTGGCCTATAGATTTAAGTTTTTTTCCATTCACAAGATGTAGAGAAGAGCAGAAAAATAAAGGACCGATTACGGAGCTATATCTATTCTCATTGGATGAGATTTTAACGATTAATCTTCTATTGAGCTCTAGATCTCCATGCATCAACAGCCGATGCATCTGTTTTGTCTGGTTTTCGTAGCCATTATTTCAAATCCAGATTTCCCGACAACAACCAAAGAGCAATACTCGATTAGACATGTAAAAAAACCATCATCTCGGAATCTGAAACTTCAAGAACACTAACCTGTAAGAGCTGGACTTATGCGTTGAGAGAGATCGATTTCATGTTCTTCACAATAACCTCTCTAGATTGATCTATGAAACCACGATTCAGATCGCCTTTCATATCCCGTTTTTTGCCCTTGGTGAAGAAATTGTTGGCGAGAGACAACAAAAAATGATAGGGTTTTTTGTTGTTTTTATCTTTCAGATATATATTTTTTTAAATAAGAAACAAATTGTAAGTTTGGGTCACTGAATTTTTTAATCAAAACCAGGCCCATTAAAAATTTTTTTAGTTTATAACAAAACAATTTTTTTTTTGAACTATGGCACGAATCTAATATATTGAAAAAAATTGGTACATAACTGATATATCATGGTTTTTATCCATTTTAGGTCATGATATAAATCCGTTTTATAGAGTCTTTCTAATATTTTGGAGTCTTTTAAAGTCTTTTACAGGTTTTAGCACGTTTGGAGCATAATTGAAGATATTGGAGCTTTCTGGAGCATTCTGGAGCAAAGCAGAAGTTCGTGTTGCTGAGTACCCGATTTGAAGCATCAGTATCGACCGATACTGCCTAGTATCGATCGATACCCATCGCAGCAGACACGACCCGCGAATTTTCCAAGAGTTGAAGAATTGCAGAATTGCCCCAGAAGACTTTGTTATTTACAAGAAGCCCCAAAACGTGATTTAGGTTATTTAATAGGATTTTACAGCCACTTTTATGGCTACGCTTTATTTTTACTTTGGTTTTTAGAGAGACAACTCTGAACTCCTCTTTCTATTGTTTTCTTCGATGATCTATTCAATCATGTTGTTTTCAATCTCCATGTCTGAGTAGATCCACTTTAGGTTCATGATTCTCATAAAGGTTATCTTTGAATGCTAAGTTGATTAGTTATTAGGATTCCCTATCTGAATTAGTTATTCACATTAGGTTGTGTTAAAAGCTAATTCTAGGTTGACGAATCTGGAATTTAGATCTCAGGATAATTGATTAGGCACGACAGTGCGATTAATTACCTGATAGAACCTTAGGTGAGCAAAATAACTATTCGCAAAGAGATTTGGTTTAGTTGTTTTGTGAACAAATCAAACCTGATTTAAAAGTCGATTTAGACTTTAGGATTCGCAAAGAGATTTAGAATTCCTATGATTTAGATTTAGATAGTTTTTGCAACGACAGTTGGTTAATTATACCTTAGTGATTTGAGTTCAAGAACCGCGCTAAATCTGAATCCTGACTAGTTAGTTTATGGCCTATTTGCAAAAATACCCTACAATTTGAAGTCAAAGCTAAAAATGCCCTCTTCCTCTCCTCTTTTTCAGAATCCCACGAATTACCCTTTAAGAATCTGGGTATTTACGGAAATGCCATTCCTCAGACTGCAGTTAGAGTCTAACGTTTTTTTCAAAAGACCAAAAAATATTTCAGATCTAACTTAATTACGGAAATGCCATTGACATCAATTCTCAACCTCCACGACAACCACCATCGTCGACGAGTTAATGCAGTAAGTAACCCATTTTTCGCCATTAAAGCCCAAGAATAGAGCTCAGACTTCCTTTTCGCGATTTCTCCCCTCCGATTTCTCCCATTTCCCCTCGATTTTCCGATTGAAACTTACCGAAATTATTTTTTATGGCATAAAAACGGCAAAATACGATTGGGTTTGCGGGATTTGGGTGATATTAGACGTTCTGGGCGCTCGACGAGGGTGAAAACAAACTCTAAACGGATATAGGTACGAATTTTTGCATATCATCGATTTTCAGATCTGAGTTGTATACTCAGACTGCTTTAGAAGTCTGATGAATCCCACATGGTCAACGAAAGGGTAGTTTTGCAATTGACTTTTAAATACTCAGACTGCCATTGAAGTCAGGTAATTTCCTTTTAAAACAAAAAAAAATCAAGAAAAATCCTCTAATCGAGGCATAGGGTAGTTTTGCAATTGACGAAAAACTTTAGTTTTTAGTCAGACTTCATATCCAGTATTTTGGAAAAATGAGCGACTTTGACCGGAAATTGACTTTTTTCGGACGGAATCAGAAGTCCGAAAAAAAAACAGGGTACTGGTAGTAATTGACCGAAATTTTTCAAAAGTTGACCAAAATGGGGGAAAAAGTATCAGACTTCTATGGCAGTCTGAATAGGAGGGAAAAAATTTCAGACTTCTATGGCAGTCTGAAAATGATGAAATCCGTCAGACTGCTCAAGAAGTCTGATATCGAAGATTTTGGTCAACGCAAAAAATACACCAATTTCTGCCAGACTTCTATCGCTCTTCAGACTGCCCTGGAAGTTTGGGAATGAAAGTCAAACTTCGGTCAATTGCAAAACTACCCCATAAATTTTTTAGACAGCAGGAGAAGTCTGAAAAATTTCAGACTTCTCCGTGAAGTCTGACAAAAAAGTCAAAATTTTGGTCAATTGCAGAAATACCTTTTTCTTTTTCTCAGACATCTAATGCAGTCTGACAAAAAAGTCAAAGTTTGGGTCAATTGCAAAAATACCCTTTTTGTCAGACTGCGGTAGAAGTCTGCTTTGATAACTTTTCGTCAGACGGCATCCGCAGTCTGCTTTGTAAAATTCTAATTGCAAAAATACCCTATTTTCAGACTGCCATAAAGGTCTGACGAACTGTTTATCAGACTTCTTTGGCAGTCTGGATTGACAAATATTTTTAAACCGTTTTTTGTATATTTGTGATGAATTTCGTTGATTTTAATTTTTTATATGTGTGTTAGTTGTATATGTTTCTCCTGCGTTAGTTTTACATGCTTATGTTCGGTAATTATTTTAAAAAAATTTTTTTAATAATTCTGGCAATGTAGCTAATAGAATCAGACTTCGCGAAGAAGTCTGAAATTTCCATAAAGATCGCTAATGTGGTTTTTCCATGATTTTTTTTACAGATAATGGTGCATCTACCTGTTAATTTTGGTGAATGGGATGTGAGAGACAAGATTTGGCATTTTGTGGTGGATACTCTCAAAGGAGGACGTTTTATCACTTTGGCGATCGTTCTACATATTGTGAACTTGTTGAGATGGTACAAGATGATTATATGTTGGACAAGAAAACCGAGTTGGTGGAGTTATCATATCCTTTACCGAAACCACTCTTGCAACAGATCGGTCAGGATAGCCCTCATATTTATGTCAAAAATGCTAGGCAAGTAAGGAGCATGGTCGAGTTAGCTAGTGCGCATTTAATCCATCTTTGTGTCTCGAGCCAATCCGGTTTGGCATATCAAGATGCGGGGAATCACGATGTAAAAGATGAAGATGAAGATGAAGATGAAGATGAAGATGAAGATGAAGATGAAGATGAAGATGAAGATGAAGATGAAGATGAAGATGAAGATGAAGATGAAGATGACGAAGACAAAGACTGAGAAGACGAAGATGTGGGCTCAGTATCAGATGATTCTATTTGTGGTGGTGGTGGTGGTGATGATGGTGGTGTTAGTGGTGGTGGTGATGGGCCAGAGCAAGTTTTCAAGAAACACGCTGAGTCTTACTATGATGGTGTTGATTATAGCATGTATGGGAAAGTGGGAGATGAAGATGAAGATGATAAAGAAGATGAAGATAATAAGACTTACGAGTTGCAGCATGTGGCTGAACGATTTGCTGGTCGAGGAAGAAATTGGTCCGACGGCATCTTTCTCGGAAAGTGTTTTGATAGCAAGCAAGATCTTATATCAGAGCTGCGTTTGACGGCGATAATGAAGAAATACGCATTTACAGTAGATAAGTCTGACAAGAGCATGTTTGTCGCTAAATGTCTTGTGGAAGGATGCAACTGGAAGCTTCGAGCGACTGTCAAGAACGAACCCAACAAGTTTTGGGTGATGATCTACAATAGAGCCCACACATGTTCAGCGATGGACCGGAAGGCTAAGAAAAAACTTCATACTCCGCGTTATATTGGTTGGTTGTTTCTAGAATGCTTTGGAATAATTGAGAAGATTACACCAAAGCATGTCTTAGTATCAATGAACAAGCAGTATGGGATTAAGATGAGCTACACAACCGCATACAGAGCGTTGTTACATGCTCAAAAGTTGGTGAGAGGATCACCGGAAGATGGCTATTAGAGACTACCTGCTTTATTGCATGGAATCGAGCAAACCAACCCGGGAACGCAGACTGCTCTAGAACTATATGAGGAGAATAGATTTAAATATCTATTTCTAGCATTTGGAGCTTCCATAGAGGGATTTAAGTATCTTAGAAGAGTCATTGTGGTAGATGGTACGCATCTTACGGGAACGTATGGAGGTGTTATGCTAGTGGCGGCCTCACAAGATGCCAATTTTCAAATATTTCCGTTGGCTTTTGGCATTGTATACTATGAGAATGATGCCTCGTGGGAGTGGTTTTTCACAAAGCTTAGAGAGTGTATTTCAGACCAATATCCTCTGGTCATAGTCTCAGATAGTCACATATCCATCAAGAATGCTATTGAAAAGGTTCTTCCTTGGGCAAAGCGAGGGATTTGTTATTACCATCTACAAAATAACGTAGTCACAAAGTTCAGGGGAAAACATCTTTTGTACTTGGTGAAAAATGCGGCGTACGCATATACGATGTACGATTTTAACCGATACATGGCCTCCTTACGAGTGATAAATCCTGACCTTGCTAGATACTTGGAGGAGGCGGATCCGAGTCTATGGTCACGCGTTCATTTCAATGGAGACATGTATAATCTGAAAATGCATTTTTCTTATCAGACTTCTTGTGCAGTCTGATTCGTATTTATCAGACTTCTATTGCAGTCTTATTTTATCAGACTTCTATTGCAGTCTTGTTTTCACTTGCGTTAACCGCGTTCACTTTGTTGGAGAAAGGTACAACATAAAGACGAGCAACATTGCCGAAACTATAAACTCCGTAGTCAAGAAGGCAAAAGGATATCCTATCTCTTTCCTTTTGGAGTTCATACAAGAGAAGCTAGGGAGGTGGTTTTGTAAAAGGCGCCTAGATGCATTGAGTCTCATAACAAAATTTAGCCGAGGAGTTGAATATTTGATGGCTATTCGTGAATATTATGCGGAATTCATGACGGCGGAACGCGTTGATGGGTATCGATTCGTTGTTAAGTGAGGACATAGGGATTGTGTGGTCGACCTGCACAACCGAACGTGTGAATGTGGTTTGTAGGATTACGAAAAGATACCTTGCTCACATGCAATCTGCGCTGCACCAGAACTTGAGCTACACCCATATACGCTGCCATGCCCATCATATGGTAGGGACTATCTGTTTCAGGCATACACAATGAACATCCTTCCGAAGAACTGTACTATGAAAGCTCCTGACACCGTACATGTCCTTCCCCCGCATAATCCTCGTCCTCCCGGAAGACCTCAGAAGTCGAGGTGGCAAACTTGGCTAGAAATTGCCAAGACAAAGGGCAATAAACCACGAAAGCTTCCCAAGCAATATACTTGTTCTAATTGCAAACAACCAGGCCACAAAAAACCAAATTGTGTAAGCTAAATCACCTTACACTCACCTGTTTTAATGTTGTTTTCATCTATCTACTGTATATGAGAAGCTGCTGTTTTTTTCGGTGGAGACAGGTAACCAAACCTGAGAAGGATTGGATCTGGTAGAAGTCTGATGTATGAAGAATCTAATTTAGAAGTCTGACAAAGAAGTCTGAAGAAAGTCTGAGAGGAGTCTGTTGGTGTCTTTCCGGTACAATATTTCGTTTCCAAGTCGGTTTTTAAGTTGTCTAAGTCTAAGAACTTGTTGTGTTAATCGTTGGTTATTGTTGTTGGCTTAAACTTAATTTGTAGTACTTATGTGTTTGCTGCATCTCGTCAAGTCTAAATAAGTCTTAAGAAAATCACACCTTTTCCAAACTGCAATATAAGTCTAATAACAGAAATTCATTACAAAAGATAGAAATAGAAGTCTTACACCAGACTTCTATAGAAGTTTTAAACCAATTACCCTAGAAATATCCTACCTATGCCCAACACGCTTTTGACATCACAATTGGCATGGCACAAAAAATTCTCGCAGAAAGTAAGCCAAAAGATTGATGAGTTTTTCTTAAATCTACAAAAGATAAATATATGTAAGAATCCATTGTTCTCGGGAATCCAAAAGTTAAAGAGGAAATCTACTTCCCCGATTCGTAGACGTCTAGCAATTCATTCTCGGCGTCAGTACAACCCTCTTCACCTGTTCGGCAGAGCTTAGTGAATATCTCATACGCAATCTTATCTCTGCAAGTCTTCATGTTCTTATCACACAGCCACTTCGGAAACGGCATCCCAAGAGAATGAAACTCAATGAACTTCAAACAAAACACCCCACAATCACCTGTCTGCTTGTTTTGGGGAAGATATGGGCTCCTTATGATCGTGTAGGAGTATCGCTCAAGGGGATAATTCCAACTTTCATCTACTGGGGCCAAACAATGCATCACATAGGGAAAGATCTCACATATATGTGCCACTGCCGCTCCTACCACCTCATCGGTTTTCCGTCCAATGATGTTGTCCCATATGGTTACGTGCCTATCCGGGATAGAAATCAAAATAGCTATCCAATGATTTCCCCCAACGTGCAAGGCAGTGTAGATGTAATCAATTTCCAGCCCCCAAGTTTGTTTGATTTCAGGAATAAGGGTAGTTCACCAGTATGGTAATCTCATACACCAGGTGGCATCCTCCTTGCCGTGGGCATCAAATTTTCTCCTTCGCCGCTCTTCACAAAATCATCATAATGTTTCTTCCACAAATTACCCATTAGTGTGTCAATGAAGGTCAGCCTCTCGGACCAGAACCATTACGGGTGTTCTTGTTGTCGAAGCCTCATCAGATCAATCCCAGTATCTATTTGCTGCATTCAGTTAACATTGTGCAAAAAATGTCAGACTTAAACAGATTCTAAAGAAACTCTAAAAGAGAGAACACCAATTTCAGACTGCAAAACAAGTCTGAGAAAATAAATTCTTTCACCAGACTTGAAAAGAAGTCTGACACCAGACCTCTAAAGAAGTCTGAAGGAAGTCTAAAAGAGATAACAACAATTTCAAACTGCAAATCAAGTCTGAGAACATAAAATCATTAAACCCGACCAGATTATATACTAACCGTGTCATGCAGCCATTCCTGGGGGGTGCGCAGATCGTAGTACCAAGCTAGGGATGTGTTCACCTCCCTCTTCGGATAACCCCTACAGAATAAATTATGAGTGTTAGACATCGAGCTAATTATTCTAGAATATAGGTAGAGTGTGACGACATACGGCAGTTTTTTGACGTGATCATTAAGTGTCTTCAGTTCCATCATGGTTGCCGGAGCACAAGGATCATATGTCGGTGTGATCTGCACTTTGGTTGAGCTCTTTCTCTCCTTCTTATCCTGCTCTTTCTGTTTGAGTTCTTGAGCCTTCGCCTTTACATAAGCTCCAGCAGCTGCCTGCTTAGTGTCTTGTTTCGACATATATGCAGCATCGAAGTTTACGCCCGTGGCCGCCTTATCGACGATAAGAACACTAAGTTCGCAGCCCACGACACTACTCTACATTTACAAAATAAAAAAAACCACCTCTGTCAGACTGCAATAAAAGTCGAAGACAAATAATCTAACACTATCCACGCCACCTACAGACTGCAATATAAATCCAAAACAAAATCAGACTTCTTTAGAAGTCTGACATATATTAAAATAACACCAAAATCAGACCTAAATCTCAGTCTAATACCAAATAACCATGTTCACATCAAACACAACAACAAAGCGAAATAACTAGTTTTTAGTTGCACATAGGTTCAGGTTTTTACAAACAACAATCAGACATATATTGCACATTAAGCAATGGCTTTGTCCTTAAGTCTTCGACTACTTCTCCTTTGTTGAACATGTTTTGGTAGAGGGTTTGGGACACTAACCCCAACTTCCACAGTCTGAATCTTGGCAGGGTTGTCTTCAGCAAGGGCTTACTTTGCATCCTCTACCGCTGAAGCTTCTTTTTGAGGTTTTTTTTGGTCTGCAGCTTCAACATCCGCGGCAGGCTTAGGAGGCTTCACAACAATTTTTTTGGGTGTAATATTCTTCCGCGGAGCTTTTTTGCGTTTCCGCGCCCCAGCCTCACCATCATCAGACTTCTTCTCAACACCACCATAAGACTTCTTCTCATCATCAGACTTCTTATCAACACCAACATCAGACTTCTCAACACCAGATTTCCTCCTCTTTTCTCCCCTTAACAACCTAACTTCCTTCTCAAGTTCAATCATCTTCTCATTCACCTGCTCAAAACCTTTTGTAACAAGACTAAAAAGTTCATTCATCTTCTTACCCACCGACTTGATCAAGTAAACAACCTCACCACCATCATCACCACCTGATTTTGCTCGCTTCTTATCATCATCAACATCCTCACCATCATCATCAACAACCTTCCTCTTAACACCCTTTCCCTTGGCCTTCTTCAGACCACCCTCAGACTTTACTACCACGGACTTAATAAGGGGCCCTTCTTTCTTGACAATGGCCAACACACCTTCAGACTTCCAGTGTTTAAAACTCCACCTCCAAGGGCGTTCAAACTCACCAAACATTGCTTTCACAATATTCACAACTTTCTCATCATCCTCACCATCGTCCCACTGGGGGGAACATGTCCTCAAACTCCTTGACGACGAAGTTGTTGACGTTGGTTTGCAAGTACAAGTCAACGAGCAAAATGTATATTAGTATGTAAAAAATAAATAAGTCTGGTACAAAGTTTCAAACTTCAAAAAGGTCTGACTTCAATATTTCAGACTGCAAATTAAGTCTGGCAACAACTTTCAGACTGCAAATTAAGTCTGGCAACACTTTCAGACTGCAAATTAAGTCTGGGAAAAATTCAGACTTCAAAATTAGTCTGATAACGTATTAGACTGAAATTGCAGTCTAACTAATTTCAAAATTAGTCTGATAACGTAAAATACCTGCTTGCGCAACTCTAAATCGACTTTCTTCCGATTCCTTGATCCCTTGTAAGCCAAGAGGGGTGGGGCTGGGTTATCTTGCAAGTGCATTCCATAAAGCGTAGCAATCCCGGGACAGGCCCAATATACCCAGACGTTCAAGACCTCAGCGAAGCCCCCAACCTGATAGTTTTTCTCATCTTTGAGTTTTTTGTTTGCCTCTGTTTTGACAGAGTCTACCAAGATTTTGATGGCCAGTTTTCCCCATGGGTATGCTTCTAAGGCCCCTGGAGACAGCAGTAGCTTAGTCATGTCAGCCCTTGCTGAAACTGACCAGTGTTGAGCCTCAATGAAGCTCGTGTAGATGGCTAGGTAGCCCAACCAAATCCTATCTTGCCGTTCCCAGCCTCGACATCTATTGCAAGCGTCCAGTAACTGAAAATAACTTGGCCCTACCTCGAAATCCAGCCCAAGAAGCTCCCACATTGCTCTAATATCGACTGTATACTCAACCTCCGGGTACTCCAGATTCTCCACATAGTCGCAATTGAGTCCGGTTATGTGGTGAAACTCATGGAGGGAAAACCTCACCGGTTGAAGGCCAAGAAGACACCAAAGCTCATGCTTCTGATCTACCTCTGGTTGAATAGTAAGCATGTAGTGCACCATCCTTGAACACCATACGAAGTTCAACTCATGCCATTTCACAAAAACCCCAAAGGTTGAGTTGCGAAGCTCTTCCCACTCATCATCATCCAACGCTTCTTTGAGAGCGTCCATGAGATATCTCTTACCGCTGAAGTAGTGTATGCTTTTGTCTGGTTGAGGCTCATACCTTGAAGTGAACATCCTTCGAGGGAATTCATGTTCTGCCATTATGTCTAAAATCTGCATCAACCAACACCAGACTTCATTAGCAGTCTGAAAACTTAAAGTCAGCCGTCATAAGCAGTCTGACTACTAAAATTCAAATTCTATTTGCAGTCTGAAGAAATATAGGCAGACTCTATTTGCAGTCTGACGCAATCAGACGAATCCCAAAAATCCACAAAACACAATACAACACAATTTGAATCTTTTACCTTCTGGAAATCAGATCTGGAAATCAAAAAGGAGCGGTGACAACGGCGAGGAGAGAGAAACCAAATCTGGAAATAAAAAAAAACAATAGTTTAGTGTTGAGTTCTAGAAAGCAGTGTCGAGAAAGTGACTGTTTGCGGCGAAGAGAGGGGTAGAAAAATCTTACTGTCGAAGGCGACGAATTCAGGCAGCGACAACGAAGATGTGTCCTAAGCGGCGGTTCAGTGTCTCCGAGAGAGAATCGGTTTTTTTTTTTTTTATTCTTCGGGAACTGTAAAAATGAGGGGATAAAAAACCATTTTATATGTGTCCCTGGCGGCCGTTAAAAAAAGGAAAAATAACGGTTTTACCACATAAAAATACCGCTTTCGCAATCTGATGCCAGACTTCTTAACCTAGTCTGATATCAGACTCTTTTAGCAGTCTGATAGTGATGAGATAATTGAGCGAGAAGTTTGCAAATTTTGGGCGGCAAAATTCCCGCCTTTTTCTGCGGTTTTTTCTAAAAAATTTAATTGCCGATTAAACTTTTTCTGCGGTTTTTTTCTACAGACAGAATCGTTTTGCATTCTGAAATGGTGATATTTTCAGGACCAGACTTGTGAAAGTTTTCAAAAGTTTAAGTTTTCATACTTTGAAAGAAGTCTAATAAATTCAGACTTAATAAACAGTCGGACATAGTAAAGAAGGACACAAATAAATTAAACTGACTTCATAATCAAAAATACAAATTTTGGTTACAAATTGGGTCACATATTACAAGAAACCAAAACAGATAAACATGATCAGGACGATAATAATAGCACCAGCGAACGTCAGACTCTTCAACTCGACGCCACGCATTATCTGGCCTCATGGCTTCTCCGTCAACCGCTCCTTCAATTGAGCTATCTCTGCCTTCGTTACCTTGACGTCATCGAGTAACGTGGACAAATACTTGTCGCTTTGAGCATTAGAAATGAACATGTCATCAATTAGTTGACCATGTTGGTCAACATACAGCTTTACATCGTTAAACGCCTCAGTCATAGCCTCATCCCGCCACTTCAATATATGGTAACCACCATCCTACACAGCCACATCTATACAATCATATTAAGATCCCAAATTATAATAAGCAGAAAAATAAAACGAACCACATGACATATAGAGGCCATTACATCATAGTTACGACATCCGAAGAATCTTCTTCCCATATTATCGGCAGTAGTAGATGTTCGCATGACGGGCTCCAGACTGCAGAAGCATTTCTTGGGGAATCCATAGGATGATCCGGATCGACGTCAACCTGTTGAACATGAACTACTCGACGTTGGAAGGTGACTGAATCGCCCCATCCTGTGCACCAGAAAACATTAGCAAAAGTTAAAACAAGTCTAACGCCAGACTTCTAATAAAGTCTAATTTAAAATCAAGTCGTAATTCAGACATCTAAAAGAGTCTAATTCGGAAAAGTCTAATTTCAAACTTCTTCTCAAGTCTAATTCGTACAAAGTCAAATTTCAGACTTCTAACAAAGTCTAATTAAATGAACTGAAGATCAGTTCAAGTATCAGACTTCGTATCGAGTCTAATTCACTTTCAGACTTCTAATATAGTAATTTTCAAGTAGATCTAAAATGGAATTAATTAGATCTAGGCAAATAACCCATCTGTTTGTTTAGATCTATGCAAAGATCTAAAATTTATGTAAAAAAAATATTATGAATTTAAAATTTAGAAACTCTCATTCTAACCCTACAGATAAGAACATGATATCCAAATTGTAAACTCTTACCTACATGGTGTTTATATCCAAATTTATCTCATACTCACTCATTTTGACTAAATTTTATGTAATTTAAATTTATATACATCTACAATGGTTATGTTTAATTTATGTATTAAAAATTTGTATGAAATTTTTTTTAATTATTTTTTTAATTTAAATTTTTATATTAAATACAATTCAGACTTCTCAGAGAAATCTGAGAAACCGCAAACTTGTGTTTAGATCCAAATTCATCTCCAATGATTCAATTTGAATAAATTTTATGTACTTTTAATTTACATACATCAATAATGAGTATGTATAATTTATGTAGTAAAAAAATCTAAAAACTAAATTTTTAATATTTTTTTAAATTAAATTTTCAAATTAAATATGTTTCAGACTTCTCTTAGAAGTCTGAGAAACCCCGATTATGGGTGCTCGACGATATTAGACTGGGCTTGCGGGATTTCGGTGATATTAGACGTTATGGGTGCTCGACGAGGGTGAAAACAAACTCTAAACGGATATAGGTATGAATTTTTGCATATCGTCGATTTCAGATCTGAGTTGTATACTCAGACTGGTTTAGAAATCTGATGAAACTCATATGGTCAACGAGAGTGTAGTTTTGCAATTGACTTTTAAAAAATCAGGTTAAAATTGAAGTCTGGTAATCTCTGAGAAATCTGAAAAAATCCCGATTCTCTCAGACTTCTCCGATACGTCCGAGTAACCCTAAATCTAATATTTAGCACTTATGAGTGACAATATTAAAACATAACTTCTAGGAAGCATCAAATTCGTGAAATATATGCACATTACAACACATATGTGCAAATTTTTAATTTCAAATGTAAATTTGGTAAACCATGAATCTAACCCTAAAGTTATATGTAAATGTTTCCATTACAAAGCATGTTTTGAGGTTTACAACCTACTTTGCCTTACATGTTTTTAATTTGATTCAATTTTACGAATTTTAATTTTAATACTTCGAAATCGTATATTTTAATTTATGTATAAGAAATTTTTAACAATATAATTTTTTACAATTATTAAATTTAAATTTACTAATTAAATCTGTATCAGATTTCTTCGAGAAGTCTAATATTTATTGAGGTATATGCATAATTAACTAACCTTGTTTAATTTGATTCAATTTTATGAAATATTAATTTCTAAACATCAAAATCGTCTATATTTAATTATTGTAGAAACAAAAATTTTAAAATTGTTTTGTTTTAATTTTTAAATTTAAATTTACGGTTTTAATCTGTATCAGACTTCTCGAATACATCTGATAAAATTATGGTAAGAGAAATCAATCAGACTTCTATTAGAGACATGTCGCGAAGGTTAAAATGGTAATAGCGGTTTCCTGTTTTTTGTTTGATCATAAGGGGGTAACTGTAATTTTCCACCCCAGAAAGTGTAGCGCAACATTTGATTGAAAATACAGTGTATTTTTGTCATAAAAACAAAATTTTGCTCTAAAAACAGCAATTTGCCCTTAGTTTATCTGCATTCATTGATTTCCTGAGAAATACCATGAACCTATATTTCTCCCAATCGAATTACAACTTATTTAATTTACGCATTGCTTTTTAATTACATCTTTTGGTTTAGCTTGATTCGAATCTATTTGATCTATTGTGTGATTTCTGTGAGTCATTATGTTCGACCCCTACTATAGTGCAACTACTGCTTAGTACTTTTAGGCTATTAATTTGAGCATATCAAATTTGGCGCCGTTGCCGGGGACTTAATTTCGCCATTAGATTTTAGCTTAGAATTTTGTCTAAATCGCCGAGTATCGATCGACACCCTTGTGGTATCGGTCGATACCCGTCGTGAATTTCAGTTACTTACGTTCTTGACTTTTGTGTTTCAGGTGCATGCCTCTTCGTGAAACCAGAAGGAACAAGAACACTCCGCTAGTTGATCTGTCAAACGAGCAGCTAGCACGTTTAGAACGCACAAAGAGAAAGGCTAAGCAAACATCAGGGATGAACAACACAGTGGTATTAAGACCTGATGAAGCTGGAGTTCTGAGAGACCAAGAGGGTCAAGTGTGCAATGAGAGAGGGCAGCGACTTGATGAAGCTGGAAACGTCATTGCCCCTCCTGTTGTTGTTGGTGAGATTTTTGCGCTAGCTGGGCGCGCCAACATTGGGAACGCTGCAGCTGATCGTGGTAGAACAATTGAAGAGTACAACAGGCCTGATCAGTTATATGCTAACCGATCAGCGTTTCGCCCTCCACCATATTAGAGAAATGACTTTGAGCTGAAACCTGATACTACACTCTTGTGGGTCAGCACCCTTTTCATGGTCTTTCTCATGAACATCCCATGGATCATATTGAGAAGTTCGAGGACTTGGTCACTAGCATCAAGAGTAATGGAGTGTCCTACGATTACCTTTTCTGTAAGCTTTTCCCCTACTCTCTAGGTGGAGATGTGACTTACTGGTTGAAGCAGTTGCCTCCTGGATCACTGACTACCTGGGAGGAGACTAAGACTGCTTTCCTGAATAATTTCTAAGATGATGCACGATCTGAGGATCTGAGGAACAAGATCTCCCAATTTTCTCAAGGCCCGACTGAAGCGTTCAAGGCTACTTGGACGAGATTTAGATCTTATTAGAGAGATTGTCCGCACCATGGGTTCACTCAGGTTCAGCTGCTGGGCACTTTCTACAGAGGGTTTGATTAGAGGTACCAGATGGGTATGGATGTTGCGAGTAATGGGAACTTCAACACCAGGTATCCAGATGATGCAGTTGTGTTGATTGTGAACTTGGTGTCTAGTAATAGCACCAAGAATGCTGATTTCGAGCGGAAGAAGCAAGCTGGAGGAGTTGATGGATCGCAGATTGCTGAGGTTCAGGCCAAGCTGGATTTTCTGATCGGGAAGTCTAAGAAGACTGTACACTTTGCTAATGGAGTCGATAATATCGGTAGAGATGAAGTGGAGGATGTTAACTACGTTGGTGGTTCTGGTTTTCAGGGTCAGCAATTTGGGTACAACAACAACCGAAACTTCAACAACAATAATCAGCAAGGTGGGTACAAGTTTTAGGGAAACCAATCTGGCTTTGGAGCAAATCAATTCACTCAGAAAACACTTCAGAGCAGCGATTTCACTCGCAACTATGGGAACTCTTCGTACCAACCAATATCTCCAAAGTCCACAGTGAATAAGATGGAATCCATGCTTGAACAACTTCTTCAGGGACAGCAGAAGTTGCAAGTGGATTTCAATGGGAAGCTTGACTCTCTGTACATTGATCTGAATGGGAAAATTGAAGCTATCAATCAGACCCAGAGGAAACTGGAAACTCAGGTCGCTCAGACAGCAGCAGCTGTGAAAAGGCAGGAAGGTTTTCTTCCAGGGAAAACTAAGAATCCAAGGGCACACGTCAATGCAATCACCATAGGAAGTGCTAAAGAAGCCACCGCAGTGGTAGAAAAGGGTTTTGATGCAGAAATTTTCGACGATGCTGAAGATGACGATTGGGATTCTGAAAACCCCCAGGTATCGATCCATACCAGCCAGTATCGATCGATACCGGTCATCGATACCGGTCCAGACATATGCACGAGGGGATCCAAAATCCCGTGTGTCGATCGATACCCCTCCAGTATCGATCGATGCTGAGACGCAGGTCGAGAAGAGGCCCGAGATTGTCAAGGAGAGGGTCTATATACCCAAGATACCTTATCCTATGCCTCCTAAGATGACAAAGAAGGAATGGGAGGACGCCAGATGCAAATCTATGTTGGATAAGTTGGTTGTGGAATTTCATGTGATTGATGATATATCTGACGATGAGAATTCGAACACCACCCTTGCATCGATCGATACCCTACTTGTATCGATCGATACCCACCTAGATACTGCGAAGGAGCCGCGTATGAGTATTGACAAACTTCGCAAGCCTAAGACGCTGAATCATATTCCTCAACACCTCCGAGCTCCCATCACTCCAAAGCAGAAGCGTGGCTTTGAGAAGATGGTACGAAGAATTCCCCACACACTGACTTTGAAGAAGCTTTAGAAGACCACCCTCTGCTAAGTCACTTCAAAGATTGCAGAGAAACTCTGGAAGAGGTCGAAGTAATCTTTATCGAGGCAAGACGCAAGTCACTACCGCTGAGGCAGTTGACCCAGAGGGAAGACCCAGGGAAATTCGTAGTTCCATGCTCCATCTCTGTAGTTGAATTCGATGAGTCTCTCGTTGACTCAGGGTCTAGCGTCAATGTAATATCAAGGGAAATTGCTGAACGATTGAGGGCTGATATAAGACCCCCTACGATGCTTCTCACGTTTGCGAACTCCTCCACCTCACCTTCATACGGTACTATCCATGCGTTGCTTATTAAAGTAGGAGATTGTCTGGTGCCCACTAATTTTCAGGTTGTGGAGATGAGCGAAGGATCTGAGGTTTCTTTGCTCCTGGGACGACCGTTTATGGCTACTGCTGGCGCGATCATAGACACACCTAATAAGAGACTCTCTTTCTCTTACATTGACGTAGAGGTCTATTATGATGCCATTCCCTCTAGAGGTGCTCCCACACATGTCTCGTGCTTCACTGTTGTCACAAGAGGGACATTGGTAGTTGATCTTTTGAAAGAGCCTCCTGACGACCCAACTGTCATAGACATTTTGGTTGAACCGCCCAGCATCCCCAAGAAAGCTGTCAAAAAGGCTAAGGCAACAAAGAAGAAGGCGAAGAGCAAAAGAGTCGAGAGTGCTACCCATGTGACTCTAACCCCTCAGAAGTGTGATAGGGATTCGATTGAGTACAAGGTGAAGTGCAAAGGAACTTCGAAGCCATTATCTAAGGCTCGAGTTCTTATTACTTCGGAGCTGAAAGAGAGAGGAAAGGAATTTATGGAGAGCATGTTAAGCAGAACTCTGAGTCTGCAAGTATCTAGTTGTGGAACTTGCATGAGAGTAAGCTCTCAATCTTCTCCTGCCTGATCACCTGAGCCAAAGTCAAGCTACTGACTTTAAACGAGCGCTTGGTGGGAGGCAACCCACTGGTGAGTCTGATTTTGAGTCTGATATTGGTTGGTACGAAGAGTTCCCATAGTTGCGAGTGAAATCGCTGCTCTGAAGTCTGCAAGTATCTAGTTGTGGAACTTATGGAGAGCATGTTAAGCAGAACTCTGAGTCTGCAAGTATCTAGTTGTGGAACTTGCATGAGAGTAAGCTCTCAATCTTCTCCTGCCTGATCACCTGAGCCAAAGTCAAGCTACTGACTTTAAACGAGCGCTTGGTGGGAGGCAACCCACTGGTGAGTCTGATTTTGAGTCATTTTTCTTTTTATTTTTCGTTCTGTGTTTGTGTCAGGATAAACAATGAGAAAACTCGAAATCGCCAGAGTATCGATCGATACCACATTGGTATCGATCAACACCAATCGCGAATAAGACGGTTCATAATGTCGACTTAAGCCTGGTATCGACCGATACCAGGCCGTGTGTCGGTCGACACCAGATGTTCCAGCACGGTAACTTCTTGTTTCTCTTAATTATATTATGTTCTTTTGTTTTCTTTCACCAACCTTAGGCTAGATAACACTGGGGACAGTGTTGTTCAAGTCTGGGGGAGGTGTCTGCTGACATTGTGTTTGTTTTTCTTAGAGTCAGTTGTTTTATCAAGTCAAAAAATGTTTTATTGAGTCAAAACTTGTTGGAGATGATGATCCTGTGCTTGAATTGTTGTTTTGATTTTTTTTTTTGAGTGACCAATGTTGCAGGATAAATCTAGATCGACTAATGAAAAATCCAAGGACTGACCAGTTGACTAGAAAACATCCATGTCTCCAACAGAGTTCTTCTGAAGCCTGAGCCAAATTTTTGCACTTCATCGATGTGGTTAGTGTTTACAGAGCTTGATTCATCATTCATATCTGACAAAGGTACCCATATGTTTAAAGTAATGGTATCTCTCTCCCCTGTTATAAGTTGATAATTAAGAGCAAAAAAGATGAAATGATTTTCTTCTGAGTAGAGGGCTAGGAAAATTTTCAGCGATCCCATTATTCTACTGAAGAGGGAATGATCACACAAAGGTTGAAAGCGAGGTTAGGAAAATTTCCCGTGATACCACTATTCGCCTAAACCTTTGATACATAGAGAGGGAAGAACCGGGGCTTCGGTGGCAAACACCATCAATACTCGCGTTTTGGACCTTGATGTGTATATGCAAAGGTAAAAACAAAAGAGAGAACATAATAATATATAAGTCTGGGGGAGAGAAAGTGATACAAAAAGTGTGAAATTGGATGGTTCCTTGTCATGATATTGTATGGTAAAGAATCTAGAAGGTTCTTGAACATTGGCCGTAGCGATGAAACTGGCGATGAGGGCTTTATTTGAACAATGCTGCGAGATAATATGTGGAGTCTGGAAAAGCTGCAAATGTCTACGGAGAAGTACATGGTGGTTAGATCAAAAGCTGGTTAGGTGACACTTGGGTGCTTGGGAAAAGGATCTTTACGATGGTTCCTGAATAGGTGAGTCTCCGTGTTTTTCAAACATCTTTCTCTGGTTTAGTCTTCTATTTGCTTGAAGGCAAGCAAAGGCTAAGTTTGGGGGAGTTGATATATCATGGTTTTTACCCCTTTTAGGCTATGATATAAGTCCGTTTTATAGAGTCTCTCTAGTATTTTGGAGTCTTTTAGAGTCTTTTACAGGTTTTAGCACGTTTGGAGCATAATTGGAGATATTGGATCTTTTTGGAGCATTCTCGAGCAAAGCAGAAGTTCGTGTTGCTGAGTACCCGATTTGAAGCATCAATATCGACCGATACTGCCTAGTATCGATCGATACCCATCGCAGCAGACACGACCCGCGACTTTTCCAAGAGTTGAAGAATTGCAGAATTGCCCCAGAAGACTTTGTTATTTACAAGAAGCCCCAAAACGTGATTTAGGTTATTTAATAGGATTTTACAGCCACTTTTATGGCTACGCTTTATTTTTACTTTGGTTTTTAGAGAGACAACTCTGAACTCCTCTTTCTATTGTTTTCTTCGATGATCTATTCAATCATGTTGTTTTCAATCTCTATGTCTGAGTAGATCCACTTTAGGTTCAGGGTTCTCATAAAGGTTATCTTTGAATGCTGGGTTGATTAGTTATTAGGATTCACTATCTGAATTAGTTCTTCACATTAGGTTGTGTTAAAAGCTAATTCTAGGTTGACGAATCTGGAATTTAGATCTCAAGATAATTGATTAGGCACGACAGTGCGATTAATTACATGATAGAACCTTAGGTGAGCAAAATAACTATTCGCAAAGATATTTGGTTTAGTTGTTTTGTGAACAAATCAAACCTGATTTAAAAGCTTATTTAGACTTTATGATTCGCAAAGAGATTTGGAATTCTTAGGATTTAGATTTAGATAGTTTTCGCAACGACAGTTGGTTAATTATACCGTAGTGATTTGAGTTCAATAACCACGATAAATCTGAATCCTGACTAGTTAGTTTATCTGCATTCATTGATTTCCTGAGAAATACCCTGGACCTATCTTTCTCCCAATCGAATTACAACTTATTTAATTTACGCATTGCTTTTTAATTACATATTTTGGTTTAGCTTGATTTGAATCTATTTGATCTATTGTGTGATTTCTGTGAGTCCTTGTGTTCGACCCCTACTATACTGCAACTACTGCTTAGTACTTTTAGGGTATTAATTTGAGCATATCAATAACATATGGGAACATGTAATTTATATATTTTCTCATATTAAAAAATTTTCCTTACAAAAACATAATTATCTAAACACAAAAATCACTCATGACCTCTAAACATGTTACACTAATTAAACAAATTACAAAAACTAAACCCGTGCGCCCGCTATATCTAACCGTGGATTGTAGTATCTTATATTACGAAAATTATATCGTAATATAAAAAATCATATATAAACCCTAAATAAATATGTGTCACATATTACAAAAATTAAATCTACAAAAACCTATTATATCTAAACACATAAATAAACACAAGTTATATTGCAAAGTTTCAAAAACAAAGAAGAAAAAATTCTCGTGGAATCTAGTTTCCTATCTTAATTCTATCTCTTGGTTTAATTTTATATTTCCAATCTTCTGGTTTGGTTATCCTATTTCTTTAAACCGTTGAGTTATTGTAATTGTCGCTTTGATAAAATCTTTTATGTAAGGCCGTTGCGACTCTGAGAAAAAGTATGAAATCAGATTTTGTTCCCTTGTCCTCTACAATATCTCTCTCTAAATTTATTCTCCATTTTCTTACGAACTCAAGGTCATCCTCATCCCGAACCCAGATTTCTTCAACGTGAATCATCTTCTATTCTCTGAGGCTCCCCTTTCTTCGATTTCTTGGTGGAATTCTAGATTAGTACTAATTATTCATATTTTCCTGTAGCATTGGTATCAGAGCACTCCTTCTTTCGGACCTGAAAAGCCTGAGATGGAGACTCGTCAAGTTACCTTGAGCGAGATGGGAAAGCAGCTAGAGGAGATGAGGCTGTCGGAGACCACACAAGCGGAAAAGTAGAAACAGGCCGTTGACGAGTTACGCATAGAGCTCGGCGGTAAGTTTTCTCAAATCGCCGGAAATTTTTCTCAACTGGATTGGAGTAAGGAGGATTGTCGAATTCGCTGTGACAGATAGGCCAGCCCCATTCAATGTCATCATGGGCAGAATGTGGATACATTCAATGACGGATGTATCCTCAACCTACCATTAGTGTATAAAATTCCCTACCCAGCATGGAATCGCAACAGTGAATGGGAGTCAAAAGGCATCCAGAATATGCTATATGGAAGGTTTCCAAATAGCAAAGGAAAGCACATTATAGCAATTACAGCGTAAAGATGAGCTCGCAGATCGCCTGGCCGGAAAGAAGAGTCGTCCTGGTGCCACCGGACCTCTCAAGGACTTTATCGAGAAAGTCGTGGTCAACGAGTCTCATCCTAACCATAAGGTAGGAATCGGATCCGAGCTCTCCAGGGCCCTGAAGGACCAATTCTTCCTCAAGGAAAATGTCGTTTCATTTGCATGGATAACGGTCGATATGCCTGTCATTGATCCGAGCATCATCTCACACGAACTCAATGTCGATCCGAATCATAAGCCAGTGCGTCAAAAGCGTCGAAAGTTAGGATGGTACGTGGCGCTTGTGTGTTGATTACCGTGGCCTCAACAAGCAAACCATCAAGGACAAATACCCCATTCCACTTCTTGAGGATCTCTTGGATGAGTTAGGTGGTGCCAACTACTTCTCCAGATTAGATATGAGAGCTAGTTTTCCACCAACTGAGGATGTCTCCGTAGGACGTGTACAAGTCTGCCTTTAAACCCCATTCTGGTCATTTTGAATACTTGGTTATGCCCTTTGGGATGACGAATGCACCTTGTACCTTCCAAAGCTTGATGAATCACGTCTTCCAGTCTATCATTCGAAAATTTCTCCTGGTGTTTTTCGATGATATTTTGGTTTACAGTAGAAGTTGGGATGAGCACATGGATCATCTGCAGATCGTCTTCTCTATCCTCATAGCACAACAAATATATCTAAAGCCATGAAAGTGTACATTTGGGGCTCGGATGATTGAATATCTTGGTCACTTTATCTCTGCGCATGGTGTTAACACTGATCCGACTAAGATTAAAGTAGTGGAAGACTGGCCAACACCCTCCAATTAGAAGCAACTCTGGAGCTTCTTGGGATTAGCCAATTATTACATACGGTTCATACAAGGATACAACATTGTTGCTAGACCTCTTACTACATTACTCAAGAAGGATGGCTTCTCTTGGGGGTGATGAAGTTGCAGCTGCATTTTCAGCATTAAGGAAATCACTGATTTAAGCTCCTGTCCTGGCTCTACCTGACTTTTAGAAGACTTTTGTGGTAGAGATAGATGCCTCAAACACGGGAATATGTGCAGTTTTGATGCAAGACCACCATTTTATCTGCTTTATTTGTCGAGCTTTGGGACCAAGGCATCAGATGATGTCAGTTTATGAGAAAGAGTTAATGGATGTCGTTCACGCAGTGCAATCTTGGAACGCTTACCTTGCTCATCGTCCTTTCATCATCAGAACGGATCAGAAAAGCTTAATTTTTTTTTACGGAGCAGAAAATCACAACACCTTTTCAGCACATGTGGTTATCTAAGTTAATGGGGTACACATTCAAGATTCACTAGAAACAAGGCAAGGAAAATGTAGCTGCTAATGCTCTCTCCCGAGTAACAGGTTCCCAGCTACTGCACCTCACCCTCTCCCGAGCACACCACGGCTTCTTTGACTCCATCAAGCTGCTTTGGGAAACAAATCCTCATTTGTAGAAACAGATCTCGGAGTTGCAAGCAAAACCAGCTTCTCACCCTGCCTTTACTTACACCAATGGAGAACTGAGCAAAAAATTGAATTTAGTAGTGGGTAATGATCCCAATATGAGGCACCAAATCTTACAATGGCTTCATGACTCTGCAGTGGGTGGTCATTCAGGGAGAGATGCTACTTTGTATCGAGTTAAATCGTTGTTCTATTGGCCCAAAATGTTTTGTGGAGGTCCAAAATTACATCAAAAATTGCTCAGTTTGTCAAAGAAACAAACCAGATATCGCTGCCAAACCAGGTTTGTTGCAACCTTTACCTATACTGACTGGTGTTTGGGAATCAATCAGCCTTGATTTTATTGAGGGACTACCTCTGTTTCACAGCAAGCATTGTATTCTGGTAGTGGTGGATAAACTCAGTAAGAATGCTCATTTTCTGGCTTTATCTCACCCTTATACTGCTTTGGATGTGGCTTAGCTTTACATGGAACATGTGTTTAGACTGCACGGTATGCCTAAGGATATCAGTAGTGACAGAGACCCTACATTTCTAAGTGAAATCTGGAAAAAGTTGTTTTGCGTCCATGGGGTATATTTGAAGTTCTCTATGGCCTACCACCCTCAAACGGACGGCCAAACAGAGATTACAAACATGACACTTGAGACATACCTGAGATGTATGACTGCTGATGCACCACAAACTTGGAGTAAGTGGTTATCCCTTGCAGAATGGTGGTACAATACTATCTTTCACTCAGCAATTCAGAGTACTCCCTATGATATTCTCTACGGTCAGCTTCCGCCAACTCACTTGCCTGGAGAAAGAAGCTCCATTGTTGTTGATCGTAGTTTACAGAAACATGAGGAGTTTATTGCCCTGATGAAGTTCCATTTGGTGCGTGCCCAAAATTGTATGAAGCAATATGCCGACACTCATCGCTCAGCTCGTGAGTTCAAAATTGGAGATTATGTCTACCTCAAGCTTCAACCGTACAGACAACACTCTCTGAAAGCTAAGAAAGTGCCACATAAGCTCTCACCTCGCTTCTATGGCCCTTTCCATGAATTTTTAACGGGAAAAATGAAATTTCTCTTTTTGGGTGGTGAAAAGTAAACTATACTAATTTTACATGAATTTCGTAACATCACGCATATGTTAATTTATAGATGAACCTTGTCACGTTCGTATAAACTTCAAACTATATATATGCTTTTGTCACGTTCGTAACATCAGCTCATGCCGCTTCACAAAAACCCCAAAGGCTGAGTTGCGAAGCTCTTCCCACTCATCATCATCCAGAGCTTCTTGGAGAGCGTCCATGAGATCTCTCTTACCGCTGAAGTAGTGTATGCTTTTGTCTGGTTGAGGCTCATACCCGGTTGTGAACATCCTTGGAAGGAATTCACGTTCTACCATTATGACTAAAACCTGCATCAACCACAACCAGACTCCATTAGCAGTCTGAAAACTTAAAGTCAGACGTCATATGCAGTCTGACTACTCAAATTCAGACTCTATTTGCAGTCTGACGAAATATAGTCAGAATTGTCTACGAAGGCTATTCATGAAGTAATCGGACGAATCCCAAAAATCCACAGAACACAATACAATTCAAACCCAAAGATCTAAACATTATTGCTCAATTTGAATCTTTTACCCTCTATGGAAGACTTGAAGGAGCGGTGACAACGGCGAGGAGAGAGAAACCAGACCTGGAAATAAAAAAAGACAAGAGTTCAGCGCTGAGTTCTAGAAATCAGTATCGAGAAGGTGACGGTTTGCGGCGAAGAGAGGAGTAGAAGAATCTTACCGTCGAAGGCACATGAGACGATGTAAGCGACGAATTCCGGCAGCGACAACGAGAATCGGTGTTTTTTTTTTTTTGTTATTTGCTTCGGTAACTGTAAAAATGAGGGGATAAAAAACTCTTTTATATTTGTCCTAAGCGGCGGTTAAAAAACGGTTTTACCACATAAAAATACCACTTTCACTCAGTCATAGACTCATCCCACCACTTCATTATATGGTAACCACCATCCTACACAGCCACATTTATACAATCATATTAAGATCCCAAATTATAATAAGCAGAAAATAAAACAAACAAACCACATGACATATAGAGGTCATTACATCATAGTTACGACATCTGAAGAATCTTCTTCCCGGATTATCGGCAGTAGTGGATGTTCGCATGACGGGCTCCAGACCGCAGAAGCATTTCTTGGGGAATCCGTAGGATGATCTGGATCGACGTCGACCTGTAAAACATGAACTACTCGACGTTGGAAGGTGACTGAATCGCCCCATCATGTGTACCTGAAAACAGTCGCAAAAATCAAAACAACTCTAAAGCCAGACTTCTAATAAAGTCTAATTTAAAATCAAGTTGAAATTCAGACTTCTAAAAGAGTCTAATTCGGAAAAGTCTAATTTCATACTTCTTCTCAAGTCTAATTTCATACTTCTTCTCAAGTCTAATTCGTACAAACTCAAATTTCAGACTTCTAACAGAGCCTAATTAAATGAAAGTATAATTTCAGACTTCTAATCGAGTCTAATTCAGATCAGGTCAAGTATGAGACTTCATATCGAGTCTAATTCACTTTCAGACTTCTAATATAGTAATTTTCAAGTTTTTTTGGACTGAATACTACCAAGCATCAAAATACATACCAGACCTAGAACTTTTGTTTGACATCAAAAAATGGACTTCTATCTTGTAGATCTAAAACGGAATTAATTAAAAACCCATCTGTTTGTTTAGATCTAGGCAAAGAACATGGAAAAATGGTCTTATTTCGTATAGATCTAAAAAATTTGCAGAAAAAGTATAGTAGAAGGCGAAAAACTTGTTTCTAGGAAGCTTAACTCAGTTGCAAAGACGAAGTTGACGACGGCGAGGGCGGTGGTGGCGGCGGTAGCGGTGGCGATTCGACCTACTGGAAAATGGAGGTGTGATGAAAAGATGAAGAGAGATAGATGGAGGGACTGGTAAGGTGACACGAAAAAAGAGAGGTAATTACCAGACTGAAGAAGCTGACGACGGCGGTGGCGGTGGCGACGAGGATTTCCGGAGAGATGTTTGAGAGAGTTTAGAGAGAGAGAGATTCTTCATGTTTTAGAGAGAGTCGATAATGACTTTTACAGATTAGGGTTGGTAATTTTAGTTTATATATGGGGTAAAATCACTAGTAGGGTAACTTATTTCAGGTTAATTCACAGGTTTCCATCAAGAGGTCTGATAAACCATGGATATGATCATACTGAAATGGCAGTTTGATAAACCCTAAACTTGATAATTACTACTTAAATACCCTCATATTATATAGAAAACTTATAACAAACATCAAAATCGTTTAACTTAGTCACAAATTAACCAGTATATGTAAAAAAAATATTATGAATTAAAATTTTAGAAACTCTCAATCTAACCCTACAAATAAGAACAGGATATCCAACTTCATATGTCGAACATAGACAAAACTCTTGTTTTCTTTGTTATTTGCACAATGCAATATATAACTCGATATTCACACTCTTTTATAGTTAATTACACTACAAGGGCAAACTTTGAACCCTAATCCAAAAAATATTGAGCCCATAAACCGTAAACTCTTACCTACATGGTGTTTAGATCCAAATTTATCTCATACTCACTCATTTTGACTAACTTTTATGTAATTTAAATTTATATACATCTACAATGATTGTGTTTAATTTATGTATCAAAAATTTGTATGAAATTTTTTTTAATTATTTTTTAATTTAAATTTTCATATTAAATACAATTCAGACTTCTCGGAGAAGTCTGAGAAACCATAAACTTGTGTTTAGATCCAAATTCATCTCCAATTATTCAATTTGATTAAATTTTATGTATTTTTAATGTATATACAGCAACAATGAATATGTGTAATTTATGTAGTAAACATTTCTAAAAACTAAATTTTTAATATTTTTTAAATTTAAATTTTCAAATTAAATACGTTTAAGACTTCTCTGAGAAGTCTGAGAAACCCCAATTCTCTGAGAAGTCTGAGAAACCACAACAACCACCATCATCGACGAGTTAATGCAGTAACTAAACCGTTTTTCTTCCATTAAAGCTCAAGAATAGAGCTTGTAGCTTGGAGCGAGTTCGCTGTGATGTTGTCTTGTCTTGGCTTGCGGTAGTGGTGTTAGCCGCTTGTGCTATTCGCGGTGGTCTTCGGCGGTGTCTTGTTTCGCAGATTCCGCCCAAACTCTTGGGTTGAAGGTTGGTTGTTTTAAATTTTGGTTCTGTCTGGTTGAAGCCTCGGTTATGTGGCTGAGAGTTGGGGTTCGTTGAGTTGCTTGCGCCTGATGAACTGGTCAGTAGGATAGATCTTTTGAGGGTGTCTTTCTTCAACTCTTGTCTTTCGTTCTTTGTCGGTTCAGTGATGATTGGTTCTCGTCTTCGTTGGGTCGGAGTAGATGTTTCGTCTCCGATTGCGCATGTTGACCCTAATTACCGGTTTTGGTTCCTCCTCCCTTGTCCCTTGTTGCGTTTGATTTGATTCTCTTGCAGTGATCCCCTCCGAGTTTTGCATGTGTAGGAGTTTGGTTTTATGGGCCTTGTTGTTCCCTCAGCTACGGTTCAGCCTCTTAGTTGGTACTCGAATTCTGTTTTGACTTCTTGTTGTTGAGGATTTTGATATTAAGGCAGGAATACCTCGTTCAGGAGTTGTGGCTGGTGTCTCTCTTCATTGTTTTTCTTCGAGTTTGTCAAACAGACTGCGTTTGTTCGAGTTTTCTTCGGAAATTTACCTTGAGTTCCGGCTGATATAGTGTTATGATTCTCATTTTTCCTGATTCTTATTTAATATTCACTTGGTTTCTCTCCTTCGTTCAATGTGGGTCTTCGTTTTTTTTTGCTTTGTAGTTGTAATTTAGTCTCCCTTTGTTAGGGCTATGTCTCCGTGAAAATCCCGTTTTTCACCAGCTTTGTTTGTGGGGATGTTATTTTTTTCTTCGGTTTTGTGTATTCTAACCGTATCCTATATTGTATTTAGCTTTTATATTATATAATATAAAATATTCAGATGGAAAAAAACCCGAGGAGAGTGAAATAAAATCTAGACGGATATATATAGATACATGTTATCGTTTCTCCCTAAAACAGATTTTGAATTCTCCTATATCCCCCTTTCATCTTCATATCCCTCATCTCATTAAAAAAATGTGTCCTTCCAAATTTGCCTTTGGTTTGAATTTTAAAAAAAAAACAGAAAAAGAAAAAAGAAAAAAACAAAAACGATCTCCATCACCGCCGGAGTGAGCCCTCTCGCCGCCGTTTTCCTCCGCCGCCGAGCTCTCCATCGCCGCCGTTTCTTCGTTCTCTCCTCTGTTGCTGCATCGAGGTTTGTTCTTCAAGTTCTGTGTTTTGGATTTTGGATTTGAGGGATTGAATTGGATTTGATATGGTATGCGCATTGGGTGTTTTGGTCGATTAGGTCTATAAAGAGGTAACAAATGTATTTGGTAGCCCTGTTTGAATGTATCTTAACCGTTTGTATTTTAAATCTATGTAAAACTGGTGTTTTGTTCTGTAAAACTATTTATTGGCGTTACTGGCGTAATTGATGTAATTCAAAATTACTCGACAGAATAATTGGCGTAAAGTTGCAAAAAATGTAGAATTAAAACATATTAATAGGGGAAAATCAACTGTAAAACTAAAAAATCAAAGTTTAAGAGTGGGTAAAACTAAATAAATTGAAATCAGCCAAAGTAAAAATATTTGTAACTTCTGTAAAAGTACTATCTTTGGTAAAACTAAGTGCAATTTTTTGGCGCCAAAATGAGAACTTGCACCAAGATAACTGTCAAGTCATATAAATAGTTATATAATAACTACAACTTCATATCAAATCTAAACAAAATATTTTCTTCTAATAAATGATGATAGTGGGAAACTCGAAGGAGAGACTCGAAACTGTCTCATCTCATAATGACGTCTTCATCTGTATTTCGCAACTCTTCCTCTTCCAACTCTTATATCTCAACTGTATATCGCTCTCTCTCCCAACTCTTCCTCTTCCCTCTTCTGCAAACAAAAAAATAACTAGTGAGAGATCACATTTTTCTCTTCTTCTCTTTAAAAAAAAAAAACAAGTTAAGAGATGGCAAGAGCGGTCAACATGATATCGGAGTTAAGCAGAAAGAAAAAGGATAAATAGGATTGGAACCTCACGGTGAAGATCTTGCGTGTGTGGATAAGAGATTGGGGATCTGGCCCAAATATGAACCTGCTTCTTTGTGATGAAGAGGTAAGATATATATATCATTTTCTCTTCTAAATTTCTATATCAAGGAACAAGGATAGGATAGACACCACTGTTTTTGTTATCTTCAGGGAACAAGAATACAAGCGAATGTTTGTGGTGAATCATTTCGTTTGTTCTCGTGGGTGAAGAACTTTGAGCGGTATTGGTTCAATCTCAAGCATTTTACAGTGTCGTGGGGTCAAATTATTATGCGAACAAATCAAAACTCCTATGAAATAGATTTCGATGGAAAGACAACCTTTAGTTTGCTCAAAGACTATCCAAACCAAAATCATTTTTTGGTTTTCACCCCCATCATTGACATCATTCGGCAAGAAGTGTCAGAACGGTATCCTATAGGTATGAGTAACTTAGATTGTATCTTAACCGTTTGTGTTTTGTTCTGCCGTAAAACTGGTGTTTTGTTCTGCCGTAAAACTGGTGTTTTCTTCTGCCGTAAAACTGGTGTTTTGTTCTGTAAAACTATATATTGGATCTGTGGGTTTTGGTAAAACTTGGTAAATGTAGTATTATTTTTGTTTTATAGATGTTTTAGAAGTAATCACACTACAAGAAAACTGCCTTTTTACAACAAACATAATCGTCGTAAATCGGTCGTAAAACTTGATTTACGACGGATTAGCGACGATTAACAATTCGTCGTAATTTGATCGTCGTTAATCGCAAATCGTCATAAATTGGTCATAATATTAAGGAGGACAAGAAATCGTCGTAAAATCGATGTAATATATTCGTCGTAAAATCGTTGTATATTTACATCGAATGTACGACGAATATGTTACATCGATTTTACGACGAATATGTTACATCGATTTTACATCGATATAACGATAAAAATTTACATCGATTTTACATCGAATTATACAATTTTTTTTCCGACAAATCGTCGTAAATGCGTCGTAATATGATTAAACATTATTACATCGAATTTACAACGAATTATAAAATTTCTGTTTTTAAGAATTCGTCGTAAATTCGTCGTAATACGTAGATGTAAATACGTTGGTAAATCGATGTAAGATATTTGATGTAAATTCGTCGTAACTAATATGTAAAATCGATGTAAAACTATTGATGTAAAATCGATGTAAATTATTGAACGATGTAAACTATTCGATGTAAATTCGTCGTAATTTAAATTATTTTATATAAATTAAATAAAATTAAAAAAAAAATTAAAAAATTATATTTAAAAAATTATATTTAAAAATTAAATTTTATAAATAAATTCAAAATATAAAATAAAATTTAAAATACAAAATAAAATTTTTATTACAAACTAATTCCTAGCCGAAAAACGTAAATTATCAAAAAGTTCGTCGTCTGATCCATTCTGCTCCATATTCGCTCGTTCTTGCGCGAGCGGATCAGTTGGCTGGCCCGATGTCGATCCTCCCTGCTGCCTTAGTGCAGCCGCCAAATCCGGGTTACTCAGGGCAATAATATCGAAGAGAGTGTTGTATCCTTGGATTGTTTTATTGTATCCTAGGATCGTTTGATCGTATCCTTGGATCTTCTCATCGTATATCACCTGCTTCTCCCGCAAATTGTTGATCTCGGAGTTGGCGTTGTTTAACTCCGTCCGCAAAATAACCGGATCGTCGAAAAGCTGACAACGGGACGACGCGGCGGCACTATCTACGATCGATCTCATCCCTAAAACTCTGCCCTTTTTCTTCGGGGCAACCTTTTAAAAAAGAAACGAAAAATTTAATAAATTGTATAAAAAACATTAACATTTGTAAAAAAAACCGTAAAAGTACCTCTGCGTATATGTCGTCCATCTGGGCAACCGTCAAAGTCGCAGTGGATTGGACCGAACTACCGCCAGGTGATAGCTGCTGAGAAAGCTGAGTTTGACGCTCGCCGATCCTTGCATGCGCGTCATTGTAGATTGCCTCAGCTCGAGGATCTACAAAAGATCCGTCTTTTTTCTTGTGAGTTTCCGCAAAAACTCGGGTCATTGGAGGAAGTTCGCCTCCATTTGCCTAACAAAAAAGACATTAAATAGAAATCAAAACGTTGATGGATAATATAAATTAATAACAAATTAAAATTACATAAATAAAATTATAAGGGAAAAAATTATTACCATTTGAAGGCGTCTTCCCGCAAAAGATGTTTGACCCGACGTATGAGGCATAAGCGCTGGAAGACCGTCTGGACCCATTGTGTTTCGAGAAGCCGAACACTTAGCGGCCACTTGCTGCGCATGTGGATCTCTCCAGTATGCCGTCAAGCCGTTCCAAACATCGGAAGACATGTATGGCGGCTTTCCATGATCGCCTTTAACCTCCCACTTCCTCTTCCAATCGGAAATGGTATTGTTGAGCCGGAATTTTCCCTTCTTTTTGAATTCCGCTTTCACCGTCTCGTTGATCGTAACGTCCCAATGCCATTTTTGCTATAAAAAAATAATAATAATTAGAAACGATATATTATAGATAAAGAATTCTCCAAAATAATATGGAATTAAAAAAAAAACATTTACCGCGAAACATTTAAACCATGTCTCGACAACGTCTTCCGGAACCGAAGACCAATTGCGGTGAGGCTCCATGAAATAGGCTTTAATGGTGTCAGCCACACTCCGTCCAACTTTGTTATCTTCCTTAAACCTGAGAAATAAAACAAAAAATATTAGTAAAAAAAACAAATTCATAATGTAATTAAAAAAAAAAAAATTTAGGTACGTACCAAAAAGTATTCGGGATCCGTCGCGGATCTAACCGGTCTAAAGAATCATGCCCCGGCGACTGCAAAATATCTTCGACCGTCAATCCTGCATACAACAACGGCGGTCGAGCAACTGCATCTGGAGGCGGCGCTGGTCCGGAAAAAGAATCCGGAACAGCGGACTGTGTCGCAGAAGATGACGGGAGTTGCTGATTTTCACTAGGTCCCGTCTCGATAAACTGTCGATAGTGTGACTTACGTGGCGCCATATCTAAAAAATATTTAATAATAACTTAATTTTAGTATCATATAATTCCATTCATAACTAATAATTCCAATCCTAACTAATAAATATTACAATCCTAACTAACAATTCAAAATTCTTAAAACGATAATATAATTTATAAATAAAAATTAAAAATATTACCTTTTGTTTTAGAGAGAGGGCAGAGATTTTAGAGAGAGAGAGTTGAGAGATTTTCTAGAGAGAGAGAGAGATTTCAGAGTTGTGAGCAGGGGAAAAAATCGTTCGTGTATATATAGATTTTAATGTCGTCGTAAAATCGTTGGCACTTTACGACGATTTTACGACGACTTGGTCGTAAAATCATCGTAAACATGTAACCAAAAATTCATCCTATCGCAAATTTCCCTCCACGCGGTAAATTAAATATTGAGGTATTACAACGAGTTTACGACGGAATCGTCGTAAAAGCGTTGTAAGTTTACAACGAATTTACGACGAATCCGTCGTAAATTCGTTGTAATAAATAAAATCTATACCCTAAACCCGAAATCACAATACACATATCCTGGACGTAAGAACGAAGTATATTTGTGCATCTAATACTTCTAATATTTAACAATAGATTCAATAACGACGATTGAATCTATATTGTCGTCGATTTCCTTATCTTACATAATAATGTATAACATTCGTTCTTATAAGTATATTCGTAACATATATATGCATGACTTAAATAATGTAAATGATTTTGTAAAAACATAAATTTGTTTAAACTATGATTAAAACTTACGTAAAACAAGATATAAGATAAAAAAAACTAAAAAAAAACTAAACAAGTATATCAAACCCTAAACCCTATATTTTAGGTATTACAACGAATTTACGACGGAATCGTCGTAAAATCGTTGTAATTTTACAACGATTTTACGACGATTCCGTCGTAAATTCGTTGTAATACCTAAAATCTATACCCTAAACCCGAAATCACATTACACATATCCTGGACGTAAGAACGAAGTATATTTGTGCATCTAATACTTCTAATATTTAACAATAGATTCAAGTAAATCAACCAAACAAGATATAAGATAAAGAACTTACGTTAAACAAGATGTAAAATCGTTGTAATGATAATCGATGTAAAATCGTTGTAATGCTAGTCGATGTAAAATCGTTGTAATGCTAATCGATGTAAAATAGTTGTAATTTTAATCGATGTAAAATCGTTGTAATGATAATCGATGTAAATCCGTTGGTAATTTCTAAATCGTCGTAAATAAGTCGTAAAATAAGTGACATCAGTAGAGTTTGGTAAAACATGGTTTTTTATAGGTCACCTAATTATTTACATCGCATTTTGTCGACGTAATGTAGTCGCATATCCGATGTAAAATCGTTGTAATGCTATTCAATGTAAATTCGTTGTAAATTTTTGTTGCAAATCCGTTGGTAATTTCTAAAACATTTCTATAAATACCTTCCACACCTTCAATGCAAACTCAAAAAAAAAAAATATACATATCCCCTTTTCCTTGAGTTTTTACGCTGATCATTGTGTTCCTACTTCTTGATGATCTAGCCAACAAATAATCCTGTAGGATCTTGTTTTCAAGTAAAGACAGTCTTCAACTACCATAGGTGAATGATTCATAGAATTGGACATCTATATAAATCCTTCGTAATATAAGGATGTCCAATTCTATGTATCTTTCACTTATGGTGGTTGGTCTTTATGAATATAGAAAACTTGATCTCCAAAATTCTTTGTTGGCCAGATCATCAGAAGCGGGAATACAATATTACGACGGATTCTTCGTAAAATCGTTGGTCATTTACAACGATTTTACGACGAATTCGTCGTAAAATCGTCGTAAAACTGTAACCAAAAATTCAACCTATCGAAATTTCCCCCACGCGGGTAAATTAAAATATTTTGGGTATTACGACGTATTCGTCGTAAAATCGTTGTAAGTTTACAACGAAGTTACGACGAATACGTCTTAATTTCGTTGTTATAAAATAAATCTATAAACAATTCTACCACAGAAAATCCGACTTTGACAGTTGCGCACCAGTCACGCCCCAGTCACGCCCTCGTAACTAATACCTCTGGAAAGATAGAGCGACGATTGATAAACCCTAATATTTCATCTTTCCTTGATTTTGCGATTTTGGATGCGATGGAGCTACGGCCCCGCAATAACGCGATTCCTTCGTCGAGCAAAGGTAACCTTCTTGTGATTTCTTTCTATTGATCCTTCCTTGATCGTCTCTGGTACCCGAGAAATCGCCGAAATAGTGAAGTGGTGTCTGTGTTTCGGTGCGGTCTGGATGAATTGTTTTGGCATCAGGCATTTCTTGGGGAAAATCATGAATTTAATCGCCGAATACGTCGTAATTTCGTTTAATATATAATTTTACAACAAAAACTTAAACATCTAACAAACCGAAAATTACCTATATATATATAAGCTTTCAATCAGAATCATCATCTTCGTTGGGTTCATCATCTTGATTGGGTTCATCATCTTCAGGTCCATCATCATCGTCAGTTTCTTCAAACTCGTCGGAATCGCCTTCTTCTTCTGTGTCGTTAGGTAGATATTCAAGTTGCCTGTTTCGTGGATCAATTAAAAGAACGTTCTCCGTAATCTCTGGTTCTGTAATATCAAGGCAAGAATCTTGTTGCATTGGAAGATCATCAACACCAACAATTTTATCCCTTGGAGCTATTTTAATAACCGATAACCATGAGATCCCAGATGTTCTTCGAACTCGCGGATATGGAACGAACGTTACTTGTTCTGCTTGTGATGCTAGGATGAATGGCTCAAACTTGTTGTAACGTCGTGCTTTGTTGACGTCAACCACACCAAATTTGTTAATTCGCACCCCTCGACCGACTGTTGGATCGAACCAATCACATTTGAAGAGAACGCATTTCAACCTAACCAGTCCGGGGTACTCCACTTCAATTATTTCATGCAAAACCCCATAAAAATCTATTTCACCCCTAACACATACTCCGTAGTTGGTAGTTGCTCGACGAACGCCATACTTGTATGTATGAAACACATAACCACGGGTAAAATACATGGGTGCGGTCGTTATCTTCCCGATGGGGCCTAGGAGTAACTCATGAAACCAAAATGGATATGCGGGATCGCCATGATCAACCTATGATAAGTGTAAAAGTTAGATTGAAAGCCGATATAATTAAATGAAATATTTATAACTATATTAACTTACTTGCGTCTTCAACCACTCAACAAAGTGACGATCTTTACGGTCGTTTATTTCATCATCTGAAACCCCTTCAATGCATTCTCGTACCTGGGTATCAAATAAGCTGCAAAATACATATATAGACATAAAAATTAACACATTTAATTATAATTATATTAATTATTAATTATTAATGACTGATTAATTAAATAGTTTTGTTATTATACCTTTCAAAAGGACTGATCACTTCATCACAGTTTAGGAGGATGTACGTATGTGCGCTGTGCCTGTCATGCTCGTTATCCCACCAAACTTCCTTCAATTTTCCACTAAGACGACCAATTGGTGAGAATATATCTGGGACACCCTCTACTGCATAAATTCGTCCCACACCGCCATCATCGTATCGTCGGGGAGCCCGTTTGCGTGTACGGACTTTTGGAGCGAAATAATATGAAGTGAAGTGTGAAGTTTCTTCTGTCAAACTTCCCGCAACAATTGATCCTTCGACCCTTGCTAGATTTTTTGCCTTTCCCTTTAAATGTTTCATGAAGCGCTCGAATGGGTACATCCACCTAAACCGAACAGGGCCTCCTAGTTCTGCTTCGTGGGGGAGTTGAATGGGAAGATGTTCCATAACATCAAAAAACGCAGGGGGGAATATCTTCTCCAAATTGCACAACAAGATTGGAATATTAGCAGCCAGTTGTGCAATTACATCTTCTGACAACGTCCGTGTACTAAGATCCCGGAAAAACGCTCTGATGCCTGCAAAGATAAAATTATATACATTGTAACATATATATATATATATATATAATTAATCTCAATAATTTTATATGTGATGAAATATCTTACCTCCAATTGCTTCATGAACATTTTCTGGAAGGAGTTCGGCAAATGCGAAAGGAAGTAAACGTTGCATAAACACGTGGCAGTCATGACTCTTCATCCCTGAAAACTTTTCTCCTTTCTCAACATATTTAGCAAGATTGGATACATACCCATCAGGAAACTTCACGTCAGATGAAACCCAATTGAACAACGATGCCTTTTGTTCTGCACCCAACCGAAATATAGGAACTGGTGATTTTCCATTGCTCATTATATGCAACTCATTTCTGTTGCAAATATCTGGCAAGTCCAACCTTGACTTTCCGCTGTCTTTGGTTCTTCCTTTCACGTTTAACACTGTATGCATGATGTTATCAAAAAAGTTTTTCTCAATGTGCATGACATCAAGATTGTGTCTCAGTAGATGATTTTTCCAGTACGGAAGATCCCAAAAAATGCTTTTCTTGTGCCAATTGTGATTAACTCCGTATCCATCAGGCATATTAGCTGGAGTGTGCCAATTTCCCCCACGATTCACAATTTCTAGTCCCCCAAAATGATCTATTTGCGCTTCTAGATCTTCCCCAGATAGATACACTGGTGGGGGGACACGCACGATTTTGTTCTTCCTAAACAACCGCCTGTTTCTCCTATATGGATGATTGATTGGTAAAAACCGGCGGTGACAATCAAACCAGCATGTTTTTCGACCATGTTTCAGTTGAAACGCATCTGTCCTATCGAGGCAATAAGGACAAGATAACCTCCCATGCGTCGTCCAACCTGATAGCATTCCGTATGCAGGGAAGTCGCTTATTGTCCACATAAGCACCGCACGCATCGTAAAAAAATTTTTCCTTGAACAATCATATGTCCGCACTCCTGTATACCACAACTGTTTCAACTCATGAATGAGAGGCTGCAAAAATACATCTAGGGACCGCTTCGGATGATTGGGACCAGGGACTAAAATATTCAGGAAAAGAAATTCCCTTTGCATGCACATATCTGGGGGAAGGTTATAAGGAGTTACGATAACTGGCCACAAAGAATATTGCCTACCAGACATACCGAATGGACTAAATCCATCAGTGCAAAGACCAAGATACACATTTCGCTTAGAGTTAGCAAAATCAGGGTGTACCGTGTTAAAGTGTTTCCAAGCTTTTGCATCTGACGGGTGAGTCACTTCTCCTTCTCTCTGTGAATGTTCTGCATGCCACCTCATCGATGCAGCTGTCCTTTCAGATTGATACAATCGTTTCAACCTATCAGTTATAGGAAGATACCACATCCGTTGGTATGGTATCTTTTTACGCCCAGTTGTTTGGGGCCTAAATCTTGGTTTTTGGCAAAATCGACATTCCTGCAGCTTATCATCATCTTTCCAAAAAAGCATACAATTGTCAACACATACATCTATCATCTCAGAAGGCAACCCAAGACTAAACACCAACTTCTGTATCTCATAGTATGTTTCGGCAGCCAAATTATCCTCTGGCAAATACTCTTTAATAAGATCAGCCCAATCATCCATGCAAACCTCAGCTAAGTTATGATCAGTTTTAATTGTCATTATCCTAGCAGCTAACGACAATTTAGACTGACCTTCTCTACATCCATCGTAGAGTGGCTGGTTTGCAGCGTCTAGCATATCATAAAATCGCTTCGCATCTACGTTGGGTTCCTCAACAGTACTATTATCAGCATTTGTTTCATGAAATGCATCATTAACCATGGCATGCATCCTATCATGATCTGCACCCTGATCAAATTGATGTTGACCATGATCATAACTACCTTGATAATTTGATTCTACTTGACCTTGATAATTACTACTACTATCCGTTGCTTGAGTTCTTTCAAAACCCTCTCCATGTTGATACCAAACATAATATTGCGGCATAAACCCTCTATTTAGTAAATGCTTCCACACCGTCTCAATAAACATATATCTCGTATTCTTGCATTTACGACAAGGACAGAACATCTTACCACTTTCCAGGGTTGTTTGCATATTTCCCGCCTGATACATGAATATTTCAAGCCCTTCTTTGAATTCTTCCGTCAAATCTCCCTCTGAATCCTTTTGCGTATACATCCATTTTCGTAGTTCGTATATAGACATTTATATATATTTTTTTTTTTCTGTTTGTTTTTTTTTTTTTGATTCTTTAGTTTGAAGTTACGCTGTATTTATAGAAATTTTTTCAGAATTACCAACGATTTTCCAACGGATTTACGACGAATTTTACGATGTAAATTTAGTAGGTGGACCTATTAAAAAACGTGGTCTACCTAACCGGGAACATGTGACGTCAAATCGTCGTAATATCAACGTAATATACAGAAGAAATATTCGTCGTAATATCGATGTAATTTTACGACGATATTACGACGAATTAAGTTGTCGTCGTAATGTCGTCGTAAACTAGTCGTAAATTTACATCGATATTACGACGACACATATTTACGACGATTTTACATCGAACACATATTTCGTCGTAAATTCGTCGTAAAGTCGACGTAAAGTTACATCGATTTAAAACGGTCGTAAATTTTCGTTGGAAATAGACAGTTTTCTTGTAGTGTCACGTGGGTTGGTAATCCACGGATGAAGATAACCGTTCAGTTTACCACCGAGATAGAGTAAGTGTTTTGTTTTGTTTTGTTTTTGTTTTGTGACATGTTTAAAGGGTTATCGTTTTTTGTTAGTAAATGTTTTGTTTTGTGACAGGTTTAAAGGGTTAGAGTGTTTGGCTCATGGAGAACTGGCCGAGAAACTATCTTCAGGTTTTACAAGCGCGAATGATTGGCACATCTTCTGCATTTTAAGATGTTTCCGGGTCGAAACATTAGGAAGTGAGTTTATTAAGTCATTGTCTATTATGATATAAATCGTAGTGAAATACTAACAACCAAAAATCATTTTGTTTTGTAGATAATTCATGGCTTAAAGCAGAAGAAGGCCTCTCAAACATTGAATTTGAAGATTATGCCTCTTTTCCAGAACTATATAGTTTTCTGATTCGGTAAGATTATGCGTTTTAAATATATATATAGGTACCCTTATCCTATTCAATTAGCATGTTTACTAATTTTCTAAACCTATAAATGTTTACAGGTACCCATATCCTCCACCAGACACAACAACCTACAACAACGACCACAAGCTTGGATTTACTCCATTCTAATAATAAGACAATATATTGTAGTGTTTGATTTTATTGATATTGTAAAACTGGTATTACTAATTGTCTTATACAAAACCTAAACCAAAATTTGATATTAGTAAAACAGGTATTAGTAATTGTCAAACTGGTATTACTAATTGTCTTTTACAAAACCTAAACCAAAATTTGATATTAGTAAAACAGGTATTAGTAATTGGTCGAACTGGTCAAACTGGTATTAGTAATTGTCTTTTACAAAACCTAAACCAAAATTTGATTTTACAAAACCTAAACCAAGTTGACTCAACATAATTTTGATTTAACAAAACCTAACCCAAGTATAAGGCAAAAATATTACAACATGTATTAAGTGGGAAATTGAGAAAGTATATCATATTCTACACAATAGTCCTTATACTTTTAATGTCATTTTGTAAATAATAACCAACTTAGGATGAAAAAGTTACAGAAATCTAGTTTTAAAACATATTAATGCATAAAACACTCAGAATTATATGTTTATCTAGTTAAATCAACAGTAAAACTAAAATAACAAAATTTGAGGATAGGTAATACTAATTAAAATTGTAAACACCCAAAGTAAAACTATTGAGAACTATCGTATAACTACTATATCTTGTAAAACTATGTGTAAATGTTTTGGCGCCCATGTGAATAAAAAAGACGGCCCACGTGTTTCCCTTCTAAATACGGCGCACGCTACGCATTTTTCCTCCATTATTTCCCTCAAATTCTTTGGGGTTCCCTCCATTTATTACTCTTTATCCTCCTCCACACAGAGCACTCGCACATCGAGCACAAATCCATTTTTCTCTCTCATTTATTTTTTCCCAAATTCGTGTTTCGTTCTCTCGAATCTGTTAAGGAAGGAGGTTGATGAGCAGTCCGTGTAGATTCGAAGCTTCGGACACCATGAATTTCAGATACAGCAAATGCGTGAAGATATTGCAAAGCTGAAGGAGTTAGTGGGTCGAATCGATTCATCTTAGTTAAGACTTACCTTCGAATCGATTCATCTTAGTTAAGACTTACCTTTGCTTTGTTTTGGAGTGCTCTTTGTAAGACTTATCATATGAGAACCTTATCTTTCTTCTTTTGAGATGAATTCTCTTCTTTTGTAAGACTTATCTTTGTTTTATGTTTGTAAGAATCTATGTGTTTGTTCTAGTTTATCCAGTAGTACGAAATCAATTTCAAAACAAACTAATTTACCCAGTTTTACCAGTAATACGAATTGAAATACAAAACGGACAATATAGTTTTACCTAATAAAACCATTAATACATGGCATTTTTCAGTAGTACAAATCCAAACAACCACCATCATTCTTCACATGGCATTTTTCCTTGACCTTGTCGTTGGCCTACTCACGTGATTGTCTACTCCAGTCCGTTAAACACCCTTTTTTGTTTCGTGAATCATTGTCTTCTTCTTGAGAAAGACCAACATGCTCGGTTGGTGGGTCTGCAGGCGCCTGCAATTGAATACAGTTATACTCCAATATTACCAAGTATTATCAAGTGTTACCTTTTAAAATTATCAAATTTACGAATCCAAAATGTTACCTTTGAGTTCTGTAATTGCTCCTCCACATAAGCTTCCAACGGTGTGACTCTTTTGTCCAACCCATCAACTTTATCCTCAATTTTCTTCAACCTTTCTCCTATCTCTTCTTTCATGATGTTTACGAGATCCACCAATTCAGCTAAAGACGTGTTTCTCGGTCCTTGATTGGTGGATATTTCCTCGTTTGCCGCCTTCTCAGGTTCTTCTCCTAATCGGGAAGCCACATCTTCGTTGTACATCTCTTCAAACAATATGGTATTTCCTTTATTAAGACGATGCATCCAACTGGCAACAATGACATCATGCTTATCATCGTCGTCATCTTCTTCCGTGATTCCAACCAAAACAGAGTTTTCTTCACCTATAGCTGCCAGGATACTATCAATGTCCTGTAAACAATGAAGAAAGATTAAAAACAGTACAAGACAAAATAATTCATATGCAAAGGATACTAACCTTAGTAGTACCAAGTTCTTCATTTATTTTCGAAAGAGGAAACCCTTTCATTTCGATTTTCTTGAACCTTTTCTTGCACATCCTAGGACAATTTATGTCTGCACCTGGAATACCTTCTCGGAATTTATTCCCCAATTCCGAAATTGCCTCAAATGCTAAAAGCTACACAACACACATATAGCTTCAATTATAAGAACTAGTAACAATGACCAATACCTCAAATAAGTTTTACTTACCTCCATAGGAATACAGAAACCTGGAATCGGCCATAATACACCCTCCTTGACGACCCCTCCAAAATGAGTCATCGTGTGCTTGATCTCTCCTACCATGTGTTCGAATGACAATCTCCCCCAAGGAAATTTCTTACAGAATTTAAGATCATCCACCGCTCTTAGAAAGAATGACTCCACGGGTGTAGCATCTGCTCCACACTTTGTCTGCCCTATAACAATGTTGTCTAAGAAGTAGAGCACCGCCATCTTCAACCTTTCTCGAGAACTTTCCATTGCTACCATTTCCTCTAGCTTTTCTTTCACGCCTTGAAGTCTAATTGTTGATCGTGTAAAATGTTTCGTCACGAAGTTCAAACTGCCAACTTTCTTATAATCGAGTGGGTAGTTGCGGCAGTCTAATCCCGATATCAAGGCGTGTTCCTTTAGACCATAGTGGATGGGAACGCCATTTACGATGAACCAAACTTCCTTTTCATTTTCGATGCATGTCGTTCGAAGAAGGAGCATCCACATGCCCATAAGCTTGTGGTTTTTGTCCCTTGGCATGTGGAAAATGTGTTTGAACTGCGGATGCTTCTCAAACCAGTTCCTCTCAACCAAAGTGAGCGGAGGATTCAAATTCTCTAGCGTTGTCAAAGCTTCGCGGATATAACACCTCGTCGATATCTTAATTTTCTTCTTATACTCCGTCGGCGGGAAGTACATTTTCAGAGGTTGTAGTGCTGTCGTTTTTTCTTCGGAATCCTGTAGAATCCGACTAGTTTTATCTAGTTTTACCAGTATTACAAAATTCAAATACGAACACCAATTTTTCAAAGATGAATGCTCCCCTAGTTCTACCTAATTATTCAATCGAATCCAACTACTTACCGTTAACTCGACGGGGTCGCTCACGGTTCGGCTATTGCTTCTTCCCGAGTTGGTACTTCCCTCTTCTTTATCTCCTTCTTCTTCATATCTTTCTTCATCTCCTTCTTCTTCATCTCCTTCATCTTCATCTCCTTCTTCTTCATCTCCTTCTCCTTCTCCTTCTCCTTCATCACCTTCTTCATCTCCTTCTCCTTCTCCTTCTCCTTCATCACCTTCTTCTTTACCCGGACCGACTTCCTCACCTATCCGAACTCAACCCTTCTTCTTCTACCTCTTCATTCGTTCGGACTCCTTCCACAACCGGATCCGAACACCTCTCTCCATCTTGAGTATCTGAACCCCTCTCTTCATTTCGTGCAACCCTCTTCTTTCTCCCCCTTGTCTTTGCCATCTTCGTGCGAACACAGGTTATCGATCAAAGCTCTCGAACGATCGGTTTTATCCCTAGTTTGACAAAGAGAGTTGAAGAGAATTTAAAACGATTTTGATTTCTGTCTTTCATTTCATCGATTTGAATGAGTTTGAATTGTTTGTAATCGGGTTAGATCTGTGAGATGATCCGAGAGTATTTGGGTGGGCGGATAAAACCCTGATATAAATTGTAATTTCAGAGTTTTGGCGAGGGTAACTTCGTAAAACACATGTTTTCGAATTAAAAATAAATCAAATCTAATATAATTTTATAACGGGGAGTTCTGAGACTTGTGTTTTAGATTTAGGGACATACGAGGAAATTTCTCTATATGGCAGCAGTGAACGCGAGACATGTTCTCAAAACTCCCTAAAACAGATTTTGAATTCTCATATATCCCCTTTCATCTTCATATCCCTCATCTCATTAAACAAATGTGTCCTTCCAAATTTGCCCTTGGTTTGAATTTAAAAAAAAACAGAAAAAAACAAAAAAACAAAAACAATCTCACGCTCTCCTCCTCGTCGGCTCCTCCTCCATCGAGCTCGATCTCCATCACCGCCGGAGTGAGCCCTCTCGCCGCCGTTTCCTCCGCCGCCGAGCTCTCCATCGCCGCCGTTTCTTCGTTCTCTCCTCTGTTGCTGCATCGAGGTTTGTTCTTCAAGTTCTGTGTTTTGGATTTTGGATTTGAGGGATTGAATTGGATTTGATATGGTATGCACATTGGGTGTTATGGTCGATTAGGTCTATAAAGAGGTAACAAATGTATTTTGTTTTGTAGCCTTTTTTAATGTATCTTAGTATTTTAAATCTATGTAAAACTGGTGTTTTGTTTTGTAAAACTATTTATTGGCGTAATTCAAAATTACTCGACATAATAATTGGCATAAAGTTGCAAAAATGTAGAATTAAAATATATTAATGGGGGAAAATCAACTGTAAAACTAAAAAAGCAAAGTTTACGAGTGGGTAAAACTAAATAAATTGAAACCAGCCAAAGTAAAACTATTTGGAACTTTTGTAAAACTACTATCTTTGGTAAAACTAAGTGCAATTTTTTGGTGCCAAAACGATAACTTGGACCAAGATAACTGTCAAGTCATATAAATAGTTTTGTATTAACTACAACTTCAAATCAAATCTAAACAAAATATTTTCATCTAATAAATGATGATAGTGGGAAACTCGAAGAGACTCGAAACTGTCTCATCTCATAATGACGTCTTCATCTGTATTTCGCAACTCTTCCTCTTCCAACTCTTATATCTTAACGGTATATCGCTCTCTCTCCCAACTCTTCCTCTTCCCTCTTCTGCAAACAAAAAAAGAAATACTGAGCGATCACATTTTTCTCTTCTTCTCTTTTAAAAAAAAAAGTTAAGAGATGGCAAGAGCGGTCAACATGATATCGGAGTTAAGCAGAAAGAAAAAGGATAAACAGGATTGGAACCTCACGGTGAAGATTCTGCGTGTGTGGATAAGAGATTGGGGATCTGGCCCAAATATGAACCTGCTTCTTTGTGATGAAGAGGTAAGATATATATATCATTTTCTCTTCTAAATTTCTCTATCAAGGAACAAGGATAGGATAGGAGATATCATGGGATAGACACCATTGTTTTTGTTATCTTCAGTCACTACAAGAAAATTGCCCTTTTACAACTAACAGAATCGTCGTAAATTGGTCGTAAAACATGGTTTACGACGAATTAGCGACGATTAACAATTCGTCGTAATATGATCGTCGTTAATCGGAAATCGTCGTAAATTGGTCGTAACATTAAGGAGGACTAAAAATCGTCGTAAAATCGTCGTATATTATTCGTTGTAAAATCGATGTAAATTTATATCGATTTTACGACGAATACATTACATCGATTTTACATCGATATCACGATGAAACACTACATCGATTTTACATCGAATTATACAATTTTGTTTCGACAATCCGTCATAAATTCGTCGTAATATGATGAAACATTACATCGATTTTACATCGAATTATACCATTTTTGTTTTGACAATTCGTCGTAATAGGTAGCTGTAAATGCATTGGTAAATCTATGTAAAATATTCGATGTAAATTCGTCGTAAATTATTGAACGATGTAAAATCGATGTAAATGTTGAGTCGATGTAAACTCGATGTAATACATATATATATATATATATATATATATAAAATATATTATTTATTTTTCAATTAAAATTAAAAAAATAATTAAAAAAATTATATTTATAAATTAAAATTTTAAAAATAAATTCAAAATATAAAATAAAATACAAAATAAAATTCTTAATATAAACTATTGTCCAGCTGGAAAACGTAAATTATCAAAAAGGTCGTCGTCGTCCGATCCATTCTGCTCCATATTCGTTCGTTCTTGCGCGAGCAGACGGTGTCGCAGAAGATGACGGGAGTTGCGAATTAGCACTCGGTCCCGTCTCGAGAAACTGCCGATAGTGTGTCTTATGTGGCGCCATATCTAAAAAATATTTAAAAATAACTCAATTTCAGTATAATATAATTCCATTCATAACTAATAATTCCAATCCTAACTAATAAAAATTACAATCCTAACTAACAATTTAAAATCATCACAATAATTTAAAAAACCAAAAAAGAAATTTTTTACCTTTTTCGTAGGTAGAGAGAGGTGAGAGCGTTTTAAAGAGAGAGTGAGTTTGTGTGAGATTGTGAGGGAGGAAAAATCTGGTCACGTATATATAGATTTTGTGGTCGTCGTAAAATCGTTGGTAATTTACGACGATTTTACGACGATTTCGTCGTAAATTCGTCGTAATATTAAAACCGAAAATTCAACCTATCGAAATTTCCCCCCCCCCCACGCGGTAAATTAAATATTTTGATTTACAACGAAATTACGACGGATTCGTCGTAAAATCGTTGTAAAAATTACAACGAAATTACGACGCATCCTTCGTAATTTCGTTGTAAAAGATTAAATCTATACCCTAAACCCTAAATCATAATACACATATCCTGGAAGTAAGAACGAAGTATATTTGTGCATCTAATACTTCTACTATTTAACAATAGATTCAATAACGACGATTGAATCTATATCGTCGTCGATTTCCTTATCTTCAATAATAATGTATAGCATTCGTTCTTATAAGTATATATTCGTAACATACATGACTTAAATAATGTAAATGATTTTGTAAAAACTTAAACTTGTTTATACTATGATTAGAACTTACGAAAAACAAGATATAAGATAAAAAAAAATTAAACATATAAATCAAACCCTAACCCCTAAATATTTTGATTTCCAACAAAATTACGACGGATTCGTCGTAATTTCGTTGTAATAGATTAAATCTATACCCTAAACCCTAAATCACAATACACATATCCTGGAAGTAAGAACGAAGTATATTTGTGCATCTAATACTTCTAATATTCAACAACAGAATCAATAACGACGATTGAATCTATATCGTCGTCGATTTCGTTATCTTACATAATAATGTATAGCATTCGTTCTTATAAGTATATAATCGTAACATGCATGACTTAAATAATGTAAATAATTTTGTAAAAACTTAAACTTGTTTATACTATGATTAGAACTTACGTAAAACAAGATATTAGATAAAAAAACCAAACATGTAAATCAAACCCTAAACCCTAAATATTTCGATTTCCAACAAAATTACGATGGATTCGTCGTAATTTCGTTGTAATTTTTACAACGAATTTACGACGAATCCGTCGTAATTTTGTTGTAATAGATTAAATCTATACCCTAAACCCTAAATCACAATACATATATCCTGGAAGTAAGAACGAAGTATATTTGTGCATCTAATACTTCTAATATTTAACAACATATTCAATAACGACGATTGAATCTATATCGTCGTCGATTTCCTTATCTTACATAATAATGTATAGCATTCGTTCTTATAAGTATATATTCGTAACAGGCATGACTTAAATAATGTAAATGATTTTGTAAGAACTTAAACTTGTTTATAATATGATTAGAACATACGTAAAACAAGATATAAGATAAAAAAAAACCAAACATGTAAATCAAACTCTAAACCCTAAATTTTAAGTATTACAACGAAATTACGACGGATTCGTCGTAAATTCGTTGTAAAAATTACAACAAATTTACGACGAATCCGTTGTATTAGATTAAATCTATACCCTAAACCCTAAATCACAATACACATATCCTGGAAGTAAGAACGAAGTATATTTGTGCATCTAATACTTCTAATATTTAACAACATATTCAACAACGACGATTATACGATGGATTATCATGTTTATACTATGATTAGAAGTTACGTAAAACATGATATACGTTGATAAACCAAACATGTAAATTAAAATTAAATTGTCGTAAATTCGTCGTAAATAGTGACATCGGTATCATGACGATTTCACGTCGATTCTGAGAGTTTGGTAAAACACGGTTTCTTAAAGGTCACCTAATTATATTAATACCCATGTTTCCTTGGGTTCTTATGTTGATCATTGTGTTCCCACTTCTTGATGATCTTGCCAACAAAGAATCCTGTGGGATCTTGTTTTCATGTAAAGACAGTCTTCATAACTACCATAGGTGAATGATTCATATAATTGGACATCTATGTAAATCGTAATATAAGGATGTCCAATTCTATGTATCTTTCACTTATGGGGGTTGGTTTTTATGAATGTAGAAAACTAGACCCCAAGATTTTTTTGTTGGCCAGATCATCAGAACTGGGAATATACAACGGTCTGCTCCTTAACCCAAGACGACATTACGACGATATTACGTTGTAAAATCAACGTAATATGCAGAAGCCATATTCGTCGTAATATCGATGTAAAGTTACATCGATATTACGACGATTTATATTGTCGTCGTAATGTCGTCGTAAAATGGTCGTAATTTTACATCGAAATTACTACGACATATATTTACGAATATTTTACATCGAACACATATTTCGTCGTAATGTCGTCGTAATGTCGATGTAAAGTTACATCGATTTATAACGGTCGTAAATTTTCGTTGGAAATGGACCGTTTTCTTGTAGTGAGTGAACAAGAATACAAGAGAATGTTTGTGGTGAATCATTTCGTTTGTTCTCGTGGGTGAAGAACTTTGAGCGGTATTGGTTCAATCTCAAGCATTTTACAGTGTCGTGGGGTCAAATTATTATGCGAACAAATCGAAACTCCTATGAAATAGATTTCGATGGAAAGACAACCTTTAGTTTGCTCAAAGACTATCCAAACCAAAATCATTTTTTGGTTTTCACCCCCATCATTGACATCATTCGGCAAGAAGTGTCAGAACGGTATCCTATAGGTATGAGTAACTTTGATTGTATCTTAACCGTTTGTGTTTTAAACATATGTAAAACTCCGTAAAACTGGTGTTTTGTTCTGTAAAACTATATATTAGATATGTGGGTTTTGGTAAAACTCCGTAAAATTGGTGTTTTGTTTTGTTTTATAGATGTTTTAGGAGTAATCACGTGGGTTGGTAATCCACGGATGAAGACAACCGTTCAGTTTACCATCCGAGATAGAGGGTAAGTGTTTTGTTTTGTTTTGATTTTGTTTTGTGACATGTTTAAAGGGTTAGAGTGTTTGGCTCATGGAGAACTGGCCGAGCAACTATCATCACGTTTTACAAGTGCGAATGATTGGCACATCTTCTGCATTTTAAGATGTTTCCGGGTCGAAACATTAGGAAGTGAGTTTATTAAGTCATTGTCTATTATGATATAAATCGTAGTGAAATACTAACAACCAAAAATCTTTTTTTTGTAGATAATTCATGGCTTAAAGCAGAAGAAGGCCTCTCAAACATTGAATTTGAAGATTATGCCTCATTTCCAGAACTATATAGTTTTCTGATTCGGTAAGATTATGCGTTTTAAATATATATATAGGTACCCTTATCCTATTCAATTAGCATGTTTACTAATTTTCTAAACCTATAAATGTTTACAGGTACCCATATCCTCCACCAGACACAACAACCTACAACAACGTCCACAAGCTTGGATTTACTCCATTCTAATAAGAAGACAATATATTGTAGTGTTTGATTTTATTGATAATGTAAAACTGGTATTACTAATTGTCTTATACAAAACCTAAACCAAAATTTGATATTAGTAAAACAGGTATTAGTAATTGTCAAACTGGTATTACTAATTGTCTTTTACAAAACCTAAACCAAAATTTGATATTAGTAAAACAGGTATTAGTAATTGGTCGAACTGGTCAAACTGGTATTAGTAATTGTCTTTTACAAAACCTAAACCAAAATTTGATTTTACAAAACCTAAACCAAGTTGACTCAACATAATTTTGATTTAACAAAACCTAACCCAAGTATAAGGCAAAAATATTACAACACGTATTAAGTGGGAAATTGAGAAAGTATATCATATTGGGTTGTTATGAAGTAATCTACACAATAGTCCTTATACTTTTAATGTCATTTTGTAAATAATAACCAACTTAGGATGAAAAAGTTACAGAAATCTAGTTTTAAAACATATTAATGCATAAAACACTCAGAATTATATGTTTATCTAGTTAAATCAACAGTGAAACTAAAAAAACAATATTCAAGGATAGGTAATACTAATTAAAATTGTATACACCCAAAGTAAAACTATTGAGAACTTTCGTATAACTACTATATCCTGTAAAACTATGTGTAAATGTTTTGGCGCACATGTGAATAAAAAAGACGGCCCACGTGTTTCCCTTCTAAAGACGGCGCACGCTACACGTTTTCCCTCCATTATTTCCCTCGAATGTTTTGGGGTTCCTTCCATTTATTACTCTTTATCCTCCTCCACACAGAGCACTCGCACATCGAGCACAAATCCATTTTTCTCTCTCATTTATTTTTTTCCCGAATTCGTGTTTCGTTCTCTCGAATCCGTTAAGGAAGGAGGTTGATGAGCAGTCCGTGTAGATTCGAAGCTTCGGACACCATGAATTTCAGATACAGCAAATGCGTGAAGATATTGAAAAGCAGAAGGAGTTAGTGGGTCGAATCGATTCATCTTAGTTAAGACTTACCTTCGAATCGATTCATCTTAGTTAATACTTACCTTTGCTTTGTTTTGGAGTGCTCTTTGTTTTGTAAGACTTATCATATGAGAACCTTATCTTTCTTCTTTTGAGATGAATTCTCTTCTTTTGTAAGACTTATCTTTGTTTTATGTTTGTAAGAATCGATGTGTTTGTTCTAGTTTATCCAGTAGTACGAAATCAATTTCAAAACAAACTCATTTGCCCAGTTTTACTAGTAATACGAATTGAAATACAAAACGGACAATATAGTTTTACCTAATAAAACCAGTAATACATGGCATTTTTCAGTAGTACAAATCCAAACAACCACCATCATTCTTCAGATGGCATTTTTCCTTGACCTTGTCGTTGGCCTACTCACGTGATTGTCTACTCCAGTCCGTTTAACACCCTTTTTTGTTTCATGAATCATTGTCTTCTTCTTGAGAAAGACCAACATGCTCAGCTGGTGGGTCTGCAGGCGCCTGCAATTGAATACAGTTATACTCCAATATTACCAAGTATTATCAATTGTTACCTTTTAAAATTATCAAATTTACGTATCCAAAATGTTACCTTTGAGTTCTGTAATTGCTCCTCCACATAAGCTTCCAACGGTGTGACTCTTTTGTCCAACCCATCAACTTTATCCTCAATTTTCTTCAACCTTTCTCCCATCTCTTCTTTCATGGTGTTTACGAGATCCACCAATTCAGCTAAAGGCGTGTTTCTCGGTCCTTCATTGGTGGATATTTCCTCGTTTGCCGCCTTCTCAGGTTCTTCTCCTAATCGGGAAGCCACATCTTCGTTGTACATCTCTTCAAACAATATGGTATTTCCTTTATTAAGACGATGCATCCAACTGGCAACAATGACATCATGCTTATCATCGTCGTCATCTTCTTCCGTGATTCCAACCATAACAGAGTTTTCTTCACCTATAGCTGCCAGGATACTATCAATGTCCTGTAAACAATGAAGAAAGATTAAAAACATAACAAGACAAAATAATTCATATGCAAAGGATACTAACCTTAGTAGTACCAAGTTCTTCATTTATTTTCGAAAGAGGAAACCCTTTCATTTCGCTTTTCTTGAAGATTTTCTTGCACATCCTAGGACAATTTATGTCTGCACCTGGAATACCTTCTCGGAATTTATTCCCCAATTCTGAAATTGCCTCAAATGCTAAAAGCTACACAACACACATATAGCTTCAATTATAAGAACTAGTAACAATGACCAATACCTCAAATAAGTTTTACTTACCTCCATAGGAATACAGAAACCTGGAATCGGCCATAATACACCCTCCTTGACGACCCCTCCAAAATGAGTCATCGTGTACTTGATCTCTCCTACCATGTGTTCGAATGATAATCTCCCCCAAGGAAATTTCTTACAGAATTTAAGATCATCCACCGCTCTAAGAAAGAATGACTCCACGGGTGTAGCATCTGCTCCACACTTTGTCTGCCCTATAATAATGATGGCTAAGAAGTAGAGCACCGCCATCTTCAACCTTTCTCGAGAACGTTCCGTTGGTACCATTTCCTCTAGCTTTTCTTTCACGTCTTGAAGTCTAATTGTTGATCGTGTAAAATGTTTCTTCACGAAGTTCAAACTGCCAACTTTCTTATAATCGAGTGGGTAGTTGCGGCAGTCTAATCCCGATATCAAGGCGTGTTTCTTTAGACCATAGTGGATGGGAACGCCATTTACGATGAACCAAACTTCCTTTTCATTTTCGATGCATGCCGTTCGAAGAAGGAGCATCCACATGCCCATAAGCTTGTGGTTTTTGTCCCTTGGCATGTGGAAAATGTGTTTGAACTGCGGATGCTTCTCAAACCAGTTCCTCTCAACCAAAGTGAGCGGAGGATTCCAATTCTCTAGCGTTGTCAAAGCTTCGTGGATATAACACCTCGTCGATATATTAATTTTCTTCTTATACTCTGTCGGCGGGAAGTACATTTTCAGAGGTTGTAGTGTTGTCGTTTCTTCTTCGGAATCCTGTAAAATCCAACTAGTTTTATCTAGTTTTACCAGTATTACAAAATTCAAATACGAACACCAATTTTTCAAAGATGAATGCTCCCCTAGTTCTACCTAATTATTCAATCGAATCCAACTACATACCGTTAACTCGACGGGGTCGCTCACGGTTCGGGTGTTTTTTCTTCCCGAGTGGGTACTTCCCTCTTCCTTATCTCCTTCTTCTTCATATCTTACTTCATCTCCTTCTTCTTCATCTCCTTCATCTTCATCTCCTTCTTCTTCACCTTCGTCTTCATCTCCTTCTCCTTCTCCTTCTCCTTCATCACCTTCTCCTTCTTCATCTCCTTCTCCTTCTCCTTCTCCTTCATCACCTTCTTCTTCACCCGGACCGACTTCCTCACCTATCCGAACCGGAGATCGCAAACTCAACCCTTCTTCTTCTACCTCTTCATTCGTTCGGACTCCTTCCACAACCGGATACGAACACCTCTCTCCATCTTGAGTATCTGAACCCCTCTCTTCATTTCGCGCAACCATCTTCTTTCTCCCCCTTGTCTTTGCCATCTTCGTGCGAACACAGGTTATCGATCAAAGCTCTCGAACGATCTGTTTTTTCCCTAGTTTGACGAAGAGATTTAAAGAGAAGTTAAAACGATTATGATTTTGGTCTTTGATTTCATCGATTTGAATGAGTTTGAATTCTTTGTAATCGGGTTAGATCCGTGAGATGATCCGAGAGTATTTGGGTGGGCGGATAAAACCCTGATATAAATTGTAATTTCAGAGTTTTGGCTAGGGTAACTTCGTAAAACACCTGTTTTTCGATTTAAAAATAAATCAAATCTAATATAATTTTATAACGGGGAGTTTTGAGACTTGTGTTTTAGATTTAGGGACATACAAGGGGATTTCTCTATATGGCAGCAGTGAACGCGAGACATGTTTTCAAAACTCCCTAAGACAGATTTTGAATTCTCCTATATCCACCTTTCATCTTCATATCCCTCATCTCATTAAACAAATGTGTCCTTCCAAATTTGCCCTTGGTTTGAATTTAAAATAAAAAATAAAAACAGAAAAATAAAAAATAAAAAAACAAAAACAATCTCACGCTCTCCTCCTCGTCGTTTCCTCCTCCATCGAGCTCGATCTCCATCACCGCCGGAGTGAGCCCTCTCGCCGCCATTTCCTCCGCCGATGAGCTCTCCATCGCCGCCGTTTTTTCGTTCTCTCCTCTGTTGCTGCATCGAGGCTTGTTCTTCAAGTTCTGTGTTTTGGATTTTGGATTTGAGGGACTGAATTGGATTTGATATGGTATGCGCATTGGGTGTTATGGTCGATTAGGTCTATAAAGAGGTAACAAATGTATTTTGTAGCCTTTTTTGAATGTATCTTAGTATTTTAAATCTATGTAAAACTGGTGTTTTGTTTTGTAAAACTATTTATTGGCGTAATTGGCGTAATTCAAAATTACTCGACATAATAATTGGCATAAAGTTGCAAAAATTTAGAATTAAAACATATTAATGGGGGAAAATCAACTGTAAAACTAAAAAAATCAAAGTTTACGAGTGGGTAAAACTAAATAAATTGAAACCAGCCAAAGTAAAACTATTTGGAACTTTTGTAAAACTACTATCTTTGGTAAAACTAAGTGCAATTTGTTGGCGCCAAAACGATAACTTGCACCAAGATAACTGTCAAGTCATATAAATAGTTATATATTAACTACAACTTCAAATCAAATCTAAAAAAAATATTTTCTTCTAATAAATGATGATAGTGGGAAACTCGAAGAGACTCGAAACTGTCTCATCTCATAATGACGTCTTCAACTGTATTTCGTAACTCTTCCTCTTCCAACTCTTATATCTCAACTGTATATCGCTCTCTCTCCCAACTCTTCCTCTTCCCTCTTCTGCAAACAAAAAAAGAACTACTGAACGATCACATTTTTCTCTTCTTCTCTTTAAAAAAAAAAGATTAAGAGATGGCAAGAGCGGTCAACATGATATCGGAGTTAAGCAGAAAGAAAAAGGATAAACAGGATTGGAACCTCACGGTGAAGATCCTGCGTGTGTGGATAAGAGATTGGGGATCTGGCCCAAATATGAACCTGCTTCTTTGTGATGAAGAGGTAAGATATATATATATCATTCTCTTCGAAATTTCTCTATCAAGGAACAAGGATAGGATAGGAGATCTCATAGGATAGACACCACTGTTTTTGTTATCTTCAGTGAACAAGAATACAAGCGAATGTTTGTGGTGAATAATTTCGTTTGTTCTCGTGGGTGAAGAACTTTGAGCAGTATTGGTTCAATCTCAAGCATTTTACAGTGTCGTGGGGTCAAATTATTATGTGAAAAAATCGAAACTCCTATGAAATAGATTTCGATGGAAAGACAACCTGTAGTTTGCTCAAAGACTATCCAAACCAAAATCATTTTTTGGTTTTCACCCCCATCATTGACATCATTCGGCAAGAAGTGTCAGAACGGTATCCTATAGGTATGAGTAACTTTGATTGTATCTTAACCGTTTGTGTTTTAAACCTATGTAAAACTCCGTAAAACTGGTGTTTTGTTTTGTTTTATAGATGTTTTAGGAGTAATCACGTGGGTTGGTAATCCACGGATGAAGACAACCGTTCAGTTTACCATCCGAGATAGAGAGTAAGTGTTTTGTTTTGTTTTTGTTGTGTGACATGTTTAAAGGGTTATCGTGTTTTGTTAGTAAATGTTTTGTTTTGTGACAGGTTTAAAGGGTTAGAGTGTTTGGCTCATGGAGAACTGGCCGAGCAACTATTTTCACGTTTTACAAGCGCGAATGATTGGCACATCCTATGCATTTTAAGATGTTTCCGGGTCGAAATATTAGGAAGTGAGTTTATTAAGTCATTGTCTATTATGATATAAATCGTAGTGAAATACTAACAACCAAAAATCTTTTTTTTGTAGATAATTCATGGCTTAAAGCAGAAGAAGGCCTCTCAAACATTGAATTTGAAGATTATGCCTCATTTCCAGAACTATATAGTTTTCTGATTCGGTAAGATTATGCGTTTTAAATATATATAGGTACCCTTATCCTATTCAATTAGCATGTTTACTAATTTTCTAAACCTATAAATGTTTACAAGTACCCATATCCTCCACCAGGCCCAGCAACCTACAACAACGACCACAAGCTTGGATTTACTCCATTCTAATAATAAGACAATATATTGTAGTGTTTGATTTTATTGATATTGTAAAACTGGTATTACTAATTGTCTTTTACAAAACCTAAACCAAAATTTGATATTAGTAAAACAGGTATTAGTAATTGTCAAACTGGTATTACTAATTGTCTTTTACAAAACCTAAACCAAAATTTGATATTAGTAAAATAGGTATTAGTAATTGGTCGAACTGGTCAAACTGGTATTAGTAATTGTCTTTTACAAAACCTAAACCAAGTTGACTCAACATAATTTTGATTTAACAAAACCTAACCCAAGTATAAGGCAAAAATATTACAACATGTATTAAGTGGGAAATTGAGAAAGTATATCATATTGGGTTGGTATGAAGTAATCTACACAATAGTCCTTATACTTTTAATGTCATTTTGTAAATAATAACCAACTTAGGATGAAAAAGTTACAGAAATCTAGTTTTAAAACATATTAATGCATAAAACACTCAGAATGATATGTTTATCTAGTTAAATCAACAGTAAAACTAAAAAAACAAAATTGAAGGATAGGTAATACTAATTAAAATTGTAAACACCCAAAGTAAAACTATTGAGAACTTTCGTATAACTACTATATCTTGTAAAACTATGTGTAAATGTTTTGGCGCACATGTGAATAAAAAAACGGCCCACGTGTTTCCCTTCTAAAGACGGCGCACGCTACGCGTTTTCCCTCCATTATTTCCCTCGAATTGTTTGGGGTTCCCTCCATTTATTACTCTTTCTCCTCCTCCACACAGAGCACTCGCACATCGAGCACAAATCCATTTTTCTCTCTCATTTATTTTTTTTTCCGAATTCGTGTTTCGTTCTCTCGAATCCGTTAAGGAATGAGGGTTATGAGCAGTCCGTGCAGATTCGAAGCTTCGGACACCATGAATTTCAGATACAGCAAATGCGTGAAGATATTGCAAAGCTGAAGGAGTTAGTGGGTCGAATCGATTCATCTTAGTTAAGACTTACCTTCGAATCGATTCATCTTAGTTAAGACTTACCTTTGCTTTGTTTTGGAGTGCTCTTTGTAAGACTTATCATATGAGAACCTTATCTTTCTTTTTTTGAGATGAATTCTCTTCTTTTGTAAGACTTATCTTTGTTTTATGTTTGTAAGAATCGATGTGTTTGTTCTAGTTTATCCAGTAGTACGAAATCAATTTCAAAACAAACTAATTTACCCAGTTTTACCAGTAATACGAATTGAAATACAAAACGGACAATATAGTACCAGTAATACATGGAATTTTTCAGTAGTACAAATCCAAACAACCACCATCATTCTTCACATGGCATTTTCCTGGACCTTGTTGTTGGCCTATTCACGTGATTGTCTACTCCAGTCCGTTTAACACCCTTTTTTGTTTCGTGAATCATTGTCTTCTTCTTGAGAAAGACCAACATGCTCGGTTGGTTGGTCTGCATGCGCCTGCAATTGAATACAGTTATACTCCAATATTACCAAGTATTATCAAGTGTTACCTTTTAAAATTATCAAATTTACGAATCCAAAATGTTACCTTTGAGTTCTTTAATTGCTCCTCCACATAAGCTTCCAACGGTGTGACTCTTTTGTCCAACCCATCAACTTTATCCTCAATTTTCTTCAACCTTTCTCCCATCTCTTCTTTCATGGTGTTTACGAGATCCACCAATTTAGCTAAAGGCGTGTTTCTCGGTCATTAATTGGTGGATATTTCCTCGTTTGCCGCCTTCTCAGGTTCTTCTCCTAATCGGGAAGCCACATCTTCGTTGTACATCTCTTCAAACAATATGGTATTTACTTTATTAAGACGATGCATCCAACTGGCAACAATGACATCATGCTTATCATCGTAGTCATCTTCTTTCGTGATTCCAACCATAACAGAGTTTTCTTCACCTATAGCTGCCAGGATACTATCAATGTCCTGTAAACAATGAAGAAAGATTAAAAACATAACAAGACAAAATAATTCATATGCAAAGGATACTAACCTTAGTAGTACCAAGTTCTTCATTTATTTTCGAAAGAGGAAACCCTTTCATTTTGCTTTTCTTAAACCATTTCTTGCACATCCTATGACAATTTATGTCTGCACCTGGAATACCTTCTCGAAATTTATTCTCCAATTCTGAAATTGCCTCAAATGCTAAAAGCTACACAACACACATATAGCTTCAATTATAAGAACTAGTAACAATGACCAATACCTCAAATAAGTTTTACGTACCTCCATAGGAATACAGAAACCCGGAATCGGCCATAATACACCCTCCTTGACGACCCCTCCAAAATGAGTCATCGTGTACTTGATATCTCCTACCATGTGTTCGAATGACAATCTCCCCCAAGGAAATTTCTTACAGAATTTAAGATCATCCACCTCTCTTAGAAAGAATGACTCCACGAGTGTATCATCTGCTCCACACTTTGTCTGACCTATAATAATGCTGGCTAAGAAGTAGAGCACCGCCATCTTCAACCTTTCTCGAGAACGTTCCGTTGGTACCATTTCCTCTAACTTTTCTTTCACGTCTTGAAGTCTAATTGTTGATCGTGTAAAATGTTTCTTCACGAAGTTCAAGCTGCCAGCTTTCTTATAATCGAGTTGGTAGTTGCGGCAGTCTAATCCCGATATCAAGGCGTGTTCCTTTAGACCATAGTGGATGGGAACACCATTTACGATGAACCAAACTTCCTTTTCATTTTCGATGCATGCCGTTCGAAGAAGGAGCATCCACATGCCCATAAGCTTGTGGTTTTTGTCCCTTGGCATGTGGAAAATGTGTTTGAACTGCGGATCCTTCTCAAACCAGTTCCTCTCAACCAAAGTGAGCGGAGGATTCAAATTCTCTAGCGTTGTCAAAACTTCGTGGATATAACACCTCGTCGATATCTTAATTTTCTTCTTATACTCCGTCGGCGGGAAGTACATTTTCAGAGGTTGTAGCGCTGTCGTTTCTTCCTCTGAATCCTGTAAAATCCGACTAGTTTTATCTAGTTTTACCAGTATTACAAAATTCAAATACGAACACCAATTTTTCAAAGATGAATGCTCCCTTAGTTCTACCTAATTATTCAATCGAATCTAACTACTTACCGTTAACTCGACGGGGTCGTTCACGGTTCGGCTGCTGCTTCTTCCCGAGTGGGTACTTCCCTCTTCCTTATCTCCTTCTTCTTCATATCTTTCTTCATCTCCTTCTTCTTCATCTCCTTCATCTTCATCTCCTTCTTCTTCACCTTCTTCTTCATCTCCTTCTTCTTCTCCTTCTCCTTCATCACCTTCTCTTTCTTCATCTCCTTCTCCTTCTCCTTCTCCTTCTCCTTCATCACCTTCTTCTTCACCCAGACCGACTTCCTCACCTATCCGAACCGGAGATCGCAAACTCAACCCTTCTTCTTCTACCTCTTCATTCGTTCGGACTCCTTCCACAACCGGATCCGAACCCCTCTCTCCATCTTGAGTATCTGAACCTCTCTCTTCATTTCGCGCAACCCTCTTCTTTCTCCCCCTTGTCTTTGCCATCTTAGTGCGAACACAGGTTATCGATCAAAGCTCTCGAATAATCGGTTTTATCCCTAGTTTGACGAAGAGAGTTGAAGAGAAGTTAAAACGGTTTTGATTTCGGTCTTTGATTTCGTCGATTTGAATTTGAATTGTTTGTAATCGGGTTAGATCCGTGAGATGATCCGAGAGTATTTGGGTGGACATATAAAACTCTTATATAAATTGTAATTTCAGAGTTTTGGCTAGAGTAACTTCGTAAAACACCTATTTTTCGAATTAAAAATAAATCAAATCTAATATAATTTTATAACCGGAGTTTTGAGACTTGTGTTTTAGATTTAGGGACAATGAGATTTCTCAGTAAACGCGGCGAATCCGGGCCGTGGAGGCGGTAGGAGAGGCGGCGGAACAATGGATGACGACAAGTTGGTCTTCGAGACGACCGAAGGGGTGGAGCCGACAAGGAATGGCCGTCTCGGAGTCGGAGCTATCCATGAACCCTAGAGTGCAGTGTTACTTGGTAGCCATTGAGTATATCGGAACACGTTTCTCGGGATCACAACAACAGGCTACGGACCGCACGGTCGTCGGCGTATTGCAGGTTGATTTGTGTTTGTATTTTATTTTTTAGATTTTTCTTCGCCGATTTAATGGTTTCCACAAGCGGATCAGTGCTGAAACCCTTCTACGAATTGTCTGTGATTCGATAAGTTTGCTAGATTGATTTCGTGTGCTCAGTTTATAAGCTTTCTAGGAGGATTCAATTGTGAATTTGATACATTTCGCGATCCATTGCAGGGAGGCTTTTCATAAGTTTATTGGCCAGCCAATTAAGATCGAATGGTAAGAGCTTTTCATAAGTTCATAAGCTTTTCGAGCACCTAGAACCTAAAATAACCTACAGATTTTAATGATGCTATACTTGTTTGTGTCTGGAGAAATGTTTCATCTAGTTTTGGATTGCCTCTGTCATTTAGTACTGAATTAGATTTAGCATATTTAGGTCAATGATATATGTTGATTATTTTTTGGTTTGTATAAGCTGACATTGTTATGGCGTCCTCTATCGCTCTAGGATACAGGAGTGCATGCACTGTCTAATGTTTGCCATGGGGATGTTGAACGCATCAGTAAAAGAAATCCCGGTGAAGTGCTATTTCCTTTTGCACCCACTGCTATTTATAGTCTGGCTAACAATTGGAATTACCGGTGCCTCGCTCATGTAAAGGAACAATATTAATATTAGGAGCACGCTATCCACTGTGTATCACATGTTCCAGTTGTAACCTGGTTTGTACATGGATATGGTAAAAACTTACCAACGTTTACATTCACAAACACCTGTTAGCCTGTTATCTTATATGCTTAATGTGCTTTGCAGATAATAAGGATAAATATATTAGCATTCTCACCGATTATCCTATTTTCTAAATGCAGTTACCACCTCATGAAACCTGGTGTGGTCCAGAGAGCTGTGAACCATTTTCTACAATTGGATACAATGGTTATTCTTCTCATATCACTGTTACTTACACATATTTTTTTATCGTGCATTTAGTGATCTTAACATAGTTTACTTGAAATCTCTTGGCAATTTCGCTAAGAGTTCTCTAATCTGTATTTTACTAAAAGTGCTTGCTTTTCACTTAGTTTGACCTGTCTTCTACTGAGAATCTTATTAATTTCCGACGTTTTAATTCACCAGAGAAATGACGGCGATGTTATGGTGATTGATGTTCGGTGTGTCCCAAGTAATTACCATGCCAGATATAAGGCCCGGGAGCTCACGTAGGTATTCTCTACACATCACTCATTAGAGAGGCTAAGATTCCGTTGTCCTAGAGATTTTAATGTCCAAATATGTGCTGATCGTGCTTTAGAGCACTAGGTTATGCTGCAAAATATTATTATGCTAACTTTTAAGTTTTTATATTGGGAATCAACGGTGTCTGATTTCAATTGAATGGGTCCATCCCTGCAATTGACAATACTGAATGTTTCCATGACACTCGTTGTAGATACTTCTACCGCTTGCTATTTGGGTCGGATCCTTTATCCATCCTCGAAAAAGACCTTGCCTGGCATGTTCCTGAGGAGTTATTTCTTCGCTCGATGCAGGTTCACCTACTTCTATTTTGATCAGCTTTTCCGTTACTATGATAATTATCAGCATTTTGATCTAAACCTTATCTTTTCCCTTAAAAGATTACTCCTTAGTCCTTACCACATCTAAAAGAAGAGATCTCTAACGACCATCATCAATGATTGGTGCGCAGGAAGCATGCAGAGTTCTTGTTGGATCTCATGATTTTAGCTCCTTCAGGGCAGCTGGTTGCAAGGTCAAATTTCTTTGTATTTCTTTGTTTCATATAGAGCTGTCAAGCTTGATCCGCCCCGCGCGGGTTACATCTATTTTCCGACCCGCATCGATCCGCCCCGCTTGACTCATTAACAAAAATTGTTCGATCCGCATTCGCCCCGCTTGAACCCGCGGGTAACCCGCAAATATTAAAAAAAAAATTACTAAAAAAAAATATTTAATAAAATAAATTTCACATGAAAAAAAACATAAATACACAATTTTCTGAAAAAATAAACAAAATAATTAATTAATTTATATATATTACAAAACAAATCAGTTAAAATATATATATATATATATATATATATATATTACAAAATATTTCAAAATTTTAATAATATTTAGTACATAATTTTTTTTTTTAATTGAGAGTAACTCGCGAGACCAGCGAGAAGAAAATACCGATATGCACCCGCTCCGCATTAAAAAACACTCGACCTGCACCCGTCCCGCTTTTTGGTATTTTGAAAATTCTCGACACGCATCCGCCCCGCAGCGGGTAAAAACCCGCGGGACCCGCGAGTAAACACTCAAATTGACAACCCTAGTTTCATACACGATCAATATGAATGTACTGAAAGATTGGATATTTCCTTGATATGCTCAAAATAATACCCTAAAAGTACTAAGCAGTAGTTGCAGTAAAGTAGGGGTCGAACACAATGACTCACAGAAACACACAATAAATTATATAGGTGAAAATCAAGATAAACGATCAATGGTATTGAAAACAGAACGTAAATTAAAACGGTTGTAAATTCAATTAGGAGAAGGCTAGGTTCAGGGTATTTCTTAGGAAATCAATGAATGCAGATAAACTAACTAACATGATTCGGATTTAGCACGGTTCTTGAAGTCAAATCACTAAGATATAGTTAACCAACTTCCGCTGCGAAAACCATCTAAATCTAAATCCTAGGAATTCCAAATTCCTTTGCGAATCCTAAAGTCTAAATCAGTTTTTTGAATCAGGTTTGATATGTTCACAAAACAACTAAACCAAATTTCTTTGCGAATAGTTATTTTGTTCACCTTAGGTTCTATCAAGTAATTAATCGCGCCTAATCAATTATCTTAAGATCTAAGTTCTAGGTGATCAATCTAGAATTAGCTTTGCAAACAACCTATGGCGAAGAACTACTTCAGATGGTGAATCCTAATAACAAATCAATCTAGCATTCAGAGAAAATCCTATTGAGAACCCTGAACCTAACAAGGGATCTACTCAGGCATGGAGAATGAAACAATCAACATAACTGAATAAATCATCAATAGAATAAATAAGAGTAGAATAAAACAGGGATTCGAAATCTTCTCTCAGACGAACGGAGTTCTGACTTGTCTCCCCTCTCAAAAGCTCTCTCAGAAATCCTCAAGTAAAACGTAATGAAAAGCACACAGCCAAAGTGGCTGTAAAACCTAATTAAATAGTCTAAACACGAATTGGGGTCTTCTATTAAATATTAAAGTCTTTTGGGAAAGTTCTGCAATTCTTCAAACTTCATTAAAAGTCGCGATTTGTGATCTCCTAGATGGGTGTCGATCGATACCAAGGGGTATCGATCGATACCAGGGGGTATCGATCGATGCTTGACGCTTCGATCAGGCACTTAGTCACCAGATTTCAGTTTTGCTCCAGAACGCTCCATAATACTCCAATATCTCCAATAATGCTCCAAATGTGCTAAAACATGTAATATTCCACTCAGATCTTTTACAGGTTTTAGCACATTTGGAGCATTATTGGAGATATTGGAGTTTTATGGAGCGTTCTGGAGCAAAACTGAAGTCTGGTGACTAAGTGCATGATCGAAGCGTCAAGCATCGATCGATACCCCCTGGTATCGATCGACACCCATCAAGGAGATCACGAGTCGCGACTATTAATGAAGTTTTAAGAATTGCAGAACTTGCCTAGAAAACTTTAATATTTACAAGAAGACCTCAATTCGTGTTTAGACTATTTAATTAGTTTTTACAGCCACTTTGGCTGTGCGCTTTTCATTACGTTTTACTTGAGGATTTCTGAGAGAGCTTTTGAGAGGGGAGACAAGTCAGAACTCCGTTCGTCTGAGAGAAGATTTCGAACCCCTGTTTTATTCTACTCTTATTTATTCTATTAATGATTTATTCAGTTATGTTGATTGTTTTATTCTCCATGTCTGAGTGGGTCCCTTGTTAGGTTCAGGGTTCTCAATAGGGTTTTCTCTGAATGCTAGATTGATTTGTTATCAGGATTCACCATCTGAAGTAGTTCTTTTCCATACGTTGTTTGCAAAGCTAATTCTAGATTGATCACCTAGAACTTAGATCTTAGGATAATTGATTAAGCGCGGAAGTGCGATTAATTACCTGATAGAACCTAAGGTGAGCAAAATAACTATTCGCAAATGAATTTGGTTTAGTTGTTTTGTGAACATATCAAACCTGATTTAAAAACCTGATTTAAACTTTAGGATTCGCAAAGGAATTTGGAATTTCTAGGGTTTAGAATTTAGATAGTTTTCGCAACGGAAGTTGGTTAACTATATCTTAGTGATTTGAGTTCAAGAACCGTGCTAAATCCGAATAATGTTAGTTAGTATATCTGCATTCATTGATTTCCTGAGAAATACCCTGAACCTAGCCTTCTCCAATTTGAATTTACAACCGTTTTAACTTACGTTCTGTTTTCAATACCATTGATCGTTAACTTGATTTTCACTTATATAATCTATTGTGTGTTTCTGTGAGTCCTTGTGTTCGACCTCTAATTTACTGCAATTACTGCTTAGTACTTTTAGGGTATTAATTTGAGCATATCAAAATTGGCGCCGTTGCCGGGGACTCAATTCGCCATTAGATTTTAGTCTGAGAATTTCGACTAAACTCGTCGGTATCGATCGATACTGTCTAGTATCGGTAGATACTCGTCGTTCTCTTTTTGATATCGATCGACACCATTTGGCATCGGTCGATACTCAACATGTTTTTTTTGTTACTTACGTTCTTGACTTCTGTTTTCAGGTGTATGCCTAATCATAAAACCAGAGGAAACAAGAACACTCAGTTAGTTCAACTGTCATTGGAGCAACTAACACTTGTGGAACGCACGAACAGAAAGGCAAAGAAACCAGCAGAGATGAACAACAATCAAGTAGAGTTAGTTCGAGATGAGACTGGTGCCTACAGGGATCTAGAGGGTCGTTTGTGCAATGAGAGAGGATAACGTCTGGATGGAGAGGGGAACATCATTCCACCTGCTCCTGTTGTCGCTGGGAATGCTGCTGGGAACGCCGTGGTTAATCGTGGTTGGGCGATTGGTGTGTGAAACAGACCTAACCAGTTTTACGCAAATCGCTCTGCGATCTGTCCTCCTGCTTTTCCAAAGAATGACTTTCAGCTGAAACCTGCATACTACACTCTTGTGGGACATCATCCTTTTCATGGTCTTTCCAGCGAGCATTCCATGGATCATATTGAGAGATTCGAGGATTTGGTCACTAGCATCAAGAGCAATGGAGTGTCTTACGACTACCTCTTCTGCAAGCTTTTCCCATACTCTCTTGGTGGGGAAGCAACCTACTGGCTGAAGCAGTAACCTCCTGGATCGCTGACTAACTGGGAGGAAACTAAGACTGCTTTCCTGACCAACTTCTATGATGATGCAAGATCCGAGGATCTGAGGAACAAGATCTCTAAGTTTTCTCAAGGACCGACTGAGGCGTTCAAGGTTGCTTGGACGAGGTTCAAATCATATCAGAGAGACTGTCCACATCATGGATACTCTGATGTTCAGCTGATGGGGTTCTTCTTTAGAGGACTTGATTGGAAGTACCAAATAACTTTGGATGCTTCGAGCAATGGAAACTTCAACACCAGGTATCCTGATGAAGCCTATGTCCTGATTGAGAACTTGGCGTCTAGCAATAGCACCAAAAATACTGATTTTGAGCGGAAAATGCTAGCTGGTAACGTGGATGGTTCACAGATCGCTGACTTTCAAGCTAAGTTGGATTCTATGCATTGTCTTCTGATGGGCAAGACACAAAAAGCTGTTCACTTCGCTGAAGATGTCGAGGTATTCAACGAGGATGAAGTAGAGGATGTTAACTACATTGGTGGTTCTGGTTTTCAGGGTCAGAGAAATCAATTCGACAACAACCGAAACTTCAACAACAACTCGCAGCAAGGAGGGTCGAATCAGTTTGGCCAGAAACCATCTCAGAACAGTGGGTATGTCAGGAACTATGGGAATTCATTTTATCAGCATGTATATGCTAAGCTCCCAGATAGCAAGATCGAGGCTATGTTTGAACAACTGGTTCAAGGACAGCAACAGCTCACAGTGAATATAAATGGAAAGATAGATGCTGTGTACAAGGATCTGAGTGGAAGGATCGACGACCTCGATACTCATCAGAAGATGCTGGAAACGCAGGTAGCTCAAACTGCAGCTGCTGTGAAAGGAAAGGCTACTCAAGCACATAACGAATACGTTAATGCAATCACTATGAGAGGTGCAGGAACGCTCGAAAACCTTGTAGAAAGTGATTCCGAACCTGATTCGCCAGTATCGATCGATACCACTGCTGATATCGATCGATACCAACTTGAAGAACCAACGCATGAGTCTTGTGTCGATCGACACCCACCTTGTATCGATCGATACCCCCTCGGAGGCTGAACCAGAGATCATGAAGAAACCAGAGATGGTTGAGGGACGTGTCTACAAACCTAAGAAACCAGATCCTCGACCACCTAAACACCTCAGAGATCCTATTTCTCCAAAGCAGCTACGTGGCTTTCAGAAGATGGTACGAAGAATTCCACACACACACACCTTTGGAGAAGCCCTAGAATGCCGCCATTTGCTAAGTCACTTCCGGGATTGCAGAGAAACTAAGGGCGAGATTAAGGCACTTTTCGCCAAAATCAGAAGTCCACTGCCTCCACTGAAGCGGTTGACAAAGCGGGGGAAGCGTGAATGTCATGTCAAAGGCACTTGCAGAGAAGCTTAAGATCGATGACATACAATCTACTCAGATGCCTCTCACATTCGCGAACTCTTCCACATCTGTTCTGTACGGTACAATCAATGACTTGATGTTAAGGTAGGAGACTATCTGGTTCCTACTGATTTTCAAGTTGTGGAGATGCATGCAAGGTCTAGCACGCCTTTGATTCTTGGAAGACCGTTCATGGATACTGCTGGTGCAGTTATGGACACTGACGAACAGATCTCCTACGAAGACATCCCCTCTAAAAGAACTCCCACACAGATATCTTGCATCCCCGTTGGTGCAGGAGAAACATTGATGGTTGATTTTCTGGACGAGCCTGATGCTGTGCCAACTGTCATAGAAGTTCTGGATCATCCTCCTATCATTTCCAAGAAAGTCATCAAAAAGACTAAGGCAAAGAAGAAAGTGAAGGACAAAAGCGTCGAGAGTGCTACATATGTCACCTTAACCCCTCAGAAGTGCGATGGAGATTCGATCGAGTACAAGGTGAAGTGTAAGGGACGCTCGAAACCGTTCTCTAAGGCCAAAATCATCCTAACTCCAGAGAGGAAAGAGAAAGGACAAGAGGTTATTGAGCGTATGATACGCAAAACTCTGAGTTTGGAAGTGTCTAGTTGGGGGACTTGCATGGGAGTGAGCTCCCTATTTCCTTCCGACTGATCGCCCTACCAAAGTCAAGTTATTGACTGTAAAGAAGCGCTGAGTGGGAGGCAACCCACTGGTAAGTCTGTACATACGTTTTTGTTTTCATTTTGTTTTTGATTTTTGGTTTTGTGTCTTGTGTCAACTGTGAAGCAGATTTGACGAGGAGTATCGATCGACACCAGTCATTGTCGATCGATACCAAGTGTCGTAGAAGGAGCATAATTTTTCATAAATGTCGATCGACACCATCCAGTGTCGACCAAACACGACAAGTGTCGACCGATACCTCTGGGTATCGATCGATACTCCACGGCCAGATAAGTTTTCTTAAAACCCTACGGTTTTGTCTTCTTCCTCACAACCCCTCATCGTTCGATACCGCCATCTCTCTCTCTCTCTCTCTCAAATCCCAACGTTTTCAAATCTTTACCGAATTGAGCAATTTAAGTGTCTAGATTCATTAGAATTTCATCATATATCCATTCCTAGCATTTGTTTCTAAATCCAACAAAGGTATGATCTCGAAATTCCATTTTTCCATCCGATTTTTAGGTTTATGGTTTGTGAGATTTTACTCTTTAGCACTTGTTTTTCTTGACAATGGTCATTTGCTGAGATGCCTTAGAGTGGTTTCGAACCTTGCCTTATTTTCAATTGTCTTTAATTTGGACTCTTGGATAATTTGGAATTTGGAATCGGATGAACTGGAAATTGACTAAGGTGTTGATCGATACCATCCAGTATCGATCGACACCACCCGTTTCTGCCGATAAAAATTTGCTGTGAATGCTGAGAGGTGTTGGATTTATGTTGTGTCTTTATGTCTTGTTTGCAGATGACATCTAGGTTAAAGAGAGCCAGGACTACAGACACATCGAGCTCTAACCCATCTGCTACGGATGCCCCTCCAGCACCCCGACCGAACCCTTGGCCTAGATGAGAGGGTACCAAGATAGTCTGCGAAAGAAATTGGGATGTACAGGAGAAGGCGTATGCATTGAGTGATGACACAGCGTTTAGACCCATTTCTGAGGACTGGGACGACTTCGACACGCTGTTCTATAACGCGTAGCTGGGTGTTACCATCGAGCCTACCAGGTTTGTGGATGGACTTTCTTTGCATCAGCAGGGTCTCGACACAGATTTGGCTCATATGCTTGAGCAGATAGGTTTTGGTCACATGGCTACACAACAGCATGAACTCTACCCAGACTTGGTTCGTCAGTTTATGGCGACAGCTCGCGTTAGCTATTAAGATGAGCTTCTGCGAGAGGCACAGGGTGGTAGCCGGTACTTCATGGCTCGCGGAGTGAGGTACAGGATTCCACTCCCTGTTCTCTGCGATCTCTATGGGTTTCGAAGGGATCGCAGGAGGATTGCTCTTCCAGCTGCCCATCCTGACATGCGTGGATTTTGGGCATGGTTTTGGAACGGTGTCTACGAGTCTAAGACGTCAACCCAGATGGACATACGACATCCGGTCATGCGTTGTTTTGTTAGGATCATGAGCACTACTCTCCTGTGCAAGATGGAGCCTAACAAGATGAGAGTGTCTGAGCTTCTGCTTCTATTTCTGGCTGTCAGGAACATCATCCCTGAGCAGATTTTGATTGGCCTGAGCTTGAGGATGTTAACCTTGGGGCTGTTTTGCGCATCATCTGGTCTCTCTGAAGACCAAACCATTCACGGAGACGAACACGAAGAAGGAGTCAGTTGGTAGTCATTTGACACCTATCGTCCAGCACCTCAGGATCAGTACTACGAGCTGCAGGATCGTGACTACGCGTCGATATATGGATGAGGCTCATCTGAGGAACCTTCAATGGTTGAAGACCGGGAGGAAGTGGATTCTTAATCGATCTGATGGGAGCTTTCTGGTGCAGCTACCTGACAGGGATCTGACAGACATATCTGAGGATCCTGCTCTGCTTCGTTTTGCGCCTCCTGCAGAGCTGTTGACTCCGATTCATGCGACTAGACGACAGGTTCGTCCACCTGCTGCTGACATCCCATCTACTTCACGTCAGGGAAGACGTACACATGCTGCCTCATGCCCACCTATTCCTGAGCCACAATGGCCTGAGGACACGGACATCCCGATGGAGCCAGCTGCTTTCCAGAGACTGATGAAAGCGAGCATGAAGAGCATATGGTCTGATGTTCGCTGCCGTTGCATGACTGATACGGATGCTGATCCATCGTCCCAGCATGGACCTTCACATATCGCTACTGATGCTGACCATGAGAGTGATTCCGAGGCGACAGAGGATTAGTCTTCTTCTGTTTTCACGTTTGTATTTTTCTTTCTTTTTCTTTTATTTTTCTTTTCTGTTGAACTTATATCAGTATTTGTTTTTGCATTTGAATTTCTTTGGATTGATCTACCATGTTGCTTTTAACTTGTTTTTGAGTGTTCCTAACAGTGCTAACATCTAACACAATGGAATGCTTTCTCTGGTTACGTGACTCGACACCCCTGATTTTCCATCAGTGTGTCGATATACAGTTGGTGTCGATCGATACCTGCCAGTATCGATCGATACCCTGTAAAGGTACAGTTTCTGATTTTTCACAATCCACTCAGTTCATTTGTTTTCTTTCACCAACTCTCGGCTAGATAACACTGGGGACAGTGTTGTTTAAGACTGGGGGAGGTAGTCGCTGACTTTGTTTTTGTTTTTCTTAGAGTCAGTCCGTTTTTGAGTCATTCGTTGTTTTATTGAGTCAAAACTTTGTCTGAGACTATGATCTTTTTCTTGAATCCATTGATTTGAACTTGCTTCTGAGTGACCATTGTTATATAATCAGTTCTAGATCGACAAATGAAAAATCCAAAGGCTGACCAGTTAACCAGAAGACACTCATGTTTCCAGCAAAGTTCCTTAAAGCCTGAACCAAATTTTTGCATTTCATCAATGTGGTTAGTATCTATAGAGCTTGATTCCTCATTCGTATCTGACAAAGGAACCCATGTGTTTTAAAATAACGGTATTTCTCTCCCTATTACAAGTTAATTAATAAGCGCATTAAAAGATGAAATGATTTTCTTCTGAGTAGAGGGTTAGGAAAATTTCCAACGATCCCATTATTTTACTCGAGAGGGAATGATCACACAGAGGATTGGAAGCGAGGCTAGGATTTTCCTATGATGCCATTATTCGCCTACATCTTTTGATACGTTGAGAGGGAAGAACCTGAGATTAGGTGGCAAACACCATCAATACTCGCGTCTCATACCTTGATGTGTATATGCAAAGCTAAAAACAAAAGAGAAAATATAATAAGAAATAAGTATGGGGGAGAGAAATAATACCAAAAAGTGTGAAAATGGTGGTTCCTTGTCATGATATTGTATGGGAAAGAATCTAGAAGGTTCTTGGTATTAATTCACAGCGATGAAACTGGCGAGGATGGCTTGATTGAACAATGCTGCGAAATAATATGTGTAGTCTGGGGAGCTGCGAATGTCTACTGAGAAGTACATGGTGGTTAGATCAAAAAGCTGGTTAGTTGACATTTGGGTGCTTGGGAAATTGGTAATTGCAACGTTTCATGAACATGTGAGTCTCTACTTTTTTCAAACCTCTTTATCTGGTATAGTCTTCTATTTTCTTGAGGGCAAGCAAAGACTAAGTCTGGGGGAGTTGATATATCATGGTTTTTACCTTGTTTAAGCCATGATATAAGTCCGTTTTATCGAGTCTTTATTCTATTATAGAGTCTTTTACAGGTTTTAGCACATTTGGAGAATTATTGGAGATATTGGAGTTTTATGGAGCGTTCTGGAGCAAAACTGAAGTCTGGTGACTAAGTGCATGATCGAAGCGTCAAGCATCGATCGATACCCCCTGGTATCGATCGACACCCATCGAGGAGATCACGAGTCGCGACTTTTAATGAAGTTTTAAGAATTGCAGAACTTGCCTAGAAGACTTTAATATTTACAAGAAGACCCCAATTCGTGTTTAGACTATTTAATTAGTTTTTACAGCCACTTTGGCTGTGCGCTTTTCATTACGTTTTACTTGAGGATTTCTGAGAGAGCTTTTGAGAGGGGAGACAAGTCAGAACTCCGTTCGTCTGAGAGAAGATTTCGAACCCCTGTTTTATTCTACTCTTATTTATTCTATTAATGATTTATTCAGTTATGTTGATTGTTTTATTCTCCATGTCTGAGTGGGTCCCTTGTTAGGTTCAGGGTTCTCAATAGGGTTTTCTCTGAATGCTAGATTGATTTGTTATCAGGATTCACCATCTGAAGTAGTTCTTCTCCATACGTTGTTTGCAAAGCTAATTCTAGATTGATCACCTAGAACTTAGATCTTAGGATAATTGATTAGGCGCGGAAGTGCGATTAATTACCTGATAGAACCTAAGGTGAGCAAAATAACTATTCGCAAAGGAATTTGGTTTAGTTGTTTTGTGAACATATCAAACCTGATTTAAAAACCTGATTTAAACTTTAGGATTCGCAAAGGAATTTGGAATTTCTAGGGTTTAGAATTTAGATAGTTTTCGCAACGGAAGTTGGTTAACTATATCTTAGTGATTTGAGTTCTAGAACCGTGCTAAATCCGAATCATGTTAGTTAGTTTTTCTGCATTCATTGATTTCCTGAGAAATACCCTGAACCTAGCCTTCTCTAATTTGAATTTACAACCGTTTTAATTTACGTTCTGTTTTCAATACCATTGATCGTTTAGCTTGATTTTCACCTATATAATATATTGTGTGTTTCTGTGATTCTTTGTGTTCGACCCCTACTTTACTGCAACTACTGCTTAGTACTTTTAGGGTATTAATTTGAGCATATCAACGGAGTTCTGACTTTCATTTTGATCAGTTTTTCCGTTACTATGATAAATATCAGCATTTTGATCTAAACCTTATATTTTCTCTTAAAAGATTACTCCTTAGTCCTTACCACATCTAAAAGAAGAGATCTCTAACGACCATCATCAATGATTGTTGCACAGGAAGCATGCAGAGTTCTTGTTGGATCTCATGATTTTAGCTCCTTCAGGGCAGCTGGTTGCCCGGTCAAATTTCTTTGTATTTCTTTGTTTCATACATGATCAATATGAATGTACTTAAGGATTGGATATCTTCCCCGCTCCCATTCATAGAATCCCTGATCTATGCATCTAATTTGTGGCTTGGTAGAGCATAAATATTTGTTTGTGTTTGTGACCAAGTATGAATGTATAATTAGGCAGCAGATTGACCTGACTTGTAGAATGCACTTTCTGTAGTCCTGATCTATTTTTGCAGTAGCTTGTTCCTTAATCATTTTTAGCTCGGCTGTAGTATTCTCAGCCATCACAGCATATCAAAGTACCCTTGTAGATTCTCGCTTTTGTTTTTGTAGTTAGTAGATGTGCAAGTTACTATTGGTTTAATATGCATAATGTATCCATTTGTCTCAGTAATAATCAGAAAAAGGAAGATAGCTTTTTCGTCTGTATCTATAAAAGAAGTTACTTTTAGATGTAGATTGATGTTCATCCGGAAACCTGATAGTCTTTTGACGGATGGTTGTTTTGCAGGCAAAGTCACCTATGAGATCATTAGATGAACTAAATGTCACTGAGGTACCATCAACTCCATATTTTCCATCTATCACAGAAAGGACGTGGAGTAACCTAAACAATGGAAATGGAGATCCTCTCACATGTTCCAGTCAACCCAAGACTGAGACTGCTGGTGTTTCTACAAATGCTGGTGGGGTCTACAAATGGTGATACTCTTGGTATGAGGAGACGACACCGGTGCTATGTAGTAACAGCTCGTGGCCACTCTTTTCTTTACCACCAGGTAAGATGTATATCCATTGTCTCTCTTGGTAGAACATGCCTATCAATTGTAGCCTCTTGATTAATATAGACAGTAATAGCTGTCCTCACTCACCTCCTATGTGAAACTTAAAAATGAGAAGCAAATCTATTTGATTTGACGACATTAAAGGATATTAAAGAGACGGAGTTGAGATACTCTTAATCTGTGTTGATTTATATAGTCTCTTTATGTTGTGCAGGTTCGACTGCTTGTAGGAGCACTTAAATGTGTAGGCATGGGAGAGTTTCTCTCTCCTTGTAGAGTTTACAGTTCTGGGGTTTGATAAAAATGTTTAAAAAGCTCCATTGGGGTTATCTATGGTTTTGATTCAGTTGAACGTATCATGAAGGCGAAGACAGTGACTGCAGTCAAACCCATGGCTCCTGCATGTGGTATGTATCTCGCGCGTGTCAAGTATGAATTTCCATGAGGATTCAATTTCGATTCATTTATGCAACAATGGGTGAGAAGTCACAGAATGGAAGCTCAGGACATAAGAGTTTCCGAGTTCTGATGTAGATGCAAGAGCTTCCACTAGAGATCCCGACTCCTTGAGTTATGAATCTAGTGAACTGGAAATATTGATTTATGGATCAACTATGACTTTCATTATGAAAGTTTTGATCTCCTTTTCATTCATTCATTCTATTGGGCTATAATATATTTAGCTAGATACGAGCCCATCAGATATAGGAAATATTGATGTGTATATATATTATTGTACATTGATGAATAAACACAACATAGTTTACACATAATTTCATGGTATCAGAGAATCAAAATCCTTTGACCTATTGAAACCGCCGATAGCTTCTAGCTCCGCCGCCGCCGTTTTTTTTATCTTCTTTTCTTCATTGCCGCCGTGAAAGACATCATGTCTGCCGATATCACCGCCGCGCCAACACCTACCTCTGCACCTAATCCGTATTCGCTAAACGCATCGGATAACCCAGGTGCCTTGATTTCTTCTGTCATCTTAAGAGAAGACAATTACCCTGAATTGGCTACTGAGCGGAGGAACTCTCTTCAGGCGAAACAAAAGCTCGGTTTCATTGATGGATCCATCAAGAGACCCGAAACCGACCCTGAGTTGAGTATGTGGCTCGCCGCTAATTCAATGATTATCGGTTGGATTCGTACTACCATTGACCCGAATATCCGCTCCACCGCCTCGTTCGTCGCTGAAGCTTCCAGTCGTTGGGAAAGTTTGCGTGTTCGCTTCTCTGTCGGAAACGGTGTACGTAAGCAAGTTGTCAAAGATGAAATCGCATTGTGTAAACAGGATGGACAATCGATCTTGGAATATTATGGACGATTGTCCAAACTATGGGAAGAACTTCAGAATTACAAAACAGGTCGCGTTTGCAAGTGCGACGCATCTACCGATATCGCCAAGGAATGAGAGGATGATCAAGTTCATCAATTCCTCTTTGGACTTGATCTTCCTCGCTTCAGCAACATCCGTTCGACGATCACCGGTGAAGATCCCCTTCCGAGTCTCAATCAAGTGTATTCAAGGTTGATTCGAGAGGAACATAATCTTAACATTCCTCGCTCAAAAGACACTGCCAAAACAGACGCCATTGGATTCACCGTGAAGACAGCACCACCACAACACGTTGCCGCCGTCTCCACGCCACGATTTCGTGATCGTTCGAGTCTCTCTTTCACTCACTGCCATCGCCAAGGACACGAGGTCACAGAGTGTTTCTTAGTTCACGGTTATCCGGAGTGGTACTACCACCAAAATCGCGGTGCTCGGCCTGGAAACGCCACGGTCGTTCCTAAACCGGTTCAGCGTGGAGGTCGTGGAAGGGGAAGAGCAAACAATGCTCGGGTTACAACGGAAGGTGACAATGGAAACGATCAGATTTCTCACTGATATGCTCAAATTAATACCCTAAAAGTACTAAAGCAATAGTTATAGTATAGCTAGGGGTAGAACCACAAAGACTCACAGAGATGCACAATAGATTGTATAGTATCGAATTAAGCTAAGCCAAAAGATGTAATTGAAATCAGTGCAGAAATTAAAAGAGTTGTAATTCAATTGGAGGAAATATAGGCTCAGGGTATTTCTCAGGAAATCAATGAATGCAGACTAACTAACTAACATGATTCAGATTACGCACTGTTCTTGAACTCAAATCACTAAGCTATAATTAACCAACTGTCGTTGCGAGAATTATCGAAATCTAAATCCTAGGAATTCCAAATCCCTTTGCGAATCCTAAAGTCTAAATCAGCTTTAAAGTTCAGGTTTGATATGTTCACAAATCAATTCAACCAAATCTCTTTGCGAATAATCAATTTTCTCACCTAAGGTTCTATCAGGTAATTAATCGCACTGTCGTGCCTAATTAATTATCCTAAGATCTAAGTTCCAGATTCGTCAACCTAGAATTAGCTTTGAACACAACCTAAGGCGAAGAACTAATTCAGATGGTGAATCCTAATAAACTAATCAACCTAGCATTCAGAGAAAACCCTTATGAGAACCCTGAACCTAAAGTAGATCTACTCAGACATGGAGAATGAAACAATCAACATAACTGAATAAATCATCAAAGAAAATAGAAAGAGTAACAAGAGGTTTTGAGATCTGATCTCGGACGAATGGAGATTCAGATTTGTCTCTCTCAAACCAAAGTAAAATAATGCGTACAAAAATAAAGCATAGCCTAAAAAGTGGCTGTAAAATCCCTATAAATAACCTAAAACACGAATTGGGGCTTCTTGTAATTATTAAAGACTTCTGGACCAAGTTGCAATTCTTCAACTCTTCATTAAAGTCGCGGGTCGTGTCTGCTGTGATGGGTATCGATCGATACTAGCCAGTATCGATCGATACAAAGGCTTCATATCGGGTTCTCAGCAACACGAACTTCTGCTTTGCTCCAAATGCTCCAGAAAGCTCCAATAATTCCAATTATGCTCCAAACATGCTAAGACCTGTAAAAGACTCTAAAAGACTACAAAACACTAGAATGACTCTATAAAAAGGAATTATATCATGGTCTAAACAGGGTAAAAACCATGATATATCAACTTCCCCAGACTTAGCATTTGCTTGCCCTCAAGCAAATAGAAGACTAAACCAGAGAAAGAGGTTTGAAAAGGCGGAGACTCACCTGTTTAGGAACCATCGCAGAGATCTTTTTCCCAAGCACCCAAATGTTACCTAGCCAGCTTTTTATATAACCACCATGTACTTCTCCGTGGACATTCGCAGCTTTTCCAGACTCCACACAAAATCTCGCAGCATTGTTCAAATAAAGCCCTCATCACCAGTTTCATCGCTACAGCCAATGTTCAAGAACCTTTTAGACTCTTTACCAGACAATATCATGACAAGGAACCACCCTTTTTCACACTTTTTGTATCAATTTCTCTCCCCCAGACTTATTTCATATTATGTTCTTTCTTTTCTTTTCAGCTTTTCATATACACATCAAGGTATGAGACGCGAGTATTGATGGTGTTAGCCACCAAATCCCCGGTTCTTCCCTCTCAATGTATCAAAGGATGTAGGCGAATAATGGCATCATAGGAAAATCCTAGCCTCGCTTCCAATCCTTTGTGTGGTCATTCCCTCTTAAGTAGAATAATGGGATCGATGGAAATTTTCCTAACCCTCTACTCATAAGGAAATCATTTCAATCTTTTATGCTTTTATTTATCAACTTATAACAGGGGAGAGAGATACCATAACTCTAAACACATGGGTTCCTTTATCAGATATGAATGATGAATCAAGCTCTAAAAACACTAACCACATTGATGAAGTGCAAAAATTGGCTCAGGCTTCAGAAGAACTTTGCTGGAGACATGGATGTTTTCTAGTCAACTGGTCAGTCCTTGGATTTTTCATTAGTCGATCTAGAACTGATCTTGCAACATTGTGCACTCAAAAACAAAATCAAATCAATAGGTTCAAGCACATGATCATCATCTCCAACAAGTTTTGACTCAATAAAACGATTTTTTTTATGACTTTAAGAAAAACAAAAACAATGTCAGCAGACACCTCCCCCAGACTTGAACAACACTGTCCCCAGTGTTATCTAGCCTAGAGTCAGTGAAAGAAAACAAAAGAACAGAATAAAATTGGGAAAAACAAGAAGTTACCTTGCTGGAACATAGAGTATCGACCGACACACAGCCTGTATCGATCGACACACAGCCTGTATCGATCGCTACATGCTTAAGTCGACACAAAAATTCATCATTGCCCACAGGGTATCGACCGATACCAACAGGGTATACCCGGGCGATTTCGTCAAGGCCAGTTCAGCTTCTCCTCGTTTGCTCCAATCTGATTCACTCAAGACACAAAAACGAAAAATAAAAGAAATAAAAGACTCACCAGTGGGTTGCCTCCCACCAAGCGCTCGTTTAACGTCAATAGCTTGACTGTAACGCCCTTCAGGCTGGATAAGAGTGAGAGCTTGCACCAAAACAGGCTCCACAACTTGACATTGCTAGCTTGAGAGTTCTGCTCATCATGCTGTCTACAAACTCCTTTCCTTTCTCTTTCAGCTCCGAAGTTAGAAAAACTCTAGCCTTAGAGAATGGCTTCGAAGCTCCTTTGCACTTGACCTTATACTCAATCGAATTCCCATCACTCTTCTGAGGGATTAAAGTGACATGGGGATTCTCGACTTTTTTGCTCTTGGCCTTCTTCTTCTTTGTTGCCTTAGCCTTCTTGACAACTTTCTTGAGGACGCTGGGCGGTTCAGCTGAAATGTCTGTGATAGTAGGCACGTCAGGAGGTTCTTCCAAAGGCTCTGATATCAACGTCGCTCCTATTACAGCATCGATGCAAGAGATACGTGTGGGAGTTCCTCTAGGGATGGCTTTGTAGTACACCTCCTTGTCAATGTATGAGAATGAGATGTGCTTGTTGGGTGTGTCCATAATGGCACCAACTGTAGCCTTGAACGGTCTTCCGAGAATCAACTGCGTACGAGATTTTTCATTCATCTCTACAACCTGAAAATCAGTAGGAACCAAGCAGTCTCTTATTGTGATAATCAAATCAGCGATTGCCCCATATGGAAGAGAGGTGGAATCATTCGCGAACGTGATAGATGTCTTTGGAGGTTGAATGTCAGCTCCCAATCTCTCTGCAATTGCCCTGGACATGACATTGACGCAGGCTCCTGAGTCAACGAGAGACTCTTTAAATTCAACTCCAGAGATAGAGCATGGAACTGAGAATACCCCTGGGTCTTCCCTCTTAGTCAACTGTCTTAGTGGAGGTGTACCTCTAGCCTTAATGAAGAGTGCCTTAATCTCTTCTTCAGTTTCTCTGCAATCTTTGAAGTGACTTAGCAGAGGCCAGCCCTCTAGAGCTTCTTCAAAAGTGAACGAGTGGGGTATCCTTCGTACCCTCTTCTCAAAGCCATGAAGCTGCTTTGGAGTGATAGGATCTCTGAGGTGTCGAGGAATATAATTCAGCTTCTTGGGCTTGCGAACTCTTTCTTCGATCAACTCAGGTGTTTTCACAGTTTCTGGCTCGTTCTGCGAGGGGTATCGATCGACACCAGGTAGGGTATCGATCGATACTAGTGCAGTTGAATCGTCCCTGGCAGATACATCATCATCAGAAAGAAGCTCCATATTCTGCTTATCCAGCAAATACTTGCATCTAGCGTCCTCCCATTCCTTCCTTGTCAGCTTAGGATTTATAGGATACGGCATCTTGGGTTTATACACTACAAAAAAAGTGAATATTGTTACAAAATAATTGTGACTACTTTATTTGGTAACAATTTTGTGACGGAATTCATACGAATCCGTGACGAAATTATTTAGTCATAAAAGCATTACCACTTCGTCATAAAATTGTGACCAAATTGAAGGTAATAAACTTCTGTCACAAATAGAGACATAATTGTTACAAAATATATTGTCATAAATATTGTTACGAATTTGCGACCAAATCGAGTAACTAAATTATACTATTTTTATGACTAAACTGAAGTCACTTATAGCTACACATATTTTGTAAATAAATCGTCACATATATCTAAGATAATTCATCTTCTAAAACACAAGTCACTTCACCAATTACAAGTTGACATGTGGCAAAGCAACAAAACAAAAAAAATTAACGTAAACGTTTTATAATAAAAGTAAGTAATTGTCCTCCAAAAAATATCCAATTACTCTCCCATATCTACACGATCTCGAAGAACTCCAGTAACTACCATATATATTTATGGTGTGTTTCAACGATTGTAAATTTCAAACTTTCATTTTTTCATTTGCTAATATCAACTGAGACCACAAAATTATTTTTCCGATTCAAGGTAAAGATCACAATCTTCTTCCTCCATTTAATTTTATCGCTTTCAATAATTTAAAAGTAACCACGTATGTACGTTAATCTAATTCTTTTCCACAGTCTCCAGCTCAGGAAATTATTACTTTATTATTTTCAATCGATTTTCTATGACAAGTTGACCAAAGAGTCTCCTTCCATCGCCATACACACTAATGTACGTACTACCATTGATGCCTTAGTAGGTAGCCGACTAGCCGCACCCAAAAATGTTTTTATTTATTTCATGGATTTATTTCTTTTTTGTTTTCAGGAAATTATCACTTACAAAATTCCCCTAACAATAATCTTCGGAGAACAAAAAGAAAGGAGACGAGGCAACGGGTGTTATGTCGAAGATCTGATATGCACTCCGACGGCTACCGCATAACAAAATCATTAAATTCCTTCATATGATTATTTTAAAAGGTTTTTATACCGTTTACCGTACATTTTAGCATTTCACATGGCAATCCCACCTATAATTTCGTATTTGTATATTGTCTGGACTAAAATGATATATATTTTTTGTTTTGGATTAATATAATTTTGAAAACGACGAAAATCATTCGGCATTTACCTCCAATATAAATTTTGAACCGTACGTAGTACGGAGTATAATATAAATCAAATAATGACAATTCACTACAAGAAAAGTTGCCTATTGCCAGAATTTTGCCACAAAATGTTCGTGGTAATTATTTTTTACCACAAATTTACCACAAAAAATGATTTTTAAAATTTTGTTGCGCTTTGTGGCAAATTCGTGTCAAATTTGCCACGTTGAAAAATATTGTGGTATTTCATGGCAAATTGTGCCACAAATTGCCACAAAACGTTCGTGTCAATATTTGCCACAAATTATTAGAATTTTGTCCCTGTCAAATTTGCCATGACACAATAAATGTGACAATTTATGGCGATTTTGCCACAGAATTATGGATTTGCCACATATTTAATGAGATAACCACGGATTTGCCACAAATATATTTGTGGCTTTACGAAAATATAAATCATAAACTCTAAACCCCAAACACAAACCCTAACCATTAATCATAAACTCTAAATATTAAATTGTAAACTAGATCTTACACATTAACATCAAATATTATACAAAAAATCTAACATTTCAAAAATTTTCAAATATAGTCATTTTATAAATCATAAATTCTAAACCCCAACCACAAACCCTAAACCTTAATCATAAACTTAAAATCTTAAATTGTAAACTAGATCTTACACATAAATATCAAATAATATACAAAATATTCAACACTTACAAATTTTTTTAAATATAATCATCTTATAAATCATAAATTCTAAACCCCAAACACAAACACTTAACCCTAAACCTCTAACCATTATCATAAACTATAAATCTTAAATTGTAAACTAGATTTTACAAATAAATATCAAATAATATACAAAATATTCAACACTTATCCATAATCATAAACTGTAAATCTTAAATTGTAAACTATTACACATAAACTCAAACATTTCATCTTCTCTAAAATATTTCTCAAAGATTTTTTTTTATTAGATTTCTTTTGTAAGAAAAATGTTTCGAAATTTTTTTAGTTTGTTATTGATTTTAAGTTTAATTGTAATTTTTGTTTTTATTTATGGCATTTACATTGGAGAATTTACTCCAAAAGAACTTGCCATAAATATTATTATGATCCTTTATGCTCTATTTTTCTTTGTAATTGCTTTAAATATTTTTGTAAACTGTTTCTAAAAAATAAAATAAAATTATGTTTGTAATAATACTACTAATAATCTACATCAAAATGCAAAAAAAGATACTTGATTTTCATTGGTTACTTCATAATCACAAGGATTGAGATCATCAACCGTGGATTGGTTTAATCCAACGGACAAGGATCAAAATTGCTTTATTATTATTTTATTATTTTAATTGTGTTTATGTTTCTCTCTCTCCTTACCACGAATGCATGATAGTGTTTTTTAATTGTGTTTATTTTTTTAATTGTGTTTATGTTTTTCTCTCTCTTTCGTCTTCTTCTTCTTATACTTCTTCTCTTCCTTTTTTAATTGAATTTATCTAACTCTTTTTTTTGTTTTCCAGATCAAAATGCTGTCAACGGAGGAGGAGGAGACGAGAACACGACGGCGCCGGCGAGGACAGTGCCGATGCGCCGCTCCAACGGATTCGTGCCTCGCGTCGACGGTGGTTCGTGGTGGTTGCTTCCCGGTGACCTAAGCCAGACAGAGGAACTCGCGAGTCAGGCTGAGCTCGGGATGCAGGCGGAGGAGCAGATCTTGGCCATGGAGGGTGATCGGCGCGGGCGATGGAGGAGAAGATCCAAGATCTTTTTTCATTCTTTTTTTCCCAAACGAGCGCTTGAAATTTTTCTTTTTTTTTGTTTTTTTTTCTTTTTCTATATAAAAATCGATTTGTTTATTAATAATAATAATATATTATTTTGGTTAATAATATATTTTTTGTGACAATGGTGATTATTTCTTATAATGTAGTCACTAATTGTGATGGAGTTTGTGATATTATTGTGGTCACAATTTGGAATGGATCATTGATATAAATATTGTAATAATTTGTGATACAAATGTGACTATTTTTTGTCACATTTTGTAAATTAATTGTGATAGTATCGTTTGTCACGAATTGTGTTGTTTCTATGACTATAAATTAGTCACGAATTGTGATGAGATTTGTGACATTATTTTGGTCATAACTTATGACAAATCAATGACTAAAATATAGTAACAATTGGTGATAAATATGTGACAATCTTTTTCGGCACAAATTATTTTAATGTCGTCACAAGTGGTGACGAAATGTTACGTTATTATTCGTAACAAAAGTTTGTTACGTTTTTTGAGACGAAATTGATTTGTGACGGTTTTATTGTGATGTTTTAGAAATTGTGACATTTTCGTCACAATATAAATTTTGTGACGAAATATTTATATATTGTGACATAAAATATTGTAACAATATTTACTTTTTTTTTGTAGTGATACACCCTCTCCTTGACAATCTCAGGCTTCTTCTCAACCTGCTCCTCAGTATCGATCGACACAGAAGGAGTATCGATCGATACTTGTGATTTTGGATCCTCTCGTGCAAGTGTCTGGACTGGTGTCGATCGATACATTGGAGTATCGATCGATGCCTTGGCGATTTCAGGATCCTCATCGAAATTTTCTGCACTTGAGGAGATCGCATTGACGTGTGCTCTTGGATTTTCAGTTCTCCCTGGAAGAAAACCTTCCTGCCTCTTTACAGTTGCTGCTGTTTGAGCAACATGAGTTTCCAGCTTCTTCTGGGAGAGACTGATGGCTTCGATTTTTCCATTCAGATCCATGTAAAGCGAGTCAAACTTCCCATTGAAATCCCCCTGCAACTTCTCTTGTCCTCGAAGAAGCTGTTCCATCATGAATTCCATCTTATTGTCTGTGGACTTTGGAGAGATGGGCTGGTACGAAGAGTTCCCGTAATTTTGAGTGTTGTTACTGAAGTTCCGATTGTTGTTGTACACAAATTGCTGACCCTGAAATCCAGAACCACCAACGTAGTTACAATCTTCCATTTCATCTCCACCGATATTATTGACTCCATCAGCAAAGTGCACAGTCTTCTTCGACTTCCCAAGCAAAATATCCAGCTTCGCTTGAACTTCAGCAATCTGAGACCCATCAATTCTTGCAGCTTGCTTCTTCCTCTCGAAATCAGCATTCTTGTTGCTATTGCTAGACGCCAAGTTCTCAATCAGCACGACTGCATCATTTGGATACCTGGTGTTGAAGTTCCCATTACTCGCACTATCCAAAGCCATCTGGTACCTCCAATCGATCCCTCTGTAGAAGGTGCCCAGCAGCTGAACTTGATTGAACCCATGGTGCGGACAATCTCTCTGATATGATTTGAAGGGAATCCAAGCAGCCTTGAGTCCTTCTGCAGGACCTTGAGAAAATTGGGAAATTTTGTTCCTGAGCTCTTCGGATCTCGCATCATCATAGAAGTTGCACAGGAATGCATTCTTCGTCTCATCCCATATAGTTAGCGAACCAGGAGCTAACTGCTTCAGCCAATAAGCAGCATCCCCACTAAGAGAATACGGGAAGAGTTTGCTGAAAAGGAACTCATTGGGCACTCCATTGTACTTCATACCAGTGACCAAATCCTCGAACCTCTCGATATGATCCATAGGGTGTTCATGAGGTAGGCCATGGAAAGGACTCTGACTCACGAGAGCATAATACGCAGGCTTCAGCTCGAAGTCGTTCCTCTGAAAAATTGGGATGCGAATCGCAGATCGATTGGCATAGAACTGATCAGGTCTGTTGTGCTCGCCAAGTGTCCTAGCTCGATCACCTGCAGCATTCCCAATGTTGGCGCGCCCAGCTGGCGCGACAATCTTAACTACAGCAGCAGGGACAACGACGTTTCAGCTTCATCAAGTCGCTGCCCTCCTTCATTGCACACATGACCCTCTTGGTCTCTCGGAGCTCCAGCTTCATCAGCTCTTAAAACCACTGGGTTGTTCATCCCTGATGTTTGCTTTGTTTTTCTGTTTGTGCGTTCCACAAGCGCTAGCTGTTCCAGTGACAGTTCAACTAGCTGAGTGCTATTGTTGCTTCTGGTTTCACGAACAGGCATACACCTGAAAACAAAAAACTAGACAAGGCACGTAAGTAACTAAAAAAAATATGTTGCGTATCGATCGATACCAAGTGGTGTCGATCGATATCAACAAAAGAAGACGACGAGTATCGACCGATACTACAGAGTATCGATCGATACCGACGAACTTAGTCAAAATTCTCAACTAAAATCTAATGGCTAATTGAGTCCCCGGCAACGGCGCCAAATTTGATATGCTAAAATTAATACCGTAAAAGTACTAAAGCAGTAGTTATAGTATAGCTAGGGGTCGAACCACAAAGACTCACAGAGATGCACAATAGATTGTATAGTATCGAATTAAGCTAAGCCAAGAGATGTAATTAAAAGCAGTGCAGAAATTAAAAGAGTTGTAATTCAATTGGAGGAAATATAGGCTAAGGGTCTTTCTCAGGAAATCAATGAATGCAGACTAACTAACTAACAGGATTCAGATTACGCACTGTTCTTGAACTCAAATCACTAAGCTATAATTAACCAACTGTCGTTGCGAGAATTATCGAAATCTAAATCCTAGGAATTCCAAATCCCTTTGCGAATCCTAAAGTCTAAATCAGCTTTAAAGTTCAGGTTTGATATGTTCACAAATCAATTCAACCAAATCTCTTTGCGAATAATCAATTTTCTCACCTAAGGTTCTATCAGGTAATTAATCGCACTGTCGTGCCTAATTAATTATCCTAAGATCTAAGTTCCAGATTCGTCAACCTAGAATTAGCTTTGAACACAACCTAAGGCGAAGAACTAATTCAGATGGTGAATCCTAATAAACTAATCAACCTAGCATTCAGAGAAAACCGTTATGAGAACCCTGAACCTAAAGTAGATCTACTCAGACATGGAGAATGAAACAATCAACATAACTGAATAAATCATCAAAGAAAATAGAAAGAGTAACAAGAGGTTTTGAGATCTGATCTCAGACGAATGGAGATTCAGATTTGTCTCTCTCAAACCAAAGTAAAATAATGCGTACAAAAATAAAGCATAGCCTAAAAAGTGGCTGTAAAATCCCTATAAATAACCTAAAACACGAATTGGGGCTTCTTGTAATTATTAAAGACTTCTGGACCAAGTTGCGATTCTTCAACTCTTCATTAAAGTCGCGGGTCGTGTCTGCTGTGATGGGTATCGATCGATACTAGCCAGTATTGATCGATACCAAGGCTTCATATCGGGTTCTCAGCAACACTAACTTCTGCTTTGCTCCAAATGCTCTAGAAAGCTCCAATAATTTCAATTATGCTCCAAACGTGCTAAGACCTGTAAAAGACTCTAAAAGACTACAAAACACTAGAAAGACTCTATAAAAAGGACTTATATCATGGCCTAAACAGGGTAAAAACAATGATATATCACTCACCTAATCCAGCTTCTTCAAGCTCAACGCTCCAACACAAATTCTGAAAAATTATCTGGTAAAACTCATCTTACCGACGTTATTATTGATACTGGTGCCTCACACCATATGACTGGAGATATCTCTCTTTTGGTGGACGTGCTGGATATTGCTCCTTCTGATGTATCATTCCCCAATGGGAATCACTCTCGCGCCACAAAGCGTGGCTCACTCTCTCTAAGCTCCGCCTATATGCTTAATGGCGTTCTCTTTGTCCCAGATTTTGATTGCACATTGATTTCTGTCTCCAAATTGTTGCGACAAACAGGCTGCATTGCTGGTTTTACTGATACTTTGTGCTTCTTGCAGGACCGTTTTTCGAGGACTTTGATTGGAGCGGGTGAAGAGCGTGAAGGAGTGTACTATTTTAGTGGGGTCTTGGCTGCACGTGTCAAAATAGCTTAGAAGGCAACTACATCTTCAGGAGTCTTGTGGCATCGTAGACTAGGTGGTGCGATCCTACCACTACAAGAAAACTGTCTATTTCCAACGAAATTTTACGACCGTTTTAAATCGATGTAACTTTACGCCGACTTTACGACGAATTTACGACGAAATATGTGTTCGATGTAAAATCGTCGTAAATATGTGTCATCGTAATTTCGATGTAAATTTACGACTAGTTTACGACGACATTACGACGACAACTTAATTCGTCGTAATATCGTCGTAAAATTACATCGATATTACGACGAATATTTCTTCTATATATTACGTTGATATTACGACGATTTGACGTCACATGTTCCCGGTTAGGTAGACCATGTTTTTTAATAGGTCCACCTACTAAATTTACATCGAATTTACATCGTAAAATTCGTCGTAAATCCGTTGGAAAATCGTTGGTAATTCTGAAAAAATTTCTATAAATACAGCGTAACTTCAAACTAAAGAATCAAAAAAAAAAAAAACAAACAGAAAAAAAAATATATATATATATATATATAAATGTCTATATACGAACTACGAAAATGGATGTATACGCAAAAGGATTCAGAGGGAGATTTGACGGAAGAATTCAAAGAAGGGCTTGAAATATTCATGTATCAGGCGGGAAATATGCAAACAACCCTGGAAAGTGGTAAGATGTTATGTTCTTGTCGTAAATGCAAGAATACGAGATATATGTTTATTGAGACGGTGTGGAAGCATTTACTAAATAGAGGGTTTATGCCGCAATATTATGTTTGGTATCAACATGGAGAGGGTTTTGAAAGAACTCAAGCATTAACGGATAGTAGTAGTAATTATCAAGGTCAAGTAGAATCAAATTATCAAGGTAGTTATGATCATGGTCAACATCAATTTGATCAGGGTGCAGATCATGATAGGATGCATGCCATGGTTAATGATGCATTTCATGAAACAAATGCTGATAATAGTACTGTTGAGGAACCCAACGTAGATGCGAAGCGATTTTATGATATGCTAGACGCTGCAAACCAGCCACTCTACGATGGATGTAGGGAAGGTCAGTCTAAATTGTCGTTAGCTGCTAGGATGATGACAATTAAAACTGATCATAACTTAGCTGAGGTTTGCATGGATGATTGGGCTGATCTTATTAAAGAGTATTTGCCAGAGGATAATTTGGCTGCCGAAACATACTATGAGATACAGAAGTTGGTGTTTAGTCTTGGGTTGCCTTCTGAGATGATAGATGTATGTGTTGACAATTGTATGCTTTTTGGAAAGATGATGATAAGCTGCAGGAATGTCGATTTTTCCAAAAACCAAGATTTAGGCCCCAAACAACTGGGCGTAAAAAGATACCATACCAACGGATGTGGTATCTTCCTATAACTGATAGGTTGAAACGATTGTATCAATCTGAAAGGACAGCTGCATCGATGAGGTGGCATGCAGAACATTCACAGAGAGAAGGAGAAGTGACTCACCCGTCAGATGCAAAAGCTTGGAAACACTTTAACACGGTACACCTTGATTTTGCTAACTCTAAGCGAAATGTGTATCTTGGTCTTTGCACTGATGGATTTAGTCCAAGCGAAATGTGTATCTTGGTCAGCAACTCCCGTCATCTTCTGCGACACAGTCCGCTGTTCCGGATTCTTTTTCCGGACCAGCGCCGCCTCTAGATGCAGTTGCTCGACCGCCGTTGTTGTATGCAGGATTGACGGTCGAAGATATTTTGCAGTCGCTGGGGCATGATTCTTTAGACCGGTTAGATCCGCGACGGATTCCGAATACTTTTTGGTACGTACCTAAAATTTTTTTTTTTTAATTACATTATGAATTTGTTTTTTTTACTAATATTTTTTGTTTTATTTCTCAGGTTTAAGGAAGATAACAAAGTTGGACGGAGTGTGGCTGACACCATTAAAGCCTATTTCATGGAGCCTCACCGCAATTGGTCTTCGGTTCCGGAAGACGTTGTCGAGACATGGTTTAAATGTTTCGCGGTAAATTTTTTTTTTTTTAATTCAATATTATTTTGGAGAATTCTTTATCTTTAATATATCGTTTCTAATTATTATTTTTTTTTATAGCAAAAATGGCATTGGGACGTTACGATCAACGAGACGGTGAAAGCGGAATTCAAAAAGAAGGGAAAATTGCGGCTCAACAATACCATTTCCGATTGGAAGAGGAAGTGGGAGGTTAAAGGCGATCATGGAAAGCCGCCATACATGTCTTCCGATGTTTGGAACGGCTTGACGGCATACTGGAGAGATCCACATGCGCAGCAAGTGGCCGCTAAGTGTTCGGCTTCTCGAAACACTATGGGTCCAGACGGTCTTCCAGCGCTTATGCCTCATATGTCGGGTCAAACATCTTTTGCGGGAAGACGCCTTCAAATGGTAATAATTTTTTCCCTTATAATTTTATTTATGTAATTTTAATTTGTTATTAATTTATATTATCCATCAACGTTTTCATTTCTTTTTTAATGTCTTTTTTGTTAGGCAAATGGAGGCGAACTTCCTCCAATGACCCGAGTTTTTGCGGAAACTCACAAGAAAAAAGACGGATCTTTTGTAGATCCTCGAGCTGAGGCAATCTACAATGACGCGCATGCAAGGATCGGCGAGCGTCAAACTCAGCTTTCTCAGCAGCTATCACCTGGCGGTAGTTCGGTCCAATCCACTGCGACTTTGACGGTTGCCCAGATGGACGACATATACGCAGAGGTACTTTTACGGTTTTTTTTTTACAAATGTTAATGTTTTTTATACAATTTATTAAATTTTTCGTTTCTTTTTTAAAAGGTTGCCCCGAAGAAAAAGGGCAGAGTTTTAGGGATGGGATCGATCGTAGATAGTGCCGCCGCGTCGTCCCGTCGTCAGCTTTTCGACGATCCGGTTATTTTGCGGACGGAGTTAAACAACGCCAACTCCGAGATCAACAATTTGCGGGCGAAGCAGGTGATATACGATGAGAAGATCCAAGGATACGATCAAACGATCCTAGGATACAATAAAACAATCCAAGGATACAACACTCTCTTCGATTTTATTGCCCTGAGTAACCCGGATTTGGCGGCTGCACTAAGGCAGCAGGGAGGATCGACATCGGGCCAGCCAACTGATCCGCTCGCGCAAGAACGAGCGAATATGGAGCAGAATGGATCAGACGACGAACTTTTTGATAATTTACGTTTTTCGGCTAGGAATTAGTTTGTAATAAAAAATTTATTTTGTATTTTAAATTTTATTTTATATTTTGAATTTATTTATAAAATTTAATTTTTAAATATAATTTTTTAATATAATTTTTAAATTTTTTTAAAATTTTATTTAATTTATATAAAATAATTTAAATTACGACGAATTTACATCGAATATTTTAAATCGATTTTACATCGTTCCATAATTTACATCGATTTTACATCAATAGTTTTACATCGATTTTACATCGTTCATAAGTTACGACGAATTTACATCGAATATTTTACATCGATTTACCAACGTATTTACATCTACATATTACGACGAATTTACGACGAATTCTTAAAAACAGAAATTTTATAATTCGTTGTAAATTCGATGTAATAATGTTTAATCATATTACGACGCATTTACGACGAATTTTCAGAAAAAAATTGTATAATTCGATGTAAAATCGATGTAAATTTTTATCGTTATATCGATGTATAATCGATGTAACATATTCGTCGTAAAATCGATGTAACATATTCGTCGTACATTCGATGTAAATATACAACGATTTTACGACGAATATATTACATCGATTTTACGACGATTTTTTGTCCTCCTTAATATTACGACCAATTTACGACGATTTGCGATTAACGACGATCAAATTACGACGAATTGTTAATTGTCGCTAATCCGTCGTAAATCAAGTTTTACGACCGATTTACGACGATTATGTTTGTTGTAAAAAGACAGTTTTCTTGTAGTGTACGGAAGAACCCAACGATGCGGCACTCTAAGGGTGGTAACGGTTAATCCTTGACTCCTTAAAACCGTGAAGCAAGATCCTAAGGTATATTAAACCTTAGTCCTAAAACTTACTTAGGACGATTCCAACGAACGAGGCGGTGAACTCCTTGGCTAATAAACTCGCGGAGCTAGATCTTAAGGTACATGAAACCTTAATCCCCAAACTCACTTAGAGACGAATCTACAAACTCAGGATAAGGAATGGTTGCGTTAAGTGTTGATGAAGAACACTTAATAAACCGAAAGATTCGCTTGGCTAAACTCACCAAGAAAATCGAAAAGTTCATAAGGAACAAAAGAGAATGCTCTCTAAAAGAAGAAAAGATATTTATGATTGATGATTTGAAATGAGAGATTACATGAGTTTATATAGAGAAAGAAGTGGAGAAAAACAAGGGAGAAAATGTGGAAAACAATGCCTAGGGAAGTAGCAAAGACTAATAAAAGGTTGGACTAAACCCTTTGACTACTTTGACTTATTAAATGGCTTGTTGAATGCCCCTTGAACTTCTTGGTCGAAATTGCTCTTCCCATGGAAGAAGTTGGGCCAAAAAGTTGGTGTAATCCCAATGCCTCATTAAAACCCCTCATGGAAAACCCATTGGGACAAAACCATGAGTAGAAAAATGAGTACATCAAACCTACACCTTGGGCCGAACCTCAATCTCCATGTTGAGCCAAGATCATGTTGAAAACGTGATGTGGTTGATGATCGTCTTGCTTGGTCCAAACGTCCTCGAGTAAACTACGAACAGCTCCGTTAAGTCTTCGAGACGTTTCCCGGGTCATGGGACCAACAAGAATATCCAAAGGATCCTCGGCAATAATCTCCGGTTCAAGCTCAAGTTCCGTGATGCTTTCCATGCTCGCGTCAACCCCTCCCTCTTGAAAAGGATTTGACCTCAAATCCGCATCATCTGCCACAAAGGGAACTAAATCAGAAACGTTGAAGCTTGAATTCACGTTATACTTACCTTGAAGATCAAGTCGGTAAGCATTGTCGGCGATCTGTTGTACTATCTCGAATGGACCATCAATCTTTGGCATAAGTTTTGATTTCCTTGCTTCCGGGAAGCGTTCTTTCCTTAAGTGAAGCCACACTTTGTCGCCCACGTTGAAGACGAGTTTGCGCCTTCCTTTGTTGGCTTTCCTTGCATATTGCTTGGTCTTCTCCTCAATGTTTAGCCGAGCCTTTTCATGGATCTGCTTGACAAGGTCAGATTTCTTTTTCCCGTCCATACTAACTCTTTCACTCAAAGGCAACGGGATTAGATCCACAGGAGATAATGGGTTAAAGCCGTAAACAATTTGAAAAGGAGAAAACTTTGTAGCCGAATGAATGGAATGATTGTATGCAAATTCAACATGTGGTAAACAATCTTCCCAAGTTTTCAATTTCCTCTTAATCAAAGCACGCAAAAGAGTGGACAAGGTTCGATTAACTACTTCCGTTTGACCATCGGTTTGGGGGTGACAAGTGGTTGAAAACAACAACTTAGTACCTAGCTTAGACCAAAGAGTCTTCCAAAAGTAGCTCAGAAATTTCGTGTCCCTATCCGAAACAATAGTTCTAGGCATCCCATGCAAACGAACTATCTCCCTAAAGAACAAATCAGCTATATGTGATGCATCGTCCGTCTTGTGACATGCAATGAAATGAGCCATCTTCGAAAATCTACCAACCACAACAAAGATAGAATCCTTTCCAGTTCTATTCCTAGGAAAACCAAGCATGAAATCCATAGAAATATCATTCCAAGGATGAGTAGGAATGGGTAAAGGGGTATACAAACCGTGCGGTTGAACCTTGGACTTGGCCTGTTTGCAATTGACACACCTTCCGCAAATTCGTTCCACGTCCCTCCTCATGTGCGGCCAATGAAAGTGATCTAGCATCACTTGAAGTGTCTTGGCAACTCCAAAATGCCCCATCAAGCCGCCTCCGTGAGATTCCCTAACAAACAAATCTCTAAGAGAGCAATTAGGCACACACACAAACGGTTATCAAAGAAGAGGAAACCGTCTTGCCTATAGTAGCAACCTGAAGCAAACTTTTCACAAGCCTTATACACTTCTCCAAACTCAGTATCGGTCTCATAAAGCTCCTTAAGTTGTTCAAAGCCCAACAACTTAGCTTCCAAAGTAGAGAGTAAGACGTACCTTTGGGATAACGCATCCGCAACAATATTTTTCTTACCTTTCTTGTACTTGATAACGTAAGGGAATGTTTCTATGAACTCAACCCACCGAGCATGCCTCTTGTTGAGTTTCTGTTGGCCTTTCAAATGCTTGAGTGACTCGTTATCGGTGTGAATCACAAACTCCTTCGGCCATAAGTAGTGTTGCCACGTTTGCAAAGCCCGGACCAAAGCGTAAAGCTCATTGTCGTAAGTCGGGTAATTCAGTGTATCTCTTCCAAGTTTTTCACTGAAAAAGGCAATGGGTCTCTTGTCTTGCATCAAAACAGCTCCAATACCTACACCAGAAGCATCGCACTCGATATCAAAACGTTTTAAGAAAGTTAGACAAAGCTAAAAGGGGTGCGTTAATAAGCTTCTCTTTTAAGGATTGGAATGCCGCCTCTTGTGATTCGGCCCATTTAAATCCGATATCCTTCTTGATCACTTCGGTGAGTGGGGCGGCTGTGGTGCTAAATTCCTTCACAAAACGCCGATAGAAGCCGGCAAGGCCATGGAAGCTTCGGACTTCGCCAACCGTCTTTGGAGTAGGCCATTCACGGATTGCCTTCACCTTCTCTTCGTCAACCTTAATACCCTGTGCACTCACAACAAAGCCTAGAAAAACAAGATTATCTGTGAAAAACGTGCATTTCTTCAAGTTGGCAAAAAGTTGTTCTTTCCTAAGAACTTCTAGAACAGATTTCAAATGCCCTATATGATCATCTAGGTTTTTGCTAAAAGCTAAGATGTCATCAAAGTAAACAACCACGAAAATACCTATGAATGCTCTTAAGACATGATTCATTAATCTCATGAAAGTACTAGGCGCGTTGGTTAACCCAAAAGGCATCACAAGCCATTCATACAAACCATGCTTAGTTTTGAATGCCGTTTTCCACTCATCACCTTCCTTCATACAAATTTGGTGGTAACTGCTCTTAAGATATATCTTATAAAACACACATGAACCATGCAATTCGTCTAGCATGTCATCTAAGCGAGGGATAGGGTGGCGATACTTTACCGTGATGTTGTTGATTGCTCGTCAATCAACACACATGCGCCAAGTGCCGTCTTTTTTGGGCACAAGCAGAACTGGTACCGCGCACGGGCTCATGCTCTCTCGGATATGTCCCTTATCCATGAGCTCGCCAACTTGCCTTTGCAACTCCTTTTTCTCCACGGGATTGGTCTGATAAGCAGGTCGGTTCGGAAATGAAGCTCCGGGAACAAAGTCGATATGATGTTCTATTCCTCGAATAGGTGGTAAACCGTAAGGGCTTTCGTCGGGGAAAACATCATCGAAATCCTGCAAAAGAGAAATAATTTCGCTCGGAAGTTCCGGCTCAAGATCAGTTAAACTCAAAAGAGTTATTTTGTAAACAAACAAGAGCATTGGTGCATTAGAATATAGAGCCTTTTTGATCTCACCAGTCCTCACAAAGAAATTGGACTGCCTCACGGGTTTACTCTCACAGGCCTTTTCTTGGGTTTCTTTTCAGTGAGAAGTGTTTAGGGGATCGCTCAAAGTGTTTGTCTTTCGCTGCTCAAGGGACGATTGATCTTGGTAGATCTCTTGCGGTGTCAAAGGGACAAGAGTGATTTTCTTTCCTTTGAACTCGAACGTGTGCTTGTTGGTGTATCCGTCATGAACCACCTTGCGGTCATACTGCCACGGCCTACCCAAAAGAATGTGTCCCGCCTCCATGGGTAGCACATCGCACAACACTTCGTCTTCGTATTTACCAAGAGACAACAAAAACTTAACTTGCTTGGTTACCTTCAGGTTTTGATCATTCAACCACCTAAGGGAATAGGGTCGTGGATATCTAAGTGTTTGGAGCTTGAGTTTCTCCACCATGGTCGTGCTTGCCACGTTGGTACAACTCCCGCCATCAACGATAAGGCTGCAAACTTTGCCATTCACCACGCACCTTGTGTGAAACATATTCTCACGTTGCTCCTCCTCTTTACATTTTTTTTGCACCACTAGTGTCCTCCTTGTAACCAAAAGGTCTCCTCTTACCGCATATTCCTCGTGATCCTTTGGAGATTGGGTAGAATCTGATCCTTCCTCCTCGATCTCTATCTCGCAGTTCTCCTTGAGTATCATGGCTCTTTGGTTCAGACATTTATTGGCATAGTGACCCTTCCCATGGCACCTATAACACTCAATGTCACGATTTCTCAAGTTAGAACTCTCGGATTTACCTCGGTAGTTGTGGCTGGTAGCGATTGGTTTTCTCTCCAACTTCGGCCTCGAATCTGGTTTTGGCCTAAAGCTCGGCTTATCCTCCTTGATATAGCTTGGATTCGGGTTTGATCCAAAACTTGGGCGTGAAACGCTCTTTCTCTTGAGCTGCTACTCTACTAAGATCGCCTTATGCAACATTTCGTCAATGTTCGCATAACTTTGCATCTCGAGCAAATCTTGAATATCGCGGTTAAGGCCCGGCAGAAATCTTACCATGGTCGCATCTCCGTGCTCCTCGACGTCGGCTTTCATCATAAGCGCTTCCATTTCTTGGAAATAATTTTCCACGCTCTTATTGCCTTGGGCAAGTCGCCTCAACTTCTGATGTAGCTCGCGGTGATAGTGGCTGGGAACGAACCGTCTCGTCATGATCATAGTCATTTCGTCCCATGTGGCAACAGGACGCTCTCCATTGCGTCATCTATTGGTCACCAACGAATCCCACCAGTTAATAGCGTAATCATAAAACTCGGTTGCGGCTAACCTTATCTTTTTGTCCTCGGTGTAGTTTTGGAAATCGAAGACTAGCTCGATCTTCTTTTCCCATTCCAGAAAAGCATCTGGGTCATTCTTGCCGTAGAACTATGGAATTCTGAGTTTAAGTCCTCCGAGGTCATTTCGAACTTCCCTTTGTCTCGGCCTCCATTCGGATCCACTAGATGAGTGTCCATTTTGTAGATAGTAGTTATCCTCGCCATTTGGATATTGTCTCGCCCGTTCTCTCATCATCCTTCCCGGTTCCTCATGGTCATCATTGTTCACGGGATGGTTGACGGGATTTGCAATCACGGGATTAACGTTATTGGTGTTAGCGGCTCCCGCTACTTCTCCTTGCGCCGGTCGTTCTTCAAGTCGAAGCAACCTTTCTTTTATTATTCCCATCATCCGAGTAAGTTTTGTCATCATGGTTTGGACGTTAGGTGCGGGTGGGGTAGTTGTTCCGCCAGTTGTTCCGTCGTCCGACATCGTACCTCGCAAAATTAAGCAAACACGTTAGTAAAATTTCTCACAAGTGTTTCTCTCAAAGTGTTTCACTCCTCTACTCTCAAAAGGTCCTCACACAAAGAGATTCTCAAGGGTTCCTATAGAACTAATCGAAGTAACTCGATGCGAATTCCACAAGCAACCAAACGTTAAATCAAGTGTGAAAGATAGAAAGAAAAGAATGAAACAACCAGACTTCTTTATTTATTTATTTTGTTTTTTCGGAATTTTTTTTGATTAATGAAATATTTTATTTTATTTTTTTGTACTGGTCACGAAAATTACAAAAGAAAAGATAGAAAAGATAGAAGATGAATAGATAGAAAGATGATACGATAGATCATGTCTACCACCTTGGGCCGAACCTCAATCTCCATGTTGAGCCAAGATCATGTTGAAAATGTGATGTGGTTGATGATCGTCTTGCTTGGTCCAAACGTCCTCGAGTAAACTACGAACAGCTCCGTTAAGTCTTCGAGACGTTTCCCCAGGTCATGGGACCAATGGGAATATCCAAAGGATCCTCGGCAATAAGCTCTGGTTCAAGCTCAAGTTTCGTGATGCTTTCCATGCTCGCATCACTAGGACACCTACCTATCAAATTTTGGGGAGAAAGTATTCTCACCGCAACGCATTTGATTAATCGCACGTCTTCGTCAATCTTGAAAGGGAAAACTCCGTATGAACTTCTTTTTGGAAGTCGTCCATCGTATGACATGATTCGTACGTTTGGGTGTCTATGCTATGCTCACCATCGCGCTCGCGACAAAGATAAATTTGGTGCACGCAGTCGCAAATGCGTGTTCATGGGCTATCCCTACGGGAAAAGGGATGGCGCCTTTATGATCTCGACAAAGAACAATTCTTTGTTTCACGAGACGTTCACTTTCATGAAGATGTGTTTCCCTTTCGTTCCTCGGATCAGCGACTACCTACTCTTCCGCATCCCATTGCTGATGTCGTGGATGATGATTGGGTCTTTCCACCGGTCATTTTTTCTTCTCCTACACCGTTAGTGGAAGCTCCTACCGAGCTGGTCGTTACTGAGTTTACGCCATCACCTACGCCTATCGCAGCCGTTGACTCACTTCCGCTTCCTGTATCAGATTCGATTGCTGAGCCACGGTCTCCAGACTTACCTGAAGTGTTGGGCCGTGGTCATCGTGAGAATCGTCCTTCGATACTACTCAAAGATTTCGTCACTAAACATGTACACTCTCACTCCTCCATCGCTCTCTCACCCGGTCTCTCCAATTCAAACTCCTCGTCAACGGTTTCTGGTACAGTTCTCTATCCCATCACTAAGTATCTTACTGATTCTGGTTTCTCGGCAAACCATATTGCTTTTATGGATGCTGTTCTTGACAGCACAGAACCGAGCTACTTTCACGACGCCGTCAAGATCAAAGAATGGTGTGAAGCTATGCAAAAAGAAATAGTTGCACTCGAGGCCAATCATACATGGGATATCACGGACTTACCTCCCGGCAAGAAGGCCATTGGTAGTAAATGGGTTTACAAACTGAAGTTCAACGCCGATGGAACCTTAAAACGACATAAAGCTCGTCTGGTGGTGATGGTAAATCGACAGAAGGAGGGAACCGATTTTAATGAGACTTTTGCTCATGTCGCTAAGATGACAACAATTCGTTATCTTCTTAGTGTCGCAGCTGCAAAGGATTGGGAGGTGCATCAAATGGATGTCCATAATGCATTCTTACATGGCGATCTTAAAGAGGAGGTCTATATGAAACTTCCACCTGGATTTCAATCATCAGATCCGAATAAAGTTTGTCGTCTTCGTAAATCTTTATACGGCTTGAAACAAGCTCCTCGTTGTTGGTTTGCTAAGCTCTCCACAGCCCTCAAACAACTTGGATTTCGCCAAAGCTATCAAGACTACTCCTTGTTTTCCAGCAATCAAGGAGGCAACATATCACACGTTCTCGTGTACGTGGATGATTTTGTGGTCGCAGGAAATAATCTGGACGTCATTCAACGCTTCAAAGTTCAACTTAATAAGTGTTTTCATATGAAGGATCTAGAGAGGTTGAAATATTTTTTGGGTATCGAAGTATCCCGTGGGTCGGATGGTTTATATCTTTCTCAACGTAAGTACGCTCTCGACATCATTACTGAAGCTGGTCTCTTGGGAGCAAAACCCTCTGATGTTCCGATGGAACTTAACCATAAGCTTGCCTCAGCCACGGGTCCCGTGTTCTATAATCCAGAACGTTACTGTCGACTGGTTGGGCGTTTCATCTATTTGACCTTTACACGACTAGATTTGAGTTATGCTGTCCATATTCTTTCTCAGTTCATGTAAGCACCTCTGGTTGCTCATTGGGAGGCTGCCCATCGCCTTGTTCGATATCTCAATCATCCCCGGCGCAAGGGATTCTTCTTAGGTCCGATAGTGATCTTACAGTGACCGCTTACTGCGACTCGGATTGGGCTGCCTGTCCCCTAACCAGACGATCACTCTCGGCTTACATTGTCTACTTAGGCAACTCACCTATCTCGTGGAAAACGAAAAAGTAAACTACATTGTCTTGCTCATCAGCTGAGGCAGAATATCGTGCCATGGCGTACACTCTTAATGAACTAAAATGGCTAAAGGCACTTCTTCAAGATTTGGGTTTCGATCACCCTCATCCGATGAAGCTCTATTGTGACAGTCAAGCGGCTATTCACATTGCAGCAAACCCCGTGTTTCATGAGAGAACGAAACACATTGAATCTTATTCCCATCAAGTCCGAGATGTTGTGCAAGACGGTCTCATTACCACCGAACATGTATCGACGAAAGAACAAGTTGCAGATCTTTTTACTATAAGTCCTTACCTAGCCCGACATATGACTATTTGTTGTCCAAATTAGGTGTTCGTAATTACGTGCCACCAACTTTAGGTGGGGGGTATTGGGGTATAATATATTTAGCTAGATACGAGCCCATCAGATGTAGGAAATATTGATGTGTATATATATTATTGTACATCGATGAATAAACACAACACAGTTTACACATAATTTCACATTTCGTGACTTCCGTGTAAGTAGAAAACGAGATACAACGGAAGTTCAATTTGGTTTCAAATCGAACTGCAAAAATTGATAATAAAATTGAAATCAAATTAAATTTGATAAAATTGGTTTTATCTGAGACTGGAACGGTCTTCTTAGAGCATCAGCAACGGTTGGGATCTCAAGGGTGGGGATCTCAACATAAATTATTAATACTTTGAAAATAATTTAATTAAATAGTTAACTTTCCAATAAAAAAAAATAAATTTGAGCCAATACAAAAGCTACACATCAAAGGAGGGGTTCTCAGGTTTTTTTTTTTGGTGTCTCGTTTGAGAACCCCTTCTCTCTCTCTTGCTTTTACATTTTTTTTCATTTTTTTATTCACTAGACACCCTCTTAGACACCTTCTCAATTCCACCGATGTTGTTGCTCTTACTTCTACGTACGCAATTCACTAAACCAAAACATGTCTGAATGATGTGAACAGTGACATGCTTAGCTTTATTATATACTACTAGATTATCACCCGCGTCCCTGCGCGGAATAATTTTTTTATATAGATTTAATGTATGTTTTCAGATCCTGGAAAAACTGGGATCTAGACAACAATTCGGTCTGGATATAGCTCTAAAACCCAAAACTATAAAATCCGGTAAAACCCATAAAAACTCAGCAAATAACTGTGAACCAGACATAATCGTGGACCCGGACAGATCATGGTTCAATAAAAATTATAGTGCAATCAAAGAGTTTCCTTTATTGTTCTTATTGAGTCATTCTGATTTTACAATCTGGTAATTTATGATCTTCTTTCGTTTGTGTATCAACTAAAATAATAATTACTTTGTCAGTTAGACATATTTTTTTCAAACAGATCTTAGGGATTTATTAGTTTTCATAATTATATATATATATATATATATATATAATTGTTGATTGCGGCCGGACTGCATCGAACCGAGGTCAAAACACGGACCCGGTGACCCGAATGACTCTTGGTTTGTTTATCGGGTCGGATTTAAAAATTAATTTAATGTATTAAAATAAAATTATATAACATAATTTTTTATGATTTAAGTTAAAATCAGAAAATCATAATAGTATAGATTGCGGATGGAAAAAAACGCAGCACCGTCAGACGAATGAGAGAGTCTTACTTGCGAAGAATCAAAAATCCAAATTGAAAAAAACAAATCTGGTCTATATTCATTTATTTTTAATATATTAAACTAAAAAAATATCAAAAACCTTTTGTACGTTGTAAAATAAAATCTTTTAAACCACATATTTTCAACACCACCTCTCACTTGCAAAGATTTTCTGCATATATTATATTTAAATTTATATATTATCCTAAATTCCAAATTATATTTATTTTATATATTTATATTTGTAAAAATAAATTAGTATAATGTTAAAATAGTTTTCAAACAGTTTTTTTTTAAAATATGGAGTGTTTGAATTCAAATACTAAAAGTGCATTTGTTTTAATAGAATAGATGAAAGATGGTAATTTACAAAGTTTAAAACATAATTTTAATATAATTTTAAAAATGGAGGCCATTTAATATGACTCAAAATATATTTCAATTTAATTTTAAAAAACCAATGGGCAATACTACCTAAAATGGTGTCTTTTGAATATAATTATAAAAATATAAGAAAATGCGATAATTTATAAAGTTTTAAGACAATTTTTTTCTTTCCATTCACACAACAAATATTTTCTTCAAACTCTCGTAACCAAGGACTAGATTCTATCCCGTGCGTCCGCACATAAATTTTTATTTTTTTGTTTACCAAATTTTGTAATATATTTGTTTTGTATTTAGATATAATTTGTATTATAGATATAAGTTTTTTAATAAGTGACAAATATTTATTTTTGTTTTTAAATATATTTTTTTGTGTATTTAATTTTTTTCTAGTATTAAATATGACCGTGATTATAAAAACATAATTCTAACTCGTCCGTTCATATTAATCCGAGAATGACCGCTATTATAAAAACATAATTCTAACCCGCATGTTCATATTATTGTATAATATAAATATTTAATAATTACAAATATTTAAAATTTAAGGCTGGTTGATTATGATAAAAAAAAATATACAACAACATACTCCATTTGTTTCATAATATAAGTTGTTTAACGAATATTAACATAATCTGGACAATCTCGAATTTAATTCTAAATTAAAAATTCCTAAAATTGTGTGATTCTTAAAATATTAATCATTTAATATATGTAAATAAAAATATTGAATTTGTATTAGTAACTGAATGTTGTCCATATGCATGATCAAATTTATGGTTGTGCAAATCTAATTAATAATATATTCCTTTTTCAGTTTGAAAAATATTCAATTATAAATATGATTGTATTAATAAGATTTAAATTTAGAAGTAAACATATTTTGTTATTAATTATGAATATTTTGTTTGTAACTGTTGATAAAATTTTAGAAAATCTACATTAAAGTCAAAATTTAATATTATCTTTCAATGAAAATTGTTAATTTTGAATCTGTAATATTAAAAAAAACTTGATTATTAAATATTTGGCATAATCTAAATTAAAATTTTTAAAATAACTAATATTATTTTCATAACAAAGTAATAATAAAAATTTAAATTATTTTTGAAATTTTAATTTACATATTTTGAAATAATCGATTTTATTTATAATTTTAAATATTTAATTTAATTTCTGAGATAGTCTGAATTTTTTTAATTACGAATTAAAATTAATATATATATATATATATAATAAGATTAATTAATTAATTAAACTACTACTTAATTGAATCAGATTAATTAAATGAATTTTTAATTGAACAAAATTATTCTGTTTTGAAACAGAGATAGTTATCCACAAAAATCTAAAGTTTAAAAGTTATCTAGGATATGAATAGATTTATATTGATATTTTCCTGTTTGGACATAAAATAGGACTCTGTTTTAATAGATTAGATATTCAACCAATTTTTTTTTTTCAATAAATATCAATACATCATAAGATTTTGATTCGCAACCTCTTGCCCATTTAATAATTAGTAATCAGAAAAGAAATAAAATAATATGTAAGTGGTTGAGGATGATTACGATCGGAGAAGAAGGAAGAGATGTTGGGAATAGATTCCTTTTCTGTGAAAGAAAATGGAATAACAAGTAAAAAGAAAAAAGGAAAAACAAAAGAAAAAGAAATCAAGCAACAAAGGAGATTGGGTTAAAAAATAGGGAGAATAATTAAATTTTGAAAATGTCTTAATTACTAGAATAATGTAAATTTTTTTAAATTACTAGAATAACCTACGGTACTGATTTTGCCCTTTTGGCATTTGTTGACAAAAATGTAATTACGATATTGCCATTACTATTTTTAATCTACATCAGTGCGCTCAGATAAATAAGTCTACCGTTCTTTGACGGTAGATTTAATTAATGTTGGTAGATTTATTTTTCGGCCGGTAGACTTATTTTTGGACCGGTAGACTTAATTTTCGGCCGGTAGACTTATTTTGTGTCAGTAGACTTATTTCGGAACGGTAGACTTATTTTGGTAGACATATTTTTACGAGGTGGTAGATATATTTTTGGGCGGTAGATTTATTAATTTTTTGGTAGATTTATTTTTAATGACGGTAGATTTGTTAAGTGTTGGTAGATTTAACGAGCGATCGGTTGACTTTTTGGTAGACATTTGACGAAATTGGTAGATTTATTTCCTTTGATGGTAGATTTATCTCCTCTGCGGTAGACTTCTTTGTAATGGCGGCAGACTTATCATCGGATGGTTCGTTTTTTGGTGACGGTAGATTTATTGTAATGACGGTAGACTAATATTATTGTGGTATACTTATTCTTAAAACGGTAGATTTATTTTTAATGACAGTAGGTTTATTAAAGGTCGGTAGATTTATTTATAAAACGGTAGACTTATATAAATTTTCTGGATACACGAAATTGGTAAACTTATCATAAATTGGTAGATTTATATGAAGTTGGTAGATATATCTAAATTTGGTAGATATATCTGACATTGATCATTTTTATTGACGGTAGACTTATTAAAAGTGGAGATTAAAAAATGACGATTTTGCCCACCAAAGATCTTCAGATTTGCAAAAAAAACCATGCACCCACCTTCATCTAGGATTGCGAAGCCAACCCAAAAAAATCATGAAGTATTTTTCAATATACTTCAACATCCTCTCTTGAAGATCTTCAACATCCTCTCTCCTTCATCACAATATTTTTTCAATATCTTCAACATCCTCTCTTCTTCATCACGATAGTTCCGACAACTTTTATCTTGCAATTTTTGTTCTTCTTCATCATCTCTTCACCATCTTCAACCCTTGTAGTCCACATTAAAATGTTATTAGAGGCATCAATATCCAAACACACATCGTATGAAACAAACAAGTCTACCATTTCGTATGAAACAAGTCTACCATATCGTATGAAGCAAGTCTACCATATCGTAGGCAACAAGTCTGCCAAATCGTAATGAAACAAGTCTACAATATCGTGGGAAGAAAATTAAGAAGTGATCAACTTTGGATATTTTTCTATGTTCGGTGATATAGAATTCATGATTCTGTGTATGGTTTTGCTACACATTCTTTTCTTCTTTAAAACTTTCCTCTTGATAGAGTTGTTTTTCGTTTGTGATTTGATGATGAAGGTAAGTACGCGATAAGACAGAAAATGGGGATCACGCCTCTCAAAGATGAAGTGGGGATCTCACGGAGGTGAAGTTTCAACGCATGAAAGAAGTCTACCACAACGTATCAAACATGTCTACCACACCATATCAAACAAGTCGACCACAACGTATTAAACAAGTCTACCACAACATATTAAACAAGTCTACCACAAACGTATTAAACAAATCTACCAAATCGTTGAAAATAGGTCTGCCATATCGTGTGTCGGGAATCAACCACGTTTTCGCCGGAAGGAGGCGACGAAGCAGATCTGTAGGGAATCAACAACGTTTATAAACAAATCGGCCACCATTCAAATAAATCTACAAAACCCTAAAATTAAATAGACCACCAAGTAAACAAATCTACACACAAATTTTTTGATAAACAAATCCCGACTTTCCTTTCGTCGCATCGCCCATTTACTCTTCAGACCCGTCGTTTGTTGCCCGTCGCATACTGGAGAAGAAGAAAAAAATCTCTAGATAATAAGTCTACAACGTATCAAACAAGTCTACCACAACGTATTAAACAAATCTGTCATCAAGAATTTAAACAAGTCTACCACAACGTTTTAAACAAGTCTACCGAAACGTATTAAACAAGTCTACCGCAATGTATTAAACAAGTCTACCGCAACGTATTAAACAAGTTTACCGCAAACGTATTAAACAAATCTACCAAATCGTTAAAAAAAAGTCTATCATATCGTGTGTCGGGAATCAAACGTGTTTTTGCCAGAAAGAGGCGACGAAGCAGATCTGGTGGATCTACAACTTGACGAATCCCGATCTGTATCTCTGCAACTCAAATCAACGAAGCTACAAATCCCTCAACCTGAAGCTTTACCAAACCGACAGTGAGACGAGACGAAACAAACCAGAAAATAAGTCTATCATAAATTAGTAAAAGTCTACCAAAACATATCAAACAAGTCTACCACAACGTATCAAACAAGTCTACCGTCAAGATTTTAAACAAGTCTACCGTCAAGATTTTAAACAAGTCTACCACAACATCTTAAACAAATCTACCGCAATGTATTAAACAAATATACCGCAAATGAAAATCTACTAATAAATCTACCATCATTAGTGGCATTTTATCGAACAAGTGGTGGGCGTACCTCATGAAGCAACATATTAACCAAAAAACGATTAATCCAATGAAAAAAATGTTCAAAAGTTCGACGAGCACGTGTTCGACGAGCACGTGTTCGGCGGCGGCGCCACGTTCGTAACCTTACCATCTGTCGGTCCAGAGTTCCCGACGGAGCAAACGACGAAGATGCGTCGTTGGGGAGCCGCTTTTAGCCGTGTTGTTGCCTTGGTCGAAGATGTTGGCTCTGGGGAGCAGATCTGGTGGAAAACGGCAGTGAAGCAATCGGAATCAACGCCGGAGATCCACTCACCATCACTAAAATCTGTTGGCGGAGGAGGGAGAAGAGGAAGAAGAAGAGGGAGAGGAGAGAGAGGGAACAAAAAAAAGTAGAAGAAGAGAGAGAGTGTCGTGGAGATGTAAGATTTTTTTTTTTTTTAAGATTAATAATTAATAGTTTAGTTATTTAAAAAAAATGGTAATTTCGTTATTAAAACGAAAAACCATACTTAAAAAAAAGGCATACTTAAAACGAAAAACCATACTTAAAGATATTTTGACAACTTTTGAAGGTTATTTTAGTTAGTGGAATTTTTGTAAGAGTTATTCTAGTAATATCACTACTTTTAAAGGTTATTGTAGGTAATTTTCTCTAAAAAATATCATGAAGAAAAGGCAAATAAAGAGAAAGCGAAAGCGAAATTGTAACAATAGGAAATAACAATTTACTATAATCACAACTCTATAAATAGAGTTATAGGCTTAAGATCTAATGTATTGCAAAGATCACAAACAAACAAGAAGAGAAAATTTAATAAAAGAAAAAGGTTTTAAGATCAAGAGAAGCCCCAAAGATATGGAGAAGCATCGTAGAGAGAGAGGTCATAGAATCATAGCGGATAAACCTTCAGGTCTCTTAAAGAGGGATCGGAGGGAGAGAGACTGGTCTGATGGGCATGAGAACGGGAACCGGCGGGCGGAGGGATGTTGAAAGGAATGATAGGCATTGGAGGGACGATGGAGCTAGAGATGAAAAGGAGAGGAGACACAGTGATAGAAGCGGAAAAAGCCAAGAGAAGAGTGAAGTTGCAAAGCCCAAGTTGCCAAAACTCAATCCATCTGATAACAATGCGATGGCTTTGGGAGTTTATATTCCTCCTTTCAAGCTAGCACGCATGATGAAGGAGGTGGAAGACAAGAGCAGTGTAGAGTATCAACGTCTTACATGGGACGCACTCCGTAAAAGTATTAATGGGCTGGTGAATAAGGTCAATGCAAGCAACATACAGAACATAATCCCTGAACTGTTTGAGGAAAATCTCATTAGAGGAAGGGGACTTTTCTGCCGGTCATGTATGAAGTCTCAAATGGCATCTCCTGGATTCACTCATGTCTTTGCAGCTTTAGTCGCTGTTATTAATGCCAAATTCCCTCAAGTTGCTCAACTTCTATTCAAAAGGGTTGTTTTGCAGCTAAAGAGAGTGTATAAGCGTAATGACAAGCCTCAATTACTCGCTGCCGTAAAACTTATAGCACATCTAGTAAACCAGCAAGTCGCTGAGGAGATCATTGCCCTTGAATTAGTCACTTTAATTCTGCAAGACCCGACTGATGACAGTGTCGAGGTGGCTGTAGGATTCGTGAGAGAGTGTGGTGCTATGCTTCAGGATGTTACACCAAACGGATTGAATGGGATTTTTGAACGGTTTCTCGGTATACTGCACGAGGGAGAGATAGATAAGAGAGTTCAATATTTAATTTAAGGGCTCTTTGGTGTTAGGAAAGCAAGGTTTCAGGGACATCCGGCTGTTCGTCCTGAGCTAGATCTTGTGGAAGAAAAATATTCGCATGATGTATCTCTTGATGATGAAATCAATCCTGAAACCTCTCTGGATGTTTTCAAACCTGATCCTGACTTCCTTGAGAACGAAAAGAAATACGAGGCGCTGAAGAAGGAGTTACTTGGTGAGGAGTCTGAGGATGAAGATGGCTCTGATGCTAGTTCAGAGGAGGAAAATGGGTATGATGAAGAACAAATGAGAATAAGCGACGAGACAGAGACTAATCTTGTTAATCTAAGGAGGACAATATACCTAATCATAATGTCCAGCGTTGATTTTGAGGAAGCAGGTCACAAGTTACTTCAAATTAAACTTGAACTTTAACCAGGTCAAGAGATGGAACTATGCATAATGCTCCTGGAATGCTGCTCCCAGGAGAGAACATATCTGCGCTACTATGGATTGTTGGGTCAGCGTTTCTGTATGATCAACAAAATTCATCAAGAGAATTTTGAGAGATGTTTTGTTCAGCAGTATTTCATGATCCATCGTCTCGAGACAAACAAGTTGCGTAATATGGCCAAGTTCTTCACCCATTTATTGGGCACATATGCACTTCCCTGGCATGTGCTTGCCTACATTCGGTTAACCGAGGAAGACACAACTTCCTCATCTCGTATCTTTATTAAGATCCTTTTTCAGGAATTGTCACAACACTTGGGGATTATGCTGCTTAACGAGAGGCTTCAGGATCCAACAATGCAGGAATCACTTGAGTCCATCTTCCCTAAAGATAATCCAAAGAAGACGAGGTTTGCAATCAACTTCTTTACTTCCATTGGTCTTGGAGGCATCACAGAGAATCTCAGAGAGTACCTGAAGAACATGCCACGCCACATCATGCAACAACAGAAGCAAGTTGCGGAATCAGAATCTGACAGTTCTGGTTCCGAGTTTGATTCTGGAAAGCGACAGAGAGAAGAGGAAGCGAAGAAGAAGAGCTTGAGAGGTTGCTGTTTTGTTTGTTTTCTCTACCAAAATTCTAGCACGGCCCTGAATGGGAAGTATTGATTTATGGATCAGCTGTGACTTTCACTGTATTTCATCATTATGAAAGTTTTGATCTCCTTTACATTCATTCATTCCGTTTAACTAGCAAACGAGATAAAACATAAGTTCAATTTTGGTTCCAATTGAACTGCAAAACCTGCTAAGAAAATTAAAATGAATTTAAATTTGATAAAATTGGTTTTAAGTGACTATCATCTGAAACTGGAACGAGCTAATCTCTGTTTTTCTTCTATAAGATCCATCAAAGATAAACCAAACAGAAAAAATATCGAAAACTTTGTCTTCTTTCTTTCTACGAATGCAATTCACTAAACCAAAACCCGTATGAATGATATAAAGCAGGATCAAAGTCCGAGGTTACTCAGAAACTGACTCCATCTAGGAGTCTCCTCATCAAAAATGTATGTTAGAGGTGAAACCGCTTCCTCCCACCTGCAATCACATTTCATGACATCACCAAACAAAACATGAGCCTGATTTGCACCTTTTCAGACAACAAGCAAATGGTTTGGGCGTATTTGTAAATCCCATTAATATGTCACATCTTAGAGTGAAAGGGTGAGGTCGAAGAAAAGATGGATGGCATTACTAACCGTTCTCAGTTGCTGCACAGACTCGTATAGATCTTTTTTAGGTACACATATCACAATGGCATAAAACTCAATCGATACTTTTCCATCTCGTTTATAGTAAATTGGACTTATTGTTGGTCCCTGCACATCACAAGAAGCACAACCGTCTAAACTATATATCACCTACTAGAATCTCATGCACTGTGTCTAGTGCTCCTTTTGCCTCAGTCAATGCCCTTCTGCTCGCCACTAGTGCAGACTGATAGTAAGCAAAAAGGAAAGATCATCTGATATAACGGTTGCCAATTGCAGAAACAATAATCAGATCCAAAGATCTACGCATCAAACCTGGCTTTCCAGAACCACCCCTCCTTCAATCTCTTTCAAGTTGTTCTCTTTAAGGGTTGTCCCACTGCTCACAAAGTCTAAAATGGCATCAGCTATCCCCATTTAATTAACAAGGGAAAAATTGTGTCAACAAACACTGCACACAATCATGACTTATTTCAGTATTGTTATAATTCATCATCTCAGTCTATTTCGACATACTAGGAACTATCGATGAAAACAAGACCCTACAAGCCGACTACAATTCTTCCAGAATGCAGCCATGGGTAAAATTTAAACAAGATAGCTCTCTTGCATAAACACCTGATGTACTCTACCCTTTCATACAAAATCCAAGCCTCCTTATGGAAGCTTACTAGTCTAATAAGGGAACATAAGTCGAACTCTTAAGGCTGATATGCAATTAACGTACATCTCACCGCAGGAGCTGCCTCTAGGGCTCCATCTGCAGTTGAAAAAGTCACATTCTTTATGTTGTTTTCTCTCATAAATTTGGGGCCTAGCTGCAAACAAAAGTTGGATGATTCCAAAACAATTAAATTGCATTCTGAAATAAAAATTAAAGGACCACAATGCACCAAAGGAACACTTGTAGCTCATCATCATACATAAGTGAATCCTGTAGCGACTCGTAAAGGTCTTTCCTCAGTCCATTGAGGCATTTGTGCAAGCTCCTTCAGAGAATTTATATTCTCAAATATTCTATAATTGGGTATCTGAAATCATATGAAAAGAGCACTCAGATAGCCATCTGTAGTGATGATAAGCCACAGCTACTATATGTTAGAACGTACCGCAAGGGATAGATGACTGTCTCCAAAGACAATGATACGATCTTCATTTCCCTAGAAACAAAACTCAAAATATCGAAGTCATATAAGCTAACTCAAACAGTATAGCTTAGCAATGTCAAGGGAAATCACAGAAGAAGGATAACAGGATCAGACTTGTTTCTTGATCTCTTACCATAAATATCAGTATAGCAAGCACCAGTACTAAGATATCCTAGAATCTCAGCATGAATATGATAATCAAGATAAAGAAATACGATGTCATTTACCTGACCAAATTCACTAACTATGTCGAGACCAATGATGCCTAGATCCAGATCTCATGAGAGTAACTTTTTGACAATGTCTTTTGGCCTTTGAAACCAATCTTCAGTATTTGGTAACTGGAGGACAAGAAAAAAAGAAGAGATTACTACTACAAGTTGAGAACATCAAACAAACAATAATAATAATAAAACTCAATGCACCTTTTGCCTTTCTCCAAATGCGTACATGGGGAATTTGGGCAACATATTGCCGCGGATTAGCTTGTTTGACAATCTTTCATGAGAGAGAGGAGAAAGTAAGAAGATAGAAAGAGTCAAGAGGAGCTATGAGATTGTAAATCATTGTGTCCACTTTCAGATAATTGAAGGATCAAAATGAACCAAGGAGAATATGATCTTCAGCAAGAGACGATCAAACATAAACAAAACCATATACAATTTGAGCAATCAATATTTAAAATTGGAATAAAGGAGACGAGCATTGTGCCTTACAGCATCTAGATGAGGAATTCACAGAACAAGTTGAAGTTTTCGCAACTCAGATAAAAGGCAAGCAGCACAAGAAACAACAAAAATCTCCATGGAAATCTCCCAGCACAGTCCTCAATTTTCTTGTGGAGATTAAACGGAATTACAGCCACTCCCATAACACTCACCTTGAGAAGATCTAGCGTATCGGTGGCCATGCGTCCCTTGCTAGGAAGGCCAAGACGAATCTGGTTCCGCCCGACGACAGCTACGACCTTTTTTAATCAAAGTTTTCATGCCTAGAGACATGACAAAACCAGGAAAACAAAGTAGTCATGTTGTAGACCAAATAGTCAGGTCGCTTCTTCTTGAGCTCCTCTGTTTTTCGATTGTAATCAATTATTGAATTCATCCATCACAGAATCATGTCATAAAAACAAAGGTAAGTGCATGCAAACAAAGTGATAATGCATTCCATACTTTTTCCTCAGCAGACAGGTTCATGGTAGCAGGCAGGTTTTCATCAATCCTGCATCGCAGAAAAGGAATTACAATGAATAGATCACAATCTCAAATCAATCGTATAGGTGTTTTCATAACTACCACAAAAAGCTCATGTCGCTTGTTTTCACCCAGAGTCTTCACTTTACCATTTGATTATGCCATCTCAGCCTATTCCAAGTCATTCTTCTTACGATAATAAACCTTGTGTATCTTTTCAGGCGTCCTTTCATTCTGGGAGTCAAAAAGCAGCTGCTCTTGAATGCGTGTGTCCTAAAGAATTTGGTCTGATCATGGAAGGATCAGTGGCTTCATCGTTTCATATTGGAGCGTCTGATTTGTGGGCAGTGGTCGTAGGATGGCCACACTGTGCAAAGATTCTCAAGTTCAGGGATGACACTGAGAGACTCTTAAAAAGATGGAAAATCCGATAGTCACAGAGGTATGGTTTCTCTTTATCCTGTTCGGTGGGGGAGAAATATCTGTAGCTAAATGAGTGTGTAATCTGCTAAGTGGGATCGTGTGCTTGTTGAATATTTCATTGGTAGAAAGCACTCTTTTGTAACTTAAACCACATGAAACCATTTGAGAGAGATGTTTCAACAAAGCCATGAAGTGGCATGTGTATAACTCGAGATTTTTGCCTTACGAGTCTGAAGATTCAGCAGGCTTTGACGTGACGAATTTGAGATTAGCGAGAGACTTCCCTTAGAAATCGAAGAAAGTTGAGAGATTTTGTTTTTCCCTTCGAGGCTTCGAGATAGATTGCGATCCCGAAACAGCAGTGACTTTCGCAAGTTTTTCCCTTCGAGGCTTCGAGATTATGTTCTTGTAGATTTTTTTTTTTCATTTTTACTTTTTTCCCCTTATGTTTTTTTTGGTCACGATTCTTTCCCTTTATTCTTGTATTTTTAGAAACATCAAAACGACCCCTAGTGTTTACACTTTTCCAAAATCTTTACCATAGTTGCGTTATGTGAGTAAAATCTCCTTTTCTCTTCACAAATTTTAAGTATGTAGTCCTCTCTCTTTTCTTTTATTTTTTACTCCACCTTTTGTTTTTGTCATGATTTTACCAAAATTGTTTAGTATTAATTTATCACAAGATTAGATTCCGCGTATATGCATGCATATTTATAATCTAACTAGATTAGATTAGGTTCCACGTGATACACGGAAAAATAATAAAATGTTTAAATTTTTAATTTGATAATCTGTGTAATTATGACTTGTATCATTTGATTTTAAATTAAGATTTCGTTAAGTTTTCTACAAATTGTGTTTTATAATTCGCAATTAAAAAATTTGAATCGATATTATCCATAAACCTTCTAATTATCAAACACACAATAACAAATTGTTATTCTTATAAATTTATATATTATGATTCTTATATATATATTATAGTTTACTAGGTAGGTAACCCGCGCCTTGCACGGGCAGAAAATTTTAATAAACTAATTACATCATTCAATTATTTACTTTGTTAACGATAAAAAACCAAACACAAATATAACAACAATATTAGATTTACGATCAATCAAAAAAAAAAGAAATAAAAGAAATAATAACCAATATTATTCATAAAAAATATGAAATAAAGCATCGACAATCATGGAACTCGAGAACATGTTGAATAATGTTTCATTCACTCACACATTATATGTAAAACAATCATACGTAAAATCAAAAACAATAATGTTTCATAGAACTCGAGAACTTATTATTCTTTTAGTTTTTCTTCGTCTCGTCTTCATCCTCAAATTCTTTTGTCTGCTTCGCCTTGTTCTTCTTATTCTTTATATTTCGGTTTATCTTCTCCCTCGTATTTTCCTTTTCCCTTTTTCATTGTCTTTGGCTTCTTCTTCTTCTTCATCACCTTCGTCTTCTTCTGCTCCTTATTCTCCAAATCCTTAAGTTTCTCCTCTTCTTCTTCTTCAACGTCTTGGTCTCATCCGCCTTCTTATTCTACTTATGGTATTTCTTTTTCTTTGTCTTTGTCATCTTCCTCGTCTTTTCCGACATTTTCTTCATCATCTTTGTCTTCGTCTTCATCTTCTTCCTCTTGTTTTTCATCATTTTTGGCTTCTATGAATTCTAATTTTTTTTCACACTTATCACTCTTCCAATTTTTCTTCGTCATTTTCTTCTCTCTTCTACATCATTTTCCTTTTTCGTCGTCTTCCTCTTATTTTTCATCATCTTTTGCTTCTATAAATTCCATTTTTTCACTCTCTCACTCTTCCAGTTTTTCTTTGTCATTTTCTTCTCCCTCTTCTACATCATTTTCCTTTTTCGTCGTCTTCTTTCTCTTCTACATTATTTTCCCTCTTCCTTATTGTTTTTAACTTCTATGGCTTCTTCTTCCTTTTTTTCTTAATGTTTGTCTTCATTTTCTTCTTCCGGTTTTTCTTCATCCTCTTCTTGTTCTGGCTTTTTCTTTGCCCGACTTTTCTTCGCCCTCTTCTTCATCAGCTTCATATTCTCCGACTTCTTATTCTTCCGTGTTTCTTCGTCTCATCTTCGTCTTCTTCGTCGCCATAATCAACTTTGAATCAAAATCTTCCATTTTCGGTTTCCATTACTCTCTCTCTCTATCTCTCTAGATTCCTAACTTAGATCTTCCTTGGTTCTTCCTCGATAATCTCAAGAATGCTCTTCTTCCTCTTCTTCTCCACCATGAAAGATAAATTCCACAATATATGGGTTTAGTCTTGTCTCATTCTACTTCTCTTTCTCCCTTTTGTTCTCTTAATTTACCTTCAAACATCTTCCCCATCTCTTCTTTCTCCTTCTTCATAACTTATACACATTTCTTCGAAGCCAAAACATCTTCATTGTTTCAACCATTGTTTACTTGTAGCTTCTATACTTTTCATTAAGCATTTCAAACATGGTTTGGAATCGGTTCAGTATTGTCGTGTTCAATATCTCTAAAAATTCTTTGTTCATACATAGATATGTTAATAGCGAGTCTTTCAATTATGGCTGATTAAGAGGCTTACATTATAATTAAAAATAGAATATATATAAAAAGAAGTAAAATTACCATTACAAAAAAACTACACTTACATGCTCTCTCTCTCTCTCTCTCTCTCTCTCTCTCTCTCTCTCTCTCTCTCTCTCTCTCTCTCTCTCTCTCTCTCTCTCTCTCTCTCTCTCTCTCTCTCTCTCTCTCTCTCTCTCTCTCTCTCTCTTCATATCAATCACACATTTTCTCGCCGTCAAAACAGCTTCATCATTTCAACTAATATTTCCTTGTATCTTCCGTGCATGAAACCACTTATTTAAATTGTATATCTAAATTTGAAAACAAAATTACCGCAAAAATATAATTATCATATCAACTACATTATAGTATCATATATAAATAACATGTTATCCTATTTGTGTTACCTCCAATTAATAATATTTATAAAAAACAAAATCCTAAAATATAGTTTTCCTTATTCTTCTTCAACATCTTAGTATTATTCGTTCTCTTTTTCATCGTCTTCGTCTTCTCTGACTTGTTTTAATTTCATCTTCTCCAACTTCTTTTTCTTTTTTCTTTCTTTAAGTTTTTCTTCGTCTTCTTCGTTCTTATCCTTTTTCATCATTTTCGCCTTCTCGACATCCTATTATTCAGGTTTTTCGTCATCTTTTACTTCTTCTGCTTTACCTTCTTCTTTCTCTTCATCCTTTTCTTTATCTTTCGATTTTTCTTCTTCTTCATAATTTTCTTATTTTTTTCATCATCTTGGGATTCTTCTTTTTCATAATCTTCGTCTTCTTCGACTTCCTCTTTTTTTTCCTTCCGGTTTTTATTCGTCGATCTTCTTCTTCTTGTTCTTCGACTTCTCCTAATTCATTGCATTTGTCTTCTTTGTCTTCTATGGTTCATTATTCTTTTGGTTTTTCTTAGCTTCTTTTCGCATCTTCACCTTCTCAGACTTTGTCATCTTCATCTTTCGGTCTCCTTTCACATCTTTAACGTATGGGTCCTCGTATTTTCCGAATTCTTCTTCACCAGCTTCTTCTTCTTCTTCTTCCCCCCATCATCATTTTTACATCTTTCTCGTCTTTTCCTTCTTCCTCTTTATCGTCTTCGACTTTTACTTCTTCTTCTTTATCGTCTTGTTTTCTTTGACTTATTCTTTTTGATTTTCTTTCAGTTTTTCCTTGTCTTCTTTCTTCTTATTTTTCTTCTTTCTATTATTCTTACTTATCTCGTCTTCACCTTTGTCCTCCTTCTTCTTCTTCATATTAATCACATATTTTTTGTCGTAAAAAAATCTACATCGTTTCATCGTAGCTTCCGTACATTTCCTCTAATATTTCAAGCAGGGTTTGGAACCAGTTTAGTATTGTCAAATTCAATATCTAATAATTTTCTTTGATCATACATCGATATGTTTCGTGGGTCGTTGCCATTTTCTCGTCGTCTTTCTCTATTGGTTTCCTTCTTTATCATCTTCGTCTTCTCTGGCTTATTATTATTTCGGTTTTTCTTCGTCTCGTCTTCTACTTCTTCTTCTTCTTTATTGTCTTCGTCTTCTTCTTCTTCTTTTTTCTTTAGGTATGTCTTCATTTTCTTCTTCTTGTTTTTATTCGTCCTCTTCTTGTTAACTCTCATTCTTCATCATCTTCATATTCTCCAGGTATCTTATTCTTCCGATGTTTTTTTTTGTCTCATCTTTGTCTTCCTTCTCGGCATGTTTCTTTGGGAAGCGGCAATCAAAGAGATTGGCGACAAAACGTTTTTCGGTGCTGCGGTAAGTGTTCCTCTTTGCAATTTTTTTTCATGCTGTAATTTGGCCGAAGAAGTCAATAGCTTCTTAGTTTAATTATGTTCTAAAACAATTTTTCATATGGACGTGATGATCAAAGCCCAAACTCCTATTTATCGGATTTTCCTTTTGCTAATTAATTAAAAATCTAGCTGAACTTTTGAAATTGAGTGAAAATATAAGTGTTCTTACTTTTTGCTGAGATCATTTGTTCATTGAGAGTATACACATATACTCTTTAAATTTTCCGACTTCTAATTCATTTTCTTTCTGTTTTCTTCTTCTACATCATCATCTTCTTCTTCTACTTCACTTTCTTCATATCTTCTTGTTTTCTTCTTATTCCTCTTCTTCCGGTTTTCTTTTTCTTCTATAACTTCCTCTCTTGTCTTCTTCTTCTCTAACTTCGCTTTCTTCATATCTTCAGTTTTTTTTTCACTTTTTATACTTTGTATACATCATCTTTAACAAATTTATGTTCTTTGTCACCCATAATGTTTTCTTCCCGCTATTTTCACTTCAACATTCCCATGAGATTTAATTATCAAGTCCCTCGAAAAAGTTATCATTTGACACTATATATATCAAACTTGTCAAGAGGATTTGTAAGAAAATAATGTAAGATTTTAAGAAAATTAGAAGAGAAATTTATCCTTTAATGCCCACATAAAAGTTTGTGTCGGATCTTGAATGATGAGACTTTAAGATAATCTCATAGCGTGAGTTTGGATCGGAAAAAACTAAAGAATAACAAAAATCAAGCTAGAAAATACACATAATCTCTACGTCTTTTATGAACAACAATGAGAGGTGTCAAATCTTTCTTCTATGTGTATTTTACAATCCACATAAACATATCAAATAGGTTTTATAGTTTTAAAAGAGACGAACTTTTTAAGAAAATATAGTCTTTGAAATTGAATTGAGATGAATAAGACTTAAACATGAAGATCCAAACAAAATAAGAACATACTTCTTCGCCATCAGGTCTACAAACGTATTCATGAGATGTATTAAAGCATATCCAACTGCATAAACATTCTTTTTGGGAATCTCAAATCCAAACAAACCATAATTTTTGGGATAAACCAAACACTATCAAACCAGAAACCAAATCGAGAATCAAGAATTTTATATAGTTTAGACGGTTGTGCTTTGCTTTCATTGTAACGCACCTTTCAATCAAGAATTTTATAAAGTATTTTGTTTTCTTCCAAAGAGTGTCTTTGAAGAATTGTCCATTTCTTTTGAATATTGTGTGCGATACACCTCGGATTTAACTTATTTATGTGATTCAAATAAGTTGGTTCGATCACTAGATTGAGAGAGTCAATCAACACTCGATTGAGAGAGTCAATCAAAACCATCACCTTCCATCTCACCATCGTCCACACTTCCGCAACAAAGCTTGGAATCTCTCGATCATCGAGTGGTCATAGTATTGGAGTGATTCCGTGCTTATATCATTTTGGTATCAGAGCTTTAAAAGCTCCTATCCCAGGTTGTGTTCATCCAACCTTTATCCTTTGTGTTTTCTGTTTTGTTATTTACTTTCATCTAAACCGAAAAATCCATAACATTATTTTTTTTTTTTTGCTTTCATCCAAAAAAAAACAAAAAACCAACCAAATATCTATTGTTTTAAAAATATTATATTGTTTTCTTTAATTCTATAAATCAGAAAATAAAAATAAGAATTTTTCCTTTTGTTATTTGCATTTTCGAAATTTTGTTTAAGTCAAAAAAAAAAAAAGGAATAAACCATCGTTTTAGTTATTTTGCCTTTCTTACTTTCCTTTCTTGTCTAAAAACAAATTTGAATCATATTTTCTATGTTCTTGGGTGAGGTACAAACCCTAAGGAGCAGCCGCCATGGGAGATTCAGAGGAAGAAGACACTTACCAAGCCTACGAAGATCATTGGAGTCAAGGAGAAGAAGAACAAGTCTTCACCGATGAGGAGACTGGCCGTGATACACCACCGTGGCCAGGAGATGATTACTCAAGCTCTTACTATGGAGGGGGTTCTGATGAAGATGAGCTTGAACCAGAGCCACCAGACTGTAGGCGAGACAACCACACCGATCAATCGATTCGGTCTAGCGAAGAAGAGACCGACCGAGAGGATGATATAGGTGATGACCATGAAAGAGATTCATGGCAGGGAGAGGCTGACTCTCAATATAGTCTAGACAAAGGAGACTACAACAATGAACCAGAACATGGTGAAGAAGGGGAATACCATAAGCCGTGGTATGAAGAAACTGATCTACAAGACGATATAGGAGAAGATCGTTCATGGCGAGACGAAACTGATTCTGAAATCAGTTTAAGAGGCGGTGACCAGTTTGATGAAGAAACTTGGAGCCACGAGGTGGAGCCAAAAGATAGTGTTGTTGATGATTCAGAGTATGGAGAGGAGGATCAAGAGTCAAACCAAGCAGTCATCGACAATACCATTCTAGACGAGCAATATGATGCACCAACGGATGATGAAGCAGATTGTGAACCTCGCCACATTTGTTTTTCAGGTCATAAACAAGAACCAGAAGCTTACCTACAATGGGAGAACGAAATGGAGCATTGGTTTAGGTCACACAACATTCCAAAGGAGGATAGACTCACCTACGCCATTAACTCACTTAATGAAGAAGCTTCTACATGGTGGATACAAGAAGAAGCTCTGAACTACTACCATAATCCGGTTAGCACTTGGGGTAATCTCAAGCAGCATATGTACAGAGAGTTTGTACAAAAGTCCCACAACCGCAGCTACATCCCAAAGAGGTCTCTGTTCCAAACAACTACAGGAAGATGGATGTCAACACCAAAACTCCAGCCTGTTTCTAAGTCAAAGAAATCTTGATGTCCTGAGCCAAAGAAAGTGTCTCAACGCACTTTAGAGAAGAAGACAGAGGTTAAGAAGCCAGTGGGAGCAAAAGAAGTTAAACCAGCCTCCAAACAAACCGATGCATCTCAAACGCATAGCACAAAACCGAAGAATGAGCCACAAGTCAAAACAGAGCAATGTAAGTCTTCTAAAGATTTAAAAAAAATGACACCATCTATATAGATGTCATAAGAGAGGTCATTTTGCTGCTGTGTGCCCTGAGAGACAAGAGATTAAAATTTCCAAACCTGAGCCGAAACTGAATTCATTAGATAATTGTCTAGAAAATTCTGGTTTTAAATTTTCAAAGTCAGATTTAATGCACTTGTCTTTGCCAAAGGTTGTTAGTGCATGTATAGGAAATTGAGTGGAGCACACTATGAACGAGGCAGCCACTGAAAATAATGGAAGTGGCACCAGCAACGTGCTGCTACAAGAAGAGCCGCCCGATCGAGCCATAAATCACAATACCGTGGCGACGAAGGAACTAGACTCATTGACAGTTCTGATCAGGTAAGTCATCCCTCACTATTATATACTTCTGATGACTCAATGAATGTGTTCATGGACGTGATAAGTCCCATAGAATCTGATGATAAAATAATTTCGGTGGAAAAATCTATAAACCAGATTTTGTATCTTGAGTCACACGTAGAAGAAAAACTAGATGAATTGACTCAAACTGAATTTTGCTCTGTTGCTTATGATAATTCCATGACCGCCATAACACACTTGTTTCTTGCCAAAAATTTAGAGAATATCTCAGGTACCAAGGAGAAGCAACGAGGACCAAAACCGCAAAGGAACAATGGCGACATCAAAAGTTAAAAAGGAGATTTCACTAAAACGACTACCTTACTGCCCAAGGAAGTCAGCAACACACCATGGAGAGGAGTCATCTCTTCTTTGCTGATCAAAGAAGAACCACCTGATGTTCAACATCGATTATATCTGAGCCCCACACCAATCGTTACCCGTCTAGAAGTTTCGAGGACGAAACCTTTCCAAGGAGGAGGGTGTGATGAGGACATCGAACCAGCTAGCCCACCAGAGGTGAGCTCAAAGCTCGGACTAGACCAAACCGAGCCGATTATGGAGACTATGATGAACGATCAGTTTGATGCATTACAAAGCCGACATTGGAAACCCGGAGAACTTTTGGATACTACCAATTCAAAAGAGAATTGTACGGAGCGTACGACATGCTTAGATCTTGTTTATTGGCGACAGCGGTTCTCTTATTGATTTGGGACAGTAACTCCCAAAGTTACTTCAACGAGTGGAAAGCGAGCAAACGACTTGAAGGATCAATCAACCCCAGAGGAAATCATTAGGAGGAAGAGTCTGGAAAATAGCTTCAACATTTTCAAGGAGAAGCTGAAGCATCTGGAACACGAAGGACTGATCAGGCTTTATCAGTTTGAAGGTTGGAACAAAACCCCGTTGTTGAGCTCTGATTTCAATCGAATGTTCAATCAAGTGTCGCTTCCAGATCACGGCACTTCAGGAGACGATATATATATGGTTCGAAATATATTTGAGTTTAGTTTCCAGAACATCCAAGATCTCTCCAATCAGCCCAGCAAATCGCTCATAAACGGCCCAACAGTGGAGACGTATCTAATGGATTCAATCCTACCCGAAAATGTCAAGTGGAATCTTTTGAAGCCCAAACACGAAAGCCCAGTTGAGCATGGTTTCTATGAGCTTGGGAGACACTTAAGAAGCTTTCTAGAAGCTTCCCTTCATGACCTAAGGTGCACCACACCTCACTTGATCAAGTGGATCAAGTTTTAGCTACACTTGCCTTATTTGGATATTCTCGCCATTCATCTCCAACGGCTCTATTATTTGAAGTTTGGCCACGAAGTGAAGCTTTTCCACAGCAACCAGGACGTACCTAGACACTTGACATTCGCCCCTAAGTTGTCAAGACTCAAGGAAGGCTCCGTTTTCCATATTTGGCCGATTCTCGTCATTATGACTCAAACGGCTAGTTTTGGCATTTACTTTGCGATTTCCTTCTTGTTTAATTTCGTGTATGAGCACTATATATGCTCAGCTTTTCTTTCATTGTAACGCACCTTTCAATCAAGAATTTTATAAAGTATTTCGTTTTCTTCCAAAGAGTGTTTTTGAAGAATTGTCCATTTCTTTTGAATATTGTGTGCGATACACCTTGTTCTTAAGAAACCTCGGATTTAACTTATTTGTGTGATTCAAATAAGTTGGTTCGATCACTAGATTGAGAGAGTCAATCAACACTCGATTGAGAGAGTCAATCAAAACCATCACCTTCCATCTCACCATCGTCCACACTTCCGCAACAAAGCTTGGAATCTCTCGATCATCGAGTGGTCATAGTATTGGAGTGATTCTGTGCTTATATCACTTGGCCCAGTGGTAAAGAATGTCTATGTGGGCTTCCCCCACCTGGGTTCGAGTCACCTTGGCCACAATGGATTTAACATGGCTTCCTCTGGCCTATGGGGATTATTCGGGTGTGTAGCAAGCCCTGGATTACCCCATATTAATAAAAAAAAAAAACTATCCGACAAATAAAATGTTATTCATACTTCACAAAGTAGTGATGCTTAATTAAATGGGTAAGAGGCAGTGCGTAGGATTCAGGTATGCTTAACAATTTTATAGTGTTATAATTTTTTGATGGGAACAGTTGCCGTAGACGAAGGTGGCTTTGTCATTCATTTCATTTCTAAAAGACGTATTGATATAAATGAATAATCATAAATTGAATTTACGAACGAACAAAGAACAAAATAATGGGTGGCAAACTCGAGAAAAAAAATATGCTTCTCTTAAAACCCCAGATAGTAAAGACTAATATCGCATCACGAATCAATGCTCGATCGTATCTAGTTCCTAAAACTGACAATCTCGGCCAAATGATGATTGACCAAAACCCGTGAGAAGTTGTAAAATGTAGTCGCCACCCAAGAACCTAATTACACAAGAACCAAAACCAATTACTCACGGTAATTATAAAAGATATAGCATTTCGAAAACAATACATATAAGATATAAGACTACCTCTCTGTATTTCTATCTTTGCAAATCTCATAATACAAATAACATCTCCTTGCCCACAATTGGAAAAATCGTTTAAAAACTCAGCAGCATAATCGCCAGTCAATCGGCAATGCAAACAACATACACTACACGAAGATATATATTTATAATTAGGGAGAACGAAAGCACAAATTCTTTACGATCTTGGGCAACAAAATTTTAAGTGTACCTAGCATTCTCAATATCAAAATCAACAACCATCTTGTTTTTTAACCGACCATGCGTTTCACGATGTATGAAATTTCCAACATTACGAACTCGACCAATCAAATCTGCAAAATAATCTTATACTTTAGTTATATATATTAAAAAAACACACAAAAAGAAAAGAAATCAAACTAACCAACACAACGTTCAAGATCGATGATGCCAGCAGCTAGAACAGCTTCGAGATCAACAAAAGAAAAATAATTTTTTGAGTCTATTGGCGTAACCGAATCACATTGAGTACTTTGCTTAAAATCAATTATAAATCGATGTGCAATGGGACTGGTAAACTCCGTATGAGGAATCAGATTGAAATCAACCAATATCACCCAATCCCCTTCATGGAAACGGCCAGAGAACTTCTCAATGAAATCTCTCTTTATTGAAGCATATATCTTATTACCATGTGAACATTAAAACACAAAGAAGCAAAAAACCTTAACTCAAGAGCACAATAAGAAAATTAAAACGATAAGACAACAGTGAAATTACCTTGACATCTACTAAAATATTCATTATACGACCTATGGATAGCTAGTGAGAGAAGATGAGCCATGGAGGGTGTATGAACAACAAAGAGAAGACAAATAGAGAATGAAGAAAAGTGGTAAGCCCGAAATTTTATGAAATTATGGTTTAATCTTCATGATTAATAGTTATATATCACGCCTGTGATTAAAGAAAAAAAAGTAAACACCTATTAAGTAAAAATTCCCCAAAATTTCGGGCTTGGATGTTATAGTTTTTATAACAACTATATCCTCCTTTAAAAAAGGAAACCAATAATTATCTCACTCTAAAAGATGTTTACCAATCTTTTGTTTTGAAGGCATTTGAACATACCAAATTCTAATAAAAAGATTTTGTTTTTGTTAAGTAAAGTTGTATAAATCCAACTAAACATGAAATATACGGGCAGATATGTACTTTTGCCACCAAAATCTCTGTTTGGTTATTGCCAAGATCCTTCCTAATAATTACCTCAATGTTGCGTGACTAATTCCACTAAATACAGTTTGTTTTTTGATAAGCAAATTTTCTAAATCTAATAAAATACGAAAATACGGGCAGAAATTTATTTTTTGCTAATAAGATCTCCGCTTGGTTCTTGGCAATACCAATTCTAATAAATATACCAATGCTTATCCACAGTAGTTGGTAACGAAAATTTATCAACTATATCAAAATACGCAGGATATAGAGAATAACGCATACGAAACGATTTTACGGACTATATTATCGCCAGTAATCACGCATTTATGTTATTTAGAGTCCAATTTATTACTTAAAATAAACAAAACAGTAGAAACTTGATGAACGTGGTCCATTTGGCGCCTCCAAAGATCTTATGGTCTATCACCGATATTTCGATGCTTGCAAATATCCTATCCTCCATAACCGAAAATTGGTTTTCAAAAGACATGACAGAATCCAAATATAACAAAATACGCAAGATACGGAGAATAACTCATACGAAACGACTGTACGGACTATATTATCGCCGGTAATCACGCATTTATGATTTGATGCTTGCAAATATCTTATGCTCTATAATCGATATGTTAATGCTTGCAAATATTGTATCATCCATATTATTCACAACGAATCACAAGGATAAACTCGATCCGGCATTGCTGAGACCAGGAAGAATACGTTCATGTACTCATATATTGTACGCCTGTTGTTTTCAAGAAACTCGCTGCATTGTATCTTGAAATCGAGGATATGTTTGAGCGTATTGAGAAGATGTTTCTTGAGGTGAAAGCAACTCCAGCTGAGGTCACTGAGCAGCTTATCGTAAGAAAGAATCTGGATGTTACGCTTAAAGGTCTTGTTGAGTTTCTCGAAAGCAAGAAGTTGACTAAGGAGAATGAAGAATCTGAAATTAAAGAAGTAGAAGCATAAAGGCTTCAAGGATCCATTAAAAGTAGTCAAGTACGAATTATGTAGTAATTAACTAATTAGTAATGTAAGTAGCTCAATTGTCTCAGTTTTCATATTACAGAATCCAAAAATAAAAAAATATATCGAATGAAAACAATATCGAGAAAACTGAGCTATTCAGTAAGAGGAACCAAACTTGTCAGAATCGACTACGTGTTCCTGGCAAGTCTCCACAACACAATGCGGCGGAGCACCTACGATACGGGGCCTCCACTGCTTATCCTTACGATCCCAAACAAACACCGACGGGATGTCTGAATATCGAAGAATCCGATTATCGTGAAACACACGCTTAGAAGACATCCAAAGCCGAAAAACGCTACTCCGATCATCTGCAGAATCATCAACTTGAGCGAAGAAAATGGAATGGAAAAATAGGAAGACGTTAAAATAAAAAACGAATTATTAAAATAGATTGCAAAAACGAATAAAATATACAGCTACCAGTAAAAGATGAGTAACCTCTCACAGCCATCACAAACACAATACACCAGAAGACGAACACCTACAAAGTACAAATAGAGAATAATAATAATCAGAAATAACGATCAATAAACGAAAGAAACAGACGATGGCTAACAAACTGAAATGAACAGCGATTTTGATAACAAAGCACAAGGATAACAAAGCACAAGAAGAACAGAAATGTGTTCGATTGTTAAAAATCAGAAAGTGAGAATCTTACCTCAGATAGGTAGATTACCATGCACCTTCACCAAAAAAAAACATTGATTAGTTTCGATGCCAAAAATAAAAAACAAAGAAGATGCCAAGAAATCAAAACAAAACAGAACAAAATATAAACAGAGTAAAAGAAATACGTATAAAGTCAAAAGGAGAGAAAAAATGCTAGACGACACAAGGACTAAGATATTCGACACAGGTGTTTAACGTACTAACAAATAAATCTAGACGGATCAAAGAGACGATGGCACTGAATGAGTTTCACAAAAATTATGAACGTGTGATATATATAAAGTCAAAAATTTAGGGTTTTACAAAAACCAATTATAGATAATTGCAAGGAACAAAAAAATCAAAATCAATTATAGATAATCGCAGAAGAAAATCGCAACCGAAAATCCCAGAAGAGAATCGCAAGAAAATCGCAAAAGGATATCGCAACCCAATTAAAAAAAACGGCCAAAGAATATCTATTCCAAGATTACGATCGATAATTGGTACGGAAAAAACTTAAATCAGAACGATATAAAAAAGATAAACCGAGTCTTACGGTTAAGGGTGAACGTGAGAGCTCTATTCCGAAAATTTACTTCGCTTTTACTATATATGATATTTTTCGATTTTGTAGTTTCGGGTTTTTCTCATACTTTACTTTTTTCTATTTTTTGTAGTTTACATCTAAAATGATATAATCTAATTTTTTTCCTTTTTTAAAATGAATCATGCCTTCATGACGTATTCATAAAATGGTAGTAACAAGAGCATGCACTAAACTATATGGCTTATTGTTTGTAGACACATCGTCAAACCACTCTAGCATCCCCCAAATCTCCCCTTCTAGCGTTTTTCAATCGCAATTTCGGCACACCAAATTATTCTCTCCTTCTGGTTCTTAACAAACTCAAACTCAAACTCTTCAAACAAAACCACCATTTTCCACCTAATCTGTCAATTTAACATGACCACTACAAGATAACCTAGGCAATATTTCCAAACCCTTCAAAGTTGTCCATAACCTATCTTTGGAGTCATACCAATCAATAGTCGTGCCATTAATCCAGTAGAACACGCTGTCTATCACACAATGAGATGACGAGCGACCGCATCCATTATTCATCGCTAAATCTTTTGCTCTCCACACTACAAGAAAATATGAGCATTTCCGACGGATTTCCGACGACGTGTGTCCGTCTTGATTCCGACGGAATATAGACGGATGTTGTAGCCGTTTGAAAGAATATAGACGTTACATTAACCTTCGTTGGAAATCTGTACCCGTCGGAAATCCGTCGGAAATTTCCGACGGAATATAGACGGATGTTGTAGCCGTTTGAAAGAATGTAGATGTTACATAGCCGTTTGAATGTTGTCGATAGCCGTTTCAATATTGTCGGTATCCGTCGAAAATCCGTAGGAAATGTGTCGGAAATCGCGCACAATTTCCTTATAAAAACGTATCCACCATTCTCATTTACAATCACAAAAAAACTGTCATCTACAATTCCTTACCAAAATGTCTTATTCAGATCCTTATAATTATTTTCGAGCATGGATGGACAAACCTTATCAAATTTCGGAGACGGGCTTAATTACGGAAGAATACAAACAAAGTCTGCAGGAATCCATGGCATTTTTGGGTATGCAGAAGAAAGCAAAAAAAAAAACCAGTAAAATCTACTGCCCTTGTACCAATTGTCGAAATCGTAGATTAATCGTGATAGATGAAGTATGGTCACACTTGTATTGTAATGGGTTTGTGCCGGGTTACAAGATTTGGTATTATCATGGAGAAAATGATACAATAGTGAATTATGCTAGTACTAGTGAACAATATATTGGGAAAAGCGCTAGCTTACAAGAACTTGAAATGGAAGTAGAAAATGTAGGTTATGTTCAAATGGTGAACGATGCATTTCGTAAAAGGATACAATCGGTTGCTGAGTATGGAGATAGAGGAGAATAACCTAACTTAGAAGCTCGAAGATTCTTTGATATGTTAAACGCTGCGAAGAATCCGTTATATGATGGGTGTAGAGGTGGACATTCCCATTTATTAACTGCAACTAGGATGTGTTGGAACTAATTTTTTATCAAAGCTTGAGGGCTTGATAAAATTGTGTTATTGTGAAAAAAAATGAGTTAAGCTCATTCAAATGAAACGTTTTCATTGGCTATCACTATTTGCGGGAAGAACAAAAATCCCACAGTGCTAGTTGAGAAATGTTTTCTCTTGTATATAGTTTGGAGTAGTTGTGTCATTGATTTAAATGATTAACAACAAAAGAGAAGAAAAGACCACATGCGCGCAGATCGCGTCTTGGGCCTTGTTGGTCTTGTGGACTTTTGTAGGTATCGATCGATACCCCTCGGTATCGATCGATACTCGACGGGCCGACTTAAAAAATCGCAGCCCCTAGAATATTCTGAGGAATATTCCATATCTGTCTGGGAAAAACCCTAGCCTCTCTCCTATATATAATGGCCGATTTTTACCTTAAAAAGCATCCTCTTAAACACTAAAAACACATCCTAAAGGTTCTAGCAAAAGTTCTTCAATTCCCTACTGCTTAGAGTAAGTTTTTATTTCGAGAGTATCGTAGTTATAAGGTTCGACAGATCTAATATCAAGTGTAGATGATACAGATAAACTTTGGTTGTATCCTGTGACTCATGGATCTATTATAACCCGTCGCACTACGGAAGATTCTTTGAGTTAAGGAAATAGATTCATCTCGCCTCCTTAGATCTATTTATGCTTTATCGTTTTATGAATCTTATGTTCCTTACTGTTTATTTATACAATCGTGATTAAATCTTATCCCGTCTATTATGCGAATTTATTGGTCCTACAATCTTAACTCAAAGAAGATCCGATTTTATTTTATTACTTCAATCGGATCTTTAATCACGTGTAAATAAATGTTTTCAAATGGTTTATAAAACGATTCTTCTACTGCTGATGATACTCAAACGTTATCAAAAAGCTTTTGAGCAACTTGAAACGTGTAGTAGAAGCAATTTCTGTTTATTTTTTAAGATGTTCAACTTATAGTGATACTCAAACGTTATCAAAAAGCTGTTTAGCAACTTGAAACGTGTAGTAGAAGCAGTATTGTTTTTAAACATCTTCTACAACTGTCATCAATTGCGATTAATGAACGGTGTAATCAACGAACGCACCATGTGGTTCTTGATAGGTTCGATTGCGATCGAAACCGTGTGAGTATCGATCGACACATTGTGGTATCGATCGATACTATACAAAATTTGTATCGGTCGACACTGAGGTGCATCGATCGATACTATGCAAAAGTTTGTATCGGCCGACACTGAGGTGCATCGATCGATACTGTGCATCGACCATGTTGGGTCTATGTCGATCAATAAGGTGTAAAATTCACATGTATCGATCGACACAGTGGTGCATCGATCGATCCTGTGAAAGATTCACTTGCATCGATCGACACCTAGGGTGCATCGATCGACACCAGCTGAGCATCGATCGACACCGTGATGCATAGATCGATCCTATGCAAAAAAATTTTATTCACTAGACACCCTCTTAGACACCTTCTCAATTCCACCGATGCGGTTGCTCTTACTTCTACGTACGCAATTCACTAAACCAAAACATGTCTGAATGATGTGAACAGTGACATGCTTAGCTTTATTATATACTACTAGATTATCACCCGCGTCCCTGCGCGGAATAATTTTTTTATATAGATTTAATGTATGTTTTCAGATCCTGGAAAAACTGGGATCTAGACAACAATTCGGTCTGGATATAGCTCTAAAACCCAAAACTATAAAATCCGGTAAAACCCATAAAAACTCAGCAAATAACTGTGAACCAGACATAATCGTGGACCCGGACAGATCATGGTTCAATAAAAATTATAGTGCAATCAAAGAGTTTCCTTTATTGTTCTTATTGAGTCATTCTGATTTTACAATCTGGTAATTTATGATCTTCTTTCGTTTGTGTATCAACTAAAATAATAATTACTTTGTCAGTTAGACATATTTTTTTCAAACAGATCTTAGGGATTTATTAGTTTTCATAATTATATATATATATATATATATATATAATTGTTGATTGCGGCCGGACTGCATCGAACCGAGGTCAAAACACGGACCCGGTGACCCGAATGACTCTTGGTTTGTTTATCGGGTCGGATTTAAAATTTAATTTAATGTATTAAAATAAAATTATATAACATAATTTTTTATGATTTAAGTTAAAATCAGAAAATCATAATAGTATAGATTGCGGATGGAAAAAAACGCAGCACCGTCAGACGAATGAGAGAGTCTTACTTGCGAAGAATCAAAAATCCAAATTGAAAAAAACAAATCTGGTCTATATTCATTTATTTTTAATATATTAAACTAAAAAATTATCAAAAACCTTTTGTACGTTGTAAAATAAAATCTTTTAAACCACATATTTTCAACACCACCTCTCACTTGCAAAGATTTTCTGCATATATTATATTTAAATTTATATATTATCCTAAATTCCAAATTATATTTATTTTATATATTTATATTTGTAAAAATAAATTAGGATAATGTTAAAATAGTTTTCAAACAGTTTTTTTAAAAATATGGAGTGTTTGAATTCAAATACTAAAAGTGCATTTGTTTTAATAGAATAGATGAAAGATGGTAATTTACAAAGTTTAAAACATAATTTTAATATAATTTTAAAAATGGAGGCCATTTAATATGATTCAAAATATATTTCAATTTAATTTTAAAAAACCAATGGGCAATACTACCTAAAATGGTGTCTTTTGAATATAATTATAAAAATATAAGAAAATGCGATAATTTATAAAGTTTTAAGACAATTTTTTTCTTTCCATTCTCACAACAAATATTTTCTTCAAACTCTCGTAACCAAGGACTAGATTCTATCCCGTGCGTCCGCACATAAATTTTTATTTTTTTGTTTACCAAATTTTGTAATATATTTGTTTTGTATTTAGATATAATTTGTATTATAGATATAAGTTTTTTAATAAGTGACAAATATTTATTTTTGTTTTTAGATATATTTTGTTTTTGTGTATTTAATTTTTTTCTAGTATTAAATATGACCGTGATTATAAAAACATAATTCTAACTCGTCCGTTCATATTAATCCGAGAATGACCGCTATTATAAAAACATAATTCTAACCCGCATGTTCATATTATTGTATAATATAAATATTTAATAATTACAAATATTTAAAATTTAAGGCTGGTTGATTATGATAAAAAAAAATATACAACAACATACTCCATTTGTTTCATAATATAAGTTGTTTAACGAATATTAACATAATCTGGACAATCTCGAATTTAATTCTAAATTAAAAATTTCTAAAATTGTGTGATTCTTAAAATATTAATCATTTAATATATGTAAATAAAAATATTGAATTTGTATTAGTAACTGAATGTTGTCCATATGCATGATCAAATTTATGGTTGTGCAAATCTAATTAATAATATATTCCTTTTTCAGTTTGAAAAATATTCAATTATAAATATGATTGTATTAATAAGATTTAAATTTAGAAGTAAACATATTTTGTTATTAATTATGAATATTTTGTTTGTAACTGTTGATAAAATTTTAGAAAATCTACATTAAAGTCAAAATTTAATATTATCTTTCAATGAAAATTGTTAATTTTGAATCTGTAATATTAAAAAAACTAGATTATTAAATATTTGGAATAATCTAAATTAAAAATTTTAAAATAACTAATATTATTTTCGTAACAAAGTAATAATAAAAATTTAAATTATTTTTGAAAATTTAATTTACATATTTTGAAATAATCGATTTTATTTATAATTTTAAATATTTAATTTAATTTCTGAGATAGTCTGAATTTTTTTAATTACGAATTAAAATTAATATATATATATAATAAGATTAATTAATTAATTAAACTACTACTTAATTGAATCAGATTAATTAAATGAATTTTTAATTGAACAAAATTATTCTGTTTTGAAACAGAGATAGTTATCCACAAAAATCTAAAGTTTAAAAGTTATCTAGGATATGAATAGATTTATATTGATATTTTCCTGTTTGAACATAAAATAGGACTCTGTTTTAATAGATTAGATATTCAACCAATTTTTTTTTTTCAATAAATATCAATACATCATAAGATTTTGATTCGCAACCTCTTGCCCATTTAATAATTAGTAATCAGAAAAGAAATAAAATAATATGTAAGTGGTTGAGGATGATTACGATCGGAGAAGAAGGAAGAGATGTTGGGAATAGATTCCTTTTCTGTGAAAGAAAATGGAATAACAAGTAAAAAGAAAAAAGGAAAAACAAAAGAAAAAGAAATCAAGCAACAAAGGAGATTGGGTTAAAAAATAGGGAGAATAATTAAATTTTGAAAATGTCTTAATTACTAGAATAATGTAAATTTTTTTAAATTACTAGAATAACCTACGGTACTGATTTTGCCATTTTGGCATTTGTTGACAAAAATGTAATTACGATATTGCCATTACTATTTTTAATCTACATCAGCGCGCTCAGATAAATAAGTCTACCGTTCTTTGACGGTAGATTTAATTAATGTTGGTAGATTTATTTTTCGGCCGGTAGACTTATTTTTGGACCGGTAGACTTAATTTTCGGCCGGTAGACTTATTTTGTGTCAGTAGACTTATTTCGGAACGGTAGACTTATTTTGGTAGACATATTTTTACGAGGTGGTAGATATATTTTTGGGCGGTAGATTTATTAATTTTTTGGTAGATTTATTTTTAATGACGGTAGATTTGTTAAGTGTTGGTAGATTTAACGAGCGATCGGTTGACTTTTTGGTAGACATTTGACGAAATTGGTAGATTTATTTCCTTTGATGGTAGATTTATCTCCTCTGCGGTAGACTTCTTTGTAATGGCGGCAGACTTATCATCGGATGGTTCGTTTTTTGGTGACGGTAGATTTATTGTAATGACGGTAGACTAATATTATTGTGGTAGACTTATTCTTAAAACGGTAGATTTATTTTTAATGACAGTAGGTTTATTAAAGGTCGGTAGATTTATTTATAAAACGGTAGACTTATATAAATTTTATGGATACACGAAATTGGTAAACTTATCATAAATTGGTAGATTTATATGAAGTTGGTAGATATATCTGAATTTGGTAGATATATCTGACATTGATCATTTTTATTGACGGTAGACTTATTAAAAGTGGAGATTAACAAATGACGATTTTGCCCACCAAAGATCTTCAGATTTGCAAAAAAAACCATGCACCCACCTTCATCTAGGATTGCGAAGCCAACCCAAAAAAATCATGAAGTATTTTTCAATATACTTCAACATCCTCTCTTGAAGATCTTCAACATCCTCTCTCCTTCATCACAATATTTTTTCAATATCTTCAACATCCTCTCTTCTTCATCACGATAGTTCCGACAACTTTTATCTTGCAATTTTTGTTCTTCTTCATCATCTCTTCACCATCTTCAACCCTTGTAGTCCACATTAAAATGTTATTAGAGGCATCAATATCCAAACACACATCGTATGAATCAAACAAGTCTACCATTTCGTATGAAACAAGTCTACCATATCGTATGAAGCAAGTCTACCATATCGTAGGCAACAAGTCTGCCAAATCGTAATGAAACAAGTCTACAATATCGTGGGAAGAAAATTAAGAAGTGATCAACTTTGGATATTTTTCTATGTTCGGTGATATAGAATTCATGATTCTGTGTATGGTTTTGCTACACATTCTTTTCTTCTTTAAAACTTTCCTCTTGATAGAGTTGTTTTTCGTTTGTGATTTGATGATGAAGGTAAGTACGCGATAAGACAGAAAATGGGGATCACGCCTCTCAAAGATGAAGTGGGGATCTCACGGAGGTGAAGTTTCAACGCATGAAAGAAGTCTACCACAACGTATCAAACATGTCTACCACACCATATCAAACAAGTCGACCACAACGTATTAAACAAGTCTACCACAACATATTAAACAAGTCTACCACAAACGTATTAAACAAATCTACCAAATCGTTGAAAATAGGTCTGCCATATCGTATGTCGGGAATCAACCACGTTTTCGCCAGAAGAAGGCGACGAAGCAGATCTGTAGGGAATCAACAACGTTTATAAGCAAATCGGCCACCATTCAAATAAATCTACAAAACCCTAAAATTAAATAGACCACCAAGTAAACAAATCTACACACAAATTTTTTGATAAACAAATCCCGACTTTCCTTTCGTCGCATCGCCCATTTACTCTTCAGACCCGTCGTTTGTTGCCCGTCGCATACTGGAGAAGAAGAAAAAAATCTCTAGATAATAAGTCTACAACGTATCAAACAAGTCTACCACAACGTGTTAAACAAATCTGTCATCAAGAATTTAAACAAGTCTACCACAACGTTTTAAACAAGTCTACCGAAACGTATTAAACAAGTCTACCGCAATGTATTAAACAAGTCTACCGCAACGTATTAAACAAGTTTACCGCAAACGTATTAAACAAATCTACCAAATCGTTAAAAAAAAGTCTATCATATCGTGTGTCGGGAATCAAACGTGTTTTTGCCGGAAAGAGGCGACGAAGCAGATCTGGTGGATCTACAACTTGACGAATCCCGATCTGTATCTCTGCAACTCAAATCAACGAAGCTACAAATCCCTCAACCTGAAGCTTTACCAAACCGACAGTGAGACGAGACGAAACAAACCAGAAAATAAGTCTATCATAAATTAGTAAAAGTCTACCAAAACATATCAAACAAGTCTACCACAACGTATCAAACAAGTCTACCGTCAAGATTTTAAACAAGTCTACCGTCAAGATTTTAAACAAGTCTACCACAACATCTTAAACAAATCTACCGCAATGTATTAAACAAATATACCGCAAATGAAAATCTACTAATAAATCTACCATCATTAGTGGCATTTTATCGAACAAGTGGTGGGCGTACCTCATGAAGCAACATATTAACCAAAAAACGATTAATCCAATGAAAAAAATGTTCAAAAGTTCGACGAGCACGTGTTCGGCGGCGGCGCCATGTTCGTAACCTTACCATCTGTCGGTCCAGAGTTCCCGACGGAGCAAACGACGAAGATGCGTCGTTGGGGAGCCGCTTTTAGCCGTGTTGTTGCCTTGGTCGAAGATGTTGGCTCTGGGGAGCAGATCTGGTGGAAAACGGCAGTGAAGCAATCGGAATCAACGCCGGAGATCCACTCACCATCACTAAAATCTGTTGGCGGAGGAGGGAGAAGAGGAAGAAGAAGAGGGAGAGGAGAGAGAGGGAACAAAAAAAAGTAGAAGAAGAGAGAGAGTGTCGTGGAGATGTAAGATTTTTTTTTTTTTTAAGATTAATAATTAATAGTTTAGTTATTTAAAAAAAATGGTAATTTCGTTATTAAAACGAAAAACCATACTTAAAAAAAAGGCATACTTAAAACGAAAAACCATACTTAAAGATATTTTGACAACTTTTGAAGGTTATTTTAGTTAGTGGAATTTTTGTAAGAGTTATTCTAGTAATATCACTACTTTTAAAGGTTATTGTAGGTAATTTTCTCTAAAAAATATCATGAAGAAAAGGCAAATAAAGAGAAAGCGAAAGCGAAATTGTAACAATAGGAAATAACAATTTACTATAATCACAACTCTATAAATAGAGTTATAGGCTTAAGATCTAATGTATTGCAAAGATCACAAACAAACAAGAAGAGAAAATTTAATAAAAGAAAAAGGTTTTAAGATCAAGAGAAGCCCCAAAGATATGGAGAAGCATCGTAGAGAGAGAGGTCATAGAATCATAGCGGATAAACCTTCAGGTCTCTTAAAGAGGGATCGGAGGGAGAGAGACTGGTCTGATGGGCATGAGAACGGGAACCGGCGGGCGGAGGGATGTTGAAAGGAATGATAGGCATTGGAGGGACGATGGAGCTAGAGATGAAAAGGAGAGGAGACACAGTGATAGAAGCGGAAAAAGCCAAGAGAAGAGTGAAGTTGCAAAGCCCAAGTTGCCAAAACTCAATCCATCTGATAACAATGCGATGGCTTTGGGAGTTTATATTCCTCCTTTCAAGCTAGCACGCATGATGAAGGAGGTGGAAGACAAGAGCAGTGTAGAGTATCAACGTCTTACATGGGACGCACTCCGTAAAAGTATTAATGGGCTGGTGAATAAGGTCAATGCAAGCAACATACAGAACATAATCCCTGAACTGTTTGAGGAAAATCTCATTAGAGGAAGGGGACTTTTCTGCCGGTCATGTATGAAGTCTCAAATGGCATCTCCTGGATTCACTCATGTCTTTGCAGCTTTAGTCGCTGTTATTAATGCCAAATTCCCTCAAGTTGCTCAACTTCTATTCAAAAGGGTTGTTTTGCAGCTAAAGAGAGTGTATAAGCGTAATGACAAGCCTCAATTACTCGCTGCCGTAAAACTTATAGCACATCTAGTAAACCAGCAAGTCGCTGAGGAGATCATTGCCCTTGAATTAGTCACTTTAATTCTGCAAGACCCGACTGATGACAGTGTCGAGGTGGCTGTAGGATTCGTGAGAGAGTGTGGTGCTATGCTTCAGGATGTTACACCAAACGGATTGAATGGGATTTTTGAACGGTTTCTCGGTATACTGCACGAGGGAGAGATAGATAAGAGAGTTCAATATTTAATTTAAGGGCTCTTTGGTGTTAGGAAAGCAAGGTTTCAGGGACATCCGGCTGTTCGTCCTGAGCTAGATCTTGTGGAAGAAAAATATTCGCATGATGTATCTCTTGATGATGAAATCAATCCTGAAACCTCTCTGGATGTTTTCAAACCTGATCCTGACTTCCTTGAGAACGAAAAGAAATACGAGGCGCTGAAGAAGGAGTTACTTGGTGAGGAGTCTGAGGATGAAGATGGCTCTGATGCTAGTTCAGAGGAGGAAAATGGGTATGATGAAGAACAAATGAGAATAAGCGACGAGACAGAGACTAATCTTGTTAATCTAAGGAGGACAATATACCTAATCATAATGTCCAGCGTTGATTTTGAGGAAGCAGGTCACAAGTTACTTCAAATTAAACTTGAACTTTAACCAGGTCAAGAGATGGAACTATGCATAATGCTCCTGGAATGCTGCTCCCAGGAGAGAACATATCTGCGCTACTATGGATTGTTGGGTCAGCGTTTCTGTATGATCAACAAAATTCATCAAGAGAATTTTGAGAGATGTTTTGTTCAGCAGTATTTCATGATCCATCGTCTCGAGACAAACAAGTTGCGTAATATGGCCAAGTTCTTCACCCATTTATTGGGCACATATGCACTTCCCTGGCATGTGCTTGCCTACATTCGGTTAACCGAGGAAGACACAACTTCCTCATCTCGTATCTTTATTAAGATCCTTTTTCAGGAATTGTCACAACACTTGGGGATTATGCTGCTTAACGAGAGGCTTCAGGATCCAACAATGCAGGAATCACTTGAGTCCATCTTCCCTAAAGATAATCCAAAGAAGACGAGGTTTGCAATCAACTTCTTTACTTCCATTGGTCTTGGAGGCATCACAGAGAATCTCAGAGAGTACCTGAAGAACATGCCACGCCACATCATGCAACAACAGAAGCAAGTTGCGGAATCAGAATCTGACAGTTCTGGTTCCGAGTTTGATTCTGGAAAGCGACAGAGAGAAGAGGAAGCGAAGAAGAAGAGCTTGAGAGGCTGCTGTTTTGTTTGTTTTCTCTACCAAAATTCTAGCACGGCCCTGAATGGGAAGTATTGATTTATGGATCAGCTGTGACTTTCACTGTATTTCATCATTATGAAAGTTTTGATCTCCTTTACATTCATTCATTCCGTTTAACTAGCAAACGAGATAAAACATAAGTTCAATTTTGGTTCCAATTGAACTGCAAAACCTGCTAAGAAAATTAAAATGAATTTAAATTTGATAAAATTGGTTTTAAGTGACTATCATCTGAAACTGGAACGAGATAATCTCTGTTTTTCTTCTATAAGATCCATCAAAGATAAACCAAAAAGAAAAAATATCGAAAACTTTGTCTTCTTTCTTTCTACGAATGCAATTCACTAAACCAAAACCCGTATGAATGATATAAAGCAGGATCAAAGTCCGAGGTTACTCAGAAACTGACTCCATCTAGGAGTCTCCTCATCAAAAATGTATGTTAGAGGTGAAACCGCTTCCTCCCACCTGCAATCACATTTCATGACATCACCAAACAAAACATGAGCCTGATTTGCACCTTTTCAGACAACAAGCAAATGGTTTGGGCGTATTTGTAAATCCCATTAATATGTCACATCTTAGAGTGAAAGGGTGAGGTCGAAGAAAAGATGGATGGCATTACTAACCGTTCTCAGTTGCTGCACAGACTCGTATAGATCTTTTTTAGGTACACATATCACAATGGCACAAAACTCAATCGATACTTTTCCATCTCGTTTATAGTAAATTGGACTTATTGTTGGTCCCTGCACATCACAAGAAGCACAACCGTCTAAACTATATATCACCTACTAGAATCTCATGCACTGTGTCTAGTGCTCCTTTTGCCTCAGTCAATGCCCTTCTGCTCGCCACTAGTGCAGACTGATAGTAAGCAAAAAGGAAAGATCATCTGATATAACGGTTGCCAATTGCAGAAACAATAATCAGATCCAAAGATCTACGCATCAAACCTGGCTTTCCAGAACCACCCCTCCTTCAATCTCTTTCAAGTTGTTCTCTTTAAGGGTTGTCCCACTGCTCACAAAGTCTAAAATGGCATCAGCTATCCCCATTTAATTAACAAGGGAAAAATTGTGTCAACAAACACTGCACACAATCATGACTTATTTCAGTATTGTTATAATTCATCATCTCAGTCTATTTCGACATACTAGGAACTATCGATGAAAACAAGACCCTACAAGCCGACTACAATTCTTCCAGAATGCAGCCATGGGTAAAATTTAAACAAGATAGCTCTCTTGCATAAACACCTGATGTACTCTACCCTTTCATACAAAATCCAAGCCTCCTTATGGAAGCTTACTAGTCTAATAAGGGAACATAAGTCGAACTCTTAAGGCTGATATGCAATTAACGTACATCTCACCGCAGGAGCTGCCTCTAGGGCTCCATCTGCAGTTGAAAAAGTCACATTCTTTATGTTGTTTTCTCTCATAAATTTGGGGCCTAGCTGCAAACAAAAGTTGGATGATTCCAAAACAATTAAATTGCATTCTGAAATAAAAATTAAAGGACCACAATGCACCAAAGGAACACTTGTAGCTCATCATCATACATAAGTGAATCCTGTAGCGACTCGTAAAGGTCTTTCCTCAGTCCATTGAGGCATTTGTGCAAGCTCCTTCAGAGAATTTATATTCTCAAATATTCTATAATTGGGTATCTGAAATCATATGAAAAGAGCACTCAGATAGCCATCTGTAGTGATGATAAGCCACAGCTACTATATGTTAGAACGTACCGCAAGGGATAGATGACTGTCTCCAAAGACAATGATACGATCTTCATTTCCCTAGAAACAAAACTCAAAATATCGAAGTCATATAAGCTAACTCAAACAGTATAGCTTAGCAATGTCAAGGGAAATCACAGAAGAAGGATAACAGGATCAGACTTGTTTCTTGATCTCTTACCATAAATATCAGTATAGCAAGCACCAGTACTAAGATATCCTAGAATCTCAGCATGAATATGATAATCAAGATAAAGAAATACGATGTCATTTACCTGACCAAATTCACTAACTATGTCGAGACCAATGATGCCTAGATCCAGATCTCATGAGAGTAACTTTTTGACAATGTCTTTTGGCCTTTGAAACCAATCTTCAGTATTTGGTAACTGGAGGACAAGAAAAAAAGAAGAGATTACTACTACAAGTTGAGAACATCAAACAAACAATAATAATAATAAAACTCAATGCACCTTTTGCCTTTCTCCAAATGCGTACCTGGGGAATTTGGGCAACATATTGCCGCGGATTAGCTTGTTTGACAATCTTTCATGAGAGAGAGGAGAAAGTAAGAAGATAGAAAGAGTCAAGAGGAGCTATGAGATTGTAAATCATTGTGTCCACTTTCAGATAATTGAAGGATCAAAATGAACCAAGGAGAATATGATCTTCAGCAAGAGACGATCAAACATAAACAAAACCATATACAATTTGAGCAATCAATATTTAAAATTGGAATAAAGGAGACGAGCATTGTGCCTTACAGCATCTAGATGAGGAATTCACAGAACAAGTTGAAGTTTTCGCAACTCAGATAAAAGGCAAGCAGCACAAGAAACAACAAAAATCTCCATGGAAATCTCCCAGCACAGTCCTCAATTTTCTTGTGGAGATTAAACGGAATTACAGCCACTCCCATAACACTCACCTTGAGAAGATCTAGCGTATCGGTGGCCATGCGTCCCTTGCTAGGAAGACCAAGACGAATCTGGTTCCGCCCGACGACAGCTACGACCTTTTTTAATCAAAGTTTTCATGCCTAGAGACATGACAAAACCAGGAAAACAAAGTAGTCATGTTGTAGACCAAATAGTCAGGTCGCTTCTTCTTGAGCTCCTCTGTTTTTCGATTGTAATCAATTATTGAATTCATCCATCACAGAATCATGTCATAAAAACAAAGGTAAGTGCATGCAAACAAAGTGATAATGCATTCCATACTTTTTCCTCAGCAGACAGGTTCATGGTAGCAGGCAGGTTTTCATCAATCCTGCATCGCAGAAAAGGAATTACAATGAATAGATCACAATCTCAAATCAATCGTATAGGTGTTTTCATAACTACCACAAAAAGCTCATGTCGCTTGTTTTCACCCAGAGTCTTCACTTTACCATTTGATTATGCCAGCTCAGCCTATTCCAAGTCATTCTTCTTACGATAATAAACCTTGTGTATCTTTTCAGGCGTCCTTTCATTCTGGGAGTCAAAAAGCAGCTGCTCTTGAATGCGTGTGTCCTAAAGAATTTGGTCTGATCATGGAAGGATCAGTGGCTTCATCGTTTCATATTGGAGCGTCTGATTTGTGGGCAGTGGTCGTAGGATGGCCACACTGTGCAAAGATTCTCAAGTTCAGGGATGACACTGAGAGACTCTTAAAAAGATGGAAAATCCGATAGTCACAGAGGTATGGTTTCTCTTTATCCTGTTCGGTGGGGGAGAAATATCTGTAGCTAAATGAGTGTGTAATCTGCTAAGTGGGATCGTGTGCTTGTTGAATATTTCATTGGTAGAAAACACTCTTTTGTAACTTAAACCACATGAAACCATTTGAGAGAGATGTTTCAACAAAGCCATGAAGTGGCATGTGTATAACTCGAGATTTTTGCCTTACGAGTCTGAAGATTCAGCAGGCTTTGACGTGACGAATTTGAGATTAGCGAGAGACTTCCCTTAGAAATCGAAGAAAGTTGAGAGATTTTGTTTTTCCCTTCGAGGCTTCGAGATAGATTGCGATCCCGAAACAGCAGTGACTTTCGCAAGTTTTTCCCTTCGAGGCTTCGAGATTATGTTCTTGTAGATTTTTTTTTTTCATTTTTACTTTTTTTCCCTTTTGTTTTTTTTGGTCACGATTCTTTCCCTTTATTCTTGTATTTTTAGAAACATCAAAACGACCCCTAGTGTTTACACTTTTCCAAAATCTTTACCATAGTTGCGTTATGTGAGTAAAATCTCCTTTTCTCTTCACAAATTTTAAGTATGTAGTCCTCTCTCTTTTCTTTTATTTTTTACTCCACCTTTTGTTTTTGTCATGATTTTACCAAAATTGTTTAGTATTAATTTATCACAAGATTAGATTCCGCGTATATGCATGCATATTTATAATCTAACTAGATTAGATTAGGTTCCACGTGATACACGGAAAAATAATAAAATATTTAAATTTTTAATTTGATAATCTGTGTAATTATGACTTGTATCATTTGATTTTAAATTAAGATTTCGTTAAGTTTTCTACAAATTGTGTTTTATAATTCGCAATTAAAAAATTTGAATCGATATTATCCATAAACCTTCTAATTATCAAACACACAATAACAAATTGTTATTCTTATAAATTTATATATTATGAATCTTATATATATATTATAGTTTACTAGGTAGGTAACCCGCGCCTTGCACGGGCAGAAAATTTTCATAAACTAATTACATCATTCAATTATTTACTTTGTTACCGATAAAAAACCAAACACAAATATAACAACAATATTAGATTTACGATCAATCAAAAAAAAAAGAAATAAAAGAAATAATAACCAATATTATTCATAAAAAATATGAAATAAAGCATCGACAATCATGGAACTCGAGAACATGTTGAATAATGTTTCATTCACTCACACATTATATGTAAAACAATCATACGTAAAACCAAAAACAATAATGTTTCATAGAACTCGAGAACTTATTATTCTTTTAGTTTTTCTTCGTCTCGTCTTCATCCTCAAATTCTTTTGTCTGCTTCGCCTTGTTCTTCTTATTCTTTATATTTCGGTTTATCTTCTCCCTCGTATTTTCCTTTTCCCTTTTTCATTGTCTTTGGCTTCTTCTTCTTCTTCATCACCTTCGTCTTCTTCTGCTCCTTATTCTCCAAATCCTTAAGTTTCTCCTCTTCTTCTTCTTCAACGTCTTGGTCTCATACGCCTTCTTATTCTACTTATGGTATTTCTTTTTCTTTGTCTTTGTCATCTTCCTCGTCTTTTCCGACATTTTCTTCATCATCTTTGTCTTCGTCTTCATCTTCTTCCTCTTGTTTTTCATCATTTTTGGCTTCTATGAATTCTAATTTTTTTTTCACACTTATCACTCTTCCAATTTTTCTTCGTCATTTTCTTCTCTCTTCTACATCATTTTCCTTTTTCGTCGTCTTCCTCTTATTTTTCATCATCTTTTGCTTCTATAAATTCCATTTTTTCACTCTCTCACTCTTCCAGTTTTTCTTTGTCATTTTCTTCTCCCTCTTCTACATCATTTTCCTTTTTCGTCGTCTTCTTTCTCTTCTACATCATTTTCCCTCTTCCTTATTGTTTTTAACTTCTATGGCTTCTTCTTCCTTTTTTTCTTAATGTTTGTCTTCATTTTCTTCTTCCGGTTTTTCTTCATCCTCTTCTTGTTCTGGCTTTTTCTTTGCCCGACTTTTCTTCGCCCTCTTCTTCATCAGCTTCATATTCTCCGACTTCTTATTCTTCCGTGTTTCTTCGTCTCATCTTCGTCTTCTTCGTCGCCATAATCAACTTTGAATCAAAATCTTCCATTTTCGGTTTCCATTACTCTCTCTCTCTATCTCTCTAGATTCCTAACTTAGATCTTCCTTGGTTCTTCCTCGATAATCTCAAGAATGCTCTTCTTCCTCTTCTTCTCCACCATGAAAGATAAATTCCACAATATATGGGTTTAGTCTTGTCTCATTCTACTTCTCTTTCTCCCTTTTGTTCTCTTAATTTACCTTCAAACATCTTCCCCATCTCTTCTTTCTCCTTCTTCATAACTTATACACATTTCTTCGAAGCCAAAACATCTTCATTGTTTCAACCATTGTTTACTTGTAGCTTCTATACTTTTCATTAAGCATTTCAAACATGGTTTGGAACCGGTTCAGTATTGTCGTGTTCAATATCTCTAAAAATTCTTTGTTCATACATAGATATGTTAATAGCGAGTCTTTCAATTATGGCTGATTAAGAGGCTTACATTATAATTAAAAATAGAATATATATAAAAAGAAGTAAAATTACCATTACAAAAAAACTACACTTACATGCTCTCTCTCTCTCTCTCTCTCTCTCTCTCTCTCTCTCTCTCTCTCTCTCTCTCTCTCTCTCTCTCTCTCTCTCTCTCTCTCTTCATATCAATCACACATTTTCTCGCCGTCAAAATAGCTTCATCATTTCAACTAATATTTCCTTGTATCTTCCGTGCATGAAACCACTTATTTAAATTGTATATCTAAATTTGAAAACAAAATTACCGCAAAAATATAATTATCATATCAACTACATTATAGTATCATATATAAATAACATGTTATCCTATTTGTGTTACCTCCAATTAATAATATTTATAAAAAACAAAATCCTAAAATATAGTTTTCCTTATTCTTCTTCAACATCTTAGTATTATTCGTTCTCTTTTTCATCGTCTTCGTCTTCTCTGACTTGTTTTAATTTCATCTTCTCCGACTTCTTTTTCTTTTTTCTTTCTTTAAGTTTTTCTTCGTCTTCTTCGTTCTTATCCTTTTTCATCATTTTCGCCTTCTCGACATCCTATTATTCAGGTTTTTCGTCATCTTTTACTTCTTCTGCTTTACCTTCTTCTTTCTCTTCATCCTTTTCTTTATCTTTCGATTTTTCTTCTTCTTCATAATTTTCTTATTTTTTTCATCATCTTGGGATTCTTCTTTTTCATAATCTTCGTCTTCTTCGACTTCCTCTTTTTTTTCCTTCCGGTTTTTATTCGTCGATCTTCTTCTTCTTGTTCTTCGACTTCTCCTAATTCATTGCATTTGTCTTCTTTGTCTTCTATGGTTCATTATTCTTTTGGTTTTTCTTAGCTTCTTTTCGCATCTTCACCTTCTCAGACTTTGTCATCTTCATCTTTCGGTCTCCTTTCACATCTTTAACGTATGGATCCTCGTATTTTCCGAATTCTTCTTCACCAGCTTCTTCTTCTTCTTCTTCCCCCCATCATCATTTTTACATCTTTCTCGTCTTTTCCTTCTTCCTCTTTATCGTCTTCGACTTTTACTTCTTCTTCTTTATCGTCTTGTTTTCTTTGACTTATTCTTTTTGATTTTCTTTCAGTTTTTCCTTGTCTTCTTTCTTCTTATTTTTCTTCTTTCTATTATTCTTACTTATCTCGTCTTCACCTTTGTCCTCCTTCTTCTTCTTCATATTAATCACATATTTTTTGTCGTAAAAAAATCTACATCGTTTCATCGTAGCTTCCGTACATTTCCTCTAATATTTCAAGCAGGGTTTGGAACCAGTTTAGTATTGTCAAATTCAATATCTAATAATTTTCTTTGATCATACATCGATATGTTTCGTGGGTCGTTGCCATTTTCTCGTCGTCTTTCTCTATTGGTTTCCTTCTTTATCATCTTCGTCTTCTCTGGCTTATTATTATTTCGGTTTTTCTTCGTCTCGTCTTCTACTTCTTCTTCTTCTTTATTGTCTTCGTCTTCTTCTTCTTCTTTTTTCTTTAGGTATGTCTTCATTTTCTTCTTCTTGTTTTTATTCGTCCTCTTCTTGTTAACTCTCATTCTTCATCATCTTCATATTCTCCAGGTATCTTATTCTTCCGATGTTTTTTTTTGTCTCATCTTTGTCTTCCTTCTCGGCATGTTTCTTTGGGAAGCGGCAATCAAAGAGATTGGCGACAAAACGTTTTTCGGTGCTGCGGTAAGTGTTCCTCTTTGCAATTTTTTTTCATGCTGTAATTTGGCCGAAGAAGTCAATAGCTTCTTAGTTTAATTATGTTCTAAAACAATTTTTCATATGGACGTGATGATCAAAGCCCAAACTCCTATTTATCGGATTTTCCTTTTGCTAATTAATTAAAAATCTAGCTGAACTTTTGAAATTGAGTGAAAATATAAGTGTTCTTACTTTTTGCTGAGATCATTTGTTCATTGAGAGTATACACATATACTCTTTAAATTTTCCGACTTCTAATTCATTTTCTTTATGTTTTCTTCTTCTACATCATCATCTTCTTCTTCTACTTCACTTTCTTCATATCTTCTTGTTTTCTTCTTATTCCTCTTCTTCCGGTTTTCTTTTTCTTCTATAACTTCCTCTCTTGTCTTCTTCTTCTCTAACTTCGCTTTCTTCATATCTTCAGTTTTTTTTTCACTTTTTATACTTTGTATACATCATCTTTAACAAATTTATGTTCTTTGTCACCCATAATGTTTTCTTCCCGCTATTTTCACTTCAACATTCCCATGAGATTTAATTATTAAGTCCCTCGAAAAAGTTATCATTTGACACTATATATATCAAACTTGTCAAGAGGATTTGTAAGAAAATAATGTAAGATTTTAAGAAAATTAGAAGAGAAAATTATCCTTAAATGCCCACATAAAAGTTTGTGTCGGATCTTGAATGATGAGACTTTAAGATAATCTCATAGTGTGAGTTTGGATCGGAAAAAACTAAAGAATAACAAAAATCAAGCTAGAAAATACACATAATCTCTACGTCTTTTATGAACAACAATGAGAGGTGTCAAATCTTTCTTCTATGTGTATTTTACAATCCACATAAACATATCAAATAGGTTTTATAGTTTTAAAAGAGACGAACTTTTTAAGAAAATATAGTCTTTGAAATTGAATTGAGATGAATAAGACTTAAACATGAAGATCCAAACAAAATAAGAACATACTTCTTCGCCATCAGGTCTACAAACGTATTCATGAGATGTATTAAAGCATATCCAACTGCATAAACATTCTTTTTGGGAATCTCAAATCCAAACAAACCATAATTTTTGGGATAAACCAAACACTATCAAACCAGAAACCAAATCGAGAATCAAGAATTTTATATAGTTTAGACGGTTGTGCTTTGCTTTCATTGTAACGCACCTTTCAATCAAGAATTTTATAAAGTATTTTGTTTTCTTCCAAAGAGTGTCTTTGAAGAATTGTCCATTTCTTTTGAATATTGTGTGCGATACACCTCGGATTTAACTTATTTATGTGATTCAAATAAGTTGGTTCGATCACTAGATTGAGAGAGTCAATCAACACTCGATTGAGAGAGTCAATCAAAACCATCACCTTCCATCTCACCATCGTCCACACTTTCGCAACAAAGCTTGGAATCTCTCGATCATCGAGTGGTCATAGTATTGGAGTGATTCCGTGCTTATATCATTTTGGTATCAGAGCTTTAAAAGCTCCTATCCCAGGTTGTGTTCATCCAACCTTTATCCTTTGTGTTTTCTGTTTTGTTATTTACTTTCATCTAAACCGAAAAATCCATAACATTTTTTTTTTTTTTTGCTTTCATCCAAAAAAAAAACAAAAAACCAACCAAATATCTATTGTTTTAAAAATATTATATTGTTTTCTTTAATTCTATAAATCAGAAAATAAAAATAAGAATTTTTCCTTTTGTTATTTGCATTTTCGAAATTTTGTTTAAGTCAAAAAAAAAAAAAAGGAATAAACCATCGTTTTAGTTATTTTGCCTTTCTTACTTTCCTTTCTTGTCTAAAAACAAATTTGAATCATATTTTCTATGTTCTTGGGTGAGGTACAAACCCTAAGGAGCAGCCGCCATGGGAGATTCAGAGGAAGAAGACACTTACCAAGCCTACGAAGATCATTGGAGTCAAGGAGAAGAAGAACAAGTCTTCACCGATGAGGAGACTGGCCGTGATACACCACCGTGGCCAGGAGATGATTACTCAAGCTCTTACTATGGAGGGGGTTCTGATGAAGATGAGCTTGAACCAGAGCCACCAGACTGTAGGCGAGACAACCACACCGATCAATCGATTCGGTCTAGCGAAGAAGAGACCGACCGAGAGGATGATATAGGTGATGACCATGAAAGAGATTCATGGCAGGGAGAGGCTGACTCTCAATATAGTCTAGACAAAGGAGACTACAACAATGAACCAGAACATGGTGAAGAAGGGGAATACCATAAGCCGTGGTATGAAGAAACTGATCTACAAGACGATATAGGAGAAGATCGTTCATGGCGAGACGAAACTGATTCTGAAATCAGTTTAAGAGGCGGTGACCAGTTTGATGAAGAAACTTGGAGCCACGAGGTGGAGCCAAAAGATAGTGTTGTTGATGATTCAGAGTATGGAGAGGAGGATCAAGAGTCAAACCAAGCAGCCATCGACAATACCATTCTAGACGAGCAATATGATGCACCAACGGATGATGAAGCAGATTGTGAACCTCGCCACATTTGTTTTTCAGGTCATAAACAAGAACCAGAAGCTTACCTACAATGGGAGAACGAAATGGAGCATTGGTTTAGGTCACACAACATTCCAAAGGAGGATAGACTCACCTACGCCATTAACTCACTTAATGAAGAAGCTTCTACATGGTGGATACAAGAAGAAGCTCTGAACTACTACCATAATCCGGTTAGCACTTGGGGTAATCTCAAGCAGCATATGTACAGAGAGTTTGTACAAAAGTCCCACAACCGCAGCTACATCCCAAAGAGGTCTCTGTTCCAAACAACTACAGGAAGATGGATGTCAACACCAAAACTCCAGCCTGTTTCTAAGTCAAAGAAATCTTGATGTCCTGAGCCAAAGAAAGTGTCTCAACGCACTTTAGAGAAGAAGACAGAGGTTAAGAAGCCAGTGGGAGCAAAAGAAGTTAAACCAGCCTCCAAACAAACCGATGCATCTCAAACGCATAGCACAAAACCGAAGAATGAGCCACAAGTCAAAACAGAGCAATGTAAGTCTTCTAAAGATTTAAAAAAAATGACACCATCTATATAGATGTCATAAGAGAGGTCATTTTGCTGCTGTGTGCCCTGAGAGACAAGAGATTAAAATTTCCAAACCTGAGCCGAAACTGAATTCATTAGATAATTGTCTAGAAAATTCTGGTTTTAAATTTTCAAAGTCAGATTTAATGCACTTGTCTTTGCCAAAGGTTGTTAGTGCATGTATAGGAAATTGAGTGGAGCACACTATGAACGAGGCAGCCACTGAAAATAATGGAAGTGGCACCAGCAACGTGCTGCTACAAGAAGAGCCGCCCGATCGAGCCATAAATCACAATACCGTGGCGACGAAGGAACTAGACTCATTGACAGTTCTGATCAGGTAAGTCATCCCTCACTGTTATATACTTCTGATGACTCAATGAATGTGTTCATGGACGTGATAAGTCCCATAGAATCTGATGATAAAATATTTTCGGTGGAAAAATCTATAAACCAGATTTTGTATCTTGAGTCACACGTAGAAGAAAAACTAGATGAATTGACTCAAACTGAATTTTGCTCTATTGCTTATGATAATTCCATGACCGCCATAACACACTTGTTTCTTGCCAAAAATTTAGAGAATATCTCAGGTACCAAGGAGAAGAAACGAGGACCAAAACCGCAAAGGAACAATGGCGACATCAAAAGTTAAAAAGGAGATTTCACTAAAACGACTACCTTACTGCCCAAGGAAGTCAGCAACACACCATGGAGAGGAGTCATCTCTTCTTTGCTGATCAAAGAAGAACCACATGATGTTCAACATCGATTATATCTGAGCCCCACACCAATCGTTACCCGTCTAGAAGTTTCGAGGACGAAACCTTTCCAAGGAGGAGGGTGTGATGAGGACATCGAACCAGCTAGCCCACCAGAGGTGAGCTCAAAGCTCGGACAAGACCAAACCGAGCCGATTATGGAGACTATGATGAACGATCAGTTTGATGCATTACAAAGCCGACATTGGAAACCCGGAGAACTTTTGGATACTACCAATTCAAAAGAGAATTGTACGGAGCGTACGACATGCTTAGATCTTGTTTATTGGCGACAGCGGTTCTCTTATTGATTTGGGACAGTAACTCCCAAAGTTACTTCAACGAGTGGAAAGCGAGCAAACGACTTGAAGGATCAATCAACCCCAGAGGAAATCATTAGGAGGAAGAGTCTGGAAAATAGCTTCAACATTTTCAAGGAGAAGCTGAAGCATCTGGAACACGAAGGACTGATCAGGCTTTATCAGTTTGAAGGTTGGAACAAAACCCCGTTGTTGAGCTCTGATTTCAATCGAATGTTCAATCAAGTGTCGCTTCCAGATCACGGCACTTCAGGAGACGATATATATATGGTTCGAAATATATTTGAGTTTAGTTTCCAGAACATCCAAGATCTCTCCAATCAGCCCAGCAAATCGCTCATAAACGGCCCAACAGTGGAGACGTATCTAATGGATTCAATCCTACCCGAAAATGTCAAGTGGAATCTTTTGAAGCCCAAACACGAAAGCCCAGTTGAGCATGGTTTCTATGAGCTTGGGAGACACTTAAGAAGCTTTCTAGAAGCTTCCCTTCATGACCTAAGGTGCACCACACCTCACTTGATCAAGTGGATCAAGTTTTAGCTACACTTGCCTTATTTGGATATTCTCGCCATTCATCTCCAACGGCTCTATTATTTGAAGTTTGGCCACGAAGTGAAGCTTTTTCACAGCAACCAGGACGTACCTAGACACTTGACATTCGCCCCTAAGTTGTCAAGACTCAAGGAAGGCTCCGTTTTCCATATTTGGCCGATTCTCGTCATTATGACTCAAACGGCTAGTTTTGGCATTTACTTTGCGATTTCCTTCTTGTTTAATTTCGTGTATGAGCACTATATATGCTCAGCTTTTCTTTCATTGTAACGCACCTTTCAATCAAGAATTTTATAAAGTATTTCGTTTTCTTCCAAAGAGTGTTTTTGAAGAATTGTCCATTTCTTTTGAATATTGTGTGCGATACACCTTGTTCTTAAGAAACCTCGGATTTAACTTATTTGTGTGATTCAAATAAGTTGGTTCGATCACTAGATTGAGAGAGTCAATCAACACTCGATTGAGAGAGTCAATCAAAACCATCACCTTCCATCTCACCATCGTCCACACTTCCGCAACAAAGCTTGGAATCTCTCGATCATCGAGTGGTCATAGTATTGGAGTGATTCTGTGCTTATATCACTTGGCCCAGTGGTAAAGAATGTCTATGTGGGCTTCCCCCACCTGGGTTCGAGTCACCTTGGCCACAGTGGATTTAACATGGCTTCCTCTGGCCTATGGGGATTATTCGGGTGTGTAGCAAGCCCTGGATTACCCCATATTAATAAAAAAAAAAAACTATCCGACAAATAAAATGTTATTCATACTTCACAAAGTAGTGATGCTTAATTAAATGGGTTAGAGGCAGTGCGTAGGATTCAGGTATGCTTAACAATTTTATAGTGTTATAATTTTTTGATGGGAACAGTTGCCGTAGACGAAGGTGGCTTTGTCATTCATTTCATTTCTAAAAGACGTATTGATATAAATGAATAATCATAAATTGAATTTACGAACGAACAAAGAACAAAATAATGGGTGGCAAACTCGAGAAAAAAAATATGCTTCTCTTAAAACCCCAGATAGTAAAGACTAATATCGCATCACGAATCAATGCTCGATCGTATCTAGTTCCTAAAACTGACAATCTCGGCCAAATGATGATTGACCAAAACCCGTGAGAAGTTGTAAAATGTAGTCGCCACCCAAGAACCTAATTACACAAGAACCAAAACCAATTACTCACGGTAATTATAAAAGATATAGCATTTCGAAAACAATACATATAAGATATAAGACTACCTCTCTGTATTTCTATCTTTGCAAATCTCATAATACAAATAACATCTCCTTGCCCACAATTGGAAAAATCGTTTAAAAACTCAGCAGCATAATCGCCAGTCAATCGGCAATGCAAACAACATACACTACACGAAGATATATATTTATAATTAGGGAGAACGAAAGCACAAATTCTTTACGATCTTGGGCAACAAAATTTTAAGTGTACCTAGCATTCTCAATATCAAAATCAACAACCATCTTGTTTTTTAACCGACCATGCGTTTCACGATGTATGAAATTTCCAACATTACGAACTCGACCAATCAAATCTGCAAAATAATCTTATACTTTAGTTATATATATTAAAAAAACACACAAAAAGAAAAGAAATCAAACTAACCAACACAACGTTCAAGATCGATGATGCCAGCTAGAACAGCTTCGAGATCAACAAAAGAAAAATAATTTTTTGAGTCTATTGGCGTAACCGAATCACATTGAGTACTTTGCTTAAAATCAATTATAAATCGATGTGCAATGGGACTGGTAAACTCCGTATGAGGAATCAGATTGAAATCAACCAATATCACCCAATCCCCTTCATGGAAACGGCCAGAGAACTTCTCAATGAAATCTCTCTTTATTGAAGCATATATCTTATTACCATGTGAACATTAAAACACAAAGAAGCAAAAAACCTTAACTCAAGAGCACAATAAGAAAATTAAAACGATAAGACAACAGTGAAATTACCTTGACATCTACTAAAATATTCATTATACGACCTATGGATAGCTAGTGAGAGAAGATGAGCCATGGAGGGTGTATGAACAACAAAGAGAAGACAAATAGAGAATGAAGAAAAGTGGTAAGCCCGAAATTTTATGAAATTATGGTTTAATCTTCATGATTAATAGTTATATATCACGCCTGTGATTAAAGAAAAAAAAGTAAACACCTATTAAGTAAAAATTCCCCAAAATTTCGGGCTTGGATGTTATAGTTTTTATAACAACTATATCCTCCTTTAAAAAAGGAAACCAATAATTATCTCACTCTAAAAGATGTTTACCAATCTTTTGTTTTGAAGGCATCCGAACATACCAAATTCTAATAAAAAGATTTTGTTTTTGTTAAGTAAAGTTGTATAAATCCAACTAAACATGAAATATACGGGCAGATATGTACTTTTGCCACCAAAATCTCTGTTTGGTTATTGCCAAGATCCTTCCTAATAATTACCTCAATGTTGCGTGACTAATTCCACTAAATACAGTTTGTTTTTTGATAAGCAAATTTTCTAAATCTAATAAAATACGAAAATACGGGCAGAAATTTATTTTTTGCTAATAAGATCTCCGCTTGGTTCTTGGCAATACCAATTCTAATAAATATACCAATGCTTATCCACAGTAGTTGGTAAAGAAAATATATCAACTATATCAAAATACGCAGGATATAGATAATAACGCATACGAAACGATTTTACGGACTATATTATCGCCAGTAATCACGCATTTATGTTATTTAGAGTCCAATTTATTACTTAAAATAAACAAAACAGTAGAAACTTGATGAACGTGGTCCATTTGGCGCCTCCAAAGATCTTATGGTCTATCACCGATATTTCGATGGTCTATCACCGATATTTCGATGCTTGCAAATATCCTATCCTCCATAACCGAAAATTGGTTTTCAAAAGACATGACAGAATCCAAATATAACAAAATACGCAAGATACGGAGAATAACTCATACGAAACGACTGTACGGACTATATTATCGCCGGTAATCACGCATTTATGATTTGATGCTTGCAAATATCTTATGCTCTATAATCGATATGTTAATGCTTGCAAATATTGTATCATCCATATTATTCACAACGAATCACAAGGATAAACTCGATCCGGCATTGCTGAGACCAGGAAGAATACGTTCATGTACTCATATATTGTACGCCTGTTGTTTTCAAGAAACTCGCTGCATTGTATCTTGAAATCGAGGATATGTTTGAGCGTATTGAGAAGATGTTTCTTGAGGTGAAAGCAACTCCAGCTGAGGTCACTGAGCAGCTTATCGTAAGAAAGAATCTGGATGTTACGCTTAAAGGTCTTGTTGAGTTTCTCGAAAGCAAGAAGTTGACTAAGGAGAATGAAGAATCTGAAATTAAAGAAGTAGAAGCATAAAGGCTTCAAGGATCCATTAAAAGTAGTCAAGTACGAATTATGTAGTAATTAACTAATTAGTAATGTAAGTAGCTCAATTGTCTCAGTTTTCATATTACAGAATCCAAAAATAAAAAAATATATCGAATGAAAACAATATCGAGAAAACTGAGCTATTCAGTAAGAGGAACCAAACTTGTCAGAATCGACTACGTGTTCCTGGCAAGTCTCCACAACACAATGCGGCGGAGCACCTACGATACGGGGCCTCCACTGCTTATCCTTACGATCCCAAACAAACACCGACGGGATGTCTGAATATCGAAGAATCCGATTATCGTGAAACACACGCTTAGAAGACATCCAAAGCCGAAAAACGCTACTCCGATCATCTGCAGAATCATCAACTTGAGCGAAGAAAATGGAATGGAAAAATAGGAAGACGTTAAAATAAAAAACGAATTATTAAAATAGATTGCAAAAATGAATAAAATATACAGCTACCAGTAAAAGATGAGTAACCTCTCACAGCCATCACAAACACAATACACCAGAAGACGAACACCTACAAAGTACAAAAAGAGAATAATAATAATCAGAAATAACGATCAATAAACGAAAGAAACAGACGATGGCTAACAAACTGAAATGAACAGCGATTTTGATAACAAAGCACAAGGATAACAAAGCACAAGAAGAACAGAAATGTGTTCGATTGTTAAAAATCAGAAAGTGAGAATCTTACCTCAGATAGGTAGATTACCATGCACCTTCACCAAAAAAAAACATTGATTAGTTTCGATGCCAAAAATAAAAAACAAAGAAGATGCCAAGAAATCAAAACAAAACAGAACAAAATATAAACAGAGTAAAAGAAATACGTATAAAGTCAAAAGGAGAGAAAAAATGCTAGACGACACAAGGACTAAGATATTCGACACAGGTGTTTAACGTACTAACAAATAAATCTAGACGGATCAAAGAGACGATGGGACTGAATGAGTTTCACAAAAATTATGAACGTGTGATATATATAAAGTCAAAAATTTAGGGTTTTACAAAAACCAATTATAGATAATTGCAAGGAACAAAAAAATCAAAATCAATTATAGATAATCGCAGAAGAAAATCGCAACCGAAAATCCCAGAAGAGAATCGCAAGAAAATCGCAAAAGGATATCGCAACCCAATTAAAAAAACGGCCAAAGAATATCTATTCCAAGATTACGATCGATAATTGGTACGGAAAAAACTTAAATCAGAACGATATAAAAAAGATAAACCGAGTCTTACGGTTAAGGGTGAACGTGAGAGCTCTATTCCGAAAATTTACTTCGCTTTTACTATATATGATATTTTTCGATTTTGTAGTTTCGGGTTTTTCTCATACTTTACTTTTTTCTATTTTTTGTAGTTTACATCTAAAATGATATAATCTAATTTTTTTCATTTTTTAAAATGAATCATGCCTTCATGACGTATTCATAAAATGGTAGTAACAAGAGCATGCACTAAACTATATGGCTTATTGTTTGTAGACACATCGTCAAACCACTCTAGCATCCCCCAAATCTCCCCTTCTAGCGTTTTTCAATCGCAATTTCGGCACACCAAATTATTCTCTCCTTCTGGTTCTTAACAAACTCAAACTCAAACTCTTCAAACAAAACCACCATTTTCCACCTAATCTGTCAATTTAACATGACCACTACAAGATAACCTAGGCAATATTTCCAAACCCTTCAAAGTTGTCCATAACCTATCTTTGGAGTCATACCAATCAATAGTCGTGCCATTAATCCAGTAGAACACGCTGTCTATCACACAATGAGATGACGAGCGACCGCATCCATTATTCATCGCTAAATCTTTTGCTCTCCACACTACAAGAAAATATGAGCATTTCCGACGGATTTCCGACGACGTGTGTCCGTCTTGATTCCGACGGAATATAGACGGATGTTGTAGCCGTTTGAAAGAATATAGACGTTACATTAACCTTCGTTGGAAATCTGTACCCGTCGGAAATCCGTCGGAAATTTCCGACGGAATATAGACGGATGTTGTAGCCGTTTGAAAGAATGTAGATGTTACATAGCCGTTTGAATGTTGTCGATAGCCGTTTCAATATTGTCGGTATCCGTCGAAAATCCGTAGGAAATGTGTCGGAAATCGCGCACAATTTCCTTATAAAAACGTATCCACCATTCTCATTTACAATCACAAAAAAACTGTCATCTACAATTCCTTACCAAAATGTCTTATTCAGATCCTTATAATTATTTTCGAGCATGGATGGACAAACCTTATCAAATTTCGGAGACGGGCTTAATTACGGAAGAATACAAACAAAGTCTGCAGGAATCCATGGCATTTTTGGGTATGCAGAAGAAAGCAAAAAAAAAAACCAGTAAAATCTACTGCCCTTGTACCAATTGTCGAAATCGTAGATTAATCGTGATAGATGAAGTATGGTCACACTTGTATTGTAATGGGTTTGTGCCGGGTTACAAGATTTGGTATTATCATGGAGAAAATGATACAATAGTGAATTATGCTAGTACTAGTGAACAATATATTGGGAAAAGCGCTAGCTTACAAGAACTTGAAATGGAAGTAGAAAATGTAGGTTATGTTCAAATGGTGAACGATGCATTTCGTAAAAGGATACAATCGGTTGCTGAGTATGGAGATAGAGGAGAATAACCTAACTTAGAAGCTCGAAGATTCTTTGATATGTTAAACGCTGCGAAGAATCCGTTATATGATGGGTGTAGAGGTGGACATTCCCATTTATTAACTGCAACTAGGATGTGTTGGAACTAATTTTTTATCAAAGCTTGAGGGCTTGATAAAATTGTGTTATTGTGAAAAAAAATGAGTTAAGCTCATTCAAATGAAACGTTTTCATTGGCTATCACTATTTGCGGGAAGAACAAAAATCCCACAGTGCTAGTTGAGAAATGTTTTCTCTTGTATATAGTTTGGAGTAGTTGTGTCATTGATTTAAATGATTAACAACAAAAGAGAAGAAAAGACCACATGCGCGCAGATCGCGTCTTGGGCCTTGTTGGTCTTGTGGACTATTGTAGGTATCGATCGATACCCCTCGGTATCGATCGATACTCGACGGGCCGACTTAAAAAATCGCAGCCCCTAGAATATTCTGAGGAATATTCCATATCTGTCTGGGAAAAACCCTAGCCTCTCTCCTATATATAATGGCCGATTTTTACCTTAAAAAGCATCCTCTTAAACACTAAAAACACATCCTAAAGGTTCTAGCAAAAGTTCTTCAATTCCCTACTGCTTAGAGTAAGTTTTTATTTCGAGAGTATCGTAGTTATAAGGTTCGACAGATCTAATATCAAGTGTAGATGATACAGATAAACTTTGGTTGTATCCTGGGACTCATGGATCTATTATAACCCGTCGCACTACGGAAGATTCTTTGAGTTAAGGAAATAGATTCATCTCGCCTCCTTAGATCTATTTATGCTTTATCGTTTTATGAATCTTATGTTCCTTACTGTTTATTTATACAATCGTGATTAAATCTTATCCCGTCTATTATGCGAATTTATTGGTCCTACAATCTTAACTCAAAGAAGATCCGATTTTATTTTATTACTTCAATCGGATCTTTAATCACGTGTAAATAAATGTTTTCAAATGGTTTATAAAACGATTCTTCTACTGCTGATGATACTCAAACGTTATCAAAAAGCTTTTGAGCAACTTGAAACGTGTAGTAGAAGCAATTTCTGTTTATTTTTTAAGATGTTCAACTTATAGTGATACTCAAACGTTATCAAAAAGCTGTTTAGCAACTTGAAACGTGTAGTAGAAGCAGTATTGTTTATAAACATCTTCTACAACTGTCATCAATTGCGATTAATGAACGGTGTAATCAACGAACGCACCATGTGGTTCTTGATAGGTTCGATTGCGATCGAAACCGTGTGAGTATCGATCGACACATTGTGGTATCGATCGATACTATACAAAATTTGTATCGGTCGACACTGAGGTGCATCGATCGATACTATGCAAAAGTTTGTATCGGCCGACACTGAGGTGCATCGATCGATACTGTGCATCGACCATGTTGGGTCTATGTCGATCAATACTGTGTAAAATTCACATGTATCGATCGACACAGTGGTGCATCGATCGATCCTGTGAAAGATTCACTTGCATCGATCGACACCTAGGGTGCATCGATCGACACCAGCTGAGCATCGATCGACACCGTGGTGCATAGATTGATCCTATGCAAAATTTACTTGCATCGATCGACACTTAGTGTGCATCGATCGACACTGTGCAAACTTACTTTGCATCGACCAGTTCGGGTCTGTATCGATCGATACTGGTAGAGCATCGATCGACACTTGTAGGGCATCGATCGACACCGTGTGTGCATCTATAGACACCTACAGTCGCATCGGTCGAGTCTATGCAAAATTCTTTTGCATCGATCGACACTGTGTGTGCATCGATCGACACCATATGTGTGTATCGATTGACAAAATGTGTGCATCGATCGATACCAAGGGGTATCGATCGACACCAATGTTGTTTGGTTCGATTTTAGCATTAGAATTGCGATTCTTAACTATATATCGGTACAAATGTGAAGCTTGTGTACAAAGCAAGTGGTTACCTTGGAACGTTTTTTAAAACGCTTCCCGGGTTAGGGTTTGCGAACACCTAACATCAAAAACATTGGAGAACGGTTTGAAGAACGCTCTGCGGAGTTTACTATTAAACGCTTCATCACGTCTCTCATAAACACCTTCAAAAGGTTTTAAATTGAGTCTAAAACGCTAATCAAACGCGTTTCGAGAAACCGTTTGACGAACGCTCTGAGGAGGTTCAAACTTGAACGCACGTTTGCGGTTCAAACTTTAGAACGCGCACATGCGGTTCTAGTCGTTTCGATACGCGGATTTTAAATTGGAATTTAATTCCGTATCGATATACATCATCTATGAAAAGGTGATTGTTTATTAGTCAAAGTCATAGATAATAATCGTCTCATTATTATTATGAGTTTGCGGACGTATATAAACGGTTCGACAAGTGACAACTTTGCGGTACTAATCCCGCGTTGTTTAGCGTTTGCGAACGTCTCATAGCGTTTCTCGTAAAACCGGCTAAAACATTTATCAAAAGCGATTCAAGAAACGAATCGGCGAACGCTCTACGGAGGTTCAGATTAGAACGCGTGATAGCGATTCTAAAACGATTTCATAATCCGTTATAATCGGTTTTAAAATGCGGTTTAAAATCAAAAAGAAAGGGTTTCAGATTCTCATCGAATACTCTTAATGTTTAATTATTAAATTGATACAACGTTGAAATCGTTAAACCGTATTTGGTTTTAAAGACGGGTTAAGTTGCAGTATGTTGCAAATAGCTAAATACTATGTTTCCAAAAATTTGCTATTTTGGAATAATTAATTGATGTTCAATTAAGTATTAGAGGCTGATTTAATCGGTTAATTAAATCATTGGACTAAATTAGCAGGCCTCTTGCGATTCTTGATATGTTTTCAAGAAAACTAATACAATTCGATATTGTATTAAGTTTATTAAATTGCGAATTTTCTGAATTAATTCTAGAAATCGAATTTAATTTTACCTTTTAACTTGAGAGTTGGGTATTGGTTAGTATATTAATTTGGTTTGTTTCTCTTGAACAAAATCAAATTTCAATATGACTAACAACACCGATGTGATCTTTGTTAGATTCGGTGGTCTAAAAGATAATAGAATGGCTCAAGCCAATATAGTCGAGACAGACATGTGTAATGTCATCCTCGGAGTCAATATGGTTAAGCATAACCCACATGAGTGGTGGTATTATACCAATATATGCGTTGAGATGGAAATGTTTCCCTCCTACCATAAATAATGACAAGAATTTTGGTGCTGAAGTTGACTTCTCAAAGAAGCTCACTCTCACTAATGTAAAGCATGTGCTAGAGATGCATAAAAATCTTATTTAGTGCACAATGCTAATTAGGCACGAATTCATCGTCAATTGTCAAAGCTGATTAGCGTGTATTGACAAAGAATGTTATCTATATTAAGGACGGACTGGTCCAAATTAACGTTGAGACAGTCGGACTTAAAATTAATGTAACCAATGTTGTTGACATTAATGAGAAAGAATCATTTTCTTATGGTACAGAATCTCTTAGTATTTGATATGAATGTTTCAGTCACATTATATTCGAATCTATACGTAGATTGAATGAGATCCCGAAATACAAAATAAGCAAAGATGAGTGTGAGGTTTGCGTTCAAACCAAACTCACTAAAACACCACAATCGAGCAAACCTCTTGGTTTGACTCATACAAAAGGTGATGAGAAATATTTCGTGATTTTCGTTGAGGATTGTACGAAATATAGTGATACGAGACCTTGGAAAACTCAAGGAGTTTAAACTCGAGGTTGAAAACCAACTCGAAAGAACTATCAACATAGTTTGAAGTGATAGAGGACATGAACATGGTAGTATCCATCAAACGATTGATCCCTACTCACCTGAATCCAATCGAGTTGCTAAAAGAAAGAACAGAACTCTCAAGGAAATGATGAATGCAATGTTGCAAGAATCTGGATTAGTCCAGAAATGTAGGGGGAAGCATTGCTTACCACAAGTTATATCCTGAACTAAATACCACACAAAGTCACTGGAAATGTTTCATGTGAACTTTGGAAAAGTAATGTGTTTTTATACAAATACATGAAAGTGTGGGGGTGCCAAGCAACCACCTAAGAAGGTGACAATCGGACCAAAAACGGTGGATTGTATCTTCATTGCATATGCACACAATGTAGTGTTGATTGCTTTCTGGTGTATAAATTAGATATACCAGACTGATATATCATGGTTTTTACCCTGTTTAGGCCATGATATAAGTCCTTTTTATAGAGTCTTTCTAGCGTTTTGTAGTCTCTTAGAGTCTTTTACAGGTCTTAGCACGTTTGGAGCGTAATTGGAAGTATTGGAGCTTTCTGGAGCAGTTTGGAGCAAGGCTGAAGTTCGTGTTGCTGAGTATCTGATTTCACGTCAAGCATCGATCGATACCCCCTGGTATCGATCGATACCCATCACAGCATGACAAGACACGCGACATAATGAAGAGTTGAAGAACTGCAGATTTGCCCCATAAGTCTTTAATAATTACAAGAAGCCCCAATTCGCATTTTAGCTTATAAATAGGGATTTTTACAGCCACTTTTAGGCTATGCTTTATTTTGCTTTGGTTTAAGAGAGAATTTGGTGTGAGAGACAAGTCTGAATCTCCCTTCGTCCGAGATCAGATCTCAAAACCTATTGTTACTCTTTCTTATTTTCTATTGAATATTTATTCAAACATGTCTATTGATTCAATTTCCATGTCTGAGTAGATCTCTTGTTAGGTTTGGGGATTCTCATAAGGGATTTCTTTGAATGCTAGGTTGAATTGTTATTTAGGGTTCATAATCTGAATTAGTTCTTCGCCTTAGGTTGTTCTCAAAGCTAATTCTAGATTGATCACCTAGAACATAGATCTTAGGATAATTGATTAGGCATGACAGTGCGATTAATTACCTGACAGAACTTAGGGTGAGCAAATTGATTATTCGCAAAGAGATTTGGTTTAATTGATTTGTGAACATATCAAACTTGAAATTAAGGCTGATTTATTCCAAGGAATTTGCAAAGAAATTTGGGATTTTGAAGTTTAGATTTAGATAGTTTTCGCAACGACAGTTGGTTGATTATACTTTAGTGATTTGAGTTCGAGAACCGTGCGTAACCTGAACCCTGATTAGTTAGTTTATTTTGCATTCATTGATTTCCTGAGAAATATCCCTGAACCTATCTTTTTCCCATCGAATACAACTCGTTTACTACTTTCTGCTTTCTGTTAAACCTGAATTGCTTAGCTTAGTTCGATACTATACAATTTATTGTGTGATTTCTGTGAGTACTTGTGTTAGACCCCTAACTATATTACAACTAATGCTTTAGTACTGTTAGGGTATTAATTTGAGCATATCAAATTTGGCGCCATTGCCGGGGATTCAATTTCGCCATTAAATTTTAGCTGTCGAGTTTCGACTAAGCCCGTCAGTATCGATCGATACTACCTAGTATCGGTTGATACACATGCGATTTCTTTGTTGATATCGATCGATACCATACAGTGTCGATCGATACTCAACGTATTTTGTTTGGTTACTTACGTTCTTGATCTTTGTGTTTCAGGTGCATGCCTAATCGTGAAACCAGAAGAAACAAGAGCACTCCGCTAGTCAATCTATCGTTAGAGAAGCTAGCACGTTTAGAACGCACAAACAGAAAGACCAAGCAAACATCAGGGATGAACAACCCAGTGGTTTTATGAGCTGATGAAGCTGGAGTTCTGAGAGACCAAGAGGGTCAAGTGTGCAATGAGAGAGGGCAGCGACTTGATGAAGCTGGAAACGTCGTTGTCCCTACTGCTGTTGTTGAGATTGTCGCGCCAGCTGGGCGCGCCAACGTTGGGAATGCTGCAGGTGATCGAGCTAGAACACTTGGTGAGCACAACAGGCCTGATCAGTTCTATGCCAATCGAGCTGCGATTCGCATCCTGACTTTTCAGAGGAATGACTTCGAGTTGAAGCCTGCGTATTACGCTCTCGTAAGTCATAACCCATTCCATGGCCTACCTCATGAGCATCCCATGGATCATATCGAAAGGTTCGAGGACTTGGTCACTGGTATGAAGTACAATGGAGTGCCCAATGAGTTCCTTTTCTGCAAACTCTTCCCGTACTCTCTTGGTGGGGATGCTACTTATTGGCTGAAGCAGCTAGCTCCTGATTCGCTAACTACCTGGGATGAGACGAAGAATGCGTTCCTGCTAAATTTTTATGATGATGCAAGATCCGAGGAGCTCAGGAATAAGATCTCTCAGTTCGCTCAGGGTCCGACAGAGGCATTCAAAGCTTCATGGATTCGTTTCAAGTCTTATCAGAGAGATTGTCCGCACCATGGGTTCACTCAGGTGCAGCTGCTGGGCACTTTCTATAGACGGGATGATTGGAGATACCAGATGTGTATGGATGCTGCGAGTAATGGGAACTTCTTCACCAGGTATCCGGATGATGCGGTTGTGCTGATAGAGAACTTGGCGTCTAGTAATAGCACCAAGAATGCTGATTTCGAGAGGAAAAAGCAAGCTGGAGGAATTGATGGGTCGCAGATTGCTGACGTGATCAGGGTCGCAAAGCAAACTAGATTTCTTGATCTAGAAATCAAAGAAATTTGTGCACTTTGCTGATGAAGTCGCTAATGTGGAAGAAGAAGAAGAGGATGTTAACTACGTTGGTGGTTCTAGTTTTCAGGGTCAGCGATTTGGGTACAACAACAATCAGCAAGGTGGGTACAAGTTAGAAGGGAACCAATCTGGTTTCGGAGCGAAGCAATTTACTCAGAAACCACTTCAGAGCAGCGATTTCACTCGCAATTATGGGAACTCTTCGAACCAACCAGCATCTCCCAAGTCCACAGATAATAAGATGTAATCCATGATGGAACAGATTCTTTTGGGATAGCAGAAGTTGCAAGTGGATTTCAATGGGAAGTTTGACTCTCTGTACATCGATCTGAATGGGAAAATCGAAGCCATAAATCTTTTCCAGAAGAAGCTGGAAACTCATGTGGCTCAGACAGCAGCAGCTGTAAAGAGGCAGGAAGGTTTTCTTCCAGGAAACACTGAGAATCCAAGGGCACACATCAACGCCATCACCTTGAGGAGGGGAAAAGAGGTGCTTACAGGAGTGAAGAACAGCCCAATTGCAGGAAATCTCGTCGATCTTGCTGGAGATGACGATTGGGATTCTGAGAATCCACAGGTATCAATCGATACCAGACAGTGTCGATCAACACCAGCCCAGACATCTTCCCGAGTGAATCCAAAATCCCGTGTATCGATCGATACCCCTGAAGTATCGATCGATGTTGAGACACAGCCAGAGAAGGAACCCGAGATTGTCAAGGAGAGGGTGTATACACCCAAGGCACCTTATCCTATACTTCCTAAGCTGACAAGGAATGAATGGGAAGACGCCAGATGCAAGGCTATGTTGGATAAGTTGGTTGTGGAGCTTCCTTTTGTTGATGCTATTAAGACTTCTCCAGCTTTCAGGAGATATGTGAAGAATATGGTCTCTAACAATGTGAACCTAGAGGAAGGTGTCATGATGATCACAGCTGAGTGCAGTGCGATCCTGCTCAACAAAATTCCTAAGAAGCTACCAAACCCAGGGAGCTTTGTTTTGGACTGCACTATCTTCACAGAGAGATTTGAGCGAGCTCTCTGCGATATTGGGTCGAGTGTGAACTTTATGCCACACTCAGTTGCCAAGCGAATGGGGATGACAGATTTCCAATCTACAAGGATTTCGCTGGTACTTTCTGATCGCTCAGTACGACTTCCAGAGGGACTACTTGAAGATGTCCCAATCAAGATTGGGAATTGCTTGATCCCAACAGATTTCATCGTCCTGAAGTACGATGTTGAGCATAAGGATCCAATTATCCTGGGCAGACCATTCCTTGCAACTGCTGGAGCCTTAACTGACTACAGGAATGGACAGATCGCTTTCAACATCATTGACTTGGTGATGTCCTTTAACATGGAAAAGATGATGAAAAGGCCAACCATCGATGGGCAGACATTCTATGTGGACACCTTTAGTGACATAGCTGAAGAGTAATTCCTGCAGATGCACCCTGAGGATCCACTGGAGAGAGCATTGGTCTGTTCGGCCACTTCAGAAGTCCGTTCATGTGATGAAACTGCTGGATACTCGAAGATGCTTGATTCAGCATCACCAGTATCGATCGATACCACCATAGTATCGATCGATACCCTACGGCCAGAAGGAGAGTTGGTCGATTGTTCTAAGCAAGCTGCTGGGCTTGGAGATTGGAGTACAGAGAATGCTCCTAAGGTGGAACTAAAGCCACTTACAGCGAATCTGAGTTATAGTTTTCTTGGTCCTAATTCCACATACCTAGTAATCGTTAATGCTTCCTTGAATACCACAGAGGTTGCTTTACTGCTGAGCAAGCTGCGCAAGTATCGCAAAGCTCTTGGCTATTCTCTTGCTGACATTTCAGGTATAGCACTAGACTTGTGCAAGCATCGGATTCACCTGGAGGACGAGTCAAAGTCTTCGATTGAGTGTCAGAGGAGGCTGAATCCGAACCTGAAGGAAGTGGTCAGGAAGGAAGTGATGAAACTGTTGGAAGCAGGGATTATCTATGCCATCTCGGATAGTTCTTGGGTTAGTTCAGTTCACGTTGTGCCTAAGAAAGGAGGCATAACAGTGGTGAAGAACGAGAAGGACGAGCTAATCCCTACAAGGACAATCACTGGTCACATGATGTGCATTGACTACAGGAAGCTTAATGCGGCTACACGAAAGGATCACTTCCCATTGCCATTCATTGACCAGATGCTGGAGAGGTTAGCGAGTCACCCATACTACTGTTTTCTCGATGGGTACTTAGGCTTTTTCCAGATTCCTATACATCCAGAGGACCAGGGAAAGACGACCTTTACATGTCCCTATGGCACATTCGCCTACAGAAGAATGCCATTTGGATTATGTAACGCTCCAGCGACCTTTCAGCGATGTATGATGTCGATTTTCACAGATATGACTGAGGAGTTTATGGAGGTCTTCATGGATGATTTTTCTGTGTATGGATCGTCATTCAAGGACTGTCTGGATAACTTGTGCAAAGTGCTTCAGCGATGCGAGGAGGAGCACTTGGTTCTTAATTGGGAGAAGTGCCACTTCATGGTACAAGATGGCATTGTTCTTGGGCACAAGGTTTCTAAGGCAGGAATCGAAGTCGACAAGGCTAAGATTCAAGTCATGACAAGCTTGCAACCTCCACGATCTGTTCCTGAGATACGAAGCTTCCTTGGTCATGTTGGATTTTACAGGAGGTTCATCAAAGATTTCTCTAAACTTGCACATCCACTCACATCCCTGTTATGTAAGGAAGTCAAGTTTGATTTCACATCTGATTGCTTTGTAGCCTTCGAGGAAATCAAGAAGGCATTGGTGAGTGCTCCTGTAGTCCAACCACCTGATTGGAGCTTGCCTTTTGAGGTTATGTGTGATGCCAGTGATTTTGCTGTTGGAGCTGTGTTGGGTCAGAGGAAAGACAAGAAACTCCATGCTATTTATTATGCCAGCATGATGTTGGATTATGCTCAACGAAATTACAGCACCACTGAGAGGGAGTTGCTGGCAGTCGTTTTCTCTTTTGAGAAATTCCGGTCCTACTTGATTGGGAGCAAGGTCATTGTTCACACAGTCCATGCTGCTCTCAAATACCTGCTGAAGAACAAGGATCTCAAGCCTCGCCTATGCCGATGGGTTCTTTTGCTCCAAGGTTTCGACATCGAGATCAAGGACAAGAAAGGAGTTGAGAATGGCGTTGCTGACCACTTATCGCGACTAAAGGTCGATAAGGTCGTCCCTATTGATGATTGTTTGCCAGAGGAAGGTGTTTACCTCATTGAAGCTCAACTTCAAGACCTTTATCCCAAAAATCTGCAATTTTCACGAATGCAGACTTTCGGTATCGATCGATACTCACCTAGCATCAATCGATACCCGTCGCGGCCTGAACCTGTTTTGTCCGTAGAGCACTTGAACTCCTATGATGTCTATCTAGCTGCTGACTCTAGTGCTGCACGTCCATGGTACGCAGACATTGCCAACTACCTTGTTGTAGACACTAAGCCAAAGTATCCCACAAAATATGCAAGGAAGAAGTTTATGCGCGAGATAAGGAGATTCTTCTGGGATGAACCTTACCTATACAAGCATTGCTCAGATGGTATCTACATAAGATGCGTTGCAGAGTCTGAGATGCCAGATATTCTTTTTCATTGCCATGGGTCTGAGTATGCTGGTCACTTTGCTACTTTCAAGACGGTATCCAAGGTTCTTCAAGCAGGCTTCTGGTGGCCTACTATGTTCAAGGATGCTCACACCTATGTCTCACGGTGTGATGTCTGTCAGAGGAGAGGGAAGATCAGCAAGAGACATGAGATGCCACAGAATTTCATCCTTGAGGTTGAAGTTTTCGATTGCTGGGGCATCGATTTTATGGGTCATTTCCCCTCGTCACAAAACAAAAGATACATCCTGGTTGTTGTGGACTATGTGTCCAAATGGGTGGAAGCGATAGCTAGTGAGAAAAATGACTCTGCGGTGGTTCTTAAACTGTTTAAGACCATCATCTTCCCACGATTTGGAGTGCCGCGAATTGTTATAAGTGATGGTGGCAGCCACTTTATTAACCAGGTTTTCGAGAGGTTGCTGAAGAAGTATGGTGTAAACCATCGAGTGGCTACTCCATATCACCCTCAAACCAGTGGGCAAGTAGAAGACTCGAACAGGCAAATCAATGAGATTCTGGAAAAGACAGTGGGTGCTTCTAGGAAACATTGGTCTACAAAGTTGGATGATGCGCTATGGGCTTACAGGACTGCTTTCAAGACACCGCTGGGTACTACACCATTTCACTTGCTGTATGGGAAAGCATGTCACCTTCTAGTGGAGATTGAGCACAAGGCAGCATGGGCGACGAAGTTGCTGAACTTTGACATCAAGCCTGCTGCAGAGAGGAGATTGATCCAGCTGAACGAGTTGGATGAGATTATGCACCACGCCTACGAGAACTCAAAGCTGTACAAGGAGAGGACTAAGGCCTATCATGATAAGAAGATCATCTCCAGACATTTCGAGCCAAACGACCAGGTACTTCTGTATAACTCTCGTTTGCAATTGTTTCCTGGTAAATTGCGTTCTCGTTGGTCAGGTCCCTTCACAATCAAAGAGGTCAAACCACATGGAGTTGTCGTGCTGATTAGTCCTACAGGCGATGAGTTCATTGCCAATGGACAGAGGGTGAAATACTATTGGGCGAAATCTGATATTCCAACAGGGCAGATAATGCCTTTGGATGATGCACCAACAACCTGAATGGCGTTATAGTCAAGCTATTGACGTTAAACGAGCGCTTGGTGGGAGGCAACCCACTGGTGAGTCTGTCTTTGAGTCGTTTTTCCTTTTATTTTCGTTCGTTTTGTGTTTGTGTCAGGATAAACAAGGAGCAGACTCGAAATCGCCTTAGTGTCGATCGATACCCCTTGGTATCGATCGACACCAATCGCGAATGTACGGTTCATCAAATCGATTTAAGCCTGGTATCGATCGATACCAGGCTGTGTGTCGAACGATACTCGATTTTCCAGCAAAGTAGCTTCTTGTTTCTCTTCGTTTCTTCTATTATTTTGTCTTCTTTTACCTACTCTAGGCTAGATAACAATGGGGACAGTGTTGTTCAAGTCTGGGGGAGGTGTCTGCTAACATTGTGTTTGTTTTTCTTAGAGTCAGTCGTTTTATTTAGTCAAAATCGTTTTTATTGAGTCAAAACTTGTTGGAGACGATGATCGAGACGATGATCCTGTGCTTGAACCTATTGATTTGATTTTATTTGTGAGTGCACAGTGTTACAGGATCAGTTCTAGATCGACTAATGAAAAATCCAAAGACTGACCAGTTGACTAGAAAACATCCATGTTTCCAGCAGAGTTCTTCTGAAACCTGAGCCAACTATTTCACTTCATCGATATGGTTAGTGTTCATAGAGCTTGATTCATCATTCATATCTGACAAAGGAACCCATGTGTTTAAAATAAATGGTATTTCTCTCCCTTTTACAAGTTGATAAGTGCATAAAAGATGAAATGATTTTCTTCTGAGTAGAGGGTTAGAAAAATTTCCAGCGATCCCATTATTCTACTTAAGAGGGAATGATCACACAAAAGATTGGAAGCGAGGCTAGGATTTTCCTATGATGCCATTATTCTCCTACATCCTTTGATACATAGAGAGGGAAGAACCGGGGATTTGGTGGCAAACACCATCAATACTCACGTCTCATACCTTGATGTGTATATGCAAAGCTGAAAAGAAAAGAAAGAACATAATAAGAAATAAGTTTGGGGGAGAGAAATTAATACCAAAAAGTGTGAAAATGGTGGTTCCTTGTCATGATATCGTATGGTAAAGAATCTAGAAGGTTTTTGAACATCGGCTACAGCGATGAAACTGGCGATGAGGGTTTTACTTGAACAAAGTTGTGGGATAATGTGTGGAGTCTGGAAAAGCTGTGAATGTCTACGGAGAAGTACATGGTGGTTAGATCAAAAAGTGATTAGGTGACATTTGGGTACTTGGAAAGAGGGTCATTTCGATGGTTCATGAACAGGTGAATCTCTATGTTTTCAAACCTCTTTCTCTGGTTTAGTCTTCTATTTGCTTGAGGGCAAGCAAATGCTAAGTCTGGGAGAGTTGATATATCATGGTTTTTACCCTGTTTAGGCCATGATATAAGTCCTTTTTATAGAGTCTTTCTAGTGTTTTTTAGTCTTTTAGAGTCTTTTACAGGTCTTAACACGTTTGGAGCGTAATTGGAAGTATTGGAGCTTTCTGTAGCAGTTTGGAGCAAGGCTGAAGTTTGTGTTGCTAAGTATCTGATTTCACGTCAAGCATCGATCGATACCCCCTGGTATCGATCGATACCCATCGCAGCATGACAAGACACGCGACTTAATGAAGAGTTGAAAAACTGCAGATTTGCCCCATAAGTCTTTAATAATTACAAGAAGCCCAAATTCGTGTTTTAGCTTATAAATAGGGATTTTTACAGCCACTTTTAGGCTATGTTTTATTTTGCTTTGGTTTAAGAGAGAATTTGGTGAGAGAGACAAGTCTGAATCTCCCTTCGTCCGAGATCAGATCTCAAAACCTATTGTTACTCTTTCTTATTTTCTATTGAGTATTTATTCAAACATGTATATTGATTCAATTTCCATGTCTGAGTAGATCTCTTGTTAGGTTTGGGGATTCTCATAAGGGATTTCTTTGAATGATAGGTTGAATTGTTATTTAGTGTTCATAATCTGAATTAGTTCTTCGCCTTAGGTTGTTCTCAAAGCTAATTCTAGATTGATCACCTAGAACTTAGATCTTAGGATAATTGATTAGGCACGACAGTGCAATTAATTACCTGACATAACTTAGAGTGAGCAAATTGATTATTCGCAAAGAGATTTGGTTTAATTGATTTGTGAACATATCAAACTTGAAATTAAGGCGGATTTATTCCTAGGAATTTGCAAAGAAATTTGGGATTCAGAAGTTTAGATTTAGATAGTTTTCGCAACGACAGTTGGTTGATTATACTTTAGTGATTTGATTTCGAGAACCGTGCGTAACCTGAACCCTGATTAGTTAGTTTATTTTGCATTCATTGATTTCCTGAGAAATATCCCTGAACCTATCTTTTTCCCATCGAATACAACTCGTTTACTACTTTCTGCTTTCTGTTAAACCTGAATTGTTTAGCTTAGCTCGATACTATACAATTTATTGTGTGATTTCTGTGAGTCCTTGTGTTCGACCCCTAACTATATTACAACTACTGATTTAGTACTGTTAGGGTATTAATTTGAGCATATCACAGACATCCAAGTAATCACGGTAACCAAGGAATGTGTCTTCCTTTGAACATGAGTTTCCGTGTAAAGGATAAGCTCTAGTACCTCACGAATTGAGGTGAGCAATTGATCTCTTGGGCTCTTACGCTTTTAGAGGTATCAATCGATACACCTCGGTATCGATCGATGCTTGACGGGCATTGGACCTTAGATCGAGCAATGATGGTACTTCTGTAAAGAAGCAGAAGAGGCTAAAGTTGAAATTAGTCGAATATGAGATCTTGTATTCCATCAAATGGATGTAAAATCTGCCTTTCTAAACGACCATTTAGAATAGGAGATTTACATGAAACAACCTGAGGGTTATGTCACTCCTGAACAAGGAAAGAAAATAAGTAGACTTGCAAAGTCCTTATACGAGCTTAAGTTAGCTCCTAAGCAATAGTTTGGAAAGTTTGACAACAAAGTGATGTCAAATAGCTTCCAAATCACTTAAGGTGATATACATCAAAAGTACTCCACATGGATACGTTTTGTTATGTTTATATGATGACACGGTCATCATGGAAGCAAGAAGGACATAATCTAACATACTAATAATGTGCTTAGTGGAAAGTTTGATAGACATAAGATTAATGGATAATATTGTCTAAAGATCCTATAATGTTTTGAGAACTACTCAAACAAGATTGGAATAACTCCAATTGTGATAAAGTTGTATCACAAGTGATGTATGCAAGAATTATCAGAAGTCTAACGTACTTGATGAATCGTACTAGATCCGATTTAGCGCATTCAATCGCTACAAGAGTAATCCATGTCATACTCTGTGGAAAACCATAACTAGAATTTTGAATTATCCAGCGTTATATGTCGTCTCGGTTTACATCAAATTCCGGGGGGTTCAAGACATTATGTTCACCTCTTGGCCTAGTAAACCTGACATATATTATAAGTGGATAATATTTTCTCTTGGTGGTGCAGCAGTATCCTGGAAATCTTCCAAACAAGCACTCTTGGCCTAATTAACCAAGGAGTCAAAGTTTATAGCTTTAGATAAAAGCTGCAGAGGAAGCAGAATGGCTTCGACACTCTCTGGAAGATATCCCGATGTGGGAAAAATCAGTGACAGCATTATGTGTACACTGTGAGAGTTAGTGAGCTATCTCTCGGGCACTGAGTAAGTTATAAAATGGCAAATCTCGAGAATGATATAAGACCATTTAGACAACTGATCTCAGAACGGCTGATAACTTAGCGGATCTGTTTCCCAAAAAGTTAGCCTCGAGATCAAGTTTGTTAAATCATCAAAATGAATGGGTTTAAAGCCTATAGAAAAAGATGACGTTTGACAGATACCCCACCTATGTGACTGGAGATCCCAAGATCTAGGTTCAAAGGGAAAAAAAAGTTGAACTGATTCGAAATTGAGCACTGTGAGACTATGTCTCTGCCCAGTTCCTAGGATGATAAAACAGTGCTACGTGTGGATAGTAAGGATAAGCGTTGGCTTTTAATGATCGCATAGTTGTGTAATAGTGGAGTGTGACAGGACACTTCTGAAAACAAGCTAATAAAAGATCACCTAGTGAAGTGTGAAATGAGGGCCGTTTCTAGGAGAATGAATGAGAAGGCTATATTCTCCAAGTTCACTCACGAAAAATCAGGCATGTTCAAGGCCAAAATGAACACAATAGATAACAAAGTTCTACGAGAAAATGTTGATGTGCGATATATGTTGTCTCAGTTTACATCAAAATCCGGGGGTGGTTCAAGACATCATGTTCACCTCTTGGCCGAGTAAACTCGACATATATCAAAAATGATTGGTTCAAAGCTGGAAAACGCTAACTCTCAGATGCAATTACATTTTCGTATACTCTCGAAAGTCTGTCTACGTCTAGATGAGTCTAGTCAAGTATGTCTAGTGATTGTCTAGTATGTTCAATTTTCATATGCTTAGAGTCATTTCTATTCATGTGGGGGATTGTTGGAACTAATTTTTTTATCAAAGCTTGAGGGCTTGATAAAATTGTGATAGTGTGAAAAGAAATGAGTTAAGTTCATTCAAATGAAACGTTTTCATTGGCTATAACTATTTGTGGGAAGAACAAAAATCCCACAATGCTAGTTGAGAAATGTTTCCTCTTGTATATAGTTTGGAGTAGTTGTGTCATTGATTTAAATGACTAACAACAAAAGAGAAGAAAAGACCACATGCTCGCAGATCGCGTCTTGGGCCTTGTTGGGCTTGTGGACTTTTGTAGGTATCGATCGATACCCCTCGGTATCGATCGATACTAGACGGGCCGACTTAAAAAATCGCAGCCCCTATAATATTTTGAGGAATATCCCATATCTGTCTGGGAAAAACCCTAGCCTCTCTCCTATATATACTGGCCGATTTTCACCTTAAAAATCATCCTCTGAAACACTAAAAACACATCCAAAAAGTTCTAGCAAAAGTTCTTCAATTCCCTACTGCTTAGAGTAAGTCTTTATTTCGAGAGTATCGTAGTTATAAGGTTCGACAGATCTAATATCAAGTGTAGATGATACAGATAAATTTTGGTTGTATTGTTGTATCATGGGACTCATGGATCTATTATAACCCGTCGCACTACGGAAGATTCTTTGAGTTAAGGAAAGAGATTCATCTCGCCTCCTTAGATCTATTTATACTTTATCGTTTTATGAATCTTCTGTTCCTTACTGTTTATTTATACAATCGTGATTAAATCTTATCCTGTCTATTGTGCGAATTTATTGGTCCTACAGGATGATGGGTATAAAGACGGATTTCAATTTTAGTGAGGAGTGCGTGGATGCAATCGCTGATTTTGTGAAAGACATATTTTGCCAGAAGATAATCTTACACCGGCATCATACTATGAGATACATAAACTTGTTCAAGGTCTAGGATTTCCGTACCAGATGATAGATGTATGCATCGACAACTGTATGCTCTACTGGAGAGAGGACGCAGACCGCTCGACATGCAATTTTTATCGCAAACCTCGGTATAAGGAAACAAGCAGAAGAGTGCCGGTCCCATATAAACGGATGTGGTATTTGCCGTTAACAGAGATATTGAAGAGGTTATATCAATCAGAGCGCACAGTGGGAGCAATGAGATGGCATGCAGAGCATACAACGGATGGAGAAATCGCTCATCCCTCAGATGCTGGAGCATAGAAACATTTTCAATCAATGTATCCTAGTTTTGCGTATGAGGCGAGAAACGTATACCTTGAATTATGTACCGATGGTTTCAACCCTTTTGGGAAGCATGGCAGACAATATTCTTTGTGGCCAGTAATTGTAACACCTTACAATTTGCCACCATCTTTGTGCATGAGACGGGAGTTCTTGAAGAGATCATTTGATGTGTTTTTGCAGCCATTGATTTATGAGCTGCGAATGTTATGGGAGCAAGGTGTTGAGGCATTTGATGTTTCTTGTCAGCAGAATATCATTTGACCCAAGAGAGCATTTCAACGTTAAGTCTACGTCTGGGCAATCGAGTATTCAGTTCGGTTTCAGGTATTTTGGGTAGAGAGGTTTAGGATCCATATAGGTACCGAAATGAGTTCGGTTCGATTCCGATTCGGTACCAGTCGGTTTCGGGTCGGTTCGGTTCCGAGATTTAAGAACCGGAAATACCCGAACTTTTTCGGTTCCGGGTCGGTTCCGAGTATTTATTACCCAAAATGCCTAAAATATACCCGAAATGCCTAAAATATACCCGAAAACTCGAAAGATACATGAAAATCCGAAAAAGTCTAAGGAAAATATACCCGAAATACTAAAAATATACCCGAAAACTCAAAATTATATTCGAAAACCCGAAAATATACTCAAAAACAAAAAACAAACTAAATAAAATATACCCATAATACCAAAAATATACTCAAAAACTTTATATATATTTAATATTTTTGGATATATAATTATATTTCGGGTATTCGGATGCCCGAAATATTTTTGATTCGATTCTGATATTATCAGATACCCATAGGTATCAATGAGTAGGATCCAATGAGTATTTTTGAAATTTCGGATCGATTCCGGTTCATGTATATATGTTCGGTTCTGGTTAAAGTATTTCGGTTCCGATTTTTATGTCCATGCCTAGTTAAGTCCCTTTCGAAGCATAAATATGCTTTCCTTAGGTCGTCTTTAATTACCAACCACATTTGTGTCGGCTCAACAAACAACTCATCAACAAAATTCGCTACTGAATCTTCAAATCCAAACTCAAATCCATTCCATTATCATCATCTTCGTCTTCACTCTCGTTTTTCTTTTCCTTACCCTTCTTTTTGCTTTTTTTTTTTTTTTTGTCATCGCTATCACCACCATCTTCGTTTTCCACACTCTATACTAGATATAATCTACTAGGTCAAGTCAGCCAACCCAAAAAACTAATTATTTTCAGAATTACATCAAATAAATCTATTTTTTATTCCATGATCTATAATCTGGGGTCATTAATGACAACACTTATCCTATTTTCTAAAGAAAAACAGCTAGATGACACCCACCTCCTCCAACGTCACTTCAATCTACCATGTCTACTAGATCTGGACATTCGGATACTTGTTTAGATTTGGGTTGGTTCTTTCGGGTTTCGGGTATTCAAATTTTAGAAATCTATAATCCATTCGGGTATTTTCCTTTTCAGATCGGTTCCGCCTGGATTCGAGTCGGTTTCGGATATTCGAAATTTATTTCAATTCTCGAAAAAACTTAAAAAAATTGTTTAATTTAAATAAAATTTAGTTAAATTATGCAAAAATTATTTAATTTTAACAAATATAACTAAATGTTTTCGAATATTTCGAATATTTTGGTTAAATTATGCAAAAATTATTTAATTTTGACAAACATAACTAATATATTCGGTTTATAATTATAATTTTGAGTATTTTGGTTATTTCAAAACTAAAGATATATAATATTTTTATATATATAACTGTATTTTGTATATTTCGGATATCTGTTCGGGTTTCGGTTCAAGTACCAAAATATTTTATAAAAGGAACAATTCGAGTATTTATAACTATTTGGTTCAGTTCAATACATTATAATTCGGTTTGATTCGGGTTTGATTTTTCAATTCCAGGTATTTTGCCAGGCCTAACGTCTAGATTCAAACAAAATCTATCTCCAGGAATTTGAGTTTAACTGGCAAATCGTTCTCGGCACTCTCATTGGATTCTTCGGTGCTGCCTTTGGTAGCGTAGGAGGTGTTGGTGGAGGTGGGATTTTTGTGCCTATGATCAGTTTGATTATTGGGTTTGATCCAAAATCCGCCACAGCGATGTCAAAATGTAAGAAGGCTCATGAGTAAACATTCTACATTTTCTCTTTGGTGTTTTTTTTTGAGAATCTTAAGTTTTCATTATATGATATGATATGCTCATTTTCATAGGCATGATCATGGGTGCTTCTGTGTCAACTGTGTATTACAATCTTAGATTGAGGCATCCGACGCTTGATATGCCAATCATTGACTATGATCTAGCGCTCCTGATCCAACCGATGCTAATGCTCGGGATCAGCGTTGGGGTTGCTTTCAATGTGATTTTTCCAGATTGGATGGTCACTGTTCTACTCATCATCCTCTTTCTAGGTAAGACTCAGATATATGGCCTTTTCGTCATCGGCGGTTAGACTTGGAATGACCATTCTTTTATCATTGTATGCAGGAACATCAACAAAAGCGTTTTTGAAAGGTTCTGAGACTTGGAAGAAGGAAACTATAGAGAAAAAGGTACATCGCTAAAATCTTGCGAGGCACCATTTTTTGTTTTGGTAGTAGATTTTTGTATAATATGTCAGCCTCCTCCAGTGGACCAGTAGTTGAAGGGATAAACCCAACACTTTTATCATTTAATGTTTAACTTCTTGCGAGGTTTCGGTTTTGGAATGAAGTATTCTTTGATGTCCATTCTAGGATATTGTTAATATGAACTTTTAGCCCTTTTCAATGGACCTGTAGTTGAAGGGATAGCCAACACCTTAGCTAGTCAGTACGAGTCTTAATGAATAACCATCGAACTTTTATTCTGTTCTGTTCTGCAGGAAGCTGCTAAGCGTTTAGAGTCGAATGGTGAGTTGAATTTTCGTTGGGTTTAACATTTTTCAGCGACTTGTTTTGCTTTTGTTAGAAAAACACTGCTCACATCACTTTCATCAGGTGTATCTGGCACAGAAGTTGAGTACATGCCTCTTCCCGCAGCTCCGAGCACCAACAATGAAAACAACAAGAAAGAAGAAGTAAGTCTCATTCTCTTCACGTTACCGTTGGTTGGTTCTATGTTTGCAAGTTTTGTCAAAATTAACCATTTTAATGTTGCAGGTTAGTATTATTGAAAATGTATACTGGAAGGAACTAGGGCTTCTGGTTTTTGTCTGGGTTGTTTTCCTGGCACTGCAGATAATAAAGGTTAATGCACATACATATCTATTAATTGAGCATACTTGTTCATGTTCAACCTTTATTGATACTTTTCATTATTTTTTTCATGGAAACAGCAAAATATGGCTACTTGTTCAGTAGCATATTGGGTCATAAACTTGCTACAGGTATAGAATCAATTACAATTTTGTTTTTTGCTAAGAGATCCACGATTACTGCTTATAGATACTTTCGGTTTTCTACCATCTTGCAGATACCGGTTGCAGTTGGTGTATCAGGCTATGAGGCAGTAGCTTTGTACCAGGGTAGAAGAATCATTGCATCTAAGGGACAAGGAGACTCGAATTTTACCGTTGGTCAGCTTCTTCTTTACTGTACATTTGGCGTATTGGCGGGCATAGTTGGTGGCTTACTTGGTTTAGGCGGAGTTTTCATCATGGGTCCATTGTTTTTGGAACTAGGTGTTCCGCCGCAGGTGCGAATTTATTAAGTTCTGCAGATATTATACTTCAAAAACAACATTATAATCGAGAATCACTTGTTCTTGTTTTATTTTGTAGGTCTCAAGTGCCACAGCCACATTTGCAATGACGTTCTCTTCATCCATGTCTGTTGTAGAATACTATCTTCTCAAACGATTCCCTGTTCCATATGGTGAGTTCCCCTGTCCTTCTGTTCGATATAAGGCTGTTTTCTTACCTCGGGATCGATAACTTCACAATATCTGCTTTACTTTTGTGCAGCTCTGTACCTTGTGGGAGTGGCAACAATTGCAGCTTTGGTTGGACAACACGTAGTCAGAAGACTGATTACAGTCCTCGGCCGAGCTTCTCTCATCATCTTCATCCTTGCCTCCATGATTTTTATCAGTGCGATATCGCTTGGTATGTGACCTCCCTTCTCACCTAAAACTTTTTTTTTTCTTCCTTATTCTGCTAACTTGTGCGTGTGTGTGAGTCACACTACCTTCCTACACACTCAATCATCCTAATCCCTAAGCTACAAATTAGGAGATTTTATGAATTTATGAATAATATACAATAAATAAGCGACTTTCTCTACAATTTCGAATGCTTTCAATTTGTTTTGCTTTAAGCATATATTAGTTTTTAGTATTTGCTTTGATCTGTAAGCTTATACGCAGCTAGTAGCGGATTTTAATCATCTTTGGAAGATGTGTAATTTTGTTCTCATTTGTTCGTAGGTGGCGTGGGAATAGTGAACATGATCGGCAAATTCCAACGGCACGAGTACATGAGTTTCGAAAACCTCTGCAAATACAGTGGTTAAACGTTTGAAGAATCTTGCTCAAGTTACGGTTCTTGGATCATGTCGGAGACAATAATCTCGGGCTTGTTCTCTTGTAACTGAAGCCAAATCGGCTGTACTCAGTAACTAACTTATTAGTTTGTAAAGTTTCTCATTCATTCTTTGATGGCAAGACTTATGGTCTTTTGATTTTGTGTCATTTCTTTAGACTAGGGATTAGTGCCCGGGTTTGTTTGCAATTCGTATTCTTGATATGTTTGTTTAAAATGTTTTTTTGTCGTATTTTTTCTTGTTTGTCGTATTTGTTATGTTTTATTATGTTGCTTTGTGGGATAAGGTGTTGGTATTGTAAGCGATTCTTAAATTGTCACCGCCCGTCGGTGGTTTCCTTAACCGTTTTTGACATGATGTTGTTATCTGTGTGCCAAAGAAGTCGTAACCGGTAAAACCGATTTGAATCAGTTCTTAAATTGTCATTCCCCATCGGTGGTTTCCTTAACCATTTTGGACATGATGTTGTTATCTGTGTGCCAAAGAAATCGTAACCGGTAAAACCGATTTGAACCAAAACGGGTGTTTAAATCAGTGTTCTGAAAAGCGGTCTAGGTGGTGTCTAAGCGCTAGGCGTTTATAGACCTCGATTATATTTAAGTTAATGGCAATTGAAGAACTGGATCCCACAAAATCAGCCGAGATGAAAAGAATAGTAAACACAATGTGAATGTGTGATTCGAGCCAATTAGTAGAAGATTTGGCACACTAATAAATAACACTTAGTATCGACGAGGCTGAAGAAGATTTGGTATTTGTTCTTTGTATTGGTCCAGTGCTTGTGACTTTCATGTTGCAGTTTGTTAGATGTGCACATTTTTTGTAAACCTATGTGTTAAGATTTTTTTCTTTTGGATGTAATCCAACATCTAACGAGAATAGAGCAAATAAAAAAGTTTTGTTTCCTCTATAACATTTCTTTGTTATTGGGACTTTAGTGTTTTGTTTAGGGTGCTCAAATCAATTTTAATAAAAGTTTTGTCCAGTCGACCAAAAGAGATTTGTTTAGTTGAAAAAAGTATCATCTAAAAAAACAAGATCCGTAAATAACGGAGAGAAAGCAAAAAGGGCGACTTTTTGTGCGACCAAGGAGTGCTACAGTACCAGATTTTGTTTCTTCTCTCAGGCTTCGGCCACCATGACGGCCCCGGAACAGGTGGTTCCACCGTCTCCTGAAGAAGAGAATCTGGAGTTGGAGACCCGCAAGTCTCTGGAATTTTTAATCGACGAAGAAAAGAGCTTGGTTATGGATAAGGAGGAGATGGTCCTTCCGTTGGTGGATGAAGCGAAGAGGAGGGAGGAGACTCATGAAGCAGCGGAAGTAGGAGCGGAGGAGATTCTTGAAGCAGTGAAGGAGAGCTCAGAAACGTTACAGGAAGCAGGGGAAGAAGACCATGAGTCTCCCAAAAAGGTCCCACCGGTGAAGGTTTTGGAGGTTCCGACGACGGTGTCGGTAGCTTTGGAACAGAGTCACGAAGGGGAGAGTGGAAAAATCAAGGAGACCGAGAGGGGCAAATCGTATTCCTCTGTAGTCTCTGCAAAGGCTGATTTGCAAAAGTACGAAGTGGTGGTGGAAAATTTGAATGGGATCGATACGATTCACGTTCCAGATAGCGTTTTCGAGGATGCACCTCCCCTTTGGGAGGATTGTATTGTGGGAAAGTTCGTGACAAAAGCTCCTTATGTAGGAGCAATTCACATGACGGTAAACAAAATTTGGCCTTTGGGGAATAAATCGATCAAGGTAGACGTGTTTGTTGTTGATGAAACGACAGTCAAATTCAAGATCCCAGATGCCACGATGAGAGCTCGAGTACTACGAAGAGGAATGTGGAGCATTAAGAATATTCCTATGATAGTCTCGAAGTGGAGTCCTATTTTGGAGGAAGCACAACCGGAAGTAACTTGCATACCCATGTGGGTTGTCTTGCGGAACGTGCCGAGATCGATGTTTCATGGAAAGGGCTAAGTTACCTAACTAGTCCTTTGGGTGAACCAAAGAAACTTCACCCAGAAACACTGTGGGCAAAGAACTTCGAAGAAGCAAAAGTCTTTGTTGAGGTGAATTTGAAAAAGAAGCTACCGGAGATGTTCTGTTTCAAATCAAAAACGGGAATGGAAACCATTGTTCACTACGAATTTCCTTGGTTACCTCCTCGTTTTTATGTCATGTGCTAACTGGGGTCATGTTGCTGCTGATTGCAAAGCGTGTCCTGGGGATATAAAGATCCTTAGAAGGGATCAACAAAATCATCTGAAGACGATCGACTCGGGCCCTCTTAAAGCTGGAGAATTTCGAAAGGTGGATCAGAGTAGCTATTCCTCTGCTGGGAGTGATCGAAGGGAGGAAACAGAGATAAAATCAGCCTTGCAAGATGTAGGAGTTGTTGGGTTGGCAAATAAAGGTTCGTCTCCTATCTCAGGTCACAAGGGAACCGACGAAACAACATATGCAGAGAAATGGGAATCGGTCAAATCTCCGACAAAAAATAGACGTTATATTAAGGAAAGAGCTGAAGCAGAAGAAGTTATTGTGTCTACCTCGCGATTTGCATCCCTCTCTGATACAGAAACTGGGATAGAGGCAGAGGGAGAAGAGGAACCGGAGGAAGAGACAGAACGTGAAGAGATTCATGTGGTCAAAAAATTGACTAAAGGGGAAAAAAACAGTGACGCTTCTTCGACGCAACTAGGTAGCAGAATTTCACTCCCTCGTGAATCGAAATCCACGCATAAATTTGTTAAACCGGCCCCTAACTCTCCTGGAATATTAGAGGTTTCAATAAGGAAAAGAAGCATAAGATTGTGAATAGTTGGTGTAAAGAGAAGGATTTTATGTTCGGTGGTCTAATAGAAACTCGAGTAAAAGAAGGTAAAGCAGAGAAGATTGTGTCCGAGGTTTTTCTGGGATGGTCCTTCTTAAGCAATTATGAGGATCATCGGTTGGGAAGAATATGGGTTGTCGGGCGTGACGATGTTCGATTAACGACGGTGTTCAAGATTAGTCAAATGGTGACAGTTTCGGTTAAGCTGCAAGGTATGGAGGATGAGTTTCTATGTTCGTTTGTCTATGGTTCTAATTTTGTGGAAGATAGGAAGGAGCTGTGGGAGGACATTCGCAGTCATTTAAACTCTCCAATTTTTAGACGGATGCATTGGATGATAATGGGAGACTTTAATGAGATCACTTCGATGGATGAGTATTCGAGTACTAGATCTACTTCGATGAATGGGATGTTGGACTTTCAATCCATAATTCGAGATGGTGCATTTTGTGATATGGGATTTCATGGTCCTACTTTTACATGGTGCAACAAGAGAACGGAAGGCTTGGTGTGCAAGAAACTAGATAGAGTTCTAATCAACGATCAATGGCTAAATCATTTTACATGTTCTTACTGTGTCTTCGAAGCGGGAGGTTGCTCTGACCATCTCCGGTGCAGATTCTATGTTGATGCGGAAAGTCATCGACCGAAGAAAACGTTCAAATTCTCAAATGTGATTGCCAAGCTACCTAGTTTCCAAACAGCTTTGAAGGACTATTGGGAAAGAACTACTCCTTTGTTCCACTCCACATCGGCCCTATTTCGGTTCTCGAAGAAGCTTAAGAACTTGAAACCTTTGGTCAGGCAGATTTCTAGAGATGCTTTGTCAGACATCTCCAAGCGAGTTCAAGTTGACTATGAGTCTTTGTGTAATAAGCAGGAGCAGAATTTACAATCTCCATCTGTGGCGTCGCAAAAAGAGGAAAACGAGGCTTTTGAGCGTTGGGATAAATCTTCAACTATAGAAGAACGATATCTTCAACAAAAATCAAAGATCAACTTGATTAATGTGGGAGATAAAAACACGAAAGTCTACCATCGAGCGGTGAAGACTCGAGAAATTCATAATGGAATCAGAGAATTAGATGTCAATGGGGAGTTGATTTCCGGAGATAAGGAGATAAAAGAGGCGGTTGTTAATTACTTCAACTCTTTTTTGAATCATGTTCAGGAGGACTTCAGAGACACGAGTGTAAACGAGATTACTGAACTGATGGAATATCGATGCTCTGCGGAGGATAGGCAGCGTCTAATTAAGGGTGTAACCGAATTAGAAGTCAAAAAGGTTTTATTTGCAATGGCTGCAAATAAATCACCGGGACCGGATGGCTATACAATGGAGTTTTTTAAGGAGGGCTGGCCGATCCTTGGAAATGATTTGGTGATTGGGATTCAATCTTTCTTCATCAAAGGATTTCTCCCGAAAGGTATAAATTCTACCATACTTGCTTTAATCCAGAAAAAGGAAGGAGCTAAAGAAATGAAAGACTATCAACCAATAGCTTGCTGCAATGTGCTTTACAAACTGATTTCAAAGATCCTAGCAAACATATTGAAAGAGCTCCTTCCGAAATTTATTTCACCGAACCAATCAGCCTTCGTCCAAGACAGACTTCTTCTTGAAAATTTGCTACTTGCTTCTGAGTTAGTTGCGGGCTATCATAAGGATTCGATTTCATCTCGTTGTGCCGTGAAAGTTGATATTTCAAAAGCTTTTGATACTGTGCAATGGGGTTTCTTGTTGACGACCTTAGAAGCTTTAAATATCCCCACGGAATTCATTCATTGGATTAAACTTTGTATATCCACAGCTTCATTTTCGGTTCAGGTGAATGGAGAATTGGTAGGATACTTTGGGAGCTCAAGAGGACTACGACAAGGATGCTCCCTCTCCCCGTACTTGTTTGTCATATGCATGAACATCCTGTCTCAAATGCTGGATAAGTATGCTATTCAACGTAGATTCGGTTACCATCCTAAATGCGCAAATGTAGGGTTGACTCATTTATGCTTTGCTGACGACCTTATGATTTTTTCGGACGGTACGTTGAGATCAATGGAAGGAATTATCAATGTGTTTGATGAGTTCTCAAGAATGTCTGGATTGCAAATAAACATGGAGAAGTCCACTGTTTATCTTGCTGGTGTTTCCGATCCAGCCAAGGAAATTATGGCCCAGCAATTCCCTTTCGAATTCGGGAATCTACCGGTACGATATCTTGGACTCCCTCTTTCAACGAAGAAAATGAGATCTCTAGACTATGCTCCACTTATTGACAGGATCAGAGGCCGAATAAACTCTAGGACTTCTCGTTGGTTATCCTTTGCTGGACGGCTACAATTGCTCTCCTCTGTTATCTCGAGTCTCACTAAGTTCTGGATGTCAGCATTCAGACTTCCATCACAATGTATTGACGAAATTGAAAGAATTTGTTCGGCTTTTCTTTGGTCGGGGCCGGATCTAAATCCAAGAAAAGCGAAGATAGCCTGGAAAGAGGTTTGTAAACCAAAAGAAGAAGGAGGCTTAGGTATAAAGAATCTTCGTGAAGCAAATGATGTAAGTGTTTTGAAATTACTATGGAGGATAATCACGGCAAGGTCCTCTAAATGGGTACGATGGTCACATACTTACCTCATAAGGGGAAAGCCTTTCTGGTTAATCTCAACTAACTCTTCGGGATCTTGGATGTGGAAACAAATTCTTAAATGTAGACATCAAGCTGTACCCTTTCTGAAAGTGGAGATTGGCAATGGTAGAGAATCGATATTTTGGTATGAAAACTGGTACAATTTAGGGACTCTGTTGCCTCTTATCGGACCTCGTGGGTTCATTGATCTGGGGATAAGAGAAGACGCAGCAGTGGAAGACGCCATGCTATGCCACGTAAGGAGAACGCACAGAAATCAAATACTGAACAAGGTTGAGGATTAGCTTGATACCTTTCGACATCGAAATAGAGATGACGAGGACATATATCTGTGGAGATCTAAAGCAGACAAGTACAAGAATTTTTTTAGCACCAAATCAACTCGGGAACAGTTGAGATTGACGTCTCCGCGGGTTCCTTGGTTTGCTGGGATTTGGTTCAAGCACAACTGTCCGAAATATGGGTTTATGGCGTGGCTTGCACTGCAAAATCGACTCTCCACGGGAGATCATATGCAGGCTTGGAACACAAATGTCTCTATGGTCTGTGTTCTTTGTCAAGATCCATTGGAAACTAGAAACCATTTGTTCTTCTTATGTCCTTACTCGAAACAGGTGTGGACAAATTTAGTGGCGAGGATTCTGCATCAAGATTTCACACTTGATTGGAATACGGTGGTTAGTTTAATAGCGAGAGTTCAACCTAATCTTTTGAAGGGGTTCATCCTTCGATTTGTTTTCCAGATGACAGTTCATACGCTTTGGAGAGAACGGAATGCACGGAGACATGGAACTTAACCTTCTCCGGCGTCTAGCATAATAAATCTCATCGACAAAGGTCTTCGAAACCGTTTTACCTCTATTCGAATGATGGGTAACAAACGTTTTGAAGACGGAATGCTACAATGGTTTGCTTCACGACCAACAACTTAAGTTGGAGGGATCAAGTTTCTTTATCTACTTCTTTTCTGAGTTATGTAATAGTTCTTTATCTTATTAGCTCGCATCTCATATATAGAAACGTTTTTTTCGGGTTTGAATAAAATTTAACATTCATCCAAAAAAAAAAGTATCATCTCGTGCAACGACAAATGAGTGAAAGTTCTCTCTTTGGCTCAAAATACAAATACTAAGACAATATTTTGAGGAATGACTTAAAAAAAAGGAACAAAATCGTGGGAAGAATAGTCAAAGCTTCTTTCTCTTCTCTTCACTCATGAGCTTATATCTCCATTCGAGCCATTATCAACATTTAATTTTTGAAAATTGTCACATTGTTGTTTCGATATAAGTTTTTCTTTTTATAATTTATTGGTTTGAGTCTCGTCAGCTATATCATGGTTTCGTATTATCAAGAGAAGTTAAAAAATCAGATATGTTCCATATGCAATGTTCACATTGGTGGTCCAACTATGGCGGTGTGGCTATTGAAATAACCGTTGACGACATCTCGAACGCAATAATGAATGCCTATAACAGTGATTGACCTCCTATGTAATCATATTTTATAATTTTTTGATGTTTTATGAAAATTTTTTTAAGCTTTATGAAGATAAATCTATTACAACATAGTGCTAAAATCTACCAAAAAATATAAGTACGTCGCGTTAATTTTCCCATAACATACATAAACAAATCTGCCACACCAAAAGTCTATTGTTAAAAAAACGAACAAAAAAGCTATCCTAGTAAGAGATAAGTCTGTCGTCTCATACGGAGAAAAAACTGTCATCAAACAAATATTATTGGATAAAATAATAAGATCTGCCACCACGTAAAAAAAATCTGTTACCAAGGCGATGCTAGTCTAGTAATTAATTTTGTCGGATGAAACTAATCATAAGTCTCTCGTCAAAGACATTATCTTATATAAATCTGTTACCAAATAAATATATTAGTCTGCCAAAGAAAATAAATATGTATTTTAAATCTGTAATCGTAATAAGTCTGTAAAATAAATTTGTCACATTAAATTAAGTCTGCCGAAAAAATTTAAATATGTCGTATCATCACAATAAGTTTGTGAAATAAGTCGGTAACATTTTCAAAAACTGCCAACAAAATTAAATCTGCTGAGTCATACCAAAGACTTATCAAAATTAATATGTTATTCAAATAAGTCTATGAGTAAATTCTGCAATCCTAAATAAATTGTAGAAAATGATAAATCTATCATTGTTACTGCCACAGATTTTTCACAGCAGATTAAATGTTTTTTGCGAAATTTGGGTGGCAATTTCGTAAATATTGATTTTTTTTTGCTGAGGTGGAAAATAATAATAATGACATTTATGTAATTATGTTTTTTCCTAACAAAGCTTAAAAGGGTAAAATAGTCACATAAAATATTCTAGTAATTAAAATAAAATAAGAGCTTATCTAGTAATAATCATACAAATTTGTGTTATTATAGTAATCCTCACATTTTAAAAGGTTTAACTATTTGTGTAGCACCAATGCGACAAAAAAATCTATCTAAAAACACCAATTATCCCAAAATTAAACTAATTCCAATATACAATTTTCAGGAATTTGATTTTATATTGTTATAATCAGTTCTACAATATTATGCATTCTTGTAACCGTCATATGGCATTTCTATATATATAAAGTTGGCTTTTCTCTCTTCTCATGAAGACACCTCATATTTAATATCATTGCGACATCATATTTTTTTTTTTTAATTTCAAATTTAATACACAATTTTTTGATTAAAATTTAATTCACATACTATTTATAAATTTGGTTTTAACATTATGAAAAAAATTTGAAAATGCAAATAATGGGGGAATTGCTGAAAATAAACTAAAATTTGGTTTTTTAGCAAAACTAGACCCTTTATTTGAGTTAAAGTAAAAGTAACCTGCAGGGGTAGTGAAATTACAGTTACCTCCTCAATGAATAAACAAAAACCCAGTACGTGTTTTTACGATTATAACCCTGAGACGCATGTAGACTTCATATAGAAGTCTACATGTAGACTTCATGAGAAGTCTGCTCTGTAATTAGATTTTATATTTAAATAAAAAAATACATATATTATGTTATAAAATTATGAGGTTTTAAAAATTTATTATTCTCAATTATGATGTTTTAAAAATCAAAAATTCATAAAATTTGATCATATTAACCAAGAAACTAATTTATAGGTTATAGTTGAATTATGGGTAGACTTCATATAGAATTCTACATGTAGACTTCTCATAAATTCTGCTTTATAATTAAATTTTATATTTAAATAATAAAAAATAATAATATTATGTTATAAAATTATGAGGTTTTAAAAATTTATTATACTAAGTTATGATGTTTTAAAAATCAAAAATTCATAAAATTTGATCAGATTAATCAAGGAAATAATTTATAGGTTATAGTTGAATTATGGGTAGACTTAATATAGAAGTCTACATGTAGACTTCTCATGAAGTCTGTTCTATAATTAAATTTTATATTTAAATAATAAAAAAAAAATATTATGTTATAAAATTATGAGGCTTTAAAAATTTATTATACTAAGTTATGATATTTTAAAAATCAAAAATTTATAAAACTTGATCAGATTAACCAAGGAAATAATTTATAGGTTATAGTTGAATTATGAGTAGACTTCATATAGAAGTCTGCTAAACCGAAATCTATTGAAATAAATTTACCTAACCAAAATTTGTTGAAGTCTGCTGAACCGAAAATTATTAACCTAAACAAAATTTGTACCTCCTTATATAAAGGAACTTGCGACTTGTAACCCTAATTTTGTTATAAAAAAAACTCTAGTCTCTCTCTAAGACGGCGCTCCACTCTCTCGCATCTCTCGCCGTTAACCTCCACCGCCTCTCCATTCTTGCCATTTGGCGTAGTGGTAAGCTGTCGTTCTTCTTCTTCTTTCTTCGTCTTCATCTCTTCTAACCCGTCTGCGTCTCTTTCTCACTTATCCTATTATTGCAGATCTGAGGTCAGAGAGTAGAAGCCTGTTTCTTTGAAGATGATGAACAATCGACGAGATCTGATTGGTCGTGGAAAAGCTTCACTGGATGCGTTGGAGAAGGTCTCGACGACCACCGATTCAAAAGATCCATCTCGGATCTGGAGAGGGAATCTCTGCGAGAGGTTTTGTTTCTCCAGAAGCTGGAGCTTGGCCTGTCGCTGTGTAAGTTTCGGTGCTTTTTGAGAGATTGCGCGTTGTGATACCCAAACCGGATCCTGCTGTTTACACTTTTCAGGAGTTCAAGTATGCCCCTCTCCTCTTGTCACTCTTTTACTTTGGTTCAGTAGTAATGACGAAAAAGCGAGATAAAATGGTGGGGAAATGATGTGATTCAAATAATGCTTTTTTTTTGTAGCTCCATGTCCATTTTTATGTGGCGGAATTAAATAGGATTTGAGTAATTGAGCAGTACAATTTTAATCCTGTTTCCAGATAAATGAGCGTGGATTAGCTGATTTTGATCTTATGTAACATTTTGTCTTGATATGGTTCCTCCGTTGCAGATTCAATTGGCAACAGCAGTTTCGTCGTAGATACCCATATGAATTCTTGGACATAGCTAAGAACAGGTAATTCCGCCAAAATTGTGGTTGAAAACCAAATCATCAATTAAAGGAATTACTTAAATTTAATTAATTACGTCCACTCGGTTTACGTGGCGTCAAAACTGTCAAATCTGCATGCAGTAGTAATAATAAATGAAGGTAAGGGCGGTAGTTGTACCGCTTCGAAGCAGTAATACCATTCCATAACTACTCCTCTTTCGTGGCGACCTTTGCCCTTTCCCTTCCCTTCTATAAATACACGTTATTCTCATCTTTCATCTTTCATCTTTCATCTTTCATCTTTCATCTTTCATCTTTCATCTTTCATCTTTCATCTTTCATCTTTCATCTTCTTATACTTCCATGGCGGCTCATTAATGGATTCTCAGGCATTTTCGAGACCTCGTCGAAAACCCTCAGAGAGGGTTTGCAGCCGGGCCGGTGGATTTAGACATCTTCCGCTGGGAGGCTTTCATTGCCGGCCCCCCGGACAGTCCCCCTGTCTGTTCAAGCTCTCCCTCTGGTTCCCCCCGGAGTACCCCTTCAAGCCCCCCAAGGTGGCCTTCAACACCCAGATCTTCCACCCTAACATCACTGTTAGGGGTAGCATCTTCCACCCGATGCTGATGCCCTCTTCATGGGCAACGGGGACGACGGTGAGGGAAGTGCTGGCGGCGATGGCGGACATTCTTATTCACCCTCTGGTGAATGTGGGCGATGTGTTCATTGAGCACATCGCCTTAATGTATGTTGGGGATCGGTCCAAATACGATGCGCAAGCACGTATTTGGACACAAGATTACGCCATGGATTAATTATGTTTTTTTTTATATTTATGTAGTATTTTTTTTGTTTGTTTTATTTTGTTTAGTATTTTTATGTTTTTTTATGTTTTTTTTATATATTTTGTAAATATTTTTTTAAATATATAAATATTTAGTAATTCTCATTTGCACTACTCGTATCAGACTTATACCCAATCAGACAGCCATTTCGATAAAACTCGGTAATTATCGGTCCAACTACTCGAAAATTCAAAATTCTCAAAATTGGGTAATTCTCTGTCGAACTACTCGAAAATTCAAAATTTCCAAAATTGGGTAATACTCGGTATATCTCGGTTCAACTACTTGCAAATTCAAAATTCCCAAAATTGGGTAATTCTCGGTAATACTAGGTTTAACTACTCGAAAATTCATATTTTCCAAAATTGGGTAATTCTCGGTAATTCTAGATTTAACTACTCGAGAATTCATATTTTCCAAAATTGGGTAATTCTCGGTAATTCTAGGTTTAACTATTCGAGAATTCATATTTTAAAAAATTGGGTAATTCTCGATAATTCTATGTTTAACTACTCGCAAATTCAAAATTCCCAAAATTGGGTTATTCTCGGAAATTCTATGTTTAACTACTCGCAAATTTAAAATTCTCAAAATTGGGTAATTCTCGGTAATTCTATGTTTAACTACTCGCAAATTCAAAATTTTCAAATTTGGGTAATTCTCGATAATTCTAGGTTTAACTACTCGAAAATTCAAAATTTCCAAAATTGGGTAATTCTCGGTCCAACTTGAAAATTCAAAATATCAAAAATCCAGAAAATCAAGATTCACTAAAGCTATGAACAACATAAGAACATAAAGTAGCTTTATATTATCTACTTAAACAAGTATATGGTTGAAGATACCGAGACAATGGCAAGAACAGAGAGAGTAACCATCACCTTCACTTCCTTGTAAAACTCGTTTTGATGAAAGGCATCTGAAGCCAGATTAATTTCATTCACAATTGAGTCACACACGATGCTGCTAACGCTGTGATAAGATTCTTTCAGCTCTTTAATAGATTCTCGGAGGTCTCTAATTTCGGCCGCTTCATGCTGAAGGCATGTCCAAGCCCTCCTAAGATCGTATCGAATGGAATCTTCTTGGTCTGCCATCTCAATCCGAATGGCTCTCCGAATGTCACCGATCTCCTCTATTATTGCATCATCCAACCATTTGTAAAAATGGCATCCTCCGGATGGAGTCTGCACGAAATGATGCCCATAACCATTCGTTACCCAAAAATAAACTGGAAATTAGAATTTTGCTTACATATTTGAGGGCGCAGCTGTAGTATCTCCTTCTTGGATCCAGATTCGTGTAAGAAGTTTCAATGGTTGGTGCCGCACGACAAAAACAAGCAGTCGGAATTCCAAAATTCTCACTGTGTTCAGGAGGAGGGCTCAGACTTGATCTCTCGCTTGATGTTTGGCCCAACTATCCTCAAGCCCAACTTAGCATGCATGATCCTCGTCCAAAATGATTTCAGTCAGAGATTATGAGCCATAAACATTGCTTTATTCGCAAACTAGGGTTTTCTTCTTCGGGAAGCTAGGGTTAGGGTTTCTTTGGGCGCAAGATTTAGGGTTATCGCCTTAGGGTTTTAATCGAAAAAAATAGGCCCTAAAACTCATTCTTGGGATGTCACACTATATTCTCCCCATCGAATTTACAACACTCTTTTATTTCTGTTATTGCCTTCTGATTTAACTGAATTGCTTACCTTGATTCGACACTAACTAGTTTATTGAGTGATTTTCTTGAGTCCTTGTGTTCGACCACTACTTTACTACAACTACTCCTTTAGTACTTTTAGGGTATTAATTTGAGCATATCAGCTTCCTAATGGGTGTATAACGGAAATAGAGAAACTGTGCGCGTCATTCTTGATGTGGACATGGACCCAAGTGACATTCCAAGCATCATGCCAACAGTTCAAGAATGAGCTATGACGCGTTCTAGGATCAAACAGATGAGGAATAGATACAAGAAGGCCCTCCACATCTATATGAACTCACTAGAATCAACAGTTCATTTGCTGTCTGACCTAAACGTCATATTAGGGCATAACAACCTCTTGAAACTAGTTTTAGCCGAGAGAAGTGTTTTAGCCCAGAGAAATCTGATCGAATCAGTTTTAGCCGCGAGAAATCTTGCTAAATCAGTTTTAGACGAGGTCCCAATTTCAGCCGAATCAGTTTTAGCCAAAGTTCTTGTTTTAGCCGAGAGATATCTTGCCGAAGTAGTTTTAGCCGAGAGAGATTTAGCCAAGACTGTTTTAGCCGAGGGAAATTCAAATAGCTTAGAAAATCTCCAAAATGATGGTCCCACCAAGGCATGTAATTTTCTTCGACCAAATACACATTTTAAGACTAATAGTCGAGTTGGTTTGGCAGAAAACAGTCTAGGAACCAAGTTCCTTCACAAAGAGCTCCTCGGAGCCAAAGGAGGCCAAATGGAGCAAGAAGAGAAGACGAAGGCTGAGGGAGAGCAAGAACTTGAAGATGAAGAGTCTTCTGACTTGGAGAGCACTAGAGGAGCCTCCTACAACTCACGTCACGACAAGGACGCGCTTACACTATAATCATCTTCAAGGACCATGCATGCGGCTTCTTGTACGTCAACTCATCAATATAAGCTTTTCAATTATTCTATTGTGCTTGCAGGTGTTTCCAATGATGAACGACTAAGTCCTTCAGCAAAACGTCGTCTTTAGTTTATTTTTAAGAGTCGCTCATAAACTTTCCTATTATGGATTAAATGAAACGATGAGCTTAGTTTAGTTTCTAGCTTACGGTTTTCTTGATTTGTTTTAGAATTGTGTGTTGTTTCTTTCAAAAGTCATGTTGTTTTGAGTCTTTGCTTCTTGAGTCGAACCCTAGTAGGTTCAAGCCGACGAACAAGTTTATAAGGTTCCTTTGCGGCATTGTATTCCACAAATTTTACCCTATCAATAAAATAACGTAGTTCTTCTTCAAGCAACGTCTTGAGAAACTTCTAGTTCTTGGTCTTGTTTGTGCGATTCAAACAAGCTTAGATCTGTCACCGTATCAGAGACTCACCTAACCTAAGTGTCGTGAACTCACTCCATCAACACACCATCTCTTAATCCCACACGAGAGGGCGACCTCCTGCGTGTCAGATTGCTTCCATCTTCAATCATCCTACGAATCAAGGAGAGGGCGACCGCCTGCCTTTTTCACCGCATCTATCCCTTGACGTGAGAGCCACCACCGGTTCTTACATCATTTTTGATATCAGAGACAAAGGTTCTGCCTTTGGTTGTCTTACCCTTTTATCTTTCATTCGCTTTGCTTTCATATTCACTTAGGTTGTTAGCTTTGGGTAGCATAAAAAAAAAAAAAAAAAAAAAAAAATATATATATATATATATATATATATCTAGGGTTTGTTAGTTCGTGTTCTTAGTTCTGTTCTTGATTAAGAAAAGCCAAAAAAAAAAAATTATTAGTATAGTTCGTATTAGTTGTTTTACATACAAGTCGCAAATCAAAAAAAAAAAAGGAAATTTTGCTTATCACTTGGTTAGAGTTTTGGAACTTGTCTATTAGTTTTGTGAGCTTTGCGAGTTGCTTAGAAAATATTTGTTAAGTTTCTAATAATTTTATTAGTCATTTAGCATTCATTTTAATTCACTTAGAGAATTTTTCCTTTTTGTTACACTCGTTGCTTTGACGATTTGTTGTTTTTGTAAGTTTGCAAGAACCAACAGGTTGTAAGGCATAGGAGAAGAGGCAAATCACAACGTGCAGATGCAAGACATCATGGACACACTCACTGCTATGAGAGAAGACATGAGAGACATAAGGGAGCATCTATGCAGGCTTGAACAACCGAGAGCAGCTGGAGGAAACTTGCCACCAGCAAGGAGAAATGTACCCGCCTACAACAACAATGATGAATCTGAGGATTCTGACTCTTACTATGTGCCAGAGTTGGAGGAAAATCTTCCCCCTGACCCTCTAAGGCGAAGAAACCCGAGGAGACAAGATCCATTGCAAGGCAACCGGCCTAGAGGTGAGCGTAGAGAAGTTAATCATGACATGAAACTAACTCCTCCTACTTTCGCAGGAAAATAAAACCCAGAGGTCTATTTGGATTGGGAGAAGCGTTTAGAATACATTTATGAATGTTATGGCTATGGAGAGCACAAGAAGGTGGCTTTGGCCGCAGCTCAACTCACTGAAAATGCACTAGCATGGTGGGACAGAACCGTAGCTGATAGGAGACGCCACGTCTTTGGACCCATTGAAACTTGGCATGACATGAAATACCTTTTAAGGTTAAGGTATGTGCCTAAACACTATCATAGAGACTTGCAAAAGCGTTTTCGTAAGTTGGCACAGGGAACAAGGAGCGTAGAAGAATATTTCGAGGAGTTTGAGATGCTGATGCACTCCCTGGAATTAGAAGAATCCGAGGAAGCCTTAATGGCACAATTCATAGATGGCTTGCAAGAACGCATAGCCAGAAAGGTGGAGAGGACCAAATACAGTGGGATCCATGAGCTATTGCACTTGGCTGTGCAAGTAGAGCAGCAAATCAAGAGAAAGACATCCTTGTCCAATAGATGCATAAACAACCAACCATGGCAAGCAAGTGGCAGCAAACCCTTAGGCAAATGCAAAGCTATTGAAATCGACTCACGATTCAAAGGCAAAGCCAATGACCTCCCGAAGACAGCAAGACCAGAGCAAGGTAATATCTCTAGTACTAGTCAAGCTATAGCTCGTGACATTAATTGTTTTAAGTCTCAGGGCCGAGGACACTACGCAAGAGATTGCCCAGAGTGATGATCATCATTTCTAGTGGAGGCTACGAATCACATGATGAAGTAGAGGAGGGTTTTGACGAAGAACATGAATATATAGAGTTCCCTGGCACCGGTGACTACTTATTAGTGACAAGAAGAGTCTTAAGTGTGCAAATACAACCAGAAGAGAAGGTCCAACGCGAAAACTTGTTCCACACGCGATGCACCATCAAGAACAAGGTATGTAATCTTGTTATAGATGGGGTATCTTGTACTAACGTGGCTAGCAAGTTTATGGTGGACATATTAGGTCTTGAAAAGACTAAGCATCCGAGACCATATAAGCTACAATGGCTCAATGATGCAACAAAGTTCAAGGTGACCGAGCAAGTGATTGTTCCGTTTGGTGTGGGGAGATATCAAGACCAAGTGCTTTGTGATGTGGTGCCAATGCAAACTGGCCATCTATTACTTGGCAGGCCATGGCAATTCGACAAGGCCACTATGCACAATGGGAGAACCAACTACTATAGCTTCACCCATTCGGATCGTAAGTTCAACTTAGCTCCTCTAAGTCCATCAGAAGTTCATGAACTTCAAAGCATGATGAACAAAGAGACTAAGTCCTATATTGTACATTACTACTGGTGGATTAAACCGTGTCATGAGTGCCAATGGCACTATATTACTAATTATCTACAAAAAATGTTTAAGCACATGTTCTATGGAGTTAGAGCTCCCCCCGGAGATCAATGCCGTGCTAGACAACTATCGGGACATCTTCCCTGAGGAGATCCCTCTTGGCTTGCCACCTTTAAGGGGCATAGAGCACCATATCGATCTTGTTCCAGGCTCACCTTTGCCAAACAAGGCAGCATACCGGATGAATCCGCAAGAAACTAAGGAGTTGGAGAAACAGGTGCAAGAACTCATGGACAAAGGATACATCCGAGAGTCCCTTAGTCCTTGTGTTGTGCTAGTTCTGTTAGTGCCAAAGAAAGATGGAAGCTGGAGAATGTGTGTAGATTGCCGAGCAATCAACAACATAACTATCAAGTATCGGAACCCCATTCCACGTCTAGATGATATGCTTGATGAGCTAAGTGGAGCTACTGTCTTCTCCAAGACAGATTTGAAGAGTGGATATCACTAAGTGCGTATGAGAGAAGGAGACGAGTGGAAAACTGCCTTCAAAACAAAACAAGGCCTCTACGAGTGGCTAGTGATGCCGTTTGGCCTCACCAATGCACCTAGCACCTTCATGAGACTCATGAACCAGGTTTTGCGGTCTTATATTAGTAAATTTGTAGTTGTCTACTTTGACGACATACTAATTTACAGTAAGGACCATTCTGATCACTTATCTCATCTTGTACTTGTTTTAAAGACGCTTCGGAAGGAAGGCTTATATGCTAACCTAAAGAAGTGTGTGTTTTGTACAGATAAGCTTGTATTTTTAGGCTTTGTAATTAGCAGGGAAGGACTACAAGTCGATGAGGAAAAGATCAAAGCTGTACGAGAATGGCCTACACCAACAAGCATTGGACATGTTTGGAGCTTTCATGGCTTAGCAAGCTTCTACAGACGGTTTGTTAGGGATTTCAGCACCATAGTTGCGCCTCTTACAGCCGTGATCAAAAAGAACACTCCGTTTGCATGGGGGACAGCTCAAGAAATGGCTTTCAACAATCTCAAAGACCGACTTACCCAAGCTTGGTTCTTGCACTACCGGACTTTGATGAGATGTTTTAAGTTGAGTGTGATGCTTCGGGATTGGGAACTGGAGATGTGCTACACCAAAAGAAGAGGCCAGTAGCTTTCTTCAGTGAGAAGTTGAGTGGAGCTACGCTTAAATATCCCACATATGACAAAGAGCTTTATGCTCTAGTCCGAGCTCTAGAGACGTGGCAACACTATCTTCTGTCTAAGAAATTTGTCATTCACACCGATCATGAAACCCTAAAGCATCTAAGAGGGTATACATAACTTAAGAGAAGGCATGCTAAAATGTTGGAGTTCATAGAGACGTTCCCATACGTCATCAAATACAAAAAAGGCAAGGAGAATGTAGTAGCCGACGCACTATCAAGGAGATATGCCATCATTGCTACTATGGAAGCTAAGATTCTTGGGTTTGAACACATAACAGAGCAATACAAGGACGACCCCAAGCTAGGAGAAAGCTATCTAGAGTGTTTCGAAAGACCCCACAATTTGTTTTACTTACAAGATGGATTTCTATTTAGAGATAAACGTTTGTGCATTCCGCAGGGATCCATGAGAGAGCTAGTGCTTAGTGAAGCACATGGAGGACGTCTAATGGGGCATTTTGGAGTAGATAAAACCTTGGCAGTAGTAATGGAGCCTTTCTATTGGCCACACTTAAAGAGAGACGTAGAGCAGTTTTGCGCAAGATGCATCCAATGCCACAAAGCAAAGTCTAGGTCACATCCTCATGGTCTTTATATGCCTTTACCTATACCTAACGCCCCTTGGGTAGATATTTCGATGGATTTTGTCTTAGGCATGCCCAAAATCAGACACAAAGACTCTATATTTGTTGTTGTTGATCGGTTTTCAAAGATGGCGCACTTCATACCGTGTGAAAAGACCAATGATGCAACTCAGATTGCTAACTTGTTCTTCAAAGAAGTGGTGCGCTTGTATGGAATCCCAAGAACCATAATCTCTGACCGTGATACAAAGTTCTTGAGTCAGTTTTTGAGGACCTTGAGGAGAAAGTTAGAAACAAAGCTTTTATTCTCCACGACGTGCCACCCACAAACAAATGGGCAGACGAAACTGGTAAACCGTACTCTTTCTACCTTACTTAGAGCCGCTCTTGGCAAGAATATGAAGACTTGGTTAGATTGTATACCGTTTGTAGAATTTGCTTATAACCGAGCAAGGCATTCGGCTACTAAGCTGTCGCCTTTCGAGGTTGTTTATGGTACTAATCCATTGTTCCAGTTCATTTAAGACCTATAGCACAAGTAGAACAGGTTAATCTAGATAGCTTAAGGCGAGGATAACTCTTCAAAAAGATTTATGAGACGGCAAAGACCAACATTTATAAGAAGACAGATAGCTACAAGAAAGCAGCGGACAAGGGCAGAAAGGAAATGATCTTTGAACCAGGAGATTGGGTGTGGCTTCATATGAGACAAGAAAGATTCCCAAGCAAGCGTGCATCTAAGCTCTCACCTAGAGGCGACGACCCATTCAAAGTTCTAAGCAAGATCAATGACAATGCCTATCATCTTGACTAGCCAGGTGAGTACAACATCTCTCATACATTCAATGTAGTTGACTTGTCTTATTTTGATGCAGGAGATCACGTTTTGGGGTCAAAACCTTCTAAAGAAGTAGGGAATGATGTGGACATCGATCCAAGTGACATTTCAAGCATCATGCCAACAGTTCAAGAAGAAGCTATGACGCGTTCTAGGATCAAACAGATGAGGAATAGATACAAGAAGGCCCTCCACATCTATATCAACTCACTAGAATCAACATATTCTTTGCTGCCTGACCTAAACGTCATATTTGGGCATAACAACCTCTTGAAACCAGTTTTAGCCGAGAGAAATCTTGCTGAATCAGTTTTAGCCGAGGTCACAATTTCATCCGAATCAGTTTTAGCCGAGGTTCCTGTTTTAGCCGAGAGAAATCTTGCCGAAACAGTTTTAGCCGAGGGAGATTTAGCCGAGACTGTTTTAGCCGAGGGAAATTCAAATAGCTTAGAAAATCTCCAAAATGATGGTCTCACAAAGGCATGTAATTTTCATCGACCAAATATACATTTTTAGACTAATAGTCGAGTTGGTTTGGCAGAAAACAGTCTAGGAACCAAGTTCCTTCACAAAGAGCTCCTCCGAGCCGAAGGAGGCCAAATGGAGCAAGAAGAGAAGACGAAGGCTGAGGGAGAGTAAGAACTTGAAGATGAAGAGTCTTATGACTTGGAGAGAACTAGAGGATCCTCCTACAACTCACCTCACGACAAGGACGCGCTTACACCGGAATCATCTTCAAGGACCATGCATGCGTCTTCTTGGACGTCTACTCATCAATGTAAGATTATTCTATTGTGCTTGCAGGTGTTTCCAACATGATGAACGACTAAGTCCTTCAGCAAAACGTCGTCTTTAGTTTATTTTTAAGAGTCGCTCATAAACTTTCCTATTATGGATTAAATGAAACGATGAGCTTTGTTTAGTTTCTAGCTTACGGTTTTCTTGATTTGTTATAGAACTGCGTGTTGTTTCATTCAAAAGTCATGTTGTTTTGAGTCTTTGCTTCTTGTGTCGAACCCTAGTAGGTTCAAGCCGACGAACCAGTTTATAAGGTTCCTTTGTGGCATTGTACTCCACAACTTTTACCCTATCAATAAAGTAACGCAATTCTTCTTCAAGCAACTTCTTGAGAAACTTCTAGTTCTTGGTCTTGTTTGTGCGATTCAAGCAAGCTTAGATTCGTCACCGTATCAGAGACTCACCAAACCTATGTGTCGTGAACTCACTCCATCAACACACCATCTCTTAATCCCACACGAGAGGGCGACCGCCTGCGTGTCAGATTGCTTCCATCTTCAATAATTCTACGAATCAAGGAGAGGGCGACCGCCTGCCTTTTTCACCGCATCTATCCCTTGACGTGAGAGCCACCACCGGTTCTTACATCAATTCTTGTGGTCGGGACCTGTTATCAACGCAAAGAAGGAAAAAATAGGGTGGAGTGAGATATGTTTCCCGAAAGAAGAAGGAGGATTGGGGATAATATCTCTAAAAATCGCTAACCAAGTGAGCTGTATCAAGCTAATATGGAGAATTCTATCGTCTCAATCGTAGCTATGGGTAAAATGGGTCAAGGTTATTCTGCTGCGAAATCATACGTTCTGGGAATTGACCGATCGCGCAAACATTGTCTCTTGGATGTGGAGAAAGTTGGTTAAGTATAGAGATAATCTAAAACGATTTCATAAGGTTGAAATTCGAGACGGAGTCTCTACTTCTTTTTGGTTCGATAGCTGGTCCAAATTTGGGACATTGCGAGGTAGTATGGGACCTCGCGGAAACATTGACCTCAGAATATCATCCAACATCACGGTAGCAACTGTCTTGGAGTGCCATCGCCGTAGGCGTCATAGAGTTGCGATTCTCAACAACATTGAAGATGAAATCGAAAACCTGAGGCAGAATCGACGAGTCAGAGATGATGTACCGATGTGGCTGCATGAGGAGAACAAGTATAGAAATAAATTCACAACCCGAGGAACGTGGAATTTGGTTAGAGAAGTCAAGCCGCTGGTTGATTGGTGCAAGGGGATTTGGTTTGCTAAAGCCACGCCTAAGTATTCTTTTTTCTCTTGGTTGCGATCAAGAATAGGTTATTGACGGGGGATCGCATAAAAAGCTGGAATGCGAGACAAAATTCAGACTGCGTTCTATGTGGTTTAACGGAGGAAACTCGTGACCATCTCTTCTTCGATTGTCAGTACTCTTCCAAAATTTGGGATAAGCTTGTGCGGGGGCTCTTAGGAAGCAGATATACAACGAATTAGAGTAGCATTATGGCCTGTCTTCTTGATCCGACGCGAGAAAAGATGAATCTTTCTCTCCTTCGATATGCATTTCAATCTACGCTCTATCACATCTGGCGTGAAAGAAATGGTCGAAAACACGGAGAGCCAATCTCTCCACCTGCTCGTCTAACCAAGCTCATAGACAAGAACGTTTGCAACCGAATCACTTCAATTAGAAATACAGGAGATCGTTCATACGACGAGGGAATGACGATGTGGTTCTCAACTCGTCCACCGTAAAATTCTAATCTCTTTAAATCACTTATTCTCAAACCTTTCAATCTAAAAGTGTACATCATTTGTAACAACGGTTTTTTGTTTGAATAAATTTTACATTCAATTCAAAAAAAAAAAGTGTTTGTTGTTGGAGTTAGTTTATCTCTGCTAAAATTAGAGCATATCAGTGTCCGTTCAGTTGACTAAAAAAAATCTTAAAATATGTTTCTTTCCAAAAATATATTCAACACGAAACGATATAAGTTTGATACAACACATTCTCTTAGCTCACTATGTTCTAGTATCCGATTCTCCAAGTAAATTTTGATGGATGCAATTTTAATTCATCTATGAATCGCTTAAAAACAAAACAAGTCACCACATTAGCTTCTCTGCAAACAACAAATTCTCATCAAGCATCATAAAGACCGAACTTAACGGGAGAACCTATGGCATTAATCCAATCTCCTTGTAAGAAGGGACCAACAGTATAGTTCAAAGCTTCATCCTTGTTTATGACCTTAAATCCAGGCCATTTCACCCTTGAAGTTGTATCTCCACTCGGTCCGTTGTTCTTGTACTCCGCATAATACAATGTATCAATCGCAAAATCTGTATCTTGCCATCTCAACCATCCAACCGGATCGATCACATCCTCAATTGTAGATTCCATTACGATTGTTCGAGAGTATTTCTTCCATGGTCGACCGAGATAACTCTTGTACTCTGCCTTTACAGGCTTAAGATCTTCGTTTGCAGCGATTTTACAGTTTTGGACCACAAAACCGGTTGTCTGAAACTGATCGACACGTCCTTGAGCGGTCACCGTGTTCTTTTGTCCTGATGCGCCCTTCCTGATAAAGATGTTACAGTTTTGGAAGATGGCGGCTGCATCTCCGAATATGAAGTCGATTGTTCCGACTATCACACAACTTCTGTAGTACTGACGATGCGTGTAGGCGTATAATGTGTCTTGGTAGCCTTCAAATCGACAGTTGAGGAAAATTGATCGATCAGATTGGACACGTATTGCGACGGCTTGATGTCCCTCTTGCCCAGCCGTGTTACGGAACCCCATTGATTGTGCCATGAACCCTTCTCCTTGTGCAACTATTAAGGAACCAATCATTTATATAATAATTTAGCTTTATTCATATTGACACTTAAAATTTCAAGTTATGTTCAATGACAGCTTTTTGTAGATGTCAAAATATATATGATCTAAACCTCAAAATTAATTGGTGCATATTTTTTTTTGAACAAAGTGCACGAGTTTGAAGGTGAATTGTGACACATCGACAATATTTACAGAAAGGATTAGGTGATATGTCATGTTTGATCACCTCAAACTTAATTGAAAACGAATGTATTTTTTTTTATATATATATATATACTAGATTTGGTCTCCTTATTGTCCATGCAAATTTTCCTTATCAAAGAATTAGAGGTTCTACCGAACGTTGCCGTGAGAAAAGTGCGGATTTTCTTTGTGTGGCTTTTGTTTCCGGTCACAATTGTCTTCTGTGATCCATCTCCGACCATAGTAAGGTTCGCCTTCTTCTTATCAACAGTCACATATTCGTCATAAATGCCTTGTTTGACGTAGATAATGTACCTTAAGATTTGAATTACAAAGAAACCTAAAGTTAGTAAACCAAAGATAACGTGACGTAATTATCACGATATGTAACGCTTTAGTATGCATACCTTCCCTCATATTTCTCAGGCATTGCTTTGAGAGCATCATTAATGGTTGTGAAATTTCCACTGCCATCTTTAGCCACAGTGGCGTTAGGATTCAAAGCCTTCACATCAACAGCCCTCAACATTCTTCTATCCTCATTGCTTACCCAAGACGGCATTTGATCAAGTAGATTTCGTGTTGCGACATTTGTAACGGGAGAGAGATTCGCTTCAAAGGACTTGATCATTGCGAGGGAATTGCTGGTAAGAACCTGAGAAGAATTTACGCTCTTCTTTACTTCATATTTTAGACTACCTTCCTCAAACCCGTCAAGGCATGTCTCCTGATAAGATATGACCGCGCTTAGCCAACTGTCCAAATCAGGAACTATTGTTGCGAAGTTATTGTCTTCAGTGATGTTGACCTTGTTCAGCGATGCGACAGTTTCCTCCTTTGCCTCTTCTACAAGCAACTTACATTGCGCAATCGCATCTTTATCATCCTGGTTATCAGTCTTGAGACTCAAGACCTTCTCTAAAACTCGGTCGAGATCGTCATTGACAGCTTCAATGGCAGACTTCAAAAGAGTTGTCGGATTTTCCAAAGCAAAACCCTTCTCTGTTCTATTCTTGAGCGTTTTCTCGCATGTTAGCTTGTAAAGCGTTGAACTGCAAAGAGTTTGGATGATTTTATCAGCCTGACCGGGTTTCACTGATTGTGCTGCCGAAACAGGCACTTTCGGGGTTGGACTAGGGCTCTGGCTCTTCTTTTGGCTATCGTTGGCGTTGTTGTCGTCGTTTTTGTTGTTGTTCTTTGCTTGTTGTTCATTTTTCTTCTCATAAGCAACATAAGCAAAAGCTCCTCCAACAATGGCAGCAATAACTACAAGCAAAGAGACCGTTCCAACAATGATCCTCTTCCTGAACTTGCGTTTCCTGTCGGCGTTTACACGTTCTTGGATCTTGTCGAAATCTTGAAACGCCATTTCAAATTTTATTTTATTTTCTGAGAATTTTGCTTAGGGGAGAGAAAGAAATGAATCTCCTCTACCCTAGAAGGCGGCCAAGGCAGGGAGGTTAAAAGGGAAGATCAATCCTTTTTAAGTTTTATTTTTGGCTCTTTTTCGTCTTCTCTCCCCTATCTTTGATTCCTTGGTTTCAGTTTTATTTGTTACTGTGTCTTGTTGCAATTTCTACAAATGAACAAATATGCTCTGGACAGGAGAGTTTTGTGGGATTGTGTCAATTATTTTTTTTAATTAAAAAAGAAAATTTACGCCTTCTAAATTTGGCATTCTTTTTTCGAATCATATATATATTGCTAGAAAATAGTTGTTGGTCAAAAATGATTTAGCAGCTACGCTGGAATCTTGTTTTTGTGTTTTCTTAACTTTTTAGGTGTAAAAATCAATTGTAAAAATCAATTAGGTCTTGACTGCATCACCATACTGAGAAAGAGGCAACAACACTGGTTTTAGGTGGATACAAACAAAGGTATAAAATTCAGAGAGAGAGCAGATTTTGAAAAAATTCATAATCACGTGATCACTCAAATCCCATTTGAAAACGGTTCGCACCAGAATGAGGATTACATAATTCCATTTAAAATTTGAAAAAAAAATCAAATGTATTTTTAGATTTTGTAGTCCTAACTAAATATATGTTTGGGAGAAAATCGTCACACAAGTTTTGGTGAATCAATTAATGCTATATATAAATTAGATTAGGCAAATCACGTATTATTACATGTAACTTAGTTTAGGTGAATCGTATTACGCCAAATACATGTTTTACTCTTTTTGGTCCCTTACGCCGGTTATAAAAATTTTTAGACCCAATTTAACGAAGATCCAAACAACTTCACAGATAAGATATATAGGGTCCGCTTAACTTGATGGATAACGCTATGTAGTGTGGCACTGTGGCTACACTATTTCATATGAAAAATTTCGTCGAGAAATTCTCATATGGCCTAAAGAACTCCCATGAAAATTTGGGCCTGGTAATTTACATTTACATTTATAGGTCTAGGGGTGCCTCTAACAGGACAAGACTTCATAATTTTATATTTATTCATAGTTAAGAATTTTATTAGGATAAATTAAGCTCTATAGCATCTTCTGAGTTTTAATTACAATTCATAACACCGCAATTTTATTTTCACCCCATGGTACTTTGCATTGCAAAAAGACCAAAATACCCATGCTTTTGTTAAAAGTGTGTGATTGGCATGCTTTTGTTACTGTTTGATGGTTGACATGCAGAAAGTGGAAACATGATGATGACATGTAGAAAGTGGAAGTTTAATCCAAAAAATCAAAATACGGCATAAGTGACATGCATTAAATGAGTGGCATAGCAATCTCTACATTATTATTTAAAGAATCATTTAGAAAAATGAATTTTATTTTGTAAGTTATTACATATTATGCAACTACATATAAAAAAGATAATTGAAATAAGAAATATTTTAACTGTATTTCAAAACTATTAAAGAGAATATGGAAAGTATTTGTTTTTCATTCAAGATGATATTTACTATTTAATTTATTAATTATAACAATATTAAAAATATGATATATTTTACATAATAATCAATCCATACATATTCAAAGAAAAAAATCTATTTGAGATCTTACAATATTTTTCACTATAATATGTTATATTTTACTTGATTATATATCAAACCTAAATTTGAAAAAGATTTTACTATTTTTTATAAAGAGTTAGACACGAGAATATTGATTTCTTAATAGTTCGCGGATCGACCACAAAACTCATAAGCGGTGCAAATTAGAGTTTATGCTTTCAAGATTATAGTTTTTTGCGAGTTAGTCCGAATAATATTTAAATCCACTGCAAAATGGGTTAAGTAGACAGGTTAGTACGCTTTAATAGTTCTATCTATAATCATTAGTTAGGCATATTAGCCAAAAGTAATCATCTGATTTCAAATAAAAAAATGTTCATAACCAAATTCATATTCTACGAATTTACATATCTAGGTTATAATCCGTGTTGGTATGTATGTATAAGCGAATGATAGCAAATGACTACGTGCCGTTGCTAGCTAGAATCGACTCGAAAGCGAATTAGCTCATGGACAGTTCGTTTTCTTTCACTTGCGGGTCGGCTACATCTTATGTATTATGTCCTCTTAAGTATCACAAATTTCTGGCTAACCGCATTTCGACTACCTCGGAAATGTATTCGAGAATTCAAAAAAATCTGCTCATCGTTTCTATGGTCAGGTCCTGATCTCAATCCAAGAAAGGCTAAGATCTCATGGGTGGATGTATGTAAGCCAAAGAAGGAAGGAGGGATGGGTTTGAGACCTTTGATTGAGGTAAACAAAGTATGCTGCTTGAAATTGATTTGGCTAATCGTGTCTTCCCACTCTTCTCTATGGGTTAAGTAGATTCACACTTATTTGATCTGAAAAGGTTCTTTCTGATCAATTCGAGTGAATACAAGTATGAGATCTTGGATGTGGAGGAAACTGCTCAAATATCGAACCCTTGCAAGGACTTTTCACGGAGTTGATATTCAGAATGGCAAATCAGCTTCATTCTGGTATGATAATTGGTTGGATATCGGCTGTTTATTTTACATTACGGGTCCAAGATGTTTTATTGATCTTGGAATACCATAAAGTTCAATGGTGGATGCGATAAGGACTAGACAGAGGAGACATCATAGATCGGACATTCTAAATCAAATTCAAGATGTTGTGCAGCAGCAGAAGTCGTGATTACAATCAGACATGGAAGACATTTCGCTTTGGAAAAACAAGATGGATAACTACAAGATGAGTTTCCACACTCGAAACACATGAGTTGTGGCATAAATGGGAAATAAATGAGATGGAGAAAAGCTTCAGTTGGTGTTCATAGCAATTAATGGTAAAAACCAGAAGAGGGTAAATGTGGAGAGAGAGAAAAAGACAAGAGAATTTCTTCGTAAAAAGGTTAGGTTTTCTGGTATCTTATGAATTTTTTAAGTTATCATTCATTGCAGGTGTTATGGTGTTATGCTGAACAAGGGAATTGGGAGAGACTTGTGGAGGGAGAGAAAAAGACAAGACATTTTGCAACATAATTTATACTGTGCCCAAGAAGGAAGGCAACAATGAAACGAAGCAAGGAGAAACTTCTAAATTCGTCCTACTCTAGTCCAACATGGTTCTTGAACCACTAGTTAAGGTACCAAAACAAACACCGTTTTAAAGGCTAATAAAAGCCGATGATCCGGGATGTTTTTCTTTCTCTTGATCGATTTCCGGAATAAATTTTGCAGATTGTTTATGTGATTCGGGAGCCAACATGATGCGATCATGGATGAGCTTGAACCTGATCTTGTAGAGGAACTTGAACCTGATCTTGTAGCTGAGCTTGATCTAGAGGATATTGACGAAGTCAACTGATATATCATGGTTTTTACCCCTTATAGGCCATGATATAAGTCCGTTTTATCGAGTCTTTATTCTATTATAGAGTCTTTTAGAGTCTTTTACAGGTTCTAGCACGTTTGGAGCATAATTGGAGATATTGGAGCTTTCTGGAACATCTGGAGCGAAGCTGAGATCCGTGTAGCTGAGACGTCGAAATCACATGAGTATCGATCGATACCCCCTGGTATCGATCGATACCCGTCGAGGAAACAGAAGGATCGCGACTTATTTAAGAGTTGAAGAATTGCAGAATTGGCCCAGAAGACTTTGATATTTACAAGATGGCCCAGAACGTGTTTTAGCTATATAATTAGGTTTTACAGCCACTTTAATGGCTACACTTTATTTTACTTTGTTTTGAGAAAGACAAGTCTGAATCTCCCTTCGTGGAAGAACGATTGGTGAGTACAACAGGCCTGATCAGTTTTTCGCCAATCGGTCAGCGAGTCGTCCTCCTGCGTTCGAGAGGAATGACTTTGAGCTGAAACCTGCTTACTTTGCTCTTGTGGGACAGCATCTCTTTCATGGTCTTCCTCATGAACATCCGATGGACCATGTGGAGAAGTTCGAGGACTTTGTCACTAGCATCAAGAGCAATGGAGTGTCCTACGACTATCTCTTCTGCAAGCTCTTCCCCTACTCTCTAGGTGGAGATGCGACCTACTAGCTGAGGCAGCTACCTCCTGGTTCGCTAACTACTTGGGAGGAAACTAAGAGAGCCTTCCTGATAAACTTCTACGATGATGCACGATCTGAGGATCTGAGGAATAAAATATCCCAATTTTCTCAAGGACCTAATGAGGCGTTCAAGGCTGCTTGGACGAGATTCAGATCGTATCAGAGAGATTGTCCACATCATGGATACTCTGATGTGCAGTTGCTGGGTATCTTCTTTAAAGGAGTAGATTGGAGGTATCAGATGGCTCTGGACGCTTCGAGCAATGGTAATTTCAACACAGGTACCCTGAGGATGCTTATGTGTTGATTGAAAACTTTGCATCTAGCAGTAGCACCAAGAGCGCAGACTTCGAGCGCAAGAAGCTGGCTGGTAACATGGATGGGTCGCAGATCGCTGAAGTTAAAGCTCAGCTGGATTCTATGCACAGTCTTCTGCTGGGAAAGACAACAAAGGCCGTCCATTTTGCTGCTGAGAATGAAGTGGAAGATGTTAACTACATTGGTGGTTCTAGTTTTCAGGGTCAGCGATTTGGATACAACGCCAATCGAAACTTCAGCAACAATGCTCAGCAAGGAGGGTACCAATCCCCACCACCCAAAGCTCCTGAGAGTAAGATTGAGGCTATGCTTGAACAGCTGGTTCAAGGGCAAGAGAAGATTTTGGTAACTTTCAATGGGAAATTGGATGCTGTATACACCGATTTAAGGGGAAGGATCGAAGATCTCAATACCAGTCACAAGATTCTGGAAATGCAAGTAGCTCAGACTGGAGCAAATGTCAAAGGGAAGATGGTTCAATCACACAATGAACACGTCAATGCGATCTCCTCAAGTGCAGAAAATTTCGATGAGGATCCTGAAATCGCCAAGGCATCGATCGATACCCCCAAGTGTCGATCGATGCCAGTTACAAATCTGAGACGGGATATTTCCAAAACCCATGTATCGATCGATATCCCATTGGTATCGGTCGATACTGAGACGATTTCTGAGGAGACACATGAAATTTTAACTGTGGTGCCTCAAGTACTAGAAGAGAGAGTCTATATACCGAGGATACCTTATCCCAGAGCTCTTGGGAAGGCTAAGAAGGAGGTAGAGGACGTAAGATGCAAAACCATGGATAATCTGATTGTGGAGACTTTTGATGATGATATAGCTGCCAAAGACAATTCAACAGCGATAGCATCGATCGATACCCCTCGCAGAACGAGCCATAAACTGTGGAAACACCTGAGTTGATCAAAGAAAGAGTTCGCAAGCCCAAGAAGCTGAATCATGTTCCTAAACACCTCAGAGATCCCATCGCTCCAAAGCAGCTGCGTGGCTTTGAGAAGATGGTAAGAAGGATTTCCCCTGAATCGTCTTTTGAAGAAGCTCTAGAACACCATCCTCTGCTAAGTCACTTCAAAGATTGCAGAGAATCTGAGGAAGAGATTAAGGCACTCTTCATTAAGGCTAGAGGTGCACCACCTCCACTGAGACAGTTGACCCAAAGGGAAGATCCAGGGAAATTCGTGGTTCCATGCTCTATCTCTGGAGTTGATTTCAAAGAGTCTCTCGTTGACTCAGGGGCTAGTGTCAATGTCATCTCAAGGGCTCTTGCAGAACGGTTGGGCACTGATATTCGATCTTCAAAGGTATCTATCACATTCGCGAACGACTCCACCTCACTTCCATACGGCACAATCTCTGCTTTGCTGGTCAAAGTAAGAGATTGTCTAGTGCCGACTGATTTTCAGGTTGTGGAGATGAGTGCGATATCTCGTATGCCTATACTCTTGGGACGACCATTTATGGCTACTGCTGGCGCGATCATAGACACGCCTAATAAGAGAATCTCTTTCTCTTACATAGACGGAGGGGTATATTATGATGTAATTCCCCCTAGGAGTACTCCCACATGTGTCTCTAGCATCGAGGTTGTCACAGGAGAGTCGCTAGCAATTGATATTTTGGAAGAGCCTCCTGACGAGCCTACTGTCACAGACGTTTCAGTTGAACCGCCCAACATCCCCAAGGAAGTTGTCGAGAAGGCTAAGGCAACAAAGAAGAAGGCCAAGCGCATAAGAGTCGAGAATCCCCATGTCACTTTGATCCCTCAGAACTATGATGGATATTCGATTAAGTATAAGGTCAAGTGCAAAGGAGCTTCGAAGCTATTCTCTAACCCTAGAATTCTTCTTACTTCGGAGCTAAAAGAGAAAGGACAGGAGTTTGTGGAAGGCATGTTGAGCAAAACTCTGAAGCTAGCAATGTCAAGTTGTGGAGCCTGTTTTGGTGCAAGCTCTCACTCTTATCTAGCCTGAAGGGCGTTACAGTCAAGCTATTGACGTTAAACGAGCGCTTGGTGGGAGGCAACCCACTGGTGAGTCTATATATATAAGTATTTTCTTTTTATTTTTCGTTTTGTGTCAGGATAAACAAGGAGCAAACTCGAAATCGCCTGAGTGTCGATCGATACCCTTCACTATCGATCGATACCCTACGCGATTGAGAAAGGTTCGTGTCGATTTAAGTCTGGTATCGATCGATACAAGGCTGTGTGTCGATCGATACTCAATGTTCCAGCAAGGTAACTTCTTGTTTTTCCCAATTTTATTCTGTTTTTTGTTTTCTTTCGCAGACTCTAGGCTAGATAACACTGGGGACAGTGTTGTTCAAGTCTGGGGGAGGTGTCTGCTGACATTGTGTTTATTTTTCTTAGAGTCAGTCGTTTTATCGAGTCAAAATTGTTTTATTGAGTCAAAATTTGTTGGAGATAATGATCCTGTGCTTAGAACCTATTGATTTGATTTTGTTTTTGAGTGCTCAGTGTTACAGGATCAGTTCTAGATCGACTAATGAAAAATCCAAGGACTGACCAGTTGACTAGAAAATATCCATGTCTCCAGCAGAGTTCTTCTGAAGCCTGAGCCAATTATTGCACTTCATCGATGTGGTTAGTGTTCATAGAGCTTGATTCATCATTCATATCTGACAAAGGAACCCATATGTTTAAGATAATGGTATTTCTCTACCTGTTACAAGTAATAAGACACATTAAAAGATGAAATGATTTTCTTCTGAGTAGAGGGCTATGAAAGTTTTCAAGGATCCCATTATTCTACTTAAGAGGGAATGATCACACAAAGGTGAAAGCGAGGTTAGGAAAATTTCCTGTGATACCATTATTCGCCTACACCTTTGATTACTTTTTAGGGAAGAACCGGAGATTCGGTGGCTAACACCATCAATACTCGCGTCTCAATCCCTTAATATGTAAAGGCTAGAAACATAATAAGAAATAAGTCTGGGGGAGAGAAATAATACCAAAGAGTGTGAAAAAGGGTGGTTTCTTGTGATGATATTGTATGGTAAAGAATCTAGAAGGTTCTTGAACATTAGCTGCAGCGATGAATCTGGCGATGAGGGCTTTATTTGAACAATGCAGTGGGATAATGTGTGGAGTCTGGAAAAGCTGCAAATGTCTACGGAGAAGTACATGGTGGTTAGATCGAAAACTGGTTAGGTGATACTTGGGTACTTGGGAAGAACATCATTTCGATGGTTCATGAACAGGTGAGTCTCTATGTTTTCAAACCTCTTTCTCTGGTTTAGTCTTCTATTTGCTTGAGGGCAAGCAAAGGCTATGTCTGGGGGAGTTGATATATCATGGTTTTTACCCCTTATAGGCCATGATATAAGTCTGTTTTATCGAGTCTTTATTCTATTATAGAGTCCTTTAGAGTCTTTTACAGGTTCTAGCACGTTTGGAGCATAATTGGAGATATTGGAGCTTTCTGGGACATTCTGGAGCGAATCAGAGTTCCGTGTAGCTGAGACGTCGAAATCACATGATTATCGATCGATACCCCCTAGTATCGATCGATACCCGTCGAGGAAACAGAAGGATCTCAACTTATTTAAGAGTTGAAGAATTGCAGAATTGGCCCACAAGACTTTGATATTTACAAGATGGCCCATAAAGTGTTTTAGCTATATAATTAGGTTTTACAGCCACTTTAATGGCTATGCTTTATTTTACTTTGGTTTGAGAGAGACAAGTCTGAATCTCCCTTCGTCCGAGATCAGATCTCAAAACCTCTTGTTACTCTTTCTATTTTATTGATGATTTATTAAGTTATGTTGATTGTTTCATTCTCCATGTCTGAGTAAATCCACTTTAGGTTTAGGGTTTTCTCATAAAGGATTTCTTTGAATGCTAGGTTAATTATCTGTTTAGGATTCACCATCTGAATTAGTTCTTCACCATAGGTTGTTCTCAAAGCTAATTCTAGGTTGACGAATCTGGAATTTAGATCTTATGATAATTGATTAGGCACGAGAGTGCGATTAATTACCTGATAGAACTTAGGGTGAGCAAAGTGATTATTCGCAAAGAGATTTGGTTTAATTGATTTGTGAACATATCAAACCTGAACTTTAAAGCTGATTTATTCTTAGGAATTTGCAAAGAGATTTGGGATTCTGAAGTTTAGATTTAGATAGCTTTCACAACGAGAGTTGGTTAGCTATACTTTAGTGATTTGAGTTCAAGAACCGTGCGTAATCTGAATCCTGTTAGTTAGTTAGTCTGCATTCATTGATTTCCTGAGAAACACCCTGGGCCTATTTTTCCTCCATTGATTTACAACACTTTTAATTTAGGTAATTGCTTTCGTTTACATCTTTTGATTTAGCGTATTTTGGATCTATATAATCTATTGTGTGATATCTTGAGTTATTGTGTTCAACCCCTGATTTACTGCAGCAACTGCTTTAGTACTATTTAGGGTATTAATTTGAGCATATCATCAGCATAGCAGCAGCTGAACCAAAACTCCATCAAACGCGCCACACAAGTCGCAACGGATTCAATAAGAACACATGTGAATTTCTTGAAGCAGTTAAAATCAACCGCGAGGATTCAGCACATCAGACCACTTGGAAAACATTCTCAGCTCACATAGAGAACTTCTCGAAGTGGAATCAGTGTAATCCGAATTCAGAAGAAGGAGTTATTCAATTTACAAATTGGGTGATTTCCAACTTACCCGATTTGGACATACACGCCTTATTTGAAGGTTACCAACCAAACCAGGAGGAGTTAAGCTACAAATTAACATGTTCTACAATCTTTATCCATCATAGGTTCATGGGGAATTAGAATCAAGTTGAAACCAATTTTTGTTTGGAAGCCTTAACTTCTCAACGGATCTATTGTCCAAACTGTTGCGTTTTGGGCATCATTTATGTCATCAAAGATGTTCCCAAGAAGTTAAATATTTTTAAAAACCGTCTAGATACAAAGAAGACTTCAAGAAGATCACTAGATGGGTATGTGAACAATTTGCACTCTTTTTCCCTTATCTTTGGTTTTGTCCCAATGGATTTTCCAAATAAATGTTTTTAATGAGACAATGGGCCACATTCTATCAAGCCCAACATAATGTTCGTCCATGGTAATTGAAGGGATGTTTTGACCAAGAAGTTCAAGGGACATTCAACCATAGAAGTCAAAGGAGCATTCAACTTAGTCATTAAGTTTGGTCTTTGTCTACTTTTCGATGTTGCCTTGTTTTTCCCACATTTCCCTTCTATATAAATTCTTGTAATCTCTTTTGATCAATCCTCCAACATATATAAAACTTCTTTTCTTTGAGAGGAATTCTCTTTTGTTCCTTGTGAACTTTCGATTACTTGGTGGGTTTACCCAAGTCGTCTTTTTGTATATCAAGTGTTCTTCATCACACTTGACGTCGCCAATCATTTATCCGAGTTGGTAGATTTGTCATAAGTGAGTTTTGGGATTAAGGTTTCAAATACCTTAAGATCTTGCTCCGCGAGTTTATTAATCAAGGTTCCACCGTCTTGTTCTTTGAATCGTCTTAAGTAATTTTTGGGCCTAGGGTTTCATATACCTTAGAATCTTTGCTTCACGATCCACAAGGAGTAAAGTATTATCCAGTCTACCGCCCTTAGAGTGCTGCATCATTGGGTTCTTCCGTAGAATCGTATAAAGTGGTATCAAAGCACACTCTTGAGGATCCGGTAATATCTATCCATCTTCTCATCTCTTCATATTCTAAATCATCATCTTTTCTATCCATTCATCTTCTTTCTTTTCTATCTTCTTTTTTGTTTGTAATTTTCGTAACCAATACAAAAAAAATCATTATTAAAAAAAAATCAATAAAAAACAATGAAAACAAAATAAAATAGAAGTCTGGTTGTTTCATCTTTAATTCTCTTCTTTCTTTTCTTTCTTATCTTTCAAATCCTCGAAAATACTTGGTTTGTCGTTTGGTTGCTTGTGGAATTCATATCGAGTTAAGTCGTTTAGTTCTATAAGAATCTTTGAGAATCGCTATTGTGTGAGGACTTTTGAAGAGTGAAAGAGTGAAACACTTTGAGAGTAAACACTTTATGAGCGAAACACTTGTGAGAACTTGTTACTTTTAATTCGTTTGCTATTTTTTTTCAGGTACAAGAGAAAGAGAAAACTCCAAGGAGAGAAAGAGACCAGCCGAGGCAGTCTAGATACGAGGAGGCAGAAGAGTATTACAACCATGATGGTAACTCATCTCGAGGATACAAGATATCTAAGTCAAATTTTGGTCTATACCAGGCTATGTGTCGATCGATACTCGATGTTCCAGCAAGGTAACTTCTTGTTTTTCCCAATTTTATTATGTTCTTTTGTTTTCTTTCACTGACTCTAGGCTAGATAACACTGGGGACAGTGTTGTTCAAGTCTGGGGGAGGTGTCTGCTGACATTGTGTTTGTTTTTCTTAGAGTCAGTCGTTTTAGCGAGTCAAAATTGTTTTATTGAGTCAAAACTTGTTGGAGATAATGATCCTGTGCCTGAACCTATTGATTTGATTTTGTTTTTAAGTGCACAGTGTTACAGGATCATTCTAGATCGACTAATGAAAAATCCAAGGACTGACCAGTTGACTAGAAAACATCCATGTTTCCAGCAGAGTTCTTCTGAAACTTGAGCCAACTTTTGCACTTCATCGATGCGGTTATTGTTCATAGAGCTTGATTCATCATTCATATCTGATAAAGGAACCCATATGTTTAAGATAATGGTATTTCTCTCCCTGTTACAAGTAATAAGATGCATTAAAAGATGAAATAATTTTTTTTTGAGTAGAGGGCTAGGAAAGTTTCCAAGGATCCCATTATTCTACTTAAGAGGGAATGATCACACAATGGTGAAAGCGAGGTTAGGAAAATTTCCTGTGATACCATTATCCGCCTACACCTTTGATTTCTTTTGAGGGAAGAACCGGGGATTCGGTGGCTAACACCATCAATATTCGCGTCTCAAACCTTAATATGTAAATGCAAGGAACATAATATGAAATAAGTCTGGGGGAGAGAAATAATACCAAAAAGTGTGAGAAAAAGGTGGTTCCTTGTTATGATATTGTATGGTAAAGAATCTAGAAGGTTCTTGAACATTGGCCGCAACGATAAATCTGGCGATGAGAGCTTTATTTGAACAATGCTGTGGGATAATGTGTGGAGTCTGGAAAAGCTGCGAATGTCTACGGAGAAGTACATGGTGGTTAGATCGAAAACTGGTTAGGTGACACTTGGGTACTTGGAAAGAGGGTCATTTCGATGGTTAATGTACAGGTGAATCTCTACGTTTTCAAACCTCTTTCTCTGGTTTAGTCTTCTATTTGCTTGAGGGCAAGCAAAGCTAAGTCTGGGGGAGTTGATATATCATGGTTTTTACCCATTTTAAACCATGATATAGGTCCTATTTATGGAGTCTTTCTAGTATTTTGGAACAGGTCATAGCACGTTGGGAACATTATTGGAGATATTGGAGCTTTCTGGAGAATTTGGAGCAAAGCAGAAGTTCGTGTTGCTGAGAACCCGATATGAAGCCTTGGTATCGATCGATGCCCATCGCAGCAAGACATGACCCGCGAGTTTTCCAAGATTTGAAGAATTGCAAAAGTGCCCAGAAGTCTTTAATAATTACAAGAAACCCCAATTCGTGTTTTAGGTTATTTATAGGGATTTTACAGCCACTTTTATGGCTATGCTTTATTTTACTTTGGTTTGAGAGAGACAAGTCTGAATCTCCATTCGTCCGAGATCAGATCTCAAAACCTCTTGTTACTCTTTCTATTTTATCGATGATTTATTCAGTTATGTTGATTGTTTCATTCTCCATGTCTGAGTAGATCCACTTTAGGTTTAGGGTTTTCTCATAAGGGTTTTCTTTGAATGCTAGGTTGATTATCTGATTAGGATTCACTATCTGAATTAGTTCTTCACTTTAGGTTGTGTTCAAAGCTAATTCTAGGTTGACGAATCTAGAACTTAGATCTTAGGATAATTGATTAGGCACGACAGTGCGATTAATTACCTGATAGAACCTTAGGTGAGCAAATTGATTATTCGCAAAGAGATTTGGCTTAATTGATTTGTGAACATATCAAACCTGATATTAAAGCTGATTTAGACTTTAGGATTCGCAAAGAGATTTGGAATTCCTAGGATTTAGATTTAGATAATTCTCGCAACGACAGTTGGTTAATTATACCTTAGTGATTTGAGTTCAAGAACCGCGCTAAATCTGAATCCTGTTAGTTAGTTTATCTGCATTCATTGATTTCCTGAGAAAAACCTTGGGCCTATATTTCTCCTATTGAATTTCTAACTCGTTACTGTTTACTGTTTTTGTTTCATCCTATTTGCTTAGCTTGATTTGACGCTATACAATCTATTATGTGACTTTCTCTGAGTCTTTGTGGTTCGACCCCTAACTATATTACAACTGCTGCTTTAGTACTGTTAGGGTATTAATTTGAGCATATAAGAAACCATATCATCCAATGCTAGAGAAGATCACCAAAGGTTAGAGAAGCTTGTAGAAGCGTACTTCAACTCAGCAAATCAACCAAGGGATATTCCAACACTCAAATCCGACCAAGGCCTTGTCAAAGCTAAACCAAAGGATTCGTGCATAAAATCCACTGAGGGATTGCACTCCTATCGACCAACCAAGCATTTTGAGCACAATGGTCGAATCCCTCAACCCCAAATCAAGAAACCCGTAGCTAAAGGCGAAGCCGAGGCTACTACATCAAAAGCTTGTGATGTGAAATGTTGTAAGTGCCAAGGGAGAGGGCACTATGCGAAAGAATGCTCTAACAAGAAAATCGTGATTCTTCTAGACAATGGAAAGTTAGAGTTAAGAGAGGATGATGTGATTTATGATTCACTTCCATCGTTGGAGAAACCTGAAGTGTTATCGGCTAAGGGCGATATATTGGTAGCAAGTGCACTAAGTTCGCAGCCTGAAGCTGAGGAGCAGAAACAAAAGGAAGATCAAACTGTGAGTGACCCCGTAAACACTACTCACCAAAAAGAAAAAGAGAGCCTGAGAAAAACCCAACCAAAGGCATGTGAGAGCCAACCCGTGAGGCAATCAAACTTCCTTGTGAGGACTAATGAGGATAAGCGAGTTTTGTTTTTAAAACAACCTTTGAATATTTTTGATTATAAAGAAACTCTTATGAGTTTAACTGACCTTACACCGGTGCTGCCGAGTGAAGTGACTTTTATTTTGCACGGTTATGAAAACGTTTTCCATAAAGACAACTCAAGAAGTTTTCCACCGATCCATGGAAATAAGCATCAGAATGTCTTTGATCCAGGAGCACCCTTTGAGGCATTTCCCTATGTCATCTAGTGCAAGCAGAGTAAGAAAAGCGTGGTGACTAATGCAATGTCTAGGAGGTATAAATTACTTTCTATTCCTGAAGCTAACTTGCTAGATTTTGAACACAACAAGGAACTTTACGTTTCATATTCTGATTTTGAAACTGTGTTTCAATCTTGTGAAAAATTTGCACATAGGATTTTTTTTAGACATGGATGGTTTATTTTTGATGAGGATAAATTGTGTGAGCCTAATCGATTTTTGTGAAGTTCTGTGTTTGTTGATAAATTCTATATGATAGCACACTTGAACCCATGTCATGAAACTAAAGAGATTTCGCATGGCTTGAGATCTTTTATTGAGATTTTCGGTATTGTCCACCATGATGACATTCTGGTCTACAACAAAATCTTTGATAAGCATGTTGATCATTTGAAACTTGTTGTGGATGGTCTAAAAGAGAAATTGATTCCTAGATTGATGAAGTATACCTTTTGCACATATGATTTTGTGTTTCGAGTCTTTGTTGTGAAAGCATAGGGTATACAAACTCTCAAGGAATGAAAGCTCATGCACCAACAACGTGGTTATTTAACTTGTGGCTACTGAAGCTTACCATTCAAGTTAATTATGAACCATGGGAGCATTTGATAAATGAGCAGTATGCTAAGCAAGCAAATGAGAAGCGGCGCAACATGATTTTTAAGCCCGGTGACTGGATTTGGTTTCTTATGAACAAGGGACGTTTTCCAGTCCAAAGAAAATCCAAATTGATGCCAAGAAGTGAACATCCATTTCAAGTCCCAGAGAAGATCATTGACGGTGCTTACAAGATATGCTTGCAAGGAGAGTACAATCTAAGTTCAAGCTTCAACGTTTCTAACTTAATCCCTTTTATTGCAGATGGTCCATATTTGAGTACAAATCATTTTCAAGAGAAGGTGGTTGATGCGATCATGGATGAGCTTGAACCTGATCTTGTAGGTGAGCTTGATCCTGAGGATATTGACGAGGTCAACATACCAGTAGTTGAACCAAAACTCCAACAAACGGGCCACACAAGTCGCAACGGATTCAATAAGGATACATGTGCCTTTCTTGGAGCATTTAAAATCAACCATGAGGATTCAGCACATGAAACCACTTGGAAACCATTCGAAGCTCACATAAAGCACTCCTCGAAGTGGAATCAGTCTAATCTGAATTCAGAAGAAGGAGTTATTCAATTTACAAATAAGGTGATTTCCAACTTATCCGATTTGGACATACACGCCTTATTTGAAGGTTTCCAACCAAACCAGGAGGATTAAGATACAAATCAACATGTTCTACAATCTTTATTAATCAGAGGTTCACGGCGAATTGGAATCAAGTTGAAACCAGCTTTCGTTTGGGAGCCTTAACTTCTCAACGGATCTATTGTCCAAATTGCTGCGTTTTGGGCATAATTTATGTCATCAAAGATGTTACCAAGAAGCTTACTTATTCCTTAAAACCGTCCAGATAAAAAGAAGACTTCAAGAAGATCACTAGATGGGTATGTGACCAATTTGCACTCTTTTTCCCTTATCTTTGGTTATGTCCCAATGGGTTTTCCAAAGAAAGGTTATTAATGAGACAATGGGCCACATTCTACCAATCCCAACATCATTTTCGTCCATGGTAGTTGAAGGGATGTTTTGACCAACAAGTTAAAGGGACATTAAACTAGAAGTCAGAAGAGCATCCAACTTAGTCATTAAGTTGGGTCTTTGTCTATTTTCGATGTTGCCTTGTTTTAATTTTCCCACATTTCCCTTCTATATAAACCCTTGTAATCTCATTTGATCAATCATCCAACATATATAAAACTTCTTTTCTTTGAGAGCAATTCTCTTTTGTTCCTTGTGAACTTTCGATGACTTGGTGGGTTTACCCAAGTCGTCTTTCGGTATATCAAGTGTTCTTCATCACACTTGACGTCACCAATCACTTACCCGAGTTGGTAGATTAGTCATAAGTTTGTTTTGGGATTAAGGTTTCATATACCTTAAGATCTTGCTCAGCGAGTTTATTAATCAAGGTTCCACCGCCTTGTTCTTTGAATCGTCTTAAGTAAGTTTTGGGTCTAGGGTTTTATATACCTTAGAATCTTTGCTTCACAATCCACAAGGAGTCAAGTATTATCCAGTCTACCGCCCTTAGAGTGTCGCATCGTTGGGTTCTTCCGTAGAATCGCATCATAATGTCAACATCATGTCAAAGATGTTTTCCGAGAAGCTTCGTATAAAAACTCTCACACCTTCTACCGTGAGCATTTTTTTGGAGATTCATTACAAAAGAAGCCCGAAGGAGTGATTCATGACTTTCAACTACTTATTGAGAAAAAGATTGTTCCCGCTGATTTTCAAGTACACAAGATGGATCGAGACGAGAATAGACCGTTGATTTTTGGTCGACCGTTCTTAGCTACCGTTGGCGCCATCCTTGATCACGCCAACCGTCATATTGTTTTCTTGAATCCTTCTGCCCCGAACGGAACTCCAATCCTAAAGGACAAGAACAAGAGGAAGAAGTCGATCCTTCCTAAGGAAAAAGAAAGAAAAACAAGTCAATTAAACCAAAAACTCCAAAGGTAAGTCAACCTTTTATTTCTAAACCGTTTGCAAAAATAAGTATCACCATTCCACCCAACGTAAGACACTTCAAAGAAGAGCGAGTGGAAGAGATGATTGAGAAAACGAAGCAAGTTCTTCCAAAAGCAAGGATTCCGAGAAAACGTGGAAAGAAGAAAGGGATACAAGCCATAGGCGAACCACGTTTCAAATTCGATGAAACCCAAGGAACGTTTGTTCCCGGGACATCTTCTGCTCACAGCTAGATCCTACCAAGAGTCGAGCTAACGACTTTAACCAAAAGCGATTGATGGGAGGCAACCCATTTGGTACATTTTCTTTCTTTTATTTTACCGTTCATTTTCTATTGACGTTTTTCTTTTTAATATTTCAGGCTCTTTATAAAAACAAAAAAATCCAAAAACATTCAAAAAATCAGAAAACACAAAAAGATGAAGAAGACGTTCGAAACGGATCAAGAAACACTAAAGAAACGAGGGAGAAAACACTCCCAAGACGAAGGCCACTCGGCTGCGGCTTGAGCAGCCTGACCCGCGGCGAGGAGGCCATCGACCGCGCCTTCGTGGGATGGTCACGCAGTGAAACGATGATCGGCCGCGGATGGAAGGGCTCGACCCGCGGCCAACCTATTTTCTGGCCAGAACCAATCCCGACCTTTCCCGAACCGTTCCCAACTTTGAACCGTGCAATCCCGACATGTTCCCGACACAAAATTGAACCATCCCGGTTTAATTCCCGTGTCCCGCTAAGGTAAGTAACCAAAAAGCTTTTGAAAAACAGAAAACTTTTGTTTTGTATAAAAACAACTTTTCAAAAGCAAAAAGAGCATTTCAAGATAAAAAAAACTCTATTTCTTCTTCTCTTCCAAGAGATTTGGAGATTTTGAGCAAGAACAACTTTTTAAATTTCAAAGCTTTTACCAAAGTTCTTTGGTCCATTCTCACTCTTTTTCAAAGGAGATTCCAATTCCACATCCATATCATATTTTCCAACAAAGTATGAACCTAAAAATATACTTTTCATTTGAGAAAACCCCTAAAGTTTTTCTTAATTTAACTAGATCTATGTCTATGATAGCTAGAAATTGTTAGAGAACATGATATTGAACTTCTAGTATGTCTAGACTTCAGTTTTAGTACTTAACTATTATGGATTTGAGATTTTTGGAATTTGAAATTTTTGAGCTTAACTAAAACCAAAAATTGGAGATTAATTTTGATTAGTTTATACGAGTCTTGCTATATTGATAATTATTAAACGGTAATCTACTGAAATTGCGTGAAGATGAACTTAAAATATATACTTATAAATTTTTTTATGCAAGTGCGTCACAAACTCGTAATTTATGATTATCACCTAGATTTGTTTAATTTATGCTCAATATTTCTGATTTGTTTATCGGATGTGTCTCTTGATACTTGAATTAGTATCCTCGTGCATTGAAACCTTTCGATTACAACAATATTCATATGTTTGCCGAGTTGTTTCTCTATTTTGTAGGAACAATGAACAACCCTAGATCTCGCATAACTCGCTCGAAGAAGAGTGGATACATAGGAGAATCTTCCCGGAGATCATTTTCTAGGAAACCCGAGGAGAGCCAGAGTGGCTCAGACACAACAAGCGTAGAAGGCGATACAAATCTTGGTGAGTTCTTTGCAAGTCGAAGAAGATCGACTAGAATTCGTGTGCCTATTCCAACACGTGACCCGACACCTTTTCCTCCACGTGAACCAACGCCACCTCTGGAACGAAGACCAAAGGTACGATATGTTGGACATCCTTTGGACCCAAATATCGATTACCTCGAGAAGCTCAAGAGGATGGTTATGAAATCAACACCTAGCATTGATTACTCTACTCTCGACATGCTCGGGATTAGAGAAGACGTGGTTTGGTACCTCGAGAAGCTTAATCTTAGAAATTTCATGGAGCTCAACCTTCCCACCTACATAGATCTCACCAAAGAATTCTTAGCGACCGTCACCATGTGTTACAAGAGACGCTCTAATCCGAGAGCCAATGATGGTACACTTACTTTTAACGTACGTGGATATTCTAATGCTCTAACTATCCCAAAACATTGTGAAGCTTTGAACCTTCGATATCTCGATGAGATCCACCCCGAGGGGGATCCCGATAAAGATCTATTGAGCATAATGGGACAAGGAGTCTACGATAACGGAAGATCCAAAGCTTCTTTACTCACGCATCCCACTGTCCGCTTCGTACACAAGATTTTAGCACACACCATATTCTTGAGAGCAAACGTGGGAAGTGTCCGCAAAGGTGATCTCGTCACTCTTCAACTACCATTCACCGAGGACCCGCGCTACGCTTGTATCATCGCAAAGAATTTGGTGAAGGTGAAATACGAACCGATCGCCACAACGCCCGAGGACACTACTACCGCTTTTGGAGGCATCATCACGGCAATTCTACAAGCTGTTTACTTCGATTTTTCGGCCGAGACTCCTCTTCAAGTAACTTGATTCGATCTCATGCAACATTCACGAGACCACACTGTCTCTCGCGCTTTACTCGACTCCGACAGATTTAAATTCAAATATTGCACTAACATCGGTGAGTCCTGCTTTGTTTTTTTACCTACTAACTCTGTCCCTAAACTCTGATAAGGAGCAGCACCTAGATGGATACCGGAGACGATGGTCTATGTACCTACCGCCCTGCGTCTACCATACACTATTGGTGAGTTTATAGTGGCCAAGGCCAACCGAGATGCAGCTTCTAAGCGTACTCGACTGATTCTACAATCACAGGCCCATGCACCATCAGCTCCTACGAGATCATAACACGCAAGCGATCAAGAATATGCAGCCATGGAGAAGAAGATTGCACGACAAGAGAAACAATACAAGCGTCTCATGCGCTTCCTCGAAGAACACCACCAGTTCGATGGCAACATACCCGAACCGGAGACAGATGGCTCAGGTGACGCCTAGCCACACACTTCATCACAGAGGTTCAATAAATATTTTTCCCTTTTATCTTTTTATTTTTATTTTCGAAGTCTTTTATTTTATTTTGCTATTTTATTTTGATGTCTTTTCCATCTTCTCACCAACTTTTTCACACTGAGGACAGTATGATTTAAGTCTGGGGGAGGATATTTATCAATTACTAATCTCTTTTCTTTTCTTTTCTTTTCTTTTCTTATTTTTTCGCTTTATTTAAAAACTTCATGTAATCTTTTCTATTTTTATTAAGTATTTTTCAGGAACAATGAAACAAAATTTATGATGATTTCGACATGTGTGCTTCTACGCTATCTCAATGTGCCAGCTCTTTTGTGGTTTGGTACTAGACTAGGCGGTAGCTAGAGTACTTACAATACGACATCCCCAAGGGATTTTGACCCATAGAGATTCTTTCTGACAGGATATATTAGCTCACTTTATTTGAACTTAATCTATATTTCATTTTCTTATCAAAATCTTAGGCGAGGCAACGAGTCATACAATCTTTAGCTGGTACCCCACCTGAAACTTTACCATTGTTTAAACCTCATGCAACTCTCTTTGTATCTTATGTGCATATATGTGCAAAAAAGCCAGAGAGGGAGGAACGACACAATTTTCAGTCACTAAAGACGAAGACAATACGCGATTGGTGGAGGTAAATTCAACAAAGATAAGAGCTTGGTTATGCCTTGGAAAAAACTCAAAATCATGGTAAATTTTCGTGCCCCTACGACTCTATATAAATAAAAGGCGTTTCCCCCTTTCGGAAATTTTGTTTTGAAAATAATCGAAAAGGGAGGGAAATAAAAGCCTAAAAAGAGTATAGGTTGGTCGAGATTATTATGAGGCAAACCTCATGCAACTCTCTTTAGCCGGTTAGTATGTTTGGCCGGTTCATCTTTAGCTGGTACTCCACCCGAAACTTAACCATTGTTTAAACCTCATGCAACTCTCTTTGTGTCTTATGTGCACATATGTGCAAAAATGTCGGGGAGGGAGGAACGATACAATTTTCAGTCACAAAAGACGAGGACAATACGCGATTGGTGGAAGTAAATTCAACAAATATAATAGCTTGGTTATGCCTTAAAAAACCCAAAATCATGGTAAATTTTCGTGCCCCTAAGACTCTATATAAATAAAAGGCGTTTCTCCCTTTCGATATAAGAAAATAAAAATAAATAAATAAATAAATAAAAAAAAATCGAAATGGAAAGGAAATAAAAGCCTAAAAAGAGTCTAGATTGATCAAAATTATTATGAGACAATCATGTTTCGTTTATAAGGAGTGAGAAGTATTTCTCGGAGAAAAATATAAGTCGGGGGGAAAACAGAAAAGTTCTGTCAAAGGAAAAAAAGTCCTGAAGACGAAAGAATTCGCAACTACACTTGTGCGAATAGGAAGTGACTGGAAACTGTGGATATCAACAGCTCCGTCCTCTCTTGCTGTTTTGCATAATATCTAGCATCCTCCGGCAAAAATACGGTAACCCGAAACACTTTTAACCTCACCTCCAAATGCCCTTAATACCTAGCCTCGATTGTCTTCGTTAGTATTTTTGATAAGAATCACACAACCTTTTAATGAATGTAAAAAGCTAGTTGACTGAAAGTTATGTTTCCAATGGGAAAAACAGAAACGTTTTGTCAAAGGAAAAAATGTCCCGAAGATGAAAGAATTCGCAACTACACTTGTGCGAATAGGAAGTGACTGGAAACTGTGGATATCAACAGCTCCATCCTCTCTTGCTGTTTTGCATAATATCTAGCATCCTCCGGCAAAAATACGGTAACCCGAAACACTTTTAACCTCACCTCCAAATGCCCTTAATACCTAGCCTCAATTGTCTTCGTTAATATTTTTGATAAGAATCACACAACCTTTTAATGAATGTAAAGAGCTAGTTGACTGAAAATTATGTTTCGAATGGTTAGATTTTCGCATGACGGATACCGTGGACTAGCGTTGTATTACTTTGGTGAGAATCTTCTAGACTAGACCCGATTGATGCATTACATTGGTTATAGTTTAGAAGGACGTTCACTGAGATTTTTGTTAGTTCCTATATTTTCAAAAACCTCTTTCCGAGTTTAGATTTCTGTTTTGTTTGAGGGCAAACAAAGGTCTAAGTCTGGAGGAGTTGATAACACCGGCTTTTGACTATTTTTTATGGATCACTTTAATATCTTATGCAGGTATTTTAACTCCGTTTTCAAATGGTTTCCATGTTTTAGTATTTTGAAAGACATTTAAGGAACTTGGGATAAGAGAGTGCATTTCGGAAAAAGTATGTTTTTGGATAAACTCAGACCGTTAGAACTCTTGCAATCAAAGAAGACCTTCTCACCGTCTGATCATCACCAAATTTGGATATAACAAAGTATATACAACCAGCTTTCAAATGCAATTGGATTGGAGACGATCCAATGGTTGGATCCTTAAATATACCGAAGCACTGAAAGCAGATGAAGCTGCCCCCGAAGAGAAGTCCACTGCGCCTGGAAGAGCCCAAACCGCGGCCAATCACCATTCTACCGCACCTGGAGGAGCTCGACCCACGGCCAAACCCATGTTCGCCGCGGCCAGAAGCCACGCGCCCGTGGCCAAGCTCTGTTACGACCAAATCAACTCGTTTCTTCACTCGAGGTCAAAACAATCTTTCCACATCAAACCCTAAACGAAGCCAAGGCTATATAAACTTATTTTTAGGGCTTTTAGAATTACGCTACACAAAAACTCAGACTCTTTTAAAGCAATAGCTACTATTGCAAATTTGTTCTTCGGTTTGGAGCAAGGATTCTGGATTCGAGTTCTTCGATAGAGAAGCTTTCTTCATCCCTTTTCTTTACTGTTTTCTTTTCTATTTATTGATTATGTTTACCTCAGCTATGGCTGAGTAGTTCTCTTGTTGGGTATAAGGTTTCAAAGGGGCTCTAATGGTTCGATTTCTTATTAAGTTTTTAAACTAGGATACCGATTAGGGTTCTTCGTTTTCTCCTTTCTCTTAATGCATATTTGCTTGATTGATCTCCTTGCAACTAAACTTAGGTATTTTTAGAACTACAAAAGTACTGGATCCATATGCTTGACCTAGGGTAAACGAGCAAAACGTCACAAGATTTTGAAAGTATACTTGTGGAGGAGTTGTGAGCGTTAACGACTTTTGAGTATAATCACTAACTTTTTGCGCGGGCGGAGACGAAAGCTACCTGTCGAGTATTAAAGTTGTAGGTGTGTAGGGTGTACGAAAGTGGACTACACATGAACCCTAGAGAATCCAAAGACAACAAAAAGGTCGCTTTAGAAGTCCTAGTTCAAGAATCCAAAGACGGCAAAAAGGTCGCTTTAGAAGTCCTAGCAAAGTCTTAATAGAAATCAGCCATGAACCCTAGAGAATACCCGTTGTTCAAAGTTTCGTTTAACTTTTTTACAACCTTGTTTTAATCATTTGCTTGCTAACTTTCTGTTTTATTTCATCGCTTAATTTAGTTTATTTTCCTAGCTACAACGTGACAACAAAACCCATAAAAATATAGCTTACGTCTAGACACAAGTTAGAAATCGTTAGAAAGTAGACAACATCACCCCGTGGATTCGATCCCTAAATACTAATTCGCGTGATGTACTTTTGCAGCCAAGTAAAAGGGTAAACCCAACACGTCAGTACTCATTCCGACAGTGTCACCTGTAGAAAATGATGCGGAAGTATAAGAGAATAGAAGAGAGAAACGTAGAGAATATGAGTGAACATAAAGAATATGTATATACAAGAGAATATAGCTGTTACAATCATAAATTAAAGGAGATGCATGGAGGAGAGAGAGGAGCCTCCTAGATTTGTGCATGAGGAGTTTGAGAAGAGGAGGAGCTTGTTGTAGTTAATGCAGGGCGGCAGACCATAACTCCAACATGATGAACGTAGAGAAGAAGATAAACGGTCATATTCTAAAATTCCCCCTCAAGCTTGGCTGGTGAAGATCAAGCAAGCCAATCTTGCCTTGAATGAAGTTACAAACCTTTGAATTGGCAGCCTTGGTGAAGATGTCCACAAGTTGATCAGAACTCTTAGTGTAAATGGGAGAGATTATCCCAAGTTCAACCTTCTCACGGATATGGTGGCAGTCCACTTCAATATGTTTGGTGCGCTCCTGAAAAATAAAGTTGTAGGAGATATGAATTGCACCCTGGTTGTCACAATGCATGATGATAGGTTAAGGAGTTTTGATTCCAAGTTCCAAGAGTAACGACTTGAGCCAAATTACTTCATCTGTAGTATCCGCCATGGATCGGTACTCATCTTCAGCGCTTGACCTTGACACCACCTTCTGCTTCTTGCTTCTCCAAGTGACCAGATTTCCACCAACGAACGTGCAATAGCCTCCGGTTGATTTCATGTCTGTCTTGTCTCCAGCCCAGTCAGAATCGCAGTATCCCACGATCTCCGTGCGGTCATTATCTGCATCCAAATGCCCTTGCCAGGAGTTCCCTTCAGGTACTTGAGGATCCTTTCCACCATGTTCCAATGATGAATGGTGTGAGCTTGCATATGCTAGCTGACATGGTTCATAGCAAAAAAGAAATCAGGACGAGTAATTGTAAGATAAATGATCTTACCCACAATTCTCTGGTATTGTCCAATGTTGTTTTAGGGTTCCCCCTCGGGTTCCTGTCGGGGTCGGTTTTCACCTAGCTGAGATGATACGATCTCACGGAATTTCCCAAGCAAGCGGCACTCTAAGGGTGGTGAAAGATGGATAATCCTAGACTTCTAGTGGCTAGTGAAGTTGGATGCTAAGGTGCAATTCCTTAGGCCCTAAACTCTCTTAATACGCTTCCAAAAGAAACTAGGCGGTGGAAACTATGGTTGATAGAATTCGTGGAGCAAGATGCTAAGGTGCAATTCCTTAGGCCCGAAACTCTCGTAATACACTTCTACGAACGTTGGTCAACGAATGGCCATACAAGTGTGATGAATTTGTTTAACAAGCTCCGCTTTCTTTTTACTATCAAAACTAACACGCTCAATCAAAGGCAAATGAGATAAATCCAAAGGTGTCAAAGGATTAAAACCATAAACCATTTGAAAAGGAGAATACTTAGTACTTGAATGGACATCATGATTATAAGCAAACTCGACATGAGGCAAACAATCTTCCCAAGACTTGATGTTTTTCTTAAGGATTGCACGCAAAAGAGTCGACAAAGACCTATTAACTACTTCAGTTTGTCCATCAGTTTGTGGATGAAAAGTAGTTGAGAACAAAAACTTAGTTCCTAGCTTAGACCATAAAGTCTTCCGAAAGTAACTCAAGAACTTAGTATCCTTATCAGAAACGATCGTCCTAGGCATGCCATGCAATCGAACAAATTCCCTAAAGAACAATTCAACTACAAGTGATGCATCATCGGTTTATGACAAAGTATGAAATGAGCCATTTTCGAAAACCTATCAACAACCACAAAAACTGAATCCCCACCCTTTCTAGTTCTAGGCAAACCAAGCACGAAGTTCATTGAAACATCAGTCCATGGTTCAGTAGGAATTGGGAAAGGAGTATACAAACCTAGCGTTTAAACCTTGGTTTGTATACTCCTTGGGATGTGGATAGTAGTACATCGTCCACAAATTATTTCCACATCCCTTTTCATATGTGGCCAAAAGAAATGATCATGCAAGATACTCAATGTCTTTGTCACTCCAAAATATGTCATTAGGCCTCTTCCATGTGATTCCCTAACAAACAAGTCTCTCAAAGAACAGTTAGGCACACACAAACAATTTTCAAATAATAAGAATCCTTCTTGTCTAAAATACTTTCCCGAAGCAAATTTTTCGCAAGCTTGAAACACTTCTTAGAAATCAGAATCGCTTTCATACATCTCTTTGATTTGCTCAAATCCAAGCAATTTAGCATTAAGAGTTGAGATGAGAACGTAACTTCGAGACAGTGCATCAACAATAACATATTCCTTACCTTGTTTGTATTGAATGACATAGGGAAATGTTTCTATGAAATGAACCCATCGAGCATGGCGCTTGTTCAACTTATGTTGCCTTTTCAAATGCTTTAGAGATTCATGATCAGTGTGAATCACAAACTCTTTAGGCTAGAGATAGTGTTGCCACATTTGTAATGCTCTCACTAAGGCATACCGCTCCTTATCATAAGTTGGGTAGTTCAATGTTTCTCCTCCAAGTCTCTCACTGAAATACGCAATTGGTCTCTTTTCTTGTATAAGCACAGCTCCAATACCTACACCAAAAGCATCACACTCAATTTCAATAGGTTTCAAGAAATTTGGTAAAGATAGAGGTGGTGCGTTGGTAAGCTTACATCTTTCAAGGCATGAAATGTGTTTTCTTGGGCTTATTCCCATTTGAAGCCAACGTCCTTTTTATTACTTCCGTGAGTGGGACATAAATGGTGCTGAAATCTTTCACAAAGCGTCTATAGAAACCAGCTAGTCCATGGAAGCTCCTCACTTCTCCAACCGTTTTTGGACTAGGCCATTCTCGAATAGCTATCACCTTTCCCTCATCAACTTTTATGCCATGTGCACTCACAACAAAGCCTAGAAGAAAATATTATATGTGCAAAAGGTTCATTTCTTCAAGTTGGCAAACAATTAGTCCTTTCTTAGAACATCTAAAACATATTCCAAATGTTCTACATGATCGTCTATACTTTTGCTATAGACCAGAATGTCATCGAAATACACAACAACAAAAGTTCCAATGAATGCTCTTAAGACATGATTCATTAATCTCATGAAAGTGTTGGGTGCATTAGTTAATCCAAATGGCAGCACTAACACCTTCTTTCATTCAAATCTGGTGGTAACCACTCTTAAGATCAATTTCAGAAAACACACTTAAACCATGCAACTCATCAAGCATATCATGTAAACGAGGGATATAATGGTGATACTTTACCGCAATGTTGTTGATAGCTCGCCAGTCAACACACATTCTGCAAGTTCCATCCTTCTTTGGAACAAGTAAAACTGGCACAACACATGGGCTCATGCTCTAGCGTATGTATCCCTTTCCCATGAGCTCATTGACCTGTTTTTGAAGCTCCTTGGTCTCCATTGGATTCGTCCTATAAGCTGGTCATTTTGGAAGTGAAGAACCAGGCACTAAGTCGATTTGATGCTTAATCCCACGAATTGGTGGTAAACCACTGGGGTTATCTTCTGGAAATACGTCTTCAAAGTCCTGCAAAACATAAACAATCTTACTCGGGAGCTCCGGTTCAAGGTTACTCAAGCTCATGAGAGCTTCTTTGTACAGAAGAGCAATGAAAGGATGTTTAGAAAACAAAGCTCTTTTAACCTCACTAGATCTCACGAAGAGATTAGAATGTTTCCTCTCGGGTTTACTCTCACAGGTATTGGACTTGGTTTTTTCCAAACTCTTACTTTCTTTTTGGTGATTACTGGTTTGGTCGCTCAATGTGTTTGATTTCTATCTATGCTGAAGTAACAACTGATCTTGGTAAATCTCTTGTGGGGTCATAAGAATTAGAATGATCTTCTTCCCCTTAAATTCAAACGATAGTTTGTTGGTGAATCCATCATGTGTAACCTTACTATAAAATTGCCACGGCCTTCCCAACAAGATGTGTCCTGCCTTCATTGGTAATACAATACACATAACTTCGTCCTCATATTTTTCTATTAAAAAAGGAACTTTCACTTGGGCAGTTACCTTAATGTGTATTTGATTGTTCAACCATTGAAGGTTATAAGGATGAGCATGTCTATGCGTTGGTAAATTCAACTTCTCTACCATGGTTGTGCTCGCCACATTAGTACAACTTCCTCCATCAATGATGAGGTTGCACACTTTGTCCTTCACAAAACACCTAGTGTGAAACAAGCTCTCACTCTGCTCTTCCTCTTTGACTTTGTTTTACATCACCAATGCTCTTTTCGTGACTAACAAGTCTCCATGAGCCAGATTCTCCGTATATTCCTCTAGAGATGGTGTAGAATCGGAAAATACTTCTTCCTCGGTCTCTAACTCACCATCGTCTCTTAGCACCATAGTTCTTTTTGTTTGGACACTCATTGGCATAATGACCCTTTCCATGGCACTTGAAACATCGAAGATTTTGGTTTCACATGCTTGAGCTCTCGGCTTTTCCTTTGAAATCTTGAGTAGTCGGAAACGTTTTAGAATCCATCTTCGGTTTAAATCTGGTGTTGGTATAAAGCTTGGCTTCTCTTCTTTAAGCTTTATGGTAGACCCAAAAGGCTGTCGTGAAACATCTCTCCTCTTAAGTTGTTGCTCAACAACAATTGCTTTGTGCAATATTTCCTCCAAATCATCATTGGTTTGTATCTCAATCCGATCTTAAACTTTTCGGCTTAATCCACTTAAGAATCTGGCCATAGTTGCCTCTCGATCCTCTTCAATATTAGCCTTGATCATAAGAGACTCCATCACCTGGTAGTAATTCTCCACACTTCTACTACCTTGAGTTAACCTCCTTAATTTTTGATGTAGCTCTCTATGGTAGTGGCTGGGCACAAAACGCTTTATCATGATCGACTTCATCTCATTCCATGTATCAATTGGATGCTCTCTATTGCGTCTACTGCTTATCACAAAATGATCCCACCAATTAATAGCATAATCATAGAATTTTGTGGCAGCAACTTGTATCTTCTTTCGATCATAATAGCCTTGGCAATCAAAGACTAGCTCGATCTTCTTTTCCCACTCCAAGTAATCATTTGGATCGTTCTTTTGATGGAACGGGGTTATCTTCAATATAAGACCTCTTATATTGTCATCGTTCTGACCTCTTGCTTCTCTAATACGTCTAGGCCTCCATTGGTTCCCATTAGATGAATGATAATCGCGGTTATAGTACTTGTCTTCCTCAACCTCAACTCGTCTCGGTTGGTCTCTCCTTCTCCGATTTACCACTTCTTCTCGTGGTTGCCTTGGCGGCACCGTCTCATCACGGTCTAACCGTTGGTGGATTGTTTTTATCTCCCCATGCATCACCCGCGTCAACTCTCCTATCATAGCCTAAAGTCATAAATTAGGAACTCTAGGTTGTGGTTGTTGTTCCTCTCTTTGGCTATTGTTTCCTCCATCGTGAGACATACTGTACCTGAAAGGAAAACAGATTCATTAGTAGAAAAATGTCCTCACAAGTGTTTCTCTCAAGTGTTTCTGTCAAGGTGTTTCACTCTTCACTCGAAATGTCCTAACACGGTGGGTGATTGATAAACCGTGTTTTTCCCGGTTTCAAACCCTTTTTGTATCTTTTATAGAGTATTTGTTCGTTTTTAGAGTGTTTTAGTCATTTATCGAGTCATTTTAAGTTTTAGATGGCTTGGGGAGAAAAAGAGACGTTTTAGATAAAAATTAGCATATGGAGATGCAGAATCATGCATAGGTGTCAGAAGTTTGGCATTCATTGAAAAACTTCCCACCGACGGATCGAGCTTAAATTTTGATGCAAGATAGAGCATTGGGTTAACTTTCATTTAGAAGTGGTTTGAGGTCATTTCAACGGTGCGGTCAAACGTTACGCCCAGTTTCTTGAAGACGTTCCAACCTAAACCGACCGGTTTAGCGACGTAGAAAAAAAGGAAATTTTTTCTTTTCACATATTTTGACCTGGGTTTACCTAAGGTTTCGTGGAGAACGACTCTAGACCTATTTATACTAATTTTAAGCCAATTTTTAGGCTACACTTTTTTCTGTTTAGACTTTTGGTTTTTGGCAAATTTGTAAGCTTAGGGGAGACAAAACTCTGATTCTACATCTTTTGAGAATAATTTATGAACCTTATTTTATTTTCTATAATATCGATTATGAGTTTTTCTTGTTTGTTTTCTGTTTCCATGTCTGAGTAGTTTCATAGTTAGGTATAGGGTTTCAAGGGGATCTATGAATCATTAAATTAGACATAGATATAGATCTATCTTTTGTTGTTTTCGCTTATCGTTGTGTTCATTACTTAGTCTAAAGTCTCTGATCTAAGGTTTTAATCTATTCATCAAAAGTGCTTTAGATTGCTTAAAAGAACATAGGCGAGCGAATCGTCCATAGCCAACGAAAGTTGATGCTAAGGCGATTCGTGAACATATCAAACCAATTCGTTAATGGTGGTCTAGAATTTTAAGTTCAAACGACAATTTAGAATCATAGGTTGTTAGATTTAGTAATCAATACCACGACAGTGGACTGATTAAAGATTTATGCTCGAAATTTGTGCTAAATCATTCTCTGAATAATTGCATGGTTCATGATCTCTAGATTCCTGCGCAAAACCCTTAGCCTAACCCTTTTCCTTATTGATTTTCACATCGTTATTAGTTATTTAGTTTCATCTTGCAAATCAAAACCATATTTTCGTCTTAGCTCTATTTCACTTGTGAGATTTGTAGTGTAACATTGGTCCTTGTTGATTTGATCCCATCTATATTACTATGATAGTATGTTCTCTTGTAATATTTTATTTAGGTTATTCCTGAAGTGTTTCAAGAATTGGCGCTGTTGCTGGGGACCAATAGCGTTATATTCGAATATGAAACTGAAATTTAGTCTAAGATTTACTAACTTACTTTATCTAGTTCTCTTGTGTGTTTCAGGTGACTAACCAAAAGCAAGGTAGAGTTACCAGAAGCAAGGGCTTCGAGAACCTTCTTGAGCTTAACAACCAAGGGCTAGCAAGATTAGAACGAACGAACAGAAAAGCTAAGTCAAATCACGTCATCATGGACGATCCAAACAACAACCAACAGGACGCTGCAGCTGCCCACCATCTGTTATGAGGCAAGATTATGAGATCAAGCCTCGGATTATCGCATTGGTGAAGCAGCACATGTTCCATGGTTTGCCTGCAGAGCATCCAATGGACCACATTGAGAATTTTGAAGAGATTTGCAACACCACTAAGTCAAATGGGGTACCTGCTGATTACCTCAAATGCAAGTTATTTCATTTCTCTTTGGTGAACAAAGCATTGGGATGGCTCAAGTCACTACCTCATGGATCATTGACTACTTGGGACTAATGCAGAGCTACTTTCTTGGACCACTTCTACACCAACTCTAAGACAACTTCATTGCGGAATAAAATAACTAATTTCCAACAGCATGTGGGAGAGTCTTTTTGCAAAACTTGGGAGAGGTTCAGAGAGTACCACAGAGAGTGCACACACCATGGTTACTGAAATGAGCATATTCTACGATGGAGTTGCATGGGATGGCAAGCACGCTCTTAATGATGCGAGCAATGGAGACTTCATGACCAAAACTAAGGAAGGAGCATTCCAGTTGATAAAGAACTTGGCTGTAAGTTCTGGAAATCGCTGCCCTAAGTACGACAGGTCTAAACGTGTCAACAATGTGGAGTCACAGAAGATTGATGAGCTGACTGCGAAAGTGAACTTGCTGCTGTAGGGAAATCAAAGAGGTGTGCAGTCTTGTGAGGAGACAGGAGATGCAGTTTTCTATCAGGGATTAGCTGAAGATGAGAGTGATGGGCTGCAGGAGGTGAACTACGTTAGTGGACATGGGTATGTGCAAAACAGAGGATTCAACCATAATTACCGAAACTATCCGAATATGTCTTACAGAAACACCAATATCAAAAATCCCCAAGATCAAGTCTACCCCCAGCAAGCTCAACAATCCCAAGGAAAAACGTTTGTGAAAAACGCAGGCGTCTCAGGTTTTTCTCAGGGCTTCCAAGGCCAGAACAATTTCCAGGGTGGGTTTAAATAGAAACAACCATTCATCACCTTCTAGACATCATCACCAGCCCTATTCCAAGTTCTTGCGAGCTCTGCGAATGTCTCTCAAGATGAGGTTAAGGTATTTATGCACAATGTCTCTCACTAGCAAGTATAAGTCTATTTCTACGCATGTGAAGAAACTCGACACACAAGTAGCACAGACTGCTGAAGCAGTCAAGAGATAGCCAGAAAATCTTTCGGGAAAAGTAGAGACAAATCCCAGAGAGCATTGCAATGCAATCACTGCTCAAGGATAAAAGAAGTCTATACATGACTTGAAGAATGAGTTGGAAGCACATGTTATTGCAGCAGAGAAGAAATACGCTTCCATCACCCCAACACCATATGTTCCTAAGGTGCCATACCCTGAACCACCCATACACCTCAGGAAGCCTATTAGTGCAGAGAAGCTAAGTGGTTTTGATAAGTTGGTGAGGAGGAGTCCCCATGAACTCTCGTTTGAAGAAGCCTTGGAAGACCGATATTTGTTATACTTCTTCCAGAACTGCAGAGAGACTCTAGAAGAGATTAATGCACTCTTCATCAAGGCAATGAGCACACCACCACCAATGAAGCAGTTGTCTAAGATTGAAGACCCCGAGAAGTTTGTTGTTCCATGTTCTATCTTTGGAATTGAATTTAAAGAATCTCTTGTAGATTCTGGGTCTAGCGTGAATCTAATGTCGAATGTTTTTGGAGAGAGGTTGAGAATTGTTAATATGAAGCCTCCTCAGATGACTCTTTCGTTCCCTAACTCCTCCACCACGACCCCATATGGTATCATCACTGATTTGCTTAGTAATGTAGGAAATTGCATGGTTCCTTCTGATTACCAGGTTGTGGAGATGAGTGAAAGTTTTGATATGCCTTTGACTCTGGGAAGACCATTCATGGCTACAGTGGGGCAGTTGTAGACATGCCCAATAAGAAAATCTCACTCTCTATCATTGACAAAATGTCGTCTACAAAGACATCCCCACTAGAGGAGCTCTCGAACACGTCTCTTGCATCACTATTGTCACATGAGGGACGCTGGTGGTTGAACCTTGGAAAGAGCCTTATGATGAGGACGAAGTCAAATAGTATTAGATGATCCTCATATCATCAGAAAGAGCGACATTATAAATACTAAGGCACAAGGGAAGGTAAAAAGCAAAAGAGTCAAGGGAGATTTTATAACTTTGATCCCTCAAAAGTGAGATGGAGATTCGATTGAGTATAAGGTGAAGTGCAAAAGAACTTTGAAGCCATTCTATAAGGCTAGAGTCATTCTCACTTCATAGCTGATGGAGAAAGGAAAAGAAGTTGTGAAGGGTATGTTTGGCAGAGTTCTAAGGCTGGAGATGTCTAATTGTGGATCTTGTTTTGGGGAAAGTCCTCATGCTCACCCTGACTGATACATGAGGCATCCAAGTCAAGCTAGTGACTGAAAAGAAGAACTTGGTGGGAGGCAACCCACCGGTAAGTGTATATATTTCTCTTTTCAATTTATTTTGTTTCACTAACATTTTCTAATTTTTAGTTTTGAGTCTAAGTGTTTCAGGGTCTTAAACAAACAAAGAGAGAGAGAGAAGGCTCGGACCAACCAGATCGACCGATCCCAAACATGATGCTTACGATCGGTCAACTCTGGATCCGAGCCCATGTAAGTCAACTTTGACTTTGTCTCGTCTCTTTTCTATTTTCATTCTTTGAGCATGTTTATACCTTCTCTCTGGTTTATTCTCACACCGAGATGGTGTGAAGTAAGTATGAGGGAAGGTATTTGTCGTTACTAACGATGTTTTCTTTCTTTTGTTTTTTTTATATCTATTTTGATGTTTTCCTTGAGTCATTATATGTTTTATTAGGTCAAAATTTGTTGGAGACTATGATTCTTTCTCTTGGATATATTGTTCTGACTTTTCATCTGAGTGACCATTATTGCAGAATTATTTTCGAATCAGACTAATGAAAAATCCAAAGGTTGACCAGTTAATCAGAGACATCCATGTTTCTAGAAGAATTCAGATACCTTAGCTAGTTTTTGAGCTCTTCCTTTTACTTCATCGTTGTGATTGGTGTCTTCAGAGCTTGACTCCTTATTCATATCTGATAAAGACAACCTGTGTGAAAGTATAGTTTTTCTTTCCCTGTTCTAGAAATAAGTTCTTCAATGCAGAAAGGATATGAATGGCACGAAAGTGAACCAGGGATTCATGGCAAAATCCATCAATACTATAGTCTCATGAAAGTATGTCAAAAGGAGTGAATCGGGGATTCGGTGGCAAAAACCATCAGTACTCGAGTCTCTTGAACCTTGATCCTAAAAATAATTTTTTTTTAAAAAAGAGAAGAAGAAAAAAATGAATAAGTCTGGGGGAGAGGGAAAATACCAGAAGGTGTAAAGGTTGGCTTGTCATGGTATCGAAAGGGAAATAGTCTATAAGGTTCTTGGTGTTGAACTGAAGCAATTAAGTTGCATTTGAGGCCGTGCACAAAAGCTTCTTCCATCTCTCTTTCTCTTGTTGTTGCTTGATATAAGCTTAAATCTCTAATAATCTATACAAATTGTCACAATAATCTCTAAAAAATCTCACATGGTATCAGAGCATCAATGCTCTTGAAGGCCTAATTTTCGCAAGTATACTATGTTCTTACTCTATTTTTTTTTCTCTTTGTCTTTCGAAAGCCATCAATGGAGAATCAGAGGCAAATAACTCTACCAGTTGTTGTTAAGGGAGACAACAATCTTTTGTGGTGAAGAACCACACAAACTGCTCTAAGGAGCCGTGGTCTATGGGAGCACATTGTTGGCTCTCAAGAAGTGTCCATGGACAAGGAGGAAGCCGATGCTGATGAAGGAGCAGTGGAGTCTCCAATCAAATCTGGCTATAGTAAAGAGGATTCCAAGTGTATCCAAGAGGACCAGCTTGTTCATGCGGTTCTTCAGAGCTCTTTGGAGCCTTCTATCCTTGCATCTTACTCATATGTTGAAACTGCGAAGGAGTTATGGAACACTCTCTTGGGTGTCTTTGGTAATACCTCAAATATTAGTCGTATTTTTGAGGTAAAAAGGCAATGAATGATCTCCAATAAGAGGAGAAGCCATTCAAGACAGTGTTTGGGGACTTCAGAACGTTGTGAGATGAATTGGAGATGCTGAGACCTCCTATCACATAAATTAAGGAGATGATGGAGAGGCGAGAGCAGGGTCAGGTTTTTGGTCTCCTTCTCACTCTAAATGGATCGTTCACATGGCTGATCCACCACATTCTAAGGTTTGAGAAGCTGCCAACCTTGAATGAAGTATGTATGATGATCCAAAAAGAAGAAGGATCAAAAGGTCTCTTCCAAGGGACAAGTGAGACTGCTCATGTAAGCCAAGGGGCTTATCAACAAGCAAATAGAAGAAATGTTGTGTGTGATAATTGCAAGGCAATAGGTCACTGATATTCATACATTTTACATGTTCTACCTTGCATTTTTAGTTAGTATTTTTAGTTATTTGCTTGCATGATCATAGCTTTGTTTAGCATTTTGGTCTCATTTAGAATATTAGGTGTTTGCATCAGGTCATTCGGACATATGGTTCATGAGATATGGCCGTTTTACCGAGAGCACTCCACCGGCCTCACCCAGCCCGGTGTGAAGAGCTTCTCGGGACAGGAGATCCACCGGCCAGTTCCACCGGCTTGCTCATGCCCGGTGTGAAGACCTTCCCAAGACAGGAGATACACCGACTTGCAGCACCGGCCTGACCTTTCCCGAGGCTGATCTTCAGGATGCAGCAGACCGGCCGACACAAACCAGCCGAAGCCACCCGACGTGCCTAAAAGACCTGGATGGACGAAGGGTCTCCAATCCGAATTAGCCTCGGTGGTCTTCACAAAAGTTGTAGCCCAGTGAGTTAGCTGTCCACAGGAGGTAGTTTGAGACCATTCAGACATGTATTCCATGACATGTATTCCAGGAGATATCGCGGTTTAACAACCGGTGCTCTTCTCACCTCGACCCACTTTTAACCGGGTCAACGCCCGGTTTGTCCCGTGTTGACCCGGTCCGCCCAAGACTTTTTATAAATAGTCAAAACCTAATTTTTATGACTAAGTTTTCTTATTTTTAGAGTTGGGTTTTATCCCAAACTCTTCTTATGATGATTTTGGATGGATCTTCATCATTCATGCCACTCTAGTAAAGGATTCTTCAACCTTATCTTTTATTTAATGCATCTTCTTTATCTTTATGTGTTTTTCCCTTTTGTTATTCATGTTCTATAGCCTTTAGACCCTTTTGTTAGATTTTTGGATTATGCTTGATTTAAATGGTTTGATGATTGATTTTTGATGCTTATGTTCTTAATCTTTGCTTTCCTTCCTTATTTAGTGGTATTAATGCTAGATTTGGCTTGAGAAACTTAAATCTAGATCAAAGGGAAAATCATGCACACCAAGTGTTTGATGAAATTTTCAAAGAAAAAAATAAGGGATTTACATGTCTTCGCTCATGAGAATGGATGTCTAAGGTGAATTTTGGTTTATAGAACTTGAGTTTAATGCTTGTTAGTCATTTAATCACAAATGATAATTTGATATTGATTAAGTGATTAACAAAGAGGTTAGTGTCATGAGAGTGACTTAATCTTATTCAAGTGTTCTAGACCTAAGGATTAGCATTAATTGTGTGCATTTGCATCATTAGTTAATTGTCTTGATGGTTAGATGATGATGATTTAGGTTGATTCTTGTTAAATAATTCACATAGGTTAGCTCTTAATGCTAGATTTAGATTGGGAGATCAAATCTAGAGCTAAGGCATTTCACGCCCGAGAGGTGTTCGATGAAGTGCTTGAACCAAGCCTTTTGTTAGCTTTGCATATCCTCGCCAACGGAAGTTGATGTTAAGGGTGTTCAGCGAACCAATTGGAATTGTTTCTTAATGCTTGTTCATTATTTAATCACAAATGGAAATTTGTTCTTGATTAGATAATTAACAAAGTGATTAGTGCCATGGAAATGGATTAGTTATATTTATGAATCTCATGTTCTAGGATAGTGTTTAATGCAATATTTGTCATCATTATTTGATTGTTAATCATTCATTTGCTTATTTAATTCATGATCCAACATTTCTATCTTTTTTTTTTAAATCATTGTGGATTTTTTTGTTCTCTCTTGAACAATAGTAGATATCATTTGTTCAATAGTAGACTTTTCGGTCTTTCTAGATATCAATTACTCTAGATACTAAGTAGTATAAGAGGTATCGAATCCAATGGGTTGAGTTCCAAAACACCAAAAATACATAGAACTATTTAAGTTAAGTAACAAGATTGGTTTGGTTTCAATTCTAGTAATCCTAATTTATTTCAAACAAGGCTTAGAATATCAAAACAAGATTAACCCACTTCCATGGTCTTAATCACTTTGTTAATTAGCAAATCAAGAACAAACTTCTATTTGTGAAGAACTAATTAACAAGCATGAATATCCAATTCCAATGACCATAATACTCTTTAGGCATCTAATTCCTTAGGCTAAATAAGTAAAATCTCTTATCTAACTTGTAGGGGCATTTCATCAAACACCTTATGTGCATGAAATGTACTAAGGTCTAAACTAGCTTTTCCAAGCTTAATCTGGCATTAAGAATCTTAGATACGAGAGGGAGAAGATGATCTAGATCCTGAACATCCTTAACCTATCAAGAAGACACCTAATCTACCTCACCCATGAGCTTTAAAGCAAACTACTCACTAATCATCATAAGATCCTTAAATCCCATAAGAGAAATAGATGATCCAATGATTATGTGATTAGAGAGATCAAAGATTAAAGAAAGAAAGATGAAAACTTAATTAAATAAACTTAGATTGCATAAATAAACAAGATCTCTTACAAAAACTTAGCAAATCACCAAAAGGGGGTTCTTTGCCTTAGAAAAATAAGATAATCCCGTGAAAATTAGGCTTATGGGTATAAATATTTAATAGTGACGAACCGAGTCGACCCGGGACAAACCGGGTACCGACCCGGTTGAATTGGGTAAGAAATGGTTCTGGGGGGTTTGCACCGATCGACCCTGGATCGGTGCAAAAAATCGGTGCAAATGGTCTTCCGCATGTCTGCTGAACAGATGCGAGCTGGTCGGTGTTGTAGATGCGAGTTCCAGCTGCATCGGCACCATTTGATCGAACGTTGGATTAGCACCGATCAACTTCACCGCTCCAGGATCGATCGGTGCTAACCTTTTGCTAATTCGGTCCTCCTTCGGATGCAATATCGATCAACTGCACCGACCCAGGAGGGATCGGTGCTGATCTTCTTCTCTCTTTGTGGCTCCCTCGGAATGCTTCCATCGATCAACTGCACCGATCCAGGAGGGATCAGTGCACTCGTCTGGAACTTCTATCTTCGGGCTGAGGGATCCTTATAATGCTATACCGATCCAATGCACCGATCCAGGAGGGATCGGTGCATTCTCCTTGTTGAGGCGCTTCTCTCGGATGTCTGACACCGATCAACTGCACCGACCCAGGAGGGAGCAGTTTGTCTTCTGAGAATCCCTTTGAACTTCATGCTTCCTCCTTCATGCTACCTAGAAACCACTCCAAAACATGGAAAAACTCTCTAGGACCTAATACAACAGCCTAAAACCTAACAAATACATAAGTGCTAAATAAAACCATGATTATGCATGCAAATGACACAAAAATCTAAGTGAAATGCATGCTAGATACTGTAAAATAAGAGAATATCAACTTCCCCTAACATACTTCCTTGCTTGTCCTCAATCAATAAGAAAGGGAGAGAGATTGAAATGAGAGCTCAAATCCACAACATCATCGAAAAAGTTCAAGTTCATCGCCAAGTTGCTAGCTCTAATTTGCAATCAAGCAAGTCTACTCAAAAGAAGCTAGCCATATCTTTCCCTACACGAACCAAACTCAAGTCTCAACCTACACAAGCAATCCTATCATCCAATCCTTTGACATTCAATTAAAAATTTCAAGTGAATCATGTTTATGCAAGGTGATATGCTCAAATTAATACCCTATTTAGATACTAAAGCAGTTGTCGTAGTATAGCTAGGGGTCGAAAACAATGAGTCACAGAAACACACAATAGATTATATAGGTGAGAATCACGCTAAGCAATCAATGGTATTGAAAGACAGAATGTAAATTAAAACGGTTGTGAATTCAATTTGAGAAAGATAGGTTCAGGGTATTTCTCAAGGAATCACTGAATGTAGTCAAACTAATTAACAGGATTCTGATTTAGCGCGGTTCTTGAACTCAAATCACTAAGATATAGCTAACCAACTCTCGTTGCGAAAACTATCTAAATCTAAATCCTTGGAATTCCAAATCTCTTTGCGAATCCTAAAGTCTACACCAGCTTTTTAATCATGTTTGATTTGTTCACAAAACCACGAAACCAAATCTCTTTGCGAATAGTTATTTTGCTCACCCTAGGTTCTATCAGGTAATTAATCGCACTCTTGCGCCTAATCAATTATCCTAAGATCTAAGCTCTAGGTGATCAATCTAGAATTAGCTTTGCAAACAACCTATGTTGAAGAACTAATTCATATATTGAATCCTAATAATAAATCAACCTAGCATTCAGAGAAAACCCTATTGAGAACCCTGAACCTAACAAGGGATCTACTCAGACATGGAAATTGAAGCAATAAACATGTTTGAATAAATCATCAAATAAAATGGAAAGAGTAACAAGAGGGTTCGAAATCTTCTCTCGGACGAACAGAGTTTCAGACTTGTCTCCCTTCAAAAATCTCTCTCACAAAAACCAAAATAAAATAAGCCTAGCCATCAAAGTGGCTGTAAAACCTAATTAAATAGTCTAAACACGAAATGGGGTCTTCTTGTAAATATTAAAGTCTTCTGGGCAAGTTCTGCAATTCTTCAAACTTCATTAAAAGACGCGACTTGTGATCTTCTTCGATAGGTGTCGATCGATACCAGGGGGTATCGATTGATAATTGACGCTTCGATTAGGCACTTAGTCACCAGACTTCAGTTTCGCTCCAGAATGCTCCATAAAACTCCAATATCTCCAATAATGCTCCAAATGTGCTAAAACCTGTAAAAGACTCTAAAAGACTCTATAATAGAATAAAGACTCGATAAAACGGATTTATATCATGGCTTAAACGGGCTAAAAACTATGATATATCAACTCCCCCAGACTTAACCTTTGCTTGCCCTCAAGCAAATAGAAGACTTAACCTTTGCTTGCCCTCAAGCAAATAGAAGACTAAACCAGAGAAAGAGGTTTGAAAACGTAGAGACTCACCTGTTCTTGAAACATTGGAATGACCAATTTCCCAAACACCCAAATGTCACTTAACCAGCTTTTTTGATCTAACCACCATGTACTTCTCTGTAGACATTCTCAGCTTCCCAGACTACACACATTATCTCACAGCATTGTTCAATCAAATCATCATCGCCAGTTTCATCACTGTGATTAACACCAAGAGCCTTCTAGATTCTTTCTAATACAATATCATAACAAGGAACCACCCTTTTTCACACTTTTTGGTATTATTTCTCTCCCCCAGACTTATTTCTTATTATGTTCTTTCTTTTATTTTTAGCTTTGCATATACACATCAAGGTATGTGACGCGAGTATTGATGGTGATAGCCACCTAATCCCCGGTTCTTCCCTTTCAACGTATCAAAGGATGTAGGCGAATAATGGCATCATAGGAAGATCCTAGCCTCGCTTCCAATCCTCTGTGTGATCATTCCCTCTCGAGTACAATAATGGGATCGCTGGAAATTTTCCTAACCCTCTACTCAGAAGAAAATCATATCATCTTTTAATGCATCTATTTATTAATTAACTTGTAACAAGGAGATAAATACCGTTATTTTCAAACACATGGGTTCCTTCGTCAGATACGAATGAGGAATCAAGCTCTATAGATACTAACCACATTGATGAAGTGCACAAATTTGGCTCTGGATTTAAGGAACTTTGCTTGAAACATGAGTGTCTTCTAGTCAACTGGTTAGCCTTTGGATTTTTCATTAGTCGATCTAGAGCTGATTCTGTAACAATGGTCACTTGTAAGCAAGGTCAGGTCAATAGATTCAAGAAAAAGATCACAGTCTCAAACAAAATTTTGACTCAATAAAACAACGAATGACTCGAAAACGGACTGACTCTAAGAAAAACAAAAACAAAGTCAGCGACTACCTCCCCCAGACTTAAACAACATTGTCCCCAGTGTTATCTAGGCTAGAGTCGGTGAAGGAAAACAAATGAATCAAATGGAGTCATGAGAAACAAGAAGTTACCGTCCTGGAACATTGAGTATCGATCGACACATAGCTTGGTATCGGGCGATACCAGGCTTAAATCGATACGATGTTCTCTGTATTTGCGTAGGGTGTCGACCGATACCCAAGGGTATCGGTCGACATTCAGACGATTTCGTGTTTGCTCCTTGTTTATCCTAACACAGACACAAAAACGAAAAATAAAAAGAAAAAGACTCAAAAACAAACTCACCAGTGGGTTGCCTCCCACTAAGCGCTCGTTTAAATGTCATTAGCTTGATTGTACCTCCGTTCAGGCAGTGGGTGCATCATCCAGAGGCATTATGTGTCCGTCTAGAATCTCGGCTTTCGCCCAATAGTGTTTCACCCTTTGTCCGTTGACAGTGAACTCCTCTCCAGAAGGATTTGTCAGGAAAATCGCACCATGTTGTCTAACCTCCTTGACTGTGAATGGACCTGACCAACGAGAACGCAATTTACCGGGAAACAATTGCAAACGAGAGTTATACAGAAGTACCTGATCATTTGGTTCAAAGTGCCTGGAGATGATCTTCTTGTCATAGTATGCCTTAGTCCTCTCCTTGTACAGCTTCGAGTTCTCAAAGGCAAGATGCCTAATCTCATCGAGCTCATTCAGCTTGATCAATCGCTTCTCAGCAGCAGTTTTGATGTCAAAATTCATCCTCTTTGTGGCCCATGCTGCCTTGTGCTCGATTTCCACTGGAAGATGGCATGACTTTCCATACAGCAAGTTAAACGGTGTAGTCCCAAGTGGTGTCTTGTAAGTTGTCATGTAAGCCCAAGTGCGTCATCCAGTTTTACAGACTAATCCTTCCTTGTAACGTTCACTGTCTTCTCCAGGATTTTCTTGATATGCCTGTTGGAAACCTCAACTTGTCCACTTGTCTGAGGGTGATACGGAGTAGCAACACGATGGTTTACACCATAATTCTTCAAGAGCCTCTCGAAAATTTTGTTGATAAAGTGAGAACCACCATCACTTATCACAATTCGAGGTACTCCAAAGCGAGGGAAAATTATAGTCTTAAACAGCTTAAGAACCACCGAAGAATCATTGGTTCTGCTAGCAATTCCTTCAATCCACTTAGACACATAATCCACAGCAACCAAGATGTATTTGTGTCCGTATGATAAGGGAAAGGGACCCATAAAATCAATGCCCCATCAATCAAAAATCTCAACCTCAAGGATGAAATTTTGTGGCATCTCATGTCTCTTACTGATCTTCCCTCTCCTCTGGCAAGCATCGCACTGCGAAACAAAAGCATGTGCATCCTTAAACATAATAAGCCACCAGAAGCCTGCTGAAGGACCTTGGACACTGTCTTCAAGGTGGCAAAGTGTCCTGCATAGTCGGATCCATGGCAATGAAACAACACTTTCGGTACTTCTGATTCAGCATTGCATCTACTGTAGATACCATCAGAACAGTGCTTGTACAAGTAAGGTTTATCCCAAAAGTATCGCCTTATGTCCCGCAAGAACTTCTTCTTGCGATAGCTCTTGAGATGCTTTGGTTCTACATTTGCAGCGAGGTAGTTGGCGATATCAGCATACCATGGTTGATCAGAATCGACTGCAGCTACTAGATACTCCTCTGAAACACCAAGGTGTTCAACAGTCAGAACTGGTTCGGGAATCGTCTGGTATCGACCGATACCATAGGAGTGTCGATCGATACCATGACCTGCAATTCGTGGGAATTGCTAAGTTTCTGCGAAGCCCATCCGAAATTCGGTTTCGATGAAGTAAACGGACTCCTCTAGTAGTTGATCATCAATGGGGACATCTGCATCGATCCGAATCCGCGAGAGATGGTTAGCGACCCCGTTCTCTCTACCCTTCTTGTCCTTAATCTCGATGTCGAAACCCTGTAGCAAAAGAACCCAACGACAAAGACGAGGCTTAAGGTCCTTGTTCTGCATCAGATACTTGAGAGTAGCGTGATCAGTATGGACAATCACTCTGCTCCCAATCAAGTAGGATCGAAACTTCTCAAAAGAGAAAACGGCTGCAAGTAGTTCCTTCTCTGTAGTGCTATAGTTCCTCTGAGCATCGTCCAAAGTCCTGCTGGCATAATAGATGACGTGCAGCTTCTTATCCTTCCTTTGACCCAGAACAGATCCAACAGCAAAGTCACTAGCGTCGCACATAATTTCAAAAGGCAAAGTTCAATAAGGAGGTTGCACAATAGGGGTACTCACCAAAGCCTTTTTTATCTCCTCAAAGGCTGCAAGACAATCAGATGTGAAATCGAATTTGATCTCCTTGCACAGTAAAGCAGTGAGTGGGCGTGCTATCTTGGAGAAATCCTTTATAAATCTCCTGTAAAATCCAGCATGACCAAGGAAATTTCGAATATCCTTCACATAATTTGGTGGTTGGAGGCTCGTCATAACCTAAATTTTTGCCTTGTCAACTTCGATCCCAGCCTCAGAAACTTTGTGCCCAAGTACGATACCATCCTGGACCATAAAGTGATACTTTTCCCAGTTAAGGACCAAATGTTTCTCTTCACACCTCTGTAGCACTTTGCACAAGTTAGCCAAACAGTCTTTGAACGATGATCCATACACTGAAAAATCATCCATGAACACCTCCATGAAATCTTCAATCATGTCTGTGAAGATAGACATCATGCATCTCTGAAAAGTGGTTGGAGCGTTACACAGTCCAAATGGCATTCTCCTGTATGCGAATGTGCCATATGGACATGTAAAGATCGTCTTCCCTTGGTCATCTGGATGTATTGGAATATGGAAGACACCTGAATATCCATCGAGAAAACAGTAGTAGGGATGACTAGCCAACCTTTCCAACATCTGGTCAATGAATGGCAATGGAAAATGATCCTTCCGTGTAGCTGCATTCAGCTTCCTGTAATCAATGCACATTCGATGCCCAGTGATAGTTCTGGTAGGAATCATTTCATCCTTCTCGTTCTTCACCACGGCTATCAATGCACATTCTGTGAACCATCCATGTTATCCCTCCTTTCTTAGGAACAACGTGCACTGGACTGACCCAAGAGCTATCCAAAATAGCATTGATAACACCAGCTTTCAAAAGCTTCATCATCTCCTTTTTGACCACTTCCATCAGATTCAAATTCAGCCTCCTCTAATGCTCAATTGAGGTCTTTGACTCGTCCTCAAGGTGAATCCTATGCATGCACAGGTCCGATGATATACCTGAAATGTCATCAAGAGAATAGCCAAGAGCTTTACGATACTTGCGCAGCTTGTTCAGCATTAAGGCATTCTCTGCGTTGTTCAAAGAAGCATTGACAATTACTGGGTATGCATAATTAGGACCAAAAAAACTATACCTCAGATTTGGTGGGAGTGGCTTTAGTTCCACTTTGGGAGCGTTCTCTGCACTCCAATCTTCAAGCCCAACAGCTTGCTTAGAACATTCGGCCAACTCTCCCTCGAGTCGCAGGATATCAACCGATACCAGGGGGTATCGATCGATACTAGCGATGCTGAGTCAAGCATCTTCGAGTATCCAGTTGTATCGTCACACGAATGCATCTCTGAAGTGGCTGAACAGACCAATGCTCTCTCTAGTGGGTCCTCAGGATACATCTCTAGGAATTACTCTTCAGCTATGTCACTGAAGGTGTCAACAAAGAAAGTCTGCCCATCTATGGTTGGTCTCTTCATCATCTTATCCATGTGGAAAGTCATGACCAAATCACCAATGTTGAGAGCGATCTTCCCATTCTTGCAATCAATCAGAGCACCAGCTGTTGCAAGGAAAGGTCTGCCTAGGATAAGAGGATCCTTAGGCTCAGCATCATACTTCTGGACGATGAAATCAGTTGGGATAAAGCAATTCCCAATCTTAATCGGGACGTCTTCGAGTAGCCCCTCTGGAAGTCTAACTGAATGATCATCAAGTATCAGGGATATCCTCATGGTTTTGAAATCTGTCATCCCATCCTTTTGGCAACTGAATATGGCATGAGGTTGACGCTTGAGCCCAAATCACAAAGAGAGCGCTCAAATATGTCTGTGAATATCGTACAGTCTAACACAAAACTCCTTGGGTCTGGCAGCTTCTTTGGTATTCTATTGGTCAGGATTGCACGGCACTCATGAGTAATCATCAAGCACCCCTCTTCAAGGTTCACGTTGCTGGATACCATCCGCTTGACATATCTCGTAAAGGCTGGAAAAGTCTTGATGGCATCGATGAAAGGAAGTTCAACGACCAACTTATCCATGATCGCTTTGCATCTAGAGTCTTCTACCTCCTTCTTAGTCTTCCCAGCAGCTCTGGGATAAGGTATCCTCGGCGTGTAAACTCTTTTTGTAGCTACATCAGGTACTTCTTTCGAAACCTTAGGAGTCGATTCGACTGCGGGATCAGTATCTATCGATACTGAAGTGGTATCGATCGACACACGCGGTTTTGATTTGTCCCGTGAAAGTATTATGATAGGTGTCGACCGATGCTGGCTAGTGTCGATCGATATTGGGGCGATTTCGGTATCTTCATCGTCAAGATCGATGAGAATATCTGTAGTTTGGCCAATTTTCTTTCCCGGAGTGACCTATTTTCCACTTCTCAAGGTGATTGCATTGATGTGAGCCCTTGGGTTCTCTACTTTTCCTGGAAGAAAACCTTCTTGCCTTTTCACAGCTTCTGAAGTCTGAGCTATCTGAAGTTCCAGCTTCTTCTGCTGGATATTAATGGTATCGATTCTTCCACTCAGATCGTTGTATAGGACATCAATCTTCCCATTGAAATCTACAGTGAGCTTCTGCTGTCCTTTAAGAAGTTGCTCAAACATAGCCTCGATCTTGCTATCTGGGAGCTTACCAGGTGCATGCTGATAAGATGAATTTCCATAGTTTCTGGTGTACCCACTGTTCTGAGGTGATCTCTGACTAAACTGATTCGAAACTCCTTGCTGAGAGTTGTTGTTGAAGTTTCGGTTGTTGTTGAATTGATTCCTCTGACCCTGAAAACCAGAACCACCAATGTAGTTAACATCCTCTACATCATCCTCGTTGAATACCTTGACATCTTCAGCAAAGTGAACAGCCTTTTGCATCTTGCCCATCAGAAGATTGTGCATCGAATCCAACTTGGCTTGAACATCATCAATCTATGAACCATCCATGTTACCAGCTAGCTTCTTCTGCTCAAAATCAGCATTCTTGGTGCTATTACTAGACGCCAAGTTCTCAATCAGTACATAGGCTTCATCATGATACTTGGTGTTGAAGTTTCCATTGCTCGAAGCATCCAAAGTCATCTGATGTGGACAATCTCTGTGATACGATCTGAATATCGTCCAAGCAGCCTTGAACGCCTCAGTAGCTCCTTGAGAAAATTGGGAGATCGTGTTCCTCAGATCGTGCATCATCATAGAAATTGTTCAGAAAAGCAGTCTTAGTTTGATCCCAGGTAGTCAGCGATCTAGGAGTCAACTGTTTCAGCCAGTAAGTTGTTTCTCCACCAAGTGAGTATGGGAAAAGCTTGCAGAAGAGGTAGTCGTAGTACACTCCATTGCTCTTGATGCTAGTGACCAAGTCCTCGAACTTCTCAATGTGATCCATCGGATGTTCGCTAGAAAGACCATGAAAAAGAGCTGGCTCACAAGAGTGTAGTATGCAGGCTTCAGCTCAAAGTCATTCCTCTGATAAGGTGGAGGACGAATCGTTGAGCGATTTGCGTAAAACTGGTCAGGTCTGTTGCACTCACCAATCGTCCTAGCACGATTAGCCAAAGCGTTCTCAGCATTAACTGCGTTCGCTTTCCCCACGACATTCCCAGCGACAACATGAGCAGGTGGAATGATGTTCCCCTCTCCATCCAGACGTTGTCCTATCTTGTTGCACAAATAACCCTCTGGGTCCCTGTAAGCACCAGCTTCATCTTGAACCAACTCCACTTGATTGTTGTTCATCCTTGCTGGTTTCTTTGCTTTTTGGTTTGCGCGTTCCACAAGTGCTAGCTGCTCCAATGACAGTTCAACTAGCTGAGTGTTCTTGTTTCCTCTGGTTTTGTGATTATGCATACACCTGAAAACAGAAGTCAAGAACGTAAGTAATCGGTAACACGATGAGTATCGACCGATACCAAGTGGTGTCGATCGATATCAACAAAAAGAAAACGGCGAGTATCGACCGTACCTAGATAGTATCGATCGATACCGTCGAGCTTAGTCGAATTTCTCAGATAAAAACCTAATGGCGAATTGAGTCCCTGACAACGACGCCAAATTTGATATGCTCAAATTAATACCCTATTTAGATACTAAAGCAGTTGTCGTAGTATAGCTAGGGGTCGAACACAAGGACTCACAGAAACACACAATAGATTATATATGTGAGAATCACGCTAAGCAATCAATGGTATTGAAAGACAGAATGTAAATTAAAACGGTTGTGAATTCAATTAGAGAAAGATAGGTTCAGGGTATTTCTTAGGGAATCACTGAATGTAGACAAACTAATTAACATGATTCAGATTTAGCGCGGTTCTTGAACTCAAATCACTAAGATATAGCTAACCAACTCTCGTTGCGAAAAATATATAAATCTAAATCCTAGGAATTCTAAATCTCTTTGTGAATCCCAAATGCAAACCATCTTTTTAATCAGGTTTGATTTGTTCACAAAACAACTAAACCAAATCTCGTTGCGAATAGTTATTTTGCTCACCCTAGGTTCTATCAGGTAATTAATCGCACTCTTGCGCCTAATCAATTATCCTAAGATCTAAGTTCTAGGTGATCAATATAGAATTAGCTTTGCAAACAACCTATGGTGAAGAACTAATTAAGATATTGAATCCTAATATTAAATCAACCTAGCATTTAGAGAAAATCCTATTGAGAACCCTGAACCTAACAAGAGATCTACTCAGACATGGAAATTGAAGCAATAAACATGTTTGAATAAATCATCAAATAAAATAGAAAGAGTAACAAGAGAGTTCGAAATCTTCTCTCGGACGAACAGAGTTTCAGACTTGTCTCCCTTCAAAAAGCTCTCTCACAAAAACCAGAATAAAATAAGCCTAGCCATCAAAGTGGCTGTAAAACCTAATTAAATAGTCTAAACACGAATTGGGGTCTTCTTGTAAATATTAAAGTCTTCTGGGCAAGTTCTGCAATTCTTCATACTTCATTAAAAGACGCAACTTGTAATCTGCTTCGATGGGTGTCGATCGATACCAGGGGGTATTGATCGATACTTGACGCTTCGATTAGGCACTTAGTCACCAGACTTCAGTTTCGCTCCAGAATGCTCCATAAAACTCCAATATCTCCAATAATGCTCCAAATGTGCTAAAACCTGTAAAAGACTCTAAAAGACTGTATAATAGAATAAAGACTCGATAAAACGGACTTATATCATGGCTTAAACGGGGTAAAAATCATAATATATCACAAGGTAAGTGAATTCATTTGGCTCGGGAATAGGTCTTGAGATTAAAATGATCTCAAACGTATGGGCTCATTCTGATGCAAGGTATCTCTCAATTAAAGGGTAAGCTATAGCTAAATGCTAAGGGCAACCTATGCATACAAGGATATATTTATATCTACCCAATGCTTAGAAGTAATGCCTAAATCCTTAGCAATTCTAACAATTAAAATCCCAACTTAGACTACCCTTATCCCTCAAGGCTTTTTACCTTCTTCTTCCACACGTCTTCTTTCTCTTGTTTCTCTTGGGGAAATTGTTTTCTTCTTCCTTGACTCATGGTATGGTGCTTTTACTTCTTTTCTTTTAGCTCTTCATGTCGATTTCTTTTGCTTTGTCTCCATCTTCATCACCTTGATGCTTTAGCCAACTTATGACTTCTTTTATTTTCTTTGAACATTTGGAGACTAATCTTGATATTAAGAGCTAAATCAAATTTTACTACCGACCATGTATCCTTTGACAATTTCCCCTTTATCCTTTTTTTTTTATCCCAATTCCCACTTCCACAATGATCCCATCGATATAACATTCTTGTCCAATCCAAACCCCAAAACTCCCCTTCCTAGCTAGCCCAGCCTAGTCTAGCCCGCGATGTCGAGCTAGATCTACATGTAAACCTATCCTTGTCGCCCTAAACTCAACACTTTTTGCCAAGCTTACTAAAAAAATTAGGCCTCGCATACGCTCACTAAAGATTTGGCTTGAAAGGAGGGTAGGTTAAAGGTGTGGTAAACTGTTTCAATGATGGGAAGCGGCAATTTGGGCTAACAAGATAGTGGCAAAGTGAATAAGATAGCCCAAATATGTATGTGGTACCCATGAATTCACTATGCAATGCACAATCATGATAATTAGGTGTCAAAGTTAAGGTTCTCACTTAAGTAGGATTGGAAATCAAATCAAGACTTGCTTTAGCTAAAACGAGAGTAATGAAACATGAGATCAAAACATGGTTCATTCTTGATTTCAAACTCGATTAAAAGCATCAAACAACGAACAACGAGGGCAATGAATCAAGCTCTTAAAATGACATTACACGTGGAAATCACATCATTGCTCTCAATGCAAATGCAAATGAAATCTATATGCAACTATATGCGATCTTTTTGTTTTTAAGATTTTCAAAATTTTTGATTTTTTTTTGGTTTTTTCACTACAAGAAAACACAGCTTTTGCGACTACCAAAAGAGTCCCAAAATAGTCGCAAATCAGTCATTTGCGACTATTTTAGGACTAATAAAAGTAGTCGCAAATAATTGGTCGCAAAATACAGTTATCACATAATAGTCGCAAATTTACGACTATTGTGTGACAAAATATTTTCGTCGTATATAAGCGACTATGTTGACACTGACATTTATAGTCGTTTATTAGCGACAATTTACAGACTGTTTTTTGAGTCGTACTATAGAGACAATTTTAAGACGATTAAATAGTCGTTTATTAGAGATTATTTTCAGACTCTACGAGGAGTCGTATTATCGAGACTACTTTGATACAATTATATTTAGGACTGTTTTAAAAGTAGTCGCGAAAGATTCACATATTGGCAACTATTTTGCCACTATTTTTTGCTTGTCGTTGTCGCAAATCAGTAAATTAGTCGCAAAAGAGTCACTTATTAGCAACTAATTGGCCACTATTTTTATATTCCTCTTCTCAAATCAGAATTTATATTTAAATTTAGAAAACCTAAAATGAAAATAAAAGTTTAAATTAAAGATTTCAATAACAGAAAACAAGATACAAAACATTTTTTTACATTTATAAATCAAAAACATTTATATATACAGAATGTAAAAGTTTTATAATGGAAGTGAATGGTTTGTGGCCGGTAAGTTGGCCGGTACGGTGACTGGTGCGGTGGCTGCGGTGGCTCCTTGAGAAGCCGCCACATACGATGCAAACGCAGGATCCTTATCTTTGAAGAAGTAGAGAAACGACGCCAACTGAGTTTGAGCAAGTCGATGTTCCTCATCCCGTCGAGCATTTTCCGCTTCTTGTTCCGCAATCTTTTGATGAACAGCTCGAAGTTGTTCTTGCATCTCAAAAATTGTGTTTGAGGAGGATGAATAACTACTACTGTCCTTACTCCTGATGTTGAAGATCTCTCCAAGTTCCCCAAGTCCAAAAGGCTGTCCCTTGGTATCTGTTTCAGTAGACTAACACCAAAAAAAAAATGAAACAGAAGACATGTTACAAAACTGACAAGGAAAGAAACGTTCAACACATGAGAAACATGAACCAGAAATGTAGAACACATGAGTCACAAAACTGACCAGGAAAGAAATAGAAAATGACCACATTGTTAGAGTATATAAACGAGACTAAAACTCTTCAATTTGGTGTTTGTGATTGCATCAAACAGGCCACAAAAAGAAAAATGACAGATTACCATATGACAAGATTACCATAACACAAGAAACTGAAAACTGAATGCATCAATAACACCAAAAGAACCACGATCTGATTCAATGATATTACCTTAAGACAAAAAACTAATTCTAAGAAGAGGAAGACTTACCTTAAGAAAGATGTCATTTTTTTGTTCAATGGTCAGGTTCTGCTGAGTTGATTGCTCTGAAGGTGATGACCATCAACAGCCATTTCTGACATCCTCTCTTGGATGTTCTTCTCATAAGTTTCAGCTACCCTTTTGGCCTTTTGATCAACAAAAGATCCATCATGTCTTGTATGTGTTTTCATAAAGACTTCTCCAAGCGAGACAAGACGCCCTAATTCTTCCTCCTAAAATGATACAAAAACATATTAGTTATCTGAAATGCAATATATAAAACCAATGAATTAAAACGTTACCATTTCTTGTTGAACTTGCAGGTATGATTTCTGCCCGGATACGTGTTTGTGAGGACCAAGACCGCCACGGTCAGAGTTGCGGCATTGTGAGTAAGTAGAGCTCCTCTTAATTGCTTCTAGAGTTCCCCAATGAGCCACCATTTCTGCCCAAAGCGTTTCGCCTATCCAAGGTGGTCTCTCACCACTGTGTTTAGCTTGACTTTCTATGCCTTTCATCCGTTTTTTGGCCCTTCTCAAGAAGCCTGCTTTCACCAAGTCAGTAATCCCCCTCTCCCAATTGTACTTCCGCTACACAACACAATAAATGTAAGTATCACTCAGTAACTAAATCAGATTACTATGTGCCTACTATACAATGAAAAAAAAATAATTATTACCGCAAATGTTCTGAAATATCTTTCTTGGATGTCTAAAGGCGTTTTGCCCCAGCTATAATATGGACCATCGAACTTCCTCCAAAATATTCCAGCAATGACTCGAGACAATTTGCCTTTGTCCCGGTTAAACCTGTGACATAAAACAGCAAAAAAGGTTAATTAGACTGAATGAATGAAACTGAAAATGAATGAAACTTACTACACTAACAATGAAAAACGAAACTGAACAATGAAACTGCAAATGATAATCCAATTTCCAGAACAATGCAACTCACTACCTAGTAATAAAAAACGAATCTGAACAATGAAACTGCAAATGATAATCCAATTTCCAGAACAATACAACTCACTAGATGGATATCAAACTTTTACAGAACAATGAAACTCACTAGATGGATGTAAAACTTTTACAGAACAATGTTCTTACATATGCATAACCATCGACATCCATATGTTCTTACATATGCATCATTTTGTATTAATGAAACTGAAACAGGAGCACAGCAAAATCAAACTGAAACAGAAACATGACCAAAACAGGAGCAATCTACTAATAGAAGCAAATCAAAATCAACCTGAAACAGGAGCAAAACAGGACAAAACAACTAACAGAAGCTAAGCAACATCAAACTAGATATTCAAACTACCTACTAATGGATACAAAATTAAAGATAGAATCGATCCTTACCATGTGTTCTGGACGTGGGGAATTGGATGTGGACTCAAGATTGTTAGATGTTCTCGTCCAGGAAGAGCCAACAAATCATCTAACAACCGTACGAAGTCCAGTTCTGTCTCGTGAGCATTAGGAGCAGGAGATTGGTGCTCTAGAATCTGAACCGGCTGCGGTTGATGTTGAGTTTTCTGATAAAGAGGCTGTTGTTGCTGGGGAATCTGATAGGGTTGTTGTTGATGGGAAATCTGATAAGGCGGAGGATAATGCAGGGGAGTCTGATAAGGCGGAGGTTGTGACGTCGGAGTCGCAGGTTGTGGCGTCGGAGGCAGCACAGTAGCGACTTCGGGCTGTGGATAAATGAAATGCGGCGTTTGTGTTGGCGGAGGAAATTGGGCTGGATTAGATGATGAAGGGCTAACCGATTCTGTCGCGGAAGAGGACCGGTTTGAGGCGTAGGAAGACGAGTCGACACCTCCGTCGCCTCTCCCACCGGCGGATTACCGGCCACCACCACCGTGGGAACTAGACTTTCGGCCACCACCGCCGCGGGAACTACTTGGTCTTACCTTGGGACCCATTGCCGTGAAGGGAATTTCCGAGAATGAGAGGTAGAGAATCCCGATTTAGAGGGTTCGGAGATAGGTGAGAAAGAGATGAGGGAGTTAGGTTTTCTCGACAATAGAAGGGGAGACGACGAGTTTCACTCTGTTATGAACGAAGGCGTCTCTAAATAGTCACAAATCAGTCTCAAAGAAATATAGTCGCAAAACTGGTCGCAAATAAAAAAAAAAGGAGGGATAATGTTACCGCGTGTTAATTCAGGAAAATAGTTTGAAATGGTCGCAAATTAGTCATAAAATAGTCACAAAGTACGACTATTTTGTGACTGTATTTAATAATTCATTACCCTATACCCTAAATCCCAAAGTTTCATTCATTTTTAACAAAACTAAGACTGTAAACTATCTCTTAACCTAAATCTAACACTAGAACTCTCCATACAACCATAAATTCTAATTTCAATCATTTTTAAATAAATACCCTAACTTATTACATGTAACACATATAGTCAATTTACTACATGTCTAAATAATATACAACCATAAGTTTGAAAATTTGAAATTAGAAATTTAAGATATTTAATAAACGTCTAAATAATATACAAAACATGTCTACATTTCTAAAAGTGTAGATTAACATGTTTAACACTCGATATTGTTGATTTTTTATAAAAAAAAATCAATTGGAGTTGCGAAATAGTTGCAAATAAGTCTGAATTTCAGGTGTTGGTAAGGAATTAGTCGCAAAATCGTGGGTATTTTAAGACACTTACTTGACTATTACAAAATTGTTGAAAATATGTTTAAAAATTAAAGAATGGTCGCAAAATCGTGGGTAATTTAAGACTCTTTTGTGACTACTGCTTAATTTGTTGAAAATCCGATTCCGGAGGATCGAACCTTAGACCTCATTCTCAATCTGGAAGGACGTAACCAAAGAGCCATTGTGATCATTCGTTTGTTTCTTACATAGACTTGTATATAAAGCATTATGTCAAAATATTTCTATTATATTAGTTCCAACCAAATGTTACAAAACATACAAACACATATATAAATAAAACATACAACTATATTGCATCAAACATATACAAACATATATATAAATCAAACATATACAAACACATATATAAATAAAACATACAACTATATTGCATCAAACATATACAAACATACATGATATATAATTATATGATTACAAAGATATAAATTAAAATATTATTAAAATTCCTCATCTTCATCATTTGACGATGATAAATTACAAAGAAATTCGTCCTCTGCTTCTGCGTCTTCGATCTCAAAATAAACTTCTTCATAAGGCTGATTTCCCTCAACTAAAGTATCAATTATGATTTCATCAATCGTATCCGTGTTATCATCAATTGTTTGCTGCAATATAGTTGGCTCTTTTTCGTTAAATTTTCCCTGAACACCATGTCTTGGATTTACTTTGAGAACTGTGAGCCACACCTTCCGAGGTCGTTTAATGTATGGGTATGAAAGATAACAAACTTGATCAGCTTGAGATCCTGTAAGTGGGCGTAAAATTAGAACTAGTACACACACACACACACACACACACACACACACATATATACATATATATATATATATATATATATATGTATATATATACATACTTATCAAAACAAAAATTACCTAAAATAAAAGGTTCGTAATTTTGATATCTCCTTGATGATAGCACATCAACAATGCCTCCTTCTTGCATTCGGGTGCCTTTGCCAATTGTTGGGTCATACCATTCACAATAGAAAAGTGTGATCTTCAAATTCAGAAATCCTGGATACTCGAGCTCTATGATCTTTTCCACAGTCCCATAAAAATCATCCTCTTGATCATATGCTTCAGAATAATTTTGTCCTCGAACACATACCCCATAATTCATTGTTTTTTTTGTGAGTCCGTGTTCTCGTGTGTGAAAAAAATACCCTCTAGTAAAATACATAGGCCATGACTTCACTTTATTTTCGGGACCTTCCACTATTTCAAGAACCCAAGGAGGAAAATGTTCTTGACTTTTCATTGTATTCACCTATATATTTATATATATGCAAATATATTAAAAAACAAATTCATAACTATTCTTTAATAATCAATAGATGGATATTAAATACATACATATTGGCGAACCCATATATGAAAATCTGTATCTCTTTTCGAGTTGACCTCGTCATCAGAGAGTTCTGGATATTCAAATCGAATTTGCGCCTCCAACAATCTATACGAAATAGTTAACTAATTAAATTAAATATTAAAGTTAATTAAAATATAACAATTACGTTAATGAACCATATATTACCTCTCAAGCGGCTGAAAATAGTCACAATTGCGCAAGACATATGCATGTGCACATTTATAATCTTTCTCAGTTAACCAAAATTCACTACTTTGGCCACTTGGACGACCTACTTCAGTGAATATATCTGGTACCGGTATAGGATATACCGGTAATTCACCTTCGTCATACCGACTTGACCTGCGAAATAATAATATTAATATTAACGTCTACAAATTGTCAAGACCTTCATTTTAGCTCGTATAATTACTGTTCTGATAAATAGTCACCATCATACCTTCTTCTGCGAGCTTTAGAAATGTGCTAAGCAAAGTAGTGTTCTGAGAAATAAGATATCTCATCATTTATGTATGATTGAATTATTGATCCCGCTGGATATCTTTTGTTCTTCGCCTTCCCTTTTAAACGTTTAAAACACCTTTCTAAGGGATACATCCACCTATATTGCACAGGACCACCAAGCTCCGCTTCGTAAGGTATGTGTATTGGTAGGTGCTCCATCACATCAAAGAAAGAAGGTGGGAAGATTTTTTCCAAATTACACAAAATCATGACAATGTTATCCTTCAAAACTTTGAGCCGGGTTTGATCCAATGATCTACTACTTAAGTCACGAAAAAATGCTCCAATCCCTACGACAATATATTACAATCATATAAGTTATATATATATATAAGTGAAACATATATGATAATTTATATATATATACATATACCTGATAATGCTAGGTGCACGTTACGCGGTAGAAGTTCTGCAAAGACAAACGGAAGCAATCGTTCCATAAATACATGGCCGTCGTGACTTTTCATTCCCGAGAGCTTTCCACCATTGATGTCTGCACAACTAGCTAAATCTGCTACATAGCCATCGGGGAATCTAACCTCATGTTTGACCCATTGTAGTAAGCTTCCTTTCGCTTTTGAAGTCAATCGCGAAATAGGAAATGGAGCCCTCCCTCGATCATCTACATGCAAATCTTTCCGAGAACAAAATTTTGCAATATCTAATCTTGATTTTACTGTGTCTTTTGATCTGTCTTTAACATTCATAACAGTATACATGATGTTAACGTACGGTAGCTCCCAAAATATGCTTTCTTTATGCCAATTATGCCACTCCCCATAGCCGTACACTTTATTTTCATGACCATTTCCACCGACTTCAGATGTTTTGGGTGGTTCTGCATGCCTTATACGCTCATATAAAACTTGTTCGCCAGTTAAAGATTGTGGTGGGTAGTCGTTCAATGCGTGCTTTCCCTTCAAAATTTTTTTTTATTCTTCCGTAACGAATGACTTGCAGGAAGAAATCTTCTGTGACAGTCAAACCAACATGTCTTCCTACCAGCCGGAAGATAAAAAGCATTTGTATCATCCATACAAATAGGACACGATAGTCTTCCATGTGTCGTCCAGCCCGACAACATACCATATGCTGGAAAATCGCTTATAGTCCACATTAGAACAGCTTTCAGGTTGAAATGTTGATCTAATGACACATCATATGCCTCAACTCCGTTATACCATAACTCCTTTAACTCGTCGATCAATGGTTGGAGGAAAACATCAAGACTGGCTCGTGGATGATTTGGTCCGGAATTCAAAATAGTCAAAAACAAATACTCAGTATTCATGCACATATCTGGCGGTAAGTTGTATGGAGTCATGATCACAGGCCACAACGAGTGATTTTTTGACATACCAAAATGATTAAAACCGTCAGTACATAACCCAAGATATACGTTTCGCGTTTCTTCTGCGAACGCAGGATGCAAATTTTGAAAATTCTTCCACTCCGCCGCATCAGATGGATGACACATTACTCCGTCTTTTGAATCATGCTCAGCATGCCATCTCATCGATGATGCAGTCTTCTCTGATTGGTACATTCTCTTCAGTCTGTCAGTGATAGGTAAATACCACATACGACTAAACGGGATTTTAGTTCGTCCCTCACTAGCCTTATATCTTGGTTTTGCACAGAACTTGCAATGCTCCAACTTCTCATCTTCTTTCCAGAAGAGCATACAATTATCTATACATACATCAAATGTATGGTACGGTAATCCTAGCTTTCGCATCAAAGTTTCTGTCTCGTAGTACGAACTAGGTTATTGATTACCCTCTGGTAAAACGTCAATAAACAATTCAGACCATGCGTCCATACAGCTTTCGGCCATATTATGGTTTGACTTAATGTTCATGAACCGAGCAGCCAAAGATAACTTCAACAGACCTTCACGACAACCATCATAAAGTGAAGTATTTGCAGCATCTAACATGTCGTAAAACCGCTTTGCCTCTTGGGTAGGTTCTTCATGAACATGATCATATCCACTATCATGTTCATGATGATTAAATGGCGTAGTACCATGAAATGCATCATTCACCATCCCAACATATACATTCCCCCCATCATACGTTGTTGGTTGATCTACATTAGCATAATGACTATTTGTTCCTCCTGATCCCCCAACCACATCATAATCTTCACCATGTTCAGACCATACATAATATCCTGGCATAAATCCCCTACTATGCAAATGCTTCGAAATTGTATTTCCTTGCAAAAATTTAGAATTTTGACATTTTATACAAGGACAGTGAAACCTACCTCCACTGCTTTGCGCTAGTGGTTTGCTATTAGCAAAATTCATGAACTGCTCCACCCCCGCCAAGAATTCACTAGAGATATGATATGTGTGTGGATCGATTCTATTATACATCCACTCTCTTGATGAATTCCACATTGTATTTTTTTGGATATGGGATTTTTTTTTTGGATTTGGATCTGGGGTTTTTTTTTTACTCTGGTTTTTTTGTACGTAGGTTTGAATGAATGATTTCTGTCAATGGGGAGGAGGGGTACGAGCGTTATATAGGCAAAATGTTTGTCACTGATTTGCGACTACTACAAAGTAGTCGCAAATGTAAAACTATTTTGCCATTATTTTCTGATTAATTTGGGACTACTATAAGTAGTCGCAAATGGTAGGTGTACCAACTATCTCCTACATTTTCCACGTTTTCTACCTACCTTTACCGACTAATATCCAAATCAGTTGCAAATTTGAGACGATTAATTTAAGTTGCAAAACAGTCGCAAATGTGAGACTATATTTCCAGACTAATACTAATAGTCGCAAATTAGAGACTACTGTTGCGACTACGTTTCCTGACAAAAAAAACAGTCGAAAATTAGTCTCAAAGTCAGACCATTTTGCGACTAAATGAATGTAGTCTAGTATTAGTCGGATATCAGTCGCTTATTAGCGATTAATTGCCTACTAATAATTTTGGTCGTTAATTTGCGACTACTGTGCCTCTTCGACTTAAGTAGTCGCTTATTAGTCGCAAATAAGTCATAAAAGGGTCACTCAGTTTTGCGACTAAAAACGTAGTCGCAAAATGTAGTCGCAAAAACTGTGTTTTCTTGTAGTGTTTCTATGCCTTAGATGGGTGCATGAATGCATGAGACTCAAAATGTAAAATAGAAAATAAGATCAAAATAAACATGATTAGATACTGGCTCCTCCCCCAAACTTAAATCACACCGTCCCGGTCTGAAATAAATTCAGAGGAAGGACCCAAATAAAAAGGTAAAAACAACTATACAATGCTAGAATCAAGTAAAGAAAATTATATACAAATGTTTTGGAGTGTTACCTAGTAGTCTTGAGATGGGGAGGAAGACCCCATTGAGTACGACAGGTTGCTAGAGCATGGAGAAGGAGACTGCATCGCCTTTCGTTTCTCTGCTTTCTTTTCACGAACCGAGCGTCTTGTCCAATCGTGTGTGTCTCCACCACACAAGCTTTCCCCCATGTCAAGACGTCTCATCTCCTTTGGCTCGCCTCGCACGTCGCTTGCCGCTTCACAAGAACCCATGGCCTTAAGCTCCTTGACCGTCTTCTTTAAACTATTGATCGACTGCGCCATCTTTCTCATCGTGCGGTCTTGCCACTTGCACCACCGTTGGAGGAGTCTCGTTTGGTGGTGCGCATGTCGAGTAGCGGAATCTCCCATCGCTTCATCGAACGGCTCAAAGTGGTATCTCTCACTCCCGTAAGTAGGCATAGGGAGTGGTGGGCTATCGGCTTCGTCGTTGGAGTTAGGGTACACGTCGGTGTTGCTTATCCCCTAGTGCGTACTCCTAGCGCTTCCTTCCTTGTGAGCTAAACCGATGGGTGGGTACATGGTCGGGTCATAGAGACTTTCCTTGGCGTGATAGAAGGAGATGTTTTGCCGGTTTTGGAGACAAGTGAGATCCGCGTCGGGTAGCAAAACTCAAACCACCTTTCTCGCGCCGAGGGTGACGTTATGTGCGAGCATGCGTCCTATCCTTCCCTTGAGGGATCTCGTCCGTATAATGTATGCTTCATCCATCAAATCCCACGTTATCCACTTGTTTGACAACTTGAACCGTTTTGCTCTAAAGATGGGGGTCACTAACCAACCGATGCTAATGGCGGATTTCTTGTTCTTTGTCTCATACGCTCATGCTTTATAGCAAAAGAAACGCCGCACCAAGAGAGGTTCAAGGTTTGATGTGCGCTCGTTCCCCTCGAACACTATCCCGTTGGGGAAAACCGGTAGAAGAGGTCTCAAACCCAAAGCCATCAAATTCAAGTTCGTCGAGTGTAACTGACCCAAAATTCTATCTTCGCGAAGAACATGTGGACAAGCACCTTGTGGATATATCGAATTGTCGGGTTGCGGATATGAGTGGTTTTGTTGTTGCCAAGACGGTACTCTCCATAGCCAATGGTTTCCCATAACCGTTTGAGCTCATTCTTCGGGTAATGAAAGTACGGGGTTCCACTTGTTCCTTTTTCCCGGAAACCAAATACTTGGCAAATCTCGTAGAAGGTCATCCGATAGTCTTTCCCGTTGACCACAAATCCTATGACCCCAAATCCATTTTTTGCATTCGCCTTTTTGTGATGCTCGTCGTAGAAGGTCACCCGTAGGGAAGATAGGAATTGGCACGTGGGTTCTTGGTGGGCTATATCCTTCATGTGCAAAAACCGTCCAAGACCCATGTTGTCAAAGATTATTGCCACGTCTTCAAGGATCCCCATCCTTTCTAGCACAATAGCGTCCACAAATCTCGCTTGCTCGAAATCCATGCTTATGAGTTTTTCGAAGCATTCTTCCGGGGTTGGAGGAGCCGGTACGGCAACCGCTTTGCCTTTGTCCTTAGCGTACTCTTCTTTTTCCCGGAAACCGCGGTTACCTTGCCCTTCACGACTTGTTTACCCTTAGCTTTGGCACTTTTGGGATCGACTGGCTTCTTGGCTCTAGAACCCGATGCCTCAACAATCTCATTCCCCGCGGTTTGAGCTTGAGCTTGAGCTTCATCCTCCCTTGTTGCGGCTCTTGTTCGTCCCATGGTTCCTACACATTCTTAAAAAATCCATGAGTTTCATGGAAGCAAATACCCAAGAATCGATGAAGTTCAAGAATGATCAATTGAGAACAAATGAGTTTCATGAGATATAAGTAATTCAATCCAACAACAATAATCCACCAGGCTCAAACAAATTGATCAAACTCCTAATATCCCAAGAAAAATCTCCATCGAAAATCAACTTAGAGTCAAGAACACAAATATTAAAATTTTCATCAAAAGCTCAATCTGGTTCAAGAAACAAGCAAATTAATCATCATATAGCAAACCCCAAGGTTAAAATCAAGCTAAAGGCACACCTAAGCAATTCCATAAAAACTTTCACTCAAGAACAAATTTATGGATTCTCAAAGAAATCATGGATCAAATACCTTGGGGGTGAGAGCACAAGCAGCAAAAACAATGGTGAATCCAAATAGAGAATTAAAAATCGAGCTTGCAGCAATTCGAATCACGAAATTTGAGCAAGTATGGAGAAAGTTATTGAGAAAAGAAGAAAAATGAGGGAGAAGAAGGATCGGTACGCGGCGCTAGGGTAATCACGGGGAAGGGGAAAATTTTTGCGGGTCGGGTCGGGGCAGACTGGCTAAATCAGGTTAACAGCGCTGACTTTCGTTGACCCGACCCACATCGATTGAACCTAGACCGGTGTCGGCAAACATTGCTGATTTTTTTTTCTTCGCACCGATCGGTTCTGGCTCGGTACTGTCAATCAGTGTGAACTCTCTGATGCAACACTGATCCGCTGCACCGATCCAGGAGTGATCGGTGCAGTTCTCTTCTCATGAATCCTTGTCGTCGCGAACTTCTTGTGCTTAGCACCGACCCGATGCACCGATCCAGGAGCGATCGGTGCAGTTCTCTTCTTGCAAATCCCGATCGATGCAAACTCACGACTGTAACACCGATCCACTGCACCGATCCATGGACGATCAGTGTACTCCTCTGCCTTTCAGTTTTCCCGGACCCAATCTCCTTGTTCCTCGATTCAAGACCTCTAAACCCGTCAAAACCTGAAGAACACTACCAAAGAGAATCAAAGTGATCTAGAAAAGAAAGAAAAATGCTAAATTGAAAAGTATATACAGTGGGATAATCATGGGGTGTCTCCCATGAGCACTTTGTTTAACCTCACTAAGTTCGATGTTTGTTACCCCGTTTAGGCGGAAAGAGTGTTCGAGAGAGGAACCGTGATCCCTTCCTCAATGTAATCACCCACCATATAGGGTTTGAGACGTTGTCCGTTCACCGTGAATTCTCCACCCATTTGTTGAACAACACAACCGCGCCATACGGTTTCACTTCTTTTATCTTAAAAGACCCGGACCATCTTGACTTGAGCTTCCCGGTAAATAGCTTCAACCGGGAATTAAACAACAACACTTTGTCCCCAACCTTAAGATCCTTGGGTGTTATCTTCTTGTCATGGAACAACTTCGGTCTCTCCTTGTAGAGACGTGAGCTTTCATAAGCATCTAGGCGGACCTCATCAAGCTCGTTCAATTGAAGGAGATGCTTTTTCGAGGCTGATTTGGTGTCAAAGTTGAGAAGTTTCACCGCCCATAAAGCCTTGTATTCCAACTCAACCGGCAAGTGACAAGACTTTCCATAAAGAAGATTGAATGGCGTTGTTCCAATTGGTGTCTTGTAAGCGGTTCGGTAAGCCCACAACGCATCATCTAATATCACGGACCAATCTTTCTTTGAAGCACTAACGGTCTTTTCCAAGATTGCCTTTATTTGCCGGTTAGAGACTTCCACTTGGCCACTCGTTTGGGGGTGATAAGAGGTGGCCACTTTGTGTTTGACTCCATGCTTCCTAAGCAAGCTCTCAAATACTTTGTTGATGAAGTGGGAACCGCCATCACTTATCACTACCCGTGGGACTCCAAATCGAGGGAAAATTATCGACTTAAACAACTTTAGAACCACCTTTGAATCATTTGTCGGGCTTGCAATTGCTTCGACCCACTTAGAGACGTAATCGTCCGCCACCAAAATGTATTGATTTCTATAGGACGAAGGAAACAGCACCATGAAGTATATGCCCCACACGTCGAAGACCGCTCCAACCGCGAAGTCGCTAGCGTCACACATGATCACAAACGGTAGCTCCCAATCTGGAGCTTGAACAATTGGTGCACTAACTAGAGCCTTCTTGATTTCTAAGAACGCCTCAAGACACTCTTCATTGAAGTTAAACTCCACCTCCTTGCAAAGGATCCTCATGAGCGGTCTTGCAACCTTCGAGAAATCTTTGATGAACCTTCGGTAGAACCCATCATGCCCCAAAAAGCTTCGGATGTCCTTGACCGTTCTTGGCGGTTCCAAACTAACCATGACCTCGATCTTCGCCTTGTCCACCTCGATTCCCTTCTCCGAAATCTTGTGCCCGAGCACGATCCTGTCTCGAACCATGAGGTGGCATTTTTCCAATTCAACATGAGGTTCACGTCTTCGCACCGAGAGAGTACCTTGCAAAGATTGGAATGACAAACACCAAACGAAGAGCCATATACGAAAAAATCATCCATAAAAACCTCAATAATTTCTTCGATCAAATTCGAAAATATAGACATCATACACCGTTGAAAAGTTGCCGGTCCATTACATAACCCGAACGGCATCTTTCGATAAGCGAAGGTACCGTAGGGGCATGTGAATATTATATTTTCTTGATCATTGGGATGTATCGGGATTTGGAAAAATCCCGAGTACCCGTCAAGAAAGCAATAGTATGGGTGGTTTGCAAGCATCTCAAGCATTTGGTCAATAAATGGGAGTGGGAAGTGATCTTTTCTAGAGGGGGAGTTATGCTTTCGATAACCAATACACATCCTATGGCCGGTTATGGTTCTAGTGGGTATCAATTCATCCTTTTTAATCTTCACAACCGTCATTCCTCCCTTTTTGGGCACCACATGGACCGGGGATACCCACCTACTATCGGAGATAGGATAGATAATCCCCGCATCTAGAAGCTTTAGAATCTCTTTCTTGACGACTTCTTTCAAATTCGGATTTAACCTCCTTTGATGTTCGATAGAAGTCATCGATTCATCTTCTAGATGTATCCTATGTGTGCAAAGAGTAGAGGAAATGCCTTTGATGTCATCCAAGGAATAACCAATGGCTTTCCTATACTTCCTTAATTCGTTCAAAAGGGAAGACAATTCATCATCTTTCAAGTTCTCATTTACTATGATCGGGTATGACTCATTGGGACCTAGGAAAGCGTACCTTAGCCCAACGGGAAGTGGTTTGAGGTCCACCTTAGGCGCCTTGAGTTCACTCCAATCGTCGTCCACACTAGTCTTACGATTTCTAGCTTCTTACCCGCCCTCATCTCGATCCGCTTCCAAAGCAAAGCTCTCTTGGACCGAACAAAAGACCGAAAAGTCTACTATTGATAGTTGGATTTTTGATAATCGAATATCAATTACCCGAATGCTATCGTTGTAGCACTTAGGGATCAATACAATGAGGCACAGAGAACAAACCACTAGGAATGCAAGAGATGACTTAAGCTAGAGCAAATGTTTTGGGTTTTTATGTTTTTGAATTAAGAAAGTAAAATGCAAGAAATAAAAAAAGATAGAAATGTTGGATCATGAATTAAACAAGCAAATGAATGATTAACAATCAAATACTCATGACAAAGATTGCATTAAAAACTATCCTAGAACATGGGATTCATAAATATGACTAATCCATTTCCATGGCACTAATCACTTTGTTAATTATCTAATCAAGAACAAATTTCCATTTGTGATTAAATAATGACAAAGCATTAAGAAACAATTCCAATTGGTTCACTAAACACCCTAAACATCAACTTCCATTGGCTAGGATATGCAAAGATCACAAATGGCTTGGTTCAAGCATTTCATCGAACACCTCTCGGACGTGAAATGCTTTAGTTTTAGATTTGATCTCCCAATCTAAATCGAGCATTAAGAGCTAACTGATATGCTCAAATTAATACCCTAAAAGTACTAAACAGTTGTTGTAATATAGTTAGGGGTCGAACACAAGGACTCACAGAAATCACACAATAGATTGTATAGTATCGATTTAAGCTAAGCAATTCAGATGTAATTGAAAGCAGTGCAGAAATTAAAAGTGATGTAATTCAATTGGAAAAAGATAGACTCAGGGTATTTCTCAGGAAATCAATGAATGCAGATAAATTAACTAACATGATTCAGATTTAGCGCGGTTCTTGAACTCAAATCACTAAAGTATAATTAACCAACTGTCGTTGCGAGAATTATCTAAATCTAAATCATAGGAATTCCAAATCTCTTTGCGAATCCTAAAGTCTAAATCAGCTTTAATATCATGTTTGATATGTTCACAAATCAATTAAACCAAATCTCTTTGCGAAAAATCAATTTGCTCACCTAAGGTTCTATCAGGTAATTACTCGCACTGTCGTGCCTAATCAATTATCCTAAGATCTATATTCCAGATTCGTCAACCTAGAATTAGCTTTAAACACAACCTAAGCGAAGAACTAATTCATATGATGAATCCTAATAAACTAATCAACCTAGCATTCAGAGAAAACCCTTATGAGAACCCTGAACCTAAAGTGGATCTACTTAGACATGGAGATTGAAAACAACATGATTGAATAGATCATCAAAGAAATCAATAAAAACAGTAGTTCAGAGTTGTCTCTCCAAAAACCAAAAGTAGAATCAAAGTATAATAAAAGCATAGCCAACAAAATGGCTGTAAAATCCCTATAAATAACCTAAATCACGTTCTGGGCTTTCTTGTAAATATTAAAGACTTCTGGACCAAGTTGCAATTCTTCAACTCTTCATTAAAGTTGCGGGTCGTGTCTGCCTCGATGAGTGCCGATCGATACCAGGGGGTATCGATCGATGCTCGATGTGAAATCGGGTACTCAGCAACGCGAACTTCAGCTTTTCTCCAAACTGCTCCAGAAAGCTCCAATATCTCCAATTATGCTCCAAACGTGCTAAGACCTGTAAAAGACTCTGAAACACTACGAAATAGCAGAAAGACTCTATAAAACGGACTTATATCATGGCCTAAAAGGGGTAAAAACCATGATATATCACTAACCTATGTGAAGAATTTAACAAGAATCAACCTAAATCATCATCATCTAACCATCAAGACAATTAACTAATGATGCAAATGCACACAATCAATGCTAATCCTTAGGTCTAGAACACTTGAATAAGATTAATTCACTCTCATGACACTAATATCTTTGTTAATCACTTAATCAATATCAAATTATCATTTGTGATTAAATGACTAACAAGCATTAAACTCAAGTTCTATAAACCAAAATACACCTTAGACATCCATTCTCATGAGCTAAGATATGTAAATCTCTTATTTTGTTCTTTTGGAATTTCATCAAACACTTGGTGTGCATGATTTTCTTTTTGATCTAGATTTAAGTTTCTCAAGCCAAATCTAGCATTAATACCACTAAATAAGGAAGGAAAGCAAAAATTAAGAACATAAGTGATAGATGGATTTTTACTAGTCAATTACTCAAATCCCACTCATGTCATTGTAGTATTTGAGATATCGAACCAAAGAGGTTAAGATTGAAGCACTAAGAATACATGAATCTTCCTAAACTAGAGCAAATGTTTTTGGGTTTTTATGTTTTTAAACTATAGAAAACAAATGCAAGAAGGAAAACAAAGATAGAAATGTGGATCATGAACTACGCTTATCAATGAGATGGGTAACAATCAAACAATGAATCATTTGGAAGCATTAAACACTATCCTAGAACATGGGATTCATAATTATGAATAATCCACTCTCGTGGCACTAATCACTTTGTTAATCACCAAATCAAGATCAAACCATCTTTTGTGATAAGATGATTAACAAGCATTAATCTCCAATCCTAATTAGTTTACTAATCACCCTAGACATCAACTCTCGTTGGCTAGGCAAGAAAAGCTCACAAAAGGTTTTGTTCAAGCAATTGATTTAAACTCGGGTTAGGAGTGAAATGCCTAAGGTCAAGACTCGAATGGATAAATCTAATCTAGCACTAACACCGTTTACTCGAATCTCTCCCTAATGCATGGGATGAGACCAAAAATCATTGGGTGTAGCTCTAGATTGGTTTGTCACACCGACTAGAGCTACCTAATCTAGGTGCAGTTCTAAACTTTGGTTTATCTTATCAAATCTAGCATTAAGAACCAACCTAAGTGAAGGACCTAACAAGAATCAACCTAAATCATCATCATCTAATCATCAAAACAATTACCTAATGATGCTAATACACACAATCAATGCTAATCCTTAGGCTAAGATCACTAATCTTGATTACTTCTTTCTCAAGAAACTAATCACTCAATATATTAGCAAACTCTCATTTGTGGATCAATGATTAGCAAGCATTAAGAATATAAACAAGATCAACCAAAATACACCCTAGGCAACTAATCTCTTAGGCTAGGAGCATAAATCTTTTGAATAGTTCATCAAGGCATTTCATCAAACACTTGGTGTGCATGAAATGCCTTATGATCTAGATCTACTTTCTCAAGCTAGATCTAGCATTAGGAACACTAAACAAAAAAGGAATGCAAGGATTAAGAACATAAGCATCAAGAATCAATCATCAAATCATCTAAATCAAGCTAAATCTAAGATCCAACAAAAAAGGGCCTAAAGCCTAAACATGAAGAACAAGGAAGAACACAAGAGAAAAGGAGACATAAAGATAAAGAACAAAGATTAAATAAACATAATATACAGATAGGTTGAAAAATCCTTCACTAGAGTGGCATGAATGATGAAGATGCATCCTAAATCATCATAAGAAGAGTTTGGGAGAAAACCCAACTCTAGGGAAAAGAAAGTTTAGATCTAAAAATTAGGTTTTTCACTATTTAAATAAATTTGGGTCGGACCGGGTCAACCCGGGACAAACCGGGTATTGACCCGGCCGAATCTGGGTCGCGGTCAAGAATCGGTCATAACTCCTGAACCTGACATCCGAATGACCTGAATCCAAATCCTGTAGACAGCTAACTCGTCCCTATACAACTATTATGAATACCGTTTGAGTTGATTCATATCGGAAGGCCTTCTTTTTGCCGGTTCTTTGGATGGTGTCATCTTCTCTCGGCCAGACGGACATATCTTTAGTAAAGTGGCCATATCTAACGAACCACGTATCAGATTTACCTAGAACCACCTCCTGTAGTCAGCTAACGCAATTGTCTACAACATTCATGAAGACTTCAGAAGCTAAATCCGAGCGTAGGTCCTTCTTCCAGCCTAGACAATTCGGCGAGAGCTTCCACGCCGGGTAAAATGGAGCCGGTACACCTGGCCAGTATGGGAATGTCTTCGGTGAGAGGATGATTCCGGGCCACATGGAGCCGGTTCACATGAACCGTTCTTTCGGACACTCCGGATGGACTCTTCCTTCTCTTATGCTTCATAACTCCAAACATCATCAACCGTCTCCAAAACTCCTAGAAACACTCCAAATGCATGCAAAGACTCTCTAGGACCTAATGCAACATCCTAAACTCTAAGTGAGACAAAATAAGTAAGAAATATAATGAAACTATATGCATATGAGAAAAAACCTAAGCTAAATGAATGCATAAAAAGGACAAAATATGAGAATATCAACTCCCCCAAACTTACTCTTTTTCTTGCCCTCAAGCAAACAAATAAGAAAAAGTAGGGAGAAAGGTTTGGAGGTGGAAGATCATATCCGAGAATATTAACAAAAAAATTCGAATAAATGCCCTTGAGAGAAGTTATATTGCACAAACAACATCTACTTTAAAAGATTTAGCCATACTCTTTTCAAAACGAAATGGGTCTAAGCCTTAGCATCCACAAGCATTCCTATCATCCAACTCTTTGACATTCATTAAGTGCAAATGGTGAATCATACTCATACAAATCAAGTGAACTCATTTGGCTAAGGGAGAGGTCTTGAGATAAAAGTGATCTCAAACAATATGGGTATTCCGATGCAAGGGATCTCTCATGAAAGAAAGAACTTGGCAAAATGCTAAGAGTAAGGATCAACCGATGCATACAAGGATGACTTCCATCTACCCAATGCCCCGATATGAACTTCACTCCTACTTCTAAACCAAAGGTGATCCTTCCTAAGCTACCCTTTTTCACAAGGCCGTTTGCCTTCTTAAACCACAATGTTTCATCACTTCTTTTCCTTTTTTAAACACTTTATGGGATTTTCTTCTTCGCCTTATGAGCAAATGGTTTGGCTTTCACAAGTTTCTATCCTTAGCTCTTCTTTTGCTTTCTTTAGTCTCTTTCATTTCTTTTCTAGCTTGATCCATTTTGGCTTCTTTTCTTTCTTTTCAAAGCTAGAGACTATTTTCTTATCACTCTGAGCTAAACCAACTTTCTTTTGCCAACCATCTCAATCAATTGCTTATCCCCATCTTCTCCTCCCATCTCTTTCCATTTTTCCACTCTCTCTTTTCTTTCATTCAATCACCCAAAACCCAAACCTATCCATCCTAGCCTATGTCTAGCTCAATAATATGTGAGCTAGTTCTACATGGAAGCTTCTCCTTGTCGTTCCAAACTCAACACTTTTTGCTAAGTTCATTCGAAACTAGGCCTCACGACACACACTAGTAATGTAGGCTTGAAAGAAGGTTAGGGTTAAGGCGAGGTGAACCATTCCAAAGGTGGGACATGGCTATTTGAGCTAACAAGAGAGTGGTAAAAATAAGAAGATAGCTCCAATATGTATATGATATCCATGAGTTCAACTTTTCAATGCATAGGCATGATAATTCCAAGTCAAGATTAGAGTTCAAATAATAGATAGAGTTGGAATCAAATCTAAGCATGCTTCAACCAAGATATAAACATTCAAAACGCTAGATTAAAGCATGGATCATCCTTAACTTCGTGATCGTTCAAATGTATCAAAAAACTCCTAACGGGGGCATTAAATCAAGCTCTTAAGTTTATATTCAACATGGATAATTCTCCCAATGCAAGTGAGTTTAATCCTATATGATATGTATCTAGACTCAATCCTTCATGAAATGCACAAAAGTTCAAAAAAATTCAAATTTATTGAAAATGCATGATATGCATGAGACTCAAGATGCAAAAGGCAAAATAAGATCACAAAACACATGATTAGACACCGTTACCTCCCCCAAACTTAAATCACAACGTCTCGGTGTGAAAGAAGTTCAAGAGAGAGACCAAAAACAAAATATGAAATGCAAAGACTCAAAAGAAAAAGAGATACTTACAAAGGAGGAGTGAGAATATCGGAATGGAGATGGTGAAGAGAGGAGTGTGACACGTTGTGGCTCAAGCTCTCCTTTCATCACATACCACGATCTTGGACCCAAGAGACCCTTATTGATTGCTTGTTTTGTGTCTCAAGCTCGACAAGGGATAGGCTTGGGGAGGTCCCCAGGGGGCGCTTTTAACGTCACTAGCTTAACGGTTGCTTCCTCATTGTCACTCCCTTCATGAAAATCACAAGAGATGTGAAAAGATTAGCAACAAAAGAAAATAAAAAGCTATAGTCTTAAGAAAAATCAAAATCCTAATGATAAATGCTAAACCTCCCCGGCAACGGCGCTAAATTGATAGATGGATTTTTACTAGTCAATTACTCAAACCCCACTAATGTCATTGTAGTATTTGAGATATCGAACCAAAGAGGTTAAGATTGAAGCACTAAGAATACATGAATCTTCCTAAGCTAGAGCAAATGTTTTTGGGTTTTTTATGTTTTTAAACTAAAGAAAACAAATGCAAGAAGGAAAACAAAGATAGAAATGTGGATAATGAACTAAGCTATCAATGAGATGGGTAACAATCAAACAATGAATCATTTGGAAGCATTAAACACTATCCTAGAACATGGGATTCATAATTATGACTAATCGACTCTCATGGTACTAATCACTTTGTTAATCACCAAATCAAGATCAAACCATCGTTTGTGATAAGATGATTAACAAGAATTAATCTCCAATCCCAATTAGTTCACTAATCACCCTAGACATCAACTCTTTTTGGCTAGGCAAGAAAAGCTCACAAAAGGTTTGGTTCATTCAATTCATTTAAACTAGGGTTAGGAGTGAAATGCCTAAGTTTAAGACTCGAATGGATAAACCTAATCTAGCACTAACAACGTTTACTCGAATCTCTCCCTAATGCATGGGATGTGACCAAAAATCCTAGGGTGTAGCTCTAGATTGGTTTGTCACGCTAACTAGAGCTACCTAATCTAGGTGCAGTTCTAAACTTTGGTTTATCTTATCAAATCTAGCATTAAGAACCAACCTAAGTGAAGGACCTAACAAGAATCAACCTAAATCATCATCATCTAATCATCAAGACAATTAACTAATGATGCTAATACACACAATCAATGCTAACCCTTAGGCTAAGATCACTAATCTTGATTAGTTCTTTCTCAAGCAACTAATCACTATGCTAATCACTCAATCCATTAGCAAACTCTCATTTGTGGATCAATGATTAGCAAGCATTAAGAATATAAACAAGATCAACCAAAATACACCCTAGGCAACTAATCTCTTTGGCTAGGAGCATAAATATCTTGAATAGTTCATCAAGGCATTTCATCAAACACTTGGTGTGCATGAAATGCCTTATGATCTAGATCTACTTTCTCAAGCTAGATCTAGCATTAGGAACACTAAACAAAAAAGTAATGCAAGGATTAAGAACATAAGCATCAAGAATCAATCATCAAATCATCTAAATCAAGCTAAATCTAAGATCCAACAAAAAGAGGCCTAAAGCCAAAACATGAAGAACAAGGAAGAACACAAGAGAAAAGGAGACATAAAGATAAAGAACAAAGATTAAATAAACATAATATAAAGATAGGTTGAAGAATCCTTCACTAGAGTGGCATGAATGATGAAGATCCATCCTAAATCATCATAAGAAGAGTTTGGTAGAAAACTCAACTCTAGGGAAAAGAAAGCTTAGATCTAAAAATTAGGTTTTTTACTATTTAAAGAAATTTGGGTCGGACCGGGTCAACCCGGGACAAACCGGGTATTGACCCGGCCGAATCTGGTTCGTGGTCAAGAATCGGTCATAACTCCTGAACCTGACATCCGAATGACCTGAATACAACTCCTGTAGAAATCTAACTCGTCCCTCTACAAATATTATGAATACCGTTTGAGTTGATTCATATCGGAAGGCCTTCGTTTTTCCGGTTCTTTGGACGGTGTCATCTTCTCTTGGCCAGACGGACATACCTTTAGTAAACTAGCCATATCTAACGAACCACGTATCAGAATTACCTGGAACCACCTCCTGTAGTCAGCTAACGCAATTGGCTACAACTTTCATGAAGACTTCAGAAGCTAAATCCGAGCGTAGGTCCTTCTTCCAGCCTGGTCTGTCAGACAATTCGGCGAGAGCTTCCATGCCGGGCAAAATGGAGCCGGTACACCTGGCCGGTATGGGAATGTCTTCGGTGAGAGGATGATGCCGGGCCACTTGGAGCCGGTGCACATGGCCGGTAAAATCCCTGCCCAGGGGGAACTCTCAGTACCGGTCTTGGGAGGTGAGCTGTGCCGGGCCGGTGCATAGAGCCGGAATGGAATGATGGTCTCGCGGCCAGATGAAGACTCCTTAGAAAATTAGCCATATCTCTCAAACCACATATCCGAATGGCCTGAATCCAATTCCTATAGACAGCTAACTATTTCCTCTACATCTTCCATGCGGACTGTTGAGGTTGAATCGGATCGGAACCCCTTTGTCCGAACCGTTCTTTCAGACACTCCGGATGGACTCTTCCTTCTCTTATGCTCCATAACTCCAAACATCATCAACCGTCTCCAAAACACCTAGAAACACTTCAAATGCATGCAAAGACTCTCTAGGACCTAATGCAACATCCTAAACTCTAATTGAGAAAAAATAAATAAGAAATATAATGAAACTATATGCATATGAGATAAAACCTAAGCTAAATGAATGCATAAAAGGGACAAAATATGGGAATATCAATAAGCATCAAAAATCAATCATCAAACCATTAAAATCAAGCATAATCCAAAAATTCAACAAAAGGGTCTAAAGACTAAAGAACATGAAGAACAAATGGGAAAAAGACATAAAGATAAAGAAGATGCATTAAATAAAAGATAAGGTTGAAAAATCCTTCACTAGGTGGCATGAATGTTGAAGATCCATCCAAAATCATCATAAGAAGAGTTTGGGATAAAACCCAACTCTAAAAAGAAGAAAACTTAGTAATAAAAATTAGGTTTTGCCTATTTATAAAAAGTCTTGGGCGGACAGGGTCAACCCGGGACAAACCGGGTATTGACCCGGTTGAAAGTGGGTCGAGATGAGAAGAGCACCGGTTGGTAAAACCGCGTTATCTCCTGGAATACATTTCCGAATGGTCTCAAACCACCTCCTGTGGACAACTAACTCACTGGGCTACAATGTTTTTGAAGACCACCGAGGCTAATTCGGATTGGAGACCCTTCTTCCATCCAGGTCTTTCAGGCACGTCGGGTGGCTTCGGCTGGTTTGAGTCGGCCGGTGTGCTACGTCCTGAAGATCAGCCTCGGGCAAGGTCAGGCTGGTTCTGGAAGTCAATGTATCTCCTATCTTGGGAAGGTCTTCACACCGGGCATGAGCAAGCCGGTGGAACTAGCCGGTGGATCTCCTGTCCCGGGAAGCTCTTGTAGTCAGCTAGCTCTCTTGGCTACAATTCTCATGAAGGCCATTGACGCTGAATCGGGTCGGGGATCCTTCGTCCTGCTAGTTCTTTGAGACGCTAAGGAATGGTCATTTTGTTCCATTACTCTAAACTTCTCCAAAATGACTCCAAACACATATAAAACACTTCAAATGCATGCAAGAATCGCTAAGACCTAATGCAAACACTTAATACTCTAAATGAGACCAAAATGCTAAACAAAGCTATGATCATGCAAGCAAATAACTAAAAATGCTAACTAAAATGCAAGCTAGAACATGTAAAATGTATGAATATCAACTCCCACAAACTTAATCATTTGCTTGTCCTCAAGCAAACAAGACCAATAAGGAAGAGATGATTAAAAATGGGAGCTCAAATCCAAGAGTACCTTAAAAAGAATTCAAGCCCAATGTCCAAGTTGTCAATTTCATGATGCGATCAAACAAGCTTACTCAAAAGAAACTAGCCATGCCTATCCTTACATGAATTATGCTCGAATCTCAACCTACATAAACTTTCTTATCCATCAACCCCTTGACATTCATTAAGTGTAATATGCGTGAATCATGCTCATGCAAAATCAAACGGATTCGTTTGGCTAGGGACGTGGTTATGAGATGAAGATAATCTCATTATCATGCTTGGGTATCAAATGCAAGGATCTCTCTAGGAAATGCGCAAACTTTAGCAAAACGCTAAAGGTAAAAGGCAACATGTGCATACAAGGGTGAATTCTCATCTACCCAATGCTTAGAATGTCTCTAACCTTAGCTTTTCTACCCCCCCCCCCCCCCCCCCCCCCCATGAGACCCCAAACCTAGGCTACACTTTTCTTCTTAAGGCATTTTGCCTTCATGATCCAAACAATGATCTCTTGTTTCTCTTCACATCCTTCTTCTCACTTGGGGAATATCTTCTTCTCCATTGCATTTTGTGGCTTGGTGCTCTTTTTGTTGTTGCTTTGGCTCCTCTTTTTCTTCTTTCTTTGTACTCGCCTCTCTTTACTTCTTTTATGCTTTAGCCTTTTTGGCTTATTTCCTTTTCTTTGGACTTTTGAGGCATTCGAATTTCAAGAGCCATCTATGTAACTTTCCACCAGCCATGTCGGTTAATTTCATTTCCCCATCTTTCTTTCTACTCACTTATTCTTTCCGCTCCACATACCATTTCTATCAAATCCATTCACCTAGCTTCCAAACTGTTCCCTAGATCATTCCAAGAGCTACCATCCTAACTAGTATATTCCTATATTAACTCCTTGATGATGGAGCTAAATCTATATGAGAATTATTCCTTGTCACCCTAACCCTAAAATATTTTTGCCAAATTTGCTCGAAAGAAGGCCTCACCAATTACACACGAATATCAATGGCTAGAAGGAAAGATAAAGTCAAGGTAAGGGAACCATTCCAAAAATAGGATATGGCTACTTGGATAAACAAGAGTAGTGAAAGTGGAAATGAATATCCAAGTATGTATATGGTGATCCACGAATCCATTCAAAGATGCACAAACATGATAATTACAAGTCAAATTTAAGGTTATCTCTTAGATGGGGTTGAATTCAATTCAAGTTTTGCTTCAATCAAGACAAGAACAATAAGACATGAGATCAAAACATGGTTTGTTCTTAATTTCAAGCACGAGGTCAAAGCATCAAGTAACTAAAAACAATTGCATTGGACTAAGCTATAAATATGATGCTCTACAAGGATGAATATGTCATCGCTACCAATGATCATGCAATGAAATCTATATGAAACATAGACTCAAATCTACAAGTGCAATGCAAAAATTCTCAAAATTTTTCAAAATTATTGAAAATGCATGAGACTCAAGATGCAAAATACAAAATAAGATCACAAAACACAATGTCAAATGACACAAACCCCTCCCCCAAACTTGAATTGCATCGTCCCGGTGCAACAAAAGTCAAGGAGAATGTAAAAATATGCAAGAATGTATATACAATGAAGTGGAGTGAGAATAATACCTTGGAATTGAATCGAGGAGGAGAGCAGTGTGACATGTTGTGGCCGAACCCTCCTTTCATCACACACACGACCTTGGACCCAAGAGACCAATCATAGACCGATCCGACCCAAATTTGCCATCATTTATTGTTGAGGAGCGTGGTCCTCTTTATTCATGCTTGTTTTGTGTCGCAAGCTTGACAAGGGATAGGCTTGGGGAGGTCCCCAAGGGCGCGTTTAACGTCACTAGCTTGACGGTTGCTTCCTCATTGTCACTCTCTTCATGAAAATCACAAGAAAATTGAAAAGATTAGCAACAAAAGAGAATAAAAAGCTCTAGTCTCAAGAAAAAACTAAATCCTAATGGTTATTGCTATTGCCTCCTCGGCAACGGCACCAAATTAATAGTTGGATTTTTTTATAATCGAATATCAATTACCCAAATGCTATCGTTGTAGCACTTATGGATCAATCGAAGGAGGCACAGAGAACAACACACTAGGAATACAAGAGATGACTAAAGCTAGAGCAAATGTTTTGGGTTTTTATGTTTTTGAATTAAGAAAGTAAAATGAAAGAAAGAAAAAAAAGCTAGAAATGTTGGATAATGAATTAAACAAGCAAATGAATGATTAACAATCAAATAATGATGACAAAGATTGCATTAAACACTGTCCTAGAACATGAGATTCATAAATATGACTAATCCATTTCCATGGCACTAATCACTTTGTTAATTATCTAATCAAGAACAAATTTCTATTTGTGATTAAATAATGAACAAGCATTAAGAAACAATTCCAATTGGTTCACTAAACACCCTAAACATCAACTTCCGTTGGCTAGGATATGCAAAGCTCACAAAAGGCTTGTTTCAAGCATTTCATCGAACACCTCTCGGGCGTGAAATGCCTTAGTTCTAGATTTGATCTCCCAATCTAAATCTAGCATTAAGAGCTAACCTATGTGAAGGATTTAACAAGAATCAACCTAAATTATCATCATATAACCATCAAGACAATCACTACAAGAAAACACCATTTTTGCAACGAACTATATCGTTGTAAAATCGTTGCGAAAGAGGGTTTGAATCAAATTTGCGACGAAACAGAGATCGTCGTTAAATGATCGTCGCAAATGACAATTAACTAATGATGCAAATGCACACAATCAATGCTAATCCTTAGGTTTAGAACACTTGAATAAGATTAATTCACTCTCATTTGTGATACTAACCTCTTTGTTAATCACTTAATCAATATCAAATTATCATTTGTGATTAAATGACTTAACAAGCATTAAACTCAACTTCTATAAACCAAAATACACCTTACACTACACCAAAACATGGTTTTTGCTACTGATTGTTGCTACTGATTAGGCAGTCGGTAAATTTACCGACTGTTTCGCTACTGATTTCCGACTGATTTGCGACTATTTTCAAACAGTCGCAAATCAGTAGGTATTTAGTGACTAAAAATTTCAGTCGTTAATTAGTAGCCGTTTTACGACTGATTAGTGACTGGATTGTAGTCGGAAACATGCAGTAGCTAATCAGTAGCAAAAACAGTTGCAAAAAGTATTTATAAATCACGTGGATTTCATTTGGTGGTTGGTGTACCTAATTTGGTTTGCAGTCGGGAATCAGTCGGGAAATTTTCTATATATTTTATAACTAAATCTTACACATAAATATCAAATAATATACAAAAAATTCAACACTTACACATATTTTAAATATAATCATTTTATAAATCATAAATTTTAAACCCAACCACAAACCCTTAACCCTAAACCCTAAACCTCTAATCCTTAATCATAAACTCTAAATCTTAAATTGTAAACTAGATCTTACACATACTAATTTTTAAAATATAATCACTTTATAAATATTAAATTATAAAACCCAAACACATACCCTAAACCCTAAACCTTAATCATAAACTACAAATCTTAAATTGTACCAAAACAGCCACGATTTGCTCTTTTGGTTTTTGGCACCAAAAATTTTGGTTTTTGGCACCAAATTTTTGGTTTGGCAGGGGATTTGGTTTTTATCACCAAAAATTTTGGTTTTCATATAACACTTAGAAAAAAATAAAACTTTACACCTAAACTTATAATTAATTACTAAACTAAGATCCAACACTTATAAAAAACTCAAGTTTTATAAATCTTTTTCAAACTTTAATTCTTAAACCTAAAACTCAAATCCCATACAGTAAACTTTAAACCTAAACTCCAAAGTCCAAACCCTAAATCTTTTTTTTGTCAACAGCCTTGTTACCTAACCCTATTCGGTGAATCAAATCGGGGGGTATCGAGTTTACAAAGGTGAAATCTGATGGGTAGACTCGAGCACCTCGTGCTAACTTGTCTGCCACTGTGTTTCTTGTGCGCGGGATTTGTGTGATAGAGAAATAGGTGAAAACCTCCTTGCTCCTCTTAAACTCCTCCAACTGTAACGTAAATGCCGGCCACTCCTTCGGTGTAGATAGCATCTTCACCAACTCTGAGCAGTCTGTAGCAAAAGCTATCGCCGTCTTGTGGTTTGCAATCATGCAATGCATCGCCCAGATGAGCGCTTCCAATTCCACGTGTAGCGGGGATAGGCTTCTTCGTAGATTACGGGCCCCCATAATCTTTCCTTCGATGCCCTCCTGAAAACAAAACCATCCTAAACCAGAAAATTGATCCCCTTCCTTCCATGATCCGTCAATATAGCATGTGAACCCGTTATATTCATTTTGTTCATTTATTCCCTTATTGAAATTCGGTTGTTGGGGATATACAACAGGTTCACTATTTTGTGCGGCTTCCCAAGTTGCTATTTCTGTTTCCGCTGTCCTCAGAATCTCTTGTGGGTTTCTATCTACATTTGAGAACACCTTGTCGTTCCTTGCTTTCCAAATTTTCCACACAATCCACGGAAACATTATATTTTTTTCCTCATCTGGAAGTCTCCAAAATAGATGATCAAAATTTGCGAAAACCGATGTCATCGGAAAAACTCACTGGGTCGATGGAATATGAGAGAGTGCCCATGGTTCAAACCCTAAATCATAAACTAAGATCCAACACTTATAAAAAACTCAAGTTTTATAAATCTTTTTCAAACTTTAATTCTTAAACCTAAACCTCAAATCCCATACCCTAAACTTTAAACCTAAACTCCAAAGTCCAAACCCTAAATCATAAACTAAGATCCAACATTTTTAAAAAAAGTCAAGTTTTATAAATATTTTTCTAACCTTAATTCTTAAACTAAGATCCAACACTTTTAAAAAAAGTCAAGTTTTATAAATAATTTCAAACCTTAATTCTTAAACCTAAACCCCAAACCACATATCCTAAACTTTAAACTTATAATTAATTACTATACTATACCCCAAAATTCTCCCCAAGCACGGAATTATCACATCATTCCATTTGGCCAGCCGAAATGGTGCCATGTTAAGCCCATTAAGAAAACCCGGGAATGGGCTACTCAGCGGTATCACTCTCCATGGGGATTAGTCTATGCTCTTCCATAGGCATGGGATCATCCCATGTTAAAAAAAAAAAAATTCCAACAATTATAAAAAGTCAAGTTTTATAAATCTTTTTCAAACCTTAATTCTTAAACCTAAACCTCAAAACCCATACCCTAAACTTTAAACCTAAACTCCAAACCCTAAATCATAAACTAAGATCCAACACTTATAAAAAAATCAAGTTTTATAAATCTTATAAAAACCTTCTTAACCTAAGATCCAACACTTAAAAAAAAAGTCAAGTTTTATAAATATTTTGCAAACCTAAACCCCAAACCCCATACCCTAAACTTTAAACTTATAATAAATTACTATAATATACCCCAAAACTAAGATCCAACACTTATAAAAAAGTCAAGTTTTATAAATCTTTTTCAAACCTTAACTCTTAAACCTAAACCCCAAACCCCATACCCTAAACTTTAAAGCAATACTCCAAACCCTAAATCATAAACTCTAAACCTTAAAAATTTAAACTTTTAATCATAAAAGTTAAATCATAAACCATAAAATCAATATATAATCATTATATATACATAAAACCAATATTTTACACCATTTACATATATACTTTACATAAAACCAATCTTAAACTATGTACTTTTAAGCATAAATCTAACCAAATTACAATATAATGAAAGCTTCTTTCTCATTGGATAATCCATTGAGACAAGGATTGCACTTTGATTTATCATCTACCGTTGATATAATAAATCCAACGGACAAGATTTAATTTGTTTTTTTTCGCCTCTTGTCCCCTTCTTCTCCTCTTCCTTCATCTCCCTTCAAGGCTTTGATCCTTTGAATGTCTTCTTCTACAGTCAGTCCTCTTTAAACTATTAGCGAAAGAATTTAATCAACGCGATCACTGAGAGGTCTGCTGTTTCAATCTCCTCCTTCAAATCTGATTTCTCCGCCGTTGAGGCCGTAGCCGTTACGTACCATCGGCCGCCGCCACCACCATTTCCTTCGCTCCGGTTTCCGTCATCTAACGCTTCCCCGCCGGCTACTTCTCTTCACTTTGACGGCAGAGCATCTATCTCTCGATCAAATCTCTTCCCAGTCTCGCGTCTTCGTCCTATCAACGGACAAGATCTAATTTTAGGTTGAGCGATATGTATCGGCGTTTTGGCTTCGGCTAAGGTCGGCGTTTTGGCCGTAGGGTTCATCGGAGTTCCGTTTCGCGTCGTCTCCGGGAGTAGCGAAGCGGCCTGCATCTTCGGCGTGCTGTGCGGTGGCGGGATCTTTCAGCACGGCGGTGTGACGGTGCTCCGAAGTGCTGGAGGACGGCGTCGAGAGCTAGGAGAAGGTTAGTCTGTGGTCGCAAGTCAGGCTGAGCTCGGGATGCACTCAGAGGAGCATATCTGACTGGTAGAGCAGATCCGTGATGAATGGCGCCAGCGCGGGTGAGCGAGAAGAAGATCGAAGATTTGGTTTTGGTTTTGGATTTTTTCTTTTTTGAGCGTCTGTATAATTTTTTTTAATATATAAATCAATTTGGTTATTAGTAATAATTACATGATTTTGCCAATTGAAATTTGACCAGATCTTCGATTTGTTTGTTCTGGCGTGCGCTTGAAATCGTTTTTTTAATATAAATAAATTTGGTTATTGTTAATAATTATAAATTAGTTTTGTTAATTTTTTTAAAAAATAATTTTTCATGAAAAGTCACGGATTAGTAATGAAAATATATAGTTGTAGGTTTTCAGTAGCAACTTAGTAACAAAAAAAATAAAAAACCAGTCGGTAAACAGTCGTAAAAATGCCAAAAAAATACAAAACCGATACTCATTTCAGTCGTAAATAAGTAGCAAAAATAGTAGGCAATCAGTAGTAAATTTTTGCGACTGATTAGCGACTGATTAGCGACTAAATAGTGACCGCATAGATCAGTCGTAAATGAGTCATAAATCAGTAGCAATTTTGCGACTGATTGTATTTGCGACCAGACCTTTACCTACAACATATCTAAGTCGGTATTCAGTCGTAACAGGGTATTTTGCTACTGATTTCCGACTGTTTTTGCAGTAGTAAAAAAAATGTTTTCTTGTAGTGTTAGACATCCATTCTCATGAGCTAAGACATGTAAATCCCTTATTTTGTTCTTTGGGAATTTCATCAAACACTTGGTGTGCATGATTTTCCCTTTGATATAGATATAAGTTTCTCAAGACAAATCTAGCATTAATACCACTAAATAAGGAAGGAAAGCAAAGATTAAGAACATAAGTATCAAAAATCAATCATCAAACCATTCAAATCAAGCATAATCCAAAAATCCAACAAAAGGGTCTAAAGACTAAAGAACATGAAGACAAAAAGGGAAAAAGACATTAAGATAAAGAAGATGCATTAAATAAAAGATAAGTTTGAAGAATCCTTCACTAGAGTGGCATGAATGATGAAGATCCATCCAAAATCATCATAAGAAGAGTTTGGGATAAAACCCAACTCTAGAAAGAAGAAAACTTAGTCATAAAAAATAGGTTTTGACTATTTATAAAAAGTCTTGGGCGGACCGGGTCAACCCGGGACAAACCGGGTATTGAACCGGTTGAAAGTGGGTCGAGGTGAGAAGAGCACCGGTTGGTAAAACTGTGATATCTCCTTTAATACATGTCCGAATGGTCTCAAACCACCTCCTGTGGACAGCAAACTCACTGGGATACAACTTTTTTGAAGGACACCGGGTCATAGGTCAGACGTCTAGAGGGCGTGCTGGGGTTGCCAATGCTATCGGTGATGAGATGGTGAGAAAATCAGACTTGGATGCTCTCGTAAAGAGAATTGCCAAACTGGCTGAATCTGGTAAGAGTTTCTTCTCCTCTAAAACCCCTAAGCCCATTATTATAGACTCCGGTGCCTCTCATCACATGATTAGTGATCCAGAACTTCTATCCAATGTTAGACCTCATGTTGGAAAGGTCACTATAGCAAATGGGGAAGATGTTTCGATTAAAGGAATTGGAGACTTAGATTTGTTTAAGAAGAGTACAAATGCTATATTTATGCATGAGTTTGCTTCTAACTTGGTATCAGTTCAGAAGACTACTAAGGACCTTGATTGTTTGGCTGTTTTTAGTCCTGATAATGTGTGGTTTCAGGATAATAAGTCAGGAGAGGCCATTGGAAAAGGTTGCGCAAAGAATGGTCTCTACGTTTTGAATGTTTTGGACAACCAACTGGTTGGGATAGCTCACTCTGCTTTGAGCACTAGTAGTACCAGCTCAGTGTGCCATGCTCGCCTAGGTCATCCTCGCTCCAAGGTGCTCAAGCTTGTTTTGCCAAACCTTACTCATGCTGATCAGGGATGTGAAGCTTGTATCTTAGGGAAGCATTGTAGAATTATGTATCAAGACTCATCAATTGTCTACGATGAGTGCTTTGATCTAGTTCACTCTGATGTATGGACAGCTCCTTGTACATCCAAAGATCAATATAAATATTTTGTTTCTTTCATCGATGAGAAATCCAAGTACATATGGGTCACACTTATTCCATCAAAAAGTCATGTTCTTGAAGCATTCTCTAAGTTCTACAACTATGTGATGACTTCGTTTGGAGTAAAGATTAAAATTCTAAGAAGTGATAATGGTGGTGAGTACATCAGCAGCAAGTTTAATGAATTTGTGGACACACACAGGATAGTTCATCAGACATCTGGTGTTTACACTCCTCCACAAAATGGAGTAGCGGAACGGAAACATAGACATCTAATGAAAGTGGCCAGAACAATAATGTTTGATAAAAATGTTCCCAAGAAGTATTGGGGGGATGCATTGATGACGACTTGCTATCTAATAAACCGATTGCTTACCAAGCACCTTAAAGATGCATCTCCATACGAGGTATTGTACATGACCAAACCAGGTATTACTCATCTTAAAGTATTTGGTTGCATGTGCTATGTATTTATACCATAAGCTAAAAGGAACAAGTTGGAGACTAAGAGTATAAAGTGTATGTTTTTTGGGTACTCACCCACTCAAAAGGGGTATAAGTGCTACAATCCTGACACCAAGCGTGTATATATATATCCAGAGAAGTCATGTTTGATGAAGAGAAGGGCTTCTTTGGTGATAAGAATTGGGATGAGCTTAAGGATCTTGCCTCCTCCAACGATAGAGCCACTACCTTGAGGCATATACTTGATGGTCTCATCACCCTTGCTGGTCCAAAAATGCCACCAACTAATAGTGAAGAAAGTCATCAGGAAGCTCCAACCTTTGATGAGGGTGTGGAGGAAAGCTCAAATGATAGTGATATATCATGGTTTTTACCCCGTTTAAGCCATGATATAAGTCCGTTTTATCGAGTCTTTATTCTATTATAGAATTTTTTAGAGTCTTTTATAGGTTTTAGCACATTTGGAGCATTATTGGAGATATTGGAGTTTTATGGAGAATTTTGGAGCGAAACTGAAGGCTGGTGACTAAGTGCCTAATCGAAGCATAAAGTATCGATCGATACCCCCTGGTATCGATCGGCACCCATCGAAGCAGATTACAAGTCGCGTCTTTTAAAGAAGTTTGAAGAATTGCGAAACTTGCCCTGAATACTTTAATATTTACAAGAAGACCCCAATTCGTGTTTAGACTATTTAATTAGGTTTTACAGCCACTTTGATGGTTATGCTTATTTTACTTTGGTTTTGTGAGAGAGCTTATGAAGGGAGACAAGTCTGAAATTCTGTTCGTCCGAGAGAAGATTTCGAACCCTCTTGTTACTTTTCTATTTTATTTGATGATTTATTCAAACATGTTTATTGCTTCAATTTCCATGTCTGAGTAGATCCCTTGTTAGGTTCAGGATTCTCAATAGGGTTTTCTCTGAATGCTAGGTTTATTTATTATTAGGATTCAATATCTGAATTAGTTCTTCACCTAGGTTGTTTGCAAAGCTAATTCTGGATTGATCACCTAGAACTTAGATCTTAGGATAATTGATTAGGCACGAGAGTGCGATTAATTACCTGAATGAATCTAGGGTGAGCAAAATAACTATTCGCAATAAGATTTGGTTTAGTTGTTTTGTGCACAAATCACACTCGAAATAAAAGCTGGTTTAGACTTTAGGATTCGCAAAGAGATTTGGAATTCCTAAGATTTAGACTTAGATAATTCTCGCAATGAGAGTTGGTTAATTATACCATAGTGATTTGAGTTCAAGAACCGCGCTAAATTTGAATCATGTTAATTAGTTTATCTGCATTCAGTGATTCCCTGAGAAATACCCTTAACCTAGCCTTTCTCCAATTGAATTCACAACCGTTTTAATTTACATTCCGTCTTTTAATACTATTGATTGCTTAGCGTGATTCTCTCCTATATAATCTATTGTGTGTTTCTGTGAGTCCTTGTGTTCGACCCATAGCTATACTACGACAACTGCTTTAGTATCTAAATAGGGTATTAATTTGAGCATATCAAATTTGGCACCGTTGCCGGGGACTTAATTCGCCATTAGATTTTAATCTGAGATATTCGACTAAGTTCGACGGTATCGATCGATACTATCTAGTATCGGTCGATACTCGCCGTTTTCTTTTTGTTGATATCGATCGACACCACTTCGTATCGGTCGATACTCATCGTGTTACTAGTTACTAACGTTTCTGACTCTTGTTTTCAGAAGCATGCCTAATCGTGAAACCAGAGGAAACAAGAACACTCATCTAGTTGAACTGTCATTGGAGCAGCTAGCACTTGTGGAACGCGCAAACCATAAAGCAAAAAAACCAGCAAGGATGAACAACAATCAAGTGGAGTTGGTTCAAGATGAAGCTGGTGCTTACAGGGACCCAGAGGGTCGTTTGTGCAACGAGAGAGGACAACGTCTAGATGGAGAGGGGAACATCATTCCACCTGCTCCTGTTGTCGCTGGGAATGTCGCTGGGAACGCGAACGCAGTGAATACTGAGAACGTTGTGGTTAATCGTGGTAGGACGATTGGTGAGTGCAACAGACCTGACCAGTTTTACGCAAATCGCTCTGCGATTCGTCCTCCACCTTATTAGAGGAATGACTTTGAGCTGAAGCCTGCATACTACACTATTGTGAGCCAGCACCCTTTTCATGGTCTTTCCAGCGAACATCCCATGGATCACATTGAGAGGTTCGAGGACTTGGTCACTAGCATCAAGAGCAATGGAGTGTCCTACGACTACCTCTTCTGCAAGCTTTTCTCATACTCACTTGGTGGAGAAGCAACTTACTGGCTGAAGCAGTTGGCTCCTGGATCGCTGACTACCTGTGATCAAACTAAGACTGCTTTTCTGAACAATTTCTATGATGATGCACGATCTGAGGATCTGAGGAACAAGATCTCCCAGTTTTCTCAAGGACCTACTGAGGCGTTCAAGGCTGCTTGGAAGAGATTCAGATCGTATCAAAGAGATTGTCCACATCATAGATACTCTGATGTTCAGTTGATGGGATTCTTTTTTAGAGGGCTCGATTGGAGGTATCAGATGACTTTAGATGCTTCAAGCAATGGAAACTTCAACACCAAGTATCCTGATGAATCCTATGTACTGATTGAGAACTTGGCGTCTAGTAATAGCACCAAGAATGCTGATTTTGAGCGGAAGAAGCTAGCTGGTAATATGGATGATTCACATATTGCTGATGTTCAAGCCAAGTTGGATTCTATGCACAATCTTCTGATGGGCAAGACACATAAAGCTGTTCACTTTGCTGAAGATATCGAGGTATTCAACGAGGATGAAGTAGAGGATGTAAACTACATTGGTGGTTCTGGTTTTCAGGGTCAGCGAAATCAATTCAACAACAACCGAAACTTCAACAACAACTCTCAGCAAGGAGGGTCGAATCAGTTTATTCAGAGACCACCTCAGAACAGTGGGTACACCAGAAACTATGGAAATTCGTCTTATCAGCCCGTACCTGCTAAGCTCCCAGATAGCAAAATCGAGGCTATGTTTGAACAGTTGGTTCAAGGACAGCAGCAGCTCACTATGAATCTCAACGGAAAGATCGATGATGTGCACAAGGATCTGAGTGGAAGGATCGATGCTCTAAATACTCATAAGAAGATGCTGGAAACGTAGGTAGCTCAGACTGCAGCAACTGTCAAAGGAAAGGCGACTCAGGCACATAAGGAGTACCTGAGAGGTGCAGGAGATCTCGAAAACCTTGAAGAAGGTGATTCCGAACCTGACTTGTCAGTATCGATCGATACCACCACTGGTATCGCTCGATGCCAACCTGTAGAACCAACGCACGAGCTTTATGTCGATCGACACCCCCTTGTATCTATCGATACCCCGGGGATGCTAAACCAGAGATCGTGAAGAAATCAGAGATGGTTGAGGGACGTGTCCTCAAGCCTAAGAGACCGGATCCTCGACCGCCTAAATTTCTCCAAAGCAGCTGCGTGGCTTTGAAAAGATGGTACGAAGAATTCCACTCACACATACTTTCGAAGAAGCTGTAGAGTACATGCCTCTGCTGAGTCAATTCCGGGTCATCAAAGTCAGAAGTCCACCGCCTCCAGTGAAGCGGTTGACTAAGAGGAAAGACCCAGGGAAATTTTCAATTCCATGCTCCATCTCTGGAGTTGAAATCAAGGAATCAGTGGTTGATTCAGGATCTAGCGTGAATGTCATTTCAAAGGCACTTGCAGAGAAGCTTAAGATCGATTACATACGATCTACTCAGATGCCTCTCACATTCCCGAACTCTTCCACATCTGTTCTGTACGGTACAATCCATGACTTGATGGTTAAGGTAGGGGACTGTATGGTTACTACTTATTTTCAGGTTGTGGAGATGCATGTAAGGTCTAGCACGCCTTTGATTCTTGGAAGACCATTCATGGCTACTGCTGGTGCAGTTATGGACACACCCAGTAGGAAGATTTCATTCTCGTACATTGACAAACATGTCTCCTACGAAGCCATCCCCTCTAAAAGAACTCCCACACAGATATCTTGTATCCCCGTTGGTGCAGGAGAAACATTGATGGTTGATCTTTTGGACGAGCCTGATGCTATGCCAACTATCATAGAAGCTCCGAATCATCCTCCTATCATTTCCAAAAAAGTCATCAAAAAGACTAAGGCAAAGAAGAAGGTGAAGGACAAAAGCGTCGAGAGCGCTACATATGTCACCTTAACCCCTCAAAAGAGTGATGGAGATTCTATCGAGTACAAGGTGAAGTGCAAAGGACGCTCGAAACCATTCTCTAAGGCCAGAATCATCCTAACTCCAGAGCTGAAAGAGAAAGGGCAAGAGGTTATTGAGCGTATGCTGCGCAAAACTCTGAGTTTGGAAGTGTCTAGTCGTGGGACTTGCATGGGAGTGAGTTCCCTACTTCCTTCCGACTGATCGTTCGTAAAGTCAAGCTCGTGACTGTAAACAAGCGCTTGATGGGAGGCAACCCATCGGTGAGTCTGTACATACGTTTTTATTTTCATTTGTTTTTGATTTTTGGTTTTGTGTTTTGTGTCAAACGTGAAGCAGATTTCAACGAGGAGTATCGATCGACACCAGTCAGTGTCGATCGATACCAAGTGTCGTAAAAAGAAGCACAAGTGTCAATCGACACCATCCAATGTCGACCAAAAACGACAAGTGTCGATCGATACCTCTGAGTATCGATCGATACTCTACGGCTAGGTAAGTTTCCTGAAAACCCTACGGTTTTTCCTCTCTTCTCCCACCGCCTCAATCGCTCGATACAAATACAGACTTCTCTCTCTCAAAATCACAAATCTTTGTTTCTCAACGGATTTGAGTGATTTTTGTGCCAATTCTGCTTGGATTTTCATCCTTTGTCTCATTCTCTCACTCTTTCTCGCGATCTACAAGTTATGAATCATGATTTCTCATCTTTTCAATTCGTAACCCACGGTTTGACTTCCGACTTTTAGGCTTCTAGAACTTGTTTTGATGGACGATTATCACTTGATTTGGGTGTTCTAGGCTTGGTCGATTCTTGCATTGCGCCTAATTACACTTGGATTACACTTTTAGAGTTTTAGATTTGTGTTCTTCACGCATCGATCGATACCAAGTGGTATCGGTCGATGCTCATTATTTTACTTGACCGAGATTGCTGTGCTTGAGAGAGATGCTGGATTTATGCCATGTTTCGTGTTTGTTAAGGATGCAGATGTCTACGCTAAAGAGAACACGCACTGATACCGCATCCAGCTCTAACCCACCAGGGAAAGCGTACCAATTGGGAGCTCCGGTCGAGTTTTTCCACCTCGGGGTTTGGACACCAGGATCGGTTATCGCTTGTCTTACCAACAACCGCTACAAGGTTCAGACAACCAACTCTACCGATTTCACATTGGCTTTCGGCGTCAACCTACGCGAAGCACCATCCGCGGCTCCTACGCCTTCATCACCATTGCCTCCTCGCACAACAGTTCATTTTCCTTGGCCTAAAATCAGTGAGAATGCCAGGATACGTTTGAGAGGTGATTTCGAGGGGACAGACAAGGAGATCACGGAGAGCAAAGCTTGCACCGATAGGCCTATTTCCGAGGAATGGGACGATTACGATTCGATCTTCTGCAACGCATGGCAGTTGGTTGATGTGCGCCCGACTCGGTTTGTCGATACGCACACTATGCGGCATCTAGGTTTTGACAGGGAGCTTGACGGATTGATCCTCAAGATCGTATTGGGGACGATGCCTACGCGGCAGTACGACTTGTACCCTGATTTGGTTCGCCAGTTCCTTGCTTCTGTTCGCGTCTACTACACTGGTGAGCTTCCGGTAACCGCACAGCAAGGTGTTCTGACTTTTTTGATTCTCGGTGTGCACTATAGGATGTCTTTTCAGGAGCTCTGCGACATATGTGGGTTTCACAGGGACTTCTCTAGGTCCGAATTTCCGCGTAAGTTCATGGATGTTTAGGCGTTCTGGTCTCACTTTGGGCATGGAGCCTATGACAGCAAGACCACTACACAAATGGATGTGCGCCATCCTGTCATGCGCTGCCTTGTGAGGATCCTGAGCAACACTCTGTTGTGTAAGATGGAGCCGAACAAGATGAGAGTTGCTGAGCTGATTGTTCTATCCATTGGGATTGGAGACCTTATTTCTGATGAGGCATATGAGTGGCCTGAGATGGCCTGAGGTGCTGTCTTTGCGCACCATTTGGAGTCGCTGAATGTTAAGCCTTTCATCGGACGCAGCAAGACGTCTAAGACTACAAGCCGATCGAAGACCGAGACGGTGGGCAGTCTTCTCACTCCCATTTTCTGCACTTAGGGATCAGCACCACTAGTTGTTCGATCGTGACTTCCCGCGAGCTCATGGACGAAGCGCACTTGGAGCATCTGCGTTGGCTTGAAGCCGTTCAGACGTTGGGTTTTCAGCACTTATGTTGGGGACCATCTGGTTCGCTCCCCAACACCGGTCTGACAGACATAGGCGGTGACCCTACTCAGTTGCTTTTCGCACCTGCCCCTGCTGACATGGAGCCTGCACCGGTTACACGACGGCAAGGCTTAGCTACTGGAGCACTACCACCCGTACCTGACCCTGCTGGGGGTCAACCGCAACTTGAGACACCTCCCTTCGCTGCTGCGTTTTCTCTTCCTCCACTACCTGAGATGGAGATGGATCCTTTTCAGCGGTATGTAGTCGCGATTCTGCTGACAATCTGGACCGCCATTACCTCATCTCGACGTCCTGTTTCACAATGTTCTCCTAGCACGCCCGCTAACGTTGGACCATCTGCTTCTACTGATCGTGAGAGCGATTCTGAGGAGACGGAGGATTAGTCTTCTCTATCTTCACTTTTTTATTTTTCTTTCTTTTTCTTTTATTTTTATTTTCTGTTGAACTTCTGTCAGTATTTGTTTTTGAAATTGAACTTCTTTGGATTTATGTTTGATATACAATGTTGCTTTTAACCTGTTTTTGAGTGTTCCTAACAGTGCTAACATCTAACACACTGGAATGCTTTCTCTGGTTAAGCAACTCGACACCACTGATTTTCAATCAGTGTGTCGACTTACGGGTGGTGTCGATCGATACCTGCCAGTATCGATGGATACCCTGTAAAGGTACGATTTCTGATTTTTCCCAATCCACTTGGTTCATTTGTTTTCGTTCACCAACTCTAGGCTAGACAACATTGGGGACAGTGTTGTTTAAGTCTGGGGGAGGTAGTCGCTGACTTTGTTTTTGTTTTTCTTAGAGTCAGTCCGTTTTTGAGTCATTCGTCATTTTTATTGAGTCAAAATTTTGTCTGAGACTGTGAACTTTTTCTTGAATCTACTGATTTGACCTTGCTTCTAAGTGACCATTGTTACAGAATCAGCTCTAGATCGAGTAATGAAAAATCCAAAGGCTGACCGGTTGACTAGAAGACACTCATGTTTCCAGCAAAATTCCTTAAAGCCTGAGCCAAATTTTTGCACTTCATCAGTGTGGTTAGTATCCATAGAGCTTGATTCCTCGTTCGTGTCTGACAAAGGAACCCATGTGTTTGAAAATAACAGTATTTCTCTCCCTGTTACAAGTTAATTAATAAATAGATGCATTAATAGATGATATGATTTTCTTTTGAGTAGAGGGTTAGGAGAACTTCCAGCGATCCCATTATTCTACTCGAGAGGGAATGATCACACAAAGGATTGGAAGCGAGGCTAGGATTTTCCTATGATGCCATTATTCGCCTACACCTTTGATACGTTGAGAGGGAAGAACCGGGGATTCGGTGGCTAACACCATCAATACTCGAGTCTCGTACCTTGATGTGTATATATGCAAAGCTGAAAATAAAAGAAAGAACACGATAAGAAATAAGTCTGGGGGAGAGAAATAATACCAAAAAGTGAGAAAAGGGTGGTTCCTTGTCATGATATTGTATGGGAAAGAATTTAGAAGGCTCTTGGTGTTAATCACAGCGATGAAACTAGCGAGGATGGTTTGATTGAACAATGCTGTGAAATAATGTGTGTAGTCTGGAAAGCAGCAAATGTCTACGGAGAAGTACATGGTGGTTAGATCAAAAAGCTGGTTAGGTGACATTTGGGTGTTTGGGAAATTGGTCATTGCAATGTTTCAAGAACAGGTGAGTCTCTACGTTTTCAAACCTCTTTCTCTGGTTTAGTCTTCTATTTGCTTGAGGGCAAACAAACGCTAAGTCTTGGGGAGTTTATATATGATGGTTTTTACCCCGTTTAAACCATGATAAAGTCTGTTATATCGAGTCTTTATTCTATTATAGAGTCTTTTAGAGTCTTTTATAGGTTTTAGCACATTTGGAGTATTATTGGAGATATTGGAGTTTTATGGAGCATTTTGGAGCGAAACTGAAGGCTGGTGACTAAGTGCCTAATCGAAGCATCAAGTATCGATCGATACCCCCTGGTATCGATCGACACCCATCGAAGCAGATTACAAGTCGCGTCTTTTAATGAAGTTTGAAGAATTGCATAACTTGCCCAAAAGACTTTAATATTTACAAGAAGATCCCAATTCGTGTATAGAATATTTAATTAGGTTTTATAGCCACTTTGATGGCTATGCTTATTTTACTTTGGTTTTGTGAGAGAGCTTTTGAAGGGAGACAAGTCTGAAACTCTGTTCGTCCGAGAGAAGATTTCGAACCCTCTTGTTACTCTTTCTATTTTATTTGATGATTTATTCAAACATGTTTATTGCTTCAATTTCCATGTCTGAGTAGATCCCTTGTTAGGTTCAGGATTCTCCATAGGGTTTTCTCTGAATGCTAGGTTGATTTATTATTAGGATTCAATATCTGAATTAGTTCTTCACCTAGGTTGTTTGCAAAGCTAATTCTGGATTGATCACCTAGAACTTAGATCTTAGGATAATTGATTAGGCGCGAGAGTGCGATTAATTACCTGAATGAATCTAGGGTGAGCAAAATAACTATTCGCAAAAAGATTTGGTTTAGTTGTTTTGTCAACAAAACAAACTCGAAATAAAAGCTGGTTTAGACTTTAGGATTCGCAAAGAGATTTGGAATTCCTAGGATTTAGACTTAGATAATTCTCGCAACGAGAGTTGGTTAATTATACCATAGTGATTTGAGTTCAAGAACCGCGCTAAATCTGAATCCTGTTAATTAGTTTATATGGATTCAGTGATTCCTTGAGAAATACCCTAAACATAGCCTTTCTCCAATTGAATTCACAACCTTTTAATTTACATTCTGTCTTTTAATACTATTGATTGCTTAGCGTGATTCTATCCTATATAATCTATTGTGTGTTTCTGTGAGTCCTTGTGTTCGACCCCTAGCTATACAACGACAACTGCTTTAGTATCTAAATAGGGTATTAATTTGAGCATATCAGATAGCGGCAACCGTAATGACAATGAAGATGAGCGGGAGACCCCTAAATCCGATGGTTATCATGGGGGGAATCTCACTTGAATGATTCAGATTCAGATTCTCTTGAAAATGCCATAGCTGAAGATTCTGAATAGACATAATCTTATCAGGAATCAGTCCCTCCCCTAAGAAGAAGTGAAAGATTGAAGTCTGGGCCTGAGAATTGGAAAAACACAAGATTGTATTACAATAACTAGGTTGTATCTCATCCTAGTCAAGGGTATTGCTATGTTGCTCATCTCCCACAAGAACACCAAGCCTTTCTCTCCAAGATTGATACACCGGGAATTAACTCCGGCGTTGAGTTTTACCCTTTATATCTAAGCCGTAAGTGCACATCACACAAAGTAGTATTTAGGGATCAAATCCACAGGGATAGACGTTGTCGATTTCCAACGAGTTCTAACTTATGTCTAGGCGTAAAATATATTTTGGGTTTTGTTACGGTCATATATATGGAATCTAAACTAAACTAAGAAGGGCAGTAGCTAACAAATTATTTTATCAGGGTTGTGAATCAATTAAACGAAGCGTTGGGCAATCGGGAATTTTCTAGGGTTTATGGCCGATTTTTACAAGGAAATTTCTGGATTTCTAAAGCGACTTTTGTCGACTTTGAGTTCTTGAACTTGGAACATGGACGCTGCGTGTAGTCTATTCCCGTAATCCTACACAACTACTCAATTCGGTACTCGGACGGTAACTTTCGTCTCGGCCCGCGCAAGTAGTGAATGATACTCTCAAATGTCGTTTACGCCCACAATTCCTCCATAAGTATATTTTTAAAATCTTACGACAGCTTTGCTCATCTACCCTAGGTCAAGCGATTATATACAGCACTGTCGTGGCTCTAAAATGCCTAATATCAGTTGCTAAGACGGTTAGTCAATCAACGCATTAACAACAAGGATCGAAAGAAGAACCCTAATCGGTATCCTAGACTAAAAACCTAATAAGAATCGAACCATAAATTCCCCTTGAAACCCCTTTCACCCAACAAGGAGATTACTCAGCCATAGCTGAGGTAATCATGTTCAATAAATCAAATAAAAACAGTAAGGAAAAAGGTATGAAAAAAGCTTCTCTATCGAAGAACACGAATCGAGAATCCTTTGCTTCAAAACAAAGAAAACAAGTGCAAAAGTCACAAGAGCTTCGCTTATGCTTTCAAGGGTAATAAGAATATAACGTCCCTGTCTAAGAGGCATAAAATAAGTACTTATAGAGCTAATCTTCGTTTAGGGTTTGGTGTGAAATGACGGTGTTGGCCTCGGTGAAGAAACGAGTCGATTTGGTCGCGCAGGGTCCTGGCCGCGGGTGGGGGCCTTCTGGGAGTGGAAAAACGCCTCTTGGCCGTGGGTGGAGACTCTCCAGGAGTGGCAAAATGCCTCCTGGCCGCAGCTCCAGCTCCTTCAGGCGCGGCGGGCTTCTCCTCGAGGCAGCTTTATCTGCCTTGAGTGCTTCGGGCATATATAAGGATCCAATCCAATTGCATTTGAAAGCTAGTTGTCTCTACTTTGTTTTGTCGAAATTTGGGGATGATCATAAGGTGAAAAGGACTCCATTAGCTGCAACACTTCTTGACAGTCTAAGTTTATCCAAAAACGTACTTTTGCTCCGAAATGCACTCTTTTATTCTGAGTTACGTGAAACGTCTTTCAAATCTCTAAAATATGAAAATCACTTGAAAACCTTTGAAAACGGAGTTAAAACACCTGCAAAAGAATATGAAAGTGATCCATAAAAATGGTCAAAAACCGGTGTTATCAACTCCCCCATACTTATATCTTTGTTTGTCCTCAAACAAAACAGAAATCTAAACTCGGAAAGAGGTTCTCGAAAATATAGGAACTAACAAAATTTTCAGTGACCGTCCTTCTAAACCATAACCCACGTAATGCATCAATCGGGCTTAGTTTAGAAAATTCTCACCAAAGTACTACAACGCTAATCCACGATATTCGTCTTGTGAAAGTCTAACTACATAGATCCTAAATTTCAGTCAAATAGCTCTTAACATTCATTAACGATTGCGTGATTCTTACCAAAAATATTAGACAAGACAATCGATGCTAGGCATTTAAGGGAAATTTACACGTGAGGCTAAAAGTGTTTCGGGTTACCGTATTTTCTTCGGAGGATGCTAGATATTATGCAAAACAGCAAGATAGGATTGAGCTGTTGCTGCAAAACTCCTCCTTCGTTGGGACTCTTCTCCCTTTGACAGAACTTTTATGTCGTTCCCCCGGACTTAGATTTTCTCCGGGTAATGATTCGAACAGCTTCTTACTCCTCACATATTGAAACAAAGTCGCCTTGGTAAAAATATAGACTACTCTAAGACTCTTAGGCTTTTATTTCCTTTTCTTTCTGTTTTTTTTTAGAAAGGGGAAACGCCTCTGAAGGGGAGCCTTAGAGATTATGAAAATGACTAGTTACAAACCATTTCCAAGGCTAGCTTGATTTGTCAATACCTCCACAACCGAATCCGTCTAGTCTCTCGTCTTCTTGAGTGACTGAAAAACTGTGTCGTTCCTCCCTCTCCGGTGGTTTTGCACATATCAGCACATAAGACAACAAGAGAGTTGCATGAGGTTGGAACAAAGGTTAAGTTTCGGGTGGGATACCTGATACAAGATATTTTGGTATCTCTAGAGTCAATTCTATAAATGAAATTGTAGCATAAGAGGTTATCGAACCTTATCGGGAATATTCTAATCACTAAGAATGCAAGGAACAATTGCAAGTTAAGCTAAACAAGTGTGTTATGATTAAGTAACCAAATTAAGGCGAATAAGCAACTAAGCAAGATGTAAATCAATAATCAAAAGCGAATCTAGAGATGGGGTTATCGATTTAAGATGATCCAAGTTCAATTCATGATGTTCATTTACTCAAATAAGCTAATCCCTAGGCATAAGATCATAAACTTAACTAATTCTCTTTCAAGCAATTAATCACTATGCTAATCACCTAACCCATTAACAAACTATCATTTGTGGATCATTGATTAGAAAGCATTAAGTTTCAATCAACAAGATCAACCAAAAATACACCCTAGACAACAATTATCATAGGCTAGGAATGTAAATCTCTTGTTTAATTCATCAAGGCATTTCATCAAACACTTGGTGTGCATGAAATGTCTTATGATCTAAACCTACTTTTTCAAGGTAGATTTAGCCTTAAGAACATTAAACAAGAAAGGATATAAGAAGATCTAACCCCTAAACACCATGAATCAAGCCTAGGAACATACCCCATCTCTAAACCCTAAAAGACTACTCAAGACCCATCAAGAACACCTCAAAATCGATTTGGATAAGAGATGAATTCATGGATGGGTGATGGAGAATCAAGATAAAAAGAAGATAGATAGAAGATATTGATGGAAACAAATACTAAATTACATAAACAAAGAGGATCTCTCTTACAAATCTCAAGTTCTCCCTCAAAGGTGAGGGTTTTAGACTTAAAAAAAATCTTAGCAAATAAAATTAGGTTTTTAGAGTATTTATAATAAAAAGAGAAGGGAACCGGGTCAACCAAGAACAAACCGGGTTTTTACCCGGACATTTTTGGGTCGGAATCGATCCCGACTTGTTTGCGTCCGGGACAAGAGGCCGGGATGTTATGTTTGTTGCCGAGAGGTTGAGTGCCGGTTAGTTTCTGGCCGGGATGAGGGGGACCGGGATGAGGGACCTTCGGTGAGGGAAGTGATCCCGGGGAAGATCAGCCTGGGACAAGAGACCGGGATATCCCCTGCCCGAGGGAAATCTTCGTGCCAGCTCTGACGGATTTCTTGTGCCGGGTTGCTTTTGACCGGGACGGTGCTAAGGGAGAAATCGTCGAGGCTTGTGTGCCGGGTTCCTTCAAGCCGGGATGATGGGTCGGGATATCTCCTGCCCGAGGGATGCTCTTGTGCCGGCATAGGGATTTCTTTGTTCCGGCTAGCTCTTGACCGGGACGATGCTGAATATCTGTTGCCGAGAGATTTGGTGACGGGTTGCTTCAGGCCGGGACGAGAGGCCGGTGCTGAGGGAGATCTCCGGGGGAGAAGTATATCCGAGTTTTCACGTTTCCAACCGTCTCTTCAAGATCCCGAGCTAAGTGCGAACTTCTCCAAAGTATCTGAAAGCCTCCAATGTACCTAATAAGGACTCCAAAACATGCAAGACTCTCTAGGACATATCATGAGACTCCTAAGCTCTAATTTGGACAAAACAATTAAGAAAAATCTATGAAACCATATGCATATGAGATGAAACTTATGCTAAATGAATGCATGAAAGGGACAAAATATGGGAATATCAACTCCCCCAAACTTACTTCTTTGCTTGTTCTCAAGCAAAAGCATCAGTAAAAGAGTTCAAGTCCAAGTGCAAGCTCTAAGGTACGATCAAACATGTCTACTCAAATGGGGCTAGCCATGTCCATCCTAACGTGGATCAAGCTTAAGCTTCAACCTACACAAGCCTTCCTATCATCCAATCCTTTGACATTCAATTAGCGGTTTCTAGTGGATCATGTTCATGCAATGCAAATAAACTCATTTGGCTAAGGATACGGTTTTGAGACAAAGATGATCTCAATGCATGAGGCGGTTTCAGAACAAGGGATCTCTCATTGAAGGAACGGACTTTGGCAAAATGCTAAGGGTGAAAAGCAACTGATGCATACAAGGTTAGACTTCCATCTACCCAATGCCCCAATACAAATTCGACCCTAATTCTAAACCAATTCTAGCTACCCTTCACAAGGCGTTTTTGCCTTCTTAACCCACATCTCTTCATCATCTTTCTTTTTCATAAGTACTTAGGGGATTTCTTCTTCAACCAATCGCTTGGCTTCCTTTACTTTCTTTGGCTTAGCTCCTCTTTTGGATTCTTTAGTCTCTCTCATTTTTCTTCATAACTTGCTTTTAGCCATTTTGGCTTTTTCTTTTTTTTCAAAACTAGAGACTATTTTTTCAACACTTTAGAGCTAAACCACATATATTCTTGCCAACCATTACAAACTTATTGCTTCCCCTAGTCATTCTCCCATATCTCTTTATTTCTTTCCTCTTTTCTAATCCCAAAAAACCTTCTTTTTCTTCTTTCCTTGTCGCTCTAGACCTAACACTTTTTGCTAAGTCCATTCAAAAATAAGGCCTCACAACGCTCACTAAACATGTAGGCTTGAAAGAAGGTTGAGTTTTGGGTGGGGTAAACCATTCCAAAGGTCGGAATTGGCTACTTGGGCCATCAAGAGTGGTAAAAAGGGATAAAATGACCCAAGTATGTTTGCAGAACCCATGAGTCCATTATGCAATGCATGAACACGATATTTGATGCATTGCATAATTGACTCATGGGTTCCGCGTACATACTTGAGTCATCTTATCCATTAAGGTTCTCACTTAATTCAAATCGAAACTTGCTTTGGCTAAGACCTAAGTAATGAGACATGAGATCAAAACATGGTTCGACTTTGATTTCACACACAAGATCTAGAGCATAGGACTTAAACACTTAAAACGACACTTTCCAAGGAGAAGTCATTCTAGTTCCGTATGCACATGCAATGCATTATTTACATGCTATGCATCTAGACTCAATCCTACATGAAATGTTCAAAAAATTCCAAAATTTATTGAAAATGCATGAGACTCAAAATGCAAAACTCAAAATAAGATAAAACGAATGACATTAGATACAGTCCCTCCTCCAAACTTAAATCGCACCGTCTCGGTGTGAAATAAATCAAAGGAAGAGACCCAAAAATAACGAAATAAAATGCAAAACTTAAGTAAAATAAAAACGATTTACAAGGTTTTGGAGTGATACCTCAAAAGCTTCCGGATGGGGAAGAAGACCCCATCGAGTATGAAGGATTGCTAGAGCATGGAGACGGTATCGTAATTGTCTTTCTCTTGGCCGCTTTTACCGCGTAGGAGGATGGAACATACTCGTTGTCATGAATCACCAATTCTCCTCCATGTAGTTGAGGACGTTGGTTCGACGATGTAGAGCATTCTCCAATCTCCTCTTGTTCCACCGTGCTCGGCTCTCCTTGGTCGTGAGAGGAGCTAGCCTCTCCTTTCTTTCACGTGAGCTCTCTAACCATGCCCTTCAAGTCCTTGACCGCCTTTACCAACTTACGGATTCTCCTATCTTGCCACTTGCACCAACGTTGAAGTAACCTTGTTTGGTGGTTGGCATGTCTAGTGGCAATGTCCGACATCTTCCCATCGTAAGGATCAAAGCAATACCTCTCACTCCCATACGTTGGTCGAGTGGGAACCGAGTGTGCATCTTCATCTTCTTCATCACCTTGGTCGTTGGAGTGATCATCTTCTTCCCTTGGCACTTTCTTCGCCTTTGGTTTTCCTCGGCGGATTATCTCTAGTGGTGGGTCGGTTGCCGGGTTGTAGAAGTGAACATTGTAGAAGTGAACATAGAAGTAGATCTCTTTCCTTCCTTTGAGTGTGGTGAGAGGAGCGTTAGGCAAAAGGATTTTGACTGTGTTGGTTTTGGTGAGGTTTAGGTTGTAGGCGAAAGTCTTGCCTATCTTTCCTTTGAAGAACTTGGTTCTTGAGAGATAGACCTCATCTATAAACTCCATGTTCTTAGTCTCATCCACCAACGTAATCCCCTTAGCCTTGAGGATTGAAGTCACCAAACCGCCAATGAAGATTCTAGGGTCCTTGCTCCTTGTAGTGAGAGCCCAATCTTTGTAGCCAATTAAGTGGTTCACTAGAATGGCGGCTAGGCACGGGCGTGCACTCTCTCCAATGAAAAGCCGCTTGTCTTGAGGTTTGTCAAGAAACGGTGTCAAGCCCAAAGCAAGCAACTCCATATCTTCTTCCGAAACCGTTCCAAACTCTTTATTGGCAAAGAAGGTGTGAGCAAGGATCTTATGGGCATATCGAATGGCGGGGTGGCGGATGCTTGTGCCCTTGATGTTCCCGGGACTATATTCTCCCATACCAATGACTTTCCACAAGTAAGTCAAGTCGTTCTTCCCATAGTGAAACTTGAAACCTGTTTTGGTTCCTTCTTCTTTGAATCCAAAGACTTGGCTCACTTCATGGAATGTCATTTTGTATGCTTCTCTTCACACCTTAAACTCAATGAAACTGTGGCCATCATCTTCATTGGCGTCTTTATCCCCTCGTTCATAGAACATAGCTTCCAATGATGCAAGAAATTGGCAAGCTTGGTCTTTATGAGAGAGGTTATCCACATCAAAGATTCCACCAAAACCCATGTTGGTGAAAATCGATTTCACATCCTCAAGGAAGCCCATCTTCTCAAGTACAATCTTATCCGGGTATTTTGTCTCCTCGAATTTCACCTCCTTGAGCTTCTTGGCATACTCACTCTTGGCTTAGGCTTGCGGACTTTCTTCTTCTTTTTCACTTACCCCATGGCTTCCACATTGTCTCCCTCGTCATTAGAAAGAATCTTCTTTTTCCTCTTCCCTGTACCTTTAGCTCTTACCGTTAGTGCTAACTCTCTTCTTTTAGTCGGTGGACCTTTCTCTTTGATTGGGTCACTTGTTCTTCCCATGGTACCTACATTGTCTCAAGGAATGTATAAGTTTCAAGAAACCAAGATACAACCTTTGGCATTACCAACCAAAGGCAAACATGAGACAAAGAGGATAATGCTCAATTTGCAAAAAGGCATTCAATTTCTCATTTGCAAGAGTGAGTATGCCCATTAAGTGACTACAAGAACCCAATCAAATCTCAAAGTTTGAAACTTTTGGGCACAAACACCAAAAATCAAGTTCCTGGCCTCAAAATCCAAAATTCCTCAAATGCATGACAAATTAGCACATGAGCTACACACTCTAACTATTTTCGAGCCTAATCCCAAGGTTTTTATGCAAGTGGAAACACTACCCAAATAAATTCATGAAATTTTCCCTTATGAACATGTTCTTGAATTTTCATGAAATATATGAGTGAAATACCTTGTGGATGAAAGCTGTAAATGGAAAAGGTGTTGGTAGATCCAGAAATAGGATGAAAAATCCGGACTTTATCAACTTGAATCACAATTTTTGGTTAAGAATTAAGAAAGTTATGAGGTTTTGAAAATTGAGAGAGAAATGTGTGGTCATGGCCACGAAAATGAGGGAGAATAAGACTTACCTGGCGGTCCATTTGATAATAGATCCAATCTAAGGACCGTTGGACGAAGCTTTGGACTGATGGTCCAAAACCATCCCGGGCAAGACACATCCGGCATACAGGGACGGTATTGAGGGAAAAACCATCCCGGGGGAAACTCTTCCGGTATACGCGTCCGGTATCGAGGGAAAATTTTCTTCCCGGGGAGATTCCCATCCCGGGCAACATGGAGCCGGGACACAACAGCCGGGATTCTCCCTGCTCTCGGCAAATTCACATCCCGAGCAACATCAAACCGGGACATGGGGCCGGGATTGGGGGAACATTTCTTCCTGGAGGGAAATTTTCACACCGGGCAACTTCAAACCTGGACACGGGGCCGGGATTCTCCCTGCTCTTGGCAAAATCTCATCCCGTGCAACTTCAAAATGGGATAAGGGGCCGAGATTGGCAGAGAAATTTATTCCCGAGAAATACAAGGGCACACTATCGTTTTCCCTCGGCTATCGTTTTGCCTCGGACACCAAGTTCCCTAATAACAATTAACAAAAATATTAAAAAGAACTAACAAAGATCGAAAAACGCATAAAAAGAAATATATACAATGATAAGCTTGGGGTGTCTCCCAAGAGCACTTTGTTTAACGTCTCTATGTTCGACGTTTGTTACCGTCCTCAAGCTAGAGGGACCGAGCCTCCCTCTTCGATGATTTGGTTTGCTCGGTAGAGTTTAAGCCTTTGGCCATTTGTAATGAAATCTTGGCCGCTTTTGTTCGCAAGAACCACGGCCCCATACGGTCTCACTTCTTTGATCTCAAACGGTCCGGACCATCTCGACTTGAGCTTCCCGGGAAAAAGCTTTAACCAGGAGTTGAACAATAGCACTAAGTATCCAACCTTGAAGTCTTTACGCAAGATCTTCTTGTCATGGAACGCATTGGTCCGTTCCTTGTAGATCCTCGAGCTCTCATAGGCCTCAAGCATAGTCTCTTCTAACTCTTGAAGTTGAATTAATCTCTTCTCTTGTGCGGTCTTGATGTCGAAGTTAAGAAGCTTCACCGCCCATAGAGCCTTATATTCCAACTCAACCGGTAGATGGCATGACTTCCCATAAAGCAAGTTGAATGGTGTGGTCCCAAGAGGCATCTTAAAGGCGGTTCGGCATGCCCATAAAGCATCATCTAACTTGTTGGCCCAGTCCTTTCTTGAACTCCCAACCGTCTTTTCTAGTATTACCTTGATTTGTCGGTTGGATACTTCTACTTGGCTACTCGTTTGAGGATGGTAAGGTGTTGCTATATTATGCTTCACATCATGCTTCTTAAGTAGACCTTCAAACACCTTATTGATGAAGTGACTACCTCCATCACTAATGACCACCCTTGGAACTCCGAACCTTGGGAAGATAACGGACTTGAATAGTTTTAGGACGACCTTAGCATCGTTGGTCAGGCTTACAATGGCTTCCACCAATTTAGAGACGTAATCAATCGCCACAAATATGTATTGGTTACCATATGATGACAGGAAAGGTCCCATAAAATCGATGCCCCATACGTCAAACATCTCCACCTCAAAGATCGGGTTTTGGGGCATTTCATCTCTCCTCCCAATATTCCCTTTCCTTTGGCACGCATCACATGTGGAGACAAAGAGGTGTGCATCCTTGAATAATGAAGGCCACCTTTGTAGCCGTTTTGTAGGAGGCATGATGACCACCGTAGCTTAACCCGTGACAATGGAGTAAGATTCCTTAGACTTCTTCTTCCGCAACACATCTTCTATACAAGCCATCCGAGCATAGTTTATACAAGAACAGCTCGTCCCAATTGTATCTTGTCACGTCATGGAAGAACTTCTTCTTCTTGTACCCGTCCAAGGGCGGTTCCTTCCCGCACTCTAAGTAGTTCACTAGATCCGCAAACCATGGTAGTTTCTCGTCTTGTAACCCATTAGCACTCTCTAGTCCTCGCACGGCTTCAACCCCTTTCTTCAAGACACCAACAACCATGAGACTCTCCTCGGGGAGCTTATCATCAATTGGGACAAGGCCCTCTATCCTCATTCTAGACAAGTGATCCGCGACCCCATTTTCTATCCCCTTCTTATCAACTATCTCCAAGTCAAACTCTTGTAGAAGCAAGATCCAATGGAGCAGTCTTGGCTTTGTGTCTTTCTTGGCATGAATGTACCTCAAAGCCGCGTGATCGGTGTAGACAATCACCTTTGATCCCACAACATAAGACCTAAATTTCTCCATTGCAAAAACCACCACTAGTAACTCCTTCTCTGTGGTAGCATACCGAGTTTGAGCATCATCCAAAGTCCTACTTGCATAGTAGATGACGTTGGTCTTCTTGTCTTTTCTTTGACCTAAGACCGCACCAACCGCGTAATCACTAGCATCGAACATGATCTCGAAAGGAATATCCCAATCCGGTGCTTGTACAATGGGAGCACTAACCAATGCCTTCTTGATCTCTAGAAACGCTACCATACACTCCTCATCAAATACGAACTCAACCTCCTTGCAAAGTAGCATTGTGAGAGGCCTTGTGATTTTCGAGAAGTCTTTGATGTACCTTCGGTAGAAACCCGCATGACCCAAGAAAGACCGGATGTCCTTGACCGACTTAGGCGGTTCCAAGCTAACCATCACCTCTATCTTGGCCTTGTCTACCTCAATCCCTTTCTCGGAGATCTTATGCCCAAGCACGATGCCTTCACGTACCATGAAATGGCACTTCTCCCAATTGAGCACCAAGTTTGCTTCTTCGCATCGTTGCAAGACCCTACAAAGATTAGATAAGCAAACACCAAAAGAAGACCCATACACGGAGAAGTCGTCCATAAAGAGTTCTACCATGTCTTCAATAAGATCAGAGAAAATGGACATCATACAACGTTGGAATGTCGCTAGTGCATTAAACAACCCGAACAGCATCCTTCGATATGCGAAGGTACCAGAAAGGCAAGTGAAAGTTGTTTTCTCTTGGTCATTCGGATATATGGGTATTTGAAAGAAACCCGAATAACCGTCTAGGAAACAATGAAATGGATGATTAGCTAGACGTTCAAGCATTTGATCTATGAAAGGTAACGGGAAGTGATCCTTACGAGTAGATGAATTTAACTTCCTATAGTTGATATATCATGGTTTTTACCCCTTTTAAGCCATGATATAAGTCCGTTTTATAGAGTCTTTCTAGTATTTTGGAGTCTTTTAGAGTTTTTTACATGTTTTAGCACGTTTGGAGCATAATTGGAGATATTGGAGCTTTCTGGAGCATTTTGGAGCAAAGCAGAAGCTCGTGTAGCTGAGTACCCGATTTGAAGCCTCTGTATCGATCGATACTGACTAGTATCGGTCGATACTCACTGCAGCAAGACACAAGTCGCGACTTTTAAGAAGAGTTGAGGAATTGCAAAATTGCCCATAAGACTTTATTATTTACAAGAAGGCCCAGAACGTGTTTAGTAGTATTTATTTAGGTTTTACAGCCACTTTGGTGGCTACACTTTCATTACGCTTTATTTTACTTGGATTTTGAGAGAGAGCTTTGTGAGGGAGACAAGTCTGAAACTCTGTTCGTCCGAGAGAAGATTTCGAACTCTCTTGTTACTCTTTTCGTACTGTTTATTTTAATGATTTATTTAGTTATGTTGATTGTTTCATTCTCCATGTCTGAGTAGATCCATCTTAGGTTTAGGGCTTTCTCATATGGATTTCTCTTATTGCTGGTAATTGATTAGTTAGGATTCACCATCTGAATTAATTATTCACCATAGGTTGTTCTCAAAGCTAATTCTGGATTGATCAACTAGAACTTAGATCTTAGGTTAATCAATTAGTCACGACAGTGCAATTGAGAAATCTGATAGAACCTAGGGTGAGCAAATTGATTATTCGCAAAGAGATTTGGTTTAATTGATTTGTGAACATATCAAACTCGGTATTAAGGCTGATTTACTCTTAGGAATTTGCAAAGAGATTTGGGATTCTGAAGTTTAGATTTAGATAATTCTCGCAACGACACTTGGTTAATTATAGCTTAGTGATTTGAGTTCAAAAACCGAACTAAATCTTAATCATGACTGATTGGTTATATGCATTCATTGATTTCCTGATAAATACCCTAGGCCTATATTCTCTCCATCGATTTTACAACTCTTTTACTGTTTACTGCTTTTTGTTTCATCTGAATTGCTTAGCTTGATTCGATACTATTCGGTCTATTGTGTGATTTTCTTGAGTCTTTGTGTTCGACCCCTACTTTACTACAACTACTGTTTTAGTACTTTTAGGGTATTAATTTGAGCATATCAAATTTGGCGCCGTTGCCGGGGACTCTAAATATCGCCATTAGATTTTAGCTATCGAGTTTCGACTAAGTTAGTCGGTATCGATCGATACTACCCCGTGTCGGTCGATACTCGTCGATACTCCTCGTTTTCTTTTGTTGATATCGATCGACACCACCCAGTGTCGGTCGATACTCAACGTATTTTTTTTGGTTACTTACGTGCCTTGCCTAGTGTTTTTCAGGTGCATGCCCACTCGCAAAACCAAGAGAAACAAGAGTACTCAGCTAGTAAATCTTTCCAACAAGGGGCTAGCAAATTTGGAACGCACAAACCGGAAAACAAAGAAGCCAGCAGAGATGAACAATCCAGTGGTATTGTTTCGTGATGATGATGGAGCTTTGAGAGACAAAGAGGGTCAATTGTGCAATGAGAGAGGGCAACGACTTGATGAAGCTCGAAACGTCATTGTCACTGCAGCTGTTGCGAATGTTGCGGTTGATCGTGGTAGAACACTTGGTGAGCACAACAGACTTGATCAGTTCTATGCCAATCGAGCTGCAATCCGCATCCCAACTTTTGAGAGGAATGACTATGAGCTGAAACCTGCATACTACGCTCTTGTGAGTCAGCATCCTTTCCATGGTCTATCTCATGAACACCCTATGGATCATATCGAGAGGTTCGAGGATTTGGTCACTAGTATGAAGTACAATGGAGTGCCCAATGAGTTCCTTTTCTGCAAGCTTTTTCCATACTCTCTTAGTGGGGATGCAGCTTATTGGCTGAAGCGGATGTCTCCTGGTTCGCTAACTACATGGGATGAGACGAAGAATGCGTTCCTAAATAATTTCTATGATCATGCGAGATCTGAAGAGCTCAGGAACAAGATTTCTCAGTTTTCTCAAGGTCTGACTGAGGCATTCAAGGCTGCTTGGATTAGATTCAGATCATATCAGAGGGACTGTCCACATCACGGGTTCACCAATGTTCTGTTGTTGGGTCTTTTCTTTAGAGGGATTGATTGGAGGTACCAGATGGCTTTGGACGCTGCGAGCAATGGAAATTTCAACACCAGATATCCTGAGGACGCTTATGTGCTGATTGAGAACGTAGCATCTAGCAATAGTACCAAGAATGCATACATGGAGCGCAAGAAACAAGCTGGTAGCATGGAAGGTTCGCAGATTGCTGAGGTTCAAGCCAAGTTAGATTCTATGCACAATCTATTGATGGAAAGACGATGAAGGTAGTCCACTTTTCTGCTGAGGATGAAGTGGAAGGTGTTAACTACGTTGGTGGTTCTGATTTTCAGGGTCAGCGATTTGGGTACAACACCAACCGAAACTTAACCAACAATGCTCAGCAAAGAGGGTACCAATCCCAACCACCCAAAGCTCATGAAAGCAAGGTTGAATCTATGCTCTAATAGTTGGTTCAAGGGCAGGAGAAGATGACAGTGAACTTCAATGGTAAGATAGATGCTATGTACAAAGATCTGAGTGGAAGCATAGATGCGATCTTGATACAAGGATTTTGCAATCCAAGGAGGTATCAATACCCTCTAACCGATGTAGTAAGAGGTTATCAAATCCAATATTGGGAATTAGTCCTAAACACTAAGAATGCAAGGCACTAAATGAGTTAAGCTAATAAAAGGGATTTTTGATTAAGTATCAAGTTCAAACTAGTAATAAGAAACTAAGTAAGATGTAAAATCAATAAGCAAAGCGAATCCTAAGATGGGGTAATCGATATTAGGCAACCAAATCATGATCCAAGGCATTCATTCACACAAACAAGCTATCCCTAGGTTAATGATCTCTAATCTTGATTAGTCCTCTTTCAAGGCACTAATCACTATGTTAATTATCAAATTCATTAGCAAACTCTCATTTGTGAATTATCAATCAACATGCATTGAGAATATAAACTAGATCAACCAAAAATATGCCTTAGACAACTATTCTCATAGGCTAAGAACAAAAATCATTTGAATAATTGATCAAGGCATTTCATCATACACTTGGTGTGCATGAAATGCCTATGATCTAAATCCACTCTCTCAAGCTAGATTTAGCAATAAAAACATTAAACAAAGAAGGATAATAGATAATCTAATCCTAAACACCTTAGATCATGCCTTGAATCCCCTAAATCTACCCCATCTCAAGATCCTAAAATGACTACTCAAGACCCATGAAGAACACCCCAAAATCGATTTGGATAGGGGATGAATTCATGGATGGATCTTGAATAATCAACAAGAAAAGGGGATAAGAAGAAGAGATTCAATAAAAACAAGACTTAATTGCATAAAAAGTAGAAGATCCTCTCTTACAAACCAAGAACTCTCTCAAAGGGAAAAGGGTTTCTTAGACCAAAGAAAAGCATCCTTCTAAAATTAGGTTTAGATGGGTTTTTATATGAAAAGTGGGTGACAGGGTCAACATCGCTCCATTGCATCGCTCGGTGACGTCGGTTGCTGGTCGATGCTAAGGCTTTTTCTCCCCTGATGCTACATCGCTCGGTTGCATCGCTCGGTGACGTCGATGTGAACGTCCTGAAGCTTGAACATCGCTCCGTTGCATAGCTCGGTGGTCGCTGGGAGCTGGATCGATGCTAAGGCCCTTTTTCCCCTGATGCTACATCGCTCGGTTGCATCGCTCGGTGACGTCGATGTGAACGTCTCCAAAGCTCCCAAACGTTTTAGCTTCTCGGCCAGACGGACACGCTTTGGTAAATCTGCAATAACTCCCGAAATATATGTCCGATTGTTTTTAATCCAACTCCTGTGTAAAGCTGATTCACTCCTCTACAGGTTTCGTGAAGACAATTTGAGTTGATTCGGATCAGAGCGCCTTCGTTAAGATACATCTTTGAGACCCATCGGAAGAGCTTTGCACTCGACTTAGGTCCCAATCTCCAAACTTGTCCAATTGCCTCCAATCACCTAGGAAATGCTCCAAAACATGCAAGAATGTACAAGACCTTATGCAAAATGTCCTAATCCCTAATTTAAGACCTAAATGCAAGAATGATATGCTCAAATTAATACCCTAAATAGTACTAAAGCAGTTGTCGTAGTATAGTTAGGGATCGAATCCACAAAGAATCAAGGAAACACACAATAGATTCTAGATGCTGAATTATGCTAATTGATCAATGGTATTGAAAGCAATTACGTAAATTAAAAGTGTTGTAAATCAATGGAGGAAAAATAGTCCCAGGGTGTTTCTCAGGAAATCAATGAATGCAGACTAACTAACTAACAGGATTCAGATTACGCACGGTTCTTGAACTCAAATCACTAAAGTATAGCTAACCAACTGTCGTTGCGAAAGCTATCTAAATCTAAACTTCAGAATCCCAAATCTCTTTGCAAATTCCTAAGAATAAATCAGCTTTAATATCAGGTTTGATATGTTCACAAATCAATTAAACCAAATCTCTTTGCGGATAATCAATTTGCTCACCTAGGTTCTATCATGTAATTAATCGCACTCTCGTGCCTAATCAATTAACCTAATATCTAAGTTCCAAATTCGTCAACCTAGAATTAGCTTTGAGAACAACCTAAGGTGAAGAACTAATTCAGATACTGAATCCTAAACAAATAATTAACCTAGTATTCAAAGAAATCCTTTATGAGAAAAACCTAAACCTAAAGTGGATCTACTCAGACATGGATAATGAAACAATCAACATAACTGAATAAATCATCAATAAAATAGAAAGAGTAACAAGAGGTTTTGATATCTGATCTCGGACGAAGGGAGATTCAGACTTGTCTCTCTCAAACCAAAGTAAAATAAAGCATAGCCATTAAAGTGGCTGAAAAACCTAATTATATAGCTAAAACACGTTCTGGGCCTTCTTGTAAATATTAAAGTCTTCTGGGCCAATTCTGAAAATCTTCAACTCTTCAATAAGTCGCGATCCTTCTGTTTCCTCGACGGGTATCGATCGATACTAGGCAGTATCGATCGATACTCAGGTGATTTTGATGTCTCAGCTACACGGATCTTCTGCTTCGCTCCAAGATGATCCAGAAAGCTCCAATATCTCCAATTATGCTCCAAAAGTGCTATAACCTGTAAATGACTCTAAAACACTATGAAATAGTAGAAAGACTCTATAAAACGGACTTATATCATTGCCTAAACAGGGTAAAAACCATGATATATCAACTCCCCCATACTTAGCCTTTGTTTACCCTCAAGCAAATAGAAGCCTAAACCAGAGAAAGAGGTTTGAAAACGTAGAGATTCACCCGTTCATTAACCATCGAAATGACCCTCTTTCCAAGTACCCAAGTGTCACCTAACCAGTTTTCGATCTAACCACCATGTACTTCTCCGTAGACATTCGCAACTTTTCCAGACTCCACACATTATCCCACAGCATTGTTCAAATAAAGCCTTCATCGCCAGATTCATCGCTGCAGCCAATGTTCAAGAACCTTCTAGATTCTTTACCAAACAATATCATGACAAGGAACCACCCTTTTTCACACTTTTTGTATCAATTTCTCTCCCCCAGACTTATTTCTTATAATGTTTCTAGCATTTACATATTAAGGGATTGAAACGCGAATATTGATGGTGTTAGCCACCGAATCCCTGGTTCTTCGCACAAAAGTAATCAAAGGTGTTGGCGAATAATGGTATCATAGGAAATTTTCCTAACCTCGCTTTCCCCTTTGTGTGATCATCTCCTCTGAAGTAGAATAATGGGATCCTTGGAAACTTTCCTAGCCCTCTACTTAGAAGAAAATCATTTCATCTTTTAATGCATCTTATCAACTTGTAACAGGGAGAGAAATACCATTATTTTAAACACATGGGTTCCTTTGTCAGATATGAATGATGAATCAAGCTATGTAAACACTAACCACATCGATGAAGTGTGACTTATTGGCTCAGGCTTCAGAAGAACTCTGCCGGAGACATGGATGTTATCTAGTGAATTGGTCAGTCCTTGGATTTTTCATTAGTCGATCTAGAACTTATCTTGCAACACTGTGCACTCAAAAACAAAATCAAATCAATAGGTTCAAGCATATGATCATCATCTCCAACAAGTTTTGACTCAATAAAAACAATTTTGACTCAATAAAAAGATTGACTCTAAGAAAAACAAACACAATGTCAGCAGACACCTCCCCCAGACTTGAACAACACTGTCCCCAGTGTTATTTAGCCTAGAGTCAGTGAAAGAAAACAAAAGAACAGAACAAAATTGGAAAAAACAAGAAGTTACCTTGTTGGAATATTGAGTATCGACCGACACACAGCCTAGTATCGATCGATACTAGGCTTAAGTCGACACAAGAGATGTCATTGCCCGCAGGGTATAGACCGATACCAATAGGGTATCGATCGATACCCTGGCGATTTCGTGATTGCCAGTTGATATATCATGGTTTTTATCCGTTTTAGGTCATGATATAAGTCCGTTTTATAGAGTCTTTATTCTATTTCGTAGTGTTTTAGAGTCTTTTACAGGTTCTAGCACGTTTGGAGATATTGAAGCTTTCTGGAGGATTCTGGAACAAAGCAGAAGATCCGTGTAGCTGAGAAATCAAAATCACCTGAGTATCGATCGATACTGCCTAGTATCTATTGTGTACTTGTTTTTGTTTACATCCTTTGATTTAGCGTATTTTGGATCTATATAATCTATTGTGTGATATCTTGAGTTCTTGTGTTCGACCCCTGATTTACTGCAGCAACTGCTTTAGTACTATTTAAGGTATTAATTTGAGCATATCAAATTTGGCGCCGTTGCCGGGGACTCAATTCGCCATTAGATTTTAGCTAAGAAATTCGTCTAAATTGCCCGAGTATCGATCGATACCCTTCAGTATCGGTCGATACCCGACGTATATTGTTTTTGTTTTCTGGTGTATGCCTAATATCGAAACCAGAAGCAACAAGAACACCCCGCTAGTTGATCTATCACTGGAACAGCTAGCACTTGTGGAACGCACAAACAGGAAAGCAAAGAAATCAGCTAAGATGAACAACAATCAGTTGGTTCGTGATGCAGCTGGTGCTTACAGAGACCAAGAGGGTCGGTTGTGCAATGATCAAGGACAACGTCTGGATGGAGAGGAGATCGTCATGCCACCTGCTCCTGTTGTCGCTGCGAATGTCGCTGGGAACGCGAGGAATGATGTGGTTAATCGTGGAAGAACGATTGGTGAGTACAACAGGCATGATCAGTTTTTCGCCAATCGTTCAGCGATTCGTCCTCCTGCGTTTGAGAGGAATGACTTTGAGCTGAAACCTACATCCTACACTCTTGTGGGACAGCATCTCTTTCATGGTCTTCCTCATGAACATCCGATGGATCGTGTGGAGAAGTTCGAGGACTTGGTCACATGCATCAAGAGCAATGGAGTGTCCTACAACTATCTCTTTTGCAAGCTCTTCCCCTACTCTCTAGGTGGAGATGCGACTTATTGGCAGAGACATCTACCTCCTGGATCGCTGACTAGTTGGGAGGAGACTAAGAAGGCCTTCCTGATTAACTTCTACGATGATGCATGATCTGAGGATCTGAGGAATAAAATCTCCCAATTTTCTCAAGGACCTACTGAGGCGTTCAAGGCTGCTTGGACAAGATTCAGATCCTATCAGAGAGACTGTCCACATCATGGATACTCTGATGTGCAGTTGTTGGGTATCTTCTTCAGAGGGATAGATTGGAGGTATCAGATGGCTTTGGATGCTTCAAGCAATGGTAATTTCAACACTAGGTATCCCGAGGACGCTTATGTGTTTATTGAGAATTTTGCATCTAGCAGTAGCACCAAGAGTGCAGATTTCGAGCGTAAGAAGCTGGTTGGTAATCATGATGGGTCGCAGATCGCTGAAGTTAAGGCTCAGCTGGATTCTATGCACAGTCTTCTGCTGGGAAAGACAACAAAAGCCGTTCACTTTGCTGAAGATGTTGAGGTGTTTAACGAGGGTGAAGCAGAAGGTGGCAACTACATCGGTGGTTCTGGTTTTCAGGGACAGAGGAACCAATTCAACAACAATCGAAGCTTCAACAACAATTTCCAGCAAGGAGGATTCATCCAGAAACCTTCCCAGAACAGTGGCTACACCAGGAACTATGGGAGTTCTTCTTACGAGCATGTGCCTGCTAAAACGTCAGAAAGCAAGATCGAGACTATGCTTGAAACGCTCGTTGAAGGACAGCAGCAAATCACAGTGACCTTCAATGGTAAGATGGACGCCATGTACAAAGATCTAAGTGGAAGGATCGATGCTCTTGGTATTCATCAGATGCAGTTGGAAACTCAAGTAGCACAGACTTCAGAGAGTTTGAAAAGACAGGAAGGTTTTCTTCCAGGGAGAACTGAAAATCCAAGAGCACACGTCAATGCGATCATCTCAAGTGCAGAAAATTTCGAAGATGATTTCGAAATCGCCAAGGCATCGATCGATACTCCCTTGTATCGATCGATGCCAGCTCAGACACATGCTCGAATGGATACAAGAACCCGTGTATCAATCGATACCCCATTGGTATCGGTCGATACTGAGGCGATCTCTGAGGATACACCTGAGATGTCAACAGTGGTTCTTAAAGAAGTTGCGGAACGAGTCTATATACCGAGGATACTTTATCCCAAAGCTGCCCAGAGCTGCTGGGAAGACTAAGAAGTAGGTAGAGGACGCCAGATGCCAGGCTATGCTGGATGAGCTTATTGTGGAGCTTCCCCTTGATGATTATAAATCTGTCAAGGATGATTCAACAGCAAGAGTATCGATCGATACCCTACCTGGTATCGATCGATACCCCTCGCAGGACGAGCCATAAACTGTGGAAACACTGGAGTTGATCAAAGAAACAGTTCCCAAGCCCAAGAAGCTGAATCCTGTTCCTAAACACCTCAGAGTTCCCATTTCTCCAAAGCAGCTGCGTGGCTTTGAGAAGATGGTACGAAGGATTTCCCGTGAATCATTTTTTGAAGAAGCTCTAGAACACCATCCTCTGCTAAGTCACTTCAAAGATTGCAGAGAAACTGAGAAAGAGATTAAGGCACTCTTCATTAAGGCTAGAGGCGCACCACCTCCACTGAGACAGCTGGCCCAAAGAGAAGATCAAGGGAAATTTGCGGTTCCATGCTCTATCTCTGGAGTTGACTTCAAAGAGTCTCTCGTTGACTCAGGACATAGTGTCAATGTCATCTCAAGGGCAATTGCAGAGCGGTGGGGGGATGATATTCGATCACCAGAGGCATCTATAACATTCGCGAACGACTCCACCTCGCTTCCACACGGTACTATCCATGGTTTGCAGGTCAAAGTAAGAGATTGTCTGGTGCCGACCGATTTTTAGGTTGTGGAGATGAGTGCGATATCTCGTATGCCTATACTCCTGGGACGACCATTTATGGCTACTGTTGGCGCAATCATAGACACGCCTAATAAGAGAATCTCTTTCTCTTACATTGACGGAGGGGTCTATTATGATGTCATTCCTCCTAGGAGTGCTCCCACACGTGTTTCTACCATCGAGGTTGTTACAGAAAAGTCGCTGGCAGTTGATCTTTTAGAAGAGCCTCCTGATGAGCCTACTGTCGCAGACATTTCGGCTGAACCGCTCAGCATTCCCAAGGAAGTTGTCAAGAAGGCCAAGCGCATAAGAGTCGAGAATCCCCATGTGACTTTGATCCCTCAGAATTGTGATGGAGATTCGATTGAGTACAAGGTGAAGTGCACAGGAGCCTCGAAGCCATTCTCTAAGGCTAGAATTCTTCTTACTTCGGAGCTGAAAGAGAAAGGAAAGGAGTTCGTGGAAGCCATGTTGAGCAGAACTCTGAAGCTAGCAATGTCGAGTTGTGGAGCCTGTTTTGGTGCAAGCTCCCATTCTTATCCTGCCTGAAGGGCGTTACAGTCAAGCTACTGACTTTAAACAAGTACTTGGTGGGAGGCAACCCACTGGTGAGTCTTTTATTTTTGTATTTTTTTTCGTTTTTGTGTCTTGAATCAGATTAGAGCAAACAAGGAGAAACTGAACTGGCAATCACGAAATCACCAGGGTATCGATCGATACCCTGTTGGTATCGTTCGATACTCAATATTCCAGCAAGGTAACTTCTTGTTTTTCCAAATTTTGTTCTGTTCTTTTGTTTTCTTTCACTGACTCTAGGCTAAATAACACTGGGGACAGTGTTGTTCAAGTCTGGGGGAGGTGTCTGCTGACATTATGTTTGTTTTTTCTTAGAGTCAGTCGTTTTATTGAGTCAAAACTGTTTTTATTGAGTCAAAACTTGTTGGAGGTGATGATCATGTGCTTTAACCTATTGATTTTATTTTATTTTTGAGTGCACAGTGTTACAAGATCAGTTCTATATCGACTAATGAAAAATCCAAAGAATGACCAGTTGACAAGAAAACATCCATGTTTCCAGCAGAGTTCTTCTAACACCTGAGCCAACTTTTGCACTTCATCGATGTGGCTAGTGTTCATAGAGCTTGATTCATCATTCATATCTGACAAAGGAACCCATGTGTTTAAAACAAATGGTATTTCTCTCCCTGTTACAAGTTGATAAGTGCATAAAAGATGAAATGATTTTCTTCTGACTAGAGGGCTAGGAAAGTTTCCAAGGATCCCATTATTCTACTTCAGAGGAGATGATCACACAAAGGTGAAAGCGAGGTTAGGAAAATTTTCTGTGACACCATTATTTGCCTACACCTTTGATTACTTATGAGGGAAGAACCGGAGATTCGGTGGCTAACACCATCAATACTCGGATCTCAAACCTTAATATGTAAATGCAAGGAACATAATAAGAAATAAGTCTGGGGGAGAGAAATAATACCAAAAAGTGTGAAAAGGGGTGGTTCCTTGTCATGATATCATATGGTAAAGAGTCTAGAAGGTTCTTGAACATTGGGTGCAGCGATGAAACTGGCGATGAGGGTTTTACTTAAACAATGCTACGGGATAATGTGTGGAGTCTGAAAAAACTATGAATGTCTACAGAGAAGTACATGGTGGTTAGATCAAAAGCTGATTAGGTGACATTTGGGTACTTAGAAAGAGGGTCATTTCGATGGTTTATGAACAGGTGAGTCTCCGCGTTTTCAAACCTCTTTCTCTGATTTAGGCTTCTATTTGCTTGAGGGCAAGCAAATGCTAAGTCTGGGGGAGTTGATATATCATGGTTTTTACACGTTTTAGGCCATAATATAAGTCCGTTTTATAGAGTCTTTATTCTATTTCGTAGTGTTTTAGAGTCTTTTACAGGTTCTAGCACGTTCGGAGATATTGGAGCTTTCTAAAGCATTCTGTAGCAAAGCAGAAGATCCGTGTATCTGAGACATCAAAATCACATGAGTATCGATCGATACTGCCTAGTATCGATCGATACCCGTCGAGGAAACAGAAGGATCGCGACTTATTGAAGAGTTGAAGAATTGTAGAATTGGCCCAGAAGTCTTTAATAATTACAAGAAGCCCCAATTCGTGTTTTAGGTTATTTATAGGGATTTTACAGCCACTTTTATGGCTATGCATTATTTTACTTTGGTTTGAGAGAGACAAGTCTGAATCTCCCTTCGTCCGAGATCAGATCTCAAAACCTCTTGTTACTCTTTCTATTTTATTGATGATTTATTCAGTTACGTTGATTGTTTCATTGTCCATGTCTGAGTAGATCCATGCGTAATCTGATTTGAGTTCATTGTCCTTTCATTCGCAACGAGAGGTTGTTAGCTATACTTTAGTGATTTGAGTTCAAGAACCGTGCGTAATCTGAATCCTCTTAGTTAGTTAGTCTGCATTCATTGATTTCCTGAGAAACACCCTGGGCCTATTTTTCCTCCATTGATTTACAACACTTTTAATTTCTGCACTGCTTTCAATTTCATCCTATTTGCTTAGCTTGATTTGACATTATACAATCTATTGAGTGATCTCCGTGAGTCTTTGTGGTTCGACCCCTAACTATATTACAACTACTGCTTTAGGTATGTTAGGGTATTAATTTGAGCATATCACCATTTCAGTTTCTCCTTGTTTGCTCCAATCTGATTCAAGACACAAAAATGAAAAAATACAAAAATAAAAGACTCACCAGTGGGTTGCCTCCCACCAAGCGCTTGTTTAATGTCAATAGCTTGACTGTAACGCCCTTCAGGCTAGATAATAGTGAGAGCTTGCACCAAAACAGACTCCACAACTTGATATTGCTAGCTTCAGAGTTTTGCTCAACATGCCTTCCACAAACTCCTGTCCTTTCTCTTTCAACTCCGAAGTAAGAAGAATTATAGCCTTAGAGAATGGCTTCGAAGCTCCTTTGCACTTGACCTTATACTCAATCGAATTCCCATCACTCTTCTGAGGGATTAAAGTGACATGGGGATTCTTGACTTTTTTGCTCTTGGATTTCTTCTTCTTTGTTGCCTTAGCCTTCTTGACAACTTCCTTGGGAATGCTGGGTGGTTCAGATGAAATGTCTGCGACAGTAGGCTCATCAGGAGGCTCTTCCAAAATATCAATTGCTAGCGACTCTCCTGTGATAACCTCGATGCTAGAGACACGTGTGGGAGTACTCCTAGGGGGAATTACATCATAATATAACCCTCCATCAATGTAAGAGAAAGAGATTCTCTTATTAGGCGTGTCTATGATCGCGCCAGCAGTAGCCATAAACGGTCATCCCATGAGCAAAGGCACACGAGATATCGCACTCATCTCCATAACCAGAAAATCAGGAGGCACCAGACAGTCTCCTACTTTGACCAGCAAACCATGGATAGTACCGTGTGGAAGCGAGGTTGAGTCGTTCGCGAATGTGATAGATACCTTTGAAGATCGAATATCAGTGCCCAACCGTTCTGCAATTGCCCTTGAAATGACATTGACACTAGCCCCTGAGTCAACGAGAGACTCTTTGAAATCAACTCCAGAGATAGAGCATGGAACCACGAATTTCCCTGGATCTTCCCTTTGGGTCAACTGTTGATATATCATGGTTTTTACCCTATTTAAGCCATGATATAAGTTCTTTTTATAGAGTCTTTATAGTATTTTAGAGTCTTTTAGAGTCTTTTCCAGGTCATAGCACGTTGGGAACATTATTGGAGATATTGGAGCTTTCTGGAGCATTTGGAGCAAAGCAGAAGTTCGTGTTGCTGAGAACCCGATATGAAGCCTTGGTATCGATCGATACTGGCTAGTATCGATCGATACCCATCGCAGCAAGACACGACCCACGAGTTTTCCAAGACTTGAAGAATTGCAAAAGTGCCCAGAAGTCTTTAATAATTACAAGAAGCCCCAATTCGTGTTTTAGGTTATTTATAGGGATTTTACAGCCACTTTTATGGGTGTGCTTTATTTTCTATGCTTTATTTTACTTTGGTTTGAGAGAGACAAGTCTGAATCTCCCTTTGTCCGAGATCAGATCTCAAAACCTCTTGTTACTCTGATTATTTTATTGATGATTTATTCAGTTATGTTGATTGTTTCATTCTCCATGTCTGAGTAGATCCACTTTAGGTTTAGGGTTTTCTCTGAATGCTAGGTTGATTAGTTTATAAGGATTCACCATCTGAATTATTCTTTGCCTTAGGTTGTGTTCAAAGCTAATTCTAGGTTGACGAATCTGGAACTTAGATCTTAGGATAATTGATTAGGCACGACAGTGCGATTAATTACCTGATAGAACCTTAGGTGAGCAAATTGATTATTCGCAAAGAGATTTGGTTTAATTGATTTGTAAACATATCAAACTTGAAATTAAGGGTGATTTTTTCTTAGGGATTTGCAAAGAAATTTGGGATTCTGAAGTTTAGATTTAGATAGTCCTCGCAACGACAGTTGGTTGATTATACTTTAGTGATTTGAGTTATAGAACCGTGCGTAACCTGAATCATGTTAGTTAGTTAGTCTGCATTCATTGATTTCCTGAGAAACACCCTGGGCCTATTTTTCCTCCAATTATTTACAACACTTTTAATTTCTGCACTGCTTTCAATTTCATCCTATTTGCTTAGCTTGATTTGACACTATACAATCTATTGAGTGATCTCCGTGAGTCTTTGTGGTTCGACCCCTAACTATATTACAACTACTGCTTTAGTACTGTTAGGGTATTAATTTGAGCATATCACCATTTCAGTTTCTCCTTGTTTGCTCCAATCTGATTCAAGACACAAAAACGAAAAAAAATACAAAAATAAAAGACTCACCAGTGGGTTGCCTCCCACCAAGCGCTTGTTTAATGTCAATAGCTTGACTGTAACGCCCTTCAGGCTGGATAAGAGTGAGAGCTTGCACCAAAACAGGCTCCACAACTTGACATTGCTAGCTTCAGAGTTTTGTTCAACATGCCTTCCACAAACTCCTGTCCTTTCTCTTTCAGCTCCGAAGTAAGAAGAATTCTAGCCTTAGAGAATGGCTTCGAAGCTCCTTTGCACTTGACCTTATACTCAATCGAATTCCCATCACTCTTCTGAGGGATTAAAGTGACATGGGGATTCTTGACTTTTTTGCTCTTGGCTTTCTTCTTCTTTGTTGTCTTAGCCTTCTTGACAACTTCATTGGGAATGCTGGGCGGTTCAGATGAAATGTCTGCGACAGTAGGCTCATCAGGAGGCTCTTCCAAAATATCAATTGCTAGCGACTCTCCTGTGATAACCTCGATGCTAGAGACACGTGTGGGAGTACTCCTAGGGGGAATTACATCATAATATACCCCTCCATCAATGTAAGAGAAAGAGATTCTCTTATTAGGCGTGTCTATGATCGCGCCAGCAGTAGCCATAAACGATCGTCCTAGGAGCAAAGGCACACGAGATATCGCACTCATCTCCATAACCAGAAAATCAGTATGCACCAGACAGTCTCCTACTTTGACCAGCAAACCATGGATAGTACCGTGTGGAAGCGAGGTGGAGTCGTTCGCGAATGTGATAGATACCTTTGAAGATCGAATATCAGTGCCCAACCGTTCTGCAATTGCCCTTGAAATGACATTGACACTAGCCCCTGAGTCAACGAGAGACTCTTTGAAATCAACTCCAGAGATAGAGCATGGAACCACGAATTTCCCTGGATCTTCCCTTTGGGTCAAATGTTGATATATCATGGTTTTTACCCTATTTAAGCCATGATATAAGTTCTTTTTATAGAGTCTTTATAGTATTTTAGAGTCTTTTAGAGTCTTTTCCAGGTCATAACACTTTGGGAACATTATTGGAGATATTGGAGCTTTCTGGAGCATTTGGAGCAAAGCAGAAGTTCGTGTTGCTGAGAACCCGATATGAAGCCTTGGTATCGATCGATACTGGCTAGTATCGATCGATACCCATCGCAGCAAGACACGACCCACGAGTTTTCCAAGACTTGAAGAATTGCAAAAGTGCCCAGAAGTCTTTAATAATTACAAGAAGCCCCAATTCGTGTTTTAGGTTATATATAGGGATTTTACAGCCACTTTTATGGGTGTGCTTTATTTTCTATGCTTTATTTTACTTTGGTTTGAGAGAGACAAGTCTGAATCTCCCTTTGTCCGAGATCAGATCTCAAAACCTCTTGTTACTCTGATTATTTTATTGATGATTTATTCAGTTATGTTGATTGTTTCATTCTCCATGTCTGAGTAGATCCACTTTAGGTTTAGGGTTTTCTCTGAATGCTAGGTTGATTAGTTTATAAGGATTCACCATCTGAATTATTCTTTGCCTTAGGTTGTGTTCAAAGCTAATTCTAGGTTGACGAATCTGGAACTTAGATCTTAGGATAATTGATTAGGCACGACAGTGCGATTAATTACCTGATAGAACCTTAGGTGAGCAAATTGATTATTCGCAAAGAGATTTGGTTTAATTGATTTGTAAACATATCAAACTTGAAATTAAGGGTGATTTTTTCTTAGGGATTTGCAAAGAAATTTGGGATTCTGAAGTTTAGATTTAGATAGTCCTCGCAACGACAGTTGGTTGATTATACTTTAGTGATTTGAGTTATAGAACCGTGCGTAACCTGAATCATGTTAGTTAGTTAGTCTGCATTCATTGATTTCCTGAGAAACACCCTGGGCCTATTTTTCCTCCAATTATTTACAACACTTTTAATTTCTGCACTGCTTTCAATTTCATCCTATTTGCTTAGCTTGATTTGACACTATACAATTTATTGAGTGATCTCCGTGAGTCTTTGTGGTTCGACCCCTAACTATATTACAACTACTGCTTTAGTACTGTTAGGGTATTAATTTGAGCATATCACCATTTCAGTTTCTCCTTGTTTGCTCCAATCTGATTCAAGACACAAAAACGAAAAAAAATACAAAAATAAAAGACTCACCAGTGGGTTGCCTCCCACCAAGCGCTTGTTTAATGTCAATAGCTTGACTGTAACGCCCTTCAGGCTGGATAAGAGTGAGAGCTTGCACCAAAACAGGCTCCACAACTTGACATTGCTAGCTTCAGAGTTTTGTTCAACATGCCTTCCACAAACTCCTGTCCTTTCTCTTTCAGCTCTGAAGTAAGAAGAATTCTAGCCTTAGAGAATGGCTTCGAAGCTCCTTTGCACTTGACCTTATACTCAATCGAATTCCCATCACTCTTCTGAGGGATTAAAGTGACATGGGGATTCTTGACTTTTTTGCTCTTGGCTTTCTTCTTCTTTGTTGTCTTAGCCTTCTTGACAACTTCATTGGGAATGCTGGGCGGTTCAGATGAAATGTCTGCGACAGTAGGCTCATCAGGAGGCTCTTCCAAAATATCAATTGCTAGCGACTCTCCTGTGATAACCTCGATGCTAGAGACACGTGTGGGAGTACTCCTAGGGGGAATTACATCATAATATACCCCTCCATCAATGTAAGAGAAAGAGATTCTCTTATTAGGCGTGTCTATGATCGCGCCAGCAGTAGCCATAAACGATCGTCCCAGGAGCAAAGGCACACGAGATATCGCACTCATCTCCATAACCTGAAAATCAGTAGGCATCAGACAGTCTCCTACTTTGACCAGCAAACCATGGATAGTACCGTGTGGAAGCGAGGTGGAGTCGTTCGCGAATGTGATAGATACCTTTGAAGATCGAATATCAGTGCCCAACCGTTCTGCAATTGCCCTTGAAATGACATTGACACTAGCCCCTGAGTCAACGAGAGACTCTTTGAAATCAACTCCAGAGATAGAGCATGGAACCACGAATTTCCCTGGATCTTCCCTTTGGGTCAAATGTTGATATATCATGGTTTTTACCCTATTTAAGCCATGATATAAGTTCTTTTTATAGAGTCTTTATAGTATTTTAGAGTCTTTTAGAGTCTTTTCCAGGTCATAGCACTTTGGGAACATTATTGGAGATATTGGAGCTTTCTGGAGCATTTGGAGCAAAGCAGAAGTTCGTGTTGCTGAGAACCCGATATGAAGCCTTGGTATCGATCGATACCCATTGCAGCAAGACACGACCCACGACTTTTCCAAGACTTGAAGAATTGCAAAAGTGCCCAGAAGTCTTTAATAATTACAAGAAGCCCCAATTCGTGTTTTAGGTTATTTATAGGGATTTTACAGCCACTTTTATGGGTGTGCTTTATTTTCTATGCTTTATTTTACTTTGGTTTGAGAGACACAAGTCTGAATCTCCCTTTGTCCGAGATCAGATCTCAAAACCTCTTGTTACTCTGATTATTTTATTGATGATTTATTCAGTTATGTTGATTGTTTCATTCTCCATGTCTGAGTAGATCCACTTTAGGTTTATGGTTTTCTCTGAATGCTAGGTTGATTAGTTTATTAGGATTCACCATCTGAATTATTCTTCGCCTTAGGTTGTGTTCAAAGCTAATTCTAGGTTGACGAATCTGAAACTTAGATCTTAGGATAATTGATTAGGCACGACAGTGCGATTAATTACCTGATAGAACCTTAGGTGAGCAAATTGATTATTCGCAAAGAGATTTGGTTTAATTGATTTGTGAACATATCAAACTTGAAATTAAGGCTGATTTTTTCTTAGGGATTTGCAAAGAAATTTGGGATTCTGAAGTTTAGATTTAGATAGTCCTCGCAACGACAGTTGGTTGATTATACTTTAGTGATTTGAGTTCTAGAACCGTGCGTAACCCGAACCCTGATAAGTTAGTTTATTTTGCATTCATTGATTTCCTGAGAAATATCCCTGAACTTATCTTTTTCCCACCGAATACAACTCGTTTACTACTTTCTGCTTTCTGTTAAACCTGAATTGCTTAGCTTAGCTCGATACTATACAATTTATTGTGTGGTTTCTGTGAGTCCTTGTGTTCGACCCCTAACTATATTACAACTACTGCTTTAGTACTGTTAGGGTATTAATTTGAGCATATATTTCTCCTATTGAATTTACAACTCGTTACTATTTACTGTTTTTGTTTCATCCTATTTGCTTAGCTTGATTTGACGCTATACAATCTATTGTGTGACTTTCTCTGAGTCTTTGTCGTTCAACCCCTAACAATATTACAACTGCTGCTTTAGTACTGTTAGGGTATTAATTTGAGCATATCAAATTTGGCGCCGTTGCCGGGTACTCAATTTCGCCTTTAGATTTTAGCTGTCGAGTTTTGACTAAGTTCGTCGGTATCGATCGATACTCACTAGTATCGGTCGACACTCAGGCGATTCTTTTGTTGATATCGATCGACACCACTTGGTATCGATCGATACTCAACGTATTTTTTTGGTTACTTATGTGCCTTGTCTAGTGTTTTGTTTTCAGGTGTATGCATGTTCATGAAATCAGAAGAAACAAGAGCACTCCGCTAGTCAATCTACCGTTAGAGAAGCTAGCACGTTTAGAACGCACAAACATAAATACAAAGCAGACATCAGGGATGAACAACCCAGTAGTTTTAAGAGCTGATGAAGCTGGAGTCTTGAGAGACCAAGAGGGTCATGTGTGCAATGAGGGAGGGCAGCGACTTGATGAAGCTGGAAACTTCGTTGTCCCTGCTGCTGTTATTGAGATTGTCGCGCTAGCTGGGCGCGCCAACGTTGGGAATGCTGCAGGTGATCGAGTTAGGACACTTGGCGAGCACAACAGACCTGATCAGTTCTATGCCAATCGATCTGCGATTCGCATCCCAACTTTTCAGAGGAACGATTTCGAGCTGAAGCCTGCGTACTATGCTCTCGTGAGTCAGAACCCTTTCCATGGTTTACCTCATGAGCATCCCATGGATCACATCGAAAGGTTCGAGGATTTGGTCACTGGTATGAAGTACAATGGAGTGCCCAACGAGTTCCTATTCTGCAAACTTTTCCCATATTCTCTTAGTGGGGATGCTGCTTATTGGCTGAAGCAGTTGGCTCCTGGTTCGTTAACTACATTTGATGAGACGAAGAATACATTCCTGTGCAATTTCTACGATGATGCGAGATCCGAAGAGCTCAGGAACAAAATCTCCCAATTTTCTCAAGGTCCAACAGAGGCACTCAAAGCAGCTTGGATTCGTTTCAAGTCATATCAGAGGGATTGTCCTCACCATGGGTTCAATCAGGTTCAGCTGCTGGGTACTTTCTACAGAGGAATCGATTGGAGGTACCAGATGGCTTTGGATACTGCGAGTAATTTAAACTTCAACCCCAGGTATCCAGATGATGCGATTGTGCTGATTGAGAACTTGGCGTCTAGCAATAGCACCAAGAATGCTGATTTCGAGCGGAAGAAACAGGCTGGAGGAATTGATGGATCGCAGATTGCTGCAGTTCAAGCCAAGCTGGATATTTTGATTGGGAAATCGAAGAAGACTGTACACTTTGCTGATGGAGTCGATAATATCGGTGGAGATGAAATGGAGGATTGTAACTACGTTGGTGGTTCTGGATTTCAGGGTCAGCAATTTGGATACAACAACAACCGAAACTTCAGCAACAACACTCGCAATTACGGAAATTATTTGTACCAGCCCATCTCTCCAAAGTCTACGGATAATAAGATGGAATCCATGCTTGAGCAGATTCTTCAGGGACAGCAAAAACTGAAAGTAGATTTCAATGGGAAGATTGACCATCTGTACACTGATCTCAATGGGAAGATTGGCCACCTGAATGGGAAGATTGAAGCTGTCAACCTTTCTTAGAGGAATCTGGAAACTCAGGTTGCTCAGACCGCATCAGTTGTGTAGAGGCAGGAAGGCTTTCTTCCGGGGATAACTAAAAATCCAAGAGCACATGTCAATGCAATCACCATAGGAAGTGCTAAAAAAGCCACTGCAGTGGTAGAAAAAGGATTTGATGCAGGAATTTTTGATGATGCTGATGAAGATGACGATTGGGATTCTGAAATCGCCAAGGCATCGATCGATACCCCCAAGTGTCGATCGATGCCAGTTAGAATTCTGAAACGGGATACTTCCAAAACCCGTGTATGGATCGATACCCCATTGGTATCGGTCGATACTCAGGTGATTTCTGAGGAGACACCTGAGATTTCGACTATGGTGCCTAAGGTAGTTGCAGAACGAGTGTATATACCTAGGATACCTTATCATATGCCTCGTATTATGACAAGGAAGGCATTGGAAGATGCCAGATGCAAGGCTTTGTTGGATAAATCAGTTGTGGAGCTTCCTTTTGATGATGATAAATATGCCAGAGATGATTTAAGAGCGAGATTATCGATCGATACCCTCCCTAGTATCGATCGATACCCCTCGCAGAACGAGCCAGAAGTTGTGAAAACACCTGAGGTGAACGGAGAAAGAGTTCGCAAGCCCAAGAAGTTGAATCCTATTCCTAAACACCTCAGAGATCCTATCACTCCAAAGCAGTTGCGTGGCTTTGAGAAGAGGGTACAAAGGATTCCCCACTCGTTCACTTTTGAAGAAGCTCTAGAGGGCTGGCCTCTGCTAAGTCACTTTAAAGATTGCAGAGAGAATGAGGAAGAGATCAAGACACTCTTTATTAAGGCCAGAGGTACACCTCCACTGAGACAGTTGACTAAGAGGGAATACCCAGGGATCTTCTCAGTTCCATGCTCTATCTCCAGAGATGAATTCAAAGAGTCTCTCGTTGACTCAGGAGTCTGCGTCAATGTCATGTCCAGGGAAATTGCAGAGAGACTGGGAGCTGATATTCAACCTCCAAAGATATCTATCACGTTCACGAACGATTCCACCTCTCTTCCATATGGGGCAATCGCTGATTTGATGATCACAATAGGAGATTGCATGGTTCCTACTGATTTTCAGGTTGTAGAGATGAATGCAATATCTCGTACGCAGTTGATTCTCGGAAGACCGTTCATGGCTACGGTTGGTGCCATTATGGACACACCCAGCAAGCATATCTCGTTCTCATACATTGACAAGGAGGTGTACTACAAAGCCAACCCTAGAGGAACTCCCACACGTATCTTTTGCATAGATTCTATAATAGGAGCGACATTGGTACAAGATCTTTTGGAAGAACCTCCTGACAAGCCAACTGTCATAGACGATTCAGTTGAACTGACCAGCATCCCCAAGAAAGTTGTCAAGGAGGCTAAGGCAACAAAGAAGAAGGCCAAGAACAAAATGGTCGAGAATCCCCATGTCACTTTGATACCTCAGAAGTGATGGAGACTCGATTGAGTACAAGGTGAAGTGCAAAGGAGCCTCGAAACCATTTTTTAAGGTTAGAGTACTTCTCACTTCGGAGCTGAAAGAAAAAGGACATGAGTTTGTGGATGACATGTTGAGCACAACTCTGAAGCTAGCAATGTCAAGTTGTGGAGCATGTTTTGGTGCAAGCTCTCACTCTTATCCAGCCTGAAGGGCGTTAGAGTCAAGCTATTGACGTTAAACGAGCACTTGGTGGGAGGCAACCCACTGGTGAGTCTATATATATAAGTATTTTCTTTTTATTTTTCGTTTTGTGTCAGGATAAACAAGGAGCAAACTCGAAATCGTCTGAGTGTCGATCGATACCCTTCAGTATCGATCGATACCCTACGCGATTGAGAAAGGTTCATGTCGATTTAAGTCTGGTATCGATCGATACCAGGCTGTGTGTCGATCGATACTCAATGTTCAAGCAAGGTAACTTCTTGTTTTTCCCAATTTTGTTCTCTTTCACTGACTCTAGGCTAGATAACACTGGGACAGTGTTGTTCAAGTCTGGGGGAAGTGTCTGCTGACATTGTTTTTGTTTTTCTTAGAGTCAGTCGTTTTATCGAGTGAAAACTTGTTGGAGATAATGATCATGTGCTTGAACCTATTGATTTGATTTTGTTTTTGAGTGCACAGTGTTGCAAGTTCAGTTCTAGATCGACTAATAAAAAATCCAAGGACTGACCAGTTGACTAGAAAACATCCATGTCTCCAGCAGAGTTTTTCTGAAGCCTGAGCCAAATTTTGCACTTCATCGATGTGGTTAGTGTTCATAGAGCTTGATTCAACATTCATATCTGACAAAGGAACCCATATGTTTAAGATAATGGTATTTCTCTCCCTGTTACAAGTAATAAGATGCATTTAAAGATGAAATGATTTTCTTCTGAGTAGAGGGCTAGGAAAGTTTCCAAGGATCTCATTATTCTACTTAAGAGGAGATTATCACACAAAGGTGAAAGCGAGGTTAGGAAAATTTCCTGTGATACCATTATTCGCCTACACCTTTGATTACATTTGAGGGAAGAACCGGGGATTCGGTGGCTAACACCATCAATACTCGCTTTTCAAACCTTAATATGTAAATGCTAGAAACATAATAAGAAATAAGTCTGGGGGAGAGAAATAATACCAAAAAGTGTGAAAAAGGGTGGTTCTTTGTCATGATATTGTATGGTAAAGAATCTAGAAGGTTCTTGAACATTGGCTGCAGCGATGAAACTGGCGATGAGGGTTTTACTTGAACAAAGCTGTGGGATAATGTGTGAAGTCTGGAAAAGCTGTGAATGTTTACGGAGAAGAACATGGTGGTTAGATCAAAAGCTGATTATGTGACATTTGGGTACTTGGAAAGAGGGTCATTTCAATGGTTCATGAACAGGTGAGTCTCCGCGTTTTCAAACATCTTTCTCTAATTTAGGCTTCTATTTGCTTGAGGGCAAGAAAAGTCTAAGTCTGGGGGAGTTGATATATCATGGTTTTTACCCTATTTAAGCCATGATATAAGTCCTTTTTATAGAGTCTTTATAGTATTTTGGAGTCTTTTAGAGTCTTTTACAGGTCATAGCACGTTGGGAACATTATTGGAGATATTGGAGCTTTCTGGTGCATTTGGAGCAAAGCTGAAGTTCGTGTTGCTGAGAACCCGATATGAAGCTTTGGTATCGATCGATACTGGCTAGTATCGATCGATACCCATCGCAGCAAGACACGACCCGCGAGTTTTCCAAGACTTGAAGAATTGCAAAAGTGCCCAGAAGTCTTTAATAATTACAAGAAGTCCCAATTCGTGTTTTAGGTTATTTATAGGGGTTTTACAGCCACTTTTATGGGTGTGCTTTATTTTCTATGCTTTATTTTACTTTGGTTTGAGAGAGACAAGTCTGAATCTCCCTTCGTCCGAGATCAGATCTCAAAACCTCTTGTTACTCTGATTATTTTATTGATGATTTATTCAGTTATGTTGATTGTTTCATTTTCCATGTCTGAGTATATCCACTTTAGGTTTAGGGTTTTCTCATAAGGGTTTTCTCTGAATGCTAGGTTGATTAGTTTATTAGGATTCACCATCTGAATTATTTCTTCACCTTAGGTTGTGTTCAAAGCTAATTCTAGGTTGACGAATCTGGAACTTAGATCTTAGGATAATTGATTAGGCACGACAGTGCGATTAATTACCTGATAGAACCTTAGGTGAGCAAATTGATTATTCGCAAAGAGATTTGGTTTAATTGATTTGTGAACATATCAAACCTGATATTAAAGCTGATTTAGACTTTAGGATTCGCAAAGAGATTTGGAATTCCTAGGATTTAGATTTAGATAATTCTCGCAACGACTATTGGTTAATTCTCGCAACGACTATTGAGTTCAAGAACCGCCCTAAATCTGAATCATGTTAGTTAGTTTATCTGCATTCATTGATTTCCTGAGAAAAACCCTGGGCCTATATTTCTCCTTTTGAACTTACAACTCGTTACTGTTTACTGTTTTTGTTTCATCCTATTTGCTTAGCTTGATTTGACGCTATACAATCTATTGTGTGACTTTCTCTGAGTCTTTGTGGTTCGACCCCTAACTATATTACAACTGCTGCTTTAGTACTGTTATGGTATTAATTTGAGCATATCAACTGTCTCAGTGGAGGTGGTGTACCTCTGGCCATAATAAAGAGTGCTTTAATCTCTTCCTCAGTTTCTCTGTAATCTTTGAAGTGACTTAGCAGGGGACGGTGTTCTAGAGCTTCTTCAAAGGTTTATTCATTGGAGATCCTTCGTACCATCTTCTCAAAGCCACGCAGCTGCTTTGGAGAAATGGGATCTCTGAGGTGTTGAGGAATAGGATTCAGCTTCTTGGGCTTGCGAACTCTTTCTTCGATCAACTCAGGTGTTTTCACTGCTTCTTGCTCGATCTGCGAGGGATATCGATCGACACCAGGTAGGGTATCGATCGATACTATTGCAGTTGAATCGTTTCTGGCCGATATATCATCGTCAAAAGGAAGCTTCACATTCTGCTTATCCAGCAAAGCCTTGCATCTAGCGTCCTCCTATTCCTTCCTTGTCATAATGTGAGGCATAGGATAAGGTATCATGGGTATATACACTCGTTCTGCATCTTTTTTAGACACTACAGTTAAAATCTCAGGTGTCTCCTCAGAAATCGCCTCAGTATCGACCGATACCAATGGGGTATCGATCGATACGCGGGTTTTGGAAGTATCCCGTTTCAGAATTGTAACCGGCATCGATCGACACTTGGGGGTATCGATCGATGCCTTGGCGATTTCAGGATCCTCATCGAAATTTTCTGCACTTGAGGAGATCGCATTGACGTGTGCTCTTGGATTTTCAGTTCTCCCTGGAAGAAAACCTTCCTGCCTCTGCACAGCTGATGCGGTCTGAGCGACCTGAGTTTCCAGCTTACTCTGACAAAGGTTGTGATACGAGCTCACGGCCTAAGGTACAAGGCCGGGTGGTCTAGACAATTGGACTAAGGTCGCTCCTTGTCTAGGCCGGGATAGGATGGAGGCGTGGGTGGATTGAGGTGAACCACAATAGGTGCGAAAGCCTACTGATACTTCAAGGGTTCTCTAAACTCGGACTTGCTCACGAGACAAAGAGAGAGACATGTTTTGGAAGAACCAAAAACAATAGCTTTACTATTTTTATTCAATTTCGAGGTGTCTATTATAATTGCTCAAATGAGCTTTTATAGGCTCATAATACAACTAGCTTATGGTCTAAAATATAAAAACATGGAAACAAATAAATCAACAATAAATGGAAATGATTTCTCGGGTTGAATGGAGACGTTGGGGCTGGCCTTGTGCATCCAAATGGTGGGTTAAGGTGAAGCTGGCTCGTGGTCTTGATAAGGCAAGGATAATTGACATCTCAATCAGCATTCAACCCCTTCCAATTAGCATTAAAGCTCTCTCTCTCAATCAGCTTTGAATCTCCTAGCAATCGGAAGTTAATGGCAAGGTGTGAACGAGGCCAATAATGGAAAGTATGATCTCCCTTGTATATGGACGTGATTCCTTGTATTAGCTCTCTCCCATGACTCTTTGATAGGCTTTGAATATCTAGATTAATGAAGAGAGATGCGCTGGTCAAAAGAGTTTGACGAGTTTCCTTAAATGGACAAGAACGGACCCGTCGGATTGATTTGGTGGCATCGGGTGGATCCTGGTTGGTATGGATCTGTTCTCCACGGTTATGGACTCTTAAGAGGCCCACAAATACATGCCAAGGGGCCTCAGGGATGGGCCGCTTCATACTTGGGTTGTGGACTTCATCTTTTGGGCCATACTTGAAATCGGGTGGATCCGGTAGTTTCTCTTCGATTGGGCCTGTTTTTGGGTGAATGTCTTGAGTCTCCACAAGTCTTAGCATTGTTTCCTCTTCATGTGGATATGATGATTTGATGTCCACATCACTCCCTCCTTCTTGAGAAAGTTTTGTCCTCAAAACTAAAACCAGATTTTGCATTTTTTTTTTTGAATATATATATATATATAATTTTTCTTTTTTAAACCGAATTATTAAATCCGAATAAAGAAGAAGAAGAATTTTTTTTTCTTTTTTTGAAAATCTGAAAACAAATCAGAAACAATTGAAAATATATATATATATATATATATATATATTTTTTTTTTTTTTTTTTTAAATTTTGTTTAATGAGAAAAACAAATTAAAACTTCAAGGAAAACAAAGAAAACAATTTTTTTTTTATGGTTTTTTTTTTATTTTTATAAAATCAAAAAACAAAAGAAGAAAACTTTTTTTTTTTTTTTGATAAAAAGATGAAACAAAAACGAAACAGAAATGAAAACGATAGAGGATAGGAGCTTTTAGCTCTCATACCAAAAATGATACGAGCTCACGGCCTAAGGTACAAGGCCGGGTGGTCTAGACAATTGGACTAAGGTCGCTCCTTGTCTAGGCCGGGATAGGATGGAGGCGTGGGTGGATTGAGGTGAACCACAATAGGTGCGAAAGCCTATTGATACTTCAAGGGTTCTCTAAACTCGGACTTGCTCACGAGACAAAGAGAGAGACATGTTTTGGAAGAACCAAAAACAATAGCTTTACTATTTTTATTCAATTTCGAGGTGTCTATTATAATTGCTCAAATGAGCTTTTATAGGCTCATAATACAACTAGCTTATGGTCTAAAATATAAAAACATGGAAACAAATAAATCAACAATAAATGGAAATGATTTCTCGGGTTGAATGGAGACGTTGGGGCTGGCCTTGTGCATCCAAATGGTGGGTTAAGGTGAAGCTGGCTCGTGGTCTTGATAAGGCAAGGATAATTGACATCTCAATCAGCATTCAACCCCTTCCAATTAGCATTAAAGCTCTCTCTCTCAATCAGCTTTGAATCTCCTAGCAATCGGAAGTTAATGGCAAGGTGTGAACGAGGCCAATAATGGAAAGTATGATCTCCCTTGTATATGGACGTGATTCCTTGTATTAGCTCTCTCCCATGACTCTTTGATAGGCTTTGAATATCTAGATTAATGAAGAGAGATGCGCTGGTCAAAAGAGTTTGACGAGTTTCCTTAAATGGACAAGAACGGACCCGTCGGATTGATTTGGTGGCATCGGGTGGATCCTGGTTGGTATGGATCTGTTCTCCACGGTTATGGACTCTTAAGAGGCCCACAAATACATGCCAAGGGGCCTCAGGGATGGGCCGCTTCATACTTGGGTTGTGGGCTTCATCTTTTGGGCCATACTTGAAATCGGGTGGATCCGGTAGTTTCTCTTCGATTGGGCCTGTTTTTGGGTGAATGTCTTGAGTCTCCACAAGTCTTGGCATTGTTTCCTCTTCATGTGGATATGATGATTTGATGTCCACATCAGGTTGACAGCTTCAATCTTCCCATTCAGGTTGTCAATCTTCCCATTGAGATCAGTGTACAGATGGTCAATCTTCCCATTGAAATCCACTTGCAGTTTTTGTTGTCCCTAAAAATCTTCTCAAGCATGGATTCCATCTTATTATCCGTAGACTTTGGAGAGATGGGCTGGTACGAAGAGTTCCCGTGATTGCGAGTGTTGTTGTTGTACCCAAATTGCTGACCCTGAAATCCAGAACCACCAACGTAGTTACAATCTTCCAGTTCATCTCCACCGATATTATTGACTCCATCAGCAAAGTGTACAGCCTTCTTTGACTTCCCAATTAAAATATTCAGCTTGGTTTGAACTGCAGCAATCTGTGACCCACCAATTCCTCCAGCTTGCTTCTTCCGCTCGAAATCAGCATTTTTGGTGCTATTGCTAGATGCTAAGTTCTCAATCAGCACGACTGCATCATCCGGATACCTGCTGTTGAAGTTCCCATTACTCGCAGTATCCAGAGCCATCTGGTACCTCCAATCAATCCCTCTGCAGAAAGTGCCCAGCAGCTGAACCTGATTGAACCCATGGTGCGGACAATCTCTCTGATATGATTTGAAGCGAATCCAAGCAGCCTTAAGTCTCTCTGTTGGACCTTGAGAAAATTGAGAAATTTCGTTCCTGAGCTCTTCGGATCTCGCATCATCATAGAAATTGCACAGGAATGCATTCTTCGTCTCATCCCATGTAGTTAGCGAACTAGGAGCCAACTGCTTCAGCCAATAAGCAGCGTCCCCACTAAGAGAATATGGGAAAAGTTTGTAGAAGAGGAATTCATTGGGCACTCCACTGTACTTCATACCACTGACCAATTCTTCGAACCTCTCGATATGATCCATGGGATGCTCATGAGGTAAACCATGGAAAGGACTCTTACTCACGAGAGCATAGTACGCAGGCTTCAGCTCGAAATTGTTCCTCTGAAAAGTTGGGATGCGAATCGCAGATCGATTGGCATAGAACTGATCAGGTCTGTTGTGCTTGCCAAGTGTCCTAACTCGATCACCTGCAGCATTCCCAACGTTTGCGCACCCAGCTGGCGCGACAATCTCAATAACAGCAGCAGGGACAACGATGTTTCCAGCTTCATCAAGTTGTTGCCCTCCCTCATTGCACACATGACCCTCTTGGTCTCTCAAGACTCCAGCTTCATCAGCAGTTAAAACAACTGGGTTGTTCATCCCTGATGTTTGCTTTGTCTTTTTGTTTGTGCGTTCCACAAGCGCTAGCTGTTCCAGTGTCAGTACAACTAGCTGAGTGCTCTTGTTGCTTCTGGTTTCACGAACATGCATACACCTGAAAACAAAACACTAGACAAGGCACGTTAGTAACCAAAAAAAATACGTTGAGTATCGATCGATACCAAGTGGTGTCGATCGATATCAATAAAAGAATCGCCTGAGTATCGATCGATACCGACGAACTTAGTCGAAACTCGATAGCTAAAATCTAAAGGCGAAATTGAGTCCCCGGCAACGGCGCCAAATTTGATATGCTCAAATTAATACCCTAAATAGTACTAAAGCAGTTGTCGTAGTATAGTTAGGGATCGAATCCACAAAGACTCAAGGAAACACACAATAGATTCTAGATGCTTAATTACTATAAGTGATCAATGGTATTGAAAGCAATTACGTAAATTAAAAGAGTTGTAAATCAATAGAGGAAAAATAGGCACATGGTGTTTCTCAGGAAATCAATGAATGCAGACTAACTAACTAACATGATTCAGATTACGCAAGGTTCTAGAACTCAAATCACTAAAATATAGCTAACCAACCCTCGTTGCGAAAACAATCTAAATCTAAATCCTAGGAATTCCAAATCTCTTTGCGAATCCTAAAGTCTAAATCAGCTTTAATATCAGGTTTTATATGTTCACAAATCAATTAAACCAAATCTCTTTGCGAATAATCAATTTGCTCACCTAGGTTCTATCAGGTAATTAATCGCACTCTCGTGCCTAATCAATTATCCTAAGATCTAAGTTCCAGATTCGTCAACCTAGAATTAGCTTTGAGAACAACCTAAGGTGAAGAACTAATTCAGATAGTAAATCCTAAACAAATAATTAACCTAGCATTCAAAGAAATCTTTTTTGAGAAAACCCTAAACCTAAAGTGGAGAATGAAACAATCAACATAACTGAATAAATCATCAATAAAATAGAAAGAGTAACAAGAGGTCTTGAGATCTGATCTCGGACGAAGGGAGATTCAAACTTGTCTTTCTCAAACCAAAGTAAAATAAAGCATAGCCATTAAAGTGGCTGAAAAACCTAATTATATAGCTAAAACACGTTCTGGGCCTTCTTGTAAATATTAAAGTCTTATGGGCCAATTCTGCAAATCTTCAACTCTTCAATAAGTCGCGATCCTTCTGTTTCCTCAACGGGTATCGATCGATACTAGGCAGTATCAATCGATACTCAGGTGATTTTGATGTCTCAGCTATACGGATCTTCTGCTTCGCTCCAGGATGCTCCAGAAAGCTCCAATATCTCCAATTATGCTCCAAAAGTGCTATAACCTGTAAAGGACTCTAAAACACTACGAAATAGTAGAAAGACTCTATAAAACGGTCTTATATCATGGCCTAAACAGGGTAAAAACCATGATATATCAAAGACAAGACCATGATTATGCATGAAATCTACACAAAACTACACATGAAATGCATGTTAAAACAATGCAATATATGAGTCTATCAATTCCCCCAAACTTAAACATTTGCTTGTCCTCAAGCAAACAAGATCAAGAATGAGAGAAATACAATGCAAGTAGAGCTCGAACCTATAAGAAGCAAAAGAAACAATCGCACTCAACGTCCAAGTTACTAGTTCTAGGATGCACCAAAGTTGTCTACTCAAAAGGAGTTAGCCATTTCCTTCACAACATGCAAAAAAGCCAAACCTCAACCTAGACAAACCATCCTATTCTATAGCCTCTAAACATTGATTATTGGTTTTATCCGTGAATTGTGCTTTTGCAAAATTTAGATGAAACCGCTTGGCTAAAAGACCGGTTATGAGATGAAGGTGATCTCATCAATATGCAAGGGTAAATGAACACAAGGATCTCTCAATGAACGAGCAAACTTTAACAAAATGCTAAAGGTAAAAGGCAACCTATGAATACAAGGAAAAACTCTCGTCTACCCCGAATTCCTAGAGTGTCACTAACCTTAGCCCAATCTAACCCGTTCTTGCCCGATCCTAAGCTACCCTTTTTATCCCAAGGCATTTTGCCTTCTTAGACCCTTACGCTCTTCCTTGCTTTCCTTTTTCGCCTTCTTCCTCATTAGGGGTTTGCTTCTTCATCTTGGTTATGGTTGATGCTCCTTTTTTCTTTCACTTAGCTCTTTCTTTTTCTTCCTTTAGTTATGCCTCTTATTTTCTTTGTAGCTTGGCTTTTTGGCCTTCTTTTCTTCTTTTTTTCTTCTTTTTCTCTTGAGGCTTTTCTTAGTTATTTAGAGCTTGTTGTTAATCACACTTGCACCAACCATACCATTCATTTTGTACTCCACTCTTCATCGTCCTTCCTTCCTTCTGTCATTCCACCATAATCATCAAAGATCAAGCCATTCCCCTAAATATTTCTAAACTTTCCCCATTCTCAAACTTTAAGAACCGCCACCTATCTAACATAGTTCTAGATTAGCTCCTTGATGTTGGAACTAAGTCTACACAAGAGTGCTTCCTTGTCGCCCTAAACCTAACACGTTTTGTCAAGTTCACTCCAAAAAGACCTCACAAGACACACACAAAAGATTAGGGGCTAGAAAGGAGGTAATTGGTATGGTGGGGAAACCAATCCAAAGATGGGATTTGGCTATTTGGACAAGCAAGGGTGGTGAAAAGGAAGAAGAATGTCCAAATATGTATAAGTGATCCACAATTCCATTTAAGTTTGCACAAGCACAATAATTACATGTCAAGTTATGGTTATCTCTTAGATGAGGCTAGATTCAATTCAAGCTTGCTTCAACCAAGGAAAGGCAATGATGCATGTGCTCTAAGAAATGGTTCATCCCTGATTTCAGATTCAACTTCAATGCATCAAACAACTAATAACTTGGGCGTTGAATTAATTGCTAATTAAGCTACTTTCAAGGTTGTCATTACTCCATGCTTATGCAAATGCAAGCTAAAATGCAAACTAGACACCACCTACAAGTGAATATGCAATCCTAAATGTTCTAAAATTTTCAAATTTATTGAAAATGCATGATATGCATGAGACTCAAGTGAAAAAGAGAAGATAAGAGCATATAACACGAGGTCAAATACCGGTCTCTCCCCCGAACTTAAATCACACCGTCCCGGTGTGAAATAAATTCAAAGAAGAGACCTAAAACAAAATATAATATGTTAAGACTTTAAAAGGGAAAGATATACTTACATGGAGGAGTGCTACTATGTGAATGGAGAGCATGGAGGGCTTTTCCTGACATCAAACACCCTTGACACCGTTCCGTGACCTTGCTAACAATCGAAAACCTTGCAACCACTCAACAAAACCATCAATGCCCAAGACACACAAAATTAAACTAGAAAGCAAAAGAATATATACAAGGATAAACATGGGAATGTCTCCCAAGTGCACTTTGTTTTACGTCGCTAAGTTTGACGTTGGTTACCCTTTTAGGCGGGTGAGGGAGGAGTGTGAACACTCCAAGGTGGATCCATGATCTCGAGCTTGAGTACCTTGCTCATTACCTCTTCAAGACCAGCTTCTCCTTTTGCTTTGAGCTCGGGAGTGAGAATTGCCTTGGTCGAGGCAAAGGGCTTGGTTCGGCCTTTGCACTTGATCTTGTACTCAATCACTCCATCTTTGTGCTTCCATGGAGTGAGAGTCATCATGAAAGGCTCGGTCCTAAACCCTTCGAGCTTGCTTGGACCATTCTTAGCAAAGACAAGAGAGTGATGCTTGGCTTGTTTCTTCATTTTGGCCTTAGTGCCTTCACCTTTCTCCTGCTTCCTTTTAATCTCACTCACGTCCTCATGTGTCGTAGGAGGGGGAGAATCCAAGCAAGCTACATCAACTCCATAAGCTTCATTACCATTAACATAACCCAAAACCGTCTTCTCACGGGGTTTCTCTTCCTTTTCATAGATCTTTGGGGGCGAAGCTTCATGAACCATCTCACAACTACCCACATGCTCAAATCTATGAGCTTATTTAATGCAAAACCCATCATCTTCCATAGTGATTGTGCCACAAAGCTTGTTGGAGGAGATCTTCATTGGGTAGTAGGCCTTATCATCTACATTTAAGAGAACCACCTTTTGCTCTTTGAAGTTCATGCTAACACCGGTAGTGAGGAGGAACGGTGTTCCAAGGAGAAGAGGGAGTTTGTTGGTCTTTCTCATCTCCAAGACCACAAAGTCAGTTGGGACTATGCAATTCCCTACCTTGAGTGGGTAGTTTTCAAGAAGACCCAATGGCTTTCTCGAAGAAGCATCTCCAAAGGTGATAGGTGATGGATGATAGGTGAGGGTCCTTATCCCTAAACTTTTGAGCATCTCATTGTACATCACATTCACACTTGACCCGGAGTCACACAAAGCATCCTCAATATCTAAATCACCAACAGAGCAAGCAATAGAGAATTTGCCGAGATTACCAAGCTTGGGGAGAGACTTAGGCTCGATCCTAGTTGTGCTTGGTGAATCAATGCAAGAAGCATTACCCCTTGATTCTTGAACCATGGTCACGTCCTCATCCATCATAAAGGTCACCTCCCCACCATGTTCCTCAATGTCCTCATTGAGCTTCAAGGTAGCTTGTGATCCATAGAGTAGAGGCTCAATCTCTTTAGTGGCGGCAACATGATCATCAATGTGGTGTGACTCCTTTGAGAAGATGGCATTGCAATACTCCTTTGAGGCTTGTATTTCTTTCCCATGTGAAGAACTTTGTTGTACTTTGTCCCCATTGGCTACCTTGGCCTCCATTTCTTGCATTTTTGAATTCAATGATTCAAACTTCTTGTGGAGATCATTGTATGAGCAAGCTACCTTTGTATTTATTTCTTCCATCTTCTTGCTTATATCCAATGCTCCACTTGCTTGGCCTTGGAGAAGTTGTTGAAGAACATTTTTCACATCAAGGTCTTGAGTCATGGAGTTGTGACCTTAAGCTTGAGGAATGAAAGAAGCATTGTTGGAGTAGCCTCCTTGTTGTCCTTGAGGTTGATGTTGAGGGACAAAGCTTTGGCCTTGGTTTTGAGTGGGGAAGGTCCTTTGTTGAGCAAAGTTGTTATTGTAACTCCTTTGATAACCTCCATTGTTCCCAATGTAGTGCACTTCTTCTTGGTTGCTCAAATCCACCATATGTTCTTGTGCTCGATGAGTGCCTTCCGAATCACTAACAAAGGGAACCATCTTTTGAGAAGTATTAAGGAGCTTGTCCATCTTGTCATTGAGAGCTTTCATCTCTTTGGCTCTCCTTTTCTCCTCATGATCACTTGTGGTCCTTGTAGACCGATCATAGTCATTTCCATAAGTGCCATCACTAAATGCAAGGTTCTCTACCAACTTCATTGCTTCATTCACTTCTTTGCCCAAGAAGCTTCCATTAGAGGCGGTGTCAAGCAACATGTGGATCTTGGGCAATGCTCCACGGTATAGAGTGCTTAGGAGTGAAGCATCCGAAAATCCATGATGAGGGCATTGCGATGTATAGCTCCTAAACCGCTCCCATGCTTCATTGAAGCTCTCATCCGCTCTTTGAGTGAAGCTTGATATCTCGTTCCTTAGCTTGGCTGTTCTTGAGTGGGAGAAGAACTTGGCAAGGAAGGCGGTTTTGCATTGATTCCAAGAGGTGATGGAACCTTGGGGGAGGTTCTTTTCCCATTGTCTTGCCTTGTCACCAAGAGAAAAAGGAAACAACCTTAGCTTGAAGCTATCCTCCGACACTCCATTCATCTTTGTCAAGCTACAAATACGGTCAAAGTGATCCAAATGATCAAGAGGGTCTTCTACCGTAAGTCCATGAAACTTGTTACTTTGCACCATGTTGATGAAGCTTGCTTTGACCTCAAAGTCATTGCATTCAACCGGTGGTGTATGAATCCCTTGGCGGTTGAAATGAGCATTTGCCGCATCACCCGCTCCAACAATGTTTTGAGCTCTAGCATTATGGGCGGGTGGTTTTGGGTTGGGGCCGTGAGGTTGTGGATGGTGGGCGTGGGGGTTTTGGTCTTGGTGGTTTCCATTGCCACGTTCTTGACCATGCTCTTGAGCTTGGTACTCTTGCACGTGCTCCATACCAAGCCTAGCAAGGTGTGCAAGCCGTTCCCTCTCTCTTCTTGCTCTAATACCACAATCCAATAGGTGAATGTTGTCCCTAGGCTCAACAAGATTTGCTTCGCCTCTAGACCTTGTGTTCATGTACCTACAAGAGAGAGCTTGAGAGAGAGATTAGTATCCAAAAGAAAAGAAAAATGCTTAATCTCACAAAGAACCTAAATCTTAATGTCAAAATCAAATCCCAATATGGCAACAGCGCCAAATTGAGACAAGGATTTCACAATCCAAGGAGGTATCAATACCCTCTAACCGATGTAGTAAGAGGTTATCGAATCCAATATTGGGAATTAGTCCTAAACACTAAGAATGCAAGGCACTAAATGAGTTAAGCTGATAAAAGGGGTTTTTGATTAAGTATCAAGTTCAAAATAGTAATAAGAAACTAAGTAAGATGTAAAAGCAATAAGCAAAGCGAATCCTAAGATGGGGTAATCGATATTAGGCAACCAAAGCATGATCCAAGGCATTCATTCACACAAACAAGCAATCCCTCGGTTAATGATCTCTAATCTTGATTAGTCCTCTTTCAAGGCACTAATCACTATGTTAATTATCAAATTCATTAGGAAACTCTCATTTGTGAATTATCAATCAACATGCATTGAGAATATAAACTAGATCAACCAAAAATATGCCTTAGACAACTATTCTCATAGGCTAAGAACATAAATCATTTGAATAATTGATCAAGGCATTTCATCATACACTTGGTGTGCATGAAATGCCTATGATCTAAATCCACTCTCTCAAGCTAGATTTAGCAATAAAAACATTAAACAAAGAAGGATAATAGATAATCTAATCCTAAACACCTTAGATCATGCCTTGAATCCCCTAAATCTACCCCATCTCAAGATCCTAAAATGACTACTCAAGACCCATGAAGAACACCCCAAAATCGATTTGGATAGGGGATGAATTCATTGATGGATCTTGAATAATCAACAAGAAAAGGGGATAAGAAGAAGAGATTCAATGAAAACAAGACTTAATTGCATAAAAAGTAGAAGATCCTCTCTTACAAACCAAGAACTCTCTCAAAGGGAAAAGGGTTTCTTAGACCAAAGAAAAGAATCCTTCTAAAATTACGTTTAGATGGGTTTTTATATGAAAAGTGGGTGACAGGGTCAACATCGCTCGGTGACGTCGGTTGCTGGTCGATGCTAAGGCTTTTTCTCCCCCTGATGCTACATCGTTCGGTTGCATCGCTCGGTGACGTCGATGTGAACGACCTGAAGCTTGAACATCGCTCTGTTGCATCGCTCGGTGGTCGCTGGGAGCTGGATCGATGCTAAGGCCCTTTTTCCCCCTGATGCTACATTTCTCGGTTGTATCGCTTGGTGACATCGATGTGAACGTCTCTAAAGCTCCCAAACGTTTTAGCTTCTCGGCCAGACGGATACGCTTTGGTAAATCTACAATAACTCCCGAAACATATGTCCGATTGTTTTGAATCCAACTCCTGTGTAAAGCTGATTCACTCCTCTACAGGTTTCATGAAGACTACTTGAGTTGATTCGGATCAGAGCGCCTTCGTTGACATACATCTTTGAGACCCATTGGATGAGCTTTGCACTCGACTTAGGTCCCAATCTCCAAACTCGTCCAATTGCCTCCAATCACCTAGGAAATGCTCCAAAACATGCAAGAATGTACAAGACCTTATGCAAAATGTCCTAATCCCTAATTTAAGACCTAAATGCAAGACAAGACCATGATTATGCATGAATTCTACACAAAACTACACATGAAATACATGATAAAACAATGCAATATATGATTATATCAGATCTCAGTACTCATCAGAAAATGCTGGAAACTCAAGTAGCTCAAATTGCAGCAGCTGTCAAGAGAAAGACGGTTCATTCGCATAATGAATACGTCAATGCAATCACCTTAAGGAGCGTTAATGAGATCATTGCAGTGGTAGAAAAGGGTTTGAATGCAGGAAATTTTGATGATCCTGAAAAAGATGACGATGAGGATTTAGAAAATCCCAGGGTATTGACCGACACCACCGAGTATCGATCGACACCAGTCCAAATACTTTTTCGAGGCGTGTCAAAGCCCCGAGTATCGATCGATACCCTTCCTTTGTCGATCTACACCCGCCCTGAAGTCGAGAAGACACATGATTCGACTGCAAAAAGGGTTTACAAGCCTAAGGTGCCATTTCCTGATCTACCTAGACATCTCAAAGACCCCATTACTGCAAAGAAGTTGCTCGGTTTTGAGAAGATGGTAAGGAGAATTCCCCATACGATGTCTTTTGAAGAAGCTTTGGAATACCGCCATTTGCTTAGCCACTTCCGAGATTGCAGAGAAACTCTAGAAGAGATCGAGGCACTCTTCATCAAGGCCAGAAGTGCACCACCTCCACTGAAGCAGCTGACTAAGAGGGAAGACCCAGGAATATTCTCAGTTTCATGCTCTATCTCTGGAGTCAAATTCAAAGAGTCTCTCGTTGACTCAGGGGCTAGCGTCAATGTCATGTCAAGGGCAATTGCAGAGAGATTGGGAGCTGACATTCGATCTCCCAAGACATATATCACATTCGCGAACTCATCCACCTCAGTTCCATACGGTACAATCCCTGATTTGCTGGTTAACGTAGGAGATTGCATGGTTCCTACTGATTTTCAGGTTGTGGAGATGAGTGCAAGATCTAGTACGTAGCTGATTCTTGGACGACCGTTCATGGCTACAGTTGGTGCCATTATGGACACACCCAGCAAGAGAATCTCGTTCTAGTACATTGACAAGGAGGTGTACTATAAAGCCATTCCTACTAGAGGACCTCCCACACATATCTCTTGCATCACCATTGTTACAGGAGAGACGTTGGTAGTTGATCTTTTGGATGAGCCTCCTGACGAGCCAACTGTCATAGACCTTCTAGATAGTCCTTCTGGCATCACCAAAAAAGACGTCAAAACATCTAAGGCAAAGAAGAAGGTGAAGAGCAAATGAGCCAAGGATGCTCCCTCTATGATTTTAATCCCTTAGAAGTGTGATGGGGATTCGATTGAGTATAAAGTGAAGTGCAAAAGAACCTCAAAACCATTCTCTAAGGCTATAGTTCTTCTTACTTCGGAGCTGAAAGAGAAAGGAAAAGAGGTTGTGGAGAGCATGTTGAGCAGAACTCTGAAGCTGGAAGTGTCTAGTTGTAGAACTTGCGTGGGAGTAAGTTCTCAATTTTCTCATGACTGATCACCTGAGCCAAAGTCCAGATAATGACTGTAAACAAGCGCTTGGTGGGAGGCAACCCACTAGTGAGTTTGTACATATTTCTTTTGATTTTTGGTTTTGTGTCTTGTGTTTTTGACTGAACCAGGAGAAACAGACGTTGCATCCGCCAAATCGCCTTGGTATCGATCGATACCACCTGTGTATTGATCGATACCCCACGCACAGGAAAGTTATGTGTCGATGAAAATAGTTACATGTGTCGACCAAAGCCTAGTATCGATCGATACCAGTGATGTGTGTCGGTCGACACTCACACCCCAATCCGGTAACTTCTTGTTTTTCACGATTCTACTCTGTTGTTATGTTTCTTTTACTGACTCTAGACTAGATAACACTGGGTACAGTGTTGTTTTTCTTAGAGTCAGTCGTTTTTTAGTCAAAAATCATTTTATTGAGTCAAAACCTGTTGGAGATTATGATCATGTGCTTGAACCTATTGTTCTGATTTTGTTTTTGAGTGACCAGTGTTACAGGATCAATTCTAGATCGACTAATGAAAAATCCAAAGACTGACCAGTTGACTAGAAAACATCCATGTCTCCAGCAGAGTTCTTCTAAAGCCTGAGCCAAATTTTTACACTTCATCAATGTGGTTAGTGTTCACAGAGCTTGATTCATCATTCATATCTGACAAAGGAACCCATGTGTTTAAAGTAATGGTATCTCTCTCCCCTGTTATAAGTTGATAAATAAGAGCATAAAAGATGAAATGATTTTCTTCTGAGTAGAGGGCTAGGAAAATTTCCAGCGATCACATTATTCTACTTAAGAGGGAATGATCACACAAAGGTTGAAAGCGAGGTTAGGAAAATTTCCAGTGATACCACTATTTACCTAAGCCTTTGATACATAGAGAGGAAAGAGCCGGGGATTCGGTGGCAAACACCATCAATACTCGCGTTTCAGACCTTAATGTGTATACACTACAAAAAAAACTGTCTATTTCCAACGAAAATTTACGACCGTTTTAAATCGATGTAACTTTACATCGACATTACGACGACTTTACGACGAAATATGTGTTCGATGTAAAATCGTCGTAAATATGTGTCGTCGTAATATCGATGTAAATTTACGACTAGTTTACGACGATATTACGACGACAACATAAATCGTCATAATGTCGTCGTAAATTTACATCGATATTACGACGAATATGTTTTCTGTATATTACGTTGATATTACGACGATTTGACGTCACATGTTCCCAGTTAGGTAGACCACGTTTTTTAATAGGTCCACCTACTCAATTTACATCGAATTTACATCATAAAATTCGTTGTAAATCCATTGGAAAATCGTTGGTAAATCTGAAAAAATTTCTATAAATACAGCCTAACTTCAAACGAAAGAATAAAAAAAAAAACAAACAGAATAAAAAAAAACAAACAGAATAAAAAAAATATATATATATATATATATAAATGTCTATATACGAACTACGAAAATTGATGTATACGCAAAAGGATTCAGAGGGAGATTTGACGGAAGAATTCAAAGAAAGGCTTGAAATATTCATGTATCAGGCCGGACATATGCAAACAACCCTGGAAAGTGGTAAGATGTTCTGTCCTTGTCGTAAATGCAAGAATACGAGATATATGTTTATTGAGACGGTGTGGAAGCATTTACTAAATAGAGGGTTTATGCCGCAATATTCTGTTTGGTATCAACATGGAGAGGGTTTTGAAAGAACTCAAGCAACGGATAGTAGTAGTAATTATCAAGGTCAAGTAGAATCAAATTATCAAGGTAGTTATGATCATGGTCAACATCAATTTGATCAGGGTGCAGATCATGATAGGATGCATGCCATGGTTAATGATGCATTTCATGAAACAAATGCTGATAATAGTACTGTTGAGGAACCGGACGTAGATGCGAAGCGATTTTATGATATGCTAGACGCTGCAAACCAGCCACTCTACGATGGATGTAGAGAAGGTCAGTCTAAATTGTCTTTAGCTGCTAGGATGATGACAATTAAAACTGATAATAACTTAGCTGAGGTTTGCATGAATGATTGGGCTGATCTTATTAAAGAGTATTTGCCAGAGGATAATTTGGCTGCCGAAACATACTATGAGATACATAAGTTGGTGTTTAGTCTTGGGTTGCCTTCTGAGATGATAGATGTATGTGTTGACAATTGTATGCTTTTTTGGAAAGATGATGATAAGTTACAGGAATGTCGATTTTGCCAAAAACCGAGATTTAGGCCCCAAACAACTGGGCGTACTAAGATACCATACCAACGGATGTGGTATCTTCCTATAACTGATAGGTTGAAACGATTGTATCAATCTGAAAGGACAGCTGCATCGATGAGGTGGCATGCAGAACATTCACAGTGAGAAGGAGAAGTGACTCACCCGTCAGATGCAAAAGCTTGGAAACACTTTAACACGGTACACCCTGATTTTGCTAACTCTAAGAGAAATGTGTATCTTGGTCTTTGCACTGATGGATTTAGTCCATTCGGTATGTCTGGTAGGCAATATTCTTTGTGGCCAGTTATCGTAACTTCTTATAACCTTCCCCCAGATATGTGCATGCAAAGGGAATTTCTTTTCCTGAATATATTAGTCCCTGGTCCCAATCATCCGAAGCGGTCCCTTGATGTGTTTTTGCAGCCTCTCATTCATGAGTTGAAATAGTTGTGGTATACAGGAGTGCGGACATATGATTGTTCGAGGAAAAAAATTTTTACGATGCGTGCGGTGCTTATGTGTACAATAAGCGACTTCCCTGCATACGGAATGATATCAGGTTGGACGACGCATGGCAGGTTATCTTGTCCTTATTGCCTCGATCGGACAGATGCATTTCAACTGAAACATGGTCGAAAAACATGCTGGTTTGATTGTCACCGCCGGTTTTTACCAATCAATCATCCATATAGGAGAAACAGGCGGTTGTTTAAGAAGAACAAAATTGTGCGTGTCCCCCCACCAGTGTATCTATCTGGGGAAGATCTAGAAGCGCAAATAGATCATTTTGGGGGACTAGAAACTGTGAATCGTGGGGGAAATTGGCACACTCCAGCTAATATGCCTGATGGATACGGGGTTAATCACAATTGGCACAAGAAAAGCATTTGTTGGGATCTTCCGTACTTGAAAAATCATCTACTGAGACACAATCTTGATGTCATGCACATTGAGAAAACTTTTTTTGATAACATCATGCATACAGTGTTAAACGTGAAAGGAAGAACCAAAGGCAGCGGAAAGTCAAGGTTGGACTTGCCAGATATTTGCAACAGAAATGAGTTGCATATAATGAGCAATGGAAAATCACCAGTTCCTATATTTCGGTTGGGTGCATAACAAAAGGCATCGTTGTTCAATTGGGTTTCATCTGACGTGAAGTTTCCTGATGGGTATGTATCCAATCTTGCTAAATCTGTTGAGAAAGGAGAAAAGTTTTCAGGGATGAAGAGTCATGACTGCCACGTGTTTATGCAACTTTTACTTCCTTTCGCATTTGCCGAACTCCTTCCAGAAAATGTTCATGAAGCAATTGGAGGTAAGATACTTCATCACATATAAAATTATTGAGATTAATTATATATATATATATATATGTTACAATGTATATAATTTTGTCTTTGCAGGCATCAGAGCGTTTTTCCGGGATCTTAGTACACGGACGTTGTCAGAAGATGTAATTGCACAACTGGCTGCTAATATTCCAATCTTGTTGTGCAATTTGGAGAAGATATTTCCCCCTACGTTTTTTGATGTTATGGAACATCTTCCCATTCATCTCCCCCACGAAGCAGAACTAGGAGGCCCTGTTCAGTTTAGGTGGATGTACCCATTTGAGCGCTTCATGAAACATTTAAAGGGAAAGGCAAAAAATCTAGCAAGGGTTGAAGGATCAATTGTTGCGGGAAGTTTGACAGAAGAAACTTGACACTTCACTTCATATTATTTCGCTCCAAAAGTCCGCACACGCAAACGGGCTCCCCGACGATACGATGATGGCGGTGTGGGACGAATTTATGCAGTAGAGGGTGTCCCAGATATATTCTCACCAATTGGTCGTCTTAGTGGAAAATTGAAGGAAGTTTGGTGGGATAACGAGCATGACAGGCACAGCGCACATACGTACATCCTCCTAAACTGTGATGAAGTGAGTCCTTACGAAAGGTAATAACAAAACTATTTAATTAGTCAGTCATTAATAATTAATTAATATAATTATAATTAAATGTGTTAATTTTTATGTCTATATATGTATTTTGCAGCTTATTTGTTACCCATGTCAGTAACAAATAATGCATTGAAGGGGTTTCAGATGATGAAATAAACGACATTAAAGATCGTCACTTTGTTGAGTGGTTGAAGACGCAAGTAAGTTAATATAGTTATAAATATTTCATTTAATTATATCGGCTTTCAATCTAACTTTTACACTTATCATAGGTTGATCATGGCGATCCCGCATATCCATTTTGGTTTCATGAGTTACTCCTAGGCCCCATCGGGAAGATAACGACCGCACCCATGTATTTTACCCGTGGTTATGTGTTTCATACATACAAGTATGGCGTTCGTCGGGCAACTACCAACTACGGAGTATGTGTTAGGGGTGAAATAGATTTTTATGGGGTTTTGCAGGAAATAATTGAAGTGGAGTACCCCAGACTGGTTAGGTTGAAATGCGTTCTCTTCAAATGTGATTGGTTCGATCCAACAATCAGTCGAGGGGTGCGAATTAACAAATTTGGTGTGGTTGACGTCAACAAATCACGACGTTACAACAAGTTTGAGTCATTCATCCTAGCATCACAAGCAGAACAAGTAACGTTCGTGCCATATCCGCGAGTTCTAACATCTGGGATCTCATGGTTATCGGTTATTAAAATAGCTCCAAGGGGTAAAATTGTTGGTGTTGATGATATTCCAATGCAACAAGATTCTTGCCTTGATATTACAGAACCAGAGATTACGGAGAACGTTCTTTTAATTGATCCACGAAACAGGCAACTTGAATATCTACCTGACGACACAGAAGAAGAAGGCGATTCCGACGAGTTTGAAGAAACTGACGATGATGATGGACCTGAAGATGATGAACCCAATCAAGATGATGAGCCCAATGAAGATGATGATTCTGATTGAAAGCTTATATATATATGTAATTTTTGGTTTGTTAAATGTTTAAGTTTTTGTTGTAAAATTATATATTAAACTAATAAAAAATCGACGAAACATTGATGAATTAACAGTTTTTGTGAATGAAACACGTAGATTAGGGTTAATTTAACTTTATTACATAATGCTAAACCCTAAATATACAGTTATTTAATGTAAATCTGATGGTATTTAACGATGATTTTACGACGAAATTACGACTCCTAGGACCACATTCGTCGTAATATCGTCGTAATGTCATCTTGGGTTTAGGAGCAGAACGTAACGTTGTATTCCCACTTCTGATGATCTGGCCAACAAAGAATTCTGGGGGTCGATTTTTCTAGATTCGTAAAAACCAACCACCATAAGTGAAAGATACATAGAATTGGACATCCTTATATTACGAAGGATTTACATAGATGTCCAATTCTATGAATCATTCACCTATGGTAGTTGAAGACTATCTTTACTTGAAAATAAGATCCTACAGGATTATTTGTTGGCCAGATCATCAAGAAGTGGGAACACAATTATCAGCGTAAAAACTCAAGGAAAAGTGGGTATGTATATATTTAATGTGTATTTTTTTTTTGAGTTAGCATTGAAGGTGTGGAATGTATTTATAGAAATGTTTTAGAAATTACCAAAGGATTTGCAACGAAAATTTACAACGGTTTTACATCGAATAGCATTACAACGATTTTACATCGAATATGCGACGAAATTACGTCGACAAAATGAGATGTAAATAATTAGGTGACCTATAAAAACCGTGTTTTACCAAACTCTCAGAGTCGACGTGAAATCGTCGTGATACCGATGTCACTCATTTCGTCGTAATATCGTCGTTATTTTACGACGCGTTAACAACGATTTAGGTTTAATTTACATGTTTGGTTTATCAACGTATATCATGGTTTAATTTACATGTATGTTTTATTATAACGAATCCGTCGTAAAATCGATGTAATACCTAAAATATAGGGTTTAGGGTTTGATTTACATGTTTGGTTTTTTTATCTTATATCTTGTTTTACGTAAGTTCTAATCATAGTATAAACAAGTTTATGTTTTTACAAAATCATTTACATTATTTAAGTCATGCATGTTACGAATATACTTATATATAAGAACGAATGCTATACATTATTATGTAAGATATGGAAATCGACGACGATATAGATTCAATCGTCGTTATTGAATCTATTGTTAAATATTAGAAGTATTAGATGCACAAATATACTTCGTTCTTACGTTCAAGATATGTGTATTGTGATTTAGGGTTTAGGGTATAGATTTATTTTATTACAACGAAATTACGACGGATTCGTCGTAAAATCGTTGTAAGTTTACAACGAAATTACGACGAATCTGTCGTAATTTCGTTGTAATACCCAAAATATTTAATTTACCGCGTGGGGGAAAATTTCGATACGTTTAATTTTCGGTTCAGTATTACGACGATTTTACGACGACAACAAAATCTATATATACGTGACCAGATTTTTCCTCCCTCACAATCTCAAAACTCACTCTCTCTCTCCTCACTCTCTCTCTCTAAAAACCTCTGCCCTCTCTCTAAAAAAAGGTAACACTTTTTTTTGTATTTTTAAATTATATTATAGTTGTAAGGATTTTGAATTGTTAGTTAGGATTGTAATATTTATTAGTTAGGATTGGAATTATTAGTTAGGAATGGAATTATATTATACTACAATCGAGTTATTTTTTAAATATTTTTTAGATATGGCGCCACGTAAATCACACTATCGGCAGTTTCTCGAGACGGGACCGAGTGCTAATTCGCAACTCCCGTCATCTTCTGCGACACAGTCCGCTGTTCTGGATTCTTTCCCCGGACCAGCGCCGCCTCCGGAAGCAGATGCTCGACCGCCGTTGTTGTATGCGGGATTGACGGTCGAAGATATTTTGCCGTCGCCGGGGCATGATTCTTTAGACCGGTTAGATCCGCGACGGCTCCCGAATACTTTTTGGTACGTAACTACAAATTTTTTTTTAATAACATTATTAATTTGTTTTTTTTTACTAATATTTTTTGTTTTATTTCTCAGGTTTAAGGAAGATAACAAAGTTGGACGGAGTGTGGCTGACACCATTAAAGCCTATTTCATGGAGCCTCACCGCAATTGGTCTTCGTTTCCGGAAGACGTTGTCGAGACATGGTTTAAATGTTTCGCGGTAATTTTTTTTTTAATATTCATTATTATTTTGGTCAATTCTTTATCTTTAATATATCATTTCTAATTTTTTTTTGTATAGCAAAAATGGCATTGGGACGTTGCGATCAACGAGACGGTGAAAACGGAATTCAAAAAAAAGGGAAAATTGTGGCTCAACAATGCTGTCTCCGATTGGAAGAGGAAGTGGGAGGTTAAAGGCGATCATGGGAAGCCGCCATACATGTATTCCGATGTTTGGAACAGCTTGACGGCATACTGGAGAGATCCGCATGCGCAGCAAGTGGCCGCTAAGTGTTCAGCTTCTCGAAACACTATGGGTCCAGACGGTCTTCCAGCGCTTATGCCTCATACGTCCGGTCAAATGTCTTTTGCGGGAAGACGCCTTCAAATGGTAATAATTTTTTCGGTTATAATTTTATTTATATAATTTTAATTTGTTATTAATTTATATTACCCATCAATTGTTTGATTTCTTTTTGAATGTCTTTTTTGTTAGGCAAATGGAGGCGAACTTCCTCCAATGACCCGAGTTTTTGCGGAAACTCACAAGAAGAAAGACGGATCTTTTGTAGATCCTCGAGCAGAGGCGATCTACAATGACGCGCATGCAAGGATCGACGAGCGTCAAAATCAGCTTTCTCAGCAGCTATCACCCGGCGGTAGTTCGGTCCAATCCACTGCGACTTTGACGGTTGCCCATATATACGCAGAGGTAATTTAACGTTTTTGTTTTTACAAAAGTTAACGTTTCTTTATACAATTTATTAAATTTTACGTTTCTTTTTTAAAGGTTGCCTCGAAGAAAAAGGGCAGAGTTTTAGGGATGGGATCGATCGTAGTTAGTGCCACCGCGTCGTCCCGTCGTCAGCTTTTCGAAAATCCGGTTATTTTGCGGACGGAGTTAAACACCGCCAACTCTGAGATCAACACTTTGCGGGCGAAGCAGGTGGTATACGATGAGAAGATCCAAGGATACGATAAAACAATCCAAGGATACAACACTCTCTTCGATATTATTGCCCTGACTAACCCGACTTTGGAGGCTGCACTGAGGCAGCAGGAAGGATCGACATCGGGCCAGCCGACTGATCCGCTCGCGCTAGAACGAGCGAATATGGAGCAGAATGGATCGGACGACGAGCTTTTTGATAATTTACGTTTTTCAGCTGGACAATAGTTTGTATTAAGAATTTTATTTTGTATTTTAAATTTTATTTTATATTTTGAATTTATTTATAAAATTTTAATTTATAAATATAATTTTATAAATTATTTTTTTAAATTTTATTTAATTTATATAAAATTATATTTAATTTACGACGACTTTACATCGAAAACTTTACATCGATTTTACATCAATAATTTTACATCGATTTTACATCGTTCAATAATTTACGACGAATTTACATCGAATATTTTACATCGATTTACCAACGCATTTACAGATACCTATTATGACGAATTTACGACGTATTGTCAAAACAGAAATTGTATATTTCGATGTAAATTCGATGTAATGTTTCATACTATTACGACGAATTTACGACGGATTTTCGAAAAACATTTTGTATAATCCGCTGTAAAATCGATGTAATATTTCATCGTGATATCGATGTACAATCGATGTAATGTATTCGTCGTAAAATCGATGTATATTTACATCGATTTTACGACGATTTTTAGTGCTCCTTAATGTTACGACCAATTTACGACGATTTCCGATTAACGACGATCATATTACGACGAATTGTTAATCATCGCTAATCCATCGTAAACCATGTTTTACGACCAATTTACGACGATTAAGTTAGTTGTAAAAGGGCAGTTTTCTTGTAGTGATATGCATATCCAAAAAGAAAGAAAGAACATAATAAGAAACAAGTCTGGGGGATAGACAACAATACCAAAAAGTGTGTAAGTTTGGTGGTTCTTTTATCATGATATTGTATGGTAAAGAATCTAGAAGGTTCTTGAACATTAGCTGCAGCGATGAGGGTTTTATTTGAACAATGCTGCAAGATAATGTGTGGAGTCTGGGAAAGCTGCGAATGTCTACGGAGAAGTACATGGTGGTTAGATCAAGAGCTGGTTAGGTGACATTTGAGTACTCGGAAAAAGGATCTTTGCGATGGTTCATGAACATGTGAGTCTCTGTGTTTTCAAACCTCTTTCTCTGGTTTTGTTTTCTATTTGCTTGAGGGCAAGCAAAGCCTAAGTCTGGGGGAGTTGATATATCATGGTTTTTACCCCTTTTAAGCCATGGTATAAGTCCGTTTTATAGTCTTTCTAGTATTTTGGAGTATTTTAGAGTCTTTTACATGTTTTAGCACGTTCGGAGCATAATTGGAGATATTAGAGCTTTCTAGAGCATTTTGGAGCAAAGCAGAAGCTCGTGTAGCTGAGTACCCGATTTGAAGCCTCAGTATCGATCGATACTGACTAGTATCGGTCGATACTCACTGCAGCAAGACACGAGTCGCGACTTTTATGAAGAGTTGAGGAATTACAAAATTGCCCAGAAGACTTTATTATTTACAAGAAGGCCCATAACGTGTTTAGTAGTATTTATTTAGGTTTTACAGCCACTTTGGTGGCTACCTTTTCATTACGCTTTATTTTACTTTGATTTTGAGAGAGAGCTTTGTGAGGAAGACAAGTCTGAAACTATGTTCGTCCGAGAGAAGATTTTGAACCCTCTTGTTACCCTTTTCTTATTGTTTATTTTAATGATCTATTCAGCTATGTTGATTGTTTCATTCTCCATGTCTGAGTAGATCCATCTCAGGTTTAGGGTTTTTTTATAGGGATTTCTCTGATTGCTGGTAATTGATTAGTTAGGATTCACCATCTGAATTAATTATTCACCATAGGTTGTTCTCAAAGCTAATTCTGGATTGATCACCTAGAATTTAGATCTTAGGTTACTCAATTAGGCACGACAGTTCAATTGAGAAATCTGACAGAACCTAGGGTGAGCATATTGATTATTCGCAAAGAGATTTGGTTTAATTAATTTGTGAACATATCAAACTCGGTATTAAGGCTAATTTACTCTTAGGAATTTGCAAAAAGATTTGGGATTATGAAGTTTAGATTTAGATAATTCTCGCAACGACACTTGGTTAATTATAGCTTAGTGATTTGTGTTCAAAAACCGCGTTAAATCTGAATCCTGACTGATTGGTTATCTGCATTTATTGATTTCCTGAGAAATACCCTAGGCCTATATTCTCTCCATCAATTTTACAACTCTTTTACTGTTTACTGCTTTTGTTTCATCTGAATTGCTTAGCTTGATTCGATACTATTCGGTCTATTGTGTGATTTTCTTGAGTCTTTGTGTTCGACCCCTACTTTACTACAACTACTGCTTTAGTCTTTTTAGGGTATTAATTTGAGCATACCAATAGTTAATGCACATTCTATGCCCGGTTATTGTCCTAGTAGGTATCATTTCATCCTTTTCATTTTTAACAACCGTTATCCCCCCTTTCTTAGGTACACAATGAACCGGTGAGACCCAAGTACTATCCGATATTGGGTAGATAATACCGGCATCCAAAAGTTTAAGAATCTCTCTCTTTACAACATCCTTCAAATTAGGATTCAACCTTCTTTGATGTTCAATAGAGGTCATTGATTCATCCTCTAGATGGATTCTATGTGTGCACAAAGTAGAGGAAATACCCTTGATGTCATACAAAGAATAACCAATGGCTTTCCTATACTTCCTAAGTTCAACTAAAAGGGAGGATAGTTCATTCTCATTCAAACTATCATTTACAATAACCAGGTATGACTCATTTGGACCTAAGAATGCATACCTTAGTCCCGCAGGAAGTTGCTTTAGGTCCACCTTTGGGGCTTTGAGTTCGCTCCAATCGTCATCCTCAAGACTAGGCTTACCCTTGCTAGTCTCTTCAACGGCTAGAACAAACTCATCTTGAACCGTATCAACTCTTGACCCATCTTGAACCTTGGCACCACGAACACCCAACTCAACAAATGGCGTATCACTTTCAACCGGCTTGTGCAAATCCATGAGTAGCTCATACCCTTGACTCTCTTTACTCAAGAACCCATGATCACCACGCTCCTTAGTCAAAACCACTTCCAAACCGTCTTCTACTTTCATTTCCTCAAGAAATTCGTCGGCTAGTTCATCCATGGTCTCTATGTATAAACATTGGCCATCTATGGTGGGTTTCTTCATCTCCTTGTTGATATCGATCTCAAGGACTTCTCATTTTCCCAAGTGTAGGTCTATTTTGCCTTTCTTCACATCGATTATCGCCCCCGCAGTTGCTAGGAATGGTCTACCAAAGATAAGAGGATCTTTCGGTTCCTCATCCATTTCAAGCACAACGAAATCCGTGGGGACAATGAAATTCTTCACCACGATAGGAAGATCCTCAAGCAAACCAATAGGAACCCTCACGCTCCTATCCGCCAATATTAGGGAAATGTTGTATGCCTTGTAGCGTGTGAAGCCTAGTCTCTTTGCTACCGAAAATGGCATGAGGCTTACACTCACTCCAAGATCACACAAACAATGGTTGAAAGCTAGAGGACCAAGTGCACAAGGTAGAGTGAATGATCTCGGGTCTCCTAGTTTCTAGGCACCATCTTCTTTTGTATGATGGCGCTACACTCGTGAGTTAGAATGACCATAGACTCCATTTCACGACATCTTTCAAGAATTTAGCGTATTGAGGGACAATGAGAAAGGCATCTACCAAAGGCAATGTGAGTTCTACCTTCTCCATTTGCCTATCAAAAATGGCCATGTACTTGTCCATAAGTTGCTTCTTGAACCGCCCGGGAAAAGGTAGCTTAGGAACGTATGGCTTAGGGACGAACACATTTTTTCGGCTTTTCTTGAGCAACAACAACCCTAGGCTTGACCTTCTAAACTTCTTCAACCTTGTCTTGCTCTCTTACTACCTCATCTTCTACCAAATCGTCATCTTCTTGAAGTTTCACCCCCACTTTGCTTCTCAATGTCCTCATTGAGAGTAGAAGGAGCTTCTCTTGGAGGCAAGACCGTACCACTCCTTAAGGTGATGGCGTTGACATACTCTTTAGGATTAGCTTCGGATATCCTTGGGAGTTGACCTTGTGGTCGTGAAGAAGAAGCAACACCTTTGTTCTCCATTTGTTTGAACTTGGAGTTCAAAGCTTCAAACTTGGTGTTGAGGTCGTTGTATGAGCAATCTACCCGTGTACTTATCTCCGTTTGTCCCTTGAATAATTGTTGGAACATGGAGCTCAAGTCAAGCTCTTGCGGTTTAGACGTAGAGGCTTGACCTTGGGGCACAAACCCTTGTTGTGGCCCTTGAAAACTGGGTGGAGCTTTGGGTTGAAAACCACCTTGGATCCCTTGGAATTGGTTCCTTGGGACATAACCTTGTTGGTTGTTGTTAGAAGTTTGGCCTTATGGTTGGAATTGCTTTTGTTGAACTCCTTGAGGTTGAGTGGATTGTTGAGGGTATACTTGATCTTGTGGATTCTCCACATTCGTGTTCCGATTTGAGAAATTGGGGTGATTCCTATAATTTTGGTTGAACCCTTGTCATTGGAAATTCCCTTGATTCCCCACGTAGTTCACCTCCTCTTGAGTTTCCTCGGACTCCTCTTGATAACATCCTTGATTATCCTCATAATCATCAATGAAATGAACCGCCTTTTGAGACTCTTTTGAAGCCACAAGAAGCTTATCTATCAAACTTGCTTGCTTAACCATCATGGAGGCTTGTTTATCCAACTTCTCATTCAAGGCTTTCATGTATTTGGACCTCTTGTTCTCATCAAAATCGCTAGTAGTCCTTGAAGCACTGTCATAATCATCCCCATACGTCCCATCACTAGTAGCTAAGTTCTCCACAAGCTCCATAGCATCCTCTACGTCCTTAGCTAGGAAATTACCGTTCGAAGCCGTGTTAAGTAGCATACGGATCTTAGGCAAAGCACCTCGGTAGAGAGTACTAAGAAGAGAGGCGTTGGAGAAGCCGTGATGTGGGCATTGAGAAGTGTAGCCTCTAAATCTCTCCCAAGCCTCGTTGAAAGACTCAATAGACCATTGTGTGAAGCTAGATATCTCATTGCAAAGTTTGGCGGTTCTAGCCGGTGAGAAGAATTTGGCTAGAAACGCCCTTTTGCAATCATCCCATGAAGTAATAGATCCTTGAGGCAAGCTTTTCTCACATTGGTGAGCCTTGTCACCCAAAGAGAATGGGAAGAGTCGAAGCTTGAAACCGTCTTCGGATACTCCGTTGATCTTGGTGAGACCACATATTCGGTCAAATTGGTCAATGTGATCTAGAGGATCCTCCATTGACAACCCATGGAACTTGTTAGCTTGAACCATGTTGATTAGCCCGGGTTTGACCTCAAAATTGTTGTTTTCAGACGGAGGTGGTTGAATCCCTTGACGGTTTTGGTGTGCATTTGCCGCATCACCTTCTCCGACGACTTGCCTAGCTCTAGGCGGGTGGTTAGGACGGTGATGGTTTCCATTGCTACCTCCTCCTTGATTGTTGCCGTGACCATCCCCATTCCCACCGTTCCTTTGGTGCGGACTGGGTTCATTGATGTTCCGAAGGGGAACATTCTCAAAGTGCTCCATTTCTTCGTTGTCAACCTCTTCTTGAAATCTAACTCGGCTTCTCCTTGCCCGTGAACCTCTCTCTAGTTGATCGATATCGTCTCTTGGCTCAACGAGATTGGTGTTGCCTCGGGAACGAGTATGCATACACCTAGAGAGTATAAAAGCAATGAGAAGCAAACATGATTAGTAACTTGGTAGCAAATAATACTTAATCTCACTAAGAACCTAAATCTCAATGTTAAAACAAATCCCAATATGGCAACGGCGCCAAATTGATACAAGATATTTTGGTATCTCTAGAGTCAATTCTCTAAATGCAATTGTAGCATAAGAGGTTATCGAACCTTACCGGAAATATTCTAATCACTAAGACCATCTCCATTGCACGTTATTAGGAGTGTCTTCCACATTTAATATAATAAAATTTAAGAAACCACAGTCTCTGGGTGTCTCTGCGAAGACACAGATCTTCCCACAAATCGCCACGTGTCGCGGTCTGATTGGCTGAGACAAAAAATATTAATAAATATAATATTATTTAAACTAAAAAAAAAAATTCGGAAGACACCCAATTGGGTGTCAGCGATGGTGATGCTCTAAGAATGCAAGGAACAATTGCAAGTTAAGCTAAACAAGTTTGTTGTAATTAAGTAACCAAATTAAGGTGAATAAGCAACTAAGCAAGATGTAAATCAATAAGCAAAAGCGAATCTAGAGATGGGGTTATCGAATAAGATGATCCAAGTTCAATTCATGATGTTCATTTACTCAAATAAGCTAATCCCTAGGCATAAGATCCTAAACTTGACTAATTCTCTTTCAAGCAATTAATCACTATGCTAATCACCTAACCCATTAACAAACTCTCATTTGTGGATCATTGATTAGTAAGCAATAAGTTTAAATCAACAAGATCAACCAAAAATACACCCTAGACAACAATTATCATAGGTTAGGAATGTAAATCTCTTGTTTAATTCATCAAGGCATTTCATCAAACACTTGGTGTGCATGAAATGCCTTATGATCTAAACCTACTTTTTCAAGCTAGATTTAGCCTTAAGAACATTAAACAAGAAAGGATATAAGAAGATCTAACCCCTAAACACCATGAATCAAGCCTAGGAACATCCTAAACTACCCCATCTCTAAACCCTAAAAGACTACTCAAGACCCATCAAGAACACCTCAAAATCGATTTGGATAAGAGATGAATTCATGGATGGGTGATGGATAATCAAGATAAAAAGAAGGTAGATGGAAGAGATTGATGGAAACAAATACTAAGTTGCATAAACAAAGAGGATCTCTCTTACAAATCTCAAGTTCTCTCTCAAAGATGAGGGTTTTAGACTTAAAAAAAAAGCTTAGCAAATAAAATTAGGTTTTTAAAGTTTATAATAAAAAGAGAAGGGAACCAAGTCAACCCAAAACAAACCGGGTTTTGACCCGGACATTTTTGGGTCGGAATCGATCCCGACTTGTTTGCATCCGGTATGAGAGGCCGGGATGTTGTGTTTGTTGCCGAGAGGTTGTGTGCCGGTTAGTTTCTGGCCGGGATGAGGGACCTTCGATAAGGGAAGTGATCCCGGGGAAGATCAGTCCAGGACAAGAGACCGGTATATCCCCTGCCCGAGAGATCGTCGAGGCTTGTGTGCCGGGTTCCTTCAAGCCGGGATGATGGGCCGGGATATCTCCTGCCCTAGGGAAGCTCTTGTGCCGGCTGAGGGATTTCTTTGTGCCGGCTAGCTCTTGACCGGGACGATGCTGAAGATCTGTTTCCAAGAGATTTGGTGCCGGGTTGCTTCAGGCCGGGACGAGAGGCCGGGACGAGAGGGCGGGACGAGAGGCCGGGACGAGAGGCCGGTGCTGAGGGAGATCTCCGGGGGAGAAGTATATCTGAGTTTTCACGTTTCCAACCATCGCTTCAAGATCCCGAGCTAAGTGCGAACTTCTCCAAAGTACCTAATAAGGACTCCAAAACATGCAAGACTCTCTAGGACATATCATGAGACACCTAAGCTCTAATTTGGACAAAACAATTAAGAAAAATCTATGAAACCATATGCATATGAGATGAAACTTATGCTAAATGAATACATGAAAGGGACAAAATATGGGAATATCAATACCGGCTAAAGATGAACCAGCCATCTAGGACAACAAAGAGTGGTAAAAATGAAAAAGATGTCCTAGATGTATGACTCGTTGTCTCGCCTAAAACAATTGATAAGAAAATTAAATATACATTAAGTCCAAATAAAATGAGCTAGTATATCCTGTCATAAAGAATTTCTATGGCTCGAAATCCTCTGGGGATGTCGCATTGAAATCACTCTAGTTAACGCCTAGTCTAGTACTAAACCACAAAAGAACTAGCACAAGGAAATAGCGTAGAAGCACACTGGTCTATATCATCATAGATTTTGTTCTTATCTTCTTGAAAAATACTAAATAAAAATACTACACTAGGTCTTAAAAATTCAGCGAGAATTAAAAAGATCCAAAGAAAAGAAAAATAGATTAGTAATGGATAAACATCATCCCCCAGACTTAAATCACACTGTCCTCAATGTGAAAAAGTTGGTGAAAGGATGGTAAAATCATTAAAATAAAAGATAAGGTGAAAGAGATCGATTAAACCGTGGTGGTGAAGTTCATGTCTAGGCGTCGCCTGAGCCATCTGTCTCGGAGTCGGGCGTGTTGCCATCGAACTGGTGGTGCTGGTTCACGTGGAGGGGAAGGAGTTGGGTCACGTCGAGGAATTGGCACGCGAGTTCTAATCGATTGTCGTCGACTTGCAAAGAACTCGCCAATATTTGTGTCGTCTTCCACACTTGCTGTGTCCAAGCCTCCTTCGCTCTCCTCGGTTCGCCTATTGGTCAATATCCGGGATGATTCTCTCCTATGTAACCGCTCTTCTTTGAGCGAGTTATTTTCATTCTTGCGTGGTCCATTGTTCCTACAAAATAGAAAACAATTCTCAGAAAAAATATGAATATGGTTGTGATTGAAAAATTTAATTATGCGGAGATATTAATTCTAGTATCAATTCAATTAGTCAAACGAGAAATATTGATCACAAGTTCATGATCGTGAATTCCGGGTTTTTGACTCTCTTGCATAAAAATTTCTAAATATCGATTTTAGGTTCAACTTTATGCAAATTTCAGTAGATTACCATTTGCTAATTAACGATATAACTAGACATGTCTAAATAATCAAATTACTCTCCAAATTCGTTTTCAATTAAGCTTGAAAATTTCAAGTTCCAAAAATCTCAAATCCATAATAATTAAGTGCTAAAACTGAAATTCTAATCATTCTAGAAGTTCAATCTAGAGTTCTCTAACAATTTCTAACCATCAAAAACATAGATCTAGTGAATTAAAAAAAACGCTAGGTTCTTGTTTATATGAAAAAGTAGAGATTTTGGTTCGTACCTTGATGGAATTGACGGGATGAGTGAGGAATTGAAATATTCTCCGAAAAAAGTGAGAATGGACCGAAGAATTTTCGAAAAAGTTTTTGAATTGAAAAATGTTGTTCTTGCTCAAAATCTCCATGTCTTTTGGAAGAGAAGAAGAAACGGAGCTTGAATCTTAAAAAGAAGTTTTCTTTTTTTCAAAAACTTTTGTGACATACCTTCGCGGAACACTGGAATTAAACCGGGTTTGGTTCAATTTCATGTGGGGAACATGTTCAGGATTGCACGGTTTAGTGTCGGGAACGATTGGGAATAGTCGGGATTAAGTTCGGGACGGAATGAGGCTGGCCGCGGGTCAAGCATGCGCGACCGTGGCCAAGTGCCTTCTCGCTGCGTGACCGCCAACGCTGGCGCAGTCAACAACCTCCTCACCGCGGGTCGGGCTGCTCCAGCTGCGGCCGAGCGGCCTTCGTCTCGGGTTGTTTTCTTCTTCGTTCATTCGTCGTTTCACGATCTGTTTCGAATGTCTTCTCCAAATGTTTTTTGTGTTTTCTGATTTTTTGAATGCATTTTGGTTTTTTTGGTTTTTATATAAAGCCTGAAATCCTAAAAAGAAAAACGTCAATAGAAAAAGAAAGAAAATTTAAAAGAAAAATGTACCGAATGGGTTGCCTCCCATCAAGCGCTTTTGGTTAAAGTCGTTAGCTCGACTTTTTGGTGAGACTAGGTATGAGCAGTAGATGTCTCCGGAACAAATGTTCACTTCTCAAAGAGCTTGTTTCGTCTTCTCAACCATTTCTTCCTTGGTGTCTCTTAAATCTGGTGGAATATTGATCTTAACTTTTGTAAATGGTTTAGAAGTGAATGGTGGACTTACCTTTGGGGGTTCCGTCTTAGTCGACTCATTTTTTTCTTTTCCCTTAGAGAAAATCGAGTTTTTCATCTTTTGTTCGTCCCTCGGGTTTGGAATTTCGTCTGGGACAATAGGATATAGCCTCCTTCGATCCACATTCAAGAAGACGGCTTGACGGTTGGCATGATCAAGGATGACGCCAACGGTAGTTGAGAAGGGTCGACCAAAAATCAACGGTCTATCATTGTCTCGTTCCATTTCGAGAACTTGAAAATCAGCGGGGACAATCTTGTTTCCAATGAGTATTTGAAGATCATGGATCGCTCCTTCGGGTTTCTTTTGTGATGAGTCCCCAAAAATTACGCTCACGGTAGATGGCGTGAGATTCATTATCCCGAGTTTCTCGGCAAATGCCTTAGACATGATGTTGATGTTGGCTCCGGAATCACACAAACAATCTGCAAAATAAATTCCCGAAATCCAACAAGAAAAAGAAAAACGTCCCATATTGGATTCTTGTTGGTACCTCGAATGGTGGTTTTTGGATCATATTGGATTCGGTAACGACTCGTCCATAGAGTGGGACGAATTTTAGAACTTCTCTAGGCTCCATCTTAGCATCGACTTCCTTCTCGGGTATGGTGGAAATCACGTTGCAAAATCTCATAGGGTTATCTTCCACTATTCCAGGTAAAGTTCCGCTCGGTCTCTTAGTGGAGTCCGCGGTTTGAGAGACTTGCATGTCCAAATTCTTGACATGGGTTGAAAGAGATTCAAATTTCCCGTTCAAGTCGTTGTACATACAATCGACCTTGACGTTAAAATCTTTCGTCGTCTTCTCGTTGCTTTGAGCGAGGAGTTGAATTGATTGCTCGAGCTTCACTATTTAGGCAGCAAGTTGAGAGTTAGAGATACCTTGTTGCTGCGTGTTTGAGTTGTTGTAAGGATCGGCTTGAGAGTTGAAGGGCGGTCTCGGTTGGAAGTTCCCATTTCCTCCATAGTTCCCGTTTTGGAACCGGTTTTGGTGTGGCTTCGATTGTTAAGGGTAAAGTTGATCTTGGGGATCCTCCACGTTCTGATTTCGGTAGGAAAGTTTGTTGAAGTTAGCGTTGCGGAAAGCGTTGTTGAATCCGTTGTTGAAACAGCCTTGGTAGTGACCTTGTGCTACCACATAGTTAACTTCTTTTTCTTGAGAATACGAATTGTTGTTGTCGGGTTCGTAATAAGCGTTATCATCGACTCCAACAGTAGCTTACTTGGCGATTTTGGTTGTTGACAAGTTGGTTCATCATGACTCTTAGATTGGAAATCTCCTTTGATTCCGACACGTTCGATCTAGTCGATCTATCATAGTCGGGAGAATTGTTGCTACTAGACAGAAAAATTCTCGATGAGAGCTCTTCCTTGGGTGATAGTCTTCATGGAAAAATCTCCATTGCTAGCCGTATCGAGAGAAAGTTGATATTTTGGTAGTAATCATCGGTAGAAGTGTTGAGAAAATTCGGACCGGAGAAACTGTGATGAGGATAATCTCTCTCGTACTCTTTGAAACGTTCCCACGCTTCATGGAAAGACTCCACCGATTGTTGATGAAAACTTTGGATTTTGTTTCTTAGCGAGTTGGATCTCGACTTCGTGTATAAGTGGTTTAAGAAGGCGGCTTTGAACTCTTCCCAGTTAGTAATAGATCATGCGGGCAAAGATTTCAACCAACGGTGAGCTTTATCAGCTAGAGAAAAAGGAAAAAGCTTACACTTTAAGTAATCGGCGGGAACTTGGTTCGTTCTTGTCGTTCCGCATATCTCTTCGAACAACTCGATGTGCTCCATCTGATGCTCGGTTGCAACTCCATGAAACTGATTTTGCTTTACCAAAGCAATGATTTTAGGTTTGATCTCAAAATTGTTTCCATTTGGTATAGGAAGTTGTATGGCTGCTCGGTTTTGGAAGTGTTGATACGGTGCATCAAAATCAGCAATGGTGCGGTTACGCGCTTGTCTCCTCGGAGGATTAGCGGGCAGTACAGGATGGTTGGCGTTTACGCCGTTAGGAGGAATCGGTGCATTCGCTTGAGCATCGTTCCTGGTGCATCACGATCGACAGGAAGTTGTCGCCTCGGATTTTCAGCATTTCAGTTTTGGTTGTGGTTTTCTTCGGGATCGAGATGTGGCTGGTCATTAGCACCATGGACATCCCCTTGATATTCTTCGTGATCCGAAAAATCATGGTCATCCTCATGATCTAGTTGATCGCGGTTTAGTTGATCTTCCGGGTGGTCATTTTCAGCCAGCCATCTTTAAGTTTCTTTTTGAGTCTTCGGAGTTCTCTCTCGTTTTTGTCGATATCGTCTAGTAGTGGTACGGTTCCTCTAGGAGTTCTCCTAGTGTGCATGGAACTTAGAACAAAAGACAAAGATAAAGGAGAAAGTCAAAAGAACAACAAAGAACTTGAAAATCAAAAGTGTCTAGAGCAGAAATTAGAATACGAAATCAAACAAGCTAAACTATCCCCGGCAACGGCGCCAAAAACTTGACACACCAGGAATTAACCCCGGCGTGGGGTTTTACCCTTTATATCTAAGCCGCAAGTGCATAGCACACAAAGTAGTATTTAGGGATCGAATCCATAGGGATAGACGTTGTCGATTTCTAACGAGTTCTAACTTATATCTAGACGTAAAATATATTTTGGGTTTTGTTACAGTCGTATCTATGGAATCTAAACTAAACTAAGAAGGGCAGTAGCTAACTAATTGTTTTATCGAGGTTGTGAATCAATTAAACGAAGTGTTGGGCAATCGGGAATTTTCTAGGGTTTATGGCCGATTTTTACAAGGAAATTTCTGGAATTTCTAAAGCGACTTTTGTCGACTTCGGGTTCTTGAACTTGGAACACGTACACTGCATGTAGTCTACTCTCGTAATCCTACACACCTACTCACTTCAGTACTCAGACGGTAGCTTTCGTCTCCGCCCGCGCAAGTAGTGAATGATACTCTCAAAGGTCGTTTACGTCCACAATTCCTCCATAAGTATACTTTCGAAATCTTACGACGGCTTTGCTTGGCTACCCTAGGTCAAGCGATTAGATACAACACTGTAGTGACTCTAAAACGCCTTATTTCAGTTGCTAAGATGGTTATTTAAGCAACGCATTAACCACAATGATAGAACGAAGAACCCTAATCGGTATCCTAGACTAAAAACCTAATAAGAATCGAACCATAAATTCCCCTTCAAACCCCTTTCACCCAACAAGGAGATTACTCGCAGGGTCCTGGCCGCGGTTGCGGGCCTTCTGAGAGTGACGAAACGCCTCTTGGCCATGGGTGGAGACTCTCCAGAAGTGGTGAAATGCCTCCTGGCCGCGGCTCCAGCTCCTCCAGGCGTGGCGGGCTTCTCCTCGGGGCAGTTTCATCTACCTTCAGTGATTCGGGTACACTACAAGAAAACACAGTTTTTGCGACCACTTTTTGCGACTCTTTTTTTGGTCGCAAACAGCTGCGACGAAAGTGAGACGAATTTGCGACTATTTTGCGACTGTTAGTTAATTAGAAGCAAAAGAGTCGCAAATTAACGACACAATTTAATAGTCAGAAAAGAGTAGCTTATTTGCGACTATTTAGGAAATGTCGTCCCAAATTTGCGACGGAAAAATGTAGTCGCAAAAGTAGTCCCAAATTTGAGACGGATAAATTTGGTTGCAAACGTTGTCGCAAATTTGCGACCAATTTGCTACAGAAAATTAAAGAAAAAAGTGGTCGCTAAAAGTTGGTAGAAAACGTGGAAAATACGTGAAATAAGTTGGTATACCAAACTTTTGGGACTCTATTTTAGAGTCGCAAAAGAGTCTCAAAATTTTGCATATATAACAACCCACGCTTGACATATACATTCATCGAAGCAAAAGAAAAAAAAAACGAGTGAGTCACAAAAAAAAAAAATGTGGAATTCATCACGAGAGTGGATGTATAATAGGATCGATCCACACACAAATCATATCTCCAGTGAATTCTTGGCGGGGGTGGATCAGTTCATGAATTTTGCTAATAGCCAACCACTAGCGCAAAGCAGTGGAGGTAGGTTTCATTGTCCTTGTATTAAATGTAAAAATTCCAAATTTTTGCATGGAAATACAATTTCGAAGCATTTGCATAGTAGAGGATTTATGCCAGGATATTATGTATGGTGTGAACATGGTGAAGATTATGATGTGGTTGGGGGAGGATCGAACAGTCATTATGCTAATGTAGATTATACTAGTGGTAATCATCAACCAACAACATATGATGGGGGGAATGTATATGCTGGGATGGTGAATGATGCATTTCATGGTGCTACGCCATTTAATCATCATCATGAACATGATGAAAGTGGATATGATCATCATGTTCATGAAGAAACTACCCAAGAGGCAAAACGGTTTTACGACATGTTAGATGCTGCAAATACTTCACTTTATGATGGTTGTCGTGAAGGTCTGTCGAAGTTATCTTTGGCTGCTCGGTTCATGAACATTAAGTCAGACCATAATATAGCCGAAAGTTGTATGGACGCATGGTCTGAATTGTTTACGGAGGTTTTACCAGAGGGTAATCAATCACCTAGTTCGTACTACGAGACAGAAACTTTGATGCGAAAGCTAGGATTGCCGTACCATACATTTGATGTATGTATAGATAATTGTATGCTCTTTTGGAAAGAAGATGAGAAGTTGAAGCATTGCAAGTTCTGTGCAAAACCAAGATATAAGGCTAGTGAGGGACGAACTAAAATCCCGTTTAGTCGTATGTGGTATTTACCTATCACTGACAGATTGAAGAGAATGTACCAATCAGAGAAGACTGCATCATCGATGAGATGGCATGCTGAGCATGATTCAAAAGACGGAGTAATGTGTCATCCATCTGATGCGGCGGAGTGGAAGAATTTTCAATATTTGCATCCTGCGTTCGCAGAAGAAACGCGAAACGTATATCTTGGGTTATGTACTGATGGTTTTAATCCTTTTGGTATGTCAAAAAATCACTCGTTGTGGCCTGTGATCATGACTCCATACAACTTACCGCCATATATGTGCATGAATACTGAGTATTTGTTCCTGACGATTTTGAATTCGGGACCAAATCATCCACGAGCCAGTCTTGATGTTTTCCTCCAACCATTGATCGACGAGTTAAAGGAGTTATGGTATAACGGAGTTGAGGCATATGATGTGTCATTAGATCAAAATTTCAACCTGAAAGCTGTTCTAATGTGGACTATAAGCGATTTTCCAGCATATGGTATGTTGTCGGGATGGACGACACATGGAAGACTATCGTGTCCTATTTGTATGGATGATACAAATGCTTTTTATCTTCCGGCTGGTAGGAAGACATGTTGGTTTGACTGTCACAGAAGATTTCTTCCTGCAAGTCATTCGTTACGGAAGAATAAAAAAAACTTTTTGAAGGGAAAGCACGCATTGAACGACTACCCACCACAATCTTTAACTGGCGAACAAGTTTTATATGAGCGTATAAGGCATGCAGAACCACACAAAACATCTGAAGTCGGTGGAAATGGTCATGAAAATAAAGTGGACGGCTATGGAGAGTGGCATAATTGGCATAAAGAAAGCATATTTTGGGAGCTACCGTACTGGACCGATCTGACGCTACGACACAATCTTGATGTGATGCATATCGAGAAGAATTTTTTCGATAATATCATGTATACTCTTATGAATGTTAAAGACAGATCAAAAGATACAGTAAAGTCAAGATTAGATATTGCAAAATTTTGTTCTCGGAAAGATTTGCATGTAGATGATCGAGGGAGAGCTCCATTTCCTATTTGGCGATTAACTTCAAAAGCGAAAGAAAGCTTACTACAATGGGTAAAACATGAGGTTAGATTCCCCGATGGCTATGTAGCAGATTTAGCTAGTTGTGCAGACATCAACGGTGGAAAGCTCTCGGGAATGAAAAGTCACGACGGCCATGTATTTATGGAACGATTACTTCCGTTTGTCTTTGCAGAACTTCTGCCGCGGAACGTGCACCTTGCATTATCAGGTATATATATATATATATTATCATATATGTTTCACTTATATATATATATATATAATTATGATTTTAATATTGTCGTAGGGATTGGAGCATTTTTTCGTGACTTATGTAGTAGATCATTGGATCAAACCCGCCTCAAAATTCTGAAGGATAACATTGTCATGATTTTGTGTAATTTGGAAAAAATCTTCCCACCTTCTTTCTTTGATGTGATGGAGCACCTACCAATACACCTACCTTACGAAGCGGAGATTGGTGGTCCTGTGCAATATAGGTGGATGTATCCCTTCGAAAGGTTTTTTAAACGTTTAAAAGGACAGGCGAAGAACAAAAGATATCCAGCGGGATCAATAGTTCAATCATACATAAATGACGAGATATCTTATTTCTCAGAACACTACTTTGCTTCACACATTTCTACAGCTCGCAGAAGAAGGTATGGTGTTGAATATTTCTCCGAACACTAATTTCAATTTTCGCTTTAAATTATACGAGCTAAAATAAAGGTGACTATTTTTGTTCGTCAATATATATATTACTATTTCTCAGGTCAAGTCGGTATGATGAAGGTGAAGTACCCGTATATCCTATACATGTACCGGATATATTCACTCAAGTAGGTCGTCCAAGTGGCCAAAGTAGTGAATTTTGGTTAACTGAGAAAGATTATAAATGCGCACATGCATATGTCTTGCGGAATTGTGACTATTTTCAGCCGCTTGAGAGGTACTTTATATATGGTTCATTAACTTAATTGTGATTTTTTATTAATTTATATTTCTTATTCTTGTTAATTGGCAAATCAGATTGTTGGAAGCGCAGATTCGATTTGAATATCCGGAACTCTCTGATGATGAGGTGAAGTCAAAAGGAGATGAAGATTTTCATATATGGGTTCGCCAATATGTACGTATTTAATTTACTATCCATCTATTGATTATTAAAGAATATTTATGAATTTATTTTTTAATTAATATATTTGCATATACATATATAGGTGAGTACAATGAAAAGTCAAGAAAATTTTCCTCCTTGGGTTATTGAAATAGTGGAAGGTCCTGAAAATAAAGTCAAGTCATGGCCCATGTATTTTACAAGAGGGTATTTGTTTCACACGCGAGACCATGGACTCACGAAAAAAACAATGAATTATGGAGTATGGGTGCGAGGACAAAATTATTCTGAAGCATCTGAAGGGGATGATTTTTATGGGACTGTGGAAAACATCATAGAGCTCGAGTATCCAGGATTTCTAAATTTGAAAATCACACTTTTCTATTGTGAATGGTTTGACCCTACGATTGGCAAAGGCACCAGAATGCGAGAAGGAGGCGTTGTCGATGTGCTATCATCGAGGAGATATCAAAATTACGAACCTTTTATTTTAGGTAAGTTTTGTTTAATTTAATTAAATATGTATATGTATGTGTATATATGTATACTTCTAATTTTACACCTACTTAATGTACAGGATCTCAAGCTGATCAAGTTTGTTATCTTTCATACCCATACATTAAACGACCTCGGAAGGTGTGGCTCACAGTTCTCAAAGTAAATCCAAGACAAGGTGTTCAAGGAAAGTTTAACGAAAAAGAGGTGGTTATATTGCAGCAAACAGTTGATGATGGCCTCACGGATACGATTGATGAAATCATAATTGATAGTTTAGTAGAGGGAAATAATCCTTATGAAGAAATTGATTTTGAAATCGAAGACCAAGAAGGTGAGGACGAATTTCGTTTTAATTTATCATCTTCCGATGATGAAGATGAGGAATTTGAATAAAACTTTACTTTACTCTGTAATAAATTTTGTAAAAAAAAATATATCATGTATGTTTTGTAATATAATTATTATGTATAATTCTCATGTATAATAACTTTGTAATATAATTATCATGTATAATTATTGTCTTTGTGTTGTTACAAAGAGTATTTATATATTAGTAAATGTTAACAAATAACGAATAATTGTAATGGCACATTTGGTTACACATTTAGTTTGTGGATCACATATCTGTGGTTCGAAACTCAGGAAAAACAATTTTTCAACAATTTTCTAATTAATAAAAAAAAGGCTGTATAAATTATAGTTAACGTATTTACATACAGAATTATCGTAATGGCACTTTGGTTACACAGCAAGCTTATGTTTCAGAGTTCTGCGGTTCGAAACTCAGGAACAGTTTTTTTACAATTTTCAAAATAGTCACAAAAGAGTCTTAAATTACCCACTAATTTGCGACCACTTTCTGACCAACACCTGAAAATGTGACTGATTTGCTACTGTTTAGCAACTACCCTCTATATTTTCCAAAAAACCATCAATATAGAATTGTAAATATGTTAATTTGTACGTTTTTACATAGATTTGAACTTATAAATACACTGATTCATGATAACAGAGAAAAACATATAAATTCTAATATTTTTAAACTTATGGTTGTATATTTTCATAACATGTAGTAAATACATATAAGTTTTATATGAAATGATTTAGTAATATATAATTTTTTACAAATTTTCAACATTTCTTAGTTTACTTTTTAAATAGAGAAATTTAGAGTTAGGATTAGTCAAAGAATTAAAAAATCATCATATTTTATTAAGAATGATTGGAAGTTTAGGGTTCAAAGTATATGTTTAAGAATAGTCACAAAACAGTCGCAATTTGCGACCATTTTGTGACCAGTTTGCGAATTTTTCATCAATTTAATATGTAGTCACAAAATAGTCTTAAAATACCCACTAATTTGCGACTACTTACGTACCAACATCTGAAATTGTGACTGATTAGCAACTGTTTAGCAACTGTTTAGCAACTCCACTCTATTTTTTAAAAAAAAATCCAAAATATAGAATTGTAAATATGTTAATTTGTACTTTTTACATAGATTTGAACTACTAAATACACTGATTCATGATAACATACATAAAACATATCAATTCCCATATTTTAAAATTTTAGTTGTATATTATCATTAGATGTAGTAACTACATATGTGTTTTATATGAAAAGATTTAGAAATATATAAAATTTTCAAAATTTACTTAACATTTTTTAGTTTACTCTTTAAATAGAGATTTAGTGTTAGAATTCTTTAAAGAATAATTGTTTAGTCATATTTTTATTAAGAATGATGGAAAGTTTAGGGTTTAGGGTATAAGTTAAAGAAGAGTCACTAAACAGTCGCTACTTGTGTCCATTTTGTGACCATTTTGCGACCAACTCAAAATTAATATTTTTTTGGGTCAAATAACACGCGGCAATTTATCCCTCTTTTTGTTATTTTGCGACTCTTTCGCGACTCTTTAGAGACTGCTTCGTGAAACCCTAAATGAAACTATTTCTCTTCTTTGTCTCTTATCTTCCTAAACCCGAAAAATCCTCTCTTTCTATCGCTCTCACTCTCCGATCCTCTCTTTCAATCGCTCTCACTCTCACTCTCCGAATATATCTATCTCTCGATCTCCGAAGGTAATGCCTGTGACGGGAAAGACAAGTAGAGGCCGCGGCACCGGCAAAGGCCGCGGTGATGGCAAAGGCCGCGGTGACGGCAAAGGCCGCGGTGACGGCTCGTCTTCTCACGCCTCCAACCGATCCTCTGATGCGACAGTATCCTATTCCCAGACATCTAGACCATCTCTTCCAGCCCAATATCCACCGACGACACAACCGCAAACCTCTAATCAACAGCCGCAAGTAGCCAATGTACAGGCCGAAAGCGCGATTCAACAACCGCAAACCTCTAATCCCCAATCACAAGCTCATCCTTTTCACATTCAGCAGCAGCAATCGCATCCTTATCTGTTTCCCCAACAACAACTGCCGCAATTTCAGATACTAGAGCATCTCAATCCGCAGCAGATACCGAATAATCCTCCTCCTCCTAATGATCCAGAGCAACAACCGGACTACCAACAACTGTTAGATGATTTGTTGGCCCTTCCTGGCCGAGAACATCTAACAGTTTTGAGTCCCCATCCTCTTCCCGAGGTTCAAAACACATGGTAAAGTCTTCCTTTGATAAAATTGTGGTTGCTGGATTGATTTGTGGTTGCTGGATTGATTTGCTTGATAATGTTTTTTGCTGGTTTGAATTTGTAGGCTTTCATTGAAATAAATAGTATTGCTTGGATTGATAGATAGTTGCTGGTTTGAATCAGTATTGGCTCAACTCAGATTATTGAATCCGCTGATTTAGATGGAAGTCTAGGTCTCTCCGTGTCTCTTAACCAATCTGGTTTAGTGATTTAATTCAATGTGTTGTTGTTTCTGTCTCTTCAGTTGTGTTAGGTCGAGTTTTTGGTGTGATAGATCTTCAAGTACTGCTTCAGTTTGTTGTTGGATCGAGTCTATGGAGTCTGATAGTTCAAAATCATTTTACAAAAAAACTGCAGTTTGTGTTTTCATTCTATTATGAGTGTTAACAGTTCATGTCTCATTAGTTTAGTGAGCTAATTCAAAGTTCTTAATAATCTGGTACATGTAAAATACTATAGCTAAGTGTGAATTGTGTATTTGTTTATGAATAAACAATCTGCTTTTTGTTTGTGGATTTTCATTTAACAGGTTTAACCGAGACAAAGGAAAACTATCTCGAGTCATTGCTGGCATATTTCGGAGGAAGTTTGATGGCCCGTACTATAGCTGGCGCCAAACCCCTATAGACATTCAAGAGAGATACTTCAGAACATTTGCGGTAAGAGTCTTTATATAGTTTTCATTGTAAGTGACATATAAAATGATACTTACCATTACTGTATTCTGTAGCGGAAGTACAATTGGGATAGCGGGATTACCGATCTGGTCAAAGCAGGCTTCTTGAAGAGAGCCAAAAAACGGATGAAAGGTATCGTTAGTCAAGCTAAACACAAAGGTGAGAGACCACCTTGGATTGGCGAGACGCTTTGGGCTGAAATGTGGGCTCATTGGGACAGTCCGGATGCTATTGAGAGGAGCTCTACTGCGACACAATGTCGTAACTCTGACCGTGGCGGTCTTGGTCCCCACAAGCACGTATCCGGCCAGAAATCGTACCTGCAAATTAAACAAGAAATGGTAAAGCGTTTTCTGTTTATTTTATATATTGCATTTCAGTTTTTAATATGTTTTTGTATCGTTATAGGAGGAAGCATTAGGGCGTCCTGTCTCACTTGGGGAAGTGTTTATCAAAACACATACAAGGGCAGATGGAAGTTTTGTTGATCACAAGGCCAAAAAAGTTGCTGAGACTTATGACAAGAACATCGAAGAGATGATGTTACAAATGGAGGTCGATGGTTCTGCAACTTCAGAGAATTCTTCTCAACATTCTACTCATCGCACCCTCACCATTGAGGAAAAGAATGACATCTTTCTTAAGGTATTTTCTGTTTTCTGGTTTTGAGTTTTGTTTTTTTTGGTCGATGGTTATGTTAGATGATGTATACTATTTTTTTTTTAGTTTCCATGAGGTTTTGAGTTTGCATTGGTTATGTTTGTTGCTGTGTATATTGTGGTCTGTCTGTTTTTTTGAGTTTGCATTGAGTTTCCATGAGGTTTTGAGTTTGCATTGTAAACTGTTTTTCAGCAAACAAAACTTGAATTCTTTCATTCTGTTCATTTTTTTTGCCTGAATTGGTTCTACTGATGATTGAGTGATTGAATTGGTTGTGATTCATTTTCTGTTTTTGTGTTTTGTTTTCCAAGTCTACTGAAACAGATGAGAAAGGAAATGCTTTTGGACTTGGCGAGCTTGGCGAGTTGTTCAACAACGGGAAAAGCAAAGAAAGTTATTCAAGCTCTTCATCATCGATTTTAGAGATGCAAAGCCAACTTCAAGCTGCAAATCAGAAGATCGCTGAACAAGAAGCGGAAAATGCTCGACGTGATGAGGAGCAACGACTTGCTCAATCTCGGATTTCAAGCTTGGAGGCGTACCTCAAGAAAAATGATCCCGCGTTTGCATCGTTTGTGGCTTCTCAAGTAGCCAACCCAGCCACCGCAGCAACCACCACACCAGCCTCTGTACCAGCCTCCGCAGGAACCATCAGACCACGCACAAACGGTTCTTCAATCTCTCCCTCTTAGCTTTGTTTTTTGTTTGTAAACGATGCAAACATTTGTAGCTTTGTTTGTTGAATCATCAATGTTTTGTTTTGGATATTGTAAGTGTTTTTGTATAAAAAAACCTTTGTTTGAATGATTTTTTTGATTTTAGTTTTTTTTAGATTCTGGATTTCAATTTACAGGATTGATCTTCGACAAACACGGTATTGTAGTCGTAGATTTGCGACAAGCCTGATTTGCGACCAACAAGACAAGAACAAAAAGAGTGGAAAATTGGTTGCTAATACGCGACGCTTTTGCGACTGACTTGTTAACAAGTAGTCTTTAATCAGTCGCAAAAATTTGCGACCACTTTAAGACCATCTGGAAACAGTCGCAAATCTACGACTACAATACCGTGCTTAATTAGTCTCGATAAAACGACTCCTGAGTCAGTCACAAATCTACGACTAAAATACCGTCCTTAATTAGTCTCGATAATACGACTCCTGGGTGAGTCTGAAAAGAGTCGCAAAAATAACGTAGTCACTATATAGTCGTTAATAAACGACCAATATTTTAAGTGTCAATTCAGTCGCTTATTAACGACTAAAATATGTAGTCACAAAGTAGTCGTAAATTTGCGACCATTATGCGACTACTTTATTTAGCGACCAAAAATTTGCGACCACTTTTAATAGTCTTAAATAAGTCGTAAATACAGTTTTTGCGACCGTTTTGGGACTCTTTTGGGAGTCGCAAAAACTGTGTTTTCTTGTAGTGGTATATTTAAGGATCCAAACGTTGGATTGCTTCCAATCTAATTGCATTTGAAATCTGGTTGTCTCTACTTTATTGTGTCAAAATTTGGGGATGATCAGACGGTGAAAAGGTCTCTATTAGCTGAAACACTTCTTGACGGTCTAAGTGTATCCAAAAACGTACTTTTACTCCGAAATGCACTCTTTTATTCTGAGTTATCTGAAACGTCTTTCAAATCTCTAAAATATGAAAATCACTTGAAAACTTTTGAAAACGGAGTTAAAACACATGCCAAAGAATATGAAAGTGATCCATAAAAATGGTCCAAAACCGGTGTTATCAAAGATCGATCATCACAAAGTGCCAAGAACCTATGAAGAAGCTTGTCTGAGTGAGGTATGGGTCAAAGCAATGCTGGAAGAGATTGCCTCCATGCGTAAGAATGTCACTTGGGATATGGTTGATCTACCTCGTAAAAAGAAGCTTGTAGGGTGTAGATGGGTTTATACCATTAAGTATACAAACTCCGGAGAGATAGAAAGGTACAAGGCTCGGTTGGTTGCTAAGGACTACACTCAGAAGAATGGGGTGCATTACACAGAAATATTTGCTCATGTAGCCAAGCTCCACTTAGTAAGAGTTCTTTTATCTATTGTCACTAACCTGTCTTGGGATATGTGGCAAATGGATGTTAAAAATGCTTTTCTACAAGGCGTTTTGGAAGCAGAGGTTTACATGGCATCACCTCAAGGGTTTGATGATAACAATAAGATGTGCAAACTCAATAAATCCATATATGGACTAAAGCAATCCCCAAGAGTGTGGTACCATAAGCTGAGTAGTTGTTTACATGGAAATGGCTTCCAAAGGTCTGAAGCTGATCATACTCTGTTCATAACTCAGGTGGAGAAAGGCATTGTCGTTGTTCTCATCTATGTGGATGACATTATCATAACTGGTGACAATGTTGATGGTGTTAGAGAGACTAAAGAACTCATGAAATCGTCATTTGAGATCAAGGATTTGGGAGAACTAAAATACTTCCTTGGGATTGAGGTATGTAAGCTTGATGATGGGTTGTTTCTTTCTCAAAGGAAGTATACTTTGGATCTCTTATCTGAGACAGGGAAACTTGGCTCAAAACCGTGTAAGAAACCCATTGAGGAGAGCTATAAGGATGTGCCTGAGGGAAAACCACTAGTGGATGTAAAACAGTATCAAAGGATGGTGGGAAAACTCATTTATCTTACCATCACTAGGTCATACATTTGCTTTGCGGTTAATCAAGTAAGCCAGTATATGCAAGTGCCTACTAGACATCATTGGAGGATGGTTGAGAGGATTCTAAAATACTTGAAAGGCACACAATGGAAAGGTATATTGATGGGTCGCAATGCTAGCGCATATATTGTGGGTTATTGTGATGCAAATTGGACAGGTGATAAGGTTGATAGAAAGTCTACAACCGGTTATTGCACCTTTGTTGGAGGGAATTTGGTTACTCGGAAGAGCAAGAAGCAGAGAGTTGTCTCAAGATCGAATGTTGAGGCTGAGTATAGAGCAATGGCAAACATAACTAGTGAGTTAGTATGGCTGAAGAGTCTACTTAAAGATCTTGGAGTTGAGTCATCTGAACCGATTATGTTGCATTATGATAATCAAGCAGTTATGCATATTGCTTCTAACTCAGTATTTATTATAGAAAGAACCAAGCACATAGAAGTGGACTGCCATTACATTAGAGAGAAAGTTCAACCAGGGGTCATTCTTCCTTCTTATGTGAAGAGCGATGATCAAGTGGCGGATGTCTTCACCAAAGCTACAACTCTAAAAGTGTGTAAAGAACTCAATATTAAGATGGGCTTATTGGATTTTCACCAGCCAGCCATCTTGAGGGGGAATGTTTTACTGAATCAATTAAGTTGTCTTTGAGGTCGTATATTGTTCATACATGCAAGTGTGAACAGTAGCCGCGGATTAAAAGACAATTCCCTCGAGTTGAAGTTGTATGGTGCAAGTGTGAACAGTAGCCGCGTATGAACAGTAAAATCATATTAGTCAAAGCAGATATTTTTGGTTAGCTTCCCTTGTAAGCCTCATTCTTCTATATACGTGTTTATGTGGCTGTAAAGAAACATAATAATATGAGATAAGCACAAAAGCTTCTTCCATCTCTCTCTCTCTTGTTCTTGCTTGATCTAAGCTTAAGTCTCTAATAATCTCTACAAATATTCACAATAATCTCTACAAAATCTCACACTTGGCACCATGACCTTTTAGTGAGATCCAGCGATGATGGTTTGTGGACTATTATGTGAGATTTTGGGCTGAATTTGGGAAAGTTGTGATGCCTGCGGAGAAATACATAGTGGTTCGATATGGAGTATGTTTGACAATATGTGGATTACTAAGTTGGAAGGTCATTGCAGTGTTCTATAGAGAATGTGAGTCTCTGCGTTTTCAAACCTCTTCTTCTTGCTTGGTTTTCATGTTTGCTTGAAGGCAAGCAAAAGACTAAGTCTTAGAGAGTTGATAAATCGTGTTTTTACCGGTTTCTAACCCTTGTTTTATGTCTTTTATCGAGTTTTTGTTTGTTTTAGAGTTTTTAGGTCCTTTATCGAGTCTTTTAAGACCTCTTAGATTGTCATCGTTTTGACTTCTTGCTTTTTGATAACACCGTATTTTTACCTATTTTACCTTCTATTTTATAACACTTTAATAAGTATTTCATTTGTTTTTATCGTGCTTTTCGCATATTTGTAGTTTCATGACTTTTTCAGGTTATTTAGGCAAAAGAATTGCAAATTGGAGAAACCCCAGATTCTCGGCTGATAGTCAAACTGTCATAAGTTCAACTGCCAAAGAGGTTCTTCTCACCGTCTGATCTAGCCCAATTTTGGAGATATTCAAGAAGGACCAACTACCTTTCAATTCCAACTGATTTGAGGACGATCCAACGGCTCAATCAAAAGATACATCAAGAACAAGACGTCCCAGTTCACCACGGGCAGAAGCTCTCCACTCGCGGCCAAGGAGTGATTCGCCGTTGTCAGAGGTCATGGACCCGCGGCCAGCCCTTGTTTGGTCCCGTAAGCCCATTTTTAAAGCTCGTTCAAATCCCGTCAACTCAAAATCCTAAAGAACGACGAAAGCAAGAGAGAAGCCCTATAAATATGTGTTTTAGAGACATAATTTTGTGTGCCTCATTTTTACACCACTTTTTTTTAGATTAGTTTTGTTCCTAAGATTTTTGTTCTTTACTTTCGAGATTGGTGAAAAGGTTTTCTCCGGAATTCGTTCTTACAATCGAGAAGCTTCTTCACCAATCTCATGTTATTTATTTAATCATGCTTTTGTTTTCTTTAATCATATCCGAGTAGTTCTCTTGTTGTGCATAAGGATCTCAAGGGGCTCTCACAGATCGATTTATCATTAAGTTTTTAGATTAGGATATCGATTAGGGTTCTTTCACTACAAGAAAACAGGTTTTTACTACTGCAGAAACAGTCGGAAATTAGTAGCAAAACACCATGTTACGACTGATTTCTGCAGTAAGTAAAGGTCTCGTCGCAAAAAAAATCAGTAACAAAATTGCTACTGATTTACGACTGATTGACGACTGATATTAGGCGGTCACTATTCAGTCGCTAATTAGTAGCAAATTTTACGACTGATTAGTGACTAGATTTTGCTACTACAGCCGTAGTCGGTAATCAGTCGTAAAATTTAACTACTGAATTGCGACTGATTACCTACTACTTTAGCTACTGGTTTGTGATTTTTTTAACAACTGATTTGAGAATTTTTTACGACTAATTTTAGCTATTCAATAGCAAAATATAACTACTAATTAGCGACTGATATATTGTTTAAATTAAAAAAAAATTCAATTTATTAATATAAATGTAGACTAATTACATATAAAACATTCAAGTTTACAAAAGTAAAGTAAAACAAATGAAGAACAGAAATCCATACACCAAATTTGGGTTTAAAATTACATATAAATGTAGACTAATTACACCAAACAAATGAAGCTGTACCATCGCGAAGCTCCAGGCACCGCACCACGTGGTCGTCACTCTATCGCCGGAAGTTCTTACAAAAAAAAGTAGATTGAGCATTAATTACACTATCTTGGACGATGACAGAACTAGAGACAAAGAGGTGATGCTTATCAACTACCACACCAAGTCGGCAGAAATCACCTACAGTCTTTGCAATTCAAGTACAGCTTATGGAAATATGCTTCAGTAGTTCAGTCTACTCAAATCGACTCTAAGGCTTGCTTGATTTCACCTAGTCGATTACACCTGTTTGCACTAATGGGAAAGTAAATAAATAAATAAAGGTTTTCGAAAGTACTCTTGTTCTTCTCTAGCCATGACATTGGGATCCTCATTCTTGATATCGTATGGATACCATTCTGCAACCTTATCACCAAAAAGCTTCTTCCTTAATATCTTATGAGGAGATCTATGTCCCGTTGGGTTAACCATATGTCCGAAAATCCTTGCTCTTGCTTCGGTCACACCATGAGTTACTGCTGAAGCTACAAGGCTTTTTAGGCTACCACTAGCCATCTTCCTTGAAACTACCTGTTAAAAGTAAGAAAACACAATGAAACATGATCAATCAAATCAATTTGCAAAATCACACATTGTAGGCTGATAAGTTTAACAAAAGGGCAGAAAACACTTCAACCACTAGACGTAGATACATTCTTTAAAGCTAAAATGGTAAATGCCTCATACAAAGGTAAGAACTTGATGCTGAAATACAGTAGTCCCTGCAATTAGGGTTTCTATTATGTCACTGCGATCAACTCTAAGCAACGAATTTTCATAACGTTAGTCTCTAAAGACAGGAAATTTCGAATTTAAAACTAAGACATCAGCATTAGATCCAGATGAATCTGGGCAAAGTTTCTACAATTTGAACGGGCACAATTGGTGAATACACGAAAACGGAAACTTTTAAGGATCCCTAGATCACATTCATGTCAGAAACGCAATCAAAAACTCATCAAGGAAAAAAAAAATAAAGCTTTGAGACATTTCGTTATGAATCCAAAAAAATACTCTTTGAGACATTTCATCGAACACGTTCCATAAGAAACTTGGGAAACAAAAAAGGACCATTTTCACCATCGGCAATGAGACTACACGTTGAATCTCGACAGAAGAAGAAGAAAAAAAGAGAGAAACTTACCGAGAAAATAAACAATAGCGAGATGGAGATCTCAATTTTCTGTCACAGATGAGAACACGGAATCGAAATCGAATCACTCACCCGTGGCATCGGACAAGATCTGAAAAATCTCTCGCCTGAGACTTCGAGATGCATCTTCCAATCAAAGCCGGTCTCCAAAACAAGCTCCACTGTGGATCCAGAAAGCTCTGTCACTGCTAGGATTGACGAAGAAGGGAACGATTCAGAGGAGAAAAATAGGACGAGGGTGAAAAGAGATCTAGAAAAAGCAAGAAACAAAGACCGGTTCTGCGTCACGCGCGTGGTGGCGTCGGCGACGGAGAAAGGGAAGCTCAAAGCGGATAGATCTAGAAATTCATTCCAGGGACGAGCGGCGATGGAGATCGACTGTGCGGTTTATTTTAAGCCTGAAATCACTTGATTCGCCATTGTTGCTCTGGATTCCAGAAAACTTCTGAAACCCTAGATCCTTTCGAGTGCGAGTAGTTTGTGAGAAGAAAGGAGGAGCAAGTCAAACTGATTCATGCGTGGGATTGAATAAAAAGAATAAAAAAGAGGTGGAAGATTTGAGTGCGTTGGATTGAATCTTATCGACGGTGGAAAAGCATGATCCTAGTCTTTATTGAGTAACCAATGAGAAATCAAGAAAAAAAGATTAAGAAGAGTATTTTTTTGTTGTTGTTAAATTGATTATGAAGATTACAAGAAATTGAAAACTACAATATCGAACCAAACAGATTTTTGGAAAGGTATAAGAAAATGCAGTGGAGATTTAGGTTCAATAGATAGTGTAAGAGTTTTATTTGTATATTATTTGATGATTAAGGGTTAGAGGTTTAGGATTAAGGATTAGAGCTTTAGGGTTAAGGGTTAAGCGTTTATGTTTGGGGTTTAGAATTTAGGATTTATGAAATTTTTAAAAAATTGTAAATGTTTATTTTTGTATATTATTTGATGATTAAGGGTTAGAAGTTTAGGGTTAAGGGTTCAGGGTTTGTGTTTGGGGTTTAGAATTTAGGATTTATAAAATGATTATATTTTTTTAAAAATTGTAAATGTTTAATTTTTTGTATATTATTTGATGATTAAGGGTTAGAGGTTTAGGGTTAAGGGTTAGAGGTTTAGGGTTAAGGATTAGAGGTTTAGGGCTAAGGGTTTAGAATTTAGGATTTATAAAATGATTATATTTAAAAAAATTGTAAATGTTTAATTTTTGTATATTATTTGATATTTATGTGTAAGATCTAGTTTATAATTTGAGATTTAAAGTTTATGATTAAGAAAACCCTTTTTCATTTTGATGTCGATCAATTAGACTGTAAATACTGTTTATAGCTGTTGGATTTTTTGAAAAAAAATGAATTTTTTTTTATTTGTGACTGTTAGAACCAAATAAAATCAATCTCAAATTTTTTATATGTATTAGTTAAATCTATCAATTTTCAGATAAAATGTTATTTGTATATTATTTGTAAGTGTTGAATTTTTTGTATATTATTTGATGTTTATGTGTAAGATCTAGTTTATAATTTAAGATTTAGAGTTTATGATTAAGGGTTAGAGGTTTAGGGTTTGTGGTTGGGGTTTAGAATTTATGATTTATAAAATGACTATATTTTAAATTTTTAGATTTATAACTATTGTTTTGCTACTATTTTGCTACTGATTTGCTACTGTTCTACGACCCACCGAATTCAGTAGCAAATCAGTCACTAAAAGTATTACTGATTAGCTACTGCATGTTTCCGACTACAATTCAGTCACTAATCAGTCGTAAAACGGCTACTAATTAACGACTGAAATTTTTAGTCACTAAATACCTACTTATGTGCGACTCTTTGAAAATAGTCGAAAATAGTCGCAAATCGTTGACTAACGGGTAAATATTTGACTTTTTGGTAGATTTATTGACAATGGTGGTATACTAATCTTACAAAATGGTAGATTTATTTCTTTTGTTGGTAGAGTTAATCACTGTGAATTATTTTTTCGTGACAGAAGATTTATTTCTTTGACGATTGATTTGTAATGGCAACGGTAGATTTTTATTGGGTTGGTAGATTTATTTATAATGGCGGTAGATTTAAAAACGTGTAAAATCTTGGTAACTTTGTATTGTAACGGTGGTAGATTTAATATTAGTGACGGTAGATTTAAAAAAATTTGGTAGATTTGTTTGTTATGGTGGTAGATATAAAAACGTCTAACATTTCGTTGACTTCGTTTTGTTATGGTGGTAGATTTAATATTAATGAGGGTAGATTTAAAATTATTTCGTAAATTTATTTTTAATGGCGGTAGATTTAATATTTTTTGGTATTTACTTAGATAACCTTCAGTTGGTAGACCTATTATTTCGCGTTGTGGTAGACTTTTAATGACGGTAGATATATCGACATTGTTTGGTGGTAGACATTTGACTTTTTCCAGAATGAGAAATAACGTTTTTGCCCTACACTAAATATCATATCTACGGAAAAACTAGGCACCCAAATTTGCTAAGTATGAGAATTTTTTTTTATTTGATGGTAGATTTATTGTAATGATGGTAGATTATTTTTGTTGATTTTTTTTTTCTAGAGTTAACTTTTTATTTCATCTTAAATCACAAACTGAGACCTATTTGTGTACATTATTTGGACCTTTTATTTAGTGCATTGGAGGTGTTTGTTCTTGAGCATAATATAGGTAGTAGTTGATCTTTGATTTTAGTTGAGTTTAATTGTCTGCTCCAATTACTATTTGTTAGTGGTTTGAGATATCTTCCTCCTCGAGACAATGATGCATTATCAACTTACTTAATTGAAAGTTTGTTTACAACCCTTATCTTGGTACTTAGGACTTAAATGCTTTTATTTGTCAAAGATAAGTATTTTTTCTCTCATCCACTGTATACTTGTTCGAATTTTGTTTTCTTCTTTGATCGATAGAACAAGTTGGCATGCCGTCTGTAGTCGTGCATTTGCAAGAGGTTGTGGTCGCTTATAAATGTAATATTTTAACTCATCTTTATGATGAATTTACTACTCGCACAATGAATCAATATTTACTCAGACAATGTATGCGAAGACATTAAAATTGAATATATATCAACCTCCATTTCCTTAGTAGTTCAATTCCAGAGAGAAAAATTATATTTTTGAGATTCTAAAAGGCATGCAAAATGTTCCCTGCCAAGACAGATTCAAGAACAAACATTTCTAATCTCACAAAAAAAACATTTCTAATATCTCTTTTTCTCTAATTATATTCATATACAAGCATGTTCATTTATCTCTCTGCATTTCGGATTCGTGAACGGAATTTGCATACATCGGTAATATCACCGGAGATGACGCCACGTACTGATATGAATCGTCTAAGGACCGGCTTGCTCTAGGTACGGTGGAGGTTGATAGATTCTTGAATTCGAAAGGATTCACGAAGAGAGATGCTAAGGTGTGAGTGATGAACTCGAAATTCCTTAGGCCCAATCGACAATGAACACGATAAACAAGGCGATGGCTTCGATTTTGGAAGAATCCGAGGAAGAGGATGATAAGGAGTGGGAGATAAATCCCAAAAACCCTTATGCCCCAATTCACGAGAAGAACACTCACAAACAACGGATCGATGGCTACGTCGAAGTGTTGCAGAATTACACTCGATAAACCGAAAAGAATTTCAATGAATCTAAGAATTTTATCTGAATTTTATCTAAGTGTTGTAGAATTACACTCGCTTATAAATGTAATATTTCAAAGAAATCGAGAAACAAGAGATGAAATCTCTGAAAATACTTAGATAAAATTCATAAGATGTTTTCGACAATGAGGGAGAAGAAGAGATAAAGAGAAAGCAAAGAAAGAAAGTCAAAAGGTCATTCTCGAAAATGAGAGAAGACCATCAAAAATTACAAAAATAATTAAGACAAGTTTGAACGTCTTTTGGGATTCCGCCAAAGAAATCCCCGCAGAGAAGTTCCCCCGGGAAAGTCCTTCGAAAAGTCATTCGGGAATAAATCCCTCGAAAATTCCCTCAAAAAATTCCCCCGCGGAATTCTCGATACCGTTAGACGGTGTAAGCCGGTAGCCTCGTTAAAACCACTATACGGAAAACCCATTGGGACAAAACCGTATACAGGAAAAAGAGTACAACGCGACTTACACAAACGGCCAAACCTCAAGAAGAATTCGAAGATAATGAGGTGAGGACGGGTTGCATAAGTTGATCCTTCTCGATCCGGGATTCCGTAAGTAAGCTCCGCACTGCTCCCGCTAGCTTCCGTGCCTTAGACCGTGTGATAGGTCTTGTTGGGATGACCATTGCATCTTCTTGAATCTCATCCGAAGTCTTTACGTCCATGATCATATCATCCCCCTCCACTTGAAAAGGATTTGCCCTCAAATCGATTTCATCTGCAACATAATAAATAATATCAGCAACATTGAAACTTGAGCTTATGGAATACTTACCTTGGAGATCGATTTTGTAGGAGTTTTCGTTGATCTTTTCCATCACGGTGAACGGTCCATCAACTCTCGGCAAGAGTTTGGATTTCCTTTCTTCTGGGAACCGTTCTTTCCTTAGATAAATCCACACAAGATCACCGGGTTCGAAAACCTTCTTGTGTCGTCCTTTGTTTGCATGCTTACGGTATTGCTCCATTTTATGTTCGATGTTTGCTTTCGTCTTTTCGTGTATCTGTTTGACCATCTCGGCCCGTTTCTTTCCATCCAAACTTACCGTAAACGATGTTCACTCAAAGGTAAAGGAGTAAAATCGAGAGGAGTAAGCGGATTAAAACCATAAACGAGTTCAAAAGATGAAAACAATGTAGTAGAATGTTGTGCATAATTATAAGCAAACTCTACATGGGGTAAACAATTTTCCCACGACTTAAGGTTCTTTTTAATCACCGTTCGCAAAAGGGTTCCTAAGGTCCTATTGACCACCTCGGTTTGACCATCGGTTTGCGGGTGACAAGTCGTAGAGAAACAAAGCTTAATTCCTAATTTAACCCAAATGGTCTTCCAAAAATAACTTAGAAACTTTGTATCTCTATCCGAAACTGTGGTTCTAGGCATCCCATCCCATGCAAACGAAAAACTTCCCTAAAGAATAAATCAGCTATGTTCGATGCATCATCGGTCTTATGATATGAAATAAAATGCGCCATTTTAGAAAACCTATCGACCACAACAAAAATAGAATCACTACCTTTCCTAGTCCTAGGCAAACCTAAAACATAGTCCATGGATATATCGGTCCAAGGTGCATTAGGAATGGGTAATGGAGAATACAGACCTTGGTTTTGGCGTTTGGATTTAGCATACTTACAAGTCGTGCATCGGTTGCAAATTCATTCAACGTCACGTTTCATATGCAGCCAGAAGAAGTGATCTTGCACGATATGAAGAGTCTTCACTACGCCAAAATGTCCCATAACTCCACCGCCGTATGCTTCCCTAATAAGCAAATCTCGCAAAGAAGAATTAGGAATACAAACACGGTTCTCGTAAAACAAGAAACTGTCGCTTTTAAAATACTTTCCAAAATCGAATTTAGCACAAGATAGAAAAACTTCCTGGAAATCTGAATCTGAGGCGTAAGCTTCCTTGGTCATCTCGAACCCAAGTATCTTAGCATCTAAAGTCAAAATTAATGTATACCTCCGAGACAACGCATCGGCGACCACGTTTTCTTTACCTTGTTTGTATTGAATTACGTACGGAAACGTCTCGATAAATTCAACCCAACGTGCATGTCTCTTGTTCAACTTTTGCTGGCTCTTCAAGTGCTTGAGGGATTGATGATCCGTATGAATAATGAACTCTTTCGGCCATAGGTAATGCTGCCACGTTTGGAGAGCTCGGACTAAGGCATAAAGTTCCTTGTCGTATGTCGGATAATTAAGCGTTGCTCCTCCAAGTTTCTCGCTGAATAAAGCCACGGGTTTCTTCTCTTGCATAAGTACAACACCTATACCAATACTAGAAGCGTCACATTCGATTTCAAAAACTTTCGTAAAATCAGGTAAAACAAGAAGAGGGGCGTGAGTGAGTTTATTTTTCAGCAGGTGGAACGCGTCCTCTTGAGCTTGCTCCCAACGAAATCCCACGTCCTTCTTGATAACTTCGGTTAGTGGTGCGGCAATAGTACTGAAATCACGAACGAATCGTCGATAAAATCCAGCTAAGCCGTGAAAACTTCGGACCTCGCTAACGGTCTTAGGACTCGGCCAATCTCGGATTGCCTTAATCTTGTTCTCGTCCACCTGTATGCCCTGAGAACTTACCACAAAACCTAAAAAGACAACGTTATCTGAACAAAAAGAGCATTTCTTTAAATTACCAAACAAACATTCCTTCCTAAGCACGTCTAACACCAATCTCAAATGTTCCACATGTTCATCTAGGTTCTTACTATAAATCAGAATATCGTCAAAGTAGACAACTACAAATACGCCTATATACGACCTAAGAACATGGTTCATCAAACGCATAAAAGTGCTAGGTGCATTGGTTAAACCTAACGGCATAACAAGCCATTCATACAAGCCGTGTTTAGTTTTGAAAGCGGTTTTCCACTCATCACCTTCCTTCATCCGGATTTGGTGATAACCACTTTTCAAGTAAATTTTCGTAAACACGCTAGATCCATAAAGCTCATCTAACATATCGTCTAACCTCGGGATCGGATGACGATACTTTACCGTAATGTTGTTTATCGCACGACAATCGACACACATCCGCCAAGTACCGTCTTTCTTCGGCACAAGTAATACGGGCACGACACATGGGCTCATATTCTCCCGTATGTGTCCTTTCGACATCAGCTCATCAACTTGGCGTTGTAGTTCCTTAGTTTCCACATGATTAGTACGATAAGCCGGCCGGTTCAGAAGTGTAGTGCCGGGGACGAAATCAATTTGATGTTCGATACTGCGGAGTGGTGGCAAACCACTTGGTCCATTTTCCGAGAAAACATCGGAATATCCCTGCAAAAGAGAAGAGATACTACTCGGAATATCCGGTTCGGGATTAGTCATGCTCGTAAGAGCATCCCTAAAAACTAGCAAAATAAAAGACTGTCGAGAAATAAGAGCATGTTTAAGTTCACTCGGTTTAATAAATAAAGATTCATTCACGGGTGTTCTCTCACATATTTTAGAACCAACACTCTCGGTTTTAATAGAAGTAGAAGTTGAGGGATCGCTTACCTTGCTTTTTCCTTGGTTTTGTTCAAGCTTAAGTTGATCGAGAAATACCTCATGCGGAGATAATGGTGCAATAATGATCTTGCGGGCTTGATGTTCAAAGGAGTGCTTGTTTGTAAATCTTTTATGAACGGCTCTACGGTCGTATTGCCACGGTCTTCCAAGTAGGATATGACCAGCCTCCATAGGTAAAACATCGCACACGATTTCATCCTCGTATCGACCTATCGTCAAAGGAACCGAAACTTGTCGGGTAACTTTGAGTTGTCTTTGATTGTTCAACCACCTAAGGTTATAAGGCCGTGGATGCTTCCTGGTCTCCATACCTAGCTTATCCACAAAGGTAGTGCTAGCAACGTTAGTACAACTTCCACTGTCAATTATAAGACTACATACATACCTTGCTTTTGACCATGCAACGGGTATGGAAGAGATTCTCTCGTTGTTCATTCTCAACAACCGGTTCCTGGGCAAGAAGAACACGTCTAGCTACTAATAGCTCTCCATCAACCGCATGTTCCTCATAATCGTCAAAGATTGGCGCGGTTTCGTTTACTTCTTCCTCGTCGGTTATAATTTCACCGTTTTCTAACATCAACATGGCTCGGGGATTTGGGCACTTCCCTTGCCTCTGCATTTAAAACATTCAATATCACGGTTACGCATAGGATTAGAATCAACCTTACCCTTGTAGTCATGACCGAAATAATTCGGCTTAAATTCCGTCTTAGGTTTAAAATCGGTTCGTGGTGGATAAGTTGGTTTCTCTACTTTGGTGAAACTCGGCTTTGAGGTAGAAGCATATGGTTGGCGTGAAACGCCTTTCCTTTTGAGCTGCTGCTCCACTAAAACAGCCTTATGCAACATTTCTTTCAAGGTTTCATACGATTGCATCTCCATGCGGTTTTGTTAGTCGCGGTTCATGCCGGTTAGGAACCTTGCCATCATGGCATCACTCGGCTCATCTACATCAGCCTTAAGCATGAGTTTTTCCATCTCTTGGAAGTAGTTTTCCACGCCTTTATTTCCTTGACCTAACCGTCTCAACAGTTGGTGAAGTTCCCGGTGGTAATGAAGCGGCACGAATCGTCTTAGCATTAGCATGATCATTTCCGTCCATGTCGCCATGAGATTCTCGCCATTACGTCTCATGTTTGTCACAATTTGATCCCACCAGTCAATAGCATATTCATGAAATTCGGTGGCGGCTAACCTGACTTTTTTATATTCGGTGAAGTTTTGGCAATCGAAAACCAATTCGATTTTCTTTTCCCATTCGAGGAAAGCGTCCGGGTCGTTCTTTCCGTAGAACGGGGGAATGCGAAGTTTCATTCCGCCAAGATCATTATCGTTCCGCCTTCGAGGTTGCGGATGTCGATTTCGGTTTCCCTCGGATGAATCTCCTCGATCGTAAAACGGATTGTCCTCCGGCTCGTATTGTCGGGATCAGGTTCTCCTTCTTCTAGCCGTTGCTTGACACCTAATTTATTTTACTAATAAATCTACCATCAAGGATTACAAAATCTACCACCAAAAAAATACAAAATTTAACATTCATCACCAGAAAATCCTTGCTCTCACCGGAATTACGTTCGGTAGACCGGAAACACAGACAAAACAAGTTATCTGCAACCAAAATAAATTAGGGTTAGGTTCGCCACTGAAAAAAATGAAATTAAGGTTTTCAGCGCCGCCGCCGTCAACCGGCCATTCTCCCACATTCGTAGGCGACACGGCGGCATATGACTCACCGGAACCCTCGACACGCCTTCCTCCTAGCCAAAGTCCATCTCCTTCGCCGTAACTTCTTCTTCGTCGCGGTTCTTCTTCGTGGAACTAAAGAGAAACCTAAAACGAAGCAAGAGGATGAAGAGAGTTACCGAAAACAGCTCACTCCTCGCCGAAATCGAGCCGGAATTACGTCGGAATCAAGACGTCGCCCCAAACGCCGTCATCGCCTCCTATCGCCTTTGTCGAGAGGTATTTTTTTTTGTAAACCAGCTTTTTTTTAGTTTTTTTTTCATTAGCTTTTTTATTTCATTATTTTTTTTTGCTCAAAAAAATTAAATCATAAATAATTAATAATGACATAATCGTAACACAATACAATATATGGATAAAATGGACATTGACCAACTTTATAAAATTATAGTAGACTTGCTTGAGGCTACTCTAATAATATTCTTTATGAACGAGGTTACTTTGAGAAATTATCTGTTTTTCTATTATTATTTTAAACTATTTTTTTTATAAATTTGGATCCATATTATACCCGCACCCCCACATATAATGTTTGGATACACCTAGATTTGGATAGTTGCTCTTCGAATCCACATCTACATTTCATTTCAAAGCAATGTTCTAAATTGCGCTAGGCATTAGTCGGGAGGTCGGGTTGGGCCTAGCGCCTAACCCAAAAATCGGAGATTAATCGGGGATTAGTTTTTAATTATTTTATTTATTTATTTTAAAATATATATATTTTGGTTTTTTTAACTTTCAGATATGTTTATAAATTATGTTCGCCGTTATTAACAACAAAGTTGTTGTAGTTCAGCGGTAATTCTAGATGATGTTACCTATAAAGTCACGGGTTCTAGTAGAGATTTTGTTATTTATGTGTTTTTTTCATTTCTCTTTAATGAAGGGCAAAACCGTAATTTATCTTTCATCTTCTTCATCAACTCTCTCCTTCTGCAACTCTAATACGGCGGCGGTTCTGGTTTTTTGTAATAGATTCATCAATTTTTTTTTGCGATTTGCCTCGTTTCAGATATGTTTATTTGTTGTTGATGTAGGGGAAGCTTTAATAAATAAAATAGTAATCCGTTGATTCTGAGAATACCCGGAAAACTAGGATAGTCGCAAGATTATTCGTTTAGTCTGAGAATCCCCGAATAAATTAAGCCTTCTTAGATTCGTTGAGATCTCTCTAGATCTACCGAAGACAAGGAACAAAAGAGACAAAAGCTCAATATCATTAATCAATCAAAAACTGAATACAACTTTAGGCATAAACGACTTATCTATAATAAATCCAAAACATTAGAAAAACCCGAATACAACTTAGACATGAACGGTTTATTTATAATAAATTCAAAACACTAAAAAAATCCTAAAACAATAAAAAGAATTTTTCTAAATTAATAAAATAGATAATAAAGATATTTGGAACCAAATATCTTCCTACATCAGTTGTTAACAACGAAATATAATAGATCTATGATAAAACTACCGATTTTGAACTAAAAAATGGCAAAAAAAAAAATATATATATATATATAACTCCAAGTTTTTGGCCGATTAAACTATATATATATATATATATATATAACGCTTAGGCGCCGTTTAATCGTCCGGCTTAACCGCTTTTCGCTTTTTCGAACAGGGTTTCAAAGTATCTCATCGGTATCTATTCCCTAGTAACCTCACCGTCTTCATAAATGCATGTGACTGACATTACACAACCTATCAACTTTTTCCTAATTTAATGTGTTGGGTGTATCAAAAGACACGCCCGCATGGGTATCTCCTTCTTTACAAGTGGAAACCCAGATAAAGCCAAGAAGACGGCTAAGACTTTTCAAGAAAAATATCCTATATTTTGCCACCTTATTTACTTAATACACCACTTTTAGAATTAACTCAAACCACAAATTATTTAAATTTTTTAGTTATATGATAATTATATTTTTATATGAAGACGAATGTGTAGCAAGAAGTCTGTTAAATCCCATTATCATAAGGGAACGAAGTACTTCCTAACCAACCATCGCCGGTGATAAACTCCGTTGCCGAGAAGTTAAACGCATCTTCGTAACCCATAATGTGGTAACCCGACCAGTTGACCCGTTTACCCGTCTCAGAACCCGGCCCGTTATTATTATACTCGCCATAATAAAGGCTATCAATTTCTTTCCCACCGTTCCATTTGGTCCAACCCGAACCGTCAATAAACTCATCAATAAAAGATTCCATTAGAACCGTTCTAGAGTATCCTCTCCATGGGCGTCCCAAAAAGCTTTTAACTCTATTCGAGCTGTTAAATAAATCTTCTGCTGCAAGGATGGAGCAGTTTTGCATCGAGATCCCGGTGTCTTCGTCCGGACTATCTCGTGACTGTGCTGTAATTACAGTGAATTGTCCCGGCATAGGCAACTTTGAAACAATGTTGCAGCCTTGGAAGACCACGGCCGCGTTCCCAAAGATATAATCAATGGTTCCATATATATCGCATTCGCGGTAGAATTGTCGGAACGAGTGAGTGTAAAGTGTGTCCTGGTAACCGTCAACGACACAACGGTATAAGGCCACAAAATCAGCATTCACACGTAATGCAACCGCTTGGTGCTTTTCGGGTCCTGCTGTGTTCATTATCGTTAAATCCCTCGCCAAGAATCCTTCCCCTGAAACGGCTGTGATCAAGCAAGTTTTTGAGAACAATTATAATCATGATTTAGTGCCTAGAACTGAAATTGCCCATGTTTTTATAGGCTTTAAATTTGATTGCAATAAATAAGGCTGCAAGCACAATACACAATGTATACTGTTTTCACTAATCACATCTTTATTATGATTGACAAAAATAAAATTAAATAATTCTTCTTCCGTTTCATAAATAGTGTTTTTTTCTTTTTTTTTGATACATTTCACACATATTAAAAAAATCAATAAAAATTATATTTTTTCCTTTATTAATATATTAAACAAAATTTTTCTTTCTAATTATTACATTATATAATATGGTTAAAACTGTATTTTTAATAAAAGTTTTGCATTGAAAATACAAAATGACAATTTTTGTAAAACAAAAACAAAATTTTAAGTTGAAACTCTCTATGAAACGGAAAGAGTATCATATAACCTCTACGACACTTTTAAAGGATTCTGAACTTATTTCTTCTATTCGTTTTGTTTCTCTCTAAAACCACGATTATAAAATAAGTTAAATGGTACTTTTTAATTTTATAAAAAACAAAAATATTGAAATAAAATTCAAGAGTCTTTAGTTGACCAAAAAACAAAAACAAAAATTCCACGGTCCTAAATCTACAATATGCCCCAATCAATGTACTATTTACGTTTTGTTTTATCCAAACAAAAGATCTTTAAAAAAAAGGTCAAAAATGATTATTACCAAGAGTAGCAGATCGAAAAGTGGTCCATCCATCTCCAACGCTTCGGTTGCCGGTAACGAACGTAACATCGGACCCATCTCCGATCAGAACAATATTAGTCTTGTTGCTCGGAATCTCCACGTTTTCGTTATACTCGCCTTCTCTTACATATATCAGCACCCTATCGTTACTCATATTCGGAGCAAAGCTTATGGCGTCGTTGATGGTAGTAAAATTCCCTGTTCCATCAGCAGCCACAATGAGGATCTCACTCGGATCGTACTCGTCATATCCATCACTGGAATCTTCTAAAAACCGGCGATCTTTTTGAGAGAACCAGTCAGGAAATAACCCAAGTAACCGGCGGTTCTTAGTCTTGTTGCCACCGTTGGCTTTTCTCTGTTTCGGAAAAGCAGAGAGAGAGTTGCTTACGTGTTTGTAAGTGGTCGTGAAGGAGGTCACGAGCTTTGTCTTTAGTGGACCAGAGGCAGATTCAAGACCTTCCAAGCAAGTGTCCTTGTTGGTGAGAGCGGCGCTCAAGTAAGCTCTAGCGTCGGCTAGCTTTCGTGAATCGTTAACACCGTCTTGGATCTTGGAGAGTGATCGTTTCAAGAAGGAAGAAGTGATGTAGTGAAGATCTTTGCAGTCTTGAAGAGAGCCACGTTGTCCCTCGATGAGGTTGTTGGAGATTCCGGTACCGGAAAGGAGATCGGTGAGTTTTCCGGCTTCGGAAAGAGCTGTTTTGAGGGTTTGAAGGAGGAAAGAGAGAATGTTGGGGCTTATGTTGATGGAGATGGAGAGTTTTATGGAGTGGATACAAGCGTCTGGGTATGGTGTGTTCTTGCAGAAACTTGTTGCAGAGATTTGATTAGGGTTTAGAGAGGTGGGAGACGAGTACGAGAAAATGGAAGAAGTGAAGAGGAGAAAGAATAAAAAAGAGAATTTTAGAGAGGAGAGAGCCATTGGAGAAGAACAATGTTGAAGCAAGTGGAGAAGAGAGTGGTATGTTTTTAAATGTTGTGAGGAATAGGTTTACTTCGAGTCTTCGTAAAGCGACAAATCAATATCTTTAATTTAGGCATTTTTCGACACAAATATTCGATCAATTGTGTTTAATCAACTGAAGAATACAGAGAAAACGATGCGTCTGATTGTTGTTTAATTTGGGTTAGATTTTGTTAATTATCAAATCGGTTAATACTGTAATAAGATCTGTAGTCCGTGACAGAAATAATCTCTCTCATACGTGGAACTTGAGAGCTTAGAGTATCTTCAACAAAACCCTTTATTTTAAAGGAGCAAAACTTTAAAATAAAGTTTTAAGGGGAGATTGCTCAAACAATAAAATCTTAAATCCATCTTTAAAAATATTTATAATTTGTATAATGGTCCTCAATATTAATAAAAACTAATAATAAAAATAAAACTTTTTAAAATAAATATGAAACACACTTTAAGATATTACACAAACACAACACACAATATTACATGCTAAAAGTTACATGATAATATAAATTACATATATAATAATAAAATACACACATAAACTCAAATAATAAAGTTATATATAAAATACCAAATTACTTAAGCATTATTTCCATAATGATCTCATATATGATCGATCAATGCATTTCAAATTGAAAAATAATCCTCCTTATTTTTTATTTTTTTTATTACGAGCTAAAAATTGTTGAAATCGAGCATTTTCATTTACCGCTAATTCAACATTTATCTCTGGTGCTGATCTTGCATCTCTAATCGGTGCGTTGATATCACGTTCATCTTCGATTATCATGTTATATTATAATGCACGCTGTCATAATATAATGAAGTCTTCTTTCTTCCAAAAACGTGATGATCCTGCTATGATAGCGAACTTAGATTGTAGGACTCCAAACGCACGTTCAACGTCTTTTCGACATGCTTCTTGTCTTGCTGCAAACAATTGTTTCTTTTGGACCTTGGGGATCACTTATAGTTTGAACAATAGTTGACCATTTTGGGTAAATACCATCAGCTAAATAATAGCCCATATTATACTTCTTTCCCTGAATAATGTAATTAGCAGGAGGAGCGGTACCTTGAGCAAGTATTGAAAATAAGTTAGATGAGTTCAAGATGTTAATGTCGTTGTTGCTTCCTGGCATGCCAAAATAGGCATGCCATATCCATAGATCATAATCCGCAACTGCTTCAAAAATGATTGTGGGTGCTCCGCTACTACCTGCAAATTGTCCTGCCCAAGCAGTTGGACAATTTTTCCACTTCCAATGCATACAATCTAGACTTTCCAGCATTCCAGGAAGTCCACATTGTTCGTTGATATTGAGAAGCCTATCAACATCTTCTGCTGTTGGTGACCTGAGATACCACTCCGAAAAAATTGCGACAATTGCTTGACAAAAGCGCTTCATGCATTCGATAGCCGTAGACTCTCCTATTTTTATGTATTCGTCTGTCGCATCAGCAGGCATACCATATGCCAAAATCCGGATTGCAGCTGTTACCTTCTGCAAGGTTGATAAGCCCAATCTTCCAGAAGCATCACGTCGTTGAGTGAAGTAGTTGTCATATTGTTTAACAACATCAACAATGTGAAGAAATAATCCGTTTGACATTCGAAATCGACGATTGAACTCTCTTTCACCATACACCGGATTGTCAGAGAAGTAATCATTGAACAAATTACGATGAACATTTTCTTTGTCACGGCGTGTAACCGCGTAACCAAGAATAGAGCCTCGATAACTTACGTGATTGTTATCTTGAATGATTTGCTAAAGAAGGTGGTTGTTGTTGAGTAACAAATCGACTGTAATTTTCTCTTCTCTATCAATTGCTTCGAGGCCGTCGACCAAAAATTCATCAAACTCATATGAGTCTGAAGAAGAAGAAGGATTTTGAGAAAAAGATGGACCTCCAAAATCATAATTCATTTTTTCTAAGTTTAGAGAACAAGTGGTGATGTTTTTTCTAACGTCCACAAGTGTGTTTTATAGATAAAATGTTATTATTTAAGAAGATAAGAAAATCTTTTGAAATTAATCTACGTCGTTCATTATATCTCTTTTGTCATCAACCGTTAGATTGAAATCCTATCATTATCCTATCCAATATATTAAAGATATCCAACATTATTATATAAGGAAATACATGATTTTAATATGCGCCATTAATCACATTTCACTTCTTCTCCACCGTTAGATTGAAAACCTTATCATTTTGCTATCTAAGATATCTGACGTATCTGGTAAGGAAATCTATGGATTTAATACAATAAAGTTATATATAAAATACCAAATTGAAACCCTATCATTATCCTATCTAGAATATCCACATGTCATATAAGAAAATCTGTGAATTTAATCTGCATCATTCATCACATCTCACTTGTTATCTACCGTTAGATTGAAACCCTATCATCTTAAATAAGGAAATATGTGAAACTAATTTGTGTCCATCCACTTGAATTCTTATTCATTCTTTTGTGTATAAATAATAGACTCCACCCAATGAAAAACTCACACTTCAAACAATTCCTTCTTTTGTAGACAAAAATATGCAAAGAAGTAGAGGCTCATCATTCATTCCACAAGAAGATGAGTTGTTATGTCGAGTATATTTAGAAATATCACAAGATCCAATATTTAGCAATAACCAAGCTGATATTCATGCATTTTACATGTTCTATAGCTTGTATTTTAGTTAACACTTTTAGTCATTTGCATGCATGATCACAGCTTTGTTTAGCATTTTTGTTTGAATTACATTATTAGGTGTTTTCATTAGGTCCTATGAATCTTGCATGCATTTGGAGTGATTTATAGGTGCTTGGAGTCATTTTGGAGAAGTTTAGATAAATGAAGCAAAAAGGACCATTCCATAGCGTCTGCAATAACTGGCAGGATGAAGGACCCCCGATCTGATTCAGATTCCATGACCTTCATGGAAGTTGTAGCCCAGTGAGTTAGCTGTCCACAGGAGCTGGAATCAAGTAATTCGGACGTGTGGTTTGAGAGATATGGCTGCTTGGCTGGAGACGTATCCGCCTGGTCGAGAAACTAGTGCCTTGTACCGGCCAACCACACCGCGGGCCTTCCATCTGGTCTGATCCATCCAGTCCTAGCACAGGAGAGATAACCGGCCCGTTCAAAAATCCATGACCGGCCAGAATCCACACGGTCTAACACAGCAGCATTCACACATCCAAGCTACAACATCAGCCGAAGTGACTCAAAGATCAGGCCAAATGAAAACCTTCCCGTGCCCAGTTTAATCTGAGGTCTTGATGAAAGTCATAGAAAATTGACTTTCGTTTAGTGGTGTTTTCATGTCATTCAGATCAGCCGTCCAAGAGATATGGCAAATATAGCAAGGACACGTCTGTCTGGCATCCAAACGAGTTCTGCTCCAAATACGACATCTGAAAGATCAACCCAGAAAAAGAGTTTCCACTCCGATTCAGCTTCTGCGTTCTTCATAGAGAAGTTATAGCCCAGTGAGTTAGCTATCTACAGGAGATGGTTTGAGACCATTCAGACATGTATTCCAGGAGATTTCGCGGTTTTACCAACCGGTACTCTTCTCACCTCGACCCACTTTCAACCGGGTCAATACCCGGTTTGTCCCGGGTTGACCCGGTCCGCCCAGCTTCCTATGAATTGCAAAAAAAACCCAAATTTCGTTCTAAGTCTTTTTCCCAAAATTTCCTAAGGCAAAAACCTCTCTTTTATTTTGTTCTTCGATTTTTGGAAGATACCTTTTGATTTTAATGCAATCTTGAGTTTAATTCTTCTTAATCTATCTAGTATTTCTTTCATTTTAATTTTTCTAATCTCTAATCATGGATTCAATCATCTTTCTTATGGGATTTGAGGGTTTCTCCATGATTATTGAGTATGTTCTTTTAGGGTTCATGGATGAGGTTGATTAGGGGTTTTCTTGTTTGATCTATGATGTCTAGTGATTAGATTACATGTTTCCTCTCTTATTTAGGGTTAATAATGCTAGATTAGGCTTGGGAAAGCTAATCTAGATCATAGAGAATTTCATGCACACAAGGTGTTCGATGAAATTCCCTAAGAACTAAATAAGAGATTTTACTTGTTTAGCCTAAGGGATTAGTTGTCTAAAGAGTATTATGGCCATTAGAACTTGATTTTCATGCTTGTTAATTAACTTTTCACAAATGGAAATTTGTTCTTGATTAGTTGATTAGCAAAGTGATTAAGACCATGAGAGTGGATTAGTCTTGTTTAAGGGTTCTAGGCTAAAGAAGACATGTTTGATTGTTTGTTTAGACATCATAGGTTAATCATAGAACTCTCCAAAGTCCATAACCTCATCCAAGAGCTTGCCTTTATTAAGTTATTAATCTCGTTTAAGCTTGTTTAGTCTTGTTTGCTTATTTACTTGCTTAAATTTCAATTAGGTTGCTAGATTAAAACCACTTGATTTGCTTAGCTTATATAGTTTCTTGGATTCTTATTGTGTTAGCCTCTCACCTCCTTGGTTCGATATCTTAAATACTACAATGACATGAGTGAGATTTGAGTAATTGATTAGTAAAAATCCTACTATCACAAGTTTTGCGGAAATTATGGGGAAAGATAGAAAAAGTTACAATGAGAAAAAAAATGATGAGTGGGAACTTAGAAGCAGTACATCTTTAGAAGGTAGGATGAGTCTTATTCTTTTTGCTGTTAGGAGTTTGAAGGGTTGCGTGCATCAAGTGGAGAATATGCCTCTACGTGGAGCATCCGAACAAGACATTGTAAGTAAATATTCAACAATTGTTTTTTTTTATATATGATATTTGGATATTTGTTTAACGTAATTTTATGTTACTATTAATTTTCTACAGATGGATAAAGCAAAACACTTATTGATGCAAAAAAACATCAAATTTAAAAAGGGTTTTAGATTTGATCACGTGTGGATCTTGATGAAGGATATTCCAAAGTTTACTGACAATGTCAACATCGGTTTTCCAGAAACTCCTACTGCGGGAAGCGATACAGTAGGATCTCCAACATCACAGTTTCCTGGATTGTCGTCATTTTCAATCAACTTAAGCAGAGAAGATGGTGGATCATCATCACAACGTCCCATTGGATCGAAGAAAGCAAAACTAAAAAGAAAAATGGATGAAGGTACTAATTCAGCTACTAACTCTTTGGTTTCATCAAGTGCACAAATCCTTGATTTCTTAAAAGAAAGTGCATCAAGTAGGGATAAGAACTATGAGTTGCAGCAATTACGTATGCAAAATCAATCTAGAAAGTTAGCCCTAAAAGAACACGAAGATAAGATATTTCTAACAAATTTAAATTCTCTAGATGATAATGATGCACGTGAGTTTATTCGAGCTGAAAAAGCAAGAATCATACAAAAAGACGTCAAAAAAAAAAAAAACCTCCAGTTGCTCAAAATCCTTATGGACAATATTTTAACTGTCTTGGAGGTTCGGGATCAGATTTACCGGAATACTAGTATTTTGGTCCGACTTGTAATATATGTAATATTTATGTGTTTGTGTAATTTGCTTTAATTTGTCTTCATGTAATTTTTTTTAATTTGCTTTAGTTTGTCTTCGTGTAATTTGTCTTTAATTTGCTTTGATTTGTGTTCTTGTAATTTGTATTGGATTTGCTTTAATTTTTGTTAATGTATTGATTTTGTGTAAAGTTTTTTTTTAATGTTATGTAATATATCTTCAATATTAATAACTTGTGAATTTTATTTTAGGGTACTTAAGCTATCTTAAACCAAATATATTACAATTATTTGTGACAATTATAATTCTAGGGACTAAATTTGAAAATATAAAATAGTTTTAAGGTTTTGAATAGTGAAACCACAAATTTGAGGTTTCACTATTCAAAACCTTAAAATATAAGGGAATAAAGATTTGTTAGAGTTGGAAAAACCTTATAATATAAGGGAATAAAGGCTTATTGGAGTTGCTCCTATAGGGTATCTCACCCCAAAAAATATTAATTTTTTAATTAAATAATTGAATTAAAAAAAAAATTGGACCAATGAAAATGTGACACATCAGCTTGGGTGTCTCAATTTTTTTTTGAATGTCTCATTTGAGACACCCATGTCTCTTTCTCTCTCTTCTTTTTTTCTCGCTCTTTTTTTTTTTTTTGGTTCGTTTGTTTAATGGATGGTTTCTCAATGAGACACCCAATTGTGGATGTTCTTAGAGCATATGTCTCAAAATGGATGTCTAAAAAAATAAAAATATTTTAATAAAATTTAATTATAAAATTAAATTTTAATTTAAAATAAATTTGAACCAATTAAAGAAAGACACTTGGAGAGAAAGTGAAATGAGACACTCTACACTTTCTCTTCTCTTTTTATTATTAATTATTTTTTTAATGGTGGGTGTCTCATTGAAACACCACATTGCACATGCTCTTAAAATCAATGGAAAGGGTTATCGAAAAGACTCAACCCAGATTTTAAACAGCAGGAGGACTTTCTCTATCAGTCACTTGCTGATTAAACTCTGAAGCAAATTTTGAGCATTTTCGTATTTGATATTTTTGTGTGTTAGTTAATTTGGACACACAAAAATATGGGTTGAGTCTTTAAAGAAAAAGTGAAGTTCTAGTACAATTGTAAGTTTTTTTTTCAAAAGGCTTTTACAAAGTTTATACTAGACCTAACATTACCGATCCACCATCTTTACCTTTATTGTTTTAGTCTCGCACACTAGACTTATTCACTGACTACCTACACATAGTCTCCTTTACTGCATCCAAAAGATGCATAAAAATTAAAAAAATGTGTGACATCCACCACCACCAGCGCGGGATATGACGACATATCATGATACCCGTCTAGGCCACACTCACTACGACAACATGTCTTCTGGTCGATTCCCAAGATGTTCTTCGACAAAATCCACCAGCCTAAACCTCGAAATTTTACTTATGTCTTATTAACCTGCAAAGAAAAAGAGAAGAGAAGGAGATGAGTAATTTGGATTACCGAATGAGTGTAGATCTTAGGGACCCACAAAATCCGTCACCAACATCTGTAATCAAGAAAAATGCAAATCATAAGCTAAAACACACAACACACCTTGTTCGAAGATATTTATGCAACATAGAATGACTCCCTAGACATCTACTGGAGTCTAAACGCCTCTAGTGCAACACCACTAGTGGCTGTAAGTGGCCACCCTTTTGTCCTCAACACGTTTACGGCTCGTCAGCCAAAAATGGGTCATGGCACCAAATACCGGCCCAACCATCCGAACATGCAACACGCAACTCGTAAACATATCTAGTGAAGGCTTCATCTTTTGAACTGGTCTTCACTAACGGCCGGTAGGGGATCCCTCATCCCTAACGTCGCTCCTACACGTCCAACGAGGGAAAACTCTGTCCTCGCTAACATTTATCAGTCACATCAAATATGATACATGTCTACAACATAACCTAAAACGCGTCCATGCGGATATCCAACACAAGTCATGCACCACAAGCAGTATTCATATCATCATTCAACTATATTCGTTTTGGCAGTCTAACATGTCTAAGTGTTTCATACAATATTACATACGAATATAAATAGATATAAGTATATATATATATATATATATATATATATATATGTATATATATACATAATATAGACCAAAACAACAAACATATACGCGCATACTTGATAGTAAGATTTTATCGTGTCTAGAATCAATTGCTCTAGATGCTATGTAGCATAAGAAGTATAATTCCAAATGAGTTAAGTTTCAATCATTAAGAATGCATAAAACTTCTTAATTCATGTTATGCAAAGTTATTTTTTAGTTTTAATCTAGTAGCCTAATACAAATTAAAAAGCAAACAAAGCAAGCAACTAAAAAAATTAGACAATTAATTAAAACGAGATTAACAATATGATAAAAGCGAGCCCTTGGGTGAGGTTATTAACTTTGGAGACTTCTATGATCAATCTAAGATGTCAATACACACAATCAAGCAATTTCTCTTAGCCTATAATACTTAAACAAGACTAATCCACTCTCATGATCTTAATCACTTTGCTAAACAACTTAATCAAGATAAAATTATCAATTGTAAGAAGTTAATTATCAAGCATTCATCACAAGTTCTAATAGCAATAATACTTCATAAACAACTACTCTCCTAGGTTAAGCAAGCAAAATATTTTATCTAGTTCTTTGGGGGAATTTCATCAAACACCTTGTGGGTGTGAAATTCTCTATGATCTAGATAAGTTTTCTCAAGACAAATCTATCATTAAAAGCACTAGATAAGAGAGGAAAGATGTAATCTAAGCCCTAGACATCCTTGATCAATCTCAAAATTCCCTAATCTACCTCACCCATGAGCTCTAAAATGATATACTCACTAATCATGATGAAGCCCTCAAATCTCATAAGAGAGATGATAATTTGATCTTGATTAAGTTGATTAGCAAAGTGATTAAGAAACTAAAACTTTGATTCAAGAGAGAATGGTCATATAAAGAAACTAAAACTTTGATTGCATAAATAAAAGGAGATATCTCTTACAAATCACTTAGAAACCTAAAAAGAAAGTGTTTTTTTCTAGAGGAAACGATGATAATTAAAAATTAGGTCTTAAAATATTTAAAGCATAAGGTGGGCGACCGGATCTACCCGAAACAAAACGGGTTTTTACCCAGTTGGATATGGGTCGTGAGTTCTACACCAGACGGTGGTGGGCCAGTGTGGGATGCTTTTGGGTGAGAGCTTTCACACCGGGTCGTCTTGGGTCGGTGCAGCCGGCCGATTTTTCCCATGTCCAAACTTTGGTCAAACATTAGGCGAGGCACACCGGGTGAGATTGGGCCGGTGCGGTCTGTCCTGAAGCTGGGCACCGGTCAGTGGCAGGTCGGTGTTAGCGGCCCTGTATTCTCTCTGTCTTGAGCATGGCTGAAACACGATCAGTGGCGAGTCGGTGTTGGCGGCCGGTTTTTCCCCTGTCCAAACTTGGGTCAAACACCGGGCGAGGCACAACCGGTGAGATTTGGCCGGTGAGGTCTGTACTGAAGCTGGGCACCGGTCAGTGGCGGGTCGGTGTTGCCGGCCCGATATTCTCTTTGTATTGAGCATGGCTGCAACACCGATCAGTGGCGAGTCGGTTTTGGCGGCCGGTTTTTCCCCTGTCCAAACTTGGGTCAAACACCGGGCGAGGCACAACCGGTGAGATTTGGCCGGTGCGGTCTGTCCTAAAGCTAGGCACATGTCAGTGGCGGGTCGATATTGGCGGCCTGGTATTCTTCATGTCTTGAGCGTGGCTGCAACACCGGTCAGTGGCGAGTCTGTGTTGGCGGTCCGGTATTGTCCTTGTCTTGAGCATGGCCGTAATACCGTGTAGTGGTGGTATGTTGTGATGGACATGTGTGGTCACTCTGAGTCTATTCTTGCTTATAGCCATCTTCTCATAATCCAAATCCATGTGCTAGCTCTTCCAAGGTCTTCAAAAGTCTCCAAGTACCTAGAAAATACTCCAAATGATGCAAGACTCACTAGGACCTAATAAAAATTAGCTAGACTCTAATTAAGACCAAGACACTAAAGAATTCTATGAAACATCATGCATGAGACTCAAAATATTAAGTTAAATGCATGAAAAAATGAGTGAAATATGAGAATATCAACTACCCCCTTTGCTTGTCCTCAAGTAAACAAACAAGAATAAGAAGAGAGAGAGAGGTCTGTAGATGGGAGCTCAAATCAAAAAGCATCACAAGAAGAAATCTAATTCAACGTCTAAGTTTGTAATTCTGAAATGCACTAAGCGAGTCTAATCCAAAAGAATTAGACATTTCTATCTCCACATGCTTCAAGCTCAAGTCCCAACCTACACAAGCATTCTTATCCTTCAACCCTTTGACATTCATTAATGGTTTATTGTGAATCCTGCTTATGCAAAATTAAACGAACTCGTTTGGCTAAGGTATAAGGTTTCGAGATGAAGATGATCTCGAACATATATGCGGGTATTCCAATGTAAAGATCTCTTTAGGAATGATATTACTAATGTTCCTAGAATCAATTGCTGTAGATGCTATGTAGCATAAGAGGTATCAATCCAAATATGTTAAGTTTCAATCATTAAGAATGCATAAAACTCTTTAATTCAAGCTAAGCAATGTTGCTTTTGAGTTTTAATCTAGTAGCCTAATTCAAATTAAAAAAGCAAACGAAGCAAGCAACTAAACGACTTAGACAATTAATTAAAACGAGATTAATGATATGCTCAAATTAATACCCTAAAAGTACTAAAGCAGTTGTTGTAGTAAAGTAGGGGTCGGACACAAGGACTCACGGAAACACACAATAGATTATATAGTATCGAATCAAGATAAGCAATTCAGATGAAACAAAAGCAGTAAACCGTAAAAGAGTTGTAAAATCGATGGGAGAAAGATAGGTTCAGGGTGTTTCTCAGGAAATCAATGAATGCAGATAAACTAACTAATCATGGTTCAAGTTACGCACGGTTCTTGAACTCAAATCACTAAAGTATAATTAACCAACTGTCGTTGCGAGAATTATCTAAATCTAAACTTCAGAATCCCAAATCTCTTTGCAAATTCCTAAGAAGAAATTAGCCTTAATATCGAGTTTGATATGTTCACAAATCAACTAAACCAAATCTCTTTGCGAATAATCAATTTGCTCACCCTAGGTTCTATCAGGTTTCTCAATTGCACTGTCGTGCCTAATCAATTATCCTAAGATCTATGTTCTAGGTGATCAATCCAGAATTAGCTTTGAGAACAACCTAAGGCGAAGAACTAATTTAGATTATGAACCCTAAACAATAAATCAACCTAGCATTCAAAGAAATCCCTTATGAGAACCCTAAACCTAACATGAGATCTACTCAGACATGGAAATTGAAGCAATAAACATGACTTAATAAATACTCAAATAGATAATAAGAAAGAGTAACAAGAGGGTTCAAAATCTTCTCTCGGACGAACAGAGTTTCAGACTTGTCTCCCTTCAAAAGCTCTCTAACAAAACCAAAGTAAAATAAAGCATAAAATAAAGCATAGCCATCAAAGTGGCTGTAAAATCCTAATAAATAACCTAAGTCACGTTTTGGGGCTTCTTGTAAATAATAAAGTCTTCTGGGCAATTTTGCAGTTCTTCAACTCTTTGGAAAAGTCGCGACTCGTGTCTGCTGCAGTGAGTATCGACCGATACTAGTCAGTATCGATCGATACCGATGCTTAAAATCGGGTACTCAGCTACACGAACTTATACTTTGCTCCAAAATGCTCCAGAAAGCTCCAATATCTCCAATTATGCTCCAAACGTGCTAAAACCTGTAAAAGACTCTAAAACACTACAAAATAGTATAAAGACTATATAAAACGGACTTATATCATGGTTTAAAATGGGAAAAAACCATGATATATCAACTCCCCCAGACTTAGCCTTTGCTTGCCCTCAAGCAAATAAAAAGCAAAACCAGAGAAAGAGGTTTGAAAACACGGAGACTCACCTGTTCATGAACCATCGCAAAGATCCTTTTCCCAAGCACCCAAATGTCATCTAACGAGCTTTCAATCTAACCACCATGTACTTCTCCGTAGACATTCGCAGCTTTTCCAGACTCCACACAATATCTCGCAGCATTGTTCAAACAAAGCCATCATCGCCAGTTTCATCGCTGCAGCCAATGTTCAAGAACCTTCTAGATTCTTTACCATACAATATCATGACAAAATGATTACCGAATTCACACACTTTTTGGTATTGTCTCTCTCCCCCAGACTTGTTTCTTGTCATGTTCTTTCTCTTTTTTTTTTTAAATATGCATATACGCATTAAGGTCTGAAACGTGAGTATTGATGGTGTTTGCCACCGAATCCCCGACTCTTTCCTCTCTATGTATCAAAGGCTTAGGCGAATAGTGGTATCACGGGAAATTTTCCTAACCTCGCTTTCAACCTTTGTGTGATCATTCCCTCTTAAGTAGAATAATGGGATCGCTGGAAATTTTCCTACCCCTCTACTCAGAAGAAAGTCATTTCATATTTTATGCTCTTATTTATCAACTTATAACAGGGAGAGAGAGATACCATTACTTTAAACACATGGGTTCCTTTGTCAGATATGAATGATGAATCAAGCCTTGTAAACATCATCTGCATCGAAGAAGTGCAAAAATTGGCTCATGCTTTAGAAGAACTCTGCTGGAGACATGGATGTTTTCTAGTCAACTGGTCTGTCTTTGGATTTTTAAATAGTCGATCTAGAACTGATCCTGTAACACTGGTCACTCAAAAGCAAAATCAGAACAATAGGCTCAAGCACAGGATCATCATCTCCAACAAGTTTTGACTCAATAAAAATAACAATTTTTTTATTTATTTGATGACTCTAAGAAAAACAAAAACGCTGTCAGCAACTACCTACCCAGACTTGAACAACAATGTCCCCAGTGTTATCTAGTCTAGAGTCGGTGAAAGAAAACAAAAGAACAAAGTAGGAATTGTGAAAAACGAAAAATTACCGAAGTAAGGTACGAGTGTCGACCGACACCCAACTTGGTATCCATCGATACCAAGTATTGGTCGACACAGGTGATTCGCTTCTCATTCGCGTAGGGTATCGACCGATACCAACAATGTATCGATCGATACTCGGGCGATTTCGTGTTTGCTCCTTGTTTATCCTGACACAAAACACAAAACGAAAAAGAAAAAGAAAAAGACTATTATACAAACTCACCAGTGGGTTGCCTCCCACCAAGCGCTCGTTTAACGTCATTAGCTTGACTGTATCGCCATTCAGGCGATCAATCATGAGAAGATTGAGAACGTACTCCAAAACAAGCTCCACAGCTTGACATCGCCAGTTTCAGAGTTCTGCTCAACATGCTCTCCACAAACTCCTGTCCTTTCTCTTTCAACTCCGAAGTAAGAAGAACTCGAGCCTTAGAGAATGGTTTCGAAGTTCCTTTGCACTTCACCTTGTATTCAATCGAATCCCCATCACACTTCTGAGGGATTAAAGTCATAGAAGCAGCACCCTTCACTCCTTTGCTCTTCACCTTCTTCTTTGCCTTAGATGTTTTGACGTCTTTTTTGGTGATGACAGAAGGACTATCTAAAAAGTCTATGACAGTTGGCTCGTCAGGAGGATCTACCAAAAGATCAACTACCAACGTCTCTCCTGTAACAATGGTGATGCAAAAGATATGTGTGGGAGTTCCTCTAGTAGGAATGACTTTGTAGTACACCTCCTTGTCAATGTACGAGAACGAGATTCTCTTGCTTGGTGTATCCATAATGGCACCAGCCGTAGCCATGAACGGTCTTCCAAGAATCAGTTGCGTAGTAGATCTTGCATGCATCTCCACAACCTCAAAATCGGTAGGAACCAGACAGTCTCCTACTTTAACCATCAAATCAGGGATTGTACTGTATGGAACCGATGTGGAAGAATTCGCGAACGTGATAGATGTCTTGGGAGATCGAATATCAGCTCCCAATCTCTCTGCAATTGCCCTTGACATGACATTGACGCTAGCCTCTGAGTCAACGAGAGACTCTTTGAATTCAACTTCAGAGATAGAGCATGGAACTGAAAATATTCAGGGGTCTTCCCTCTTAGTCAACTGCCTCAGCGGTAGTGATTTGCTTCTTTCTTTGATAAAGAGTACTTCGATCTCTTCCAGAGTTTCTCTGTAATCTCGGAAGTGACTCAGCAGAGGACGGTACTCTAGAGCTTCTTCAAAAGTCAGTGTGTGGGGAATCTTTCGTACCATCTTCTCAAAGCCAAGCAGCTGCTTTGGAGAAATGGGGTCTCTGAGGTGTCTGGGTGGCATGGGGCATGGTATCTGAGGTTTGTAAAACCTTTTGCACTCAAACCGGGTTTCGTTTCAGCAACTGAACTGGTATCGACCGACACAGGAGTGGTTTCGATCGATGCTTTTGCTCTGGAATCGTCCCTGGCAGAACTTTGGACGTGTGTCGATCGATACAAGGGAGTATCGGTCGACACATGGGTGATGTTCGAATTCTCATCGTCATATATATCATTAACAAAAGGAAGCTCCACAACCAACTTATCCAACATAGTGTTGCATCTGGCGACCTCCCATTCTTTCTTTGTCATCTTACGAGGCATAGGATAAGGTATTATGGGTTTGTACACCCTCTCCTTGACAATCTCTGGTTCCTTCTCGACCTGCGCCTGAGTATCGACCGACACAGAAGGAGTATCGATCGATACACGTGATTTTGGATCCACTCGTACAGGTGTCTGGACTGGTATCGATCGACATGGCTGGTATCGATCGATACACGGGTGTTGATTCGTAAATCACACAAGGAGTTTTAAACAGAGAACTTTGATCGGAAACTTGTTTTATTGATTGAATTCGGCGTTACAACAGAGTTTCAGTAAAAGAAAACTAAGGAGACTAAAGAACTTGAGATCGGTGCTTGATGAAGCTCTCTCTCTGTTCTTCTGTCTCTCAGATGATTGTGGATGGTTTCTTCGAGTTTGCCTCCTCCTTATTTATAGGTTTTTGAGTCGGCTGCTTAAGAGAATATTTCCCTTTTCCAAGATTGACTAGGAAAGGAAATATTCCGAATCTCCTCCGGGATAAGGAAATCTTCCGTATATATCGGAGGTCGGTTTATACCTCATCATATCGGGCCGGGCCTTCGTTGAGCCATTGAGTTCGGTAATGAAAAAATGAGTAGACTTGTCTTCAGGCTTTTTAGAGTTTCGGCCCCTTAAACCAGAGTTCGTCTTTCTCTTGTCCAAACCATCGTAAATCTATACCGATCTCGGTTCGAACCGAGTTAAACCGGAGGGTGCTAAATCCCCCTCTAAAAATTGGTCCCCCCCTCAGTTCGGCGAAGGAGTGTTCGAGTTCGGCGGATTTATTTGGAGTACTCTTTAGCTCGGTCAGAATTGAGATCGGTGGGGTTCGTCCGATGATTTAGGTTCGGTAAATTTTTCTCGGCTTTCTTGAGTTTGGAACTTTCGAGTCCGCAGGTTTTCCCGATGGTTCTGTACTTCCGAGTTCGGTGAGTTTTTCTCGGGAAGAGGGTGTCGATTCGTCTTCTTAGTCGTGGAATTCGAGGAGTCGCGTGTCGATTCGTCTTCTTCAGTTGCATAATTCGAGGAGCCGTCATCATTACTCTTTTCTTTATAAATAGCGCTCGATCCTTCTTTCATTTTTCCCTTCCGTTCATTCCTTTCAAAAGGTATTTTACTTTCTCTCTCTAGCGCTCTCCCTTCTCTCTAGATTTTATTTTGTTTTTCCGTTCTCCAATCATCCCTTCCGCCGTGATTTCTCCGGTTTGCTTGAGGATTTTCGAGTTCTTCATCCTGTTCTTTGTCAATTTCTTCTTCTCAATCGAAATGAATTTAAGAACTTCTTCTTCTTCTGTTAATGACCGAACTCCACCACCGAAGTACCCCGATCTTGAATTATTTATCAATAGTTCTGATTCGAGCTCGGATGGTCTAAGCGATGTCCGACAAGAGCTGATCAGGCGTAATTCTCAACGTGCCGTTGCCGGACCGAGCAACCCGAGGGTTGCTATCGAAGTCCCTCATCTCGTTGATGAGGACGAGCCCGAAGAAGGGGTTGCCGAATCAAATGATCAAGTTCGGGCGGACCGAGAGTTTGCAGCTTGATATGGTCAAATTAATACCCTATTTAGATACTAAAGCAGTAGTTATAGTATAGCTAGGGGTGGAACAACAAAGACTCACAGAGACGCACAATAGATTATATATGTGAGAATTAAGCTAAGCAATTCAGATGTAATTGAAAGCAGTGCAGAAATTAAAAGTGTTGTAATTCAATAGGAGAATAATAGGCTCAGGGTATTTCTCAGGAAATCAATGAATGCAGATAAACTAACTAACATGATTCAGATTTAGTGCAGTTCTTGAACTCAAATCACTAAGGTATAATTAACCAACTGTTGCGAGAATTATCTAAATCTAAATCCTAAAGTCTAAATCTAAATCTCTTTGCGAATCCTAAAGTCTAAATCAGCTTTAATACCGAGTTTGATATGTTCACAAATCAATTAAACCAAATCTCTTTGCAAATAATTAATTTGCTCACCTAAGGTTCTATCAGGTAATTAATCGCACTGTCGTGCCTAATCAATTATCCTAAGATCTATGTTCCAGATTCGTCAACCTAGAATTAGCTTTGAGCACAACCTAAGGCGAAGAACTAATTCAGATGGTGAATCCTAATTAACTAATCAAGCTAGCATTAAGAGAAAACCCTTATGAGAACCCTGAACCTAAAGTGGATCTACTCAGACATGGAGAATGAAAACAACGTGATTGAATAGATCATCAAAGAAAACAATAGAAAACAGGAGTTCAGAGTTGTCTCTCCAAAAACCAAAGTAGAATCAAAAGTAGAATAAAACATAGAATAAAGCATAGCCTAAACAGGTGGCTGAAAACCTAATTTTATAGTATAAACACGAATTGGGGTCTTCTTGTAATAATTAAAGACTTCTGGGGCAGTTATGCAATTCTTCAAGACTTGTGAAAGTCGCGACTTGTAATCTGCTTCGATGGGTGTCGATCGATACCAGGGGGTATCGATCGATGTTCTTGACTTCAAATCGGGCACTTAGTCGCTTCAATTCCATTTCGCTCCAAAATGCTCATAAAAGCTCCAATATCTCTAATTATGCTCCAAACGTGCTAAAACCTGTAAACGACTCTAAAAGACTCCAAAATACTAGAAAGACTCTATAAAATAGACTTATATCATGGCCTAAAAGGGGTAAAAACCATGATATATCACAGCTCGGCTCGCAGATGGTGACGCCGTAGCTCATCCGGATGATCGCGTTGCTTCGTCGGTAGTCCGTCAGAATGATGCAGACAATGTTCCTTTGTTGACTGCCAGACGAGTGGTCGAAAGACCTGCGAACATCGGACCGTCTCTTTCTAAGGTGGAGACGGTTCAAGATACCTTGGAGCGATGCAACGCTCCGAACGATCTTCGTTTCAAGATTTCGAAGGTTGCCGATCGTCCGTGGGACGCACCTGAAGGCTACATATACGTTTATGAAGAGTACTTTAGAAGCTGCGGTCTCTAGTTTCCTCTCCCGGAGCTTCTTTATAAGTACTGCAAGAGACGAAATGTCGCGATATCCCAACTCATGTCGGCCACGATAATCAACATTATGGGTCTCCTGATTCTCGGGGAAGAGTGCGGTATTCCTATTACGGCCAAGATCTTCGAAAGGCTGTTTTGGGTGAATTTGTCGAAGGCAAGGCCCTGGTTTTTATCTGCTAACGCGAAGCCGGAGTATGATAATGTTACCGGGAATAAGCCGAGCAAGGTCAACAATTGGAATACCCTGTACTTCTATGTGAATATTGACGAATATTCTGTTGAGCGTCCGGACGGGAGTTACCGAACTCAGTAGAGGACCCCTATCTGTAGACATTGGTTTCTCGATCTCTATACATTGCTTTGTTTTGCATAAGTTATATATTTTATTTTTGTTTTTCAGATCGTCACGTGCTGGGCTTCCTTATCACAACACCTGGTTTCACCTTTGTTCACGCGAAGCAGTTAAGTGCGGCTGGGAAAGCTCGGTGGCCTGAAGCTAACCAAGAAAAGCTCGACTTAAAAGCCAAAAGAGCTCTTAAAGGTACATGTCGGTAAATTCTCCTTCGTAGTCCGGTGATTGCTTTTCTGGTGACGGTGTGGTTTTCATAATTTTCTTCTTGCTTTCTTTTTACATAGAAAATCCTTCTTGCCGACGGAAGATGAAGCTTGATGACATCCCAGATCTGTCCGCCGAGATGGATGGTGAAGAAGAGAATGTTGAAGTCCCGTCTGCTGTGCGAGACGAACCAAATGTTGCCGACGTGGAAGTCGTCGAAGAACAGGCTCCGGGTGAGGAGCCGGTTCCTGCTGAAAGACGTGCTTCTCCCGTGGATGCGGCGAAGATGAGGAGAAGGAAGAGAAAGGGTAAGAGGCCGGCGAAACCAACCGTTGAGGTCGGTGCAGGGAATACCGAACCTCAAGGCGTTGACGATGATACGGTTGTCATATCGGACCGCTCTGCTGCATCGAAAAGGCAGCGAACTTCAAGAGCTACGGCTCATTCTGACAGTTTTGGTTATGACAAGAATGAGCCGGTGACGAACGATGCAGAGGCTTGCGCCGATCTGTATCGTCAATTGAACTTCAACTCGGAGGTGCTTCCTCCAGTCGAGGATTTTTTCCAGTCCGGAGCTTACAAAAGGCTGGCTCGGACTACTGCTGAGGTAAATTAAACTTTCTGAATTCGGATGATGATTTTTATCTTTTATAATGACAGATCGTTTCCCTCTTCAGATGGTCGCTCAAACGAACGAGCTCGGTGGGACCTATGACCGCGAGCTTGATTCTGCCCGTCGAAGGGCGCTGAAGTCTGGCGTGCAGGCCGTGGAGCTTCGTAAGGCGCTGCTTGTTGAACAGGAGAGGACAAGGGCCGGCGACTTTGCTGTTGCTGAGTTAACAAGAGAGATCGCGGAATTGAAGTCTTCTAGGGCCGAGCTCACTAAGGAGAGAGATGCCCTTGCTCATACTATGGTTCGGGAGACATCTCGTCTGCGAGCTGGTCGTACGCAGCATATCATGAAGAGGAAAGAGGTCATCGAGAAGTCTCAGGTTCGGCTTCAGAAGGTCCAGGATCATCTGGCGGCCCTTGAACGGGTTAAGAAACCGTTCCTCGCTGTTAATCAAGCCCAAGGGGTTCTCAACTTCTGTAGTAGCCTCGAGGTGAAGCACGGTATCATCGTCCTGCCATCTTGCATTGAGAGGGTCAAGAAAAATTAAAGCCGCGAAGTTGGCCGAATACGAGGCAGTTGATCTCTGCGAACTTGCCGAGGGAGATCTAGTCATGTCGCCTCTCACTGACCCGATACACCCGGAGATTTCTCTCCCAATTGGCACTGAGTCCCCGACGGGCATTGACATGTTCGGTTCTAACCGGGCTGCGATGTCTGGTGATCGGGCTGACGCTATGCGGAGTCAGAATGTTTGACTTTCGTGCCTTGTAATATTTCCCCTTTTGTTTTTGGCCGATGAGGCTTATGACTCGACCTCTTGGATCGGAGGGTTTTTATAGTCCGGTATCCGTAAATTTTTGTACGGCTCTTTTTTTATATAATTATGATAATGACTTTCCTCAATCGTTTTTTATTTTTGGAATTTTGTCTTATCGAAGCTCGGTTTGTTTGAAGTTGTAAATCTATACGAACTTCTCAAGTCTGTCGTACACAAAATGGTGCCGTAAACAGTACGGTCTTAGCCGGGGTGAAGAGGACGGACTTGACTCTACGATTTATTCAAAATCGGCGGCCTGTTTAGTCATATCGGCTTATGTTTTGCAATTGTTGAGGAATCGGCTTAGAATTTTGCGATTGTTGAGAAATCAGCTTAGAATTTTTGCGATTGTTGAGAAATCGGCATATATTTTTTACGAGAAATGGCGTTCGGTTTTACCTTTGAAGCTTGGCATAAGAGTACATGAACAGCTCGTCTTAAGATACTCCAAGGTCTTCTCAGATGGAATCCTAGTGTGCGAGACAGGCTTGGCTTATTTAGCTCGGACGGTCTGAGAATAGATTGAGTGCGAGACTGGTCTCGGCTTTATAGTTTGAAGTTTGGCTTTTGATGAATGCGAATTTTTAGAATTCGGCGAACTGTTTGAAGTTCGGCTTTCGATGAATGCGAATTTTTAGAATTCGGTGAACTGTTTGAAGTTGGCTTTTGATGAATGCGACTTTTTAGAATTCGGCGAACTGTTTGAAGTTCGGCTTTCGATGAATGCGAATTTTTAGAATTCAGCTATCTGTTTGAAGTTCGACTTTTTGCCTTTGTATGAAATTTTATTAAAGTAATAGCTGAACCCAAGGAGGGCTTCCTACGTACCCTCGAAAGAGGGATCAAGCCATTCGTACATTCGTAGTTCGTATTACATCTTCGTTGAAATCGAGCATAAGGGGGCTTGGTGATCTTTTTTTTTTTTTTGGCGCTTCTAGTAGTAGTAGCGTTTGTGATTCATCGAGTTCCATGATCGCGGGATCGGTGTTCCGTCCAACTTCATGAGTTCGTACTCTCCGGGCTTGACGACCCTCATGATCTGATAGGGTCCTTCCCAGTTAGTACTGAGTTTTCCTGCGTTCTTCTCTTCGGTGCATTCAAAGACCTTTTGTAAGATGAGATCGCCATCTTCAAAGTGGCGTCCGCGAAATTTCTTGTTGTAGTAGCGTGCTGCCAAGTTTTGATAATTTTGGATGCGAAGTAAAGCTTGATCGCGTTGTTCTTCGAGTGCGTCGAGGTTATCGAGCATGATTTCGTCGTTTAGACCGGGATTTTTGATATATCATGGTTTTTACCCCTTTTAAGCCATGATATAAGTTATTTTTATAGAGTCTTTTTAGTATTTCGTAGTGTTTTCGAGTCTTTTACAGGTTTTAGCACGTTTGGAACATAATTGGAGATATTGGAGCTTTCTGGAGCATTTTGGAGCAAAGCCGAAGTTCGTGTTGCTGAGTACCCGATTTGAAGCGTAGGTATCGATCGATACTGACTGGTATCGGTCGATACTCATCGAAGTAGACACGACCCGCGACTTTTCCAAGAGTTTAAGAATTGCAAAGTTGCCCCAGAAGACTTTATTATTTACAATAAACCCCAAAATGTGTCTTAGGTTATTTATTAGGATTTTACAGCCACTTTGATGGCTACGCTTTATTTTTACTTTGGTTTTGTGGGAGAGCTTTTGAAGGGAGACAAGTCTGAAACTCTGATCTTTCGAGAGAAGATTTCGAACCCTCTTGTTACTCTTTCTGATTTATTTGATGATTTATTCAAACATGTTTATTGCTTCAATTTTCATGTCTGAGTAGATCCACTTTAGGTTTAGGGTTTTCTCATAGGGATTTCTTTGAATGCTAGGTTGATTTATTGTTATGGTTAATAATCTGAATTAGTTCTTCACCATAGGTTATTCTCAAAGCTAATTCTAGGTTGACGAATCTGGAACTTAGATCTTAGGTTAATCGATTAGGCACGACAGTGCAATTGAGTAATCTGATAGAACTTAAGGTGAGCAAATTGATTATTCGCAAAGAGATTTGGTTTAATTGATTTGTGAACATATCAAACCTGAACTTTTAAGCTGATTCATTCTTAGGAATTTGCAAAGAGATTTGGGATTCTGAAGTTTAAATTTTGATAATTCTCGCAACGACAGTTGCTCAATTATACTTTACAGATTTGAGTTCAAGAACCGTGCGTAATCTGAATCCTAATTAATTAGTTTATCTGCATTCATTGATTTCCTGAGAAATACCCGAGGCCTATATTCTCTCCATCGAATTTACAACTCCTTTACTGTTTATTGCTTTTGTTTCATCTGATTTGCTTAGCTTGATTCGATACTATTTTGTCTATTGTGCGATTTCTCTTAGTCCTTGTGTTTGACCCCTACTTTACTGCAACTACTTCTTAGTACTTTTAGGGTATTAATTTGAGCATATCAAATTTTGTGCCGTTGCCTGGGACTCAATTCGCCATTAGATTTTTGTCTGAGAATTTCGACTAAGCCCGTCGGTATCGGTCGATACTCGTCGTTCTCTTTTTGTTGATATCGATTAACACCATCCAGTGTCGGACGATACTCATCGTTTTACTGAGTTACTAACGTTTTTGACTCTTGTTTTCAGGTGTATGCCTAATCGTGAAACCAGAAAGAACAAGAGCACTCAGCTAGTTGATCTGTCACTTGAGCAGCTATCACTTTTGGAACGCACAAATAGAAGAGCAAAGAAACCAGCAAAGATGAACAACAATCAAGTGGAGTTGATTCAAGATGAAGCTGGTGCTTACAGAGACCAAGAGGGTCGGTTGTGCAATGATAGAGGACAACGTCTGGATGGAGAGGGGAACATCATTCCACCTGCTCCTGTTGTCGCTGAGAATTTCGCTGGGAACGCGAACGCTGGGAACGCTGTGGTTAATCATGGTAGAACGATTGGTGAATGCAACATGCCTGATCAGTTTTACGCAAATCGATTTGCGATTCGTCCTCCTGCTTTTTCGAGGAATGACTTTGAGCTGAAACCTGCATACTACACTCTTGTGGGACATCACCCTTTTCATGGTGTTTCCAGCGAACATCCCATTGATCATATTGAGAGGTTCGAGGATTTGGTCACTAGCATCAAAAGCAATGGAGTGTCCTACGATTACCTCTTCTGCAAGCCTTTCCCATACTCTCTTGGTGGAGAAGCAACTTACTGGCTGAAGCAGTTACCTCCTAGATCGCTGACTACTTGGGAGGAGAGTAAGACTGCTTTTCTGAATAATTTCTATGATGATGCACGATCTGAGGATCTGAGGAGCAAGATCTCCCAGTTTTCTCAAGGCTCGACTGGACCGTTCAAGGCTGCTTGGACGATATTTAGATCGTATAAGAGAGATTGTCCACATCACGGGTACTCTGATGTTCAGCTGCTGGGTATTTTCTTCAGAGGGATTGATTGGAGGTATCAGATGGCTTTGGATGCTTCGAGCAATGGGAATTTCAATACCAGGTATCCAGATGATGCTTATGTGCTTATTGAGAATTTTGCGTCTAGAAATAACACCAAAAATGCAGACCTTGAGCGAAAGAGACAGAATGGGAACATGGATGGATCGCAGATTACTGAAGTTCAGGCCAAGCTGGATTTTCTGGTCGGGAAGTCGAAGAAGACTGTACACTTTGCTGATGGAGTCGATAATATCGGTGGAGATGAAGTGGAGGATGTTGACTACGTTGGTGGTTCTGGATTTCAGGGTCAGCAATTTGGGTACAACAACAACAGAAACTTCAGCAACAACACTCAGCAAGGTGGGTACATGTTTGAGGGAAACCAATCTGGTTTTGGAGAGAAACAATTTGTCCATAAACCACTCCAGAGCAGCGATTTCACTCGCAATTATGGGAACTCTTCGTACCAGCCCATCTCTCCAAAGTCCACATATAGTAAGATGTAATCCATGTTTGAACAGATTCTTCAGGGATAGCAAAAGCTGCAAGTGGATTTCAATGGGAATATTGACCATCTGTACACTTATCTGAATGGGAAAATTGAAGCTATCAATCTTTCTCAGAGGAAGCTGGAAACTCAGGTTGCTCAGACAGCAGCAGCTGTGAAGAGGCATGAAGGTTTTCGTCCAGGGAAAACTGAGAATCCAAGAGCACACGTCAATGCAATCACCTTAGGAAGTGCTGAAGAAGCCACTGCAGTGGTAGAAAAGGGTTTGGATGCAGGAATTTTCGACGATGCTGAAGATGATGACTGGGATTCTAAAAATCCTCGTGTATCGATCGATACCATACAGTGTCGATCGATACTAGTTCAGACACCTACACGAGGGGATCCAAAATCACGTGTATCGATCGATACTCCTTCTGTGGCGGTCGATACTAAGGCGCATGTCGAGAAGGAACTAGATATTGTCAATGAGAGGGTGTACAAACCCATAATACATTGTCATATGCCTCATAAGATGACAAAGAAGGAATGGGAGGATGCCATATGCAAATCTATGCTGGATAAGTTGGTTGTGGAGCTTCCTTTTGTTGATGATATATCTGAGGATGAGAATTCGAACACCACCCATGTGTCGACCGATACTCCCTTGTATCGATCGACACACGTCCAAATTTCTGCCAGGGACGATTCCAGAGCAAAAGCATCGATCGACACCACTACTGTGTCGGTCGATACCAGTTCAGTTGCTGAAATGAAACCCGGTTTGAGTGCAAAAAGGGTTTACAAACCTAAGGAGCCATATCCCATGCCACCCTGACACCTCAGAGACCCTATTTCTCCAAAGCAGCTGCTTGGCTTTGAGAAGAAGGTACGAAGGATACCCCACTCGTTCACTTTTGAAGAAGCTCTAGAGGGCTGGCCTCTGCTAAGTCACTTCAAAGATTGCAGAGAAACTCTGGAGTAGATCGAAGTACTCTTCATCAAGGCAATAAGCAAGTCACTACCGCTGAGGAAGTTGACTAGGAGGGAAGACCCATGAATATTCTCAGTTCCATGCTCTATCTCTGGAGTTGAATTCAAAGAGTCTCTCGTTGACTCAGGGACTACCGTCAATGTCATGTCAAGGGCAATTGCAGAGAGATTGGGAGCATATATTCGATCTCCCAAGACATCTATCACATTCGCGAACTCTTCCACATCGATTCCATACGGTATAGTCCCTGATTTGATGGTTAAAGTAGGAGACTGTCTGGTTCCTACCGATTTTGAGGTTATGGAGATGCATGCAAGATTTAGTACGCAGTTGATTCTTGGAAAACCGTTCATGGCTACGGCTGGTGCAATTATGGATACACCCAATAAGAGAATCTCATTCTCGTACATTGACAAGGAGGTGTACTACAAAGCCATTCCTACTATAAGAACTCCCACACATACCTCTTGCATCACCATTGTTACAGGAGAGACGTTGGTAGTTGATCTTTTGGAAAAGCCTCCTGACGAGCCAACTGTCATAGACCTTCTAGATAGTCCTTCTGTCATCACCAAGAAAGACGTCAAAACATCTAAGGCAAAGAAGAATGTGAAGAGCAAAGGAGTGAAGGGTGCTGCTTCTATGACTTTAATCCCTCAGAAGTTTGATGGGGATTCGATTGGGTACAAGGTGAAGTGCAAAAGAACTTCGAAACCATTCTCTAAGGCTCGAGTTCTTCTTATTTAGGAGCTGAAAGAGAAGGGAAAGGAGTCTGTGGAGAGCATGTTGAGCAGAACTCTGAGTCTGCAAGTATCTAGCTGTGGAACTTGCATGGGAGTAAGCTATCAATCTTCTTCTGCCTGATCACCTGAGCCAAAGTCAAGCTACTGACTTTAAACGAGCGCTTGGTGGGAGACAACCCACTGGTGAGTTTGTATATAAGTCTTGTTCATTTTATTTTTCGTTTTGTGTCAGGATAAACAAGGACCAGACATGAAATCACCTGAGTGTCGATCGATACCCTACGCGATTAAGAAAAGTTCTTTGTATCGAATTAAGCCTGGTATCGATCGATACCAAGCCGTGTGTCGGTCGATACACCTGTCCCAGATAGGTAACTCTTCCTGTTCTTCACAATTCCAATATGTTCTCTTGTTTCTTTCACCAACCTTAGGCTAGATAACACTGGAGACAGTGTTGTTTAAGTCTTGGGGAGGTAGTCGCTGACATTGTTTTTGTTTTTCTTAGTGTCATAAAAAAATAAAAAAAAATAAAAATGTTTTATCGAGTCAAAACGTATTGTTTTGATTTTGTTTTTGAGTGACCAGTGTTACATGATCAGTTCTAGATCGACTAATGGAAAATCCAAAGACTGACCAGTTGACTAGAAAACATCCATGTCTCCAGCAGAGTTCTTCTGAAGCATGAGCCAAATTTTTGCACTTCATCAATGTGGTTAGTGTTCATAGAGCTTGATTCATCATTCATATCTGACAAAGGAACCCATATGTTTAAAGTAATGGTATCTATCTCTCTTGTTATAAGTTGATAAATAAGAGCATAAAAGATGAAATGATTTTCTTCTGAGTAGAGGGATAGAAAAATTTACAGCGATCCCATTATTCTACTTGTGAGGGAATGATCGCACAAAGGTTGAAAGCGAGGTTAGGAAAATTTCCCGTGATACCACTATTCGCCTAAACTTTTGATACATAGAAAGGGAAGAACCGGGGATTCGATGGCAAACACGATCAATACTCGCGTTTCGGACCTTGATGTGTATATGCAGATCTAAAAAAAGAGAGAGAATATAATAAGAAATAAGTCTGGGGGAGAGAAACTAATACCAGAAAGTGTGAAATTGGATCGTTCCGTGTCATGATACTGTATGGTAAAGAATCTAGAAGGTTCTTGAACATTGGCTGCAGCGATGAAACTGGCGATGAGGGCTTTATTTGAACAATGCTGCGAGATAATGTGTGGAGTCTGGAAAAACTGCGAATGTCTACGGAGGAGTACATGGTGGTTAGATCAAAAGCTGGTTAGGTAACATTTGGGTGCTTGGGAAAAGGATCTCTGCGATGGTTCATGAACAGGTGAGTCTCCGAGTTTTCAAACCTCTTTCTCTGGTTAGTTTTATGTTTTGCTTGAGGGCAAGCAAATGCTAAGTCTGGGGGAGTTGATATATCATGGTTTTTACCCCTTTTAAGTCATGATATAAGTCATTTTTATAGAGTCTTTCTAGTATTTCGTAGTGTTTTACAGTCTTTTACAGGTTTTAGCACGTTTGGAGCATAATTGGAGATATTGGAGCTTTTTTGGAGCATTTTGGAGCAAAGCCGAAGTTCGTGTTGCTGAGTACACGATTTGAAGCGTCGGTATCGATCGATACTGACTGGTATCGGTAGATACTCATCGAAGCAGACATGACCCGCGACTTTTCCAAGAGTTGAAGAATTGCAAAGTTGCCCCAGAAGACTTTATTATTTATAATAAACCCCAAAACGTGTCTTAGGTTATTTATTAGGATTTTATAGCCACTTTGATGGCTACGCTTTATTTTTACTTTGGTTTTGTGAGAGAGCTTTTGAAGGGAGACAAGTGTGAAACTCTGATCGTCCGAGAGAAGATTTCGAACCCTCTTGTTACTCTTTCTGATTTATTTGATGATTTATTCAAACATGTTTATTGCTTCAATTTCCATGTCTGAGTAGATCCACTTTAGGTTTAGGATTTTCTCATAGGGATTTCTTTGAATGCTAGGTTGATTTATTGTTAGGGTTCATAATCTGAATTAGTTCTTCACCATAGGTTATTCTCAAAGCTAATTATAGGTTGACGAATCTGGAACTTAGATCTTAGGTTAATCGATTAGGCACGACAGTGCAATTGAGTAATCTGATAGAACTTAAGGTGAGCAAATTGATTATTAACAAAGAGATTTGGTTTAATTGATTTGTGAACATATCAAACCTGAACTTTAAAGCTGATTCATTCTTAGGAATTTGCAAAGAGATTTGGGATTCTGAAGTTTAGATTTAGATAATTCTCGCAACGATATTTGGTCAATTATACTTTAGTGATTTGAGTTCAAGAACCGTGCGTAATCTGAATCCTGATTAATTAGTTTATCTGCATTCATTGACTTCTTGATAAATACCCTAGGCCTATATTCTCTCCATCGAATTTACAACTCCTTTACTGTTTATTGCTTTTGTTTCATCTGATTTGCTTAGCTTGATTCGATACTATTTTGTCTATTGTGCGATTTCTCTGAGTCCTTGTGTTCGACCCCTACTTTACTGCAACTACTGCTTAGTACTTTTAGGGTATTAATTTGAGCATATCAATTTTCCACGAGCATTGTCCTGCGTATTGTGTGAATGTTTAGTTTGGCGGGGCAGAGAGCTTCAACGCCGTAGGCCAGGTAGAAAGGGGACTGTCCGGTTGATTGTCTTGGAGTGGTGCGATAAGACCATAAGACTCCATCAAGCTCGTCGGCCCATATCCATTTTTTCACGTCCAAACGTTTTTTGAGTCCGTCAATGATGGTTTTGTTTGTTGATTCGGCCTGGCCATTGCTTTTAGGGTATCTTGGTGTGGAGAAACTAAGTCGGATTTTCCACTTGGCACAGAAATCGCCGAACAATGTTGAGTTAAATTGTGGCCCGTTGTCGGTGACGATTTCGTACGGGACTCCGTGTCGGCATATGATGTTTTTCCAGACGAATTACTTGACATCGAGGGCATGGATTTCGGGGTAGGACTCGGCTTCGACCCACTTTGTGAAGTAGTCTGTCATGACGAGGATGAATTTTTTCTGTGTGGTGGAGCGTCGTAGAGGACCGATTATGTCCATTCCCCAGCGCATGAACGGATACGGGGCTGTTGATGTAGTTAGTAGCTCGGTTAATAGATGTATCATTGAGCTGTGCCTTTGACATTTTTCGCACTTGGCTACGAACTTATCGCAGTCTGCTTGCATGGTTGGCCAGTAATAGCTTGCTTTTTTATCTTCAGGGCCAGGGAACGTCCTCCGGCGTGGTTTCTGCCATCGCCTTCGTGTATCATTTTTATGACCTCGTGGATATCGTTGCCAGACACGCATTTGAGAAGGACGCCCGCAGCACTCCAGCGGAATAGTCCGTCACGAATAAGTATGTATCGAGCAGCTCGCATTTTGAGTCACCGGGCTGCCCATCTGTCGGCTGGGACTATCCCGTCGATGATATACATTTTGATTTCTTGTGTCCAGTCTGTGGGTGTAAGCTCGCTTAGGGGTTCAATGTTTACTGGCGTATGAAGCCCCTCTGATGGTTCCTCGGTTTCGTCGTCGGAGTGGTTTTGTGTTTATTTGACGATGTGTTCGGTTTCTTCGTTGTTTTCGAGCTCCGCGTTGTGTTCATCATCTGTTATCTGCATTTGCCTTTGTCTTCGTGGGACGGGCTTGGCTGTGGGGTAATCTTCATAGTTATGCCTGCGCGTGGTGATATTGCATTCTTCTATTTTTCCAATGATCGGCTCGAGTATACTTTCGACTGGTATTGTCCTTTTGAGATGAGGATCTGAACTTGATGCTAACGCAGCAAGTTCGTCGGCCGTAACGTTTTCCCCCCTTGGGATTTTGGTGAGATCAAAGTATTCGAATTCGGTGGCGAGTTTTTTCACGAGTTTGAGGTATGCGTCCATTCGATCGTTTTTTGCATCATATTCTCCGCTGAATTGACTGGCGACGAGCTGCGAGTCACAATAGGCCTGTATGCGAGTTGCGCCGATGGCCTTGGCTAAGCGGAGTCTGGCGAGTAGTGCTTCGTACTCTGCTTCGTTATTTGACGCGTTGAATGCCAAACGGAATGATTGTTCCAAGATTTCTCCGGTTGGAGACTGAAGTCGTATGCCTACTCTCGACCCATGATGGGATGATGATCCGTCCACGTGGAGGATCCATTGTTCAGTAGTTGTTACGTCAGTATCGACGAACTCTTGCGATAGCTCGATAAGGAAGTCGGCGAGAACTTGCGACTTGAGGCTTGTGCGACTCTTATAATTGATATAATACTCGCTGAGCTCGATTGCCCATTTGGCGAGTCGACCAGATTGGCTTGGACTGTGTTGGATTGTTTGGAGTGGCTGATCGGTTAAGATGGTGATAGAGTGTGATTGAAAATACAGCCTAAGTTTCCGGGCAGCAGTGACGACGGCGAAGGCAAGTTTTTCGAGTGTTGGATATCGTCTTTCGGCGCCATCAAGCGATTTCCTTATGTAGAAAATCGGCTTTTGCTCGCCTCTGTTGTCCCGAACGAGAACCCCACTGACCGCCGAGGTTGAAATTGCGATGTAAAGATAGAGGGTTTCACCATCTTCGGGTTTGGCTAAGATCGGGGCCGTGGCTAGGTACTCCTTAAGCTGTTTAAACGCTTCTTCGCATTGGTCGTCCCATTCCAGATGCTTGTTTCCGCGTAGCAGCTGATAGAAAGGGAGACACTTGTCGGTAGACAGTGAGATGAACCTGTTAAGCGCGGCAATGCGGCCTGTCAACCGTCGAACCTCTCTTTTCGTTATCGGGGATGGTAGATCGAGGATTGCGGAGATCTGTTTAGGATTAGCCTCGATTCCTCTTTGAGTGACGATATACCCAAGGAACTCTCCTGATGTCACTCCAAACGTACATTTAGTGAGCTTGAGCTTCATGCCGTACTCATTTAATATGCCGAAACACATGTTGAGGTTTCTTATATGATCATTAGCGATGAGCGATTTGACGAGCATATCGTCGATATAGACTTCCATGGTTTTGCCAAGCTGGCTAGCGAACATGCGGTTGACAAGTCTTTGGTATGTGGCTCCGGCGTTCTTCAGGCCGAATGGCATGACTTTGTAGCAGTAGATGCCCTGATCGGTGATGAAAGAAGTTTTCTCGCGATCGCCCAGATGCATTAGTATCTGGTTATAACCTGAGAACGCATCCATGAAGGAGAGGAGTTCGTTCCCGACCGTGGCTTCGACGAGTCTATCAATATGTGGGAGCAGGAAGCTGTCTTTTGGGCAGGCTTTGTTGAGATCGGTAAAATCAACGCAGATTCTCCACTTTCCGTTTTTCTTTTTAACGACGACTGGGTTTGCCAGCCAGTCCGGATATCGAACTTCTGTATTTGATCATGCTCCAAGTAACCGTTCGACTTCATCGTTGACAGCTTGGGCCTTCTCGGGTCCGAGCTTGCTTCGCTTTTGCTTGATCTACTTGAAGGTGACTAGATCATATTTGACTTGTGATTTTTGGGTCGATCCTGGGCATGTCATTGATAGACCAGGCGAAAGATGATAAGTTCCTTTTGAGTAAGCGGACTATATCATATTTGATCTCTTCATTGAGTTCGGCTCCGATTCCGACACATCTGTCGGGGTTGAGTTCGTCGATGTTAACTTGAATAATTGTTTCTTGTCTCGGCAGATCGGGATCGTTAACGGTTTTCTTTATGTCGATTACGCTTGTTCGGGGTGTTGTTCTCAATTTACACTCGTTGATGTACCAAGTTCGGGAAATCACTTGATCGCTTCTCAAAGTATAGACCCCGGATGGTGTCGGAAATTGTAAGCATTGATGATAAGTTGAGACGACGGCTTTCATCGTGTATATCCATGGTGTTCCAAGTATGGGGTTGTAGATGGCGGGTTTATCCAGGACTAGGAATTTGACCATTTGCACGATTCGCCCAACGTAAACGGGGATTTTTACCATTCCCGCGGTCATGGTCTGCTCGCTTGAAAATCCTGTTAGTGGTTCGATATTTGGCTTGATCTGGGCGTCTGGGAAGTCCATGTTTCTAAGTGTTTCTCTGAATACTACGTTGACCGAACTTCTGGTGTCAACGAGGACTCGTCCGACGGCGACGTCTCCGATAAGTATTTCGACGACTAGCGGGTCGTTATGCGGCATGTGTAGCCCTTCAGTGTCGGCTTCAGAGAAGCTGATCGACACTCTACTTATTGTAGCTCGGTTTTCTCGTTGTGCGGCCAATGCTTCCCTACTGTACTCTTTAATTGCCCGGACGGAATAGTTGCAAGATTCCAGTGCTCCCATGATCATGTTGACGCGTTTCTGGACTTGGGGGTGTGTTAGTTTTTCGTTTGTTCCTCCCTATTGTGTTTCTGATGACCTATGTCGGCAGCATCTATTGGTTGCTCGGTATTTTTGCTCGGTTTGTCGTTGTCACGATGTCGTTTTTCGTTATTGCTGCGGCGGGGTCTGCTCGTAGGTTGGAATGCTCCTTCTACCGGGACCTCCCCTTTCTTGTATTTCATCAGTAGGAATTCCTGGAGATGTCGGAAGTCTTCGGTGGTATGGCCCTCTCGATTATGGAAGTGGCAGAACGGTCCGGAATCGTTGTCGGACTCTTTTGAGTGGTCTGATCGGATCCACGTGTTCCAGTTTTGTTGTGTTTAGACGGCATTGACCGGTTGCCTCGGAGGGGCATATTGCTTCTCCTTGACGAGGAGTTGCTTTGGAGGAGCGTATTGTTTATCCTTTGCTGCTTCCTCTTCTTGCTCGAGGATGCAGATGTGTGATTTGTGCAGGATATCTTCCAAGGATTTTGGCCAGTTTCGTTTGATTTCTTTGTGAACGTCGGACCGATACCAGGTTGCTTTGTAAAGGGCCTCTATCGCGGCTTCGTCGTCGATTGTGCAGTGAGAAACTGCGTAGAGGTTCGCCGCTTTTCTGCTCGAGTGCCAGAGGTCGTCATTTCTTGTTTTTTGTTTCATGAACATGGTAAAGCGTTTGAGGAACTTTGTTGTAAGCTCGTTGTAGTTGTTGATGTAGTTCACATTAAGTTGCGAGAACCAGTCGAGTGCGGTTCCGCAGAGATTTTCCACCAACAGCTAACACATGGCCGCGTCTTTTTCTTCTTTGTTAAAGAAATGAAAACGGTTCATCATGATCACGAACGAGGTCAGAAAGTGACGTGGGTTGGTGTGTCCGTCGTATGGGGTGATCTTAACTCTCTCCAAACGTCGGACTGGAGTATTGATGATCTGATCCGTGAACGGTGTTTTTTTGTGTTTTGGACGACTCGATTGATCTCTGGTGCCGAGCTTGTTGCTTGGTGAACTTTAGATCGGATATCTTGAAGTTATGCTCAGACATCTTCGAACTCCAGGACGATGGATGCTTGATCAGTGATGCGGGTTCCTGGATTGGCCGTTGATCTTCTAGTTGGTAGGTCTACCGTGTTCGGATTTCAGGCACCGTTAAGTTCGGGTAAAAGGTTCTGACGAAGATCGTTTTCAGGGGTGATCGGGTTCGGGTCGAATATCCCGATCTGGCTTATGAGTTCGGCTTGTGAGGCTAGCAGAGATTCGAACCGCTTTTCGTTCTTCTTGGAGATTTCCGAGAGCTGGGCCGACATGGCTTATAGGAGCGCAGTTGGATCGACTAACCTTGGGGCTGTTGGCGTGTTCGTCTGAGGGTTCGGAGGGTCCTCCTATCCTGTTGGTAGGTTCGGAGGGCTTCCTCCGGTAGGTAATAGGTCGATATTCTGAGGGATGGTCCCGTTATCTACATGATCGTCGTTGTTGGTGATCACTGCTTGAGTGTCTAACGGGTTCGTCATTGCCGAACTCAATCAACCGAGATCTAAAAGTTCTGTTTGTTCTATCTCCCCACTATCGGCGCCAATTGTTGATTCGTAAATCACACAAGGATTTTTAAACAGAGAACTTTGATCGGAAACTCGTTTTATTGATTGAATTCGGTGAAAGAAAACTAAGGAGACTAAAGAACTTGAGATCGGTGCTTGATGAAGCTCTCTCTCTATTCTTCTGTCTCTCAGATGATTATGGATGGTCTCTTCGAGTTTGCCTCCTCCTTATTTATAGGTTTTTGAGTCGGCTGCTTAAGAGAATATTCCCCTTTTCCAAGATTGACTAGGAAATGAAATATTCTGAATCCCCTCTGGGATAAGGAAATCTTCCGTATATATATATATATATATATATATATATATATCAGATGTCGGTTTCTACCTCATCATATCGGGCCGGGCCTTCGTTGAGCCGTTGAGTTCGGTAATGAAAAATGAGTGGACTTGTCTTTGTGCTTTTTAGTGTTTCGGCCCGTTAAACCAGAGTTCGTCTTTCTCTTGTCCGAACCATCGTAAATCGATACCGATCTCTGTTCGAACCGAGTTAAACTGGGGGGGGGGGGTGCTAAATACCCCTCTGACAACAGGAATTTTCAAAATCCCAATTGTCATCTTCGGGATCGTCGAAAATTCCTGCATCCAAACCCTTTTCTACCACTGCAGTGGCTTCTTGAGCACTTCCTAAGGTGATTGCATTGACGTGTGCTCTTGGATTCTCAGTTTTCCCTGTAAGAGAACCTTCCTGCCTCTACACAGCTGCTACTGTCTGGGCAACCTGAGTTTCCAGCTTCCTCTGAGAAAGATTGATAGCTTCAATTTTCCCATTCAGACCAGTGTACATATGGTCAATCTTCCCATTGAAATCCACTTGCAGCTTTTGCTGTCCCTGAAGAATATGTTCAAACATGGATTCCATCATACTCTCTGTGGACTTAGGAGAGATGGGCTGGTACGAAAAGTTCCCATAATTGCGAGTGAAGTCGCTGCTCTAGAGTGGTTTCTGAGCAAATTGTTTAGCTCCAAAACCATATTGGTTTCCCTCGAACTTGTACCCACCTTGCTGAGTGTTGTTGTTGAAGTTTTGGTTGTTGTTGTACCCAAATCGCTGACCCTGAAAACCAGAACCACCAACGTAGTTAACATCCTCCACTTCATCTTCATCAATATTATCGACTCCATCAGCAAAGTGTACAGTCTTCTACGAATTCCCGATCAGAAGATACAGCTTGGCCTGAACTACAGCAATATGTGATCCATCCATGTTCCCATTATGTCTCTTTCACTCAAGGTCTGCATTTTTGGTGCTATTGCTAGACGCAAAATTCTCAATAAGCACATAAGCATCATCTGGATACCTGGTATGGAAATTTCCATTGCTCGCAGTATCCAAAGTCATCTATTACCTCCAATCAATTCCTCTGAAGAAGAAACCCATCAGCTGAACATCAGAGTACCCGTGATGTGGACAATCTCTCTTATACGATCTAAATCTCGTCCAAGCAGCCTTGAATGCTTCAGTCGGGCCTTGAGAAAACTGGGAGATCTTGTTCCTCAGATCCTCAGATCGTGCATCATCATAGAAATTATTCAGGAAAGCAGCTTTAGTGTCCTCCCAGGTAGTCAGTGATCCAAGAGGCAGCTGCTTCAGCTAGTAAGTCGCATCTCCACCTAGAGAGTAGGGGAAAAGCTTGCAGAAGAGGTACTCGTAGGTCACTCCATTACTCTTGATGCTAGTGACCAAGTCTACGAACTTCTCAATATGGTCCATGGGATGTTCATGAGAAAGACCATGAAAAGGGTGCTGACCCACAAGAGTTTAGTATGCAGATTTCAGCTCAAAATCATTCCTCTAATATGGTGGAGGGCGAATCGCTGATCGATTAGCATAAAACTGATCAGGCATGTTGTACTCTCCAATTGTTCTACCACGATCAGCCACAATATTCTCTGCATTCGTTGCAACAACCTCCTCGACAACAACAGGAAGTGGAATGCCCTTCTCCATCCAATCGTTGCCCTCTCTCATTGCACAATAGACCCTCTCGGTCTCTGTAAGCACCAGCTGCATCTTGAACCAAAATCATTGGATTTTTGTTCATCTCTGCTGGCTTCTTTGCTTTTCTGTTTGTGCGTTCCAAAAGGCTAGCTGCTCCAATGACAGTTCAACTAGTTGAGTGCTCTTGTTCCTTTATGTTTCACGAATAGGTATACACCTGAAAAACACTAGGCAAGGCATGTAAGTAACAAAAAACACGATGAGTATCGACCGACACTGGGTGGTGTCGATCGATATCAACAAAAAGAAAACGACGAGTATCGACCGACACTAGTTAGTATCGATCGATACCGACGAGCTTAGTTGAAATTCTCAAACTAAAATCTAATGGCGAATTGAGTCCCCGGCAACGGCGCCAAATTTGATATGCTCAAATTAATACCCTAAAAGTACTAAAGCAGTTGTTGTAGTAAAGTAGGGGTCGAACACAAGGACTCACATAAACACACAATAGATTATATAGTATCGAATCAAGCTAAGCAACTCAGATGAAACAAAAGCAGTAAACAGTAAAAAAGTTATAAAATCGATTGGAGAATGATAGGTTCAGGGTATTTCTCAGGAAATCAATGAATGCAGATAAACTAAATAATTAGGGTTCAGGTTACGCACAGTTCTTGAACTCAAATCACTAAAGTATAATTAACCAAATGTCGTTGCGAGAATTATATAAATCTAAACTTCAGAATCCCAAATCTCTTTGCAAATTCCTAAGAATAAATCAGCCTTAATATCGAGATTGATATGTTCACAAATCAACTAAAAAAAATCTTTTTGCGAATAATCAATTTGCTCACCCTAGGTTCTATCAGGTTTCTCAATTGCATTGTCGTACCTAATAAATTATCCTAAGATCTAAGTTCTAGGTGATCAATCCAGAATTAGCTTTGAGAACAACCTAAGGCGAAGAACTAATTTAGATTATGAACCCTAAACAATAAATCAACCTAGCATTCAAAGAAATCTCCTATGAGAACCCTAAACCTAACATGAGATATACTCAGACATGGAAATTGAAGCAATAAACATGACTGAATAAATAATCAAATAGATAATAAGAAAGAGTAACAAGAGGGTTCGAAATATTCTCTCTGACGAACAGAGTTTAGGACTTGTCTCCCTTCAAAAGCTCTCTCACAAAACCAAAGTAAAATAAAGCATAAAATAAAGCGTAGCCATCAAAGTGGCTGTAAAATCCTTATAAATAACCTAAGTCACGTTTTGGGGCTTCTTGTAAATAATAAAGTCTTCTGGGCAATTTTGCAATTCTTCAACTCTTTGGAAAAGTCACGACTCGTGTTTGCTGCAGTGAGTATCGACCGATACTAGTTAGTATCGATCGATACCGATGCTTCAAATCGGGTACTCAGCTACACGAACTTCTGCTTTGCTCCAAAATGCTCCAAAAAGCTCTAATATCTCCAATTATACTCCAAACGTGCTAAAACATGTAAAAGACTCTAAAACACTACAAAATAGTAGAAAGACTCTATAAAACGGACTTATATCATGGCCTAAAAGGGGTAAAAACCATGATATATCAATTAACAATATGATAAAGGCGAGCCCTTGGGTGAGGTTATAGACTTTTGGAACTTCTATGATCAATCTAAGATGTCAATACACAAAATAAAGCAATTTCCCTTAGCCTAGAACACTTAAACAAGACTATTCCACTCTCATGGCTTAATCACTTTTCTAATCAACTTAATCAAGATCAAATTCTCATGTGAAAAGTTAATTATCAAACATTAATTACAAGTTCTAATAGCCATAATACTTCTTAAACATCTACTCTCATAGGTTAAGCAAGCAAAATCTCTTACTAGTTCTTTGGGGAATTTCATCAAACACCTTGTGGGTGTGAAATACCCTATGATCTAGATAAGATTTCTCAAGACAAATCTAGCATTAAGAGCACTAGATAAGAGAGGAAAGATGTAATCTAAGCCCTAAACATCCTTGATCAATCTTGATATCCCCTAATTTACCTCACCCATGAGCTATAAAATGATCTACTCGCTAATCATGATGAAGCCCTCAAATCCCATTAGAAAGATGAAAGATTCAAGAGAGAATGGTCATATTAAGAAACTAAAACTTTGATTGCATAACTAAAAGGATATCTCTTACAAACCACTTAGAACCCTAAAAAGGAAGTGTTTTTTCTAGAGGAAAAGATGATCATTAAAAATTAGGTCTTAAAATATTTAAAGCATAAGGTGGGCAACCGGGTCAACCCGGAACAAACCGGATTTTGACCTGGTCGGGTCTGGGTCGTGAGGTCCACACTTATTAAAGTGTTCTAAACTAAACGGTAAAACAGGTAAAAATATGGTGTTATCATAATGCACCACCAACTTTTCAGAGATGCATGATGTCTATATTACCGAATTCATCGAAAATTTCATGGAAGTGTTTATGGACGATTTCTCAGTCTACGGATCTTCATTCCAAACATGTTTGACGAACCTTGGCAGAGTGTTACATCGATGTGAAGACAAATACCTGGTTTTGAATTGGGAAAAATGTCATTTTATGGTACGAGACGGGATCGTGCTCGGACATAGAATTTCAGGAAAAGGAATCGAAGTGGATAAGGGAAAAATCGAAGTCATGACGAGCCTACAACCTCCTATGAATGTAAAAGTTATCCGAAGTTTCCTAGGACATGCCGGATTTATAGGAGATTTATAAAAGATTTTTCCCAAATTGCTAAACCGCTTACTCGCTTACTATGCAAGGAATCCGACTTTGAATTCGACAACGAATGTCTAGCCGTATTTCATAAAATCAAGGACGCCCCTGTATCCACTCCAGTCATGCAGCCGCCTGATTGGGAACAACCATTCGAGATCATGTGCGATGCAAGAGATTTTGCAGTTGGGGCTGTGATATGCTTAAATTAATACCCTAACAGTACTAAAGCAGCATTTGTAATATAGTTAGGGGTCGAACCACAAAGACTCAGCGAAAGTCACACAATGGATTGTGTAGCGTCAAATCAAGCTAAGAAAATAAGATGAAACAAATACATTAAACAGTAACGAGTTGTAAATTCAATAGGAGAAATATATGCCCATGGTTTTTCTCAGGAAATCAATGAATGCAGATAAACTAACTAACATGATTCAGATTTAGCGCAGTTCTTGAACTCAAATCACTAAGGTATAATTAACCAACTGTCGTTGCGAGAATTATCTAAATCTAAATCGTAGGAATTCCAAATCTCTTTGCGAATCTTAAAGTCTAAATCAGCTTTAATATCAGGTTTGATATGTTCACAAATTAATTAAACCAAATCTCTTTGCGAATAATAAATTTGCTCACCTAAGGTTCTATCAGGTAATTAATCGCACTGTCGTGCCTAATCAATTATCCTAAGATCTAAGTTCCAGATTCGTCAACCTAGAATTAGCTTTGAACACAACCTAAGGCGAAGAACTAATTCAGATGATGAATCCTAATAAACTAATCAACTTAGCATTCAGAGAAAACCCTTATGAGAAAACCCTAAACCTAAAGTGGATCTACTCAGACATGGAGAATGAAACAATCAACATAACTGAATAAATCATCAATAAAATAATCAGAGTAACAAGAGGTTTTGAGATCTGATCTCGGACGAAGGGTGATTCAGACTTGTCTCTCTCAAACCAAAGTAAAATAAAGCATAGCCATAAAAGTGGCTGTAAAATCCCTATAAATAACCTAAAACACGAATTGGGGCTTCTTGTAATTATTAAAGACTTCTGGGCACTTTTGCAATTCTTCAAGTCTTAAAAAACTCGCGGGTCGTGTCTTGCTGCGATGGGTATCGATCGATACTAGCCAGTATCGATCGATACCAAGGCTTCATATCGGGTTCTCAGCAACACGAACTTCTGCTTTGCTCCAAATGATCCAAAAAGCTCCAATATCTCCAATAATGTTCCCAACGTGCTATGACCTGTAAAAGACTCTAAAAGACTCCAAAATACTATAAAGACTCTATAAAAAGGACTTATATCATGGCTTAAATAGGGTAAAAACCATGATATATCAACTCCCCCAGACTTAGCCTTTGCTTGCCCTCAAGCAAATAGAAGCCTAAGTCAGAGAAAGAGGTTTGAAAACGCGGAGACTCACCTGTTCATGAACCATCGAAATGACCCTCTTTCCAAGTACCCAAATGTCACCTAATAAGCTTTTGATCTAACCACCATGTACTTCTCCGTAGACATTCGCAACTTTCCCAGACTCCACACATTATCCCACAGCATTGTTCAAACAAAGCCCTCATCGCCAGATTCATCGCTGCAGCCAATGTTCAAGAACCTTCTAGATTCTTTACCATACAATATCATGACAAGGAACCACCCTTTTTCAAACTTTTTGGTATTATTTCTCTCCCCCAGACTTATTTCTTATTATATTTCTAGCATTTACATATTAAGGTTTGAGACGCCAGTATTGATGGTGTTTGCCACCGAATCCCCGGTTCTTCCCTCAAAAGTAATCAAAGGTGTAGGCGAATAATGGTATCACAGGAAATTTTCCTAACCTCGCTTTCACCTTTGTGTGATCATCTCCTCTTAAGTAGAATAATGAGATCCTTGGAAACTTTCCTAGCCCTCTACTCAGAAGAAAATCATTTCATCTTTAAATGCATCTTATTACTTGTAACAGGGAGAGAAATACCATTATCTTAAACATATGGATTCCTTTGTCAGATATGAATGATGAATCAAGCTCTATGAGCACTAACCACATCGATGAAGTGCAAAATTTGGCTCAGGCTTCAGAAGAACTCTGCTGGAGACATGAATGTTTTCTAGTCAATTGGTCAGTCCTTGGATTTTTCATTAGTCGATCTAGAACTGATCTTGCAACACTGTGCACTCAAAAACTAAATCAAATCAATAGGTTCAAGCACAAGATCATCATCTCCAACAAGTTTTGACTCAATAAAACAATTTTGACTCGATAAAACGGCTGACTCTAAGAAAAATAAACACAATGTCAGCAGACACCTCCCCCAGACTTGAACAACACTGTCCCCAGTGTTATCTAGCCTAGAGTCAGTGAAAGAAAACAAAATAACAGAATAGAATTGGGAAAAACAAGAAGTTACCTTGTTGGAACATTGAGTATCGATCGACACACAGCCTGGTATCGATCGATACCAGACTTAAATCGACATGAACCATTCTCAATCGCGTAGGGTATCGATCGACACTCTGGTGATTTAGAGTTTGCTCCTTGTTTATCTTGACACAAGCACAAAACAGACGAAAATAAAAAGAAAAAGGACTCAAAAAAAGACTCACCAGTGGGTTGTCTCCCACCAAGCGCTCGTTTTATGTCATTAGCTTGACTGTAACGCCCTTCAGGCTGGATAAGAGTGAGAGCTTGCACCAAGACATGCTCCACAACTTGACATTGCTAGCTTCAGGGTTTTGCTCAACATGCCTTCCACAAACTCTTGTCCTTTCTCTTTCAGCTCCGAAGTAAGAAGAATTCTAGCATTAGAGAATGGCTTCGAAGCTCCTTTGCACTTCACCTTGTACTCGATCGAATCTCCATTACACTTCTGAGGAATCAATGTGACATGAGGATCCTCGACTCTTTTGCTCTTGGCCTTCTTCTTTGTAGCCTTAGCCTTCTCGACAACTTTCTTGGGGATGCTGGTCAGTTCAACTGAATCATCTATGACAGTTGGCACGTCAGGAGGTTCTTCCAAAGGATATGATATCAACGTCGCTCCTATTACATCATCGATGCAAGAGATACGTGTGGGAGTTCCTCTAGGGATGGCTTTGTAGTACACCTCCTTGTCAATGTATGAGAACGAGATATGCTTGCTGGGTGTGTCCATAATGGCACCAACCGTAGCCATGAACGGTCTTCCGAGAATCAACTGCGTACGAGATATTGCATTCATCTCTACGACCTGAAAATCAGTAGGAACCAGGCAATCTCCTATTGTGATCATCAAATTAGAGACTGCACCATATGGAAGAGAGGTGGAATCGTTCGCGAACGTGATAGATGTCTTTGGAGGTCGAATATCAGCTCCTAATCTCTCTGGAATTGCCCTTGACATGACATTGACGCAGGCCCCTGAGTCAACGAGAGATTCCTTGAATTTAACTCCAGAGATAGAACATGGAACTGAGAATATCTCTGGGTCTTCCCTCTTGGTCAACTGTCTCAGCGGTAGTGAATTGCGTCTTGCTTCGATAAAGAGAACTTCGATCTCTTCAAGAGTTTCTTTTCAATCTTTGAAGTGACCCAGCAGAGGCCAGTCCTCTAGAACTTCTTCAAAAGATGATTCATGGGGGATCCTTCGTACCATCTTCTCAAAGCCACGCAACTGCTTTGGAGAAATGGGATCTCTGAGGTGCTGAGGAATAGGATTCATCTTTTTGGGCTTGCAAACTCTTTCTTCGATCACCTCAGGTGTTTTCACAATTTCTGACTCGTTCTGCGAGGGGTATCGATCGACACAAGGTAGGGTATCGATCGATACTCTTGCTCTTGAATCGTCCCTGGCAGATACATCATCACCAAAAGGAGTTTCCACAACCGATTTATCCGACAAAGCCTTGCATCTGGCATCCTCCCATTCCTTCCTTGTCATAATATGAGGCATAGGATAGGGTATCCTGGGTATATAGACTCGTTCTTGAACTTCTTTAGGCACCACAGTCGAAATCTCAAGTGTTTCCTCAAAAATCGCCTCAGTATCGACCGATACCAATGGGGTATCGATCGATACACGGGTTTTGGAAGTATCCCGTTTCAAAATTGTAACTGGCATCGATCGACACTTGGGAGTATCGATCGATGCTTTGGCGATTTCAGGATCCTCATCGAGATTTTCTGCACTTGAGGAAATCGCATTGACGTTTGCTCTTGGATTTTCAGTTCTCCCTGGAACAAAACCTTCCTGCCTCTGCACAGCTGATGCGGTCTGAGCGACCTGATTTTTCAGCTTCCTCTAACTAAGGTTGACAGCTTCAATCTTCCCATTCAGGTGGTCAATTTTTCCATTGAGATCAGTGTACAGATGGTCAATCTTCCCATTCAAATCCACTTGCAATTTTTGCTGTCCCTGAAGAATCTGCTCAAGCATGGATTCCATCTTATTATCCGTAGACTTTGGAGAGATGGGCTGGTACGAAGAATTCCCGTAATTGCGAGTGTTGTTGCTGAAGTTCCGGTTGTTGTTGTACCCAAATTGCTGACCCTCAAATCCAGAACCACCAACGTAGTTACAATATTCCAGTTCATCTCCACCGATATTATTGACTCCATCAGCAAAGTGTACAGCCTTCTTCGACTTCCCAATCAAAATATCCAGGTTGGCTTGAACTGCAGCAATCTGTGATCCATCAATTCCTCCAGCTTGCTTCTTCCGCTCGAAATCAGCATTCTTGGTGCTATTGCTAGATGCCAAGTTCTCAATCAGCACGACTGCATCATCTGGATACCTGGTGTTGAAGTTCCCATTACTCATAGTATCCAAAGCCATCTGGTACCTCCAATCGATCCCTCTGTAGAAAGTACCCAGCAGCTGAACCTGATTGAACCCATGATGCGGACAATCCCTCTAATATGACTTGAAACGAATCGAAGCTGCTTTGAGTGCCTCTGTTGGACCTTGAGAAAATTGGGAGATTTTGTTCATGAGTTCTTCGGATCTCGCATCATCGTAGAAATTTCACATGAATGCATTCTTCGTCTCATCCCATGTAGTTAACGAACCAGGAGCCAACTGCTTCAGCCAATAAGCAGCATGTCCACTAAGAGAGTATGGAAAGAGTTTGCAGAATAGGAACTCGTTGGGCACTCCATTGTACTTCATACCAGTGACCAAGTCCTCGAACCTTTCGATGTGATCCATGGGATGCTCATGAGGTAGACCATGGAAAGGACTCTGACTCACGAGAGCGTAGTACGCAGGCTTCAGCTCGAAGTCATTCCTCTGAAAAGTTGGGATGCGAATCGCAGATCGATTGGCATAGAACTGATCAGATCTGTTGTGCTCACCAAGTGTCCTAACTCGATCACCTGCAGCATTCCCAACGTTGGCGCTCCCAGCTGGCGCGACAATCTCAATAACAGCAGCAGGAGGGACAACGACGTTTCCAGCTTCATCAAGTCGCTGCCCTCCTTCATTGCACACGTGACCCTCTTGGTCTCTCAGAATCCCAGCCTCATCAGGTCTTAAAATCACAGTGTTTTTCATCCCTGATGTTTGCTTTGCTTTTCTGTTTGTGCGTTCCACAAGTGCTAGCTGTTCCAATGACAGTTCAACTAGCTGAGTGCTCTTGTTGCTCCTGGTTTCACGAACATGCATACACCTGAAAACAAAACACCATACAAGGCACGTAAGTAACCAAAAAAATACGTTGAGTATCGATCGACACTGGAGGGTATCGATCGATATCAACAAAGAAATCGCCTGAGTATCGACCGATACTAGTGAGTATCGATCGATACCGACGGACTTAGTCGAAACTTGACAGCTAAAATCTAAAGGCGAAATTGAGTCCCTGGCAACGGCGCCAAATTTGATATGCTCAAATTAATACCCTAACAGTACTAAAGCAGCAGTTGTAATATAGTTAGGGGTCAAACCACAAAGACTCAGAGAAAGTCACACAATAGATTGTATAGCGTCAAATCAAGCTAAGCAAATGGGATGAAACAAAAACAGTAAACAGTAACGAGTTGTAAATTCAATAGGAGAAATATAGGCCCAGGGTTTTTCTCAGGAAATCAATGTATGCAGATAAACTAACTAACAGAATTCAGATTTAGCGCAGTTCTTGAACTCAAATCACTAAGGTATAATTAACCAACTGTCGCTGCGAGAATTATCTAAATCTCAATCCTAGGAATTCCAAATCTCTTTGCGAATCCTAAAGTCTAAATCAGCTTTAATATCAGGTTTGATATGTTCACAAATCAATTAAACCAAATCTCTTTGCGAATAATCAATTTGCTCACCTAAGGTTCTATCAGGTAATTAATCGCACTGTCGTGCCTAATCAATTATCCTAAGATCTAAGTTCTAGATTCGTCAACCTAAAATTAGCTTTGAACACAACCTAAGGCGAAGAACTAATTTAGATGGTGAATCCTAATAAACTAATCAACCTAGCATTCAGAGAAAACCCTTATGAGAAAACCCTAAACCTAAAGTGGATCTACTCAAACATGGAGAATGAAACAATCAACATAACTGAATAAATCATCAATAAAATAATCAGAGTAACAAGAGGTTTTGAGATCTGATCTCGGACGAAGGGTGATACAGACTTGTCTCTCTCAAACCAAAGTAAAATAAAGCATAGCCATAAAAGTGGCTGTAAAATCCCTATAAATAACCTAAAACACGAATTGGGGTTTCTTGTAATTATTAAAGACTTTTGGGCACTTTTGCAATTCTTCAAGTCTTGGAAAACTCGCGGGTCGTCTCTTGCTGCGATGGGTATCGATCGATACTAGCCAATAATGTTTCAACACGAACTTCTGATTTGCTCCAAATGCTTCAAAAAGCTCCAATATCTCCAATAATGTTCCCAACGTGTTATGACATGTAAAAGACTCTAAAAGACTCCAAAATACTATAAAGACTCTATAAAAAGGACTTATATCATGGCTTAAATAGGGTAAAAACCATAATATATCAGGCTGTACTCGGGCAGCAAAAAGACAAGAAGCTACACGCTGTCTCCTACGGAAGCAGAACAATGGATGAAGCTCAATGCAATTATGCAGAAACGGAGAAAGAACTCTTAGCTGTCGTATTCATCTTTGAGAAATTTCGATCTTATCTTGTCGGATCTAAGGTCATAGTTCATACAGATAATGCGGCAATCAAATATTTGATGTCCAAGAAAGATGAAAAACCAAGATTAATAATATGGATACTACTACTGCAAGAGTTCGACATCGAAGTTCGGGTTCGAAAAGGAGCAGACAACGGAGTGACATATCACCTTTTGCGAATACGTGTAGAAGACAAAGTTCCTTTGGACGTTAGTTTGCCGGATGAAAATGTCTACGCAATAGACAATGTGCCTCTCGCTACGCATGAAACACCTCGACGACCTTTTATGTGACGGTTAGACGCTTTCAACACCTCATGGTTCAGAAACATTGCCAATTACCTGACTGTAGATGTCGAACCACCACATTGTTTTGGCTATAGGAAGAACAAATTCTTGCGAGATATAAGGTACTACTTTTGGGATGAGCCGTACCTTTACAAGAGATGAGCAGATGGTTGGTACCGACAATGCGTGGCTGGAGAAGAAATCGGTGGAATATTATTTGGATGTCATACCTCAGCTTATGCAGGTCATTTAGCTACTTTCAAGACTGTCTCGAAAGTTCTACATGCAAGTTTTTGGTGGCCTACTTTGTTTAAGGATACACAAGCTTACATCTCACGCTGTAATTCACGCCAACGTATGGAAAATATAAGTAAGAGGAACTAGATGCCACCAAACTTTATTCTCGAAGTCAAAATTGTTTATGTATTGGGAATCGATTTTGTGGGACCTTTCCCAACTTCCTTCGGAAACCAATACATATTAGTTGTTGTTGACTACGTTTCTGAATGGGTGGAAGCAATTGCGAGCCCTACGAATGACGCAAAGGTAGTTATTAAGATGTTCAAATCGATCATTTTCCTAGGTTTCAGAGTTCCTATAATCTTGATAAGCGACAGAGGGTCTCACTTCATTAATGACACACCGGGAATTAACCCCGGCATGGGGTTTTACCCTTTATATCTAAGCCGCAAGTGCACAATACACGAAGTAGTATTTAGGGATCGAATCCACTGGGATAGACGTTGTCCAATTTTTAACGAGTTCTAACTTATGTCTAGACAAAAAATATATTTTGGGTTTTGTTACGGTCGTATCTATGGAATCTAAACTAAACTAAGAAGGGCAGTAGCTAACTAATTATTTTATCGAGGTTGTGAATCAATTAAACGAAGCGTTGGGCAATAGAGAATTTTCTAGGGTTTATGGCCGATTTTTACGAAGAAATTTCTAGGATTTCTAAAGCGACCTTTTGTCCTCTTTGGGTTCTTGAACATGGAACACGTACGCTGCGTGCAGTCTACTCCCATAATCCTACACACCTACTCACTTCAGTACTCGGATGGTAGCTTCCGACTCCGCCCGCGCAAGAAATTAATGATACTCTCAAAGGTCGTTTACGCCCATAATTCCTCCGTAAGTATACTTTCAAAATTTTACGACGGATTTGCTCATCTACCCTAGGTCAAGCAATTAGATACATCACTTCCGTGGCTCTAAAACGCATAATATCAGTTGTTAAGACGGTTAGTCAAGCAACGCATTAACGACAAGGATATAACGAAGAACCCTAATCGGTATACTAGACTAAAAACCTAATAAGCATCGAACCATAAGCTCCCCTTCAAACCCCTTTCACCCAATGATATTCATATATTTTACATGTTCTAGCATACATTTTACTTAGAGTTTTGTGCCATTTGCATGCATAATCACATTTTTGTCTTGCATTTAGGTCTCATTTAGAGTTTAGGATATTTGCATTAGGTCCTAGTGAGTTCTTGCATATTTTGGAGTCTATTTAAGGTGTTTTGGAGAACATTTGTTGACATGGAGTTGAAACCGTCCGGACATGGACAAGGAGAAGGAAGAGTTCACCCAAAGCGTCTTAAAGATGTGGCTGGAAGAGAATCTTACGGCCTGATTCAGCTTCAATGGTCTTCATAGAAGTTGTCGAGGAGTGAGTTAGCTGCTCCGAACAGCTAGATTCATGTCATTCCAATAAGTGGTTCAGGAAATACGGGTGATTTATTGAAGACATGTCACTGTCGGAAAATGCAGAGGCAGTCCGAAGCAGTTGAAAGATCATGTCGGATGGAAGCTTTACCATGCCCATTTTAATCTGAGCTCTTGCTAAAGGTCATGAGCAATTGAGTTAGCTGTCTAACGCAAGAAGATTCAGCTCATTCCGAGTAATTTGTCAGGAGTTATCGATGATTTACTGGACACATATCAACTCTGCCCAGTCCAAGATCCGACCCGATTTGCCTCGGGTCGACCCGGTTCGAACACTTTGTGTATTTATGCAAATTTTAGACATTTCTAAACCTAAAGTTTCTTCTTTCTAGAGTTGGGTTTTATCCCAAACTCTTCTTATGATTTTGAGAGGGGTTTTGATTGTTTTTCATACAAATGCCACTCTAGAGAAGATTTATTCACCCTTATCTTTATATTAATGCATTTAATCTATCTTTATGTCTTTTTCTCTTGTGTTCTTCTTGTGTTCTTCATGTTTAGGCATTAGGCCCCTTTTTGTTGGATCTTAGATTTAGCTTGATTTAGATGATTAGATGATTGATTCTTGATGCTTATGTTCTTAATCCTTGCATTCTTTTCTTGTTTAGTGTTCCTAATGCTAGATCTAGCTTGAGAAAGTAGATATGGATCATAAGGCATTTCATGCACACCAAATGTTTGATGAAATGCCTTGATGAACTATTCAAGATATTTATGCTCATATCCTAAGGAATTAGTTGCCTAGGGTGTATTTTGGTTGATCTTGTTTACATTCTTAATGCTTGCTAATCATTGATCCACAAATGAGAGTTTGCTAATGGATTGAGTGATTAGCATAGTGATTAGTTGCTTGAAAGAGAATTAATCAAGATTAGTGATCTTAACCTAAGGATTAGCATTAATTGTGTGTATTAGCATCATTAGTTAATTGTCTTGATGATTAGATGATGATGAATTAGGTTGATTCTTGTTAGATCCTTCACTTAGGTTGGTTCTTAATGCTATATTTGATAAGATAAACCAAAGTTTAGAGATACACCTAGATTAGGTAGCTCTAGTTGGCGTGACAAACCAATCTAGAGATAGACCTTAGGATTTATGGTCTCATCCCATGCATTAGGGAGAGATTCGAGTAAACGGTGTTAGTGCTAGATTAGATTTATCGATTCGAGTCTCGAACTTAGGCATTTCACTCCTAACCCGAGTTTAGCTCTTCTTGTTGATTTCTTTCGTTTTGTCTCCATCCTCATCACTTTGATGCTTTAGCCATATTTTTGGCTTCTTTTCCTTTTCTTTGAACATTTGTAGATCAGCCTTGATGTTAAGAGCCAATTCAAACTTTAACACCAACTATGTATTCTTTGACAATTTTCCCACTACAAGAAAACAACGTTTTAACGACTACATTTGGCGACTAAAACATTAGTCGCTACGAATTGTGACTAATTAGCCACTATTTTCTGACTATTTGGCGACTAGTAAGGTTTAGTCGTAATGTAGTCGATGTTTTACGACCAAACAGAATAGTCGCTATAGTAGTCGCTATTTTACGAATATTGTACGACTATTTTAAGCTCTGTCGCCAAATTACGACTACGGTTACGACTAATATTACGACGGGACTTAGTAGTCGCAGAATAGTAGCCAAATTAGCGATTAATATGCGATTATTTGGGCGGGTCGCATAGCAGTCGGTAAACAGTCGTACAAAACCGGTGAAAAACACGTGTTATTTGTTGTTTGGGTTTGTGCACCGGTTTTATGTGACTACAATATGTAGTCGCCTTTCAGACGCCATGTAGTCGCTATGTAGTCGGCAAAAACGTCTATATAAACAAAATTTACCCCATTTCTTCTCCTCATTCGATTTTAAACACAAAATCAAACATATTTCCTCTCCTCATTCGATTTATTAGTTATAAAATGTCGGGAAATTACAATTATAGTAATTTACGGTAGTGGATGTATAATAGGTTTGATGAAGAGAAGGGAAATTTCTCGAAACAGTTCAGAACGGGGGTGGAGCAATTCACGACATTTGAAAATAGACAGCCTCTAACACATAGTAATGGCGGTAAGTTTTTCTGTCCTTGTAGTGTTTGCAAGAACGAGAAATTTATCCCGGGGACAAGAATTTGGAATCATATTTATAGCAAAGGATTTATACCAGATTATTATGTTTGGTATAAGCATGAGGAAGAATTCAATATGGCGGATTTAGGATCGAGTTATGTTGATACGACATATATAGGTGGGAGTGAAGAAGTGGGTAATGTAGTAGAAGATAGATATGTGGATATGGTGAATGATGCATTTCGTGATAACGTGAGTTTTGATAACTATCATCAAGGTGGTACTAGTTATCAGAATGTAGAAGAACCGGTACGTAACCATTCAAAGAAATTCTACGACTCGTTAGAAGGTGAAAATAATCCACTATACGATGGTTGTCGTGAAGGTCACTTGCAGTTATCCTTAGCTGCTCGAGTCATGCAAAATAAGGCATAATATAATATGAGTGAAAAGTTAGTGGATTCGGTTTGCGGAATCTTGACAGACTATTTACCAGAAGGAAACAAGTCAACTGGTTCACATTACGAGACAGAAACATTGATGCGCAATTTAGGTCTCCCATATCATACAATTGATGTTTGTATTAACAATTGTATGATCTTCTGGAAAGAAGACGAGAAGGAAGATAAATGTCTGTTTTGTGGAAAACAAAGATGGAAGCCTAAGAACGACCGGCGTAGAACCAACGTACCATACAGTCGTATGTGGTATCTACCTATTGCTGACAGATTAAAGAGAATGTATCAAAGCGAGAAGACTGCAACGGCAATGAGATGGCATGCCGAGCACCAAACAAAGGAGGGAAAATGGGTCATCCTTCTGATGCGGCGGAGTGGTGATATTTTCAAGATCAACATCCCTGGTTTGCCGAAGAACCCTGTAACATTTATCTTGGATTATGTACTGATGGGTTCAATCCATTCGGCATGTCTCGTAATCATTCGCTGTGGCCCGTGATCTTGACGCCATATAATTTACCTCCGGGTATGTGCATGAATACAAAGTATTTATTTCTTACAATTCTGAATTTTGGGCCAAATCATCCGCGAGCTAGTCTCGATATCTTCCTCCGACCTCTTATTGAGGAGTTAAAAGAGTTATGGTCTAATGGCGTTGAAGCATACGATGTGTCCTTGAATCAAAATTTAAATATAAAAGTAGTGCTGATGTGGACGATAAGCGACTTTCCGGCGTATAGCATGTTATCCGGATGGACAACCCATGGTAAATTGTCTTGTCCAGTTTGCATGGAAGATACAAAGTCTTTTTATCTACATAATGGAAGGAAGACGTGTTGGTTTGATTGTCACCGAAGATTTCTTCCTCTTGGTCATCCACTGAGGAGGAATAAAAAAGACTTCCTAAAGGGAAAAGACGTTTTGAGAGAGTATCCACCTCCGTCTTTGACCGGTGAGTAAGTTTATTTCGAGCGGTTGGCTGGTGTAAATCCATCGAAAACAAAGGATGTTGGTGGAAACGGTCACGAAAAGAAGAATCCGGGTTATGGGAAGCACCATAACTGGCACAAGGAAAGCATATTTTGGGAGCTGCCGTACTGGAGGGACCTCAACCTCCGTCATTGTCTTGATGTGATGCATATAGAGAAGAATTTGTTTGACAACATCATGAATACTCTAATGAGTGTGAAGGGTAAATCGAAAGATAACATCATGTCAAGATTGGATATAGAACGATTTTGTTCTCGGCCACACTTACGTATTGATAGTGAGGGTAAAGCTCCTTTCCCATCCTTCACATTGACAGAAGAAGCCATAAAAAGTTTACTGTAATGTGTGAAACATGCGGTTAAGTACCCAGATTAATATTCGTCAGACTTAGCTAGTTGTGTTGATAAGGACAACCAAAAATTTTCAGGCATGAAGAATCATGACTGCCATGTTTTTATGGAGCGGTTACTTCCATTTATCTTTGCAGATCTCCTAGACCGGAATGTCCACCTTGCGTTATCAGGTACTAATTACGACTATTTCTGTAAATATGATTATAGTATTGTATATAGTAACTTCATGAAATTTTCACGTATATTGTAGGGGTTGAAGCATTTTTCCGAGAGTTATGTTCGAGAACATTGCATGAAAGTCGCGTTCAAATTTTGAAACAGAACATAGTTTTAATCCTATGCAATTTGGAAAAGATATTTCCACCTTCATTTTTCGATGTGATGGAGCACCTGCCTATACATCTCTCATACGAAGTTGAATTAGGAGGCCCTGTCCAGTATAGGTGGATGTATTCTTTTGAAAGGGAAAGCAAATAACAAAAGATATGCGGCAGGATCGATTGTTGAATCATATATCAATGATGAGATTGCTTATTTCTCAGAGCACCACTTTGCTGCGAATATACAAATGAAATCAAGGTAAATGCTAAAATCAATCACATCATGTCCACTTTGGCATTTAATTTGTATAGACGTCCTATGTATTTTAATGTGAAATACTTTTCTATTAATTTGGTCAGGTTAACAAGATTCGATGAAGGTGAAGGCTCCGTATATCATGTCCCTGGAGTACCTTCTATATTTACTCAAGTAGGCCGTCCAAGTGGAGAAATGCATGAAATATGGCTCTCAGAGAGATACTATCAATGTGCACATGCATATGTTTTACGAAATTGTGACTATTTTCAGCCAATTGAGAGGTATATAAGTAGGCATCTCTCTCAGATTATGTTTTACTATATATAATCCTTGTTTAATTTCTCATATTTGTGTTGGTCTTGTGTAGAATGTTCGGAGAATTTATTTCTGCAAAATATCCAGGACTTTCCGAAAAAGAACTCTCTACGAAAAGAGCTGACGAATATCATTTATGGGTGAAAGAATATGTATGTCTAAAAAACATTTATAACTATGCATATATTTATACTTATATATATTTACGCTATTTTTATATATATGCAAGTTCTTTACTGGAACGCCACAAATACATTTCCTACTTGGGTTCAAGAGATAGTGCATGGACTTTTGAATAAGGTCAAAACCTGGCCAATGTATTTTACAAGAGGCTATTTGCTTCATACGCAAAATCACGGCGCTGGAGCAAAGACATGTAAATATGGGGTCTGTGTTAAAGGTCAAAATTACACTGATGCATCTGATGAAGCGGATTTCTACGGGACCTTAAATGATATCATAGAAATCGAGTATGAGGGGATGGTCAATTTGAGAATCACAATTTTTAAGTGTAATTGGTATGACCCTGTTATCGGTAGAGGCACTCGGAGGAACAATGGTGGTGTTGTAGACGTTCTTTCATCGAGAAAATATAATAAATACGAACCATTTATTCTAGGTACGTACTTATTAATGTCGATATCGTATATATATATATATATATATATATATATATATATATACTGATGTATAACTTATTTATACATTTTTATATTGCAGACATCCTCACAAGCGGATCAAGTTTGTTATATTCCGTACCCATGCACAAAGAAACCGAAGCAATTGTGGCTCAATGTTCTAAACGTGAATCCGAGGGGAAGCATTTCAGGGGAATATGAAAAAAGGAACCGACTCTTTTGCAAACAGAAAATGATGATGCTGTATTGATGACTACAATTGAAGATCTCGTACTTGACAATTTCGTACAAGGAGACCAAATAAACCTCGATTACGATGTCGGAGATGCAGAACCAGAAGATGAATTTCAGTGTAATTTGTCGTCATCTGATGAAGAATCAGATGACGAAGAACCCTACTAAGTAACTATGTTACTTATGTCACAATTTCGGTGTAATTTGTCTTTTATATTATTTATCGTATAATAATATAAATAACTCGACCAGATGACTTTCAGTGTAATTTGTCGTCTTGCGATCTTTACCACTAGGCCATAGTATTTAATCAGTATTTATCACACACACACATTTATAACTCGACCGGATGTATTCATGAAAAAAAAACTGTCCTCAACCGAACTCGAACCCGGGTTCGGGTGAACATGTGTGCGATCTTTTCCGCTAGGCCATAGTCTTTAATCGGTATTTGATATATCATAGTTTTTACCCCTTTTAAGCCATGATATATGTCATAAATATGGATTCTTTCTAGTGTTTTGGAGTCTTTTAGAGTCTTTTACAGGTTTTAGCACGTTTGGAGCTTAATTGGAGTTTTTGGAAGATTTCAGAGCATTTTGGGAGAAAAGGAGCAGAGTCATGCAGAGACGTTAGAAGTTTGGCATCCGTTGAAGATCTTCTCCCCGATGGATGGAGCTCAAATTTGGACACAAGATAGATAAATGGATTAGATTTCATTTGGAAGTGGTTTGAGGCCATTCCAACAGTGCGATCGAAAGGTATGCCAGTTTTCGTGAAGACAGTCCAGTCTAGCGAGCACAGGGGACTGGTGTCGACCGACTGGTGTCTACCGACACCAGTCCAGTATCGACCGATACCAACTGCAGACGGGAAAAACGTGATTTTACAAGTTTAAAGACTCTGCAACTTGGCCCAGAAGACTTTATTAATTACCAGAAGCCCCATAACGTGTTTTAACATTATATTTAGGGTTTTTAGCCACTTTTACAGATTATGCTTTCATTACTCTTGATTATACTTTGGTTTTTGAGGAGACAACTTTGAACTCCTATTTTCTATTGTTTTGTTTGATGATCTATTCAATCATGTTGTTTTCAATCTCCATGTCTGAGTAGATCCACTTTAGGTTCAGGGTTCTCATAAGGGTTATCTTTGAATGCTAGATTGATTATCTGTTTAGGATTCACCATCTGAATTAGTTCTTCACCTTAGGTTGTGTTTAAAGCTAATTCTAGGTTGACGAATCTGGAACATAGATCTTAGGATAATTGATTAGGCACGACAGTGCGATTAATTACCTGATAGAACCTTAGGTGAGCAAATTGATTATTCGCAAAGAGATTTGGTTTAATTGATTTGTGAACATATCAAACTCGGTATTAAAGCTAATTTAGACTTTATGATTCGCAAAGAGATTTGGAATTTCTAGGATTTAGATTTAGATAATTCTCGCAACGACATTTGGTTAATTATACCTTAGTGATTTGAGTTCAAGAACCGCACTAAATCTGAATCTTGTAGTTAGTTTATCTGCATTCATTGATTTCCTGAGAGATACCCTGAGCCTATCTTTTCCCAATCGAATTACATCTTGTTTAATTTACGTACTGCTTTCAATTACATCTTTTGGTTTAGCTTAATTCGAATCTATTTGATCTATTGTGTGATTTCTGTGAGTCCTTGTGTTCGACCCCTACATATACTGCAACAACTGCTTAGTACTTATAGGGTATTAATTTGAGCATATTAAATTTGGCGCCGTTGCCGGGGACTCAATTTCGCCATTAGATTTTAGCTTAGAATTTCGTCTAAATTGTTGAGTATCGATCGACACCTTATTGGTATCGGTCGATACCCACCGTGAATTACAGTTACTTACGTGTTCTTGATTTTTGCGTTTCAGGGAAGCGAATAAGCCAGCAGAGATGAACAACCCAGTGATTTTGATTCAGGATGCTGCTGGAGCTTTGAGAGACCAAGAGGGTCAATTTTGCAATGAGAGAGTGCAGCGACTTGATGAAGCTGGAAACATCATTTTCCCTGCAGCTGCTGTGAATGCAGGGAACACTATGATTAATCGGGGTAGAATGATTGGTGAATACAACATGCCTGATCAGTTTTACGCCAATCGATCAGCGATTCGCCCTCCACCATTTCAGAGGAATGACTTTGAGCTGAAACCTGCATACTACACTCTTGTGGGTCTTGTGAGTCAGCATCTTTTTCATGGTCTTTCTCATGAACACCCTATGGATCACATTGAGAGGTTTGAGGATTTGGTTTCAAGCATCAAGTGCCATGGAGTATCCTATGATTACCTTTTCTGCAAGTTCTTCCCATATTCTCTTGGTGGAGATGCCACTTACTGGCTGAAGCAGTTACCAGCTGGGTCACTGACTACTTGGGATGAGACCAAGACTGCGTTCCTTGATAACTTCTATGATGATGCGAGATCCGAAGAGCTTAGGAACAAGATTTCTCAGTTTTCTCAGGGTCCGACAGAGGCACTCAAAGCTGCTTGGATTCATTTCAGGTCATATCAGAGAGACTGTCCGCACCATGGGTTCACTCAGGTTCAGCTGTTGGGTACTTTCTACAGAGGGATCGATTGGAGGTATCAGATGGCTCTAGATCCTGCGAGCAATGGAAATTTCTACACGAGGTATCCTGACGATGCCTATCTGCTTATTGAGAACTTGGTTTCTAGCAGTAGTACCAATAATGCAGACATGAAGCACAAGAGGCAAGCTGGTAACTTGGATTGCAGTCAGATTGCTGAGGTGAATGCTAAGTTAGATTCAATGCACAATCTGTTGATGGGCAAGCAGCAGAAGGCTGTTCGTTTTGCTGAAAAGGATGGAGTGGAATTTGTTAACCACATTGATGGAGTTGGATTTCAAGATCGAAGATATCAATGCCCACCCACACTACCCAGAACTTCTGAGAGCAAGTTTGAGTCTATGCTTGAACGTATTCTTCAAGGACAGCAGAAGATGACAGTAGACCTCAATGGGAAGATGGACGCTATGTACACCGATCTGAATGGGAAAATTGAGTCTCTCAGTATTCATCAGAAGATGCTGGAAACTCAAATAGCATAGATTTTGGACACCACCAGTGTATCGACCGATACTACCTTGTATCGATCGACACATGTCCAAGGTTCTGCCAGAGACGATTCCAGAAAGCAAGCATCGATCGATACCACTTCACGTATCGATCGATACCGACCTGAAGAAACAACACATGAGCCTTGTATCGATCGATACCCTACTTGTGTCGATCGACACCCCTCGCAGTCTGAACCGGAAATTGTAAAGAAGCCAGAGATGGTTGAGGAACGCGTCTACAATCCTAAGATTCCATACCCTCGATTACCCAAACACCTCAGAGACCCAATTTCTCCAAAGCAGCTGCGTGGCTTTGAGAAGATGGTACGACAGATTCCCATCACACTGACTTTTGAAGAAGCTCTAGAGTACATGCCTCTGCTGAGTCACTTTCGAGATTGCATAGAAAATGAGGACGAGATTAAGGCACTCTTCCTCGAAGCCAGAAGCAAGTCACTACCGCTGAGGCAGTTGACCAAGAGGGAAGACCCATGACTATTTTCGGTTCCATGCTCCATCTCCGGAGTTGAATTCAAGGAATCTCTGGTTGATTCAGGGTCTAGCGTAAATGTCATGTCGAGAGCACTTGTAGAGAAGCTGGAAATCGATGACATAAGATCTCATCAGATGGCTCTCACATTCGCAAACTCTTCCACATCAGTTCCATATAGTACAATCCCTGATTTGATGGTTAAGGTAGGAGATTGCCTGGTTCCTACTAATTTTCAAGTTGTGGAGATGAGCACACAATCTTGTACGCAGTTGATTCTTGCTGGGTGTGTTCATGGTTGGTGCCATTATGGAAACACCCAGCAAGCACATCTTGTTCTCATACATTGACGAGGAGGTGTACTACAAAGCCATCCCTAGAGGAACTACCACACATATCTCTTGCATCACCGTTGTTCCAGGAGAGACGTTGGTAATTGATCTTTTGGAAGAGCCTCCTGATGAGCCAACTGTCACAGACGTTCTAGATAGTCCTTCTGTCATCACCAAAAAATACGTCAAAACAGCTAAGGCAAAGCAGAAGGTGCAGAACAAAGGAGTCGAGAGTGCTGCACATGTAACCTTAATCCCTCAGAAGTGCGATGGAGATTCGATTGAATACAAGGTCAAGTGCAAAGGAGCCTCGAAACCATTCTCTAAGGCTAGAGTTCTTCTTACTTCGGAGCTGAAAGAGAAAGGAAAAGAGTTTGTGGAAGGCATGATGAGCAGAACTCTGAAGCTGGCGATGTCAGATTGTGGAGCTTGTTTTGGAGTCAGCTCTAAATCTTCTCTCGACTGATCGCCCGTACAGTCAAGCTAATGACATTAAACGAGCGCTTGGTGGGAGGCAACCCACTTGTGAGTCTGCTTTTGAGTCATTTTTCTTTTTATTTTTCGTTCTGTGTTTGTGTCAGGATAAACAAGGAGCAAAACTCGAAATCGCCTGAGTATCGATCGATACCACATTGGTATCGGTCGACACCAATCGCGAATGAGACGGTTCATCATGTCGACTTAACTAGATGTTCCAGCACGGTAACTTCTAGTTTCTCTTAATTCTATTATGTTCTTTTGTTTTCTTTCACCAACCTTAGGCTAGATAACACTGGGGACAGTGTTGTTCAAGTCTGGGGGAGGTGTCTGCTGACACTGTGTTTGTTTTTCTTAGTGTAAGTTGTTTTATCAAGTCAAAAACGTTTTATTGAGTCAAAACTTGTTGGAAATGATGATCATGTGCTTGAATTGTTGTTTTGATTTTGTTTTTGAGTGACCAGTGTTGCAGGATCAGCTCTAGATCGACTAATGAAAAATCCAAGGACTGACCAGTTGACTAGAAAACATCCATGTCTCCAGCAGAGTTCTTCTGAAGCCTGAGCCAAATTTAGGCACTTCATCGATGTGGTTAGTGTTTACAGAGCTTGATTCATCATTCATATCTGACAAAGGAACCCATATGTTTAAAGTAATGGTATCTCTCTCCCCTGTTATAAGTTGATAAATAAGAGCATAAAAGATGAAATGATTTTCTTCTGAGTAGAGGGCTAGGAAAATTTCCAGCGATCTCATTATTCTACTTAAGAGGGACTGATCACACAAAGGTTGAAAGCGAGGTTAGGAAAATTTTGCGTGATACCACTATTCGCCTAAACCTTTGATACATAGAGAGGGAAGAACAGGGGATTCGGTGGCAAACACCATCAATAATCGCGTTTCAGACCTTGATGTGTATATGCAGATCTAAAAAAAGAGTGAGAATATAATAAGAAATAAGTCTGGGGGAGAGAAAGTGTGAAATTAGATGGGTACTTGTCATGATATTTTATGGTAAAGAATCTAGAAGGTTCTTGAACATTGGCTGCAGCGATGAAACTGGCGATGAGGGATTTATTTGAACAATGCTGCGAGATAATGTGTGGAGTCTGGAAAAACTGCGAATGTCTACGGAGAAGTACATGGCGTTTAGACCAAAAGATAGTTAGGCGACATCTGGGTGCTTGAAAAAAGGATCTTTGCGATGGTTCCTGAATGGGTGAGTTTCCGTGTTTTCAAACCTCTTTCTGGTTTATTCCTCTATTTGCTTGAGGCCAAGCAAAGCCTAAGTCTAGGGGAGTTGATATATCATGGTTTTTACCCCTTTTATAGCCATGATATATGTCCTATTTATGGAGTCTTTCTAGTATTTTGGAGTCTTTTAGAGTCTTTTACAGGTTTTAGCACGTTTGGAGCTTAATTGGAGTTTTTGGAGGATTCCGGAGCATTTTGGGAGAAAAGGAGCAGAGTCATGCAGAGACGTCAGAAGTTGGGCATCCATTGAAGATCTTCTTCCCGATGGATGGATCTCAAAGTTTAACACAAGATATATCAATGGATTAGCTTTCATTTGGAAGTGGTTTGAGGCCATTCTAACAGTGCGATCGAAAGTTATGCCAGTTTTCGTGAAGACAGTCTAGTCTGGCGAGCACAGTGGACTAGTGTCAACCGACACCAGTCCAGTATCGACCGATACCAACTGCAGACGGGAAAAAACGTGATTTTACAAGTTTAAAGACTCTGCAACCTGGCCCAGAAGACTTTACTAATTACCAGAAGCCCCAGAACGTGTTTTAACATTATATTTACGGTTTTTAGCCACTTTTACAGATTACGCTTTCATTTCTCTTGATTCTACTTTGGTTTTTGAGGAGACAACTCTGAACTCCTGTTTTCTATTGTTTTGCTTGATGATCTATTCAATCATGTTGTTTTCAATCTCCATGTCTGAGTAGATCCACTTTAGGTCCAGGGTTCTCATAAGGGTTATCTTTGAATGCTAGATTGATTATCTGTTTAGGATTCACCATCTGAATTAGTTCTTCACCTTAGGTTGTGTTCAAAGCTAATTCTATGTTGACGAATCTGGAACATAGATCTTAGGATAATTGATTAGGCACGACAGTGCGATTAATTACCTGATAGAACCTTAGGTGAGCAAATTGATTATTCGCAAAGAGATTTGGTTTAATTGATTTGTGAACATATCAAACTCGGTATTAAAGCTAATTTATACTTTATGATTCGCAAAGAGATTTGGAATTTCTAGGATTTAGATTTAGATAATTCTCGCAACGACAGTTGGTTAATTATACCTTAGTGGTTTGAGTTCAAGAACCGCACTAAATCTGAATCTTGTAGTTAGTTTATCTGCATTTATTGATTTCCTGAGAAATACCCTGAGCCTATCTGTTCCCAATCGAATTACATCTTGTTTAATTTACGTACTGCTTTCAATTACATCTTTTGGTTTAGCTTAATTCGAATCTATTTGATCTATTGTGTGATTTATGTGAGTCCCTGTGTTCGACCCCTACATATACTGCAACAACTGCTTAGTACTTATAAGGTATTAATTTAAGCATATCAGTATTTATCACACACACACATTTATAACTCGACCAGATGTATTCAGGAAAAAAAAAACAAAATCTGTCCTTCACAGGACTCGAACCCAGGTGAAGAGGAACATGTGTGCATCTTTACCATTAGGCCATAGTCTTTAATCGCTTTATAACACACATACAAATTATTAAGTTGACCTAATTTATTCAGATTAAACAAAAAAACCTACGAAAGCCCTAAATCCCTAAGTCCTTCGCGAAACCTTTCGATTTCATCTTCTTCTCCTCTCGAATCTCTTCTTCTCCTTCGATTTCATCTTCTTCTCCTTCGATTTCTCCTCTCGAATCTCTTCTACTTCTTTTCTTGCCATTCTCTGACGATGCCAGAAGCTAAGAAGGGTAAGAATCAGAAGAGAAAACACGCTCCCAATCTTTCTCAGAGACATGGAGGTTACAATCCCTCTCCGACAATGTCGCGAACATCGAGATCTCTTCCGCCGCAGTACAACATCACGCCGGCTGCCCAAGTTCCTCCGACTCAGGCGACACCACCTCAAGTCGCCGTCGACAATCAACCGTCAACCTCAGCACCAAATTTCCGGAGCTTTCCACCGCCACATCAACTTTTCAACAGTGAAGAACGCCGTGGCCCTGAATCGGATCCACTGGAGGCTCCACCGTCACCACATCAGAACTCTCAGGCTCAAAGTCATCCATCTTATCACGGACACAGTTTCGAAGATGAATCTCCAGTGTTGCCGGATCTCCAGGAAGACACGCTAAAGGCTCTCAATGCACTGCTTATGGTGCCAGACCGGGACAAGATTACAACTGTCCTCTCTCCCACCCCGATACCGAACTCGAGCTGGTATGACCCTGCCATATTCTCCATCTTTTGATCGCATTTGAACATACCCTATTTAGGATAGAGTGTAGTTTAGAATGTGTTTTGTGTTTGAATGTGATTGTGCATTGAATCGTGTATGTGTCTATAATGTGTTTATGGATTTGATTAGACTGTGTTTACTGGATTTGATTAGAATTGTGTTAGTGTTTGATTAGAATTGTGTTTGTGTCTGAATTGTGTTTGTGTATGAGTCTTAGCGTAGACACAGTTTGATGTGTTTAGAAATGTGTTAATCTAGCTTAGTTTAGAATGTGTTTGAATGTGTTTCATGTCTGGTTTCATGTGTCTATTAATGTTAGTTCTCTAAAGTCTTAGGTCTTAGGTCTTCAGGTTTTAGGTCTTAGGTCTTAATTCTCTGAAATGTCTCTGTGTTTAAATGTGTTTGATGGATTTGATTAGAACGTGTCTGCTTAGATTAGAATTGTGTTTGGTTTCATGTGTTTGATTAGAATTGTTTCAAGTCTGGTTTCATGTGTCTATTAGTGTTAGTTCTCTAAAGTCTTAGGTCTTAGGTCTTCAGGTTTTAGGTCTTAGGTCTTAATTCTCTGAAATGTCTCTGTGTTTGAATATGTTTGATGGATTTGATTAGAACGCGTCTGCTTAGATTAGAATTGTGTTTGGTTTCATGTGTTTGATTAGAATTGTTTCAAGTCAGGTTTCATGTGTCTATTAGTGTTAGTTCTCTGAAGTCTTAGGTCTTAGGTCTTCTGGTTTTAGGTCTTAGGTCTAAGGTCTTCTGGTTTTAGGTCTTAGGTCTTAGGTCTTCTGGTTTTAGGTCTTAGGTCTTAGGTCATCTGGTTTTAGGTCTTAGGTCTTGGTTCTCTGAAATGTGTTTCATGTCTGTGTTTTAATGTGTTTGTGTATGTATTATGTCTGTCTTTGATTCGAATTGTCTATGTGTTTGAATGTGTTTGATGGATTTGATTAGAACGTGTTTGCTTTGATTAGAATTGTGTCTGGTTTCATGTGTTTGATTAGTATTGTTTCATGTCTGGTTTCATGTGTCTATTAGTGTTAGTTCTTTGAAGTCTTAGGTCTTTTGGTTTTAGGTCGTAGGACTTAGGTCTTCTGGTTTTAAGTCTTAGGTCTTAGTTCTCTGAAATGTGTTTCATGTCTGTGTTTGAATGTGTTTGTGTGTGTATTGTGTCTGTCTTTGATTCGAATTGTCTCTGTGTTTGAATGTGTTTGATGGATTTGATTAGAACATGTCTGCTTTGATTAGAATTGTGTCTGGTTTCATGTGTTTGTCTTAGGGTAATTAAACGTTTTATGTCTTAGGTCTTAGGTCTTAGGTCTTCTGGTTTTTATGTGTTTTGAAGTCTTAAGTTAAATAAACGTTTGCTTTATTTCATGTGTGTTTTTGCAGGTTTACTCGCGACATGGGATCGAAACTGGTTAGGAAAATCACTAAAGTGTTTACAAACAAATTCGATGGTCCCTACTATAGCTGGGCATGTGTGCCTCGGGAGAGATAAGAACGATACTTCCTCAAGTTCATGGTAAAGTTTTCTGTTCTATAGAGTGTGATGTTTTCTGTCATATAGGTTTGCTTCTGATGTTTTCACTAACATTCTGTTGTCTTTGTATTGTAGAAAACCCACACCTGAGATCCCTTGATAACATGGATAGTTAAAGAGTATTTTGATGAAATCCGTCAACGCCGGATGAAGGACATGGTTAGCAGTGCGAGGACTAGTCAAGAGCGACCTAATTGGATCGGTGACACGCTCTGGAATACGATGACTCAGTACTGGGACACTGAAGAAGCAAAGCTGAGGAGTCTCACCTATTCCAATGCTGGTCTGTCTGACCGTCAAGGTCTCGGTCCTCACATCCACTTGTCAGGGCCGAAGTCATATCAACAAATTCAACATGAAATGGTAAGTAACTTTTACATTTTCTTACACCTTAACAACTTGAAAAAATTTCATAATCGTTGTTTATTTTGTAACATTGTAGGAAGCGAAATTGGGACGATCGGTTAGTCTTGGTGAGGTTTTCATCAAGACACATACAAAACCAGATGGTACCTATGTCGATAGGAAGGCGGAGAAAATCGTTCAAAGATATCAAGAAAAGCTGCAACAGAAGTTGTCTGACCTCTTGACAAAGGCTTCAGATGTTTCAGACGGTGCTTCTCGACCTCGAGAGCTAACAACATATGACTATACTAGCATATTTCTTGAGGTAAGTAACATTTTCAGTCCACATTTATATTGTCTTGGCTTTTGTCTACTTTAATTACGTTTTTCTCTTACTTTTTCACAGTCCACTGACTTGGATTCGCGAGGAACTCCTTATGGAGTTGGAAGCCTGAAGGAGACTCTTATCAATGGCAAGCGCAAGCAACCGGGAGACTCTTCCTCGTTTGTTGCACTGCAAGAGCAACTGAAGGAAGCTCAACGGAAAATCGAGGAGCAGGCTGCCTATAATGAACGGCGTGATGCTGAGATTGCTGCCCGTGAAGTACAACACTCCCGAGCTGCGGTTGAGCAAAAGGATAAGTTCGAGCACTTCTCCTTGGCGGAAAAGTACTTACGCCAAACTGATCCGAGGTTTCTTGACTTCTTGTCTGCTAATTTACCTCCATCAACAACCAATATGCTTCCATCAACAGATCAACCATCTACTTCTTAGGTTACCTTTGTTTTTTTATCACTTGTGTTACCTATGTTTTTTTAGAACTTGTGTTGTGAACTTGTTATGGAGTTTGAATACATTGGTTAATATTTGTAATCAAATGGTATTTTGAATGAAATTTTGGTTGTTTAGTAATTTAAGTTTGTAACACAGGTTTACATTTGAGAAACAAACAAATACCAATCGTTCATACCAAATTCTAATATTGACAACAAAAATAGTCACTAAACAGTCGCATAGTAGTCGCCAAATAGTCACTAAACACTCGCATAGTAGTTGCTGTATATTTACATCATCGAAGCTTATGTTCCGATTAGTCGCCGAATTGTCGTCAAATTAGTCATACAATAGTCGGTAGATGGTCACTAAATTTTACGACTATATTTAGTGACTACAATTATCCGACTACATCATGACCCTTCCTATAGTCGTTTACTAGTCGCCTAATCTATGTGACTATTTTACGACTACTACAATGTTCGACTATGTTACGACTATTACAATGGGCGACTACTTTACGACTATTATACTATTCATGGTCGTAGTCGGAAAGTAGTCGCCAAATGGCGACTATTTATACGACTACATACTTTAGCGACTAAAGATTACCGACTACGTTATTTAGTCGCAAGTTAGTCGTACCATCGCTTTTAGCGACTATTTTGCGACTCTTTCTGCAGTCGCCAAATCGCTGTTTTCTTGTAGTGCCCCTTCTTCACCTTTTTCTTCTTTTGACCTCAATTTCCATTCCCACAATGATTCCATCGATCAAACACTTTTGTTCATTCCAAACCCCAAAACTTCCCTTCCTAGCTAGCCTAGCCTAGTCTAGCCCGCGATGTCGAGCTAGATCTACATGCAAACCTATCCTTGTCGCTCAAAACTCAACACTTTTTGCCAAGCTTACTCGAAAATTAGGCCTTACATACGCTTACTAAAGATTTGGCTTGAAAGGAGGGTAGGTTAGAGGTGTGGTAAACCGTTCCAATGATGGGAATCAGCTATTTGGTCTAACAAGAGGGTGGTAAAGTGAATAAGATAGCCCAAATATGTATGTGGTATCCATGAATTCACTATGTAATGCACAAACACGATAATTAAGTGTCGAAATTAAGGTTCTCACTTAGGTAGGATTGGAATCAAATCAAAACTTGCTTTAGCCAAGACATGAGTAATGAAACATGAGATAAAAATATGGTTCATCTTTGATTTAAAACTCATTCAAAAGCATCAAACAACTAACAACGATGGCAATGAGCCAAGCTCTTAGAATGATATTACACATGGAAATCACATCATTGCTCTCAATGCAAATACAAATGCAAATGCAACCTATATGCAACTATAAACTCAATCTTAACATGAGATGCAACTAGATGCTTCTTTTTATGTTCAAAATTTTCAAATTTGTGTGGATTCATGATAAGCATGAGACTCAATACCTTCACCCTAGCCAAATGAATTCACTTGTCTTGCATAAACATGATTCACTTGAACGATTTAATGAATGTCAAAAGATTGGATGAAATGATTGCTTGTGTAGGTCGAGGCTTGAGTTTGATTCGTGTAGGGAAGGATATGGCTAGCTCATTTTGAGTAGACTTGTTTGATCGCATCGAATTTGAACTTTTTCGATGATGTTGTGGATTTGAGCTCTCATTTCATCCTCTCTCCCTTTATTGTTTCATAATCTGTTGCTTGAGGACAAGCAAGGAAGTAAGTTTGGGGGAGTTGATATTCATATATTTTACATGTTCTAGCATACATTTTACTTAGAGTTTTGTGCCATTTGCATGCATAATCACAGTTTTGTGCCATTTGCATGCATAATCACAGTTTTGTCTTGCATTTAGGTCTCATTTAGAGTTTATGACATTTGTATTAGGTCATAGTGAGTTCTTGCATATTTTGGAGTCTATTTTAGGTGTTTTGGAGAACATTTGGGGACATGGAGTTGAAACCGTCTGGACATGGACAAGGAGAAGGAAGAGTTCACCCAAAGCGTCTCAAAGATGTGGCTGAACGAGATTCTTACGGCCTGATTCAGCTTCAATAGTATTCATAGAAGTTGTAGAGGAGTGAGTTAGATGTTCAGATCATCTAGATTCATGTCATTCCAATTAGCAGTTCAGGAGATACGGGTGATTTATTGAAGACATGTCACTGTCGGAAAATGCAGAGGCAGTCCGAAGTAGCTGAAAGATCATGTCGGATGGAAGCTTTAACATGCCCAATTTAATCTGACCTCTTGATAACAGTCATGCGAAATTGAGTTAGCTTTCTAACTCAAGAAGATTTAGCGCATTCCGAGTAAGTTTCCAGGAGTTATCGATGATTTAGTGGACACATATCAACTCTGCCCAGTCCAAGATCCGACCCGATTTGCCTCGGGTCGACCCGGTTCGAACACTTTGTGTATTTATGCAAATTTTAGACATTTCTAAACCTAAGCTTTTTTCTTTCTAGAGTTGGGTTTTATCCCAAACACTTCTTATGATTTTGAGAGGGATTTTGATTGTTCTTCATATAAATGCCACTCTAGAGAAGATTTCTTCACCCTTATCTTTATATTAATGCATTTAATCTATCTTTATGTCTTTTTCTCTTGTGTTCTTCTTGTGTTCTTCATGTTTAGTCCTTAGGCCCCTTTTTGTTGGATCTTAGATTTAGCTTGATTTAGATGATTTGATGATTGATTCTTGATGCTTATGTTCTTAATCATTGCATTCTTTTCTTATTTAGTGTTCCTAATACTAGATCTAATTGAGAAAGTAGATCTAGATCATAAGGCATTTCATGCACACCAAGTGTTTGATGAAATGCCTTGATGAACTATTCAAAGGATTTATGCTCCTAGCCTAAGGAATTAGTGGCCTAGGGTGCATTTTGGTTGATCTTGTTTATATTCTTAATGCTTGCTAATCAGTGATCTACAAATGAGAGTTTGCTAATGGATTGAGTGATTAGCATAGTGATTAGTTGCTTGAAAAAATCAAGATTAGTGATCTTAACCTAAGGATTAGCATTGATTGTTTGTATTAGCATCATTAGTTAATTGTCTTGATGATTAGATGATGATGATTTAGGTTGATTCTTGTTAGATCATTCACTTAGGTTGGTTTTTAATGCTAGATTTGATAAGATAAACCAAAGTTTAGAACTACACCTAGATTAGGTAGCTCTAGTTGGCGTGACAAACCAATTTAGAGCTACACATTAGGATTTATGGTCTCATCCCATGCATTAGGGATAGATTCGAGTAAACGGTGTTAGTGCTAGATTATATTTATCGATTCGAGTCTCGAACTTAGACATTTCACTCCTAATCCGAGTTTAAATGAATTGCTTGAACAAAACCTTTTGTGAGTTTTTCTTGCCTAGCCAACGAGAGTTGATGTCTAGGGTGATTAGTGAACTAATTGGGATTGGATTTTAATGCTTGTTAATCATCTTATCACAAACAATGGTTTTTTCTTGATTTGGTGTTTAACAAAGTGATTAGTACCACGAGAGTGGATTAGTCATAATTGTGAATCCCATGTTCTAGGATAGTGTTTAATGCTTCCAAATGATTTATTGTTTGATTGTTACCCATCTCATTGACAGATTAGTTCATGATCCACATTTCTATCTTTGTTTCCTTCATGCATTTGTTTTCTTTAGTTTAAAAACATAAAAACCCAAAAACATTTGCTCTAGCTTAGTAAGATTCATGTATTCTTAGTGTTTCAATCTTAACCTCCTTGGTTCGATATCTCAAATACTACAATGACATGAGTGGGATTTGAGTAATTAATTAGTAAAAATCCTACTATGACCCAACAAGAGAATTACTCAACCATAGTTGAGGTAAACATATTCAATATATTCAAAAGAAAACAATGCATAAAAAGGGATGTAGAAAGCTTCTCTATTGAAGAACACCGATAAAGAATCCTTATTCCAATCCTTGAAAAACCAAGAACACAAGTTGCTAGAGGTTTTCCTCTGCCGAAAAGCATGAAAATAATATAGCGTGTCTGTCTAAGAGGCATAAAATAAGTATTTATAGAGCTAATCTTCGTTTAGGGTTTGATGGGAAATGACGGTTTTGGCATCGGTGAAGAAACGAGTCGATTTGGTCGTGCATGGTCCTGGCCACGGGTGCGGGCTCTCTGGGAGTGGCTAATCGCCTCTTGGCCATGGGTGGAGACTCTCCAGGAGTGGCGAAATGCCTCCTGGCCGCGGCTCCAGCTCCTCCAGGCGCGGTGGCTTCATCTTCGGGGTAGCTTCATCTGCGTTCAGTGCTTCCGGTGTTTTTAAGGAGCCAACCATTGGATTGCCTCCAATATAATTGCATTTGAAAGCTGGTTGTTTCTACTTTGTTGTGTCCAAATTTTGGGATGATCAGGCGGTGAAAATGTCTCCATTAGCTTCAAGACTTCTTGACGATCCAAGTTTATCCAAAAACGTACTTTTGCTCCGAAATACAGTCTTCTATTCCGAGTTACCTGAAACGTCTTTCAAATCTCTAAAATATGAAAATCACTTGAAAACCTTTGAAAACGGAGTTAAAACACCTTCAAAAGAATATGAAAGTGATCCATAAAAATGGTAAAAAATCGGTGTTATCAATTAACAAAGTTTTTGAAAAATTATTGAAGAAGAATGGAGTTACGCACAAAGTCACTTCTCCATATCACCCTCAAACAAGCGGCCAAGTAGAGATTTCTAATAGGGAGATCAAGTCGATTTTGAAGAAGATAATCGGAGCTCATCGCAAAGATTGCACTTCCAAACTCGTCGGCGCACTTTGGGCTTATCGAACGACATTCAAGCCACCCCTAGGGACAACACCGTTCAATCTTCCAATGGAGCTCGAATACAAAGCACAATGGGCTATTAAGGAGATGAATTTGGACATGAAGACAGCTGGAGAAAGGAGACTACCCCAACTACATAAACTAGACGAAATTCAGCACAATGCTTATGAAAACTCAAAGATATACAAAGAAAAGATAAAGGCGTACCATGACAAAAAGATCATACACTGATCCTTCAACGCAAACGACAAAGTCCTCCTTTTCAATTCCCGTCTCAAACTTTTTCCACTGAAGTTGCGATCAATATGGTCCGAACCCTTCACAATAAAGGAAATCAAACCATACAGAGCCATCATTCTTTGGGATAAAAGTGGAAACACATTCACAGTTAATGGAAAGCGTATCAAGTCGTACCTCGCAGAAACAGAAGAACACGAGAAGGAAGTAATGGCCTTGATCGATCCACCGTTAGCTTGAGCCGGCTACTAAATCCAACTAACGAATTAAAAAAGCGCTTAGTGGGAGGCATCCTACTCTGTATTTTAAGTATCCCTTTTAAATTGCATTTTAGATTATTGTTACTTGGTTTTTGTTTATTTTAATTTCAGGTTTTTAAATGAAGAACGAAAGGAAAACAAGCCGACCGCGGCCGTGTCTCATCCAACTACGACACATTCATCGTGGGGAAACCACACTCGATCGCGGCCACGTCAACTCCACTCGCGACACCACGACCTCTCGATAAGCAACCTCATTCTTGCTTCTCTTTCGTCTTATGTGCAGAGATATGTGCAAAAACGCCAAAGAGGGAGGATGGACACATTTTTCAGTCACTCGAGAAGACGGAAGAAGAGATGGATTCGGTTAAGGAGGTATCAACAATTCAAGCTTTAAAGTTACCTTGGGAATCCCTCATTATTGGTAATTTTCGTCATCCATAAGACTCCCGTTCTAAAGGTGTTTCTGCTTTCAAAAATAATAAAAAATAATAATAATCGAAAGGAAAAGAGACAAAAGCTAAAAGAGTCTTGTGGTAGTCGATAATTTTATACCAAGGCAACCATGTTTCATATGTGAGGAGTACGAAGCCGTTCGAATCATTACACGGAGAATAATCTAAGTCTGGGGGAACGGGAGAAAGATTCCGAAGAAGGAAAAGTTTGAAACAACGCTTATGGGAGTAGGAAGTGACTGGAAACTGTGGACGTCGATAGCTCCATCCTCTCTTGCTGTTTTGCATATCTAGCATCCTCCAGTGGAAATACGGTAACCCGAAACATTTTTAACCTAACCTCTAAAAAGCCCTTATTGCATAGCCTCGATTGTCTTGGTTAGTACCTTTTGATGAGAATCACACAACCCTTAATTTGTGTATATAGTTAGTTGACTGAAAGTTAGGGTTTAAGTGTTAGATTATTGCATGATGGATACCGTGGACTAGTGTTGCAGTACTTTGGTGAGAATTTTCTAGACTATGTCCCGATTGATACATTGCGTTGGTTATGGTTTAGAAGGACGGTCGCTGAGATTTTTGTTAGTTCCTACGTTTTCGAAAACTTCTTTCCGAGGACAGATTTATGTTTTGTTTGAGTACAAACAAAGATCTAAGGGCACTTGCATCGGTGGGGGTCTCAACATAAAATATTAATAAAATTGCACAAACGAGACACAAACAAATTTTACCAATTAAATTTGAGTTTAAAAATAAAATTGCACCAATAATCAAATGACACGTGTAAGACACCCTATGGTGTCTCAATTTTCTTTCTCTCTCTCATGGTTTTTCAATATGTTTCCTTTTTTTAATTATGAGACACCCTATACTATTTGGTGAGACACCCACCGTTGTGAGTGCTCTAAGTATGAGGGAGTTGATAACACCGGTTTTGACCATTTTTATGGATCACTTTAATATCTTTTGCATGTGTTTTAATTCCGTTTTCAATAATTTTCGAATGATTTTCATGTTTTAAAAGACATTTCAGATAACTCGGGATAAAAGAGTGCATTTCGGAGCAAAAATACGTTTTTTGATAAACTTGGACCGTCAGAAGTCTTGCAGTCAAATAAGACCTTCTCACCGTCTGATCAGCCCCAAATTTGGTCTCAACAAAGACGACACAATCAGCTTTCAAATGCAATTAGTTTGGAGACATTCCAATGGTTGGATCGTCAAATATTCATGAAGCATCGAAGGCAGACGAAGTTGCCTTGAAGAAGAGCCACCGTGAGCAGAGAAGCCCCACCCGGGCAAAGAGGCGTTCCGCTGCGGTAAGAAGAGACGCGCACGTGGCCAAAGAGTGGTTCTCCGTGGTCAGACTCATTGGCCCCTGTTTCGATACCGAGGCCCGTTTTCAAGCCAAGTTTAATCCCGTCATTTATTAATTAAAACCCTAAACATTCTCGACGATGGAGAAGACTATATATGCTTGTTTTAAGTAATTATAAGGAGCAGCTCATTTTTTACATAAAAATAAGAGATGAAGAGAAGAGGCGTCACCGAGAGAGGAGGAGGAGGCACAAGGAGATCACCATCGATCTCCGTCTTCATCTGTGTTCTTTGTTCTTCACCTTCTTATTTCTTTAATTCTGCAATCCTTTATTATTTTTATGATGTTTTGTTACATTATGATTGAGTAATTTCCTCGTTGGGGATAGGGATCCCGAGGGGCTCTCATGGATCGATTTATCATTAAGCTTTAGATTAAAAACTTCGATTAGGGTTCTTCGTTTTATCCTTATGTATTTTTAGAACTACGAAAGTACTGGATATATATGCTAGACCTAGGGTAAACGACCAAAACCGCTACAAGATACGAAAGTATATTTGTAGAGGAATTGTGAGCATTAACTAATTTGTTTGTTCATCATAACTTTCTGCGTGGCCAGAGACAAAAGCTACTGGTCGAGTATATAAGTTATCGGTGTGTAGGATGTACGAGAGTAGGCTACACACACTATCGTGCTCCGAGTTCAAGAACCAAAAACACGACAAAATGTTGAACTAAAAATCTTAGTCAATCGCTTATGATAATTGACTGTGATCCCAAGAGAATTCCCGAATGCCTAGCGTTTTGTTTAATTGTTTACAACCTTGTTTATTTTACTTTTTTTTGTTTAGATTTTAGTGAAACAAAACCATCCAAATTATTCTTGTCCTAGCTTGATTTAAGTATCAGATTGATTCGTACCGAAACAACAAAATCTATGTGGTTCGATCCCTAAGTATTACAACGCACATTTGTGCACTTGCCGACTTTTAGGGTTATAAATTTAAAACCTAAAGTTAGGATTAACAATCCGCTCGCATCAGCGTCTTTAGACAACAAAAGCTGATGCTAAGGCAATTCGTGAACATATCAAACCTACGCGCTAATGCATGTTTAGAATTCTAAGTTCAAACGACAATTTATAATCTTAGGTTTTTATACATAGTAGTCAATTCCACGACAGTAGATTGATTAAACAATTGTGTTTGAGATCAAGACTTGTGCTGATTTTTCCCTCAATAATTGTCATGTTCATGATCTTTGAATTCATGCGAAGTACCCTTGGCCTAACGCTTTGCTTTATTGATTTTCACATCGTTATTAATTATTTTTGTTACATCTTGCAATCAAATACAATATTTTCTTCTTGGCTCTATTTCATTCTGAAAAAATCATAGTGTAACTTTGGTCTATGTGGATTTGATCCCTTATATGCTAGTGTGATTGTATGTGCTCTTGCAGTATTTTAATTGGGTTAAACATGAGTGTATCATGTTTTGGCGCCGTTGACGGGGACCAATATTGTTGCCCTTGAATCTGAGACTCAAAATTTGTCTAAGAATTACTAATACATTATATCTTGTTCTCTTGTATGTTTCAAGTGATTAACCAAAAGCTGTGGACAGTTACCAGAATCAAAGGCTCTGAGAACCTTCTTTAACTCAACAACCGAGAGCTAGCAAGGTTAGAACGAATGAAGAACACAACGAAGTCGAATCTCATCACCGTGGACAATCGAACTGACAACCAACTCTGAGATTGTCAAATTGCTGATGACGCTCAAAATGCCGTAGCTGCTGAACTTCAAGTGTAACAGTTGCGAAAGCAACAACTGCGGCAACAACAGCAGTAGCAACGACAAGCCATCAAAGACATAGACACGCTCCATGCGTTCTACCAGAGCCGAGCTACTATTACGAGGCCAGATTATGAGATTAAGCCTCATATGATTACATTGGTGAAGCAGCACATGTTCCATGGTTTGCCAACAGAGAATCCAATGGACCACATTGAGAATTTTGAGGAGAGTTTCAGCACTACTAAGTCGAATGGGGTACGTGCTGATTACCTTAACTGCAAACTTTTTCCTTTCTCTTTGGCGAACAAAGCAGAAGAATCATACTCCAAGGAAGCTCCAAGTCGGATTTTCCATTGTGATCCTGAGGAGATCACCATCTCGGACTTGATGACAAAAATCCTGAGTGGGAATGGCGTGATATGTTTTATACGAAAGATTACAAGGTAAATCAAATGAAACTTGTTCTTAGACAAAACCTTTCTTCGAATGAGCTCACCTAGCTACCAACGTCGAGCTAAACGACTTTAAACAAAAGCGCTCAATGAGAGGCAACCCATTTCGGTACGTTTTTAGTTTTAACTTTTATTTCCTTTTTTATTAACGTTTTCTTTTTCTTAGTTTTCAACTTTCAAAAAATAAAAAACCCCAAAAAAATCAAAAAATAAAAACCGAAAAGACAAAAAGAAAAAATCACGGTTCGAAGTTGATTGGTCCAACACGAACCGCAAGAAAGGACTTGACCGCAAAAGGAGCCGTCGACCGCGGGTGCAAAGCCCCAAGCAGCGGTCAGACGCCTATTCACCGCGGTCGCAGACACTAGATCCGCGGCGAAGCTTCATGTGACCGCGGGTGCAACCCTTCGACCCGCGGCCAACCTCCTGTCGATCCCGATCGATTTCTCATCATAATTTGGATCGTAGAGATTCTTCAGGATGGAATTTACTATCTCTATTATATTTGGACTTTAATTTGACTTAAGTTTCTCATCATAAGTATAGGTAACGATAACGAATCATACATTCACGACATTCTTTTACGTTTTTACCACTCTTTGTTGTACATGAATGGCCAACTCATCTTTAGTTGGTACCCCACCCAAAATTTAACCATTGGTCAAACCTCATGCAAATCTCTTTGTCTTATGTGCAAATATGTACAAAAACGCCGGTGAGGGAGGAACGACACAGTTTTCAGTCACTAAAGACAAAGACAATACGGGATTGGTGGAGGTGAATTCAACAAAGATAAGAGCTTGGTTATGCCTTGGAAAAATTCAAAATCATGGTAACTTTTCGTGCCCCTAAGACTAGCTCAATAAAAGGTGTTTCCCCCTATCGAAAAAAAAGAAAAAAAAAGAAACAAAATCGAAAGGGAAATGAAACAAAAGCATTAAAAGAGTCTAGGTTGGTCGAAATACTTATGAGGCATCCATGGTTCTTTTGTGAGAAGTCAGTCATTCCGAGCCCAAAGAAAATTCTAAGTCTTGGGGAAGGACATAAAACTTCTGTTTTTGGAGAAAGGAGGAAGTGCAACATTTTTACGCAAGAAGAAGTGAATGGAATCTGTGGTTATCAATAGATCATTACTCTCTTGCTGTTTTGCATAATATCTCGCATCCTCCGGTGAAATTACGGTAACCCGGAACACTTTCAACCTCACCTCTAAATGCCTTTAATACCTAGCCTCGATTGTCTTGATTTAATCAGTTTGATGAGAAGTTCACGTTTGCACTTAATGAATTTAGAGAGCTAGTTGATCTGAGTTTTGAATTTTGAAAGTTTATATTTCGTATGACAAATATTGTGGACTAGTGTTACGGAAACTTCTAGTGAGAATTTTCTAGGCTAGGTTGCGTTTGATGTAGTTCGATGGTTATGGTTTAGAAGGACAGTCTCCGAGATTTCTAGTTCCCTATAATTTTTGTTAGATCATTTCAAAGCTTAAGTTTTATCTTGTTTGAGGACAAACAAGGTTTAAGTATAGGGGTGTGATAACACCGTATTTTTACCCATTTTATCATTTATTTTAGAACATTTTAATAGGTGTTGCACTTGGTTTAACAATCACGTTACTTAGGTAAATACGATGCAAATTGGAAAAAAATAGATTTTGGACAATTTCGTATCGTCAGAAGTTTGACATCAGATGGAGACCTTCTCACCTTCCGATTACGCCCAAATGGAGATACAAGATATATGGGAGAACCGCCTTTCATACCCAGGTTATTTTAAGACAATCCAACGGTTAGATCTAAAGATACATCCAATTTACTGAAGGCATGTTCTGCAGTCTCGCGAATGAAACAAGAGAATAATTGAAGTTTCAACCTCATAGACCAACCACCGCGGGTCCAAGGAATCTGCCCGAGATCTCTCCGCCGCGGTCGCACCTCCTCGACCTGCGGCCAAACCTCCATTCACCTTGGGTATGTCCTCCCGACCCGCGGTCAACGTGACACAAGCCTCATACACTTTTGCGTACAAGCATCCAACACGTTCGCCAAGCACAGACAAAGCAGAAGAATCAAACTCCAAGGAAGCTCCATGTCTAATTTTCCATTGTTATCCCAGAGGAGATCACCATCTCGGACTTGATGACAAAAATCCTGAGTGGGAATGGTGTGATATGTTTTATACGAAGGATTACAAGGTTAAATCAAAAGAAACTTGTTTTTGGACAAGACATTTCTTCGAATGAGCTCACCTAGCTACCAACGTCGAGCTAAACGACTTTAAGCAAAAGCAATCAATGAGAGGCAACCCATTTCGGTACGTTTTTAGTTTTAGATTTTATTTCTTTTTCAATTAACGTTTTCTTTTTCTTAGTTTTCAGCTTTCAAAAAATCAAAAAACCCAAAAAAACAAAAAAACAAAAAAACCGAAAAGACAGAAAGAAGAAATCACGGTTCGAAGTTGCTTGGTCCAGTACGAACCGCAATGAAGGATTGGCCGCAAAAGGAGCCGTCGATCGCGGGTGCAAGGCCCTGAGCTGCGGCCAGCCGCCTATTCACCTATGTCGCGCACACTAGACCCGCAACGAAGCTTCATGTGACCATGGGTGCAGCCCTTCGACCAGCGGCCAACCTCTTGTCGTTTCCGATCGATTTTCCTCGATCCCCAATTGATCCCAAACCATTCCCAATCATCCCCACATCTCATTCCCATCACCACAACACTATTTTCCATTCCCCATTCACCACCATTCCTTTCCCACATCAATTCCCCAACCACTTCCAGGTCAGTTTTCTTGTTCCTTAAACTTTTTCAATTATTACATACATCTATTACTCATCATTACTAGATTTATTTCACACTGGAGACAATGTGATTTAAGTCTGGGGGAGGATTCCATCCCTTACTAATCACCTTTTCTTTCATGAGTTTTTGCATTTTGCATTTCTCAGGCTTTTCTTTACAAAAAATTCAAGTTTTTCAATAAAGTAAGAATATGTTTTGAGGGAATGATGAAAAAAATCCATGACGATAACCGATCAATGTGCTTCTACGCTATTTCCTAGTAACATATGCTATTTCGTAATTTGGTTCTAGACTAGGCGGTAGCTGGAGTTTTCGTTAATGCAAACTCCATAAAGGAATTTAGATCATAGAGATTCTTTAGGATGGAATATACTATCTATATTAATCTTGGATTTTAATTTGACTTAATTTTCTCATCATAAGTTTAGGCAAAGATAACGAATCATACATTCATGACGTTCTTTAACCATTTTACCACTATTTATCTTACATGAATGGCCAACTCATATTTAGTTGGTACCCCACCCGAAACTTAACAATTGTTCAAACCTCATACAACTCTCTTTGTGTCTTATGTGCAAATATGTGCAAAAATGCCGGAAAAGCAGTAACGACACAGTTTTCAGTCACTAAAGACGAAGACAATAGGCGATTGGTGGAGGTGAATTTAGGTGTATTCAATCATGGTAACTTTCGTACACCTAAGACTCTATCTCAATAAAAAGCGTTTCCCCCTTTCGAAAAAAAGAAAGAAAACAAAATAATCGAAAGTGAAATGAAACAAAAGCATAAAAAGAGTATAGGTTGGTCGAAATACTTATGAGACATCCATGGTTTGTTTGTGAGAAGTCAGTCATTCCGAGCCCACAGAAAATTCTAAGTCTGTGGGAATGACACAAAACTTTTGTTTTTGGAGAAATGAGCAAGTGCAACATTTTTACGCAAGAAGAAGTGACTGGAAGGTGTGGTTATCAATAGTTTCTTCCTCTCTTGCAGTTTTGTATATTATCTCGCTTCCTCCGGTGAAATTACGGTAACACGAAACACTTTCAACCTCACCTCTAAATGCCTTTAATACATAGCCCCGATTGTCTTAGTTTAATCCTTTTGATGAGAAGTTCACGTTTTCACTTAATGAATTTAGAGGTCTAGTTGACCTGATTTTTGGATTTTGATAGTTTATATTTCGTACAACGAATACCGTTGACTAGTGTTACGGAAACTTCTAGTGAGAATTTTCTAGGCTAGGTTGCGTTTAATGTAGTTCGATGGTTATGATTTAGAAGGACAATCTCCGAGATTTCTAGTTCCCAATGATTTTTGTTAGATCATTTCCAAGCTTAAGTTTTATCTTGTTTGAGGACAAACAAGGTTTAAGTCTGCGGGTGTGATAACACCGTATATTTACCCGTTATACCATTTATTTTAGAAAACTTTAATAATTGTTTCACTTGGTTTTATATACTTTTATTAAGATGTTTTATTATTTATAGTTTCTAGACTCTTTTCAGGTTACTTAGGCAAATACGACGCAAATAGGAGAAAAACCATATTTTGGACAATTTCGTATCGTCAGAAGTTTGACATCAGATGTAGACATTCTCACTGTGGAATCACGCCCAAATTGAGATACAAAATAGAAGGGAGAACTACCTTTCATACCCAGTTTGTTTCAAGATAATCCAACGGTTAGATCTCAAGATACATCCAATTTACTGAAGCCATGTTCTGCAGTCTCGCGAACGAAACAAGAGAAGAATTGAAGTTTCAACCTCATAGGCCAACCACCGTGGGTCCAAGGAATCTGCCACAGATCTCTCCTCCGCGGTCGCACCTCCTAAACCGCGGCCAAACCTCCATTCGCCTTGGGTGCGTCCTCCTGACCCGCGGCCAACTTGTATTCCACAGCGCCTATGCCACCTCCACACGCGGCCATCCCCTGTTTTGCAATTTCTTCGATTGCTCGTGATCTTGCCACACCCCTTCGAGCAAACCATCTTTACCTTGTATGCTTCACCACTTTAGATCATAAAGAACCATTCCCTCGTGCATCTTCCAACATGATTCGATCTTATGACGTGACACAAACCTCATACACGTCAACGTACAAGCATCCAACACGTTCTCCAAGCACGAATAAAGCAGAAGAATCATACTCCAAGGAAGCTCTAAGTCTGATTTTCCATTGTGATCCCAGAGGAGATCACCATCTCGGACTTGATGACAAAAATCCCGAGTGGGAATGACGTGATATATTTTATACTAAGGATAACAAGGTTAAATCAAAGGTAACTTGTTTTTGGACAACACCTTTCTTCAAATGAGCTCACATAACTACCAAAGTCGAGCTAAACGACTTTAAACAAAAGCGCTCAATGAGAGGCAAACCATTTTGGTACGTTTCTAGTTTTAGCTTTTATTTATTTTTCTATTAACGTTTTCTTTTTCTTAATTTTCAACTTTCAAAAAATAAAAAAACCCAAAAAAACAAAAAAAAAACGAAAAGACAAAAAGAAGAAATCACGGTGATATATCATGGGTTTTACCCCGTTAAAGCCATGATATAAGTCCGTTTTATAGAGTCTTTCTACTATTTCTTAGTGTTTTAGAGTCTTTTACAGGTTTTAGCACGTTTGGAGCATAGTTGGAGATATTGAAGCTTTCTGGAGTATTTTGGAGCAAAAAAGATGTTCGTGTAGCTGAGTACCCAATTTGAAGCATCAGTATCGACCGATACTCATCGAAGCATACACGACCGCGACTTAATGAAGAGTTGAAGAATTGCAGAATGGTCCATAAGTCTTTATTATTTACAAAAAGCCCCAAAACGTGATTTATGTTATTTAATAGGATTTTACATCCACTTTAATGGTAATGCTTTATTTTACTTTGGTTTTCTGAGAGAGCTTTTCGAAGGGAAACAAGTCTGAAACTCTGTTCGTCCGAGAGAAGATTTCGAACCTTCTTGTTACTCTTTCTGATTTATTTGATGATTTATTTAAACATGTTTATTGCTTCAATTTCCATGTCTGAGTAGATCTCTTGTTAGGTTTAGGGTTCTCATAAGGGTTATCTCTGAATGCTAGATTGATTAGTTATTAGGATTCACCATCTGAATTAGTTCTTCACTATAAGTTGTTTGCAAAGCTAATTCTAGATTGATCACCTAGAAGTTAGATCTTAGGATAATTGATTAGGCGAGGAAGTGCAATTAATTACCTAATAGAACCTAGGGTGAGCGAAATAACTATTCGCAAATGAATTTGGTTTAGTTGTTTTGTGAACAAATCAAACCTGATTTAAAAGGCTGATTTAGACTTTAGGATTCGCAAAAGAATTTGGAATACCTAGGATTTAGATTTAGATAGTGTTCGCAACGGAAGTTTGTTAATTATATCTTAGTGATTTGAGATCAATAACCGTGCTAAATCTGAATCATGTTAGTTAGTTTATCTGCATTCATTGATTTCCTGAGAAATACCCTGAACCTAGCTTTCTCCTAATTGAATTTACAACCGCTTTAATTTACGTTCTGTTTTCAATACCATTGATCGCTTAGCTTGATTTTCACCTATATAATATATTGTGTGTTTCTGTGAGTCCTTGTGTTTGACCCCTACTATACTGCAACTACTGCTTAGTACTTTTAGGGTATTAATTTGAATAAACCAAATTTGGCGTCGTTGCCGGAGACTCAATTCGCCATTAGATTTTAGTTGGAGAATTTCGACTAAGCTCGTCGGTATCGGTCGATACTATCTAGTATCGGTCGATACTCGCCATTCTCTTTTTGTTGATATCGATCGACACCACTTGGTATCGGTCGATACTTATCACGTTTTAGTTACTAACGTTTCTGACTCTTGTTTTCAGGTGTATGCCTAATCGTGAAACCAGAAAGAGCAAGAGCACGCAGCTAGTTGATATGTCACTCGAGCAACTAGCACTTTTGGAACGCACAAACAGAAGAGCAAAGAAGCCAGAAAAAATGAACAACAATCAAGTGGAGTTGGTTCAAGATGCAGCTGGTGCTTACATAGACCAAAATGGTCGGTTGTGCAATGAGCAAGGACAACGTCTGGATGGAGAGGGGAACGTCATTCCACCTGCTCCTGTTGTCGCTGGGAACGCGAACGCAGTGAATACTGGGAATGCTGTGGTCAATCATTGTAGAACGATTGGTGAGTGCAACAGACCTGACCAGTTTTACGCAAACCGATCTGCGATCCGTCCTCCTGCTTTTCCGAGGAATGACTTTGAGCTGAAACTTGCATACTACACTCTTGTGGGACGACATCCTTTTCATGGTCTTTCCAGCGAACATCCCATGTATCATATTGACAGGTTCGAGGATTTGGTCACTAGCATCAAGAGCAATGCAGTGTCCTACGACTATCTTTTCTGCAAGCTTTTCCCATACTCTCTTGGTGGGGAAGCAACTTACTGGCTAAAGCAGTTACCTCCTGGATCGCTGACTACTTGGGAGGAGACTAAGAATGCTTTCCTGACCAACTTTTATGATGATGCAAGATCCAAGGATCTGAGGAACAAGATCTCACAGTTTTCTCAGGGACCTACTGAGGCGTTCAAGGCTGTTTGGACAAGATTCAAATCATATCAGAGAGATTGTCCACATCATGGATACTTTGATGTTCAGCTGATGGGTTTCTTTTTCAGAGGACTTGATTGGAGGGATCAGATGACTTTGGATGCTTCGAGCAATGGAAACTTCAACACCAGGTATCCTGATGAAGCCTATGTCCTGATTGAGAACTTGGCTTCTAGCAATAGCACCAAGAATGCTGATTATGAGAGAAAGAAGTTAGCTGGTAACATGGATGGCTCATAGATTGCTGGTTTTCAAGCTAAGTTGGATTCTATGCACAGTTTTCTGATGGGCAAGACGCAAAAGGCTGTTCACTTTGCCGAAGATGTTGAGGTGTTTAACGAGGATGAAGTAGAGGATGTCAACTACATTGGTGGTTCTGGTTTTCAGGGCCAGAGGAATCAATTCAACAACAATCTAAACTTCAACAACAACTCTCAACAAGGAGGTTCAAATCAGTTTGGTCAGAGATCATCTCAGAACAGTGGGTATACGAGGAACAATGGAAACTCATCTTATCAACCATTACCTGCTAAGCTTCCAGATAGCAAGATCGAGTCTTGGTTTGAACAACTTCTTCAAGGACAGCAGAAGCTCACTGTGGATTTGAATGGGAAGATTGATGTCCTATACAATGATCTGAGTTGAAGGATCGAAGTTATTGATATTCAGCAGAAGAAGATGGAACTTCAGATAGCTCAGACTTCAGAGGCTGTGAAAAAGGCAAGAAGGTTTTCTTCGAGGGAAAGCAGAGAACCCAAGGGCTCATATCAATGCAATCACTTTGAGGAATGGAAAAGAGGTCACTCCAGGAGTAAAAACTGCCCAAGCTGCAGATATTTTTGTCGATCTTGACGATGAGGATACCGAAATCGCCCAAGTATCGATCGACACTAGCCAGCATCGATCGACACATATCAAAATACTTTCACGGGATAAATCAAAACCGCCTATATCGATCGATACCACTCCAGTATCGGTCGATACTAATCCCGCAGTCGAATCAACTCCTAAGGTTTCAAAGGAAGTACCCAAAGTAGTTGCAGAAAGAGTTTACACACCAATGATACCTTATCCCCGGGCTTCTGGGAAGACTAAGAAGCAGGTAGAAGACTCTAGATGCAAGGCGATTATGGATAAGTTGATTGTGGAACTTCCTTTCATCGTTGCTATCAAGACTTCTCCAGCTTTCAGAAGATACGTCAAGAAGATGGTGTCCAGCAATGTGAACCTTGAAGACGGATGCCTGATGATTACTCACGAGTGCAGTGCAATCATGACCAACATGATCCAAAAGAAGCTGCCAGACTCAGGGAGTTTTGTGTTGGATTGTACGATATTCACGGACAGATTTAAGCGTTATTTTTGTGACCTAGGCTCAAGTGTCAACCTCATGCCATACTAAGTTGCCAAAAGGATGGAGATGACAGACTTCACAACCGCAAGGATTTCCCTGATACTTGCTGATCATTCTGTTAGACTTCCAGAGGGGTTACTCGAAGATGTCCCAATTAAGATTGGAAATTGCTTGATCCCAACTGATTTCATCGTCTTGGAGTACGATGCTGAGCCTAAGGATCCTCTTATCCTAGGCAGACCATTCCTTGCAACACCTGTTGCTTTGATTGATTGCAAGAACGGGAAGATCGCTCTCAACATTGGTGATTTGGTCATGAGTTTCAATATGGACAAGATGATAAAGAGACCAACCATTGATGGGCATACTTTCTTTGTCGACACCTTCAGTGACATAGCTGAAGAATACTTCCTGGGGATGCATCCAGAGGACCCATTAGAGAGAGCATTGGTCTGTTCAGCCACTCCAGAGGGTCATTCGTGTGATGATACAGTTGGATACTCGAAGATTCTCGATTCAGCATCAATGGTATCGATCAATGCTCTCCCAGTATTGGTCGATACCCTGCGACTAGAAGGAGAGTTGGCCGAGAGTTCTAAGCAAGCTGCTGGGCTTGGAGATTGGAGTGCAGAGAATGCTCCTAAGGTTGAACTAAAGCCACTCCCACCAAATCTGAGGTATAATTTTCTTGGCCCTAATTCTACATACCTAGTGATTGTTAATGATTCTTTGAACAACACAGAGATTGCGTTACTGCTGAGCAAGCTGCGCAAGTATCGCAAAGCTCTTGGCTATTTTCTTGATGATATTTTAGGTATATCACCGGATCTGTGCATGCATAGGATTCACCTTGAGGACGAGTCAAAGACCTCAATTGAGCATCAGATGAGGCTGAACCCGAATCTGATGGAAGTGGTCAAAAAGGAAGTGATGAAGCTTTTGAAAGCTGGTGTTATCTATTCTATTTCGGATAGATCGTGGGTCAGTCCAGTGCACGTTGTTCCTAATAAAGGAGGGATAACCGTGGTGAAGAATGAAAAGGATGAGATGATTCATACTAGAACTATCACTGGACATCGAATGTGCATTGACTACAGGAAGTTAAATGCATCAACACGAAAGGATCATTTCCCTTTGCCATTCATTGACCAGATGTTGAAGAGGCTGGCTAGTCATCCCTACTACTGTTTTCTTGATGGATATTCAGTTTTCTTCCAGATTCCTATACATCCAGATGACCAAGGGAAGACGACTTTCACATGTCCCTATGGCACGTTCGCTTACAGGAGAATGCCATTTGGATTGTGTAATGCTCCAGCCACTTTTTAGAGGTGCATTATGTCTATCTTCACAGACATGATTGAGGATTTTATGGAGGTATTCATGGATGATTTTTCAGTATACGGACCATCGTTCAAGGACTGTTTGGATAATCTGTGCAAGGTACTCCAGAGATGCGAAGAGAAACACTTGATCCTTAATTGGGAAAAGTGTCACTTTATGGTTCAGGATGGCATCGTGCTTGGGCACGAGGTTTTTGAGGCTTGGATCAAAGTTGACAAGGCCAAAATTCAGGTTATGACAAGTCTCCAACCACCAAATTCTGTGAAGGATATTCGAAGTTTCCTTGGTCATGCTGGGTTTTACAGGAGGTTTATCAAAGATTTCTCTAAGATAGCACGCCCACTCACTACCTTATTATGCAAGGAGATCAAATTTGATTTCACACCTGACAGTCTTGCAGCCTTTGAGGAGATTAAGAAGGCTTTGGTGAGTGCTCCTATTGTGCAATCTCCTGATTGGACTTTGCCTTTTGAGATCATGTGCGACGCTAGTGACTTTGCTGTTGGATCTGTTCTGGGTAAGAGAAAGGATAAGAAATTGCACGTCATCTACTATGCCAGCATGACATTGGATGATGCTCAGAGGAACTACAACACCACGGAGAAGGAACTACTTGCAGTCGTTTTCTCCTTTGAGAAATTTCGATCCTACTTGATTGGGAGCAAAGTGATTGTTCATACTGATCATGCTGCTCTCAAATATCTGATGCAGAACAAGGATCTCAAGCCTCGCCTTTGTCGTTGGGTTCTTTTGCTACAAGGTTTCGACATCGAGGTTAAGGACAAGAAAGAAATAGAGAACGGAGTCGCTGACCACCTCTCGAGGATTAGGATCGATGAAGACATACCTATTGCCGATAAACTACTAGAGGAATCCCTTTACTTCAATGTAACAGAGTTTCAGATGTGTTTCGCAGCAACTCAGCAATTCCCACGTATTGCAGGTCTCGGTATCGATCGACACTCCTATGATGTCGGTTGATACTTGGCGATTTTCGAATCGGTTCTGACTGTTGAACACCTTGGCGTTTCAGAGGAGTATCTCGTAGCTGCAGCCGACTCTGATTCACCATGGTATGCTGATATCGCCAACTACCTCGCTGCAGATGCAGAACCGAAGCACCTCAAGAGCTATCACATGAAGAAGTTCTTGCGAGACGTAAGGAGCTACTTTTGGGATGAACCTTACCTGTACAAGCACTGTTCTGATGGTGTCTACATAAGGTGCATTGCTGAATCAGAGGTGCCTAATGTGTTGTTTCACTGCCATGGATCCGACTATGTTGGACACTTTGCCACTTTCAAGACAGTGTCCAAGGTTCTTCAAGCAGGCTTCTGGTGGCCTACTATGTTCAAGGATGCTCATGTTTTCGTTTCACAGTGCGATGCCTGTCAGATGAGAGGGAAAATCAGTAAGAGACATGAGATGCCACATAACTTCATCCTTGAGGTTGAGATTTTCGATTGTTGGGGCATTGATTTTATGGGTCCCTTTCCTTCGTCATATGGACACAAATACATCTTGGTTGCTGTAGATTATGTATCTAAGTGGGTTGAAGCCATTGCTAGCAGAACCAATGATTCTTCGGTGGTTATTAAGCTGTTTAAGACCATCATTTTCTCTCGATTTGGAGTACCTCGAATTGTGATAAGTGATGGTGGCTCTCACTTTATCAACAAATTTTTTGAGAGGTTGCTGAAGAAGTATGGTGTGAACCATCGCGTTGCTACTCCTTATCATCCTCAGACCAGTGGACAAGTTGAGGTCTCCAACAGACATATCAAAGAGATTCTGGAGAAGACAGTGAGTGTTACAAGGAAGGATTGGTCTGTGAAGCTGGATGACGCACTTTGGGCTTACATGATTGCTTTCAAGATACCACTTGGGACTACACCGTTTCAATATCTGTATGGAAAACCATGCCATCTTCCAGTGGAAATCGAGCACAAGGCAGCATGGGCTACAAAGTTGATGAATTTCGATATCAAATATGCTACTGAGAAGCGATTGATCAAGTTGAATGAGCTGGATGACATTAGGCATCTTTCCTATGAGAACTTGAAGCTGTACAAGGAGAGGACTAAGGCTTACCATGACAAGAAGATCATCTCCAGACACTTTGAACCAAATGATCAGGTGCTTCTGTATAACTCTCGTTTGCGATTGTTTCCTGGTAAATTGCGTTCTCGTTGGTCAGGTCCTTTCACAGTAAAGGAAGTTAGACCATATGGTGCGATTGTCCTGGCAAATCCTTTAGGAGGGGAGTTCATTGTAAATGGACAAAGGGTGAAGCACTATTGGGCGAAAGCCGAGATTCCAGAAGGACACATGTTGCCTCTGGATGATGCACCCAGTGCCTGAACGGCTGTACAGTCAAGCTAATGATATTAAACGAGCGCTTGGTTGGAGGCAACCCACTGGTGTGTTTGTCTTTGAGTCTTTCTCTTTTTATTTTTCGTTTTTGTGTCTGTGTCAGGACAAACAAGGAGCAAACACGAAATCGCCTGAGTGTCCATCGATACCCCATCGGTATCGGTCGACACCTTACGCGAATGAGAAGTTCATCATATCTACTTAAGCCTGGTATCGATCGATACCAAGCTGTGTGTCGGTCGATACTCGATGTTCCAGCACAGTAACTTCTTGATTTTTCACAATCAACTTGGTCTATTTGATTTTCTTTCACCAACTCTAGGCTAGATAACACTGGGGACAATGTTGTTTAAGTCTGGGGGAGGTAGTCACTGACTTTGTTTTTGTTTTTCTTAGAGTCAATCGTTTTTGAGTCATTCGTTGTTTTATTGAGTCAAAACTTTGTCTGAGACTGTGATCTTTTTCTTGAATCCATTTATTTGACCTTGCTTCTAAGTGACCATTGTTACAGAATCAGTTCTAGATCGACTAATGAAAAATCCAAAGGCTGACCAGTTGACTAGAAGACACTCATGTTTCCAGCAAAGTTCTTTAAAGCCTGAGCCAAAATTTTGCACTTCATCAATGTGGTTAGTACCCATAGAGTTTGATTCATCATTCGTATCTGACAAAATAACCCATATGTGTTTAAAGTAATGGTATTTCTCTTCATGTTACAAGTTAATTAATAAGATGCATTAAAAGATGAGAAGATGTTTTTCTGAGTAGAGGGTTAGGAAAATTTCCAACGATCCCATTATTCTACTTGGTGAGGAATGATCGCACAAAGGATTGGAAGCGAGGCTAGAATTTTCCTATGATGCCATTATTCGCCTACGCCTTTGATATGTTGAGAGGGAAGAACCGGGGATTCGGTTGACAACACCATCAATACTCGCGTCTCATACCTTGATGTGTATATGCAAAGCTAAAAAGATATAAAAGAAAGAACATAATAAGAAATAAGTCTGGGGGAGAGAAATAATACCAGAAAGTGTGAAAAGGGTGGTTCCTTGTCATGATATTGTATGGGAAAGAATCTAGAAGGTTCTTGGTATTAATCACAGCGATGAAACTGGCGAGGATGGCTTGATTGAAGAATGATGTGAAATAATGTGTGTAGTCTGGGAAGCTGCGAATGTCTACGGAGAAGAACATGGTTGTTAGATCAAAAGTTGGTTAGGTGACATTTGGGTGCATGGGAAAAGGGTCATTGCAACGTTTCAAGAACAGGTGAGTCTCTACGTTTTCAAACTTCTTTCTCTGGTTTAGTCTTCTATTTGCTTGAGGGCAAGCAAAGGCTAAGTCAGGGGGAGTTGATATATCATGGTTTTTACCCCGTTTAAGCCATGATGTAAGTCTGTTTTATAGAGTATTTCTACTATTTCGTAGTGTTTTAGAGTGTTTTACAGGTTTTAGCACGTTTGGAGCATAATTGGAGATATTTGAGCTTTATGGAGCATTTTGGAGAAAAACAGACGTTCATGTAGCTGAGTACCCGATTTGAAGCATCAGTATCGATCGATACTATCTAGTATCGGTCGATACTCATCGAAGCAGACACGACCCACGACTTAATGAAGAGTTGAAGAATTGCAGAATGGTCCAGAAGTCTTTATTATTTACAAGAAGCCCCAAAACGTGATTTAGGATATTTAATAGGATTTTACAGCCACTTTAATGGTAATGCTTTATTTTACTTTGGTTTTGTGAGAGAGATTTTCGAAGGGAGACAAGTCTGAAACTCTATTCGTCTGAGAGAAGATTTCGAACCCTCTTGTTACTCTTTCTGATTTATTTGATGATTTATCCAAACATGTTTATTGTTTCAATTTCCATGTCTAAGTAGATATCTTGTTAGGTTTAGGGTTCTCATAAGGGTTATCTCTGAATGCTAGATTGATTAGTTATTAGGATTCACCATCTGAATTAGTTATTCACCATAGGTTGTTTGCAAAGCTAATTCTAGATTGATCACCTAGAACTTAGATTTTAGGATAATTGATTAGGCGCGGAAGTGCAATTAATTACCTGATAGAACCTTGGGTGAGCAAAATAACTATTCGCAAAGGAATTTGGTTTAGTTGTTTTGTGAACAAATCAAACCTGATTTAAAAAGCTGATTTAGGCTTTAGGATTCGCAAAGGAATTTGGAATACCTAGGATTTAGATTTAGATAGTTTTCGCAACGGAAGTTGGTTAATTATATATTAGTGATTTGAGTTCAAGAACCGTGCTAAATCTGAATCATGTTAGTTAGTTTATCTGCATTCATTGATTTCTTGAGAAATACCCTGAACCTAGCTTTCTCCTAATTGGATTTACAACTGCTTTAATTTACGTTCTGTTTTCAATAACATTGATCGCTTAGCTTGATTTTCACCTATATAATCTATTGTGTGTTTCTGTGAGTTATTGTGTTCTACCCCTACTATACTGCAACTATTGCTTAGTACTTTTAGGGTATTAATTTGAGCATATCACGCGTTTCGAAGTTGCTTGGTCCAACACGAACCGCATGGAAGGACTTGACCGCAAAAGGAACCGTCGACCGCGGGTGCAAAGCCTCGAGCCGCGACCAACTGCCTATTCGCCACGGTCGCGCACACTAGACCCGCGGCAAAGCTTCATGTGACCGCGGGTGCAGCTTTTCGACCCGTGGCCAACCTCCTGTCGATCCCGATCGATTTCCCTCGATCCCCAATTGATCCCAAACCATTTCCAATCATCCCCACATCCCATTCCCATCACCACAACACCATTTACCATTCGCCATTCACCTCCATTCCATTCCCACATCAATTCCCCAGCCACTTCCAGTTAAGTTTTCTTTTTTCTTAAACTTTTTCTATTATTACATACATCTATTTTTCGTCCTTACTAGATTTATTTCACACTTGGGACAATGTGATTTAAGTCTGGGGGAGGATTACATCCCATACAAATCACTTTTTCTTTCATGAGTCTTTGCATTTTGCATTTTTCAAGCTTTTCTTATAAAATATTCAAGTTTTTCAATAAAGTAAGAATACGTTTTGAGGGAATGATAAAAAAATCCATGACGATAACCGACCAAGGCGCTTCTACCCTATTTCCTAGTAACATGATCTTTCATAATTTGGTTCTAGACTAGGCGGTAGCTAGAGTTTTCGTTAATGCAAAATCCCCATAGGAATTTAGATCGTAGAGATTCTTTAGGATGGAATATACTATCTCTATTATACTTGGACTTTAATTTGACTTAATTTTCTCATCATAGCTTTAGGCAAAGATAACGAATTTAGATCGTAGATATTTATGATGTTGTTTTACCTTTTTACCACTCTTAGTCGTACATGAATGGCCAACTCATCTTTAGTTGGTACCCCACTCGAAACTTAACCATTATTCAAACCTCATGCAACTCTCTTTGTGTCTTATGTGCAGATATGTGCAAAAATACAGGAGAGGGAGGAACGACACAATTTTTAGTCACTAAAGACGAAGACAATACGCGATTGGTGGAGGTGAATTCAACTAAGATAAGAGCTTGGTTATGCCTTGGAAAAACTCAAAACATGTTAACTATTCGTGCCCCTAAGACTCTATCTCAATAAAAGGCGTTTCCACCTTTCGAAAAAAACAAAAATAATCGAAAGTGAAACGAAACAAAAACCTAAAAAGAGTCTAGGTTGGTCGAAATACTTATGAGGCATCCATGGTTCGTTTGTGAGAAGTCCACATAAAATTCTAAGTCTGGGGGAATGACAGAAAACTTCTGTTTTTGGAGAAAGGAGGAACTGCAACATTTTTATGCAAGAAGAAGTGACTGGAAGCTGTGGTTATTAATAGGTCCTTCCTCTGTTGTTGTTTTGCATAATATCTCGCATCCTCCAGTGAAATTACGGTAACCCGAAACACTTTCAACCTCACCTCTAAATGCCTTTAATACATAGCCTAGATTGTCTTGGTTTAACCATTTTGATGAGAAGTTCACGTTTGCACTTAATGAATTTAGAGAGCTAGTTGACCTGGTTTTTGGATTTTGAAAGTTTATATTTCCTATGATGAATACCGTGGACTTGTGTTACCGAAACTTCTACTAAGAATTTTCTAGGCTAGGTTGCGTTTGATGTAGTTCGATGGTTATGGTTTAGCAGGACAGTCTCAGAGATTTCTAGTTCCCTATGATTTTTGTTAGATCATTTCCAAGCTTAAGTTTTGTCTTGTTTGATGATACACAGAGTTTTAACCCTATAATAAACTACCGCAAGTGCACATCAAAAGTTGTAGTAATGTAGGGATCGAATCCACGAGGACCAAGTGAAACATTACGAGAATGCATGAGGAAAGTAAATCTAAGACGAATGCAATTATTTATGGTTTATAACTTCTAAAATCTAAGAATGACTATTAAAAACGATGCAAATTCAAGAGAGAAAAGCGCTAGGTCTTCAGGTAATTCACAGGAAATCAAGAATCCCAAATCAGAGAATTAAACAGGGAAATCATTAAGCATTTTCGAGAACTCAAATCATTGTTTTATAATCAACCTACTGTCGTAGTATTAATTACTATGCCTAATAACCTAATATTCTAAATTGTCGTTTGAATTCAGGAAACTAAACATGCTTTCAGATCGAGTTTGATATGTTCACAAAACGCCTTAACATAAGCTTTCGTTGGTTAAGGACGTTTTGCTCATCTTTGTTCTTTCTGGCTTTTAAACAAACACTTTTGATGCGTTAAACAACCTAAGATCAGAAACTAGGTAGCTAATCAAGTTTTAGCACTAAGAACAACAATATATGAAGAACTAGAAGATAGATCCCTATTCTAACCAATATGATTCAACGATTCATGAAGTTCCCTTGAAATCCTAAAATCTAACTAACACTACAAGAAAATGGCATATTGGTAGCAGTGTAGCACTAATTCACCAACTGCTACTAAAAGTGAAAAATTCGGATTTCAACTTTTTCGTAGCATTAAATTAGTGTTGGAAAAAATATAAATAAGCGGGAACCTAAAAATCACTACAAGAAATTCGCGTATTATTAGCGCCTGGAAAACGCTATCTTACAAATACATAGCGTTTTAAAAAGCGCTCTATCATCGACCGCGATAATAGGTCAGACACTTTAGATAACGTTTTTTATGCACGCTATGGTTATTGTATATACAATAACGCTTTTTTATATGCGATATATAAGAATACAATAGCAATTATTTAGTGTTATTTATTTTTATGTTACAACATAACCAAAACGTTATGTATTATTTTAAAATAGCATAACCAAAATGTTATGTATTATTTTAAAATAGCATAACCAAAATGATATGTATTTTTATGTTACACTCTACCACTCACAAACAAAATTTAACAATCATAAGGACAACTCAAACACAGGTTCATATAGAATTTCAGAAAATAACTTAAATTATAGTAATAGAATTATACCGCAGGTGATGATGCTTTTGGTGATGCTCGTCTTGAAGGTGGAGTACTCAAGTGTGTCTTCTGAATAGGCCAGACAACATACTCATGAAGTGCGTTACCCATCAAGTACATTTCACTAGTAGGTCTCCACAGATAAGCATCTTTCTTCACCACCTTTTCAACATTCAGCAGTGCATCATTCGGACCTATAGGAATATTGTTGACCTTCTCTTGCGGATCAGTTGAACACATACGACCCTCAGCAACTACTACATCCTCCATATTCCAATCATACATAATGATTCTATCAAGTGATGCCTAAGTCATAAAAAAACACATATATTAGAACATATCAAATATAACTTTATACAAAGTCGTTACGATAAAGGTAGAATCAAAACATTACCGATGAACCAGAAGTTTGGTTTGTAGTTGGGGAGTCTAGCTCACTGTCCAAAATGATTCTATCAGCTGGCCATGCTATTTTGGTTCCCACAGCTTGACCAAGTGATACAACAGTTGCTGTTGGCCTCCAGACATATGCATCTTCTTTTGATACAGACTTTACAATGACTGCTGTTGCATTAGGACCAATTGGAATACGACCAACCTTGTACATTGGTTCAGCTGAGCAGTACTCTCCTTCACCGACAACAACGTCTTCCATTGAGCACCAATCCAGTAGTTGACACCTAAGAACTTCCTGGGTTGCATTACTAACGAACTCCGATGCAGAAACATCATCAGGTTGTTCTCAGAAGAGTAAAGCGAATTGTAAAAGCATAAAAAGTAAAATCATAAAGCACATGAGTTAAAGATTAACTAACCTTCTACCCTTTAGCCTAGTGACGAACTTGGTTTTGCAGAGTTTCCATCTGGTTGACCAATTCCGCATGTTTTTGTTCAAGCTTATGCACATGTGTATCTCTAGCCTGAAGGAATGCTAGCTTTGTTGCAGTAACCCCTCTGCCCATCCCTCTAGTTTCTTTTCATTGGTTCAAGGGTCTGAGCTTCTCCAGTTTCTTCATGTTGCGTCTGGGAGAGAGGTTCCTTTTCATTGTCATGCTTCCCTGCTTCCTCTTCCGTAGGCTGCTTCTCTGCTTCATCTTCAGTGGGCTGCTTCTCTGCTTCCTCTTCAGTAGGTTGCTTCTCTGCTTCCTCTTCAGTAGGTTGCTTCTCTGCTTCATCTTCAGTGGACTGCTTCTCTGATTCCTCTCCATTTTCATTCTTATCTACTTCTTCTCCTTTGTCTTGCTTCTCTTCTTCATATTCACTCTGTTGCTTATCCTCTTCTCCTCCTGATTCTATGTTCTCCAAAGCTTCTTCATCGTTTTCAATCTGCTTGTTAGAGGCATGAGTAACAGTCTTAGTGCGTCTGGTGATCAACTTTCCAGGGACTGGTGAGATGCCTAGCTTACGGTTACTGCGTCTTGGAATGACTTGTTGCACTTTCGACGACATTTTCATACACCTGAAACACAACTGAATGTTCAAAAAATTCATAGATAGATAAAAATATCAAGGCAAACTACCACAATATACCAAGCCTAGCCCTATTAATCTAAAACTAAAACCCCTTCACAATCTTCTCTATCAAAGAAACTCTCGTCATCAGAAGACTCGTTCCCCAAATCTTCACTCTGCGGAAAGGATAGAGGAGCAACAACAAAATCTTCTTCTGTCTCTAGCTCATGATACCCTCTTGGTGGCGCCCTCATCACTACAGACCAACTTGATGAATCATCATCTCTGGAATAGAAAAATTGTTTCGCCTGTGATGCTAAAATATATGGATCTTGGAGATACGCAGATTGGTTGACCTTGAGATTCACAAGTGTAAATCCTTCTTCTACTTTTACCCCATTTCTTTTGTTGGCCCACTTACACTTGAATAGTGGAACCTGAAACATGTGGTAATCTAGCATAATAATCTGTTGTATAACTCCATAGTACACAACCATATCTGCCATATGTTTATTATCTCTGGCACTGGCTCTACACATGCTAAAATCTTCGTAAGTTACTCCACTGTTTTGAGTCTTACGCAATACATCCTCGGTGTGAAATCTGTGCCCATTAATCACAAACCCCTTATAGGTCTGAGCTATATTCCTAGGTCCATAAGCCAACCATCTCAGTTTCTCAGAATGATCATCTGAGTTAGAAGGGATCTACAACCACAATATATATAAGAAAGTAAAGTTAGTGTTATATAAATATAATGACTTTTAGATTCGTGTTATATAATATCTAACCTTCTCTTTTACCCATTGTGAGAATCTATCTGCATGAACTTTCCATAAAAGAGTTTCACTTCTACTGCATTTGACATCCACTGCTTGCAATTCCTCCAAATGCAAACTGTTATACAATATCAGAGGTTAGTTTGATCGAGAAGTATAAGTTAAAAGATAAGAGAAGGGTATAAACTTACTCTACATATGGATTCATCACTGCCATGTTCATTAGAACATACCGATGAGCTATGTCTCGCTCTTTATCACTTAATTCAACTTGAGCAGCCTTCTGGAATGGGCGTCCTTCAAGAATGTGGTCAGATGACTCAACATCTTCATTACGGTTAACTAGTTCTTGAACCGGAACAGAATTTTGTAGAAACTCCATGCAGAATGCAACACACTCTCCAGCCAGATAACCTTCAGCCATACACGCTTCTGGCCTAGCATAGTTTTTAACATATGCCTTTAGCGTTTTCATGTACCTATAGCTCAACCAGAAAAGCAGATAATATGTTAGTCAACTATTGCAAACAACTCAACCAAGAAAGAGAACCAAAGTAAATTAAAAAGGTTAATACCTTTCAAAGGGGTACATCCATCTGAAGTGGACAGGTCCTCCCAAACGAGCCTCCCTTGCTAGATGTATTGGAAGATGGAACATAATATCGAAAAGGGATGGAGGAAAATATCTTTCTAACTGGCAGAATGTCTCTACACACTCAGCCTCCAGTAATATTAGCTTTTCTGGATCAACAACTCTCTGACACAACCTGTTAAAGAAACTACACAGTCTAATCACTGCAATCCTAGGTCCATTTGGGAGCAGTCCTCTCAAAGCAACTGGTAGCAGATTCTGGAGAAGCACATGATGATCGTGAGACTTCAATCCACCAATCATAGGAGGATCCATAGAAACACAGTTCGATATATTTGCAGAATAGCCATCAGGCCCTCTAAATAAATTTAGCCTCCTGCAAAACTTTCTTTTCTCATCCTTCGTCAGCCAATAAGCAGCTGGAGGTAAATAAGTTCTCTTACCTCCTTCCTGAATATGCAACTTGTGTCTAATCCCCATGTCTTCTCGATCTTTCCTTGCTTTCAACCCATCTTTTGACTTAGAAGATTGCATCAACATTGCCAAGATAGCATCAGAAACGTTCTTCTCCACATGCATGACATCTATATTGTGACGAACCGGCATATCCTAACACAGAAGATGAAAATTTAGTTGAAATTATATGCAACTGTATAGAAGTAAGCTACTATATTAAAATTTATAATCAAAAGTACATACCTTCCAGTAAGGTAAATCGAAAAGGATGGACCTTTTCTTCCACCTCCAATTATCACTGTCTTCTTCATATTCATCATTTGACAGCTCCTCTTCTTAACATATAGCTGTTCTTTTCTTTTTCCCCTTTTTCTCTATAACTTTACCAAACTCATTTCTAAAATCCTTAATCATCTCACAAATTTCTACTCCACTTTGAATTTGATTTGCACTTCCTCTCTCAACAGTGTTATCGAACCACTTCTTTTTTCTTCTGTAATGATGATCAGGTTTGAGCCTCTTTCTGTTGCCCAAATACACATGCTTACGATTGTGTTTCAACCACCTAAATGGTGTATCTTTTCCACACACGTTACACGCCTGCTTCCCTTTCACTTTACATCCAGCCAATGTCCCTAAGGCTGGATAATCAGTTATACTCCACAACAAAATTGCTCTAAGTGTGAAATTCTCCTTCTTGAATGCGTCATACACCACAATACCTTCCTGCCACAAATCTTGTAGATCATCTATAAATGGAGCTAGGTAGACATCAATGTTGTTGCTCGGTGCAGTTGGTCCAGGAATCAAGAGAGTGAGCATGATGTTCTCTGTCTTCATACACAATGTAGGGTGCATGTTGTAGTTGACTAATAAGACTGGCCACGTGCTATACTTCGTGTTCTGGATTGAGAAAGGATCATGCCATCAGTGGAAAGACCTAGACGGAGGTTTCTTGGATCAGCAGAGAAAACATGCCATTTATCATTCACATTGGCCCAAGTTACTGAATCAACTGGATGACTCATTGTCCCATCTGAACTACCATTTTTGAAATGCCACCGAACCTCTTCAGCAATCCTCTTCGATCTAAACATTCGCTTGAACCTGTCTTTGATTGGAAAATACCTTAGAACCTTAGCTGGAATCCCCTTCTTTTCTGCACCAGTGTTCTTATCTCTTTCCCATCTTGAGAGACTACATCTTGGACATATTTCCACATCTGCGTACTGCTTCCTGTAAAGGATACAGTCGTTCTTGCATGCATGAATCATCTCATATCCAAAACCAAACATCTTCATAAACTTCTTCAATTCATCTGTTGATCTCGGTAGAACATTATCAGTAGGAAGCATGTCCTTTACCAATGTGAGCAGCTGATCAAAATAATTCTCCGACATGCCACTCTTCACTTTAATCCTGTAAAGCCCCATTATTGCAGCTACCTTGGTGTATTTGGAACAGCTGGAGTACAGAGGAGTTTCAGCATCTGCAAGCTTCTTCCTGAACTCAGACTCTTCTTCAATATCACCATCATCTTTCTGATCTTCACTGTGGCTATTGGGCTGTGAATCATCATCAAAGAAGGCTGTTCTTATCAAATCATACGCTTTAAACTCAGAGCTCGGATCCTCAGGTGGATTAGCAGTTCTCTTTTCCCCATTTTTACTCCAAACTGGATTCCTCTTGTATTTCTCATCCATACCCCTAATAACTAGATGGTCTAACACTGTATCTCTCGGCTGATGACACAAATTCCTACAATCTATGCATGGACATAACATGGCACTTGGATTACCCAAGCACCTTGCTGATGCGTGAACAAAATTACTTGCTCCTGTCTCGTACTCAAGGCTAGCCCTGAAAGTAAACAGAAAAAAACAAATTACAAGTTCAGTAGATTTCTCCAAAACAATTCTACTTAACTAAGAAATGAAAAGAACAAACAATGCCATACCTTGGAAGCCAGACCCAAGATTTGTCCATGTTACAAAAATACCACAGCTCCACGACCAAGTGTACATACACTCAAATTAAAGCATATCAATCAAACAAACTCAATCAACAACACTTACGAAAACAAGCATCGTGTGTATGAACTTCCCTTATTTCTGATAGATAATTACTCACCAACTAAATTTATGTACTCCTATGTTGAATGCGAACTTCAAAACCCTAACACTTGCCTCTATTACAGAACTCGAGTTCTGAAACCCACAGTTATCTGCAAAATTAGAGCGTCGATTATAACTCGAGTTTTGAAACCCAAAATAAGCTTAAATTGTGAGACGAATGAACCCTAAATCGATGACTTTTACAAAAACAATAGATCTAAAACACAGATTATAAGTAAACATACCTTGAGCCTAATCGAACCGTCAAATCTGTCTGCGAAACACCAAAATAAACGAATCGGGTCAATACTAAACATGTAAGAACCTTAGATCCATGTATATCTGTATCAATTACCAAATATCTCACCTTCAATGTAGCAATCTTCCCAGAAAACCCTATGCGTCGACTTCGATAATTCCAATGCAGATGATAAATCCTGAGATTAGGGTTTACGTTTGGACAGTAAAACTGAGAAATCGAGTTTCAGAGTGAGAAATCGAGTTTCAGAGTGAGAAAACGAGTTTCAGAGTGAGAAATCGAAAGGGATATAGAGTTTCATAGTGCTCAGGAACGGCTTGAACAAAGAGAGAAAGAGTGTGAAATCTGAGTTGTGCGTGTGGGAAATTTTTTTGGGAAAACCAATTTTCAATTGTTTTGGCTAAGTCACGCGGTGACTTTAAATTTTTAGTCCCGCTTAACAATTTCACAAGCGCCAAACACTAACAATTTCAATAATAAATTTATTTTTGTTATATAAATTGTTACACAAATACTAATAATTATATAACAAAAAACTATATAGCAAATGTTGTGAAACCCTAAACATTAGTTTGTAGGGTTTGTATGTTTGTAATAATTTTTGCAATGATTCTCCAATCATTGACAATCATTTTAATTTTCATTTGGTAAATTTTCAACATAACATAAATAGTTTATACCCTAAATGAACATAATCTATACCCTAAATACTAACTAAATAAAATCATTAATAAACACTTAATTCTTTCTTTTGGTTTTATCTTTAAATTTTATTTTATACATATAATTTGAAGACAAAATTTTATTATATATTCTATTGTTATTTTGCAAATTACAAAGAAATTATACCCTAAACCCTATACACTAAATCGTAAACCCTATACCCTATAGAATTAAAACCAAAAATTTTAAAATTATTATATTTATATTGCTAATAAATTTAGAAAACATTATATTTCAAACACTATACCCTAAACCCTTAACCCTATGTCATCATAAACTCTAAATAAAATACTTAACTCTAATTTTAATTATTTATGTAAAACATTATATACAAAAAATTATATCATATACCCTAAATCACTAAATAAAAACCAAACCCTTAACCCTATACACTAACTCAAACTGTATGGCATAAACCCTAAATCAAAGATTCACTAACTTTTCTTTTTAATTTTGAATTTGTAATAATTTGTAATAATTTTTAATTAAGAAATAGGAAAAAATATCTTACAAGTGAAAATTCTTATACCCTATATCAAACACTCATTGATCCATAACAAATTATTATATTCTTTTATTGTGTAAAATTAATTCTTGGTATCAATATATATTATGATACAATCCTTTAACATTTTCTTTAAGATATCCAATGAGTATACGTGTTATGTGTTAATTCATCTTACTCATGTAAGATTTTCTCCAATTGTGATGTTGCAGGTGATAATTTATCAAATTTAGTCAGTGCTCTCAGTAGTGCATTTCATTCGAGACCCTCCTTCTCCGTTTCTTTGCTTCCTTATTTTTGAATTGTGTTGTTCACAATGTATAAAACCAAAGTTGACAGAGGAGAACATAAGTTTGGTTTAGTATATTCTATCTGATGGTGTATTTTTAAGTATGAATTGGGTTCTTGTTTACAAGCGTTGTTGTGGTGTATATGAAGAAATGTTTAGCATTCGTAACCTTAGAATCAATGAGTCAATTCTTGAAGTTTTTTCCCTTGTCAGGTATTTACATAATTAACCTCGGAAAAACATGGGACATGCTGTATATGGCTGCTCGAGTTATCGTTGCTATTGAGAACCCACATGACATCATTGTTCAGTCAGCTAGGCCCTATGGTCAGAGAGCTGTCCTAAAGTTCGCTCAGTACACAGGAGCCAATGCAATTTCTGGAAGGCACACTCCTGGTACCTTCACCAATCAAATGCAAACCTCATTCAGTGAGACCAGGCTTCTGATTCTTACAGATCCCCGTACTGACCACCAGGTAAACTCTTTTCACAAAATCTGTACTGATACAACTGATGGTTATGTTATGTCTTTACTAGGATTAACATCTTGTTTGTGTTGCAGCCCATCAAGGAAGGTGCACAGAAGTGGGATGTCTTGGTAAGAGGAATTTTTTTTTTTGGAACTCTTTGCCTTCTCGCATATTGTCCAGTATAGTAGAGTTTTGATTATGTTGGCGACAAGAAGTTGTCAATTCATTTCCTACTGTTCATGTTGGCTGAGTGACTTGTTCATATGTTGTTCTGTACAGGTTGATATGTTCTTCTACAGGGAGCCCGAGGAGGCTAAGCCTGAGGATAAGTCTGCACCTCAGGCAGACTTTGGACTACCTGCTCCTGAATATGGAATGGTTGGTGGAGACCAGTGGACCTCTGCTGGTATCCCTGATGCTGCATGGCCAGGAAGTTCATACACCATCTGATTGAGAACTTGGAAATGAAGCAACCAAAACCAGTAAACAAAAATACATCTTTTGACACCAAAAGAAAACAATCAAATCAAAACCTCAACTTGATTCCACAGCATAAATATCAGAGAATTTGTTCTCAGTTTTTAAATTCTCCGAATTTCTAATTCCCAAACAAGTCGAAATCCCAAATTGAAACTAAAATCACAATTTCAAATACCTTTTTAACTGAAGCTTCACCGAGGTCTTCCTGCAAAAGAGCAAAATAATCGAGGGATTAATACCCTATGCATGTAAATTATAACCTTAATCTATACAAATAACGAAAACCCAAACACAATTTCACCTACAATGTCAAACACCAATTCGATTTACAACGATGAAGATGACGAGAAATCTAGGATCGAGATTGAGAGTGAAAGGAATCGAGACTAAGAGTAAGAGAGATTGACACTGAGAGTTAGAGAGATCGAGACTGAAAGTGAGAGGGGTCGAGAGTGAAAAGAAGAGAGAAGAAGAGAGAACACGAGATCGAGACTAGGATTTTCCTGCAAAAGAGCAAAAGGGGATTTTGAGAAGAAGAGAGAAGACGAGATCGAGACTATAAATTGTAATATTCACAAGAGAAAAAGGGGATTATAGCGGTTTACTGTAATATTCACAAGCGCCAAAGACTATAAATTTGGCCGCGTGATTTTTTTGTCCCGCTTAACACATTGATAGCGTTTAATACTAAGCAAACGCTATCTTAAAATGATGGGTTAGTAAATAATAGCATAAACATGCAAAACTCTATCTTGTTTTGCTATCAATAATCAAATTTCTTGTAGTGACTATAGCTGAAAATTGAGTTTGGTGGCAAAAGAGTTAGCCATTTTTTTCGTTTTTCCGCCATTGTCACAGTCGATCATGCAAAGCTCATTTGGGCAAATTTTCACTTTTCATAAAATGTAGTGTATTCTCTCTCAAAGATCATCACGAAACCCTTTTCCCCTTTTAATTTCAGTCCTCAAATCCTCTGTAATCAGTGTGTAGAAGTAGATCTGAAATGAAATTCAGCTCTGTTCCTGTCTGAGTTGGTGTCGTCTCCGCCGCTCTCATCCATCGTCGATATTTCAGCGCCGCTCTCGTCCATCGTCGGTATTTCAGGTGAAACCAAGCTACGATTTATGTAGTTATGAACCCTAGATTTAGTTCCTCATTCAAAGTGGCTTCGATTTCTCTGATTAATTTCAATTACCTCTCATTGTAGAAAGATTCCAACCCCTAGAGCTCTATTTGAGGATCTAACACAAAGATAAGCAAGTGAAAACTCAGGTTATACATTTTCGATTTATGGTTCTTATTCGTTTCAAATTTGAGTTATTTTTATTGGCATTATGAATGAGTAGATTCATGTTATTGCTTTGCAGGTTGGACATTGTTGCAACATTAGGAGTTTTCAAGGTTTATTTTTGGGGTGAAGACGACTTAAACTCTTAAAACCAATCTTCAAGAGCTTAAAGAGGTTATTCATCTTATCCAAATATAAGTTTTTTTCTTGGTTCAGTATGTCTTGTTTGTGTTTTTTATTGTTCCGACTTTTAAGTCTCTGATTGATTTAATAGATGAGTGTTTATTGCTGCAAATGTGATTGACGATGTGTTTGTTTGGTGTTTGAGATATCCTTATGGGTTTTTTTGTTTTCCTTATGGGTTAGAACATAAAAATGGTCGAAAAGTCATGGGTTCATCTTAACAGGTAAGTGAAAACTTGAAAACAATTGGGGGTTTAATTGGGGATTAATAGAGTTTAAGGTTTGTCATTGTTTTTTTTATTTCATCTGAATTTACCGAAGAGCTGATACTTGTTATCAGAGAGGTGCTTGGGACTTTGTGAGGTCTGTGGGTTCAGGTTCAGGAGAAAATGAGATGATCATTTGCCCATGCATTGACTGTCGCAACGTAGTTCGTCAATCAGCCAGTGTTGTTGTTGATCATCTTGTAATAAGGGGAATAGATTTGAGTTACAAGATGCAGGAGGATTGGCATCATCATGGAGAATTGATATCAGGGACTGAGTGCAGAAGCAATGAAAGAAAGTGGAAAGAAGAGATTATAGGGCTTTTTGAAGCGGCTGAGTTGCTAGATGAAGAGCTGGTTTGGCAGGATGACTTAAGTGAGGTTGATGAGGGTGAGGATAAGCAAGAAGATGATTTTCTTGCAAAGTTAGCTGATGCAGAAAGACCCCTATACCCAAGTTGTGAAAGCCACAACAAGCTCTCCGCCATTGTTTCACTCTTTAGACTAAAGACACATAGTGGTTGGTCTAACAGAAGCTTCGATCTTCTGCTTCAGACATTGTCACAAATGCTACCAAAGGATAATGTCTTGCACACATCCTTGTACGAGGTGAAGAGGTTTCTGAGATCATTTGATATGGGTTATGAGAAGATAGATGCTTGTGTGAACGACAGGTGTCTATTCATAAAGCAGTTTCAGAAGCTAGATAGTTGTCCAAAATGCAACGCTTCAAGCTGGGAGATTAACATGCGCACTGGTGATGTCAAGAAAGGTATTCCACATAAAGTTCTTAGGTATTTTCCTATAATTCTACGTCTGAAGAGGATGTTCAGGTCAGAGGAGATGGCCAAGGACTTAAGGTGGCATTTTACTAATAAGAGTAGCGATGGAAAAAGCTGACATCCGGTAGATTATGTGACGTGGGATCAAATGAATGACAAATACCCGTCATTTGCAGCTGGAGAAAGGAACATTAGGCTTAGACTCTCCACTGATGGTTTTAATCCTTTTAATATGAAGAATGTTAATTACAGTGCCTGTCCTGTTTCGCTTGTCAATTACAACATGTCACCTGACAAGTGTATGAAGGAGGAGAACATCATGTTGTTATTGTTAATTCCTGGTCCAACCCAACCTGGAAACAATATAGATGTGTACTTAGAACCACTTATAGAGGATCTAAACCATCTGTGGGAGAAAGGAGAATTAATGTATGACTCTTACAGTCACACTACTTTCATGTTAAGAGCAATGCTTCTCTAGACCATTCAGGATTTTCCTACGTATGGAAATCTTGCAGACTGTAAAGTAAAGGGGACAATGGGTTGTCCTGTGTGTGGGAAACACACACACAGTATGTGGTTGAGTAATTACAGAAAGCACGTATATATGTCCCATCGGAAAGGTCTTCCTCCCACACATGCTTATAGAGGAAAGAAAGCATGGTTTGATGGTAAAGCTGAGCATGGGAGAAAAGGTAGGATTCTCAGCGGTCATAACATACACCAATTACTCAAAAATTACAAGAATGATTTCGGAAAGGTGAAAGTATCTGGAAGGAAGAGGAAGAAGAAAGATTGTGTTGGATCAGACTCCAATACTGATGATGAATCATGTGAATCAGAGGAAGAGGAAGAACCAGTAGATGAGGAGGAGCTATCTAGATGGAAGAAGCGGTCAATCGTTTTCAATTTGCCTTATTGGGAGGTATGTTTCTAATTATATTTTACATCTATCTTTTCATAATGGATGTATTTTAGCTTTCTTTAACATTCTTTCCTCTTATCTGTGTTTTTATTGTCAAGGAGCTTCCGGTTAGACATAATTTAGACGTGATGCACGTGGAGAGAAATGTTGCTGCAAGCCTTGTAGCTACACTGTTGCATTGTGGAAAATGAAAAGATGGTCTTAACGCTCGAAAAGATCTGGAACTACTTGGCATTAGGAAGGATTTACATCCTCAACCCCGTGGAAAAAGAACATACCTTCCTGCAGCTCCTTGGTCTTTGTCAAGCATAGAGAAGAAAATATTCTGTAAATGTCTATTGGACTTCAGAGGTCCGGATGGCTACTGCTCAAATATATCCAGGTGCGTGAAGATAGAAGAATGTAATGTTCAAGGAATGAAATCACATGATTACAATGTCTTGATGCAGCAGCTTCTTCTTGTTGCGATTAGAGGTATCACCTGAATTCTTTTAACTTTGTATGGTATACCATTAGATGTCCTTTTTTTACATCCAATGCTTTATTTCACTGCAGGTGTATTACCTACAGTTGTTAGGATAGCTATTGGACGCCTATGTGCATTATTTAATCATCTGTGTCAGCGAGTTATTGATAGAGAGACAATTTTAGTAATGGAAACTGAAATTGTGGAGACTCTCTGCATGTTTGAGAGGTTCTTTCCTCCAAGTGTTTTTCATATAATGGTACATTTGACAGTTCATCTAGGCAGGGAAGCTCGGTTATGTGGACTAGTCCATTTCCATTGGATGTACCCATTTGAGAGGTACAACTTATAACTTTTTAGTTTATATCTTACACACTCAATAATCTTGCTGTTAATCTTCAATGATCTATATCTGCAGGTACATGAAAGTTCTGAAAGACTTTGTAAGAAACCCTGCAAGACCAGAGGGTTGTATTGCTGAAGCGTATCTCGCCGAGGAATGCATGCGCTTATGCAGTCAGTTCTTGAAAAACTCAACAACCGTTGAGGAGAAACCTGAAAGAAATGTGCTTACAACCGAATGGCGTAAATTTGTGAGAGAGAAGACTAGTAACGCCTTTAAGGTATTAACTTATCTGTCTTTGTTTATTGTCATATGGAATAGCAACATTTAAGTTTTTCACTCTTGTCTAGGTTGTTAGTGATTCATACAAGGAAAGAAGAAGGAAGTAGATACCTCACACTTGCGGGCGTAAAGGAATGGTCAGAGTGAGAGAAGATTTGGAAAAGACTAGCCCAGAACCATCTAGGGTGACGAGGCTAAGAGTTTGGGTCAAGTCTCGTACTAGAAAGAATGGTACCCCTATAAACGATACTGCAGCAGAAATGATTGTAAGTTCTGTTCATTCTATGCAAAGAATCTGTAAGTTGGTTGTGATGGTTGGTGGTTCTTATGAATTTGGAATTGTGTTTCCAGAGACAGGCATCATATGTAGACATGGACGGTACTCAGGATTCAACAACAACGAATCCAAAGGAAGATATGCTAACCCAGATTTTGGGACCTGATAATCCTTTGAGATTGAGGGCAATGGGTAGAGGCATGAACTTGACAAACTTTTCTTGTTTCCAAGTCAAGAACGACTGTATGGCTGCAATGGAAGAAAAGCAATTTCAATTGCAGAAACAGGTTGAGAGTTTAAAGCAAGTTCTTCCCAAAATTAATAACCGGGTTAGCATATTCTCTTCACATTGGTCTACTGATTATTACTTACTCAGTTTTATCAAGATAATGATATATGGCAATTGCTTCTCATATGACAGAACACTCAGACTGATGTTGGTGAAAACTCGATTCATAGGGTTTGCATTGACATCCTATACATGTACGTAGACTTTTATTTATGAGCTGATTTCTCATTATTTATTTTCCATATTAGAGTGTAAACACCAGATCACTTCCCAAGTGTTATTTGGTTGACTGGGGCTGTGCTGAGGAGAATGTTGCTGAGGGCCGTGTTGTGTCTTTGATCCTGATGAGTTGGTGAATGGAATTCCAATAGGCCCTGACCATGTGAAGGTTTTCATTGAATCTGCTATCAAACCAGATGCATTTCTATGGAGGACTGCAGCTGAGATGTTTACTATTGAGGATGCACTTGGCGAAATGGTTGAATGGCAAGCCGAGTACTGCATTATTCAAACTGCAGGTTTCATGTCAGAGGACATTGCACCTAGGGTTAAGTTTCTTAACTTTGGTTATGTATGGTTGCTCTTCATCTTTAGCTGAGTCTTTGTTATTGTTAATTCTCTTCTCTGTTTTTTGAAATTTGATCTGCAGAGCCCTATCACAGGTTCAAAGAACATATGCAAGCTCAGGGATTATATCATGAATGATGAAATGGTCGTTGTAGGCCGATGGCAGACTCGACAACCTAAAGCGTTGGTGAATGGACTACCTCTTGGTCCAAATGCAATTAAAGTCTATGTTGATGAGGTAGTCAAACCAATTGCATTTATATGGAGGCCTACTGCTAACATGAAAACTGTGGAGCATTCTTTGAAAAATTTTGTAGCATGGCCTGCAAATAGAGTTGTCATTGAGACAACAACTCCAACCTCTCCTGAACTACAACCTTCAAGTTCTAATGCAGTAAGTCCAGATTCTCAGATTGAGAAATCTCCAAGAACTCCTACAGCACCTCTAAAGAAACCTCCATCCAGTTTGAAAGCTTCTACGAATTAGAAGTCTCCATTAGCTCCAGCATCACCTATTCGCAGATCTACGGTACATTCCTTTATCGTGTAACAAATGTTAGCTGGACTTTATATTTGATTGGTTGTAGTTTGCTGCTTGAATTTTGTTTATGTTTGTTGCTTGAATTTTGTTTATGTTTGTTGCTGGTTGGTCATGTAGCGTACCAAATTCAAGGAAAATCAAAAATGCAAGCTCATGGATCTGTCCGGAAAAAAGGTTGTTGTTGCTGAGGGACGTTGGTCAACAAATAATCCTGAGCATCGTGTCCACTTTGTACCTTTGGGCCCCTGGTGCATGTCGAGTCTTGGTGGATGTTGTGAAGGTTAAAGATGCTGCAGTATGGAGAGCTAAAGATGAGATCGAGTATATGGAAAATGCACTTGGAAGCTCTATTACATGGCCTGAGGATAAAGTGGTTATGGTAAGCTTTTTCACCATTTGGTCTTTCTTTGGTCAAACTAATCCAAGCTAACTTTTGTTTTCAGTTCTGAAGTCAAAACCAAAAGGACCTCGCAATTTACTTCTTTTAAGAGATAAATAAAGACTTTGTGTTTCAGTACTTGATCTTTTAAAGACATGCTATTGTGTTTTGTTTAAGACTTGGTTTTATTTGTGCAAATTTTGTATGGTTTGGATGTTTAATGGAAAAAGTTTTATTATGTGTGTATGACTTGGTTTTAATATGTGTGTATGACTTGTTTTTAGGTGAAAACTATACTTTGTATGTATCTTTTGGGGTGAATTTAGTAGATAGCCTTCAATACTTGCAAAATTAGTTAAATAGCACTAAATACTAACGAAATCGCGTTTATAGATAACTATGTTATACAACTAGATACCGGAGATAACTTAGATATCTGACAAACTAAACCATAAACCCTAAACCCCAAACCCCAAAAGGCTAAACCCTAAACCTTAAAAGTTTAAACCCTAAACCCTAAACCCTAAAAGCTAAACCCTAACCCCTAAAAACTAAATCCTAAACGCAAATTCATAAACCCTAACCCCTAATCATAAACTCTAAACCCTGAACCTTTAAATCATGAACCCTGAAACAATAAATCATAACCCTAAACCAAAAAAACCTAACCATAAAATCCTAAACCATAAACTTGAACATTGAACTCTAACCTCATATTAATATATAGAGAAGTTATATATTAATTACTGATATTCGGATAACAATTTTAACTAAAACATATGCAGATATCTATATACGAATAACAATGTTATCATCCAGACAAGTAGATAGGAGGGGCTTGTGAACAGTTCATAACAATAGTGTGTAAACTTAAAAACTAATTTTCATAGTATTGGAGGCTATCTAGTGGTATTACTCTATCTTTTGTCACATAGAGTTTAGAAACAAAGCTAAAACCAAGCCAAAGCCATGCCAAATCCTTGTCAAAGCCATGCCAAAACATGTTCGATTAAGCGGGAAACCAAAATATCAGATTTGGAGCCAAACATTTTGTCCATTGTTTGATTTTTTTTTTTAATACACACAGATAAATTATGCGTTATCTCTATCTCGGCATTCCAAAGGACTCATCTTCATTTTCTAGGGTTTAGTTTAGAGAAATCCTCTTATTTTATCGCAAACTCTTAAACTCTCAATCTTTGTCGCCACCACAAATCCATCTCCGGCGATATTCTTACCCTCGATTTCCCACCGACGATCTCTCCGTATCCTCGATTTCCATCCGTCTCTCCGTCGACTCGATTTGCATCCGTCTCTCCGTCTCCTCGATTTACCTCTGCGTCTCCGTCCCCTCGATTTACCTCTACATCTCCGTCGCACTCGTCCACTTGACACATTGAAGAAGAACCCATGAAAGGTAATCGAGCCCTAAACCCTAGGTTTTACACATATCTCTCAAAGTTATTAGATTTATCTAATTACGAACTTCTCATTGTAGGAAGCTTCGAAGCCGTAGAGATCTTTGTGGCGACCTAAGACGAAGATAAGCAGGAGATTCAATATTCGTTGCCAGATTCAGGTAATCCTTTTTGATTTATTATTCTTACTCGTTTGTGATCTATGTAATTGGGCATTATAAATCCAGACATGCATCTTATTGCTGTGAAGGTTAGATCTAGAACTCACAGTGTCAGGCTTTTCACACTAGGTCTCGTCATTCTCACAAGGTATTTGTATTATCTCTCAGCAATTTCACATCTAAATTTTTCACCACTTTTCATGTATGTCTGGTGAATTTCTTTGATTTGTTTCTGTTCAAATTTGTGTCATTTCATGGATTTGTCTGAGTTGTTTAATCGGAAATATGACTTGTTAAAGTTCACAACTTCAGAAATACTAACTTGTGTTCACTTTGCTAATGTAGAAACTATAGTTACGATGGAAGCAAGGAAAGGAATCTTATGAAGACTCCCAGCATTCGGAGAGAAACCACAAGTCTGCCAACAGCCAGAAGAAGAAGCTAATGACGATCAAGGAAGTGACAGTGACGTGGAGGAGATCACAATAGAAGAATATAGACTCGGTAAGGGCTACCTGATACGCAGAGAGGATGACGAAGAAGACATCGATCCGATGTACCGGAGAGCTTTGCGAAACCTCTGTAACAATGCCCGATCCACTCCAATGAAAAGGTCAAAACAAGAACAAGGACAGTCCTCACGAGGCGAAGCTCGTCGTAGAGACTATAGACATGGTATTGATGCTGTTGTAAATACTAGTGTTTTGCTTTTGTCTATGTTTGATGGTTACATGGTATGTTTAAGATTACATGTTTGGTATGTTATGACTTTGTTGTTTTAGAATTTTAATGGAAAATCTAGTTATATTTTATGATATAATTGTCTTTAATTAGTGTTAATTATATTAATTAGGTAATATCATCTCAATATATAGCAATACAATTATAGCACGATACAAATATTCGGTTGCATTTTATATTTGTCATCATAAATAGTGTTACAGCACGAGAAAAATGCCATGAAACAATAATCAATGGCATTTTTAATCTCCTACTATATATTATTTTACAGCACGACAAAAACGCCATTAATAAATAATCAATGGCGTTTTAAAATTGTCACTATAAAACAAATTACAGCATTAAGAATATGATACAAAAAATCAAAGAATAGCACGAATATGAGGCTAGGAAATTAATTTCTATAGCTTTTGATTTGCGCTATCATAGGTCAGACTAACGTAACATTTAAAAAAATACTATGATAGGAGGGGGGGGGGTCTATTGTAGCTGCGGCGAACCTAGCGTTTTAAAATACGCTACCAAAGGCTACGGTAGCATTTTTTCGCGCTACCAACGTGCCTATTTATTGTAGTGTAAGAGATTACTCAGACATAGAATCAGAGAAACCACAAAGAGATGAAGAACAAATCATAATCCAATAGAAAATAATAAACAAGGGTTCAAAAATCTTCTCAAAAGCCTGTAGAGTCAGAGATTCGTCTCCCCAAAGTCTCCTAAATAAAGACTCCAAAAGCCTCAATAAAAAATAAAGCTTAACCTAAAACGTGGCTAAAAATAGGTATAAATAGGTCTCCACTCGTTCGGGGTCGAAATTGGGTGGATATGGGCCAAAACAGGAAAAGTCGAATTTCCTTTTTGCCTACGGGACTGAATCGGTCGATCCATGTTTCTTGAATCGGTCGATTTGATGCCCGCGGATGGGTCATCTCTGCGCATGCTCCTTCTACTCGCCAGGCTGGATCGTCTTCACGAAAATTATCATAACTTTTGATCGCACAGTTAGAATGACCTCAAACCACTTCCAAATAAAAGCTAATCCATTTCTATATCTTGTATTAAAATTGGAGCTCGATCCATATGTTCTTCAACGAATGTCAAACTTCTGTCGTCCTTCAACGAATGTCAAACTTCTATCGTCTCTGCATGATTCTGCATCTCCATATGTTCAGTTGCACCCAAAACGGCTCATTCTCTCCCAAAATGACATAAAACCTGAAAAGATTCTATAAAGGACTAAATGACTCTAAAAACAAACTTTGACTCGATAAAAGACACAAAACAAATGTTAGAAACCGGTAAAAACACGGTTTATCAACTCCCCCAGACTTAGTCTTTTGCTTGCCCTCAAGCAAACATAAAACCAAGCAAGAAGAAGAGGTTTGAAAACGCGGGGACTCACCTTCTTTATAGAACACTGCAATGACCATCCAACTTAGTAATCCACATGTTAGAAAACCAGCTGAAGATCGAACCACAATGTACTTCTATGCAAGCATCACAACCTCCCAGATTCAACTCATTATCGAACATAATAATCCAAAAGCCATCATCGATGGGTCTCACCGATAGGTCATAGTGCCGGAAACCTTCTAGACTCTTTCCCTTTCGATATCACGACATGACAATCTTTACACCTTCTGGTATTTGGGCACTCGCGACCAGGAGGGGTTTTGCCGCGGTCAGAGGAGCTTTGCCCGTGGCCAACATGTTTTTTGCCGCAGTCAGAGACCACGCACCCCCGGCCAGCCCATGTGTGACCAAATCGAACTCATTTCATTCCCGAGGCTAATACCGTATTTTCAACTAAAACCCTAAACGTCCCCAAAGTAGTGAAGACTAAATACATGTTTTAGGTCTCTTAGACAGGATCTCTTTCACGCTTTTAGACATAGACGAATTTATTAGCCACTTTTACTTTTATTCGTCGATATGGAGCAAGGATTCTCGACACGTGTTATTCGATAGAGAAGCCTTTCTTCATCTCTTTCTCTTACTGTTTTTCTTTTATTTAATATGATGTTAAGCTCAGCTATGGCTGAGTAGTTCTCTTTTTGGGTATAGGGTTCTCAAGGGGCTCTCATGGTTCGATTCATAATTAGGTTTTTAGGTTAGGATGTCGATTAGAGTTCTTCGTTCTATCCTTTTTTATTAATGCATGTTTGCTTGATTGATCACCTTACAACTGAACTTTGGTATTTTTAGAGCTACGAAAGTATTGGATCTATATGGTTGACCTTGGGTAGACGAGCAAAATCGTTACAAGATACGAAAGTATACTTGTAGAGGGATTGTGAGCGTTAACGAACTTGTTTGTGTCATTATAATTTTCTGCGCGGCGGAGACTAAAGATACCGGTCGAGAATATAAATTATAGGTGTGTAGGATGTACGAGAGTAGGCTACACACACTGTCGTGTTCCAATTTTAAGAACCAAAAGATGACAAAAGTCGCATTAAAAGTCCTAGCAAATTTCTTATGATAATCTACCGTGATCCTTAGAGAGTTTCTGTTTGCCCAGCGCTTCGCTTATTTGTTTACAACCTCGTTTTAATTACACGCTTTGCTTACTAGCTTTCTTCATTTTCTCACTTAATTTAGTTTAAATTCCTATGTACAAAACCGTGACACACAAAACCCCTTTTAATAGATTAAGTCTAGACACAACTTAGAAATCGATAGAAATCTACGGCACTCAAATCTATGTGGATTCGATCCCTTAAATACTACTACGTTTTCTGTGCACTTGCAGCTTTTCTTAAGGGTAAAACTTGTCAAGTCAACCCCGTACACACATTAAATACTACTGCGTTTGCTGTGCTTGTTTGATTTCTCGTTCTAATTTTTGTTCTAGACAACTTTGATTTTCAAGCTTTTTGTTGATCTTCTATAATTTTCCTTTATCTTTGTCATTTTCTCTTAGGTTCATGAACACTAGGAAACTCCTAGAGAAACCGTACCGCAACTAGACGATATCAACAGACACGAGAGAGAACTCCGAAAACTCAAAAGAACGCTAAGGATGGCCGAAAACGACCGTCCAAAAAAATCAACTAAACCGTGATCAACATGATCACGAGAATAACAATGATGTTTCGGATCACGAAGATGACCGAGAGGCTGTCCATGGTGCAAATTACCAGCCACTACTCGATCCCAAAGAAAACAAAAACCGAAATGCTGAAAATCCGAGATGACAACTTCTCGTTGATCGGGATGCCCGAGGAACAATGCTCAAGTCAATCCATCGATTCCTCCAAATGGAGAGAAAGCCACCCATCCTGTTTTATCCGCTAATCCTCCGAGGAGACAAGCACGTAATACTTCCAAACCGAGCTGATATACAACTTCATTTACTTCATAGAAATGAGTAATCCAAACCGAGCTGATATACAACTTCATTTACTTCATAGAAACGACTAAGTGATCAAGCCTCAAATTATTTTGTTGAAGTTGCTACCGAGCATCTGATGGAGCACATCGAGTTGTTCGTAGAGATATACGGAACGACGAGAACAAACCAAGTTCCCGCTGATTACTTAAAGTGTAAGTTTTTCCCTTTTTCTTTAGCCGATAAAGCTCACCGTTGGATGAAATCTTTTTCCGCAGGATCTATCACTAGTTGGCAAGAGTGTGAATCTGCCTTTCTAAGTCATTTCTACACCAAGTCGATATCTAACTCATTGAGGAACAAAATCGAAAGTTTTCATCAAAAATCGGTCGAGTCTTTCCATGAAGCATGGGAACGTTTCAAGGAGTATGAGAGAGATTGCCCTCATCACGGTTTCTCCGGTCTGAATTTGCTGAACACTTTCTACCAAGGATTATTACTAAAATATCAAATTTCTCTCGACTCGGCCAGCAATGAAAATTTATCCACAAACACCATCAACCAAGGAAGAGCCCTCATCGAAAATCTTGCTATGTCTAATAGCAACAACTGTCTCGACTACGATAGATCAACTAGATCTAACATGTCCAAAGCTAAGGAGATAGCTGAGCTAAAGAACATGTCAAGAATCTCTTTTGACCCATGTCAAGAATTCGGATATGCAAATTTTCCAAACAGAAGAAATCTTTGAAGAGACCGAACGGAACTTTACCCTGAAGAGTGGAAGACAACCCCGAGAGATTTTGCAACGTGATTTTCACCACACCCGAAAAGGAAGTCAATAATAAGACAAAGCCTAGAGAAGCTTCAAAATTATTCCCACTATATGGATGAGCTAATACTGAATCCAAGACGGTCCAAGAACCGCCATTTGAGGTACCAAAATAAATCTCGTTACAAAGGCTAAGAAAAGTCGATGATCCGATACATTTTTTTTCCCTTGTTCGATTTCGGCAATAAGTTTTGCAGATTGTTTATGAGATTCCGGAGCCAACGTCAACATCATGTCAAAGATATTTGTCTAGAAGCGTGGTATAAAAACTCTCACACCATCTACCGTTAGCGTAATCTTTGGAGATTCATCCCAAAAGAAGCCCGAGGGAGTGATCTGCGATCTTCAACTACTCATTTGAAACAAGATTGTTCCTGCTGATTTTCAAGTCCTCGAGAAGGATCAAGACACCGATAGACCATTGATTTTTGGTCGACCGTTCTAAGCTATCGTTGGCGCCATCATTGATCACGCCAACCGTTTTGTTGTTTTTTTTTAATGTGGATCGAAGGAAGTTCTATCCAACTGTCCCGGACGGAATTCCCATTCCAAGACACTATAAGAAAACATACGTTTTCCGACGGTAGTTTCCATCGGAAATGGCCTTTTCTTTATCTGTCAGTTCTAGCTCGTCGGAAATCCGTCGGAAACTGGTCTGAATATTTCCGACAGATTACCGACGGCCGTATTTTTGACGGCTTTCAGACGGATGTATTTCTGTCGAAAATCAGTAGGAAATTTTCCGACGGATGTATTTCGGTCGGTAATCCATGGGAAATTTTCGGACTGATTTCCGACAAACGATTTCTGACGGAACTAAATAATTTGTTTTTTTAATTATTTAATAAATTATTTTTTTAAATATTAATTCATAAAATTTAAATATATTAAATAATAATCTAATTAATTAATGAAAATCAATTATAAATATAAAAATTTCTTAATTAATAAATTCATTAAACAAAAAAAATCATAAAACATAAAAATGCGTTCTTCATGATCTTTTTCATATCCGTGAGCTCTTCCCGGGTTGAGTTGTGTACTCCAACTCTTCGACTTTCGTGTCACGGTCTTTCATCGTCTGGATGAGCTTCTCGATTTCCTCCTTGTACTCCAAAGTATATCGAGGACCCGAAAAAGAAGATTCTTAGGCCGGATTCGGATTGCTCGAACTCCGGGACTTCAGTTACCGAGGTCGATCCGCTACGAGGCGTACCCCAAGAACGATTGTGTCCATGGGAGCCCAAACGGAGAGAGTCCTCGTTATTACTGCGGAAAAAACATAATAACGTTAGTACATTGAATTGTAAAATTCTAAAAATTTCAAAAAAAATCGATTTTTTTTCTAAAACTTCAGAAAATTCAAAAATATCCAAAAATTCAAAACAAATCATAAAAGTTTCTCAAATTTCAAAAACAAAAATCAAAAATTTCATAAACTTTCCAAATTACAAAAAAATTTCATAAAAAATTACAAAAATTCCTAAAATTTCAAAAATTTCAAATGTTCCATAAATTTCAAAACTTTCATAAAAATTCGAAAAACGTTTTTAATATATTTTTTATTGTATAAATTTCTGAAAACATTTTATAAAATAACCTATAAGCGTTTTTATAAAAATGAAAAATTTATAAAAACGTTTTTAATTAGTACAAAAGTAAAACCCTAACAAATTCTAAATACTAAAACGTTTTTAATTTTCTAATTAAATTTTTTTTACTAAAATAGTAATTTCTAATCTCATAAACCCTTACAAATTTCATTCCACCAAACAAATACACAACTCATTTCATTCTAAAAAAAAACTATCAAAGTTAACCACCTAAATCTAATAAACTTTAAAAACTATCAAAACTAACAAGATTTACAAAAAAAAATATAAACACTTACACATGATCCATGATTGATGATGAAGAATGAAGATTTAGAGAGATTGGAAGTGATAGCAACCAAAATCGTCCGATTTTAGAGAGAGAAGATGAAGAAAAACGGTAAGAGAGAAAAGGAGAAAGAAAGAAATGAAGGAGAAGACCGTTCGTGGATAATAAATCTATGGATTTTCGACGGCTATATCCGTCGGAAATCCGTCGTATTATTTAAAAAAATTGGTTTAGGCGGTCAATCTTCCCGCGGTCTTGAAAAAACAAAAATCAGTGGGAAACTTCTGACGGATTTCCGGCGGATATGGGAATATACCATGCATGTGTTTCTATTGGGCAGTCAACCGACACGTATTGAATGACCCATATCCGTCGGAAATCCGTCAGAAATTTCCCACGAATTTCCCACGGATTGTCGCGATGACAATAATCCGTCTGTAATTTCCCACTTATTGCTGAGATGACACTAATCCGTCTGAAATTTCCCACGGATTGCCGAGATGACACTAATCCGTCAGAAATCCGTCGGAAATTTTCCCACGGATTTAGGGTATATTTGGGGTTTAGGGTTACTTGATATGGTTTAACTATCCCTAATCTACATGTTTCATTCAAAAAAAATTATTGGTTCATCAATGTTAAAGACTTGAATTTGAGGTTTTGGAATTTAAAAATTTCAAGCTTAATTAAAAACAAATTTGGAGAGTAATTTTGATTAATTTAGATAAGTCTTGTCTAATTGGTGACTAATATTCGGTAATCTATTAGGTTTGCATAAGAATGAGCTTTAAAATTTATTTTTAGAAAGTTTTTATGTAAGAACGTCACAAATCCAAAATTAGTCATTAGCTTCTCGATTTGCTAGATTTACGTTTGATGTTGCTCGTTTGTAGATTGAATGTGTCTCGTGATACTCGATTTACTATCCCCGTGCATTGAAACCTTTCAATTACAACCATATTCATATTCTTGCAGAGATTTTTCTTTATTTTGTAGGAATATGGACCATTTGAAACTTCGCATAACGCGCTCTAAGAAGTGCGGATTCGTAGGATACTCATCCTGGAGATAAACCTCTAGGAGTCCCGCGGAGAGTCATGGTGGATCAGATACAACTAGTGTGAAGGACGACATTAATCTCACTGAATTCATGATGAGCCCAAGACGGCCTCGAGCTCGTGCTCGCCCGTGCACCATCCGCTTTCGATAGCTCCTCACACACACACGGACCAGAATACGCAGCCATGGAGAAGAAACTAGAGCAACAAGAGAGACGTTTCAAGAGTGTGATACGCTTTCTTGAAGAGAATCACCAGTTAGATGGTAACCTGTCCAATTCCGAGACATATCGCTCACGTGACGTTTATCCTCGCTCTTCATCACTCAAGAGCAGCCTCGCACATCACCACCACGGTTCAATCGATCTTCTTCCCTTTATCTTATTTTTTTTTAACTCTTTTCTTTATTTGCTATTTTATTTTTATTTTTATGTCTTTTCCATCATTTCACCAACTTTTTCACACTAGGGACAGGGTGATTTAAGTCTGGGGGAGGATGTTTATCCGTTGCTAATTTAGTTTCTTTGCTTTGAATCTTTTCATCTTATTTTTTGCTTTAATTTTAAAAATTTTCTGTAATCTTTTTTGATTTTTACTAAGTATTTTTCAGGAACATTGAAACAAAATCTATGATGATTTCGACCTATGTGCTTCTACCCAATCTCCTCGTGCCAGCTCTTTTGTTATTTAGTACTAGACTAGGCGGTAGCTAGGGTACTTGCAATGCGACATCCCCAAAGGATTTCAACCCATAGAGATTCTTTCTGACAGGATATACTAGCTCACTCTATTTGAACTTAATCGAAATTTCATTTTCTCATCATATGTTTTAGGCGAGACAACGAATCAGACATATAGGACATCTTTTCCTTTTTGCCATTATTTGTTTTCATAGATGGCCAGTTCATTTTTAGCTTCTGGTACCCTACCCCAAACCTTAACCATCATTTTCGAACCTCATGCATTCTTCTCTTGTTGTCTTATGTGCATATATGTGCAAAAATTCCGGAGAGGGAGGATCGACACAGTTTTCAGTCACTCGAGGAGACAGAAAACGAGATGGATTCGGTTAAGAAGGTATCAACAACTCAAGCTTATAATTTGCCTTGGAAATCCCTCATTATTGGTAATTTTCTTCCTCCCGTTCTAAAGGTGTTTCCCCTCTCAAAAAAAAATCGAAAGGAAAGGAAACAAAAGCCTAAAGATTTTATGGTAATCCATATTTTTATACCAAGGCAACCATGTTTCGTATGTGGGGAGTAAGAAGCCATTCGAATCGTTACCTGGAGAAAAATCTAAGTCTGGGGGAACGGTAGAAAATTTTCGAAGAAGGAGAAGTTCGCAACAACACTTATGCGAGTAGGAAGTGACTGGAAATTATGGACTTCAACTGCTCCATCCTCTCTTGACGTTTTGCGTAATATCTAGCATCCTCCGGTGGAACCCAAAATACTTTTAACCTCACCTCTAAAAAGCCCTTAATTTCTAGCCACGATTGTCTTGGTTAATACTTTTTGATGAAAATCATGCAACCCTTAATGAATGTTAAGAGCTAGTTGACTGAAAGTTAGAGTTTAAGTGTTTAGATTTTCGCATGATGGATAACGTGAACTAGCGTTGCAGTACTTCGGTGAGAATTTTCTAGACTAAGTCATGATTGATGCATTACGTTGGTCATGGTTTAGAAGGACCGTCGCTAAGATTTTTGTTAGTTCCTACGTTTTCAAAACTTTTTTCCGAGTTTAGATTTATGTTTTGTTTGAGGACAAACAAAGATCTAAGTCTGGGGGGAGTTGATAACACCGGTTTGGACAATTTTTATGGATCACTTTAATATTTTTTCAGGTGTTTTATCTCCGTTTCCAATGGTTTTCAAGTGATTTTCATGTTTTAGAGTTTTAAAATATATTTCAGGTAACTCGGGATAAAAGAGTGCATTTCGGAGCAAAAGTACGTTTTTGGATAAACTCGTACCGTCAGAAGTCTTGCAGTCAAAGAAGACATTCCCACCATCTGATCATCGCCAAATTTGGACACAACAAAGAAGACAACCAGCTTTCAAATGTAATTTCTTTGCAGACATTCCAATGGTTGGACCATCAAATATTCACGAAGCACCGAAGGCAGACGAAGCTGCCTTGAAGCAGAGCCACCGAGGGCAGAGAAGCTGCACCCGCTGCAAGGAGTGGTTTCTCCGCGGTCAGAGGAGCTCCCCCCACGGCCAACAGGTGTTTCGCCGCGGTCAGAGACCATGCACCCGCGGCCAGCCCCTGTGCGACCAAATCCACTTCGTTTCATTCTCGAGGCCAATTCTATCTTTTCAACTCAAACCCTAAACGTCCTTAAAGAAGTGAAGACTATAAATACATGGTTTAGGTCTCTTAGACGGGATCTCTTTCTTGCTTTTAGACAGAGACAAATTTCTTAGCCACTTTTACTTTTGTTCGTCGATTTCAAGCAAGGATTCTCGACTCGTGTTCTTCGATAGAGAAGCCTTTCTTCATCTATTTTCCTTACTCTTTTTCTTTTATTTCATATGATGTTTAGCTCAGCTATGGCTGAGTAGTTCGTTTGTTGGGTATAGGGTTCTCCAAGGGCTATAATGGTTCGATTCATCATTAGGTTTTTAGGTTAGGATATAGATTAGGGTTCTTCGTTATATCCTTTTTATTAATGCATGTTTCCTTGATTGATCACCTTGCAACTGAACTTAGGTATTTTTAGAGCTACAAAAGTACTGGATCTGTATGTTTGACCTAGGGTAGACGAGCAAAACCGTTACAACTTTTTTGTGTCATCCAAATTTTCTACGCTGCCGGAGACGAAATCTACCGGTCGAGTATATAAATTATAGGTGTATATGATGTATGAGAGTAGGCTACACACACTATCATGTTCCAAGTTTAAGAACCAAAAGACGACAAAAGTCGTGTTAAAAGTCCTAGCAAATTTCTTATGATAATCGACCGTGATCCTTAGAGAGTTACCGATTGCCCAACGCTTCGTTTATTTGTTTACAACCTCATTTTAATTACACACTTTGCTTACTTGCTTTTTTTATTTTCTCGATTAATTTAGTTTAAATTCCTAGGTACAAACCATGAAACACAAAACCCATTTTAATAGATTAAGTCTATACACAACTTAGAAATCGTTAGAAATTTACGGCCCTCAAATATCTGTGGATTCGATCCCTTAAATACTATTGCGTTTGCTGTGCACTTGCAGTTTTGCTTAAGGGTAAAACTTATCAAGTCAATCAGTTACACATAAGTTTTCTACATAAGTTTCATTTTTAATATTCAACATAAATCAAGAGCTCTTAACAAAGTGGCAAATCCTTTAAGTAGAAGGGCATCATTGCTAATTACATTAGCACATGAGGTTGTGGGCTTTAATTTTATAAAAGAGTTATATGAGAGTGATGTTAAATTCAAGGAATTTTGGGCCAAGTGCAATGTGAATCATCCTTCTGCAGATTTTTACATTCTAGATTGGTATTTGTTAATTTAAAGGACATCGGTTGTGCATTCCTTGGTCGTCGTTGAGGGAGAAGTTAATCCGTGATCTGCATGGTTGTGTTCTTATTGGGCATTTGGGTAGAGGCAAGACCATTGCTAGCTAAGAGAAGAGGTATTATTGGTCGCACTTAAGGAAAGATGATGGTACTATTGTCAAAATGTGTTATATTTGCCATGTTTCTAAAGGGAAATCTCAAAATATTGGTCTTTATATGCCTTAACCTGTTTCGGATAATATTTAGCAAGATTTAAAAATGGATTTTGTGATGGGATTGTCTCATACACGACGAGTTGTGGATTCTCACTACAAGAAAACTGTCTATTTCCAACGAAAATTTACGACCGTTTTAAATCGATGTAACTTTACATCGACATTATGACGACTTTACGACGAAATATGTGTTCGATGTAAAATCGTCGTAAATATGTGTCGTCGTAATATCGATGTAAATTTACGACTATTTTACGACGACATTACGACGACAACATAAATCGTCGTAGTGTCGTCATAAATTTACATCGTTATTACGACGAATATGTCTTCTGTATATTACGTTGATATTACGACGATTTGACGTCACATGTTCCCAGTTAGGTAGACCACGTTTTTTAATAGGTCCACCTTCTAAATTTACATCGTAAAATTCGTTGTAAATCCGTTGGAAAATCGTTGGTAATTCTGAAAACATTTCTATAAATACAACCTAACTTCAAACGAAAGAATAAAAAAAAACAAACAGAATAAATATATATATATATATATATATATATATATAAATGTCTATATACGAACTACGAAAATGGATGTATACGCAAAAGGATTCAGAGGGAGATTTGACGGAAGAATTCAAAGAAGGGCTTGAAATATTCATGTATCAGGCCGGAAATATGCAAACAACCCTGGAAAGTGGTAAGATGTTCTTTCCTTGTCGTAAATGCAAGAATACGAGATATATGTTTATTGAGACGGTGTGGAAGCATTTACTAAATAGAGGGTTTATGCCGCAATATTATGGTTGGTATCAACATGGAGAGGGTTTTGAAAGAACTCAAGCAACGGATAGTAGTAGTAATTATCAAGGTCAAGTAGAATCAAATTATCAAGGTAGTTATGATCATGGTCAACATCAATTTGATCAGGGTGCAGATCATGATAGGATGCATGCCATGGTTAATGATGCATTTCATGAAACAAATGCTGATAATAGTACTGTTGAGGAACCGGACGTAGATACGAAGCGATTTTATGATATGCTAGACGCTGCAAACCAGCCACTCTACGATGGATGTAGAGAAGGTCAGTCTAAATTGTCGTTAGCTGATAGGATGATGACAATTAAAACTGATCATAACTTAGCTGAGGTTTGCATGGATGATTGGGCTGCTCTTATTAAAGAGTATTTGCCAGAGGATAATTTGGCTGCCGAAACATACTATGAGATACAGAAGTTGGTGTTTAGTCTTGGGTTGCCTTCTGAGATGATAGATGTATGTGTTGACAATTGTATGCTTTTTTGGAAAGATGATGATAAGTTGCAGGAATGTCGATTTTGCCAAAAACCGAGATTTAGGCCCCAAACAACTGGGCGTACTAAGATACCATACCAACGGATGTGGTATCTTCCTATAACTGATAGGTTGAAACAATTGTATCAATCTGAAAGGACAGCTGCATCGATGAGGTGGCATGCAGAACATTCATAGAGAGAAGGAGAAGTGACTCACCCGTCAGATGCAAAAGCTTGGAAACACTTTAACACGGTACACCCTGATTTTGCTAACTCTAAGCGAAATGTGTATCTTGGTCTTTGCACTGATGGATTTAGTCCATTCGGTATGTCTGGTAGGCAATATTCTTTGTGGGCAGTTATCGTAACTCCTTATAACCTTCCCCCAGATATGTGCATGCAAAGGGAATTTCTTCCCCCAGATATTTTCCTGAATATTTTACTGGGTATTACAACGAAATTACGACGGATTCGTCATAAAATCGTTGTAAACTTACAACGATTTTACGACGAATCCGTCGTAATATCGTTGTAATACCCAAAATATTTAATTTACCGCGTGGGGGAAAATTTCGATACGTTGAATTTTCGGTTCAGTATTACGACGATTTTACGACTACAACAAAATCTATATATACGTGACCAGATTTTTCCTCCTCACAATCTCATAACACTCTCTCTCTCTAAAAATCTCTGCCCTCTCTCTAAAAAAAGGTAACATTTTTTTTGTATTTTTAAATTATATTATCGTTGTAAGGATTTTGAATTGTTAGTTAGGATTGTAATATTTATTAGTTAGGATTGGAATTATTAGTTAGGAATGGAATTATATTATACTAGAATTGAGTTATTTTTAAATATTTTTTAGATATGGCGCCACGTAAATCACACTATCGGCAGTTTCTCGAGACGAGACCGAGTGCTAATTCGCAACTCCCGTCATCTTCTGCGACACAGTCCGCTGTTCCGGATTCTTTTCCCGGACCAGCGCCGCCTCCGGAAGCAGATGCTCGACCGCCGTTGTTGTATGGGGGATTGACGGTCGAAGATATTTTGCAGTCGCCGGGGCATGATTCTTTAGACCGGTTAGATCCGCGACGGCTCTCGAATACTTTTTGGTACGTAACTACAATTGTTTTATTTCTAATTATCTTCGAATACTTTTTGGTACGTAACGGTCGAAGATAATTTGTTTTTTTTACTAATAATTTTTGTTTTATTTCTCAGGTTTAAGGAAGATAACAAAGTTGGACGGAGTGTGGCTGACAACATTAAAGCCTATTTCATGGAGCCTCACCACAATTGGTCTTCGGTTCCGGAAGACGTTGTCGAGACATGGTTTAAATGTTTCGCGGTAATTTTTTTTTATATTCATTATTATTTTGGTCAATTCTTTATCTTTAATATATCATTTCTAATTTTTTTTTGTATAGCAAAAATGGCATTGGGACGTTGCGATCAACGAGACGGTGAAGATGGAATTCAAAAAGAAGGGAAAATTGCGGCTCAACAATGCCGTCTCCGATTGGAAGAGGAAGTGGGAGGTTAAAGGCGATCATGTGAAGCCGCCATACATGTCTTCCGATGTTTGGAACGGCTTGACGGCATACTGGAGAGATCCGCATGCGCAGCAAGTGGCCGCTAAGTGTTCAGCTTCTCGAAACACTATGGGTCCAGACAGTCTTCCAGCGCTTATGCCTCATACATCGGGTCAAACATCTTTTGCGGGAAGACGCCTTCAAATGGTAATAATTTTTTTGGTTATAATTTTATTTATGTAATTTTATTTTGTTATTAATTTATATTACCCATCAACCGTTTGATTTCTTTTTGAATGTCTTTTTTGTTAGGCAAATGGAGGCGAACTTCCTCCAATGACCCGAGTTTTTTGCGGAAACTCACAAGAAGAAAGACGGATCTTTTGTAGATCCTCGAGCAGAGGCGATCTACAATGACGCGCATGCAAGGATCGACGAGCGTCAAACTCAGCTTTCTCAGCAGCTATCACCCGGCGGTAGTTCGGTCCAATCCACTGCGACTTTGATGGTTGCCCAGATGGACGAGATATACGCAGAGGTAATTTAACATTTTTTTTACAAAAGTTAACGTTTCTTTATACAATTTATTAAATTTTACGTTTCTTTTTTAAAGGTTGTCCCGAAGAAAAAGGGCAGAGTTTTAGGGATGGGATCGGTCGTAGATAGTGCCGCCGCGTCGTCCCGTCGTCAGCTTTTCGACGATCCGGTTATTTTGCGGACAGATTTAAACACCGCCAACTCCGAGATCAACACTTTGCGGGCGAAGCAGGTTGTATACGATGAGAATATCCAAGGATACGATAAAACAATCCAAGGATACAACACTCTCTACGATATTATTGCCCTGACTAACCCGACTTTGGCGGCTGCACTGAGGCAGCAGGAAGGATCGACATCGGGCCAGCCGACTGATCCGCTCGCGCAAGAACGAGCGAATATGGAGCAGAATGGATCAGACGACGAGCTTTTTGATAATTTACGTTTTCCAGCTGGACAATAGTTTGTATTAAGAATTTTATTTTGTATTTTAAATTTTATTTTATATTTTGAATTTATTTATAAAATTTTAATTTATAAATATAATTTTATTAATTTTTTTTTAATTTTATTTAATTTAATTAATTTATATAAAATTATATTTAATTTACGACAACTTTAAATCGAAAACTTTTCATCGATTATACATCGTTTAATAATTTACATCGATTTTACATTAATAATTTTACATCGATTTTACATCGTTCAATAATTTACGACGAATTTACATCGAATATTTTACATAGATTTACCAACGCATTTACAGATACCTATTACGACGAATTTACGACGTATTGTCAAAACAGAAATTGTATAATTCGATGTAAATTCGATGTAATGTTCATCCTATTACGACGAATTTACGACGGATTTTTGAAAAAAAATTTGTATAATCCGATGTAAAATCGATGTAATATTTCATCGTGATATCAATGTAAAATCGATGTAATGTATTCGTCGTAAAATCGATGTATATTTACATCGATTTTGCGACGAATAATATACGACGATTTTACGACGATTTATAGTGCTCCTTAATGTTACGACCAATTTACGACGATTTCCGATTAACGTCGATCATATTACGACGAATTGTTAATCGTCGCTAATCCGTCGTAAACCATGTTTTACGACCAATTTACGGCGATTAAGTTAGTTGTAAAATGGCAGTATTCTTGTAGTGTCTGTATTTGTTGTAACACCCGTAATCCATTAATTGGGTTTAATTTGACCTTTTAGAAGTTTGCGTGGGGGGGGGGGGCGTTAAATTGAATAAATCAATTTTACCGGCGGGTATAATTGATAATCTTAAAAGTTTTGGGGTCAACTTTCGGAAGGGGAGGAAGGGTGAGGACCGATATGTGTAATAAGAAAACTTGAATACACCTATGTATATATGTGTGTATGTATCGCCGTTTCCGAGCGTCATCGAACCCTAGCTGTCAAGGAGAAAGATATGCGCTGGTTTTCGGCGTGTAAGCAAGGAGAAGCTTCGAGCCCACGCCTCCCTCTTTCTCGGTAAGGCTCTTGCCCTTGCCGTTTTGGGTTTGGTCATAGGGTGGGTTCCGTGGGTTGGCAGCGTTGTGGTCGTGGTAGCTGTCCTAGGGCCAGTCGTGTGTTAGCGGGTCTTGTGGTGGTGTCGGAACGGTGTGGTAGTGCGGGACGCCGTGTGGTGTAGTCGGGCGAAGCGAAACAGAAGGGCTTGACGATCGGCGTTGCCATTGGGGTTCGGTGGATCGGAGCTTCCGTGTCGTCAGGGCGCGAGAGAATGGTTCGTGATCGGTGGTTGGATCATGGTGGTTCCGGTGGTGAGTTCCGGTGGTGGTGTAGTGAGCCGCTGAAGGGAAGAGGAAGACGCGTAACACGTGTAATGGGTTTAGAGTAATTGAAATTATGTTTTTGATTATTTTATATTTTTTATTTTTAGGTGGATTAATAGAAGGTTATTCATCCCGGGGAGTTCTAGAAAATAGCTGAATTTTCTCGTGAAACTTTATGTGCGGGAATAAGGTGAGTGCAGGACCATAGGAGTAATTAAATAATTTTGATAATTGATGTGATTTCGTGATTATAGGCCGTTTACGATCTCTGAGGGTCTAGATCGAGTGTTTCATGAGATGTTTGATTTATTCGGTATTTTCGTGATAATCTATATTAATTATCTTAATTATTTGTTAGCCTGTAGATGGGAGGATTATCTCACTAAGTATTTTTCGAAATACTTATGCATCTCTTATGTTTCAATTGATGCAGGACAAGAAAAGGTGTGACCGTGGGATCAGGGCGAGGAAGAGGGGGTGATCTAGTCTTGTCTTTTATTTGGTGATTTTATTTAATAATTTGTGATCTTGGTTATTCAGATTTTTAATCTTGAACCGGGAATAAAATTGTGAGGTTTAAGTATTATTATTTATGTGATTTTAGTAATTAATTGCAAAAAAAAAGGGTGCGGTTGTTTCAATTTGGTATTAGAACTGTCTATGTTAGTTAGTCAATTGTTGAGCTTGAAGTTCTAGATCATCCTCTTCGAGCCTTCAATGAGATTCCACGGTAAGACTCGTGTTTGTTTTACTATTGCTGTTGTCAATTAGTAACAAGTTGTTATTGCAGATGGTTGATTCTAATAACGTTGGGCAAGGTCTAAGAGGTCGTGGTGGTCGTGACGGCAGAGCAGGGCGTGGCGGCGGAGGTGGTAGAGGTGGCGGAGCAGCTGCGAATGTGACGCAGAGTGTCACGGTGGAGCAGGGGGCGTATGAGTACGCCGAGGGGGAAGGTCAGTCTGAGCCAGCGGCCATGCATGGTGCGATGCCGGTGCCGGGTGGTGCTCAGGCGGGTGCGGGGCCGAACACGATGGGGGCTGTTTTGGGCATGTTGGCCCAGCTCTTGGAGAGTTTACCTGGTGTGGTACCGGCTCCAGTTCCAGTGGCGCCACCGGGGGTTGCCGCGATGCCTGGTGTTGTTGCTCCGGGAGTTCCGGGAGTGGTTGCTGAGGCCGAGCCAGTGGTTCCGTCATACCTGAGGGTGATGGAGCATATGCAGAGGTTGGGCACCAAGTTTTTCAGTGGTGGTGCTCGACCGATTGAGTCTGATGAGTGGAGGTCCAGGTTGGAGAGGAACTTCCAGTCGATCAGATGCCCTGAGGAGTATAGGGTTGACTTGGCGGTGCATTATCTGGAGGGAGATGCACATGAGTGGTGGCAGGGTGTTGCTGCGAGGAGGGCGGGAGTAGTGTGGTCTTGGGACGAGTTCCGGAGGGAGTTCGATCTCAAGTATTTTCCGCAGGAGGCTCGGGACAAGTTACAGGGGGAGTTTCTGTACTTGTCACAGGGGAGTCGTTCGGTTCGGGAGTACGAGGCCGAGTTTAACCGGCTGAAGCGGTTTGCTGGACGGGGAGCAGATACCGAGTATGAGTTGATTTGTGCTTTCATGCGAGGTATGCGTATCGATCTCAGGAACCGATGCATAGTCCGCAAGTTCGAGTCGGTGTCCGAACTGGTGGAGTGTGGAGCGCAGCTTGAGGAGGGGATGAGGCAGGAGGCTAGTTTAAAGGCTGCAGTACCAGAGGTTCCGCGGCGGCCTCAAAGTCAGGGTGTGGCTCCGAGCAAGGGCGTTAAGTCTGGTCAGCAGCAGGGCCAGAAGAGGAAGTGGGAGGATACTTCCAAGGCAGCGGGTTCTGGACCACGTTGTTTCGGGTGTGGAGCCTATGGACATCGCGAGGCAGATTGTTCTCAAGGGGGACGGGTTAGCTTCCATTGCAAGGAACCCGGTCACATCAAGAAGGATTGTCCGAAGTTGGCTCAGACATTTTCGAGGATCGAGGCACCGCCTCCGAAGCGGGCCGCAGTAGCAGCAGACCGATTACTGGTTAGCTACCTTAATTATGTTCTTGTTTGATTGTTAATTTCAGTTACTCGCTCTGTAATTGGGGTTTCCTGTTTGCCATAAATCCTTTTCGTGCTTAGGGACCCTTAGTGTGGCTGGGGTAGAGTCACATGTGTTGTTTGACTCTGGAGCGTCCCACAGTTTTGCCACACCGGGTTGGGTGTCAGGGAGCGGTATCCAAGCGGGGTCTGGGGACCACTCGGGTGTTGTGAGAGTTGCTGGGGGTCGTTTGTTGAGGACTCAGGGCTGTGTGGAGAGTGTCGACATTCTTATCGCCGGAGAGCTGATGCCAGCGGATTTGATAGTGTGTCCAGCGGAACTCTACGACATCATTTTGGGTATGGACTGGCTGGAAAAGTTCAAGGCTCATTTGGATTGTCACCGGGGTCGTGTGGTTTTCGAGCATGCTAGCAGAAGACTGGTTTATCAGGGGGTGAGACCGGTGCCGGGAGGTATCGTCGTTTCTGCGGTTCACGCGGAGCGTTTGATCGAGTAGGGTTGTGAGGCCTATTTGGCTACCATTTCGATACCTGGTGAGGTTGGGGAGTCAGTGGTGCGAGATATCGAGGGTGTCTGGGAGTTCGAGGATGTGTTCCAGCAGTTGAGCGGGTTACCACCATCCAGGTCGGATCTTTTTTCCATTGAGTTAGAGCCGGGGACGACGCCGTTGTCTAAGGCTCCTTACAGGATGTCTCCAGCGGAGATGGCTGAGCTTAAGAAGCAGCTAGAGGAGTTGTTGGAAAAGGGTTTCATTAGACCCAACAGTTCTCCGTGGGGTGCACCGGTACTGTTCGTCAAGAAGAAGGATGGGAGTTTCCGGTTGTGCATTGATTATCGGGGGCTGAACCGGGTTACTGTGAAGAACAATTATCCATTACCGAGGATCGATGAGTTGCTAGATCAGTTGCAGGGTGCTTCGTGGTTCTCTAAGATCGATTTGGCGTCGGGTTATCATCAGATCCCGATAGCGGAGTCAGACATCAGGAAGACGGCTTTCAGGACGAGATACGAGCACTACGAGTTTGTGGTGATGCCATTTAGGTTGACGAATGCACCGGCTGCGTTTATGAGGTTGATGAACGGCGTGTTCCAGGAGTATCTGGATGAGTTCGTCATCATTTTCATCGACGACATTCTAGTGTATTCGAAGAGTCCTGAGGAGCACATGGTTCACCTGAGGAAAGTTCTGGAGAAGCTACGGGAGAACCAGTTGTTCGCTAAGCTGAGCAAGTGTAGTTTCTGGCAGCGGGAGATCGGATTTCTGGGGCACGCCGTATCTGATCGTGGTGTTTCAGTGGATCCGGAAAAGATTCGCTCGATTGAGGAATGGCCGAGACCGAAGAATGCCTCGGAGATTCGCAGTTTTCTGGGTCTGGTGGGTTATTACAGGAGGTTCGTCAAGGGGTTTGCTAGTATGGCACAGGCCATGACCAAGTTGACCGGGAAGGACGTTCCTTTTGTGTGGTCCGATCAGTGTGAGGAGAGCGTCGTGAAGCTCAAGGAGATGCTGGTAAGTACTCCGGTGTTGGCCTTGCCTAAGCAGGATGAGCCATATGTTGTGTTCACAGACGCGTCCAGGCTGGGGCTCGGTTGTGTATTGATGCAGCAGGGTAAGGTAATTGCATATGCTTCCAGGCAGTTGAGGAAACATGAATGCAATTATCCTACTCACGATCTTGAGATGGCTGCAGTGGTGTTTGCATTGAAGATCTGGAGGTCTTATCTGTATGGCGGTAAGGTTCAGGTGTTCACAGACCACAAAAGTCTGAAGTACATCTTTATCCAGCCCCAGCTGAATATGCGACAAAGGCGATGGATGGAGCTTGTTGCGGACTATGACCTGGAGATAGCTTACCATCCCGGTAAAGCGAATCTTGTAGCTGATGCTTTGAGCAGGAAGCGGGTTATTTCAGACACTAAGCGGGATACAGAGGCGTTGGTAGGCATGGTGAGTACCCTGAGACTGTGTGCTGTGTCTGAGGAGTCTGGGCCGTTGGGTTTAGAGGCGGTGGATCAGGAGGATATTCTGACTAGGGTGCGGCTGGCACAACAGTTGGATGCTGAATTAATGCAGTCTGCCAGGGCAGAGTGGTCTGAGTATGAGTTCTCCAGTAATGGAACTATTCTTTTGAGGGGCAGGGTGTGTGTACCGAAGGACGAAGTGCTGAGGCAGGAAATCCTGAGGGAAGCACATCAGAGCCGTTTCTCTATTCATCCAGGAGCTACCAAGATGTACCGAGACCTCAAACGGTATTACCAGTGGGTAGGGATGAAGAAGGATGTTGCTAGCTGGGTTGCGGGGTGTGATACCTGTCAGTTGGTGAAGGGTGAGCATCAGGTTCCGAGCGGGTTGTTGAGGAGTTTACCCATTCCGGAGTGGAAGTGGGACATGATCACCATGGATTTCGTGGTGGGTCTGCCGGTTTCGCGAACCAAGGACGCTATTTGGGTCATCGTCGATAGGTTGACCAAGTCTACGCACTTCTTGGCCATAAAGAAGACCGACGGTGCGGAAGTGTTGGCCAAGAGGTACGTCAGGGAGATTGTGAAGCTGCATGGGGTACCGGTGAGTATAGTGTCAGATCGAGATCTGAAGTTCTCCTTGTTGTTCTGGGGCGCTTTCCAAAAGGAGATTGGCACTAAGGTACACATGAGTACAACTTATCATCCCCAGACCGATGGGCAGTCGGAGAGGACTATCCAGACGTTGGAGGACCTGTTGAGGATGTGTGTGTTGGATTGGGGTGGACATTGGGCGGATCATCTGAATCTAGTGGAGTTTGCGTACAATAACAGCTACAAGGCTAATATCGGCATGGCACCATTTGAGGCGTTGTATGGTAGGCCTTGCAGGACCCCGTTGTGTTGGACGCAAGTGGGGGAGAGGAGCCTGTTGGGGGCTGACTTTGTGCAGGAGACGACTGAGAAGGTCCGAATTGTGAAGTTGAACATGAAGGAAGTTCAGGATCGTCAGAAAAGCTACGCAGATCGGCGTAGGAAGGAGCTGGAGTTCGCAGTTGGCAATTTGTCCTATCTGAAGATGGCCATCTTGAAGGGTCCGAACAGGTCCATTTCCGAGACTAAGTTGAGTCCGCGATATATGGGTCCCGTCAGGGTGCTGGAGCGGGTCGGACCGATGGCTTATCGGCTAGAGTTGTCGGAGTCTATGCAGGCATTTCACAAGGTGTTTCATGTGTCGATGCTGAAGAAATGTCTGTACAAGGATGATCAGGTGGTCACGGGGGTGCCATCAGATTTGACACCGAGCATGGTGGTGGAGGCGAGGCCTCTGAGAGTCCTAGATCGTCGGGTGAGAGTGATCAGGAGGAAGAAGGTTCCTGAGATGCAGGTGCTGTGGGACTGCAGTGGAGCCGAGGAGGTGACTTGGGAGCCGGAAGAGAAGTTGAAGCGCAAGTTTCCCAAGTGGTTCGGCAAACTGGAGGGTTAGCCGGGTGTTTTCCATATCGTTGTAACCATGGTGTTGGGGTGTTGGGAGTTATTGCGTTGTTGTACTCATTTATTTTATGGTGTTATAATTAATCGATGTACTTTGGAGCTTTTGATTATTCAATAAAAAGGTGTTTTCATTGAAAATGTTGAGTGGTGTGGTTACTAGGGGATTAGTAGACAGGTTGGCGGGCTACTAGTGGTAGTGGTCCGATAGCGGGAGTGCGGATACTAGGTGTTTAGTAGCCGCATAGGGCTGACGGTTCCGGATTGGTTTGGCACGGGGTGGTGGCCCCATATAGCGGCATCGGAGTGCACTGGTGAGTCACTGCCGAGTGTACCTGGCCGGCTGGGTTTCGATGTGATTCCTGATTGGTGAGACAGGTCACTAGAGAGATTGCCGTTGTCTAGCTCTCTATGCGTTAGACGGATCGATCCATGGTGTTGGGTCGTGAAGTCGTTATACTCCCGGGTGTTGGAGTGGTTGGCCAAACCAAGTAGGGAACTATGGCGCTATGGTGTTGAGCCGTGATACCGTTGTTGGTGGAGTTGGAAGAGCGGTCGTGCGACGCTGAGTTGGAATAGCGGTTGTCCTATGTTGTGGATGTTCGTTGGACGTTAGATTCGAGGACGAATCGATGTTAGTGGGGGAGAATTGTAACACCCGTAATCCATTAATTGGGTTTAATTTGACCTTTTAGATGTTTGGGGGGGGGGGGGTTAAATTGAATAAATCAATTTTACCGGCGGGTGTAATTGATAATCTTTAAAGTTTTGGGGTCAACTTTCGGAAGGGCAGGAAGGGTGAGGACCGATCGGTGTAATAAGAAAACTTTAATACACCTATGTATATATGTGTGTATGTATCGCCGTTTCCGAGCGTCATCGAACCCTAGCTGTCAAGGAGAAAGATTTGCGCTGGTTTTTGGCGTGGAAGCAAGGAGAAGCTTCGAGCCCACGCCTCCCTCTTTCTTTGTAAGGCTCTTCCCCTTGTCATTTTGGGTTTGGTCGTAGGGTGGGTTCCGTGGGTTGGCGGCGTTGTGGTCGCGGTAGCTGTCCTAGGGCCAGTCGTGTGTTAGCGGGTCTTGTGGTGGTGTCGGAACGGTGTGGTAGTGCGGGACGCCGTGTGGTGTAGTCGGGCGAAGCGAAACAGAAGGGCTTGACGATCGGCGTTGCCATTGGGGTTCGGTGGATCGGAGCTTCTGTGTCGTTAGGGCGCGAGAGAATGGTTCGTGATCGGTGGTTGGATCATGGTGGTTCCGGTGGTGAGCTCCGGTGGTGGTGTAGTGAGCCGGCGAAGGGAAGAGGAAGACGCGTAACGCGTGTAATGGGTTTAGAGTAATTGAAATTATGTTTTTGATTATTTTTTATTTTTTATTTTTAGGTGGATTAATAGAAGGTTATTCATCCCGGGGAGTTCTAGAAAATTGCTGAATTTTCTCGTGAAACTTTCTGTGCGGGAATAAGGTGAGTGCAGGACCATAGGCGTAATTAAATAATTTTGATAATTGATGTAATTTCGTGATTATAGGCCATTTACGATCTCTGAGGGTCTAGATCTAGTGTTTCATGAGATGTTTGATTTATTTGGTATTTTCGTGATAATCTATATTAATTATCTTAATTATTTGTTAGCCTGTAGATGGGAGGATTGTCTCACTAAGTATTTTTTGAAATACTTATGCATCTCTTATGTTTCAATTGATGCAGGACAAGAAAAGGTGTGACCGTGGGATCAGGGCGAGGAAGAGGGGGTGATCTAGTCTTGTCTTTTATTTGGTGATTTTATTTAATAATTTGTGATCTTGGTTATTCAGATTTTTAATCTTGAACCGGGAATAAAATTGTGAGGTTTAAGTATTATTATTTATGGGATTTTAGTAATTAATTGCAAAAAAAAAGGGGTGCGGTTGTTTCATTTGTGGTAGTTTACAAATTCCCCAAAATGACATACTTTATTGCATGCAAGAAGACTGATGATGCATCCAATATAGCCAAGTTGTTTTTCAAGAAAGTTGTGCACCTTCATGGAGTTCCTAAGTCGATTACTTCAGATAGAGACACCAAGTTTCTTAGTCATTTTTGGATTACTCTTTGGGGGATGTTTAAAACAACTCTGAATATGAGTTCTATAGCTCATCCACAAACTGATGGACAAGTTGAGGTAACAAACATAACATTGGGGAATATGATCCGGAGTGTTTGTGGGGATAAGCCAAAGTAGTGTTTTTAGCTTTGCCTCAAGTAGAATTTTCTTACAACATCGATGTGCATTCATCGACAGGGAAATCAATTTTTTCTCTGGTATATACTTATGTTCCTAAGCCTGTGGTTGATTTGGTTAAGTTGCCTAAGGCTCCTTGATTCAATACATTAGCTGAGACTAGGGTTGAAGAGATTTTAGCTGTTAAGGAAGTGTTCATCAAGGATTTCGCCAAGATTGCTAGACCCTTGACTTAGCTGCTATGCAAAGATGTGAAGTTTCACTTTGACAGTGATTGTCTATAAGCTTTTCACACGATCAAAGGAGCACTTGTCAGCGCACCAATTGTCAAACCACCAGACTAGGAACTGCCTTTCTAGGTGATGATTGATGCTATTGAATATGTAGTAGGAGATGTTTTGGGACAGCAAAAGGACAAGAAGCTTCATGTTATCGACCACGCTAGTATAACCCTCGCTGATGCGCAGCGCAAGTACGATACAACTGAGAAAGAACTTCTTGTCATTATGCTTGCTTTTGAGAAGTTCATGTCTTATCTTGTGGGGTCTAAGGTTATAGTGCATACTGATTATGGTGCTTGGCGGTATCTACTTAAGAAGAAAGATGCCAAACCTCGACTGTTTCAATGTATTCTTCTGCTGTAAGAATTTGAACTTGAGATCAAGGACAAGAAAGTGATCGGGAATGGTGTTGCATATCATATGTCTAGGCTGCGTGTGGAGGAAGAGGTTCCTTTTGATGACAACCTTCCTGAGGAGAACGTGTATTGGGAACAATGACCACTATGCACTTCCTCACGACACCAAGCTTTCTAAATTCCTTGGTTTTATGACATAGCGTACTACTTGGATGCAGGAAAAGAACCTGACAATTTTGTTGGGTACAACAAAAAGAAGTTCTAGAGAGACATCATACATTATTTTTGGGATGAGCCATACTTGTACAAGCAGTGCTCATATGGTGTTTTTAGGAGATGTGTTTCATAGGAGAAAGTTCCTAGTATTCTTTTCCATTGCCATGGTTCAAATTATGTTGGGCACTTTCCCACATTCAATACAATGTCTAAAGCTATACAAGCCGGTTTCTGGTGACCTACTATGTTTCGTGACACATATGCTTTCGTCTCTAAATCTGATTCAAGCCAGAGGCAAGGGAACATTAGCATGATGAATGAGATGCAATATAATTTCATTTTGGAGGTTGAAGTGTTCGATGTGTGTGGTATTGATTTCATGGGCCATTTTCCATCTTCTTATGGGAATTAATACATCCTCGTTGCAGTAGACGATATTTCATGGGTCTAAATGGGTTGAAGCACTGGCTAGCCCAAAAAATGATGCCAAGGTGATCTTAAAGATGTTAAAATTTGTGATCTTTCCAAGGTTTAGTGTGCCTAGAGTAGTGATGAGTGATGGTGGATCCCATTTCATCAATAAGATATTTGAGAACCTCTTGACCGTATGGAGTTGATGTGTTGCTAGACACTGCATGAGGTAAATTTGTGGTTCATGGTTAGCGCCTCAAGCCATATCTCGCCGACAGTGAAATCGTTGGAGGACACACAGTTCCTCTCAATGATCCACCTCAAGCCTAAACGGCATCCAAGTCAGCTAACGACTAAAAACAAGCGCTTGGTGGGAGGCAACCCACTGGTAAGTGTACATACTTAGTTTTTCCCTTTTGTTTTTAACTTTTGGTTTCGGTTTTAAGTGTTTCAGAAAAAGAAAAACAAAAAAACATTTCTTGAAACGTGAAGTTCAGACTTATCGATCCTCTTCAAGAACAATCAATCAAAACGCTGAAGCTCAGCCAGAAGGGAAATCGATCGATCGGTGTACAACATGATCAGTCGATCCACGAGAAGAGGTCCGGGAAGGAAGCAAAACAACTGAAAGGTCTTACCCTCAATCGATCGATCGAAATCTTCACGATCGAACATAAGAGAAAAGGATTGATAAGGATCGATCGAAATGTGGACCGATCGATCCAGGGCCTAGGTAAGTTTCTTGATCTTTTTCAATATTTTTTTTCTTTGAGTTTGTTTACACTTTCTCTCTGGTTTATTTTTACACTGAGGCGGTGTGAGATGAGTCTGGGGAAGGGTACTTATCATTTACTAATGACGTTTTCTTTCTTCTACTTTCGCTTGAGTCATTTTGATGATTTTCTTGAGTCATTTTATGTTTTATCGAGTCAAAACTTTGTAGTGAATGAAGAACAAATCTTATGATGACATCGCAACATTTTATGATGATGTGTAACCACTTAGGTGCTTTTGATTACTGAACTACTCACCATTTTTCGCAGAGCTTGATCGGAATGGACAATACCTGGAAACCCAGTGACCATATTCTAGGAAATTTTGTTGGATCGAAAGTTAACTCTATTTAACTTGGAAGCCAATTTGAATTCAATTTTCTTACCAAATGTTCAATATTGGGAAATGAATCAAGACATTCAAAATTTTCTTTACATCCTTTGCCACTCTTTGCTAATAATGAATAGGTAGACTCACCTTTAGTTTGGTACCACACCCTCACCTCACCTTCTTTCTATCTCCATGCATTTGAACCTTCATTGTCATATGTGCATGCATGTGTAAAAACGTTAGAGAGAAAAGGGACTACTTAACTTCCTTAGTACTTAGGGATGTTTGTTAGAATATAGGTGGTTAGACATTCTTATTTGTCTGGTGACAGTATTTTTGGGAATAGACATCTCAATTGTGTCTGGTTGTAGGAGCATGTGGAATCCGATAGATTAAGGTATTATTTTTGTGCTTGTGTGTTATCTCAGATGGTTTGGATGAGTAGGGAACAAGTGAGAAGTACGTGAGTGATTTGTCTAGGCAAAAATGTGTTATGAATGAGACTTGATTGAAATTAAAAAGCTTCACTCGTTTTTGTCTTAAAAAAAATAAAAATTTACTTTAATAAACAGAAAGTATCTAAATGCTAGAAATTTGCCTAGAAATTCAAGGTGGTTGTTAGTGTGGTTGGTTGGTGAGAGACTTTTAGGTGGTTAAGTATTAAGGAAGTTATTAACCATTAAGTAACTCATTCCCTCTTGCGGTTTTGCATAAAGTTATGCATTCTCTAGCACGTCTGGGAACCAAAAACACTTTAAGCTCCACCCCTAAATCAGCCTTTACATACCAAAACCGTTTTTTGGTGGAGAACCTTTGACGAGAAGCTCACGCCAAACCTTAATGAATGTAGAGAGTTAAGTAACGTGAATGCAAGATTTTCGTAGGTTGGAGTTCTACGGACCATGATTTTGAAAGTCATTGGACTACAATGAGAAAGTGATGTTTAGGTTCTGAGGAGATTGGTTTCATGGTCATTACTCATTACTCATTGAGAGTTCCCGCGATTTCAAACTTCTCCCTTAATCTTGGTTTTACGTTTGCTTGAGGGCAAGCAAATGACAAAGCCTGTGGGAGTTGATGTGTTGTATTTTGAACGCATTCTAACTCGTGTATTACAAGTTTTTCGAGTCTTTTATTGAGTCTTTTGGTCTTTTAGAGTCATTTCAGGTCCAAAAGCGTTTCAAGATGGAGGTAGGTGGCTTATGAGTAAAACCGGTGAAAATTACCTGCAAGGAGGCATGGAACGATCGATCCTCCCCAGCGATCGATCGGTCTGAAATCTGAAGAAGGACAAGAAGCAAGTTCGATCAATCGATCCAAGCATAGGATCGATCGATCCTTTGTCCACGAGCAAACCAGTAGCTATTTCGATCGATCGTTCCTTTTCCCTAAGAATTCCAGGAAAAATTTTATCGATCGATCCAATCTAAGATCGATTGATCCGCACCCAAACCGACCGGTTTGGCGACGTAGAAGAAAAGGAAATTTCAGTTTTTACTTATTTTGACCCGGTTTTGTCTGATATTTCGACAAGAAAGCGTTAAGACCTATTTATTCTATTTTTTAGCCATTGTTAGAGCTACACTTTCTTTTCTATTCAGACTTTTAGCTTTGGCACTTTGTAAGCTTATGGGGGAAAATCTCTAACTCTACATCTCGTGAGAAAGCTTTTTGAACTCTTTTTGGATTTCTATTTATTTGATCATGAGTTTCTCTTCATCTCCTTGCTTGTTCTCTGCTTCCATGTCGGAGAAGTTTCACAGTCATCTTAGCTCTATTTCATTCTGAAATAATTGTAGTGTAACTTGGTATCTGTGGATTCGATCATTTCTATGCTAATGTGATTGTATGTGCCCTTGCAATATTTTAATTGAGTTAAACCTGAGTGTATCAGTCTTTAGCCGTTACGGGATTGACTGACGGAAAATCATCTATTCCCCTTTGACCGCTAGTGACTCATGCATGCCTTTCAGCTCGGTTTCTCACTTTGTTTGTATCTTGGCTTCTCACTTTGTTTGTATCTTTTACTTCTCTAGAGTTTTTATCATTGCTTATTGAGCCTAATTATTTGGGTCTGAATTTCCACCCCACAATTACCTTTAAAATCTTATAAAACAAAAAAAATTATAAAAAATGCTATGGTTGTCTTGATTTGGATAAAAGTACGCTGTCTTGATTTGGGTGAAACAGTTTTCCCGTGAACAAATTTCTGACAAGAAACGCATGATCGTAACTTGTAGTGTTACCACTTGCATTTAATATTCGCTGTATAATTAAATACGCATAAACAAAGAGTTTCGATCCACGACATGACACATTTATTATTCTTCTCTCATTTGATTCCAAATCAGATTCAACCAAACCAAATGACGTCATCCGACCAGAATGTTTTCTTCTGCTTCTATGAGTTCAATGAATCTGATTTTTGGGTGATTTATGTGATTATAATTTATAGGTTAGGAATTCCATTAAAAATATATATATATATACATTTTAATATAAAATATAAATAAATGGGTTACTTTAGTTTTTAATAATTATTTTGAATTAAAAATACATAAAACTTATATATTATATATATTTACTTTTGAATTATCCTATTATTTTTAAAACAAAAAATATTAGTTTCGTACACTCGAATTAATTACTCGAGTCTTAGTCATAATAAGAATAATTACATCGTGTTTTTCGAAAAATTTATAGATTTATACCAATCTCTATGCCATCAAATTAACAAAACAATTTTAACTTTAGCAAATCTCAGTCAAATTATCAAATCTGAATTTGAAATTTGAATAGATATATATATATATATATATATATATATATATATGAATAATTATTTATCATCGAAAATGCGAATCACGAGATGCCACATGTACTAGATTAGACATTGGCCGCTAGACCTAAAGCCATGCCACTAAGAAGGGGTGCAACTATAAGGCTAAATAGTTAAGCCATATGACATGTTATATGCAACCACCTTTTCCTAAAACCATTGGCTCGGGCCGAGCCAGTGGGAAGTAAGGAGACGAATGATTCGGACCCAAATAAGAGTCACATTTTCCTAAATCTGCCAACTCATTGCATGTGATCTGGAGAGTGTGGTAGTAAAGAGATGAGTGATTCAACAGAAACAAGTTTACTTCTCAACATCGACATAGAACCGGGCAGTGGTGCTTGTCAAGATAAACACAAATAACCGGATAATGATACCCGGGAAGGTAGGTAACAACAACATGGTACTCCTTACACAAGTGTTGGTAAAGGTAAAAAATTAAATCAATATTCGCGGGATTATATACTTAAATTTCCCTACATAAATGTTATTTGAAGTAAGGTGACTCGCGACAAATTATGATAAACCCACGACTAACTGATTTTCGTATGCGACATGCGAAAGAAACTGGTCAATGTTCATAGGGAAGATAAAAGCATGGGCGTTCTGACCACCTATCAGCCCCAAAACCTCCGAGGCATGGACGATATCTTCACCATCTATTCAGCTTTGGATATTCGTATCGAGAAGCTGAGCATAACCGACAAGGAAAGCTGGTGAGAAACACTCAAGTATCAAAGTACCAAACTCGACGTGGAGATCCAAGACCTCACCAAACCAAAGAAAGTTAACCCGGTATGTGATAGTGTGGGAATTGACTTAACAAGTTTTACTCTTAAGAAAAACTGCAAGTGCACAGCAAACGCAATAGTATTTAAGGGATCGAATCTACAGAGATTTAAGTGTTGTCAATTTCTATCAATTTCTAAGTTGTGTCTAGACCTAATCGGTTTTTATGGGGTTTTTGTGTGTCACGATTTTGTAGCTAGGAATTCTAAAGTAAACTAAGAAATAAAATAAGAAAGTAAGTAAATAAAACGAATAAGTAAAAAGAGGTTGTAAACAATTAAATGAAACATTGGGCAATCGAAAACTTTCTAGGGATCATGATCGATAACAACAAGTACATAGTTAGGGTTTTTAGCGACTAAGTCGACTATGGTTCTAGAACTCGAATCACGAAATTATGGCTAGCCTACAATCATAGAACTAACCAACTATTATCTATCTACTTGACCAGTCGCTTTCGTCGCTTGCCGCACATGAGATAACGCAATATTGAAATAGGTTTGTCAACGCTCACAATGCCTTATAAGTATACTTTCGTATCTTATAGCCCGACTGCTCATTTCATTCTAGTTTTGATAATTAGATTCAACATTTTTGTGGCTCTAATTCAACCAAAAATCAGATGCAAGGTGATCAATCAAGCAAACATGCATTACTGTTTTGTGCTTTTTGAGATAGTTTTCTCGTATTTGTAGTTTTAAAGTATATATAGGTTAAATCACCACAAGACAGAGGTGCTTTCTCGCGAATCCGACGACAACGAGATTTCATTTTCCGTTTCTGAAACATTATGATCAAGGTCCCTTCGTCAAATTTTTCTTTTATTTATTTTCTCTTTCATTATTATTTTTACTTTATCGAGTATATCTGCTCCCTTCTATCGCTCAATCTCACACCGAGACGGTGCGAAGTAAGTCTGGGGGGGGGGAAGATTTATCGTTTACTAACGCATTTTACTTTTCTTTGATGTTTTTTTTTTATTTTTCTTGAGTCATTTCAATGATTTTTCTTGAGTCATTTTATTGAGTCAAAATTATTATGTTGGAAATTATGAATTTTTCTTGGAACTTACCGTGTTACACCAACTTTTAGTGGCCGTTCTAACAGAGATTCACCGACGGATAAAAACACCCATTTCTCTAAGGGAACCGACGGATTTAGTACTGGCTTCAACCTAATGAACTTAACTTTTCTCATCTTGGGGCTTGGTATACATCGACCAAGACACCTTTTTCAAGCCTGCCATGACAAGTCTGTGTGAGTATGGTTTCCCTCTCTCTTCCCTTCAGTTAAGTACTTCAATGCAAAAAGATATGGATGGCGCGGAAGTGAACCGGGGATTCGGTGGCAAGCACCATCAATACTCATGTCTCATGGAAGTATGCCAAAAGAAGTGAACCGGAGATTCGGTGGCAAACACCATCAGTTTTCGCGTCTCATGGAAACTTATCCAAGGAGAAGAATCGGGGATTCGGTGCCAAACACCATCAAATACTCGCATCTCGTATTCCTTAATCCCGTGAAACAAAAAGAAAAAAAAAGAGAAAAAGAAAAAAAAAAAATCGATCTAAGGAAGAGAGAAAAAGGAAGAGGAAAGAAACCGGAATTAAGACTGTCAATGTAAGAAGGAAACTTGATTGAGGAAAGTCTATATGTTCTTTGATCGATACTCCCTCGATGAGACCACACACCTTTAACTTTAAAGAAGTTAGCAATGGAGAATTCGAGTGACCTTATGATAATGTGGGTCGGACTTGGGAAGTTGAGAAGAAAACGGCAAAGTACATGGTGGTTTCTATCTAACGTCAAATCTGTTCCAATTGGTTTATGAAAATGAATGTTAGTACGACGTTCTAACGAATTTGTGAATTTCCGCGTTTTCAATCCTCTTTTCTGTTCTTAGTTTCTTTGTTTGCTTGAGGACAAACAAAAAGCTAAGTCTGGGGGAGTTGATATACTCTATATTTTACTGTTTTTATTACGGATTTTTGTATTTTATCTAAGCATTTTCATTCGGTTTTGTGCTTTTTGAGGTAGTTTTCTCGTATTTGCAGTTTTAAAGTCTATATAGATCAAATCATCAAAAAGGATACAAAACAGAGCCAAAAAGGAGTTTACCACGTCCAAGACATGTTTCCAAGTCCAAAAGATCAGCCAATAACCTAAAAAGCTCAAGAAAGGCGGATTTCTCCAATTGGACATCACATATGCATCAGAAGTTTCACCTTCATTTGATGTCTTCCCGTTGATGGATTAAGATGATATTTTGTGAAAAGATATAATTTTGAGTCATCTTTCATATGCAATTAGGTTGAAGTCATTTGGAGAAGTGGTCTGGAAAATATACAAATTTGACTGAAGACGCGCCATGAATTGGGCCTTACCTCGACCCAAAAGATCCCGCGATCCAAAACTCCCTTTTTCAGTTTAATGAAACCCTAGGTCGACTTTTAGGCTATTTATACTTGTTTTTGCCTCATAAAGGAGGGAGCCACCCTAGAATAAACACAGCCACAATTTCGTCATAGTTTTTACAAGTTTTTCATTGATTTGGGTTCTAAGAGCTTCCTGGGAGAAGATCTCACCTTTGTATCTCAATATAGAGAAGATTTCTAAACCCTCTTGATTTTATTTGAAGTTTATGATTATGAATTGCTTTATATCTCTATGTGTTTCATCTCTGGTGGTGTGTGAGTAGTTCCCTTGCTAGGTTGTCGGTATTCAATGAGTTCATGGAATAATTTAGGGTGTTAGAATTGAGATTATATTTAAAGTTATTCATCTAAATTTATTTTTAATGCTTAATGCTTGATTAACCATCTAGTTACTGCTCATAGGTATATTTACTCACCGAAAGTGTTGTTAAATTATCTGAATTGATTTAGATGAGCAAAGTGTGATAACAGACGGGAGTTGAGTTATTAGTCTTTGTGAACATATCGAACTTGAACTATTTATGCATGTTTAACTATTTAATTACCAGCGGGCGTTGAGTGAATTAAGTTGTTTAAACATAGTAATTGGTGCTGCATAAGTAGGTTAATTATTCATTCGTGATTCGAGTTCAAAACATATTTATTGAATTCCATGTCTAAATTATCCGATTAAATCGATCCATGATACTCTATGAATTTTATGATGCCTAGTATTCTCTTTACTGATTTTACATTGTTTTTATTTGCTTTCAAGTTTATTTATTGTTATTTTCGTCACTATTCACAACGCTAAAACAAACCTCATATTTTTAATATTAGCTTAACTCGATTCTCATAAACTCGTAGTGTGATTCTTTAGTCTCTAGTGGATTCGACCCCTAAGTATTACTGCGTTAGATGTGCACTTGCATGATTATTTCAGGGATTGAAACTGTGTGTATCATAACCCTATACCCAACAAGGTAATTACTCATACATAGCTGAGCTTAACATCATCATTGGTTGATAAAAACATTAAAGAAAAGAGATGAAGAAAAACTTTTCTATTGAAGAAGACAAGTTGAGAAATCGTTTCTACAAATCGATGAACAAAAGTAAAAGCGGCTAAAATAAAATTGCTCTCTGTCTAAAACAAGACCAATATTTTTAATAAAAGACCTAAAAGTATGTATTTATAGTATTCACTTATTTGGGAACATTTAGGGTTTAGAGATCAAATGACGGAAATGGCATCAGGATTGAAAATGTTTTGATTTGTCGCACAGGGGCTAAACGCGGGTTCGTGTTCTCTGGCCGCGGTGGCGACCCTCCTTTATCTTCCAGAACGTTTACTCCGTCCTATCGTCCAACTCGCAGGGGACTCCTTTCCCCATGAACTTTGTTAGGGGTTTCGCTAATGATGAAAAACCCTTCACAAATTTACGATAATAACCAGCCAACCCGAGAAAACTCCTTATCTCGGTCACGGTGGTCGGTTGCGGCTATTCCTTGATGGCTTCTATCATCTCCGGATATGAGGACACTCCTTGCTCGGAAACTCTATGTCATAGGAATCCTATATCCCTTTTCTAGAATCGACATTTGCTAAACTTAACGTAAAGCCTCTTCTCTCTTAACCGATCCAAGACCTTCTCTATGTGCATTGCATGCTCGTCCTTAGTTTTCGAATAGATTAGAATGTCGTCGATGAAGATAATCACGAAAGTGTCTAAGTAGTCGTGAAACACCTTATTCATCAACCTCATAACCACCACAGGTGCATTCGTTAGCCCAAACGGCATCACCACGAATTCATACTGCCCGTATCTGGTGTTGAACGCCGTTTTTTTCAAGTTCCTTTCCAAGATAGGGATTTGATGATATCCCGACACCAAATCTATCTTGGAAAACCAGCTTTCACCTCGCAACAGATCCAACAATTTATCGATCCTAGGTAATGGATACTTGTTCTTGATCGTGATATTGTTGATCCCTCTATAATCGATGCACAGCCTCATGCTGCCATCTTTCTTTTTGACGAACAGAACTGGAGCTCCCCAAGATGAGGAACTTGGCCGAATAAAACCTTTTCCATAAGGTCTTCTAATTGCGCCTTCAACTCCGCCAGTTCTGGTGGTGCCATACGATATGGTGCTTTCGCGATTGGGGTCGCTCCTTGCTCCAAACTAATTGTTAACGGATTACTCCGAGGCGATGGTAACTCCGTTAACGGTTTAAAGACATCTTCAAACCCTTCAACGACGGGTATGTCTTTCAATTCTAGCTCCTTGTCTGATTCTTCCTCCACCACGCTGATGGCAACAAGGTAGGCTTCCCCAACCTCTAACTCTTTCTCAGATCTCAAAGCCGATAACAAGGATATGCCATCACTTGGTTTGATTCTCTGAATCGCAACCATAGCGGATCCTTCTCCTTCGAAAGTAATATTCCCCGACAACAATCTAGATGTGCCTTATGCCTAGATAACCAATGCATCCCCAAGATCACTTCAAATCTTTGCAGTGGTATCACTATAAGATTTGCTAACAAGACTCGCTCCCGTGAGGCTTCTAAGGTTTGCCATCAGTTCATGTGAGGCTTCTAAGGTTTGGTCTCCTAGGGTTAGCACATAAACCCTTACCTTCCTCGAGACTAACCCATCGTCAAACCCTGACGCTACCTTGGGAGTCCCAAAACCATGTGTCGCTCTGGAATCAAACAAAACATGTGTGGGACTTCCACCAACACGTAATGTCCCTACCGTAAACAATAAATTTGTTCCGAATATATTCTCAACACCCAAGCAATCAAACATGCAACACACAATTCCCTAATTCACACAAAAAGGTGTTTAGTGCCCAAGCTTACCTGCTATAAGGCCCTTCCCGGAGCCTGAAGGTTTCGGGAATTCTTATTCTAAAGCACATACCTTCTCTATCACAGCCCTTTTCTTGGTCGTGAGTTCGATCGCGGTTTTGGCCGGCTGCTTTCCCCACATATGCTGGTTCTGGCTGCCCTCCTGGCATGCCATATAACGGACTTGGTGAGTAGTACATTGAAAATTCCATACTCTAATATCCCGTACTCCAACTCCGCTGCCAGAGATCCCTGGTGGACTAGAACTCATTCGCTCGCCGAAAAGGTGCCATATCCGGACATTTCCTCTTGCCCGAATTCACCATCATGCCCAAAGTACCTCGATGTGTCTGCCAACCAATGGACATAACTATCAACTGGACTGAAATTACCCGATGATGAACCCCTTGACCCGCTCCCTCTTCCTTGGTTATATGCCATATGCACAAGGGTAAGCCTAAACTAACTAAACGGAACGTGGCGAATTATCCTAAATGGCTTTTGCGACTCATTTTTTGACTCGATAAAATGGTATGAAAACAATTTGCCCATGAGCATGATCATGAACCATGCTTTGATACCAAATTTTGTAACACCCCCGATTCTTACTACGGATAGGCAAAGTCGGGAATGTCAGAAAATGCGGCTACGCAGACATTCCGGCATGAGCATCGCATACTACTATGGCTAGATCGTAGCCATAGATGCGTCTCTCGACCAAGGCCTAAGGCTTTTCGATCCGTTCCTTAGTGTTGAGTTGTTTCAATTCAGACTAAACTTATATCATTTAACACAAACTGAGTTTCAAGGCAAATCTTACATATTATTCATATTTTTGAAAATGGTTTTTACAAAATGGTTTTTATACTTAGGGTCGGCTGGCCTAGTGCCAAAACATTACTTAGATAAGTACTTTGCTTATCAATCAGCCTAAAGAGCTACAACACGAAGTTATGACCGAATCCAAATTACGCTCCCTCCAAATGCAATATATCGTTATTTTAAACAAAATGCGAATGAGAATGATGCGGTGTCGATCTCCCGTGAAAGTAACAATACCTTGGAGAGTATTTATCCATGTGGGGTCTAGACGATGTCCCAACAGCTTCCCCGCTACATTGACACGGTCGGAATGGTTACTAGGCTTCAAGAGTACATCACGTGTAGTAGTATATAGAGATCGAATCCACGGGGTGCGTTGTCTAATCTCTAACGATTCCTAAGTTGTGTCTAGACGTAAAATAATTTTGGGGATTTTGTTTGTCAGGATTGTAGCTAGAAAAATAAACTAAATTAAGCGGTCAAATAAAACAGCAAGTAAGCTAAGAAAATAATTAAAACGAGGCTGTAAACAATTTGAACGAAACGTTGGGCAACGGGTATTCTCTAGGGTTCATGGCCGATTTTTACTAAGACTTTGCTAGGATTTCTAAAGTGACCTTTTGTCATCTTTGGATTCTTGAACTTGGAACACGGACACGATGTGTAGTCTACTTTCGTACACCATACACACCTACAACTTTAATACTCGACCGGTAGCTTTCGTCTCCGCCCGCACAAAAAGTTAGTGATTATACTCAAAAGTCGTTAACGCTTACAACCCCTCCACAAGTACACTTTCGAAATCTTGTGACAGTTTTACTCGTTTACCCTATGTCAAGGATATGGATCGAGTACTATCGTAGTTCTAAAAATACCTAAGTTCAGCTGCAAGGAGATCAATCAAGAAAACATGCATTAAGAGAAAGGACAAAACCAAGAACCCTAATCGGTATCCTAGTCTAAAGATTTAATAAGAAATTGAACCATGAGAGCCTCTTCGAAAGCTTATACCCAACAAAAGAACTACTCAGCCATAGCTTTGATAAACATAATTAATATATCGAAAAGAAAACAGTAAAGAAAAGTGATGAAGAAGGCTTCTCTATCGAAGAACTCGAGTCGAGAATCCTCGATCCAAACCGAAGAACAAAGTTGCAAGAGTATTGCTTCTGCCTCAAAGCGTGAAAGAAAAAGTGTCTAATGATGTGTGTCTATCGTAAAAAACCTAAAAACGAGAATATATAATCTTCACTTCGTTTAGGCCTTTGGTGAAGAAACGAGATGTTTTGGTCGCAGCAGGGTTTGGCCGCGGGTGCGTGGCTTCTGGCCACGGCAAACATGTGTTTGGCCGTGGGTTGAGCTCCTCCAGGTGCGGTGAAATGCTTCTTGGTCGTGGGTCGGGGTTCTCCTGCCGTGATGGTCTTCTCTTCGAGGCAGCTTCATCTACCTTCAGTGCTTCGGGTGCATTTAAGGATCCAAAATGTACTCTTTTATCCCAAGTTACCTGAAATGTCTTTCAAAATACTAAAACATAAAAATCACTTGAAATCCATTGAAAACAGAGTTAAAATACCTGCAAAATATATTAAATTGATCCATAAAAATGGTCAAAACCCGGTGTTATCAACTCCCCTAGACTTAGACCTTTGTTTGCAAACAAAACAGAAATCTAAACTCGGAAAGAGGTTTTCGAAAATATAGGAACTAACAAAAATCTCAGTGACCGTCCTTCAAAACCATAACCAACGTAATGCATCAATCGGACTTAGTCTAGAAAGTTCTCACTAAAGTATTGCAATGCTAGTCCACGGTATCCGTCATGTGAAAATCTAACCATTCGAAACCTAACTTTCAGTCAACTAGCTCTTTACATTCATTAAAAGGTTGAGTGATTCTTATCAAAAATACTAACCAAGACAATCGAGGCTAGGCATTAAGGGCATTTAGAGGTGAGGTTAAAAGTGTTTCGGGTTACCGTATTTTCGCTGGAGGATGCTAGATATTATGCAAAACAGCAAGAGAGGATGGAGTTGTTGGTATCCACAGTTTCCAGTCACTTCATACTTGCACAAGTGTAGTTACAAATTCTTTCTTCTTCGGGACTTTTCTCCCTTTGACAAAACTTTTCTGTTTTTCCCCTAGACTTCATTTTTTTCTGGAAAACGCTTCTCACTCCTTATAAATGAAACATGGTTGCCTTGGTATTAAAAATATCGACTCTCCTCAGACTCTTAGGCTTTTGGTTCCTTTCCTAATAGTTTTTTTTTCTTTTTTTGTTTTTATTCGAAAGGAGAAACGCCTTTGGACGGGAGTCTTAGAGAGGACGAAAATTACCAGTGATAAAAGATTTCCAAGGCAACTTTTAAGCTTGATTTGTTGATACCTCCATAACCGAATCAATCTAGTCCATCTTCTCGAGTGACTGAAAATTGTGTCGATCCTCCCTCTCCGGCGTCTTCTCGAGTGACTGAAAAAAACACTAAGAGAGAAGCAAATAATTAGTTTTCGAGTCTACTTACATAAGTAAGCGTCAACTAACCAAAAACATTACACTTAGCGCCATTATGCCCATTACTCGTCGAAAAACCAAACAAAATTTGACCAAAAAAAAAAATTATCCCTTTTCTCTCGTCTTTCTCTAACCCTAAGCTCCGCTAGCCGCTAACTTCTTCAACTTCCAGCGCCGTCTCTTCTACTCTACTGTTCCTTCTCCCAAATTTCTCTGAAATCTTTCATGTCAACCCTCTCTTGTCAATTGGAGGTAATTTCCCCTTTTACAGAGACATAATCGCTTCAATTTTGGCTTTAAATCTCTATAAATCGTTAGGGTTCCAAACACAGATGGGCGAAGTTTCGAGAATGGGTTCAAAGTCGTCAAGGGTAGCGAGAGGAGGCACGAAGAAAGGAAAACACTCGAAATAAAGATAATTAGTAGATAGGGTTAAAGCAAACATTGACGACGAGATCCTCTCAAGCCTTCTTCGATCTACAATCTACACTTTCTTCTTCTCTCAGATTCTCTCTATCTGTTTCTCTCCGCTGTCTCTCCTAGGCTAGGCAAGTTCTTCTCTCTCCTTATCTTCATGTTTATTGTTTCTTCGGCTTCTGCAGACAACTTTGATTCGATTCGTGTTCATTTTCCTGATCGATGTTTGAAAATAATGGCTAAAGTTTAGGGTGTGGTACCAGCTAAAATTGAACTGGCAATCTTGGACAACAAAGAGTGGCAAAAAAAAAAGATGTCCAAGACGTATTATTCGTTGTCTCGCCTAAAACATTTGATAAGAAAATTAAATATGGATTAAGTTCAAATAAAGTGAGCTAGTATATCCTGTCAGAAAGAATTTCTATGGGTTGAAATCCTCTGGAGATATCGCATTGCAAGCACTCTAGCTACCTCCTAGTCTAGTACCAAACCACAAAAGAGCTGGCACGTGGAGATATCGTAGAAGCACACAGGTCGAAATCATTATAGATTTTGTTTCAATGTTCCTGAAAAATACTTAATAAAAATAGAAAAAGAGTACATGAAAAGTTTTAAATAAAGCAAAAATAAATTTTAAAAAGATTCAAAGAAAAGAAAATAGATTAGTAACACATAAACATCCTCTCCCAGACTTAAATCACACTGTCCGCAATGTGAAAAATTTGGAGAAAAGATGGAAAAGACATCAAAATAAAATAGCAAAATAAAATATAGAGTTCGAAAATAAAATAAAAATAAAAAGATCGATTGAACCGTAGTGATGAAGTGCATGGTTAGGCGTCACCGGAGCCATTTGTCTATGAGTCTGTCATGTTGCCATCGAACTGGTGGTGCTCGTCGAGAAAGTGTATGAGACGCTTGTATTGTCTCTCTTGTTGTGCTATCTTCTTTTCCATGGCTGTGTATTCAGGTCTGTGTACGTGTGATGAGCTAGCGGGAGCAGATGGTGCACGGGCCTGTGGTTGTAGAAGTAATCGAGTACGCTCTGCAGCTGTGTTTCGGTTGGCCTTGGGCACTAGAAACTCGGAGTCTAGGGACAATGTTAGAAGGTAAGAAAACAAAGAATGGACTCACCGACGTTAGTGCAATATTTGAAGCCAAATCTGTCGGGGTCAAGTGAAGCGCGAGAGATAGTGCGGTCTCGTGAAGATAGCATGAGATCAAACCAAGTTCCTTTAAGTAGAGTCTCAGCCGAGAAATCAAAGTAAACCGCTTATAGAATTGTCGTGATGATGCTTCCAAAAGCGGTAGTAGTGTCTTCAGGTTTTGTGGCGAGCGGTTCGTGTTTCACCTGCACCATATTCTTCGCGATGATACAACCGAAGCAAGCATAGCGTGGGTTGGCGGTGAATGGAAGTTGAAGAGTAACGAGCTCGCCTTTGCGGACACTTCCTACGTTCGCTCTTGAGAATATGGTGTGCGCTAAGAGCTTGTGCACAAAGCGGACAACGGAATCCGTGAGTAGGGAACCTTTAGATCTTTCGTTGTCGTAGTCGCCTTGTCCCATTATTCTCCATAGATCTTTATCGGGATCCTCCTCCGGATGAATCTCATTGAGATATTGAAGGTTCAAAGCTTCACAAAGTTCTGGGATAGTTAGAGCATAAGAATATCCACGTACGGTAAAAGTAAGTGTACCGTCATTCGCTCTCGCGTGGAGGGGTAGGTAAACGAGCTCGCGTCGATCGTCTTCGTCTTGCAAAGAACTTGCTGATATTTGTGTCGTCTACTACGCTTGTTGCATCCGAGCCACCTTAGCTCTCCTTGGGTCGCCTTGAGATTGATCTCCGGGTAGACTCTCCTATGTAACCGCTATTCTTAGAGCGAAATGTGCACGATCTCGCATGGTCCATTGTTCCTACAAAATAGAGAAAAAACTCGGCAAAAATATGAATATGGTTGTAATCGAAGGGTTTCAATGCGCGAGGATACTAAATTGAGTATATAGGGACACATTCAATCTACAAACGAACAAAATTGAACACAAATTAAACGAATCGAGTTGATAATCATATATTTCGGGTTTGTGACGCACTTGCATAAAAAATTTCTAGAAATAGGTTTTAAGCACATACTTCATGCAATTTCAGTAGATTACTGTTTACTAATTATCAATATAACTAGACTTGTCCAAATTAATCAAAATTACTCACCAATTTTGTTTTTAGTTAAGCTCGAAAATTTCAAATTCTAAAAATCTCAAATTCATAATAATTAAGTGCTAAAATTGAAATCTAAACATACTAGAAATTCAATATCAAGTTCTCTAACAATTTCTACCCATCATAGACATAGATCCAGTTAAATTAAGAAAAACCTTAGGGTTTAGATTATATGAAAAAGTAGGGATTTAGGTTCATACCTTGTTGGAAAAGATGAGATAGATGTGGAATTAGAATCTCCTTTTAAAAAGAGTTATAATGGACCAAAGAATTTTTGTAAAAGCTTTGAAATTGAAAAAGTTGTTCTTGCTCAAAATCTCCAAGTCTCTTGAAAGAGAAGAAGAAATAGAGTTTTTAATCTTAAAATATTCTTTTTGTTTTTGAAAAGTTGTTTTTATACAAAAAAAAATTTCTTTTTTTCAAAAACTTTTTGGGAACTTACCTTAGCGGGACACGGGAACTAAACCGGAATGGTTCAAATTTGTGTCGGGAACATGTCGGGATTCCACAGTTCAGAGTCGGGAACGGTTTGGAAACGTCGGGATGAAGTTCGGGTCATAAACTGGTTGGCCGCGGGTCGAGCCCACGCGACTGCGGCCAAGTGCCTCTTTGCCGCGGGTTAGGCCCTTCCTCCTGCGGTTGATCGCTCTTCCGCTGTGTGACCGGCCCACAAAGGCGCGGTCGATGGCCTTCTCTGACGGCGGCCAACTGGCCTTCGTCTCGGGAGTGTTTTCTCCCTCGTTTCTTTGACGTTTCTCGATCCGTTTTGAAGATCTTCTTCATTCTTTTTTGTTTTTTCTGGTTTTTGAATGTTTTTGGGTTTTTGTGGTTTATTATAAAGTCTGAAATACTTAAAAGAACAAATTTAATAGAAAAAGAATGGTAAGATAAAAAGGAAAAGCGTACCAAATGGGCTGCCTCCCATCAAGCGCTTTTTGTGGGATATAGGCGTGAGCAAAAGATGTCCCGGTGCAAACGTTCCTTGGGTTTCTTCGAATTTGAAATGTGGTTCGCCTTCCCGTGTTTTCTTGGAATCTTGGCGTTTTAAAGAGCTTGCTTCGTTTTCTCGATCATTCCTTCCACTAGTTCTTCTTGGAATGGTGATCCTGATTTTTCCAAATGGTTTAGAAACAAAGAGTTTGACCTACCTTTGGAGTCCTTGGCTTAGTTAACTCGTTTTTCTCTTTTTCCTTGGGAAGGATTGCCTTTTTCTTCTTGTGCTTGTCCTTCGGGATTGGAATTCCATCCGGGACAGTAGGGTATAACTTTCTTCGATCCACTGTCAAGAAGACAACATGACGATTGGCATGATCAAGGAAGGTTCCAACGGTAGCTAAGAACGGTCGACCAAAAATCAATGGTATGTCTTCGTCTTGATCCATCTCGAGTACTTGAAAATCAGCGAGAAAAATCTTGTTCTCAATGAGTAGTGGAAGGTCATGAATCACTCCTTCAAGTTTCTTTTGTGATGAATCTCCAAAAATAACGCTCACGGTAGACGGTGTGAGAGTTTATATTCCAAGCTTCTCGGTAAACGTCTTTGACATAATGTTAACGTTGACCCTCGAATCACATAGACAATCTACAAAAAAATTATCTCGGAAATCGAGCAAGAGAAAGAAAAAAATCTTGGATCGGCTTTTCTTAGCCTTTGGAACGGTGTTTGTTTTGGTACCTCAAATGGTGATTCTCGAACCATGTTGGATTCGGTATTGGCTCTTCCATAGAGTGGGATGAATTTTGATGCTTCTTCTTTCTTCGGTTCATTGTTTACTTCCTTCTTAGGCACGGTAGAAATCACGTTGCAAAATCTCTTCGGGTTATCCTATACTCTTCCGGGTAAAGCTCCGTTCAGTCTCTTAGATGAGTCCGCGGTTTTAGAGACTTGCATATCCAACTTCTTGACACGGGTCGAAAGAGATTCGAATTCTTACAAATCCACTTTGACGTTGAATTCTTTCGTCGTCTTCTCGTTGCTTTGAGCGCGAAGTTGAATCCATTACTCTAGCTTCGCTATTTGAACAGCAAGTTGATAGTAAGATGTACCTTGTTGCTGGGTGTTTGAGTTGTTGTATTGGGCGGCTTAAGCGTTGAAAGGTGGTCGTGGTTGGAAGTTCCCATTTCCTCCATAGTTCCCGTTTTGGAACCGGTTTTGAAAAAGATTGGATTGTTGAAGATAGAGCTGGTCTTGGGAGTTCTCCACGTTCTGATTTCGGTATGAAAGATTGTTGAAGTTGGCGTTGCGGAAGTTGTTGTTGAATCCGTTGTTGAAACGTCTTTGATAAGAATTTTGTGCTCTGACACACCGGGAATTAACCCCGACGTGGGGTTTTAGCCTTTATATCGAAGCCGAAAGTGCACAGCACACAAAGTAGTATTTAGGGATCGAATCCACATGAATAGATGTTGTCCAATTTCTAAGGAGTTCTAACTTATGTCTAGACGTAAAATATATTTTGGGTTTTTCCCACGGTCGTGGCTATGAAATCTAAACTAAACTAAGAAGGGTAGTAACTAACTAACTATTTTATCGAGGTTGTGAATCAATTAAACGAAACGTTGGGAGACCGAGAATTTTCTAGGGTTTATGGCCGTTATTTACGAAGATATTTCAAGGATTTCTAAAGCGAATTTTTGTCGTCTTTGGGTTCTTGAACTTGGAACACGTACGCTGCGTGTAGTCTAATACCGTAGTCCTACACAACTACTCACTTATGTACTCGGACGGTAGCTTCCGATTCCGTCCGCGCAAGAAGTGAATGATACTCTCAAAGGTCGTTAACGCCCACAATTCCTCTGTAATTATACTTCCAAAATCTTACGACGGATTTGCTCGTCTACCCTAGGTCAAACGATTAGATATATCACTTATGTGACTCTAAAACACCTAATATCGATGGCTAAGACGGTTAGTCAAGCAACACATTAACAACAAGGATAGAACGAAGAACCCTATTTAATCGGTATCCTAGACTAAAAACCTAATAAGAATCGAACCATAAGCTCCCTTTCAAACCCCTATATCCAACAAGGAGATTACTCAGCCATAGCTGAGGTAATCATACTAAATAAATAAAATAAAAACAATAAGTAAAAAGGGATGAAGAAAGCTTCTCTATCAAAGAACACGAATCGAGAATCCTTTGCTCCAAACCAAAGAAAACAAGTGCACAAGTCACAAGAGCTTCGCTTCTGCCTTCAAGCGTGAGAATAATGTAACGTGTCTGTCTAAGAGGCATAAAATAAGTATTTATAGAGCTAATCTCGTTTAGGGTTTGATGGGAAAAGATGGTTTTGGCCTCGGGTGAAGAAACAAGTCGATTTGGTCGCGCAGGGTGCTGGCCGCGGGTCCTTCGTCTCTGGCCGCGGGTCCGTCGCCTCTGGCCGAGGCGAAATGGTGCTTGGCTGCGGGTCCAGCTCCTCCAGGCGCGGTGGCTTCGTCTTCGAGGCAGATTCGTCTGCCTTCAGTGTTGAGTTTGGGATGACAAGGAGAAGCTTTCATGTAGAACTAACTCACACATCAATGAGCTAGACATAGGCTAGGATAGATAGGTTGGGAGTTTGGGGTGTTGTTGAAAAGAAAAAGAGAATGTGGAGAAAACAAAAGATATGGAGAAAGGAATGGAAAAAAAAAGTTGGATAGGTTTGAAACAAGGAAGTGATTTAGCTCCAAGTGTGGAATTGTAAGGATCTCTAAGTGTGAAAGAAAGAAAAGAGCCAAAATGGCTAAGGCTTCCAAATGATGAAATGAAGACCAGTTGATATGCTCAAATTAATACTCTAAAAATAATAAGCAGTAGTTGCAGTAAAGTAGGGGTCGAACACAAGGACTCACAGAGACACACAATAGATTATATAGATGAGAATTAAGTTAAGCGATCAATGGTATTAAAAACAGAACGTAAATTAAAACGGTAGTAAATTCGATTGGAGAAAGAAAGGTTCAGGGTATTTCACACGAAATCAATGAATGCAGATAAACTAACTAGTCAGGATTCAGATTTAGCGCGGTTCTTGAACTCAAATCACTAAGATATAATTAACCAACTCTCGTTGCGAAAACTATCTAAATCTAAATCAGAGGAATTTCAAATCTCTTTGCGAATCCTAAAGTCTAAATCAACTTTTAGATCAGGTTTGATTTGTTCACAAAACAACTAAACAAAATCTCTTTGCAAATAGTTATTTTGCTCACCTTATGTTCTATCAGGTAATTAATCGCACTCTCGTGCCTAATCAATTATCATAAGATCTAAGTTCTAGGTGATCAATATAGAATTAGCTTTGCAAACAACCTATGGTGAAAAACTAATTCAGATAGTGAATCCTAATAACTAATCAACCTAGCATTCAAAGATAACCCTTATGAGAACCCTAAACCTAACAAGAGATCTACTCAGATATGGAAATTGAAGCAATAAACATGTTTGAACAAATCATGAAATAAAATAGAAAGAGTAACAAGAGGGTTCGAAATCTTCTCCCGGACGAATAGAGTTTCAGACTTGTCTCCCTTCCAAAGCTCTCTCACAAAACCAAAGTAAAATAAAGCATAGCCATGAAAGTGGCTGTAAAATCCTATTAAATAACCTAAATCACGTTTTGGGGCTTCTTGTAAATAATAAAGTCTTCTGGGCCATTATGCAATTGTTCAACTCTTCATTAAAGTCGCGGGTCATGTCAGCTTCGATGAGTATTGATCGATACTAGTCAGTATCGATCGATACTGAGGCTTCAGATCGGGTACTCAGCTACACGAACGTTGCTTTGCTCCAAAATGCTCTAGAAAGCTCCAATATCTCCAATTATGCTCCAAACGTGCTAAAACCTGTAAAAGACTCTAAACCACTACAAAATAGTAAAAAGACTCTATAAAACGGACTTATATCATGGCTTAAATGGGGTAAAAACTATGATATATCAACTCTCCCAGACTTAGCCTTTGCTTGCCCTCAAGCAAATAGAAGACTAAACCAGATAAAGAGGTTTGAAAACATAGAGACTCACCTGTTCATGAAACATTGCAATGACCATTTTCCTTAGTGCTCCACATATCACCTAACCAACACCGAATCTAACCACCATCTACTTCTCCGTAGACATTCGCCGTTTCCCAAACTACACACATTATTTCACAGCATTGTTCAATCAAGCCATCCTCGCCAGTTTCATCGCTGTGATTAATACCAAGAACCTTCTTGATTCTTTCCCATACAATATCATGACAAGGAACCACCCTTTTTCACACTTTTTGGTATTATTTTCTCTCCCCCAGACTTATTTCTTATTATGTTTCTTGCATGTACATATTAAGGTTCGAGACGCGAGTATTGATGGTGTTTGCCATCGAATCCCCGGTTCTTCCCTCAAAAGTAATCAAAGGTGTAGGCGAATAATGGCAAAGAACCAAGTGGAATTGTGAAAAACAAGAAGTTACCGTGTTGGAACATCGAGTATCGACCGACACACGGCTTGGTATCGAGCGATACCAGGCTTAAGTCGATACGCGAACTTTTCTCATTCGCGTAGGGTGTCGACCGATACCAACAGGGTATCGATCGACACTCAGGCGATTTCGTGTTTGCTCCTTATTTATCCTGACACAGACGCAAAAACAAAAAATAAAAAGAAAAAGACTCAAAAACAAACTCACCAGTGGGTTGCCTCCCACCAAGCGCTCATTTAATGTCATTAGCTTGACTGTACTGCCGTTCAGGCAGTGGGTGCATCATCTAGAGGTTTCATGTGTCCTTCTGGAATCTCGGCTGTCGCCCAATAGTGTTTCACCCTTTGTCCGTTGACAGTGAACTCCTCGCCTGAAGGATTTGTCAGAACAATCGCACCATATGGTCGAACTTCCTTGACTGTGAAAGGCACTTACCAACGAGAACGCAATTTACCAGGAAACAATTGCAAACGAGAGTTATACAGAAGTACCTGATCATTCGGTTCAAAGTGTCTGAAGATGATCTTCTTGTCATGGTAGGCCTTAGTCCTCTCCTTGTACAGCTTCGAGTTCTCATAGGCAAGATACCTAATCACATCGAGCTCATTCAGCTAGATCAATAGCTTCTCAGCAGCATACTTAATGTCGAAATTCATCAACTTTGTAGTCCATGCTGCCTTGTGCTCGATTTCCACTTGAAGATGGCATGCCTTTCCATACAGCAAGTGAAATGGTGTAGTCCGAAGTGGTGTCTTGAAAGCAGGCCTATAAGCCCAAAGTGCGTCATCCTGCTTCACAGACCAATCATTCCTTGTAACATTCATTGTCTTCTCAAGAATCTCTTTGATCTGTCTGTTGGAAACCTCAACTTGTCCACTGGTTTGAGGGTGATAATGAGTAGCAACACGATTGTTCACACCATACTTCTTCAACAACCTCTCCAAAATCTTGTTGATAAAGTGAGAGCCACCATCACTTATCACAATTCGAGGTACTCCAAATCGAGGGAAAATGATGGTCTTAAACAGCTTAAGAACCACCGAAGAATCATTGGTTCTGCTAGCAATGGCTTCAATCCACTTAGACACATAATCAACAGCAACCAAGATGTATTTGAGTCCATACGACGAAGGAAAGGGACCCATAAAATCAATGCCCCAACAATCGAAAATCTCAACCTTAAGGATGAAATTATGTGGCATCTAATGTCTCTTACTGATCTTCCCTCTCCTCTGACAGGCATCACACTGCAAAACGAAAGCATGCGCATCCTTGAACATAGTAGGCCACCAGAAGCCTGCTTGAAGAACCTTGGACACTGTCTTGAAGGTGACAAAGTGCCCAGCATAGTCGGATCCATGGCAATGAAATAACACATTAGGTACCTCTGATTCAGCAATGCATCGCCTGTAAATACCATCAGAACAGTGCTTGTACAGGTAAGGTTCATCCCAGAAGTATCGCCTTATATCTCGCATGAACTTCTTCTTGTGATAGTTCTTGAGGTGCTTTGGTTCTGCATCTGCAGCGAGGTAGTTGGCGATATCAGCATACCATGGTTGATCAGAATCGGCTGCAGCTACTAGATACTCCTCTGAAACACCAAGGTGTTCAACAGTCAGCACCGGTTCGGAAATCGCCGGGTATCGACCGACACCATAGGAGTGTCGATCGATACCGAGACCTGCAATTCGTGGGAATTGCTGAGTTTTTCTGAAACCCATCTGAAACTCGGTTTCAATGAAGTAAATGGATTCCTCTCGTAGTTGATCATCAATAGGGACGTCTGCATCGATCCGAATCCTCGAGAGATGGTCAGCGACTCCGTTCTCTACTCCTTTCTTGTCCTTAACCTCGATGTAGAAACCCTGTAGCAAAAGAACCCAACGACAAAGATGAGGCTTGAGATCCTTGTTCTGCATCAGATATTTAGAGCAGCATGATCAGAATGAACAATAACTTTGCTCCCAATCAAGTAGGATCAAAATTTCTCAAATGAGAAAACGACTACAAGGAGTTCCTTCTCTGTGGTGCTGTAATTCTTTTGAGCATCATCCAATGTTATGCTGGCATAGTAGATGACGTGCAGCTTCTTATCCTTTCTCTGACCCAGAACAGATCCAACAGAAAAATCACTAGCGTCGCACATGATCTCATAAGTCAAAGTCCAATCAGGAGGTTGCACAATAGGAGCACTCACCAAAGCCTTTTTAATCTCTTCAAAGGCTACAAGACATTCAGGTGTGAAATTGAATTTGATCTACTTGCATAATAAAGCGTTGAGTGGGCGTGCTATCTTGGAGAAATCCTTGATAAACCTCCTGTAAAACCCAGCATGACCAAGGAAGCTTCGGATATTGATGAGGACATCGGCTCTAGAACCGACCCAAATGAGATGCCCATCGTCCCAGAAGGTCCCATGACCCGTTCCAAGGACAAACAGCTCAGAAGAAGATTCGGGACGGCCATACAGGCCTTCGTCAATTCACCCGGGCCAGACGACCCATTTCAAGTCTTAGCCGAGAGAAAAGAGCATGTACCGGATGATCGTCCGAACGACCTGATCGTCACTGAGGGAGGTAAGTTCTCTCGTCCAAGTGACCATTCTAAGACTAACAGGACGAGTGGTTTTTGTCCCACAGCCACGGAACCAAATGTAGCCGAGGAACTTTACTCGGAGACAGTTTTAGCCGAGACAAAGGAGCCAAGTCCAAACGATCGTCCAAACGATCCAATCAGCACTGAGGGAGGTAAGTTCTCTCGACTAAAGGCATATTTTAAAGCTAACGGGACAGGTAGTTTTCCTCTTAAAGATGCAGAACAGCCAGCTGCTTCAATCACAAGCCACCTAGCCGGGAAGAACCAACAAAGGGCTAAAGAAGGCGTTGAAGCTAAAGAATTGCAAGAACTTGAAGATGATGGCTTCTCTGTTCCAGAAGACCTCCTAGAAGACTTCACCAAGCTGCTGCACGCACAGGACGCACCAACACCAGAATCACCTTCAAAGGCACCTTATGCGCCACCTTGGGCCACTTCGCATCAATGTAAGTTGTTTACATTATACACTGTCATTGCAGGTACTTCAAGCTCCAAAGAACACTCCAAAACGACACCAAACAAGTAGTTTAGGTGTCTCGGTCCAAACTTCCCTTATTTTGCCTTAAATGAAACGATGAGTATTGTCTTTTTTTAGAGTCTTTTGTTTCGTGTTGTTTTATTTCGAACGTCCTGTTGTTTTGAGTCTTTTATGTCGTTTTTATAGAACCCTAGAAGGTTCAGGCTGACGGGCTATTTATAAAGCCCCACACGCAGCATTGTAGTTCACAACTTTTACCCTAGATCAATAAAATAGCCGCACTTTCTTCTAAGTGTTCTAGAGAAGCGAATTCTCGAATCTGTCTTGTTCTTGCTCGTGTGACTCGGCCAAGATCAAGTCTGCACCGTATCAGAGATCTTACCATCCCCTCTGTGTCGTGTATTCATCCCACCAACAGCCCATTCATCGACTCCACACGAGAGAAGCGATCGCCATCGTGTCAAGTCCATTCACCATCGACCATCTATCGACCAAAGGAGAGGGCGACCGCCTGCCTTTCGTCCCATCGACTATCCCGGTTAAGACCTCACCACCGAGGCTTACACCATCTGGTATCAGAGCCAAAGGTTCCGCCTTTGGTTTTCTATCCCTTTACTTTAACTCTTTCTATAGTTCCATCGTTAGGTTGTTAGTTCATATCGTCGGAGAAAATACAAAAAAAAAAAAAAAAAAAAAAAAAAATTTCTTGTTAGGGTTTTGTTAAATCTGTCGGTCTTCTTGTTTAGTTTAAGAAAAGCAAAAAAAAAAATAGAAGTTTAGTTTAGATCGTAGTAGATTTCCATATCGCAAAAAAAAAAAAAAAAAAAAAAAGGAAAACTCCCCGTATCGGATTTAGTAGTTTTAGAAATTTTCCCCGCGTGGTTAAAAATTACCGGTTGTTTAGGAAACTTGGTAGATCATCCAGGAAAATTGGCAAAGAATTTAAATTCGCTTAAGTATTTTTTCGGAAAATTTGCCTTTTCGATACGAATAGTTTTGGAAAGTTCCCCGGGGGAATTTTAGAAATTTTCCCCGAGAGTTTAAGGCTTGCCGAATATTTAGTATCCTTCTTAGGACCTCTAGTAAATTCGGCAAAGTTTTTAAAATCGTTTAAGTAATTTTTCTGAAATTTACTTGTGAACCCATTCGATATTTGACGAAGCTGTTGTTTTTTAGTGTTAACGAGGAACACAGGATCCGGTATGGACGAAGAAACCGACAACGTTCCCCAAGATGCCGTGATGCAGATGCTTACGGCCATGAGAGAAGAGCTGAGAGGACTTGGCCAAAGACTCGGCCAACTTGAGCAGCCACAACCGAGAGGAGCCGAGGATGCTCAACAACCGGCGAGGAGGAATGCCCCTATGAATGACCGGCACGATGCGATTCATGAAGACCGTGACAGCATGCCGGAGATGGAAGACGAATTTCCCCCTCACCCCAGACGTCACCTGAACCAACGGAGACGTGACCCCATTAGAGGGCCTCGGCCAATAGAGCGTGAGCCCAATCATGACATGAAATTGTCACCGCCTACTTTTGCAGGGAAATCAAATCCGGAAGTGTACTTGGATTGGGAAAGACGCATGGAGTACATATACGAGTGCTATGGCTATGGAGAAGGCAAGAAGATAGCCTTGGCAGCCGCACAACTCACCGAAAATGCACTCGCATGGTGGGATAGGACTGTAGCCGAAAGGAGAAGGCAACTTTTTGGCCCGGTCCAAACGTGGCATGACATGAAATACCTCCTACGACTAAGGTATGTGCCTGATCATTATCACCGTGACTTGCAAAAACGTTTCAGGAAGCTAGCACAAGGCAACCGGACCGTAGAGGAGTATTTTGAAGAATTCGAGAAACTGATGAACTCGCTGGAGTTAGAAGAGTCCGAAGAAGCTTTGATGGCTCAATTCATTGACGGGCTTCAAGAACGTATAGCTAGGAAGGTGGAGAGAGCTAGGTATAGTGGACTCCATGAGTTACTACACCTTTCGGTGCAAATAGAGCAACAAATCAAGAGGAAGACTTCACTTGCCAACAGAACCAAAAGCAACCCGCCTTGGCAAGCAAGTGGCAGCAAGCCGGTCGACAAAGGCAAAGCTGTCGAGATCGACTCCCAATTCAAAAGCCGGACCAATGATTTTTCTAAGGCATCCCGGCCCGACCAAGGTAAGCTCCCTAACACTAGTCAAGCTCGAACTCGTGATATTACTTGTTTTAAATGTCAGGGAAGAGGACACTATGCCCGAGACTGCCCAAACCAAAGAGTCATGATCATTACGGCAAGTGGTGGATATGAATCTCAAGACGAGATCGAAGAAGAAGTAGATGGAGCTGATGACGACGTTGAGTATCCAGATACTGGTGAACTACTAGTAACTAGGCGAGTCCTTAGCATGCTAGTTCAACCCGAAGAAAAAGTTCAACGGGAAAACTTGTTCCACACCCGATGCACCATTAACAACAAGGTATGTAATCTTGTAATAGATGGAGGATCTTGTGCTAATGTGGCTAGCAAGTACATGGTAGACAGGTTAGGCTTGGAAAAGACTAAGCACCCCAGGCCCTACAAACTACAATGGCTCAATGACACCACGGAGCTCAAAGTGACGGAGCAAGTGAGTGTGCCCTTTAGCGTTGGTAAGTATCAAGACCAAGTGCTTTGCGACGTAGTTCCTATGCAAGCTGGCCATCTCCTGCTGGGGAGACCGTGGCAATTTGACCGTGCAACACTTCACAATGGCCAAACCAATTACTACTCATTCGTACACAAGGAGTGCAAATACAATTTAGCCCCTCTAAGTCCGACCGAAGTACAAGAGCTTCAAGCCAGGATGAGCAAGGAGACCAAGGTAAGTGTCTCTAATCTATACATCAATGCTGGTGGTTTAAACCGTGCTATGAGTGCCGAAGGCACTATATTACTAATGATGTTTAAAGAGTGTCTAAGTACAGAAAACAGAGGAATAGCATTGCCGCCGGAAGTGGATGCTTTGCTAAGCAAATTCCGAGATCTCTTCCCGGAAGAAAACCCACCAGGCCTGCCCCCTCTACGGGGAATAGAACATCAAATAGACCTTGTCCCAGGCTCGGCCTTACCAAATAAGGCGGCATACCGAATGAATCCCGAAGAGACTAAGGAGTTGGAAAAACAAGTCCGGGACTTATTGGACAAAGGCTACATACGAGAGAGTCTTAGCCCATGTGCTGTTCCTGTGTTGTCAGTGCCAAAGAAAGATGGCACTTGGAGAATGTGTGTGGATTGCCGAGCTATCAACAATATCACCATCAAATACCGGCACCCTATCCCACGCTTAGACGACATGCTAGACAAACTAAGTGGTTCTACTATCTTCTCAAAGGTAGATTTAAAAAGTGGATACCACCAAGTCAGGATGCGTGAAGGAGATGAATGGAAAACAGCCTTCAAGACCAAGCAAGGGCTGTACGAGTGGCTAGTCATGCCTTTCGGCTTGACCAATGCACCGAGCACATTCATGCGACTAATGAACCAGGTTCTTCGTGCCTATATAAGTAAATTTGTGGTGGTCTATTTTGATGATATACTTATATATAGTAAGAACCTACAAGATCATCTCAAACATCTCGAACTAGTGCTCAAATCACTTCGCAAGGAAGGCCTTTATGCTAACCTTAAGAAGTGCACATTTTGTACTAACCAACTTGTGTTCTTAGGCTTTGTAGTAAGTGAACAGGGACTACAAATGGACGAGGAGAAGATCAAGGCCATAAAAGAATGGCCCACACCGACGTCTATAGGGCATGTTAGGAGCTTTCATGGCTTGGCAAGCTTCTATCGACGATTCGTGAGGGATTTCAGTACTGTTGCTGCCCCACTCACAGCTGTGATCAAGAAGAACGTGACATTTTCATGGGGAGCAGCTCAAGAAGCTGCCTTCAATGAGCTCAAAAATCGACTCACTCAAGCACCGGTTCTTGCCTTGCCCGATTTCGATGAAATGTTCGAAGTAGAATGTGATGCATCCGGCTTAGGAATCGGAGCTGTGCTACATCAAAGGAAAAGACCCGTAGCTTTCTTTAGTGAGAAACTAAGTGGAGCCACGCTGAACTATCCAACGTATGACAAGGAGCTCTACGCTCTTGTCCGGGCATTAGAGACTTGGCAACATTACTTGCTGTCCAAGGAGTTCATCATCCATACGGATCATGAGACTCTTAAGCATTTGAGAGGTCAGACTTCACTAAAGAGAAGACATGCAAAGTGGCTTGAGTTTGTGGAAACATTTCCCTACGTCATTAAGTACAAGAAGGGGAAAGAGAATGTAGTAGCCGATGCCTTGTCAAGAAGGCATGCTCTCATTTCAACAATGGAGGCCAAAGTGCTAGGGTTCGAACACATCAAGGACCTCTACAAAGACGACCCTGATTTCAAAGAATGCTACGCTAATCACGGCAAAGGAATATACGGTCAATTCTATCTCCAAAATAATTTTCTTTTTAGAGGTAAACGTTTGTGTATTCCGCAGGGGTCAATGAGAGAGTTAGTGCTTAGTGAAGCACATGGAGGAGGATTGATGGGACACTTCGGTGTAGACAAGACCTTGGCCATAGTAAAAGATCATTTCTATTGGCCACACCTCAAGAAAGACGTGAAGAGATTTTGCGCGAGATGCATCCAATGCCGCAAAGCCAAATCTAGGTCACATCCTCATGGTCTTTATCTTCCTTTACCTATTCCTAACGCCCCATGGGTAGATCTTTCTATCGATTTTGTTTTAGGACTCCCCAAGATCCGACACCACGATTGCATCTTTGTTGTTGTGGACCGGTTCTCTAAGATGGCACACTTCATCCCGTGTGACAAGACAAATGACGCGACCAACATTGCTAATTTGTTCTTCAAGGAGGTGGTGCGCCTGCATGGAATTCCGAGAACTATAGTATCCGATCGCGACACCAAGTTTTTGGCTCACTTTTGGAGGACCTTGTGGAGAAAGCTAGGAACCAAGCTCCTTTTCTCCACTACTTGTCACCCCCAAACAGATGGTCAAACGGAAGTGGTAAACCGTACACTTGGCACTTTACTTAGAGCCACTCTTGGTAACAACATGAAAACATGGCTTGATTGCATCCCATTCATAGAATTTGCGTATAATAGGGCTGTTCATTCGGCCACTAAGCTATCCCCTTTTGAAGTTGTCTATGGATTTAACCCTCTATCTCCAGTAGATCTAGTGCCTCTTCCTCAAATAGAACAGGTCAATCAAGACGGGCTTAGGCGTGCCGATCTCATCAAGGAGTTGCATGAGAGAGCTAAAGCCAATATTGAGAAGAAAACCGAAGGGTACAAGAAGAGCCATGACAAAGGCAGGAAGGAGCTCACATTCGAACCAGGAGATTGGGTCTGGCATCCAAGCTCGCTCCAAGAGGCGACGGCCCATTTAAAGTTCTAGCCAAAATAAACGACAATGCCTACAAGCTAGAGCTGCCAGGTGAGTTTAAAATTTCCCATACATTCAATGTTGCTGATTTATCTTCCTTTGATACAGGAGATCCAGTTTTGTGGACAAAACCTCTTGAAGAGGGAGGGAATGATGAGGACATCGGCTCTAGAACCGACCCAAATGAGATGCCCATCGTCCCAGAAGGTCCCATGACCCGTTCCAAGGCCAAACAGCTCAGAAGAAGATTCGGGACGGCCATACAGGCCTTCGTCAATTCACCCGGGCCAGACGACCCAGTTCAAGTCTTAGCCGAGAGAAAAGAGCATGTACCGGATGATCGTCCGAACGACCTGATCGTCACTGAGGGAGGTAAGTTCTCTCGTCCAAGTGACCATTCTAAGACTAACAGGACGAGTGGTTTTTGTCCCACAGCCACGGAACCAGTTGTAGCCGAGGAACTTTACTCGGAGACCGTTTTAGCCGAGACAAAGGAGCCAAGTCCAAACGATCGTCCAAACGATCCAATCAGCACTGAGGGAGGTAAGTTCTCTCGACTAAAGGCATATTTTAAAGCTAACGGGACAGGTAGTTTTCCTCTTAAAGATGCAGAACAGCCAGCTGCTTCAATCACAAGCCACCTAGCCGGGAAGAACCAACAAAGGGCTAAAGAAGGCGTTGAAGCTAAAGAATTGCAAGAACTTGAAGATGATGGCTTCTCTGTTCCAGAAGACCTCCTAGAAGACTTCACCAAGCTGCTGCACGCACAGGACGCACCAACACCAGAATCACCTTCAAAGGCACCTTATGCGCCACCTTGGGCCACTTCGCATCAATGTAAGTTGTTTACATTATACACTGTCATTGCAGGTACTTCAAGCTCCAAAGAACACTCCAAAACGACACCAAACAAGTAGTTTAGGTGTCTCGGTCCAAACTTTCCTTATTTTGCCTTAAATGAAACGATGAGTATTGTCTTTTTTTAGAGTCTTTTGTTTCGTGTTGTTTTATTTCGAACGTCCTGTTGTTTTGAGTCTTTTATGTCGTTTTTTATAGAACCCTAGAAGGTTCAGGCTGACGGGCTATTTATAAAGCCCCACACGCAGCATTGTAGTTCAAAACTTTTACCCTAGATCAATAAAATAGCCGCACTTTCTTCTAAGTGTTCTAGAGAAGCGAATTCTCGAATCTGTCTTGTTCTTGCTCGTGTGACTCGGCCAAGATCAAGTCTGCACCGTATCAGAGATCTTACCATCCCCTCTGTGTCGTGTATTCATCCCACCAACAGCCCATTCATCGACTCCACACGAGAGAAGCGATCGCCATCGTGTCAAGTCCATTCACCATCGACCATCTATCGACCAAAGGAGAGGGCGACCGCCTGCCTTTCGTCCCATCGACTATCCCGGTTAAGACCTCACCACCGAGGCTTACACCAGATATCCTTCACAGAATTTGGTGGTTGTAGGCTTGTCATAACCTGAATTTTGGCTTTGTCGACTTCGATCCCAGCTTCAGAAACCTTGTGCCCAAGCACGATGCCATCATGAACCATAAAGTGACACTTTTCCCAATTAAGGACCAAGTGTTTCTCTTCGCACCTTTGGAGCACCTAGCACAGATTATCCAAACAGTCCTTGAATGATGATCCGTATACTGAAAAATCATCAATGAACACCTCCATAAAATCCTCAATCATGTCTGTGAAGATAGACATCATGCATCTCCTAAAAGTGGCTGGAGCGTTACACAATCCAAATGGCATTCTCATGTATGCGAATGTGCCATAGGGACATGTGAAAGTTGTCTTCCCTTGGTCATCTGGATGTATCGGAATCTAGAAGAAACCTGAATACCCATCGAGAAAACAGCAGTAGGGATGACTAGCCAACCTCTCCAACATCTGGTCAATGAATGACAATGGGAAGTGATCTTTCCGTGTAGATGCATTCAACTTCCTGTAGTCAATGCACATTCGATGCCCAGTGATAGTTCTAGTAGGAATCATCTCATCCTTTTCATTCTTCACCACGGTTATCCCTCCTTTCTTAGGAACAACTTGCACTGGACTGACCCAAGAGCTATCCGAAATAGCATAAATAACACCAGCTTTCAAAAGCTTCATCACTTCCTTTTTGACCACTTCCATCAGATTCGGATTCAGCATCCTCTGATGCTCAATTGAAGCCTTTGACTCGTCCTCAAGATGAATCCTATGCATGCACAGGTCTGGTGATATACCTGAAATATCATCAAGAGAATAGCCAAGAGCTTTGCGATACTTGCGCAGCTTGCTCAGCAGTAAGGCAATCTCTGTGTTGTTCAAAGAAGCATTAACAATCACTGGGTGTGTAGAATTAGGACCAAGAAAACTATACCTCAGATTTGGTGGGAGTGGCTTGAGTTCCAACTTAGGAGCATTCTCTGCACTCCAATCTCCAAGCGCAGCAGCTTGCTTAGAACTTTTGGCCAACTCTCCTTCTAGTCGCAGGGTATCGACCGATACTGGGGGTGTATCGATCGATACCGGCGATGCTGAATCGAGGATCTTCGAGTAACCAGCAGTATCATCACACGAATGGACCTCTGAAGTGGCTGAACTGACCAGTGCTCTCTCCAATGGGTCCTCAGGATGCATTTCCAGGAAGTACTCTTCTGCTATGTCACTGAAGGTGTCGACAAAGAAAGTCTGCCCATCGATGGTTTGTCTCTTCATCATCTTATCCATATTGAAAGTCATGACCAAATCACCGATGTTGAGAGCGATCTTCTCATTCCTGCAATCAATCAAAGCACCAGCTGTTGCAAGGAATAGTCTGCCTAGGATAAGAGGATCCTTAGGCTCAACATCGTACTCCAGGACGATGAAATCAGTTGGGATCAAGCAATTCCCAATCTTAATCGGGACATCTTCGAGTAACCCCTATGTAAGTCTAACTTAACGATCATCCAGTATCAGGGAGATCCCTGTGGTTGTGAAGTCTGTCATCCCCATCCTTTTGGCAACTAAATATGGCATGAGGTTGAAACTTGAGCCAAGGTCACAAATAGAATGCTCAAATCTGTCTATGAATATCGTACAATCCAACACTAAACGATCACTGGGTCAGGCAGCTTCTTTGGGATTCTGTTGGTCAGGATTGCACTACGCTCATGAGTAATCATCAAACATCCTTCTTCAAGGTTCACGTTGCTGGACACCATCCTCTTGACATATCTCCTGAAGGCCGGAGAAGTCTTGATGGCATCAATAAAAGGAAGTTCAACGATCAACTTATCCATAATTGCCTTGCATCTAGAGTCTTATACCTCCTTCTTAGTCTTCCCAGAAGCCCTAGGATAAGGTATCCTCATTGTGTAAACTCTTTCTGCAACTACATTAGGCACTTCCTTCGAAATCTTAGGAGAAGATTCTGCTGCAGGATCAGTATCGACCGATACTGAAATGGTATCGATCGATACACGCAGTTTTGATTTGTCCCGTGAAAGTATCTTGATAGGTGTCGATCAATGATGACTAGTGTCTATCGATACTGGGGTGATTTCGGTATCCTCATCGTCAAGATCGACGAAAATATATGCCGCTTGGTCAATTTTTACTCCTGGAGTGACCTCTTTTCCACTCCTCAAGGTGATTGCATTGATGTGAGCCCTTGGATTCTCTACTTTCCCTGGAAGAAAACCTTCTTACCTTTTCACAGACTCTGAAGTCTGAGCTATCTGAAGTTCCAGCTTCTTCTGCTGAATATTAATAGCATCGATCCTTCCACTCAGATCTTTGTACACATCATCTATCTTTTCGTTGAGATTCACTGTGAGCTGTTGCTGTCCTTGAATTAGTTGTTCAAACATAGACTCGATCTTGCTATCTAGAAGCTTAGCATGTATGGGCTGATAAGATGAATTTCCATAGTTCCTGGTATACCCACTGTTCTGAGGTGATCTCTGACCAAACTGATTCGACCCTCCTTGCTGAGAGTTGTTGTTCAAGTTTCGGTTGTTGTTGAATTGATTCCTCTGACCTTGAAAACCAGAACCACCAATGTAGTTAACATCCTCTACTTCATCCTCGTTGAATACTTCGACATCTTTAGCAAAGTGAACAGCCTTCGTTGTCTTGCCCTTCAGAAGATTGTGCATAGAATCCAACTTGGCTTGAACATCAGCGATCTGTGAACCATTCATGCTACCAGCTAGCGTCTTCCGCTCTTCATCAGCATTCTTGGTGCTATTGCTAGACGCCAAGTTCTCAATCAGTACATAGGCATCATCAGGATACATGGTGTTGAAGTTTCCATTGCTCGAAGCATCCAAAGTCATCTGATACCTCCAATCAATTCCTCTGAAGATGAAACCCATCAGCTGAACATCAGAGTACCCGTGATGTGGACAATCTCTCTGATACGATCTGAATCTCGTCCAAGCAGCCTTGAACGACTCCGCATGTCCTTGAGAAAATTGGGATATCTTGTTCCTCAGATCCTCGGATCGTGCATCATCATAGAAGTTGTTCATGAAAGCAGTCTTAGTCTCTTCCCAACTAGTCAGTGATCAAGGAGGTAACTGCTTCAGCCAGTAAGTTGCATCTCCACCAAGAGAATATGGGAAGAGCTTACAGAAGAGGTAATCATATGACACTCCATTGATCTTGATGCTAGTGACCAAATCCTCAAACCTCTCAATATGGTCCATGGGATGTTCATTGGAAAGACCATGAAAAAGGTGCTAACCCACAAGAGTGTAGTATGCAGGTTTCAGCTCAAAGTCATTCCTCTGAAAAGCAGGAGGACGAATCGTTGATCAATTTGCGTAAAACTGATCAGGCCTGTTGTACTCACCAATCGTTCTACCACGATTAACCACAGCATTCCCAGCGTTCGCGTTCCCAACGACAGCAGGAGCAGGTGGAATGATGTTCCCCTCTCCATCCAGACGTTGTCCTCTCTCATTGCACAACCGACCCTCTTGGTCTCTTTAAGCACCAGCTTCATCTTGAACCAACTCTACTTGATTGTTGTTCATCCTTGCTGGCTTCTTTACTCTTCTGTTTGTGCGTTCCAAAAGTGCTAGCTGCTCGAGTGACAGATCAACTAGCTGAGTACTCTTGTTCCCTCTGGTTTCGCGATTAGGCATACACCTGAAAACAAGAGTCAAGAATCGTAAGTAACAAAAAAATGCGTTGAGTATCGACCGACACTGGGTGGTGTCGATCGATATCAACAAAAAGAGAACGACGAGTATCGACCGATACCGACGATCTTAGTCAAAATTCTCAGACTAAAATCTAATGGCGAATTGAGTCCCCGGCAACAGCGCCAAATTTGATATGCTCAAATTAATACCCTAAAAGTACTAAGTAGTAGTTGCAGTAAAGTAGGGGTCAAACACAAGGACTCACAGAGACACACAATAGATTATAGAGATAAGAATTAAGCTAAGCGATCAATGGTATTGAAAACAGAACGTAAATTAAAACGGTAGTAAATTCGATTGGAGAAAGATAGGTTCAGGGTATTTATCAGGAAATCAATGAATGCAGATAAACTAACTAGTCAGGATTCAGATTTAGCGCGGTTCTTGAACTCAAATCACTAAGATATAATTAACCAACTCTCGTTGCGAAAACTATCTAAATCTAAATCATAGAAATTCTAAATCTCTTTTCGAATCCTGAAGTCTAAATCAGCTTTTAGATCATGTTTGATTTGTTCACAAAACAACTAAATCAAATCTCTTTGCGAATAGTTATTTTGCTCACCTTAGGTTCTATCAGGTAATTAATCGCACTCTCGTGCCTAATCAATTGTCCTAAGATCTAAGTTCTAGGTGATCAATCTAGAATTAGCTTTGCAAACAACCTATGGTGAAGAGCTAATTCAGATAGTGAATCCTAATAACTAATCAACCTAGCATTCAGAGATAACCCTTATGAGAACCCTAAACCTAACAAGAGACCTACTCAGACATGGAAATTGAAGCAATAAACATGTTTGAATAAATCATCAAATAAAATAGAAAGAGTAACAAGAGGGTTCGAAATCTTCTCCCGGACAAACAGAGTTTCAGACTTGTCTCTCTTCCAAAGCTCTCTCACAAAACCAAAGTAAAATAAAGAATAGCCATGAAAGTGGCTATAAAATCTTATTAAATAACCTAAATCACGTTTTGGGGCTTTTTGTAAATAATAAAGTCTTCTGGGAAATTTTGCAATTCTTCAACTCTTCATTAAAGTCGCGGGTCGTGTCAGCTTCGATGAGTATCGATCGATACTAGTCAGTATCAATTGATACTGAGGATTCATATCGGGTACTCGGCTACACGAACGTTGCTTTGCTCCAAAATGCTCTAGAAAGCTCCAATATCTCCAATTATGCTCCAAATGTGCTAAAACCTATAAAAGACTCTAAACCACTACAAAATAGTAGAAAGACTCATAAAACGGACTTATATCATAGCTTAAACGGGGTAAAAACTATGATATATCACCAGTCGTGCAAGCAAAGGAGGAGCTAAAGGAAAAGAAAATATGAGAAGCCAATCCAATCAAGTTTGAAGAAGAAGTCCCCCAAGTTAAAAGTGATGAGAAGTGCGGGGTTTGAGAAGGCAAAAACGTTTTGTGATAAGGGTAGCTGAGGAATGGATCTTCATGGGTTTTGAGATAGGAGTGGGATTCATATTGGGGCATTGGGTAGATGAAAGTCATCCTTGTATGCATTGGTTTTTCTTTACTCTTAGCATTTTGCCAAAGTTCATTCTTTCGTGAGAAACACCTTTGCTTCGGAATACCCGCATGATTAAGATCACTTTATCTCAAGACCTTTCCCTAATCCAAATGAGTTCACTTGATTTGCATAAGCATGATCCACCATTGAACTTAATAAATATTAAAGAGTTGTGGGTTTAGTAATGCTAGTGAATGCAAAGGCTGAGATCAAATTAGTGTAGCAACGAGTATGGCTAAATCCTTTAAAGTAGAGAGTGTTCATGCATCGTATAACTATTTTTAAGGGCATTGGTTCGAACTGTTTTGTTAATATTCTCGGACTTGATCTCTCACTTCAACCTCTCTCTCTCTCTTCTTGTTCTTATTTGTTTGCTTGAGGGCAAGCAAAGGACTAAGTTTGGGGGAGTTGATATTCTCATATTTTACTCTTTTTAGCATGCATTTATCTTATCATTTTCATTTTCATGCATGTGTTTTGATAGTTTTTCTTAGTGTTTTAGTCCAATTTAGAGTTTAGCTAGTTTTCACTAGGTCCTAGAGAGTCTTGTATGTTTTGGAGTGTGTTTAGGTACATTGGAGACATTTTGGGTCTATTTGGAATGTTGGAGCAAAAAAGGATGCAAGGATCACCCGAGGTGTCTGAATGATCTGTCCAGATGAAGGGTTTTCAATCAGAATCATGATATGCTCAAATTAATACCCTATAAGTACTAAAGCAGTTGTTGTAGTATATGTAGGGGTCGAACACAAGAACTCAGGATATCACACAATAGATTAAATAGATTCGAATTAAGCTAAACCAAAAGATGTAATTGAAAGCAATACGTAAATTAAAAGTGTTGCAAGTCGATTGGGAGAAAGATAGGTTCAGGGTATTTCTCATGAAATCAATTAATGCAGATAAACTAACTAACAAGATTCAGATTTAGCGCGGTTCTTAACCTAAAATCACTAAAGTATAGCTAACCAACTCTCGTTGCGAAAACTATCTAAGTCTAAATCATAGAATTCCAAATCTCTTTGCGAATCCTAAAGTCTAAACCAGCTTTTAGTTCAAGTTTGATTTGTTCACAAGACAACTAAACCAAATCTATTTGCGAATAGTTATTTTTTTCACCCTATGTTCTATCAGGTAATTAATCGCACTCTCGTGCCTAATCAATTATCCTAAGATCTAAGTTCCTGATTCGTCAACCTAGAATTAGCTTTGAGAACAACCTATGGTGAAGAACTAATCCATATGATGAATCCTAATCAAACTAGCATTCAGAGAAAACCCTTATGAGAACCCTAATGCTAAAGTGGATATACTCAGACATGGAGAATGAAAACAACATGATTGAATAGATTATCAAAGAAATCAATAAGAAACATGAGTTCAGAGTTATCTCTCCAAAAAGCAAAGTAAAATCAAGCGTAATGAAAGCGTAGCCACCAAAGTGGCTGTAAAACCTAAATAAATACTACTAAACACGTGCTGGGCCTTCTTGTAAATAATAAGGGGCAATTCTGCAATTCTTCAACTCTTCATAAAAGTCGCGACTCATGTCTTGCTGCAGTGAGTATCGACCGATACTAGTCAGTATCGATTGATACCGAGGCTTCAAATCGGGTACTCAGCTACACGAACTTCTGCTTTGCTCCAAAATGCTCCAGAAAGCTCCAAGCACCCATATGTCACGTAAATAGCTTTTGATCTAACCACCATGTACTTCTCCGTAGACATTCGTAGCTTACCCAGACTCCACACATTATCTCGCAGCATTGTTCAAATCAAGCCCTCATCGCCAGTTTCATCGCTGCAGATAATGTTTAAGAACTTTCTAGATTCTTTCTCATACAATATCATGACAAAAGAACCACCCAATTTACACACTTTTTGGTATTGTTTCTCTCCCTCATACTTGTTTCTTGTCATGTTCTTTCTTTTTAGATCTGCATATACACATTATGGTCTGAAACGCGAGTATTGATGGTGTTTGCTACCGAATCCCCTATTCTTTCCTCTCTATGTATCAAAAGTGTAGGCGAATAATGGTATCACGGGAAATTTTCCTAACCTCGCTTTCAACCTTTGTGTGATCATTCCCTCACAAGTAGAATAATGGGATCGCTGGAAACTTTTATAACCCTCTACTCAGAAGAAAATCATTTCATCTTTTATGCTCTTATTTATCAACTTATAATAGGGGAGAGAGATATCATTACTTTAAGCACATGGGTTCCTTTGTCAGATATAAATTATGAATCAAGCTCTATAAACACTAACCACATCGATGAAGTGCACAAATTTGGCTCAGGCATTAGAAGAACTCTGCTGGAGACATGGATGTTTTCAAGTCAACTAGTCAGTCTTTGGATTTTTCATTAGTCGATCTAGAAATGATCCTATAACACTGTTCACTCAAAAACAAAATCGAATCAATAGGTTCAAGCACAGGATCATCATCTCCAACAAGAGATATGTGTTGGAGTTCCTCTAGTAGGAATGCCTTTGTAGTACACCTCCTTCTCAATGTATGAGAACGAGGTTCTCTTGATGTGTGTGTCCATAATGGCACCAACCGTAGCCATGAAAGGTCTTCCAAGAATCAACTGCGTACTAGATCTTGCACTCGTCTCCACGACCTGAAAATCAGGTGGAACCATGCAATCTCCTACGTTAACCAGCAAATCAGGGATTGTACCATATGGATGTGAGGTGGAACAGTTCGGGAATGTGATAGATGTCTTGGTAGATCGAATATCAGCTCCCAATCTCTCTGCAATTGCCCTTGACATGACATTAACGCTAGCCCCCGAGTCAACGAGAGACTCTTTGAATTCAACTCCAGAGATAGAGCATGGAACTGAGAATATTCTTGGGTCTTCCCTCTTAGTCAACTGCCTCAGCGGTAATGACTTGCTTCTTACCTTGATAAAGAGTGCCTTAATCTCGTCCTCAGTTTCTCTGCAATCTCGGAAGTGACTCAGCAGAGGGCGGTACTCTAGAGCTTCTTCAAAAGTCAGTGTGTGGGGAATCCTTCGTACCATATTCTCAAAGCCAAGCAGCTGCTTTGGAGAAATGGGGTCTCTGAGGTGTCTCTGTGGCATGGGGTATGGTGTCCTAGGTTTGTAAACCCTTTCTGCACTCAACTCGGGTTTCGTTGTGATATACTCATATATTGCATGTTTTAGCATGCATTTGATTTAGAGTTTTGTATAATTCGCATGCATAATCATGGTATTGTCTAGCATTTAGGTCTCAATTATAGATTAGGACATTTTCATTAATTTTAGTGTGTTCTTGCCTGTTTTGGAGTGTTTCCTAGGTAATTGGAGGCAATTGGACGATTGGAGATTGGGGGCTATAGGGAAGAAAGGATCCATCCGGAACGCCTGAAAGAACTTGTCAGACGGAGGGTCTCCAAGCAGATTTCGGCTCGATAACCTTCATGAGAATTGTAGCCCAGAGAGTTAGCTATTCACAGGAGTTAGATTCAAAACAATCGGACATATTGTTCGGAAGTTATTGCAGTTTTACCAAAGCGTGTCTGTCTGGCCGAGAAGCTAAAACTTCTCCCGAGAAATTTCCGACCGACCCCCATCGGCAAGGTCGGTTTTAGCCGGTCCTGGGACAGGGATTTCCCGAGTATCCGACTGACCCAAAGAAGAAAAACCGACCGTCCCGAAGGAGCGAGGTCGGCTTAATTTCCCCCGGAGGAAATCCGACCTACCCCAATCAGCAAGGTCGGTCTCAAAGATCAGGCTAAATGAAGAGCTTCCCATCCTAGTTTAATCTTATGTCTTCATGAAATTTGTATCCAAGTGCGTTATCTGACTACAGGAGGTGATTTCGGGTCATTCGAATACGTGGTTCATAGATATGGCCACTTTACTGAGAGTATGTCCGTCTGTACGAAGCCACCCGACCTGCCTGAAAGACCTAGCTGGACGAATGGTCTCCAATCGGATTTAGCCTCGGTGGCCTTCAAAACGGTTGTAGCCATGTGTATTAGCTGTCTACAGGAGGTGGTTTGAGGCAATTCGGACATATACCCCTGGAGGTATCGTGGTTTTAGCAAAGGTTCTACACAGGACCGGATTTGACCCATTTCGACCGGGTCGGTACCCGGTTTGTCCCGGGTCGACCCGGTCAAATCCTCATCTATTTAAAAACTCAAAAACACTAATTTTGCCACTTATGCTTTTTGTTAGTCAAAAACCCTTTTCCTTTTGAGAGAGAACTTGGAGATTGTAAGAGAGATCCTTTAAGTTTATGCAATTAAGTGTTTATCTCATTGAATCTCTTCTTCTTATCCCTTTTTCTTGTTGATTATTCAAGATCCATCCATGAATTCATCCCCTATCAAAATCTATTTTGGGGTGTTCTTCATGGGTCTTGAGTAGTCATTTTAGGATCTTGAGATGGGGTAGATTAGGATGTTCCTAGGCTTGATTCATGATGTTTAGGGCTAGATCTTCTTATATCCTTTCTTGTTTAATGTTCTCAAACCTAAATCTAGCTTGAAAGAGTAGGTTTAGATCATAAGGCATTTCATGCACACCAAGTGTTGGTGAAATGCCTTGATGAATTAAACAAGAGGTTTACATTCCTAGCCTATGACAATAGTTGTCTAGGGTGTATTGTTGGTAGATCTTGTTGATTTAAACTTAATGCTTGCTAATCAACGATCCACAAATGATGATTTGCTAATGGGTTAGATGATTAGCATAGCTATTAATTGCTTGAAAGATAATTAGTCAAGTTTAGGATCTTATGAATAGGGATTAGCTTGTTTGAGTAAATGAACATCATGAATTGAACTTGGGACTTCTTATATCGATAACCCTATCTCTAGATTCGCTTTTGCTTATTGATTTAAAATCTTGCTTAGTTGCTTTACTTGTTTAATTTGGATACTTAATCACAAAACTCCCTTTAATTAGCTTAACTTACATAGGTTCCTTGCATTCTTAGTGGTTATGACTATTTCCCAATATTGGATTCGATAACCTCTTTACTACATCGTATTTGGGATATTGATACCTCCTTGGATTGCAAAATCCTTGTATCAATTTGGCGCCGTTGCCATATTGGGATTTGTTTTAACATTGAGATTTAGGTTCTTAGTGAGCTTAAGTATTATTTTCTTCCAAGTAACTAATCGCGTTCACTTCCCATTGCTTTTGCTCTCTCTAGGTGTATGCATACCCGTTCCCGTGGCAATACCAATCTCATACAACCAAGGGACGACATTGATCAACTTGAGAAGGGTTCACGAGCAAGAAGAAACCGTGTGAGAGTTCAAGAAGAAGTTGGCAACGATATGGAAGCACTACAAGAAAACACCATTTTTGCAACGAACGATATCGTTGTTAAATCGTTGCAAAAGAGGGTTTGAATCGAATTTGCGACGAAAAAGAGATCGTAGTTAACTGATCGTCGCAAACCACAAATCGTCGTAAACCACAAATCGTTGTAAGGCGTTAGGATTACTGGCCATAAAGAATATTGCCTACCAGACATACCAAATGGACTAAATCCATCTGTTCAAAGACCAAGATACACATTACGTTTCTCTCTAGCAAAGTCTGGATGTACCGTCTTAAAGTGTTTATACTCTTTTGCATCTGAAGGATGAGTAACCTCCTCATCTGTTTGCAAATGATCTGCATGCCATCTCATCGATGCAGCTGTCCTCTCATACTGATACATTCTTTTTTATCTATCAGTTATAGGAAGGTACCACATCCGCTGGAACGGTACCTTACTCTGACCAGTACCTTGCGGCTTTTATCTTGGCTTATGGTAAAATCGACATTCCTGCAACTTATCATCATCTTTCCAAAAAAGCATGCAATTGTCAACACGTACATCTATCATCTCAGAAGGCAACCCAAGACTATAAACCAGCTTATGTATCTCATAGTAAGTTTCAGCAGCTAAATTGTCCTCTGGCAAATACTCTTTAATCAAATCAGCCCAATCATCCATGCAAATCTCAGCTAAGTTATGATCAGTTTTAATAGTCATCATCCTAGCCGCCAACGACAATTTAGAATATCCTTCTCTACATCCATCGTAGAGTGGCTGATTGTCAGCATCTAGCATATCATAAAATGTTTTTGCATCTAGATTGGGTTCCTCATCATGATGATCATGTGCAAATGTACTTACGGTTTCATGAAATGCATCCGTAACCATGTCATGAATCCTATCATTATCTTCACCATGCTGTTCCGCATGATCATCAAATTGATTAAAATTATTTGACTCATCAAAATTCGATGCTTGATAATTGCTACTACTAATAGCTGCATTTCCCCCATGACCATCTCCATGATAATACCATATATAGTAATGCGGCATAAAACCTCTATTTAATATATGCGACCACACCTTCGAGATAATGATAAATTTCCTATTCAAGCATCTGGCACAAGGACAGTATATCTTACCACTGATAATCGTATTATGTATACTTCCTGCCTGATGCATGAATCCTTCCACCCCATCACTGAACTCCTTTGTTAGTGATCCCTCTGAATCAAGACGATTATACATCCATCTTCTAATTTCGTATATTGAAATTTTTTGTTGGTCAGAAAGAAGTAAATGGTTTTGAATATGAAATTTTTATTATGAAGTTGGCCACTATATATAGATTTTTATTTTCATTACCATCGAATTACCTACGATTTTACATCGATTTCACATCGATTTTACAACGAATCTAAAAATGTTTACATCGACTTTACAACGACATTAAACATGTTTACCTAACCGAACACCGTGAACTTAAAACGTGCTCACCTAACTGATTAATCGTAGGGAAATCGATGTAAAGTTCAACTTATAATAATCATTGCTGATTTGTGGGTAATTTTACGATGATATTACAACGTTTTATATAAACCTCGGTAAATCGTCGCTAAGTTAAAACGATTTTACGACGATTTTGATAATCGTCGTAACGTCGTCGGTAATCGTTGTAAAATCGTCGCTAATTAGCGACGATTTGACAACAAAAATTTTCGTCCCAATTTTGCGACGATTTTACGACGTCTTTAAGAATCGTCGTAGAGTAGTCGTAAAAATGATTGCAATTTGCAACGAAATAAAATCGTCGCAAAAATTCGTTGCAAAATGCTTGCTTTCTTGTAGTGAAGATCTTCATGATATTCCACTTGGGAACATTCATGAGAACATTCCCCACCAAAGGAACGGTGGGAATGGGAACAACCAAGGAGGTGGTGGCAATGGAAACCATCACGCTCAAAACCGTCCTATTCATCCGCCTAGAGCTAGGCATGTCGTTGGAGAAGGTGATGCGGCATATGCACACCAAAACCGTCAAGGGATTCAACCACCTCCGGTTGAAAACAACAACTTTGAGGTCAAACCCGGGCTAATCAACATGGTTCAAGCTAACAAGTTCCATGGGTTGTCAATGGAGGATCCTCTATATCACATTGACCAATTTGACCGGATATGTGGTCTCACCAAGATCAACGGAGTATCCGAAGATGGTTTCAAGCTTCGACTCTTCCCGTTCTCTTTGGGTGACAAGGCTCACCAATGGGAGAAAAGCTTGCCTCAAGGATCTATTACTTCATGGGATGATTGCAAAAGGGCGTTTCTAGCCAAATTCTTCTCACCGTCTAGAACTGCCAAACTTCGCAATGAGATATCTAGCTTCACACAATGGCTTATTGAGTCTTTCAACGAGACTTGGGAGAGATTTAGAGGCTACACTTCTCAATGCCCACATCATGGCTTCTCAAACGCCTCTCTCCTTAGCACTCTTTACCGAGGTGCTTTGCCTAATATCCGCATGCTACTTGACACGGCTTCGAATGGTAATTTCCTAGCTAAGGACGTAGAGGATGCTATGGAGCTCGTGGAGAACTTAGCTACTAGTGATGGGACGTATAGGAATGATTATGGCCGTGCTTCAAGGTCCACAAGTGACTTTGATGAGAACAAGAGAGCAAAGGACATGAAAGCATTGAATGAGAAGTTGGATAAGCAAGCCTCTATGATAGACAAGTTTCTTGCTTCTCAAAAGGAGTCTCAAAAGGCGGTACATTTCATTGGTGACTATGAGAACAATCAAGCTTGCTATCAAGAGAAGGTCGTGGAAACACATGAGGAAGTGAACTATTTGGGGAACCAAGGTAACTTCCAAAGACAATGGTTCAACCAAAACTATAGGAATCCACACGACCAACTTTACCCTCAACAATCTACTCAAGCTCAAGGAGTTCCACAACAACAATTCCAATCTCAAGGTCAACCTTCTAATTTCAACCAACAAGGGTATGTCCAAAGGAACCAATTCCAAGGAAACCAAAGTGGATTCCAGCCAAAAGCCCCACCCGGTTTTCAAGGTCAACAACAAGGGTTTGTACCCCAAAGTCAAGCACCTACGTCTAAACTGCAAGAGCTTGACTTGGCCTCCATTCTTCAACAACTAATCAAGGGCCAAACGGAAACCACTAACAAGGTCATTTCCTCTTACAATGATCTTAATAGCAAGTTTGAGGCATTGAGCTCAAAGGTGCAACTAATGGAGCAAAGGAATTCCGCCCCTTCTTCACATCATCCTCAAAGCTCCTCAAATGGAAATGCCATACTAACCTCTAAAGAGTCTTGCAACACCTTTTCCACTCTGAAAGAGCAAGATCACATTATTGAGGAGTTCCTCGGGTTAGTCTCTAGCCTCACCGAGGATATTGAGGAACAAGGTGGGGAGGTGACCCTTGGGAGTGAGAATGATATGATGTTGGTTGGAGAAAAGAGTAACAAGATTGAGAAGTCCATCAAGGACTTGGTTAAAGTGAAAAACGTGGAGACACTTGTTGAGTCAAAGAGAGAGACTCCATCTCCATACGAGCCTCCACCTCCATATGAGCCTCCACTTCCATTTCCCGGTCGTTTCCTCAACAATGCACAAGAGAAAGTGCCTCCAAGCACAACAAGGATCGAGCCTAAGACTCTCCCAAAGCTTGGAAACCCTGAGAAATTCTCAATATCTTGCATGAGATCAGGCCAAATGAAGAGCTTCCCATGCCCAGTTTAGTCTGATGTCTTCATGAGAGTTGTATCCAAGTGCGTTAGCTGACTACAAGAGGTGGTTTTGGGTCATTCGAATATGTGGTTCGTTAGATATGGCCACTTTACTGAGTGTATGTCCGTCTGTACGAAGCCACCTGACATGCCTGAAAGACCTTGCTGGACGAATGGGCTCCAATCGGATTTAGCCTCGGTGTACTTCACAAACGTTGTAGCCATGTGTATTATCTGTCTACAAGAGGTGGTTTGAGGCCATTCGGACATATACCCCAGGAGATATCGTGGTTTTGGCAAAGGTTCTACACAAGACCGGATTTGACCCATTTCGACCGGGTCGGTACCCGGTTTGTCCCGGGTCGACCCGGTCAAATCCTCATCTATTTAAAAACTCAAAAACCCTAATTTTGCCACTTATGCTTTTTGTTAGTCAAAAATCCTTTTTCTTTTGAGAGAGAACTTGGAGATTTTAAGAGAGATCCTTTAAGTTTATGCAATTAAGTGTTTATCTCATTGAATATCTTCTTCTTATCCCCTTTTCTTGTTGATTATTCAAGATCCATCCATGAATTCATCCCCTATCAAAATCGATTTTGGGGTGTTCTTCCTGGGTCTTGAGTAGTCATTTTAGGATCTTGAGATGGGGTAGATTAGGATGTTCATAGGCTTGATTCATGATGTTTAGGGCTAGATCTTCTTATATCCTTTCTTGTTTAATGTTCTCAAAGCTAAATCTAGCTTGAAAGAGTAGGTTTAGATCATAAGGCATTTCATGCACACCAAGTGTTTGGTGAAATGCCTTGATGAATTAAACAAGAGATTTACATTCCTAGCCTATGACAATAGTTCTCTAGGGTGTATTTTTGGTTGATCTTGTTGTTTTAAACTTAATGCTTGCTAATCAATGATCCACAAATGATGATTTTCTAATGGGTTAGGTGATTAGCATAGTGATTAATTGCTTGAAAGAGAATTAGTCAAGTTTATGATCTTATGCCTAGGGATTAGCTTGTTTGAGTAAATGAACATCATGAATTGAACTTGGGACTTCTTATATCGATAACCTTATCTCTAGATTCGCTTTTGCTTGTTGATTTACAATCTTGCTTAGTTGCTTTACTTGTTTAATTTGGATACTTAATCACAAAACTCCCTTTAATTAGCTTAACTTACATAGGTTCCTTTCATTCTTAGTGGTTATCACTATTTCCCAATATTAGATTCGATAACCTCTTTACTACATCGTATTGGGGATATTGATACCTCCTTGGATTGCAAAATACTTGTATCAATTTGGCGCCGTTGCCATATTGGGATTTGTTTTAACATTGAGATTTAGGTTCTTAATGAGTTTAAGTATTATTTTCTTCTAAGTTACTAATCTTCTTCACTTCCCATTGCTTTTGCTATCTCTAGGTGTATGCATACCCGTTCCCGTGGCAATACCAATCTCATACAACCAAGGGACGACATTGATCAATTTGAGAAGGATTCACGAGCAAGAAGAAACCGTGTGAGAGTTCAAGAAGAAGTTGGCAACGATATGGAAGATCTTCATGATATTCCACTTGGGAACATTCATGAGAACATTCCCCACCAAAGGAACGGTGGGAATGGGAAAAACCAAGGAGGTGGTGGCAATGGAAATCATCACGCTCCAAACCGTCCTATTCATCCGCCTAGAGCTAGGCATGTCGTAGGAGAAGGTGATGCGGCATATGCACACCAAAACCGTCAAGGGATTCAACCACCTCTGGTTGAAAACAACAACTTTGAGGTCAAACCCGGGCTAATCAACATGGTTCAAGCTAACAAGTTCCATGGGTTGTCAATGGAGGATCCTCTAGATCAAATTGACCAATTTGACCGGATATGTGGTCTCACCAAGATCAACGGAGTATCCGAAGATGGTTTCAAGCTTCGACTCTTCCAGTTCTCTTTGGGTGAAAAGGCTCACCAATGGGAGAAAAGCTTGCCTCAAGGATCTATTACTTCATGGGATGATTGCAAAAGGGCGTTTCTAGACAAATTCTTCTCACCGTCTAGAACCGCCAAAATTCTCAATGAGATATCTAGCTTCACACAACGGTCTATTGAGTCGTTCAACGAGGCTTGGGAGAGATTTAGAGGCTACACTTCTCAATGCCCACATCATGGCTTCTCAAACGCCTCTCTCCTTAGCACTCTTTACCGAGGTGCTTTGCCTAAGATCCGCATGCTACTTGACACGGCTTCGAATGGTAATTTCCTAGCTAAGGACGTAGAGGATGCTATGGAGCTCGTGGAGAACTTAGCTACTAGTGATGGGACATATGGGGATGATTATGACCGTGCTTCAAGGACCACAAGTGACTTTGACGAGAACAATAGAGCCAAGGACATGAAAGCCTTGAATGAGAAGTTGGATAAGCAAGCCTCTATGATAGACAAGTTTCTTGCCTCTCAAAAAGAGTCTCAAAAGGCGGTACATTTCATTGGTGACTATAAGAACAATCAAGCCAACTATAAAGAGGAGGTCGTGGAAACACATGAGGAAGTGAACTAAGTGGGGAACCAAGGTAACTTCCAAAGACAAGGGTGCAACCAAAACTATAGGAATCCACAAGACCAACTTTACCTTCAACAATCTACTCAAGCTCAAGGAGTTCCACAACAACAATTCCAATCTCAAGGTCAACCTTCTAACTTCAACCAACAAGGGTAAGTCCAAAGGAACCAATTCCAAGGAAACCAAAGTGGATTCCAACCAAAAGCCCCACCCCGTTTTCAAGGTCAACAACAAGGGTTTGTACCCCAAGGTCAAGCACATACGTCTAAACCGCAATAGCTTGACTTGGCCTCCATGTTCCAACAATTAATCAAGGGCCAAACGGAATCCACTAACAAGGTCATTTCCTCTTACAATGATCTTAATAGCAAGTTTGAGGCATTGATCTCAAATGTGCAACTAATCGAGGAAAGGAATGCCGCCCCTTCTTCACATCATCCTCAAAGCTCCTCAAATGGAAAGGCCATACTAACCTCTAAAGAGTCTTGCAACACCTTTTCCACTCTTAAAGAGTAAGATCACATTATTGAGGAGTTCCTCGGGTTAGTCTCTAGCCTCAACAAGGACATTGAGGAAAAAGGTGGGGAGGTGACCCTTGGGAGTGAGAATGATATGATGTTGTTTGGAGAAAAGAGTAACAAGATTGAGAAGTACATCAAGGACTTGGTTAAAGTGAAAAAGGTGGAGACACTTGTTGAGCAAAGAGAGAGACTCCACCTCCATATGAGACTCCACTTCCATTTCACGGTCGTTTCCTCAACAAGTCACAAGAGAAAGTGCCTCCAAGCACAACAAGGATCGAGCCTAAGATTATCCCAAAGCTTGGAAACCCCGGGAAATTCTCAATATCTTGCACACTTGGACTCTTGGAAGTTGATGATGCTTTGTGTGACTCGGATGGGGTGATGGAATATGGCGTCCCTTGATCCCTCTTGCCCCCTCCATCCTTTTCCAAGGTAACACTTCAAACTTTTTATATAGCATTTAGAATCATATTTTTTTCCTTCTTTCATGCATTGTTCATGGAGCTCGTGGAGAACTTAGCTACTAGTGATGGGACATATGGGGATGATTATGACTGTGCTTCAAGGACCACAAGTGACTTTGACGAGAACAATAGAGCCAAGGACATGAAAGCCTTGAATGAGAAGTTGGATAAGCAAGCCTCTATGATAGACAAGTTTCTTGCCTCTCAAAAAGAGTCTCAAAAGGCGGTACATTTCATTGGTGACTATGAGAACAATCAAGCCTGCTATCAAGAGGCGGTCGTGGAAACACATGAAGAAGTGAACTATGTGGGGAACCAAGGTAACTTCCAAAGACAAGGGTGCAACCAAAACTATAGGAATCCACAAGACCAACTTTACCCTCAACAATCTACTCAAGCTCAAAGAGTTCCACAACAACAATTCCAATCTCAAAGTAAACCTTCTAACTTCAACCAACAAGGGTATGTCTAAAGGAACCAATTCCAAGGAAACCAAAGTGGATTCCAACCAAAAGCCCCACCCGGTTTTCAAGGTCAACAACAAGGGTTTGTACCCCAAGGTCAAGCACCTACGTATAAACCGCAAGATCTTGACTTGGCCTCCATGTTCCAATAACTAATCAAGGGCCAAACGGAAACCACTAACAAGGTCATTTCCTCTTACAATGATCTTAATAGCAAGTTTGAGGCATTGAGCTAAAAGGTGCAACTAATGGAAAAAAGGAATGCCGCCCCTTCTTCACATCATCCTCAAAGCTCCTCAAATGGAAAGGCCATACTAACCTCTAAAGAGTCTTGCAACACCTTTTCCACTCTTGAAGAGTAAGATCACATTATTGAGGAGTTCCTCGGGGTAGTCTCTAGCCTCAACGAGGACATTGAGGAACAAGGTGGGGAGGTGACCCTTGGGAGTGAGAATGATATGATGTTGGTTGGAGAAAAGAGTAACAAGATTGAGAAGTCCATCAAGGACTTGGTTAAAGTGAAAAACGTGGAGACACTTGTTGAGTCAAAGAGAGAGACTCCACCTCCATATGATCCTCCACCTCCATATGAGCCTCCACCTCCATATGAGCCTCCACTTCCATTTCCCGGTCGTTTCCTCAACAAGGCACAAGAGAAAGTGCCTCCAAGCACAACAAGGATCGAGCCTAAGACTCTCCCAAAGCTTGGAAACACCGGGAAATTCTCAATATCTTGCACACTTGGACTCTTGGAAGTTGATGATGCTTTGTGTGACTCGGGCTCAACCGTTAATATCATGACTTTGGAGATGGCCAAATATCTTGGGATAGATAAGTTGAACGATTACCCTTCCACCATCACGCTTGGAGACTCTTCCACGAAGAAACCTCTTGGCATGGTTGAAGACTTTGCCCTTAAGATTGGAAAGTGCCTTGTACCAACGGACTTCGTTGTGATGGAGATGGCACCAAACATAAAACTACATCTACTACTCGGGACTCCATTCCTCAACACAACCGGTGCAAGCTTGGACTTCATAAACAAGAGGGTTGTTCTTACGAACGTGGATGACAAGAAGTTCTACACAATGATGCCTTCTTCCACCGCTATTTGTGGGGCTATTATTTGTGGGGACAATGAAGCCAAAGCCCGGAAGATTGAGTATGTGGGCGTATGTGAGACGATAAGTATTGGAAGGGTTGAAGAAGCCCTAGCTCTAGATAGAAGTTTCTTGTATTCCCTCTTTCACACCACAACGAAGAGTGATGGTGAAAGTACTAAGGTTAATAAGAAGAAGACGAAGCCTAGGTCCGAGGAGAGGAAACCGAGCATGCTCAAGGGGATTGGACCCTTGCTAGACCATCGTGACTATCATCCCATGGAAACATGAAGAAGGGATGATTGAGTACAAGGTCAAATGTAGAGGGCGCCCCAAGCCTTTTACCAAGGCCATAGCAACCCTCACACCGGAGGTTAGAGAGGGAGATCAAACCGGTCTTCAAGGCTTAATGGGTAAAGTTCTCAAACTCGAGCTTACCGAACCGCCATGGAGTGCTTGCACTCCTCCATTACCCGCCTAAAAGGGTAACAAACGTCGAACTTAGTGACGTTAAACAAAGTGCTCTTGGGAGACACCCCAAGCTTATCCTTGTACATATTTCCTTTTATGCGTTTCTTTCGTTGTTAGTTCCTTTTGATGGGTTTTCTTAGTGCGAGTAGGTTTTCGATGACCATATGGGCATGAACTTATGGACTAAAGTGCATAGGATGAGGTGATGGAATATGGCGTCCCTTGATCCCTCTTGCCTCCTCCATCCTTTTCCAAGGTAACACTTCAAATTTTTTATATAGCATTTAGAATCATATTTTTTTCCTTCTTTCATGCATTGTTTAACTCTTCCTTAAGCTTCTATTAAACAAGGGACTGTGTAATTTAAGTTTGGGGGAGGGTTTGTGTATTATCTAACATCGTTTTTGGTGTTCTTATTTTGATATTTTTCACCTTGAGTCTCATGCATATCATGCATTTTCAATAAATTTGAAAATTTTGAACTTTTGAACTTTTGTGAATTCATATAGGATTGAGTCTAGATGCGTAGCATATATGGTAGCTTTGCATGAGCATTAGGAGCAATGATAGATTTGTCCTTGTAAAGTGCCTTATTAAGAGTTTAGTCCAACGCCATTGTTGCTAGTTACTTGATGCTTTGATCTCGTGTAGAAATTAAGAACGAACCATGCCTTGATCTCATGTCTTATTGCTCTTGCCTTGATTGAAGCAAACCTTGACTTGAATTCGACCCCATCTAAGTGATAACCTTAATTTTGACTTGTAAATATTGTGTTTATGCATTTTTGAATGAATTCGTGGATCACTTCATACATACTTGGATAATCTTTTCCCTTTCACCACTCTTGTTTATCCAAGTAGCCATATCCCATCATTGGAATGGTTTCCCCTACCCTAACCTCAACCTTCTTTCTAGCCATTCATATTCGTGTGTGATTGGTGAGGCCTTCTTTCGAGCAAACTTGGCAAAAAGTGTTAGGTTTAGGGCGACAAAGAGGAATTCCCATGTAGATTTAGCTCCATCATCACAGAGTTAATCTAGGAATAGGCTGGATAGGTTGGTGGTTCTTGGTTTAAGTTTGGGGAACGGTTTGGAAATTTAGTGAACGGATTTGCTTGGAATAGATTTTGGAATTGGAAAGATGAATAAGGAAAAGGGAAAAGGGGATCGAATTTATTGATTGGTTGGTGCAAGATTATAAGACTAGCTCTAAGAATAAGATAGCCTCAAGAGATCCAAAGAAAAAGAAGAAAGCCGAAAAGGCCAAAGCATCAAAGAATAAAAAAAGAGGCGTGAACAAAAATGAAGAAAAAAGAGAGCTAAGTCACAACAAAGAAGCACCAAACCATGAGAACAAGGAAGAAGAAGTTGATACCCGAATGAGAAGAATGTGAAGTGAAAGGACAAGAAGCATGTGTGGGTTTAAGAAGGCAAATGTCTTAAGATGAAAAGGGTAGCTTAAGATGTGGGCACAAATGGGTTAGAAGGCTTTAGGTTAGAGACACTCTAGGCAAACCGACCTATCCAATCCGCAAGGTCGGTTTTGGTCGGTCTCAAAGATGAGGCCAAATGAAAAGCTTCCCATGCCCAGTTTAGTCTGATGTCTTCATGAGAGTTGTATCCAAGTGTGTTAGATGACTACAGGTTGTGATTTCGGGTCATTTGAATATGTGGTTCGTTAGATATTGCCACTTTACTGAGAGTATGTCCGTCTGTACGAAGCCACCCGACATGCCTGAAAGACCTGGCTGGACGAATGGTCTCCAATAGGATTTATCCTCGGCCGCCTTCACAAATGTTGTAGCCATGTGTATTAGCTGTCCACAGGAGGTGGTTTGAGGCCATTCGGACATATACCCTAGGAGATATCGTGGTGTTAGCAAAGGTTCTATACAAGATCGGATTTGACCCATTTCGACCGGGTCGGTATCCGGTTTGTCCCGGGTCGACCCGGTCAAATCCTCATCTATTTAAAAACTCAAAAACCTTAATTTTGCCACTTATTCTTTTTGTTAGTCAAAAACCCTTTTCCTTTTGAGAGAGAACTTGGAGATTGTAAGAAAAATCCTTTAAGTTTATGCAATTAAGTGTTTATCTCATTGAATCTCTTCTTCTTATCCCCTTTTCTTGTTGATTATTCAAGATCCATCCATGAATTCATCCCCTATCAAAATCGATTTTGGGGTGTTCTTCATGGGTCTTGAGTAGTAATTTTAGGATCTTGAGATGGGGTAGATTAGGATGTTCCTAGGCTTGATTCATGATGTTTAGGGCTAGATCTTCTTATATCCTTTCTTGTTTAATGTTCTCAAAGCTAAATCTAGCTTGAAAGAGTAGGTTTAGACCATAAGGCATTTCATGCACACCAAGTGTTTGGTAAAATGCCTTGATGAATTAAACAAGATATTTAGATTCCTAACCTATGACAATAGTTGCCTAGGGTGTATTTTTTGTTGATCTTATTGATATAAACTTAATGCTTGCTAATCAATGATCCACAAATGATGATTTGCTAATGGGTTAGGTGATTAGCATAGTGATTAATTGCTTGAAAGAGAATTAGTCAAGTTTAGGATCTTATGCCTAGGGATTAACTTGTTTGAGTAAATGAACATCATGAATTGAACTTGGGCCTTCTTATATCGATAACCCTATCTCTAGATTTGCTTTTGTTTTTTGATTTACAATCTTGCTTAGTTGCTTTACTTGTGTAATTTGGATACTTATTCACAAAACTCCCTTTAATTAGCTTAACTTACATAGGTTCCTTGCATTCTTAGGGGTTAGGACTATTTCCCAATATTGTATTCGATAACCTCTTTACTACATCGTATTGGGGATATTGATACCTCCTTGGATTGCAAAATCCTTGTATCACGTTGCAGCAATTGAACTGGTATCGACCGACATGGGGGTGGTGTCGATCGATGCTTTCGCTCTGGAATCGTCCCTGGCAGAACTTTTGACGTGTGTCGATCGATACACGGGAGTATCGGTCGACACAGAGGTGGTGTTCGAAATCTCAGCGTCATCCTCGGCAATATTGACGAAAATCTGTGCAGTTGAGCTCTTCTGCACTCCTGGGTGTACCTCTTTTCCACTCCTCGAGGGGATAGCAGTGATGTATTCGTTCTGTGAATGAACCATCTCTCCCTTGAAAGTAGATGCAGTCTGAGCTATTTGAGTTTCCAACATCTTCTGATGAAGACTGAGAGACTCAATTTTCCCATTCAGGTCTGTGTACATAGCGTCCATCTTCCCATTGAGGTCCACTGTCATCTTCTGCTGTCCCTGAAGAATCTGTTCAAGCATAGACTCAACCTTGCTCTTAGAAGTGGGTAGGCATTGATACCTTTGATCTTGAAATCCAACTCCATCAATGTAGTTAACATATTCCACTTCATCCTTTTTAGCAATACGAACAGCCTTCTGATGCTTACCCATCAACAAATTATGCACTGAATCCAGCTTCGCATGCACTTTAGCAATCTGCGATCCATCAACACCTCCGTGCAGCATTTTCCGCTCGTGATCAGCACTCTTGGTGCTATTGCTATACGCCAAGTTCTCAATGAGCACATACGCATCGTCAGGATACCTTGTGTAGAAATTTCCATTGCTCGTAGCATCTAGAACCATCTGATACCTCCAATCAATCCCTCGGAAGAAAGTTCCCAACAACCGAACCTGAGTGAATCTGTGATGTGGACAATCCCTCTGATAAGATCTAAATCGCACCAAAGCAGCCTTGAACGCCTCAGTAGGTCCTTAAGAAAACTGGAGATCTTGTTCCTCAGATCCTCGAATCGTGCATCATCATAGAAGTTGTTCAGGAAAGCAGTCTTAGTCTCTTCCCAAGTAGTCAGTGATCCAGGAGGTAATTGCTTCAGCCAGTAAGTTGCATCTCCACCAAGAGAGTATGGGAAGACCTTACAGAAGAGGTAATCATAGGATACTCCATGGCACCTGATGCTTGTAACTAAATACTCAAACCTCTTAATGTGATCCATAGGGTGTTCATGAGAAAGACCATGAAAAAGATGCTGACCCACAAGAGTGTAGTATGCAGGCTTCAGCTCAAAGTCATTCCTATGAAATGGTGGAGGGCGAATCGCTGATCGATTGGCAGAGAACTGAGCAGGCATGTTTTACTCACCAATCGTCCTCCCACGCTCAACCACAACATTCCCAACATTCGCAACAGCTGCAGGGGCAACGACGTTTCCAGCTTCATCAAGTCGCTGCCCTCTCTCATTGCACAATTGACCCTCTCGGTCCCTGTAAGCACCAGCAACATCCTGAATCAAAATCATTGTATTCTTGTTCATCTCTGCTTGCCTTTTTTGCTTTTCTGTTTGTACGTTCCAAAAGTGCTAGCTTCTCTAATGACAGATTAACTAGCGGGGTGCTCTTGTTCCTTCTGGTTTCACGATTAGGCATGCACCTGAAACACAAAAGTCAAGAACGTAAGGAACCAAAATTCACGACGGGTATCGGCCGATACCACTAGGGTGTCGATCGATACTCAACGATTTAGACAAGATTCTTAGCTAAAATCTAATGGCGAAATTGAGTCCCGGCAACGGCGCCAAATTTGATATGCTCAAATTAATACCCTATAAGTACTAAAGCAGTTGTTGTAGTATATGTAGGGGTCGAACACAAGAACTCAGGATATCACACAACAGATTAAATATATTCAAATTAAGGTAAACCAAAAGATGTAATTGAAAGCAATACGTAAATTAAAAGTGTTGCAAGTCGATTGGGAGAAAGATAGGTTCAGGGTATTTCTCAGGAAATCAATGAATGCAGATAAACTAACTAACATGATTCAGATTTAGCGCGGTTCTTAAACTCAAATCACTAAAGTATAGCTAACCAACTTTCGTTGCGAAAACTATCTAAGTCTAAATCCTAGAATTCCAAATCTCTTTGCGAATCCTAAAAGCTAAACCAGCTTTTAGTTCAAGTTTGATTTGTTCACAAAACAACTAAACCAAATCTCTTTGCGAATAGTTATTTTGCTCACCCTAAGTTCTATAAGGTAATTAATCGCACTCTCGTGCCTAATCAATTATCCTAAGATCTAAGTTCCAGATTCGTCAACCTAGAATTTGCTTTGAGAACAACCTATGGTGAAAAACTAATTCAGATGGTGAATGCTAATCAACTAATCAACCTAGCATTCAGAGAAAACCCTTATGAGAACCCTAAACCTAAAGTGGATATACTCAGACATGGAGAATGAAAACAACATGATTGAATAGATCATCAAAGAAATCAATAAGAAACAGGAGTTCAGAGTTGGCTCTCCAAAAACCAAAGTAAAATCAAGCGTAATGAAAGCGTAGCCACCAAAGTGGCTGTAAAACCTAAATAAATACTACTAAACACGTTCTGGGCCTTCTTGTAAATAATAAAGTCTTATGGGGCAATTCTGTAATTCTTCAACTCTTCATAAAATTCGTGACTCGTGTCTTACTGCAGTGAGTACCGAGCTTCAAATCGGGTACTCAGCTACACGAACTTCTGCTTTGCTCCAAAATGCTCCAGAAAGCTCCAATATTTCCAATTATGCTTCAAACGTGCTAAAACCTGTAAAAGACTCTAAAACACTACAAAATAGTAGAAAGACTCTATAAAACGGACTTATATCATAGCTTAAACGGGATAAAAACCATGATATATCAAATCAGCTCCAACGGTCTTCATTGAAATGATGGAGAAATAAGGTAGCTGTCATCCGGAAGTTGTTTCAGGTCATTCGGATGAGTTGTTCAAATGTTATGGCAAACTTACTAAGTAGATGTCCGTTTGGCCGAACCCATCACATCACACCGGCCGTCCGGCACTGAAGCTTCAAGACAAACCAGACCGGCCTGATGTCACCCGGTGTGACTATCCGGTCCTTGACCCCAATTCCGGCAGGGGAAATGCCGGCATTGTGTACCGCCCCATTCCAGCCCGGCGTAGAAACATCTTGACCACACAGGCCCGTCATACCCCTCGCCGGCCACCCGGTATTGAAGCTGCCAACCAAAGACCACCAATACCGGCCACTCATGCCGGGCCACCACCGGCCAGTATGGAGTCTCGACCCAGGTTTGACCGGGTAAATGCCCGGTTTGTTCCGGGTTGACCCGGTCCGCCTAGAAACATTTATAAATAGCAAAAAAAAAAACCTATTTTCATTCTAAGTCTTTTTCTACCTAGTTTATAAGGCAAAATCCCTCTCTTTTATTTTGTTCTTGGATTTTTGCAAGAGACATTTGGATTTTAATGCAATCTTAAGTCTAAATCTTCTTAATCTATCTTGTCTTTCTTTTATTTCAATCATCTTATCATCTAACCATGGGATTTAACATGTTTTTCATAGGATTTGTTGGGTTTTTCATTGTTAGTAAGTAGTCACCAAAAGTTTAATGAAATTCCCCTAGAAGCTTAGTGAGCGATAAACATTCTTAACCTATGAGAGTAGTTGCTTAAGGTGTTTATTGATTGATTTGAATGTTGATGTTAATGCTTGCTAGTTATTTTATCACAAATGAGAATTTGATCTTGATTTAGTGATTAGCAAAGTGATTAGTGCCTTGAGAAAGGATTAGTCACAATTAATGATCTTAACCTAAGTTTTAGCATTGTATATGTGTTTGAGCATCATAAATTAGCTAAGGGTCACTTTAATTCCATAACCTCATCCTTGGATTCGCCTTTTATCAAATTATTAATCTCGTTTTAAGCTTGTTTAGTATTGTTTACTTGTTTGCTTGTTGAATTGAATTAGGTTGTTAGAATTAAAACCAAATCCCCTTTGTTTGCTTAACTTAGAGAGTTTCTTGCATTCTTTTTGCATTAAACTAAACTCCGATTGGATTGACATCTAAAATACTACAATAACATGAGAGTATTTAGGATTGATTCATATGTAAAATCTTACTTATCACTAGGCGTGAGCAGTAGATGTCTCTGGAACAAATGTTCTTTTGGCATTGTCTTGTTTATGACGTGTTTCGCCTTTCTTCGGTATCACCTTCTTCTTTCCGCGTTTTTCGGAATTTTCACTTCTCGAAGAGCTTGTTTCGTCTTCTCAACCATTTCTTCCACTCGTTCTTCCTTGGTATCTCTAACATCTGGTGGAATATTGATCTTAACTTTTGCAAATGTTTTAGAAGTGAATGGTGGACTTACCTTTGGGGGTTCTGTCTTAGTCGACTCATCTTTTTCTTTTCCTTTAGGGAAAATAGAGTTTTTTATCTTTTATTCGTCCCTCGGGTTTGGAATTACGTCCAGGACAGTGGGATAGAGCCTCCTTCAATCCACATTCAAGAAGACGGGTTGACGGTTGGAGTGATCAAGGATGGCGCCAACGATAGCTAAGAAGGGTCGACCAAAAATCAACGGTCTATCCTTGTCTCGTTCCATTTTGAGAACTTGAAAATCAGCGGGAACTATATTGTTTCCAATAAGTATTTGAACATCATGGATCGCTCATTCGGTTTCTTTTGTGATGAGTCCCCAAAAATTATGCTCACGGTAGATGGCGTGAGATTCATTATACCGAGTTTCTCGAAAAATGTCTTAGACATGATGTTGATGTTGGCTCCAGAATCACACAAACAATATGCCAAATAAATTCCCGAAATCCAACAAGAAAAGGAAAAACGTCTCGGATCATCGGCATTTCTAAGCCTTTGAAGCGGGATTAGTTTCGGTACCTTGAATGGTGATTTTTGAATCATCTTGGATTCGGTAACGTCTCGTGCATAGAGTGGGAAGAATTTTGGAGCTTCTCTAGGCTCCATCTTAGCATATACTTCCTTCTCAGGTATGGCGGAAATCACGTTGCAAAATCTCTACGGGTTATCTTCCACTCTTCTGGGTAAAATTCCTCTCGTTCTCTTAGTGGAGTCCGCAGTTTCAGAGATTTGCATATCCAACTTGTTGACATGGGTTGAAAGAGATTCAAATTTCCCATTCAAGTCGTTGTACATACTATCGACCTTGATGTTAAAATCTTTCGTCTTCTTCTCGTTGCGTTGAGCGAGGAGTTGAATCGATTGCTTGAGCTCCGCTAATTGGGCAGCAAGTTGAGATTTAGAGACACCTTGTTGCTGCGTGTTTGAGTTGTTGTACGGAGCGGCTTGATCGTTGAAGGGCGGTCTCGGTTGGAAGTTCACATTTCCTAAATAATTATGTTTAATTTTGGAACCGGTTTTGGTATGGCCTTGATTGTTGTGGATAAGGCTGATCTTGGGGGTTCTCCACGTTCGGGTTTTGATAACAGAGGTTGTTGAATTTGGCGTTGCGGAAGTTGTTTTCGAATCCGTGGTTGAAACGGCTTTGGTATTGACCTTGTGATCCCACATAGTTAACTTCTTTTTCTTGAGAATATGAACCGTTGTTGTCGGGTTCAAATAAGTGTCACCATCGACTCCAACAGTAGCTTCACAAGCATGTACTTGGCGGTTTTGGTTGTTGAGAAGTCGGTTCATCATGACTTTTAGCTCGGAAATCTCTTTCGATTCCGACAGTACAAGAAAAGTGAGCATTGATAGCACATTACGATAGCACAGTTTATGTAAATGATATTATAGGTGATATCGGAGGTTGAGTTACTCTATCATAGCATTCGGAAAATGCTAAGCCAAAAAAACTCTAAGCGGGAAACTAAAATTTCATTTGCCTCTCATAAATTCACTATTGACCGCCAACACTTAGCCAAAAAATAAAGATTCACCACCTAATTATATATATCCAAAAAAACATATACAAAAAAAAAATAGACCTTAAAAAAAAAATCCCTTAGGGTAAAATTCTCTCTAGCCTCTTCTTCTTCGTCTCTCTCAAATCGAACCACAACAAGAAAACTGCCCTTTTACAACTAACAGAATCGTCGTAAATTGGTCGTAAAACATGGTTTACGACAGATTAGCGACGATTAACAATTCGTCGTAATATGATCGTCGTTAATCGAAAATCGTCGTAAATTGGTCGTAACATTAAGGAGCACTAAAAATCGTCGTAAAATCGTCGTATATTATTCGTCGTAAAATTGTTGTAAATTTACATCGATTTTACGACGAATACATTACATCGATTTTACATTGATATCACGATGAAATATTACATCGATTTTACATCGGATTATACAAATTTTTTTTCGAAAATCCTTCGTAAATTCGTCATAATAGTATGAAACATTACATCGAAGTATACAATTTCTGTTTTGACAATACGTCGTAAGTTCGTCGTAATAGGTATATGTAAATGCGTTGGTAAATAGATGTAAAATATTCGATGTAAATTCGTCAAAAATTATTGAACGATGTAAAATCGATGTAAAAGTATCGATGTAAAATCGATGTAAAATCGATGTAAAATCGATGTAAAATCGATGTAAATTATTTGATGTAAAATCGATGTAAAGTTTTCGATGTAAAGTCGTCGTAAATTAAATATAATTTTATATAAATTAAATAAAATTAAAAAATAATAATTAATAAACTTATATTTATAAATTAAAATTTTATAAATAAATTCAAAATATAAAATAAAATTTAAAATACAAAATAAAATTCTTAAACTATTGTCCAGCTGAAAAACGTAAATTATCTAAAAGCTCGTCGTCCGATCCATTCTGCTCCACATTCGCTCGTTCTTGCGCGAGCGGATCAGTCGGATGACCCGATGTCAATCCTTCCTGCTGCCTCAGTGCAGCCGCCAAAGTCGGGTTAGTCAGGGCAATAATATCGAAGAGAGTGTTGTATCCTTCGATTGTTTTATCGTATACTTGGATCTTCTCATCGTATACCACCTGCTTCGCCCGCAAAGTGTTGATATCGGCGTTGGCGGTGTTTAACTCCGTCCGCAAAATAACCGGATCGTCGAAAAGCTGACGGTGGGACGACGCGGCGACACTATCTACGATCGATCCCATCCCTCAAACTCTGCCCTTTTTCTTCGGGGCAACCTTTAAAAAAGAAACGTAAAATTTAATAAATTGTATAAAGAAACGTTAACTTTTGTAAAAAAAATAAGTTAAATTACCTATGCGTATATCTCGTCTATCTGGGCAACCGTCAAAGTCGCAGTGGATTGGACCGAACTACCGCCGGGTGATAGCTGCTGAGAAAGCTGAGTTTGACGCTCGTCGATCCTTGCATGCGCGTCATTGTAGATCGCCTCTGCTCGAGGATCTACAAAAGATCCGTCTTTCTTCTTGTGAGTTTCCCGCAAAAACTCGGGTCATTGGAGGAAGTTCTCCTCCATTTGCCTAACAAAAAAGACATTCAAAAAGAAATCAAACAGTTGATGGGTAATATAAATTAATAACAAATTAAAATTACATAAATAAAATTATAACCGAAAAAATTATTACCATTTGAAGGCGTCTTCCCGCAAAAGACATTTGACCCGACGTATGAGGCATAAGCGCTGGAAGACCGTCTGGACCCATAGTGTTTCGAGAAGCTGAACACTTAGCGGCCACTTGCTGCGCATGCGGATCTCTACAGTATGTCGTCAAGCCGTTCCAAACATCAGAAGACTTGTATGGCGGCTTCCCATGATCGCCTTTAACCTCCCACTTCCTCTTCCAATCGGAGACGGCATTGTTGAGCCGCAGTTTTCCCTTCTTTTTGAATTCCGTCTTCACCGTCTCGTTGATCGCAACGTCCCAATGCCATTTTTGCTATACAAAAAAAAAAATTAGAAATGATATATTAAAGATAAAGAATTGACCAAAATAATAATGAATATTAAAAAAAAAATTTACCGCGAAACATTTAAACCATGTCTCGACAACGTCTTCCGGAACCGAAGACCAAATGCGGTGAGGCTCCATGAAATAGGCTTTAATGGTGTCAGCCACACTCCATCCAACTTTGTTATCTTCCTTAAACCTGAGAAATAAAACAAAAATTATTAGTAAAAAAAAACAAATTCATAATGTTATTAAAAACAAACTGTAGTTACATACCAAAAAGTATTCGGGAGCCGTCGCGGATCTAACCGGTCTAAAGAATCATACCCCGGCGACTGTAAAATATCTTCGACCGTCAATCCCGCATACAACAACGGCGGTCGAGCATCTGCTTCCGGAGGCGGCGCTGGTCCGGGAAAAGAATCCTGAACAGCGGACTGTGTCGCAGAAGATGACGGGAGTTGCGAATTAGCACTCGGTCCCGTCTCGAGAAACTGCAGATAGTGTGATTTACGTGGCGCCATATCTAAAAAATATTTAAAAATAACTCAATTTTAGTATAATATAATTCCATTCCTAACTAATAATCCCAATCCTAACTAATAATTCCAATCCTAACTAATAAATATTACAATCCTAACTAACAATTCAAAATCCTTACAACTATAATATAATTTAAAAATACAAAAAAAAGGTTATTTTTTTTAGAGAGCGGGCATAGGTTTTTAGAGAGATAGAGTGAGGAGAGAGAGAGTGATTTTGCGATTGTGAAGAGGAAAATTTTGGTCACGTATATATAGATTTTGCTGTCGTAATACTGAACCAAAAATTAAACGTATCAAAATTTTCCCCCACGCGGTAAATCAAATATTTTGGGTATTACAACGACATTACGATGGATTCATCGTAATGTCGTTGTACACTTACAACGATTTTACGACGAATGGGTATTACGACGACATTACGACGGATTCGTCGTAATGTAGTTGTACACTTACAACGATTTTACGACGAATAGTCGTAAAACTGAACCGAAAATTAAACGTATCGAAATTTTCTCCCATGTGGGAAATCAAATATTTTAGGTATTACAACGAAATTACGACGGATTCGTCGTAATTTCGTTGTAAACTTACAACGATTTTACGACGAATCCGTTGTAATATCGTTGTAATAAGATAAATCTATACCCTAAACCACAAATCACAATACACATATCCTGGACGTAAAAACGAAGTATATTTGTGCGTCTAATAATTCTAATATTTAACAATAGATTCAATAACGACGATTGAATCTATTTCATCGTCGATTTCCATATCTTACATAATAATGTATACCATTCGTTCTTATATATAAATATATTCGTAACATGCATGACTTAAATAATGTAAATGATTTTGTAAAAACATAAACTTGTTTATACTATGATTAGAACTTACGTAAAACAAGATCTAAGATAAAAAAAACAAAACATGTAAAGCAAACCCTAAACCCTATATTTTAGGTATTACAACGAAATTACGACGGATTCGTCGTACAATAGTTGTAAACTTACAACGAAATTACGACGAATCCGTCATTTTAGTTATTACAACGAAATTACGACGGATTCGTCGTAAACTTACAACGAATTTATGACGCATCCGTCGTCAAGTCGTTGTAAAACCTAAAATCTATACCCTAAACCCTAAATCACAATACACATATCCTGGACCTAAAACGAAGTATATTTGTGGATCTAATACTTCTAATATTTAACAATAGATTCAATAACGACGATTGAATATATATCGTCGTCGATTTCCTTATCTTACATAATAATGTATATCATTCGTTCTTATAAGTATATTCGTAACATGCATGACTTAAATAATGTAAATGATTTTGTAAAAACATACTATGATTAAAACTTACGTAAAACAAGATATAAGATAAAAAAAACCAAACATGTAAATCAAACCCTAAACCCCAAATTTTAGAACTTACGACGAAATTACGACTAACTCGTCGTAAAATCGTTGTAAAATTACAACGAGTTTACGACGAATCTATCGTAATGTAAATTAAACCTAAATCATCGTAAACGCGTCGTAAATTCACGACGATTTTACGACAAAATGAGTGACATCGGTATCACGACGATTTCACGTCGACTTTGAGAGTTTGGTAAAACACGGTTTTTTATAGGTTACCTAATTATTTACATCGCATTTCGTTGATGTAATTTCGTTGTAATGATATTCGATGTAAAATCGTTGTAAACTTACCCCAAATTTTAGAACTTACGACGAAATTACGACTAAGTCGTCGTAAAATCGTCGTAAAATTACGACGATATTACGACGAAATGAGAGTTTGGTAAAACACTGTTTTTTATATGTCACCTAATTATTTACATCGCATTTTGTCGACGTAATTTCGTCGCATATTCCCACGCTTCATAGAAAGACTCCACCGATTGTTGATGGAAACTATGGATTTTGTTTCTTAACGCGTTGGATCTCGACTTCGTGTAGAAGTGATTTAAGAAGGCGGTTTTGCACTCTTTCCAATTAGTAATAGATCTTGCGGACAAAGATTTCAACCAACGGTGAGCTTTATCGGCTAAAGAAAAATGAAAACGCTTACACTTCAAATAATCGGCGGGAACTTGGTTTGTTCTTGTTGTTCCGCATATCTCTTCGAACAACTTGATGTGCTCCATCGGATGCTCAGTTGCAACTCCATGAAACTGATTTTTCTTTACCAAAGCAATGATTTGAGGTTTGATCTCAAAATTGTTTCCGTTCGGTATAGGAAGTTGTATGGCTGCTCGGTTTTGGAAGTGTTGATACGGTGCATCAAAATCAGCAATGATGCGGTTACGCGCTTGTATCCTCGGAGGATTAGAGGGCAGTACGGGACGGTTGGCGTTCACGCCATTAGGAGGAATCGGTGCATTACCTTGAGCATTGTTCCTTGGTGCATCATGATCGGCGAGAAGTTATCGCCACAGATTTTCAGCATTTCGGTTTTGGTTGTGGTTTTCTTCGGGATCGAGATGTGGCTGGTAATTAGTACCATGGACAGCCTCTTGATATTCTTTGTGATCCAAAAAATCACGGTCATCCTCGTGATCTAGTTTATCACGGTTTTGTTGATCTTCCGGGTGGTCGTTTTTGGACATCCCTAAGTTTCTTCTGAGTCTCCGGAGTTCTCTCTCGTGTTTGTCGATATCGTCTAGTAGTGGTACGGTTCCTCTAGGAGTTCTCCTAGTGTGCATGCACCTTAGAACAAAAGGCAAAGATAAATGAGAAAGTCAAAAGAACAACAAAGATTTGACAATCAAAAGTGTCTAGAGGAGAAATTAGAATACGAAATCAAACAAGCTAAACAATCTCCGGCAACGGCGCCAAAAACTTGACACACTCGGAATTAACCCTGGAGTGGGGTTTTACCCTTTATATCTAAGACGCAAGTGCACAACACTTGAAATAGTATTTTGGGATCGAATCGACAGGGATAGACGTTGTCCAATTTCTAAAGAATTTTAACTTATGTCTATACGTAAAATATATTTTGGATTTTTTGTCACGGTCGTGCCTCTGAAGTCTAAAATAAACTAAGAAGGGCAGTAGCTAACTAATTATTTCATCGAGGTTGTGAATCAATTAAACGAAGCGTTGGGCAATCGGAAATTTTATAGAGTTTATGGCCGATTTTTACGAGGAGATTTCTAGGATTTCTAAATCGACCTTTTGTCGTCTTTGGGCTCTTGAACTTGGAACACGTCGCTGCGTGTAGTCTACAAACCTAATCCTACACACCTACTCACTTCTGTACTCGGACGGTAGCTTCGGACTCCACCCGTGCAAGAAGTGAATGATACTTTCAAAGGTCGTTTACGCCCACAATTCCTCCGTAAGTATACTTCAGGAATATTACGACGGATTTGCTCATCTACCCTAGGTCAAGCGATTAGATACAGCACTTTCGTGGCTCTAAAATACCTAATATCGATTGCTAAGATGGTTAGTCAAGCAACGCATTAACAACAAGGATAGAACGAGGAACCCTAATCAATCGGTATCCCAGACTAAAACTCTAAAAAGATTCGAACCATAAGATCTCCTTCAAACCCCTATACCCAACAAGGAGATTACTCAGCCATAGCTGAGGTAATCATATTAAATAAATCAAATAAAAACATTAAGTAAATAGATATGAAGACATATTCTCTATCGAAGAACACGAATCGAGAATCCTTTGCTCCAAACCAAAAAAAACAAGTGCATATGTCACAAGAGCTTCGCTTCTGCCTTCAAGTGTGAGAATAATGTAACGTGTCTGTCTAAGAGGCATAAAATAAGTATTTATAGAGCTAATCTCGTTTAGGGTTTGATGGGAAAGGATGGTTTTGGCCTCGGGTGAAGAAACAAGTCGATTTGGTCGCATAGGGTGCTGGCCGGGAGTCCGTCGTCTCTGGCCACGGGGAACTGGCTTCTAGCCGCGGGTCTGTCTCCACTGGCCAAGGCAAACTAGTGCTTGGCAGAGGGTCCAGCTCCTCCAGGCGCGGTGGCTTCATCTTCTGGGCAGCTTCGTCTGCCTTCAGTGTTTCAGGTGTATTTAAGGGTCCAATCATTGGATTTCCTCCAATCCAATTGCATTTGAAAGCTGGTTGTCTCTACTTTATTGTGTCCAAATTTGGGTATGATCAGACGGTAAATGGGTCTCCATTAGCTGCAAGACTTACTGACGGTACAAGTTTATCCAAAAACATACTTTTGCTCCGAAATGTACTCATTTATTCCGAGTATTAAGCGGCCCCTCCGCTGTCCGTCCGAAGAAGCATTGGACTCGTCAAGCCCCAGATGATGGGATATTAGACATACTCCGAGATATCCCAAACACACAAAACCGCAGCAAGGGGACTCCCCACCTTGCTACGAAACTTCCAGTTGCTTTAAACCGGACTCCGGTCCTTTTAAACCGTCCTTTTACCATTTTCATTTTTAATCTACAACCAAACAAACAATATCGGCTTAAACCCTATCCTTTTAATCATTCATCTAAGTCCTTTTTATCACACAACATACAACCATATTCTGCTGATAAATCTCCTTTTAATTATTAAGGTTCATTTCCAAGTATGTTCATGAAACAACACAACATCAAAACAACCCGGTCTAATAATATAAACCCGATCGATACCCAACAATATCCGAATATTTACTTCTCTGTCGATGATTGTGGTGATGAGGATGGCGATTCTGATGATGATTCTGATGGATCAGAAAATGTCTTTGTTGATGATTGTGGTGATGAGGACGACGATTCTGATTCGTGTGATGAGGACGAGGATTCAAGGTGTGATGAAGATTTAGATGTCGATCTTGATGTTGTTTCTTCTGGAGACGATGGAGATACGGAATGCGAAGATGATTTGGAGGATGGTTCTGATGCTTCTTCGTTGTCTGGTAAGGGCGACTTGGATAGTGGGGTGTACTTTGTTGATCATCGCAATGTTGATCTCGAAGAGGTTTGTTTGAAAAAGCAAGTAGCTCATCCCGATGGTCGACTACGTACCTGGTCCTATACGGTTCCGGCTAATGTAGATTGTCATGGGGGGGGGGGGGTGCTGCGCGTTTGAGCTATTGTTCGTTGGAGCTCATATTGGAGGACGAACAGGTTGTTATATTTTCACCCTATTTTTGACCTTTTATTTTATAATTTAAATTGTTTTTTTTATTAAGTGTATATGCTGTTTGTTTTCAGGGTTTGAAAATTCAAGCTTCTGTTAGAGGTGAACAAATTGTTGTTTTTGGTGGGCGATTATCTATGGACTATGGGAAGTTGGTATGATATTGGTAGCTTTACTGTAATCGATCAGGTTGGTTGTTGTCGAGCTACTTCGCATCGCTAGAAGATAGTGATTCTCCCATCTTCTACGGTCGATAAGTGTTCGCGACGGTGTGAAAACGAATTTTTCAGTTTTGTTGATTTTCAGAGTATTTTGGATCGTGTTCACGACGATGATTACTTAGTTGGTTCGTTTTGCGTTTGTTATTTTCTTTTTACGTTATTTTGATTTTGTGACATTCCAATTAATCCGATGCTTTATTTTCAGATATAATAGGTCAGGTTATTGAGCTTAGACGTTCTAAATCTTGGGGTGGTTTGTTCGCGGAACAAAAGTCAATGTCTCGGTATCGTTGTTCTGGTGTTGCCCATGAGGAGTCTGAACCATGGGGTGAATATTCGATTGTATCTTTTTGTTTGAGAGATTCATGGTATTAAACATTTAAAAATATTTTATAGTTATTGTTTTTATTTGTTGGTGTTAATTTTTTGTGTGGTTTGTATTTGTTAAAGTGGTGTTGACTTGAGTTGTGAATTATCTGGGTCGATGGCTAAAGATTTTTTGATGTCTTGGAATAGATGCTGTGGTGGTGTAGTTGTATGTGTGTTTAGATGAGCGATTATCGATTATTTCGCAGGTCGATTTATTTGAAATGTTTATTTTCTTTAAATATCTAAATATTTTATATTATAGTTTAATTTGTTTGTGTTTCTTATTCAGGGAAGGTAACTATCTCATCTACTCATCCTACTCGGTTTGAGATGAATTCTTCCATTCCCGAAGTCGATGACTTTTTGGAGATGTAAATTATCTCTGATTCTTATAATTTTGATTTTGTATATTTTGTATGAAAACGTTAATAGTATTTGGTTTGTTCTTTGTGTGTTTCGGCAGGCTTCCACGCAAGAAGATATGTCTAGGCGTCGACTTCAATAAGAGTGAAGATTGAATTTTTGTTCGGACGGCGGTCTTCTATTCTTTCGACATTATTTGATTTAGAGAAAGTGATTTTTTTTTAATGTGATGTAATAGTCGTTATAGATATGGATTCTTAGAAAAATATTTATGTTTTTTTTATGTCTCATCATTTCTCTCACTATAATTATTATTATTTTTTCCAAAATTATACGCAGATTGTTGCTTTTTTTTATTTGTAATGATCGATGTTGCGATTTTGAATAGTTATTATGGGTTCATGAGAGTTTTAATGGTGTTTGCAAATATAATTATCCTAAAACAAAATTGTGTAATAAAATTATTGCTTGGGTATTTGAGGATTTTGGTGATTATATGGGTTCTTTTTATTAGCGAGCGATGATAATTAATCAGTCGATTATTAGTTTATCATTGTTATTGGGTTATGATATATTAGTGATTTGATTGTTTATGACGGTTTAAATTTATTTGAGGTTCGTGAAAATCGAGCTTTGCGTTTATGGTATACATTGTCGTTTCTATTTTTAATGTAAAATTAAATATATATATATATGGATAAGTTCTTTTTTTATGTTTATCGAGTCGAAAAAAGGAAAAAAATAAAAAGGGATATTACTAAATATTGTTAAAAATAGCAGTTGATCCCTTCGTTGGAATTAGCAAATTATATGTTTTTTTATATATATAAAAAGGGATAATTACTGTATTTCTGCGATTGATCTCTTTCGCGTGTTTTAAATTTAGGTATATTTCCTTAAGGTTTATGGTTAGATTCCTTAATCGAAATTATTTGGGGTTATCCTACCCTATTATTTTAGATTTTTTGGTTTATTCCATTTTTTTTTAATTTGTTTATCTCTATATTAAAAAAAGGTAAAATCGTTATACCTAATTTACGCGGTGATTCTTATATCGTGTGTATATATATTCATGTGTGTTTAACTATCTAGGTCATTCCTCTACTTCTTCGTAGTTTTCGCAATATCGATTTTTAAAAGAAAATCGTCCTCTTCGGTTCTCATTCGTGATCTTCGACCAGGCTCCGATAGTTACGTGATTAAAGTTTGTGTCATTAAAGTTTGGGATGGATACAAAGCGAAAGGAGGATGTTCGCTTGAGATGGTCTTAGTTGATCACGAGGTTTGTATGATATGTTTATAATAACGAAATATTAAAATTGTTTGCTTTTATCATCTTTTGTTTTGTTAAATTACGTTGATTATCATATTAATTGTTTCGTTGTTGTTATTTTGTTTTCAGGGTGACAGGATACAAGCTACTGTGGAAAGAGATTTTGCCAAATCCTTTCGAAAGGACTTAGTCGAAGGGAAACCGGTGATAATAGACACTTTTAAGGTTGTCGATTATAAGAGTGACTACCGAACCAGTCGGTCTCCTTTTAAGGTTGTTTTTTACGCGACGACAACAGTAAATAAGTGTTTGGATTTCCCATCGGAAGTTCCCGAAAGATTTTTTAAGAAATATTCGGAAATATTATCGACGGATTTGGACAAAGGCTATTTGATCGGTAAGCTCTCATTATTATTATCCTATATTACTTCAAAAATTAGTATTTGATAATATGTTGCGTATTTTTTAGATGCAATTGGTCAGATCATACGTGTTGGTCACGTTGAGGATGTCATGGCACAGGGGAAACGTCGTTCCTGACTTAAGATTTCCCTCAGGGATACAACGTTGGTCGCCTATATTCTTATAAATTAATTTTATTGATGATTTGCTAGAACAATTTTTTTCGTTAAAATTGTTTTGCGGTTATGTTGCAGATATTTGCAGTTATCATGCACACTTTGGGGCGATTATGCCACACAAGTATCGGAGTATGTAAAGCGTCATTGTGCATCTGTTGTTGTGTTTGTCGTTAGACTTGCATGTATCAAAGAATACCGTGGTATGTTTTATTGTTTGTTTTATGTTATTGTATATTTGAACATGATCTTATTTGTGTGATAAGTGAGTTGAGTATTTTCAATGCATACAACACGACACAGGTTTTATTGGATCCATTTATTCCATTGGTTTACAAGTTCAAATCCATGTACGTATCAGTTGTATAGGTATTTTTTTAAAAAAAATAATAATTTGTTCGTTCGTTTGTTTGATGTTTCAAAAATTTTCTTTTAATTTTGCAGGTTACCAGAGGATACATATGTTCTCACACCTACTGATGACGAGGCACTTAAGGATTCTGAAAGAGTCGTTATATGAAGAATTTTTTAGGAACAATCCTAGGAGGACTCTTAGTGCGATACAATATGCTAGCATGGTATGCTATTCTTTATCTCATTATACATATATATTTTTTTATTTGTCTATTTCGCTATTTACCTCCGTGTATCCGGTTTATGCAGTCGGGGAAATACGTGACAATGGCCACTGTTGTTTCGATTGCGAATAACAAAAGTTGGTATTACATAGCATGCAAAAAGTGCGACAGAAATTTTTTTCCGTATCCTGAAAAAATGATGATCCTAATCCACCGCTTTGGAAGTGTCTTGCCTGCGGTAGAGATGTTTCTCTAGTCGTAGCTTGGCAGTCAAATTTTCTTTTGTCATATTTAATTTTTTTTTTATATTGTTCTGATCGTTTTTCTTTTACAGTTTTTTTCTTATGTTGGATGTTACTGATGCATCCGGAGGATTTGCGACGTTTCTTATGTTCGATAAGATTTCTCAGAAATTATTCAACAAAACTGCTGAGGAATTATACGAAGAACTTTATGAGGTATTTTTATTGATTTTGTTATGATAATGTAATTTTGTGATCGTAGTGTTTATTTATTAATTTATTAATTTTTGTGCTGTTTTGAATTGAAGAATAATCCATCGGGGTTGCCTCCTTCTTTGCAAGACCTTAAAGGCAAGGATATGCTTTTCAAGGTTACGGTTTCATATGATAATGTTAAAAAGGTTAAGACATCGTATTCTGTTGACAAGTTTACAACAGATGGTCATATGATTGAAATGTTCCAGGATCAGATCTATTCACAGGTCTGTGTTAAAATGTTTGTTTGTTTTGGTTGTTCCTTTGCAAGTTTATATAGTGTCTTGACGGTTTTCGATTTTCTTTGCAGCCCCCTATCACGGTGTCAAGCTCTGATGGAAATATAAACGTTTCGCCGGTCTCAACACCTACTCCTACCTCTAAAAGACAAATTGATGATCTTGGTTCGAGTTATACTCCACCACAAGACTCGGTCACCAAGAAGAAAAAGATTTAGTTATCGTAGGCTATCAATGCGTAGAATCACTTTTTAGCACGATTTTTTATCTCTATTTGGGGCTTTTCTGAGACTTATCTTTCTATTTTTTGGGTTTTTGGTTTTTTTATCCTTTAAAACCTTTTGTGGTTTATTATCTACTTTATATTTTTGTTTCATCTTATTTCGTTATCGAGATTTGGTTTTTATTATTATCAAGCAACCTTTATAATTATTTTTTTGTTGATGCGTATGTTTTCTGAGCTTTATAAATATATTCGACGATTGTCCGTATATCATTTCCATATATGTTGTTGCATTGTTTTATGTAATGTTGAGCTGTCTTTCATGATGTCTGTATCGTGTCGACTTTTTGTCGAATCAGACCAGTGTTTCCTGATGGCTGCTGTCGACTTTTTTTTTTTTTTTTTTTTTGACATACGTGTGGCTTATCGATGTGTTGTCTGCGTTGGAGCAGTAAATGATATGCCATAAATATATTTTTCGCTTGAGTTGTCTTATCGTTGTTTGTTTCTTTGCTATGTTAAAATAAGTATATTGGTTGCATGGCGTGGTGTGAATATTTGTATATTTTATGAATTCGATATAATAGTGTTTGATTTGATGGTTCGAAATTAGATGAACTTCTTTTTAGACGTTTTAGATAAAACCAGCCTTTGGTGTATTGTCAAGTTATATCAAACCAATAGAATGTATGTCGACATTAATGTTTGTCAAGTTGCGTATATGTCTTATCTTTGTGTGTGCATGTATATAAATATGCATGGTTCTTGGTTATGCTTTTATGTACAAGCGACTTAATGGAAAAAACATTTCGTTATTATATTTAGTTCTACTTACCAAAAATATGAGCATACCACGTTGTATATCTCTCTCTGATATTCAGCCATGGAATTTGGATAGTCGAATTCAGGTGAAAGTATTGAGGAAGTGGCGACAGAGGGATGGTGCGCGTCGCGAAAAATTAAAGATGGTAATGGTGGATAGAGACGTACGTTCAAATCTTATACTTATTTATATTTATTCATTGGAGTCGTTTAGCTTGCGTATTGTCCAGGTGTCTATAATATATGTTTTTTGTAGGGTAATAAAGTTCAGGCTTCTGTTCGAAATGTATATCTTCGTCTTTTTGATGATGAATTCGAAGAAGGCGGGTGGAATTTAATTTATAACTTCAAAGTCAAGATTGCCAATGGTTCTATCCGAACAACTGATCATTTGTTCAAGATTAAATTTAATGGTTCAACTATTTCTATACGCCTGCGTAACCTTAGCGATGATCTTTTTTTGAAAATTTACTAAATTTGGTGATATTCTCTATGGAAATCTTAATCCCGTTTTTTTGTATTGGTGAGTTATAATTTTCGGATTATTTATCATGATTTTTAAGTAACTTAATGCATAGGCCATATCGGATGGGTAACACTATTGGTAATAATCAACTTTCGTGACGTATAGATGTGATTGGCGTCGTTGTAAGAGTCGGTGAATTACAGATCCGTGACGAAGACAAAAAAAATGATGATTATGCCGTTATGGATTTTGATTTGCAAGATGAACAGTAAGTTTACATATTTAGTCGATGTGAAGCTGATTTCGTTTCTTTTAAAAAAACTGGCTAACAGTGTGTTAATATTTGTTATTTTTATTAGTAAACATGTGATAGAGTGTTTTGCGTTTCGAGAATTCGCCGAAGAATTCAATCTAAAATGGAAAAAAGCGCATTCTCGACCTGTTGTGTGTATCTTGAGGTGGTGGCGTATTGACAACGCCGGAGGTCGTTATTCCGTTGCATAATTATATTTTCATGTCTGATGCTATGATGTGTTTTGTTTGTAAATTTAATAACATTGGTATTTTATTTTTATTTTTTTGAAGTTATAAATAACCTTATTGCTGCGAAGAAATGCTGTCAGATTTTGGTTAATCCTAATGTGCCTCCTGCGAATTCATTTAGAGCAATGTAAGTCACTCTTGACTGGTATATTATCAGTGATTACTTTATTTGTCTCTGAGACGAAATTCTGACTAAAACAATCATGTTATTCCGTTTTATATTTCCATGTTAGTCAGTTCGAGAGATGGTTCCGCATTTTGTTATAGCTGATATGTTCGGTTGTGTCTGGTTTCTTTGCCTTTTATAGTAATTTGTAATGTTTTAATAAGTGTTTTGTTTGTTATGATGACATTTCAACGTTTTATTTTAAACGATTGCTTTTATCTTGATAATGAGCGTGCCGGGACAGAAGAAAATATGTTGTTTTTCGACGCGATTGTCTAATCGATTGGATTTTATAAAAGTTTTACAATATATCTCTTAGATGGACATTTTGTATAATTGAGATCATCTATTATATTATGTGAAATGTCGAATTTGAAATCGTATCTTTTGGTTCGGTTTGGGTCATAGTCAGCTTTATTTGTGTCTTCTATTTATTTATATTCATTTTAAATTTTTTCGAATAAACCCTTGAAAATTTTTCGTAAGCCGCATGTATATTTCAGTAGCTATCCGTATAACTGAAAAGGAATAATTTGCGGAAACCCTAAATTTATCGGGGGTATATATATATATTAAGTATAATATTTAGTTCAAGGTAACAATTGAGTTTATTGCGGCTTGCGTGGATCCTTTTCTACTGTGTTCTACAATGAGATCGATAGGTAATCGTTTTGCATATATCTGATTTCTTATTATTCTGTGTTTAGTTTGTTTAGTTTATTTTGTTTCATATTATTAGTATATTTTGTTCTTCGTATAACTTGATTGCTGTTAGTTTGTAAGTTTCTCTTATTTTTATCTTAATTGTTATGTTTTAGGAAGCGGCGGTCGCACAACTAGATTGCAAATTTTGCCGTTTCATCTCCCTTCGTCGCAAATTTCGAATTCTTTAGGTGATAGTCCACCTGTTAGTGCTAGAAAATTTAAATTTCTTGCTTGGATGAGATTTAATCACATCTTTCCCGATGCCAGAATGCTTTCCTATACGGAGGTTCATTCTAAGTTTGTTTGGGATAATAAGAAGAAAGAATAGAGACTTCGTATGAGAGGTTTACCGCCTCCGTGTGCTATCAAGGATTGTCCAGTTCTTGATGACGAGTCTTATTATCTTCGGGTTTTGTTGGGTGTCGTAAGGGGACCGTGCTGTTATGAGGATATCAAGACTGTTAACGGTGTCTTATACCCTACTTTCAAAAGTGCATGTTACGCCTACGCGTTTGACCTACCTACAATCCAATAATGGATTTCGTTGATTTATTTTTATATATTTTTCTTATCATATTTATCTTTTCATTAATAAGGACTCGAGAGTTGTAATTGTTTAAATTTTTGGAATAAAGTGAGTTTTGTTTTAATTTTATAGTTTTGGTGTTCTACGACGGTTATTATTCCAATCATGTTCTATATAAAGTACTTTTTGTCCGGTCTGTTTATTTGTTTAATTAGTTGTTTACAATATTTAATATGCGTTTATAATATTATCTACGATCATATAATATCTCCGTAATCTAATTACTTTCGATTATATTATTTAATATTACACTCTAAATAGAAATATACATGTTTAGAATGTCAAAGGAATATTGCATTTAATATAATTACTTATGGGAATGGAAAAAATAATAATTATTGTATATGTATTATGCGATATATAAAATGGCAACTAATAAGGTTTATTCTCTAGAGTTTTTTCTTGCAATCGTTGCTGTGTTTTGATATCGAGAATTACCTCATGGCTCATCTTATTTCTTATGCCATACATAGATAATATGATACATATATGTTTGGTATTTCTGAGCTTTATCCTTTGGCTTATGTGTCGAGAATTAGAGCGAAGGTTTTACGAATATTCACGCTAACATCTGCAGCTAGTGGATCCTTAGATTTTATACTGGCTGATGAAAAGGTGTGTGCTTGATTTTATTTTGTATTGGTATTCGTTTGGAATTGGATGAATATTTTGGTTTCTATCTTTCTGTACCTCATAGGGCGATAAAATTCAAGCTGAATACGTTGAAAAATACTCTTCGTGTTTCGTCGAGGATGAGTGGATGAGTTTAATAGGTTTTGACCTTTTAGCTGTTAGCGGAGAAATCAGGCCAACTGCACATCCATATATGATACATGTTACGGGTACCACTCGGTGTACGAAATATTTTTCAAGAGGACCCAGTGATTACTTTTCTTTTGTCGATATAGAGAATGTTTTGAATGGATCTCTTGATACAATCTGTTGTGTTGGTGAGTGACTTCTATCAAATAATGTACATGCGTTGAAGCTACATATCGTTGACTAATTTTGATTCTTTTGTATGCGATGTATTAGATTTGATTGGTAAAGTGGTCAATGTTGGTAATTCACCTGACATAATAAATTATTTGGTTTGTTCCCAACGGAGGGTTATACGATATGAACTTGAGAACGAGAGGTAATGTACAATATTAATTTTTTTTAAAAATTATTTTAGTTTAACGGTGATCATATTATATTGTAGGAACTACCGTTTATCGTGTTGTTTGACGGGTGATTACGCGGAATCTTTCCTTAATAACTTGGAATGTTGTCGAGGAAACATTATCGTCTGTGTCATGAGATTTGCTAGAATATTGGTTCGCCGAGGTATTGTATGCACTGTCATCTCTAATCCAATCAAATAAAATTGTGTTTTCTAGGTTCTTTGGTTGCCACAACTGCTTATGATTGCACACAAATTTTGTTGGATTCTCCGTGCTATGAAGTAGACCGATTCAGAGATTTGGTGTCCAATCTTGCGATAACTTTATTGTTTGTCTGACTACCAGATGTTTTTTTTATTTTGCGAATATATTATGGATTTATATCACCGTGTTTATCATCACATTGTTTTAATTAATATTTGCGAGAATTAGTATTGGGCACTATCCTATGTTATCTTCTAATCGTTTAATGTGTATATATAATATTTTGGTTTGTTTAATGTCAAGATTACGATGGAACGCATGTGTGGTAATCAAGCAGTGTGTTTGTGAATATCTACGTGTCTATTGCATCATTTAAAAAAAATAATATTGATAATCATTGGACAACCAAACAAAAAGGTATATTCCGCGTGGAAAAACTATGTAACATATAACCAATCATATATTATCAAATAAATATTATGGATAATGGCCCAAAATAAGCTATATATTAATGATGGAATATTATTAAGTAATTTTGGTAAATTTACATTTTATTTTGGGTATTTTTCTGATTAGTTTATATTGCCATTATAATAACAGGAAAATTTATTTAATGGTTAGCGCGAATATTTATTGGGTTATTTAAGATTGGTTCGTATATTATTTTAAAGTATTGATCTATCTCGCCTTTATATATAAAAAAAAGTTTAGGTATATCTTGCCATTGGAAATATAGAAAAGTTTGTTTGTAAATGTTAAATTTGTTTTTTTTTATTATATGAAACTAATACACCATGGTATATTCTGCATTTGTTTGGGATATATATGGATGCGAATTAGCAAGTTTGGTTTTGGGGTGGTGTTGTCAAACAGTTACAATGAAAAGCAAACTTCTTACTAGAGAAAGTATATATTTTTGCTTCGTCTTTTGATTATGCAATTCGTATGTTGTCCTTAGTCAAATCTAAAGTCAAATCTATTAAAAATCGCAGGTGTCAATAGAAGGAATGAACGATATGCTCCTCGCAACGTTGTTGATGATTACCTAACTGGTAGTATGGTCCATGGTCTATACTCACATGAACGAGACTTATCTCAAGAAGGTTGTCGGGTTGCACGACAGAGAAGAATGTAAATTATTAGAGCCAAACGAGCTGTAAAACAAGATATTGGTTTGTTTTCTTTTTAATTGTCTTGAATATATGTCTTAATATATTACATATTTAGTGGTTATTCATAAACTTTTCATAATTGTGATATCGGAGCTAGACCTTTTGACTGATTATATCAACGCCAAAGAAGTTGTTTGTTTTATCGCAACCGATTCTGACTCCGAAAAAGAGGATGATGAAGATTTGATGTATCAACAAGAACGTGTGGAGAGTCGTTCATGTGATCGAAGAAAGTCAAGATCGAAAAAAAGGAAAAAGGTGTCTGAGAATTCCGTAGAAACTATGGACACAGTCGTTGTTAGAACGGACTTGGTTGCCAGTATTAAACCCCGATTAGTAGATGGAGCTTAATATTTATATTTAAATATCGATATTATACTGTTTGGTTTTTTAATTTTTTTTTTATTTCTACTGATAAATCTTTTAAACCATATATCTTAACCAGGTTACTATGATGATGGTGATCCTATTTATGTGTGCGGATATTGTAAAGTTTATATGAGGTATGGAGAAATGTTGGGTAAACGAGCCGAACGTGTTAAGCCCATATTCTCGCTGTGTTGCATGCAGGGTAAAGTCATCGTGCCACTGCTTAAATCTCCACCAAAATCGTTATTAGCGATGTTTTACAATGACCGTAAAACAAGAACACATTTTCGTGAGTTTATCCGATCGTATAACATGATGTTTTCTTTCACGTCACTCGGAGGAAAGATAAACTCTTCAGTCAACGATGGCAAATGACCTTATTTGTTTCAGTTGTGTGGTGAGATTTATCACAATATAGGTGATATTCTACCAGCTCCCGGTGAAAATCCATCATTTTTGCAACTTTACATATATGATACCGCAAATGAAACTTCTAACAGGATAACTGCTTATGGGTATGATTTTTTGTATAACTTATTACCATTTTTCCTATTTTTTAAAATAAATTTACGTTGTCGTTGTAACATGTTATATCAATGTCCATTGTTAATATATGAATGCGGGACGAACTGATGAGCTTAGGGAGTCAATAGTTTGGAGATTACAAAAAACGTTGGATAAGCATAACCGGCACGTAAAAGCTTTCCGAACTGTGCGAGATAGGTTTGGTCCGGACGGTGATACTAGTGGTCTACGGTTGTTTTTGTCCTATGATAGGAAGTGTGATGGAAGGACTAACAATCTCCCTACCACTGACGAAGTCACCGGTTTGATACCGGGTGATTTCAATATCGGGATGGATACACGCGACATTATTATTGAGAGTAAAACTGGAAACCTGAAAAGGATCAGTGAATTGCATCCAGCTTATTTGCCTTTACAATATCCATTGTTGTTTCCTTACGGTGAAGATGGATTTAGGCTTGGTATTGACATTGGATTTGTAGACACTGGCGGAAGGAAAAGATTGCAGATTTCTATGCGAGAGTTCTTTGCATTCCGCATACAAGAGAGATTGGGAGAATCACCGATTATCCCGATGTACGGGAGATTATACCAGCAGTTTTTAGTGGATTCGTTCACGATGATCGAGACTAATAGACTACGTTACGTTTCACTGAATCAGAATAAACTTCGTTCTGAAAATTTTGATAAAATATATAAAACAGTTGATAAAGGTGTTACTGATATCTCTGAAAAGGGTAGGAGAATTTTTATACCTTCTTCTTACATTGGGGGTACAAGGTATATGTTGCAACATTATCTAGATGCGATGACCACGTGCAAGCACTTTGGTTTCCCTGATCTGTTTATAACGTTTACGTGCAATCCAAAATGGCCTGAAATTACTAGGCATCTACAAAGACACAACTTGAAGCAAGAGGACATACCAGATATATGTCGTCGAGTGTTCAAGATGAAATTGGATGATCTCATATATCAATTGACGAAAAAGGATGAGTTGGGGGTCGTAAGTGTTGGTCTGTTATTTTAACCTAAAAATGTATTTTTGTTTGTTATATTTGAGAAGCATGGTTTAACGTGATTTTTTTGTATTTTTATTGTGTGGCAGCTATATACACAATCGAGTTTCAGAAAAGAGGTCTTCCTCATGCGCACATCGTTCTTTTCTTGCGGCCGGATTATAAGCTATCCACTGGTGATGATATTGACAAGATAATTTGTGCTGAGATTCCTGATAAAGTCCTCGACCCATATTTATACGAAATTGTTGGTAATGTGATGATGCACGGACCGTGTGGCCCTCTCAACAGGGAGAGTGTGTGTATGGTTGAAGGAAAGTGTTCAAAATATTATCCAAAACAATTCAGCCCAATCACCAAAATTGATGATATAGGGTATCCTATATACAGGAGGCGGGATGATAATAGATTTGTTACTAGAAGAGGGTTTAACTGTGACAATGGTTACGTTGTCCCGTATAATAGAAATCTCACCCTTTGTTATTGCGCTCATATCAACGTGGAGTGGTGTATACAATCACGTTCAGTCAAGTATCTTTTCAAGTACATTCACGAAGGTTCAGATTATGTTCGGGCAACGGTTGCAACTGATAATAAGGAAGACGAAGTTTTTTAACATTTCAGTTGTAGGTATGTATTTCACAAACACGTTGTTGTTTAACGGGGTAGTTTACTGCGATTGACTTATTTATTCACGATCTTTTATACATGTATATACCGGCCTGCAAATCTACGTGGAGGATTCTATCTTTTCCTACTCACTATCGTACAGTATCAGTAATGAAACTCCCGTTTCATTTGCCGAATCAACAATTGGTTATATACAATGAAGATGATCCTGCTGATGAGGTGATAAATCGTGTTTCCGTTGGTACGTCCAAGTTCATTGCATGGATGGATTGTAATAGGATGTATGCGGATGCTAGGCTTTTAACTTATTATGAGATTCCTTCGAAATTTGTTTGGGATGGTCCAAACAGAATATGGAAACCAAGGTCTAGAGGGATCGTTATTGGCAGGATCACGTACGTACCCATGTCTGTATGTGATGCATATTATTTGAGGCTTCTCCTCAATATAGTAAAAGGTCCAATGAGTTTTGAGGATATAAAAACAGTTAAAGACCATCTATATTCTTCCTTCAAAGAAGCTTGCTATGCATATGGCTTATTAGATGATGATAAAAATACATTGACGCTATCAAAGAATCTGGTTTGTGGCTTCCCGCGAGATACATTCGTTGGTTATTTGTGATCATGCTGACTACGAATAGCATAGCGATTCCTTCTAGAATTTGGGATGCTACCTGGGATATTCTATCCGAGGACGTGTTATACAATCAGATGAAGATCACCGGAAACCGAAGTAATACATATATTTTCTTGCCTATCGTATATTAGGATTTCTATTGTTTGTGATACTGATTCTTTTATCTAAATTTGCGTAGGTCTGAGACTACCGGTAGATCAGGTTAAAGATTTTGCTCTTTCTGAGCTAGAGCTACTTTTACGTAGCTGTGGGAGATCTTTGAAAGATTTTTCTCCTTTGCCTTTTCCAGAATATCTCACTATGGATACATGTGGTAATCCTCTTATCCGGGATGAAAAAAGTTATGACCGCGAATCGTTGCGTTTTAGGCATGATGAGATGATGGTCACCATAATGGATGAGCAAAGGCGTGTGTACGATGAGATATTACACGTTGTAGATGCTGATGTCGGAGGTTTGTTTTTTGTTTATAGTTCTGGAGGTACTGGGAAAACTTATTTGTGGAGTTTATTGGGAGCTGCTCTACGATCGAAAGGTCAGATCGTTCTTAATGTTGCATCGAGTGGAATTGCTGCTTTGCTATTGCAAGGAGGTCAGACTGCCCATTCGAGGTTTGCGATCCCTATTGTGGTGAATAAATTTACGACATGCAGTATCAAATCTGAATCAAATCTTGTGGATTTAATTCGAGACACTAAACTCATTATATGGGATGAGGCACTGATGATGAGCAAAGATTGTTTTGAGACGCTGGATAGAACGATGCGTGACATATTAAAATGTAGTGAACCTTTCGGTGGTAAAGTTGTAGTCTTTGGAGGAGATTTCAGACAGATCTTGCTGGTTATCCCTAATGCTGGCAAGACAAAGATCTTAATGGCTACTTTAAATTTGTCGCCTCTTTGGTATAGTGTCAAAGTGCTGCGACATACACAGAACATGCGGCTTATTGCTGGAGATAATAGTCGTGAGATGCTTGAACTCGCAGTTTTTTCCAAATGGATATTGGATATTGGTGATGGAACGATAAATGGGAACGATACCGGGGAATCTAGGATTGACATTCCCGAGGATTTGATAGTCACGGACTGCGAAGAACCTATCAAAGCAATAGTTGCTAAAATTTATGGGGGTTCTTTTTTCAAAGAAACTGATCCTAAATTCTTTCAAATGAGGGCGGTATTGAGCCCAAGGAATGACGATGTAGAAATAATAAACGACTACATGCTCTCTCAGTTGCCGGGTACGTTTGAAATTATTAGTGTTATGCTTCATCTGATTAATAGTTATCGTTGTTTTGGTTCGATGTTCAAAATTTTAATTATTGTTATTCACGTGTTAGGTGAGTCAAGGATCTATCTAAGTTGTGACAGCATTGATTCATCTGATCGAGTACTCGATGTTAAAGATGCATCTGAAGTACTGTCTGGGAGCGTCGGGTCAACCGATAATCCTGGTTATGGTAATATGATCTATACCGAAGAGTTTCTTAATAGTGTAAAGGTAGCTGGATTACCTAATCACAATTTGCGTTTGAAGATTGGTACCCCCATCATGTTGTTAAGGAATATCGATCCCAAGAATGGTCTTTGTAATGGGACAAGGCTACTTATTACTCAGATGGCTAATTATGTTATCGAAGCTAAGGTAATAACTGGTGATAAAGTTGGCCAAAAAGTTCTTATTCCTAGGATATTTCTCTCTCCCGCAGAGATGAAGTTCCCTTTCAGGATGAGACGAAACAGTTTCCAATCACTTTAGCTTTTGCTATGACGATTAACAAGAGCCAGGGACAGACACTTGCAAAGGTTGGTTTGTATCTACCAAAACCAGTTTTTACTCATGGCCAGCTGTATGTTGCTGTTTCAAGGGTTACATCCAGAGCGGGGTTGAAGATTTTGATCACGGACAAAGATGATAAGCCAAAAATAAAAACACTAAATGTAGTGTACAAGGAGGTTTACGGAAATATATAGAATTTTCTGTGTTTTACACCATAACATTTTGTTTGTTTTTGTCTTTCGTATATCATTGCAACACATTGGTTTTGTTTTTATTTTTTTAATGTTATTGGTTTGAATTCGAGGATTTTGATTATATACAAAATTGGGGACAAGAGAAATTATATTTTGATGGTTTTGATTATTCCTTCGGTTGACATTGTAATCGTTACAAATTTGTCTATTAGTAAGATTTAAAAATTTCCTGATTCATTAGGGATTTCGTCTCTCTAATATCTTTCAGCGTATGAAAAAATATACTAAATTGTTATTTGTGGTAAGTTATTTTGAGATGTGACAAAAAAGGGTATGATGTTTATGGATAAATACCTTTTCGTGAATATTTTGTTATGGGAAATATATGGATAATTTCTACAGTTTAGATTTGTGAATATCCCAAATACAACTATATATTTTAATAAATAAAATGTGTTTGATTTGAAAAGGAAAATGTGTTTGATTTGAAAATTAATTATAAAATCTATATAATACCACGCGACTGGGAAGTTATCTCTTGATAAGGTTGTCCATTGATTATAGATGGCTTTGGGATATTCTGGTGTAATGAATCTCGATAAGCTAGATTTTACATATGTTCATGATTTGAAGCCTCCAGGTTCTTTCTCACGTATTCGAGTTAAAGTACTTCAGATTATTGAGCGATGCGCTTGCACTGGATGCGATGGACCTTTGGAATTAATTTTGGTTGATACAATGGTTGTTTATATATTTCTTGCTTTTCTCTTTTATCTATATATATTGTTATTTATCGATAAACTGTTATTTTCCTTTTCTGTAGGGGGATAGAATACAAGCATCAATATCAGCTGACTATGTGCATCACTTTTCATCTGAAATATCTGAGGGAGACTCTATTTTCCTTTATCGATTTGGTCTTGTGGCAGAGAGTGGTGATTTGACATTGACTTTGCATGATTATCGACTCTTATGGAATACCCAAACCTTTTTTTGTCAAAGTTGCTAACATTGAAGATAATTATTTCGATTTTTTCGGGATTTGAGGATATACACTCTGGACTCCGAGATATTCGCTTTTGTGTAGGTGGGTTCATCTCTCATTTGTTTATATTTAGGAAATATGTTGTAACATTCTAACCTTAGCTTTTTAATAATATCTAATGTGTTTATGTTAGATTTAATTGGGCATGTTGCGCAGATTTGGACTTTTACTTCTCTAAATCGTTCGTTTGGTCATCAGAACTATTGGGGGAATGTCTATGTGGAGCTTAGGAACGCGCAGTATGTTCCTTGCTTTAATTGTTATTTATTGACGCTGTTATTTTCGTGTTGGTCTGATTTTTTTTTTCTAGCGACGTAAATTTACAACTCATCATGCGTAAGGATTATGCATCGAGGTTGAAGGATTCTTTGTCTCGGAGTGGACATGATATCAATATTTGTGTTATTAGATTTGCTAGGATCGCACATTTTGGGAGTTATTGGGCAGTTTTGACTGCCTACGATTTTACACGGATATTATTGAATCCTTCAATTCCTGAAGTTCATCATATGCGTGACTCAATTCTTCGTTCCGGGAATTTTAGGCCATGATGCGTGTTTTATTACATATATTTTTGTGGCTTACGCAGCCCATGTTTCGATTCATGCAACAGAACTGCATCCTGAAACAGAATAAAATCATTCAAAATGTTTGAATTATATATTGAATAAGACAATAAGTTATATAAAAAATGTGTTTACGAGCAATGTAACGCTCGCGCTCCGGAAAAATAAATTAATTAAATTATAATTAATTAATTTAATTGTTTCGGAATTTTCCTTCGGGTTTTGAGCCTTAGTCAAATCTGGGAAAATTGATTATTGGGGGAAATAATTAATTCGGGTTTGTTCCGGGGGTGTCATAAATCGATTTGGAAGTTGTGGGGTTTTTCTCAAAGATTGAATCTTTTTATTGTTTTCTTCCTCTTATCTTCTTGGGCGTGAAAACCAGTTCCCGGAGGAAAAGAGATTGGTCGCGAGAGAGAGAGAGAGAGAGAGAGAGAGAGAGAGAGAGAGAGAGAGAGAGAGAGAGAGAGAGAGAGAGAAGGAGAGAAGCTTGGCGAAGCTTGGATCTTGCGAGATCGAGAGAGGCTTGAGCGTGGGGAGAAGCTTGAAGAAGAGGTTGGAGGACCTTGGTTTTGGGCGTGAAGGGGAGGTCGATCTTGAGCTCGGGAAGTCGTTTTGGAGCTCGATCCATCGTGTCTAAGGTGAGTTGTGACCAAAGGCTAGCATTTAAGCTTTTGTGGAGCTTGTTCTTCTTGTACTTGATTCGCGATTTCTTGCTTGCTCTCTTGTTGATTGATCCGAGCTTGTCTTCTTGTTGATTGATCCGAGCTTGTCTTCTTGTTGATTGATCCGAGCTTGTCTCCTTGTTGTTGATTTGCGATCCGAGCTTGTTTTCCTTGTTGTTGATTTGCGATCCTTGAAAGCTTAAGGGGGCGGGGTTTGCTAAGCTTGTGGGGAGATGGAGGTTAGGTAACCTCGAATCCGCGCTCGTGGTGCTTGGTTGAGCTTAATTGTTGAGATGTGGCTTGTCCTGGCAATTTTTTGGAGTCGCTAGGCGATTGTTTTATCTCGGTGGTTTAGTCTCTTGGTTTGTTCTTTTAATTGGTGATTAATTGCTATTTGTGCTGGGTTTTCCTTTAATTGGTGATTAGTTGCCAATTGTGCTGGGATTTCCTTTTATTTGGTGTTAATTAATTCTTCGTATTGTGAATTGTCGATTGTTGTGCTTATTTGGTAGCCTGTTGTTGGGGTGATCAATCTCACTCAGCGTTTGGTTAGCCAAATGTTGATGCATCACTTTTGTCGATGCAGGTAAAGATAAGGCGTGATCGTGGAATCAAGGCGGTGAAGAGGGGATGATTTAGACCCGGGGTTTCTTTTTGTTGTTATTATTATTGTGGTTGCTTTTGCTATTATAGAACTGCTAGTTGGTGTAAACTGTAGACTTGTTCTGGTATTGTTTAATTATTGCGGTGAATTTATTGCAAAAAAAAAAAAAAAAAAAATTTTTTAGAAGCGGTTGTTTCATTTTGGTATCAGAGCCCTTACGGTTCTAGGAGCCTAGGTGGTTCTAGAATAATTGGGTATTGTGTGGGGGGGTCTTAGAATCATCCTCTACGAGCCTTGTGAGATTCCACGGTGAGTATCTTTATTGTGATGATTGTTTTTAGTTTTCTTAGCTTGTGCTTCTGCACGTGTGTAGATGGCTAGAGGGCGTGGTAGGGGTCGTGGCCGTGGTAGAGGTCGTGGCCGTGTGCCGGCGGAGCAGGTCGAGGATTCGCGTGCGAGTCAGGTTGGGTCTGAGGGTGCGGCCGGAGTGAGTGCCGTTGGGGCTGGCGTGAGCGTCAGTGTGGCTGGTGTTCCAGCGGGTGCTGCGGGTGTAGCAGCGGGTGATGCTCGTGCCCGAGATGATCGCATAGCGGATCTGTTGACGAGGTTGTTGGAGCGGTTACCAGAGAGGGTACCGGCTCAGGCTCCTGTGGCTCCGGTAGTGGTGGAGGCTCAGCCTCAGGCGGCAGCTGCGGTTGCTGAGGAGATCCCATCCTATCTGAGGATGATGGAGCAGATGCTGAGGATTGGCACGGGGTTCTTTTCTGGAGGTGCTAATCCTGAGGACGCAGATGCGTGGTTGAGGAGGATAGAGAGGAATTTCCTCTCGAGTAGGTGTCCCGCGGGATACCAGGTGGACATTGCGGTCCATTTTCTGGAGGGTGATGCGCATCTCTGGTGGAGGGGTGTGGCAGCACGGAGAGTACAGGCCGCGATGGCTTGGGCGGATTTTGTGGAGGAGTTTAACTCCAAGTACTTTCCTCAGGAGGCGTTCAACCGGTTAGGGTCGAGGCTTGCGAGTTTGACTCAGGGGAATCGGTCGGTACGCGAGTATGAGGTGGAGTTCGTCCGGCTCGGGTCTTATGTTAGACGAGCGGGTGAGAGTGAGTCGGCCCGTGTGCAGAGATTCTTGATGGGTCTTCGGGTTGACTTGAGGAACCGTTGCATGGTGAGGCCTTTTTGCACGGTTGATGAGTTGGTTGAGACTGCAGCTTTGCTTGAAGAGGGTCTGAAGGACGAGGTGGTAGTGGCTACACCGCGTTTTCAGGCGAGATCTGTGCAGCAGCAGTCCGGTTCGAGCAGAGGCAGTAGTAAGCCGATGCAAGGACAGAAGCGGAAGCGGGAGAGCGCTTCGAGTGGTAATCGGGGTGGTCCGGGTTGCTTTGGTTGTGGGAGCATGGATCACCGAGTGGCGAGCTGTCCTCAGAAGGGCGGAGCGCGAGTGGATTCTCGAGTGTGCTATCACTGCAAGGAGGCGGGGCACATCAGGCCTCAGTGTCCCCAGTTGCGGCAGAGTGAGTCCGCGGTAGTGCAGCCTCTCAGGCAGGTGGCATCAGCGCCTCGAGTGTACTCCATCACCGAGACCGGCGAGCCGAGTTCCAGGCCGATCACAGGTATTTTCTTAGACTCCTCTAAGTTTAATTCTGTGTTGGGGAATGTCGTGCTCGTCGGGGTGTTAAGGTTCTCGGCACATGTATATGTGCAGGGACCTTGTGTGTTGGAGGTGTAGAGTGTCATGTGTTGTTTGACTCTGGAGCATCGCATTGCTTCGTTTCCCCGGAGTTGGCCGAGAAGGCTAATCTCCGGAGCGAGCCCGGTGTGAGTTTGGGTTTCGTGGAGGTTGCCGGAGGGAAGCTCCTGAGGATTCACGGTCGGGTGCGAGACGTGGATGTTCAGGTAGCAGGAGAGTCCATGGCTGCCGATTTGATTATCTGCTCAGTGGAGCTGTACGATGTCATCTTGGGCATGGATTGGCTCGGGAAGTTCAGGGCGCATCTGGACTGTCACCGAGGGCGAGTCGAGTTCGACCAGGGGAAAGGGAAGTTGGTGTATCAGGGTGTGAGACCGACTTCCGGGAGTCTCGTGATCTCGGTTGTGCACGCGGAGCGTCTGATCGAGGGAGGTTGCGAGGCGTATTTGGCTACCATTTCTTTGCCGGAGGCCGTCGGAGAGGCTAGGGTTCAGGATATTCGCGTGGTTCGTGAGTTCCAGGATGTGTTCCAGTCGTTGCAGGGGTTGCCACCATCTAGGTCGGATCCTTTCACGATCGAGTTGGAACCAGGGACGGCACCGATATCCAGGGCTCCTTATAGGATGGCTCCCGCAGAGATGGCAGAGCTGAAGAAGCAGCTGGAGGAGTTGTTGGGTAAGGGATTTATTCGTCCGAGTTCTTCACCGTGGGGAGCGCCAGTGTTGTTCGTGAAGAAGAAGGACGGGAGTTTTCGGTTATGTATTGATTATCGGGGACTTAACCGAGTCACAGTGAAGAACAGGTATCCTCTTCCGCGGATTGATGAGTTGTTGGATCAGTTGAGAGGGGCTACTTGGTTCTCCAAGATTGACTTGGCGTCGGGATATCATCAGATTCCCATCGATGAGGTAGATATCCGGAAGACGGCTTTCAGATCTCGTTATGGTCACTACGAGTTCGTGGTGATGCCATTTGGGTTGACTAATGCACCGGCTGCATTTATGAGATTGATGAACAGCGTTTTCCAGGAGTATCTAGATGAGTTCGTGATCATCTTTATCGATGACATCTTGGTGTATTCGAGGAGCCGGGAAGAGCATGAGGTGTATTTGCGTGTGGTTCTTTCGAGGCTGCGGGAACATAAGTTATTTGCTAAGTTGAGCAAGTGTAGCTTCTGGCAGCGGGATATCGGTTTTCTGGGTCACATTGTCTCTGCGGAGGGAGTGTCGGTAGATCCGGAGAAGATCCAGGCCATTAGTACTTGGCCGAGGCCGAGGAATGCCACTGAGATTCGAAGTTTTCTTGGGTTGGCAGGGTATTATCGGCGGTTCGTCAAGGGTTTCGCAAGTTTGGCTAAGTCTATGACGAAGCTGACAGGGAAGGATGTTCCTTTCGTGTGGTCCTCAGAGTGTGAGAAGAGTTTCGCAGGGCTGAAGGCCATGTTGTCTAGTACTCCAGTATTGGCGTTGCCTGAGTCGGGTGAGCCTTACGTGGTGTACACCGATGCGTCGGGAGTGGGTCTTGGTTGTGTGTTGATGCAGAGGGGGAAGGTTATTGCCTATGCTTCGCGGCAGCTGCGGAAGCATGAGGGCAACTACCCTACCCATGACTTGGAGATGGCTGCAGTGGTTTTTGCATTAAAGATTTGGAGATCGTATCTTTATGGCGGAAAGGTGCAGGTGTTCACAGATCATAAGAGCTTGAAGTACATTTTCACTCAGCCTGAGTTGAATTTGAGGCAGAGGCGCTGGATGGAGCTAGTGGCCGACTATGATCTGGAGATAGCTTACCATCCTGGTAAGGCTAATCTGGTTGCGGATGCGTTGAGTCGGAAGCGGGTGGCTTTGGCTCGGGAGCTCGAGGTAGAGTCCTTGGTGAGCGAGATTAGCACATTGCGCTTATGTGTTGTATCTCAGGAACCTTTGGGCTTAGAGGCGGCTAACCAGGCGGATCTTTTGAGCAGGGTTCTGGTGGCTCAGGGAAAAGATGAGGGTTTGGTTAAGGCTTCGAGAGCAGAGGGTTCTGAGTATCAGGTATCTGCGAACGGCACTATCCTTGTTAGTGGGAGGGTATGCGTACCTTTGGATGAGGATTTGCGGCGAGAGATCCTGAGTGAGGCTCATTCGAGTATGTTTGTGATTCATCCCGGAGCGACTAATATGTACCGCGATCTCAAGCGCTATTATCATTGGGTCGGAATGAAAAAGGATGTGGCTAACTGGGTTGCTTCGTGCAACGTGTGCCAGTTAGTGAAGGCGGAGCACCAGGTCCCGAGTGGTTTGTTGCGGAGTTTACCCATTCCAGAGTGGAAGTGGGATATGATCACGATGGATTTCGTGGTGGGTTTACCAGTTTCTCGGACCAAGGATGCTGTTTGGGTCATCGTCGATCGATTGACCAAGTGTGCGCGTTTTCTGGCCATTAAGAAGACCGATGGGGCGGCAGTTTTGGCTAGGAAGTACGTGAAGGAGATTGTGAGACTGTATGGAGTACCGGTGAGTATTGTTTCGGACCGGGATCCTAAGTTCACATCGGAGTTCTGGAATGCGTTTCAGGCGGAGTTGGGCACGAAGGTGCACTTGAGCACGGCGTATCATCCTCAGACAGATGGGCAGTCCGAGCGAACCATCCAGACCTTGGAGGATCTGTTGAGGATGTGCGTGCTGGATTGGGGTGGTCATTGGGTGGATCACTTGAGCTTGGTTGAGTTTGCGTATAACAATAGTTACCAGGCGAGTATTGGGATGGCTCCATATGAGGCTCTGTATGGGAGGCCCTGTCGTACCCCCTTGTGTTGGACCCAAGTGGGGGAGAGGAGCACTTTGGGTGCGAGTTTTGTTCAGGAAACTACATAGAAGATCCGGGTTTTGAAGCTGAACATGAAAGAGGCCCAGGATCGGCAAAAGAGTTATGCTGATAAGAGGCGGAAAGAGCTTGTGTTTGAGGTGGGAGATAGTGTGTATCTCAAGATGGCTTTGCTGAGAGGTCCGAACAGGTCCATTGTTGCGACTAAGTTGAGTCCAAGGTATTTGGGACCGTTCCGGATTGTAGAGCGTGTTGGACCGGTAGCGTATCGGTTGGAGTTACCCGCGGTTATGCAAGCTTTTCATAAGGTATTCCATGTGTCGATGCTGAAGAAGTGCTTGCATAGGGGTGACGAGGTATTGGCTGAGATTCCGTCAGATCTCCAGCCCAATATGACCGTTGAGGCGAGACCTTTGAGAGTTCTCGAGCGGAGGGTCAAAGAGCTTCGTCGGAAGAAGATTCCGATGATGCGAGTTCTGTGGGACTGTGACGGTGTTCAGGAGGAAACTTGGGAGCCAGAGGCTAGGATGGAAGCGAGGTTCCAGAAGTGGTTCCAGAAGCAAGCTGCGGCTTGAGTTCCATCGAGAGGTTCCAGTTTCGGTTGTAGCTGTATGCTATGTATGTTTCATTTTGTATTGCCGTTGTGTAGAACGATGTTACATTTGATGTGTAATAAGATGAGTATTTCTTATTGGTGACTTGTGAGTCACGGGGTTGCTTTGCGTTTGGGGTAAACGCGTTAATATGAGAGCGTAATAAGATATATGTTCTTATTGCTGTTGTGAGCGTTGCGTATTTCAGTTAAGCTTGTTCGGGAAAATAAGTCGAGTGACGAGACCGGGTTATTTCACTTAGCGATTCTATGTGGTGGGTCGGATTGCAGGCGTATGGTACTTGTTTGTTTTATTACGTTTGTATTGATGACTTACTGCAGAGAGTTGTGGGGTGTTGAAGGTAACCTAGTCGTAGTTGTCTTGACAAGTTTTTCTAAAGCAAGCCGACACTGGAAGGTGCGCAAGGGAGGTGCGATGGCCTGGTTATTGGTCATGCACGGCAGATATTCCGGGTATGGAATATGGGTGATGCCGGTGTTGCCTTGCGAGGATTTACACGGATCACGGGAGGTAGTTCAGTCGAGATGCTTAGAGATATGTGATTTATTGCTCGTTGAGAGGACTGGTTCCTCTGGTGCCGATAGCTCGCAGGACTGTGTGTCTTGGGAGTGTGAGTGGCGATGTACCCAGACTCGGGAGGTTTATAGCCTAGAGTGATACGTGATACCGTGGATTCGTAAGGAGTATGTCCCAGACGTGGGATATATTGCCTAGAATTGAGTGGTATGGGGTATTGAGACTCTTGTAGGTTATATTACTGAGTGGAGTGGTACGGCATATACCTAGAACTCGGAGATGCTGCGGTGTCTTGGGTGATATGGTATGATGGATATCCTGCGGGATATGGCTGATGCTCGGAACTCAGAGATGCTGCGGTGTCTTGAGTAATGGGGTTTGGCTGGTGGTTGAGCAATAAGTACATATGATGCCGCGGTGTTATAAGCATAGGGACTGAGTGGGAAACCTCGGAGGTTGGTATTGGACCTCGTGTGAGAATTGAGATGGTCGGGTTTGGCCTAAGGTTGTGTAATCGTTGCGACGATAAGGTTCATTGGAGATGAACGGTTCATGGGAGATGAACGGTATCGAAGATTCGAGGGCGAATCTATGTTAGTGGGGGAGAATTGTAACGCTCGCGCTCCGGAAAAATAAATTAATTAAATTATAATTAATTAATTTAATTGTTTCGGAATTTTCCTTCGGGTTTTGAGCCTTAGTCAAATCTGGGAAAATTGATTATTGGGGGAAATAATTAATTCGGGTTTGTTCCGGGGGTGTCATAAATCGATTTGGAAGTTGTGGGGTTTTTCTCAAAGATTGAATCTTTTTATTGTCTTCTTCCTCTTATCTTCTTGGGCGTGAAAACCAGTTCTCGGAGGAAAAGAGATTGGTCGCGAGAGAGAGAGAGAGAGAGAGAGAGAGAGAGAGAGAGAGAGAGAGAGAGAGAGAGAGAGAGAGAGAGAGAGAGAGAGAGAGAGAGAGAGAGAGAGAGAGAGAGAAGGAGAGAAGCTTGGCGAAGCTTGGATCTTGCGAGATCGAGAGAGGCTTGAGCGTGGGGAGAAGCTTGAAGAAGAGGTTGGAGGACCTTGGTTTTGGGCGTGAAGGGGAGGTCGATCTTGAGCTCGGGAAGTCGTTTTGGAGCTCGATCCATCGTGTCTAAGGTGAGTTGTGACCAAAGGCTAGCATTTAAGCTTGTGTGGAGCTTGTTCTTCTTGTACTTGATTCGCGATTTCTTGCTTGCTCTCTTGTTGATTGATCCGAGCTTGTCTTCTTGTTGATTGATCCGAGCTTGTCTTCTTGTTGATTGATCCGAGCTTGTCTCCTTGTTGTTGATTTGCGATCCGAGCTTGTTTTCCTTGTTGTTGATTTGCGATCCTTGAAAGCTTAAGGGGGCGGGGTTTGCTAAGCTTGTGGGGAGATGGAGGTTAGGTAACCTCGAATCCGCGCTCGTGGTGCTTGGTTGAGCTTAATTGTTGAGATGTGGCTTGTCCTGGCAATTTCTTGGAGTCGCTAGGCGATTGTTTTATCTCGGTGGTTTAGTCTCTTGGTTTGTTCTTTTAATTGGTGATTAATTGCTATTTGTGCTGGGTTTTCCTTTAATTGGTGATTAGTTGCCAATTGTGCTGGGATTTCCTTTTATTTGGTGTTAATTAATTCTTCGTATTGTGAATTGTCGATTGTTGTGCTTATTTGGTAGCCTGTTGTTGGGGTGATCAATCTCACTCAGCGTTTGGTTAGCCAAATGTTGATGCATCACTTTTGTCGATGCAGGTAAAGATAAGGCGTGATCGTGGAATCAAGGCGGTGAAGAGGGGATGATTTAGACCCGGGGTTTCTTTTTGTTGTTATTATTATTGTGGTTGCTTTTGCTATTATAGAACTGCTAGTTGGTGTAAACTGTAGACTTGTTCTGGTATTGTTTAATTATTGCGGTGAATTTATTGCAAAAAAAAAAAAGAAATTTTTTTTTTAGAAGCGGTTGTTTCAAACAATCTCTTATATTTTGATACTTCTTCTATTTCAGGGTCGAATAAAAACTGAGAACAACCTCCTCCATCTGTTACGATCACTTCACCTATAAATTGGTAGTTAAAGTTTTAATTTATCTAAAAAACAATATACTCGAATCAAACCATGGTTATTATAACTCTTACCTTCTGATAGATACTTCTCACGCCAGAACCTCAAAACCAGTACGGTTTTATAATTGCCATGTAATGTCCATTTTTCTGAGAACCCGGTTGCAGCTTTACCGTATGCAACACATTTGACTATAGTATAGCTAAGAATAATACAAACATTCATAAGATAATTAGTCGATAAAATAAGAACATATATACAAATTAAAATGTAATGATCTGATTAGAATATAGTCTGACTTACTCCATGTCTCTTATCCAAAATTCTATTTTGCGTGCAGCTGACCCGAATATATCTTCGTATGGATCGTCTATAAATGTTATGACCCTACCAACATCACAAACTTCTCCAATGACATCTACGTAGGCAACGAAACAACAATGAAACAAAACGATAAATTACAATTAAAAGATAATATAATTATACAACAATAACAACTAAATTTACCTATAGGAGAGTTATCATCGATTTCTGCGTTTATAATTTTTGCGAGTGGACAAAAAACAATCATATGATCATCACTTAGTACATCATATACTGATACAGTAGTATCATCATTAAAATTTATTTTCCAACTGCTAACTGTGTTCCTGTTCGTACCAAAATCAGGAACAACATAAACATTATGTATTGTATTCCATTGCCCTTCGTTAAGAATCGAATAAAAACGATCAATCAAGACTGTATCCACAGTTGCTTGGATTTTGAAACCCTTAAATCAAAGAATAAAAAAAATATAATTAGTAAATAATAACCAGCATACGTACGAAAATATGATATACTGGCTTTACTTACATGTTCGTCGGCCAATATTAGTTCCAATCGTTTGGTGTCAATAGAAAACATCGTTAGCCATTTTCGTAGAATTTTTACTCTCATAATCCAATCGTTTCTCGAATAATTTAAATTTGATATTAGTGTAAATTGCGACATGATTTTGGTTACGAATACGAATCGAATATAAAACGATTGGTATATTTCGGAATGTTTAACACGGATCTATTATCCTGTGTTGGAGAACCGAAAATGGTTTATCGGGCAATGCGAAGAGTCATGGTACTCAAATATGTATCTATAAATATCGAGTCGTTATTTAAAAAAAACATATTTAATGGATTTAAATTCGATAACCTGATGTAATGTGGTTGTTATATTTTTATGTTTGATTTAGTTTAAAACAATATTTTGTTCCCTGATTACTGTCTTATTAGTTTCGTAAAAATTAATTATTTATATTAGAGACTTCGAAAATGTAGTATTTGTATTCTTTGTAAGGCAGACCACTTCTTTTGTGTAGAAGCATATCTATAAATGTATGTGGGATTTTCTCATCGTTTAGGATATTTTACACATTGATTTTCATTAACATGTTTTGGCTCAATTAGCGACGTTCATATTTTTGGGCGTTATATATCATATTTTATTATATAATCGAATCTTAATGAATATTCTATTTAGGTTGAATAGATTATATTTTTATTGTTTAGTCATTTCAAACTGTTATAAGTTACTTTTGTCGTCGTAAATATCATTTCTTTTTTAAAAATTAGCTGAAAAGCTGTAATTTTTTTAATTTATCGATGCATTGAGCATCTGGACTGGACATGCTTTTCGTATTCGGGCAGTTATTGTAGATACCAGTGTCTCTTTGTTATAAATTTGGTGGTATTATAGAGGAAATAGTTTCTTTTTATATAAACGAAAATCATCTTGAGTTCGAGATTTTGATGGTTTTACCCTTTTTTTGTTCAAAAACATCTACAAGTTTTGATGGCTGCGTACGACATGATTATGGATTTGAACGAAAGGAGAACTAATTGGAGTATTAGAGTGAAAGTGCTAAAGAAAAGGGAGGAACACAATATAGTAAATCCCGATTCTTTGCAGTTTTTGCTCATGGACGAGAAGGTTCGTTTATTGATCTTATGTTTATTGTTATAGATTTTTATTTAATAAAGGACTTGGATATACAACTACTCTGCTTTTAATCTTCAGGGTGATACGATATAGGCCTCGGTCAATCACCCAGATTTAATGAAAAAATTTGGCAGAAGGATTGAAGAAGGTGAATGGAAAAGTATTAGAGATTTCGTTGTCTGTGAGGATCCGTTAGAATAACCCAACTCATTACTTGGTTGGACTATCAAGTTATGTGAAAACACTCGCAGCTGTTATACTGATCCAAGACCGGTTGATAGTAAGACAGTGTTGTCGACTTTTACAGAAGTTCTTAGTGGGAAAAAGGATCATGGTCTTCCTATTGGTACTTATATATATATATATATATTATAATATATTTATTTAACTATTTATATGAGAATATCATGTATAATGATATGAATTATGTTTGGGATTTATCTTTCTCAGACTTAATGGGTATGGTGATTGCTGTTGAGGAGCTCCAAACGGTGAATGATGATTCCTACAGTCAAACAAGAGAAAAAAAGACAATCTCTATCAATTTGTTATGAAAAACCAGAGGTTGGTATTCCATATAGTTAATTTGTGTGTGTTAGAGGTTGAAACATACAAATTGGTAACGTTTAATTACGGTTTTGTATTATGTTATAAGGGGTCTAGAGCTTAGATGTTCTGCATTTGGCAAACTGGCCCTTGATTTCAATGACGAATTCTGGAAAGCTAATCAAGTACATGTCCTTTGTCTTTTAACGGATTGGCGTGTTGTAAACGAAGAAGGTAACATATTCATTTTGATTGGAGTAATTTACGTCTACCAACATTTATTTTTAGTTCGATATATTATTTGAATACTTTGTAGCATGCATCTGTGTTAAGAGCAAGGGAGGAATTTCCAGATTTAAGGTTCATCCTCAGATTCCCCAAGCTCGGAACTTTATGCAAAGGTGATATATATACATCTTATAAATAAACACACGTTTATGTGTATATAAAATTTAACATTATTTGGGGTTTTTAGGTTTGTGAAAAACGAGAACATTAATTCCATAATCAATGATGGGAATCGGATGGTCGATGAGGCGAGTTCCTCGCATAAGAAGAACGATCAGTAATGGAATTTGTAATATTCAATATTGCCTTAATGTTATCGTATATCGATCTATTATATGTCTCATATTTTATTTATGCTAACATTAAGTTGTTATGACTTTTAAGACTATCATCGAACTATCCTAAATTTTTATGTTTCTATTAACTTATTGTGATTTGAATTGGTTATCCTTTTTTTTTACTCGGTTATTTTCGATGGTTAGGTATCTTGATTTATAAATATTTATTTGTATATTTTAATTTTGGCGTAACCGTGATTCTGTCTTTGTATTTGATAAGGCAACACTTCCTACTGACATGTTTCACCGATACCTATGTAGTTAAGATTTGATATAAACCAACATACCTCTTTTCATTTATTATTATTTCGATAACCACCAGAAATTGCATGTATATATCTACAAATAAAAAATAATTAATGATTATTATTTTTTAAATAAAATAACATTTGATAAAACGATATATTTTGAATTAAATTTCAGATAAAATATTTCATAACTTTATCCATTGTCGACACAATTTAAATAATATATTAAAATAAATATGATGTATATTGCTTTGGATTTGGTACATTGGTTTCTTGGCCATGCGTATAATTTGGGCAAACCCAGCCTAATAGGATTTTATTTCCTCTGTCCGCATGATACGAATAAATCGAAGAATATTGCCTGATTTGTTTGGGAAGTGGTTTACTGTCAGTTCGTGGGTTTGGTTTTAAATGTGACAATAAGTAACATTTAATGATAAATATTAATTGTGACTTCTCGCAGTTGTTTGATGTAATTAAAACTGCCAAGAATAATATTTATGTGTATATATTTTATCTGGTCTTATTGTTTTAGGTCTTCTCTTTTTTGTTCTTCTTTGGACGCAAAAACGATTCGGTTTCTATAATGTCAGAGGTCGTTGAATTTTTGTGTTTGGACACTTATAAAATCAATTGGCAGATTTGCGTTCAAGTGGTAAGGCTTTGGAAGGATGTAACGTTCTTCAGTGACACAACTGAGATGGTTCTCTCCGATGAAAACGTACGTGTTCGGTCGGATTTATATTTATTTAAGTATTTTTGTAATCTTTTCTATCGTGAAATTATTGATCGATTTTCTTTCTGATTGTTTTTTTGTTTTAGTGCAACCGTATCTCAGCAACCATTATGCCAAACGAATTTCCTAAACATGCATGTTCTCTGAAACAAGGATCGTGGTTTAAAATTTCTGGGTTTGTTGTTAAGGAGGCCTCTGGATCGATTCTCACAACAATCAATAAGCATCGTCTCGAGTTCATCACGGTCACACCCATCTGGCTAAAGACATACAGTTTGTTTCTCCATTGCTTTCGATTTTATTATATACTGACCCGAGCATTGGACTTCGAATATCTGATTGGTAAGCCTACCTTCTTTTTTTAGGTGATATTTTACTTTTTTGGTTTTCCTTTTTATATGATTCGTTATGGAGAATATTAACATTAGTATTTTACCCGACTTATTTTAGATGTTATGGAAACTGTGTTGAAGATGGGTGAACTCTATGATGCTAGCAACGATGCCTACGAAGAGGATATGTCCTATGTGAGATTCGAACTTATGGATGCAGTGTAGGTTTCATCTTTTCTATATCTCTATATTTTTTTATCACTTAGGGACTTTTGTGGATTTGATTTGTTGGTCTTAGAATTTTGTCGATTTGATTTGTTGGTCTTATTATCGGCGTGTGATAGGAGGGAATGTGCCTTGCCATATATTGCCCGTGGTGCCTTGGCCAAGACTTTCTATGAAGTCTAACAACGAAACACAAGTGAATCTGTCGTTTGTGTGTTGAGGTTTTGGAAGATGTCCAATGGCCAAGGTAGAGTTTTAGTTCCGAATGTATGTCATGATATATGGTGTTGACAAGGACTCGGTTGTCTTGCGCTCTCATCCTCGATGCTCTGATTTTCTCTTTAATCATATCGATAAAGAGGTTGATGAGTTTAGGGCTATGTAAGTATTGTTTTTTTTTAAATAACAAATTTTTAATTTGTCTATTTGTTTAGATTTACATTGTTAATGTATTGAATATCTGTGTGTATAGGCGACACAGTCTTCGACACTACCGATCAACGACCACCGGCAATCCATCCTCCTTATGATTATCTCTGTTCTCTCAATGCCAGTTGTAATTCGTACCAAACTACATTAAATTACGTTTAATTATCGTTTTTTTTTGTCGACTTTGTGTTTAATTATCTATGTTTTTTATTGAACATGAATATTGGTTCCTCTTATTATGTCTCCATCCATTCCTTATATATTATGTGCATTTTGTTTCATAATTATTCTGTTAAATTAGCTTAGCTATACTAAAAAATAAATTGTAACATTTTATCGATGATTTTTAGATTATAGAAAAATTAAAATTTAGAATGATCAAATAAGACTATTTTCTGTTTATTTATTTAAAACAAACTATAAACGAATCAGAAGTAGTTGTTGATTGTGTCATAGAAGAGTAATAAATATTTACATTTATGTAAAAAAAGTTACCGTTTACACTCTTAAATTTTACAGACGGATATCTACCATTTCTTTTTCCAATGTGACATTGGAACTTTCATACAATTGACTTTAGTAATATATCTTGTGACATTGGAACTTTCATATAATTGACTTTAGTAATATATCTTTCTTACAAAACTTATATATAAGATTTTATATTCAAGTCTACGACTAAAATTCATTCTTACAAAAAATAAGTTTAGAATTGGTTCTTGCGATCAAAACAGTTATGAATATTATTAACAGGCTTCAGATAGATAATTTGGAAGATCTCCATCATATTGGAGAGGTTTTGGCAATCGATGTTAAGATCTTGCGTTTATGGAACAAACAAACTGCTGATGGGCGAAGTATCAAGATGGTTTTAATGGATGAGAAGGTACTATTAGTTTTATTGATGTTTTGGTATTTTTTATTTTGTGTTAATCTTGATACAAACATTCGATTGTATATCGTTTTTCTATTTGATTAGGTATTTACGATATCAGTTAGTGTCACATATTTATTAGTTTTTGTGAATATTCATGATTCATTTTACAATTTTGTTCGAGTGTAAATGGATCTTCTGTAATGTGTTGAATATTTATCACCATATTTTCACAGGGTTTAAAGATATTTGCTACGATTATGCCATTGCATGTTCCTATTTATGAAGATAGTCTTAAGCAAGATGAGTGAAAATTGTTATTTGGCTTCAAAGTACTCCCTTATGTTGAAAACCCACGACTCACTCGGAACAAGTATAAAATTCAGTTTAAAAATTCAACCATCGTAAGTAATATTGATGCAAAAACAGAATGCTTATTTCTCGACGCACCAACATTCAAAGATGTTTTTGATTATAACATTGATCCTTATGTCGTAACAGGTTAGATGATTTATGTTTCAAAATAATTATGAATTTGCTAATATCCAGAATGATTACTTTTTTTAGTTTGAAACGTTATTAATGCTTCTCTTAGATTTAATGGGGGCTATTTCTGGCATTGGAGATTTAAAAATTGAAATAGCTGGAGATGGAATCGAAAGGAAGTATACGATACATATTCATCTGATGGATGCTGAGTAAGTATATAATTCAAGCTATTTGGTTTTATGTTACGTCGTAGATGATTTATTGTATATATGTAATCATCAAACTCACTTCGTGAATTTGTGAATGAAGAGATAATATGGTATTATGTCGTGCAAATGGAGATATTGCCAAAGATTTTTACGATCAATGGAGCGTAATTCGAACATATGGTATAGCCTGCGTGTTTAAGTTTTAGTCATTTGAAGAAGATGAAGGTATATTTTGCATATTATATGTGTTTTACTGTTTGCAAATTAAACTTTTTAACTTCGGTTATATATTACTAATGTATAATATTGATTTTATCGTTACATTTAGATATCAGCTGAAATGGAAGATTTCTGGTTAGATCACTACTTGGATGTTCTCAATTTATGTTGGATCCTCCGATTAAAGAATCTCTTGATTTCCAAAAGAAGTAAGTCCTTTTTTTTTACATTTTTGTTTAGTTCTCCCTCCATTGAATTGAAATGGAAGTTTTGAGTTTTTTTTGTTAGTTTCACAAAATGGAAGTCCTTTTTAACATCAATTCTGTTTCTTTTATAGATTTTTGTTGAATACAGATCGTGGATCGGTGATTAATTAATTATTATAAAAAGTTTTATTTTTCAATTAATCATCGTTTATATTACCCAATGTTTTTATTTTTTTTTGAATTATTCTTATTTAATTTGTGTTTGATTATATGAACTATTTGTAATTATATTTTTCGACTGAACATTTAGAAAGTGTCCTCGAACCCTCACCTTGGATTCACGAGCTTGGACTGAGGTAGGAGATGCACGATTACTTGATGACGATGAATATGTGATTGCACAACGAGGAGAAGAGGGGGGAGACGTACGGCGAGGACGGCGGTCAACTACGGTGGCTCGGATCAGCGAATGGACGGTGCAGCGGCGGTGTTTAGCCGAGGCTGGCGGAGCAGATCAGAGCAACGATCGTCGACGGAAGGCTCAGGGGAAGGAGTTGCAGAGTTTTCTTGCGCTGCAAGAAGCAATTACGGTGCCTCGTATCAAGATGTTTTGCATTGTGATTAGAAGTGTTTGAAATTCTGCTTCTAAAGGGGAAGAGCATATACGACCAGTAATTTTTCCTGCTTCCAAATAAACTCATCGATCATCTCTGATTATCCACGCTATTTCCGAAGGATTTCCATTTTATAGAAAATTTGCAATCATAGTTGCATTTGACATAGCCTTTTCCTGAACGTTTCCATTGTGATTAGTGTCTCACTTGCCCAACTGATTCCTTACATCTCTGTTTTTCCAGACAAGTCGCAACCCATTCTTGTGCATCTTGTTCTCCTAGCCTCACATCCTTTCTCCAATTACTCTGTAATTTTTGATAAACAAGAAGATTCATGCTTTTCCATATCCTCCATAGAATCCACAAAGGTAGTTGTCTCATATGATTAGATAGACTCTTGTTGTTATGACACTCCACAATTGCTCTGAATTTCTCATCAAAAGTAGAATTTGGATCCAGAATAATATCATTCAAGAATTTAGAACCACGCCAAATTGCTTGTTGATATGCTTGATTTTTACCGTTTTCTAACACATATTTTGGTGTTTCTTTTGAGTATTTTATCGAGTCAAAATTCGTTTTTAGAGTATTTTAGTTCTTTATTTAGTTATCTCAGGTAAAAAGGCGTTCATTGAAGAAATTGGAGTTAGGTGGGCAAAAACTCATGGAACAGTGCATAAAAGAGCAAAATCGATCGATGCAACACCATCAGAAGAACCAGGATCGATCGATGCAAGGAGTGCATCGATCGATGAAGCATGTCCAGAGAGTCCAGAATCGATCGATGCAAGTCGGCGAGAAGAAAAAGAAATTTCTGATTTTCCTGTTTTGCCCTGTAAACTGCATATTTTGACTAATCCGCCCAGAACCCTATATATACATTATTTTTAGCCACTTTTAGGCTATCTTTTTTTTTACCGCTTTCTATTCTATTCAGATTTTTGGCCATTAATTGTAAGCTTTGAAGAAAAATCTCGGCATCTATTGAGAAGAATTCTAAACCCTTTCCTCTCTTTGATTTATATTATGAGTTCTTTATCTTTATGCTTGTTCTCTGCTGCCATGTCTGAGTAGTTTCATAGTTAGGTTTAGGCTTTCAACGGGATCCATGAATCATTGAATTAGACACATATAGGGAATTATCTTTTGTGGTTTTCGCTTATTGTTGTGTTTATTGCTTAGGCTAGGCTGACCGCTTTGCCTCTGATCAAGGGTTTAATCTATACCACAGAAGTGTCGTAGGTTTCTAGAAAGAACATAAGCGAGCGAATTGTCCTTAGCTAACGGAAGTTGATGTTAAGGCGATTCGTGAACATATTGAACCTATTTGTTACTGCTGGTCTAGAACTCTAGGTTCAACGGAAGTTAGGATTTTAGGTTGCTAGATTTTGTAATTAATGCCACGGAAGTGGATTAGTTATATATTTATGTTTGAGTTTGAAACTTGTGTTTAATCGTTCCCTGAATAGTTGTCTCATTCATGATCTCTGGATTCTTGCGAAGAAACCCTCGACCTAACGTTTTTCTTTTATTGAATTTATACCGCTTTTAGTTATTTTCATTACTTTGCAAATCAAACCTTATTATCGTTTTAGCTTAATTTCATCTTGTGAGAATCATAGTGTAACCTTGGTCTCTGTGGATTCGATCCTAAAGTACTGCATTGATATACCGTTACGATTGCGGTAGTGTGAACTTTAGTTATTAATTGACTTAGTAAAACACCTAAATCAATTTGGCGCCATTGCCGGGGACCAATAGCGTTACCTTCAATTCTGAATTTGAAATTTAGTCTAAGATTTACTAACATATGCTACCTTGATCACTTGTGCGTTTGAGGTGACTGACATAAAAGCTGAATAGAGTTACCAGAAGCAGGGGCTCTGAAAACCTTCGCGAGCTCATCAACGAAGAGCTAGCAAGGTTAGAACGAACGAACCGGAGAGCAAGATCAATTCCTGTAATCATGGACGATCATACAACGACCAACAAAACGCTGCATCTGCCGAACTCAAGAGACTACGACAAGGCGCTAAGATGGCTCAAGTGCAAGCTCTTCAATTTCTCTTTGGCAGACAAGGCGCTAAGATGGCTCAAGTCACTTCCACCTGGGTCGTTGACTACATGGGAAGAATGCAGATCTACTTTCTTGGACCACTTCTACACCAAGGCTAAGACAGCTTCACTGCGTAATAAAATCACCACCTTCCAGCAGCACGCGGGAGAGTCTTTTTGCGAAGCTTGGGAGAGGTTGAGAGAGTACCGCAGGGAGTGCCCTCATCATGGGTACTCAGATGAGAAGATTCTAAGCATCTTCTACGATGGAGTGGATTGGGACTATAAGAACGCCCTTAATGCTGCAAGCAATGGAGATTTCATGACTAAGACTAAGGAAAGAGCGTACTAGCTGATAGAGAACTTGGCTTCAAGTTCTGGAAATCGATGTCCTGAGTACGATAGGTCTAAACGTGTCAACGGTGTGGATTCGTGGAAGATTGATGAGCTGACTGCGAAAGTGAACTTGCTACTGAAGGGAAATCAGAGAGGTGTGCAGTCTTGCGAGGAGGCAGGAGATGAAATTTGATGTCGTGGTTAGCTGAAGACGAAACTAATGAGCAACATGAGGTGAACTATGTTAGTGGATACATGCAGAACAAAGGTTTCAACAAGAATTACAGGAACCATCCAAATATGATACGATTCTTCCTTATTTCGGCACTTCGAGGGTGGTAGTTCGATAATCCTAGATTCCAATTGGTTCGTGGAGAAGGATGATAAGGCGTGAGACAAGTCTCGAAGATCCTTATGCCCCTAACTCGACTTAGAACGCTCCAAATGCGGTGGAACTTCGGAAGGTAGAATCCGCAGAGTAAGATGACAAGGCGTGAGATCAAGATCCCGAAAATCCTTATGCCCTAGACTCGACTTAAAACGTTTCTACGAACCTAAGTAGTCGAATGGTATCGTCAAGAGGGATGAAAAATCTTGATAAACCGAAATGATTAAATGGCTAACCACCAAGTAATCAAAAAGTTCTAAAAGAACAAAAGAGAAAACACTCTCACTTTTAAAAAACTATTTGATTGATAAAAAGTTGGATGAATGATCAAATGATCTTACATGAGTTTATATAGAGAATAAAGTGGGGGAAAACAAGGAAAAAATGAGGAAAACAATGCCTAGGAAAATGGCAAAGACTAGTTAAAGACTTAGACTAAACTCTTTGACTACTTTGACGTGTTGGCTCATTAAACTATTGTTTGAATGCCCCTTGGAGTCCCCTTGGACGAAATTTATCTTTGCTCATGGAAGAAGTTGGGCCAAATGAAGATGTAAGCCCATTGCCTCATTAAAACCCTTCTTGGAAAACCCATTGGGACAAAACCAAGAGTAGGAAAAAGAGTACAACAAACTCACACCTTGGACCAAACCTCAAAGTCCAGCTTGAGCCTTGATCATGTTGAAAACATGATGTGGGTGTTGACCTTTCTCCTCGGACCTAATGTCTTCGAGTAAGCCGCAAACCGCTCCATTAATCTTCCGAGACATTTCCCTCGTCATTGGTCCTTCAGGTACAAGTGATGTGTCTTCGTGACCATCCTTGTCCATAGCCATTATCATATCATCCCCATCCTCTTGAAAAGGATTTGTCCTCAAATCAGACTCATCTGCAACAAAGGGGATCAAGTCAAAAATATTGAAGCTTGGACTAACTTGGTACTTACCTTGCAAGTCGATCTTGTATGCATTGTCATTGATCTGCTCCAAGATCTGGAATGGTCCGTCGGTTCTGGGCAAGAGTTTGGACTTTCTTTCATCGGGAAAACGTTCCTTCCTTAAGTGTATCCAAACGAGATCGCCCGGCTCAAAGGTTTTCTTGCGACGTCCCTTGTTAGCATTCTTGCGGTATTGCTCGGTTTTCTTTTCAATGTTCTGCCTTGCCTTCTCATGCATCTGCTTAACAATCTCGGCTTTATTTTTTCATCAAGGCTTATACGCTCACTCAAAGGTAAATGAATTAGATCCAAAAGTATCAAAGGATTAAAACCATAAACCAATTGAAAAGGAGAATACTTAGTCGCGGAATGAATATCATGATTATAAGCAAATTCTACATGAGGCAAACAATCTTCCCAAGACTTAATGTTCTTCCTAATGATTGCACGCAAGAGAGTAGACAAATTCCTATTAACTACCTCAGTTTGCCCATCTGTTTGCTGATGACAAGTAGTCGAGAACAAAAGTCTAGTTCCTAACTTAGACCACAAGGTCTTCCAAAAGTAGCTCAAAAACTTAGTGTCCCGTACAACTCCTTGTCGTAAGTCGGATAGTTCAAGGTTGCACCTCCAAGTTTCTCACTAAAGTATGCGATTGGCCTCTTCTCTTGCATGAGTACAACTCGAATACCTACACCAGAAGCATCGCATTCAATCTCAAATGTTTTCATAAAATCGGGTAAAGAGAGAAGGGGAGTATTGGTGAGTTTCTGTTTCAAGAGTTGGACCGCGTCTTCTTATGCTTGCTCCCATTTGAACCCAATGTCCTTCTTGATTACTTCGGTAAGTGGGCAGCAATGGTGCTAAAATCTCGCACAAAACGCCTATAGAAACCAGAAAATCCGTGAAAGCTCCGAACTTCTCCAACCGTCTTTGGACTTGGCCACTCACGAATTGCTTTCACCTTTTCCTCGTCCACCTTAATGCCCTGCATACTCACAACAAACCCTAGAAAAACAAGATTATCCGCGCAAAAAGTGCATTTCTTGAAATTTCCAAAGAGCTTTTCTTGCCTAAGACCGATTTCATGTGTCCTACATGATCATCTAAGTTCTTGCTATAAACTAAGATATCATCGAAGTACACAACAACAAAGATGCATATGAAAGCTCTAAGAACATGGTTCATTAATCTCATGAAAATGCTAGGTGTGTTTGTCAACCCAAAAGGCATCACGAGCCACTCGTATAAACGTTCTTAGTCTTAAAAGCGGTTTTCCACTCATCACCCTCTTTCATCCTAATTTGGTGATAGCCACTCTGTAAGTCTATCTTGGAAAACACACAAGACCCATGCAACTCATCTAGCATATCATCTAAGCGAGAAATAGGATGGCGATACTTTACCGTGATGTTGTTAATTGCCCGGAAATCAACACACATGCGCCAACTTACGTCTTTCTTCGGCACGAGTAAGACTGGTACTGCATACGGACTCATGCTTTCTCTGATATGCCCTTTCTCCATGATTTCGCCAACGTGCCTTGGACAAGTCGCCTCAAATTTTGATGTAGCTCACGGTGATAGTGAATTGGTACAAACCGTCTCCTCATGATCATCGTCATCTCGTCCCATGTGGCAACTGGATGTTCTCCCTTACGTCTCCTATTGGTCACCAATTGATCCCACCAGTTAATGGCATAACCATAGAATTCGGTTGCGGCCAACCTTATCTTCTTATCCTCGGTGTAATTTTGACAATCGAATACTAGCTCGATCTTTTTCTCCCATTCTAGAAAGGCATCGGGGTCGTTATTGCCGTAGAACGGTGAAATTTTTAGCTTAAGTCCTCCAAGGTCATTTCGAGCCTCCATTCGTCTTGGTCTCCGTTCGGATCCACTAGATGAGTCTCCGTCTTGAAGATAGTAGTTATCCTCGCCATTTGGATCTTGTCTCGCCCGTTTTCTCCTCCTTCTTCCTGGTTCCTCACGGTTATCATTGTTCACGGGATGGTTGACGGGATTGGCATTCACGGGATTAACGTTATTGGCATTAGCGGCTCCCGCTACTTCTCCTTGCACTGGTTGTCTTGCCTCGATTCGATCTAACCTCGTGTTTAATACTCCAAACATCTTAGTGAATTCTGCCAACATGGTTTGGACGTTAGGCGCGGATGAATTAGTTGTTCCGTCATCCGACATTTTACCTCGCAAAATTAAGCAAACACGTTAGTAAAATTTTCAAAAAGTGTTTCACTCAAGTGTTTCACTCTTATCTCAAAATGTCCTCACACTCTAGTGATTTTTTCAAGGTTCGTAAAGAACTAATCTACACAACTTAATGGTAGACTACAAACAACCACACGGTAAATCAAGTGTTTTAGATAGAGAGAACATAATTTAAATGACCAGATATATATTTTTTTTAAATTACTGGTTTACAAAAAGAAATAGATAAAAAAGAAAGAAGATGAACGGATATAAAAGATGATGATTTAGAATATGAAGATATGAGAAGATGGATAGATATTACAGGATCTTCAAAGTGGGCTCTTGATACCACTTGATACGATTCTTCCCAATTTTGTCACTTTGAGGGCGGTAGTTGGGTAATCCTAGATTCCAATTGGTTCGAGGAGAAGGATGATAAGGCGTGAGACAAGTCTCGAAGATCCTTATGCCCCTAACTCGAATTAGAACGCTCCAAATGAAACAAGGCGGTGGAACTTCGGAAGGTAGAATCCCCGGAGTAAGATGACAAGACGTGAGATCAAGATCCCAAAAATCCTTATGCCCTAGACTCGACTTAACACGTTTATACGAACCTAAGTAGTCGAATGGTATCGTCAAGAGGGATGAAAACTCTTGATAAACCGAAATGATTAAATGGCTAACCACCAAGTAATCAAAAATTTCTAAAAGAACAAAGGAGAAAACACTCTCACTTTTAAGAAACTATTTGATTGATAAAAAGTTGGATGAATGATCAAATGATCTTTACATGAGTTTATATAGAGAATAAAGTGGGGAAAGGAGAAAATGAGGAAAACAATGCCTAGGAAAAAGGCAAAGACTAGTTAAAGACATAGACTAAACTCTTTGACTACTTTGACTAGTTGACTCATTAAACTCTTGTTTGAATGACCCTTGGAGTCCCCTTGGACGAATTTGATCTTTGCTCATGGAAGAAGTTGGGCCAAATGAAGATGTAAGCCCATTGCCTCATTAAAACCCCTCTTGGAAAACCATTGGGACAAAACTAAGAGTAGAAAAAAGAGTACAACAAACTCACACCTTGGGCCAAACCTCAAAGTCTATCTTAAGCCTTGATAATGTTGAAAACATGATGTGGGTGTTGACCTTTCTCCTCAGACCAAATGTCTTCGAGTAAGCCGCGAACAGCTCCATTAAGCTTCAAAGACATTGTCCTCGTCGTTGGTTGTTCGGTTACAAGTGATGTGTCTTCGTGACCATCCTTGTCCGTAGCCATTATCATATCAAAATCTGTTTTACAGAAGCACCAACGTCTAGAATCCCCATGATTAAGTTTACCCCCAGAAAGTTCAACACCCCCAAGGGAAAACAGTTGTGCAAAACACAGGCATCTCAGAATTCTCTCAAGGTTTCCAGGGCCAGAACATGTTCCAAGGTGGGTTCCTGCAGAAACAACCGTTCAAATCCTTCTAGACAACAAAACCTAGGAAAGTTCATTCTCTTTGTGTAGATTAGGGCAATGAAGCTTGCATGCTATTTATGTGATCTTGGGTCCAGCGTCGACCTAATGCCATACTCTGTGGCTAAGCGGCTTGGATTCACAAAGTTCAACCAAACTAAGATCTCTCTAGTGTTTGTCGATCGTTCCGTGAAGCTGCGTGTTGGTGTTCTTGAAGATCTACATGTGCGAATTGGCAATGCATTTGTTCATGCAGATTTTGTGGTTCTAGAGCTGGATGAAGAACCAAAGGATCCTCTCATTTTGGGAAGACCTTTCTTGTGTACAGCAGGAGCCATCATAGATGTGAGTAACAGGCGAATAGATCTCCACCTGGGAGACATTGTCATGAAGTTTAAGATGGATAAGATGCTGAAGAAGCCTATGTTGGACGGTCAGACGTTCTCAATAGATGACTCAGTAGAAATCTTTGACGAAGTGGTTGAAGAGATTCTAGTCGATGACCCGTTGGAGAATGTTTTGACAAAGGCAGAGAGTGAGCATGGGTTTATGAGTGACGATGCGACCGGTTATGCTAAGATGCTGAACTCAAGCCAGACGATGGGGAAGATGGTCGAGTACATCAGTTTAGATGGAGCCGCATAGACGCCTCCAGCAACAAGTCTTCTTGCGCCTTCTGCTGACCCGTGGAGCGAGCTGAAAGCTCCAAAGATCGAGCTCAAAACACTCCCAGCTGGGCTAAGGTACACATTTCTTGGCCCTAATTCCACTTACCATGTGATCATCAATGCTGAGTTAAACAATGTGGAAACTACTTTGTTTCTGTGTGAGCTTAGAAAGTATTGTAGACCTTTAGGGTACTCACAAGATGATCTCACATGGATTTCACCTGACCTTTGCATGCATAGAATACATCTAGAGGATGAATCGATGACTTCGATAGAACATCATAAACGGTTAAACCCGAATATAAAAGATGTTGTAAAGAAGGAGATAATGAAACTTCTAGAGGCGGGCATCATATACGCTATCTCTGATAGTACTTAGGTGAGCCCAATCCATGTTGTGCCAAAGAAAGGTTGTGTGACAGTTGTTAAAAATTATAAAAATGAGTTGATACCAACTAGAACAGTCTCATGGCATAGGATGTGTATTGACTATAGGAGGTTGAATTCCGCTACTCGTAAAGATCATTTTCCTTTGCCTTTTATTGATCAGATGCTTGAAAGATTGGCTAACCAGCCCTATTACTGTTTTTTAGATGGTTATTCTGGTTTCTTTCAGATCCCCATCGACCTAGACGACCAGGAGAATACTACATTCACATGTCCTTATGGCACTTTTGCTTATCGCAGAATGCCATTTGGCTTGTGAAATGCCGCAACAAAATTCCAGCGATGCATGATGTCGATTTTCACTGACTTGATTGAGGACATAATGGAGGTTTTTATGGACGATTTCTCTGTGTATGGATCCTCCTTTTCTGTCTGTCTTTCTAATTTGTGCAGGGTATTACAGCGCTTTGAGGAAAATCATATGGTGTTGAATTGGGAGAAGTGCCACTTTATGGTCAGAGATGGGATATCAAAGTGGACAAGGCAAAGATCGAGGTGATGACTAGTCTACAACCGCCAGATTATGTCAAGGGGATTAGAAGCTTTATGGGATATGTGATATATCATGGTTTTTACCCATTTTAAGCCATGATATAAGTCTGTTTTATAGAGTCTTTCTAGTATTTTGTAGTCCTTTAGAGTCTTTTACAGGTTTTAGCACGTTTGGAGCATAATTGGAACTATTGGAGCTTTCTGGAGTATTTTGGAGCAAAGCTGAAGATTGTGTTGTTGAGTACCCGATTTCACGTCAAGCATCGATCGATACCCCCTGGTATCGATCGATACCCATCGCAGCATGACACGACCCGCGACTTTAATGAAGAGTTGGAGAATTGCAACTTGGTCCAGAAGTCTCTAATAATTACAAGAAGCCCCAATTCGTGTTTTAGGTTATTTATAGGAATTTTACAGCCACTTTTAGGCTATGCTTTATTTTACTTTGGATTTTGAGAGAGATTTAGAGGGAGACAGGTCGGAAACTCTGTTGATCCGAGAGAAGATTTCGAACCCTTGTTTTACTCTTTCTGATTATTTATTTGATGATTTATTCAGTTATGTTGATTGTTTCATTCTCCATGTCTAAGTAAATCCAAATTAGGTTTAGGGTTTTCTCATAAGGATTTCTTTGAATGCTAGGTTGATTATCTGTTTAGGATTCACCATCTGAATTAGTTCTTCCCCTTAGGTTGTGTTCAAAGCTAATTCTAGGTTGACGAATCTGGAACTTAGATCTTAGGATAATTGATTAGGCACGACAGTGCGATTAATTACCTGATAGAACCTAGGTGAGCAAATTGATTATTCGCAAAGCGATTTGGTTTAATTGATTTGTGAACATATCAAACCTGAACTTTCAAGCTGATTTAGAATTTAGGATTCGCAAAGAGATTTAGAATTCATAGGATTTATATTTAGATAATTCTCGCAACGACAGTTGGTTAATTATACTTTAGTGATTTGAGTTCAAGAACCGCGCTAAATCTGAATCCTTTAGTTAGTTTATCTGCATTCATTGATTTCTTGAGAAAAACTCTGAGCCTATATTTCTCCCAATTGAATTACAACACTTTTAATTTCTGCACTGTTTTCAATTTAATCCTATTTGTTTAGCTTGATTTGACACTATACAATCTATTGAGTGATCTCTGTGAGTCTTTGTGGTTCGACCCCTAACTATATTACAACTACTGCTTTAGTACTGTTAGGGTATTAATTTGAGCATATCAAATTTGGCGCCGTTGCCGGGGACTCAATTTCGCCATTAGATTTGCTCACCTAGGTTGTTCACGGTGGTCGGGGAGGATTCTTTGGTCCTATACTTATATATAATATATGTAATACATCTTTGCAAAACAGGTATATATTTGATTAAATGAATAAATTAAGAAAAGTAATCCATCAATTGTATCTTTTAAAAACTATGTATAGTAATACTTTTATTATATAATGCAGGTGCTGTGGTAAGTCAGATTTTGAGAATTTATTCGACATCTTCCTCGATAAACAGAGAGATCAAAAACTCATGATTCCAGGTCCTAGTTCCTTCGTTAAGAAGGTCTTTAACTATGAGAAACTCTGGATTGACACCTTCAATTGTTCTCGGTGGTCTGGGAGGATCTGTTGGTCCTATACTTATATATAATATGTAATACATCTATGCAAAACATGTATATATTTGATTAAATGAATATTTTTAAAAAAGTAATCCATCAATTGTATCTTTTAAAAACTATGTATAGTAGTAATTTTATTATATTTTGCAACCAAACTTCTCTATTTAACATACATTCGCTATTTTCTTAATTAAGTGATGTTTTAGCATTGTACACACAAATTAAGAAAGCTTGTATAATACAATTTCGAACCTTTTTCATTGAGAGTTTCTCTCTCTCTCTCTCTCTCTCTCTCTCTCTCTCTCTCTCTCTCTCTCTCTCTCTCTCTCTCTCTCTCTCTCTCTCTATCTCTCTCGCATCTTTCAGAGAGAGAAACTCTTTTTGCCTTGTCTATACTTCCGATTTTAATCGGATTTCTTTCCGACGATATTCGGTTAATAAATTCTGTTTATCGGATCTATCTGTGTGTTAGTACCATTTTTTATTTGTTTTTCTTTTCTTTCTACAAGCAATCGACCCTCTGTTGGAGGGAAAAATCTGTGTGTTGTACGGCTTCCACAAGATCATCGACTTGCTCGATTTCTTACAGGTGAGATGAAATCCCTCATAACCCCTACTGGGGCCGTTACCGGCTGTGGATGAAGGTACTCGCTTTGTCTGACAAATCGTGGTGGCAAATTGTCCGCGCATATGTGCGAGGGTTTATATCTTCGAAGTATTTGATACTATTGTTTTTGTTCTTAACATTTCTCAAATTGTCTCTATTTGTATATTTTATATCAAATTACTATATTTTCATTTACAATAAGCTCCTAAATTACATATAAACTCAACTGCATTTGTCTCTGAAGGTTTGTTGTATATATTCGATGTTTTTCGAGACCATTCTCCGCACCTAGATATAAGAATAAAAATTATTGAATTATTTTTAGATGTATATATGAACTGTGGCAAAGACTGGAAAATATTACTTGTTGCATGATAAGATTGTAAATTTGAAAGGGAAATGGTCTTATTTGAAGACATTATTGAGTATCTTATTTTATTGAGTAATTGATTATATATATTAAGATGTTATAAAGTTAAGAGTTATTTCTTTGTCATTGGAACCAAGTAGATGATATTTATGTAAAAATTAGTATTTAAATGATGTTCTTAAGATTAGAGTGGTGAGGAAATTTGGAGGGTTTTTGTGCATAAACGTTACTAAAAATTTAGCATAAATGACTAATAATTGTGTAAACTCAAAAGGCCAAGAAAAATACAATTAAATAAATAAATAATTTTGGATATGTGGCGCTCTCTCCAGGGATGATGTGGCGCTCAACTAAATAGAGTTGATCATCTTTTATATATTAATCTTATTGGGCTTAAGTTTGTGTATGTTGGGCTTAGATCAACCCCCTGTATTCGCCTATTTGGGCTTATAATGCAAAAGACGAAAAAACCTTTCTTATCATTGTTTAATCTTTAATTTGTTAAATAATAAAAGCGCAAACAAAGTCATTATGTTAATTTTTGCATAGATTTATGAGAATATCACTTATTTAAGAAAACAAATCCTCGAACATCACTTAATTAAGAATGGAGGGAGTACTAGGGAGTACACGGAGTGAAATGATTATTACGTAAATTCAAAATAGTTTTAGTCACAAAATCTATTGTATTTATATGGGATATCCGAGATCTGTTTGTGTATATGTTTTTATAATGATCAGTTTTTTTTGTCAACTTAATGATCATTTTTTATATTCTATTCGAATTTGTGATTTTTTATATAAAAACTTGCTTCACCTATTAAATGATTAAAAGAAATAATTTTTGTTTTGAGACTGATATAGAAGAAATATCTTAAAAGAATTTGTGTTTTTACCCATTTATCATTCAGGTTTTGAGCACTTTAATAAGTGTTCCATTCGGGTTTCTAGAATTTTATTAAGAATTTCGCATATTTGTAGTGTCAAGACTCTTTTCAGGTTATCAAGGCCAAAACAATGTAAATTGGAGCAACATCCCGTTTTTGGACAGTTTCCAACCGTCAGAAGTTCGACATCAGATGAAGACCTTCACACCGTCTGATCAATCCCAACTTTGGACACAAGATAGATGGATCAACCACCTTTCAAGTCCAATTGATTTGAGGACGATCAAACGCTTGAATCTCAAAACACATCAAGAGTACTGAAGCCTTGTCAAACTATCAAGGAAAAGCAGAAGCATGGAGAAACTAATCATGGCCGCGACCAGAAGGGTCATGCTCACGGCCATAGAGGGTTTCGCCAAGACCAAATAATTTTGGCGACGGCCAGCACAATTTTGTCCCAAACAAGGCCTGTTTGCAAGTGAACTTCAAATTTTTACCGTTTTGGACAAGGAAGAACCCTAAACGACTTTTAAAGACCTCAAGACCTATAAATATGTTGTTTAGGTCTCTTATTTTTGTGTGCCTCCTCTAACTTAATTTAAGCCACCAAACTCTTTTACTTTTTGCTCTTAGATTTCAGGAGATAGAGATCTCTCTCTTGAACCCTTTTCGTTTCTATTCTTATTTATGGTTATGCAATCATCAACCACGTTTTTGCTTTCTTTAATTACGTTTGAGTAGTTCCATAGTTGGGGTTTAAAGGGTTTAATCAAAGATAATTTTTGTGATTGATAAGGATAACAAGTGTTTAACTTTGCTCGATTTCTAGAAGTTCTTTCTTTTATGTTTGTTCTTACTGCATGAAGTTAGCGTCGCGAACTAGCTACTGATTTTAGGATTGATAAAACCACGAAAGTGCTGAATTTATTGACCGGAACTAGCTTAGCAGAGAAATTTTGCTATAATATATGAAAGCATACTTATAGGACGTTGTGAACGTTAATGAACTTGAATCTAATGCGTGATATGTTGCGTGGCTACCAACGAAAGCTAAGTAGTTAAGTTAGAGAATAGGTATTTAGCGCTACAAGAGTAGGTTAAATACAATTTCGTGTTCGAGTTTGTGGAACTTTGATCTATAAACAATTAGTAGCTTAGTTAACTTGTTTGAATCAATCTGAACCTCTGCGATATCCCTCGAAAACCTAACGCTTCGTTATTATTGTTTACATCGCTTTTATTTTCGTTTTGCTAGCATTTAGGATTCGTGACACCACTCCCAAAACCATTTTGTCTTAGACTTCTACACTAACTCATTATAGATTTTTACACACAGGCGTAGATTCTCTGTGGATTGACACCCTAAGTCCTACAACGCACATTTGTGCACTTGCAGACATTTAGTGTCTTATAAATTTAAAACATGAACGTCTCGTCCAAAAGAAACCGCATCAAGTTTTTGGCGCCGTTGCCGGGGAATCTATTCGTTCTCGTCTGCTTGAGGATCTTAAGGTTAGTGACTGGCTCTAAGACCACATTTTTCTATTAAATTTTGGATTTGTTTTTATTTGTTTCAGGCCTCTGAAACATGGATCCGCCTTGGAGCGAGATCCCTATATGGAACAGGGTTACTTCGACCCATATAAAGATCATTTTTCTCACCCCGATTGCGACTCTCGCAGCTCACACCACTTTTATCGGAAACCGGCACCGATCGCCTAGTCTAATGGATGCTATCAGCCTCCTTACACTCGAGATGAATGCTTCACACCTTGTTGTTTTAGCGACAATTATCACTCCCCACTGTATTCCTCATCAAATTTTGAGGAACCAAAGCCGTCCCTTGATGTCTAATACTCAAGTGGACATAATCAAAGCAATGCTGAACAAACTCACGGCCGATCGAATCAATATGGAAGTTTCTTTGCATAGAAAAACTAATGCGTTTAACGCTGATTTTTCCGAGAAGCTTGAAGGCCTCACTACTCGCGTCACAGCTCTTGAAGCACATACTCTCAAAGACTCAGCAACAATCAATGAAAGGCTGTCATTGATTGAAGATGAACAAAGAAAGCAGAAGTGTAATCTAAACCGCGATGTGCTTGATATCCGTACTTTTAAGTACAAACTCGAAGAAATGTACGACTCTATCTACTTGAATAGAGATCATAGAGAAAGAGACATTTTACAACTGGTAGATGGCATATGCAATGTGGAATCCCAAGGTGACAATACCAACTCCACTCTTGAACGCATCGTCAACACTCTTGAAGAAGAGGAAGGAAACTTGAGAAAAATCTCTAAGTACCATGAAAAGCGTGACTAATTGTTGTGTACTCTCAACCTTGGTGAATAGATAAAGCAATTCAATTCTTTCGAATAAATTCTTAAAGAAAATAAAGATGGTGACGATTTTTCACAAGAGAAACAAGTAGGAGACAACAATCAAGCTGAAAAAGCACCAAGAATCGTCGTACTCGCGGCCAAGAGCAGAACCTCAGGATCACGGCCAGAGAGCATTCTGCCATGAGCAGAGCTACATAGGCACAACCAGAAGCCTTCCCACCAAGAGCCCAACACCTCAAATCACGGCCACGACTCTTCGAGCAAGCTATATTTGAGGAACCAACCTCTTTTTCACCTTGCAAAATGGTTCAACCTCATGTCGAGCTACTTCGCATCGCTAGAAGATAGTGATTCTCCCATATTCTATGGTCGATAAGTGTTCGCGACGGTGTGAAAACGAATTTTTCAGTTTTGTTGATTTTCGGAGTATTTTGGATCGTGTTCACGACGATGATTACTTAGTTGGTTCGTTTTGCGTTTGTTATTTTCTTTTTACGTTATTTTGATTTTGTGACATTCCAATTAATATGATGCTTTATTTTCAGATATAATAGGTCAGGTTATTGAGCTTTTACGTTCTAAATCTGGGGGTGGTATGTTCGCGGAATAAAAGTCAATGTCTCGGTATCGTTGTTCTGGTGTTGCCCATGAGGAGTCTGAACCATGGGGTGAATATTCGATCGTATCTTTTTGTTTAAGAGATTCATGGTATTAAACATTTAAAAATATTTTATAGCTATTGTTTTTATTTGTTGGTGTTAATTTTTTGTGTGGTTTGTTTTTGTTAAAGTGGTGTTGACTTGAGTTGTGAATTATCTGGCTCGATGGCTAAAGATTTTTGGATGTCTTGGAATAGATGCTGTGGTGGTGTAGTTGTTTGTGTGTTTAGATGAGCGATTATCGATTATTTCGCAGGTCGGTTTATTTGAAATGTTTATTTTCTTTAAATGTCTAAATATTTTGTATTATAGTTTAATTTGTTTGTGTTTCTTATTCAGGGAAGGTAACTATCTCATCTACTCATCCTACTTGGTTTGAGATGAATTCTTCCATTCCCCAAGTCGATGATTTTTTGGAGATGTAAATTATCTCTGATTCTTATTGTTTTGATTTTGTATATTTTGTATGAAAATGTTAATAGTATTTGGTTTGTTCTTTGTGTGTTTCGGCAGGCTTCCATTCAAGAAGATATGTCTAGGCGTCGACTTCAATAAGAGTGAAGATTGAATTGTTGTTCGGACGGCGGTCTTCTATTATTTCGACATTATTTGATTTAGAGAAAGTGATTTTTTTTAATGTGATGTAATAGTCGTTATGGATATGGATTCTTAGAAAAATATTTATGTTTTGTTTATGTCTCATCATTTCTCTCACTATAATTATTATTATTTTTTCCAAAATTATACGCAGATTGTTGCTTTTTTTATTTGTAATGATCGATGTTGCGATTTTGAATAGTTATTCTGGGTTCATGAGAGTTTTAATGGTGTTTGCAAATATAATTATCCTAAAACAAAATTGTGTAATAAAATTATTGCTTGGGTATTTGAGGATTTTGGTGATTATATGGGTTCTTTTTATTAGCGAGCGATGATAATTAATCAGTCGATTATTAGTTTATCATTGTTATTGGGTTATGATATATTAGTGATTTGATTGTTTATGACGGTTTAAATTTATTTGAGGTTCGTGAAAATCGAGCTTTGCGTTTATGGTATACATTGTCGTTTCTATTTTTAATGTAAAATTAAATATATATATATATATGGATAAGTTCTTTTTTTATGTTTATCGAGTCGAAAAAAGTAAAAAAATAAAAAGGGATATTACTAAATATTGTTAAAAATAGCAGTTGATCCCTTCGTTGGAATTAGCAAATTATATGTTTTTTTTATATATATAAAAAGGGATAATTACTGTATTTCTGCGATTGATCTCTTTCGCGTGTTTTAAATTTAGGTATATTTCCTTAAGGTTTATGGTTAGATTCCTTAATCGAAATTATTTGGGGTTATCCTACCCTATTATTTTAGATTTTTTGGTTTATTCCATTTTTTTTGTTTATCTCTATATTAAAAAAAGGTAAAATCGTTATACCTAATTTACGCGGTGATTCTTATATCGTGTGTATATATATTCATGTGTGTTTAACTATCTAGGTCATTCCTCTACTTCTTCGTAGTTTTCGCAATATCGATTTTTAAAAGAAAATCGTCCTCTTCGGTTCTCATTCGTGATCTTCGACCATGCTCTGATAGTTACGTGATTAAAGTTTGTGTCATTAAAGTTTGGGATGGATACAAAGCGAAAGGAGGATGTTCGCTTGAGATGGTCTTAGTTGATCACGAGGTTTGTATGATATGTTTATAATAACGAAATATTAAAATTGTTTGCTTTTATCATCTTTTGTTTTGTTAAATTACATTGATTATCATATTAACTGTTTCGTTGTTGTTATTTTGTTTTCAGGGTGACAGGATACAAGCTACTGTTGAAAAAGAATTTGCCAAATCCTTTCGAAAGGACTTAGTCGAAGGGAAACCGGTGATAATAAACACTTTTAAGGTTGTCGATTATAAGAGTGACTACCGAACCAGTCGGTCTCCTTTTAAGGTTGTTTTTATGCGACGAAAACAGTAAATAAGTGTTTGGATTTCCCATCGGAAGTTCCCGAAAGATTTTTAAAGAAATTTTCGGAAATATTATCGACGGATTTGAACAAAGGCTATTTGATCGGTAAGCTCTCATTATTATTTTCCTATATTACTTTAAAAATTAGTATTTGATAATATGTTGCGTATTTTTTAGATGCAATTGGTCAGATCATACGTGTTGTTCACGTTGAGGATGTCATGGCACAGGGGAAACGTCGTTCCTGACTTAAGATTTCCCTCAGGGATACAACGTTGGTCGCCTATATTCTTATAAATTAATTTTATTGATGATTTGCTAGAACAATTTTTTTCGTTAAAATTGTTTTGCGGTTATGTTGCAGATATTTGCAGATATTACCAGAGGATAGATATGTTCTCACACCTACTGATGACGAGGCACTTAAGGATTCTGAAGAGTCGTTATATGAATAATTTTTTGGGAACAAACCTAGGAAGACTCTTAGTGCGATACAATCTGCTAGCATGGTATGCTATTCTTTATCTCATTATACATATATATATTTTTATTTGTCTATTTCGCTATTTACCTCCGTGTATCCGGTTTATGCAGTCGGGGAAATACGTGACAATGGCCACTGTTGTTTCGATTGCGAATAGCAAAAGTTGGTATTACATAGCATGCAAAAAGTGCGACAGAAAAGTTTTTCCGTATCCTGAAAAAAATGATGATCCTAATCCACCGCTTTGGAAGTCTCATGCCTGCGGTAGAGATGTTTCTGAAGTTATAGCTTGGTAGTCAAGTTTTCTTCTGTCATATTTACTTTTTTTTTATTATTGTTCTGATCGTTTTTCTTTTACCGTTTTTTTTATTATGTTGAATGCTACTGATGCATCCGGAGGATTTGCGACGTTTCTTATGTTCGATAAGATTTCTCAGAAATTATTCAACAAAACTGCTGAGGAATTATACGAAGAACTTGATGAGGTATTTTTATTTATTTTGTTATGATAATGTAATTTTGTGATCGTAGTGTTTATTTATTAATTTTTTAATTTTTGTGCTGTTTTGAATTGAAGAATAATCCATCGGGGTTGCCTCCTTCTTTGCAAGACCTTAAAGGCAAGGAAATGCTTTTCAAGGTTACGGTTTCATATGATAATGTTAAGAAGGTTAAGAGATCGTATTTTGTTGACAAATTTACAACAGATGGTCATATGATTGAAATGTTCCAGGATCAGATCTATTCACAGGTCTGTGTTCAAATGTTTGTTTGTTTTGGTTGTTTCTTTGCAAGTTTATATAGTGTCTTGACGGTTTTCGATTTTCTTTGAAGCCCCCTATCACGGTGTCAAGCTCTGATGGAAATATTGACGTTTCGCCGGTCTCGACACCTACTCCTACCTCTAAAAGACAAATTGATGATCTTGGTTCGAGTTCTACTCCACCACAAGACTCGGTCACCAAGAAGAAAAAGATTTAGTCATCGTAGGCTATCAATGCGTAGAATCACTTTTTAGCACGATTTGTTTATCTCTATTTGGGGCTTTTATGAGACTTATCTTTCTATTTTTTAGGTTTTTGGTTTTTTTATCCATTAAAACCTTTTGTGGTTTATTATCTACTTTATATTTTTGTTTCATCTAATTTCGTTATCGAGATTTGGTTTTTATTATTATCAAGCAACCTTTATAATTATTTTTTTGTTGATGCGTATGTTTTCTGAGCTTTATAAATATCTTCGACGATTGTCCGTATATCATTTCCATATATGTTGTTGCATTGTTTTGTGTAATGTTGAGCTGTCTTTCATGATGTATGTATCGTGTCGACTTTTTGTCGAATCAAACCAGTGTTTCCTGATGGCTGCTGTCGACTTTGTTTTTTTTTTTTTTTTTGTTGACATACGTGTGGCTTATCGATGTGTTGTCTGCGTTGGAGCAGTAAATGATATGCCATAAATATATTTTTCGCTTGAGTTGTCTTATCGTTGTTTGTTTCTTTGCTATGTTAAAATAAGTATATTGGTTGCATGGCGTGGTGTGAATATTTGTATGTTTTATGAATTCGATATAATAGTGTTTGATTTGATGGTTCAAAATTAGATGAACTTCTTTTTAGACGTTTTAGATAAAACCAGCCTTTGATGTATTGTCAAGTTATATCAAACCAATAGAATGTATGTCGAGAGTAATGTTTGTCAAGTTGCGTATATGTCTTATCTTTGTGTGTGCATGTATATAAATATGCATGGTTCTTGGTTATGCTTTTATGTACAAGCGACTTAATGGACAAAACATTTCGTTATTATATTTTGTTCTACTTACCAAAAATATGAGCATACCACGTTGTATATCTCTCTCTGATATTCAGCCATGGAATTTGGATAGTCGAATTCAGGTGAAAGTATTGAGGAAGTGGCGACAGAGGGATGGTGTGTGTCGCAAAAAATTGAAGATGGTAATGGTGGATAGAGACGTACGTTCAAATCTTATACTTATTTATATTTATTCATTGGAGTCGTTTAGCTTGCGTATTGTCCAGATGTCTATAATATCTGTTTTTTGTATGGTAATAAAGTTCAGGCTTCTGTTGGAAATTTATATCTTGGTCTTTTTGATGATGAATTCGAAGAAGGCGTGTGGAATTTAATTTATAACTTCAAAGTCAAGATTGCCAATGGTTCTATCTGAACAACTGATCATTTGTTCAAGATTAAATTTGATGGTTCAACTATTTCTATACGCCTGCGTAACCTTAGCGATGATCTTTTTTTGCAAATTTACTAAATTTGGTGATATTCTCTATGGAAATCTTAATCCCGTTTTTTTGTATTGGTGAGTTATAATTTTTCGGATTATTTATCATGATTTTTAAGTAACTTAATGCATAGGCCATATCGGATGGGTAACACTATTGGTAATAATCAACTTTCATGACGTATAGATGTGATTGGCGTCGTTGTAAGAGTCGGTGAATTACAGATCCGTGACGAAGACAAAAAAATGATGATTATGCCGTTATGGATTTTGATTTGCAAGATGAACAGTAAGTTTACATATTTAGTCGATGTGAAGCTTATTTCGTTTTTTAAAAAAAAAACTGGCTAACAGTGTGTTAATATTTGTTATTTTTATTAGTAAACATGTGATAGAGTGTTTTGCGTTTGGAGAATTCGCCGAAGAATTCAATCTAAAATGGAAACAAACGCATTCTCGACCTGTTGTGTGTATCTTGAGGTAGTGGCGTATCGACAACGCCGGAGGTCGTTATTCCGTTGCATAATTATATTTTCATGTCTGATGCTATGATGTGTTTTGTTTGTAAATTTAATGACATTGGTATTTTTTTTTTTTTTGAAGTTATAAATAACCTTATTGCTGCGAAGAAATGTTGTCAGATTTTGGTTAATCCTAATGTGCCTCCTGCGAATTCATTTAGAGCAATGTAAGTCACTCTTGACTGGTACATTATCAGTGATTACTTTATTTGTCTCTGAGATGAAATTCTGACTAAAACAATAATGTTATTCCGTTTTATATTTCCAGGTTAGTCAGTTCGAGAGATGGTTCCGCGTTTTGTTATAGCTGATATGTTCGGTTGTGTCTGGTTTCTTTGCCTTTTATAGTAATATGTAATGTTTTAATAAGTGTTTTGTTTGTTATGATGACATTTCAACGTTTCATTTTAAACGATTGCTTTTATCTTGATAATGAGCGTGCCGAGACAGAAGAAAATATGTTGTTTTTCGACGTGATTGTCTAATCGATTGAGTTTATTGCGGCTTGCGTGGATCCTTTTCTAATGTGTTCTACAATGAGATTGATAGGTAATCGTCTTTCATATATCTGATTTCTTATTATTATGTGTTTAGTTTGTTTAGTTTATTTTGTTTCATATTATTAGTATATTTTGTTCTTCGTAGAACCTGATTGCTGTTAGTTTGTAAGTTTCTCTTATTTTATCTTAATTGTTATGTTTTAGGAAGCGGCGGTCGCACAACTAGATTGCAAATTTTGCCGTTTCATCTCCCTTCGTCGCAAATTTCGAATTCTTTAGGTAACAGTCCACCTGTTAGTGCTAGAAAAGTTAAATTTCTTCCTTGGATGAGATGTAATCAGATCTTTCCCGAGGCCAGAATGCTTTCCTATACGGAGGTTCCTTCTAAGTTTGTTTGGGATAATAAGAAGAAATAATAGATACTTCGTATGAGAGGTTTACTGCCTCCGTGTGCTATCGAGGATTGTCCAGTTCTTGATGACGAGTCTTATTATCTTCGGGTTTTATTGGGTGTCGTAAGGGGACCGTGCTGTTATGAGGATATCAGGACTGTTAACGGTGTCTTATACCCTACTTTCAAAAGTGCATGTTACGCCTACGCGTTTGACCTACCTACAATCCAATAATGGATTTCGTTGATTTATTTTTATATATTTTTCTTATCATATTTATCTTTTCATTAATAAGGACTCGAGAGTTGTAATGGATTAAATTTTTGGAATTAAGTGGGTTTTGTTTTAATTTTATAGTTTTGGTGTTCTACGACGGTTATTATTACAATCATGTTCTATATAAAGTACTTTTTGTCCTGTCTGTTTATTTGTTTAATTAGTTGTTTACGGTATTTAATATGCTTTTATAATATTATCTACGATCAGATAATGTCTCCGTAATCTAATTACTTTCGATTATATTATTTAATATTACACTTTAAATAGAAATATACCTGTTTAGAGTGTCAAAAAGGAATATTGCATTTAATATAATTACTTATGGGAATGGAAAAAATAATAATTATTGTATATGTATTATGCGATATATAAAAAGGCAACGAATAAGGTTTATTCTCTAGAATTTTTTCTTGCAATCGTTGCAGTGTTTTGACATCGAGAATTACCTCATGGCTCATCTTATTTCTTATGCCATACATAGATCATATGATACATATATGTTTGGTATTTCTGAGCTTGATCCTTTGGCTTATGTGTCGAGAATTAGAGCGAAGGTTTTACGAATATTCACGCTAACATCTGCAGCTGGTGGATCCTTAGATTTTATACTGGCTGATGAAAAGGTGTGTGCTTGATTTTTTTTGTATTGTTATTCGTTTGGAATTGGATGAATATTTCGGTTTCTATCTTTCTGTCACATAGGGCGATAAAATTCATGCGACGGTTCAAGCTTAATACGTTGAAAAATACTCTTCGTGTTTCGACGTGGGTGAGTGGATGAGTTTAATAGGTTTTGACCTTTTAGATGTTAGCGGAGATATCAGGCCAACTGCACATCCATATATGATACATGTTACGGGTACCACTCGGCGTACGAAATTTTTTTCAAGAGGACCCAGTGATTACTTTTATTTTGTCAATATAGAGAATGTTTTGAATGGATCTCTTGATACAATCTGTTGTGTTGGTGAGTGACTTCTATCAAATAATGTACATGCGTTGAAGCTACATATCTTTGACTAATTTTGATTATTTTGTCTGCGATGTATTAGATTTGATTGGTAAAGTGGTCAATGTTGATAATTTACCTGACATAATAAATTATTTGGGTTGTTCCCAACGGAGGGTTATACGATTTGAACTTGAGGTAATGTACAATATTAATTTTTTTTTTAAATTATTTTAGTTTAACGGTGATCATATTATATTGTAGGAACTACCGTTTATCGTGTTTTTTTGACGGGTGATTACGCGGAATCTTTCCTTAATAACTTGGAATGTTGTCGAGGAAACATTATCGTCTGTGTCATGAGATTTGCTAGAATATTGGTTCGCCGAGGTATTGTATGCACTGTCAAACTCTATTTAGTATTATTAGGCATGGTTATTATTGTGTTAAGTTCTAATCAAATCAAATAAATTTTTTTTTTTTAAATTGTGTTTGCTAGGTTCTTTGGTTGCCACAACAACTTATAATTGCACACAAATATTTTTGGATTCTCCGTGCTACGAAGTAGATCGATTCAGAGATTTGGTGTCCAATCTTGCGATAACTTGATTGTTTGTCTGACTACCAGATGTATTTTTTATTTTGCGAATATATTATGGATTTATATCACCGTATTTATCATCACATTTTTTTAATTAATATTTGCGAGAATTAGTACTGGGCACTATCCTATGTTATCTTCTAATCGTTTTAATGTGTATATATAATATTTTGGTTTGTTTCATGTCGAGATTACGATGGAGCGCATGTGTGGTAATCAAGCAGTGTGTTTGTGAATATCTACGTGTCTATTGCATCATTTAAAAAAAATAATATATATAATCATTGGACAACCAACCAAAACCATATTCGTGTGATAAAGAAAAAGGTATATTCCGCGTGGAAAAACTATGTAACATATAACCAATCATATATTATCAAATAAATATTATGAATAAAGGCCCAAAATAAGCTATATATTAATGATGGAATCTTATTAAGTAATTTTGGTAAATTTACATTTTATTTTGGGTATTTTTCTGATTAGTTTATATTGCCATTATAATAACAGGAAAATTTATTTAATGGTTAGCGCGAATATTTTTTGGGTTATTTAAGATTGGTTCGTATCTTATTTTAAAGTATTAATATATCTCGCCTTTATATATAAAAAAAAGTTTAGGTATATCTTGCCATTGGAAAAGTTCGTTTGTAAATGTTAAATTTGTTTTTTTTTTATTATATGAAACTAATACACCATGGTATATTCTGCATTTGTTTGGGATATATATGGATGCGAATTAGCAAGTTTGGTTTTGGGGTGGTGTTGTCAAACAGTTACAATGAAAAGCAAACTTCTTACTAGAGAAAGTATATATTTTGCTTCGTCTTTTGATTATGCAATTCGTATGTTGTCCTTAGTCAAATCTAAAGTCAAATCTATTAAAAATCTCAGGTGTCAATAGAAGGAATGAACGATATGCTCCTCGTAACGTTGTTGATGATTACCTAACTGGCAGTATGGTCCATCGTCTATACTCACATGAACGAGACTTATCTCATGAAGGTTGTCGGGTTGCACGACAGAGAATAATGCAAATTATTAGAGCCAAACGAGCTGTAAAACAAGATATTGGTTTGTTTTCTTTTTAATTGTCTTGAATATATGTCTTAATATATTACATGTTTAGTGGTTATTGATAAACTTTTCATAATTGTGATATCGGAGCTAGACCTTTTGATTGATTATATCAACGCCAAAGAATTTGTATGTTTTATCGCAACCGATTCTGACTCCGAAAAAGATGATGATGAAGATTTGATGTATCAACAAGAACATGTGGAGAGTCGTTCAGATGATCGAAGAAAGTCAAGATCGAAAAAAGGAAAAAGGTGTCTGAGAATTCTGTAGAAACTACGGACACAGTCGTTGTTAGAACGGACTTGGTTGCCAGTATTAAACCCCGATTAGTAGATGGAGGTTAATATTTATATTTAAATATCGATATTATACTGTTTGGTTTTTTAATTTTTTAATTTTTTTTATTTCTACTGATAAATCTTTTAAACCATATATCTTAACCATGTTACTATGATGATGGTGATCCTATTTATGTGTGCGGATATTGTAAAGCTTATATGAAGTATGGAGAAAGGTTGGGTAAACGAGCCGAACGTGTTAAGCCCATATTCTCGCTGTGTTGCATGCAGGGTAAAGTCGTCCTGCCACTGCTTAAATCTCCACCAAAATCATTAGTAGCGATGTTTTACAATGACCGTGAAACAAGAACACATTTACGTGAGTTTATCCGAGCGTATACCATGATGTTTTCTTTCACGTCACTCGGAGGAAAGATAAACTCTTCAGTGAACGATGGCAAAGGACCTTATTTGTTTCAGTTGTGTGGTGAGAATTATCACAATATAGGTGATATTCTACCAGCTCCCGGTGAAAATCCATCATTTTTGCAACTTTACATATATGATACCGCAAATGAAACTTCTAACAGGATAACTGCTTATGGGTATGATTTTTTTGTATAACTTATTACCCTTTTTTCCTATTTTTTTAAATAAATTAACGTTGTCGTTGTAACATGTTATATCAATGTCCATTGTTAATATATGAAAGCGGGATGAACTGATAAGCTTAGGGAGTTAATAGTTCGGAGATTACAAAAAACGTTGGATAAGCATAACCGGCACATAAAAGCTTTCCGAGCTGTGCGAGATAGGTTTGGTCCGAACGGTGATACTAGTGGTCTACGGTTGTTTTTGTCGTATGATAGGAAGTCTGATGGAAGGACTAACAATCTCCCTACCGCTGACGAAGTCGCCGGTTTGATACCGGGTGATTTCAATATCGGGATGGATACACGCGACATTATTATTGAGAGTAAAACTGGAAAGCTGAAAAGGATCAGTGAATTGCATCTAGCTTATTTGCCTTTACAATATACATTGTTGTTTCCTTACGGTGAAGATGGTTTTAGGCTTGGTATTGACATTGGATTTGTAGACACTGGCGGAGGGAAAAGATTGCAGATTTCTATGCGAGAGTTCTTTGCATCCCGCATACAAGAGAGATTGGGAGAATCACCGATTATCCCGATGTCCGGGAGATTATACCAGCAGTTTTTAGTGGATTCGTTCACGATGATCGAGACTAATAGACTACGTTACGTTTCGCTGAATCATAATAAACTTCGTTCTAAAATTTTTGATAAAATACATAAAACAGTTGATAAAGGTGATACTGATATTTCCGAAAAGGGTAGGAGAATTTTTATACCTTCTTCTTACACTGGGGGTACAAGGTATATGTTGCAACATTATCTAGATGCGATGACCACGTGCAAGCACTTTGGTTTCCCTGATCTGTTTATAACGTTTACGTGCAATCCAAAATGGCCTGAAATTACTAGGCATCTACAAAGACACAACTTGAAGCAAGAGGACATACCAGATATATGTTGTTGAGTGTTCAAGATGAAACTGGATGATCTCATATATCAATTGACGAAAAAGGATGAGTTGGGGGTCGTAAGTGTTGGTCTGTTATTTTAACCTAAATATGTATTTTTGTTTGTTGTATTTGAGAAGCATGGTTTAACGTGATATTTTGTATTTTTATTGTGTGGCAGCTATATACACAATCGAGTTTCAGAAAAGAGGTCTTCCTCATGCGCACATCATTCTTTTCTTGCGGCCGGATTATAAGCTACCCACTGGTGATGATATTGACAAGATAATTTGTGCTGAGATTCCTGATAAAGTCCTCGACCCATATTTATTCGAAATTTTTGGTGATGTGATGATGCACGGACCGTGTGGCCCTCTCAACAGGGAGAATGTGTGTATGGTTGAAGAAAAGTGTTCAAAATATTATCCAAAACAATTCAGCCCAATCACCAAAATTGATGATATAGGGTACCCTATATACAGGAGGCGGGATGATAATAGATTTGTTACTAGAAGAGGGTTTAACTGTGACAATGGTTACGTTGTCCCGTATAATAGAAATCTCACCCTTCGTTATCGCGCTCATATCAACGTGGAGTGGTGTATACAATCACGTTCAGTCAAGTATCTTTTCAAGTACATTCACGAAGGTTCATATTATGTTCGGGCAACGGTTGCAACTGATAATAAGGAAGACGAAGTTAAAAAAAAATTCAGTTGTAGGTATGTATTTCACAAACACGTTGTTGTTTAACGGGGTAGTTTACTGCGATTGACTTATTTATTCACGATCTTTTATACAGGTATATACCGGCCTGCAAATCTACGTGGATGATTCTATCTTTTCCTACTCACTATCGTACAATATCAGTAATGAAACTCCCGTTTCATTTGCCTAATCAACAATTGGTTATATACAATGAAGATGATCCTGCTGATGAGGTGATAAATCGTGTTTCCGTTGGTACATCCAAGTTCATTGCATGGATGGATTGTAATAGGATGTATGCGGATGCTAGGCTTTTAACTTATTCTGAGATTCCTTCGAAATTTGTTTGGGATGGTCCAAACAGAATATGGAAACCAAGGTCTAGAGGGAACGTTATTGGCAGGATCACGTACGTACCCATGTCTATAGGTGATGCATATTATTTGAGTCTTCTCCTCAATATAGTAAAATGTCCAATGAGTTTTGAGGATATAAAAACAGTTAAAGACCATCTATATTCTTCCTTCAAAGAAGCTTGCTATGCATATGGCTTACTAGATGATGATAAAGAATACATTGACGCTATCAAAGAATCTGGTTTGTGGCTTCCCGCGAGATACATTCGTCGGTTATTTGTGATCATGCTGACTACGAATAGCATAGCGATTCCTTCTAGAGTTTGGGATGCTACCTGGGATATTCTATCCGAGGACGTGTTATACAATCAGATGAAGATCACCGGAAACCGAAGTAATACATATATTTTCTTGCCTATCGTATATTAGGATTTCTATTGTTTGTGATACTGATTCTTTTATCTAAATTTGCGTAGGTCTGAGACTATCGGTAGATCAGGTTAAAGATTTTGCTCTTTCTGAGCTAGAGCTACTTTTACGTAGCGGTGGGAGATCTTTGAAAAATTTCTCTCTTATGCCTTTTCCAGAAGATCTCACTATGGATACATGTGGTAATCCTCTTATCCGGGATGAAAAAAGTTATGACCGCGAATCGTTGCGTATTAGGAATGATGAGATGATGGTCACCATAACGGATTAGCAAAGGCGTGTGTACGATGAGATATTACACGCAGTAGATGCTGATGTCGGAGGTTTGTTTTTTGTTTATGGTTCTGGAGGTACTGGGAAAACTTATTTTTGGAGTTTATTGGGAGCTGCTCTACGATCGAAAGGTCAGATCATTCTTAATGTTGCATCGAGAGGAATTGCCGCTTTGCTATTGCAAAGAGGTCGGACTGGCCATTCGAGGTTTGCGATCCCTATTGTGGTGAATAAATTTACGACATGCAGTATCAAATCTGAATCAAATCTTGCGGATTTAATTCGAGACACTAAACTCATAATATGGGATGAGGCACTGATGATGAGCAAAGATTGTTTTGAGACGCTGGATAGAACGATGTGTGACATATTAAAATGTAATGAACCTTTCGGTGGTAAAGTTGTAGTCTTTGGAGGAGATTTCAGACAGATCTTGCCGGTTATCCCTAATGCTGGCAAGACAAATATCTTAAGGGCTACTTTAAATTCGTCGCCTCTTTGGTATAGTGACAAAGTGCTGCGACTTACACAGAACATGCGGCTTATTGCTGGAGATAATAGTCGTGAGATGCTTGAACTCGCAGTTTTTTCCAAATGGATATTGGATATTGGTGATGGAACGATAAATGGGAACGATACCGGGGAATCTGAGATTGACATTCCCGAGGATTTGTTAGTCACAGACTGCGAAGAACCTATCAAAGCATTCGTTGCTGAAATTTATGGGGGTTATTTTTTCAAAGAAACTGATCCTAAATTCTTTCAAAATAGAGGGCGATATTGATCCCAAGGAACGACGATGTAGAAATAATAAACGACTACATGCTCTCTCAGTTGCCGGGTACGTTTGAAATTATTAGTGTTATGCTTCATCTGATTAAAAGTTATCGTTGTTTTGTTTCGATGTTCAAAATGTTAATTATTGTTATTCACGTGTTAGGTGAGTCGAGGATCTATCTAAGTTGTGACAGCATTGATTCATCTGATCGAGTACTCAATGTTAAAGATGCATCTGAAGTACCGTCTGGGAGCGTCGAGTCAACCGATAATCCTGGTTATGGTAATATGATCTATACCGAAGAGTTTCTTAATAGTGTAAAGGTAGCTGGATTACCTAATCACAATTTGCGTTTGAAGATTGGTACCCCCATCATGTTGTTAAGGAATATCGATCCCAAGAATGGTCTTTGTAATGGGACAAGGCTACTTATTACTCAAATGGCTAATTATGTTATCGAAGCTAAGGTAATAACTGGTGATAAAGTTGGCCAAAAAGTTCTTATTCCTAGGATATTTCTCTCTCCCGCAGAGATGAAGTTCCCTTTCAGGATGAGACGAAACAGTTTCCAATCACTTTAGCTTTTGCTATGACGATTAACAAGAGCCAGGGACAGACACTTGCAAAGGTTGGTTTGTATCTACCATAACCAGTTTTTACTCATGGCCAGCTGTATGTTGCTGTTTCAAGGGTTACATCCAGAGCGGGGTTGAAGATTTTGATCACGGACAAAGATGATAGGCCACAAAGAAAAACACTAAATGTAGTGTACAAGGAGGTTTACGGAAATATATAGAATTTTCTGTGTTTTACACCATAACATTTTGTTTGTTTTTGTCTTTCGTATATCATTGCAACACATTGGTTTTGTTTTTATTTTTTTTAATGTTATTGGTTTGAATTCGAGGATTTTGATTATATACAAAATTGGGGACAAGAGAAATTATATTTTGAGGGTTTTGATTATTCCTTCGGTTGACATTGTAATCGTTACAATTTTGTCTGTTAGTAAGATTTAAAAATTTCCTGATTCATTAGGGATTTCGTCTCTCTGGTATCTTTCAGAGTATGAAAAAAATATACTAAATTGTTATTTGTGGTAACTTATTTTGAGATGTGACAAAAAGGGTATGATGTTTATGGATAAATACATTTTCGTGAATATTTTGTTATGGGAAATATATGGATAATTTCTACAGTTTAGATTTGTGAATATCCCAAATACAACTATATATTTTAATAAATAAAATGTGTTTGATTTGAAAAGGAAAATGTGTTTTATTTGAAAATTAATTATAAAATCTATATAATACCACGCGACTGGGAAGTTATCTCTTGATAAGGTTGTCCATTTATTATAGATGGCTTTGGGATATTCTGGTGTAATGAATCTCAATAAGCTAGATTTTACATATGTTCATGATTTGAAGCCTCCAGGTTCTTTCTCACGTATTCGAGTTAAAGTACTTCAGATTATTGAGCGATGCGCTTGCACTGGATGCGATGGACCTTTGGAATTAAGTTTGGTTGATACAATGGTTGTTTATATATTTCTTGCTTTTCTCTTTTATCTATATATATTGTTATTTATCGATAAACTGTTATTTTCCTTTTCTGTAGGGGGATAGAATACAAGCATTAATATCAGCTGACTATGTGCATCACTTTTCATCTGAAATATCTGAGGGAGACTCTATTTTCCTTTATCGATTTGGTCTTGTGGCAGAGAGTGGTGATTTGAGATTGACTTTGCATGATTATCGATTCTTATGGAATACCCAAACCTTTTTTTTGTCAAAGTTGCTAACATTGAAGATAATTATTTCGATTTTTCTGGATTTGAGGATATACACTCTTGACTCCGAGATATTCGCTTTTGTGTAGGTGGGTTCATCTCTCATTTGTTTATATTTAGGAAATATGTTGTAACATTCTAACCTTAGCTTTTTAATAATATCTAATGTGTTTATGTTAGATTTAATTGGGCATGTTGCGCAGATTTGGACTTTTACTTCTCTAAATCGTTCGTTTGATCATCAGAACTATTGGGGGAATGTCTATGTGGAGCTTAGGAACGCACAGTATGTTCCTTGCTTTAATAGTTATTTATTGACGCTGTTATTTTCGTGTTGGTCTGATTTTTTTTTTCTAGCGACGTAAGTTTACAACTCATCATGCGTAAGGATTATGCATCGAGGTTGAAGGATTCTTTGTCTCGGAGTGGACATGAAATCAATATTTGTGTTATTAGATTTGCTAGGATCGCACATTTTGGGAGTTATTGGGCAGTTATGACTGCCTACGATTTTACACGGATATTATTGAATCCTTCAATTCCTGAAGTTCATCATATGCGTGACTCAATTCTTCGTTCCGGGAATTTTAGTCCATGATGCGTGTTTTATTACATATATTTTTGTGGCTTACGCAGCCCATGTTTCGATTCATGTAACATAACTGCATCCTGTAACAGAACAAAATCATTCAAAATGTTTGAACTATATATTGAATAAGACAATAAGTTATATAAAAAATGTGTTTACGAACAATCTCTTATATTTTGATACTTCTTCTATTTCTGGGTCGAATAAAAACTGAGAACAACCTCCTCCATCTGTTACGATCACTTCACCTATCAATTGGTAGTTAAAGTTTTAATTTATCTAAAAAACAATATACTCGAATCAAACCATGGTTATTATAACTCTTACCTTATGATAGATACTTCGCACGCCAGAACCTCAAAACCAGTACGGTTTTATAGTTGCCATGTAATGTCCATTTTTCTGAGAACCCGGTTGCAGCTTTACCATATGCAACACATTTGACTATAGTATAGCTAAGAATAATACAAACATTCATAAGATAATTAGTCGATAAAATAAGAACATATATACAAATTAAAATGTAATGATCTGATTAGAATATAGTCTGACTTACTCCATGTCTCTTATCCAAAATTCTATTTTGCGTGCAGCTGACCCGAATATATCTTCGTATGGATCGTCTATAAACGTTATGACCCTACCAACATCACAAACTTCTCCAATGACATCTACGTAGGCAACGAAACAACAATGAAACAAAATGATAAATTACAATTAAAAGATAATATAATTATACAACAATAACAACTAAATTTACCTATAGGAGAGTTATCATCGATTTCTGAGTTTATATTTTTTGCGAGTGGACAAAAAACAATCATATGATCATCACTTAGTACATCATATACTGATACAGTTGTATCATCATTAAAATTTATTTTCGAACTGCTAACTGTGTTCCTGTTCGAACACAAATCAGGAACAACATCAACATTATGTATTGTATTCCATTGCCCTTCGTTAAGAAACGAATAAAAACGATCAATCAAGACTGTATCCACAGTTGCTTGGATTTTGAAACCCTTAAATCAAAGAATAAAAAAATATAATTAGTAAATAATAACCAGCATACGTACGAAAATATGATATACTGTCTTTACTTACATGTTCGTCGGCCAATATTAGTTCCAATCGTTTGGTGTCAATCGAAAACATCGTTAGCCATTTTCGTAGAATTTTTATTCTCATAATCAATCGTTTCTCGTATAATTTAAATTTGATATTAGTGTAAATTGCGACATGATTTTGGCTACGAATACGAATCGAATATAAAACGATTGGTATATTTCGGAATGTTTAACACGGATCTATTATCCTGTGTTGGAGAACCGAAAATGGTTTATCGGGCAATGCGAAGAGTCATGTTACTCAAATATGTATCTATAAATATCGAGTCGTTATGTAAAAAAAACATATTTAATGGATTTAAATTCGATAACCTGATGTAATGTTGTTGTTGTATTTTTATGTTTGATTTAGTTTAAAACAATATTTTGTTCCCTGATTATTGTCTTATTAGTTTCGTAAAAATTAATTATTTGTATTAGAGACTTCGAAAATGTAGTATTTGTATTCTTTGTAAGGCAGACCACTTCTTTTGTGGAGAAGCATATCTATAAACGTATGTGGGATTTTCTCATCGTTTAGGATATTTTACACATTGATGTTCATTAACATGTTTTGGCTCAATTAGCGACGTTCATATTTTTGGGCGTTATATATCATATTTTATTATATAATCGAATCTTAATGAATATTCTATTTAGGTTGAATAGATTATATTTTTATTGTTTAGTCATTTCAAACTGTTATAAGTTACTTTTGTCGTCGTAAATATCATTTCTTTTTTAAACATTAGCTGAAAAGCTGTAATTTTTTAATTTATCGATGCATTGAGCATCTGGACTGGACATGCTTTTCGTATTCGGGCAGTTATTGTAGATACCAGTGTCCCTTTGTTATAAATTTGGTGGTATTATAGAGGAAATAGTTTCTTTTTATATAAACGAAAATCATCTTGAGTTCGAGAATTTTATGGTTTTACCCTTTTTTTGTTCAAAAACATCTACAAGTTTTGATGGCTGCGTACGACATGATTATGGATTTGAACGAAAGGAGAACTAATTGGAGTATAAGAGTGAAAGTGCTAAAGAAATGGGATTAACACAATATAGTAAATCCCGATTCTTTGCAGTTTTTGCTCATGGACGAGAAGGTTCGTTTATTGATCTTATGTTTATTGTTATAGATTTTTATTTAATAAAGGACTTGGATATACAACTACTCTGCTTTTAATCTTCAGGGTGATACGATACAGGCCTCGGTCAATCACCTAGATTTAATGAAAAATTTTGGCAGAAGGATTGAAGAAGGTGAATGGAAAAGTATTAGAGATTTCGTTGTCTGTGAGGATCCGTTAGAAGAACCCAACTCATTACTTGGTTGGACTATCAAGTTATGTGAAAACACTCGCAGCTGTTATACTGATCCAAGACCGGTTGATAGTAAGACAGTGTTGTCGACTTTTACAGAAGTTCTTAGTGGGAAAACGGATCATGGTCTTCCTATTGGTACTTATATATATATATATATATATATATATATATATTTTATAATATATTTATTTAACTATTTATATGAGAATGTCCTGTATAATGATATGAATTATGTTTGGGATTTATCTTTATCAGACTTAATGGGTATGGTGATTGCTGTTGAGGAGCTCCAAACGGTGAATGATGATTCCTACAGTCAAACAAGAGAAAAAAAAGACAATCTCTATCAATTTGTTATGAAAAACCAGAGGTTGGTATTCCATATAGTTAATTTGTGTGTGTTAGAGGTTGAAACATACAAATTGGTAACGTTTAATTACGGTTTTGTATTATGTTATAAGGGGTCTAGAGCTTAGATGTTCTGCATTTGGCAAACTGGCCCTTGATTTCAATGACGAATTGTGGAAAGCTAATCAAGTACTTGTCCTTTGTCTTTTAACGAATTGGCGTGTTATAAACGAAGAAGGTAACATATTCATTTTGATTGGAGTAATTTACGTCTACCAATATTTATTTTTAGTTCGATATATTATTTGAATACTTTGTAGCATGCATCTGTGTTAAGAGCAACGGAGGAATTTCCAGATTTAAGTTTCATCCTCAGATTCCCCAAGCTCGGAACTTTATGCAAAGGTGATATATATACATCTTATAAATAAACACACGTTTATGTGTATATAAAATTTAACATTATTTGGGGTTTTTAGGTTTGTGAAAAACGAGAACAGTAATTCCATAATCAATGATGGGAATCGGATGGTCGATGCGGCGAGTTCCTCGCATAAGAAGAACGATCAGTAATGGAATTTCTAATATTCAATATTGCCTTAATGTTATCGTATATCGATCTATTATATGTCTCATATTTTATTTATGCTAACATTAAGTTGTTATGACTTTTAAGACTATCATCGAACTATCCTAAATTTTTATGTTTCTATTAACTTATTGTGATTTGAATTGGTTATCCTTTTTTTTTACTCGGTTATTTTCGATGGTTAGGTATCTTGATTTATAAATATTTATTTGTATATTTTAATTTTGGCATAACCGTGATTCTGTCTTTGTATTTGATAAGGCAACACTTCCTACTGACATGTTTCACCGATACCTATGTAGTTAAGATTTGATATAAACCAACATACCTCTTTTCATTTATTATTATTTCGATAACCACCAGAAATTGCATGTATATATCTACAAATAAAAAATAATTAATGATTGTTATTTTTAAAATAAAATAACATTTGATAAAACGATATATTTTGAATTAAATTTCAGATAAAATATTTCATAACTTTATCCATTGTCGACACAATTTAAATAATATATTAAAATAAATATGATGTATATTGCTTTGGATTTGGTACATTGGTTTCTTGGCCTTGCGTATAATTTTGGCAAACCCAGCCTAATAGGATTTTATTCCCTCTGTCCACATGATACTAATAAATCGAAGAATATTGCCTGATTTGTTTGGGAAGAGGTTTACTGTCAGTTCGTGGGTTTGGTTTTAAATGTGACAATAAGTAACATTTAATGATAAATATTAATTGTGCCTTCTCGCAGTTGTTCGATGTAATTAAAACTGCCAAGAATAATATTTATGTGTATATATTTTATATGATCTTATTGTTTTAGGTCTTCTCTTTTTTGTTCTTCTTTGGACGCAAAAACGATTCGGTTTCTATAATGTCAGAGGTCGTTGAAGTTTTGTGTTTGGACACTTATAAAATCAATTGGCAGATTTGCGTTCAAGTGGTAAGGCTTTGGAAGGATGTAACGTTCTTCGGTGACACAACTGAGATGGTTCTCTCCGATGAAAACGTACGTGTTCTGTCGGATTTATATTTATTTAAGTATTTTTGTAAGCTTTTCTATCGTGAAATTATTGATCGATTTTCTTTCTGATTGTTTTTTTGTTTTAGTGCAACCGTATCTCAACAACCATTATGCCAAATGAATTTCCTAAACATGAATGTTTTCTGAAACAAGGATCGTGGTTTAAAATTTCTGGGTTTGTTGTTAAGGAGGCCTCTGGATCGATTCTCACAACAATCAATAAGCATCGTCTCGAGTTCATCACGGTCACACCCATCCGGCTAAAGACATACAGTTTGTTTCTCCATTGCTTTCGGTTTTATGATATCCTGACCCGAGCATTGGACTTCGAATATCTGATTGGTAAACCTACCTTCTTTTTTTAGGTGATATTTTACTTTTTTGGTTTTCCTTTTTATATGATTCGTTATGGAGAATATTAACATTAGTATTTTACCCGACTTATTTTAGATGTTATGGAAACTGTGTTGAAGATGGGTGAACTCTATGATTGTAGCAATGATGCCTACGAAGAGGATATGTCCTTTGTGAGATTCGAACTTACGGATGCAGTGTAGGTTTCATCTTTACTATATCTCTATATTTTTTTTATCACTTAGGGACTTTTGTGGATTTGATTTGTTGGTCTTAGAATTTTGTCGATTTGATTTGTTGGTCTTATTATCGGCGTGTGATAGGAGGGAATGTGCCTTGCCATGTATTGCCCGTGGTGCCTTGGCCAAGACTTTCTATGAAGTCTAACAACGAAACACAAGTGAATCTGTCGCTTGTGTGTTGAGGTTTTGGAAGATGTCCAATGGCCAAGGTAGAGTTTTAGTTCCGAATGTATGTCATGATATATGTATATACTCTAATTTCGTTATTTTTTTTATTAGGTGTTGACAAGGACTCGGTTGTCTTGCGCTCTCATCCTCGATGCTCTGATTTTCTCTTTAATCCTATCGATAAAGAGGTTGATGAGTTTAGGGCTATGTAAGTATTGTTTTTTTTTAAATAACAAATTTTTAATTTGTCTATTTGTTTAGATTTACATTGTTAATGTATTGAATATCTGTGTGTATAGGCGACACCGTCTTCGACACTACCGTTCAACGAACACCGGCAATCCATCCTCCTTATGATTATCTCTGTTCTCTCAATGCCTGTTGTAATTCGTACCAAACTACATTAAATTACGTTTAATTATCGGTTTTTTTGTCGACTTTATGTTTAATTATCTATGTTTTTTATTGAACATGAATATTGGTTCCTCTCATTATGTCTCCATCCAGTCCTTATATATTATGTGCATTGTGTTTCATAATTATTCTGTTAAATTAGTTTAGCTATACTAAAAATAAATTGTAACATTTTATCTATGATTTTTAGATTATAGAAAAATTAAAATTTAGAATGATCGAACAAGACTATTTTCCGTTTATTTATTTAAAACAAAATATAAACGACTCAGAAGTAGTTGTTGATTGTGTCATAGAAGAGTAATAAATATTTACATTTATGTAAAAAAAGTTACTGTTTACACTCTTAAATTTGACAGACGGATATCTACCATTTCTTTTTCCAATGTGACATTGGAACTTTCATATAATTGATTTTAGTAATATATCTTGTGACATTGGAACTTTCATATAATTGACTTTAGTAATATATCTTTCTTACAAAACTTATATATAAGATTTTATATTCAAGTCTACGACTAAAATTCATTCTTACAAAAAAATAAGTTTAGAATTGGTTCTTGCGATCAAAACAGTTATGAATATGATTAACAGGCTTCAGATAGATAATTTGGAAGATCTCCATCATATTGGAGAGGTTTGGGCAATCGATGTTAAGATCTTGCGTTTATGGAACAAACAAACTGCTGATGGGCGAAGTATCAAGATGGTTTTAATGGATGAGAAGGTACTATTAGTTTTATTGATGTTTTGGTATTTTTTATTTTGTGTTAATCTTGATACAAACATTCGATTGTATATCGTTTTTCTATTTGATTATGTATTTACGATATCAGTTAGTGTCACATATTTATTAGTTTTTGTGAATATTCATGATTCATTTTACAATTTTGTTCGAGTGTAAATGGATCTTCTGTAATGTGTTCACTACAAGAAAAAACAGTTTTTGCAACCACAGTTTGCGACTCTTTTTTTGGTCGCAAAATTTTGCGATTAAATTGTGACCAATTTGCGACCCTTTTGCGACTCTTGTTAAAGCAGAGGCAAAATAGTCACAAATTACCGACGAACCTATTTAGTCATAAAAGAGTCGCTTATTTGCGACTTTTTAACGACTGTTCGTCGACGAATTATTTGTAGTCGCAAAAGAGTCGGAAAGTACGACGAATTAGCGACTAATTTTTAAGTCGGAAAATATGGTCGCAAAAGTATTCCCAAATTTGGGACTGCAAAATGTGGTCGCAAATGTCGTCCTAAATTAGCGACTAAGAAATGTAGTCGCAAAAGTAGTCCTATTTTTGCGACTAATTTGTAACCGAATATTTTGGAAAATGTGGTCGGAATAAGTTGGTATAAAACGTGGAAAGAATGAGAGTTGTTGGGTTGGTACACCAAACTTTTGTGACTGATTGTTTTGGTCGCAAAAGAGTCACAAAAATTTTCTATAAATATAGCAACCCACACTCCACATTTTACACAAACGAAAAACATAAAAAAAAGGAGTGAGTCAAAAACAAAATGTGGCATTCTTCACGAGAGTGGATGTATAATAGAATCGATCCACACACAAATAATATCTCCAGTGAATTCTTGGCGGGGGTAGATCAGTTCATGAATTTTGCTAATAGTCAGCCACTAGCGCAAAGTAGTGGAGGTAAATTTTACTATCCTTATTTAATTGTCAAAATTCCAAATTTTTGCAAGGACATACAATTTCGTAACATTTGCATAGTAGAGGATTTATGCCAGGATATTATGTATGGTGTGAGTATGGTGAAGATTATGATGTTGTTGGGGGAGGATCGAATAGTCATAATTATGATAATGTAGATTATACTAGTGGTAATCATCAACCAACAACATATGATAGGGGGAATGTATATGCTGGTATGGTGAATGATGCATTTCCTGGTGCTACGCCATTTAATCATCATGGGTATCATTATGAACATGATGAAAGTGGATATGATCATGTACATGAAGAACCTACCCAAGAGGCAAAGCGGTTTTACGACATGTTAGATGCTGCAAATACTTCACTTTATGATGGTTGTCGTGAAGTTCTGTCGAAGTTATCTTTGGCTGCTCGGTTCATGAACATTAAGTCAGACCATAATATGGCCGAAAGCTGTATGGACTCATGGTCTGAATTGTTTACGGAGATTTTACCAGAGGGTAATCAAGCACCTAGTTCGTACTACGAGACAGAAACTTTGATGCGGAAGCTAGGATTGCCGTACCATACATTTGATGTATGTATAGATAATTGTATGCTCTTCTGGAAAGAAGATGAGAAGTTGGAGCATTGCAAGTTCTGTGCAAAACCAAGATATAAGGCTAGTGAGAGACGAACTAAAATCCCGTTTAGTCGTATGTGGTATTTACCTATCATTGACAGATTAAAGAGAATGTACCAATCAGAGAAGACTGCGTCATCGATGAGATGGCATGCTGAGCATGATTCAATAGACGGAGTAATGTGTCATCCATCTGATGCGGCAGAGTGGAAGAATTTCCAACAGTTGCATCCAACGTTTGCAGAAGAAACGCGAAACGTATATCTTGGGTTATGTACTGACGGTTTTAATCCTTTTGTATGTAAAAAAATCACTCGTTGTGGCCTGTAATCATGACTCCATATAACTTACCGCCAGATATGTGCATGAATACTGAGTATTTGTTTCTGACGATTTTGAATTCGGGACCAAATCATCCAAGAGCCAGTCTTGATGTTTTCCTCCAACCACTGATCGAAGAGTTAAAGGAGTTATGGTATAACGAAGTTGAGGCATATTATGTGTCATTAGATCAACATTTCAACCTGAAAGTTGTTCTTTTGTGGACTATAAGCGATTTTACAGCATATGGTATGTTGTCGGGATGGACGACACATGGAAGACTATCGTGTCCTATTTGTATGGATGATACAAATGCTTTTTATCTTCCGACTAGTAGGAAGATATGTTGGTTTGACTGTCACAGAAGATTTCTTCTTGTAAGTCATTCATTATGGAAGAATAAAATAAACTTTTTGAAGGGAAAGCACGCATTGAACGACTACCCACCACAATCTTTAACTGGCGAACAAGTTCTATTTGAGCGTATAAGGCATGCAGAACCACCCAAAACATCTGAAGTCGGTGGAAATGGTCATGAAAATAAAGTGGACGGCTATGGGGAGTGGCATAATTGGCATAAAGAAAGCATATTTTGGGAGCTACCGTACTGGACCGACCTGACGCTACGACACAATCTTGATGTGATGCATATCGAGAAGAATTTTTTTGATAACATCATGTATACTGTTATGAATGTTAAAGACAGATCAAAAGACACAGTAAAGTCAAGATTAGATATTGCAAAATTTTGTTCTCGGAAAGATTTGCATGTAGATGATCGAGGGAGAGCTCCATTTCCTATTTGGCGATTGACTTCAAAAGCGAAAGAAAGCTTACTACAATGGGTCAAACATGAGGTTAGATTCCCCGATAGCTATGTAGCAGATTTAGCTAGTTGTGCAGACATCAACGGTGGAAAGCTCTCGGGAATGAAAAGTCACGACGGTCATGTATTTATGGAACGATTGCTTCCGTTTGTCTTTGCAGAACTTTTACCGCGTAACGTGCACCTTGCATTATCAGGTATATATATATATGATCATATATGTTTCACTTATATATATATATATATATATATATATATATATATATATATATATATATATATATATATATATCTTATATGATTTTAATATTGTCGTAGGGATTGGAGCATTTTTCCGTGACTTAAGTAGTAGATCATTGGATCAAACCCACCTCAAAATTCTGAAGGATAACATTGTCATGATTTTGTGTAACTTGGAAAAAATCTTCCCACATTCTTTCTTTGATGTGATGGAGCACCTACCAATACACCTACCTTACGAAGCGGAGATTGGAGGTCCTGTGCAATATAGGTGGATGTATCCCTTCGAAAGGTTTTTTAAACGTTTAAAAGGGAAGGCGAAGAACAAAAGATATCCAGCGGGATCAATAGTTCAATCATACATAAATGATGAGATATCTTATTTCTCAGAACACTACTTTCCTTCGCACATTTCTACAGCTCGCAGAAGAATGTAAGGTGGTGAATATTTCTCCGAACAGTAATTTCAATTTTTGCTTTAAATTATATGACCTAAAATGAAAGTGACTATTTTTGGTCGTCAATATATTATTATTTCTAAGGTCAAGTCGGTATGATGAAGGTGAAGTACCGGTATATCCTATACAAGTACCGGATATATTCACTCAAGTAGGTCCTCCAAGTGGCCAAAGTACTGAATTTTGGTTAACTGAGAAATATTATAAATGCGCACATGCATATGTCTTGCGCAATTGTGACTATTTTCAGCCGCTTGAGAGGTACTTTATATACGGTTCATTAACTTAATTGTGATAATTAATTTTGTTAATTAAATATTTCTTATTGTTTTTGGCAAAACAGATTGTTGGACGCGCAGATTCGATTTGAATATCCAGAACTATCTGATGTGGAGGTGAAGTCGAAAGGAGATGAAGATTTTCATATATGGGTTCGCCAATATGTACGTATTTAATTTATTATCCATCGATTAATTATTAAAGAATATTTTATGAATGTATTTTTAATATATTTGCATATACATATATAGGTGAGTACAATGAAAAGTCAAGAAACTTTTCCTCCTTGGGTTCATGAAATAGTGGAAGGTCCTGAAAATAAAGTCAAGTCATGGCCCATGTATTTTACAAGAGGGTATTTGTTTCACACGCGAGACCACGGACTCACGAAAAAACATTGAATTATGGGGTATGTGTGCGAGGACAAAATTATTCTTAAGCATCTGAAGAGGATGATTTTTATGGGACTGTGGAAAATATCATAGAGCTCGAGTATCCAGGATTTCTAAATTTTAAAATCACACTTTTCTACTGTGAATGGTTTGACCCTACGATTGGCAAAGGCACTCGAATGCTAGAAGGAGGCGTTGTTGATGTGCTATCATCGAGGAGATATCAAAATTACGAACCATTTATTTTAGGTAATTAAGTTTTGTTTTAATTATATAAGTATGTATATGATGTATGTATATATATACATGATCTCAAGCTGATCAAGTTTGTTATATTCCATACCCATACATTAAACGACCTCGGAAGGTGTGGCTCACAGTTCTCAAAGTAAATCAAAAGAAATGTGTTAATGGAAAGTTTAACGAAAAAGAGCCGGTTATATGGCAGCAAACAGTTGATGATTGCCTCACGGATACGATTAATGAAATCATAATTGATGGTTTAGTAGAGGGAAATCATCCTTATGAAGAAATTGATTTTGAGATCGAAGACCAAGAAGCAGAGGACGAATTTCTTTGTAATTTATCATCTTCCGATGATGAAGATGAGGAACTTGAATAATACTTTCATTTATATCTCTGTATGTTTAATTTATAATATAATTATCATGTATAATATCTGTGTACCATACATTATCATGTATAATATCTGTGTACCATACATTATCATGTATAATATCTTTGTAATATAATTATCATGTATAATTATCGTGTCTTTATATATTAGTTAATGTAAGAAAATAACGAATGATCGTAATGGCACATTTGTTAAACACTTAAGCATATGGTTACAGGTCAGTGGTTCGACACTCCGGAAAACCGATTTTCAACAATTTTTAAGTGGTCACAAAAAGGTCTTAAAATGTAGTAAGAACATATGGGTTAAGAACAGTCACAAAACAGTCGCAAGGAAATGTGACCACTTTAAGACGTTTTTGCGACAATAGTTTTTGCAGTCACAAAGTTGTCTTAATTTACCCACTAATTTGCGACTAATTCATTAACAACACTTCAAATTGTGACCGATTTGCTTCAATTTAGCTACTCCACTATACATTTTTTTTTAAAATCATCATTATTGAATTGTAAATATGTTAATTTGAATGTTTTTTCATAGATTTGAAATTTTAAATATATTGAATCATGATAGCAGGTTAAAAAACTTATATATTCCAATTTATAAAATTTGTTGTTGTATATTGTCATAATATGTAGTAAGTTCATATGTGTTTTCATGAAATGATTTTGAAATATACAAAACTATAAATATTTACACAACATATCGTAGTTTAATGTTTATTTAGAGAGTTAAAGTGTTAGAATTAATTAAAGAATTATTGTATAATCTAATTTTATTAAGAATGATTGAAAAGTTTAGGGTTTAGTGTATAGGGTTAATAACAGTCACAAAACAGTCGCATTTTAGTGACGACTGTGGGACGTTCACAAAACAGTCGCATTTTAGTGACGACTGTAGGACTATTTTGCGACCATTATGAAATTTTTAATTTTTTTGGTTTTAGATCACGCGGTAATTAATCATTTATTTTTTTCTCCGAAACCCAGACAACCTATCTCTTTCTCTCTTTCTCTCTTTCACTCTCTCACTATCAATCTGCGAATATCTTTCTCTATTTCTATATTTCTCTCAATCTCGATTTCTCTCAATCTATCTCTATTTCTCTCAATCTCGGTTTCTCTATTTCTCTCAATCTCGATTTCTCTCAACCTATCTCTTTCTCTCGTTGTTTGAAGATAATGGCTGGCAAGCCAAAAGTAATTAAAGGCCGACCTGGTAGAGGCCGCGGTGGTGGCCAATTATCTGCCGGTGGAAGATCAGTTGGAGCTGTCGGCTCGTCTTCTCACGCCTACAACCGGTCCTCCGATGCAACAGATTCAGTTTCCCAGACATCTAGAGCAAGTCTTCCAGCGCAATATCCGGCGATGACACAGCCCGAAGCCTCTAATCAACCGCCGCAACGACCTACTTCGCAACCTCCAACTACTTCGCAGCCTTCTTACCATACACCTCCGGCTTATCATATTCCCCAGCCACTAACTCAGGTTTATCAGATTCCAGCGACAGTAGTTCCTCCTTATCATATTCCCCAACAACCGCCGGTTCAGATTGAAGAGCATCAACATCCTCCTCCTAACGATCCAGAGCCACAACCGGACTTCCAACAGCTGTTAGATCATTTGTTGGCTCTTCCTGGCCGAGAACATCTAACAGTTTTGAGTCCACATCCTCTTCCCCAGGTTGAGACCACATGGTAAATAGATAGTCTAGTATTAAATTGTTATTTGCTTTGATTGAGAGCTTATTGAAATAGATAGTCTAGTATTATGTAAGAATTTGGTTTGTGCTTAGGACAATTGATCAATGAACCTTCGTGCAAGAGATTTTGGGTTTCTTTAGTGGTTTTGTTCTAGGGATCTATTGCACATCGGTGTGATTATTTGGAGGTTTAGGTTTAATCTCTGGAAGATTAGTGTGATGAGATGCAGAGTTTCTGTTACGGAATGTGGAGAAAATCAGGCAGTTTATGTGTTTGTTAAAATGTCTTGAGTGAAATTGATCTGTTTTGAGTTCTAAGTCGATCTGGGTAGTAAGGGATGGATCGAGAGTCTCTTTCTTTCTGAGAAATTAGCAGTTTCTTGTTTAGTTTATGTACGTTAGGGTTTTTATTTAAGTGGATGTTTTTTTTAGAGTTTTCAGAGACAAGTAGGTGCTTGGCATTGTGAGCTGTTTTGGAGAATGCTTGATTCGGATTGTGTATTTGTGTATTTGTTGTGAATAAACACACTGATTTTTGTGAATTGTGTATTTGTTTGAACATCTAACAACCTGATATTTATGTAACAGGTTTAACCGTGACAAAGGGAAACTGTCTCGAGTCATCGCTGGCATATTTCGTAGGAAGTTTGATGGGCCTTACTATAGCTGGCGCAAAACGCCTATACCCATTCAAGAAAGATATTTCAGAACTTTCACGGTAATCATTTCTTAACCTCTTTTGTTGATGTATTCTTGTGAATCATCCTGTCTTTTTGTATTATAGTGACATAGTAATGACTTAGATACAAACTAAACACCTGAAATTGTTGTGTAGCGGAAGTACAATTGGGATATCGGGCTTACCGACCTGGTGAAAGCAGGATTCTTGAAGAGAGCCAAAAAACGGATGAAAGGCATTGTAAGTCAAGTTAAAACTAGTGGTGAGAGACCACCGTGGATTGGCGAAACCCTTTGGGCTGAAATGTTGGCTCATTGGGACACTCCGGACGCAGTTGAGAGGAGCGCTACTGCATCACAATGCCGTAACTCTGACCGTGGCGGTCTTGGTCCCCACAAACACATATCCGGGCATAAATCGTACTTGAAAATTCAACAAGAAATGGTAATTAAATATGTTTTTGTATATTCCATTTCACATTATTCATTCTGTTTTTGTATCATTATAGGAGGACGAACTAGGGCGTCCAGTCTCACTTGGAGAAGTGTTTATGAAAACACACACAAGGGCAGATGGAACATTTGTGGATCATAAGGCCAAAAAAATAGCTGAGGCTTATGAGAAGAACTTAGAAGATATGGTGTCTCAAATGGATGTCGAAGGTGAAACTTCAGAGCTTTCGTCTCAACAATCAACTCAAAGGACCCTTACCATTGAAGAAAAGAATACAATATTTCTTAAGGTAATTCGTTTTTTTCTTCCTCTTCTTATAGAATATTAATGTCTTTGTTTTGTTGAGCATGAATACTTGATGTTTTTATGCTGCATTCGTTTTTATGTTGCATGTGCTGCATTCGTTTTTATGCTAGTCACTTTTTTATGTTCAGTTTTTATGCATAGCAAACTGATTTTTTCGTTTGCTATGATGGTCTCACTTTGTGTTTGTTTCCTTGGATCATGAATATTATTCTTATGTTGCTTAATGTGTGTGCTTCAAAGCTCATTGGCATTCGTTTTTATGCTGGTCAGTTTTTATTCATAGCAAACTAACTTTTTGTTGCTTTTTACTTTGCTGGTTCGTTTCCTATGCTGGCCTCTCTCTGTGTTTGTTTCCTTTGTTCATGAATATTATTCTTATGTTGCTTAATGTGTGTGTTTCATAGCTCATTGGCATTCGTTTTGAGTTTGTGTGGGAGAGGTTGCTATCATGGGTTGCTGGTTCGTTGCTGTAAGAGTGAATGATCTCATCTTTTTTTGTTGTTTTAGTCTACTGAAAAAGATGACAGGGGAAATCCTTATGGACTTGGCCAACTTGGAGAGCTGTTCAATAACGGGAAAAGCAATGAAAGTTATGCAAGCACGTCATCAATTTCAGAGATGCAACAACAACTTCAAACTGCTCATCAAAAGATCGCTGAACAAGAAGCGGAAAATGCTCGACGTGATGAGGAGAAACGACTGTCTCAAACTCAGATCTCAAGCTTGGAGTCGTACCTCAAAACTATTGATCCCTCGTTTGCATCGTTTGTGGCTTCTCAAGCAGCCACCACAGCCGCAGCAGCCACCACAGCCGCAACAACCACCGCAGCCGCAACAAGCACCGCAGAAGCAACCGCACCAGCCACCTTACCAGCCTGAAACAATTCACCAATCACTCCAACTTTTTAAGATTAGGTTTTTCAAGATTTTTTATATATAAATCTTTTGAATGTTTTGAATATTTTGTTATGTATAGTTTTTTGGTATATAAATGTGAAATTTGATTTATTATTTTGTTTTTAGATCTTTTTAATTTTGAAATTGAAAATAATTTACTGATCTGCGAGCAGGACAGGAACAAAAATTGTGGCAAAGTAGTTGCTAATATGTGACGCTTTTGCGACTAATTTCTAAACAAGCTGTCGCAAAATAGTCGTAAATTTGCGACCAATTTGCGACCACATATACAATTTATAAGTTTTTTCGACCATCGAAAATTTGACTGAGTTCGTCTTAAAAATGTTGCAAATCTACGACAACAAAACAGTCCCAAAGATGTCTCAATAATATGACTTCTAATTGTGTCTGAAATTAGTCGCTAAAATGTGTGGTCAATATCTAGTCGTTAATAAATGACCAATAACTGTAGTCTTAAATGAGTCGCGTATATATGACGATAATATGCAGTCACAACGTAGTCGTAAATTTGCGACCATTATGCGACGAATTGCGACCACTTGCGGTAGTCTTAGAATAGTCACAAATAGGGTATTTGCGACCGTTTTAGGACGTTTTAGGTGGTCGCAAAAACTGTGTTTTCTTGTAGTGGTTGAATATTTATCACCATATTTTCACAGGGTTTAAAGATATTTGCTACGATTATGGCATTGCATGTTCCTATTTATGAAGATAGTCTTAAGCAAGATGAGTGAAAATTGTTATTTGGCTTCAAAGTACTCCCTTATGTTGAAAACCCACGACTCGCTCGGAACAAGTATAAAATTCAGTTTCAAAATTCAACCATCGTAAGGAATATTGATGCAAAAACAGAATGTTTATTTCTCGACGCACCAACATTCAAAGATGTTTTTGATTATAACATTGATCCTTATGTCGTAACAGATTAGATGATTTATGTTTCAAAATAATTATAAATTTGCTAATATCCGGAATGATTACTTTTTTTAGTTTGAAATGTTATTAATGCTTCTCTTAGATTTAATGGGGGCTATTTCTGGCGTTGGAGATTTAAAAATTGAAATAGCTGGAGATGGAATCGAAAGGAAGTATACGATACATTTTCATCTGATGGATGCTGAGTAAATATATAATTCAAGCTATTTGGTTTTATGTTACGTCGTAGATGATTTATTGTATATATGTAATCATCAAACTCACTTCGTGAATTTGTGAATGAAGAGATAATATGGTATTATATCGTGCAAATGGAGATATTGCCAAAGATATTTACGATCAATGGAGCGTAATTCGAACATATGGTATAACCTGCGTGTTAAGGTTTTAGTCGTTTGAAGAAGATGAAGGTATATTTTGCATATTATATGTGTTTTACTGTTTGCAAATTAAACTTTTTAACATCGGTTATATTTTACTAATGTATAATATTGATTTTATCGTTACATTTAGATATCAGCTGAAATGGAAGATTGTTGGTTAGATCACTACTTGGCTGTTCTCAATTTATGTTGGATCCTCCGATTAAAGAATCTCTTGATTTCCAAAAGAAGTAAGTCCTTTTTTTTTACATTTTTGTTTAGTTCTCCCTCCATTAAATTGAAATGGAAGTTTTGAGTTTTTTGTTAGTTTCACAAAATTGAAGTCCTTTATAACATAAATTCTGTTTCTTTTATAGATTTTTGTTGAAGACAGATCGTGGATCGGTGATTAATTAATTATTATAAAAAGTTTTATTTTTCAATTAATCATCGTTTATATTACCCAATGTTTTTCTTTTTTTTTTGAATTATTCTTATTTAATTTGTGTTTGATTATATGAACTATTTGTAATTATATTTTTCGACTTAACATTTAGAAAGTGTCCTCGAACCATCACCTTGGATTCACGAGCTTGGACTGAGGTAGGAGATGCACGATGACTTGATGACGATGAATATGTGATTGCACAACGAGGAGAAAGGGGGGAGACGTACGGCGAGGACGGCGGTCAACTACGGTGGCTCGGATCAGCGAATGGACGGTGGTGAAGCAGCGGCGGTGTTGAGCCGAGGCTGGCGGAGCAAATAAGAGCAACGAGCGTCGACGGAAGGCTCAGGGGAAGGAGTTGCAGAGTTTGCTTGTGCTGCAAGAAGCAATTACGGTGCCTCGGATAAAGATGTTTTGCATTGTGATTAGAAGTGTTTGAAGTTCTGCTTCTAAAGGGGAAGAGCATATACGACCAGTACTTTTTCCTGCTTCCAAATAAACTCCTTGATCATCTCTGATTATCCACGCTATTTCCGAAGGATTTCTATTTTATAGAAAATTTGCAATCATAGTTGCATTTGACATAGCCTTTTCCTGAACGTTTCCATTGTGATTAGTGTCTCACTTTCCCAACTGATTCCTTAAATCTATGTTTTTCCAGACAAGTCGCAACCCATTCTTGTGCATCTTGTTCTCCTAGCCTCACATCCTTTCTCCAATTACTCTGTAATTTTCGATAAACAAGAAGATTCATGCTTTTCAATATCCTCCATAGAATCCACAAAGGTAGTTGTCTCATATGATTAGATAGACTTCTGTTGTTATGACACTCCACAATTGCTCTGAATTTCTCATCAAAAGTAGAATTTGGATCCAGAATACTATCATTCAAGAATTTAGAACCACGCCAAATTGCTTGTTGATATGCTTGATTTTTACCGTTTTCTAACACATATTTTGGTGTTTCTTTTTAGTATTTTATCGAGTAGAAATTCGTTTTTAGAGTATTTTAGTTCTTTATTTAGTTATCTCAGGTAAAAAGGCGTTCATTGAAGAAATTGGAGTTACGTGGGAAAAAACGCATGGAACAGTGCATAAAAGAGCAAAATCGATCGATGCAACACCACTAGAAGAACCAGGATCGATCGATGCAAGGAGTGCATCGATCGATGAAGCATATCCAGAGAGTCCAGAATCGATCGATGCAAGTCGGCGAGAAGAAAAATAAATTTCTGATTTTCCTGTTTTGCGTTGTAAACTGCCTATTTTGACTAATCCGCCCAGAACCCTATATATACATTATTTTTAGCCACTTTTAGGCTATCTTTTTTTTTACCGCTTTCTATTCTATTCAGTTTTTTGGCCATTGATATTTTAAGCTTTGAAGAAGAATCTCGGCATCTATTGAGAAGAATTCTAAACCCTTTCCTCTCTTTGATTTATATTATGAGGTCTTTATCTTTATGCTTGTTCTCTGCTTCCATGTCTGAGTAGTTTCATAGTTAGGTTTAGGCTTTCAACGGGATCCATGAATCATTGAATTAGACACATATAGGGAATTATCTTTTGTGGTTTTCGCTTATTGTTGTGTTTATTGCTTAGGCTAGGTTGACCGCTTTGCCTCAGATCAAGGGTTTAATCTATACCACAGAAGTGTCGTAGGTTTCTAGAAAGAACATAAGCGAGCGAATTTTCCTTAGCTAACGGAAGTTGATGTTAAGGCGATTCGTGAACATATTGAACCTATTTGTTACTGCTGGTCTAGAACTCTAGGTTCAACGGAATTTAGGATTTTAGGTTGCTAGATTTTGTAATTAATGCCACGGAAGTGGATTAGTTAGATATTTATGTTTGAGTTTGAAACTTGTGTTCAATCGTTCCCTGAATAGTTGTCTGATTCATGATCTCTGGATTCTTGCGAAGAAACCCTCGACCTAACGTTTTTCTCTTATTGAATTTACACCGCTTTTAGTTATTTTCATTACTTTGCAAATCAAACCTTATTATCGTTTTAGCTTAATTTCATCTTGTGAGAATCATAGTGTAACCTTGGTCTCTGTAGATTCGATCATAAAGTATTGCATTGATATACCGTTACGATTGCGGTAGTGTGAACTTTAGTTATTAATTGACTTAGTAAAACACCTAAATCAATTTGGCGCCATTGCCGGGGACCAATAGCATTACCTTCAATTCTGAATTTGAAATTTAGTCTAAGATTTACTAACATATGCTACCTTGATCACTTGTGCGTTTGAGGTGACTGACATAAAAAGTGAATAGAGTTACCAGAAGCAGGGGCTCTGAAAACCTTCGCGAGCTCATCAACGAAGATCTAGCAAGGTTAGAACGAACGAACCGGAGAGCAAGATCAATTCCTGTAATCATGGACGATCAGAACAATGACCAACAAAACGCTGCAGCTGCCGAACTCAAGAGACTACGACAAAAAGTGCAGCAGTTGCAACAACAGCAACAATAGCAACAACCTGACATTGGAGACTTGGACACCCCTCATGCCTTCTACCAGAACAGAGCTGCTATCCGTCCACCGGCTATTACGATGCAAGATTATGAGATCAAACCTCAGATGTTTGCATTGGTGAAGCAACACATGTTCCATGGTTTACCTGCAGAGAATCCAATGGACCACATCCAAAAATTTGAAGAAATCTGCAGCACTACAACGTCGAATGGGGTACCAGCCGATTACCTCAAGTGCAAGCTCTTCAATTTCTCTTTGGCGGACAAGGCGCTAAGATGGCTAGAGTCACTTCTACCTGGGTCGATGTCCTGAGTACGATAAGTCTAAACGTGTCAACGGTGTGGATTCGCGGAAGATTGATGAGCTGACTGCGAAAGTGAACTTGCTACTGAAGGGAAATCAGAGAGGTGTGCAGTCTTGCGAGAAGGCAGGAGATGAAATTTGCTGTAGGGGGTTAGCTGAAGACGAAACTAATGAGCAACATGAGGTGAACTATGTTAGTGGATACATGCAGAACAAATGTTTCAACAAGAATTATAGGAACCATCCAAATATGATACGATTCTTCCTAATTTCGGCACTTCGAGGGCGGTAGTTCGATAATCCTAGATTCCAATTGGTTCGTGGAGAAGGATGATAAGGCGTGAGACAAGTCTCGAAGATCCTTATGCCCCTAACTCGACTTAGAACGCTCCAAATGAAACAAGGCGGTGGAACTTCGGAAGGTAGAATCCGCAGAGTAAGATGACAAGGCGTGAGATCAAGATCCCGAAAATCCTTATGCCCTAGACTCAACTTAAAACGTTTCTACGAACTTAAGTAGTCGAATGGTATCGTCAAGAGGGATGAAAACTCTTGATAAACCGAAATGATTAAATGGCTAACCACCAAGTAATCAAAAAGTTCTAAAAGAACAAAAGAGAAAACACTCTCACTTTTAAAAAACTATTTGATTGATAAAAATTTGGATGAATGATCAAATGATCTTACATGAGTTTATATAGAGAATAAAGTGGGGGAAAACAAGGAAAAAATGAGGAAAACAATGCCTAGGAAAATGGCAAAGACTAGTTAAAGACTTAGACTAAACTCTTTGACTACTTTGACTTGTTGGCTCATTAAACTCTTGTTTGAATGACCCTTGGAGTCCCCTTGGACGAAATTGATCTTTGCTCATGGAAGAAGTTGGGCCAAATGAAGATGTAAGCCCATTGCCTCATTAAAACCCCTCTTGGAAAACCCATTGGGACAAAACCAAGAGTAGGAAAAAGAGTACAACAAACTCACACCTTGGACCAAACCTCAAAGTCCATCTTGAGCCTTGATCATGTTGAAAACATGATGTGGGTGTTGACCTTTCTCCTCGGACCTAATGTCTTCGAGTAAGCCGCGAACCGCTCCATTAAGCTTCCGAGACATTTCCCTAGTCATTGGTCCTTCAGGTACAAGTGATGTGTCTTCGTGATCATCCTTGTCCATAGTCATTATCATATCATCCCCCTCCCCTTGAAAAGGATTTGTCCTCAAATCAGACTCATCTGCAACAAAGGGGATCAAGTCAAAAATATTGAAGATTGGACTAACTTGGTACTTACCTTGCAAGTCGATCTTGTATGCATTGTCATTAATCTGCTCCAAGATCTGGAATGGTCCGTCGGTTCTGGGCAAGAGTTTGGACTTTCTTTCATCGGGAAAACGTTCCTTCCTTAAGTGTATCCAAACGAGATCGCCCGGCTCAAAGGTTTTCTTGCGACGTCCCTTGTTAGCATTCTTGCGGTATTGCTCGGTTTTCTTTTCAATGTTCTGCCTTGCCTTCTCATGCATCTGCTTAACAATCTCGGCTTTCTTTTTTCATCAAGGCTTATACGCTCACTGAAAGGTAAATGAATTAGATCCAAAAGTATCAAAGGATTAAAACCATAAACCAATTGAAAAGGAGAATACTTAGTCGCGGAATGAACATCATGATTATAAGCAAATTCTACATGAGGCAAACAATCTTCCCAAGACTTAATGTTCTTCCTAATGATTGCACGCAAGAGAGTAGACAAATTCCTATTAACTACCTCAGTTTGCCCATCTGTTTGCGGATGACAAGTAGTCGAGAACAAAAGTCTAGTTCCTAACTTAGACCACAAGGTCTTCCAAAAGTAGCTCAAAAACTTAGTGTCTCGTACAACTCCTTGTCGTAAGTCGGATAGTTCAAGGTTGCGCCTCCAAGTTTCTCACTAAAGTATGCGATTGGCCTCTTCTCTTGCATGAGTACAACTCGAATACCTACACCAGAAGCATCGCATTCAATCTCAAAAGTTTTCATAAAATCGGGTAAAGAGAGAAGGGGGGTATTGGTGAGTTTCTGTTTCAAGAGTTCGACCGCGTCTTCTTATGCTTGCTCCCATTTGAACCCAATGTCCTTCTTGATTACTTCGGTAAGTGGGCAGCAATGGTACTAAAGTCTCGCACAAAACGCCTATAGAAATTAGAAAATCCGTGAAAGCTCCGAACTTCTCCAACCGTCTTTGGACTTGGCCACTCACGAATTGCTTTCACCTTTTCCTCGTCCACCTTAATGCCCTGCATATTTACAACAAAACCAAGAAAAACAAGATTATCCACGCAAAAAGTGCATTTCTTGAAATTTCCAAAGAGCTTTTCTTGCCTAAGAACATCTAAGACCGATTTCATGTGTCCTACATGATCATCTAAGTTCTTGCTATAAACTAAGATATCATCGAAGTACACAACAACAAAGATGCCTATGAAAGCTCTAAGAACATGGTTCATTAATCTCATGAAAATGCTAGGTGTGTTTGTCAACCCAAAAGGCATCACGAGCCACTTGTATAAACGTTCTTAGTCTTCAAAGCGGTTTTCCACTCATCACCCTCTTTCATCCTAATTTGGTGATAGCCACTCTGTAAGTCTATCTTGGAAAACACACAAGACCCATGCAACTCATCTAGCATATCATCTAAGCGAGAAATAGGATGGCGATACTTTACCGTGATGTTGTTAATTGCCCGGCAATCAACACACATGCGCCAACTTCCGTCTTTCTTTGGCACGAGTAAGACTGGTACTGCATACGGACTCATGCTTTCTCGGATATGCCCTTTCTCCATGATTTCGCCAACGTGCCTTTGCAACTCCATCGTCTCCACGGGATTTGTGCGGTAGGATGGCCGGTTTGGAAGTGATGCTCCGGGGACAAATTCGTTTTGGTGTTCAATCCCACAGATTGCGGGTAAACCACTCGGGTTATCATCGGGAAAGACATCCTTGAAATCCTGCAAAAGAGAAACAACAATGCTCGGAAGTTCCGGCTCGGGGTAAGTACAACTCGTGAGAGTCTCTCAGAACATAAGCCAAATTAAAGCTTGTTTTGAAAACAAGGCACTCTTGACCTCACTAGATCTAATAACAAAATTAGAGTTTTTCCTCCCGGGTTTACTCTCACATGCCTTTGGCTTGGTTTTACTCGAAGAATCAATCTCTTTTTGGTGAAAAGTGTTTAGGGGATCACTCACAGTGTTTACCTCTTTATTTTGCTCGAGTCAGAGTTGGTCTTTGTATACCTCGTGATGTGTCATTGGGACCAACTTGAACTTCTTCCCTTTGTATTCAAATGAATGCTTGCTGGTGAAGCCATCGTGGGTAACTCGGCGATCGTACTGCCATGGCCGTCCCAAAAGGATATGTCCCACCTACATTGGTAACACATTGCACAAAATCTCATCGGCGTACTTCCCAATCGTCAAAGGAACCATCCCTTGCTTGGGTACCTTCATGTGTCGATGGTTGCTCAACCATTAGATATTGTACGGTCGGGGATGCTTTTGCGTTTCCAGGTTGAGTTTTTCCACCATAGTCGTGCTCGCCACATTCGTACAACTTCCTCTGTCGATGATGAGACTACAAACCTAGTCCTTCACGACACATATTGTATGAAACAAGTTCTCTCGCTGCGCTTCTTCTTGAGCCTTATCTTGGACGATCAAAGATATCCTCGTAACTTGTAAGTCTCCATCAACATCATACTCGTCCAACTCCTTGATAGATGGTGCGGCATCAGACACTTCCCCTTCTTCCTCGGTCGCGATCTCGCCATTATCTTTGAGTATCATGGCTTTTTCATTTGGACATTTGTTGGAATAGTGCCCCTTCCCATGGCACCTATAACACTCAATATCACAGTTTCTTAGGTTAGAACTCTCGGCTTTACCTTTGTAATCGTGGCCGGTCGCGATCGGTTTCGTCTCCACCTTCGGCCTTGAATCGGGTTTTGGCCTAAAGCTCGGTTTCTTCTCTCTGAAATAGCTTGGCTTCGAGCTGGATTTAATACTTTGGCGTGAAACGCCCCTCCTCTTGAGCTGCTGCTCTACTAGGATCGCTTTATGCAACATCTCGTCAATGTTCGCATAACTTTGCATTTCGAGCCGATCTTGAATATCGCGGTTAAGGCCCGACATAAATCTTGCCATGGTCGCATCTCCGTGCTCCTCTACGTCGGCCTTCATCATGAGTGTTTCCATCTCTTGGAAATAATCCTCCACGTTTTTGCTTCCTTGGACTAGTCGCCTCAAATTTTGATGTAGCTCACGGTGATAGTGACTTGGTACAAACCGTCTCCTCATGATCATCGTCATCTCGTCCCATGTGGCAACTGGATGTTCTCCATTACGTCTCCTATTGGTCACTAATTGATCCCACCAGTTAATTGCATAACCAAAGAATTCGGTTGCGGCAAACCTTATCTTCTTATCCTCGGTGTAATTTTGACAATCGAATACTAGCTCGATATTTTTCTCCCATTCTAGAAAGGCATCGGGGTCGTTCTTGCCGTAGAACGGTGAAATTTTTAGCTTAAGTCCTCCAAGGTCATTTCGAGCCTCCATTCGTCTTCGTCTCCGTTCGGATCCACTAGATGAGTGTCCGTCTTGAAGATAGTAGTTATCCTCGCCATTTGGATCTTGTCTCACCCGTTTTCTCCTCCTTCTTCCTGGTTCCTCACGGTTATCATTGTTCACGGGATGATTGACGGGATTGGCATTCACGGGATTAACGTTATTGGCGTTAGCGGCTCCTGCTACTTCTTCTTGTACTGGTTGTCTTGCCTCGATTCGATCTAACCTCGTGTTTAATACTCCAAACATCTTAGTGAATTCTGCCAACATGGTTTGGACATTAGGCGCGGATGAATTAGTTGTTCCGTCATCCGACATTGTACCTCGCAAAATTAAGCAAACAAGTTAGTAAAATTTTCAAAAAGTGTTTCACTCAAGTGTTTCACTCAAGTGTTTCACTCAAGTGTTTCACTCAAGTGTTTCACTCAAGTGTTTCACTCAAGTGTTTCACTCAAGTGTTTCACTCAAGTGTTTCACTCAAGTGTTTCACTCTTCTCTCAAAATGTCCTCACACTCTAGTGATTTTTTTCAAGGTTCGTAAAGAACTAATCTACACAAATTAATGGTAGACTACAAACAACCACACGGTAAATCAAGTGTTTTAGATAGAGAGAACATAATTTCAATGACCAGATTTTTTTTTTTTTTTAATTTCTGGTTTACAAAAAGAAATAGATAGAAAAGAAAGAAGATGAACGGATATAAAAGATAATGATTTAGAATATGAAGAGATGAGAAGATGGATAGATATTACCGGATCTTCAAAGTGGGCTCTTGATACCACTTGATACGATTCTTCCCAATTTTGTCACTTCGAGGGCGGTAGTTGGATAATCCTAGATTCCAATTGGTTCGAGGAGAAGGATGATAAGGCGTGAGACAAGTCTCGAAGATCCTTATGCCCCTAACTCGACTTAGAACGCTCCAAATGAAACAAGGCGGTGGAACTTCGGAAGGTAGAATCCCCGGAGTAAGATGACAAGGCGTGAGATCAAGATCCCGAAAACCCTTATGTCCTAGACTCGACTTAAAACGTTTATACGAACCTAAGTAGTCGAATGGTATCGTCAAGAGGGATGAAAACTCTTGATAAACCGAAATGATTAAATGGCTAACCACCAAGTAATCAAAAATTTCTAAAAGAACAAAGGAGAAAACACTCTCACTTTTAAGAAACCATTTGATTGATAAAAAGTTGGATGAATGATCAAATGATCTTTACATGAGTTTATATAGAGAATAAAGTGGGGAAAAACAAGGAGAAAATGAGGAAAAAAATGCCTAGGAAAAAGGCAAAGACTAGTTAAAGACATAGACTAAAATCTTTGACTACTTTGACTAGTTGACTCATTAAACTCTTGTTTGAATGACCCTTGGAGTCCCCTTGGACGAATTTGATCTTTGCTCCTGGAAGAAGTTGGGCCAAATGAAGATGTAAGCCCATTGCCTCATTAAAACCCCTCTTGGAAAACCATTGGGACAAAACTAAAAGTAGGAAAAAGATTTCAACAAACTCACACCTTGGGCCAAACCTCAAAGTCTATCTTAAGCCTTGATAATGTTGAAAACGTGATGTGGGTGTTGACCTTTCTCCATAGACCAATTGTCTTCGAGTAAGCCGCGAACAGCTCCATTACGCTTCTAAGACATTGTCCTCGTCATTGGTCGTTCGGTTACAAGTGATGTGTCTTCGTGACCATCCTTGTCCGTAGCCATTATCATATCAAAATCTGTTTTACAGAAGCACCAACGTCTAGAATCCCCATGATTAAGTTTACCCCTAGAAAGTTCAACACCCCCAAGGGAAATAATTTGTGCCAAACGCAGGCATCTCAGAATTCTCTCAAGGTTTCCAGGGCCAGAACATGTTCCAAGGTTGGTTCCAGCAGAAACAACCGTTCAAATCCTTCTAGACAACAAAACCTAGGAAAGTTCATTCTCTTTGTGCAGATTAGGGCAATGAAGCTTGCATGCTCTTTATGTGATCTTGGGTCCAGCGTCGACCTAATGCCATACTCTATGGCTAAGCGGCTTGGATTCACAAAGTTCAACCAAACTAAGATCTCTCTAGTGTTTGTCGATCGTTCCGTGAAGCTGTGTGTTGGTGTTCTTGAAGATCTACATATGCGAATTGGCAATGCATTTGTTCATGCAGATTTTGTTGTTCTAGAGCTGGATGAAGAACCAAAGGATCCTCTCATTTTGGGAAGACCTTTCTTGTGTACAGCAGAAGCCATCATAGATGTGAGTAACAGGCGAATAGATCTCCACCTGGGAGACATTGTCATGAAGTTTAAGATTGATAAGATGCTGAAGAAGACTATGTTGGACGGTCAGACGTTCTCAATAGATGACTCATTAGAAATCTTTGACGAAGTGGTTGAAGAGATTCTAGTCGATGACCCGTTGGAGAATGTTTTGACAAAGGCAGAGAGTGAGCATGGGTTTATGAGTGACGATGCGACCGGTTATGCTAAGATGCTGAACTCAAGCCAGACGATGGGGAAGATGGTCGAGTACATCAGTTTAGATGGAGCCGCATAGACGCCTCCAGCAACAAGTCTTCTTGCGCCTTCTGCTGACCCGTGGAGCGAGCTGAAAGCTCCAAAGATCGAGCTCAAAACACTCCCAGCTGGGCTAAGGTACACATTTCTTGGCCCTAATTCCACTTACCATGTGATCATCAATGCTGAGTTGAACAATGTGGAAACTGCTTTGTTTCTGTGTGAGCTTAGAAAGTATTGTAGAGCTTTAGGGTACTCACTAGATGATCTCACATGGATTTCACCTGACCTTTGCATGCATAGAATACATCTAGAGGATGAATCGATGACTTCGATAGAACATCATAAACGGTTAAACCTGAATATAAAAGATGTTGTAAAGAAGGAGATAATGAAACTTCTAGAGGCGGGAATCATATACGCTATCTCTGATAGTACTTAGGTGAGCCCAGTACATGTTGTGCCAAAGAAAGGTTGTGTGACAGTTATTAAAAATTAGAAAAATGAGTTGATACCAACTAGAACAGTCTCATGGCATAGGATGTGTATTGACTATAGGAGGTTGAATGCCGCTACTCGTAAAGATCATTTTCCTTTGCCTTTTATTGATCAGATGCTTGAAAGATTGGCTAACCAGCCCTATTACTGTTTTTAGATGGTTATTTTGGTTTCTTTCAGATCCCCATCCACCTAGATGACCAGGAGAAGACTACATTCACATGTCCTTATGGCACTTTTGCTTATCGCAGAATGCCATTTGGCTTGTGCAATGCCCCAACAACATTCCAGCGATGCTTGATGTCGATTTTCACTGACTTGATTGAGGACATAATGGAGGTTTTTATGGACGATTTCTCTGTGTATGGATCCTCCTTTTCTGTCTGTCTTTCTAATTTGTGCAGGGTATTACAGCGCTGCGAGGAAAAGCATATGGTGTTGAATTGGGAGAAGTGCCACTTTATGGTCAGAGATGGGATAGTCTTTGGTCATCGGATTTCAGAGCAGGGTATCAAAGTGGACAAGGCAAAGATCGATGTGATGACTAGTCTACAACCGCCAGATTATGTCAAGGGGATTAGAAGCTTTATGGGATATGTGATATATCATGGTTTTTACCCCTTTTGAGCCATGATATAAGTCTGTTTTATAGAGTCTTTCTAGTATTTTGTAGTCCTTTAGAGTCTTTTACAGGTTTTAGCACGTTTGGAGCATAATTGGAACTATTGGAGCTTTCTGGAGCATTTTGGAGCAAAGCTGAAGATTGTGTTGCTGAGTACCCGATTTCACGTCAAGCATCGATCGATACCCTGGCATCGATCGATACCCCCTGGCATCGATCGATACCCCCCTGGTATCGATCGATACCCATCGCAGCATGACACGACCCGCCACTTTAATGAAGAGTTGGAGAATTGCAACTTGGTCCAGAAGTCTCTAATAATTACAAGAAGCCCCAATTCGTGTTTTAGGTTATTTATAGGAATTTTACAGCCACTTTTAGGCTATGCTTTATTTTACTTTGGATTTTGAGAGAGATTTAGAGGGAGACAGGTCGGAAACTCTGTTGATCCGAGAGAAGATTTCGAACCCTTGTTTTACTCTTTCTGATTATTTATTTGATGATTTATTCAGTTATGTTGATTTTTTCATTCTCCATGTCTGAGTAAATCCAAATTATATTTAGGGTTTTCTCATAAAGATTTCTTTGAATGCTATGTTGATTATCTGTTTAGGATTCACCATCTGAATTAGTTCTTCCCCTTAGGTTGTGTTCAAAGCTAATTCTAGGTTGAAGAATCTGGAACTTAGATCTTAGGATAATTGATTAGGCACGACAGTGCGATTAATTACCTGATAGAACCTAGGTGAGCAAATTGATTATTCGTAAAGAGATTTGGTTTAATTGATTTGTGAACATATAAAACCTGAACTTTAAAGCTGATTTAGAATTTAGGATTCGCAAAGAGATTTGGAATTCCTAGGATTTATATTTAGATAATTCTCGCAACGACAGTTGGTTAATTATACTTTAGTGATTTGAGTTCAAGAACCGCGCTAAATCTGAATCCTTTAGTTAGTTTATCTGCATTCATTGATTTCCTGAGAAAAACCCTGAGCCTATATTTCTCCCAATTGAATTACAACACTTTTAATTTCTGCACTGCTTTCAATTTCATCCTATTTGCCTAGCTTGATTTGACACTATACAATCTATTGAGTGATCTCTGTGAGTCTTTGTGGTTCGACCCCTAACTATATTACAACTACTGCTTTAGTACTGTTAGGGTATTAATTTGAGCATATCAAATTTGGCGCCGTTGCCGGTAACTCAATTTCGCCATTAGATTTTAGCTGTCGAGTTTCGACTAAGTTCGTCGGTATCGATCGATACTACCTAGTATCGGTCGATACTTAGGCGATTTCTTTGTTGATATCGATCGACACCACTTGGTATCGATCGATACTCAACGTATTTTTTTGGTTACTTACATGCCTTGTCTAGTGTTTTGTTTTCAGGTGTATGCATGTTCGTGAAACCAGAAGCAACAAGAGCACTCAGCTAGTTGAACTGTCACTAGAACATCTAGCACTTGTAGAACGCACAAACAGAAAGACAAAGCAAACATCAGGGATGAACAATCCAGTGGTATTAAGAGCTGATGAAGCTGGAGTCTTGAGAGACCAAGAGGGTTAAGTGTGCAATGAGAGAGGGCAACGACTTGATGAAGCTGGAAACGTCGTTGTCCCTGCTGCTGTTATCGAGATTGTCGCGCCAGCTGGGCGCGCCAACATTGGGAATGCTGCAGGTGATCGAGGTAGGACACTTGGCGAGCATAACAGACTTGATCAGTTCTTTGCAAATCGATCTGCTATTCGCATCCCAACTTTTCAGAGGAATGACTTCGAGCTGAAGCATGCGTACTACGCTCTTGTTAGTCAGAACCCTTTCCATGGCCTACCTCATGAACACCATATGGATCATATCGAGAGGTTCGAGGATTTGGTCACTGGTATGAAGTACAATGGAGTGCCAAATGAGTATCTTTTCTGCAAACTTTTCCCATACTCTTTTGGTGGAGATGCTGCTTATTGGCTGAAGCAGTTGGCTCCTGGTTCGTTAACTACATGGGATGAGAAGAAGAATGCATTCTTGTGCAATTTCTATGATGATGCGAGATCCGAAGAGCTCAGGAACAAAATTTCCCAGTTTTCTCAAGGTCCAATCGAGGCACTCAAAGTAGCGTGGATTCGTTTCAAGTCATATCAGAGGGATTATCCGCACCATGGGTTCAATCAGGTTCAACTGTTGGATAATTTCTACAGAGGGATCGATTGGAGGTACCAGATGGCTCTGGATACTGCGAGTAATGAGAACTTCAACACCAGATATCCAGATGATGCTGTTGTGCTAATTGAGAACTTGGCGTCTAGCAATAGCACCAAGAATGCTGATTTCGAGAGGAAGAAGCAAGCTGCAGGAATTGATGGGTCTCAGGTTGCTGAAGTTCAAGCGAAGTTGGATAGTTTGCTTGGGAAGTCGAAGAAGACTGTGCACTTTGCTGACGGAGTCGATAATATCAGTGGAGCTGAAGTGGAGGATTGTAACTATGTTGGTGGTTCTGGATTTCAGGGTCAGCAATTTGGGTACAACAACAACCGAAACTTCAACAACAACAATCACAATTACGGGAACTCTTCGTACCAGCCCATCCCTCCAAAATCCACAGAGAATAAGATGGAATCCATGCTTAACAAGATTCTTCAGGGACAGCAAAAACTGCAAGTGGATTTCAATGGGAAGATTGACAATCTGTACACTGATCTGAATGGGAAGATCGACTACATGAATGGGAAAATGGAAGCTGTCAACCTTTCTCAGAGGAAGCTGGAAACTCAGGTTGCTCAGATCGCATCAGTTGTGCAGAGACAGGAAGGTTTTCTTCCAGGGAAAACTGAGAATCCAAGAGCGCACGTCAATGCAATCACCTTGGGAACTGCAAAGGAAGCCACTTTAGTGGTAGAAAAAGGATTTAATGCAGGAATTTTCGACGATCCTATAGAATATGACGAATGGGTTTCTGAAATCGCAAAAGCATCGATCGATACCAGCCTGTATCGATCGATACCAGGCCAGACATTTGCTCTAATGGATCTACAATCCCGTGTATCGATCGATACCCTATTGGTATCGGTTGATACTGAGGCAATTTTTGAGGAAACACTTGAGATTTCGACTGTGGTGCCTAAACAAGTTCAAGAACGAGTCTATATACCAAGGATACCTTATCCTAGAGCTGCTGGGAAGACTAAGAAGGAGGTAGAGGACGCCAGATGCCAGGCTACGCTAGATAAGCTGATTGTGGAACTCCCTATTGATGATGATATATTTGCCAAGGACGATTCAACAGCGATAGCATCGATTGATACCCTACCTGGTGTCGATCGATACCCCTCACAGAACGAACCAGAAATTGTGAAAACACCTGAGTTGATCGGAGAAAGAGTTCGCAAGCCCAAGAAGCTGAATCCTATTCCTCAACACCTCAGAGATCCTATCACTCCAAAGCAGCTGCGTGGCTTTGAGAAGATGGTACGAAGGATCTCCCAGGATCGTCTTTTGAAGAAGCTTTAGAATCCCGTCCTCTGCTAAGTCACTTCAAATATTGCAGAGAAACTGAGGAAGAGATTAAGGCACTATTCATTAAGGCTAGAGGTGCAACACCTCACTGAGACAGTTGGCTAAGAGGGAAGACCCAGGGATCTTCTCAGTTCCATGCTCTATCTCTAGGGTTGAATTCAAGGAGTCTCTCGTTGACTCAGGAGCCTGCGTTAATGTCATGTCTAGGGCAATTACAGAGAGGTTGAGAGCTGATATTCAACCTACAAAGACATCTATCACATTCGCGAACGATTCCACCTCTCTTCCATATGGGGCAATCGCTGATTTGATGATCACAATAGGGGATTGCCTGGTTCCTACTGATTTTCAGGTTGTAGAGATGAATGCAATATCTCGTACGCAGTTGATTCTCGGAAGACCGTTCATGGCTACGGTTGGTGCCATTATGGACACACCCAACAAGCACATCTCATTCTCATACATTGACAAGGAGGTGTTGATACGAGCTCAAGTGTTGAAGAAGCTGGACTAAGGTCTCTCTCTTCTATCAACGGGATAAGATGGAGGTTGCTGGTGGGGCGATGAGAACCACAAGAGAGGCGACGGTCTCTTGATACTTCAAGGGGTTTCCCTAAGGATCGGACTCACTCACGATCTAAAGAGAGAAAACGTTTTTGTTCCAAACAAAAACTCAAAAATAACCAAGGAAAATTCTTATTGTCTGCGTGAATGAGAAAGACAAAGCCCTAGGGTTTTTAAAGCAGGCTCACGCCCCAAAGAAAAGGAAATAAACCGAAAAAGAAATAACAAGACGGGTCCTTAACAATTTAGGCCCGTTTACAAAATAATTAAAAGACTTAAGAGATATAGAAGGGAGGCCTCGTGTAGCTGGTCTTCATGGGCTTACAGAGATTCATTAATTGGGCCAATAATGTTGCAAGTCGTTTGGCCTCGGTAAAAACCCATCTTCGCAAAACCCAGTGGGATAAAAACGAAGGTTGGGAAAAGAGCGCCAAACGACTTACAAACCCAACTAATGACCTTCCTTGGGCCTAAGTCATCTCTAGTGAAGTGAAATCGACCATAGATAAGTGGGCCACGAGCCTGGGCTTGATGAGTGGCCACTTAGTATTATCGGCCAGCAAAGGATCCAGCCGATACGTCTTCAGTGTTTGGACGTTCTGGTCCGAATGGTAAGGATTCTTGGGATGATCTTTAGTGTTATGGAAACTAGACTCAAAGAGCTTCAAATCCATATGTGGATCACCTTCTGGATCGTCCGGGATCATTAGTGGATCCTGCTTCAAAGTATCGGCCCAATAACTGCTCGCAAATGGGCTTAGCGGACTAGTGTCCGTCTTGAAGAAACCTTCTTGTCTGAGCTGGTCCATGAACATGTTGAACTTCTTTTCCATGTCCCTGCTCCTGGTTCTAGTCACTGGTCCACTTGGTACTAGTGGTGCTTGTATGACTTGGGTCGTTGACTCGATGTCCTCATCACTCCCTCCCTCTTCATGAGGTTTTGACCCCAAAACATCATCACCTGCATCAAAACGAGCTAAGTCAGAAACATTGAATGTAGCAGACACTTTAAGATCACCTGGGAGCTTGAGCTTGTAGGCATTATCATTGATTTCTCCAAGATTTTGAATGGGCCGTCTCCGCGAGGCGATAGCTTCGATTTGCGTTTGTCCGGGAATCGCTCCGGTCTCATGTGCAACCACACCCATTCTCCAACTTTAAAAGACACGTGCTTCCTGCCCTTGTTGGCATTCTTCACACGTAGGGCATTGGTCCTTTCGAGCTGATCTTTGACCGATTGGTGTAGCTTTTTCACGTCTGCGGCCTTCTTAGCTCCATCGAGGTTTAAGAACTCCGTTTGAGGTAGAGGCTTAAGATCCAATGGTGTATGTGGATTAAATCCATATGCAACCTGAAAAGGCGACAAATGAGTAGCACTATGGACTGCTCTATTATAAGCAAATTCGACAAAAGGTAGAGCTTCAAGCGTGGGCTCCCTTTCCATGGTTCTTGTATATCTCTGCAAAATCAACATCAGATTCATATAATGGAATAATCATTTCAAATCCAAGAACCTTGGCCTCCATGGTCGATATTAGCGCATATCTCCGCGATAGGGCATCGGCCACCACATTATCTTTTTCCTTCTTGTACTTGATCACATAGGGAAACGTCTCTATAAACTCCAGCCACTTAGCATGTCTTTTCTTGAGGTTAGTCTGACCCCTAAGATGCTTCAAAGTCTCATGGTCCGTGTGGATGACACACTCCATCGATAGTAGGTAATGCTGCCACGTCTCCATTGCTCGGACTAAGGCGTAGAGCTCCTTATCATAAGTAGGATAGTTGAGAGTGGCTCCACTAAGTTTCTCACTGAAGTAAGCAACAGGTTTGCCTCCTTGAGTAAGCACAGCACCGATCCCTAAACCTGAGGCATCACACTCAATTTCAAACGTTTTAGAGAAATCGGGTAAAGTTAAAACGGGAGCATGAGTCAAACGATCCTTTAGGCCTTTGAAGGCCTCGTCCTGGGCGTCTCCCCACTTGAATGCCACGTCCTTCTTGATGATGGCAGTTAGAGGTGCAGCAAGGGTGCTGAAGTCCTTCACGAACCGTCGGTAGAAGCTAGCCAAGCCGTGAAAGCTTCGAACTTGGCTAACGGTTGTTGGCGTAGGCCATCCTCTGATGGCTTGGACCTTCTCCTGGTCCACTCTAAGTCCCTGTGAACTCACAACAAAGCCTAAAAACACAAGCTCATTAGCGCAAAATGTGCACTTCTTCAAGTTGGCGTAAAGACCATCTCGTTGAAGCGTCTTAAGAATTTGTTCTAAATGAGATAAATGTTCAGCTAGAGTTCGACTATAAATGAGAATATCATCGAAGTATACCACTACAAACTTACTAATGTAGGGTCTAAGAACCTCATTCATGAGTCGCATGAAGGTACTTGGCGCGTTAGTTAGCCCAAAAGGCATAACTAGCCATTCGTAGAGGCCTTGCTTCGTCTTGAAGGCCATCTTCCATTCGTCACCTTCTTGCATTCGTACTTGGTGGTATCCACTCCTGAGATCAATCTTGGAAAATAAATTAGAACCAGAAAGCTCATCAAGCATGTCATCTAACCTTGGTATCGGATGTCGGTATTTGATCGTTATGTTGTTTATCGCGCGACAATCCACGCACATCCTCCACGTCCCATCTTTTTTTGGCACCAAAAGGACTGGCACGGCACATGGACTAAGGCTCTCACGAACATAGCCCTTGTCCATAAGTTCTCTCACTTGCTTCTCTAGTTCCTTGGCTTCGTCCGGATTAACTCGATATGCGGCTCGATTGGGTAATGGGGCTCCGGGCACAAAATCGATCTGGTGCTCTATTCCTCTTATAGGAGGTAAGCCAGGAGGTATCTCATCAGGAAACACATCAGCAAATCGGTCCAAGAGTTGAGTAACCTCAGTAGGAAGCTGTTGCTCCAACGCCCTAGAACCTGCACTTAAAGTCTCCTTAAAGATCATTAGTAATACCGGTTCTTTGCAAGTGATTGCCTTAGAAATATAACTTGACTTGATAAACAAATTGTTCCTGGTCGATGCATCTTTTTCTTTTAACATTTTAACTTGTAATTCGTGTACTTGAGTAGGTGTAAGAGGTGCTAAATTATACTTCTTTTTATCATGCACAAACGAATACATGTTACTTCGGCCATGGTGAATGGCATCCTTATCAAACTGCCAAGGCCTACCAAGAAGAAGATGGCCAGCTTGCATAGGAACAACATTACACACAACTTCATCCGAGTACTTGCCCACATTGAATGGTACAAGCACTTGGTCCGTGACGCGTAATTCAGCCTGATCGTTTAACCATATTAGCTTATATGGGTTAGGGTGTTTAGCACGTTCTAGACAGAGCTTAGTGACCATGTAGTCACTTGCTACATTGGTACACGACCCTCCATCAATTACCAAATTACATACCTTGCCTCGGATGGAACATCTTGTATGAAAGATGTTGTCTCTTTGGGCTGTCTCGTCGGGATGAACCGTGAGGTTCAAGGCTCGTCTTATGACCAGAGACTCACCATATTCAGCCTCACAATCTACTTCTTCAGTAGCTGCCTCGGTCATTTGCACATCAGCCTCATCTTGAGACTCGTACTCACCCGAATCCAACATGATCATAACTCGGGGATTTGGGCATTCTCTAGCCATGTGTCCTCTGCCCTTGCACTTAAAACATGTTATGTCACGAGTTCTAGAAGTACTTGGGTTAGAAAACTTACCTTGATTAGGCTCAGAGGCCTTAGAATTGAACCTAGGGTCGATTTTGACCGACTTGCCCTTCTCCGCGGCCTTAGATGGGAAGCTGGTTGGAGGTTGGGTCTTGGCTCGGTTCTTGTCCCATGTTTGGTTACTCCATGTCCGTCCAGTAGCATAGGACTTCTTCTTCAAGTGTTGCTCAGCTTGAATGGCATGGTGTAAGATGTCCTTCAAGTCGTGGTATGGAAGCTTCTCTACTTTGTGACTTAGTCGTTCGTTGAGTCCGTCTAGGAACTGAGCCATGAGTGTCTCGGTGTCTTCATCCAGCTCCAAACGATTTCTAAGATGTTCAAACTCTTCAAAGTATTCTTCCACGCTCCTGGTTCCTTGTGATAATTTTCGGAACCTCTTTTGAAGATCTCGATGATAATAGCTCGGAACATATCGTTTCTTCATGAGCATTCTCATCTCTCGCCAAGTGCTGACCTGAGGTGATTGGCTCCTTCTTCTGTCAGCTACCTCACGATCCCACCATGAGAGAGCATGGTCAGTGAGTTGAGCAACGGCCAAAGCGAGCCTTCTTCGCTCGTTGTAGTCGTAGTACACGAAGATATGCTCCATGCGTTGCTCCCACTCCAAATAGGCCTCGGGATCGACTCTTCCAGCAAACGTAGGTGCCTTAAGCTTCATGTCCTGTGAGTGCTGGTGCCTTGGAAAGTCACCTCCGTCCTCCTCAAGGATGTCTTGTCTCGGTCCTCGTCTCCTTAATCGCGGCTGTTCCTCTATCGGACCATCGTCCGGATCTTCGCCTAGGTTGTTGGCTCGTCGGTGTGCTCTTGGTAGAGGATTGTCGTTGGCTTGAGGCTGCTCCCTCTGGTCTAGCCTTTGGACTACGCTCTGGAGCTGTTGTTGCATAGCCAGGATTGCTTGCATAAGAATTGCATTAGGATCATGCGGTACAGCATTGTTTTCCATTGTTTCTCCTTGCAAAAAAAAAATTTTCAACAAGGTGTATCAATGAAATCCCAAAAAATCGACACAAACAAGTAAGGTAAGAAATTTTTTTTGCAAATATATGGTTTCTTTCTATTTTTTTTATTTTTGACAAAAAAAATCCTAAAAGGAACAATTACAAATCGATTTAACCAAGATTATGCTAAGTTTCCTTTTTTTTTTTTTGATCAATATTGCTAAGGTGCACAAAGAAATCGACAACAAGGGTTCTTCTAAATTTTTTTTTTTTTTTTTTGAATCTAAATTGCTAAGGTACTAAAAAAAAAAATCGACACAAGGGGATTAGGGTTTTTCTATTTTTTTTTTTTTTTTTTTTGAATTTAGCAACCTAACAAGAACAAGAAAAAAAAAATTACAGAAAATTAAAGATCATAAGGGAACGTTTACACCTTAGATTCAGGAGCTTTTGAAGCTCTGATACCAAAATGATACGAGCTCAAGTGTTGAAGAAGCTGGACTAAGGTCTCTCTCTTCTATCAACGGGATAAGATTGAGGTTGCTGGTGGGGCGATGAGAACCACAAGAGAGGCGACGGTCTCTTGATACTTCACGGGGTTTCCCTAAGGATCGGACTCACTCACGATCTAAAGAGAGAAAACGTTTTTGTTCCAAACAAAAACTCGAAAATAACCAAGGAAAATTCTTATTGTCTGCGTGAATGAGAAAGACAAAGCCCTAGGGTTTTTAAAGAAGGCTCACGCCCCAAAGAAAAGGAAATAAACCGAAAAAGAAATAACAAGACGGGTCCTTAACAATTTAGGCCCGTTTACAAAATAATTAAAAGACTTAAGAGATATAGAAGGGAGGTCTCGTGTAGCTGGTCTTCATGGGCTTACAGAGAGTCATTAATTGGGCCAATAATGTTGCAAGTCGTTTGGCCTCGGTAAAAACCCATCTTCGCAAAACCCAGTGGGATAAAAACGAAGGTTGGGAAAAGAGCGCCAAACGACTTACAAACCCAACTAATGACCTTCCTTGGGCCTAAGTCATCTCTAGTGAAGTGAAATCGACCATAGATAAGTGGGCAACGAGCCTGGGCTTGATGAGTGGCCACTTAGTATTATCGGCCAGCAAAGGATCCAGCCTATACGTCTTCAGTGTTTGGACGTTCTGGTCCGAATGGTAAGGATTCTTGGGATGATCTGTAGTGTTCTGGAAACTAGACTCAAAGAGCTTCAAATCCATATGTGGATCACCTTCTGGATCGTCCGGGATCATGAGTGGATCCTGCTTCAAAGTATCGGCCCAATAACTGTCGGAAATGGGCTTAGCGGACTAGTGTCCGTCTTGAAGAAACCTTCTTGTCTGAGCTGGTCCATGAACATGTTGAACTTCTTTTCCATGTCCCTGCTCCTGGTTCTAGTCACTGGTCCACTTGGTACTAGTGGTGCTTGTATGACTTGGGTCGTTGACTCGATGTCCTCATCAGGTGTACTACAAAGCCATCCCTAGAGGAACTCCCACACGTATCTCTTGCATCAATGTGGTTAGTGTTTAAAGAGCTTGATTCATCATTCATATATGATAAACGAACCCATGTGTTTAGAGTTATGGTTTCTCTCTCCCCTGCTATAAGTTGATAAATAAGAGCATAAAAGATGAAATGATTTTCTTCTGAGTAGAGGGCTAGGAAAATTTCCAGCGATCCCATTATTCTACTTAAGAGGGAATGATCACACAAAGGTTGAAAGCGAGGTTAGGAAAATTTCCCGTGATACCACTTTTCGCCTAAACCTTTGATACATAGAGAGGGAAGAACCGGGGATTCGGTGGCAAACACCATCAATACTCGCGTTTCATACCTTGATGTGTATATGCAAGGCTGAAAATAAAAAAAAGAGAACATAATAAGAAATAAGTCTGGGGGAGAGAAAGTGATACAAAAAATGAGAAAAAGGGTGGTTCCTTGTCATGATATTGTATGGTAAAGAATCTAGAAGGTTCTTGAACATTGGCTGCAGCGATGGAAATGGTGATGAGGGCTTTATTTGAACAATGCTGCGACATAATGTGTGGAGTCTGGAAAAGCTACGAATGTCTACGGAAAAGTACATGGTGGTTAGATCAAAGGCTGGTTAGGTGACATTTGGGTGCTTGGGAAAAGGATCTTTGCGATGGTTCCCGAACAGATGAGTCTCCGTGTTTTCAAACCTCTTTCTCTGGTTTAGTCTTCTATTTGCTTGAGGGCAAGCAAAGGCTAAGTCTGGGGGAGTTGATATATCATGGTTTTTACCCCTTTTACGCCATGATATAAGTCCGTTTTATAGAGTATTTCTAGTATTTTGTAGTCATTTAGAGTCTTTTACAGGTTTTAGCACGTTAGGAGCATAATTGGAACTATTGGAGCTTTCTGGGGCATTTTGGAGCAAAGCTGAAGATTGTGTTGTTGAGTACCCGATTTCACATCAAGCATCGATCGATACCCCCTGGTATCGATCGATACCTATCGCAGCATGACACGACCCGCGACTTTAATGAAGAGTTGGAGAATTGCAACTTGGTCCAGAAGTCTCTAATAATTACAAGAAGCCCCAATTCGTGTTTTAGGTTATTTATAGGGATTTTACAGACACTTTTAGGCTATGCTTTATTTTACTTTGGTTTTTGAGAGAGATTTAGAGGGAGACAAGTCGGAAACTTTGTTGATCGGAGAGAAGATTTCGAACCCTTGTTTTACTATTTCAGATTATTTATTTGATGATTTATTCAGTTATGTTGATTGTTTCATTCTCCATGTCTGAGTAAATCCAAAGTAGGTTTAGGGTTTTATCATAAGGATTTCTTTGAATGCTAGGTTGATTATCTGTTTAGGATTGACCATCTGAATTAGTTCTTCCCCTTAGGTTGTGTTCAAAGCTAATTCTAGGTTGACGAATATGGAACTTAGATCTTAGGATAATTGATTAGGCACGACAGTCCGATTAATTACCTGATAGAACCTAGGTGAGCAAATTGATTATTCGCAAAGAGATTTGGTTTAATTGATTTGTGAACATATCAAACCTGAACTTTAAAGCTGATTTTGAATTTAGGATTCGCAAAGAGATTTGGAATTCCTAGGATATAGATTCAGATAATTCTCGCAACGACAGTTGGTTAATTATACTTTAGTGATTTGAGTTCAAGAACCGCGCTAAATCTGAATTATTTAGTTAGTTTATATGTATTCATTAATTTCCTGAGAAAAACCCTGAGCTTATATTTCTCCTAATTGAATTACAACACTTTTAATTTCTGCACTGCTTTCAATTTCATCCTATTTGCTTAGCTTGATTTGACACTATACAATCTATTGAGTGATCTCCGTGAGTCTTTGTGGTTCGACCCCTACCTATATTACAACTACTGCTTTAGTACTGTTAGGGTATTAATTTGAGCATATCAATATGCTGGGTTCTACAAGAGGTTCATGAAGGATTTTTCCAAGATTGCTAGACCCTTGACACGATTTTTATGCAAGGAGGTGAGGTTCCATTTTGATAGCGACTGTCTAGAGGCCTTTCACACCATTAAGGGAGCACTTTTTAGCGCGCCTATTGTCCAACCACCAGACTGGGACATACCTTTCGAAGTGATGACTGATGCTAGCGATTTCGCAGTAGGAGCTGTTTTGGGACAGCGAAAAGACAAGAAGCTTCATCTTATCTGCTACGCCAGCAGAACTCTTGATGATGCGCAATGAAAGTACGCTACAACCGAGAAGGAACTTCTTGTTATTGTGTTCGCTTTTGAGAAGTTCAGATCTTATCTTGTGGTGTCTAAGGTTATAGTGCATACTGATCATGTTGCTCAAAAGTATCTACTTACGAAGAAGGATGCCAAACCCTGACTTTTGCGATGGCTTCTTCTGCTTCAGGAATTTGATCTTGAAATCAAAGACAAGAAGGGGATCGAGAATGGTGTTGCAGATCATTTGTCTAGGCTACGTGTAGTTGAAGAGATTCCCTTAGACGATAATCTACCTAAGGAGAACGTGTACGCGATCAGTATTGGGTGCAATGAGTACTACACATCTTCACACCACACCGAGCTCCCTGAAATTCCTTGGTTTGGTGAGATAGCAAACTATTTGGTTGCAGAGAAAGAACCAAATGACTTTGCTGGGAACAAGAAGAAGAAGTTCTTGAGAGACATCAGACGTTATTTTTGGGACAAGCCATACTTATACATGCAATGCTCAAATGGTGTCTTTTGGAGATGTATTTAAGAGGAGGAAATTCTTGGTATTCTTTTCCACTGTCATGGTTGGAAATTTGCTAGACACTTTGCCACGTTCAAGACAGTGTCCAAAGCTCTGCAAGCTGGTTTTTGGTGGCTGACTATGTTTCGCGATGCACATGCTTTCATCTCCAAATGCGGTTCATGTCAGAGACAGGGAAATATTAGCAAGAGGAACGAAATGCCACAAAATTTCATCTTAGAGGTTGAAGTGTTCGATGTGTGGGGTATTGATTTCATGGGTCCTTTTCCATCCTCGTATGGAAATCAATACATTCTCGTTGCAGTCCATAATGTGTCTAAATGGGTTGAAGCGCTGGCTAGCCCAACAAATGATGCCAAGGTGGTCTTAAAGATGTTCAAATCTGTGATCTTTCCAAGGTTTGGTGTGCCTAGAGTGGTGATCAGCGATGGTGGGTATCATTTCATCAACAAAGTCTTTGAAGGGCTATTGAAGAAGCATGGAGTCAAGCATAAGGTAGCCACTCCTTACCATTCGCAGAAGAGTGGACTGGTCGAAATTTGAACAGGGAGATCAAGGGTATCATGCAAAATACTGTGAACACGATGATGAAAGATTGGGCTACAAAGCTGGATGACGCTCTTTGGGCGTACATGAGTGCCTACAAGACACCTTTGGGCATGACACCATTCCATCTTGTCTATGGAAATTCATGCCATCTTCCTGTGGAGTTCGAGTACAAGGCAGCATGGGCTATAAATTTGCTGAACATTGACATCAAATATGCTTCTGAAAGACGGACGATGCAACTACACGAGCTAGAAGAGATTCATCATATGGCGTATAAGAGCTTAAGGATTTACAAGGAGAAGACCAAGACCTATCATGACAAGAAGATCATTCCCTGCAAATGATCAGGTGTTTCTTTTCAACTCTCGCCTTTAACTTTTTCCAGGGAAGCTGAGATCGAGATGGTCCGGACCTTTCAAAATTAAGGAGGTGAGACCGTACGGAGCTGTGGTGTTCCAGGGAAGCTGAAATGAGTTTGTGGTTAATGGTCAGCGCCTAAAGCCATACCTTGCTGACGTAGAAATAGCTGACGTAGAAATGAGTTTGTTGCTGGACATTCCCCTCGGTGATCCATCTCACACCTATAATGCTATCAAGTCCAGCTAATGACTTTAAGCAAGCGCAGGGTGGGAGGCAAACCACCGGTACGTTTTCTTTTGTTTTATTTTATTTTATTTAATTTTATCTTTTTTGGGTCTGTTTTGCCTTCCTCTTGATTTACTCTCACACCGAGACGGTGTGAAGTAAGTCTGGGGGAGGGTCTTTGTCATTACTAACGTTGTTTTCTTTCTTTTGTTTTCTCTTTCAAGTCATTTTGATGTTTTCTTTTGAGTTATTATGTTTTATTAAGTCAAAACTTGTTGGAGATTATGATCACAACCTTTGAATTTTTATGTGATTTTGTATTTAAGTGACCATTCTTGCAGGGCTAGTTTTAGATCAGACTAATGAAAAATCTAAAGTCTGACCAGTTAATTAGAGACATCCATGTTTCAAGAAAAATTCAGAAAGCTTGAGATAGTTCTGAGCTCTTCCTTTTACCTCATCATCGTGATTGCTGTCTTCAGAGCTTGACTCCTCATTCGTATCTGACAAGACGACATGTGTGAAAGAATGGTACTCATCTCCCTTATTTAAAATAAAAAGCAGAAAAGATTAATTGATTTTCCATCGATCCCATTATTTTACTTCGAAAGAGATGATCACACTAAGGTTGGAAGCGAGGTTAGAAATTTTTTCATATATACCACTATTCGCCTACACCTTAGAATAAAAGGGTGGCACTAAAATGAACCGGGGATTCGGTGGTAAAAACCATCAATACTCGTGTTCCATCACACATTGACCCTACGGAAAGAAAATGAGAAGAGAATAAGTCTGGAGTAGGGGAAAAGTACCAAAGGTTGTATTGTTTTCTCGTCACGATATCAAAAGGGAAATAGTCTAGAAGGTTCTTAGCACTATGATATTTGATGAGACCCATCGATGATGGCTTTTGATTATTCCGCAAAAATAATGAGTTAAATATGGGAGGCTGCGATGCTTGCAGAGAAGTACATGGTGGTTCGATCTAGAGCTAGTTTCGCAATACGTGGATTACTAAGATAATGGTCATTGCATAATTCTAAAGGAAATGTGAGTCTGTGTTTTTCAAACTTTTTCTTCTTGCTTAGTTTTTTGTTTGCTTGAGGACAAGCAAAAGACTAAGTCTGGGGGAAATGATATGCTTGGTTTTACCGTTTTCTAACACATGTTTTGGTGTTTTTTTGAGTATTTTATCGAGTCAAAGTTTGTTTTTAGAGTCTTTTAGTTCTTTATTTAGTTATCTCAGGTAAAAAATCGTTTAAGGAAAAATTTGAGTTACGTGGACAAAAACGCATGGAACAGTGCATAAAGGAGCAAAATCGATCGATGCAACACCATCAGAGAAGTCCAAATCGATTGATGCACTCCTTGTATCGATCGATGTGACATCACCAGAGAAGTTCAAATCGACCGATGCATGAGTGAAGCTGGTTGATGTACAATTGAAGCCGATCGATGCAACCCCATTAGAAGAACCATAATCGATCGATGCAAGAAGTGCATCGATCGATGGAGCATGTCCAGAGAGTGCAGAATCGATCGATACAAGTCGGCGAGAAGAAAAGGAAATTTCTGATTTTCCTGTTTTGCTCCGGAAACTGCGTACTTTGACATCAATTTTCCTGTTCCTGTTGTACTCTCAACCTTGGTGAATAGATAAAGCCATTCAATTATTTCGAATAAATTCTTAAAGAAAATAAAGATGGTGACGATTTTTCACAAGAGGAACAAGTAGGAGACAACAATCTAGCTGAAAAAGCACCAAGAATCGTTGTACTCGCGGCCAAGAGCAGAACCTCAGGATCACGGCCAGAGAGCATTCTGCCATGAGCAGAGCTACATAGGCACAACCAGAAGCCTTCCCACGAAGAGCCCAACACCTCAAATCACGGCCACGACTCTTCGAGCAATCTATATTTGAGGAACCAAACTCTTTTTCACCTTGCAACATGGTTCAACCTCATGTCGAGCTACTTCGCATCGCTAGAAGATAGTGATTCTCCCATCTTCTATGGTCGATAAGTGTTCGCGACGGTGTGAAAACGAATTTTTCAGTTTTGTTGATTTTCAGAGTATTTTGGATCGTATTCACGGCGATGATTACTTAGTTGGTTCGTCATGCGTTTGTTATTTTCTTTTTACGTTATTTTGATATTGTGATATTCCAATTAATATGATGCTTTATTTTCAGATATAATAGGTCAGGTTATTGAGCTTAGATGTTCTAAATCTTGGGGTGGTTTGTTCGCGGAACAAAAGTCAATGTCTCGGTATCGTTGTTCTGGTGTTGCCCATGAGGAGTCTGAACCATGGGGTGAATATTCGATCGTATCTTTTTGTTTGAGAGATTCATGGTATTAAACATTTAAAAACATTTTATAGTTATTGTTTTTATTTGTTGGTGTTAATTTTTTTTGTGGTTTGTTTTTGTTAAAGTGGTGTTGACTTGAGTTGTGAATTATATGGCTCGATGGCTAAAGATTTTTGGATGTCTTGGAATAGATGCTGTGGTGGTGTAGTTGTTTGTGTGTTTAGATGAGCGATTATCGATTATTTCGCAGGTCGGTTTATTTGAAATGTTTATTTTCTTTAAATGTCTAAATATTTTGTATTATAGTTTAATTTGTTTGTGTTTCTTATTCAGGGAAGGTAACTATCTCATCTACTCATCCTACTTGGTTTGAGATGAATTCTTCCATTCCCGAAGTTGATGATTTTTTGGAGATGTAAATTATCTCTGATTCTTATTGTTTTGATTTTGTATATTTTGTATGAAAACGTTAATAGTATTTGGTTTATTCTTTGTGTGTTTCGGCAGGCTTCCACGCAAGAAGATATGTCTAGGCGTCGACTTCAATAAGAGTGAAGATTGAATTGTTGTTCGGACGGCGGTCTTCTATTCTTTCGACATTATTTGATTTAGAGAAAGTGATTTTTTTTTTTAATGTGATGTAATAGTCGTTATGGATATGGATTCTTAGAAAAATATTTATGTTTTGTTAATGTCTCATCATTTCTCTCACTATAATTATTATTATTGTTTCCAAAATTATACGCAGATTGTTGCTTTTTATTTTATTTGTAATGATCGATGTTGCAATTTTGAATAGTTATTCTGGGTTCATGAGAGTTTTAATGGTGTTTGCAAATATAATTATCGTAAAACAAAATTGTGTAATAAAATTATTGCTTGGGTATTTGAGGATTTTGGTGATTATATGGGTTCTTTTTATAAGCAAGCGATGATAATGAATCAGTCGATTATTAGTTTATCATTGTTATTGGGTTATGATATATTAGTGATTTGATTGTTTATGACGGTTTAAATTTATTTGAGGTTCGTGAAAATCGAGCTTTGCGTTTAGGGTATACATTGTCGTTTCTTTTTTTAATGTAAAATTAAATATATATTGATAAGTTCTTTTTTTATGTTTATCGAGTCGAAAAAAGGAAAAAAATAAAAAGGGATATTACTAAATATTGTTAAAAATAGCGGTCGATCCCTTCGTTGGAATTAGCAAATTATATGTTTTATATATATATAAAAAGGGATAATTACTGTATTTCTGCGATTGATCTCTTTCTCGTGTTTTTAATTTAGGTATATTTCCTTAAGGTTTATGGTTAGATTCCTTAATCGAAATTATTTGGGGTTATCCTACCCTATTATTTTAGATTTTTTGGTTTATTCCATTTTTTTTATCTCTATATTAAAAAAGGTAAAATCGTTATACCTAATTTACGCGGTGATTCTTATATTGTGTGTATATATATTCATGTGTGTTTAACTATCTAGGTCATTCCTCTACTTCTTCGTAGTTTTCGCAATATCGATTTTTAAAAGAAAATCGTCATCTTCGGTTCTCATTCGTGATCTTCGACCAGGCTCTGATAGTTACGTGATTAAAGTTTGTGTCATTAAAGTTTGGGATGGATACAAAGCGAAAGGAGGATGTTCGCTTCAGATGGTCTTAGTTGATCACGAGGTTTGTATGATATGTTTATAATAACGAAATATTAAAATTGTTTGCTTTTATCATCTTTTGTTTTGTTAAATTACGTTGATTATCATATTAACTGTATCGTTGTTGTTATTTTGTTTTCAGGGTGACAGGATACAAGCTACTGTTGAAAGAGAATTTGCCAAATCCTTTCGAAAGGACTTAGTCGAAGGGAAACCGGTGATAATAAACACTTTTAAGGTTGTCGATTATAAGAGTGACTACCGAACCAGTCGGTCTCCTTTTAAGGTTGTTTTACGCGAAGACAACAGTAAATAAGTGTTTGGATTTCCCATCGGAAGTTCCCGAAAGATTTTTTAAGAAATTTTCGGAAATATTATCGACGGATTTGAACAAAGGCTATTTGATCGGTAAGCTCTCATTATTATTTTCCTATATTAATTTAAAAAATAGTATTTGATAATATGTTGCGTATTTTTTAGATGCAATTGGTCAGATCATACGTGTTGGTCACGTTGAGGATGTCATGGCACAGGGGAAACGTCGTTCCTGACTTAAGATTTCCCTCAGGGATACAACGTTGGTCGCCTATATTCTTATAAATTAATTTTATTGATGATTTGCTAGAACAATTTTTTTCGTTAAAATTGTTTTGCGGTTATGTTGCAGAGATTTGCAGTTATCATGCACACTTTGGGACGATTATGCCACACAAGTATTGGAGTATGTAAAGCATCATTGTGCATCTGTTGTTGTGTTTGTCGTTAGACTTGCGTGTATCAAAGAATACCGTGATATGTTTTATTGTTTGTTTTATGTTATTGTATATTTGAACATGATCTTATTTATGTGATAGGTGAGTTGAGTATTTTGAATGCGTACAACACGACACAGGTTTTACTGGATCCAGTTATTCCATTGGTTGACAAGTTCAAATCCATGTACGTATCAGTTGTATAGGTATTTTTTAAAAAAAAATAATAATTTGTTCGTTCGTTTGATGTTTCAAAAATTTTCTTTTAATTTTGCAGGTTACCAGAGGATAGATATGTTCTCACACCTACTGATGACGAGGCACTTAAGGATTCTGAAGAGTCGTTATATGAAGAATTTTTTGGGAACAAACCTAGGAGGACTCTTAGTGCGATACAATCTGCTAGCATGGTATGCTATTCTTTATCTCATTATACATATATATATATATATTTTTATTTGTCTATTTCTCTATTTACCTCCGTGTATCCGGTTTATGCAGTCGGGGAAATACGTGACAATGGCCACTGTTGTTTCGATTTCGAATAGCAAAAGTTGGTATTACATAGCATGCAAAAAGTGCGACAGAAAAGTTTTTCCGTATCCTGAAAAAATGATGATCCTAATCCACCGCTTTGGAAGTCTCATGCCTGCGGTAGAGATGTTTCTGAAGTCATAGCTTGGTAGTCAAGTTTTCTTCTGTCATATTTACTTTTTTTTTATTATTGTTCTGATCGTTTTTCTTTTACAGTTTTTTTCTTATGTTGAATGATACTGATGCATCCGGAGGATTTGCGACGTTTCTTATGTTCGATAAGATTTCTCAGAAATTATTCAACAAAACTGCTGAGGAATTATACGAAGAACTTGATGAGGTATTTTTATTGATTTTGTTATGATAATGTAATTTTGTGATCGTAGTGTTTATTTATTAATTTTTTAATTTTTGTGCTGTTTTGAATTGAACAATAATCCATCGGGGTTGCCTCCTTCTTTGCAAGACCTTAAAGGCAAGGATATGCTTTTCAAGGTTACGGTTTCATATGATAATGTTAAGAAGGTTAAGAGATCGTATTTTGTTGACAAGTTTACAACAGATGGTCATATGATTGAAATGTTCCAGGATCAGATCTATTCACAGGTCTGTGTTCAAATGTTTGTTTGTTTTGGTTGTTCCTTTGCAAGTTTATATAGTGTCTTGACGTTTTTTGATTTTCTTTGCAGCCCCCTATCACGGTGTCAAGCTCTGATGGAAATATTGACGTTTTGCCGGTCTCGACACCTACTCCTACCTCTAAAAGACAAATTGATGATCTTGGTTCGAGTTCTACTCCACCACAAGACTCGGTCACCAAGAAGAAAAAGATTTAGTCATCGTAGGCTATCAATGCGTAGAATCACTTTTTAGCACGATTTTTTTATCTCTATTTGGGGCTTTTATGAGACTTATCTTTCTATTTTTTAGGTTTTTGGTTTTTTTATCCTTTAAAACCTTTTGTGGTTTATTATCTACTTTATATTTTTGTTTCATTTTATTTCGTTATCGAGATTTGGTTTTTATTATTATCAAGTAACCTTTATAATTATTTTTTTGTTGATGCGTATGTTTTCTGAGCTTTATAAATATCTTCGACGATTGTCCGTATATCATTTCCATATATGTTGTTGCATTGTTTTGTGTAATGTTGAGCTGTCTTTCATGATTTCTGTATCGTGTCGACTTTTTGTCGAATCAGACCAGTGTTTCCTGATGGCTGCTGTCGACTTTGTTTTTTTTTTTTTTTTTTACATACGTGTGGCTTTTCGATGTGTTGTCTGCGTTGGAGCAGTAAATGATATGCCATAAATATATTTTTCGCTTGAGTTGTCTTATCGTTGTTTGTTTCTTTGCTATGTTAAAATAAGTATATTGGTTGCATGGCGTGGTGTGAATATTTGTATATTTTATTAATTAGATATAATAGTGTTTGATTTGATGGTTCGAAATTAGATGAACTTCTTTTTAGACGTTTTAGATAAAACCAGCCTTTGGTGTATTGTCAAGTTATATCAAACCAATAGAATGTATGTCGAGATTAATGTTTTTCAATTTGCGTATATGTCTTATCTTTGTGTGTGCATGTATATAAATATGAATGGTTCTTGGTTATGCTTTTATGTACAAGCGACTTAATGGACAAAACATTTCGTTATTATATTTAGTTCTACTTACCAAAAATATGAGCATACCACTTTGTATATCTCTCTCTGATATTCAGCCATGGAATTTGGATAGTCGAATTCAGGTGAAAGTATTGAGGAAGTGGCGACAGAGGGATGGTGCGTGTCGCAAAAAATTGAAGATGATAATGGTGGATATAGACGTACGTTCAAATCTTATACTAATTTATATTTATTCATTGGAGTCGTTTAGCTTGCGTATTGTCCAGATGTCTATAATATATGTTTTTTGTATGGTAATAAAGTTCAGGCTTCTGTTGGAAATTTATATCTTGGTCTTTTTGATGATGAATTCGAAGAAGGCGGGTGGAATTTAATTTATAACTTCAAAGTCAAGATTGCCAATGGTTCTATCTGAACAACTGATAATTTGTTCAAGATTAAATTTGATGGTTCAACTATTTCTATACGCCTGCGTAACCTTAGCGATGATCTTTTTTTGCAAATTTACTAAATTTGGTGATATTCTCTATGGAAATATTAATCCCGTTTTTTTGTATTGGTGAGTTATAATTTTTTGGATTATTTATCATGATTTTTAAGTAACTTAATGCATAGGCCATATCGGATGGGTAACACTATTGGTAATAATCAACTTTCATGACGTATAGATGTGATTGGCGTCGTTGTAAGAGTCGGTGAATTACAGATCCGTGACGAAGACAAAAAAAATGATGATTATGCCGTTATGGATTTTGATTTGCAGGATGAACAGTAAGTTTACATATTTAGTCGATGTGAAGCTGATTTCGTTTCTTTTAAAAAAACTGGCTAACATTGTGTTAATATTTGTTATTTTTATTAGTAAGCATGTGATAGAGTGTTTTGCGTTTGGAGAATTCGCCGAAGAATTCAATCTAAAATGGAAACAAACGCATTCTCGACCTGTTGTGTGTATCTTGAGGTGGTGGCGTATTGACAACGCCGGAGGTCGTTATTCCGTTGCATAATTATATTTTCATGTCTGATGCTATGATGTGTTTTTTTTGTAAATTTAATGACATTTGTAATTTTTCTTTTTTTGAAGTTTTAAATAACCTTATTGCTGCGAAGAAATGTTGTCAGATTTTGGATAATCCTAATGTGCCTCCTACGAATTCATTTAGAGCAATGTAAGTCACTCTTGACTGGTATATTATCAGTGATTACTTTATTTGTCTCTGAGATGAAATTCTGACTAAAAAAATCATGTTATTCCGTTTTATATTTCCAGGTTAGTCAGTTCGAGAGATGGTTCCGCGTTTTGTTATAGCTGATATGTTCGGTTGTGTCTGGTTTCTTTGCCTTTTATAGTAATATGTAATGTTTTAATAAGTGTTTTGTTTGTTATGATGACATTTCAACGTTTCATTTTAAACGATTGCTTTTATCTTGATAATGAGCGTGTCGGGACAAAAGAAAATATGTTGTTTTTCGACGCGATTGTCTAATCAATTCGATTTTATAAATTTTTTTACAATATATCTCTTAGATGGACATTTTGTATAATTGAGATCATCTATTATATTATGTGAAATGTCGAATTTGAAATCGTACCTTTTGGTTCGGTTTGGGTCATAGTCAGCTTTATCTGTGTCTTCTATTTATTTATATTCATTTTAAATTTTTTTCGAATAAACCCTTGCAAATTTTTCGTAAGCCGCATGTATATTTCTATAGCTATCCGTATAACTGAAAAAGGAATAATTTGCAGAAACCCTAAATTTATCGGGGGTATATATATATATATATATATATATATATATATATATATATATATATATATATATATATTAAGTATAATATTTAGTTCAAGGTAACAATTGAGTTTATTGCGGCTTGCGTGGATCCTTTTCTACTGTGTTCTACAATGAGATCGATAGGTAATCGTCTTGCATATATCCGATTTCTTATTATTCTGTGTTTAGTTTGTTTAGTTTATTTTGTTTCATATTATTAGTATATTTTGTTCTTCGTAGAACCTGATTGCTGCTAGTTTGTAAGTTTCTCTTATTTTATCTTAATTGTTATGTTTTAGGAAGCGGCGGTCGCACAACTAGATTGCAAATTTTGCCGTTTCATCTCCCTTGGTCTCAAATTTCGAATTCTTTAGGTAACAGTCCACCTGTTAGTGCTAGAAAAGTTAAATTTCTTGCTTGGATGAGATGTAATCAGATCTTTCCCGAGGCCAGAATGCTTTCCTATACGGAGGTTCCTTCTAAGTTTGTTTGGGATAATAAGAAGAAAGAATAGAGACTTCGTATGAGAGGTTTACCGCCTCCGTGTGCTATCGAGGATTGTCCAGTTCTTGATGACGAGTCTTATTATCTTCGGGTTTTGTTGGGTGTCGTAAGGGGACCGTGCTGTTTTGAGGATATCAGGACTGTTAACGGTGTCTTATACCCTACTTTCAAAAGTACATGCTACGCCTACGCGTTTGACCTACCTACAATAATAATGGATTTCGTTGATTTATTTTTATATATTTTTCTTATCATATTTATATTTTCATTAATAAGGACTCGAGAGTTGTAATGGTTTAAATTTTTGGAATAAAGTGGGTTTTTTTTTTAATTTTATAGTTTTGGTGTTCTACGACGGTTATTATTCCAATCATGTTCTATATAAAGTACTTTTTGTCCTGTCTGTTTATTTGTTTAATTAGTTGTTTACAATATTTAATATGCTTTTATAATATTATCTACGATCAGATAATGTCTCCGTAATCTAATTACTTTCGATTATATTATTTAATATTACACTTTAAATAGAAATATACCTGTTTAGAATGTCAAAAAGGAATATTGCATTTAATATAATTACTTATGGGAATGGAAAAAAATAATAATTATTGTATATGTATTATGTGATATATAAAAAGGCAACGAATAAGGTTTATTCTCTAGAGTTTTTTCTTGCAATCGTTGCTGTGTTTTGATATCGAGAATTACCTCATGGCTCATCTTATTTCTTATGCCATACATAGATCATATGATACATATATGTTTGGTATTTCTGAGCTTGATCCTTTGGCTTATGTGTCGAGAATTCGAGCGAAGGTTTTACGAATATTCACGCTAACATCTGCAGCTGGTGGATCCTTAGATTTTATACTGGCTGATGAAAAGGTGTGTGCTTGATTTTTTTTATATTGGTATTCGTTTGGAATTGGATGAATATTTCGGTTTCTATCTTTCTGTCACATAGGGCGATAAAATTCATGCGACGGTTCAAGCTGAATACGTTGAAAAATAATCTTCGTGTTTCGTCGAGGGTGAGTGGATGAGTTTAATAGGTTTTGACCTTTTAGCTGTTAGCGGAGAAATCAGGCCAACTGCACATCCATATATGATACATGTTACGGGTACCACTCGGTGTACGAAATATTTTTCAAGAGGACCCAGTGATTACTTTTCTTTTGTCAATATAGAGAATGTTTTGAATGGATCTCTTGATACAATCTATTGTGTTGGTGAGTGACTTCTATCAAATAATGTACCTTCGTTGAAGCTACATATCATTGACTAATTTTGATTCTTTTGTCTGCGATGTATTAGATTTGATAGGTAAAGTGGTCAATGTTGGTAATTCACCTGACATAATAAATTATTTGGGTTGTTCCCAACGGAGGGTTATACGATTTGAACTTGAGAACGAGAGGTAATGTACAATATTAATTTTTTTAAAAATTATTTTAGTTTAACGGTGATCATATTATATTGTAGGAACTACTGTTTGTCGTGTTGTTTGACCGGTTATTACGCGGAATCTTTCCTTAATAACTTGGAATGTTGTCGAGGAAACATTATCATCTGTGTCATGAGTTTTGCTAGAATATTGGTTCGCCGAGGTATTGTATGCACTGTCAAACTCTATTTAGTATTATTAGGCATGGTTATTATTGTGTTAAGTTCTAATCCAATCAAATAAAATTGTTTTTTTTTAAATTGTGTTTGCTAGGTTCTTTGGTTGCCACAACAGCTTATGATTGCACACAAATTTTGTTGGATTCTCCGTGCTACGAAGTAGATCAATTCAGAGATTTTGTGTCCAATCTTGTGATAACTTGATTGTTTGTTTGACTACTAGATGTATTTTTATTTTGCGAATATATTATGGATTTATATCACCGTGTTTATCATCACATTGTTGTAATTAATATTTGCGAGAATTAGTATTGGGCACTATCCTATGTTATCTTCTAATCGTTTTAATGTGTATATATAATATTTTGGTTTGTTTCATGTCGAAATTACGATGGAACGCATGTGTGGTAATCAAGCAGTGTGTTTGTGAATATCTACGTGTCTATTGCATCATTTAAAAAAAAAAAATATAGATAATCATTGGACAACCAACCAAAACCATATTCGTGTGATAAAGAAAAAGGTATATTCCGCGTGGAAAAACTATGTAACATATAACCAATCATATATTATCAAATAAATATTATGAATAATGGCCCAAAATAAGCTATATATTAATGATGGAATCTTATTAAGTAATTTTGGTAAATTTACATTTTATTTTGGGTATTTTCTGATTAGTTTATATTGCCATTATAATAACTGGAAACTTTATTTAATGGTTAGCGCGAATATTTATTGGGTTATTTAAGATTGGTTCGTATCTTATTTTAAAGTATTGATATATCTCGCCTTTATATATATAAAAAAGTTTAGGTATATCTTGCCATTGGAAAAATAGAAAAGTTCGTTTGTAAATGTTAAATTTGTTTTTTTTTTATTATATGAAACTAATACACCATGGTATATTATGCATTTGTTTGGGATATATATGGATGCGAATTAGCAAGTTTGGTGTTGGGGTGGTGTTGTCAAACAGTTACAATGAAAAGCAAACTTCTTACTAGAGAAAGTATATATTTTGCTTCGTCTTTTGATTATGCAATTCGTATGTTGTCCTTAGTCAAATCTAAAGTCAAATCTATTAAAAATCGCAGGTGTCAATAGAAGGAATGAAGGATATGCTCCTCGCAACGTTGTTGATGATTACCTAACTGGTAGTATGGTCCATCGTCTATACTCACATGAACGAGACTTATCTCAAGAAGGTTGTCGGGTTGCACGACAGAGAACAATGCAAATTATTAGAGCCAAACGAGCTGTAAAACAAGATATTGGTTTGTTTTCTTTTTAATTGTCTTGAATATATGTCTTAATATATTACATGTTTAGTGGTTATTGATAAACTTTTCATAATTGTGATATCGGAGCTAGACCTTTTGACTGATTATATCAACACCAAAGAATTTGTTTGTTTTATCGCAACCGATTCTGACTCCGAAAAAGAGGATGATGAAGATTTGATGTATCAACAAGAACTTGTGGAGAGTCGTTCATGTGATCGAAGAAAGTCAAGATAAAAAAAAGGAAAAAGGTGTCTGAGAATTCCGTAGAAACTACGGACACAGTCGTTGTTAGAACGGACTTGGTTGCCAGTATTAAACCCCGATTAGTAGATGGAGGTTAATATTTATATTTAAATATCGATATTATACTGTTTGGTTTTTTAATTTTTTTTATTTCTACTGATAAATCTTTTAAACCATATATCTTAACCAAGTTACTATGATGATGGTGATCCTATTTATGTGTGCGGATATTGTAAAGCTTATAGGGTATGGAGAAAGGTTGGGTAAACGAGCCGAACGTGTTAAGCCCATATTCTCGCTGTGTTGCATGCATGGTAAAGTCGTCCTGCCACTGCTTAAATCTCCACCAAAATCGTTAGTAGCGATTTTTTACAATGACCGTGGAACAAGAACACATTTTCGTGAGTTTATCCGAGCGTATACCATGATGTTTTCTTTCACGTCACTCGGAGGAAAGATAAACTCTTCAGTCAACGATGGCAAAGGACCTTATTTGTTTCAGTTGTGTGGTGAGAATTATCACAATATAGGTGATATTCTACCAGCTCCCGGTGAAAATCCATCATTTTTGCAACTTTACATATATGATACCGCAAATGAAACTTCTAACAGGATAACTGCTTATGGGTATGATTTTTTTGTATAACTTATTACCCTTTTTCCTATTTTTTTAAATAAATTTACGTTGTCGTTGTAACATGTTATATCAATGTCCATTGTTAATATATGAAAGCGGGACGAACTGATAAGCTTAGGGAGTCAATAGTTCGGAGATTACAAAAAACGATGGATAAGCATAACCGGCATATTAAAGCTTTATGAACTGTGCGAGATAGGTTTGGTCCGGACGGTGATACTAGTGGTCTACGGTTGTTTTTGTCGTATGATTGGAAGTCTGATGGAAGGAATAACAATCTCCCTACCGCTGACGAAGTCGCCGGTTTGATACCGGGTGATTTCAATATCGGGATGGATACACGCGACATTATTATTGAGAGTAAAACTGGAAAGCTGAAAAGGATCAGTGAATTGCATCCAGCTTATTTGCCTTTACAATATCCATTGTTGTTTCCTTACGGTGAAGATGGTTTTAGGATTGGTATTGACATTGGATTTGTAGACACTGGCGGAAGGAAAAGATTGCAGATTTCTATGCGAGAGTTCTTTGCATTCCGCATACAAGAGAGATTGGGAGAATCACCGATTATCCCGATATCCGGGAGATTATACCAGCAGTTTTTAGTGGATTCGTTCACGATGATCGATACTAATAGACTACGTTACGTTTCGCTGAATCAGAATAAAATTCGTTCTGAAAATTTTGATAAAATACATAAAACAGTTGATAAAGGTGATACTGATATCTCCGAAAAGGGTAGAAGAATTTTTATACCTTCTTCTTACACTGGGGGTACAAGGTATATGTTGCAACATTATCTAGATGCGATGACCACGTGCAAGCACTTTGGTTTCTCTGATCTGTTTATAACGTTTACGTGCAATCCAAAATGGCCTGAATTTACTAGGCATCTACAAAGACACAACTTGAAGCAAGAGGACATACCAGATATATGTTGTTGAGTGTTCAAGATGAAACTAGATGATCTCATATATCAATTGACGAAAAAGGATGAGTTGGGGGTCGTAAGTGTTGGTCTGTTATTTTAACCTAAAAATGTATTTTTGTTTGTTGTATTTGAGAAGCATGGTTTAACGTGATTTTTTGTATTTTTATTGTGTGGCAGCTATATACACAATCGAGTTTCAGAAAAGAGGTCTTCCTCATGCGCACATCGTTCTTTTCTTGCGGCCGGATTATAAGCTACCCACTGGTGATGATATTGACAAGATAATTTGTGCTGAGATTCCTGATAAAGTCCTCGACCCATATTTATACGAAATTGTTGGTGATGTGATGATGCACGGACCGTGTGGCCCTCTCCACAGGGAGAATGTGTGTATGGTTGAAGGAAAGTGTTCAAACTATTATCCAAAACAATTCATCCCAATCACCAAAATTGATGATATAGGGTACCCTATATACAGGAGGCGGGATGATAATAGATTTGTTACTAGAAGAGGGTTTAACTGTGGCAATGGTTACGTTGTCCCGTATAATAGAAATCTCACCCTTAGTTATCGCGCTCATATCAACGTGGAGTGGTGTATACAATCACGTTCAGTCAAGTATCTTTTCAAGTACATTCACGAAGGTTCAGATTATGTTCGGGCAACGGTTGCAACTGATAATAAGGAAGACGAAGTTAAAAAACATTTCAGTTGTAGGTATGTATTTCACAAACACCTTTTTGTTTAACGGGGTAGTTTACTGCGATTGACTTATTTATTCACGATCTTTTATACAGGTATATACCGGACTGAAAATCTACGTGGAGGATTCTATCTTTTCCTACTCACTATCGTACAATATCAGTAATGAAACTCCCGTTTCATTTGCCGAATCAACAATTGGTTATATACAATGAAGATGATCATGCTGATGAGGTGATAAATCGTGTTTCCGTTGGTACGTCCAAGTTCATTGCATGGATGGATTGTAATAGGATGTATGCGGATGCTAGGCTTTTAACTTATGCTGAGATTCCTTCGAAATTTGTTTGGGATGGTCCAAACAGAATATGGAAACCAAGGTCTAGAGGGAACGTTATTGGCAGGATCACGTACGTACCCATGTCTATAGGTGATGCATATTATTTGAGGGTTCTCCTCAATATAGTAAAAGGTCCAATGAGTTTTGAGGATATAAAAACAGTTAAAGACCATCTATATTCTTCCTTCAAAGAAGCTTGCTATGCATATGGCTTATTAGATGATGATAAAGAATACATTGACGCTATCAAAGAATCTGGTTTGTGGCTTCTCGCGAGATACATTCGTCGGTTATTTGTGATCATGCTGACTACGAATAGCATAGCGATTCCTTCTAGAGTTTGGGATGCTACATGGGATATTCTATCCGAGGACGTGTTATACAATCAGATGAAGATCACCGGAAACCGAAGTAATACATATATTTTCTTGCCTATCGTATATTAGGATTTCTATTGTTTGTGATACTGATTCTTTTATCTAAATTTGCGTAGGTCTGAGACTATCGGTAGATCAGGTTAAAGATTTTGCTCTTTCTGAGCTAGAGCTACTTTTACGTAGCGGTGGGAGATCTTTGAAAGATTTCTCTCTTATGCCTTTTCCAGAAGATCTCACTATGGATACATGTGGTAATCCTCTTATCCGGGATGAAAAAAGTTATGACCGCGAATTGTTGCGTATTAGGCATGATGAGATGATGGTCACCATAACGGATTAGCAAAGTCGTGTGTACGATGAGATATTACACGCAGTAGATGCTGATGTCGGAGGTTTGTTTTTTGTTTATGGTTCGGGAGGTACTGGGAAAACTTATTTTTGGAGATTATTGGGAGCTGCTCTACGATCGAAAGGTCAGATCGTTCTTAATGTTGCATCGAGTGGAATTACTGCTTTGCTATTGCAAGGAGGTCAGACTGGCCATTCGAGGTTTGCGATCCCTATTGTGGTGAATAAATTTACGACATGCAGTATCAAATCTGAATCAAATCTTGCGGATTTAATTCGCGACACTAAACTCATTATATGGAATGAGGCACTGATGATGAGCAAAGATTGTTTTGAGACGCTGGATAGAACGATGCGTGACATATTAAAACGTAGTGAACCTTTTGGTGGTAAAGATGTAGTCTTTGGAGGAGATTTCAGACAGATCTTTCCGGTTATCCCTAATGGTGGCAAGACAAAGATCTTAATAGCTACTTTAAATTCGTCGCCTCTTTGGTATAGTGTCAAAGTTCTGCGACTTACACAGAACATGCGGCTTATTGCTGGAGATAATAGTCGTGAGATGCTTGAACTCGCAGTTTTTTCCAAATGGATATTGGATATTGGTGATGGAACGATAAATGGGAACGATACCGGGGAATCTGAGATTGACATTCCCGAGGATTTGTTAGTCACGGACTGCGAAGAACCTATCAAAGCAATCGTTGCTGAAATTTATGGGGGTTCTTTTTTCAAAGAAACTGATCCTAAATTCTTTCAAAAGAGGGCGATATTGAGCCCAAGGAACGACGATGTAGAAATATTAAACGACTACATGCTCTCTCAGTTGCCGGGTACGTTTGAAATTATTAGTGTTATGCTTCATCTGATTAATAGTTATCGTTGTTTTGGTTCGATGTTCAAAATGTTAATTACTGTTATTCACGTGTTAGGTGAGTCGAGGATCTATCTAAGTTGTGACAGCATTGATTCATCTGATTGATTACTCGATGTTAAAGATGCATCTGAAGTACCGTCTGGGAGCGTCGAGTCAACCGATAATCCTGGTTATGGTAATATGATCTATACCGAAGAGTTTCTTAATAGTGTAAAGGTAGCTGGATTACCTAATCACAATTTGCATTTGAAGATTGGTACCCTCATCATGTTGTTAAGGAATATCGATCCCAATAATGGTCTTTGTAATGGGACAAGGCTACTTATTACTCAGATGGCTAATTATGTTATCGAAGCTAAGGTAATAACTGGTAATAAAGTTGGCCAGAAAGTTCTTATTCCTAAGATATTTCTCTCTCCCGCAGAGATGAAGTTCCCTTTCAGGATGAGACGAAACAGTTTCCAATCACTTTAGCTTTTGCTATGACGATTAACAAGAGCCAGGGACAGACACTTGCAAAGGTTGGTTTGTATCTACCAAAACCAGTTTTTACTCATGGCCAGCTGTATGTTGCTGTTTCAAGGGTTACATCCATAGCGGGGTTGAAGATTTTGATCACGGACAAAGATGATAAGCCACAAAGAAAAACACTAAATGTAGTGTACAAAGAGGTTTACGAAAATATATAGAATTTTCTGTGTTTTACACCATAACATTTTGTTTGTTTTTGTCTTTCGTATATCATTGCAACACATTGGTTTTGTTTTTATTTTTTTAATGTTATTGGTTTGAATTCGAGGATTTTGATTATATACAAAATTGGGGACAAGAGAAATTATATTTTGAGGGTTTTGATTATTCCTTCGGTCGACATTGTAATCGTTACAATTTTGTCTGTTAGTAAGATTTAAAAATTTCCTGATTCATTAGGGATTTCGTCTCTCTGGTATCTTTCAGCGTATGAAAAAACATACTAAATTGTTATTTGTGGTAAGTTATTTTGAGATGTGACAAAAAAGGGTATGATGTTTATGGATAAATACCTTTTCGTGAATATTTTGTTATGGGAAATATATGGATAATTTCTACATTTTAGATTTGTGAATATCCCAAATACAACTATATATTTTAATAAATAAAATGTGTTTGAATTGAAAAGGAAAATGTGTTTGATTTGAAAATTAATTATAAAATCTATATAATACCACACGACTGGGAAGTTATCTCTTGATAAGGTTGTCCATTGATTATAGATGGCTTTGGGATATTCTGGTGTAATGAATCTCGATAAGCTAGATTTTACATATGTTCATGATTTGAAGCCTCCAAGTTCTTTCTCACGTATTCGAGTTAAAGTACTTCAAATTATTGAGCGATGCGCTTGCACTGGATGCGATGGACCTTTGGAATTAATTTTGGTTGATACAATGGTTGTTTATATATTTCTTGCTTTTCTCTTTTATCTATATATATTGTTATTTATCGATAAACTGTTATTTTCCTATTCTGTAGGGGGATAGAATACAAGCATCAATATCAGCTGACTATGTGCATCACTTTTCATCTAAAATATCTGAGGGACACTCTATTTTGCTTTATCGATTTGGTCTTGTGGCAGAGAGTGGTGATTTGAGATTGACTTTGCATGATTATCGACTCTTATGGAATACCCAAACCTTTTTTTGTCAAAGTTGCTAACATTGAAGATAATTATTTTGATTTTTCTGGATTTGAAGATAAACACTCTGTACTCCGAGATATTCGCTTTTGTGTAGGTGGGTTCATCTCTCATTTGTTTATATTTAGGAAATATGTTGTAACATTCTAACCTTAGCTTTTTAATAATATCTAATGTGTTTATGTTAGATTTAATTGGGCATGTTGCGCAGATTTGGACTTTTACTTCTCTAAATCGTTCGTTTGATCATCAGAACTATTGGGAGAATATCTATGTGGAGCTTAGGAACGCGCAGTATGTTCCTTGCTTTAATTGTTATTTATTGACGCTGTTATTTTCGTGTTGGTCTGATTTTTTTTTTTCTAGCGACGTAAGTTTACAACTCAATATTCGTGTTATTAGATTTGCTAGGATCGCACATTTTGGGAGTTATTGGGCAGTTATGACAGCCTACGATTTTACACGGATATTATTGAATCCTTCAATTCCTGAAGTTCATCATATGCGTGACTCAATTCTTCATTCCGGGAATTTTATTCCATGATGCGTGTTTTATTGCATATATTTTGTGGCTTACGCAGCCCATGTTTCGATTCATGTAACAGAACTGCATCCTGTAACAGAACAAAATCATTCAAAATGTTTGAATTATATATTGAATAAGACAATAAGTTATATAAAAAATGTGTTTACGAACAATCTCTTATATTTTGATACTTCTTCTATTTCAGGGTCGAATAAAAACTGAGAACAGCCTCCTCCATCTGTTACGATCACTTCACCTATCAATTGGTAGCTAAAGTTTTAATTTATCTAAAAAACAATATACTCGAATCAAACCATGGTTATTATAATTCTTACCTTCTGATAGATACTTCGCACGCCAGAACCTCAAAACCAGTACGGTTTTATAGTTGCCATGTAATGTCCATTTTTCTGAGAATCCGGTTGCAGCTTTACCGTATGCAACACATTTGACTATAGTATAGCTAAGAATAATACAAACATTCATAAGATAATTCGTAGATAAAATAAGAACATATATACAAATTAAAATGTAATGATCTGATTAGAATATAGTCTGACTTACTCCATGTCTCTTATCCAAAATTCTATTTTGCGTGCAGCTGACCCGAATATATCTTCGTATGGATCGTCTATAAACGTTATGAGCCTACCAACATCACAAACTTCTCCAATGACATCTACGTAGGCAACGAAACAACAATGAAACAAAAGGATAAATTACAATTAAAAGATAATATAATTATACAACAATAACAACTAAATTTACCTATAGGAGAGTTATCATCGATTTCTGCGTTTATAATTTTTGCGAGTGGACAAAAAACAATCATATGATCATTACTTAGTACATCATATACTGATATAGTTGTATCATGATTAAAATTTATTTTCCAACTGCTAACTGTATTCCTGTTCGAACCAAAATCAGGAACAACATCAACATTATGTATTGTATTCCATTGCCCTTCGTTAAGAATCGAATAAAAACGATCAATCAAGACTGTATCCACAGTTGCTTGGATTTTGAAACCCTTAAATTAAAGAATAAAAAAAAATATAATTAGTAGATAATAACCAGCATACGTATGAAAATATGATATACTGGCTTTACTTACATGTTCTTCGGCCAATATTAGTTCCAATCGTTTTGCGTCAATCGAAAACATCGTTAGCCATTTTCGTAGAATTTTTACTCTCATAATCCAATCATTTCTCGAATAATTTAAATTCGATATTAGTGTAAATTGCGACATGATTTTGGCTACGAATACGAATCGAATATAAAACGATTGGTATATTTCGGAATGTTTAACACGGATCTATTATCCTATGTTGGAGAACCGAAAATGGTTTATCGGGCAATGCGAAGAGTCATGTTACTCAAATATGTATCTATAAATATCGAGTCGTTATTTAAAAAAAAAACATATTTAAATTCGATAACCTGATGTAATGTTGTTGTTATATTTCTATGTTTGATTTAGTTTAAAACAATATTTTGTTCCCTGATTACTGTCTTATTAGTTTCGTAAAAATTAATTATTTATATTAGAGACTTAGAAAATGTAGTATTTGTATTCTTTGTAAGGCAGACCACTTCTTTTGTGTAGAAGCATATCTATAAACGTATGTGGGATTTTCTCATCGCTTAGGATATTTTACACATTGATGTTCATTAACATGTTTTGGCTCAATTAGCGACGTTCATATTTTTGGGCTTTATATATCATATTTTATTATATAATCAAATATTAATCAATATTATATTTAGGTTGAATAGATTATATTTTTATTGTTTAGTCATTTCAAACTGTTATAAGTTACTTTTGTCGTCGTAAATATCATTTCTTTTTTAAAAATTAGCTGAAAAGCTGTATTTTTTAATTTATTGATGCATTGAGCATCTGGACTGGACATGCTTTTCGTATTCGGGTAGTTATTGTAGATACCAGTGTCTCTTTGTTATAAATTTGGTGGTATTATAGAGGAAATAGTTTCTTTTTATATAAACGAAAATCATCTTGAGTTCGAGATTTTTATGGTTTTACCCTTTTTTGTTCAAAAACATCTACAAGTTTTGATGGCTGCGTACGACATGATATGGATTTGAACGAAAGGAGAACTAATTGGAGTGGTAGAGTGAAAGTGCTAAAGAAATGGGAGGAAAACAATATAGTAAATCCCGATTCTTTGCAGTTTTTGCTCATGGACAAAAAGGTTCGTTTATTGATCTTACGTTTATTGATAGATTTTTATTTAATAAAGGACTTGGATATACAACTACCCTGCTTTTAATCTTCAGGGTGATACGATACAGGCATCGGTCAATCACCCAGATTTAATGAAAACATTTGGCAGAAGGATTGAATAAGGTGAATGCAAAATTATTAGAGATTTCGTTGTCTGTGAGGATCCGTTAGAAGAACCCAACTCATTACTTGGTTGGACTATCAAGTTATGTGAAAAAACTCACATATGTTATACTGATCCAAGACCGGTTGATAGTAAGACAGTGTTGTCGACTTTTACAGAAGTTCTTAGTGGGAAAACGGATCATGGTCTTCCTATTGGTACTCATATATATATATATATATATATATATATATATATATTATAATATATTTATTTAACTATTTATATGAGAATGTCCTGTATAATGATATGAATTATGTTTGGGATTTATCTTTATCAGACTTAATGGGTATGGTGATTGCTGTTGAGGAGCTTCAAACGGTGAATGATGATTCCTACAGTCAAACAAGAGAAAAAAAGACAATCTCTATCAATTTGTAATGAAAAACCAGAGGTTGGTATTCCATATAGTTAATTTGTGTGTGTTAGAGGTTGAAACATACAAATTGGTAACGTTTAATTACGGTTTTGTATTATGTTATAAGGGGTCTAGAGCTTAGATGTTCTGCATTTGGCAAACTTGCCCTTGATTTCAATGACGAATTCTGGAAAGCTAATCAAGTACTTGTCCTTTGTCTTTTAATGGATTGGCGTGTTGTAAACGAAGAAAGTAACATATTCATTTTGATTGGAGTAATTTACATCTACCAACATTTATTTTTAGTTCGATATATTATTTGAATACTTTGTAGCATGTATCTGTGTTAAGAGCAAGGGAGGAATTTCCAGATTTAAGTTTCATCCTCAGATTCCCCAAGCTCGGAACTTTATGCAAAGGTGATATATATACATCTTATAAATAAACACATGTTTATGTGTATATAAAATTGAACATTATTTGGGGTTTTTAGGTTTGTGAAAAACGAGAACAATAATTCCATAATCAATGATGGGAATCGGATGGTCGATGAGGCGAGTTCCTCGCATAAGAAGAACGATCAGTAATGGAATTTTTAATATTCAATATTGCCTTAATGTTATCGGATATCGATCTATTATATGTCTCATATTTTATTTATGCTAACATTAAGTTGTTATGACTTTTAAGACTATCATCGAACTATCCTAAATTTTTATGTTTGTATTAACTTATTGTGTTTTGAATTGGTTATCCTTTTTTTCTTACTCGGTTATTTTCGATGGCTAGGTATCTTGATTGATAAATATTTCTTTGTATGTTTTTTATTTTGGCGTAACCGTGATTCTGTTTTTGTATTTGATAAGGCAACACTTCCTACTGACATGTTTCACTGATACCTATGTAGTTAAGATTTGATATAAACCAACATACCTCTTTTCATTTATTATTATTTCGATAACCACCAGAAATTGCATTTATATATCTACAAATAAAAAATAATTAATGATTGTTATTTTTTAAATAAAATAACATTTGATAAAACGATATATTTTGAATTAAATTTCAGATAAAATATTTCATAACTTTATCCATTGTCGACACAATTTAAATAATATATTAAAATAAATATGATGTATATTGCTTTGGATTTGGTACATTGGTTTCTTGACTTGCGTATAATTTTGGCAAACCCAGCCTAATAGGATTTTATTCCCTCTATCCGCATGATACGAATAAATCGAAGAATATTGCCTGATTTGTTTGGGAAGAGGTTTACTGTTAGTTCGTGGGTTTGGTTTTAAATGTGACAATAAGTAACATTTAATGATAAATATTAATTGTGACTTCTCGCAGTTGTTCGATGTAATTAAAACTGCCAAGAATAATATTTATGTGTATATATTTTATATGATCTTATTGTTTTAGGTCTTCTCTTTGTTGTTCTTCTTTGGACGCAAAAACGATTCGGTTTCTATAATGCCAGAGGTCGTTGAAGTTTTGTGTTTGGACACTTATAAAATCAATTGGCAGATTTGCGTTCAAGTGGTAAGGCTTTGGAAGGATGTAACGTTCTTCGGTGACACAACTGAGATGGTTCTCTCCGATGAAAACGTACGTGTTCGGTCGGATTTATATTTATTTAAGTATTTTTGTAATCTTTTCTATCGTGAAATTATTGATCAATTTTCTTTCTGATTGTTTTTTTTTGTTTTAGTGCAACCGTATCTCAGCAACCATTATGCCGAACGAATTTCCTAAACATGCATGTTCTCTGAAACAAGGATCGTGGTTTAAAATTTCTGGGTTTGTTGTTAAGGAGGCCTCTGGATCGATTCTCACAACAATCAATAAGCATCGTCTCGAGTTCATCACAGTCACACCCATCCGGCAAAAGACATACAGTTTGTTTCTCCATTGCTTTCGGTTTTATGATATCCTGACCCGAGCATTGGAGTTCGAATATCTGATTGGTAAACCTACCTTCTTTTTTTAGGTGATATTTTACTTTTTTGGTTTTTCTTTTTATATGATTCGTTATGGATAATATTAACATTAGTATTTTACCCGACTTATTTTAGATGTTATGGGAACTGTGTTGAAGATGGGTGAACTCTATGATGCTAGAAACGATGCCTACGAAGAGGATATGTCCTATGTGAGATTCGAACTTACGGATGCAGTGTAGGTTTCATCTTTTCTATATCTCTATATTTTTTTTTATCACTTAGGGACTTTTGTGGATTTGATTTGTTGGTCTTAGAATTTTGTCGATTTGATTTGTTGGTCTTATTATCGGCGTGTGATAGGAGGGAATGTGCCTTGCCATGTATTGCCCGTGGTGCCTTGGCCTAGACTTTCTATGAAGTCTATCAACGAAACACAATTGAATCTATCGTTTGTGTGTTGAGGTTTTGGAAGATGTCCAATGGCCAAGGTAGAGTTTTAGTTCCGAATGTATGTCATGTTATATGTTTATACTCTAATTTCGTTATTTTTTTTATTAGGTGTTGACAAGGACTCGGTTGTCTTGCGCTCTCATCCTCGATGCTCTAATTTTCTCTTTAATCCTATCGATAAAGAAGTTGATGAGTTTAGGGCTATATAAGTATTGTTTTTTTTTAAATAACAAATTTTAATTTGTCTATTTGTTTAGATTTACATTGTTAATGTATTGAATATCTGTGTATATAGGCGACACCGTCTTCGACACCACCGATCAACGACCAGCGGCAATCCATCCTCCTTATGATTATCTCTGTTCTCTCAATGCATGTTGTAATTCGTACCAAACTACATTAAATTATGTTTAATTATCGTTTTTTTGTCGACTTTATGTTTAATTATATATGTTTTTATTGAACATGAATATTGGTTCCTCTTATTATGTCTCCATCCAGTCCTTATATATTATGTGCATTGTGTTTCATAATTATTCTGTTAAATTAGTTTAGCTATACTAAAAAATAAATTGTAACATTTTATCTATGATTTTTAGATTATAGAAAAATTAAAATTTAGAATGATCGAACAAGACTATTTTCCGTTTATTTATTTAAAACAAAATATAAACGAATCAGAAGTAGTTGTTGATTGTGTCATAGAAGAGTAATAAATATTTACATTTATGTAAAAAAAGTTACTGTTTACACTCTTAAATTTGACAGACAGATATCTACCATTTCTTTTTCCAATGTGACATTGGAACTTTCATATAATTGACTTTAGTAATATATCTTGTGACATTGGAACTTTCATATAATTGACTTTAGTAATATATCTTTCTTACAAAACTTATATATAAGATTTTATATTCAAGTCTACGACTAAAATTCATTCTTACAAAAAAAATAAGTTTAGAATTGGTTCTTGCGATCAAAACAGTTATGAATATGATTAACAGGCTTCAGATAGATAATTTGGAAGATCTCCATCATATTGGAGAGGTTTGGGCAATCGATGTCAAGATCTTGCGTTTATGGAACAAACAAACTGCTGATGGGCCAAGTATCAAGATGGTTTTAATGGATGAGAAGGTACTATTAGTTTTATTGATGTTTTGGTATTTTTTATTTTGTGTTAATCTTGATACAAACATTCGATTGTATATCGTTTTCTATTTGATTATGTATTTACGATATCAGTTAGTGTCACATATTTATTAGTTTTTGTGAATATTCATGATTCATTTTACATTTTTGTTTGAGTGTAAATGGATCTTCTGTAATGTGTTGAATATTTATCACCATATTTTCACAGGGTTTAAAGATATTTGCTACGATTATGCCATTGCATGTTCCTATTTATGAAGATAGTCTTAAGCAAGATGAGTGAAAATTGTTATTTGGCTTCAAAGTACTCCCTTATGTTGAAAACCCACGACTCGCTCGGAACAAGTATAAAATTCAGTGTAAAAATTCAACCATCGTAAGGAATATTGATGCAAAAACAGAATGCTTATTTCTCGACGCACCAACATTCAAAGATGTTTTTGATTATAACATTGATCCTTATGTCGTAACAGGTTAGATGATTTATGTTTCAAAATAATTATGAATTTGCTAATATCCGGAATGATTACTTTTTTTAGTTTGAAACGTTATTAATGCTTCTCTTAGATTTAATGGGGGCTATTTCTGGCGTTGGAGATTTAAAAATTGAAATAGCTGGAGATGGAATCGAAAGGAAGTATACGATACATTTTCATCTGATGGATGCTGAGTAAGTATATAATTCAAGCTATTTGGTTTTATGTTACGTCGTAGATGATTTATTGTATATATGTAATCATCAAACTCACTTTGTGAATTTGTGAATGAAGAGATAATATGGTATTATGTCGTGCAAATGGAGATATTGCCAAATATTTTTACGATCAATGGAGTGTAATTCGAACATATGGTATAGCATGCGTGTTAAGGTTTTAGTCGTTTGAAGAAGATGAAGGTATATTTTGCATATTATATGTGTTTTACTGTTTGCATATTAAACTTTTAACATCGGTTATATTTTACTAATGTATAATATTGATTTTATCGTTACATTTATATGTCAGCGGAAATGGAAGATTTTTGGTTAGATCACTACTTGGCTGTTCTCAATTTATGTTGGATCCTCCGATTAAAGAATCTCTTGATTTCCAAAAGAAGTAAGTCCTTTTTTTTTTACATTTTTGTTTAGTTCTCCCTCTATTAAATTGAAATGGAAGTTTTGAGTTTTTTGTTAGTTTCACAAAATGGAAGTCCTTTTTAACATCAATTCTGTTTCTTTTACAGATTTTTGTTGAAGACAGATCGTGGATAGGTGATTAATTAATTATTATAAAAAGTTTTATTTTTCAATTAATCATCGTTTATATTACCAAATGTTTTTCTTTTTTTTTTGAATTATTCTTATTTAATTTGTGTTTGTTTATATGAACTATTTGTAATTATATTTTTCGACTGAACATTTAGAAAGTTTCCTCGAACCCTCACCTTGGATTCACGAGCTTGGACTGAAGTAAGAGATGCACGATGACTTGATGACGATGAATATGTGATTGCACAACGAGGAGAAGAGGGGGGAGACGTACGGCGAGGACGGCGGTCAACTACGGTGGCTCGGATCAGCGAATGGACGGTGGTGAAGCAGCGGCGGTGTTGAGCCGAGGCTGGCGGAGCAGATCAGAGCAACGATCGTCGACGGAAGGCTCAACGGAAGGAGTTGCAGAGTTTGCTTGCGCTGCAAGAAGCAATTACGGTGCCTCGGATCAAGATGTTTTGCATTGTGATTAGAAGTGTTTGAAGTTCTGCTTCTAAAGGGGAAGAGCATCTACGACCAGTACTTTTTCCTGCTTCCAAATAAACTCCTCGATCATCTCTGATTATCCACGCTATTTCCGAAGGATTTCCATTTTATATAAAATTTGCAATCATAGTTGCATTTTACATAGCCTTTTCCTGGACGTTTCCATTGTGATTAATGTCTCACTTGCCCAACTGATTCCTTACATCTCTGGTTTTCCAGACAAGTCGCAACCCATTCTTGTGCATCTTGTTCTCCTAGCCTCACATCCTTTCTCCAATTACTCTGTAATTTTTGATAAACAAGAAGATTCATGCTTTTCCATATCCTCCGTAGAATCTACAAAGGTAGTTGTCTCATATGATTAGATAGACTCCTGTTGTTGTGACACTCCACAATTGCTCTGAATTTCTCATCAAAAGTAGAATTTAGATCCAGAATAATATCATTCAAGAATTTAGAACCACGCCAAATTGATTGTTGATATGCTTGATTTTTACCGTTTTCTAACACATATTTTGGTGTTTCTTTTGAGTATTTTATTGAGTCAAAATTCGTTTTTAAAGTATTTTAGTTCTTTATTTAGTTATCTCAGGTAAAAAGGCGTTCATTGAATAAATTGGAGTTACGTGGGCAAAAACGCATGGAACAGTGCATAAAAGAGCAAAATCGATCGATGCAACACCATCAGAAGAACCAGGATCAATCGATGCAAGGAGTGCATTGATCGATGAAGCATGTCCAGAGAGTCCATAATCGATCGATGCAATATGTGCATCGATCGATGCAAGTCGGCGAGAAGAAAAAGAAATTTCTGATTTTCCTGTTTTGCCCTGTAAACTGCCTATTTTGACCTAATCCGCCCAGAACCCTATATATACATTATTTTTAGCCACTTTTAGGCTATCTCTTTTTTTTTACCGCTTTCTATTCTATTCAGATTTTTGGCCATTGATATTGTAAGCTTTGAAGAAGAATCTCGGCATCTATTGAGAAGAATTCTAAACCCTTTCCTCTCTTTGATTTATATTATGAGTTCTTTATCTTTATGCTTGTTCTCTGCTGCCATGTCTGAGTAGTTTCATAGTTAGGTTTAGGGTTTCAACGGGATCCATGAATCATTGAATTAGACACATATAGGGAATTATCTTTTGTGGTTTTCGCTTATTGTTGTGTTTATTGCTTAGGCTAGGTTGACCGCTTTGCCTCTGATCAAGGGTTTAATCTATACCACAAAAGTGTCGTAGGTTTCTAGAAAGAACATAAGCGAGCTAATTGTCCTTAGCTAACGGAAGTTGATGTTAAGGCGATTCGTGAACATATTGAACCTATTTGTTACTGCTGGTCTAGAACTCTAGGTTCAACGGAAGTTAGGATTTTAGGTTGCTAGATTTTGTAATTAATGCCACGGAAGTGGATTAGTTGTATATTTATGTTTGATTTTGAAACTTGTGTTTAATCGTTCCCTGAATAGTTGTCTGATTCATGATCTCTGGATTCTTGCGAAGAAACCCTCGACCTAACGTTTTTCTCTTATTGAATTTACACCACTTTTAGTTATTTTCATTACTTTGCAAATCAAACCTTATTATCGTTTTAGCTTAATTTCATCTTGTGAGAATCATAGTGTAACCTTGGTCTCTGTGGATTCGATCTTAAACTACTGCATTGATATACCGTTACGATTGCGGTAGTGTGAACTTTAGTTACGATTGCGATTGCGCCATTGCCGGGGACCAATAGCGTTACCTTCAATTCTGAATTTGAAATTTAGTCTAAGATTTACTAACATATGCTACCTTGATCACTTGTGCATTTGAGGTGACTGACATAAAAGCTGAATAGAGTTACCAGAAGCAGGGGCTCTGAAAACCTTCGCGAGCTCAGCAACGAAGACCTAGCAAGGTTAGAACGAACGAACCAGAGAGCAAGATCAATTCCTGTAATCATGGACGATCAGAACAACGACCAACAAAACGCTGTAGCTGCCGAACTCAAGAGACTACGACAACAAGTGCAGCAGTTGCAACAACAGCAACAACAGCAACTACCTGACATTGGAGACTTGGACACGCCTCATGCGTTCTACCAGAACAGAGCTGCTATCCGTTCACCGGCTATCACGATACAAGATTATGAGATCAAACCTCAGATGATTGCATTGGTGAAGCAACACATGTTCCATGGTTTACCTGCAGAGCATCCAATGGACCACATCAAAAATTTTGAAGAAATCTGCAGCACTACAACGTCGAATGGGGTACCAGCCGATTACCTCAAGTGCAAGCTCTTCAATTTCTCTTTGGCGGACAAGGCGCTAAGATGGCTCAAGTCACTTCTACATGGGTCGTTGACTACATGGGAAGAATGCAGAGCTACTTTCTTGGACCACTTCTACACCAAGTCTAAGACAGCTTCACTGCGAAATAAAATCACCACCTTCCAGCAGCACGCGGGAGAGTCTTTTTGCGAAGCTTGGGAGAGGTTGAGAGAGTACCGCAGGGAGTGCCCTCATCATGGGTACTCAGATGAGAAGATTCTAAGCATCTTCTACGATGGAGTTGATTGGGACTATAAGAACGCCCTTAATGCTGCAAGCAATGGAGATTTCATGACTAAGACTAAGGAAAGAGCATACCAGCTGATAGAGAACTTGGCTTCAAGTTCTGGAAATCGATGTACTGAGTACGATAGGTCTCAACGTGTCAACGGTGTGGATTCGCGGAAGATTGATGAGCTGACTGCCAAAGTGAACTTGCTACTGAAGGGAAATAAGAGAGGTGTGCAGTCTTGCGAGGAGGCAGGAGATGAAATTTGCTGACGGGGATTAGCTGAAGACGAAACTAATGAGCAACATGAGGTGAACTATGTTAGTGGATACATGCAGAACAAAGGTTTCAACAAGAATTATACGAACCATCCAAATATGATACGATTCTTCCTAATTTTGGCACTTCGAGGGCGGTAGTTCGATAATCTTAGATTCCAATTGGTTCGTGGAGAAGGATGATAAGGCGTGAGACAAGTCTCGAAGATCCTTATGCCCCTAACTCGACTTAGAACGTCCCAAATGAAACAAGGCGGTGGAACTTCGGAAGGTAGAATCCGCGGAGTAAGATGACAAGGCGTGAGATCAAGATCCCGAAAATCCTTATGCCCTAGACTCGACTTAAAACGTTTCTACAAACCTAAGTAGTCGAATGGTATCGTCAAGAGGGATGAAAACTCTTGATAAACCGAAATGATTAAATGGCTAACCACCAAGTAATCGAAAAGTTCTAAAAGAACAAAAGAGAAAACACTCTCACTTTTAAAAAACTATTTGATTGATAAAAGTTGGATGAATGATCAAATGATCTTACATGAGTTTATATAGAGAATAAAGTGGGGGAAAACAAGGAAAAAATGAGGAAAACAATGCCTAGGAAAAAGGCAAAGACTAGTTAAAGACTTAGAATAAACTCTTTAACTACTTTGACTTGTTGGCTCATTAAAGTCTTGTTTGAATGACCCTTGGAGTCCCTTTGGACGAAATTGATCTTTGCTCATGGAAGAAGTTGGGCCAAATGAAGATGTAAGCCCATTGCCTCATTAAAACCCCTCTTGGAAAACCCATTGGGACAAAACCAAGAGTATGAAAAATAGTACAACAAACTCACACCTTGGACAAAACCTCAAAGTCCATCTTGAGCCTTGATCATGTTGAAAACATGATGTGGGTGTTGACCTTTCTCCTCGGACCTAATGTCTTCGAGTAAGCCGCGAACCGCTCCATTAAGCTTCCGAGACATTTCCCTCGTCATTGGTCCTTCAGGTACAAGTGATGTGTCTTCGTGACCATCCTTGTCCGTAGCCATTATCATATCATCCCCCTCCTCTTGAAAAGGATTTGTCCTCAAATCAGACTCATCTACAACAAAGGGGATCAAGTCAAAAATATTGAACCTTGGACTAACTTGGTACTTACCTTGCAAGTCGATCTTGTATGCATTGTCATTGATCTGCTCCAAGATCTGGAATGGTCCGTCGGTTCTGGGCAAGAGTTTGGACTTTCTTTCATCGGGAAAACGTTCCTTCCTTACGTGTATCCAAACGAGATCGCCCAGCTCAAATGTTTTCTTGCGACGTCCCTTGTTAGCATTCTTGCGGTATTGCTCGGTTTTCTTTTCAATGTTCTGCCTTGCCTTCTCATGCATCTGCTTAACAATCTCGGCTTTCTTTTTTCATCAAGGCTTATACGCTCACTCAAAGGTAAATGAATTATATCCAAAAGTATCAAAGGATTAAAACCATAAACCAATTGAAAAGGAGAATACTTAGTCGCGGAATGAACATCATGATTATAAGCAAATTCTACATGAGGCAAATAATCTTCCCAAGACTTAATGTTCTTCCTAATGATTGCACGCAAGAGAGTAGACAAATTCCTATTAACTACCTCAGTTTTCCCATCTGTTTGCGGATGACAAGTAGTCGAGAACAAAAGTCTAGTTCCTAACTTAGACCACAAGATCTTCCAAAAGTAGCTCAAAAACTTAGTGTCCCGTACAACTCCTTGTCGTAAGTCGGATTGTTCAAGATTGCGCCTCCAAGTTTCTCACTAAAGTATGCGATTGGCCTCTTCTCTTGCATGAGTACAACTCGAATACCTACACCAGAAGCATCGCATTCAATCTCAAAAGTTTTCATAAAATTGGGTAAAGAGAGAAGGGGGGTATTGGTGAGTTTCTGTTTCAAGAGTTGGACCGCGTCTTCTTATGCTTGCTCCCATTTGAACCCAACGTCCTTCTTAATTACTTCGGTAAGTGGGCAGCAATGGTGCTAAAGTCTCGCACAAAACGCCTATAGAAACCGGAAAGTCCGTGAAAGCTCCGAACTTCTCCAACCGTCTTTGGACTTGGCCACTCACGAATTGCTTTCACCTTTTCGTCGTCCACCTTAATGCCCTGCATACTCACAACAAAACATAGAAAAACAAGATTATCCGCGTAAAAAGTGCATTTCTTGAAATTTTCAAAGAGATTTTAATTTCTTGCCTAAGAACATCTAAGATTGATTTCATGTGTCCTACATGATCATCTAAGTTCTTGCTATAAACTAAGATATCATCGAAGTACACAACAACAAAGATGCCTATGAAAGCTCTAAGAACATGGTTCATTAATATCATGAAAATGCTAGGTGTGTTTGTCAACCCAAAAGGCATCACGAGCCACTCGTATAAACCGTTCTTAGTCTTAAAAGTGGTTTTCCACTCATCACCCTCTTTCATCATAATTTGGTGATAGCCACTCTGTAAGTCTATCTTGGAAAACACACAAGACCCAAGCAACTCATCTAGCATATCATCTAAGCGAGAAATAGGATGGCGATACTTTACCGTGATGTTGTTAATTGCCCGGCAATCAACACACATGCGCCAACTTCCGTCTTTCTTCGGCACGAGTAAGACTGGTACTGAATACGGACTCATGCTTTCTCGGATATGCCCTTTCTCCATGAGTTCGCCAACGTGCCTTTGCAACTCCATCGTCTCCACATGATTTTTGCGGTAGGATGGCCGGTTTGGAAGTGATGCTCCGGGGAAAAATTCGATTTGGTGTTCAATCCCACATATTGGGGGTAAACCACTCGGGTTATCATCGGGAAAGACATCCTTGAAATCCTGCAAAAGAGAAACAACAATGCTCGGAAGTTCTGGCTCGGGGTAAGTACAACTCGTGAGAGTCTCTCAGAACATAAGCCAAATGAAAGCTTGTTTTGAAAACAAGGCACTCTTGACCTCACTAGATCTCACAACAAAATTAGAGTTTTTCCTCCCGGGTTTACTCTCACATGCCTTTGGCTTGGTTTTACTCGAAGAATCACTCTCTTTTTGGTGAAAAGTGTTTAGGGGGTCACTCACAGTGTTTACCTCTTTGTTTTGCTCGAGTCAGAGTTGGTCTTTGTATACCTCGTGAGGTGTCATTGGGACCAACGTGAACTTCTTCCCTTTGTATTCAAATGAATGCTTGCTGGTGAAGCCATCGTGGGTAACTCGGCGATCGTACTGCCATGGCCGTCCCAAAAGGATATGTCCCACCTCCATTGGTAACACATTGCACAAAATCTCATCGGCGTAGTTCCCAATCGTCAAAGGAACCATCCCTTTATTGGGTACCTTCATGTGTCGATGGTTGCTCAACCATTAGAGATTGTACGGTCGGGGATGCTTTTGTTTTTCCAGGTTGAGTTTTTCCACCATAGTCGTGCTCGCCACATTCGTACAACTTCCTCCGTCGATGATAAGACTACAAACCTAGTCTTTCACGACACATATTGTATGAAACAAGTTCTCTCGCTGTGCTTCTTCTTGAACCTTATCTTGGACGATCAAAGATATCCTTGTAACTTGTAAGGCTCCATCAACATCATACTCGTTGAACTCCTCGATAGATGGCGCGGCATCAGACACTTCCCCTTCTTCCTCGACCTCGATCTCGCCATTATCTTTGAGTATCATGGCTTTTTCATTTGGACATTTGTGGGAATAGTGCCCCTTCCCATGGCACCTATAACACTCAATATCACAGTTTCTTAGCAGACGGCGCCAAAATTGATATGCTCAATTTAATACCCTAAAGTACTAAAGCAGTTGTAATAGTATAGCTAGGGGTCGAACCACAGAAGACTCACAGAAACGCACAATAGATTCTATAGTGTCGAATTACGCTAAGCCAAACAGTTGTAATTAAAAGCAGTGCAGAAATTAAAGGAGTTGTAAATCAATTGAGAAATATAGGCTCATGGTTTTTCTCAGGAAATCAATGAATGCAGATAAACTAACTAACATGATTCAGATTTAGCGCAGTTCTTGAACTCAAATCACTAAAATATAGCTAACCAACTCTCGTTGCGAAAACTATCTAAATCTAAATCCCAAGAATTCCAAATCTCTTTGCGAATCCTAAATTCTAAATCAGCTTTAATATCAGGTTTGATATGTTCACAAATCAATTAAACCAAATCTCTTTGCGAATAATCAATTTGCTCACCTAGGTTCTATCAGGTAATTAATCGCACTCTCGTGCCTAATTAATTATCCTAAGATCTAAGTTCCAGATTCGTCAACCTAGAATTAGCTATGAACACAACCTAAGGTGAAGAACTAATTCAGATGGTGAATCCTAAACAGATAATTAACCTAGCATTCAAAGAAATCCTTTATGAGAAAACCCTAAACCTAAAGTGGATCTACTCAGACATGGCAATTGAATCAAAAGACATGTTTGAATAAATCATCAATAGAATAGGAAGAAGGGTTTAGAGATCTGATCTCGGACGAAGGGAGATTCAGACTTGTCTCTCTAAAACCAAAGTAAAATCAAACACAGAAAATAAAAGCATAAAAAGGCATAGCCTAAACAGGTGGCTGAAAACTCCTATTTATAACCTAAAACACGATCTGGGGTCTTCTTGTAATTATTAAAGTCTTCTGGGTGCTTTTGCAATTCTCCAAGACTTCATAATTAGTCGCGGCCCATGAAATCTCGATGAGTGTCGATCGATACCAGGGGGTATCGATCGATGCTCGGTGCTCAGATCGGGCTCTTAGTCATCAGACTTCAGTCTCGCTCCAGAATGCTCCAGAAAAGCTCCAATAATTCCAATTAAGCTCCAGACGTGCTATAACCTGTGAAAGACTCTAAAAGACTCCAAAACACAAGAAAAGACTCTATAAAAGGACTTATATCATGGCCTAAATAGGGTAAAAACCATGATATATCAATGGCGCGGCATCAGACACTTCCCCTTCTTCCTCGACCTCGATCTCGCCATTATCTTTGAGTATCATGGCTTTTTCATTTGGACATTTGTGGGAATAGTGCCCCTTCCCATGGCACCTATAACACTCAATATCACAGTTTCTTAGGTTAGAACTCTCGGCTTTACCTTTGTAATCGTGGCCGGTCGCGATCGGTTTCGTCTCCACCTTCGGCCTTGAATCGGGTTTTGGCCTAAAGCTCGGTTTCTCCACTTTGAAATAGCTTGGCTTCGAGCTGGATCTAATACTTTGGCGTGAAACGCCCTTCCTCTTGAGCTGCTGCTCTACTAGGATCGCTTTATGCAACATCTCGTCAATGTTCGCATAACTTTGCATTTCGAGCCGATCTTGAATATCGCGGTTAAGGCCCGACATAAATCTTGCCATGGTCGCATCTCCGTGCTCCTCTACGTCGGCCTTCATTATGAGTGTATCCATCTCTTGGAAATAATCCTCCACGTTTTTGCTTCCTTGGACAAGTCGCCTCAAATTTTTATATAGCTCACGGTAATAGTGACTTGGTACAAACCGTCTCCTCATGATCATCGTCATCTCGTCCCATGTGGCAACTGGATGTTCTCCATTACGTCTCCTATTGGTCACCAATTGATCCCACCAGTTAATGGCATAACCATAGAATTCGGTTGCGGCCAACCTTATCTTCTTATCCTCGGTGTAATTTTGACAATCGAATACTAGCTCGATCTTTTTCTCCCATTCTAGAAAGGCATCGGGTCGTTCTTGCCGTAGAACGGTGAAATTTTTAGCTTAAGTCCTCCAAGGTCATTTCGATCCTCCATTCGTCTTGGTCTCCGTTCGGATCCACTAGATGAGTGTCTGTCTTGAAGATAGTAGTTATCCTCGCCATTTGGATCTTGTCTCGCCCGTTTTCTCCTCCTTCTTCCTTGTTCCTCACGGTTATCATTGTTCACGGGATGGTTGACGGGATTAGCATTCACGGGATTAACGTTATTGGCGTTAGCGGCTTCCGCTACTTCTCCTTGCACTGGTTGTCTTGCCTTGATTCGACCTAACCTCGTGTTTAATACTCCAAACATCTTAGTGAATTCGGCCAACATGGTTTGGACGTTAGGCGCGGATGAATTAGTTGTTCCGTCATCCGACATTGTACCTCGCAAAATTAAGCAAACACGTTAGTAAAAATTTCAAAAAGTGTTTCACTCAAGTGTTTCACTATTCTCTCAAAATGTCCTCACACTCTAGTGATTTTTTCAAGGTTCGTAAAGAACTAATCTACACAACTTAATGGTAGACTACAAACAACCACACGGTAAATCAAGTGTTTTAGAAAGAGAGAACATAATTTCAATAACCAGATTTTTTTTTTTTTTTTAATTACTGGTTTACAAAAAGAAATAGATAGAAAAGAAAGAAGATGAACGGATATAAAAGATGATGATTTAGAATATGAAGAGATTAGAAGATGGATAGATATTACCGGATCCTCAAAGTGGGATCTTGATACCACTTGATACGATTCTTCCCAATTTTGTCACTTCGAGGGCGGTAGTTGGATAATCCTAGATTCCAATTGGTTCGAGGAGAAGGATGATAAGGCGTGAGACAAGTCTCGAAGATCCTTATGCCCCTAACTCGACTTAGAACGCTCCAAATGAAACAAGGCGGTGGAACTTCGGAAGGTAGAATCCCCGGAGTAAGATGACAAGGCGTGAGATAAAGATCCCAAAAATCCTTATGCCCTAGACTCGACTTAAAACGTTTCTACGAACCTAAGTAGTCGAATGGTATCGTCAAGAGAGATGAAAACTCTTGATAAACCGAAATGATTAAATGGCTAACCACAAAGTAATCGAAAATTTCTAAAAGAACAAAGGAGAAAACACTCTCACTTTTAAGAAACTATTTGATTGATGAAAAGTTGGATGAATGATCAAATGATCTTTACATGTGTTTATATAGAGAATAAAGTGGGGAAAAACAAGGAGAAAATGAGGAAAACAATGCCTAGGAAAAAGGCAAAGACTAGTTAAAGACATAGACTAAACTCTTTGACTAGTTGACTCATTAAACTCTTGTTTGAATGAACCTTGGAGTCCCCTTGGACGAATTTGATCTTTGCTCATGAAGATGTAAGCCCATTGCCTCATTAAAACCCCTCTTGGAAAACCATTGGGACAAAACTAAGAGTAGGAAAAAGAGTACAACAAACTCACACCTTGGGCCAAACCTCAAAGTCTATCTTAAGCCTTGATAATGTTGAAAACGTGATGTGGGTGTTGACCTTTCTCCTCAGACCAAATGTCTTTGGGTAAGCCGCAAACAGCTCCATTAAGATTCCGAGACATTGTCCTCTTCATTGGTCGTTCGGGTACAAGTGATGTGTCTTCGTGACCATCCTTGTCCGTAGCCATTATCATATCAAAATCTGTTTTACAGAAGAACCAACGTCTAGAATTCCCATGATTAAGTTTAACCCCAGAAAGTTCAACACCCCCAAAGGAAAACATTTGTGCAAAACGCAGGCATCTCGGAATTCTCTCAAGGTTTCCAGGGCCAGAACATGTTCCATGGTGGGTTCCAGCATAAAAAACCGTTCAAATCCTTCTAGACAACAAAACCTGGGAAAGTTCATTCTCTTTGTGCAGATTAGGGCGATGAAGCTTGCATGCTCTTTATGTGATCTTGGGTCCAGCGTCGACCTAATGCCGTACTCTGTGGCTAAGCGGTTTGGATTCACAAAGTTCAACCAAACTAAGATCTCTCTAGTGTTTGTCGATCGTTCCGTGAAGCTGCGTGTTGGTGTTCTTGAAAATCTACATGTGCGAATTGGCAATGCATTTGTTCATGCATATTTTGTGGTTCTAGAGCTGGATGAAGAACCAAAGGATCCTCTCATTTTGGGAAGACCTTTCTTGTGTACAGCAGGAGCCATCATAGATGTGAAGAACAGGCGAATAGATCTCCACCTGGGAGACATTGTCATGAAGTTTGAGATGGATAAGATGCTGAAGAAGACTATGTTGGATGGTCAGACGTTCTCAATAGATGACTCACTAGAAATCTTTGACGAAGTGGTTGAAGAGATTCTAGTCGATGACCCGTTGGAGAATGTTTTGACAAAAGCAGAGAGTGAGCATGGGTTTATGAGTGACGATGCGACCGGTTATGCTAAGATGCTGAACTCAAGCCAGACGATGGGGAAGATGGTCGAGTACATCAGTTTAGATGGAGCCGCATAGATGCCTCCAGCAACAAGTCTTCTTGCGCCTTTTGCTGACCCGTGGAGCGAGCTGAAAGATCCAAAGATCGAGCTCAAAACACTCCCAGCTGGGCTAAGGTAAACATTTCTTGGCCCTAATTCCACTTACCATGTGATCATCAATGCTGAGTTGAACAATGTGGAAACTGCTTTGTTTCTGTGTGAGCTTAGAAAGTATTGTAGAGCTTTAGGGTACTCACTAGATAATCTCACATGGATTTCACCTGACATTTGCATGCATAGAATACATCTAGAGGATGAATCGATGACTTCGATAGAACATCATGGACGGTTAAACCCGAATATAAAAGATGTTGTAAAGAAGGAGATAATGAAACATCTAGAGGCGGGCATCATATACGCTATCTCTGATAGTACTTAGGTGAGCCCAGTCCATGTTGTGCCAAAGAAAGGTTGTGTGACAGTTGTTAAAAATTAGAAAAATGAGTTGATACCAACTAGAACTGTCTCATGGCATAGGATGTGTATTGACTATAGGAGGTTGAATGCCGCTACTCGTAAAGATCATTTTCCTTTGCCTTTTATTGATCAGATGCTTGAAAGATTGGCTAACCAGCCCTATTACTGTTTTTAGATGGTTATTCTGGTTTCTTTCAGATCCCCATCCACCTAGACGACCAGGAGAAGACTACATTCACATGTCCTTATGGAACTTTTGCTTATCGCAGAATGCCATTTGGCTTGTGCAATGCCCTAACAACATTCCAGCGATGCATGATGTCGATTTTCACTGATTTGATTGAGGACATAATGGAGGTTTTTATGGACGATTTCTCTGTGTATGGATCCTCCTTTCTGTCTGTCTTTCTAATTTGTGCAGGGTATTACAGCGCTGCGAGGAAAAGCATATGGTGTTGAATTGGAAGAAGTGCCACTTTATGGTCAGAGATGGGATAGTCTTTGGTCATCGGATTTCAGAGCAGGGTATCAAAGTGGACAAGGCAAAGATCGAGGTGATGACTAGTCTACAACCGCCAGACTATGTCAAGGGGATTAGAAGCTTTATGGGATATGTGATATATCATGGTTTTTACCCCTTTTAAGTCATGATATAAGTCCGTTTTATAGATTTTTCTAGTATTTTGTAGTCTTTTAGAGTCTTTTACAGGTTTTAGCACGTTTGGAGCATAATTGAAACTATTGGAGCTTTCTGGAGCATTTTGGAGCAAAGCTGAAGATTGTGTTGCTGAGTACCCGATTTCATGTCAAGCATCGATCCATACCCCCTGGTATCGATTAATACCCATCGCAGCATGACACGACCCGCGACTTTAATGAAGAGTTGGAGAATTGCAATTTGGTCCAGAAGTCTCTAATAATTACAAGAAGCCCCAATTCGTGTTTTAGGTTATTTATAGGGATTTTACAGCCACTTTTACGCTATTCTTTATTTTACTTTAGTTTTTGAGAGAGATTTAGAGGGTGACAAGTCGGGAACTCTGTTGATCCGAGAGAAGATTTCGAACCCTTGTTTTACTCTTTCTGATTATTTATTTGATGATTTATTCAGTTATGTTGATTGTTTCATTCTCCATGTCTGAGTAAATCCAAATTAGGTTTAGGGTTTTCTCATAAGGATTTCTTTGAATGCTAGGTTGATTATTTGTTTAGGATTCACCATCTGAATTAGTTCTTCCCCTTAGGTTGTGTTCAAAGCTAATTCTAGGTTGACGAATCTGGAACTTAGATCTTAGTATAATTTATTAGGTACGACAGTGCGATTAATTACCTGATAGAACCTAGGTGAGCAAATTTATTATTCGCAAAGAGATTTGGTTTAATTGATTTGTGAACATATCAAACCTGAACTTTAAAGCTGATTTAGAATTTAGGATTCGCATAGAGATTTTGAATTCCTAGGATTTAGATTTAGATAATTCTCGCAGCGACAGTTGGTTAATTATACTTTAGTGATTTGAGTTCAAGAACTGCGCTAAATCTGAATCCTTTAGTTAGTTTATCTGCATTCATTGATTTCCTGAAAAAAACCCTGAGCCTATATTTCTCCTAATTGAATTAAAACACTTTTAATTTCTGCACTGCTTTCAATTTCATCCTATTTGCTTAGCTTGATTAGACACTATACAATCTATTAAGTGATCTCTGTGAGTCTTTGTGGTTCGACTCCTAACTATATTACAACTACTACTTTAGTACTGTTAGGGTATTAATTTGAACATACAAAGCCATCCCTAGAGGAACTCCCACACGTATCTCTTGCATCAATGCTGTAATAGGAGCGATGTTGATATCAGATCCTTTGGAAGAACCTCCTGACGTACCAACTATCACATACGTTTCAGCTGAACCACCCAGCATCCCCAAGGAAGTTGTCAGGAAGGCTAAGGCAACAAAGAAGAAGGCCAAGAGCAAAAAGGTCGAGAATCCCCATGTCACTTTGATACCTCAGAAGAGCGATGGAAACTCGATTGAGTACAAGGTGAAGTGCAAAGGAGCTTCGAAGCCATTCTCTAAGGCTAGGGTCCTTCTCACTTCGGAGCTGAATGAAAAAGGAAAAGAGTTTGTGGATGGCATGTTGAGCAGAACTCTGACGATAGCAATGTCAAGTTGTGGAGCATGTTTTGATGCAAGCTCCCATTATTATCCTGCCTGAGGGCGTTACAGTCAAGGTATTGACGTTAAACTAGCGTTTGGTGGGAGGCAACCCACTGGTGAGTCTATATATAAGTATTTTTTTAATTATTTTTTGTATTATGTCATGATAAACAAGGAGTAGACTCGAAATCGCCTACTGTCGATCGATACCCCATTGGTATCGGTCGACACCAATAGCGAATGAAAGGTTCATCAAGTTGATTTAAGCCTGGTATCGATCGATACCAGGCTGTGTGTCGATCGATACTCGATGTTCCAGCAAGGTAACTTCTTGTTTCTCTTCGTTTATCCTTTTCTTTTGTTTCTTTTACCTACTCTAGGCTAGATAACACTGGGGACAGTGTTGTTCAAGTCTGGGGGAGGTGTTTGCTGACATTGTGTTTGTTTTTCTTAGAGTCAGTTGTTTTATCAAGTCAAAAATGTTTTATTGAGTCAAAACTTGTTGGAGATGATGATCATGTGCTTGAATTGTTGTTTAGATTTTGTTTTTAAGTGACTAGTGTTGCAGGATCAGCCCTAAATCGACTAATTAATAATCCAAGGACTGGCCATTTGACTAGAAAACATCCATGTCTCCAGCAGAGTTCTTCTGAGGCCTGACCCAAATTTTTGCACTTTATCAATGTGGTTAGTGTTTAAAGAGCTTGATTCATCATTCATATCTGATAAAGGAACCCATGTGTTTAGAGTTATGGTATCTCTCTCCCCTGTTATAAGTTGATAAATAAGAGCATAAAAGATGAAATGATTTTCTTCTGAGTTGAGGGCTAGGAAAATTTCCAGCGATACCATTATTCTACTTAAGAGGGAATGATCACACAAAGGTTGAAAGTGAGGTTAGAAAAATTTTCCGTGATACCACTATTCGCCTAAACATTTGATACATAGAGAGGGAAGAACCGGGGATTCGGTGGCAAACACCATCAATACTCGCGTTTCATACCTTGATGTGTATATGCAAGGCTGAAAAAAAAAAGAGAACATAATAAGAAATAAGTCTGGGGGAGAGAAAGTGATACAAAAAGTGAGAAAAAGGGTGGTTCCTTGTCATGATATTGTATGGTAAAGAATCTAGAAGGTTCTTGAACATTGGCTGCAGCGATGGAACTGGTGATGAGGGCTTTATTTGAACAATGCTGCGAGATAATGTGTGGAGTCTGGAAAAGCTGCGAATGTCTACGGAAAAGTACATGGTGGTTAGATCAAAGGCTGGTTAGGTGACATTTGGTTGCTTGGGAAAAGGATCTTTGCGACGGTTCCTGAACATGTGAGTCTCCGTGTTTTCAAACCTTTTTCTCTGGTTTAGTCTTCTATTTGCTTGAGGGCAAGCAAAGGCTAAGTCTGGAAGAGTTGATATATAATGGTTTTTACCCCTTTTAAGCCATTATATAAGTCTGTTTTATAGAGTATTTCTAGTATTTTGTAGTCATTTAGAGTCTTTTACTGGTTTTAGCACGTTTGGAGCATAATTGGAACTATTGGAGCTTTCTGGAGCATTTTGGAGCAAAGCTGAATATTGTGTTGCTGAGTACCCGATTTCACGTCAAGCATCGATCGATACCCCCTGGTATCGATCGATACCCATCGCAGCATGCAACGACCCGCGACTTTAATGAAGAGTTGGAGAATTGCAAATTGGTCCAGAAGTCTCTAATAATTACATGAAGCCCCAATTCGTGTTTGAGGTTATTTATAGGGATTTTACTGCCACTTTTAGGCTATGCTTTATTTTACTTTGGTTTTTGAGAGAGATTTAGAGGGAGACAAGTCAGAAACTATGTTGATCCGAGAGAAGATTTCGAACCCTTGTTTTACTCTTTCTGATTATTTATTTGATGATTTATTCAGTTATGTTGATTGCTTCATTCTCCATGTCTGAATAAATCCAAAGTAGGTTTAGGGTTTTCTCATAAGGATTTCTTTGAATGCTAGGTTGATTATCTGTTTAGGATTCACCATCTGAATTAGTTCTTCCCCTTAGGTTGTGTTCAAAGCTAATTCTAGGTTGACGAATCTGGAACTTAGATCTTAGGATAATTGATTAGGCACGACAGTGCGATTAATTACCTGATAGAACCTAGGTGAGCAAATTGATTATTCGCAAAGAGATTTGGTTTAATTGATTTGTGAACATATCAAACCTGAACTTTAAAGCTGATTTAGAATTTAGAATTCGCAAAGAGATTTGGAATTCCTAGGATTTAGATTTAGATAATTCTCGCAACGACAGTTGGTTAATTATACTTTAGTGATTTGAGTTCAAGAACCGCGCTAAATCTGAATTATTTAGTTAGTTTATATGTATTCATTGATTTCCTGAGAAAAACCCTGAGGCTATATTTCTCCCAATTGAATTACAACACTTTTAATTTCTGCACTGTTTCAATTTCATCCTATTTTCTTAGCTTGATTTGACACTATACAATCTATTGAGTGATCTCCGTGAGTCTTTGTGGTTCGACCCCTAACTATATTACAACTACTGCTTTAGTACTGTTAGGGTATTAATTTGAGCATATCAATATGCTGGGTTCTACAGGAGGTTCATCAAGGATTTTTCCAAGATTGCTAGACCCTTGACACGATTTTTATGCAAGGAGGTGAGGTTCCATTTTGATAGGGACTGTCTAGAGGCCTTTCACACCATAAAGGGAGTACTTGTCAGCGCGCCAATTGTCCAACCACAAGACTGGGACATACCTTTCGAAGTGGTGACTGATGCTTGCGATTTCGCAGTAGGAGCTGTTTTGGGACATCGAAAAGACAAAACGCTTCATGTTATCTACTACGCCAGCAGAACCCTTGATGATGCGCAGTGAAAGTACGCTACAACCGAGAAGGAACTTCTTGTTATTGTGTTCGCTTTTGAGAAGTTCAGATCTTATCTTTTGGGGTCTAAGGTTATAGTGCATACTAATCATGCTGCTCAAAAGTATCTACTTACGAAGAAGGATGCCAAACCTAGACTTTTGCGATGGCTTCTTCTGCTGCAGGAATTTGATCTTGAAATCAAAGACAAGAAGGGGATCGAGAATGGTGTTGCAGATCATTTGTCTAGGCTACGTGTAGTTGAAGAGATTCCCTTAGACGATACTCTACCTAAGGAGAACGTATACGCGATAAGTATTGGGTGCAATGAGTACTACACATCTTCACACCACACCGAGCTCCCTGAAATTCCTTGGTTTGGTGAGATAGCAAACTATTTGGTTGCAGAGAAAGAACCAAATGACTTTGTTGGGAACAAGAAGAAGAAGTTCTTGAGAGACATCAGACGTTATTTTTGGGACAAGCCATACTTATACAACGAATGCTCAAATGGTGTCTTTTGGAGATGTGTTTCAGAGGATGAAATTCTTGGTATTCTTTTCCACTGTCATGGTTGGAAATATGCTAGACACTTTGCCACGTTCAAGACAGTGTCCAAAGCTCTGCAAGCTGGTTTCTGGTGGCTGACTATGTTTCGCGATGCACATGCTTTCATCTCCAAATGCGGTTCATGTCATAGACAGGGAAATATTAGCAAGAGGAACGAAATGCCACAAAATTTCATCTTGGAGGTTGAAGTGTTCGATATGTGGGGTATTGATTTCATGGGTCCTTTTCCATCCTCTTATGGAAATCAATACATTCTCGTTGCAGTCCACAATGTGTCTAAATGGGTTGAAGCGCTGGCTAGCCCAATAAATGATGCCAAGGTGGTCTTAAAGATGTTCAAATATGTGATCTTTCCAAGGTTTGGTGTGCCTAGAGTGGTGATCAGCGATGGTGGGTATCATTTCATCAACAAAGTCTTTGAAGGGCTCTTGAAGAAGCATGGAGTCAAGCATAAGGTAGCCACTCCTTACCATTCGCAGACGAGTGGACTGGTCGAAATTTCCAACAGGGAGATTAAGGGTATCCTGCAAAAGACTGTGAACACGATGAGGAAAGATTGGGCTACAAAGCTGGATGACGCTCTTTGGGCGTACATGAGTGCCTACAAGACACCTTTGGGCATGACACCATTCCATCTTGTCTATGGAAAATCATGCCATCTTCCTGTGGAGTTCGAGTACAAGGCAGCATGGGCTGTAAATTTGCTGAACATTGACATCAAATATGCTTCTGAAAGACGGAAGATGCAACTATACGAGCTAGAAGAGATTCATCATATGGCCTATGAGAGCTCAAGGATTTACAAGGAGAAGACCAAGACCTATCATGACAAGAAGATCATTCCTAGGAACTTCGCTGCAAATGATCAGTTGTTGCTTTTCAACTCTCGCGTTTAACTTTTTCCAGGGAAGCTGAGATCGAGATGGTACGGACCATTCAAAATTAAGGAGGTGAGACCGTACGGAGCTGTGGTGTTGCTGGGCACTACAGGAAATGAGTTTGTGGTTAATGGTCAGCGCCTAAAGCCATACCTTGCTGACGTAGAAATTGCTGACGTAGAAATGAGTTTGTTGCTGGACATTCCCCTCGGTGATCCATCTCACACCTAAAATGCTATCAAGTCCAGATAATGACTTTAAGCAAGCGCTGGGTGGGAGGCAAACCACCGGTACGTTTTCTTTTGTTTTATTTTATTTTATTTAATTTTATCTTTTTTGGGTCTGTTTTGCCTTCCTCTTGATTACTAACGTTGTCATTACTAACGTTGTTTACTAACGTTGTTTCTTTAGTAACGTTGTTTTCTTTCTTTTATTTTCTCTTTCAAGTCATTTTGATGTTTTCTTTTGAGTTATTATGTTTTATTGAGTCAAAACTTGTTGGAGATTATGATCACAACCTTTGAATTTTTTTGTTATTTTGCATCTAAGTGACCATTCTTGCAGGGCTAGTTTTAGATCAGACTAATGAAAAATCTAAAGTCTGACCTGTTAATCAGAGACATCCATGTTTCCAGAGAAATTCAAAAAGCTTGAGATAGTTCTGAGCTCTTCCTTTTACCTCATCATCGTAATTGCTGTCTTCAGAGCTTGACTCCTCATTCGTATCTAACAAGACGACATGTGTGAAAGTAAGGTACTGATCATCTCCCTTATTTAAAATAAAAAGCAGAAAAGATTAATTTATTTTTCATCGATCCCATTATTTTACTTCGAAAGAGATGATCACACTAAGGTTGGAAGCGAGGTTAGGAAAATTTCCATATATACCACTATTCACCTACACCTTAGAATAAAAGGGTGGCACTAAAATGAACCGGGGATTCGGTAGTAAAAACCATCAATACTCGTTTTCCATCACCCATTGACCCTACGGAAAGAAAATGAGAAGAGAATAAGTCTGGAGGAGGGGAAAAGTACCAAAGGTTGTATTGTTGTCTCGTCACGATATCGAAAGGGAAAGAGTCTAGAAGGTTCTTAGCACTATGATATTTGATGAGACCCATCGATGATGGCTTTTGATTATTCCGCAAAATAATGAGTTGAATATGGGAGGTTGCGATGCTTGCAGAGAAGTACATGGTGGTTCGATCTAGAGCTAGTTTCGCAATACGTGGATTACTAAGATAATGGTCATTGCAGAATTCTAAAGGAAATGTGAGTCTCTGTGTTTTTCAAACTTTTTCTTCTTGCTTAGTTTTTTGTTTGCTTGAGGACAAGCAAAAGACTAAGTCTGGGGGAATTGATATGCTTGGTTTTACCGTTTTCTAACACATGTTTTGGTGTTTTTTTGAGTATTTTATTGAGTCAAAGTTTGTTTTTAGAGTCTTTTAGTTCTATATTTAGTTATCTGAGGTAAAAAATCGTTTAAGGAAAAATTTGAGTTACGTGGACAAAAACGCATGGAACAGTGCATAAAGGAGCAAAATCGATCGATGCAAGGAGTGCATCGATCGATGCAACACCATCAGAGAAGTCCAAATCGATTGATGCACTCCTTGTATCGATCGATGTGACATCACCAGAGAAGTTCAAATCGACCGATGCATGAGTGAAGCTGGTCGATGCACAATTGAAGTCGATCGATGCAATCCCATCAGAAGAACCATAATCGATCGATGAAAGATGTGAATCGATCGATGGAGCATGTCTAGAGAGTGCAGAATCGATCGATGCAAGTCGGCGAGAAGAAAAGGAAATTTCTGATTTTCCTGTTTTGCTCCGAAAACTGCGTACTTTGACCTAATCCGCCCAAAACTCTATATATACATTATTTTTAGCCACTTTTAGGCTATTTTTTTTTTACCTCTTTCTATTCTATTCAGATTTTTGGCCATTGATATTGTAAGCTTCGAAGAAGAATCTCGACATCTATTGAGAAAAATTCTAAACCCTTTCCTCTCTTTGGTTTATATTATGAGTTCTTCGTCGTTCTGCTTGTTCTCTGCTGCCATGTCTGAGTAGTTTCATAGTTAGGTTTAGGGTTTCAACGAGATCCATGAATCATTGAATTAGACACATATAGGGAATTATCTTTTGTGGTTTTTACTTATTGTTGTGTTTACTGCTTAGGCTAGGTTGACCGCTTTACCTCTGATCTAAGGTTTAACCTATACCACGGAAGTGTCGTAGGTTGCTAGAAAGAACATAACCGAGTGAATTGTCCTTAGCCAACAGAAGTTGATGTTAAGGCGATTCATGAACATATATTACCTATTTGTTAATGCTGGTATAGAACTCTATGTTCAACGGAAGTTAGGATTTTAGGTTGCTAGATTTAATAATCAATGCCACGGAAGTGGATTGGTTAGATATTTATGTTTGAGTTTGAAACTTGTGTTTAATCGTTCCCTGAATAGTTATCTTATTCATGATCTCTGGATTCCTGCGAAGAAACCCTCGACCTAACGTTTTTCTCTTATTGAATTTACACCGCTTTTAGTTATTTTCATTACTTTGCAAATCAAACCTTATTATCGTCTTAGCTTAATTTTATCTTGTGAGAATCGTAGTGTAACCTTGGTCTCTGTGAATTTGATCCTAAAGTACTGCATTGACATACCGTTACGATTGCGGTAGTGTGAACTTTAGTTATTAATTGACTTTGTAAATCACCTAAATTACTTGTGCGTACGAGCATTGGACATATAGGTGTTCTATCGATTCCGCATGAGAGCAACATCTGCGACATTGAGAATCAGTAGTGATACCTCGTCGAGTCAGAATCATTCCTATTGCCATTGCTCCATAAAGTAATCTCCAAAGAAAATGGTTGATCATAGGTGTCGTTTTCATCTTCCATATGGCTTCTTTGAATTCCAATGATCGAGCCGGTGGTGCTACATTCTAGTCGTTTTCAGGTAAGTGACTCTCTAGCCGATATCCTGACTTAACATTGTAGATTCCAGAATCATTGTAATGCCATCCCTAAAGACCTTTTGCAGGTGCTGTGCTAAGTCAGATTTTGAGAATTTCTTCGACATGTTCCTCGATAAACAAAGATATCAAAAACTCATGATTCCAGGTCCTAGTTCCTTCGTTAAGAAGGTCTTTAACTAGTAGAAACTCTGGATTGACACCTTCAATTGTTCTCGGTAGTCGGGGAGGATTTGTTGGTCCTATACTTATATATAATATATGTAATACATCTTTGCAAAACAGGTATATATTTGATTAAATGAATAAATTAAGAAAAGTAATCCATCAATTGTATCTTTTAAAAACTATGTATAGTAGTAATTTTATTATATAATGCAGGTGCTGTGCTAAGTCAGATTTCGAGAATTTCTTCGACATCTTCCTCGATAAACAAAGAGATCAAAAACTCATGATTCCAGTTCCTAGTTCCTTCGTTAAGAAGGTCTTTAACTAGGAGAAACTCTGTATTGACACCTTCAATTGTTCTGGGTGGTCTGGGAGGATCTGTTGGTCCTATACTTATATATAATATATGTAATACATCTTTGCAAAACATGTATATATTTGATTAAATGAATAAATTAAGAAAAGTAATCCATCAATTGTATCTTTTAAAAACTATGTATAGTAGTAATTTTATTATATTTTGCAACCATACTTCTATATTTAACATAAATTCGCTATTTTATTAATTAAGTGATGTTTTAGCATTGTACACACAAATTAAGAAAGCTTGTATAATACAATTTCGAACCTTTCTCATTGAGAGTTTCTCTCTCTCCCTCTCTCTCGCATATTTCAGAGAGATAAACTCTCTATGCCTTGTCTATACTTCCTATTTTAATCGGATTTCTTTCCGACGATGTTCGGTTAATAAATTCTTTTTATCGGATCTATCTGTGTGTTAGTACCATTTTTTATTTGTTTTTCTTTTCTTTCTACAAGAAATCGACCCTTTGTTGGAGGGAAAAATCCATGTGTTGTTCGGCTTCCACAAGATCATCGACTTGCTCGCTTTCTTACAGGTGATATGAAATCCCTCATACCCCCTACTGGGGCCGTTACCGGCTGTGGATGAAGGTACTAGCTTTGTCTGACTATCGTGGTGGTTGATTGGCGTCGCCTGGCTTCGAACACTCCCGTAGAGCGTGTTTTGCGACGGTTCTAAATCTCGGGCCTTGTCGCGTCTGTCGGTGTTTCATAGATCTGGTCGTTTTGAGTTCTTCCGATCAACAACAATCGGCATGTATTCAGCAGAAGGAAGTGTGGTAGTGAGATCTTGAAACAAGCGGCTGCCTTCACTGGATATCGTGGCCGGAGGAAGATGGATTTCACGGATAACTCGATTCCGGCGAAGCTTGCAGTGGTGAGCCAGTTGCGATATCCAACCCAACCTGACTGCAAACACGTCTCCTCTTTTGCCATATGATGGCAACCCGTATTAATCTTACTAGGTGATTACCCGCGCATATGCGCGAGGGTTTATATCTTCGAAGTATTTGATACTATTGTTTTTGTTCTTAACATTTCTCAAATTGTCTCTATTTGTATATTTTATATCAAATTACTATATTTTCATTTACAATAAGCTCCTAAATTACATATAAACTCAACTGCATTTGTCTCTGAAGGTTTGTTGTATATATTCGATGTTTTTCGAGACCATTCTCCGCACCCAGATATAAGAATAAAAATTATTGAATTATTTTTAGATGTATATTTGAACCGTGGCAAAGACTGGAAAATATTACTTGTTGCATGATAAGATTGTAAATTTGAAAGGGAAATGGTCTTATTTGAAGACATTATTGAGTATCTTATTTTATTGAGTAATTGATTATATATATTAAGATGTTATAAAGTTAAGAGTTATTGCTTGGTCATTGGAACCAAGTCGATGATATTTATGTACAAATTAGTATTTAAATGATGTTCTTAAGATTAGAGTGGTGAGGAAATTTGGAGGGTTTTGTGCATAAACGTTACTAAAAATTAAGCATAAATGACTAATAATTGTGTAAACTCAAAAGGCCAAGAAAAAGACAATTAAATAAATAAATAATTTTGGACATGTGGCGCTCAACTAGAGAGAGTTGATCATCTTTTATATATTAATCTTATTGGCCTTAAGTTTGTATATGTTGGGCTTAGATCAACCCCCTGTATTCGCCAATTTGGGCTTATAATGCAAACGGCGAAAAAACCTTTCTTATCATTGTTTAATCTTTAATTTGTTAAATAATAAAACGGCAAACAAAGTCTTTATGTTAATTTTTGCATAGATTTATGAGAATATCAATTATTTAAGAAAACAAATCCTCGAACATCACTTAATTAAGAATGGAGGGAGTACTAGGGAGTACACGGAGTGAAATGATTATTACGTAAATTCAAAATAGTTTTAGTCACAAAATCTATTGTATTTATATGGGATATCCGAGATCTGTTTGTGTATATGTTTTTATAATGATCAGTTTTTTTTTGTCAACTTAATGATCGTTTTTTTATATTCTATTCGAATTTGTGATTTTTTATATAAAAATGTGCTTCACCTATTAAATGATTAAAAGAAATAATTTTTGTTTTGAGACTGATATAGAAGAAATATCTTAAAAGAATTTGTGTTTTTACCCATTTATCATTCAGGTTGTGAGCACTTTAATAAGTGTTCCATTCGGGTTTCAAGACTTTTATTAAGATTTTCGCATATTTGTAGTGTCAAGACTCTTTTCAGGTTATCAAGGCAAAAACAATGTAAATTGGAGCAACATCCCGTTTTTGGACAGTTTCCAACCGTCAGAAGTTCGACATCAGATGAAGACCTTCACACCGTCTGATCAATCCCAACTTTGGACACAAGATAGATGGATCAACCACCTTTCAAGTCCAATTGATTTGAGGACGCTCCAACGGTTGAATCTCAAAACACATCAAGAGTACTGAAGCCTTGTCAAACTGTCAAGGAAAAACAGAAGCATGGAGAAACTAATCATGGTCGCGACCAAAAGGGTCGTGCTCACGGCAATAGAGGGTTTTGCCAAGACCAAATCATTTTGCCGACGGCCAGCACAATTTTGTCCCAAACAAGGCCTGTTTGCAAGTGCACTTCAAATATTTACCGTTTTGGACAAGGAAGAACCCTAAACGACTTTTAAAGACCTCAAGACCTATAAATATGTTGTTTAGGTCTCTTATTTTTGTGTGCCTCCTTTGACTTAATTTAAGCCACCAAACTCTTTTACTTTTTGCTCTTAGATTTCAGGAGATAGAGATCTCTCTCTTGAACCCTTTTCGTTTCTATTCTTATTTATGGTTATGCAATCATCAACCACGTTTTTGCTTTCTTTAATTACGTTTGAGTAGTTCCATAGTTGGGGTTTAAAGGGTTTAATCAAAGATAATTTTTGTGATTGATAAGGATAACAAGTGTTTAACTTAGCTCGATTTCTAGAAGTTCTTTCTTTTAGGTTTGTTCTTACTGCATGAAGTTAGCGTCGCAAACTAGCTACTGATTTTAGGATTGATAAAACCACCAAAGTGCTGAATTTATTGACCGAAACTAGCTTAGGAGAGAAATTTTGCTATAAGATACAAAAGCATACTTATAGGACGTTGTGAACGTTAATGAACTTGAATATAATGCGTGATATGTTGCGTGGCTACCAACGAAAGCTGAGTAGTTAAGTTAGAGAATAGGTATTTAGCGCTACAAGAGTAGGTTAAATACAATTTTGTGTTCGAGTTTGTGGAACTTTGATCTATAAACAATTAGTAGCTTAGTTAACTTGTTTGAATCAATCTGAACCTCTGCGATATCCCTCGAAAACCTAACGCTTCGTTATTATTGTTTACATCGCTTTTATTTTCGTTTTGCTAGCATTTAGGATTCGTGACACCACTCCCAAAACCATTTTGTCTTAGACTTCTACACTAACTCATTATAGATTTTTACACACAGGCGTAGATTCTCTGTGGATTGACACCCTAAGTCCTACAACGCACATTTGTGCACTTGCAGACATTTAGTGTCTTATAAATTTAAAACATGAACGTCTCGTCCAAAAGAAACCGCATCAAGTTTTTGGCGCCGTTGCCGGGGAATCTATTCGTTCTCGTCTGCTTGAAGATCTTAAGGTTAGTGACTGGCTCTAAGAGCACATTTTTCTATTAAATTTTGGATTTGTTTTTCTTTGTTTCAGGCCTCTGAAACATGGATCCACCTTGGAGCGGAGATCCCTATATGGAACAGGGTTACTTCGACCCATATGAAGATCATTTTTCTCACCTCGATTGCGACTCTCGCAGCTCACACCACTTTGATCGGAAACCGGCACCGATCGCCTACTCTCATGGATGCTATCAGCCTCCTTACACTCGAGATGAATGCTTCACACCTTGTTGTTTTAGCGACAACTCTCACTCCCCACTGTATTCCTCATCAAATTTTGAGGAACCAAAGCCGTCCCTTGATGTCTAATACTCAAGTGGACATAATCAAAGCAATGCTTAACAAACTCACGGCCGATCGAATCAATATGGAAGTTTCTTTGCATAGAAAAACTAATGCGTTTAACGCTGATTTTTCCGAGAAGCTTGAAGGCCTCAATACTCGCGTCACAGCTCTTGAAGCACATACTCTCAAAGACGCAGCAACAATCAATGAAAGGCTGTCATTGATTGAAGATGAACAAAGAAAGCAGAAGTGTAATCTAAACCGCGATGTGCTTGATATCCGTACTTTGAAGTACAAACTCGAAGAAATGTACGACTCTATCTACTTGAATAGAGATCATACAGAAAGCGACATTTTACAACTGTTAGATGGCATATGCAATGTGGAATCCCAAGCTGACAATACCAACTCCACTCTTGAACGCATCGTCAACACTCTTGAAAAAGTGGAAGGAAACCTGAGAAAAATCTCTAAGTACCATGAAAAGCGTGACAAATTGTTGTGTACTCTCAACCTTGGTGAATAGATAAAGCCATTCAATTCTTTCGAATAAATTCTTAAAGAAAATAAAGATGGTGACGATTTTTCACAAGAGAAACAAGTAGGAGACAACAATCTAGCTGAAAAAGCACCAAGAATCGTCGTACTCGTGGCCAAGAGCAGAACCTCAGAATCACGGCCAGAGAGCATTCTGAAATGAGCACAGCTACATAGGCACAACCAGAAGCCTTCCCACCAAGAGCCCAACACCTCAAATCACGGCCACGACTCTTCGAGCAAGCTATATTTGAGGAACCAACCTCTTTTTCACCTTGAAACATAGTTCAACCTCATGACGTGATGCAAACTTCATTCACCCCAGCATCCAAGCATTCAAAACGTTCACCAAGTGAGAATGAAGTTGAAGAATTGTACTCGGAAGAACCTCCAACGGTAACTTTTGGAGAATCAATTTTTTATATGGAGTTTGATCTAGCTCGTCCTCTCTCTTACTCGTCGGAAATCAACACACGATCTTGGACAAGCAACTCTCACAACACGTCAAAAGAGATATGCTAATCAAGTTCAACAATTTTGTCAAATCAATCACGATGCATGTCTCGTTCGGAGAAGCATGGAGGACGCGTCCTCTACTTGTTTTCTTTCACGAAAGCAAGGAGAGCAAGGAAGATATTTGTACTTACTTTGGTCGAGCCAGACTTCTCACAACAGCTTATATGATCCATATGCCAAATCGTCCAGAGAAGTATATATGGTATCCAAATCGGATCAATCCAAAGAAGCTTGAAGAATTCAACAAGGTAGTTTGTTATCTTCCTCAAGGAATCACGCTTGCTAGAGCTTGGATGGACCATATGATTGGTCACTTCTTTTGTGAAAGCAAGGAATCTGTCTCGAAGATACATGATCTTTTCAATCATGCTAGAACCGGAAGACCAGTTCGATATCTACACAAGATTCAAGATCAAAGTCAATTCCTCATCACTTGTAGCCATATAAGAGTTGAATTTCGAAATGTCCTATGCGATTTGAGTTCATGTCTCATCATCATCTCCAAATAAATAGTGCACTGAGTCGGTATCAAGCACGTCTATCCAACCAACATCAAAATTTGATTTCTTGACCAATCTTGTGCATCACTGAAAGGAATTGTATATGACATGCCTGTTAAGATAGGGGATTTCATATCTCCTGTCGACCTCTTCATCGTCTGATATTGATGCATTTTACATGTTTTAGCATGCATTTTACTTAGAGTTTTATGTCATTTGCATGCATAATCATGATTTTGTCTAGCATTTTGGTCTTTATTAGAGTTTAAGATATTGCATTAGGTCCTAGAGAGTTTTTTAATTCATTTGGAGTGTTTCTAGGTGTTTTTGAGACATTTGGGATGATTGGAGTGGTTGAGCATCAAGAGAAGGAAGAGCTCATCTTACACGACTGAAATATGTGGCTGGACGGAGGCCTTCAGATCTGAATCCGCTTCAATAATCTTCATGGAAGTTGTATAAGAAGGATTTACCTATCTCACAAGAGTTGGAATCAATTCATTAGGATGTGTGATTTGAGAGATATGGCTGATTTACCAGAGACATGTCTGCCTGGCCGAGACAGTTTCTTCACGCCGATGTCACTCCTCCGTACAACTTGTCGGTACTAAGGGGATTTTCCTCCTGTTTCAATACCGACTTGTGACGTCGGTATTGTAACTTCAGGGGATTACACCGACGTCACAGGTCGGTATGACTGATCGGTGTAACATTTATCTCACCCGAACCAGTCGAGCTAACCCGAGGTGTCCGCAAGATCTGGCCGAAATAGGGGTCTAAAATCTGAATTAGCTTCGGTGGTCTTCACGACAGTTGTAGCCACCAGAGTTAGTGGACTTCAGGAGGTGGTTACATGTCATTCGGATATGTGGTGCGTTAGATACGGCCGTTTTACGGAGTGTATATCCGTCGGGCCACCAGACATGCCTGAAAGAATTGGCTGGACGAAGGGTCTCCAATCCTAATTAGGTCTTCACAGGAGGTGGTTTGAGGACATTCGGACATGTATTACAGGAGATATCGTGGTTTTACTGAAGGTTCTACAACACCACCATCCGCATAAACCCATGTCCAATACCGATGTGCAATACCGAGTTGTGACTTCGGTATTGAGCTACTCAAGACCAGATTTGACCCATTTTGAACCGGTTTGTCCCGGGTCGACTTGGTTCGCCCCCTTTCACTATTTTAGCCCAAAAATTCTATTTTCTTGGTTAAGCTTTCTTCTATCTAGAGTTGGGTTTTATCCCAAACTCTTCTTATGATTTTGGATGGATCTTCATCACAAATGCCACTCTAGAGAAGATTTATTCAACTCTATCTTTTATTTATGCAATTTTTTTATCTTTATGTCTTTCTCTCTTTTGTTCTTCATGTTTTCATGAGTTGGCTTTTTGTTGGATTTTAGAATTTGCTTGGTTTGGAAGGTTTGATGGTTGATTGTTGATGCTTAGGACTAGATAAACATTTGTTCTCATGTTATGAAGGATATTAATGCTAGGATTGAATTGAAAACTCATTTCTAGAACTTAGACATTTCATGCACACAAGGTGTTCGATGAAATGTCTAGAAAATTTCTAAGCAGGCTTTTCATTCTAAGTGATCAGTGGATGCTGACTTTAGATGATTCGTGCAACGATTAGTGTCATGAGAGTGTGCTAATCTACTTAAAAGTGTTCCATGTCATAAAAATAAAGTTGCATTGAATGTTTATGCATCGTTAGTCAATTGTCTTGATGGTTAAATGATGATGATTTAGATTGTATCTTGTTAGATTCTTCACTTAGGTTGATCTTAAGGCTAGTTTTGGATTGAGAGATCAAAACTAGAGCTTAAGCATTTCACGCCCGAGAGGTGTTCGATGAAATGCTTGAACCAAACCTTTTGTGAGCTTCTCATGCCTAGCCAATGAGAGTTGATGTCTAGGGTGATTAGTGAACTAAGTGGAATTGGAGATTAAAACTTGTTAATCATCTTATCACAAACGAGAGTTTGATCTTGATTTGATGATTAAAAAAGTGATTAGTGCCATGAAAATGGATTAGTCATAATTATAAATTCCATGTTCTAGGATAGTGTTTAATTCATTATTTGTCATCATTATTTGAATGTTAATCATTCCTTTGATAGTTTATTCTATGATCCAACACTTCTATCTTTTGTTTTCCTTCTTGCATTTGTTTTCTTTTCCCATAAACATAAAAACCAAAAACATTTGCTCTAGCTTAAGTCATTTCTTGCATTCCAAGTGTGTTGTTCTTTGTGCCTCCTTGGTTCGATACATCTTGTACTACAATGATATGAGTAGACTTGAGGAATTGATTAAGACTCCAAAAAGTCTATTTATCATCATCAAGACTCCCAAAGATGAGCACTCACAAATAATCTTGGGATGGTCGTTCTCTGCTACTAGTGGTGCCATCATGGATTGGCCCAACCGTCGAGTCTCATTCGCCAACATCAGCAAAGATGTGTTCTATCCAGCAACACCGTTTGACCCAACAAAAGGCGTTCGCCTCAAACGTGGAGATGAAGATGATGAGTCGTCTACAGAAGATGACAACAAGAGGAGATCGAAAAAGACTTGTCTTCGGACAAGAACTCTCTTGAACTAAGCTCATCTCCCCTTCCAAGTCAAGCTAAAGACTTAAAACAAGCGCTTATGTGAGGCAAATGATGTGACAGGAATTGACAAGTTTTACCCTTAAGCAAAGCTATAAGTGCACATTAAACGCAGTAGTATTTAAGGGAACAAATCCACAGAGATTTGAGTGCCGTCGATTTCTATTGATTTCTAAGTTGTGTATAGACCTAATCGGTTTAAAGGGGGTTTTGTGTGTCACAGTTTTTGTACCAAGGAAATTAAATAAACTAAGCGAGAAAATAAGAAAGCAAGCAAGTAAATAAACGAGTAAGCAAAGCGAGGTTGTAAACAATTAAACGAAGCGTTGGGCAATCAGAAACTCTATAGGGATCATGGTCGATTATCATAGGAGATTAGTTAGGATTTTTAAAGCAACTTTTGTCGTCTATTGATTCTTAACCTTGGAACAAGAAAATATGTGTAGCCTACTCTCGTACACCCTACACACTTATAATTTATATATTTGACTAGTAGCTTTTGACTCTGGTCATGCAGAAAATTATGATGACAAAGACAAGGTCGTTAACGCTATCACAATCCCTCTACAAGTATGCTTTCGTATCTTGTAGCGGAATTGCTCGCCTACCCTAGATCAAGCATATATATCCAGCACTTTCGTGGTTCTAAAAATACCTAGGTTCAGTTGCATAGGTGATCAATCAAGCAAACATGCATTCACGAAAAGGATAGAACGAAGAACCCTAATCGATATCATAACCTAAAAACCTAATGAAAAATTGATCCATGAGAGCCCCTTGAGAACCCTATACCCAACAAAGAAACTACTCAGACATAGCTTAGCTAAACATCATAATAATTAAACAAAAAAATTAAAGAAAAATTGATGAAGAAAGGCTTCTCTATTGACGAACACAAGTCGAGAATCCTCCTCTCCAAATCGACGGACAAAAGTGAAAAGCGGCTAAAAGGTTGTCTCTGTCTAAGTAAAAGATAATGTTCATAAACGACCTAAAAGCATGTATTTATAGTTTTCACTTCTTTGGGGACGTTTAGGGCTTAGAGTTTAAATGACGAAAATGGCCTCGGGATTGAAACGGAGTCGAGTTGGTCGCACAGGGGCTGGCCGCGGGTGCATGCTCTCTTACCGCATCTGATCGCTTCTTGGGTGTGTCGCCTCTGACCGCGGTGGATCTCCGCTTGGCCGCGGGCACAGTGCCTCTGCCCACGGTGGTTCTGCTTCAAAGCAGCTTCGTCTGCCTTCACTGCTTCGGGATTATTTCAAGATCTAACCATTGGAATGTGTCCAAACCAATTGCATTTAAAAGCTGGTTCTCTCTTCTTTGTCGTGTCCAAATTTGGGAAGGATCAGACGGTGTGAAGGTCTTCTTTGCTTGCAAGACTTATGACGGTCCAAGTTTATCCAAAACGTCCCTTTTGCTTCGAAATGCACTATTTTATCCCAAATTATCTGGAATGTCTTTTAAAACTCTAAAAAATGGAAATCACTTGAAAACCATTGAAAACGGAGTTAAAACACCTGCAAAAGATATTATAGTGATCCATAAAAATGGTCAAAAGACTAAGATCTTTGTTTGTCCTCAAACAAAACATAAATATAAACTAACAAAATCTCAGTGACCGTCCTTCTAAATCATAACCAACGTAATGTATCAATCGGGACTTAGTCTAGAAAATTCTCACCAAAGTACTACAATGCTAGTCCACGGTATCCGTCGTTCGAAAATCTGACCACTTAAACCCTAATTTTCAGTCAACTAGCTCTTAACATTCATTAAGGGTTGCATGATTCTCATCAAAAGTATTAACCAAGACAATCGAGGCTAGGTATTAAAGCTTTTTAGAAGTGAGGTTAAAAGTGTTTTGGGTTACCGTATTTCCACCGAAGGATGCTAGATATTATGAAAAACAACAAGGGAGGATGTAGCTGTTGAAATCCATAGTTTTCGGTTACTTCCTATTCGCATAAGTGTTATTGCGAATTTCACCTTCTTCGGAACTTTTCTACCATTCCTCCAGACTTAGATTTTTCTCCGAGTAATGATTCGAATGGCGTCTTACTCCTCGCAAACGAAACATGGTTTCCTTGGTATAAAAATGTCGATCACCTAAGACTCTTTAGGCTCTTGTTTCCTTTCCTTACGTTAAATATATAGTTTTTTTTTTGAAAGGGGAAGCGCCTTTGGAGTGGGAGTCTTAGGGAGAACAAAAATTACCAATAATGAGAGATTTCCAAGGCAACTCGTAAGCTTGAATTATTGTTGATACCTCCTTAACCGAATTCATCCAATCTTCCGTCTTATCGAGTGACTGAAAACTTTGTCGTTCCTCCCTCTCCGACATTTTTGCACATATTTGCACATAAGACAACAAGAGAAGAATGCATGAGGTTCGAAAATAATGGCTAAGGTTCGGGGTGTGGTACCAGCTAAATATGAACTGGCCATCTAGGACAACAAATAATGGTAAAAGGAAAGATGCCATAGATGTCTGATTCGTTGTCTCGCCTAAAACGTTTGATAAGAAAATTTAATTCTGGTTAAGTTCAAATAAGGTGAGTTCGTATATCCTGTTAGAAAGAGTCTCTATGGGTCGAAATCCTATGGGGATGTCGCATTGCAAGTACTCTATCTACCGCCTAGCCAAGTACCAAACCACACAAGAGCTGGCACGAGGAGATAGCGTAGAAGCACACATGTCAAAATCATCATAGATTTTATTTCAATGTTCCTAAAAAATACTTTAAAAAATCAAAAAAGATTACACGAAAAAAATAAAATTAAAGCAAAAAATAAGATATATAGATTCAAAACAAAGAAAATAAACCAGTAAAAGATAAACATCCTCCCCCATACCTAAATCACAATGTCCCTAGTATGAAAAAGTTGGTGAAATGATGGAAAAGACATTAAAATAAAATAGCGGATAAAAACTTCAAAAATTCAGATAAAAAGATAAAGAACAAAATATTGATGGAACCGTAGTGGTGATGTGTGAGGCTAGTCGTGAATGATGAAGCGCGAGGCTAAACGTCACGTGGGCCATCTAACTTGGAGTCAGACATGTCGCCATCGAACTGGTGGTTTTCCTTAAGAAAACGCATCATGCGCTTGTATCGTCTTTCTTGTTGCTCGAGCTTCTTCTCAATGGCCACGTATGCTGGTCTGTGTGTGCGTGAGGAGCTCGCAGGAGCAGACGGTGCACAGGCTGGTGCTGGTAAGAATAGTTGGGCGCGCTCTGCAGCTGCGTCTCTCTTGGCTTTAGCCACTAAGAACTGACTGATAGTGTATGGTAGATGATGCGTACAGATTGTAACTAAGCTTCATGTTTTATATTTATAACCCTAATTTTTTGCAAGTTCACATATGTACGTTGTAGTACTTAGGAGTCGAACGACATACATTTTGTTGTTTCGGTACGAAGCAATCGGATACTTAAATCGAATTAGAACGCAAATAATTTGGAGTTGGTTTTGTATCACTAGAATCTAAACTAGACGGGGAATATACGAGGTTGTAATCAATTAAACTAAACAATGGGCTTAAGGGTATTCGCAGGGATTCATGGCTAAAAACGATGTAAAAATAAATGATAAAGGTAACCAACTGTGAAAATTCTTGAACTCGAATCACGAATGTATGATTAGGTCACTACCGTGATCCTAACCAACTGTTACCGACCAACTCGACCAGTAGCTTCCATCTCTGGCCGCGAAGGTGGTAACGCATTATTTCGTTTAGGATTCGTCATCGCTCACAATACTCTATAAGTAGCTTTCGTCTCTTATAGCGAAATTGCTCGTTTCATTCTAGTTCAAACAATTAGAAAACACATCCGCGAATCTAATTAAACCTAGTATCAGACTCTAAGTGGAACAAAAAATCATGCATTAACGAATAAGAATAAACGAAGAACTCATAGAAGATTAGAAACCCTAAATCAAACACATCATAGAATTAAACCAAGAAATACCCTTTGAAGAATCTCTTTAAGCCCAAATAGGGAATTACTCAATCATACTGTAGCAAAACATCATAGAAGATAAAGTATTGCAGAATTAAAGAGATAAGAAAGTGAAGAACGAAGAACACAGGTGAAGACGGAGATCGAATGATGATCCCCTTGCGCCGCCTCCTCTCTCTCTCCTTCGGTGTCGCCTCTTTTTCTCCCTTTTGTACTGTCTAAAAAACAAGCTGCCTTTTACAGTGACCTAAAACGAGCTTATATAGCTTCTTTATTCGTCGGGAAACGCTTAGGGTTTTATTAATAAGTGACAGGATTAGCTCGGGACTTAAAATGGATCTCGGGAGCAAAACATGAGCTGGCCGCATGCACGTGGTTCTGATCCGCAGAGAAATGGCGTTTGGCCGCTGATCCAGGTCCTTTGGCCGCGGCGGATTCCCCTATGAGACAGCTTCATCCGCCTTCAGTGGTTTGGGTATATTTGGTGATCCAACCGTTGGAATGTCTCCAAACCAATTGCATTTGAAAGCTGGTTGTGTCATATTTGTTGATTCCAAATTTAGTAATGATCAGACGGTGAGAATGTCTTATTTGGTTACAAGACTTCTAACGGTCCGAGTTTATCCAAAAACGTAATTTTGTTCCAAAATGCACCCTTTTATCCCAAGTTACCTGAAACGTCTTTGAAAACCCTAAAACATGAAAATTACTAGAAAACCATTGAAAACGGAGTTAAAACACCTGCAAAAAAAAAATGAAAGTGATCCATAAAATTGGTCAAAAACCGGTTTTACCAACTCTCCCAGACTTAGATCTTTGTTTGTCCTTAAACAAAACATAAATCTAAACTCGGAAAGAGGTTTTCAAAAATATAGGAACTAACAAAATTCTCACTGACCGTCCTTCTAAATCGTAACCAACGTAATGCATCAATCGGACTTAGTCAAGAAAATTCTCACCAAAGTATTACATCGCTAATCCACGGTATCCGTCATGCAAAAGTCTAACCACATAGATCCTAACTTTCAGTCAACTTGCTCTTAACATTCATTAAAGATTGCGTGATACTTACAAAAAATATTGGACAAGACAATCGATGCTAGGCATTTAAGGGCAATTTAGTGGTGAAGCTAAAACTGTTTCGGGTAACCGTATTTTCTTCGGAGGATGCTAGATATTATGCAAAACAGTAAGAGAGGATGGAGCTGTTGGTACCCACAGTTTTCAGCCACTCCTTGCTCGCATAAGCGTTGCTGCAAAACTCCTCCTTCGTCGGGACTATTCTCCCTTTGACAGAACTTTTCAGTCGTTCCCCCAAACATAAATTTTTATCCGGGTAATAATTCTAACGTCTTCTTACTCTTCACATATTGAAACATAGTTTTCTTGGTAAAAATATAGAATACTCTGAGACTTTTAGGCTTTTATTTCCTTTCCTTTCGAATTTTTTTATTTATTTCTTTTTTTTTGAAAAAGGGGAAACGCCTTTAAACGGGAGCCTTAGAGAGTACGAAAATTACTAGTTAAAAACGATTTCCAAGGCAACTTTTTAGCTTGATTTGTCGATACCTCCACAACCAAATCCGTCTAGGCGTTGTGCCGAATTTCATCTAGTTCGTGTAGTTGGAGTAGTCTCCTTTCCCCAGTTGTTTCCATGTTCAGATTCATCTCTTTGATAACCCATTGTGCTTTGTATACGAGTTCCACAGGCAGATGACACACTTTTCCTTATACGAGGTTGAATGGCATCGTTCCTAAAGGTGTCTTGTATGCCGTTCGGTATACCCAAAGTACGTCGTTGATATATCATGGTTTTTACCACTTTTAAGCCATGATATAAGTCCGTTTTATCGAGTCTTTATTCTATTTCGTTGTGTTTTAGAGTCTTTTACAGGTTCTAGCAAGTTTGGAGCACAATTGGAGATATTGGAGATTTCTGGAGCATTTTGGAGCAAAGCTGAAGATCGTGTTGCTGAGTACCCGATTTCACGTCAAGCATCGATCGATACCCCCTGGTATCGATCGACACTCATCGAGGCAGACACGACCCGCGACTTTAATGAAGAGTTGAAGAATTGCAACTTGGTCAAGAAGACTTTGATATTTACAAGAAGACCCCAATTCGTGTTTAGGTTATTTATAGGGATTTTACAACCACTTTGTAGGCTATGCTTATTTTATTCTGGATTTGAGAGAGAGCTTTTGAGGGAGACAAGTCTGATACTTTGTTCGTTTGAGAGAAGATTTCGAACCCTTTTGTTACTCTTTCTTATTATTTATTTGAGTATTTATTCAGTCATGTTTATTGTTTCAAACTCCATGTCTGAGTAGATCACCTGTTAGGTTTAGGGTTTTCTCATAAAGGATTTCTTTGAATGCTAGGTTGATTATCTGTTAGGATTCACCATCTGAATTAGTTCTTCGCCATATGTTGTTCTCAAAGCTAATTCTAGGTTGACGAATCTGGAACTTAGATCTTAGGATAATTGATTAAGTACGAGAGTGCGATTAATTACATGATAGAGTCTAGGTGAACAAATTGATTATTCGCATAGAGATTTGGTTTAATTGATTTGTGAACATATCAAACCTGAACTTTAAAGCTGATTTAGACATTAGGATTCGCAAAGAGATTTGGAATTCCTAGGATTTAGATTTAGATAGTTTTTTTCGCAACGAGAGTTGGTTAGCTATATTTTAGTGATTTGAGTTCAAGAAACATCCGTAAATCTGAATCCTGTTAGTTAATTTAGCTGCATTCATTGATTTTCTGAGAAATACTCTGAACCTATCTGTCTCCAACTGAATTTACAACACCTTTAATTGCATACTTGTTTTCAATTACATCTTTTGATTTTGCGTATTTTGGATCTATATAATCTATTGTGTGATATCTTGAGTTCTTGTGTTCGACCCCTGATTTACTGCAGCAACTGCTTTAGTACTATTTAGGGTATTAATTTGAGCATATCAGTCGTCGAGTTTCGCAGACCAATCCTTTCGATTTGCCCCAGTTGTCTTTGGCAAAATCGACTTGATTTCCCTGTTGGAGATCTCCACTTGGCCACTTGTTTAAGGGTGGTATGGAGAGGCGACTTTGTGCGTAACTCCATTCTTCTTTAACAGGTTTTCAAAGACCTTGTTAATGAAATGAGACCTTCCATCGCTTATTACGATTCTAGGAACTCCGAAACGCGGAAAATGATCGATTTGAACATCTTAATGACCACTTTTGCGTCGTTTGTAGGGCTAGCAATTTCTTCCACCCATTTAGAGACGTAATCTACGGCAACTAGTATGTATTGGTTTCCAAAGTATGTCGGGAAAGTTCCAATAAAATCAATTCCCCATACGTCAAAAATTTCAACTTCGAGGATAAAATTATGGGGCATCTCGTTCCTCTTACTTATACCCCCGATACGTTGGCAGAAATTACAGCGCGAGACGTAAGCTTGTGCATCTTTAAACAAAGTTGGCCACCATAAGCCTTCCTGGAGGACTTTAGAGACAGTTTTGAAAGTTTCAAAATGGCTTGCATAAGCTGAGTTATGACATCCGAATAGTATCCCATCCATTTCCTCTTCAGCCACGCATCGTCGATATAAACCGTCTGCACATCTCTTGTAAAGGTACGGTTCATCCCAAAAGTAGTGTCTTATATCTGGCAAAAAATTCTTCTTCCTATACCCAGAGAATTGTGGTGATTCGACGTACGCAGCAAGGTAATTTCCAATGTGTCTGAACCACGGGGTGTCGAACGTGTCTGGCCGCCGTTTAAGTGGCCGTGAACGAATTTCGTGCGTGGTGTTAGGTATTGCGTCTATCGCGTAGACGCTGTCATCCGGCAAACAATTATTCAAGGGCACTTTATCTTCCACTCGTATTCGAGAAAGGTGATCCGCTACTCCGTTATCTGCTCCTTTTCGATCTCGAATTTCGATGTCGAATTCTTGCAAGAGGAGTATCCACCTTATTAGTCTAGGTTTTGCGTCTTTCTTACACATCAAATATTTTATCGCCGCATGATAAGTATGGACTATCACCTTGGATCCAGCAAGGTAGGATCAAAACTTTTCGAAAGCAAATACGACAACCAGAAGTTCCTTTTCTATTGTCGCATAATTGCATTGAGCGTCGTCCATTGTTCTGCTTGCGTAATAGATCGCATGAAACTTCTTATCCTTCCGCTGCCGGAGTACTACTCCAACTGCATAGTCACTTACGGCATACATGATTTCGAATGGTTGTTCCCAATCCGGTGGCTGCACGACTGAAGCGGAGACAAGGGCGTCTCTGAGCTTATGGAACGCATCTAGGCATTCGTCGTCAAATTTGAAGCTCGTTTCTTTGCACAATAGACGCGTGAGGGGCCTGTCTATTTGGGAAAAATATTTTATGAATCTCCTATAGAATCCGGCGTGCCCGAGGAAACTTCGGATATCTTTTACATTTGTAGGAGGTTGTAGGCTTGTCATGACCTTGATTTTTGCTTTATCCACTTCGATTCCTTTTTCTGAAATTATATGCCCAAGCACGAGTCCGTCTCGCACCATAAAATGACACTTTTCCCAGTTCAGGACCAGATATTTGTCTTCGCATCTTTGTAGAACTTTCCCCAGGTTCGCCAAGCACGTTTGGAATGAGGACCCGTGGACGGAAAAGTCGTCAATGAAAACTTCCATAAAGTCTTCAATATATATTCGGTAAATATTGACATCATGCACCTCTGGAAAGTCGCGGGCGCGTTACATAATCCAAAAGGCATTCGTCGGTAGGCAAACGTTCCGTACAGACAAGTGAAGGTTGTCTTCTCTTGGTCTTCGAAAATCCGAAATATCCATCGAGGAAGCTGTAGTACTGATGGTTAGCCAATCTATCCATCATTTGGTCTATAAATGGCAAAGGGAAATGGTCATTCCTAGTTGCAGCGTGAAGCTTTCTGTAGTCGATACACATTCAGTGTCAAGTGACGGTCCTTGTGGCAATCATTTTGTCTTTCTCGTTCTTGATCACCGTGATCCCTCCATTTTTCGGGACAACGTGAACTAGGCTAACCCAAGGGCTGTCCAAAATCGGAAGATGATTCCTGATTCTAAAAGCTTCATAATTTCATTCTTGACAACGCTCATCAAGTTAGGGTTTAACCTCCTTCGGTGCTCTACTGAATTTTTGGCGTTATCTTCGAGATGGATCTTGTGCATACAGAGATCCAGAGAGATTCCTGGTATGTCATCAAGCGAGTATCCTATAACCTTTATGTGCCTTTTCAACTCGCATAGTAATATATCATGGTTTTTACCCCCTATAAGACATGATATAAGTCTGTTTTATAGAGTCTTTATACTATTTTGTAGTGTTTTAGAGTCTTTTACAGGTTTTAGCACGTTTGGAGCATAATTGGAGATATTGGAGCTTTCTGGAGCAAAGCAGAAGTTCGTGTAGCTGAGTACCCGATTAGAAGCCTCAGTATCGATCGATACTGACTAGTATCGGTCGATACTCACTGTACCAAGACACGAGTCGCGATTTTAATGAAGAGTTGAAGAATTACAAAATTGCCCATAAGACTTTATTATTTACAAGAAGCCCCAAAACATGACTTTAGTTATTTATTAGGATTTTACAGCCACTTTGATGGCTATGCTTTATTCTACGCTCTATTTTACTTTGGTTTTTGGAGAGACAACTATGAACTCTTGTTTCTTACTGATTTCTTTGATGATCTATTCAATCATGTTGTTTTCATTCTCCATGTCTGAGTAGATCCACTTTAAGTTTAGGGTTCTCATAAGGGTTTTCTCTGAATGCTAGGTTGATTAGTTGATTAGGATTCACCATCTGAATTAGTTCTTCACCATAGGTTGTTCTCAAAGCTAATTCTAGGTTGACGAATCTGGAACTTAGATCTTAGGATAATTGATTAGGCACGAGAGTGCGATTAATTACCTGATAGAACATAGGGTGAGAAAAATAACTATTCGTAAAGAGATTTGGTTTAGTTGTTTTGTGAACAAATCAAACTTGGACTAAAAGCTGGTTTAGACTTTAGGATTTGCAAAGATATTTGGAATTTTAGGATTTAGACTTAGATAGTTTTCGCAACGAGAGTTGGTTAGCTATACTTTAGTGATTTGTGTTTAATAACCGCGCTAAATCTGATTCATGTTAGTTAGTTTATCTAGATTCATTGAATTCCTGAGAATTACCTTGAATCTATCTTTCTCTCAATCGACTTACAACACTTTTAATTTACGTATTTCTTTAAATTACATCTTTTGGTTTAGCTTAATTCGAATCTATTTAATCCATTGTGTGATAGCATGAGTTCTTGTGTTCGACCCCTACATATACTACAACAACGGCTTTAGTACCTATAGGGTATTAATTTGAGCATATCAAATTTGGTGCCGTTTCCAGGGACTCAATTCGCCATTAGATTTTATATTAGAATTTCGACTAAATTTGTTGGTATCGATCGATACTCAACGTTTTATTTTGTTTTGTTTTTTGATTTTTAGTTACTTACGTGTTCTTGACTTTTGTGTTTCAGGGAAGCGACTAAGCCAGCAGAGATGAACAACCCAATGGTTCTAACTCAAGACAAAGCTGAAGTTTTGAGAGACCAAGAGGGTCGCGTGCGCAATGAAGTAGGGCAGCTACTTGATGGAGAGGGAAACAAGATTATACCTGCAGTTGTTGTTGATGAGGCTGTCGTGCCTGCTGCGCGCATTAATGTTGGGAATGCTATGGTAAATCATGCCAAGAGAATTGGTGAGTACAACAGGTCCGATCAATTTTATGCCAATCGGTCTGCGAGTTGCATTCCCACCTTCCAGAGGAATGACTTTGAGCTGAAGTCTGCATATTACACTCTTGTGGGTCAGCACCCTTATCATGGTCTTCCTCACGAGCACCCCATGGATCACATCGAGAGGTTCGAGGACTTGGTGATATGCTCAAATTAATACCCTATTTAGATAATAAATCAGTTGTCGTAGTATAGCTAGGGATCGAACACAAGGACTCACAGAAACACACAATAGATTATATAGAAGAGAATTAAGCTAAACCAATAGATGTAATTGACAGCAAAACGTAAATTAAAAGAGTTGTAATTCGATGGAGGAAAATATAGGCCCAGGGTATTTCTCAGGAAATCAATGAATGCATATAAACTAACTAACATGATTCAGATTTAGCGCGGTTCTTGAACTCAAATCATTAAAGTATAATTACCAACTGTAGTTGTGAGAATTATCTAAATCTAAACTTCAGAATCCCAAATCTCTTTGCAAATTCCTAAGAATAAATCAGCTTTAATTTCAGGTTTGATATGTTCACAAATCAATTAAACCAAATCTCTTTGCGAATAACCAATTTGCTCACCTAAGGTTCTATCAGGTAATTAATCGCACTGTCGTGCCTAATCAATTATCCTAAGATCTATTTTCCAGATTCGTCAACCTAGAATTAGCTTTGAACACAACCTAAGGCGAAGAACTAATAAACTAATCAACCTAGCATTCAGAGAAAACCCTTATGAGAACCCTGAACCTAAAGTGGATCTACTCAGACATGGAGATTGAAAGCAACATGATTGAATATATCATCAAAGAAATCAATAAAAACAGGAGTTCAGAGTTGTCTCTCCAAAAACCAAAGTAGAATCAAAGTAGAATAAAGCTTAGCCATAAAAGTGGCTGAAAAACTTAATTATAAAGCTAAAACACGAATTGGGGTCTTCTTGTAAGTATTAAAGTCTCTTGGGGCAAATCTGCAATTCTTCAACTCTTGGAAAAGTCGCGGGTCGTGTCTGCTGCGATGGGTATCGATCGATACTAGGCAGTATCGATCGATACTGATGCTTCAAATTGAGTACTCAGCAACACGATCTTCTGCTTTGCTCCAGAATCCTCCCGAAAGCTCCAATATCTCCAATTATGCTCCAAACGTGCTAAAACCTGTAAAAGACTATAAAAGACTCCAAAATACTAGAAAAACTCTATAAAACGGACTTATATCATGGCCTAAAAGGGGTAAAAACCATGATATATCAACTCCCCAGACTTAGCTTTTGCTTGCCCTAAAGAAAATAGAAGACTAAACTATTGAAAGAGGTTTAAAAACACGGAGACTCACCTATTCAGGAACCATCGAAATGACCCTTTTCAAAGCACCCAAATGTCACCTAACCAGCTTTTGATCTAATCACCATGTACTTCCCCGTAGACATTCACAGCTTTTCCAGACTCCACACATTATCTCGCAGCATTGTTCAAATAAAGCCCTCATCGCCAGTTTCATCGCTGCAGCCAATGTTCAATAACCTTCTAGATTCTTTACCATACAATATCATGACAACGAACCATCCAATTTTACACTTTTTGTATCACTTTCTCTCCCCCAGACTTATTTCTGATTATGTTCACTTTTTTATAGATCTGCATATACACATCAAGATCCGAAACGCGAGTACTGATGGTGTTTGCACCGAATCTCCGGTTTTTCCCTCTCTATGTATCAAAGGTTTAGGCAAATAGTGGTATCACGGGAAATTTTCCTAACCTCGCTTTCAACCTTTGTGTGATCATTCCCTCTTAAGTAGAATAATGGGATCGCTGGAAATTTTCCTAGCCCTCTACTCAGAAGAAATTCATTTCAATATTTTATGCTCTTATTTATCAACTTATAACATGGGAGAGAGATACGATTACTTTAAACATATGGGTTCCTTTGCCAGATATGAATGATGAATCAAGCTCTGTAAACACTAACCACATTGATGAAGTGCAAAATTTTGGCTCAGGCTTCAAAAGAACTCTGCTGGAGACATGGATGTTTTCTAGTCAACTGGTCAGTCCTTGGATTTTTCATTAGTAGATCTACAGCTGATCCTGTAACACTGTGCACTCAAAAACAAAATCAAAACAACAATTCAAGCACATGATCATTATCTCCAACAAGTTTTGACTCAATAAAACATTTTTTTGTTGATAAAACAACTGACTCTAAAAAACACAAACACAATGTCAGCAGACACCTCCCCCAGACTTAAACAACAATGTCCCCAGTGTTATCTAGCCTAGAGTAGGTAAAAGAAAACAAAAGAACGGAATAGAATTAAGAAAAACAAGAAGTTACCATTCTGGAACATCTGGTGTCGATCGACACACAGTTTGGTATCGATCGATACCAGGCTTAAATAGACATGATGAACCATCTCATTCGCGATCGGTGTCAACCGATACCAATATGGTATCGGTCGATACTCAGGCGATTTCGAGTTTTGCTCCTTGTTTATCCTGACACAAGCATAGAACGAAAAATAACAAGAGAAAATGACTCAAAAGCAGACTCACCAGTGGGATGCCTCCCACCAAGCGCTCGTTTAAAGTCCGTAGCTTGACTTTGGCTCAGGTGATCAGTCAGGAGAAGATTGAGAGCTTACTCCCATGCAAGTTCCACAGCTAGATACTTGCAGACTCAGAGTTCTGCTCAACATGCTATCCATAAATTCCTTTCCTTTCTCTTTCAGCTCCGAAGTAAGAAGAACTTGGGCTTTAGAGAATGGTTTCGAAGTTCCTTTGCACTTCCCCTTGTACTCAATCGAATCCTCATCACACTTCTGAGGGATTAAGGTCATAGAGGGAGTACCTTTCTCTTCTTTGCCCTTCACCTTCTTCTTTGCCTTAGCAGTTTTGACGTCTTTCTTGGTGATGACAGAAGGACTATCTAGAACGTCTGTGGTATTAGGTCCGTCAGGAGGCTCTTCCAAAAGATCAACGACCAACGCCTCTCCTGGAACAACGGTGATGCAAGAGATATGTGTGGGAGTTCCTCTATGGATGGCGTTGTAGTACGCCTCCTTGTCAATGTATGAGAGCGAGATGTGCTTGCTGGGTGTGTCCATAATGGCACAAACCGTAGCTATGAACGATCTTCCAAGAATCAACTGCGTACAAGATTGTGCGCTCATCTCCACAACTTGAAAATCAGTAGGAACCAGATAATCTCCTATGCTAACCAGCCAATCAAGGATTGTACCATATGGAAGTGAGGTGGAACTGTTCGCATATGTGATGGATGACTTGGGAGATCGAATAGCAGCTCCCAATCTCTCTGCAATTTCCCTTGACATGACATTGACGCTCGCCCATGAGTCAACGAGAGACTCTTTGAATTTAACTCCATAGATAGAGCATGGAACTGAAAATATCCCTGGGTCTTCCCTCTTGGTCAACTGCCTCAGCGGTAGTGACCTGCTTCTGGCTTCGAGGAAGAGTGCCTTAATCTCGTCCTCAGTTTCTCTGCAATCTCGGAAGTGACTCAGCAGAGGCATGTACTCTAGAGCTTCTTCAAAAGTAGTGTGAGGGGAATCCGTCGTACCATCTTCTCAAAGCCACGCAGCTGCTCTAGTGAAATGGTGTCTCTGAGGTGTTTGGGTAATCGAGGGTATGGAATCTTAGGCTGGTAGACACGTTCCTCATCTATCTCTAGCTTCTTTACAATTTCCGGTTTAGACTGCGAGGGGTGTCGATCGACAAAAGTAGGGTATCGATCAATACAAGGCTCATGTGTCGTTTCTTCAGGTCGGTATCGATCGATACGAGCAGTGGTATCGATCGATACTTGCTCTCTGGAATCTTTTTTGACAAAACCTTGGACGTGTGTCGATCGATACAAGGTAGTATCGGTCGACACATGGGTGGTGTCCTAAATCTCAGCTATTTGAGTTTCTAGCATCTTCTGATGAATACTGAGAGACTCAATTTTCCCATTCAGATCGGTGTACATAGCGTCCATCTTCCCATTGAGGTTTAGTGTCATCTTCTGTTGTCCCTGAAAAAGTTGTTCAAGCATGAATTCCATCTTACTCTCAAAAGTTATGGGTGGTGTGGGTGGGCATTGATACCTTTGATCTTGAAATCCATCTCCATCAATGTGGTTAACAAATTCCACTCCATCTTTTCCAGCAAAACGAACAGCCTTCTGTTGCTTGTCCATCAACCAATCTAACTTAGCATTCACCTCAGCAATTTGACTGCAATCCAAGTTTCCAGCTTGCTTCTTACGCTCCATGTTTGCATTCTTGGTACTATTGCTAGAAACAAAATTCTCAATAAGCACATAGGCATCGTCGGGATACCTCGTGTAGAAATTTCCATTGCTCGCAGCATCTAGAGTCATCGGATACCTCCAATCGATTTCCCTGTTGAAAGTACCCAGCAACTGAACTTGAGTGAACCCATGGTGCGGACAATCTCTCTGATATGACTTGAAACGAATCCAAGCAGCCTTGAATGCCTCAGTCGGCCCTTGAGAAAACTGAGAAATCTTGTTCCTGAGATCCTCGGATCGTGCATCATCAAAAAAGTTGTTCAGGAAAGCAGTCTTAGTCTCTTCCCAAGTACTCAGTGATCCATGAGTTAACTGATTCAGCCAGTAGGTCGCATCTCCACCAAGAGAGTATGGGAAGAGCTTGCAGAAAAGGTAGTCATAGGAGATTCCATTGCTCTTGATGCTTGTAACCATATCCTCAAACTTCTCAATGTGATCCATAAGGTGTTCATGAGGAAAACCATGAAAAAGATGCTGACCCACAAGAGTGAAGTATGCAGGTTGCAGCTCAAAGTAATTCCTCTGAAAAGGCGGAGGAAGAATCGCTGACCGATATGTGATATGCTCAAATTAATACCCTAACAGTACTAAATCAGTAGTTGTAATATAGTTAGGGGTCGAACACAAGGACTCACATAAATCACACAATAAATTGTATAGTATCAAGCTAAGCTAAGCAATTCATGTTTAACAGAAAGCAGAAAGTAGTAAACGAGTTGTATTCGATGGGAAAAAGATAGGTTCGGGGATATTTCTCAGGAAATCAATAAATGCAAAATAAACTAACTAATCAGGGTTCAGGTTACGCACGGTTCTCGAACTCAAATCACTAGAGTATAATTAACCAACTGTCGTTGCGAAAACTATCTAAATCTAAACTTCAGAATCCCAAGTTTCTTTGCAAATTCCTAGGAATAAATCAGCCTTAATTTCAAGTTTGATATGTTCACAAATCAATTAAACCAAATCTCTTTGCGAATAATCAATTTGCTCACCCTAAGTTCTATCAGGTAATTAATCGCACTGTCGTGCCAAATCAATTATCCTAAGATCTAAGTTCTAGGTGATCAATCCAGAATTAGCTTTGAGAACAACCTAAGGTGAAGAACTAATTCAGATTATGAACCCTAAATAACCAATCGACCTAGCATTCAAAGATATCCCTTATGAAAATCTCTAAACCTAACAAGAGATCTACTCAGACATGGATATTGAATAAATAAACATGTTTAAATAAATACTCAATATAAAATCAGAAAGAGAAACAAAAGGGTTCGAAATCTTCTCTCGACCAACAGAGTTTCAGACTTGTCTCCCTTCAAAAGCTCTCTCACAAATTCAGAATAAAATATAAAGCGTAGCCAACAAAGTGGGTCTTCTTGTAATTATTAAAGACTTCTGGATCAAGTTGCAATTCTTCAACTCTTCATTAAAGTCGCATGTCGTGTCAACCTTGAAGAGTATCGATCGATACCAGGGGGTATCGATCGATTCTTGTCGTGAAATCAGGTACTCAGCAACACGACTTCAGCTTTTGCTCCAAACTGCTCCAGAAAGCTCCAATAATTCCAATAATGCTCCAAACGTGCTATAACATGTAAAAGACTCTAAAATACTACGAAATAGCAGAAAGACTCTATAAAAGGACTTATATCATGGCTTAAATAGGGTAAAAACCATGATATATCAATTGGCATAAAATTGATCAAGCATGTTGTATTCACCAATCGTTCTACCGCGAGCAGCCACAGCATTCCATGCGTTCGCGTTCCCAGCGATATTCCCAGCGACAACAGGAGCAGGTGGAATGATGTTCCCCTCTCCATCCAGACGTTGTCCTCTCTCGTTGCACAACTGACCCTCTTGGTCTCTCAAAGCTCCAGCAGCATCCTGAATCTGAATCATCGTGCTGTTCATCTCTGCTGGCTTCTTTTCCTTCCTGATTGAACGTTCCAAATTCACACCTGAAACACACTAAGCAAGGCACGTAAGTAACAAACCAAAAAAAATGTTAAGTATCGATCGACACTGATGGTGTCGATCGATATCAACAAAAAGAAAACGACGAGTATCGACCGATACTAGGTAGTATCGATCGATACCGACGAGCTTAGTCGAAATTCTCAGACTAAAATCTAATGGAGAAATGAGTCCCCGGCAACGGCGAAAAATTTGATATGCTCAAATTAATACCCTATTTAGATACTAAAGCAGTTGTCGTAGTATAGCTAGGGGTCGAACACAAGGACTCACATAAACACACAATAGATTATATAGAAGAGAATAAAGCTAAACCAATAGATGTAATTGAAAGCAAAACGTAAATTAAAAGAGTTGTAATTCGATGGAAGAAAATATAGGCCCAGGGTATTTCTCAGGAAATCAATGAATGAAGATAAAATAACTAAAAGGATTCAGATTTAGCGCGGTTCTTGAACTCAAATCACTAAAGTATAATTAACCAAATGTCGTTGCGAGAATTATCTAAATCTAAATTTCATAATCCCAAATCTCTTTGCAAATTCTTAAGAATAAATCAGCTTTAATTTCAGGTTTGATATGTTCACAAATCAATTAAACAAATCTCTTTGTGAATAATCAATTTGCTCACCTAAGGTTCTATCAGGTAATTAATCGCACTGTCGTGCCTAATCAATTATCCTAAGATCTATGTTCCATATTCGTCAACCTAGAATTAGCTTTGAACACAACCTAAGGCGAAGAACTAATTCAGATGGGGAATCCTAATAAACTAATCAACCTAGCATTCAGAGAAAACCCTTATGATAACCCTGAACCTAAAGTGGATCTACTCAGACATGGAGATTGAAAGCAACATGATTGAATAGATCATCAAAGAAATCAATAAAAATAGGAGTTCAGAGTTGTCTCTCCAAAAACAAAAGTAGAATCAAAGTAGAATAAAGCTTAGCCATAAAAGTGGCTGAAAAACCTAATTATAAAGCTAAAACACGAATTGAGGTCTTCTTGTAAATATTAAAGTCTCCTGGGGCAAATCTGCAATTCTTCAACTCTTAGAAAAGTCGCGAGTCATGTCTGCTGCGATGGGTATCAATCGATACTAGGCAGTATCGCTCGATACTGATGCTTCAAATCGGGAACTCAGCAACACGATCTTCTGCTTTGCTCCAGAATGCTCCAGAAAGCTCCAATATCTCCAATTATGCTCCAAACGTGCTAAAACCTGTAAAAGACTATAAAAGACTCCAAAATACTAGAAAGACTCTATAAAACAGACTTATATCATGGCCTAAAAGGGGTAAAAACCATGATATATCACTTGGTCACTAGCATCAAGTACAATGGCGTGCCTTATGAGTTCCTCTTCTGCATGCTTTTTCCATACTCTCTTTCTGGAGATGCAACTTACTGGCTGAAGCAGCTGCCTACTGGGTCGCTGAATACATGGGAAGAGACGAAGAAGGCATTCCTGAACAACTTCTTCGATGATGCGAGATCCGAGGAGCTCATGAACAAGTTCTCTCAGTTTTCTCAAGGACCGACAGAGGCACTTAAGGCTGTTTGGGTGCGATTCAGATCTTATCAGAGGGATTGTCCACATCACGGATTCACTCACGTTCGGTTACTGGGAATCTTTTTCAGAGGGATTGATTGGAGGTATCAGATGGCTCTAGATGCTGCGAGCAATGGAAATTTCTACACGAGGTATCCTGACGATGCGTATGTGCTCATTGAGAACTTGGCATCTAGCAATAGCGCCAAGAGTGCTGATATCGAGAGGAAAAGGCTGCACGGAGGTGTTGATGGATTGCATATTGCTAAAGTGCATGCGAAGCTGGATTCGGTGCATAATTTGTTGATGGGAAAACAGCAGAAGGCTGTTCATCTTGCTGAAGAGGATGAAGTGGAATATGTTAACTACATTGGTGGAGTTGGATTTCAAGATCAAAGGTATCAATGCCCACCCACACCACCCAAAACTTTTGAGAGCAAGATTGAGTCTATACTTGAACAGCTGGTTCAAGGGCATGAGAAGATGACAGTGAATTTCAACGGGAGGTTGGATGCCTTGTACAATGATCTGAATGGCAAAATTGAGGCTCTCATTATTCATCAGAAGATTCTGGAAACTCAAGTAGCTCATACTGCAGCAGCTGTCAAGGGATTGATGGTTCATTCACAGAACGAATACGTCATTGCTATCCCCTCGAGGAGTGGAAAAGAGGTACACCCAGGAGTGCAGAAGAGCTCAACTGCAGAGATTTTCGTCAATCTTGCCGAGGATGACGATGAGATTTCAAACACCATCCATGTGTCGACCGATACTCCCTTGTATCGATCGACACACGTCCAAAGTTATGCCAGGGACGATTCCAGAGCGAAAGCATCGATCGACACCACCCATGTGTCGGTCGATACCAGTTCAGTTGCTGAAACGAAACCCAAGTTGAGTGCATAAAGGGTTTACAAACCTAAGGCGGCATACCCCTTGCCGCCCAGACACCTCAGAGACCCCATTTCTCCAAAGCAGCTGCTTGGCTTTGAGAAGATGGTACGAAGGATTCTCCACACACTGACTTTTGAAGAAGCTCTAGAGTACCGCCCTCTGCTGAGTCACTTCCGAGATTGCAGAGAAACTCTGGAAGAGATTAAGGCACTCTTCATCAAGGCCAAAAGTACACCACCTCCACTAAAGCAGCTGACTAAGAGGGAAGACCCAGGAATATTCTTAGTTCCATGCTCTATCTCTGGAGCTGAATTCAAAGAGTCTCTCGTTGACTCGGGGGGCTAGCGTCAATGTCATGTCAAGGGCAATTGCAGAGAGATTGGGAGCTGATATTTGATCTCCCAAGAAATCTATCACATTCGCGAATTGTTCCACCTCACTTCCATATGGTACAATCCCTGATTTGCTGGTTAAGGTAGGAGATTGCCGGGTTCCTACTAATTTTCAGGTTTTGGAGATGAGTGCAAGATCTAGTACGCAGTTGATTCTTGGAAGACCGTTCATGGCTACGGTTGGTGCCATTATAGATACACCAAGCAAGAGAATCTCATTCTCGTACATTGACAAGGAGATGTACTACAAAGCCATTCCTACTAGAGGAGCTCCCACACATATCTCTTACATCACCATTATTACAGGAGAGATGTTGGTAGTTTATCTTTTGGAAGAACCTTTTGACGAGCCAACTATCATAGACCTTCTAGATAGTCCTTCTGTCATCACCAATAAAGACGTCAAAACATCTAAGGCAAAGAAGAAGGTGAAGAGCAAAGGAGTGAAAGGTGCTGCTTCTATGAATTTAATCCCTCAGAAGTGTGATGGGGATTCGATTGAATACAAGGTGAAGTGCAAAGGAACCTCAAAACCATTCTCTAAGGCTAGAGTCATTCTTACTTCGGAGCTGAAAGAGAACAGAAAGGAGGTTGTGGAGAGCATGTTGAGCAGAACGCTGAAGCTGGAAGTGTCTAGTTGTAGAACATGCCTCGGAGTAAGTTCTCAATCTTCTCCTGACTGAGCACCTGAGCCAAAGTCAAGCTACTGACTTAAAACAAGTGCTTGGTGGGAGGCCACCCACTGGTAAGTCTGTATATAAGTCTTTTGTTTCTGTTTTTGGTTTTGGTTTTATGTTTTGTGTCTTGTGTTTTGCGTGAATCAGTTACAGAGGATCGGTATCGACCGATACCACCTGGTATCGATCGACACCACATGCATCAATGACGATGAGAAGAAGTTTATGTGTCTACCTAAGCCTGGTATCGCTCGATACCAGGCTGTGTGTCGGTCGACACTCCCCGTTCCATCACAGTAGATTTTTCTTTTTCCATAATTCCAACTTCGTCCATTTGATTTCTTTTACTAACTCTAGGCTATATAACACTGGAGAGAATGTTGTTTAAGTCTAGGGGAGGTAGTCGCTGACATTGTTTTTGTTTTTCTTAGAGTCAGTCGTTTTTGAGTCATTCGTTGTTTTATTGAGTCAAAATCTGTTGGAGGATGTGATCTTTTTCTTGACTCTATTGTTCTTCCTTTGTTTCTAAGTGGCCATTGTTACAGAATCAGTTACATATCGACTAAAGAAAAATCCAAACGCTGACTGGTTAACTAGAAGACACCCATGTTTCCTGCAGAGTTCTTTAAAGCATGAGCCAAATTTTTGCACTTCATCGATGTGGTTAATATTCATAGAGCTTGATTCCTCATTCATATCTGACAAAGAAACCTATGTGTTTAAAGTAATGGTATTTCTCTCCCCTGTTACAAGTTAATAAATAAGAGCATAAAAAATTAAATGATTTTATTCTGAGTAGAGGGCTAGGAAAATTTTCAACGATCCCATTATTCTACTTGTGAAGGAATGATTACACAAAGGTTAGAAGCTAGGTTAGGAAAATTTCCCGTGATACCACTATTTGCCTACACCTTTGATACATAGGGAGAGAAGAACCGGAGATTCGGTGGCAAACACCATCAATACTCACGTCTCATACCTTGATGTGTATATGCAGATCAAAAAAAAAAAAGAAGAGAACATAATAAGAAATAAGTATGGGGGAGAGAAAATTATACCAGAAGTGTGAAAAATGGTGGTTCCTTATCATGATATTGGATGGGAAAGAATCTAGAAGGTTCTTGGTATTAATCACAGCGATGAAACTGGCGATGATGGGTTTGATTGAACGAAGCTGTGAAATAATGTGTGTAGTCTGGGAAGCTGCGGATGTCTTCGGAGAAGTACATGGTGGTTAGATTTGGATCTGGTTAGGTGATATATGGAGCACTAAGGAAAATGGTCATTGTAATGTTTCATGAACAAGTGAGTCTCTACGTTTTTAAACCTCTTTCTCTGGTTTAGTTTTCTGTTTTGCTTGAGGGCAAGTAAAGGCTAAGTCTGGGGGAGTTGATATATCATGGTTTTTACCCCTTTTAAGTTATGATATAAGTCCATTTTACAGAGTCTTTCTACTATTTTGTAGTGTTTTAGAGTTTTTACAGGTTTTAGCATGTTTGGAGCATAATTGGAGATATTGGAGCTTTCTAGAGCAAAACAGAAGTTCGTGTAGCTGAGAACCCGATTTGAAGCCTCAATATCGATCGATACTGACTAGTATCGGTCGATACTCACTGCAGCAAAACACGAGTCGCGACTTTAATGAAGAGTTGAAGAATTGCAAAATTGCCCATAAGACTTTATTATTTACAAGAAGCCCCAAAACGTTACTTAGGTTATTTATTAGGATTTTACAGCCACTTTGATGGCTATGCTTTATTCTACGCTTTAATTTTACTTTGCTTTTTGGAGAGACAACTCTGAACTCCAGTTTGTTATTGATTTCTTTGATGATCTATTCAGTCATGTTGTTTTCATTCTCCATGTCTGAGTAGATCCACTTTAGGTTTAGGGTTCTCATAAGGGTTTCTCTGAATGCTAGGTTGATTAGTTGATTAGGATTCACCATCTGAATTAGTTCTTCACCATAAGTTGTTCTCAAAGCTAATTCTAGGTTGAGGAATATGGAACTTAGATCTTAGGATAATTGATTAGGCACGAGAGTGCGATTAATTACCTAGTAGAACTTAGGGTGATTCGCAAAGAGATTTGGTTTAGTTGTTTTGTGAACAAATCAAACTTGGACTAAAAGCTGGTTTAGACTTTAGAATTTGCAAAGAGATTTGGAATTTTAGGATTTAGACTTAGATAGTTTTCGTAACGAGAGTTGGTTAGCTATACTTTAGTGATTTGAGTTTAAGAACCGCGCTAAATCTGAATCATGTTAGTTAGTTTATCCTGAATCTATCTTTCTCCCAATCGACTTACAACACTTTTAATTTACGTATTGCTTTCAATTACATCTTTTGGTTTAGCTTAATTCGAATCTATTTAATCTATTGTGTGATATCCTGAGTTCTTGTGTTCGACCCCTACATATACTACAACAACTGCTTTAGTACTTATAGGGTATTAATTTGAGCATATCACATAGTAACATTGTTGTCTCGGCTTTATTCAGACCATAATTTATAATGACCGAGTAAGTCGAATTTGGTCCAAAGAAGGCGTAATTGAGACCGACAGGCAGGGGTTTTAGCTCCACTTTAGGAGCTTTCAGTTCCCTCCACTGGTCATTTAATGCTGCAGAAGTGTCGTTCGTCATTGTTGGAATATCCATTTCGTTCTTTAAATCAAGGTAGCTCACAACCTTTTTCTAAATTTCAGCTTTACCGAGCATTTTCACACAATCCATCAAGGCTTCTTCGAGAGTGATGCCCCCATCTTTTGTGCTCGAGATTACGACTTTAAATGGGTCACTCAGGAGTAATTATTCATAGAATTTCTCAGTGACCTTTTTGACCTCATCAAGCCAGAAAGCTTGGTCGTCTAGGGTTGATTTACTAAGGCTTTCTCTCATATTGAAATGCATCACCAGGTCACCAAAGTGTAAGTCTATTTTCCCCTCTGGGACGTTGTTTATCGCCCCTGCGGTGGATAGGAATGTTCGACCAAGTATAACCATCCCTAACTCGAGTACCAAGAAATCGGTAGGAATGCATCATTCTCCAATCACGGTGGATATGTCGACGAGGACACCTATCGGTCGTCGAACTGAACGATCCGCTATTATTAGTGAAATCTTAGTCGGTCAGAAAGTGTGGTACCTTAAACGTTTAGCAACTGACAGTGGAATCATGTTTATACTTGACCCCAAGTCACATATACAGAGCTCAAATGTTACACCTTTTATGGTGCACGAGAGCACGAAGCTTCCTGGGTCCCATCTCTTTCGAGGGGAATGGTTTTGCAAAATTGAACTACATTCATGAGTGATCATCATAACTCCTTCAAGGGTCAATGAGTTGGTCAGGATGCTTTTCATAAATTTTCTTAGAGGCGGGATCATTGCGCAAGCTTCGACAAAAGGTAGTCTAACCGTTATATGCTCAATTATTTCCTTTAGTTTAGCTCTTTCTTTCTTTTTCTTTGGAGCCTCCAAGGCTTTCGGGTAGGGTGGTTTTGGTTTATAGTCACGGGCTGGTGGTTGAGTTACCAAGCCTTCCCCGAGGATTTCTCGGGTTGCTTCTTCTCTTTCGTAGTTTCCGTCTACCTCAACTACGTTCTCTCCTTCTTCCCTAACCGTGTTTTCTTCCCTTCTCGTCTCTTCGTGATTCTTCGGGAATTCTGGATCTTTGTAAGTCGTGCCACTTCTAAGCATGATTGCATGCAAGTTGTCTAATTCCTCGGAGGAAAATTCATTCATCTGCTTTAAGAATGAGCTCGCCTTTGACCATTCAGTTTTTGCCTCCTCGACTTGAGAAGAGAGACTTACGATTTTTCCATTCAAATACTCGCACATCTTTTCAATTTTGGCACTCAATTCATCTGCGTCTTTCTTGCGAGAGGCTTCGAGTTTTTGCATCATTTGTTCAATTCTTTCAAGATCTGAGATGGGTGGATTTGCAGAGAGCATGAGTTGGGATTGAACCCCTAACATTGGCTCGAGGACAGGCTGGTCATGGGAAAACTACACTTGGCCACGGCTCAGGAGACTACACCCGCGGCGAAGCTCCTCCTGGCCGCGGTCGTGCGGACTCCATCCGTGGCGGGGTGTTCTTTGTTCGGGACCTTGGTTTCTGCTTCGTTAGTTACCTTTTGGTTAAAACGGTTAGCCCCAACCTCGAAATAGTATATGTCGCCCCAGTTTGGAGAGCGATTTGGATCTCCAAAGCTATCAAGGTTGCGAGTTGCGCGTGACTCGTTTGATCGTTCCATACCGAGATGGTCTACTGCGAGTGTGAAGCATTCCGGTTTTTTTGTCTTCTCTTGTTCTTTCTTGGAACGTCTGAGTTGGGTGAATTCTGCTCGATCGTTGATACTCCTCGCAAAGTTACTGATGAGGATGTGAGCGTCGTCAATGGATATGGTGGCGAAGTCCCCATTGCTTGCAGTGTCGAGCGATTCTTGTGACTTTGGGTCGATGCCTTGATAGAAGATGCTCATCAAATTTTCTTCGGGAAATCCATGGTGCGAGCAGTCCCTCGCGTATTCTTTGAAGTGCTCCCATGCATAATAGAGTGTATCTGTCTCTTCATTTTTGAAATTTTGTATCTTACCCCTATAGAGGTAAGTACGAGATTTCGTGAAGAAACGATTTATGAAAGCTACTTTACAACCTACCCATGTCGTGATAGACGCAGATGTCACGGTCTTTAGCCACTTGCTGGCCTTGCCGTTCAAGGAGAACGAAAACAGTTTACATTGATTTTAATTTTTATTTGATTTTATGGTTGAACAGATATCTTCAAAAATTTTGATATGATATATCGGATTTTCTGTTGCAATAACCAATTAATTGGTGTTGTTTAACCAGATATATGTAGTGTACCTTATTTTTATTATCGCCATTTTCGGGAGGAGGTGGTTGAATAGCTCTCCGATCCAAAAGAAGAGGCGCATCGAATTCATGAATTTTTGGTTCTCTCCTTTCGGCGTTCATCATTTCATTTTCGCCATCGGAAAGATCATCATGCTCGTCGTCGTGTGGATTCTCATCGTACCATGGTGGTGGATTACCTAGGGGCTCGAGACCTAAGTCTCGGTCTCCCATCGAAAAGTAGCCTAAAAATGCAAAAGAAAAATAACAATAAGTACACGTTCTATTGATTTAAGCAGAGATTCGTAACAAAAAAATCAAAATCCCCAGCAACGGTAACAAAAACTTGATGCATACAGATTGTAACTAAGCTTCATGTTTTATATTTATAACCATAATTGTCTGCAAGTGCACATATGTGAGTTGTAGTACTTAGGGGTCGAAGCACAAAGATTTTGTTGTTTTGGTACGAAGCAATCATATACTTAAATCGAATTGGAACGTAAATAATTTGGAGTTGGTTTTGTATCACTAGAATCTAAACTAGACGGGGGAATAGACGAGGTTGTAATCAATTAAACTAATAAACACTGGGCTTAAGGGTATTCGCAGGGATTGATGGCTAAAAACGATGTAAAAATAAATGATAAAGGTAACCAACTAAGAAAATTCTTGAACACGAATCACGAATGATGATCCCCTTGCGCCACCTCCTCTCTCTCTCATTCCGTGTCGCCTCCTTTTCTCCCTTTTCTTATGTCTAAAAAATGAGCTGCCCTTTAGAGTGACCTAAAACAAGCTTATATAGCTTCTTTATTCGTCTGGAAACGCTTAGGGGTTTATTAATAAATGACAAGATTAGCTCGGGACTTAAAACGGATCTCGGGATCGAAACATGAGCTGGCCGCTGGTGCGTGGTTCCGACCCGCGGTGAAATGGTGTTTGGCTGCTGGTGGAGCTCCTCTGGCCGTGGCAAAATGGTGCTTGGCCGCTGGTCCAGCTCCTCTGGCCGCGGAGGATTCCCCTCTGAGACAGCTTCATCCGCCTTTAGTGCTTCGGGTATATGTGGTGATACAACCGTTGGAATGTCTCCAAACCAATTGCATTTGAAAGCTGGTTGTGTCATCTTTGTTTTGTCGAAATTTGGTGATAATCAGACGGTGAGAAGGTCTTCATTGATTGCAAGACTTCCAACGGTCCGATTTTATCCAAAACGTACTTTTGTTCAAAAATGCACCATTTTATCCCAAGTTACCTGAAACGTCTTTCAAAACCCTAAAACATGAAATTTACTTGAAAACCATTAAAAACGAAGTTAAAACACCTGCAAAAGAATATGAAGTGATCCATAAAAATGGTCGAAAACTGGTATTATCAGTAGACGAGGGAAAATAGGTACATAGTATGTTGCCTCCGGTCACCACTGAGGAGCTTCTTCATCTCGACGTCTAGGAACTTAATCAGAAGGTAAGAATAAAAAGTATGACTCCCCGGTTTTTGGACAATACATGTAGCCAAATCTTTCCGGGTGAAGTGATACACGAGAGATAGTGTGCTCCTAAGAAAACTGCATGAGATTGAACCAAGTCTCGTGGAGTGGAGTCTCGCTCCAGAAATCGAATTTGACGACTTGTAGGATTTCCATGATGATGCTTCCGAAAACAGTGGAAGGACCCTCAGATTTCGAGGTTGGCACCTTATGTTTCACTTTTACCAAGTTCTTCGCAATGATGCAAGCGAAGCAAGCATAGCATGGATTAGCGGTAAATGGGAACTAAAGAGTGACAAGCTCAGCCTTGCAGACGCCGCATTCACTCTCGATAAGTTTGTGTGTGCCAAGAGCTTATGTATGAAGTGGACAGCGGGATGCGTAAGTAAAGAAGCCTTAGATCTTTGATATGCTCAAATTAATACCCTAAAAGTACTAAAGCAGTAGTTGTAGTAAGTGTAGGGATCGAACACAAGGACTCACAGAAATCACACAATAAATTGTATAGTATCGAATCAAGCTAAGCAGATCAGATGAAACAAAACACAATGAACAGTAAAAGAGTTGTAAATTCGATGGAGGAAAATATAGATTCAGGGTATTTCTCAGGAAATCAATGAATGCAGATAAACTAATTAACAGGATTCAGATTTAGCGCGGTTCTTGAACTCAAATCACTAAAGTATAACTAACCAACTGTCGTTGCGAAAATTATCTAAATCTAAACTTCAGAATCCCAAATTTCTTTGCAAATTTCTAAGAATAAATCAGCTTTAATTTCAGGTTTGATATGTTCACAAATCAATTAAACCAAATCTCTTTGCGAATAATCAATTTGCTCACCTTAGGTTCTATCAGGTAATTAATCGCACTGTCGTGTCTAATCAATTATCCTAAGATCTATATTCTAGGTAGCTAATCTAGAACAAGCTTTGAATACAACCTAAGCGAAGAACTAAATCAGATGGTGAATCCTAATAAACTAATCAACCTAGCATTTAGAGAAAACCTTATGAGATCCCTGAATCTAAAGTGGATCTACTCAGACATGGAGATTGAAAGCAACATGATTGAATAGATCATCAAATAAATCAATAAAAACAGGAGTTCAGAGTTGTCTCTCCAAAAACCAAAGTATAATAAAGCTTAGAATAAAGCATAGCCATAAAAGTGGCTTAAAAACCTAATTATAAAGCTAAAACACGAATTGGGGTCTTCTTGTAAATAATAAAGTCTTCTGGGGCAATTCTGCAATTCTTCAACTCTTGGAAAAGTCGCGGGTTGTGTTTGCTGCGATAGGTATCGATCGATACTAGGGGGTATCGATCGATGCTTGACGCTTCAAATCGGGTTCTCAGCAACACGAACTTCTGCTTTGCTCCAGAATGCTCCAGAAAGCTCCAATATCTCCAATTATGCTCCAAACGTGCTAAAATATGTAAAAGACTCCAAAATACTAGAAAAACTCTATAAAACGGACTTATATCATGGCCTAAAAGGGGTAAAAACCATGATATATCAACTCCCCCAGACTTAGCCTTTGCTTGCCCTCAAGCAAATAGAATACTAAACCAGAGAAAGAGGTTTGAAAACACGGAGACTCACCTGTTCATGAACCATCACAGAGATCCTTTTCCCAAGCACCCAAAAGATTACCTAACAAACTTTTGATCTAACCACCATGTACTTCTCCGTAGACATTCGCAGCTTTTCCAGACTCCACACATTATCTCGCAGCATTGTTCAAATAAAGCCCTCATCGCCAGTTTCATCGCTGCAGCCAATGTTCAAGAACCTTCTACATTCTTTACCATACAATATCATGACAAGGAACCATCCAATTTCACACTTTTTGTATCACTTTCTCTCCCACAGACTTATTTCTTATTATGTTCTCTATTTGTTTTTAGATTTGCATATACACATCAAGGTCCGAAACGCGAGTAATGATTGTGTTTGCCACCGAATCCCCGGTTCTTCTCTCTCTATGTATCAAAGGTTGTAGGCGAATATTGGTATCACGGAAAATTTTCCTAACCTCGCTTTCAACCTTTGGGTGATCATTCCCTCTTAAGTAGAATAATGGGGTTGCTGGAAATTTTCCTAGCCCTCTACTCAGAAGAAAATCATTTCAATATTTTATCCTCTTATTTATCAACTTATAACAGGGAAGAGATATACCATTACTTTAAACATATGGGTTCCTTTGTCAGATATGAATGATGAATCAAGCTCTGTAAACACTAACCACATCGATGAAGTGCAGAAATTTGGCTCAGGTTTCAGAAGAACTCTGCTGGAGACATGGATGTTTTCTAGTCAACTGGTCAGTCCTTGGATTTTTCATTAGTCGATCTATAGCTGATCCTGCAACACTGGTCACTCAAAAACAAAATCAAAACAATAGGTTCAAGCACATGATCATCATCTCCAACAAGTTTTGACTCAATAAAACGACAATTTTTGTTTTTTTATGACTCTAAGAAAAACAAAAAAAATGTGAGCAGACACCTCCCCCATACTTAAACAACACTGTCCCCAGTGTTATCTAGCCTAGTGTAGGTAAAAGAAAACAAAAGAACAGAATATAATTAATAAAAACAAGAAGTTACCGTGCTGGAACATCTGGTATCGATCGGCACACGGCCTGGTATCGATCGATACTAGGCTTAAATCGACATGATGAACCGTACATTCGCGATTGGTGTCGACCGATACCAATGTGGTATCGATCGATACTCAGGCGATTTCAAATTTTGCTATTTGTTTATCCTGACACAAACACATAACAAAAAATAAAAATAAAAATGACTCAAAAGCAGACTCACCAGTGGGTTGCCTCCCACCAAGCGCTCGTTTAAAGTCAGTAGCTTGACTTTGGCTCAGGTGATCAGTCAGGAGAAGATTGAGAACTTACTCCCATGCAAGTTCCACATCTAGATACTTGCAGACTCAGAGTTATGCTCAACATGCTCTCCATAAATTCCTGTCCTTTCTCTTTCAGCTCCGAAGTAAGAAGAACTCGAGCCATAGAGAATGGCTTCGAAGTTCCTTTGCACTTCACCATGTACTCAATCGAATCCCCATCACACTTCCGAGGGATTAAGGTCATAGAGGGAGCACTCTCGACTCTTTTGCTCTTCGCCTTCTTCTTTGTTGCTTTAGCCTTCCTGACAACTATCTTGGGGATGATGGGCGGTTCAACCAAAACGTCTATGAAAATTGGGTCGTCAGGAGGCTCTTCCAAAAGATCAACTACCAATGTCTCTCTTGTGACAACAGTGAAGCACGAGACATGTGTGGGAGCACGTCTAGAGGGAATGGCATCATAATAGACATATCTATCAATGTAAGAGAAAGAGAGTCTCTTATTAGGTGTGTCTATGATCCCGCCGGCAGTAGCCATAAACGGTCATCCCAGGAGCAAAGAAACCTCAGATCCTTCGCTCATATCCACAACCTGAAAATTAGTGGGTACCAGACAATCTCCTACTTTAACAGGCAAATCATGGATAGTACCGTATGCAGGTGAGGTGAAGGAGTTCGCAAACGTGAGAAGCATCGTAGGGGGTCTTATATCAACCCTCAGTAGTTTAGCAATTTCCCTTGATATTACATTGACGCTAGATCCTGAGTCAACTAGAGCCGCATCGAATTCAACTCCAGAGATGGAACATGGAACTGCAAATTTTTCTGGGTCTTCCCTCTGGGTCAACTGCCTCAGCGGTAGTGACTTGCTTATTGCCTTGATGAAGAGTGTCTTAATTTCTTCCAGAGTTTCTCTGCAATCTTTGAAGTGACTTAGCAGAGGCCAGCCCTCTAGAGCTTCTTCAAAAGTGAATGACTGGGGTATCCTTCGTACCATCTTCTCAAAGCCACTCAGCTGCTTTGGAGTGATGGGGGCTCGGAGGTGTTGAGGAATATGATTCAGCTTCTTGGGTTTGTGAGGTCTGTCAACACTCATACGCGGCTCCTTTGCAGTATCTGGGTGGGTATCGATCGATACAGGTAGGGTATCGATCGATGCCGGGGTGGTGTTCGAATTCTCATCGTCAGATATATCATCAACCATAAGAAACTCCACGACCAACTTATCCAACATAGATTTGATATGGCGTCCTCCCATTCCTCCTTTGTCATAATACGAGGCATAGGATAAGGTATTATGGGTTTGTACACCCTCTCCTTGACAATCTCAGCCTTCTTCTCGACCCGCGTCTCAGCATCGATCGATATTGGAGGAGTATCGATCGATACATGTGATTTTTCATCCACTCGTGCAGGTGTTTGAACGGGTATCGATCGATCGTCATCTTCAACAGCATCGTCGAAAATTCATGCAGCAAAACCCTTTTCTACCACTGCAGTGGCTTCTTTAGCACTTCCTATGGTGATTGCATTGACGTGTGCTCTTGTATTCTCAATTTTCCCTGGAAGAAGGCCTTCCTGCCTTTTCACAGCTGCTGCTGTCTGAGTGACCTGAGTTTCCCACTTCCTCTGGCTAAGATTGATGGCCTCGATTTTCCCATTCAGCTCAATGTACAGAGAATCAAACTTCCCATTGAAATCACCTTGCAACTTCTCTTGTCCCCGAAGAAGCTGTTCCATCATGAATTCCATCTTATTCTCTGTGGACTTTGGAGAGATGGGCTGGTACGAAGAGTTCCCGTAATTGCGAGTATTGTTGTTGAAGTTTCGGTTGTTGTTGTACCCAAATTGTTGACCCTGAAATCTAGAACGACCAACGTAGTTAACATCCTCCACTTCATCTCCACCGATATTATCGACTCCATCAGCAAAGTGTAGAGTCTTCTTTGACTTTCCGATCAGAAAATCCAGCTTTGCTTGAACTTCAGCAATTTGCGATCCATCAACTCCTCCAGCTTGCTTCTTCCGCTCGAAATCAGCATTCTTGGTGCTATTACTAGACGCCAAGTTCTCAATCAACACAACCGCATCATCTGGATACCTGGTGTTGAAGTTCCCATTACTCGTAGTATCCAAAGCCATCTGGTATCTCCAATCGATTCCTCTGTAGAAAGTATCTAGCAGCTGAACCTGAGTGAACCCATGGTGCGGACAATCTCTCTGATATGACTTGAACGTGTCCAAGCAGCTTTGAGTGCCTCTGTTTGACCTTGAAAAAATTGAGAGATCTTGTTCCTGAGCTCCTCGGATCTCGCATCATCATAGAAATTGTTCAGGAATGCGTTTTTCATCTCATCCCATGTAGTTAGCGAACCGGGAGCCAATTGCTTCAGCCAATAAGCAGCATCCCCACTAAGAGAGTATGGGAAAATTTGCAGAAGAGGAACTCATTGGGCACTCCATTGTACTTCATACCAGTGACCAAATCTTCGAACCTCTCGATATGATCCATGATGTGTTCATGAGATAGGCCATGGAAAGGATTCTGACTCACAAGAGCGTAGTACGCAGGTTTCAGCTCAAAATCATTCCTCTGAAAAGTTGGGATGCGAATCGCAGATCGATTGGCATAGAACTGATCAGGTCTGTTGTGCTCAGCAAGTGTTCTACCTCGATCAACCCCAGCATCCCCAACGTTGGCTTGCGCAGCTGGCGCGACAATTTGACCAACAACAGCAGGAGGGACAATGACGTTTCCGGCTTCATCAAGTCGATGCCCTCTCTCATTGCACACTTGACCCTCTTGGTCTCTCAAGACTCCAGCTTCATCAGCTCTTATTACCACTGGGTTGTTCATCCCTGATGTTTGCTTTGTCTTTCTGTTTGTGCGTTCCAAAAGTGCTAGCTTCTCCAAAGACAGTTCAACTAGCTGAGTGCTCTCGTTCCTTCTGGTTTCACGATTAAGCATACACCCGAAAACAATAGTCAGGCACGTAAGTAACCAAAAAACAAATGTGATGAGTATCGATCGATACCGACGAACTTAGTGGAAACTCGACAGTTAAAATCTAATGGCGAAATTGAGTCCCCGGCAACGGCGCCAAATTTGTTATGCTCAAGTTAATACCCTAAAAGTACTAAAGCAGTAGTTGTAGTAAGTGTAGGGGTCGAACACAAGGACTCACAGAAATCACACAATAGATTGTATAGTATCGAATCAAGCTAAGCAGATCAGATGAAACAAAAGACAATGAACAGTAAAAGAGTTGTAAATTCGATGGAGGAAAATATAGATTCAGGGTATTTCTCAGGAAATCAATGAATGCAGATAAACTAATTAACAGGATTCAGATTTAGCGGGGTACTTGAACTCAAATCACTAAAGTATAACTAACCATCTGTCGTTGCAAGAATTATCTAAATCTAAACTTCAGAATCCCAAATCTCTTTGCAAATTCCTAAGAATAAATCAGCTTTAATTTCAGGTTTGATATGTTCACAAATCAATTAAACCAAATCTCTTTGCGAATAATCAATTTGCTCACCTTATGTTCTATCAGTTAATTAATCGCACTGTCGTGCCTAATCAATTATCCTAAGATCTATATTCTAGGTAGCTAATCTAGAACAAACTTTGAATACAACCTTAGCGAAGAACTGATTCAGATGGTGAATCCTAATAAACTAATCAACCTAGCATTCAGAGAAAACCCTTATGAGAACCCTGAACCTAAAGTGGATCTACTCAGACATGGAGATTGAAAGCAACATGATTGAATAGATCATCAAAGAAATCAATAAAAACAGGAGTTCAGAGTTGTCTCTCCAAAAACCAAAGTATAATAAAGCTTAGCATAAAGAATAGAATAAAAGCATAGCAATAAAAGTTGCTGAAAAACCTAATTATAAAGCTAAAACACGAATTGGGGTCTTTCTGTAAATAATAAAGTCTTCTGGGGCAATTTTGCAATTCTTCAACTCTTGGAAAAGTCGTGGGTCGTGTCTGCTGCGATGGGTATCGATCGATACTAGGGGGTATCGATCGATGCTTGACGCTTCAAATCGGGTTCTCAGCAACACGAACTTCTGCTTTGCTCCATAATGCTCCAGAATGCTCCAGTATCTCCAATTATGCTCCAAACGTGCTAAAACCTGTAAAAGACTCTAAAAGACTCCAAAATACTAGAAAGACTCTATAAAATGGACTTAAAGGGGTAAAAACCATGATATATCAATCTTCATTTGTCGTAGACGCCTTATCCTATAACGCGCCATAAACTTTTATTGGGGTTCTCCTCGGGGTGAATCTCATTGAGATATTAAAGCTTCAGAGCTTCACAGAGTTCTGGGATGGTCAGCGAATAAGAGTATCCACATATAGTTAAAGTGAGTGTACCGTCCCTCGCTCTCGAATTAGAGTGCCTCTTGTACCACATGGTGAAAAAGGCTAGAAATTCCTTGGTGAGATCATCGTAGGTAGGGTCCATGAAGGGTCGAAGATTAAGCACGTGGAGATACCAAATCACGTCTTCTCTAATCCCAAGCGCTTTGAGAGTCGAGTAATCTATGCGAGGTGTTGATTTGATTTCCATCCTTTTGAGCCTTTCGAGGTAATCGATATTCGGATCTAGAGGCTGCACGACATATCAAACTTTTTGTCTCAGTTTCGGAGGTGGCGTTGGTTCGCTTGAAGGAGACGGTGTAAGATCACGTGGAGGAGGCTCTACGCGAGCTCGAGTTCGTCTTTGGATTGTTATGAACTCACCTAGATTGGAGTCATCTTCCACACTAGTTGTATTCGATTCACCTCGACCCTCCTTTGGACGCCTAGAGGTTGATCTCCGGGATGATTCTCCTACGAATCCACTCTTCTTAGAGCGTTTTGTGCGAAGTTTCAAGTGATCAATGTTCCTACAAAAAAAAATCTCGGCAAAAATCATGAATATGGCCGTGATTGAAAGGTTTCAATGCGCGAGAATACTAAATCGAGTCACATTCAATCTACAAATGAGTAATATCAAACTTAAATCTAGCAAATCGAGATGTTAATGATTAATTTCGGATTTGTGACGTTCTAACATAAAAAAATTCTAAAACTAAATTATAACGATCATTATTATGCAAACTTAATAGTTTACCGAGTATTAATCACAAATCAAACAAGACTTAGCCAAATTAATTAAAATCAAAGAAGCTTGAAAATTTCAAATACTAAAAATCTCAAATTCATAGTAATTAAGTGCTAAAGTTGAAATCTAAACATTATAGAAGTTCAATCTCAAGTTCGCTAGCAGTTTCTCGCTATCATAGACATAAATCTAGTCAAATTAAGAAAAACCTAGGGTTTAGCTCATATGAAAATGTAGAGGTTTAGGTTCATACCATGGTGGAAGAGATGAGATGAGTTTAGACTTGGAATCTCATATGAAAAATAATTAAATAGGACCAAAGAATTGTCTCAAAAGCTTAGGAATTTAAAGAGTTGTCTCTTGGAAGAGAAGAAGAAAAAGAGTTTTAATCAAAAAATATTATTTTTGGTCTCCAAAAAGTGGATTTTGTGTTTAAAAAGAATTTTTTTGTTTTTCAAAAACTGTTTTTAGGACTTACCTTGACGTGCGGGACACGAAAGTTAAACAGGTTATGTTTAATTTTAGGTCGGGAAGATGTTCGGGATTGCACGGTTAAAACTTGGAAATATTTGGGAATCGTCGGGATGACCTTTCAACCGAGATGGTTTGGCTGCGGGTCGAGCACACGCGACCACGATCGACTCTCATTGTGCCGCGGTCAACTGCCCATTCACTACGGGTTGAGGACATGCGACCGCTGTGGAATGGTTGTCGCCTCGAGATTGTTTTCTTCTTTGTTCCTTTGGCGTTTCGCGATCCATTTCGGGTGACTACTTCATTTTTTGTGTTTTTTGAATTCTTGAATGTTTTTGGGCTTTAGAATTGTTATATAAAGCCTGCAATATTTAAAAGAAAAACGTTAATATAAAAAGAACGATAAAATAAAAGAAAGAAAACGTACCAATTGGGTTGCCTCACATCAAGAGCTTTTGGTTAAAGTCATTAGCTCGAATTTTTGGTAGGATTATGCGTTTGCAGAAGATGGCTCGGGAACAAGGGTTCCTTGGGTGTCATCGAGTTTGCGATGTGATTCTGATGTGCATGGATTATTTCCTAGCTGCAAGTCTTAAATTTATAAATCCTAACGTCTGCAAGTGCACATATGTGTGTTGTAGGACTTAAGGTATCGATCCACAGGGAAGGAATGCTTTTCTATGAGACCTTAGAAAGAGAGTTAGCAAGGAAGTCTACAAACAAAATAGGGTAACGAAAATTGTAAAGTACGTAAAAGGGAAAATTGTTTGTAAATTGAGAATGAAAATCGATGGCATAAACTAAAAATAAAATCGGTTTGTAAACTATAATAAAACGATGTTGGGTCGACAGGGATATCTCCAAGGAATATTCAATTCGAATACGGCACCTAAGTTCTTAGTAACATTGATTCTAGTAAACTCCACGAACTGGAACATAATAAATTGCGTAGCATACTCTCGTACATCCTACACACCAATAACTTATATACTCGACCATTAGCATTCGTCTCTGGCAGCGCAGAAAGTTATGATGACACAAACAGGTTCGGAAACATTCACGACACTCTATAAGTATACTTTTGTATCTTATAACGCGACACACTCTATATAGATTAATGGTTCAGGTGGTTAGATTTAGCACTTTTGGTGGTTCTTATAACACCTAGGGATCAGTCTAGTTCATGACGTTAGATCCATGCATTAACATCAATATATAGGAAAGAGTTCTAGAATACGACTAGGTTTAGCTTGTGAAATCCTTATTGAACATGTGAATCCCCTTCGAAAATCTCTTTAAACCCAACGACTAAACTACTCGGACATAATTGAAATCGAAGACATAATTAAATAAAAAGCAATATATTGAAGAAGAAGCTTCTCGATTTTAAGACAAAAATCGGGAGAAAACCTCTTTACAAATCTCGAAAGTAAAGAACCAAAAGTAATGCAAGAAATAAACTAAAAATGGCACACTTTAAGGCACAATGATGCACACGAAAATAGGGATCTTAAAGCACATATTTATTGGTCTTCTCTCTTGTTTTCGAGGTCTTTAGGGTTTTGACTTGACGGGATTCGAACGTGCTTGCAAATGGGCTTACGGGACAGAAACAGGGGCTGGCCGCGGGTCCATGGTCTATGACCGTGACGAACAACTCTTTGGATGCGGGTGGAGAGCTTCTACCCACGGTGAACTGCCTCTTGGCCGCGGGTGGTGGTGCTCCTAGAGTGGCCGAATGGGACGTCTTGTTCTTGATGTATCTTTTGATTGAAACGTTTGATCGTCCTCAAATCAGTTGGAATTGAACGGTAGCTGGTCCTTCTTGAATATTTCCAAAATTGGGATGGATCAGATGGTGAGAAGAACTTCTTTGGTAGTTGAACTTCTGACGATTTGACTATGAGCCGAAAATCTGGTTTTTTCTCCAACTTTCAATGCTTTTACCTAAGTAAACTGAAAATATTCTTGAAACTACAAATGTGCGAAAACCATAACAAAAACATATAAAAGCGAGTGAAACACTTTGTTAACGTGTTCTAAAATAAACAGTAAAATGGGTAAACATACAGTGTTATCAACTCACCAAGACTTAGACTTTGTTTGTTCTCAAACAAAACAAAACCAAAGCTCGAAAATATCAAACAAAAATCATAGAGAACTCGAAATCTCGGAGACCGTCCTTCTAAACCATAACCATCCAACTACATCAAGCGCAACCTAGTCTAGAAACTTCTCACCAGAAGTTTCCGTAACACTTGTCCACGGTATCCGTCATACGAAATATAAACTTTCAAAATCCAAAATTGAGGTCAAGTAGTTCTCTAAATTCATTAAGTAGAAATGTGAAATTTTCATCAAAAGGACCAAACCAAGACAATCGAGGCTAGGTATTAAAGGCATTTATAGCTGATGTTAAAGGTGTTTTGGATTACCGTAATTTCACCGAAGGGTGAGATATATTATGAAAAACAACAAGAGAAGATATACCGGTTGAGAACCACAACTTCTAGTCACTTTGTCTTGAGTAAAAATATTTCACTCTCTCCTTTCTCCAAAAACATAAGTTTTCTGTCATTCCCCCAGACTTAGAACTTCTCACAAACGAACCATGGATGCTTTATAAGAATTTCGACCAACTTATACTCTCTTTAGGCTCTTGTTTCCTTTCCCTTCTAATTATTTTAGATTTTTTTTGGGAAGGGGGAAAAACCTTTTCTCGTGATAAAGTCTTAAGGGGCAAGGAAATTTACCATGATTTTGAAGACGTTGAGTTTGTGGTCCTCGAACCGTCTGATTGAGCCGACATACCTCCTCTGGACTAATTTACTGTTTATAAAGCCTTTTTCAATTTGTGTTTCCTTTGATTCCCGATCCCCGAAGTGATCCTTCGTTATTTGTGGAGACACGGGCTTGCTTTAGCCCAAATCAAGACTCGGGGATTCATCACCTCATAGGGATTTTGTTTCGTAGTTACGAGTGTGACGTCGAGGACACCGTCGACCACCTCCAAAATTTGTTGGACATCCCAAGGTTTCCCAAATCTGCCAAGTTTTATATTGGCAATAAAAGGGATAAGAGAATCATTACAAGGTTTCCAAGCAAGGATAACCGTTGGGAGGATCATTTCTTCTTTGTTTGCATTTCTGAGGCTTATGTTGGCAGCAACTGTCTTCGCTTGGTCAATACGAACTGGGGACCGCTTGGTAGTCGACCCATTTATTTTGGTTTGGTACACTATCTAATTTCGTTTTCTAACCTCGTCTTCCCATTTTTTGTAGATCGCGATTTCCTTTCTAACCTAGATATTTAACGCATTGAAAGTGAGGAAGGTTCACTGGGGGGAAGCATTTCTCACTTTGGAGGATAGCGAAAGCCCGAGCTCTTATTAGCTGCGCTTCAATTAGTTTGGATCCTTCGTCTTCAGAGGATTTGAGGACGACGATGGTGAAGAAAACATCCGCCCGCGATAAGAGAGAGAGAGAGGGAAGAGAGGGAAGCAGCGAGACGAGCTTCCGAAGAATACGCATTGATAGCCCCCGAGGCAGTCATTCCTGGCCCTAAAACAATTATCGCCAAGGTAGCTATGAGTGAGGATGCCGAGGCAAACTTCGTAATCTCCCCCGAGCCTTCTGCAAATGACGGGGGGAGGGATCTTGTTCCACCTTTTCTCCGATGTCTTGACCCACTGCTTCGCGTTAACGAAGGATGCTAATACACGAGGTCGGAAGCATCCCGCACAGAGTGGTGGCCGAAATGAAGCCGCGAAGAAAAAGAAAGTTGATACTCCTGCTCCTCCTGACTTCTTATTCACCTAGATGATTGTCGATGATGTTGTTGCGTCTGCTGCCATCCTCGCATATATCAATGTACCCGAGGTTTATCTCCCCCCCCCTTGGGTGTGCTAATCCAGGACAAGGTGTACTCTGACATGTCGTTACGCGGCATCCTGGTACGAGCTGATTCTTATTGGATGTAAACGATATTTTATTCCTTTTTCTTATCGTTCGCTTTTTGCAGTTTGTTTTTTCTATCAATGAGCTGGTAGCCACTTATGAGTCGAGGGATTGCGAAGGCAGGCAGCTTGTCTAGAATGTGAGGAAAAGCGCTTTTACATTGAAGGGTTAACACGACAAGGCGGAGAAGAGACTCGCCCTCGCATACGCCAAAGTTGCAGATCTCGAAAGGGAGAAGATGACATTGAAGGAGAAAATGGCCACGTCTGCGGGTTACACGCTTGGTTTAAACAATTAGAGGATGCGGTTGAAAGCTGATATAGCTTCGTTGAAGAGGCAACTTACGGCAAAGGATGCTCGTCGTGATTCCGAAGTCAAGAAGGCTTGTAAATAGGCGAGGCGAGAGTCAGCTCGGAGATTCCAAGACCGGGTTGACAAAATTAGGGCGAGTGTGGACCAGTTGGAGGGTGTTAAGAGCAAAGAGCTTGATTTGGCCGAGATTAACATCAATCTGGAGCTCTTGGACTTCCTTTGAAGGGATAATCCTCTAACTCTCGAAGACGAGGCGGAGAAGCTGATTGGCTGGAAGGCTGACTTAATCATAGCGGATAAGGAGTTTGATAAGATCGCCTCCTATTTCAAGGAAGGGCTGGTGATTTCTCCTGTTTCGGAGGATTTCGTGGCTATTCTTCTCGGGAATGATCATGTCGAGCTTTCCGCGAATAGCGTCGGTGTCTGGATTTGCCGATCTTACAATTGAGGATGGTGAAGTAAATCGTCATGTGTAGTGACCCTTTTTTTATTGTGTTTTGTTGTATTTGTATTTCTTTGTATCGAACTGATGCCTAGATGGCTTTATCTGGTTTATAATCACTACTTGTTTCCTTGATCTTCGCGGTGTTGCTCTTCTTAGAAAACGTAACGCAATTTTTCCTTTTGTTGATTTTGTTTAATGTGGACATGCCGTGGTATCCGAGCCTCATACAAAATAATGTGGTTCGAAATAATCCATTTAGTACTCTGTTGAGATGTTGGGGACAAGTTTGCTGTGAAGCTGTTAATGGGTTTCGATTTTACTTCGGTTTTAGGGTTTGCGATGTGGACTCGGCTTACATTCCCATTTCGGTATTAAAATTGTAAGTGGTTTGGTCGAGATATATATATTCCTTTCTCGGGTCCAGATATACCCGCCTTTTAATTTATATAGCGCGCTTTAATCCGTGGTGGATTGTAAGAGAATCGTGATCCGTATAGGATAGTGGTTAAAATCCGTAAAGGATGTATTAGTTCGTTGTTGTGGCCAGCAACATACGAAAATGATAGGTGAGTAAAGGAACATGTATTGATAAAAATTTGTCTACGAATGGTCGCGTTTACCAAGATGGGAGTATGAATATATATATATATCCACTCCCCCTCCCCCCAAAGATTGGTTGCCTACTTACCTTTTCCAGGGATCAAGCCGTCTCGTAGTTCATGTTGGGGACGCGGTGGTTTTACTGATAGTACTTCTTGAGGTACATTGCGTTCTATGATCTTGGGATGGAGGCGTCAGACATGTTGGCGAGTTCGTATACCCCTAGGCGAACCACCTTAGTGACTTTGTAAGGTCCTTCCCAATTGGTTCCGAGCTTACCAGCGTTGCGTTCTGCTGTGTTCTGAAAAACTTTGCAAAGGACAAGGTCTCCCTCGTTGAAACTTCTGCTCCGATTGTTTAAGTTGTAGTATTTGGACGTTGCTTTCTCTTAGATTTATATATGGATGATTAATAACACCAGTTCTTACGCCCGAGAATTTTTCTTGTCCGGCTAGGAGTCTGCGTCGTACGCACGGGGATTCGACCTCGGAGGAGGGGGGATCACACACTCTATTCCGTAGATGAGAGAGAATGGTGTATGGCCTGTCGAGCGGCGCGGTGTAGTTCGATGGGACCAAAGTACGCCTTCTAGTTTATCGGCCCAACGGCCTATTTTCTCGTCGAGACATATTTTTCAGGCCATCGAGGATTGTTTTGTTAGCTGCTTCAGCGTGTCCATTTCCTTGGGGGTTGCGTGGTGTGATAATTTCCTACGGGACCCCATGTCGGCATATGATATTTTTCCAAATGAAGTGTTCCACCTGGACGTCTTTGATTCTAACATAAGAGTTTGCTTCGATCTATTTGGAAAAGTAATCTGTCAAGACTAACATAAATCTTTTTTGCTTAGATTGGTGAAGCGTGCCGACGATGTTCATTGACTATCGCATGAATGGGTTAGGCGAGGAAATTGATGACAACAACTTGGTTTGTTGGTGAATCGTCGGGGCATGCCGTTGAGAATTTCTCGCAATCTTTCACTATAGTTAGCCAGTAGTAGCCGTGTCGTTTGATTTTGATTGCGAGAACTCTTCCGCTTGAGTGGTTGCCACATGAACCGATGTGGACTTCCGTCATTACTTTCCTTGCCTGCGAACCTTCAACGCATGTCATTAGTGGCCCTGAGAATCTCCATTTGAAAACGTCTTCGTCGATCAGGATATATCGGGCTGCCTGAGATTTGAATTTTCGGGCAACCCACTTGTCTGGTGGCACCTCTCCGTCCATGATGTAAGTGCGAATAGGCCCCATCCATTCTTTGTCGCAACCATATTCCCCTTCGCGTTACACGTCTTCATCCATATCGACCGCATTGTTCTCGTTGGGTGGTTTGTTTGGCTTATCGATTGCGTTAATGACTCCAATAGCATTGATACTCGGATTCTCAATACACTCGACAGGGATCACTCTCCTTAGACCGGGTTCGAGGTTGATCCTAGAGCAGCTAGTGCATCTGCTTGGGTGTTCTCGCCCCGAGGGATTCGAGTGAGTGTGAACTCGTTGAATTGTTTGGCCAACTCTTGGAAAATTTTCAGATAGGCTTCCATCCTCTCATCTATGGCTTCGTATTCTCCATTGAACTAGTTCGCCACTAGCTAGGAGTCGTATAATGCGCTTAAGTTTGGAATTTTTATTCTATGACCGTGTTTTAAACCAGCGATCAAGGTTTCGTATTCTGCTTCGTTGTTTGAAGCTGGGAATGTCAGCCGGAATGATTGCTCTAGGATCTCGCCGGTTGGTGATGTGAGACGGATTCCTACTCTGGATCCTTGTTTCCAGGACGAGCCATCTACGTGATTTGTCCAGGTGGATTTAGGTGTTGATTCTTCAATTCCTTCGGCTTAGAGCTCAACTAAGAAGTCTACTAGTACATGTGACTTCGCACAGGTTCCGTTCCGGTACTCGCTGAGTTCGACAAGATGGGTTGTAGAAACCCTGCTCGGAGTAGTGATCTCGCTCCAGAGACGAGTTCATGTTTCAAGGTCTTGAAACGAAGAAAAACAAAAACAAAAATTAAAAGGAAAAAGTTTATTTTAGGGTCGATTTACTAACCTCTAGGGTGTGACAGAACAGTAGCAATTGCCTCCCGGCAACGACGCCAAAAACTCGATGTGCGTGGATTGTATCCTAGCTTCAGGTTTTAAATTTATAAATCCTAACGTCTGCAAGTGTACATATGTGCATTGTACGACTTAAGGTATTGATTCACAGGGAGGGAATGCTTTTTTGTGAGACTTTAGAAAGAGAGTTAGTAAGGAACCTAAAACGAAAATAGGTTTTTATAGGGTTTTTGGTAACAAAAATTGTAAAGTACGTAAAAAGGAAAATTGCTTGTAAATTGAGAAAAAAAAATCGATGGCATAAACTAAAAAGAAAATCAGTTTGTAAACTATAATAAAACGATGTTGGATCGACAGGGTTATCTCCGGGGAATGTTCAATTCGAACACGGTGCCTAAGCTCTTAGTAACATTGATTATAGTAAACTCCACGAACAGGAACGAACATGAACATAATAAATGGTGTAGCCTACTCTCGTACATCCTACGCACCAATAACTTATATACTCGACCAGTACCTTTCGTCTCTGGCCGTGCATAAATTTATGATTGACACACACAGGTTCGTAAACATTCATGACACTCTATAAGTATACTTTCGTATCTTATAGCGCGACACACTCCATATAGATTAATGGTTCAGGTGGTTAGATTCAACACTTTTGGTGGATTTTATATCACCTAGGGACCAGACTCTAGTTCATGACGCTAGATCCATGCATTAACAGCATCAATTTATAGGAAAGAGTTCTAGAATACGGCTAGGTTTACCTTGTGAAATCCTTATCGAACATTGATAACACCGGTTTTTGACCATTTTTATGGATCACTTTAATATCTTTTGCAGGTGTTTTAACTCCGTTTTCAATGTTTTTCAATTGATTTCCATTTTTTAGAGTTTTGAAAGACTTTTCTGGTAACTTGGGATAAAATAGTGCATTTCAGAGCAAAAGTACATTTTGGGATAAACTTGGACCGTCAAAAGTATTGCAATCAAAGAAGACCTTATCACCGTCTGATCATCCCCAAATTTGGACACAACAAAGAAGACACAACCAGCTTTCAAATGCAATTAGTTTGGAGACATTTCAATGCTTAGATATATAAATATTCCCGAAGCACTAAAGGCAGACAAAGTTACCTTGAAGCAGAGCCAACGCAGGCAGAGAAGCTGCACCCGTGGCCAAGAGGAGATAGACCGCGGACAGAGGACACACGCCCATGGACAACAGGCATTTTCCCGTGGTTAGAGACCCCGCGGCCAGCCCTTGTGCGTCCAATTTGACTCCGTTTCATTTTGAAGGCCAATTCCGTCATTTCAACTTAAACCCTAAACGTCCCCAAAGAAGTGAAGACTATAAATTCATACTTTTAGGTCACTTAAACATATCTCTTTCACGCTTTTAGACAGAGACGAATTTTTGGCCACTTTTATTTTTGTTCATCGATTTGGAGCAAGGATTCTCGACTTGTGTCTTCAATAGAGAAGTATTTTTTCATCTCTTTATTGTTTTCTTCTAATTATTATGATGGTTAGCTCAACTATGACTAAGTACTTCTCTTGTTGGGTATAAGGTTCTCAGGGGGCTATCACGGTTCGATTTATCATTAGGTTTTTAGGTTAGGATATCGATTAGGGTTCTTCGTTCTATCTTTTTTATTAATGCATGTTTGCTTGATTGATCACCTTGCAACTAAACTTATGTATTTTTAGAACCACGTAAGAGCTGGATCTCTATGCTTGACCTAGGGTAGACGAGCAAAACAGCTACAAGATTTCGAAATTATACATGTAGAGGGATTGTGAGGGTTAACGAACTTGTTTGTGTCATCATAATTTTCCGCGCGGCCAGAAACGAAAACTACTGGTCGAATATATAAATTATAGGTGTGTAGGATGTACGAGAGTAGGCTACAAACACTATCATGTTCCAAGTTCAAGAACCAAAAGATGACAAAAGTCGCTTTAAAAATCCTAGCAAATTTCTTATGATAATTGATAGGGATCCCTAGAGAGTTCTCGATCGCACAACGCTTCTTTTATTTGTTGACAACCTCGTTTTAATTATTCGCTTTGCTTACTTTCTTACTTGATTTCTTATTTTCTCGCATAGTTTAGTTTAAATTTCTAGCTATAAAATCGTGACACACAAAACCTTTTTTAATAGACACAACTTAGAAATCGATAGAAATCTACGGCACTCAAATCTCTTTGGATTCGATCCCTTAAATACTACTGCGTTTGATGTGGACTTACAGCTTTGCTTAAGGGTAAAACTTGTCAAGTCTATTCCCATACACATCAAGTTTTTGGCGCTGTTGCCGGGGATTTGATTGTTGCTTGTATGATTTATTGTTCTAGTTTCTGTTCTAGACAACTTTGATTTCCAAGCTTTTTCAGTTTCTCTTATGACATTCTCCTTTATCTCTGTCGTTTGCTCTTAGGTACATGAACACTAGGGGAATTCCTAGAGAAACCGTACCGCAACTAGACGACATCGACAGACACAAGAGAGAACTCCGAAGACTCAAAAGAACGCTAAGGATGACCGAAAACGACCGTCCGGAGAATCAACTAAACCGTTATTAACTTGATCATGAGAATGATCGTGATATTTCGGATCACGAAGATGACCGAGAGGCTATCAATGGTGCAAATGACCAGCCACTACTTGATCTCGAAGAAAACGAAAACAAAAATGCTGAAAATCCAAGACGACAACTTCTCGTCGATCGTGATGCACCGAGGAACAATGGTCAAGTCAATCCACCGATTCCTCCTAATGGTGAGAACGCCAACCGTCGTGTCTTACCCGCTAATCCTCCGAGGAGACAAGCGTGTAACCGTACCATTGCTGATTTTTATGCACCGCATCAACACTTCCCAAACCAAGCCGCGATACAAGTTCATTTACCTCATAGGAACGACTATGAGATCAAGCCTAAATTATTGCTTTGGTGAAGCAAAACCAGTTTCATGGAGTTGGTACCGAGCACCCGATGGATCACATCAAGTTGTTCGAAGAGATATGCGGAACGACCAGAACAAACCAAGTTCCCGTGTTTTACCACATAGTCAATTAATTAACTAAAGTGCACACTACTGCAATCATAACAGTATGTCAATGTAGTACTTTAGGATCGAATCCACAGAGACCAAGGTTACACTACGATTCTCACAAGATGAAATTAAGCTAAGAAGATAATAAGGTTTTATTTGCAAAGTAATGAAAATAACTAAAAGCGGTGTAAATTCAATAAGAGAAAAACGTGAACTGCCTCTTGGCCGCGGGTGGTGGTGCTCCGGGAGTGGCCGTATGGGACGTCTTGTTCTTGATGTATCTTTTTAACGAACCGTTGGATCGTCCTCAAATCAGTTGGAATGGAATGGTAGATGGTCCTTCTTGAATATCTCCAAAATTGGGTTGGATCAGATGGTGAGAAGAACCTCTTTGGCAGTTGAACTTCTAACGGTTTGACTATGAGCCGAAAATCTGGTTTTTCTCCAATTTGCAATGCTTTTACCTAAGTAAACAGAAAAGAGTCTTGAAACTACAAATAAGCAGTAAAATGGGTAAAAATATGGTGTTATCAACTCCCCCAGACTTAGACTTTGTTTGTTCTCAAACAAAACAAAACCAAAGCTCGAAAAGATCAAACGAAAATCATAGAGAACTCGGAATCTCGGAGACCGTCCTTCTAAACCATAACCATCGAACTACATCAAGCACAACCTAGTCTAGAAACTTCTCACCAGAAGTTTCCGTAACACTAATGCACGATATCCGTCATACGAAATATAAACTTTCAAAATCCAAAATTCAGGTCAAGTAGCTCTCTAAATTCATTAAGTAGAAATGTGAACTTTTCATCAAAAGGACCAAACCAAGACAATCAAGGCTAGGTATTAAAGGCATTTAGAGATGAGGTTAAAGGTGTTTTGGGTTACCGTAATTTCACCGGAGGGTGAGATATATTATGAAAAACAACAAGAGAAGATAGACAGGTTGAGAACCACAACTTTTAGTCACTTCGTCTTGCGTAAAAATGTTTCACTCCCTCCTTTCTCCACAAACAGAAGTTTTATGTCATTCCCCCAGACTTAGAATTTTCTGTGGGCTCGGAATGACAAACTTCTTACAAACGAACCATGGATGCCTCATAAGAATTTTGACCAACCTTTACTCTCTTTAGGCTCTTGTTTCCTTTCCCTTTAATTATTTTCAATTTTTTTGGGGAAGGGGGAAACACCTTTTCTCGTGATAGAGTCTTAAGTGACACGGAAATTTACCATGATTTTGAAGACGTTGAGTTTGTGGTCCTCGAACCGTCTGATCGAGCCGACAAACCTCCTCTGGACTAATTCACTTGTTATGAAGAATTTTTCAACTTGTGTTTCCTTTGATTCCCGATCCCCAAAGTGATCCTTTGTTATTTGTGGAGACACGGGCTTGCTTTAGCCCAAATCAAGACTCGGGGCTTCGTCACCTCATAGGGATTTTGATTCGTTGTTACGAGTGTGACGTCGAGGTCACCGTCGGCCACCTCCAAAATTTGTTGGACATCCCAAGGTTTCCCAAATCTGCCAAGTTTTATATTGGCAATCAAAGGGATAAGCGAATCATTACAAGTTTTCCAAGCAAGGATAGCAGTTGGGAGGATCATTTCTTCTTTTTAGCATTTCTGAGGCTTTTGTTCGCAGCAACTGCCTTCGCTTGGTTAAGATGAACTGGGGACCGCTTGGTAGTTGACTGGTATATTTTTGTTTGATACTCCTGCTCATGCTGACTTCTTATTCTCCGAGATGATTGTCGATGATGTTGCTGCGTCTGCTGCCATCCTCGCACATATCAATGGACCCGAGGTTCATCTCCCTCCCCTGGGTGTGCTAATCCAGGACAAGGCGTACGCTGACATGTCGTTACACGGCATCTGGGTACGAGCTTGTCGAGGATTTCAGGAAAAGCGCTTTGACATTGAAGTGTAAACACGACAAGGCGGAGAAGAGACTCGCCCTCGCATTGGCCAAAGTTGCAGATCTCGAAAGGGAGAACATGACATTGAAGGAGAAAATGGCCACGTCTACAGGTTACACGATTGGTTTAAACGAGGAGAGGATGCGGTTTAAAGCTGATATAGCTTCGTTGAAGAGGCAGCTTACGGCAAAGGATGCTCGTCGTGATTCCAAAGTCAAGAAGGCTTGGAAAGAGGCGAGGCGAGAGTCAGCTCGGAGATTCCAAGACCGGGTTGACAAAATTAGGGCGAGTGTGGACCAGTTGGAGGGTGTAAAGATCAAAGAGCTTGGTCTGGCTGAGATTAACAACAATCTGGAGCTCTTGGACATCCTTTAAAGGGATAATCCTCTATCTCTCGAAGCCGAGGCGGAGAAGCTGATTGGCTGGAAGGCTGACTTGATCAGAGCGGATGAGGAGTTTGATAAGATCGCCTCTTGTTTGAAGGAAGGGTTGGTGATTTCTCCTGTTTCGGATGATTTCATGGCTACTCTTCTCGTGAATGGTCATGTCGAGCTTACCGCGGCTACCGTTGGTGTCACTGATCCTAAGGGATCCAACGAGCGCGTGTCTGGATTTTGCCGACCTTACGATTGAGGATGGTGAAGTAAATCGTCATGTGTAGTGACCATTTTATGTCTTGTGTTTTGTTGTATTTGTATTTCTTTGTATCGAACTGATGCATGGATGGCTTTATCTTGTTTATAATCACTTCCTGTTTCCTTGATCTTCGCGGTGTTGTTCTTCTTAGAAAACGTAATGCAATTTTGCCTTTTGTTGATTTTGTTTAATGTGGACATGCCGTGGTATGTCCGAGCCTCGTACTAAATAACGTGTTTCAAAATAATAAGTTTAGTACTATGTTGAGATGTTGGAGACAAGTGTCCTGTGAAGCGGTTACTGGGTTTAGATTTTACTTCTGTTTTAGGGTTTGCGATGTGGACTCGGCTTACGTTCCCATTTCGATAGTAAAATTGTAAGTAGTTTGGTCGAGGTATATATTTTCCTTCCTCTGGTTCGGATATACCCGCCTTTTAATTTATATAGCGCGCTTTAATCCGTGGTGGATTGTAAGAGAACCGTGATCCGTATAGGATTGTGGTTAAAATCCGTAAAGGATGTATTAGTTCGTTGTTGTGACCAGCAACATACTAAAATGATAGGTGAGTAAAGGAACATTTAATTGATAAAAGTTTGTCTGCGAATGGTCGCAGTATATATTTTCCTTCCTCTTGTTTGGATATACCCGCCTTTTAATTTATATAGCGCGCTTTAATCTGTGGTTGATTGTAAGAGAACCGTGATACGTATAGGATAGTTGTTAAAATCCGTAAAGGATGTATTAGTTCGTTGTTGTGGCCAGCAACATGCGAAAATGATAGGTGAGTAAAGGAACATTTAATTGATAAAAGTTTGTCTGCGAATGGTCGCGTTTACCAAGATAAGAGTATGAATATACGTACCCACTACCCCTCCCCCCGAAGATTGGTTGCCTACTTACCTTTTCCAGGGATAAAGCCGTCTCGTAGTTCATGTTGGGGATGCGGTGGTTTTAGTGATAGTACTTCTTGAGGTGCATTGCGTTCAACGATCCTGGGATGGGGGCGTCAGACAAGTTAACGAGTTCATATACCCTTGGGCGAACCACCTTAGTGACTTTATAAGGTCCTTCCCAATTCACTCCGAGCTTACCATCGTTGCGTTATGCTTTGTTCTGAAATTTTTTGTGAAGGACCAGGTTACCTCGTTGAACCTTCTGCTCCGAACGTTTAAGTTGTAGTATTTGAACGTTGCTTTCTCGTAGATTTGTATACGGATGATGGCTTGGTCGCGTCGTTCGTTTAGTAAGTCCAGTTCGTACGCCCGGGAATTCTTCTTGTCCGGGTAGGAGCCTGGTCGTACGCCCGGGAATTCGACCTCAGAGGGGAGGGGGGATCACGCACTCTATTCACTAGATGAGGGCTAATGGTTTCTCGCCTATCGCGCGGCGCGGTGTAGTTTGATGGGACCAAAGTACGCTTTCTACTTTATCGGCCCAACGGCCCATTTTCTCGTCGAGACAGTTTTTCAGGCCATCGAGGATGGTTTTGTTAGCTGCTTCAGCGTGTCCATTTCCTTGGGGGTTGCGTGGTGTTGACTTGCTCAGTCGTATCTTCCATTTCTCGCAGAATGCCCCGAACCTTGTTAAGATAAATTGAGAGCCACTATTTGTGACAATTTCGTACGGGACTCCATGTCGGCATATGATGTTTTTCCAGACGAAGTGTTTCATCTGGACGTCTTTGATTCTAGCATAATCGTCTGCTTCGATCTATTTGGAAAAGTAATATTTCAAGACTAACAAAAATCTTTTTTGCTTAGATCGGTGAATCGGGCCGACAATGTTCATTGACCATCGCATGAATGGGTAAGGCGAGGAGATTGATGGCAACAACTTGGTTGGTTGGTGAATCGTCGGGGCATGCCGTTGACATTTCTCACACTTCATAGAGAATTTATCGCAATCTTTCACTATAGTGGGTCAGTAGTAGCCGTGTCGTTTGATTTCGATTGCGAGGACTCTTACGCCTAAGTGGTTGCCACATGAACCGATGTGGACTTCCGTCATTACTTTTCTTGCCTGCGAACCTTCGACGCATGTCATTAGTGGCCCTGAGAATCTCCATTTGAAAACGTCTACGTCGACCAGGATATATCTGGCTGCCTGAGCTTTTAGTTTTTGGGCAGCCCACTTGTCTGGTTGCACCTCTCCGTCCATGATGTAAGTGCGAATAGGCCCCATCCATTATTTTTCACAACCATATTCCCCTTAGCGTTGCACATCTTCATCCATATCGACCGCATTGTTCTCGTTGGGTGGTTTGTCTTACTTATCGATTGCGTTAACGACTCCAATTGCGTTGATACTTGGATTCTCAATAAACTCGATAGGGATCACTCTCCCTAGACTGGGGTCGGAGGTTTATCCTAGAGCGGCTAGTGCATCTGTGTCGTTCTCGCCCCGAGCAATTCGGGTGAGTGTGAACTCGTTGAATCGTTTGGCCAACTCTTGTACAATTTTCAGATAGGCTTCCATCCTCTCATCTCTAGCTTTGTATTCACCATTGAACTGGTTCGCCACCAGCAGGGAGTCGCAGAATGCGCTTAAGTTTGGAATTTTTATTCCGTGATCGAGTTTTAAACCAGCGATCACGGATTCATATTTTGCTTCGTTGTTCGAAGTTGGGAATGTCAGCCAGAATGATTGCTCTAAGATCTCGCCGGTTGGTGATGTGAGACGGATTCCTACTCCGGATCCTTGTTTTGAGGACGAGCCGTCGACGTGATGTGTCCAGGTGGAGTTAGGTGTTGATTCTTCAATTCCTTCGGTTGAGAGCTCGACTAAGAAGTCTGCTAGTACATGGGACTTCGCGCAAGTTCCGTTCCGGTACTCGATGTCGTACTTTCTGAGTTCGACATCCAATTTTGCTGGTCTTCCTGATTGGCTCGGACTGTGTAAGATAGTTTGTATGGGAAAAATGGCTAGCACCACGATGGAATGTGACTGGAAGTATGGTCTCAACTTCCTGGCTGACATAAATATTGAGAGTGCCAATTTTTCCATTTGCGGGTATCTGGTCTCCGCGTCGGTTAAAGTCTGGCAGACATAGAAGATTGTACTCTTCAGGCCTCGTTCCTCTCTAACGAATACTTCGCTTACTGTTGTTGTTGATATGGCGACGTAAAGGAATAACGGCTCGTCTTCAATATGTATGGCGAGGATGGGCGGGCTTGCCAAATACCGCTTAAACTTTTGGAAAGCATCTTCGCATCGATCGGTCCATTCAAATTTTTTTGTTGCCTCGTAGGGTGTCGTAAAACTGCATGCACTTGTCGGTGGATCGCGAAATGAAACTGTTTGATGTTGTGATGCGTCCTGTCATACGTTGGACCTTGCGCTTTGTCCTTGGTGATGCCATTTCGACCAGCGCATTTATCTTCTTTGGATTTGCTTCTATACCCCGGTGAGTGACGAGGTATCCGAGAAACTCACCGGATGTCACGGCGAATCTGCATTTCGCTGGATTTAACTTCATGTTGTGCAGATTTAGTTGTCGGAAGCAATCACTTAAATGTTCCACGTTGTTCTTTTTGTCAAACGATTTGACCAGCATGTCATCGATGTAGACCTCCATTGTCTTGCCGAGTTGCTCCGCAAACATTTTGTTGACCAGCCGTTGATACGTTGTGCCTGCGTTCTTAAGTCTGAATGACATCAATTTGTAGCAATAGATTATGCGATCGGTAATGAGAGCAATCTTTTCTCTGTCGTCCGGATGCATCATAATATGATTGTAACCAGAGAACGCGTCCATGAACGACAAGAGTGTGTTACCGGCGGTTGTTTCCACGAGTATGTCGATGTGTTGCAATGGGAAACTATCCTTTGAGCAGGCTTTGTTTATATCTGTAAAGTCTACGCATACCCGCCACTAGCCGTTATTTTTCTTCACTACGACCGGGTTGGCGAGCCAATCATGATACTTAGCTTCGGCGATTGAACCGACCTTCAGCAGCATTTTTACTTCGTCATTCACGGCTATGGCTCGCTCCGGCCCTAACTTTCGCCTTTTTGCTTTACAGGCTTGAAGGTTGGATCTACGTTGAGCTCGTGACAAGCTATATCTACGCTAATTCTTGACATATCTTATGCGGTCCAGGCGAACGTTTGTATGTTTTCTTTCAAGAATGATATCAATTAACTACGGATTGCTTCGTTAAGTGTGGCTCCGATCTCAACGCATCGTTTCGGGTGGTCGTCGTTGATGCAAACCGAGATCACGGGCTCGCAAGGTGGCTCAACTTCCTCTTCGCGCGCTTCCGTTATTTTTAATTGCTATAATAGTTTAGAAAAGTCCTTCACCGACTCTTGGTCTGTTTTTGGCTTTTTGGAATTGGCCTTTGCGTTTGTCACCTGGTTCGGGAGTTTGTGCTCGACGAGGAAACATACACGGGATACCTTCTAGCTACCCCAGATAGCTGATATGCTCAATTTAATACCCTAAAAAGTACTAAAGCAGTTGCTGCAGTAAATCAGGGGTCGAACACAAGAACTCAAGAATCACTCAATAGATTCTATAGGTCAGAAACAAGCTAAACCAGATGATGTAATTGAAAAACAGAGTTGCAAGTAAAACGTTTGTAAATTCAATTGGGGGAATGTAGGCTTAGGGTATTTCTCAGGAAATCAATGAATGCAGGTAAACTCATTAATAAGATTCAGATTAAGCACTGTTCTAGAACTCAAATCACTAAAATATAATTAACCAACTCTCGTTGCGAAAACTATCTAAATCTAGATCCTAGAAATTCCAAATCTCTTTGCGAATCCTAAAGTCTAGATCAGCTTTAAAATCAGGTTTGATATGTTCACAAATCAATTAAACCAAATCTCTTTGCGAATAATCAATTTGCTCACCTAAGGTTCTATCAGGTAATTAATCGCACTCTCGTGCCTAATTAATTATCCTAAGATCTAAATTCTAGGTGATTAATCTAGAAGTAGCCTTGAGACCAACCAAAGGTGAAGAACTAATCAGATAGTGAATCCTAACAGATAATCAACCTAGCATTCAAAGAAATCCCTATGAGAAAACCCTAAACCTAACAGGAGATCTACTCAGACATGGATATTAAATTAATAAACATGTTGAATAAATACTCTTATATTAAATCAGAAAGAGAAACAAGGTTTTGAGATCTGGTCTCGGACGAAGGGAAACCAGACTTGTCTCTCTCCAAAATCTCTCTTAAACTAAAGCAAAAATAAAGCATAGCCTAAACAATGGCTGTAAAATCCTATTTATAACCTAAATCACGATTTGGGGCCTTCTTGTAATTATCAAAGTCTTCTGGGTGCTTTTTGCAATTCTTCAAACTTCATTAAGTCGCGACTTTGAAATCTGCTTCGATGGGTATCGATCGATACCAGGGGGTATCGATCGATGCTCGGTGCTCAGATCGGGCTCTTAGTCATCAGACTTCAGTCTCGCTCCAGAATGCTCCAGAAAAGCTCCAATAATTCCAATTAAGCTCCAGACGTGCTATAACATGTGAAAGACTCTAAAAGACTCCAAAACACAAGAAAAGACTCTATAAAAGGACTTATATCATGGCCTAAATAGGGTAAAAACCATGATATATCAACTCCCCCAGACTTAGCCTTTTGCTTGCCCTCAAGCAAATAGAAGACTAAACCAGAAAAAGAGGTTTGAAAACGTAGAGACTCACCTGTTCCTGAACCATCGAAAAGACCCTTTTCCCAAGTACCCAAATGTCACCTGATCAGCTTTCGATCTAACCACCATGTACTTCTCCGTAGACATTTGCAGCTTTTCCAGACTCCACACAAAATCCCACAGCATTATTCAAGTAAAGCCCTCATCGCCAGTTTCATCTCTGCAGCTAATTTTAAAGAACCTTCTAGACTCTTTACCAGACAATATCTTGACAAAGGAACCACCCTTTTCACACTTCTTTTGTATCAATTTCTCTCCCCCAGACTTATTTCTTATTATATCCTTATTATTATTATTTTTTTTTTTATTTATTATTTTTTTTTCAGCTTAGCATATACATATCAAGGTAGGAGACGCGAGTATTGATGGTGTTTGCCACCAAATCCCCGGTTCTTCCCTCTCTATGTATCAAAGGATGTAGGCGAATAATGGCATCATAGGAAAATCCTAGCCTCGCTTCCAATCCTTTGTGTGATCATCCCCTCTTAAGTAGAATAATGGGATCGCTGGAAATTTTCCTAACCCTCTACTCAGAAGAAAATCATTTCAATCTTTTATGCTCTTAATCTATCAACTTATTTCAGGGGAGAGAGATACCATAATCCTAAACACACGGGTTCCTTTATCAGATATGAATGATGAATCAAGCTCTATGAACACTAACCACATTGATGAAGTGCAAAAATTTGGCTCAGGCTTCAGAAGAACTCTGCTGGAGACATGAATGTTTTCTAGTCAACTGGTCAGTCTTTGGATTTTTCATTAGTCGATCTAGAACTGATCCTGTAACACTGTGCACTCAAAAACAAAATCACATCAATAGGTTCAAGCACAGGATCATAATCTCCAACAAATTTTGACTCAATAAAACAGTTTTGACTCTATAAAATGACTGACTCTAAGAAAAACAAAAACGTTGTCAGCAGACACCTCCCCCAGACTTGAACAACACTGTCCCCAGTGTTATCTAGCCTAGAGTAGGTGAAAGAAACAAAAGAAAAGGATAAAATGAAGAGAAACAAGAAATTACCTTCCTGGAATACCGAGTGTCGATCGACACACAGCATGGTATCGATCGATACCACGCTGAGATCGACTTAGTGAACTTTCATCTGCGATTGGTGTCGATCGATACCAATGGGGTATCGATCGATACTTAGGCGATTTCGAGTTGCTCCTTGTTCATCCTGACACAGATTCAAAACAAACGAAAAATTAAAAGGAAAAACGACTCAAGGACAGACTCACCAGTGGGTTGCCTCCCACCAAGCGCTCGTTTAACGTCAATAGCTTGACTGTAACGCCATTCAGGCTGTTGGTGCATCATCCAGAGGCATTATCTGCCCTGTTGGAATCCCGGCTTGCGCCCAATAGTGTTTCACTCTTTGTCCATTGACAGTGAATTCCTCGCCTTTGCGATTTATCAGCACTACAGCACCATGTGGTCTGACCTCTTTGATTTTGAAGGGACCTGACCAACGTGAACGCAGTTTACCAGGAAACAATTGCAAACGAGAGTTATACAGAAGTACCTGGTCGTTCGGCTCGAAGTGTCTGGAGATGATCTTCTTATCATGATAAGCTTTGGTTCTCTCCTTGTACAGCCTCGAGTTCTCATAAGCATGGTGCCTGATCTCATCCAGCTCGTTCAGCTGAATCAACCTCCTCTCAGCAGCAGGCTTGATGTCGAAGTTCAGCATCTTTGTTGCCCATGCAGCCTTGTGCTCAATCTCCACTGGAAGGTGGCATGCTTTCCCATACAGCATTTGGAAAGGTGTAGTACCCAGCGGTGTCTTGAAGGCAGTCCTGTATGCCCAAAGTGCATCATCCAGCTTTGTAGACCAATTATTCCTAGAAGCATTCACTGTCTTCTCCATGATCTCCTTGATCTGCCTGTTGTGTTCATCAGATACTTGAGAGCAGCATGATCAGTATGAACAACCACCTTGCTCCCAATCAAGTAAGATCGGAATTTCTCAAAGGAGAAAACAACAGCAAGTAGCTCCTTCTCTGTGGTGCTGTAATTCCTCTGAGCATCATCCAAAGTCCTGCTGGCATAGTAGATGACGTGCAGCTGCCTGTCTTTCCTCTGACCCAGAACTGACCCCACAGCAAAGTCACTGGCATCACACATGATCTCGAAAGGCAGAGTCCAATCAGGAGGTTGCACAACAGGAGCACTCACTAAAGCCTTTTTGATCTCCTCAAAGGCTGCAAGACAATCAGTTGTGAAATCAAATTTGATCTCTTTGCACAGCAGAGCAGTGAGTGGACGTGCTATCTTGGAGAAATCCTTGATGAACCTCCTGTAAAACCCGGCATGACCAAGGAAGCTCCGAATATCCTTTACAGAAGTAGGTGGTTGGAGACTTGTCATGACCTGAATCTTGGCTTTGTCAACTTCGATTCCAGCTTCAGAGACCTTGTGCCCAAGTACAATGCCATCCTGAACCATAAAATGACACTTTTCCCAGTTAAGGACCAAGTGTTTCTCTTCACACCTCTGTAGCACCTTGCACAGATTAGCCAAACAGATCTTGAATGATGACCCATATACTGAAAAATCATCCATGAACACCTCCATGAAGTCCTCGATCATGTCTGTGAAGATAGACATCATGCACCTCTGAAAAGTGGCTGGAGCGTTGCACAATCCAAATGGCATTCTCCTGTATGCGAACGTGCCATAGGGACACGTGAAAGTGGTATACCCTTGGTCATCTGGATGGATAGGAATCTGGAAGAAACCTGAATATCCATCAAGGAAGCAGTAGTAGGGATGACTGGCCAACCTCTCCAACATCTGGTCAATGAATGGCAATGGGAAGTGATCTTTCCGTGTGGCCGCGTTCAACTTCCTGTAATCAATGCACATACGATGTCCAGTGATAGTCCTTGTGGGAATCATCTCATCCATGTTGTTCTTCATCACAGTTATCCCTCCTTTCTTAGGAACAACGTGCACTGGACTGACCCAAGAGCTATCTGAGATGGCATAGATAACTCCTGCATCCAAGAGTTTCATGACCTCTTTCTTAACCACCTCCTTCAGGTTTGGATTCAGCCTCCTTTGATGCTCAACTGAAGCCTTTGACTCGTCCTCAAGATGAATCCTATGCATGCACAGGTTCGGTGAAATACCTGAAATGTCATCAAGAGAATAGCCAAGAGCTTTGCGATACTTGCGCAGCTTGCTTAGCAGTAAAGTGACCTCTGCGTTGTTCAAAGAAGAATTAAGGATTACAGGGTACGTGGAATTAGGACCAAGAAAACCATACCTTAGATTCGCAGGAAGTGGTTTGAGTTCCACTTTAGGAGCGTTCTCCTCGCTCCAATCTCCAAGCCCAGCAGCTTGCATAGTTCTTTCGGCCAAACTTCTTTCTGGCCGTAGGGTATCGATCGATACCATCAGAGTATCGATCGATACTGGTCGTGCTGAATCGAGTATCCTTCCGTAATCAGCAGCAGCATCGTGTGGCTTAACCTCTGACTCAACCGAGCAGGCTAATGCTCTCTCCAATGGGTCCTCAGGATGCATCTCTAAGAAGTACTCCTCAGCAATATCACAGAAGGTATCAACGAAGAAAGTCCGCCCATCGATGGTTGGTCTCTTCATCATCTTCTCCATGTTAAAAGTCATGACCAACTCACCAATGTTAAGAGATATCTTCCCATTCCTGCAATCAATCAGAGCACCAGCTGTTGCTAGGAATGGCCTTCCCAAGATGAGAGGATCTCTGGGTTCCGAATCATACTCCAAGACAATGAAATCAGTTGGGATTAAGCAGTTCCCAATCACAATCGGAACATCCTCTAGCAATCCTTCTGGAAGTCTAATTGAACGATCAGCGAGAATCAGCGAGATTCTAGTAGCAGTGAAGTCTGTCATTCCCATCCTCTTAGCAACCGAGTATGGCATGAGGTTGACACTTGAGCCAAGGTCACAGAGAGAACGCTCAAACCTGTCAGTAGCGATTGTGCAATCCAAGACAAAGCTCCCTGGATCTGGAAGTTTCGTTGGGATCCTGTTGCTTAGGATTGCACTGCACTCATGAGTGATCATCAGACAGCCTTCTTCAAGGTTCACATTGCTGGACACCATCTTCTTGACATACCTCTTGAAAGCTACAGAGGTCTTGATAGCATCGATGAAGGGAAGTTCAACAACCAGCTTGTCCAAAATTTCTTTGCACTTAGCATCCTCTACTTCCTTCTTAGTCTTCCCAAGAGCTCTGGGATAGGGTACCCTCGGGATGTAGACCCTCTCTGGTGCTGCTTTAGGCTTCTCCTTCACAACCTCGACTTCTGCATCGTCTTCAGGTTCGGTATCGATCGATACAGGGAGGGTATCGATCGATACACGGGAATTTGAGTCTTCCCGTCTGAGAATCGCGATCGGTGTCGATCGATGCTGAGTAGTGTCGATCGATGCCTTAGCGATTTCAGTGTCTTCATCGTCAGACATCTCGAAATTTACAGTAGGCTGATCCACTTTTGCCCCTGATTTGACCTCCTTACCACTTCTCAAGGTAATGGCGTTGATGTGTGCCCTTGGGTTCTCTCCCTTTCCTGGTAGAAAACCTTCTTGTCTTCTTGAACTCTCTGAAGTCTGAGCTACCTGAGTTTCCAGCTTCTTCTGACCAATACCCAGAGAATCGATCCTTCCACTCAGATCTTTGTACATGGCGTCCATCTTACCATTGAAGGTCACTGTAATCTGCTGCTGTCCTTGAACGAGTGTTTCAAGCATGGCTTCAATCTTGTTCTCTGATGTCTTAGCAGTCACAGGCTCGTAAGAAGGACTTCCGTAGTTCCTGGTGTAACCACTGATGTGGGCAGGTTTCTGGTTGAATCCTCCTTGCTGGAAGTTGTTGTTGAAGCCCCGATTGTTGTTGAACTGGTTCCTCTGTCCCTGATAGCCAGAACCACCAATGTAGTTCACGTCTTCTGCTTCATTCTCATTGAAAACCTCAACATCCTCAGCAAAATGGACAGCTTTTGTTGTCTTTCCCAGCAGAAGACTGTGCATAGAATCTAGTTGAGCCTTAAACTCAGCGATCTGCGATCTATCTTGATTACCAGCCAGCTTCTTGCGCTCGAAATCTGCACTCTTTGTGCTGCTGCTAGATGCAAAATTCTCAATCAACACATAGGCGTCCTCAGGGTAGTTGGTGTTGAAGTTCCCATTGCTTGAAGAGTCCAGAGCCATCTGATACCTCCAATCTACTCCTCTGAAGAAGATACCTAGCAGCTGCACATCAGAGTATCCATGGTGTGGACAGTCTCTTTGGTACGATCTGAATCTTGTCCAAGCAGCCTTGAACGCCTCAGTAGGTCCTTGAGAAAAAGTGGAGATCTTATTCCTCAGATCTTCAGATCGTCCATCATCATAGAAGTTAATTAGGAAGGCTCTCTTGGTGTCTTCCCAATTAGTCAGTGATCCAGGAGGTAACTGCCTCAGCCAGTAAGTAGCTTCCCCACCAAGAGAGTATGGGAAGAGCTTGCAGAAGAGATAATCGTAGGACACTCCATTGCTCTTGATGCTAGTGACCAAGTCCTCGAATTTCTCTACATGATCCATTGGATGCTCATGAGGCAAACCATGGAAGAGATGATGTCCTACTAGAGTGTAGTAAGCAGGCTTCAGCTCAAAGTCATTCCGCTCATACGCAGGGGGACGAATCGCAGAGCGATTGGCGAAAAATTGCTCTGGCCTGTTGTGTTCACCAATCGTTCTACCACGATTAACCACAGCATCCCTTGCGTCCCTAGCAGCATTCTCAGCGACAACAGGAGCAGGTGGAATGACAATCCCCTCTCCATCCAGACGTTGTCCTTGCTCATTGCACAACCGACCCTGTTGGTCCCTGTAAGCTCCAGCAGCATCACGAACTAACCCAACTTGATTGTTGTTCATCTTAGCTGACTTCTTTGCTTTCCTGTTTGTGCGTTCCACTTGTGCTAGCTGTTCCAGTGATAGATCAACTAGCGGAGTGCTCTTTTTGCTTCTGGTTTCAAGATTATGCATGCACCTGAAATCACAAGTAAAGAGCGTAAGTAACTGAAATTTACGACGGGTATCGACCGATACTCAAGGGTATCGATCGATACTCGGGCGATTTAGACGAATTTCCTAGCTAAAATCTAACGGCGAATTGAGTCCCCGGCAACGGCGCCAAAATTGATATGCTCAATTTAATACCCTAAAAAGTACTAAAGCAGTTGCTGCAGTAAATCAGGGGTCGAACACAAGAACTCAAGAATCACTCAATAGATTCTATAGGTCAGAAACAAGCTAAACCAGATGATGTAATTGAAAAACAGAGTTGCAAGTAAAACGTTTGTAAATTCAATTGGGGGAATGTAGGCTTAGGGTATTTCTCAGGAAATCAATGAATGCAGGTAAACTCATTAATAAGATTCAGATTAAGCACTGTTCTAGAACTCAAATCACTAAAATATAATTAACCAACTCTCGTTGCGAAAACTATCTAAATCTAGATCCTAGAAATTCCAAATCTCTTTGCGAATCCTAAAGTCTAGATCAGCTTTAAAATCAGGTTTGATATGTTCACAAATCAATTAAACCAAATCTCTTTGCGAATAATCAATTTGCTCACCTAAGGTTCTATCAGGTAATTAATCGCACTCTCGTGCCTAATTAATTATCCTAAGATCTAAATTCTAGGTGATTAATCTAGAAGTAGCCTTGAGACCAACCAAAGGTGAAGAACTAATCAGATAGTGAATCCTAACAGATAATCAACCTAGCATTCAAAGAAATCCCTATGAGAAAACCCTAAACCTAACAGGAGATCTACTCAGACATGGATATTAAATTAATAAACATGTTGAATAAATACTCTTATATTAAATCAGAAAGAGAAACAAGGTTTTGAGATCTGGTCTCGGACGAAGGGAAACCAGACTTGTCTCTCTCCAAAATCTCTCTTAAACTAAAGCAAAAATAAAGCATAGCCTAAACAATGGCTGTAAAATCCTATTTATAACCTAAATCACGATTTGGGGCCTTCTTGTAATTATCAAAGTCTTCTGGGTGCTTTTTGCAATTCTTCAAACTTCATTAAGTCGCGACTTTGAAATCTGCTTCGATGGGTATCGATCGATACCAGGGGGTATCGATCGATGCTCGGTGCTCAGATCGGGCTCTTAGTCATCAGACTTCAGTCTCGCTCCAGAATGCTCCAGAAAAGCTCCAATAATTCCAATTAAGCTCCAGACGTGCTATAACCTGTGAAAGACTCTAAAAGACTCCAAAACACAAGAAAAGACTCTATAAAAGGACTTATATCATGGCCTAAATAGGGTAAAAACCATGATATATCAATAGCTTAGCCTCCCTCGGGGGTTTTCTATCTCCGTTATGGACTCCTTGCTTTCACAAAAGAAATGACCAATCATATGATCCATGTAAGCTCTAGCAAAAGTAGTACCTCTAAGTAGATTATGGACCACGGTTCGTCGTCTTTGTCATCTCCTTTGGTGTTTTTTGTTTCTTGGGAGTCATTTGGCTTCTCATCTAGGTCAGGAACATGGGCATCAAGTGTTGAATCATGCTTCTCATGATCTTTAGATAGTTCCTCTAAACAATGCCTGTTTGTCTTTTGTGTCTCGGATAAGTGACTAACCGAAGCATCGGTTTCTCTACCCTTATACTCGTGTATGCTGAGACGATACTCGACTTCTTGAAGTTTATCATCAGTCTTCTCTCTGTACCAAGAGGCTAACTCACTAGTCTCTTTAATTTCTTGCTTTGAATCGCGAATCTCCATGGAATTTTGAATAATGTCGTATTTTTGCTTCGTTTGTTCCTCCTCCATGGTTTTTGTCTTTTCTTGGATAGAAACAGCGTCTTGTAGAGTTTGTTCCTCAAGGGTGGTGATGTGAGCATCAAGGTAATCAAACGTCTCGGTTAATTCGGTGTAGATTGTATCTAGCCTTTGGTTCATGGCCGCCTCGGTCACGACTTGGCAACCGAGGTATTGATTAAACATGACGTTGATTGCGTTTAGACGTATGCTAATCTCTGAGTTTAACACATGATGGTCCGAGAATTGATGGTGTTGATGGTATGAACTTTGTCTAGAGTTGACAACGAGAGACACAAAAGGTTCTTCTCGGTAGTAAGGAGGCTCGTGGCTTCCTTGAGAGTAGTTGGTTGATGCCGGTTTCCGATCCAAGTAGAACGAGTCAAACACAACATGTGAGTCGTGACAGTGGTTAGCGCAAGATGGGTCATAGTAACCCCGCTCGTAGTAGCAATCTCGCTCCAGAGGCGAGTTCATGTTTCAAAGCCTGAAACAAAGAAAAACAAAACCAAAAGTCAAATGGAAAAAGTTTGCTCTAGAGTCGTTTAACAAACATCTAAGGTGAGATAGAAACTGTAGCGATCTCTCCCCGGCAACGGTGACAAAAACTTGATGCGAATCTGATTCGTTTCCGAAACTTCAAGTCTTAAACTTTTGTTTTTGCAAGACTTTTGTTCTATGAGACCGTGTGTGTTGTGCGAACAGATGTGCGTTGTAGTACTTGAGGTATCGATCCACATGGAGAGGGTGTTGTTCTATGAGACCTTAGACACTGTATAGTAAATAAACCTAGAACGAATATATTTTCTTAAGTTTTTTGTAAATAGAATTGTAAAGAACAAAAAACTGAAAATTACTAGTAAACTATTTCTAAGGAAATCGATGGCTACTTTAATCTAGGTGAACTAACTACTAACCTAATCCTAAGAGAGACTAAAACTAAAACCAAACTAATCCTAAGAAGAACCCTAACTAACCTAATACTACGAAAATTCGACTACTAAGTTAAACCTAATAAAAATCGATAACTAACTTCCCTAATGGACTCTATTGCTAAGGACACTAAGATATTTGGTTTAAAACTATTATAAACGTTTATGGGTCGAGAGAGATATATCTCAGGGGATGCTCGATTCAATTACACGGTCCCTAGCTCTTTAGTAACCGGTGTTTCTATATTTCAACTCCACGAACTGAACAAAAAAATGGCTTAGTTTACTCCCGTATAACCTACGCACCAACGTATCTATACACTCGACCAGTAGATTTCTTCTCTGGCCACGCAGAAGAATTGTGATGAGCCTATTGTTCATATGTTCACGGCACTGCGTAAGTATACTTTCAAAATCTTACGACGCGCACACTCTTATGGATGCACTTTTTGGATATTTAGATTCAGCACTCTCGTGGTTCTAAACACCTAGAATCAGCCTCTAGTTTCCACTAGATTCATGCATTAATAACATTCCATAACAATCATGATTAAATAAATCGCAGGAGATTGATGAAGGAGCCTCACAATTTTAAGAAGGAAGTCCGGTGAGCACCTCGCCACCAATCTCAAAAGTAACGAACAAAAGTCTTGCAAAAACCAAAAGAAAGCGACAAAAATCTCTAAACTAATCTATCTGGTCTCTACCTCTAATTGAGTATGTAAAATAAGTATAAATAGGTCTTTAAATCGTATTGGTCAAATTACGGTTTGACGTGAAAAGATGGTTTTGGCCTCGGGTAAAGAAACATATCATTTTGGGCATAACTGGGTTTGGCCGCGGCGAAATGGACCTTGGCCGCGGGTGGATTGGCTCCAAGGGCGGCAAACTGATGCTTGGCAGCGGCTGGGAGTCCTCCAGGCCCTGTGAACTGCTTCTTCAGGGAAGCTTCATTTGTCTTTAGTGCTTCGGGTAGAATTAAGGATCCAACCGTTGGATTGTCTCCAATTCACTTGCATTTGAAAGCCGGTTGTCTCTACTTTGTTTTATCCAAATTTGGGGATGATCGGACGGTGAAAATGTCTTCATAAGCTGCAAGACTTCTTGACGTCCAAAGTTTATCCAAAAACGTACTTTTGTTCTGAAATGCACTCTTTTATCCCGAGTTACCTGAAAAGAGTCTTAAAAGCCGCAAACATGTGAAACCCGTGATAAAAGCATAGAAAATCAAGTAGAACACTTAATAAGTGTTCTAAAATATATAGTAAAACGGGTTAAAATACGGTGTAATCAATAACTTCATTCCTTTTCAATAAATTTTCGAAGACTTTGTTGATGAAGTGGGATCTTCCGTCGCTTATCACGATTTTGGGAACTCCGAAACGTGGAAAGATGATCGATTTGAACATTTTAATAACCACCTTCGCATCGTTCGTAGGGCTTGAAATTGGTTCCACCCACTTAGAAACATAGTCAACGGCTACTAAGATATATTGATTTCCGAAGGATGTTGGGAATGGTCCCATGAAATCGATTCCCCATACATCAAAAATTTTGACTTCGAGAGTGAAATTTTGAGGCATCTCGTTCCTCTTGCTTATGTTGCCCATTCGTTGACATGAATCACAACGTGATATGTAGGCCTGTGTATCCTTGAACATAGTGGGCCACCAAAAACCTGCTTGTTGAATTTTAGAAACGGTTTTGAAAGTTGCGTAATGACCTGCGTAGGCTGAGCTATGGCATCCGAATATTATTCCTTCCATTTTTTCTTCAGCCACACATCGTCGATATAAACTAGCTTCACATCACTTGTTAAGGAATGGTTCATCACAAAAGTAATGTCTAATATCTCGCAAGAATTTCTTCTTCTTATAGCCAAAGAATTGTGGTGGTTCGATGTCTGCAGCGAGGTAGTTGGCAATGGGCCTAAACCATGGGGTGTTGAAAGCGTCCGACCGATGTATAAGAAGTTGTGGGGGTATTTCATGTGCAGCGAGAGGTACCGTGTCTATTGCGTAGTCATTGTCATCCGGCAAACTATCATTCAAAGGCACTTTGTCTTCTACTCGTATTCGCGAAAGGTGGTCTGCTACTCCATTGCTTGCTCCTTTTTGATCTCGGATTTCGATGTCGAATTATTGCAGTAGGAGTATCCACCTTATTAATCTATGTTTTGCGTCTTTCTTGGACATCAAATATTTGATCGCCGCATGATCCGTATGAACTATGACCTTTGACCCGGCAAGATAAGATCGAAATTTCTAAAGACGAATACGACAGCCAAAAGTTCCTTTTCCGTTGTCGCATAATTGCATTAAGCTTCGTTCATCGTTCTGCTTGCGTAGTAAACAGGTGCAGCTTCTTGTCTTTTCGTTGCCCGAGTGCAGGTCCAACTACAAAATCGCTTGCATCACACACGATCTCGAATGGTTGTTCCCAATCAGGTGGTTGCACGACTGGAGCAGAGACAAGGGCATCTTTGAGTTTATTAAACGCGGCTAGGCATTCGTCGTTGAACTCGAAGTTCGTCTCCTTGCATAATAGACGCGTAATGGGTCTAACAATTTGGGGGAATTTTTTATGCACCACCTATAAAATCCAGCGTGTCCTAGAAAGTTTTGGATACCCTTTACATTCGTAGGAGGTTGTAGCATCGTCATAACCTCGATTTTTACTTTGTCTACTTCGATACCTTTTCCCAAAATCCTATGTCCTGACAAGATTATGTCTCGTACCATGAAGTGACATTTTTCCCAATTTAAAACAAGATGTTTGTCTTCACATCGCTGTAAAACTTTGCCTAGATTCGTCAAACATGTTTGGAATGAAGATCTGTAAACGGAGAAATCGTCCATGAAGACCTCCATGAAATATTCGATGAATTCGGTGAATATCGACATCATGCATCTCTGAGAAGTTGCGGGGGCATTACACAAACCAAAAGGCATTCGCCGGTAAGAAAATGTGTCGTACGGACAAGTGAATGTGGTTTTTTCTTGATCCTCCGGTCGAATAGGAATTTGGCAAAATCTAGAATATATGTCGAGGAAGCAATAGTATGGATGATTAGCTAACCTTTTTAGCATTTGGTCGATAAAAGGCAGAGGAAAGTGATCTTTTCTTGTTGCTGCGTTCAGCTTCCGGTAATCAATCACATACGATGTCTAGTAACCGTTCTTGTGGCGATCATCTCATCTTTATCGTTTTTGACTAGTGTGACTCCTCCTTTCTTAGGGACAATGCGAACTGGGCTAATCCAAGGGCTGTCCGATATTGGGAAGATGATTCCTTCTTCTAAAAGCTTCATAACTTCCTTGTTGACGATGTCCATTAAGTTAGGATTCAATCTCCTTTGGTGCTCAATTGAATTTTTAGCATTCTCCTCATGGTTGATCTTGTGCATACAAAGATCTGGTGAGATTCCCGGTATGTCGTCAAGCGAATAGCCTATAGCGTTTCTATGCTTTTTCAACTCGCGTAATAGCATTGTCGTCTCAGCTTCACTCATACCAGAATTTATGATGACGGGATAAGTCGAATTTGGTCCAAGAAAAGCGTACTTGAGTCCGACGGGAAGAGGTTTTAGTTAGACATTTGGGCCTTTTAGCTCGCTCCATGTATCGTTCACTGCTGTAGGCATGTTTTTAGGCGGTGTAAGAGTATTTGTTTCGTCTTTTAGATCGTGGTAACTTTGATGTTTAATATAAATTTTAGCCTCCCAAGAATTCTTGTGCAATCTCTCGAGATTCCCTCAAGAATGTTGTGTTCGTATTTTGCAGTTGCAAGCACAATTTTTAGTGGGTCATCGAGGAGTAATTCTTCGTAGAATTCTTCAGTTACTCCATCAAGTTCATCGATACATAAGACTTGGCCGTCTAAAGTTGGTTTACCCAAACTTTTGTTCATATGGAAGTGCATCACGAGATCACCTAAACGTTGATCGATCTTTCCTTGAGGGACATCGATCACTGCTCCTGCTGTAGATAGAAATGGTCGACCAAGTATAAGTCTCTGGGTTCTCTCTCCAGCTCTAAGACTACGAAATCAGTCGGAATGTAGTAATCTCCGATCATGACAGATACGTCGATTAGGACCCCCACCGGTCGTCGAACTGATCGATCTGCCAATATTAGCGAAATCTTGGTGGGTTTAAAGATGTGATATCTTAGACGCTTAGCAACTGACAATGGCATTATATGTATGCTTGATCCCAAGTCGCATAGAGAGCGTTCGAACGGTATACCCTTGATAGTGCAGGAGAATACAAAACTCCATGGGTCTTCTTTCTTCTGAGGGACACGGCTTTGTAAGATAGAACTACACTCGTGAGTGATCATCATAACTCCTTCTTCAAGCATTAGAGAGTTATTTAGGATGCCTTTCATATATTTCCTCAGAGGGGGGATCATTGCACATGCTTCGATAAAAGTAGTCTAACCATTAGTTGTTCAATTATTTCCTTTAGCTTAGCTCTTTCTTTCTCCTTCTTTGGCGCCTTCAAATCCCGTGGATAAGGCGGTTTTGGCTTATAGAAACGAGCTGGTGATGGAGTTATTAAGTCTTCTCTGAGGATTTCTCGGGTTACTTCTTCTCTTTCATATTTTTCTTCTACCTCAGCTACCTTTTCTTCTTCTTCCTGAACCGTGGTTTCTTCCCTTCCCTTATCTTTGGGATTTGTTGGGAATTCCGGCTCTTTGTAAGTTGTGCCACTTCTAAGCATGATCGTTTGTAAGTTTTCTATATCCTTGGGGAAAAATTCATTCAGCTCTTTCAAGGATAAGCTTGTGTTTATCCATTCATTTTTGGTCTCCACAGAGAGACTTACGATTTTTCCATTTAAATCCTCGTACATCTTGTCCATTTTGGCAGTCAATTCATCTGCATTTTTTTGCGAGAGGCTTCAAGTGTTTGCATTATTTGTTCGATTCTTTCAAGATCTGAGATGGGTGGATTTGCAGAGAGCATGGGTTGGGATTGAACCGCAAACATCGGTTCATAAACAGGTTGCCCGCAATCGAACTGGGCGTGGCCGCTGCTCAGAAGACCGCACCCGCGGTGGAATGTGTTGTGACCGCGGTCGTGATGGCCGGACCCGTGGCGAAACTCCTCCTGGTCGCGGTCGCGAGGGCTGCACCCGCGGCAGATCAGGTTTCGGCATGAGTCTTGGATTTGGCAAGCTTCTACTATGTTCGTCATCTCAGTGTTTTGATAGCCCGTTCCAGCTTCGAAGTAGTTCATGTCCTCACCATTATAATGGTCATTTGGATACCCTGAATTACTAAAATGACGCGTGGCGTGTGACTTTTCCGGTCGTTGTATTCCAAAATGATCCATCACGAGTTGGGGACATTCTAGTTCTTCGGAGCTCTTTTGTTTCTCCTTAAGGCGTCGGGATTTGGCGAGTTGCGCTCTGTCATGGGCACTTCTTGCTGAATTGTTGATAAGAACGCGAGCTTTATATGCGGTTTTGGTGGCAAAATCCCCATTTCTTGCAATATCGAGCGAATGTTGCGATTCTCCATTGATGCCTCTATTGAAGGTGCTCATCAAGCATTATTTGGAAAATATGGGGTGTGGGCAGTCTCTTTCCTAGTCTTTAAACTGCTCCCAAGCATCATAGAGGGTTTCCGTCTTTTCTTGTTGGAAATTTTGTTTATTGTCCCTATAGAGGTAGGTACGAGATTTTGTGTAGAAGTGGCTTAAGAAAGCCGCTTTACATTCTTCCCACGTCGTGATAGACGCTGTTGCAAGGTTTTCAGCCACTTGTTGGCTTTGTCGTTCAAGGAGAAGACAAGATATAGTAATGGCTTAGCTTTCATTTGGAAGTGGTTTGAGGCTATTCCAACGGTGCGATCAAAGGTTATGCCAGTTTTCGTGAAGACAGTCCAGTCTGGCGAGCAGAAGAAGCATGTGGAGGAATGGAACCATGAGCAAATTAGATCGATCGATCCAACAAAGGATCGATCGATCATTTTTCCGACGATCAACAAGGCAGTTTTTAACTTCCTATTTTGCTTTGGAATCATTCCAACTCGACCCTAGACCTATTTATATTTATTTTAAGCCACTTAATAAAGCTACGATTTATTTTCTACAGATTTTTACATCTCTTTCTTTGGGGAGACGAATCTCTGACTCTACAGGCTTTTGAGAAGATTTCTGAACCCTAATTTATTATTTATATTGGATTATGATTTCTTCTTCATATCTTTGTGTTTTCTATGATTCTATGTTTGAGTAATCTCATAGTTAGGTTTTAGGGTTTCAAGGGAATTTCATGAATCGTTGAATCAGATTGGTTAGAATATGGATCTATCTTCTAGTTCTTCATCTATTGTTGTTCTTAGTGCTGAAACTTGATTAGCTACCTAGTTTATGATCTTAGGTTGTTTAATGCATCAAAACTGTTTGTTTAAAAGCATGAAAGAACATAGATGAGTAAAACGTCCTTAACCAACGAAAGTTGATGTTAAGGCGTTTTATGAACATATCAAACTCGATCTTAAAACATGTTTAGTTTCCTGAATTCAAACGACTATTTAGAATATTAGGTTATTAGGCATAGTAATTAATAGTACGACAGTAGGTTGATTATAAAATAGTGATTTGAGTTCTAGAACGTGTTTAATGATTTCCATGTTTAATTCTCTGATTTGTGATTCTTGATTTCCTGCGAATTACCCGAAGACCTAGCGTTTTTCTCTCTTGAATTTACATCATTTTTAATAGTCACTCCTAGATTTTAGAAGTTACAAACCATTGCATTCGTCTTAGATTTACTTTCCTTCTATATTCTCGTAACGTTACACTTGATCTTTGTGGATTCGATCATAAAGTATTACATCGATATACCGTTACGATTGCGGTAGTGTGCACTTTATTTATTAATTGAATGTGTAAAAACTCTCAAATTAGATCACCACCGAAAGCCCAAGCGTTCTCTTGGATTCCGATGGAAGCACACATGTTCGCTGACCTCTTCACACCCATAACGGTCAAAATAGTGATGTATAGGAACATATTCGTAGTGATGAACTCGGCGATTCCGGCTCTCCAGAAGGACCACGAGGCAAGCTCGTTGGGCTCGAAAAACGGCGCAGGCGGTGGCTCCTTGTTGTCCTTGTCGCTATTAGCTAATGTTCTGATCGGTTGTCTCTCTGGAAATTTGTTATCTCCGACTCTAACATCTTCTTCCTTGCCTTCCATCTCCGAGCGCGGCGAGCTCTAGAGATATAGATAGAGAGAGATTTCGGTGAGATCTAGAGATAGAGAGATTTTCGAAAATATGATTTTTTAATCTGATATTATCCAAAACGACGTCGTTTTGCAACAATTGTTTTCGAAAAGTTTCCCCAAAATGACATCGTTTACCACTTTTGTTCCAACGGGGATTCCAACCTGACAGCTGACTCATCACCGTTTACGATTTAACGGGGTTGACTAACGGAAATTGGGTCAATGTATGTTTTGGTCAAAAAAAATTAGCACATGTCTGTATAATCCAATATTTTATGGTTCGGGTATTAATTCGGACACCAAAATTGTTCGGGTACAAATCGGTACCAGTTGTCAGTGTTGAGGTGCTAATTGGCCGTTTTTCCACTCTTATATACCTTTGAGATCTCTGCAGCAGTTTGTGCTTCCCCAAAAACAGTGATCATGACTTATTTTAGAACAAACTTCACTACTCTATATGAAGATAGCAGTCATGGGCTCTGTGTTTAGTCTTTCACACAGGCATGCCTTCATTCTAAGTGATATGCGTAAGGCAGCTGGAATTTTCTTTAGAGAGTGCACAAACATGTGTGTGTTAAGTCCCCTTTTTTTTTATTTAACACAACCTCGGAGCTAGGATTCAACATTCATTGCTAATCACCCTTTTTGTTTATGGTCATCTTTCACGTTTCTGACCTGCAATAGCTCATGTTGAATCTTCTGATGTGTATCAGAAATATCACTTGACTTCTCAACCTTTGATAATTGTGCATACTCTTGATTTAATATTTCAGATCTCATTTTTGTAGTATGTACATGACGTATCACTTGACTTCTCAACATCTCTGTACTTTTTCTTGAACAGTATGCACACTTATGCCTCTCCTCAGCTTTTTGACTTCCCCACACACTCCACTCAGAACGGCATGACAGTCAGCTGTTTTCCACAGTGCACTACATATACAGGACACTGAATTTGATCAAATTGTTTTTAGCTTAGAAGTATGTTCATGTGCATGTCCCTGTCTTAGATCCACACACTTGCAAAATAGGTTTGATCTCACAAACACCTATGGACTTCCTTAGATTAATCAATATGTTGAAGTCCAAAGGTTTAGTATACAAATCAGCCAGTTGAATTTCAATACTCACATAATCAACCACAATCAGTTTCTTCTCAACAAGTTCACGAATAAAATGATGTCTAATATCAATATGTTTCGTTCGAGAATGTTGAACATGATTCTTGGCAACGTTAATGACACTCTGATTATCACACAGAACTAATAAAGAGTCAGATACGATATCGTAATCGGCTGCCATTTGTTTCATCCACATAAGTTGAGTACATCAACTTCCCAGCGCAATGTATTATGTTTCTGTTGTGGAAAGCGACACACTGTTCTGCTTCTTACTGTGCCATGAGATCAAATTGTTCTCCATAAAGAAGAATCCACCACTCGTGCTTCTACGATCATCCAAAGATCCACCCCAATCAGCATCACATGACCCCATCAGGTTGTAGGTTATATCATTGGTGTAGTAGATACCCAAATTGACCGTCTCTTTCACGTACTTGATGATCTTTTTCACAACTAACATGTGTGATATTTTTGGCTTGGCTTGATATCTTGCACATATTCCAACAGCTATACAGATGTCTGGTCTGCTTGCGGTTAGGTACAACAAACTTCCAATCATACCTATGTACAACTTTTAATCCACATCCTCTCCATCCTCGTCCTTGGAAAGTTTGTCATTCACTCCCATTAGAATCTTAGCCTCCTTGCTATTTTCCAACCCAAACCTACCAATCAAAATTTTGGCATAGGTACTTTGAGAAACGAATATCCCATTGTCAGTTTGTTTCACTTGTAAACCCATGAAGTATTTCAATTCTCTGCAAATACTCATCTCAAACTCTTAAGTCATGTTCTGCACAAACTTCTGACTTGTGGATCTAAACACTATGTCATCAACATAGATTTGCACGATCATCAGTCTATTGTTTTCTTCAAACACGAACAGTGTTTTATCCACATTTCCACGAACATATCCTTGACTAACAAGAAATGTTTTCAATCATGCATACCAGGCTCTTGGAGCTTGCTTCAGTCCATAGAGTGCATTCTTCAGCTTGTAGACATAGTATTGGTGTGCATAATCTTCAAATCCTTTTGGTTGCTCTACAAAAATTTTCTCTTGTAGCAATCCATTCAGCACATTCTCCTATGTCGGGATATTAGATATCGTCATATTCGCCTTGTGGTTCGGCTTCTTCCTCGTCTTGAGACTCGTAGTCTCCGGATTCGGTCATGAGCATCACACGTTGTTTGGGCACTCATGAGACATATGTCCTCATCCCCTACATTTAAAACATGTGATATCCCTTGAACGTGTTTGACTAGGGTTAGTAGACTTACATGTGTCGGCTTTGTAGTCCTTGGACGGCTCATGGAATTTGCCTTTGAAACGAGAATCGATTGCAATTTCCTTCCCTTTGTCCACCGGTTTGGTTTAACTTGTGTTCCAAGGAACTTGGGTCTTAGGCCAAGAAACGGTAGTCTTTTGCTTGATGTGCTGTTCGGCTTGGATCGCCAAATGGAACAATTCCTTGAAGTCTTGGTAGACTTGCCTCTCCACTTTGCGGTTGATTTGTTCTTGCAAGCCGTCGATGAATTGGGCCATAAGGGCTTCTTCATCGTCATGTAGATCAAGACGGTTGCTTAGGCGCTAAAACTCTCCGTAGTATTCCTCTACGGTCTTGTTTCCCTGATTAAGAGAACGTAAACGACGTTGTAAATCTCTATGGAAATAGGTTGGAATATACCTATCTCGCATGATATCCTTCAAATCGATCCATGAATCGATAGGCCTTGCTTATTCCTTTTCCGGTCGGCGGCGACTCGATCCCACCAAATCAAAGCGTTGTCGGTGAGTTGAGTGATTGCAAGAGACACTCTCTTGGGGCCAGGATGGTCGTAATGATCAAAGATATGATCCATACGCTTTTCCCAATGGAGGTAAGATTCCAGATCGACTTTGCCGGCAAAGCTTGGTGCGGACAGCTTGACGTCGTTCGTTGGTTGCTGTCATGAGGCACGTCGGCGGAACTCGTCTCCCTCGTCATCATCATTGTATTGTCTCCTACGCCTTTGGTCTTGATCCTGACGTCGATATGGATCCGTCTCATGATCTCGTATGCGATACATATTGGGTTCACGTTCTCGTTGGTGATTGTGGTCCGCCTCTCGTTCTTGTTGGGTGAGTACGGGATCGGTGGCCCTAATAGGGTCATGATTCCGGGTATCGTTGTTGTTTCCACCAGATGAGGATGGGTCATGATTGACTTTGTTTTCTCGGGGACATAGTGGTGGTGGTGATGGTGGCTGCCGTTCCAAACGGGCAAGCCGTTTCGTGAACGTTGCAAACTGTGCGTGTAGGCTGAGCAACATGTTTGATAACGTCTCCCGTTCGATGGGATCAATCTCTCCATCTGTAGACATGATGAACAACAAGTACAAATTATTTGGGAATAAAATGAAGAACACAAATCGCAAATAAAACAAATGATGAACTAAGAACGATATGAATATTTTTTTTTGTTTTACTTGAATAAATTACGAAATTAATTCAACAAATAACTTCATGGTTTTTCTGGGTTTATGGATGCAATGAAACAAGAACAAATGTATATGTATTATTATTTATTTTTTTGAATTGAAACGATGCAAGAAACAATTAAATTTTTTTTTGGGTTTTCTTTAACGATGAATGAAACGAAATGAAATATGAAATGAGATATGAAATGAAACTAGATTGCGGAAGTAAATTAAACTAAAGCTGAATGATAGAACCTGGAATTTGAGGAACTTTCAGCTCTGATACCAAAATGATACAAACGTTTCGAAAAAATGAGGGTTGGAGGCAACAAGCGAGATACTCAGCCAGTTGGATCCGAAGGGTGATCACGAACAGTGGGGTGAGGTAAACCACTTGTGATGGAAGTTACAAGATAAATCACGATAGATTTCTTGGAGGTCTGGTCTAGACAAGAAAACAAGAAACGACGTTAAGCGATGAAGGCTTTTTGTCAAATAACTTAGAAAGAAACTCTCATTTTATTAATATCAAAATTGTGTGAAAAATACAATGCTACATGGGAGCTTTATAAAGAGCTCATTAGCTATGACCTACTAGGGTCGGGCATTAAATGCCAAATCAAACGAAAAAGCACAAAAGGAAAAATCAAAGATTACAGAGAGAGATTCTAGCAAAATAATTTAAATTAAAAATCCCTAAACTTATGCTAAATTAAAAGCTACAAAAGAAACAAGAAATCAAATCACATTAGTTTAATCAAATTCAAAACTTACCTTGCTTACCTTTGGTTAAATATGATTGGTGCCGGATATGGAAGGTGTGATTTGTTGAGTTGAATTTGAGCTGATTCTTCTCCTTAAGCTGCTCACAAGATATGATCAAGTGGATTTGGGCCTTTGTTGAGAAAAGAGGCCACGCTTCTTCCTTGGTAGCGAATGGGCCGCAAAATGAGCTTTGTGAAGGGGCTTCTAGCTCGGCTTGTTCTGTGCATGTTTGGGCTCGACCAATTTGTTCTACATGGGCCTTTGGTCGACAAAACCATCCTCCTTTAGTGGATTGGTGTCATCTTGGGCTTCCTCCTATGGATTATCATACGGGCCAAAAAAGGCTCATCTATGGGCTCCACTTGTTCCACTTGAGTAAACTAAAAAGTGGCTCGACCAAAGTGATTTTTAGGGTCACTTGGTTGGTGGAAATGGTTTTCCTTGGTGGAAGTTCCATCGTCTTGATGTCCTTCAATCCAAACCTTAAAATCCTCCTTATAGCCGAGAAGAAGTTTGAGGAGCCTGCCTTTGTCAGGTCGTTGGTTTGGCTGGTCTTGTGTCGTGACTCCTTTGGCAAACATGTTGAACTTATGTTGGAGAAGTCTTGCACGAGTCCTTTTTAGTGCTCCTTGCGGAATGATCGGCACTTGTTCCGCTTTAGGTTGGTTTTGGTCCGGTTCGGTTGGGATGTCCTCATCACTTTGGGTGTCTTTGCTTCACGCACAATCAACATCATGCTGGTGATAAGATCGCAAGCCAATCTCGAAGATGTGTCTTCTTAGGTTTTCCTTATGCGAAGAAAGGCTGGCTTGTATACGATTTAGAGGCTGCAAAGTTTCTGATTTCTCGTGACATTGACTTCTGCGAGAATTATTTTCCATTTGCAGATGTCTCACCTTCACCAGTGCCTGAAACTTCAGTTGCGCTTCCCTCCTCTTTTCCTGTTTATGAGGATGAAAACATGGCTGATACACATGTTCATGGTTTTATTGATATGAATGGTGACGAGAACTCTGATGTTGAGACCTATGTCGTTGAGAAATCTGCTGTTGAGAACTCTGTAGTTGTTGACGAGAAATCTGCTGTTGAGAACTCTGCTTTTGAAAACTCTATTGTTGTTGACGAGAAATCTACTATTGAGCAAGCGGTTGCTCCTGTCGTGTCTGAGGAGATCGAACAGCTTGGTCGTGGATGCAAGAGGAAGTTTCCCTCAGTTCTTCTTAATAATTGTGTCCTTGATGAGCCATCCACGTCTGCCAATATTGCATATCCCATTGCTAATTATGCTAATTGCAGCATATTTTTTGCATCACATCAGGCATATTTTATGGATGTGAGTGTGAACTATATCCCCACATCGTTTTCCAAGGCTATTAAATATGAGCATTGGCGTGAAGCTATGCAAAAGGAGATTGTTGAATTACAGGAGAATGATATGTGGGATCTCAAATACTTGCCTAGTGGAAAGCAAGCTCTTTATTGTAAGTGGGTCTTTACGATTTAATATCGATCTAATGCTTCTATTGAGCGTTACAAAGCTCGTCTTTTTGTTTGCGGGAATCGTCATATTGAAGGCTTGGACTATAAAGAGATATTTGCTCTGGTTGTGAAGATGGTCTCGGTTAAAAATTTCCAAGTCATAATTGAAGACCGCCAACTTACGAAAGTATGCCTTGGATATAGTCTCCGAGTCTGGTCATCTCGATGCCAAATCTCCGAGTTTTCCCCTATAGGAGAATCATAAGTTGGCGGTCTCGGAGAATGAGCCAATGCGGAACTAGAAAGTTATCATCGTTTGGTTAGTCGCTTGATATATCTCGAGGTGACTCGGTTGTATCTTGCGTACAGTGTTCATATATTGTCCCAGTTTATGCAGCTTCCACGTCAAGACTATTGGGATGCCGCTTTGCGTTGTTCGCTATCTCAAAGGGACTCCAGGTCAAGGCATTCTTCTAAGTTCTGTTTGTGACTTAAATTTTTGTGGCTGGTGTGATTCAGATTGGGATGGGTGTCCTGTAACTCGTTGTTCGTTGTCTGGTTGGTTTGTTCATTTGGGCACTTCACCGATATCTTGGCGTATGAAATGCATGACCGTGTTTCTCTTTCCTCCGCTGAAGTGGAATATAGAGCTATGGCCGATATCATGAAGGAGATTATTTGGATTAAAGCTTGTTTGCATGAATTTGGGATTGATCACTCCTCTCATATGTCCTTGTTTTGTGACAGTCAATATGCTCTTCACATCGTTGTCAATCATGTCTTTCATGAACGCACCAAACAAGTTGAGTCGGATTGTCATTTTGTTTGGGATGAGATTATGGCTGGGATGCTTGCTACTCATAATGTATCGACTACGACTCAGCTTACGAACGCATTTACCAAGGCCTTGGGTGCACACGAGTTTCATTCATTTCTTGACAAGTTGGACATTCTTGATTTGTATGTTCCAACTTGATGGGGGTATTAGAGTATATATATATGTTAGGAGAGTATATAATCATATATTTATTTGCTTGTCCTTTTCGGTCTTTTATTAGTATAGTTTAAACCTAGTTTCCTTTATATAAATTAGGCATTTGTCGCCAATTAGCAATAAGACCGATTTTTTTTTTTTGTCAAAAGGATTTTCAATTTAAAGCATGGGAAGTGTAAAAATATTACAAATCTAGCCAAGGCTATAGTTTGAGTAAGTACCCAATTTCTGAGCCCAGCCCAATAGAACCCAATATCATAAACAAAAGGATCTTAGACCATCTCCAAAGGTAGAACCCATTTATAGATACACAGAATCTTCATAGAGATGGAATAACTGATTTGATTCATCTCTTTAGAACGCATTTCTTTATAAATCAGGTATGTCCATGATTCAAGGCCTTGTAAGTTTCAGGGAGTTAAATTATAAATCACACACAATTTGAATTTGATGCTCCTTCCTTACTAAATTGTAAAACTTGATAACCTAACAGTTACAGATTCATCATGACTTTATACCAGACTATGATCATTTCACGCACAATCAGCAGAATATTACATAGAAATCCATAAAAGGGAATCCGAGAAGAAGAAGTGTTTACCTTCGACGGCGGCAGTGGTGTCATGAGCTTCACATGCGATTCTTCCACCGCGAGCGAATCGGGATCTTCGATTCGGCACCGACTGAGTCACCAAACTCCGGGAAGCCTTCAAACCACTGAACTTGAGAAACCTGACGGTAGAAATCTGGCGTACAGAAATCGACAGAACCGCGGAAGCAGATGAAATCGAGGCCGCGATAGGCAGAGAAAACATGCGGGTAACGGTGACAGAATCAAGTAACGTATATGAGTCTTCGTCTAGGTTCTATCAGAGAGAAAGAAAAATGAGAGAGAGAGAGAGAGTCGATTGAGAACAAAAAAAAATAATTAAAAAAAACTAAAAATCTGAAACCAATCTAATTGTGACACGTATGAGTCTCTTAAGGGTTCTAAAAACTCTTAAATTAGAACCGGTTCTAAGCATATTTATCATTTTTTATTTAAATTTTGAGCAAATACTCTTTAAGAACCTTTTTAAAACCTCCCATTGGAGATGCTCTTATTTGCATTAACAGGCCCACATACCTAACCCAATCCTTCGATTTCGTCGTTTTAGGTTTGTTTTAGATTGGTTTTTGATTTTCAATTTTAAAAGTTGATATAACTTTATTTTACACTAGATTAGGCCACGCATGATATATGGAGAAAATACAAAATATTTAGATTCTAAAATTGATAACCCACATAATTATGATCCGTATAGTTAGATTTTAAATTAAAACACTCGTTTAGTTATCCAAATTTTTTTTTACATTTTTTGATTCGTAGTTTCTCTTTTTTCTCTTCTTTTATTTTTTTCTGATTTTATTAGCTTCCATTTGTTTTAAATAAACATTTCCTTTTATTTTTTTGAAAGAAATATATGATCTTCTGAAACCTAATTGTTCTAACATGTTAGTAAATTTATGTTTTAATGTAATAATTCTGATTTAAAAAATTATCAAACACATGATAACAAATATTATTTTTCTAATTTTATATATTATGAATCTTATATAGATTTAATAGTTTATATTTTCGATTTGTAGTTTCTATTTTTGTAATTTTGTAGTTTCCAATTTTAGTATATTTCATATTTTTTAAACACACACTACAAAAAAGTATTTATTACATCACTTAAATTGTATCACAAAAGTAAATGATATTATTTTTAATCATTTATTAGCAATTGAGAAAAAAATGTAGTTTAACATCAGTTGATAACTGATTTTACTAATAGTTAATTTAACATCAATTCAATCCTAAATGATACAAATTTTTATTAATTTGGATCACTTTATGAGAAGTGATACAAAAATATGAATGCACATCAATTAGATAATCGACGCATCTACAATTTTTTGTTAACATCATTTTAAAAAATGATACACATATTACATCAATAAAAAATGATGCTAATAATTTTTTAATTAATTAAATATGTTTTTAATTACCTTTGATGTTTGTCCCACATCGAGAACTAATGAAGGAAGTGAAAAGTTTTGTTTCTTACAAAAAGTACAATTTATCTACATATTCTAAAAACCAATATTGATGTGTTATCCTAGATAAAAATAAATAAATTATTTGTGAAATAATTTATAATCTAATATTAAAATAATTTATAAAAGTTAGTACTAATTTTAAACTATTAAATTATTACACATATTTTAAAGTTGATAATTATAATGTAAGATTACCATCATTTATATTAATTGATGCAAATCTTTAGCATCATTTTTTGCGATCGACACAAATTAACATTGATTACAATAATCGATGCAAATATTTACATCAATTTCTTAAACTGATGCAACTATTTATATAAGTTGCTTAAACTGATGTAAAATATTTTGGCAACTGATGTAAATATTTGCATCACCACTTTCAGAGTCACTTATTTAATTTTTTTTACATCATTTATAACTAATGCAAATCTGTAAAATAAATGATGTGAAACACACTTTTTTTGTAGTGACATTTTCATTTTCTTTTTTGTTATTTTATCTATTTAAAAATAAATAACTAAAAATTAGAAATTTAATATTATTACATTGACACATGTCACAATCTAAATTAACAATGACACATGTCACGACTTGATGAGTTATAATAATCCTACGTGTCACGCGCACGTTGAACGATTCAACTTTATATAATAAGATGTTTTTAACGTTTTACGCATTTAATTAAGTGTTTTCATAATTTTTTATGCCCTAAAAGATAGTTTATTTTTTTCTAGAATTTTAAGTATAAATTAGATCAACTACGTGAAATGATACGGAAGGACATAAATGATGCCTAAGGGAAGAATAAAGTCCAGAATTGTGCAGATACATCAGAAGTTTAGCATCGGTTGGAGAATTTCCCATGAAAGGATTGAGCTAATATTTGGGGTCCAGATATCCATGGATGTTAGATTTCCTATGGAAGTGGATTCTAGTCATTTGGATGAACGGTCTAGAAGATGTAACGATTTTATTGAATATTACTTCTCCTTGGGGTTAAGGGTTTTCAAAGGAGATTCATGGATTGATCGTTATATTGTTAGATTTTTTTATCCTTAGAGTTCTTAATCAAAAGTTGTGTTTATTGCTTATTTTTTTATTGACCGGCAAGCTCCACTCTTAGGTAGATTTATTATCTGAAAGTTTGATAAATCACTTGGATTCATTTAGATGAGCACAGCGTCATAACCTGCAGAAGTTGATTTAGGAATCTTTGTGAACATATTGAATTTGGATTGTTTAGGCATATTTAACTTCTTGATTACCTGCGGAAGTAGAGTATTTAGGTTGTTTAGACATAATACTTGGCGCTACGAGAGTAGATCAATTTTCCAGTTATAATTTGAGTTTTAGAACATATCTATTAAATTTTCCAGTCTGGTTTATCTCATCAAATCGACCCATGATACACTTAAAATTCTTGATGCCCAACAAATTTTTTTTAAAATTTTTTTAAAAAAATTGAATGTCAAATTTATTCAATCAAAATCTTTGTTACATCTAGTGCATCTTGTTTTTAAAAAATAATGGATCTAATAACTATACATTAGTCTCTACTAGCAAACCAAAACATGAGGCTACCCTCGTATGCTTGGTCTCCTTGAAGCCGAATTGTGCTCAAACGATTTCAGACAGTTTTGTCAATGATCTTCACTAGCCTTATCGGTGGAGACAGGGCTTCTCCGTGTTTCCTTCCATTCCCCTCCCTCCATAAGCCATAGATTGTTGCTTGGAGCGTATAGCAAAGTACAAATAGTGAAATCAAATCACGCGAGGAGTCTTTGATGATTCGCATCAGCTCATCCCAGTTGGTAATGAAGTTTTCCTTGAGAATACCCTTTGTGAGAGCTTCCCAAATTTGCGTAGAGTATGCACAGGTGAAGAACAAGTGCTATTTTGTCTCTAGAGGATGTTGACATAGTATACAAGTCGGGTCAACAGTTGTATTCCATTTCAACATGCGATCACCTGTAGAGATTCTATTGTGCATAACGACCCAATGGAAGAAAGAGAATTTTGGAGTAGCATCCTTAAACCAAACTATCTCTTCCCAATCACATCGTGGCTGTTCCTCTCGAATTAGAGACCATGTTTCTTTGGATCTGAATCTCGATTTAAATGTGTCGACCTTGCACATCCATTTGACAATGTCTTCTTCCCGAGGATTTTCAGTTACCTTTGCTCTGATTTTCTATATCTCCTCTTCCACACTGTTTAGCACGACCACTCGATGCCTTCTTCGTCTGTGACGGCATAGAACCTCTTCGACAGTTGCGGTTATATTAATTCTCATATCGATGCATACACGAGCTCCTAATATATCCAATAATCTCATGTGCGCAGACCAGTGGTCATGCCATAACGAAACTCCAATTCCACTGCGAATTTCCACCCGATTGAAAGTTTTTGCAATGGATCTCAGCTTGAGTATCTTTTGCCACATTCAAGATCCTGAATTCGATTTCTCTTTGACGGACCAAAAGGATTCCTTGCGAATCAGGTGCATATGTATCCACTTCACCCATAGAGATTCACGAGCAGATAAAATTCTCCATATCAATTTAAGTCCGCAAACCACATTAGCTTCTTTTAATGGCCTGAGTCCTCTGCTTTCTTTCTTGTGACGACACTCCAAGCGATTTTAGCGTTATTTGTGTTCAGGGCTGGTCCAGACCACAAGAAGGCTGAGCACATTTTCTCGATCTCAAGAATACAAGTACCTGGGAGTCTGAAAGCAGTTAGCCAGAAATTAGTGATGCTCATCAGCACATAAAGGATCAGTTGAAGGCGACCAGCATACGAGAGAAATCTGACAGCCCATGAATTGATACGTGTTCTGATTGTTTCGAATAATGGCAGGTAATTGCCTGTTGTCATACACTTTTTCAAGAGAGGTAATCCCAGATTTCGTACAGGTAATTGCCCATCAGCTAGGGGGAGGTTAGTAAGGATACCTTCTCGAGTTGATGAAGATACTCCTGCCATGTAGATAGTCGACTTTTCCAGACTTATCTTTAACCCTGAATACCGAGCAAACTGATCAAAAACCTTAAGAATCCCTTCTGTAGACCGCATTTTCCCATCCGTAAATACCATGATGTCATCCGTATATCAGAGGTGTGTTAATTGGATGTTCTGACATTTCGGATGGAAGCCAATTTCTCTTCTTCCTGCAGCTTCATCAATCATCTTGGAGAGGACATTCATACAGATAACGAACAGGTATGGCGATAACGAACACCCTTGTCGTAAGCCTCTCTCACTTCTAAAGTATCATGCTAGCTCTCCGTTCACCTATACCGAAAAGGATGCAGTGGGGATACATAGTCGAATCCAATGGATAAATCGATTTGGGAAATTCATTGCCGTGAGCGTATTGAGGACAAAAGACCACTGAATCGAGTCAAAAGCTTTTGATATATCGATTTTCAGTCTTTGTGGTGGTCTTTAACTAATTCAGTCGCCAGAAGAAGATTTTCATTCAGCAGTCTGTTCTGTGAAAAAGCAGATTGGTTCGGAGCAATGACCCGCGACATTAACCTTTTCAATCTATTAGCTATTATCTTCGAGATTACCTTGTAGATGACATTAAGCATGATGTCAGTCTATAATTTTTCATCTCCTTTGCATTTGTTTTCTTTGGTATAAGAGCCATGATGGTTGAATTGATTCCCTTCGGTAAAAAACCTTTGATGAAGAATGAATGTATTGCGATTGTAAAGTCTTTCCCGATCACTGGCCAGGCTGAGCGAAAGAATTTTCTTGTGTACCTTATTCGCCGGCATCGAGAAAATAACCTTTTTTATCTCTTCGTCTGTCACTGTTTTTTCGAGTTGCTCTCACTCTCCTACTTGGCATCTAAAATCCAGCAGCCGACCCAACTCTTCTGCCGTGGCTTCTTCAAAATCATCAGGTCTATGTGTGAGAAAATCCGAAAAGAAACGCTCTTCTTCTTGCTTGATTTCATCTTGTGATTTTACCGTAATCCCATTAATGCATTGAATCTCTCGGATTGCATTTCTTGCTTCCCTGATTTTCACAGCATTATGATAGGTCTTGTTATTCTTATCTCCCACCTGAAGCAAATGAAGTTTCGATTTTTGCTGGCAGAATTACTCCTCCAAAGTCGCCACGATTTGCCAATTCGAGAAAGTTTCCGCCTCTGCTTTAATCTTTTCTGGAGTTGGCTGTAGTAACGTTTCATTTTAATTCTCACACATACCCTAGTAAGCTTGTTTTGATCGCTTTGGCAGGTTACCAAGCTTGTCCTTTCTCAGTTTACGAATTATCGGTTTTAGAGCTTTCAGTTTCTTTGAGAAGCGAAATGCAGCAGATGTGGAATGGTAAAGAGTCTTAGTATTTGACCAGTATTCATCTACCATCGGTAAAAACTCAGGCATCTTCCCAACTGAATTCACAAATTTGAAGGGTCATTTCTTTATCGGCTCCAATACATCAAGCTGAATACTGCAACGAAGATGGTCTGAGCACCCTCCTGATTCGAAGACACAGTAAGCTTGTGAGTATCGATGCAGCCACACATCATTCATAAGAACTATGTCTAGCTTTTTGCATATCATTCCTTCCTCTCGCTTGTTACACCAAGTAAACAGAAGACCATGTCCCCCTAGATCCGATAGTGAGCAGTGTCTCACAGTTTTCTAAAAATCCCTCATTCCTACTGAAGTACTAGGAAATGTCGCATAGTTAGAATGTTCCTCCCCATCCAATGTCTCATTATAATCCTCCATGATCATCCAAGGTTTATTGTTAAACATCAGAGAATTCTGGTGATTCTTGATATCCTCCCATAGGCTTTTCCTTCCCCCTCTATATTTAATGAGTACACGAAGCTACAGAAAAATTCTTCCTCCGCATTTTCCATCAGAACCGAACAAGTTATCATTTGATCGCTTTTGAATACCGGAGTTAGACTTACCGTTGACCTCCAGAGTACCCAAATGCGACCCAAAGGATTAAATTCATAATTTTCCATAAAGGATCAATCCTTGAATACTGAATTGACTATCTTCACATCTTTCTTTTCCTTGACTCTCGTCTCCAAAAAACAAACAAAATGCATTTCAGTTTCATGTATCCAATTTCGAGCTGTAGAATATTTAATTGATTTATTGAATTCGCGCACATTCCAAAAGAAACTCGACATTTAAAGATTTTTGCTAGGGCCTTTTTTAACCGTAGTACTAGGGATATCCTTAGTCACTACTGTAGATGCCTTCGCTAAAACTGTATGTCTAGTCTTTGAGTTTCGAGGGAGAGATTGCCTCACCGTACCACTATCGGTTTCCTCGTTACTTGGAGTCTCTGTCTGCATTTTGTTTTGGTTCACTTGTTTTTTTGTTACCTCCTCCACAATTTCAGTTGCCAATTCCTCCACGATCTCTCCTTCTTCACCAGACTCGCTTAGAACGGCAAACTTCGACGATGAGACAATCTGTTCTTTTTCTCCTTCTATGTCTTTGGCTTTCTTTGGACTTCGTCCGATTTTTGTTGCAGAAACCTTTGTCCATGCCTAAGATTTTCCACTCTTAGCTAATTCCACTTGCTCTGCTTCCATGTCTATTAGCTCATCCTCGTGTTCAATATTTTTCGTTTAGGTGGTTGTGTTTGTTTTCTCTTGATCAGTAGTAGTGTGTTCCTCCGATTCCACTACTACAGTCACTTCCTTCTGGGTCGCTTCAGTTGTTGCTCGTAGCCTCACCTCTTCCATCGATCTTCTTTTTAGTGATAACACAAACTGATTCTAAATGTCCCTATTTGTCTCATGTTGAACATCTTGGAGGCAGTCAAGGGTAATGAAACTCTACCATTGACTCCTTACCCTGTTTCGAGAAGTTGATATTCTTCGGAAGTTCCTTTGAGAGATCTGCGTGGACAAATACTTTTGCTATCTCAAAACTTGAGCAGGCTGCAGTTTCTAGGTGCAAGCGCTTTGGTTCTCCCACAACACTAGTAATAAAGCTTAAACCTTTCCATGAGAAAATATTCATAGGAACTTTTTTGAGATGCACCCACATAGGTATCGACTTCACTTCCGATATCTAATCTTCTGTGAATGGTAACCATTTTGAAATTACCATTGGAATTTCTGCGATGTTCCACATTCCCTTCGAAGAATCCGTGCTCTAATATGAGGATTTTGAATTCTGAATTTCATTGTTGTGGAATTCACCACGTGAAAGTCTATTTTTTAATCAGCCTGCGACCAAATTTTGTTGACGATGACATGAACTTTAGCGACATGGGGAGCCGTCGAAAGGAACTTTCCTATCACAAAATCTTCCTAGAGAGGGGATGCGTTCTCGAAAACCTCATCTGGAACCTCGACAGACCAATTTACTTCAGAGTTTAAGATACCCAAATCATACTTTTGCAAAACTTTCTTATTTTGAACTATCGAAGCGAAATATGTGATATATGATGATTTTTACCCCGTTTAAGCCATGATATAAGTCCTATTTATGGAGTCTTTATAGTATTTTGTAGTGTTTTAGAGTCTTTTACAGGTTTAAACACGTTTGGAGCATAATTGGAGATATTGGAGCTTTCTGGAGCATTTTGGTGCGAAGAAGAAGTTCGTATTGCTGAGTACCCGATTTGAAGCATTGGTATCGATCGATACTGCCTAGTATCGGTCGATATTCACCAAGGCAGACACGACCCGCGAATTTTCCAAGAGTTGAAGAATTGCAAAATTGCCCAGAAGACTTTAATATTTACAAGAAGCCCCAAAACATGACTTAGGTTATTTAATAGGATTTTACAGCCACTTTAATGGCTACGCTTATTTTATTCTGGATTTGTGAGAGAGCTTTTGAAAGGAGACAAGTTTGAAACTCTGTTCGTCCGAGAGAAGATTTCGAACCCTTTTGTTACTCTTTCTTATTATCTATTTGAGTATTTATTCAGTCATGATTATTGCTACAATTTCCATGTATGAGTAGATCCACCTTAGGTTTAGGGTTTTCTCATAGGGATTTTTTTGAATGCTAGGTTGATTTATTGTTAGGGTTCATAATCTGAATTAGTTATTTGCCTTAGGTTGTTCTCAAAGCTAATTTTAGATTGATCACCTAGAACTTAGATCTTAGGTTAATCGATTAGGCACGACAGTGCAATTGAGTAATCTGATAGAATTTAAGGTGAGCAAAATGATTATTCGCAAAGAGATTTGGGATTCTGAAGTTTAGATTTAGATAATTCTCGCAACGATAGTTGGTCAATTATACTTTAGTGATTTGAGTTAAAGAACCGCGCGTAACCTGAACCCTGATTAGTTAGTTTATCTGCATTCATTGATTTCCTGAGAAATACCCTAGGCCTATATTCTCTCCATCGAATTTACAACTCTTTTACTGTTTATTGCTTTTGTTTCATCTGATTCGCTTAGCTTGATTCGATACTATACAATCTATTGTGCGATTTCTCTGAGTTCTTGTGTTCGACCCCTGATATACTGCAGCAACTGCTTTAGTACTTTTTAGGGTATTAGTTTGAGCATATCAAATTTGGTGCCATTGCTGGGGACTCAATTTCGCCATTAAATTTTAGCTGTCGAGTTTTAACTAAGTTCGTCGGTATCGATAGATACTAATTAGTGTCGGTCTATACTCGTCGTTTTCTTTCGTTGATATCGATCGACACCACCCAGTGTCGATCGATACCCATTACAATTTTTGAGTACTTACGTTCTTGATTTTTGTGTTTCAGGTGCATGCCTAATCGTGAAACCAGAGGGAACAAGAGCACTCCGCTAGTTAATATATCGTTAGAGACGCTAGCACGTTTAGAACGCACAAACAGAAAGGCAAAGCAAACATCAGGGATGAACAACACAGTGGTATTAAGACCTGATGAAGCAGGAGTTCTGAAAGACCAAGAGGGTCAAATGTGCAATGAGAGAGGGCATCGACTTGATGAAGTTGGAAACGTCATTGTCCCTCCTGCTGTTGTTGGTGAGATTGTCATGCCAGCTGGGCGCGCCAACATTGGGAATGCTGCAGCTGATCGTGGTAGAACAATTGGAGAGTACAACAGGACTGATCAATTCTATGCTAATCGATCAGCGATTCGCCCTCTACCATATCAGAGAAACGACTTTGAGCTGAAACCTGCATTCTACACTCTTGTGGGCCAGCACCCTTTTCATGGTCTTTCTCATGAACATCCCATGGATCATATTGAGAAGTTCGAGGATTTGGTCACTAGCATCAAGAGTAATGGAGTGTCCTACGATTACCTCTTCTCCAAGCTTTTCCCCTACTCTCTAGGTGGAGATGCGACTTACTGGCTGAAGCAGTTGCCTCCTGGATCACTGACTACCAGGGAGGAGACTAAGACTGCTTTCCTGAATAATTTCTATGATGATGCACGATATGAGGATCTGAGGAACAAGATCTCCCAGTTTTCTCAAGGCCCGACTGAAGCGTTCAAGGCTGCTTGGACGAGATTTAGATCATATCAGAGAGATTGTCCACATCACGGGTACTCTGATGTTCAACTGCTGGGTATTTTCTTCAGAGGGATTGATTGGAGGTATCAGATGGCTCTGGATGCTTCGAGCAATGGTAATTTCAATACCAGGTATCCAGATGATGCTTATGTGCTTATTGAGAATTTTTGCCAACAATATCACCAAAAATGCAGACTTTGAGCGAAAGAGACAGAATGGGAACGTGGTTGGATCGCATATTGCTGAAGTTCAAGCAAAGCTGGATATTCTGATTGGGAAGTCGAAGAAGACTGTACATTTTGCTGATGGAGTCGATAATATCGATGAAGAAGAAGTGGATGATGTTAACTACGTTGGTGGTTCTGGTTTTCAGGGTCAGCGATTTGGGTACAACAACAACCGAAACTTCAACAACAACACTCAACAAGGTGGATTCAAGTTTGAGGGGAACCAATCTGGTTTTGGAGCGAAACAATTTGTCCAGAAACCACTCTAGAGCAGCGACTTCACTCGCAATTACGGAAATTCTTCATACCAGCACATCTCTCCAAAGTCCATAGAGAGTAAGATGGAATCCATGACGGAACAAATTTTTCAGGGACAGCAGAAGTTGCAAGTGGATTTCCTTGGAAAGTTTGACTCTCTGTACACTGATCTGAATGGGAAAATTGAAGGTATCAATCTTTCTCAGAGAAAGCTGGAAACTCAGGTAGCTTAGACAACAGCACCTGTGAAGAGGCAGGAAGGTTTTCTTCTAGGGAAAACTGAGAATCCAAGAGCGCACATCAATGCCATCACCTTGAGGAGTGGAAAAGAGGTGATTACAAAAGTGAAAAACATCCCAATTGCAGAGAATTTTGTCGATCTTGCTGAAGGTGACGACTGGGATACTTAAAATCCCCATGTATCGATCGATACCAGCCAGTGTCGATCGACACCAGTCCAGACACCTGCACGAGGGAATCCAAAATCCCGTGTATCGATCGATACTCCTTCTGTGTCGGTCGATACCAAGGCGCTAGTCTAGAAGGAACCAGAGATTGTCAAGGAGAGGGTGTACAAACCCAAAATACCTTATCATATGCCTCCTAAGATGACAAAGAAGGAATGGAAGGACGCCAGATGCAAGACTATGCTGGATAAGTTGGTTGTGGAGCTTCCTTTTGTTGATGCTATTAAGACTTATCAAGCTTTCAGGAGGTACGTGAAGAAGATGGTTTCTAGCAATGTGAACCTTGAGGAAGGTGTCATGATGATTCCAGCTGAGTGCAGTGCGATTCTACTCAACAAAATTCCCAAGAAGCTACCAGACCCATGGAGTTTTGTTTTGGATTGCACTATCTCCACAGAGAGATTCGACCGTTCTCTCTGCGATATTGGGTCGAGTGTGAACCTCATGCCAAACTCCGTTGCTAAGCGAATGGGGATGACAGATTTCCAATCTACAAGGATTTTGCTGGTACTTGCTGATCGCTCAGTACGGCTTCCAGAGGGACTACTCGAAGATGTGCCAATCAAGATTGGGAATTGCTTGATCCCAACAGATTTCATCGTCCTGAAGTACGATGCTGAGCCTAAGGATCCTCTTATCCTGGTCAGACCATTCTTTGCAACTGCTGGAGCCTTGATCGATTGCAAGAATGGACAGATAGCTCTCAACATCGGTGATTTGGTGATGTCCTTTAACATGTAAAAGATGATGAAGAGACCAACCATCGATGGGCAGACGTTCTATGTGGACACCTTCAGTGACATAGCAGAGGAGTACTTCCTGGAGATGCACCCTGAGGATCCACTGGAGAGAGCATTGGTCTGTTCAGCCAGTTCAGAAGTCCATTTGTGCGATGATACTGCTGGATACTCGAAGATGCTCAATTCAGCATCGTCAGTATTGGTCGATACTCCACTGGTATCGGTCGATACCCTGCGGCCAGAAAGAGAGTTGGCTGAGAGTTCTAAGCAAGCTGCTGGGCTTGGAGATTGGAGTGCAGAGAATGCTCCTAAGGTCGAACTAAAGCCACTCCCACCAAATATGAGGTATAGTTTTCTTGACCCTAATTCTACATACCCAGTGATTGTTAATGCTTCTTTGAACAACACAGAGATTGCCTTACTGCTGCGCAAGTATCGCAAAGATCTTGGCTATTCTCTTGATGACATTTCAGGTATAGCACCATACTTGTGCATGCATCGGATTCACATGGAGGATGAGTCTAAGTCTTCGATTGAGTGCCAGAGGAGGCTGAATCCGAACCTGAAGGAAGTTGTCAGGAAGGAAGTGATGAAACTTTGGGAAGCAGGGATTATCTATGTCATCTCAGATAGTTCTTGGGTTAGTCCAATTCACGTTGTGCCTAAGAAAGGAGGCATAACAGTGGTGAAAAATGGGAAGGATGATCTGATCCCTACAAGGACGATCACTGGTCACATGATGTGTATCGACTACAGGAAGATGAATGCAGCAACAAGGAAGGATTACTTCCCATTGCCATTAATCGACCAGATGCTGGAGAGGTTAGCAAGTCACCCATACTACTGTTTTCTCGATGGGTACTCAGGCTTTTTCCAGATTCATATACATCCAGAGGATCAGGGGAAGACGACATTTACATGTCCTTATGGCACATTCGCCTACAGAAGAATGCCATTTGGATTATGTAATGCTCTAGCAACCTTTCAGAGATGCATGATGTCGATTTTCACAGACATGACTGAGGAGTTTATGGAGGTGTTCATGGATGACTTTTCAGTGTATCGATCGTCATTCAAGGATTGTCTGGATAACTTGTGCAAGGTGCTTCAGCGATGTGAGAAAAAACACTTGGTTCTTAATTGGGAGAAGTGCCACTTCATGGTACAAGATGGCATCGTTCTTGTGCACAAAGTTTCTAAGGCAGGGATCGAAGTTGACAAGGCTAAGATTCAGGTCATGACAAGCCTGCAACCTCCACGATATGTATATGAGATTCGAATCTTCCTTGGTCATGCTGGGGTTTACAGAAGGTTCATCAAGGATTTCTCTAAGCTTGCACGCCCACTCACAGCCCTGTTATGCAAGGAAGTCAAATTTGATTTCACATCTAATTGCCTTGCAGCCTTCGAGGAGATTAAGATGGCATTTGTGAGTGCTCCTATTGTCCAACCACCTGATTGGACTTTACCTTTTGAGGTTATGTGCGATGCAAGTGATTTTGCTATTGGAGCTGTGTTGGGTCAGAGGAAAGACAAGAAGCTCCATGCTATTTATTATGCCAGCAGAACATTGGACGATGCTCAGCGAAATTACAGCACCACTGAGAAGGAGTTACTTGCAGTTGTTTTCTCTTTTGAGAAATTTCGGTCTTACTTGATTGGGAGCAAGGTTATTGTTCACACGGACCATGCTGCTCTCAAATACTTGCGGAAGAACAAGGACCTCAAGCCTCGCCTATGCCGATGGGTACTCTTGCTCCAAGGATTCGATATCGAGATCAAAGACAAGAAGGGAGTTGAGAATGGAGTTGTTGACCACCAATCGCGAATAAAGGTAGATGAAGTCATGCCCATTGATGATTACTTGCCAGAGGAGGGTATCTACTTCATTGAAACTCAGACTCAGGATGTTTGTCCCGAAAATCTGCACTTTTCGCGAGTGCAGACCTTCAGTATCGATCGATACTCACCTAGTATCGGTCGATACCCGACACGATTGGGACCGGTTTTGCCTGCAGTGTACTTCGACTCTTATGACGTCTATCTAGCTGCTGTATCTAGTCCTACACGACCATGGTACGCTGACATTGCTAACTACCTTGCCGTAGAGACTGAGCCCAAGCATCCCACAAAGTATGCACGGAAGAAGTTTATGCGCGAGATAAGGCGATTCTTCTGGGATGAGCCTTACCTATACAAGCAGTGCTCAGATGGTATCTACAGAAGATGTGTTGCAGAGTCTGAGGTGCCAGCGATTCTTTTTCATTGTCATGGGTCTGAGTATGCTGGTCACTTTGCTACTTTCAAGATAGTGTCCAAGGTTCTTCAAGCAGGCTTATGGTGACCTACTATGTTTAAGTATGCTCATGCTTTCATTTCGCAGTGTGATGCCTGTCAGAGGAGAGGGAAGATCAGTAAGAGACATGAGATGCCACAAAATTTCATCCTTGAGGTTAAAGTTTTCGATTGCTGGGGCATCGATTTTATTGGTCCCTTTCCCTCGTCACACGAGAATAGGTACATCCTGGTTGCTGTGGACTATTTTTCCAAATGGGTGGAGGGGATTGCTAGCAGAACCAATGATTCTTCGGTAGTTGTTAAGCTGTTTAAGACCATCATTTTCCCTCGATTTGGAGTACCTCGAATTGTGATAAGTTATGGTGGTTCTCATTTTATCAACAAGATTTTTGAGAGGATGCTGAAGAAGTATGGTGTAAATCATCGCTTGGCTACTCCATATCATCCTCAGACCAGTGGGCAAGTCGAGGTATCCAACAGGCAAATCAAAGAAATTGTGGAGAAGATAGTGGGTGCTTCTAGGAAGGATTGGTCTACAAAGTTGGATGATGCGTTATGGGCTTACATGACTGCTTTCAAGACACCACTGGGTACTACACCGTTCCACTTGCTGTATGGGAAAGCATGTCATCTTCCAGTGGAGATAGAGCACAATGCTGCATGGGAGACGAAGTTGCTGAACTTCGACATCAAGCCTGCTGCTGAGAGGAGATTGATTCAGCTGAACGAGCTGGATGAGATTAGGCACCACGCCTACGAAAACTCGAAGTTGTACAAGGAGAGAACCAATGCTTATCATGATAAAAATATCATCTCCAGACATTTCGAGCCGAACGACCATGTACTTCTGTATAACTCTCGTTTGCAATTGTTTCTTGGTAAACTGCGTTCTCGTTGGTCAGGTCCTTTCACCATAAAGGAGGTCAGACCACATGGTGCTATCGTGCTGATTAGTCCTACATGCGAGGAGTTTACTGTCAATGGACAGAGGGTGAAACACTATTGGGCGAAAGCCGAGATTCCAGCAGGGCAGATAATGCCTCTGGATGATGCACCCAATGCCTGAATGGCGTTACAGTTAAGCTAATGACGTTAAACGAGCGCTTGGTGGAAGGCAATCAACTGGTGAGTTTGTTTTTAGTCTTTTTATTTTTATTTTTTTCGTTTTTGTGTCTGTGTCGAGATAAACAAGGAGCAAATACTAAATAGCCTGAGTGTCGATCGATACCCTGTTGGTATCGGTCGACACCCTCCGCGAATGAGACACGTTCATCATATCGACTTAAGTCTGGTATCGCTCGACACTCAGGCGATTCCTCCTTGCATCGGTCGATTCCTCAGGTGATGTTTGCATCGACGGATTCTGCCCTTTTTCATGGTTCCATGCGTTTTTGCCCACGTAACTCCAATTTCTTCCTCATATGCCTTTTTACCTGAGATAACTAAATAAAGGACTAAAAGATTCTAAAAACGAACTTTGACTCGATAAAACGTTTGAAAGGAATATTAAGCGTGCGTTAGAAAATGACAAAAACCAAGCATATAAATTCCCCCAGACTTAGTCTTTTGCTTGTCCTCAAGCAAACAGAAAACTTAGCACGAAGACAAAGTTTGAAAAAGCACGGAGACTCACATTTCCTTTAGAATTCTGTATTGACCATTACCTTAGTAATCCACGTATTGCCGAACTAGCTCCGGATCGAACCACCATGTATTTCTCTGCGAGCATCACAGCCTCCCAGATTTAACTCATTATTTCGCGGATCAATCTAAAGCTATCATCGCTGGGTCTCATCAAAGATCATGGTGCCAAGAACCTTCTAGACTCTTTCCCTATCAATATCGTGACGAGACAACAACACAACACTTGGTACCGTTTTCTCTCCCCTAGACTTATTCTTTTCTCATTTTCTTTCCGTAGGGCCAATGGCTGATGGAACGCGAGTATTGATGGTTTTTGCCACCGAATCCCCGGTTCATTTTAATGCCACCCTTTCATTCTAAGGTGTAGGCGAATGGTGGTATCTCTGGAAATTTTCCTAACCTTGCTTCCAACCTTAGTGTGATCATCTCCTCCTGAGTAAAATAATGGGATTGATGGATATTTTTCTAACCCTTTACTCGAAAGAAAATCATTTCATCTTTTTTGCTTTTATTTTAAATAAGGGGGAGGGATACCATACTTTTAACACGTGTCGTCTCGTCATATACGAATGAGGAGTCAAGCCCTAAAACACCAATCACGATGATGAGGTAAAAGGAAAAGCTCAGAAACTAGCTCAAGCTTTTGAATTTTTCTGGAAACATGGGTGCCTCTGTTTGACTGGTCAGCCTTTAGATTTTTCATTTGTCTGATCTAGAACTAGCCCTGCGACAATGGTCACTTAGATACAAAATTAGTTAAGAATTCAAAGGTCGTGATCATAATCTCCAACAAGTTTTGACTCAATAAAACAAAATAACTGAAGGAAAGCATCAAAATGACTCAACAAGGAAAAACAAAAGAAAGAAATAGCATTAATAACGATAGAGACCCTCCCGTTTTAGGCATGATATAAGTTTTTTTTATAGAGTCTTTCTAGTATTTTGGAGTCGTTTCAGGTTTTAGGTACGTTTGGAGCATTATTGGAGATATTGAAGCATTTTGGAGCAAAGCAGAGATCCTGTAACTGAGATGCCGATTTGATGCTTGAGTATCAATCGATACACTTATGGTATCGGTCGATACCTGTCGAAGAAAGAGAAGGATCGCGACCTATTGAAGATTTGAGAAACTGCAAATTGCCGCAGAAGACTTTATTATTTACAAGAAGCCTCAAAACGTGTCTAAGGTTATTTATTAGGTTTTTCAGCCACCTTTGTGGCTAAGTTTGATTCTACTCTTGAATTCTACTTGGTTTTTGTGAGAGAGTTTTTTTGAGGGAGACAAGTCTGAAACTATGTTCGTCCGAGAGAATATTTCGAACCTTTGTTTTACTCTCTTCTTTATTATTTAGTCAAGGATTTATTCAGTTATGTTGATTGTTTCATTCTCCATATCTGAGTAGATGTCCTGTTAGGTTTAGGGTTCTCATAAGGGATTTATTTGAATGTTAGGTTGATTTATTGTTTAGGGTTCACCATCTGAATTAGTTCTTCACCATAGGTTGTTCACATAACTAATTTTGGGTTGACGAATCTAGAACTTAGATCTTAGGTTAATCGATTAGGCACGAGAGTGCAATTGAGAAACCTGATAGAACCTAGAGTGAGCAAAATAACTATACGCAAAGAGATTTGATTTAGTTGTTTTGTGAACAAATCAAACTTAAACTAAAAGCTGGTTTAGACTTTAGGATTCGCAAAGAGATTTGGGATTCTAGGTTTTAGACTTAGATAGTTCTCGCAATGAGAGTTGGTTAATTATACTTTAGTGTTTTGAGTTCAAGAACCATGCGCAACATGAACCATGTTTAATTAGTTTGTCTGCATTCATTGATTTCCTGAGAAATACCCTGAACCTATCTTTCTCCAATAAAACTTACAACTTGTTTAATTTAAGTATATGTTTTCAATACTATTTATCACTTAGCTTAATTCTCATCTATACAATCTATTGTGTGTTTCCTTGAGTCTTTGTGGATTCGATCCCTAAGTATTACAATCGACAAAGTTTTAGTACTTTTAGGGTATTAATTTGAGCTTATCACTTCCAACCTTAGTGTGATCATCTCCTTCGGAGTAAAATAATGGGATCAATGGAAATTTTCCTAACCCTTTACTCGAAAGAAAATCATTTCATCTTTTCTACTTTTATTTTAAATAAGGGGAAGGGATACCATACTTTTAACACAGGTCGTCTCGTCAAATACGAATGAGGAGTCAAGCTCTAAAACACCAATCACGATGATGAGGTAAAAGAAAGAGTTCATAAACTAGCTCAAGCTTTTGAATTTTTTTGGAAACACACTACAAGAAAACAGGGATATTTCCGACGGTCAAATCCGTCGGAAATCCGTCGGAAAGGGTCTTTTTCGACGGATTTCCGACGGATTTAAGCTGTCGGTTACAGTTCGTCGGAAATATGGTTTCCGTCGGAATCCGTCGGAAATTTCCGACGGATTTCCGACCGCGTACGTTCCGACGGATACTCCGACGGATATTCAGTCGGAAAAGCCGTCGGAAATGCCGTCAAAAATCTGTCGGTAATTTCCGACGGACTTCCGACGGATTTCCGACGGATATATTACCGACATAATTTCCGACGGATGATGATCGAATGAATTTCCGTCGGAAAGCCGTCAGACATTTCCGACGGATTTCCGACCGCGTACGTTCCGACGGATATTCAGTCGGAAATGCCGTCGGAAATCTGTCGGTAATTTGCGACGGACTTCCGACGGATTTCCGACGGATATATTACCGACAGAATTTCCGACGGATGGTGATCGAATTAATTTGTCGGAAGTCCGTCGTAAATCCGTCGGAAGATATTTCTGACGGAGTTACGACGGATAATTTGATCGGAAGTTGTCTCGGAAGTACGTCGGTTCTTCGTCGGAAATAGGTTCCGACGGATTTACGACGGTAACTATAACGCCCCGACCACCCCTACCTGTGGGCCCCATGCCTTCTCTCGGCCCGTGGGCCCCATGCCTTCTCTCGGCCCGTGGGCCCCACACCCTTGTCCGACGGCCGGTGCGTTAGTCCGGGAGGCTTGTAAAACTTGTTTACTGACCCTGCAATCACCACGTGATCCTTCCCCGTGTTTTGTCCTCACTCACACGATACCGCGAATCATTTCCCGGAAGGTCACCCATCCTTAGACTACTCCAGCTCAAGCACGCTTAACTCTAGAGTTCTTTCGGGCAAGTGATCGGAAAAGCTAAGTGCACTTTGGTGTCATAGATAGCCAAATCAATTCTTATAAGCCTCTCCGCATATACAAGAAATCGGGATGTTACAGTAACTTATTCCGACGGTTTTCCGACGGAATTGGTATTTTGAATTTTATTTAATTATTTATTTTTTTGAAATTTATATATTAAAATTATATAAATTTGAAATATAAATTAAAAATAGAAATAATAAATATATAAATTCATTAAACAAAATTAAAAAATTCATTACACATTAAAATAAATTGTTCAAAAAAAAAGCATTAAAAGCAAATATTTAAACGGTTGGAGAATCTCCGTCGTCGGGATTATTATCCCGAAACATATGCGGGAAGCATTTTTCCATCATCTTCTCCAAGCAGGAGAGCTTCTTGTTGGTAGTCTGTTGCTCCGTCCGTAGCTCTTCAACCTGCTGGTCACGGTCTTTCACTGTTTGGGTGAGCCTCTCGATTTCTACCCGGTACTCCGAAGGATAACGAGGAAGCGAGGAAAAAGATTCCTGGGTCGGAAGGGTGCCTAACCCAGCGAATCGACCTTTCACTTGCGGGGTTTGCTGCGAATAATTAAAACCGATAATAAATAAATAACGAAAATAAAAAAAACGAAATGAAATTAAAACTTACCTCAAGTACAATCTGGTTTATCTCTTCCCGGGACAAAGAGTTCGAGGACGTCGATCCTTCGATAGTGAGCTGCGATGATAGTTCACGGTCCAGCTTCGTCTTCTTGCTCTTCTCGACAACATCCCGCATCCCCAAGTCCTGTATCTGACCGGTTTTCTTGTTGGTGTGTCTATTCTCGATGAGTTGAAGATAATCGGGTTCGGAACCAGATTCTCTCGCCTGCGAAAATTTGTTAAGTTAAACAAATATAAAAAACAGAATTAACAATAAAAAATTTAAATTAAACTTACCATTTCCATCGCTTCCCGTTCGATGGTCTGTGCGCCCGCGTTGTGGATGTAGACCCCTTTCCCGCCTCGTTGGCTATTTCGGTTCTTCGACTGTTGCTCGGAGGTCTTTTTCGTCGCAGGCCTACTCCAGTACTCACAGAAGCCCTTCCAGACGTCGTCGTCAAGGTCCTTCGGCTTGTCTTTGTTGTGCTTCCACTTCTGCTTCCACTCGTACATGGGCTTCGAGTACGAGTTTGCGGCATACTTGTCGAATGTGTCAATGACTTTGCGCGTATGATGAGAGTCCCACGTGAACTCTTGCTACAATTTTTTTAAAAAATATGTTACATATCAAAAAGAAAAATTGACAAAATGAAATTCAAAATAAATAATATATCAATAAATAACTTACCGCGAAAGTCCGGCGCCACACGTCTTTCTCCTCGGTAGGCATGTCCGAATACTTCTCGTACGGTTTGTCCAACATGTTGTGGAGCATCCGTAATATCGCCTTGGTGATCTGAGTCGACAGCTTAAACCTGAAAACATTATGAAAAGATATAAATATGTTAAGTTTAAAAATCTAAATAAGTTGAAATAATGTACAAAAAATTTCTTACCAAGTGCCGTCCTCAAACTTCGGGTCGAGTCGAATGCAATGGCCCCGGTTAGGCTGCCGGACTAGCTCCTCGATCTCAATGTGGCTCCGAGCAGCGGATTGCTGGGAATCAGGGATGTGAGTTCCCGAGCTCGTTGGTCCCGGATGAGGCGTACACCGAGAACTCCGAGAACGGCGTCCTTGGTTGCCGCCTCCCAACTGAAGAACATCGTCGTGATCCCTGCGGAAAATGGTAAAATTGTTTGTAAATTAACAAAAAAATCAAAAGTTACCAAAATTTTTGAAATTTCAGCAAAAAAATTTAGGAAAAATTCAAATTTTCCGGAAAATTCAAATTTTCAAAAAAATTCAAATTTTCCGAAAAATTCAAAGTTTACTAAAATTCAAAATTTTCAAAAATTTTCAAAATTTGGTAAAATATTTTAAAATCAGTTTTAATATATAAAAATATTTAAAAAACGTTTTATTACTATAAAAAATATTTAAAACGATTTTATTTCTAAAATAATATTTGAATAAGGTTTTTATTATTAAAAATATTTTAACATCAACTTAAATATATAGAAATATTTTAAAAACGTTTTTATTAGTTAAAAAATACAATAAACGATTTTAATATATACACATATTATAAAAACGTTTTTATTATTAAAAAAAATATTTTAACATCAGCTTAAATATATAGAAATATTTTAAAAACGTTTTTATTAATTAAAAAAATATTATAAACGATTTTAATATATATACATATTATAAAAACGTTTTTATTACTATAAAAAATTTTAAAAACAATTTTAATATATACAAATATTATGAAAACGTTTTTATTACTTAACAAATATATTAAAAACGTTTTTAATATATACAAATATTGTCTAAACATTTTTATTACTTAAACAATATTTTAAAAAATTCAAACAATATCTAGAAACGTTTTTAAAATATATTTTGAAAATAAAACAAGATCTAAAAACGATTTTAATATTTTTAGAAAATAAAACAAGATCAAAAATTTGTTTTCTAGATCTAACAATTCTAAATCAACAATCTAAACACATAAACCCTAACACTAATATTATTCTAAATAACAAATTCTATTATAACCAGTTAACAATTCACATAAATAGAATTCTAACAACCTAACTAATATATTCCTTAAAACTAACATGATATAAAAAAAAATTAAAGGAATTGATTAAACTTACATGGTTTTGTTGAAAAGGAGTTGATGAATTGAAGATTAAAATTGAAATTGTGAAGAAGAAGAAGAGAAGAGGGAGAAGAACATGTTTTCGGTAAGGAAGAAGAAGAGAGAAGAGGGAGAAGAAGCGACGGAAGAGAGAGAGGAAGAAGAGAGAAAGAAGGAAAAAAACTTACGTTTCGTCGATATAATTCGATGTCCGTCGGAAATCCGTCGGATTTCGAAAAATAATTTCATTTACGCAGTTGATATTTCCGACGGATTTCCAACGGATAAGGTATATTCCTTGCATGTTTGTCGATTAGTCAGTCAACAAGCACGTGTCTAATTTTTCAGATCCGTCGGAAATCCGTCGGAAATTTCCGACGGAATTCCGAGGGAATTAGGGTATATTTGGGGTTTAGGGTTTAGGGTTTCTTTATATGATTTAGGGACATGTTATTTACATGTTTCCTTCAATATATATATTAAGTTCATCAATATTAAAGGCTTTGCATTAGTTTAAAAATTATACAACATCAAAACATATCATTTCTCATAAATCAACTATATCTAATACTATAACTTATACAAACACTTCCATCAAAATTTATAAATTCTATATAACACATTTTCTTGATGTATATACAAGGTTAACCTATTTTATATACATCATACAAGTGTTTGTAAACTTTTGCCACAAAAAAAAAACCTATACCCTATACCCTAAACAAGATTTTTGAATATCCGTCGGAAATCCGTCAGTTATAATATATGTTAACCTTGTAACCAAATGTCTAACTTTATAAAATTTCGACATAACTGATATATTACACATTACAATTCTAGTTCAAATATATGTACATATTTTACGGTGCAAATTTTATAATTAAAACTACTGTCAATCCGATGATGAGTAATCTGATTCTCCTGAATCGGAAGGTTCCCCAAATTCGTCAAATTCTTCTTCTGAATCCTCAAATACTCGATCGTCTGACTGTATGGTGAAATCAACGACAAGGTCGACCTCAAGGGAATGCTCGATTGAACCCAAACCTACGGAGCTTTGTTGGAGTGGTTCATGATCAGACATCCCATGAACTCTACCTCTCGGGTTTATCGATGTGACTGTAACCCAAGGGTCTTGCTTGTTTGTCACCCGCGGATAGGGAATGTAGCATACCTACACCATGTACAAATTTAACCATGGGAATGCAACAAAACTAAATTAAAAATTAACGTAAAAGAAATACAAACCTGGTCTGCTTGTGATGCAAGTACAAATGGCTCGTATCTCTGGAGTTTTCTTCTGCTATGTAATGATGTAACACCAAATTGGTCGTGTCGCACACCGCTTCCTACTAATGGGTCGTTCCAGTCGCATAAAAATGCAACACATCTTAGACCGAGCATTCCCGGGTACTGAACATCAAAAATCTCACGTACGACACCATAGTATACAAGATCACATGACTGAGTTGATACACCGTAATCTGAAGTTGTCGCACTCCTATCATCCCGAAGAATCTTAAAAGCGTACCCCCGTGTGCTATACATCACATGTGACTGCACGGTTGCTAGTGGAAATCTCACAATTTCTTCTAACCACGTGGGAAATGTTTGTCCGTTAGCCTTCTCTGTTGTCACCTGCACAATTAAAATAAAAATACTTCAAATAATTAAATCTTTCATTACATATGATGATTAAAAGACTTACATAATCTCTTAACCAACGTCAGAACTCTTCCTGTTTGAGCTCGATTAGCTCGTCCTCTGTTTTGTCAGGAAATGCAAAACGTTGATAAGCCATATACATCCTGTGAGATTGAAACAATTATCACGTTAGTACATATATATATATAATCAAGAACCCAATAAGTAATTAAAAATTAAGTTCAATATATAATACCTCTCATATTCATCAACTCCGTCGCAGTTTGTGAGAATATACATATGCAAATGCTCTCGCTCTTGTGGTGAAAGTCTCCTCTTCTTGCCTTTTCCACTAAGTCGTCCAATCTGTAAAAATATATGAGGTACATCGACCGGATAGAAAGGTAGGACGCCTCCGTCATCATGTCGAGCTGCTCTACGACTCTTTGTTTTGACTTGTGATGGAAAGTAGGACTCAGCAAAATGTGAGGTTTCTTCATTGATGGTCTGTGCGACGATAGAACCCTCCACTCTACTCAAAATTTTCACCTTCTTCTTTAGATGTAACATATACCGTTCGTAAGGATACATCCAACGGTACTGAACCGGGCCCCCAAGCGCTGCTTCTCGAGGGAGATGAATTGTTAAATGTTCCATAACATCAAAGAATGAAGGAGGAAATATCTTCTCCAAATTGCAAAGGATTACATGTATATTAGCCCCAAGATTGCGGATACCGTCTGATGTAAGAGAGCGAGAACATATATCTCGGAAAAAGGCACCAATCCCTGCAATATATGGATAACAAATGAATAATTAAATAATGAAGTATATATTGTATAAAGTAGTAAATAAATAATTTCATGATTGTACCTGTAATTGCTTCGTGGACATTACGTGGTAGAAGACATGCAAAGGCAAATGGAAGGAGGCGCTGCATCACCACATGACAATCATGACCCTTCAACCCAGTAAACTTCCCTTCTCCATGATCAACGCAGTTCCGAAGGTTAGATGCGTATCCGTCCGGGAATCTAACACTTTCGGTAATCCAGTCAAAAAACTCGGCCTTTGAAGGTTCATCGAAACGAAAAGCCGGGACCGGAGGCTTCCCGTTCCCTGTCACATGTAGTGCTCTACGAGAACAAATGTCTGGCAAGTCCAATCTAGACTTCAGATTGTCCTTCGTCTTCCCTTTGACATTGAGAACGGTGTTCATAATGTTGTCGAAAAAATTCTTCTCAATGTGCATGACATCCAGATTATGCCTCAAAAGATGGTTCTTCCAATAAGGCAAATCCCAGAAAATGCTCCTCTTGTGCCAATTATGAACGTTGCCACAACCATCAACAGGATGATATCCGTTACCACCACAATCAACGGTCCTCTCTCCACCAAAATCTCTAAACTGAGTCAACAAATACTCACCATCTAACTCAGGAGGAGGACCGTCAAATACTTTCCGGTTCTTCCTAAACAATGTGGTGCTCCGACGATAAGGATGATCGCTAGGTAGGTATCGCCTATGACAATCAAACCAAGACATTTTCCGTCCGTGCTTCAATTGGAACGCATCAGTGTTATCTTGACAGTACGGGCACGATAACCTTTCGTGCGTTGTCCATCCTTATAACATGCCATATGCTGGAAAATCGCTAATACTCCACAAAAGTACCGACCGCATGATGAAATTTTGGTGACAAGAAACATCAAACGCTTCAATACCTTGGTCCCATAACATTCGCAGCTCATAAATCAATGGTTGCAAAAACACATCAAGTGATCTCTTCGGATGCTCTGGTCCAGGAACGAGAATGCTAAGGAACAAGAACTCCCTTTGCATGCACAAAGATGGCGGCAAATTGTAAGGTGTTACAATTACTGGCCACAAAGAATATTTTCTGCCGTGCTTCCCAAAAGGGCTGAAACCATCAGTACATAATCCAAGGTATACGTTCCTTGCCTCAAACGCAAAGCTGGGATAAATGGATTGAAAATGTTTCCATGCTCCTGCATCTGACGGATGGGCGATTTGTCCATCTGTTGTATGCTCTGCATGCCATCTCATTGCTCCTGCTGTGCGCTCTGACTGATATAACCTCTTCAATCTCTCTATTAACGGTAAATACCACATCCGTTTATATGGCACTGGCACTCTTCCACCTGTTTCCTTATACCGAGGTTTGCGACAAAAACGACATGTCGTACGATCTGCGTCCTCTCTCCAATAGAGTATACAGTTGTCTATGCATACATCTATCATCTGATACGGCAATCCTAGACCTTGAACAAGTTTCTGTATCTCATAGTATGATGCCGGTGCAAGATTATCTTCTGGCAAAATTTCTTTCACAAAATCAGCGATTGCATCCACGCACTCCTCACTCAAATTGAAATCCGTCTTTATACCCATCATCCTTGTTGCAGTTGATAAAGGGGAATGTTCACCTCTACACCCATCATATAACGGATGTTTAGCAGCGTCTAACATATCAAAGAATCTCCGAGCTTCTAAATTAGGTTCTTCTCCCCTATCTCCATACTCAGCAACCGATGGTATACTTTCACGAAATGCATCATTCACCATCTGAACATGACCTACAGTACTTTGTTCTTCCATTGCGGGTTCTTCTAAGCTAGTGTTATCCCTAATATAATGTTCACTAGTACTAGCATAATTATCCACCATTGTATCATTTTCTCCATGATAATACCAAATCTTGTAACCCGACATAAACCCATGACAATACAAGTGTGACCATACTTCATCTATCACGATAAATCTACGATTCCCACAATTGGTCCAAGGGCAATAGATTTTACCGGTTTTTTTTGCTTTCTTCTGCATACCCGCAAATGCCATGAATTCCTGTATACCTTTTTTGAATTCCTCCGTAACTAGGCCCGTGTCCGGAATTTGATGAGGCTTGTCCATCCATGATCGAAAATAATTATAAGGATTTGAAGAAGACATTTTCGTAAGGAATTAGATAACAGAGATTTTTTTTTGTTGTGATTATAAATGAAGAGTGTAAACGTTTTTATAAGGAAAATTTTGTGCATTTTCCGACGGATTTCCGACGGATATAAAGTAGATATTATCGATGTCGGCAACCATGTCGGCAACCATGTCGGCAACCATGTCGGCATCTGTCGGAAATCCGTCGACAATCCGTCGGAAATTTCCGACGGATGAACGTCGTCGGAAATCCGTCGGCAGTATGTCGGCAACATCAGAATTCGTCAAAAAGTCGTCGGAAATCTGTCGAAAAGTGTCCGACGGATTATTGTCGTCGGAAATCCGTCGGAATTTCCGACGGATTTCCGACGGGTTAATATTTCCGACGGATTTCAAACGGATGAGAAGTTAGTCGGAAATCCGTCGGAAAGTCGTCGGAAATATCCGACGGAATTATTGCCGTCGGAATTGCCGTCGGAAATACACATGTTTTCTTGTAGTGACATAGGTGCCTCTGTTTGACTGGTCAGCCTTTAGATTTTTCATTAGTCTGATCTAGAACTAGCCTTGCAACAATGGTCACTTAGATGCAAAATTAGTTAAGAATTCAAAGGTCGTGATCATAATCTCCAACAAGTTTTGACTCAATAAAAAAAAATAATTGAAGGAAAGCATCAAAATGACTCAAAAAGGAAAAACAAAAGAAAGAAATAGCATTAGCAACGATAGAGACCCTCCCCCAGACTTACTTCACACCGTCTCGGTGTGAAAATAAACAAAGAGGAAGGCCAAACAGATTCAGAAGAAAGAAAAAAAAATAAATGAAAGAAAACGTACCGGTGGGTTGCCTCCCAGTTTAAATTAATTAGCTTGATTCATAAGCCTTCTAGGCACGTGATGGATCATTGAGGCTCGCACTCTCCTTAGCTCGTTTTGATCTCCTTCTCAAGGCCCCTCTATCTTCATCCGTGCTTGGATAGTTATCAAGAGTATTGTGTACCTCGCACCCTCTTTTCCCTTCGATCGTGTAACGAATGTGTTTCGAGGTGAAACCGGGAGGTGCTTCTAGGTAGAAGATCTCTTTGTCGACGTTCGCGAGGAACATCCTCCTATTTGGCCAATCCATAATGGCTCCTTCTGTTGATAAAAATGGTCTTCCTAGAAGTAGGGGTTCATTCTTCATTCTACGGATTTTTGCCACTTGAAAATTAACCGGGACAGTGCAATTTCTAAATTTCAAAGGGAGATTCTCGATCATGCCAACTGTGGTGGTGGTTGAGCCATCTGCAAGCCCGATTCGCATCCTTGAGAGCTTCATGTTGTCGATTTTCAAACGTCTTGCATCCACCTCTGACATAAGATTTATAGCAGCTCCCGAATCACACAGAGCATTGTTGAAATTGGAACCGAAAATTTCGCATGGAATGACGAAGCATCCTGGTTCTTCGAGTTTGTGAAATGTTCTGGGCTTAGACAGCTTCTTCCTAGCTTCGTCGAACAGATCTTCGATTGCGTACTTCTCTTCCCTGTTGTACCAAAAGAGTTCCTTCATCCCTGGGTATTTCTTCCAAGCTTGATCGAACGACATGTAGATTGGGATTTCCTTCGTGATGGAATGGAATTCATCTAGCATCTCTTCGCTTATGGGCCGAGTTTACCAATCTTCACTTTCTGAGACCAGAGTTCGCCTCGCAATTAGGGTTCCCTCGCGTGGTTTCATCCCTCGAATTCGTGCGGTCTCTTTTATCATCATGCACTGATTATCCATGTCCTTCCAAACTCTCGGGGAAGCCTCTGCCTCAGCTAGGAGAATCACAGCATTGCAACTATTTGTCACATCACGTCTTGTTTCCTCCAAGTCGGTTCCAAGGTGGAAGTCGACAGTGTCCTCCACGTTTGATAGACGCTTATGAAGCGTCTTAATTTCACTAGGAAAATCTGAGGATATATCTCTGAAACCCTTAGTTTTGCCAAGAAGGTCATTGTACCTTCCATCCATTGTAAAACGAACGTCTTGGATTGCTTCCGATGTTTGCTTCTGCCCCTCGTGGAGAACATGGATGGATGAATAAACTTCTCTCCCTTGGTCGCCGACTTCTTCCACTCTTCTCTCAACCTTGTTTGTCTTACTCGCAATGATTTCCAGTCCTGTAGCAGTCGTCGAGAGATTTTCCCTCATGTTCATGAGCTTCTCTTCAAAGCTATCTTCCATGAGCTTCATGGATTTGTTGACATGGTTGATGAAAATCTGGTTCTTCTCGATCTCGTGGGTTTGATGCAGCTGTATCTCCTCCAGCTGCCTTACTTTCTCCTCAATTCTTTGCACGTGGACGTAGATAGCATCACACTTTCCACCAAGATCATTTTTGATAAGCTCCAACTTCGCATCGAGCTCGAATGAGGATTCCTGCTGGTTTCTCAGTAGCATGTGCATCATGTCTTCCAAAGACTCTCTGAGAATTCGATCGTAAGCATGAGGCGGTGCTTGGGTTCTCGGTTTTTGGTACCGATGGCGGTACCCTTCATAACTCCAACTCTGGTTTTGGTGTGAATGAAATGGGGCTGGTCGATTCGTGTAGAAGTCTGGCATTGGAACGTAATCGCCAACAGGTTCGCGATGCACGAGCGATCGCCTCTGAGCCCCGTGGCAAGGATGGGATCGATTTCCATCTTTTCTTGGGTAGTAATCCATCTCAAAAAGGTTCTTGAAATACACATAATTATATATATTAGTAAATCTTAGACTAAATTACAAATTCATAATTGAAGGCAACGCTATTGGTCCCCGGCAACAGTGCCAAATTGATTGAGGTGTTTTACCACTCAGTCAATTAAAACTAAAGATCACACTACCGCAATCATAACGGTTGTCAATGCAGTACTTTAGGATCGAATCCACAGTTACACTACAATTCTCACAAGATGAAAATAAGCTAAGACAAGATTATATTTGGTTTTGGAAAGAGTAACGAACGCAAATTAAAAGATATAAATTCAATAAAGGGAAAGCGTTAGGTCAAGGGTTTGCTCTTAGGAATCCAGAGATCACGAATCAGACAACTATTCAGGGAATAATTAAACACAAGTTTCAAACTCAAACATAAATATTAACCAATCTACTCTCGTGCATATGGCTACTAAGCCTAGCACCTAATCCACTCTCGTGCTCATATAATTCTAGGTCAGCACTAAGGAGCAGGTTCAATATGCTCACGAATCGCTTTAGCATCAACTCTCGCAGATTAAGGACGATTTGCTCGCTTATTTTCTTTCTATGCAACCTAATCCACTCTCTTTCTCATAGGTTAACTATACCCTAATCCACTCTCGTGCTCATAGGGCAAGCTGCATCCTAGTTCATATACCTAGCAGTTAACTCAAGCCTAAGCAATAAACACAACAATAAGCGAAACCCACAAAAGACAAATCCCTATTTTTGTCTAAATCAATGATTCATTGATCCCTTCGAAACCCTCAACCTAACTATGGAACTACTCAGACATGGTAACGGAGAACAAACAAGGAGATGAAAAACTCATAATATAAAAAGAGAGAAAGGATTTAGAATTCTTCTCAATAGATGCAGAGATTCTTCTCCAAAGTTTACAATGATCAAGAGCAAAAAGCCTGAACAGAAAATAAAAGTGTAGCCGTCAAAGAGGCTAAAAATAGACTATATATAGGCCCTAGGTCGAATTAGGTCAAAACAGGCAGTTTCCGGGGCAAAACAGAAATTTCATTTTTCTTCTTGCAGGCACACATCGACCGATGCACATATGGACTATGTGCATCGGTCGATTTCAGTTCTTCGGGCAAGCCTGAACCGACCGACGCACTCCTTACATCGGCAATTCTCATCCATCGGTGGCATTTGCATCGATCGATTCCGGTTCCTCAGGCAAGCCTGAGCCGACCGATGCAAGGAGTGCATCGGTCGTTTCCTCGGGTGATGTTTGCATCGGACGATGCACTCCTTGCATCGACCGATTCTGCCCTTTTCTTCACGGTTCCATGCGTTTTTGCCCACGTAACTCCAATTTCTTCCTCATATGCCTTTTTACCTCAGATAACTAAATAAAGGACTAAAGGACTCTAAAAACGAACTTTGACACGATAAAACGTTTGAAAGGAATATTTAATGTACGTTAGAAAACGACAAAAACCAAACATATCAGCTGTCTTGGTTTCAGAGTGTTCCCATACCTTTATATTCCCAATGAACAAGAACTAGTCGCTTTTACCTATCACATGTTTTATTATCCGACAAAGACCTTCGTAATATGATATAAATAAAAATGAATGTTTAAATTGAAGGAGACTTTGATCCCATAAGTGTTTCGCGCCTTTATAGAAAATATAACTTACCTTGCTGGATTACAATTTTAAGGGGTACCAGGCTGTTTACTTACTTGCCCAGTAGTCAAGGTTACGAGGCTGTCTAGACTACGGAATTGTCTGACCATCCATGTTTAGACCACTTATTCCCTAATACCACTTTTTCTAGATAACAGAGCACGAGTAGCAGGTTCAAGAAAAGTGGCCCTTCATGTTTTGCTACATAACCACTCATCCCCTAATACCACCCCCTCCAAATAACATGTCATGAGTGGTGGGTTATGAAAAGTGGCCTTATTCAACCGCACCTAATAGCATCATCTCCAGACTCTAATAGCATCATCTCCATATAATATTGCACTAGAATGGGTTTTGGGACATATTGCCGTTAATTCTAAGTACATGTGGCGTTAAGAGATTCACATAATCCTAAAGGTCAATATTTATCCCCAACAATTTGCCCCCCCTCCCCCCCCCCTCACTACACGGGTTTGCATAGCGAGCTTGGGGAGTGGAGAGTGTATCACTACAAGAAAACAATGCTATTTCCGACGGATTTATATGTATGTTGGTATTTTCCGACGGGGTTTGGACAAAAGTATCATCCGTTGGAATTCGGACGGAAAAAGTACATGTCGGTAATTCGTCAGATAATTTCGACGGCGTTCCGACAACATGCATCCGTCGATATATTTCTGACGGATTTCCGACGTGTTTTAGATGGATCTTGTAGTCGTTTGAAATAATATAGCTGTTACATAGCCGTTTGAATATTGTCAGATTTTCGTCCGAAACCGAGCACAATTTCTCTATAAAAATGTCTCCACCCCTCTCATTCACTACAATTACCAAAAAAAACAAAAAAAAACAACAACTCTCACCTACAACCTTGCCAAAATGTCTTATCCCTATAATTATTTTCGATCATGGATAGACAATTCTCATAAAATTCCGGAGATGGGCCTAATTACACAGGAATACAATGAAGGTATGTAGGAATTCATGGCATTTGCGGGTACGCAAAAGAAACAAAAAAAAAACCAGTAAAATCTATTGGCCTTGTACCACTTGTCGGAATCGTAGATTAATCGTGATAGATGAAGTATGGTCACACATGTATTGTAATGGGTTTGTGTCGGGATACAAGATTTGGTTTTATCGTGGAGAAAATGATACAATGGTGGATTATGCTAGTACTAGTGAACAGTATATTGGGGATAGCGCTGATTGGTGTCGTTGAGGGCTGCTCCTGTCCCTCTAGTCATTGTGAGGCTCTCTTTGTAGAGGTGATTGGTGTCGTTGAGGGCTGCTCCTATCCCTCTGGTAATAGTGGGAATCGACAGGGATCCTTTGGCTAGATTTGTTCTGGAAAGATTATGTATTATGATGCAGTCTCTACTCAGGTGAGCTAGTTTTTGTTTTGTCCTCCCTTTGTTGGGATGGTCTCTCTCCAAAGAATCTCCCATAGCGGTCATTTCACTGGTTGTATGGTTCCTCACGTTCAACTGAGGCTCTTTTTGGAGGTACATGAAGGGACTTTTCATGTGATCTCTCTGGTGAGTTGTGATGCTTAACCTTATGTCGATGTTTATGTGGGTAGTGCTTCACCATGTGAGTCAGTTTACAGCAGTACTTGCAGTGATTCTCGAGCTTCTCATATTCCAGGGTGACAATAGCTTCTCTGTCACCATCAAACTCCACTATTGTTTATTTTGTGAGGGGTTTTAGTCCATCAATTTCTACCAGGATGCGAGAAGTGGTCTTGGTGACTTCATGGTTTTTCAAAACCCTCACCTCTTTGCCAATGTTACAGATGAGTTATTTTTTCAGTAGTGTAATGGAATTCCTTTAAACAGGATCCAGAATGGAATCTAGGATTGGAAGTCAGGAGATATAATAGGTTCCCATCTTTGAAGTATGAGCATCTATTTTGCAAAGTGGTATGGACGGTTGTCGAGGACTTTTTGTTGATTTCTTCATAGTCAAAGCGGAATTGATAACAGTTATTACCCAAATCTGAGCCGATTGCTTTCCCGTTTAGTTCTCATCGCTTGGACATGAAAGGAATCATTGCCCATAGTCGTTGTTCATCTGGGTTTGTTAAGCGGCCAATAAGAGTGAGCGCATCTTCTTGGATGAGGTCAGAAGTATCTAAAATCGGTGCTCTGATTCTTTTCCGGGGCGGTGGAGAAGAGGTAAATCTGACAGCTTTTCCTTTTTCCGAGTAGGTGAAGCGTCGAGACATTGTGGCGTGGTCTTGCTACTGGAGATTGAAAGTATCTTTCTTCAGAGTTTCAGAGATTGTGGTGACTCAGAACTGATGCGGAGCTGCGGCCTCGAGAAAAGGAGGACGAATTTGAAAGAGCTTATCGGCGGCGAGGCGGACCCTCCGACATGGAGTCGGGGGTGGAACCACGGTTTCACGAAACCATAGGTAGATTGGAGTTTAAGAAATTTCTATTTTGGGAAAAACATGGTAGATGAACTTGTAACAGGGGCCAAAATAGGGAGGTTGGAAACTGCCTTGGAATTCGTGCATGGGAGAGAAAACCAAACTTTTTTCATTTTGAATATCAACCTACTTGAATGTTTTTTTGTTTTTTGGAAATGGTAAGTATAATTTCAATTTTTAATTACTAATTTTATTTTTTATTGTTATTTTACTTAACAAATTTCACATGCGAAATAAGCTGGTGCCGCTCCCGATTACCTTAAAGTCATGGAGAAGAGGCACACCGAAAAAACAATTGGGGTGATCCAGGACTTGGGGGTGCGGAAAATTGTCAAGACCTGCAAGAAGAAGAAGATGGAACATGAAGTTTCAATGTCGCAGCTCACTCTTGAAGGATCGTCGTCCTCAAACGAGTTACCCCGGGAAGAGATCAACGAAATTGTTCTCGCTGTAAGTTTTTATTTGTATTCATTAAAAAAACATTTCTTCGTAATTTCATTAATAATTTTTATAATTTTTAGTTGGAAACTCGACAAGTCGATACGCTGGGTTAGGCGGACTTCCGACCCATGAATCTTCTTCCTCAGTATGCTTCGGAGTACAAAGAAAAAATCGAGATGCTCAGCCAAACAGTGAAAGACCATGACGTGAAGGTCTTTGAGTTGGAGTATGCACACGAAGCTTTGGAGTCCGCACACAATTCTACCCGTCAGAAACTCATTGATTTGCAGGCGACCATCAAGGCGGCCTTCCCCCATCTCTTTTCCAACTAAATTTTCTGTTTTTAATCACATTTTATGTTTAATGAATTTTTATGTTTAATGATTTTTTAATTAAGAAAATTTTATATTTATAAATTATTTAAATAATTAGATAATTATATATAATTAAAAATTTTGAATTATTAATTAATTAATTATTATAAAAAATCTTTAAAAAAAATTTATTGATTGCCGTCACAAATCTCTCGAAAATAGTCCGCCGGAATGCACTCCGTCGAAAAGTTTTCGGAAATATTTCCGTCGGAAATATTTATGAGGGCTTTCCGACAACGTTATGACGCGTAGTTCCAATTAAGCATCCGTCAAAAATCCATCGGAATTATGGCTGTGGTAATCCGTAAAAAATATTCCGACAAGTTTCTAACGACTATTGCCAGTTAGAATGTTCCGACGGATTTCCGACCAAAATAAATTTTCGACGAGCTGTAACCAACATATTTTTCCCGTTGGAAGTCCGTCGGAAATTACCTTTTCCGACAGATTTCCGACGGGAATTGCCATCGGAAAACGCATGTTCTCCTGTAATGTATGTGCTAAAGATAAATATATTGCCTATCTTGAACGCATTTAACACATGATGAACTATTTATGGTCTAACCGAGCCCATGGGACTTGAGATGCAGGGTCTATGAAGGCCGGAGCCTGAGTCCGAAGAACTGGGACACGGGGTCCGAGCGTGAGAGCCCACAAAGGCTGGATACTGAGTCCGTCAGACCCGGAATGCAGGTTGAACAAACTAAGTGTCCTTCAAACATTTCTATCTCGATTCAAACCACATTGATCTTTCTTATTTCACTTTTAAAATCCATAAGATCATTGCCCCAAGCGATTGGGAATATGATCTTATTGATAATCTAAATTTCTCTGAAAGTATGAGAAAAATATCCCATGTTTCAATGTCCCTTTCAATTACTGAGACTTAGGGATGTCAATTAGGACCAAAGCATGAGGGCCGGTACGGCCTTGAAAAATATCGGGCTCAGGCTTAAATATATAAGCCAAAACAAATCAGACCTAGGGGATTTTTTGGACTTAGCCCGAGCCCGGCCCGAAAAGCCCGGAAATAAACATTTTGATTGAGTTAGAAGTTTTGTTTAATAATTAAACTTTTTAAAACATGGAGTATTTCCTATATATTTTTCATTGATCGAAAAATCATAATTTCATAGTTTTGCCTAACTATTAATCTCATAGTCTACATTTAGTATGGGTACGCATGTCTTGAACAAATATAGAAATCGTCGTGAATTTATGTTAGCCTTGTCTCAAATACTTCTCCAAGAATTCCTGTGAGGTAGGGTCCGCCAATACTTCGCTTATAAAGCTCTCGTTTCTTACCATGAACCGTGCGCTGGTGAATTTGAAGTTACGTGTTTCCCATTTGCCCTAGGGTGTTATCCCGTTTTCTATGTAACTAATTATTGGGACTCTCCAATCTGGATCGTTATCTTCTGCTGGAGGTTGTCCTTCTTCCGTGATTACCATCACTTGTTTTTTGGAGGTTCATACTTGGTTGATTGATTCCTTCGACTAAAATCATTTTTTGTATCTCGGAGTTCGAGGTCGAGGCGAGAGCTGCAAGAGCGTCTGCTGAGGTGTTCTCCCCTCTAGGGATCCTGGTTAATGTGAAGTAACCGAATGAGTAGGAAAGTTCATGTACCAGCTTCAGGTAAACGCTCATTTGTTCATCCTTAGCTTCGTACTCTCCGCTAAACTGGTTTACCACTAGTTGGGAGTCGCTTAACGCGTCTACCTCATGAACTCCCATTCCTTGTGTCTTAGTCCGGCGATTAGAGCCTCGTACTCCGCCTCATTGTTTGAGGCGCTGAATTTTAGTCTGAATGATCGTGCAATGACATCGCCGTCTGGTGAAACTAATTGAACTCCGACTCTGAAGCCCTCTATGAAGAGGCTCCGTCCACATGAAGGGTCCATCTCCTCTTTGATTCTTCTGCGACCCCTTCTAGGGTGGCCAACTCTATTACGAAGTCCGCTATAACATGGGACTTGATCGCGGTCCGAGGTTTAAATTCGATGTCGTATTTACTGAGCTCGATTGCCCATATAACTAGTCTCCCATATTGACTCATTCTGTGAAGGATCGATCGAAGTGGTTGAGTCGTTACCAGGATTATTGAGTGCGACTGGAAATATTGTCTCAATTTTCTCGATGAGACCACAACGGCGAGAGCTAGTTTCTCGATAATCGGATATCTGGTTTCAACATCGGACAATGTTTTACTTACGTAAGATATCGGTTTTTGCTCACCACAATCGTCTTGTATCAGGACTTCTCATACAACGATCGGGGAAAACGCTATGTACAAGTACAATAGCTCCCCATCAACTGGTTTGGTTAAATACCGGAGCAACGTTAGGTACTTTTTTAGCGACCTGAAAACTTCTTCACATTCTTCATTCCAAGTGAAACTTTTGTTTCCTTTTAGTAATTGGAAGAATGGAAGAAATTTCCCGGCTGATCTCGATTTGAATCGATTTAGTGCGGCGATCCTTCCAGTTAATCTTTGGACTTCTCATTTTGTTCTTGGGGATGGCATCTTTATAAAAGCATTGATCTGAGTTGGGTTAGCTTCGATTCCTCTTCGAGTTACTCAGTAACCTAAGAATTCTCCGGATGCAACAGCAAAAGTGTATTTTGTCGGATTTAGCTTCATGCCAAAATTATTCAGCACCTCGGATTCAAAAGTGTATTTTGAATACTCATGAGCTTCATGAATTTGTTGACATGGTCGATGAAAATCTGGTTCTTCTCGATCTCGTGGGTTTGCTGCAGCTGTATTTCCTCCAGCTGCCTTACTTTCTCCTCAAGTCTTTGCACTTGGACGTAGATAGCGTCACACTTTCCACCAAGATCCTTTTGGATATGCTCCAACTTCGCATCGAGCTCGAATGAGGATTCCTGCTGGTTTCTCAGTAGCATGTGCATCATGTCTTCCGAAGACTCTCCGGGAATTAGATCGTAAGCATGAGGCGGTGCTTGGGTTCTCGGTTGTTGGTACCGATGGCGGTACCCTTCTGGTTTTGGTGTGAATGAAATGGGGCTGGTCGATTCGTGTAGAAGTCTGGCATTGGAACGTAATCACCAACAGGTTCGCGATGCACGAGCGATCGCCTCTGAGCCCCGTGGCGAGGATGGGATCGATTTCCATCTTTTCTTGGGTAGTAATCCATCTAAAAAAGGTTCTTGAAATACACAGAATTATATATATTAGTAAATCTTAGACTAAATTTCAAATTCATAATTGAAGGCAACGCTATTGGTCCCCGGAAACGGTGCCAAATTGATTGAGGTGGTTTACCACTCAGTCAATTAAAACTAAAGCTCACATTACCGCGATCATAACGGTTTTCAATGCAGTACTTTAGGATCGAATCCATAGAGACCACGGTTACACTACAATTCTCACAAGATGAAACTAAGCTAAGACAAGATTATATTTGGTTTTGGAAAGAGTAACGAACGCAAACTAAAAGATGTAAATTCAATAAAGGGAAAGCGTTAGGTCAAGGGTTTGCTTTTATGAATCCAGAGATCACGAATCAGACAACTATTCAGGGAATAATTAAACACAAGTTTCAAAATAAAACATAAATATTAACCAATCCACTCTCGTGCATATGGATACTAAACCTAGCACCTAATCCACTCTCGTGCTCATAGAATTCTAGGTCAGCATTAAGGAGTAGGTTCAATATGCTCACGAATCGCCTTAGCATCAACTCTCGCAGGTTAAGGACGATTTTCTCGCTTGTGTTCATTCTATGCAACCTAATCCACTCTCTTGCTCATAGGTTAACTATACCCTATCCACTCTCGTGCTCATAGGGCAAGCTGCACCCTAGTTCATAGACCTAGCGGTTAGCTCAAGCCTAAGCAATAAACACAACAATAAGCGAAAACCACAAAAGATAAATCCCTATTTGTGTCTAAATCAATGATTCATGGATCCCTTAGAAATCCTAAACCTAACTATGGAACTACTCGGACATGGTAACGGAGAACAAACAAGGAGATGAAAAACTCATAATATAAAAAGAGAGAAAGGGTTTAGAATTCTTCTCAATAGATGCAGAGATTCTTCTACAAAGCTTACAATGATCAAGAGCTAAAAGTCTGAACATAAAATAAAAGCGTAGCCGTCAAAGAGGCTAAAATAGAGTATATATAGGCCCTAGGTCGAATTAGGTCAAAACAGGCAGTTTCTGGGGCAAAACAGGAAATTCAGAAATTTTATTTTTCTTCTTGCAGGCACGCATCGACCGATGCACATATGCACTATGTGCATCGGTCGATTTCAGTTATTCGGGCAAGCCTGAACCGACCGACGCACTCCTTGCATCGGTCAATTCTCATCCATCGGTGGTGTTTGCATCGATCGATTCTGGTTCCTCGTTCAAGACTGAACCGGACGATGTTTGCATCGGGCGATGTTTGCATCGGACGATGCACTCCTTGCGTCGACCGATTCTGCCCTTTTCTTCACGGTTCCATGCGTTTTTGCCCACGTAACTCCAATTTCTTCCTCATATGCCTTTTTACCCCAGATAACTAAATAAATGACTAAAAGACCCTAAAAACGAACTTTGACTCGATAAAACATTTGAAAGGAATATTAAATGTGCGTTAGAAAACGACAAAAACCAAGCATATCAGCTGTCTTGTTTTCAGAGTGTTCCCATACCTTTATATTCCCAATGAACAAGAACTATTCGCTTTTACCTATCACATGTTTTATTATCCGACAAAGACCTTCGTAATATGATATAAATCAAAATGAATGTTTAAATTGAAGGAGACTTTGATCCCATAAGTGTTTCGCGCCTTTATAGAAAATATAACTTACCTTGCTGGATTCCAATTTTAAGGGGTACCAGGCTGTTTACTTACTTGCCCAGTAGTCAAGGTTACGAGGCTGTCGAAACTACAAAATTGTCTGACCATCCATGTTTAGACCACTTATCCCCTAATACCACTTTTTCTAGATAACAGAGCACGAGTAGCAGGTTCAAGAAAAGTGGCCCTTCATGTTTTGCTACATAACCACTCATCCCCTAATACCACCCCCTCCAAATAACATGTCATTGTGAGAGCAGAATATCACGACCCCAATCCATGGCTTGATTTAGGTTGAATACGTTTAGAAAGAGTTAGAATTGGTTAGAAAAAAATGAGAGAAATGTGTATATTATTGCCAAGAATTCGATCTCCTTTACAATGAAGTTCACCTTCGAACTTATACAGGTTTAAAAATACAAACGTCTCAATCTCATTCAAAACGTGGAATTGAATTTGTGATATTTGATTAAATGCTCAGCTTGATTTTGGGGAGAACACATTTAATGTATTTGAACTGCTTGCTCCGAGCTCCCTTTCCCAACGATCTCCCCCTTTCCTGCGTAATAGACTCTTTCCCAGCTCGCGGGCTTGCTCTACGAGGTTTTTCAGTGAACTGGGTTTTATTCTTGGCCTACTTAATCAGCCTGGACTTTGAGTGTGGAATTTGGGTCCAACAGTTGCCCCCAATATCTTTAATGATTTATCATTGAGGATGCGGAACTGTGATCTCGGGATTTAATTGATCCTCCAGCTGGAACGATCTCGCAGTCTCGGGCTTCTAATTTATTTCCAGCTTGCTCGCAAGGCGAGTTTGTAGGGATCATGTAGCGTCTGCGTGACTTTTAAGGGATATGACTGGAAGAGTGGGCGAGTGGGTATAAATGAGCGGTTCTCGTTGCTTCAACTTCCCACGCCGCCTCAGCTCCCACTTACCGAGGTAATGATGTCTTTTCACTTTTTCCCTTCTTTTTTTATCATTATTATTACTCATTAATTGAACTGTCTTCACCTTATTCTTACTTTTATCCGAGATATTATTCTCTGTGAAAGTTCCGCTTCCATCGTTTCCGGTCGAATTTCCTTCTTTTTCAAACTCGATTTTCTTTGCTTTTTTCTGCAATGGCTCCTACTTCTCAGCTGGATGCTCCTCCTCCCCTTGCCGAGCGATTTGATTCTCATTCGGAGAGCACGATTTCGGCTGCTGAGCTTGCGAATATCTCCTCCTTATGCGGACTCGATATCGGCGATCTGCTCATCCCACCGGCTGATAGTTCCCCGGAGAGTCCTCCGGAGGGTTATGCATGCGGTTATGCCGCGTTCTTCCTGAGATGTTGCCTTACTTTTCCCATCACAGAAGCTATCTCTAACATCATCAGTGACCTCGGACTTGCCCTCCCGCAGCGTATGCCCAGTGCGGTGAGGTCCCTTGTCGCACTCTGGGTGCGTTCTAGGGAATCTGGGATTGTTTTTGATACTGAGGTCTTTCGCCAGCTCTTCAATGTCAAGGGGAATTCTCACCTTCGCGGGACCTACTATTTTCCGGCAAAGGTCAATCGATCCGTTTTTAGATTCAATGTGCGGGATGACAAATGGTGGGAGCAATGGTTCTATTTCAGAATTTCCAGCAAATCCGTTGAGGGTGAGTCGGTGCTTAGACATTCATGGGCTCGGATTACTGGTCAGCGCGATCCCTCGGATCCCTTATGGGAATTTCTTAATTGCTGTTTTTCTTCTGTTCTAATATGGTGACCCCTTTTCTTTGTGCAGAGTCAATTGATTCTTCAAAGACAGTAACAACTGAGGTTCAACGGCTTGTCGACCTTGTCAAGGGTGAGAGTTCCGTCTGGAAGGGTTTCTCCCTTGATAGGATTCAGAAAGCTCGTGAACGCCGATCTCCCAGACTATCTGTTGCATCTGCTTGCCGACTTATAGGTTTGTGGGGCTTTATATTTTTATCTTTTTTATTGTTTCTTTATTTAGACCCTTTTTGCTTGATTCTGCAGATTCTCCGCCTCCGTCTCCTCTACTTCAAATTCAAGCTCCGGCTCCCGCTCCATCCATTATCCCGAGACTCGAGGCTGTTGCTAAAGATCTAGCCCATGTTTAGGTTGATCCCCCGGCTGGCTCTTAGGTGCCGGATACTGCCCCTGCTACCTCCCAGGTTGATCTTACTGGTAGCGAGAGCTCCACCGAATCCAGCAAAATGGTTCCTCATAAGAAATCGCAACGCCTTTCTTACAGGGAGAGGATGCGATTGCGCCCTGTCCCGACGCCAGCCGGTGCTCTTGATAAGAGGGTCAAAGAGGCTCTCGGTAAGTCCGTCCGTGATGAGGCCCCGCAACGAGAAGAGGTTGAAAAAGATGGTCATTGCGAGCCTGAAGCTGATCATGGTGGTGGTGGCATTCTGCCAACGGGTGATGAAGCCGAGGTTTCCTAACATGATGTTCGAGCTAGGGGTCCTCAAAGGTCAGCTTCCAAGGTGCCTTCTAAAGAGCCGAATCATTCTGCCGAGCATCAGTCTCACTCCAAACGATCTCGTGGCGACGGGTTTGATGAGGAGACATCAAGGAGGCATGTGGCACCTCGTTCTCAGGGTGGTGGAGGTATTTCTCCGAATGCATTTAGGTTCGATTTTGACGGACCTGAGGCAATCGTTGAGAACAACTCCCAGCTTGCGAATCTCTTTAGGCGTGTTAGGCCTTCGTCCTGCTTCTTGCCGTCTCTTAGGAACATGAAGAAACCTGAGGGCTATATTCAGCTCGCAAGTGCGATGGGCCATGTAGTTTTAACTATCTTTAGTTTCCATTACTTTGGTCTTTCTGCTGAATTTTCATATTCTTTTCTCAGGCCGTTTCTGCCGCCAACGAGCTGATTAACTCTTTGAGCAAGATCTCCGTTCTGCTACCCAGCCCGAGGAGGTGGAGAGGGCGGCTAGGACCATTGCCGACCTTGTCTCTGAAAGGGACGAGCTGATGAGGAGAATTACTCGGAACGAGGAGAAGGTGGCTGCGGTTACTCTTTCGGAAGGCCAGGTTAAAGACCAAGCTGTTTTGGCCAAGAGATGGGAGGATTCCGCTCGGGATGCTCAAGCCCGGGTTTCTGTGTTGGAGAAATTAAGTGAGGATTTGAAGGTGGATCTTCGTGTTGCCGAGGGGCGAGCTGGATCTGCCGAGGTTGGTTTGCGTTCAGCCAGTGAAAATATAGTGGATTTGAGGGTCCAGGTTGAGAAGGTTACTCAGGACTCAAAGAAACTTGCCAAGAGGCAAAAAGAGATGGTGAAGAAGGCTGAAAAGGCCGCGAGGAGGGAGATATCCAAGTAGTATCGTCCCATTCTTTTGGGGATAAAGGATAAATGGGAGAATAAGAAGATCGAGGTCAATACCAAGACTCAGATTATGGATTGTAAATCCAATATCCTTCTTCTTTATGACATTATCAACCAGACCATCAATGATTTTGAAGCTGAAAAGAAGAGCATCCAGGTTGAGAAGCTGAGGTTGGACGCGGAGCTAGCCATCGTCCAGGTATCAGATATTTCCCTCGGTAAAATTGATATTCCTCAGGTATCCGATGACTCGGTTACGCTGCCTGCTGGGCCAAGCGCACAATTGAATGATCAGCTGGACCTTGGTTTTCAGGAGCTTAGGAAGGAGTTCCCGCTGCCCTTGAATCAACCTGCCCCGGGGGATAAACCAGCTGAACATGCTTGCTAGAGATACCTTTGTTGTTTTCATCTTTTGTTGTTCTTTTGAATTTGGTGCTTGGGGAGGCTTTTAAACCTTTTTCTGGTTTGTTTGTTGAAATCGTTTACGCCCTAGTGGGCTTTTTGGTTTGAACTCGTGCTCCTTTGAGGAGACTATATATACTTTGATGATTTAAAAATCCACCTTTTTATGGTTATTCATAATTTTTGCCATTTAGAGGCTGTCTTTTTTAGATCAAAGGCTGTTTTTCAGCCAAAGACCCAGGTCGTTTAGAGACCTTGCTCCCAGGTCGTTTAGAGACCTCGGGAGCTGTCCAGACGATTTAAAGATGCAAGGTCGAAGCCGTTTAGAGGCATGCGTGTAACCTAAACAGTTTAGACGTAGAGGTTGTTGTCATTTAGAGACTAGAAAGGTTGTGACTCTGCAATTTAGACGCAAAGTCGAGTCATGCTAGCTGGTAGCATGCTTTAGCTCGTAAGGCTGTTCATTTATAGAGTAAAACTTTTAGCTTGTAAATAGTAGCTAAAAGGTCTCAGGCTGCGTTTAACATGCTTAAAAGAAGAAGATTTTTTATTATTATTTTAATAGTTGAACTCTTATGAGGTTGCCTACGTACCCTGAGGTGGGATTAACCCTTTTCATAGTTCGATTTTTACAAGTGTCTTTTTAATGATACTACGTTTTTAACTTCATGGCATTCCATGAGTTCCTTTCAGGTGTATTGTCGTGCATCATAGCGAGCTTGTATACGCCATTCTTTACTACCTCGGAGATCCAGTATGGACCTTCCCAGTAAGTGCCCATTTTTCCAGCGTTCCTTTCCCTTGTGTTTTCGTAGGTTTTTCGTAGGACGAGCTCGCCAACTTGAAATCTTCGCTGTTTGACCTTTGAATTATAGTAGCGTGATGCCGCGTGTTGATAATTTTGAAGATTAAGGAGTGCTCAATCTCGACATTCATTGATAACATCGAGTTGGTCGAGAAGCATTTCGTTGTTCAGTTCCTCGTTTACGGGACACATATCTATCCTCAAGCTGGGGAATGCGACCTCAGCGGGAACCACAGCCTCGATTCCATAAGGCAAGGAAAATTGTGTTTCTGAGGTTGCTTTGCGAGGTGAGGTCCGGCAGGCCCATAGGACTCCAGGGAGCTCGTCGGACCATTTTTTCTTTTTAGCATCCAGTCTCTTTTTGAGATTGCTCAGTATTAGCTTATTTTCTGCCTCCACCCATTTGGTGAGTAGTCAGTGAGGACGAGTAAGAAGCGACACCTTCTTTTTCCCGAGGTTACCATGGGCCCCACTATATCCATTGACCACCTCATAAAGGGGTATGAAGATGAAATGGAAGATAAGTTTTCAGTAGGTTGATGCAACGTGGGAGCATGCTGTTGACATTTATCGCATGCTTTGGAATGTTCTTCGCAGTCAGCGACCAAGGTGGGCCAAAAGTATACTTGCCTTTTGATCCTGATGGCTAATGCCCTTCCTCCTGAGTGGCTGCCACACGAGCCTCCGTGTATTTCTGATAATATCGTAAAATCTTCGAGCCCGTGGACGCATACTAGGTAGGGACCGTTTACACTTTGCTTGTAAAGGCGGGGGTTGATTATACAATATCTTGAAGCTATGTTTTTGAGCTTGCGAGCTTCCCACTTGCTGGGGGGAGCCTCTCCCCCCTCAATTTATTGTATAATCTCTACTCGCCAGTCAATTCTCGCAATCATTTTTTCGCGGAGGGTAACATGCCTGGCGTCAACCGGGTCTGGCTCCGGGTCTACGGCTTCTCCTTCTTCGGGAGGTCGCCCGTTATTGGGGCTACTATTATGTCCAACTCCATATCGTCATTGTCTATTTCCATTAAATCCTCGATATCCTTATCGATTTTGATGCTTGGTTTTTCAATTCTTTCCACTGGAATTACTCTTTTTATAAGCGGACTCGAGGTTGACGCCAGAGCTGGTAGTGCGTCTGCGATCGTGTTCTCACCTCGTGGTATTCACGTTTGACTGAAGGCTTCGAATTGTTTAACTAGCTCATGGACTATGGCAAGATAGGATTCCATCCTGCTATCTCTGGCTTCGTATTCTCCATGAAGCTGGCGTGTAATAAGCGGGGAGTCGCTGAACGCATTCAGTTTGCGTATTCATTTTGCAGCTGCGAGTCGGAGACCTGATATTAAGGCCTCATACTCGGCTTCGTTGTTCGATGCTGAGAATCCGAGTCTAAAGGACTGTTCCACGACTTAGTTAGTCGGGGATACTAGGTGGATTCCAACACCTTCCCCTTGTTTCGAGGAGGCTCCATCGACATAAAGCTGCTAGGTCTCGGCACTTGTTCCGGTCACCTGGCTGTTAGCTGTGAGCTCGATAATGAAATCAGCTAGTACCTGAGCTTTGGCGCTTATCCGAGGTTGATATTCGATATCGTATTCGCTCAACTCGATGGCCCATTTGGCAAGCCTGCAGGACTGGCGGGGGCTGTGCAATACTGTTCGTAATGGCTGTGTTGTCATTACTATGATAGGGTGTGACTGAAAATACGGCCTGAGCTTGCGAGCTGAGATTATTACTGCCAGAGCCAGTTTTTCCATTCGCGGGTACCTGGTTTCGACGTCTACTAAGGATTTGGTCACGTAGTAGATCGGTTTTTGCTCAGCTCGTTCTTCTCTTATGAGGACGCCACTCACTGCGGCCTCGTAGATTGATACGTATAGGTAAAGCGGCTCACCCTCAATTGGTTTTGACAAAATGGGGGGCTCGGAGAGGTACGCCTTTAGTTACTTAAAGGCCTCCCCGCACTTGTCATCCCATATGAATTTTTTCTTTCCCTTTAGTAATTGGTAAAAGGGGAGACATTTATCGGTCGACCTGGAAATAAATCGATTTAATGCGGCAATGCGGCCTGTCAGCCTTTACACCTCTTTTACCGAGCTCGGAGGTTGCATTTCCAAGAACGCACTGATTAGTTTGGGGTTTGCTTCTATTCCTCGTTGAGTTACTATGTAACCTAGAAATTCGCCTGAAGCGACCCCGAATGTGCACTTTGAAGGATTAAGTTTCATCCCATACTTGTTTAGTAAGGTGAAACATTCCCCCATCTGGCTTATGTGATCTTCCTCTTTCAGAGATGTGACCAGCATGTCGTCAATGTAGACTTCCATTGACTTACCCAGGAGGCTGGCAAACATCTTGTTCATAAGTCTTTGGTAGGTCGCTCCCGCGTTTTTAAGGCCAAATGGCATCACTTTATAGCCGTACGTTCCTCGTTCCGTTATGAAGGATATTTTATCTTGGTCCTCATGGTTCATTTGTATTTGATTATTGATATATCATGAATTTTACCCCTTTTATACCATGATATAGGTCCTATTTATGGAGTCTTTTACAGGTTTAGGTACGTTTGGAGCTTAATTAGAGATATTGAAGCATTTTGGAGCATATGGACATGCAGAGTCATGCAGAGATGTCAGACGTTTGACATTCGTTGAAGCAATTCGCACCGATGGATTGAGCTCAACTTTGGACACAAGACAGATCAATGGATTAGCTTTCATTTGAAAGTGGTTTGAGGTCATTCCAACGGTACGATCGAAAGTTATGCCAGTTTTCGTGAAGACAGTCCAGTCTGGCGAGCACAATGTACTAGTGTCGACCGACACTAGTCCAGTATTGACCGACACCAACTGCATATGGAAAAAACGTGATTTTACAAGTTTAAAGACTCTGCAACTTGGTCCATAAGAATTTAATAATTACCAAAAGCCCCCAAACGTGTTTTAGCTTTATAATTAGGTTTTTCAGCCACTTTGGTGGCTACGCTTTCATTACTCTTGATTCTACTTTGGTTTTTTGGGAGACAACTCTGAACTCCTGTTTATTATTGTTTTCTTTGATGATCTATTCAATCATGTTGTTTTCATTCTCCATGTCTGAGTAGATCCACTTTAGGTTCAGGGTTCTCATAAGGGTTTTCTCTGAATGCTAGATTGATTAGTTGATTAGGATTCACCATCTGAATTAGTTCTTCGCATTAGGTTGTGTTCAAAGCTAATTCTAGGTTCACGAATCTGGAACTTAGATCTTATGATAATTGATTAGGCACGAGAGTGCGATGAATTACCTGATAGAACCTTAGGTGAGCAAAATAACTATTCGCAAAGGAATTGGGTTTAGTTGTTTTGTGAACAAATCAAACCTGATTTAGAGTTTAGGATTCGCAAAGAGATTTGGAATTCCTAGGATTTAGATTTAGATAGTTTTCGCAACGAAAGTTGGTTAACTATATCTTAGTGATTTGAGTTCAAGAACTGCGCTAAATTTGAATCCTGCTAGTTAGTTTATCTGCATTCATTAATTTTCTGAGAAATACTCTAAACCTAGTTTTCTCCCATCGATTTACATCTCTTGATTTAGTTATTGTTTTCTGCTTCTATTAAATTTGACTTAGCGTAATTTGAATCTTATAATCTATTGAGTGATTTCTTGAATCTTTGTGGTTCGACCCCTAACTTTATTACAACTACTGTGTTAGTACTTTTAGGGTATTAATTTGAGCATATCAATTATATCCTGAGAATGCATCCATAAAGCTGAGGAGCTGGTGCCCTGCGATAGCTTCCACCAGCTGGTCGATGTGAGGTAGTGGGAAGCTATTGATATGCTCAAATTAATACCCTAAAAGTACTAAAGCAGTTGTTGTAGTAAAGTTAGGGGTCGAACCACAAAGATTCAAGAAATCACTCAATAGATTATAAGATTCAAATTACGCTAAGGGAAATTTAATAGAAATTTATTCTTAGGAATTTGCAAAGAAATTTGGGATTCTGAAGTTTAGATTTAGATAATTCTCGCAACGACAGTTGGTTAGTTATATTTTAGTGATTTGAGTTTAAGAACCGCGCTAAATCTGAATCCTGCTAGTTAGTTTATCTGCATTCATTGATTTCCTGAGAAATACCTTGAACCTAGTTTTCTCCCATCGATTTACATCTCTTGATTTAGTTATTGTTTCCTGCTTCTATTAAACTTGACTTAGCGTAATTGGAATCTTATAATCTATTGAGTGATTTCTGGAGTCTTTGTGGTTGGACCCCTAACTTTATTACAACTACTGCGTTAGTACTTTTAGGGTATTAATTTGAGCATATCAAATTTGGCGCTGTTGCCAGGGACTCAAAAATCACCATTAGATTGCCGATAAGAATTTCGACTAAGTTGTTGGTATCGATCGATGCTGAAGAGTATCGGTCGACACCCAACATTCTATTTTGTTTTTGGTTACTTACGTATTCTTAACTTTTCGATTTCAGGTGTATGAAAATAGCTGGCTGAGATGAACAATCTGATTGTTTTGATGCTTGATGAGGCTGGTGCTTACAGAGACCAAGAGGTTCAATTGTGCAATGAGAGAGGACAACGTCTTGACGAAGAAGGAAACATCATTGTCCCTCCAGCTGTTGTTGATGCGCGAGCTCCGCGCGGGAACGAGGGGAATGCTGTAGCTGGTGGTGGTAGGACAATTGGAAAGTACAACATACCTACTCAGTTCTATGCCAATCGATCAGCGATTCACCCTCCTGCTTTTCAGAGACAGGACTTTGAGCTGAAACCTGCATACTTCAATCTTGTGGGTTAGCATTCTTTTCATGGTCTTCTTCATGAGCACCCTATGGATCACATTGAGAGGATTGAAGACTTGGTCACTTCTTCTGCAAGCTTTTCCCACACTCTCTTGGCGGAGAAGCTACTTACTGGCTGAAGCAGTTGCCTCCTGGTTCGTTGACTATTTGGGAGGAGACAAAGAACGCGTTCCTGAACAATTGTTTTGATGATGCGAGATCCGAGGAGCTCAGGAACAAGATCTCTCAATTTTCTCAGGAAACAACTGATGGATTTAAGGCTGCGTGGATTCGATTTAGGTCATATCAGATAGATTGTCCACATCATGTGTACTCTGATGTTCAGCTACTGGGTTACTTCTTCAGAGGGATTGATTGGAGGTATCAGATGACCTTGGATGCTGCGAGCAATGGAAATTTCAAAACCAGGTATCCTGATGACGCCTATGTGCTTATTGAGAACTTGGCGTCTAGCAATAGCACAAAGAATGCAGACTTTGAGCTGAAGAGTCTCTCTCGTGTAGCTGATTGTTGGGCCCAAATTCCACACCTAAAGTTCAGCTTGACTTAGCGGTCCTGAAATTAAGCTCGACTCACTGAAAGCCTCGTAACACAAGCTCGCGACCTGGGAAGAAGCCGAGCACGTAGGAAAAGAAGGAGACCGTTGGAAAAGGAGCTCGCAACAAGCAAGTCAAACACATTGAATGCATTCTCCCCAGGATCAAGCTGAGCATTTATTCGAAGATCACAAATTCAATTCCACGCTTTGAAGGAGACGAAGACGTTTTGTAATTTTAAACTTGTATAAATTGAAGGAGAACTTATTTGTAAGAGACATCGAATTCTTGACTACAAAAAAGGCAATAATTACATATAATATTCCTTACTCAAATTCCCCTCGAGTTCTTACAAGATTTTCCTAAGTCTTTTTAATACACTACAACCTCAAAGTAGTCAAGGATTGAGGTTGTGAGATCCTGCTCTCACAATTTGGCGCCGTCTGTGGGGTAGAGCAAAACAACTTCCTCTTTGTAACCTACAAAACTAACTACTCAAAAGAAGACAATGGCAGATACAACAAGTGCGGCGGTTACTACTTCATCCAGAGTCATAAACACCTCCATTCCTCTAACTCAGTCCGCCGACATCATTCCAACAGACCTGGACGGAACAATAAACGTCCCCATAACCACCTCGGGAGCAAGCGTCTCGCCAGGAATCGACGATATCGTCGACCCCTCGAGACCTGCAGCCTTGAACCAATCAACTCCGGATCAAATAGCTGAGATAAGGAACCTGATATCATGCCTCATAGAGCAGAATCGCTCAAAGGCAGCACGCTAGGATGACCTCGAAAGAGCAAATCGGGCAGGCACCTGCGGGTTGCTCGCCCTCCCACCTGGGACACAATCCCTTTTTGCCCCTCAGCAGGGAGGATTGACATTCCCACCTCCACCAGTGACAAGACTAAACATTTCCGACATTAACGCCTCAACCAGCAGGATAGTCGGCTCAGCCACCACCTCGGGGTTCAACTCAGCGATACCGGACCCCATTTTCACTTCTTCCACCATCCAGGTCTCGGAAGGCGAGGTTACGCCAATTGTGACCTTACCAGGAGTAGGCCCGACCTCGAATCCACTAATCGGTCAGGCCCGCTCTGTGAATGTAAATGAGGTCGAACCTCGGGATATTCTCGGTGGTAACAACCATCCCCAACCTGCCGAAGAATCCCAGCTCCGTTTCCCGAGCAATAATGAAAAAAACTTGGGATCCGGCAGCTCACATGGGTTTGAGTCAATCAAGAAATATTGCGAAGAAACGAACGCCGAGCTACAGAGGATGAGATCGCAGGTTCACGCTGCACTAAGCTCAACACCTGAGATAGACAGAGTGATTGATGAATTCAACCAGACTCCATTCACCTCGCGAATCGCGAACCCTCAGCTCGGTATTAGGTACGTTTGGAGCTTAATTGGAGATATTGAACCATTTTGGAGCATATGGAGATGCAGAATCATGCATAGACGTCAGAAGTTTGGCATTCGTTGAAGAACTTCGCACCGATGGATTGAGCTCAAATTTGGACACAAGATATATCATTGGATTAGCTTGCATTTGAAAGTGGTTTGAGGTCATTCCAACGGTGAGATCGAATGTTATGCCAGTGTTCGTGAAGAAGTCCAGTCTGGCGAGCACAATGTACTGGTGTCGATTGACACCAGTCCAGTATCGACCGACACCAACTGCAGACGGAAAAAACGTGGTTTTACAAGTTGAAAGACTCTGCAACTTGGTCCATAAGACTTTAATAATTACTAGAAGCCCCAAAACGTGTTTTAGCTTTATAATTAGGTTTTTCAGCCACTTTGGTGGCTACGCTTTCTTTACGCTTTCATTACTCTTGATTCTACTTTGGTTTTTTGGGAGACAAATCTGAACTCCTGTTTATTATTGTTTTCTTTGATGATCTATTCAATCATGTTGTTTTCATTCTCCATGTCTGAGTAGATCCACTTTAGGTTCAGGGTTCTCATAAGGGTTTTCTCTGAATGCTAGATTGATTAGTTGATTAGGATTCACCATCTGAATTAGTTCTTCGCATTAGGTTGTGTTCAAAGCTAATTCTAGGTTCACGAATCTGGAACTTAGATCTTATGATAATTGATTAGGCACGAGAGTGCGATGAATTACCTGATAGAACCTTAGGTGAGCAAAATAACTATTCGCAAAGGAATTTGGTTTAGTTGTTTTGTGAACAAATCAAACCTGATTTAAAAAGCTGATTTAGAGTTTAGGATTCGCAAAGAGATTTGGAATTCATAGGATTTAGATTTAGATAGTTTTCGCAACGAAAGTTGGTTAACTATATCTTAGTGATTTGAGTTCAAGAAGAACGCTAAATTTGAATCCTGCTAGTTAGTTTATCTGCATTCATTGATTTCCTGAGAAATACCCTAAACCTAGTTTTCTCCCATCGATTTACATCTCTTGATTTAGTTATTGTTTTCTGCTTCTATTAAATTTGACTTAGCGTAATTTGAATCTTATAATTTATTGAGTGATTTCTTGAATCGTTGTGGTTCGACCCCTAACTTTACTACAACTACTGCGTTAGTACTTTTAGGGTATTAATTTGAGCATATCAATTATATCCTGAGAATGAATCCATAAAGCTGAGGAGCTGGTGCCCTGCGATAGCTTCCACCAGCTGGTCGATGTGAGGTAGTGGGAAGCTATTGATATGCTCAAATTAATACCCTAAAAGTACTAAAGCAGTTGTTGTAGTAAGTTAGGGGTCGAACCACAAAGATTCAAGAAATCACTCAATAGATTATAAGATTCAAATTACGATAAGTGAAATTTAATATAAATTTATTCTTAGGAATTTGCAAAGAAATTTGGGATTCTGAAGTTTAGATTTAGATAATTCTCGCAACGACAGTTGGTTAGTTATATTTTAGTGATTTGAGTTCAAGAACCGCGCTAAATCTGAATCATGCTAGTTAGTTTATCTTCATTCATTGATTTCCTGAGAAATACCTTGAACCTAGTTTTCTCCCATCGATTTACATCTCTTGATTTAGTTATTGTTTTCTGCTTCTATTAAACTTGACTTAGCGTAATTTGAATCTTATAATCTATTGAGTGATTTCTGGAGTCTTTGTGGTTCGACCCCTAACTTTATTACAACTACTGCGTTAGTACTTTTAGGGTATTAATTTGAGCATATCAAATTTGGCGCCGTTGCCAGGGACTCTAAAATCACCATTAGATTGCCGATAAGAATTTCGACTAAGTTGTTGGTATCGATCGATACTAAAGAGTATCGGTCGACACCCAACATTATATTTTGTTTTTGGTTACTTAAGTATTCTTAACTTTGGGATTTCAGGTGTATGAAAATAGCTGGCTGAGATGAACAATCTGATTGTTTTAATGCTTGATGAGGCTGGTGCTTACAGAGACCAAGAGGTTCAATTGTGCAATGAGAGAGGACAACGTCTTGACGAAGAAGGAAACGTCATTGTCCCTCCAGCTGTTGTTGATGCGTGAGCTCCGCGCGGGAACGAGGGGAATGCTGTAGCTGGTGGTGGTAGGACAATTGGAAAGTACAACATACCTACTCAGTTCTATGCCAATCGATCAGCGATTCACCCTCCTGCTTTTCAGAGACAGGACTTTGAGCTGAAACCTGCATACTTCAATCTTGTGGGTTAGCATTCTTTTCATGGTCTTCTTCATGAGCACCCTATGGATCACATTGAGAGGATTGAAGACTTGGTCACTTCTTCTGCAAGCTTTTCCCACACTCTCTTGGCGGAGAAGCTACTTACTGGCTGAAGCAGTTGCCTCCTGGTTCGTTGACTATTTGGGAGGAGACAAAGAACGCGTTCCTGAACAATTTTTTTGATGATGCGAGATCCGAGGAGCTCAGGAACAAGATCTCTCAATTTTCTCAGGAAACAACTGATGGATTTAAGGCTGCGTGGATTCGATTTAGGTCATATCAGATAGATTGTCCACATCATGTGTACTCTGATGTTCAGCTACTGGGTTACTTCTTCAGAGGGATTGATTAGAGGTATCAGATGACCTTGGATGCTGCGAGCAATGGAAATTTCAAAACCAGGTATCCTGATGACGCCTATGTGCTTATTGAGAACTTGGCGTCTAGCAATAGCACAAAGAATGCAGACTTTGAGCGGAAGAGTCTCTCTCGTGTAGCTGATTGTTGAGCCCAAATTCCACACCTAAAGTTCAGCTTGACTTAGCGGTCCTGGAATTAAGCTCGACTCACTGAAAGCCTCGTAACACAAGCTCGCGACCTGGGAAGAAGCCGAGCACGTAGGAAAAGAAGGAGACCGTTGGAAAAGGAGCTCGCAACAAGCAAGTCAAACACATTGAATGCATTCTCCCCAGGATCAAGCTGAGCATTTATTCGAAGATCACAAATTCAATTCCACTCTTTGAAGGAGACGAAGACGTTTTGTAATTTTAAACTTGTATAAATTGAAGGAGAACTTATTTGTAAGAGACATCGAATTCTTGACTACAAAAAAGGCAATAATTACATATAATATTCCTTACTCAAATTCCCCTGGAGTTCTTACAAGATTTTCCTAAGTCTTTTTAATACACTACAACCTCAAAGTAGTCAAGGATTGAGGTTGTGAGATCCTTCTCTCACAATTTGGCGCCGTCTGTGGGGAAGAGCAAAACAACTTCCTCTTTGTAACCTACAAAACTAACTACTCAAAAGAAGACAATGGCAGATACAACAAGTGCGGCGGTTACTACGTCATCCAGAGTCATAAACACCTCCATTCCTCTAACTCAGTCCGCCGACATCATTCCAACAGACCTGGACGGAACAATAAACGTCCCCATAACCACCTCGGGAGCAAGCGTCTCGCCAGGAATCGACGATATCGTCGACCCCTCGAGACCTGCAGCCTTGAACCAATCAACTCCGGATCAAATAGCTGAGATAAGGAACCTGATATCATGCCTCATAGAGCAGAATCGCTCAAAGGCAGCACGCTAGGATGACCTCGAAAGAGCAAATCGGGCAGGCACCTCCGGGTTGCTCGCCCTCCCACCTGGGACACAATCCCTTTTTGCCCCTCAGCAGGGAGGATTGACATTCCCACCTCCACCAGTGACAAGACTAAACATTTCCGACATTAACGCCTCAACCAGCAGGATAGTCGGCTCAGCCACCACCTCGGGGTTCAACTCAGCGATACCGGACCCCATTTTCACTCCTTCCACCATCCAGGTCTCGGAAGGCGAGGTTACGCCAATTGTGACCTTACCAGGAGTAGGCCCGACCTCGAATCCACTAATCGGTCAGGCCCGCTCTGTGAATGTAAATGAGGTCGAACCTCGGGATATTCTCGGTGGTAACAACCATCCCCAACCTGCCGAAGAATCCCAGCTCCGTTTCCCGAGCAATAATGAAAAAAACTTGGGATCCGGCAGCTCACATGGGTTTGAGTCAATCAAGAAATATTGCGAAGAAACGACAGCCGAGCTACAGAGGATGAGATCGCAGGTTCACGCTGCACTAAGCTCAACACCTGAGATAGACAGAGTGATTGATGAATTCAACCAGACTCCATTCACCTCGCGAATCGCGAACCCTCAGCTCGGTATTAGGTACGTTTGGAGCTTAATTGGAAATATTGAACCATTTTGGAGCATATGGAGATGCAGAATCATGCATAGACGTCAGAAGTTTGGCATTCGTTGAAGAACTTCGCACCGATGGATTGAGCTCAAATTTGGACACAAGATATATCATTGGATTAGCTTGCATTTGAAAGTGGTTTGAGGTCATTCCAACGGTGAGATCGAATGTTATGCCAGTGTTCGTGAAGAAGTCCAGTCTGGCGAGCACAATGTACTGGTGTCGATTGACACCAGTCCAGTATCGACCGACACCTACTGCAGACGAAAAAAAACGTGGTTTTACAAGTTGAAAGACTCTGCAACTTGGTCCATAAGACTTTAATAATTACTAGAAGCCCCAAAACGTGTTTTTGCTTTATAATTAGGTTTTTCAGCCACTTTGGTGGCTACGCTTTCTTTACGCTTTCATTACTCTTGATTCTACTTTGGTTTTTTGGGAGACAAATCTGAACTCCTGTTTATTATTGTTTTCTTTGATGATCTATTCAATCATGTTGTTTTCATTCTCCATGTCTGAGTAGATCCACTTTAGGTTCAGGGTTCTCATAAGGGTTTTCTCTGAATGCTAGATTGATTAGTTGATTAGGATTCACCATCTGAATTAGTTCTTCGCATTAGGTTGTGTTCAAAGCTAATTATAGGTTGACGAATCTGGAACTTAGATCTTATGATAATTGATTAGGCACGAGAGTGCGATGAATTACCTGATAGAACCTTAGGTGAGCAAAATAACTATTCGCAAAGGAATTTGGTTTAGTTGTTTTGTGAACAAATCAAACCTGATTTAAAAAGCTGATTTAGAGTTTAGGATTCGCAAAGAGATTTGGAATTCCTAGGATTTAGATTTAGATAGTTTTCGCAACGAAAGTTGGTTAACTATATCTTAGTGATTTGAGTTCAAGAACAACGCTAAATTTGAATCCTGCTAGTTAGTTTATCTGCATTCATTGATTTCCTGAGAAATACCCTAAACCTAGTTTTCTCCCATCGATTTACATTTCTTGATTTAGTTATTGTTTTCTGCTTCTATTAAATTTGACTTAGCGTAATTTGAATCTTATAATCTATTGAGTGATTTCTTGAATCGTTGTGGTTCGACCCCTAACTTTACTACAACTAATGCGTTAGTACTTTTAGGGTATTAATTTGAGCATATCAATTATATCCTGAGAATGCATCCATAAAGCTGAGGAGCTGGTGCCCTGCGATAGCTTCCACCAGCTGGTCGATGTGAGGTAGTGGGAAGCTATTGATATGCTCAAATTAATACCCTAAAAGTACTAAAGCAGTTGTTGTAGTAAGTTAGGGGTCGAACCACAAAGATTCAAGAAATCACTCAATAGATTATAAGATTCAAATTACGATAAGTGAAATTTAATAGAAATTTATTCTTAGGAATTTGCAAAGAAATTTGGGATTCTGAAGTTTAGATTTAGATAATTCTCGCAACGACAGTTGGTTAGTTATATTTTAGTGATTTGAGTTCAAGAACCGCGCTAAATCTGAATCATGCTAGTTAGTTTATCTTCATTCATTGATTTCCTGAGAAATACATTGAACCTAGTTTTCTCCCATCGATTTACATCTCTTGATTTAGTTATTTTTTTCTGCTTCTATTAAACTTGACTTAGCGTAATTTGAATCTTATAATCTATTGAGTGATTTCTGGAGTCTTTGTGGTTCGACCCCTAACTTTATTACAACTACTGCGTTAGTACTTTTAGGGTATTAATTTGAGCATATCAAATTTGGCGCCGTTGCCAGGGACTCTAAAATCACCATTAGATTGCCGATAAGAATTTCGACTAAGTTGTTGGTATCGATCGATACTGAAGAGTATCGGTTGACACCCAACATTATATTTTGTTTTTGGTTACTTCAGTATTCTTAACTTTTGGATTTCAGGTGTATGAAAATAGCTGGCTGAGATGAACAATCTGATTGTTTTGATGCTTGATGAGGCTGGTGCTTACAGAGACCAAGAGGGTCAATTGTGCAATGAGAGAGGACAACGTCTTGACGAAGAAGGAAACGTCATTGTCCCTCCAGCTGTTGTTGATGCGCGAGCTCCGCGCGGGAACGAGGGGAATGCTGTAGCTGGTGGTGGTAGGACAATTGGAAAGTACAACATACCTACTCAGTTCTATGCCAATCGATCAGCGATTCACCCTCCTGCTTTTCAGAGACAGGACTTTGAGCTGAAACCTGCATACTTCAATCTTGTGGGTTAGCATTCTTTTCATGGTCTTCTTCATGAACACCCTATGGATCACTTTGAGAGGTTTTAAGACTTGGTCACTTCTTCTGCAAGCTTTTCCCACACTCTCCTGGCGGAGAAGCTACTTACTGGCTGAAGCAGTTGCCTCCTGGTTCGTTGACTACTTGGGAGGAGACAAAGAACGCGTTCCTGAACAATTTTTTTGATGATGCGAGATCCGAGGAGCTCAGGAACAAGATCTCTCAATTTTCTCAGGAAACAACTGATGGATTTAAGGCTGCGTGGATTCGATTTAGGTCATATCAGAGAGATTGTCCACATCATGTGTACTCTGATGTTCAGCTACTGGGTTACTTCTTCAGAGGGATTGATTAGAGGTATCAGATGACCTTGGATGCTGCGAGCAATGGGAATTTCAAAACCAGGTATCCTGATGACGCCTATTTGCTTATTGAGAACTTGGCGTCTAGCAATAGCACAAAGAATGCAGACTTTGAGCGGAAGAGTCTCTCTCGTGTAGCTGATTGTTGGGCCCAAATTCCACACCTAAAGTTCAGCTTGATTTAGCGGTCCTGGAATTAAGCCCGGCTCACTGAAAGCCTCGTAACACAAGCTCGCGACCTGGGAAGAAGCCGAGCACGTAGGAAAAGAAGGAGACCGTTGGAAAAGAAGCTCGCAACAAGCAAGTCAAACACATTTAATGCATTCTCCCCAGGATCAAGCTGAGCATTTATTCGAAGATCACAAATTCAATTACACGCTTTGAAGGAGAAGAAGACGTTTTGTAATTTTAAACTTGTATAAATTGAAGGAGAACTTATTTGTAAGAGACATCGAATTCTTGACTACAAAAAAGGCAATAATAACATATAATATTCCTTACTCAAATTCCCCTCGAGTTCTTACAAGATTTTCCTAAGTCTTTTTAATACACTACAACCTCAAAGTAGTCAAGGATTGAGGTTGTGAGATCCTGCTCTCACAATTTGGCGCCGTCAGTGGGGAAGAGCAAAACAACTTCCTCTTTGTAACCTACGAAACTAACTACTCAAAAGAAGACAATGGCAGATACAACAAGTGCGGCGTTTTTGCCCCTCGGCAGGGAGGATTGCCATTACCACCTCCACCAGTGACAAGACTAAACATTTCCGACATTAACGCCTCAACCAGCAGGATGGTCGGATCAGCCACCACCTCGGGGTTCAACTCAGCGATACCGGACCCCATTTTCACTCCTTCCACCATCCAGGTCTCGGAAGGCAAGGTTACGCCAATTGTGACCTTACCAGGAGTAGGCCCGACCTCGAATCCACTAATCGGTCAGGCCCGCTCTGGGAATGTAAATGAGGTCGAACCTCGGGATATTCTCGGTGGTAACAACCATCCCCAACCTGCCGAAGAATCCTAGCTCCGTTTCCCGAGCAATAATGAAAAAAACTTGGGATCCGGCAGCTCACATGGGTTTGAGTCAATCAAGAAATATTGCGAAGAAACGAACGTCGAGCTACAGAGGATGAGATCGCAGGTTCACGCTGCACTAAGCTCAACACCTGAGATAGACAGAGTGATTGATGAATTCAACCAGACTCCATTCACCTCGCGAATCGCGAACCCTCAGCTCGGTATTAGGTACGTTTGGAGCTTAATTGGAGATATTGAAACATTTTGGAGCATATGGAGATGCAGAATCATGCATAGACGTCAGAAGTTTGGCATTCGTTGAAGAACTTCGCACCGATGTATTGAGCTCAAATTTGGACACAAGATATATCATTGGATTAGCTTGCATTTGAAAGTGGTTTGAGGTCATTCCAACGGTGAGATCGAATGTTATGCCAGTGTTCGTGAAGAAGTCCAGTCTGGCGAGCACAATGTACTGGTGTCGATTGACACCTGCCCAGTATCGACTGACACCAACTGCAGACGGAAAAAAACGTGGTTTTACAAGTTGAAAGACTCTGCAACTTGGTCCATAAGACTTTAATAATTACCAGAATCCCCAAAACATGTTTTAGCTTTATAATTAGGTTTTTCAGCCACTTTGGTGGCTACGCTTTCTTTACGCTTTCATTACTCTTGATTCTACTTTGGTTTTTTGGGAGACAACTCTGAACTCCTGTTTATTATTGTTTTCTTTGATGATCTATTCAATCATGTTGTTTTCATTCTCCATGTCTGAGTAGATCCACTTTAGGTTCAGGGTTCTCATAAGGGTTTTCTCTGAATGCTAGATTGATTAGTTGATTAGGATTCACCATCTGAATTAGTTCTTCGCATTAGGTTGTGTTCAAAATTAATTCTAGGTTGACGAATCTGGAACTTAGATCTTATGATAATTGATTAGGCACGAGAGTGCGATGAATTACCTGATAGAACCTTAGGTGAGCAAAATAACTATTCGCAAAGGAATTTAGTTTAGTTGTTTTGTGAACAAATCAAACCTGATTTAAAAAGCTGATTTAGAGTTTAGGATTAGCAAAGAGATTTGGAATTCCTAGGATTTAGATTTAGATAGTTTTCGCAACGAAAGTTGGTTAACTATATCTTAGTGATTTGAGTTCAAGAACAACGCTAAATTTGAATCCTGCTAGTTAGTTTATCTGCATTCATTGATTTCCTGAGAAATACCCTAAACCTAGTTTTCTCCCATCGATTTACATCTCTTGATTTAGTTATTGTTTTCTGCTTCTATTAAATTTGACTTAGCGTAATTTGAATCTTATAATCTATTGAGTGATTTCTTGAATCGTTGTGGTTCGACCCCTAACTTTACTACAACTACTGCGTTAGTACTTTTAGGGTATTAATTTGAGCATATCAATTATATCCTGAGAATGCATCCATAAAGCTGAGGAGCTGGTGCCCTGCGATAGCTTCCACCAGCTGGTCGATGTGAGGTAGTGGGAAGCTATTGATATGCTCAAATTAATACCCTAAAAGTACTAAAGCAGTTGTTGTAGTAAAGTTAGGGGTCGAACCACAAAGATTCAAGAAATCACTAAATAGATTATAAGATTCAAATTACGCTAAGTGAAATTAAATAGAAATTTATTCTTAGGAATTTGCAAAGAAATTTGGGATTCTGAAGTTTAGATTTAGATAATTCTCGCAACGACAGTTGGTTAGTTATATTTTAGTGATTTGAGTTCAAGAACCGCGATAAATCAGAATCCTGCTAGTTAGTTTATCTTCATTCATTGATTTCCTGAGAAATACCTTGAACCTAGTTTTCTCCCATCGATTTACATCTCTTGATTTAGTTATTGTTTTCTGCTTCTATTAAACTTGACTTAGCGGTCCTGGAATTAAGCCCGGCTCACTGAAAGCCTCGTAACACAAGCTCGCGACCTGGGAAGAAGCCGAGCACGTAGGAAAAGAAGGAGACCGTTGGAAAAGGAGCTCGCAACAAGCAAGTCAAACACATTGAATGCATTCTCCCCAGGATCAAGCTGAGCATTTATTCGAAGATCACAAATTCAATTCCACGCTTTGAAGGAGACGAAGACGTTTTGTAATTTTAAACTTGTATAAATTGAAGGAGAACTTATTTGTAAGAGACATCGAATTCTTGACTACAAAAAAGGCAATAATAACATATAATATTCCTTACTCAAATTCCCCTCGAGTTCTTACAAGATTTTCCTAAGTCTTTTTAATACACTACAACCTCAAAGTAGTCAAGGATTGAGGTTGTGAGATCCTGCTCTCACAATTTGGCGCCGTCTGTGGGGAAGAGCAAAACAACTTCCTCTTTGTAACCTACGAAACTAACTACTCAAAAGAAGACAATGGCAGATACAACAAGTGCGGCGGTTACTACGTCATCCAGAGTCATAAACACCTCCATTCCTCTAACTCAGTCCGCCGACATCATTCCAACAGACCTGGACGGAACAATAAACGTCCCCATTACCACCTCGGGAGCAAGCGTCTCGCCAGGAATCGACGTTATCGTCGACCCCTCGAGACTTTCAGCCTTGAACCAATCAACTCCGGATCAAATAGCTGAGATAAGGAACCTGATATCATGCCTCATAGAGCAGAATCGCTCAATGGCAGCACGCCAGGATGACCTTGAAAGAGCAAATCGGGCAGGCACCTCCAGGTTGCTCGCCCTCCCACCTGGGACACAATCCGTTTTTGCCCCTCGGCAGGGAGGATTGCCATTCCCACCTCCACCAGTGACAAAACTAAACATTTCCGACATTAACGCCTCAATCAGCAGGATGGTCGGCTCAGCCACCACCTCGTGGTTCAACTCAACGATACCGTACCCCATTTTCACTCCTTCCACCATCCAGGGCTCGGAAGGCGAGGTTACGCCAATTGCGACCTTACCAGGAGTAGGCCCGACCTCGAATCCACTAATCGGTCAGGCCCGCTCTGGGAATGTAAATGAGGTCGAACCTCGGGATATTCTCGGTGGTAACAACCATCCCCAACCTGCCGAAGAATCCCAGCTCCGGTTCCCCAAGCAATAATGAAAAAAACTTGGGATCCGGCAGCTCACATGGGTTTGAGTCAATCAAGAAATATTACGAAGAAACGAACACCGAGCTACAGAGGATGAGATCGCAGGTTCACGCTGCACTAAGCTCAACACCTGAGATAGACAGAGTGATTGATGAATTCAACCAGACTCCATTCACCTCGCGAATCGCGAACACTCAGCTCGGTATTAGGTACGTTTGGAGCTTAATTGGAGATATTGAAGCATTTTGGAGCATATGGAGATGCAGAATCATGCATAGACGTCAGAAGTTTGGAATTCGTTGAAGAACTTCGCACCGATGGATTGAGCTCAAATTTGGACACAAGATATATCATTGGATTAGCTTGCATTTGAAAGTGGTTTGAGGTCATTCCAACGGTGAGATCGAATGTTATGCCAGTGTTCGTGAAGACAGTCCAGTCTGGCGAGCACAATGTACTGGTGTCGATTGACACCTGTCCAGTATCGACCGACACCAACTGCAGACGGAAAAAAACGTGGTTTTACAAGTTGAAAGACTCAGCAACTTGGTCCATAAGACTTTAATAATTACCAGAAGCCCCAAAACGTGTTTTAGCTTTATAATTAGGTTTTTCAGCCACTTTGGTGGCTACGCTTTCTTTACGCTTTCATTACTCTTGATTCTACTTTGGTTTTTTGGGAGACAACTCTGAACTCCTGTTTATTATTGTTTTCTTTGATGATCTATTCAATCATGTTGTTTTCATTCTCCATGTCTGAGTAGATCCACTTTAGGTTCAGGGTTCTCTTAAGGGTTTTCTCTGAATGCTAGATTGATTAGTTGATTAGGATTCACCATCTGAATTAGTTCTTCGCATTAGGTTGTGGTCAAAGCTAATTCTAGGTTCACGAATCTGGAACTTAGATCTTATGATAATTGATTAGGCACGAGAGTGCGATGAATTACCTGATAGAACCTTAGGTGAGCAAAATAACTATTCGCAAAGGAATTTGGTTTAGTTGTTTTGTGAACAAATCAAACCTGATTCAAAAAGATGATTTAGAGTTTAGGATTCGCAAAGAGATTTGGAATTCCTAGGATTTAGATTTAGATAGTTTTCGCAACGAAAGTTGGTTAACTATATCTTAGTGATTTGAGTTCAAGAACAACGCTAAATTTGAATCCTGCTAGTTAGTTTATTTGCATTCATTGATTTCCTGAGAAGTACCCTAAACCTAGTTTTCTCCCATCGATTTACATCTCTTGATTTAGTTATTGTTTTCTGCTTCTATTAAATTTGACTTAGCGTAATTTGAATCTTATAATCTATTGAGTGATTTCTTGAATCGTTGTGGTTCGACCCCTAACTTTACTACAACTACTGCGTTAGTACTTTTAGGGTATTAATTTGAGCATATCAATTATATCCTGAGAATGCATCCATAAAGCTGAGGAGCTGGTGCCCTGCGATAGCTTCCACCAGCTGGTCGATGTGAGGTAGTGGGAAGCTATTGATATGCTCAAATTAATACCCTAAAAGTACTAAAGCAGTTGTTGTAGTAAAGTTAGGGGTCGAACCACAAAGATTCAAGAAATCACTCAATAGATTATAAGATTCAAATTACTGTAAGTGAAATTTAATAGAAATTTATTCTTAGGAATTTGCAAAGAAATTTGGGATTCTGAAGTTTAGATTTAGATAATTCTCGCAACGACAGTTGATTAGTTATATTTTAGTGATATGAGTTCAAGAACCGCGCTAAATCTGAATCCTGCTAGTTAGTTTATCTTCATTCATTGATTTCCTGAGAAATACCTTGAACCTTGTTTTCTCCCATCGATTTACATCTCTTGATTTAGTTATTGTTTTCTGCTTCTTTTAAACTTGACTTAGCGTAATTTGAATCTTATAATCTATTGAGTGATTTCTGGAGTCTTTTTGGTTCGACCCCTAACTTTATTACAACTACTGCGTTAGTACTTTTAGGTTATTAATTTGAGCATATCAAATTTGGCGCCGTTGCCAGGGACTCTAAAATCACCATTAGATTGCCGATAAGAATTTCGACTAAGTTGTTGGTATCGATCGATACTGAAGAGTATCGGTCGACACCAAACATTATATTTTGTTTTTGTTTACTTACGTATTCTTATCTTTTGGATTTCAGGTGTATGAAAATAGCTGGCTGAGATGAACAATCTGATTGTTTTGATGCTTGATGAGGCTGGTGCTTACAGAGACCAAGAGGGTCAATTGTGCAATGAGAGAGGACAACGTCTTGACGAAGAAGGAAACGTCATTGTCCCTCCAGCTGTTGTTGATGCGCGAGCTGCGCGCGGGAACGAGGGGAATGCTGTAGCTGGTGGTGGTAGGACAATTGGAAAGTACAACATACCTACTCAGTTCTATGCCAATCGATCAGCGATTCACCCCTCCTGCTTTTCAGAGACATGACTTTGAGCTGAAACCTGCATACTTCAATCTTGTGGATTAGCATTCTTTTCATGGTCTTCTTCATGAGCACCCTATGGATCACATTGAGAGGTTTTAAGACTTGGTCACTTCTTCTGCAAGCTTTTCCCACACTCTCCTGGCGGAGAAGCTACTTACTGGCTGAAGCAGTTGCCTCCTGGTTCGTTGACTACTTGGGAGGAGACAAAGAACGCGTTCCTGAACAATTTTTTTGATGATGCGAGTTCCGAGGAGCTCAGGAACAAGATCACTCATTTTTCTCCGGAAACAACTGATGGATTTAAGGCTGCGTGGATTCGATTTAGGTCATATCAGAGAGATTGTCCACATCATGTGTACTCTGATGTTCAGCTACTGGGTTACTTCTTCAGAGGGATTGATTGGAGGTATCAGATGACCATGGATGCTGCGAGCAATGGGAATTTCAAAACCAGGTATCCTGATGACGCCTATGTGCTTATTGAGAACTTGGCATCTAGCAATAGCACAAAGAATGCAGACTTTGAGCGGAAGAGGCTCTCTGGTGTAGCTGATTGTTGGGCCCAAATTCCACACCTAAAGTTCAGCTCGACTTAGCGGTCCTGGAATTAAGCCCGGCTCACTGAAAGCCTCGTAACACAAGCTCGCGACCTGGGAAGAAGCCGAGCACGTAGGAAAAGAAGGAGACCGTTGGAAAAGGAGCTCGCAACAAGCAAGTCAAACACATTGAATGCATTCTCCCCAGGATCAAGCTGAGCATTTATTCGAAGATCACAAATTCAATTCCACGCTTTGAAGGAGACGAAGACGTTTTGTAATTTTAAACTTGTATAAATTGAAGGAGAACTTATTTGTAAGAGACATCGAATTCTTGACTACAAAAAAGGCAATAATAACATATAATATTCCTTACTCAAATTCCCCTCGAGTTCTTACAAGATTTTCCTAAGTCTTTTTAATACACTACAACCTCAAAGTAGTCAAGGATTGAGGTTGTGAGATCCTGCTCTCACAATTTGGCGCCGTCTGTGGGGAAGAGCAAAACAACTTCCTCTTTGTAACCTACGAAACTAACTACTCAAAAGAAGACAATGGCAGATACAACAAGTGCGGCGGTTACTACGTCATCCAGAGTCATAAACACCTCCATTCCTCTAACTCAGTCCGCCGACATCATTCCAACAGACCTGGACGGAACAATAAACGTCCCCATTACCACCTCGGGAGCAAGCGTCTCGCCAGGAATCGACGATATCGTCGACCCCTCGAGACTTGCAGCCTTGAACCAATCAACTCCGGATCAAATAGCTGAGATAAGGAACCTGATATCATGCCTCATAGAGCAGAATCGCTCAATGGCAGCACGCCAGGATGACCTCGAAAGAGCAAATCGGGCAGGCACCTCCGGGTTGCTCGCCCTCCCACCTGGGAAACAATCCCTTTTTGCCCCTCGGCAGGGAGGATTGCCATTCCCACCTCCACCAGTGACAAGACTAAACATTTCCGACATTAACGCCTCAATTAGCAGGATGGTCGGCTCAGCCACCACCTCGGGGTTCAACTCAACGATACCGGACCCCATTTTCACTCCTTCCACCATCCAGGGCTCGGAAGGCGAGGTTACGCCAATTGCGACCTTACCAGGAGTAGGCCCGACCTCGAATCCACTAATCGGTCAGGCCCGCTCTGGGAATGTAAATGAGGTCGAACCTCGGGATATTCTCGGTGGTAACAACCATCCCCAACCTGCCGAAGAATCCCACCTCCGGTTCCCCAAGCAATAATGAACAAAACTTGGGATCCGACAGCTCACATGGGTTTGAGTCAATCAAGAAATATTGCGAAGAAACGAACGCCGAGCTACAGAGGATGAGATCGCAGGTTCACGCTGCACTAAGCTCAACACCTGAGATAGACAGAGTGATTGATGAATTCAACCAGACTCCATTCAACTCGCGAATCGCGAACCCTCAGCTCGGTATTAGGTACGTTTGGAGCTTAATTGGAGATATTGAAGCATTTTGGAGCATATGGAGATGCAGAATCATGCATAGACGTCAGAAGTTTGGCATTCGTTGAAGAACTTCGCACCGATGGATTGAGCTCAAATTTGGACACAAGATATATCATTGGATTAGCTTGCATTTGAAAGTGGTTTGAGGTCATTCCAACGGTGAGATCGAATGTTATGCCAGTGTTCGTGAAGACAGTCCAGTCTGGCGAGCACAATGTATTGGTGTCGATTGACACCAGTCCAGTATCGACCGACACCAACTGCAGACGGAAAAAAACGTCGTTTTACAAGTTGAAAGACTCTGCAACTAGGTCCATAAGACTTTAATAATTACCAGAAGCCCCAAAACGTGTTTTAGCTTTATAATTAGGTTTTTCAGGTACTTTGGTGGCTACGCTTTCTTTACGCTTTCATTACTCTTGATTCTACTTTGGTTTTTTGGGAGACAACTCTGAACTCCTGTTTATTATTGTTTTCTTTGATGATCTATTCAATCATGTTGTTTTCATTCTCCATGTCTGAGTAGATCCACTTTAGGTTCAGGGTTCTCATAAGGGTTTTCTCTGAATGCTATATTGATTAGTTGATTAGGATTCACCATCTGAATTAGTTCTTCGCATTAGGTTGTGTTCAAAGCTAATTCTAGGTTGGCGAATCTGGAACTTAGATCTTATGATAATTGATTAGGCACGAGAGTGCGATGAATTACCTGATAGAACCTTAGGTGAGCAAAATAACTATTCGCAAAGGAATTTGGTTTAGTTGTTTTGTGAACAAATCAAACCTGATTTAAAAAGCTGATTTAGAGTTTAGGATTCGCAAAGAGATTTGGAATTCCTAGGATTTAGATTTAGATAGTTTTCGCAACGAAAGTTGGTTAACTATATCTTAGTGATTTGAGTTCAAGAACCGCGCTAAATTTGAATCCTGCTAGTTAGTTTATCTGCATTCATTGATTTCCTGAGAAAGACCCTAAACCTAGTTTTCTCCCATCGATTTACATCTCTTGATTTAGTTATTGTTTTCTGCTTCTTTTAAATTTGACTTAGCGTAATTTGAATCTTATAATCTATTGAGTGATTTCTTGAATCTTTGTAGTTCGACCCCTAACTTTACTACAACTACTGCGTTAGTACTTTTATGGTATTAATTTGAGCATATCAATTATATCCTGAGAATGCATCCATAAAGCTGAGGAGCTGGTGCCCTGCGTAAGCTTCCACCAGCTGGTCGATGTGAGGTAGTGGGAAGCTATTGATATGCTCAAATTAATAACCTAAAAGTACTAAAGCAGTTGTTGTAGTAAGTGTAGGGGTCGAACACAATGACTCACAGAAATCGCACAATAGACAAAATAGTATCGAATCAAGTTAAGCAAATCAGATGAAACAAAGACAATAAGCAGTAGAAGTGTTGTAAATTCGATGGAAAAATAATAGGCTTAGGGTATTTCTCATAAAATCAATGAATGCATACTAACTAATCAGGGTTCAAGTTACGCACGATTCTTGAACTCAAATCACTAAAGTATAATTGACCAACTGTCGTTGCGAAAATTATCTAAATCTAAACTTCAGAATCCCAAATCTCTTTGCAAATTCCTAAGAATAAATCAGCTTTAATTTCAGGTTTAATATGTTCACAAATCAATTAAACCAAATCTATTTGCGAATAATCAATTTGCTCACCTTAAGTTCTATCAGATTACTCAATTGTACAGTCGTGCCCTATCGATTAACCTAAGATCTAAGTTCTAGGTGATCAATCTAGAATTAGCTTTGAGAACAACCTAAGGCGAAGAACTAATTCAGATTATGAACCCTAACAATAAATCAACCTAGCATTCAAAGAAATCCCTATGAGAAAACCCTAAACCTAAAGTGGTACTACTCAGACATGGAAATTGAAGCAATAAACATGTTTGAATAAATCATCAAATAAAATAGAAAGAGTAATAAGAGGGTTCGAAATCTTCTCTCGGACGAACATAGTTTCAGACTTGTCTCCCTTCAAAAGCTCTATCACAAAACCAAATTAAAATAAAGCGTAGTAATAAAAGTGGTTGTAAAATCCTATTAAATAACATAAATCACGTTTTGGGGCTTCTTGTAAATAATAAAGTCTTATGGGGCAATTCTGCAATTTCTTCAACTCTTGGAAAAGTCGCGGGTCGTGTCTGCTGCGATGGGTATCGATCAATACTAGGCAGTATCGATCGATACTGATGCTTCAAATCGGGTACTCAGCAACACGAACTTCTGCTTTGCTCCAAAATGTTCTAGAAAGCTCAAATATCTCCAATTATGCACCAAACGTGCTAAAACCTGTAAAAGACTCTAAAAGACTACAAAATACTAGAAAGACTCTATAAAACGGACTTATATCATGGCTTGAAAGGGGTAAAAACCATGATATATCAACTCCCCCAGACTTAGCCTTTGTTTGCCCTCAAGCAAATAGAAGACTAAACCAGAGAAAGAGGTATGAAAACACGGAGACTCACATATTATGGAACCATCGCAAAGATCCTTTTCCCAAGCACCCAAATATCACCTAACCAGCTTTTGATCTAACCACCATGTACTTCTCCGTAGATATTCGCAGCTTTTCCAGACTCCACACATTATCCCGCAGCATTGTTCAAATAAAGCCCTCATCGCCAGTTTCATCGCTGCAGCCAATGTTCAAGAACCTTCTAGATTCTTTACCATACAATATCACGACAAGGAACCATCCAATTTCACACTTTTTGTATCACTTTCTCTCCCCCCAGGCTTATTTCTTATTATGTTCTTTTTTTTTTAGATCTGCATATACACATCAAGGTCCGAAACGCGAGTATTGATGGTGTTTGCCACCGAATCTCCGGTTCTTCTCTCTCTATGTATCAAAGGTTTAGGCGAATAGTGGTATCACGGGAAATTTTCCTAACATCACTTTCAACCTTTGTGTGATCATTCCCTCTTAAGTAGAATAATGGGATCGCTGGAAATTTTCCTAGCCCTCTACTTAGAAGAAAATCATTTCATCTTTTATGCTCTTATTTATCAACTTATAACAGGGGAGAGAGATACCATTACATTAAACATATGGGTTCCTTTGTCAGATATGAATGATGCATCAAGCTCTGTAAACATTAACCACATCGATGAAGTGCAAAAATTTGGCTCAGGCTTCAGAAGAACTCTGCTAGAGACATGGATGTTTTCTAGTCAACTGGTCAGTCCTTGGATTTTTCATTAGTCGATCTAGAGATGATCCTGCAACACTAGTCACTCAAAAACAAAATCAAAACAACAATTCAAGCAGATGATCATCATCTCCAACAAGTTTTGACTCAATAAAACGTTTTTGACTCGATAAAACAACTGAATCTAAGAAAAACAAACACAATGTCAGCAGACACCTCCCCCATACTTAAACAACACTGACCCCAGTGTTATCTAGCCTAGAGTAGGTAAAATAAAATAAAAGAACAAAATAAAACAGGGAAAAACAAGAAGTTACCATGCTGGAACATATGGTGTCGACCGACACACGGCCTGGAATCGATCGATACCAGGCTTAAGTTGACATGATGAACCGTCTCATTCGCGATTGGTGCCGACTGATACCAATGTGGTATCGATCGATACTCAGGCGATTTCGAGTTTTGCTCCTTGTTTATCCTGACACAAACACAGAACGAAAAATAAAAAGAAAAATGACTCAAAAACAGACTCACCAGTGGGTTGCCTCCTACCAAGCGCTCGTTTAAAGTCAGTAGCTTGACTTTGGCTCGAGTGATCAGTCAGGAGAAGATTGAGAGCTTACTCCCATGCAAGTTCCACAGTTAGATACTTGAAGACTCAGAGTTCTGCTCAACATGCTCTCCATAAATTCATTTCCTTTCTCTTTCAGCTCTGAAGTAAGAAGAACTCGAGCCTTATAGAATGGCTTTGAAGTTCCTTTGCACTTCACCTTGTACTCAATCGAATCCCCATCACACTTCTGAGGGATTAAGGTCATAGAGGGAGCACCTTTTACTCATGTACTCTTCATATTCTTCTTTGCCTTAACTGTTTCGACGTCTTTCTTGGTGATGACAGAAGGACTATCTAGAAGGTTTATGACAGTTGGCTCGTCTGGAGGCTCTTCCAAAAGATCAACTACCAACGTCTCTCATGTAACAATGGTGATGCAAGAGGTATGTGTGGAGGTTCCCATAGTAGAAATGGTTTTGTATTACACCTCTTTGTCAATGTATGAGAATGAGATTCTCTTACTGGGTGTATCCATAATTGCACCAGCCGTAGCCATGAACGGTCTTCCAAAAATTAATTGCGTACTAGATCTTGCATGCATCTCCATAACCTCAAAATCGGTAGGAACCAAATAATCTCCTACTTTAACCATCAAATCAGGGATTGTACCATATGGAAGCGAGGTGGAACTGTTCGCGAGTGTGATGGTTGACTTGGGAGGTCGAATATCAGCTCCCAATCTCTCTGCAATTGCCCTTGACATGACATTCATGCTAGCCCCTGAGTCAATGAGAGACTCTTTGAATTCAATTCCAGAGATGGAGAATGGAACGGAGAATATTCTTGGGTCTTCCCTCTTGGTCAACTGCCTCAGCGGTAGTGACTTGGCTATTGCCTTGATGAAGAGTGCTTTAATTTCTTCCAGAGTTTCTCTGCAATCTTTGAAGTTACTTAGCAGAGGCCAGCCCTCTAGAGCTTCTTCAAAAGTGAACGAGTGGGGTATCCTTCGTACCATCTTCTCAAAGCCACGCAGCTGCTTTGGAGTGATGGGGGTTCGGAGGTGTTGAGGAATAGGATTCAGCTTCTTGGGCTTGTGAAGTCTGTCAACACTCATACGCGGCTCCTTTGCAGTATCTGGGAGGGCATCGATCGATGCTTGCTCCTTCGAGACGTCCTTGACAGATTCTTGGACGGGTGTCGATCGATACAAGAGGGTATCGGTCGACACCGAGGTGGTGTCCAAATTCTCATCCTCACATATATCATCAACAAAAGGAAGCTCCACAACCAACTTATCCAGCATAGATTTGCATCTGGCGTCCTACCATTCCTTCTTTGTCATCTTAGGAGGCATAGGATAAGGTATCTTGGGTATATAGACCCTCTCCTGGACAATCTCGGGCCTCTTCTCGACCTGTGTCTCAGCATCGATCGATACTGGGGGGTATCGATCGACACACGGGATTTTGGATCCCCTCGTGCAGATGTGTGGACCGGTAGCGATCGATACTGGCTGGCATCGATCGATACTCGGGCGATTTTAGAATCCCAGTCGTCATTTTCAACAGCATCGTCAAAAAATCATGCATCAAAACCCTTTTCTACCACTGCAGTGGCTACTTTAGCACTTCCTATGGTGATTTCATTAACGTGTGCTCTTGGATTCTCAGTTTTCCCTGAAAGAAAACCTTCCTGCCTTTTCACAGCTGCTGCTGTCTGAGCGACCTGAGTTTCCAGCTTCCTTTGGGTCTGATAGCTTCAATTTTCCCATTCAGATCAATTTACAGAGAGTCAAACTTCCCATTGAAATCCACTTGTAACTTCTGCTGTCACTGAAAAAGTTGTTCAAGCATGGAATGCATCTTATTATATGTGGACTTTGGAGAGATGGGCTGGTACGAAGAGTTCCCGTAATTGCGAGTGTTGTTGTTGAAGTTTCGGTTGTTGTTGTACCCAAATTGCTGACCCTGAAATCCAGAACCACCAACGTAGTTAACATCCTCCACTTCATCTCCACCTATATTATCGACTCCATCAGCAAAGTGTACAGCCTTCTTCGACTTCCCAATCAGAATATCCAGCTTGGCTTGAACTTCAGCAATCTGCGAACCATCATTTCCTCCAGCCTGCTTCATTCGCTCGAAGTCAGCATTCTTGGTTCTATTGCTAAACGCCAAGTTCTCAATCAGCACGATCACATCATTTGGATACCTGGTGTTGAAGTTCCCATTACTCACAGCATCCATACCCATCTGGTACCTCCAATCAACCCCTCTGTAGAAAGTGCCCAGCAGCTGAACCTGAGTGAACCCATGGTGCGGACAATCTCTCTGATAAGATTTGAAACGAATCCAAGCAGCTTTGAGTGCATCTGTCAAACCCTGAGCAAATTGAGAGATCTTGTTCCTGAGTTCCTCGGATCTCGCATCATCATAGAAATTGTTCAGGAATGCATTCTTCGTCTCATCCCATGTAGTTAGAACCAGGAGCCAACTGCTTCAGCCAATAAGCAGCATCTCCACTAAGAGAGTATGGGAAAAGTTTGCAGAAAAGGAACTCATTGGGCACTCCATTGTACTTCATACCAGTGACCAAATCCTCGAACCTTTCGATATGATCCATGGGGTGTTCATGAGATAGGACATGGAAAGGATTCTGACTTACAAGAGCGTAATACGCAGGTTTCAGCTCAAAGTCATTCCTCTGAAAAGTTGTATGCGAATCGCAGCTCGATTGGCATAGAACTGATCAGGTCTGTTGTGCTCACCAAGTTTTCTACCTCGATCAACCCCAGCATTCCCAACGTTGGCTTGCGCAGCTGGCGCGACAATCTGACCAACAACAGCAGGAGTGACAATGACGTTTCCAGCTTCATCAAGTCGCTGCCCTCTCTCATTGCACACTTGAACCTCTTGGTCTCTAAAAACTCCAGCTTCATCAGGTCTTAATACCACTGTGTTGTTCATCCCTGATGTTTGCTTGGTCTTTCTGTTTGTGCGTTCTAAACGTGCTAGCTTCTCTAACGATAGATTAACTAGCGGAGTGCTCTTGTTCTTTCTGGTTTCACGATTAGGCATGCACCTGAAACACAAAAGTCAAGAACGTAAGTGACAAAAATCGTGATGAGTATCGATCGACACTGGGTGGTGTCGATCGATATCAACAAAAGAAAACGACGAGTATCGATCGATACCGATGAACTTAGTCGAAACTCGACAGCTAAAATATAATGGCGAAATTGAGTCCTCGGCAACGGCGCCAAATTTGATATGCTCAAATTAATACCCTAAAAGTACTAAAGCAGTTGTTGTAGTAAGTGTAGGGGTCGAACACAAGGACTCACAGAAATCGCACAATAGACAAAATAGTATCGAATCAAGCTAAGCAAATCAGATGAAAGAAAGACAATAAGTAGTAAAAGTGTTGTAAATACGATGGAGAGAATATAGGCCTAGGGTATTTCTCAGGAAATCAATGAATGCAGACTAACTAATCAGGGTTCAGGTTACGCACGGTTCTTGAACTCAAATCACTAAAGTATAATTGATCAACTGTCGTTGCGAGAATTATCTAAATCTAAACTTCAGAATCCCAAATCTCTTTGCAAATTCCTAAGAATAAATCAGCTTTAATTTCAGGTTTGATATGTTCACAAAAAATATTAAACCAAATCTCTTTGCGAATAATCAATTTGCTCACCTTAAGTTCTATCAGATTACTCAATTGCACTGTCGTGCCTAATCGATTAACCTAAGATCTAAGTTCTAGGTGATCAATCTAGAATTAGCTTTGAGAACAACCTAAGGCGAAGAACTAATTCATATTATGAACCCTAACAATAAATCAACCTAGCATTCAAAGAAATCCCTATGAGAAAACCCTAAACCTAAAGTGGATCTACTCAGACATGAAAATTGAAGCAATAAACATGTTTGAATAAATCATCAAATAAAATAGAAAGAGTAAAAAGAGGGTTCGAAATCTTCTCTCGGACGAACAGAGTTTCAGACTTGTCTCCCTTCAAAAGCTCTCTCACAAAACCAAATTAAAATAAAGCGTAGTAATAAAAGTGGCTGTAAAATCATATTAAATAACCTAAATCACGTTTTGGGGCTTTTGTAAATAATAAAGTCTTCTGGGGCAATTCTGCAAATTCTTCAACTCTTGGAAAAGTCGCGGGTTGTGTCTGCTGCGATGTGTATCCATCGATACTAGGCAGTATCGATCGATACTGATGCTTCAAATCGGGTACTCATCACAACGAACTTCTGCTTTGCCCCAAAATGCTCTAGAAAGCTCTAATATCTCCAATTATGCTCCAAACGTGCTAAAACCTGTAAAAAACTCTAAAAGACTCCAAAATAATAAGACTATATAAAACGCACTTATATCATAGTTTAAAAGGGGTAAAAACCATGATATATCAACTATCCTTAGGACATGCTTTGTTTAGATCTGTAAAATATACGCATACTCGCCAGGTGCCATTTTTCTTCTTTACTACGACCGGATTTGCTAGCCAGTCAGGATATATTACCTCTTTGATGAATCCAACGTTTAGAAACCTTGTGACCTCACTGTTAACAGCCTCGGTCTTGTCAGGTCCAAATTTATGACGCTTTTGACGTACTGGTTTGTGGTTTGGACCCACATTGAGCTCATGTGAAATGATGTTTAGATCGATTCCGGGCATATCAGCTGTTGTCCATGCGAATGAGCCGGAATTTTCTTTGAGGAATGTTATTAACTGCTCCTTTTGAGATTTGCAGAGTTCGGACCCAATTCCTACTTTCTGGTTAGGATGAGACTCGTTGACCACGATTTTCTCGATAAAGTCTTTGCGAGGTCCGACGAAGCCTGGACCACTTTTCTTTTTGGGTAGGTGGTATGCAAGCTCATCTTTTCGTTGCAGTTGGTATATAGTACTTTCCTTTGCGATCTGGAAACCTGCCATGTAGCACATTCTGGATTCTTTTTGATTCCCCTTAATTGTTGCGATCCCATGCTGGGTAGAGAATTTTATGCATTGATGGTATGTTGAGGATACAACCCTCATTGAATGTATCCAGGTTCTTCCCAGGATGGCATTGAATGGAGCTGGCCTGTCTATCACCGTGAATTTGACCATTCTTCTTACTCCGTCTGCTATTACAGGGAGTTTTATCGTTCCGAGAGATAGCGTGGTTTCCCCGGAAAAGCCGGTTAACACCATCTTATTCTCTTCAATTTCGTGATGTGGTATATCCATTTCCCTAAGGACGGTTAGGAGGATGAGTTCTACAGAGCTCCCCGTGTCTACGAGCATCTTAGTTAGCTCATATTCACCCACTTCTAGCATGATTAGGATAGCATCATCATGTGGAGAATCTAGCTCAACGGCCTCGCTTTCCCAGAACGAAATTTGTGTGTCAGGTCCCTTGAATGGGGTCTTATCACGTGTGTCGGTGTTTACCCTTCGTTGATGTTTCTTAATTGAGTTTATGGAGTTGCGACATAGCAGGGATCCTCCATGAATAAAGTTAATTCTTTTCTTCGTGCTGGGGGAGGTAGATCTGTTTCCCTGCCTTTGGGGGATCTCGCATCGTCGTGTCCGCGGCTGAACGTTCTCGCTTACGATCATCCTCGGATGGGCGATCCCGCCTTTCATCGTCTCGAGCTGGGTAATAGTTCTTCCTCGGAGGAGGTTTTTCCAGCTCGATTTTAACAAGCTCTCCTGCTGCAAATTTGGCGGCAAGCTGCTTCTTCACCTCATGGCACTCCTCTGTCGAGTGGCCTTTGATTTTGTGGAAATCACACCACTTGCTGGGATCATAAGGATTGAATCTATTACGAGGTGGGCTTCCCACTGAGTATGAGTGTATCCCCTGACTTTGTCTCTGATCTTGGGACTCCTATTTCGCGGATTTTTTAGGTCCTTGGGAGTTGGTTATCTGAGCTTGCTTAGTCGAGGTTGCGGATGCATGCTGCTTTGGTTGAGCTGCACTCGCTTCTTCGAGGATAATCTAGCGCGAAGCGCGATGTAATGCAATATCTAGTTATACGGGCTCCCGAACTCTGAGCTCCTCAAAGAATTTTGAGGTTTTTAGCAATCCGTTTTGGAGGGCTTCCAGGGCCGTTGGGTTATGCAGATCATCGATTTTTGCTTTGACGGCTATAAAGCTGTCAATATACGTTTGCAATGAGTCGCCTGGTTTTTGAGTGAGTACCCACAGATCGGCCTCCGAGGTCTCGATCTGGATAAATACCAAATATTGCTTCAAGAATGCCGCTTGGAGTTGGGTGAAGTTGTCAATCAAGTTTGGTTTCAGGGAGGTGAACCATTCTAAGGCCGAATCCGTTAGATTTTCGGCGAAGAAGCCGCAGAACGCTGACTCGAGGTCGCCCCTGAGTAGTCGCACCCTCTAAAAGGCGAATTTGAAATTTCTCATGAATGCCTTGGGGTCGGTTTCTCCGTTATACCTAGGAAATCGGATATTCCCGACATCGCCGAGCTCAGGGCTCACGATGCGCGAGGTGAATGGGGTATGATTGACTTCATCAATCACTCTGTTTATCTCGGGTGCTGAGCTTAGAGCAGCGTGGACCTGCGATCTCATCCTCTGTAGTTCGGCGTTCATTTCTTCGCAATATTTCTAGATTGATTCGAACCCATGTGAGCTGCCGGATCCTAAGTTGTTTTCGTTATTGCTCGGGAAGCGGAGCAGGGATTCTCCGTCAGGCTGGGAATGGTTGCTGCCACTGGGATTATCCCTAGGTTTGAACTCATTTACGTTCCCAGAGCAATCCTGACCGATTAGTAGATTTGAGGTCGGGTCTACTCCTGGTAAGGTCGCAATTGGCGTAATTTCTCCTTCCGCGATTTGGATCATGGAAAGAGTGAATATGGGGTATGATATTATCGAGTTGAACCGTGAGGCGGTGGCTGAGCTAACCATCCTGCTGGTCGAAGCATTGATATCAGAAAAGTTTAATCTTGTCACCGGTGGAGGTGGGAATGGAAATCCACCCTGCCCAGGGGCAAAAAGGGATTGTGTCCCAGGGGGGAGGGCGAACCGCCCGATGGTGCCTGCCCGAGCCTCTCTTTCGAGGTCATCCTGGCGTGCTGCCATTGAGCGATTCTGCTCTATGAGGCACGATATCAGGTTTCGGATCTCAACTATTTGATCCGGATCCGATTGATTCAAGGCTGCTGGTCCCGAGGGATCGGCACTATCGTCGATCCAAGTCGAGATGTTCGCTCCCAAGGTGGTAATGGGAGCGTTTTTTGTTCTGTCCAGGTTTGTTGGAGCGATGTCGTCAGACTGGGTTAGAGGAATGGAGGTGTTTATGACTCCAGATGATGTAGTAACTACCGCAGTTGTTCTGTCCGCCATTGTCTTCTTTTGAGTTGTTAGTTTCGTAGGTTACAAAGAGGAAGTTATTTTGCTCTTCCCCACAGACGGCGCCAAATTGTGAGAGCAGAATCTCACAACCTCAATCATTGGCTTGATTTAGGTTGAATACGTTTAGAAAGACTAAGAATTGCTTAGAGAAAAATGAGAGAAATGTGTATATTATTGCCAAGAATTCGATCTCCTTTACAATTTCCGACGGATTTATATGTATGTTGGTATTTTCCGACGGGGTTTGGACAAAAGTATCATCCGTTGGAATTCGGACGGAAAAAGTACATGTCGGTAATTCGTCCGTTGCCAAAATGTCAATATCCTTATAATTATTTTCGATCATGGATAGACAATTCTCATAAAATTCCGGAGATGGGCCTAATTACAGCGGAATACAAAGAAGGTCTGTAGAAATTCATGGCATTTGCGGGTACGCAGAAGAAACAAAAAAAACCAGTAAAATCTATTGGCCTTGTACCACTTGTCGGAATCGTAGATTAATCGTGGTAGATGAAGTATGGTCACACATGTATTGTAATGGGTTTGTGTCGGGATACAAGATTTGGTTTTATCGTAGAGAAAATGGTGGATTATGCTAGTACTAGTGAACAATATATTGGGGATAGCGCTAGCTTAAAAGAACCTGCAATGGTAGTAGAAACTATATGTCATGTTCAGATGGTGAACGATGCATTTCGTGAAAGTATACCATCGTTGCTGAGTATGGAGATAGAGGAGAAGAACCTAACTTAGAAGCTTGGAGGTTCTTTGATATGTTAGACGCTGCTAAAAATCCGTTATATGATGGGTGTAGAGGTGGACATTCCCCTTTATCAGCTACAACTATGATGATTGGTATAAAGACGAATTTCAATTTGAGTGAGTAGTGTGTGGATGCAATTGCTGATTTTGTGAAAGACATTTTGCCAGAAGATAATCTTGCACCGGCATCATACTATGAGATACATAAACTTGTTGTTGGGCTAGAATTGTCGTATCAGATGATAGATGTATGCATAGACAACATTATGATTTATTGGACAGAGGACGCACACCGTTCGACATGCCGTTTTTGTCGCAAACATCGGTATAAGGAAACAGGTTGAAGAGTGGCAGTCCCATATAAACGGATGTGGTATTTTCCGTTAACAGAGAGATTGAAGAGGTTATATCAATCTGAGCGCACAACGGGAGAAATGAGATGGCATGCAGTGCATACAACGGATGGAGAAATCGCTCATCCCTCAGATGCATGAGCATAGAAATATTTTCAATCAATGTATCCCAATTTTGCGTATGAGGTGAGGAACGTATACATTGGATTATGTACCGATGGTTTCAACTTTGTTGGGAAGCATGGCAGACAATAATCTTTGTGGCCATTAATTGTAACACCTTATAATTTACCGCCAACTTTGTACATGAGACGAGAGTTCTTGTTCCTTAGCATTCTCGTTCCTAGACCAGAGCATCCGAAAAGATCACTTAATGTGTTTTTGCAGCCATTGATTTATGAGTTGCAATGTTATAGGAGCAAGGTGTTGAGGCTTCAGATGGTGAACGATGCATTTCATGAAAGTATACCATCGTTGCTGAGTATGGAGATAGAGGAGAATAACCTAACTTAGAAGCTTGGAGGTTCTTTGATATGTTAGACGCTGCTAAAAATTCGTTATATGATGGGTGTAGAGGTAGACATTCCCCTTTATCAGCTACAATTATGATGATTCGTATAAAGACGGATTTCAATTTCAGTGAGTACTGTGTGGAAGCAATTGCTGATTTTGTGAAAGACATTTTGCCAGAAGATAATTTTGCACTGGCATCATACTATGAGATACATAAACTTGTTGTTGGGCTAGGATTGTCGTATCAGATGATAGATGTATGCATAGACAACATTATGATTTATTGGACAGAGGACGCACACCGTTCGACATGCCGTTTTTGTCGCAAACATCTGTATAAGGAAACAGGTGGAAGAGTGGCAGTCCCATATAAACGGATGTGGTATTTGTCGTTAACAGAGAGATTGAAGAGGTTATATCAATCAGAGCGCACAGCGGGAGAAATGAGATAGCATGCAGTGCATACAACGGATGGAGAAATCGCTCATCCCTCAGACGCATGAGCATAGAAATATTTTCAATCAATGTATCCCAATTTTGCGTATGAGGCGAGGAACGTATACCTTGGATTATGTACCGATGGTTTCAACTTTGTTGGGAAGCATGGCAGACAATATTCTTTGTGGCCAGTAATTGTAACACCTTATAATTTGCCGCCAACTTTGTACATGAGACGAGAGTTCTTGTTCCTTAGCCTTCTCGTTCCTAGACCAGAGCATCCGAAAAGATCACTTAATGTGTTTTTGCAGCCATTGATTTATGAGCTGCAATGTTATGGGAGCAAGGTGTTGAGGCGTTTGATGTTTCTTGTCAGCAGAATTTTGCCATGCGGTCGGTACTTATTTGGATCATTAGCGAATTTCCAGCATATGGCATGTTATCCGGATGGACAACGCTCATAAGGTTATTGTGCACGTACTGTCAAGATAACACATATGTGTTCTAATTGAAGCACGGACGAAAAACGTCTTGGTTTTATTATCATAGGCGATTTCTACCAAGCATAATCCTTATCGTCGGAGCACCACACTGTTTAGGAAGAACCGTCAAGTATTTGATGGTCCACCTCCTGAGTTAGATGTACAGTATTTGTTTACTCAGTTCAGAGATTTTGGTGCAGAAAGGACAGTTGATTGTGGTGGTAATGGGCATCATCTTGTTGATGGTTGTGACAACGTACATAATTGGCAAAAGAAGAGTATTTTCTTGGATTTGCCTTATTGGAAGGGCCATCTTCTGAGGCATAATCTAGATGCACATTGAGAAGAATTTATTCGACAACATTATGAACACCGTTCTCAATATCCAAGGAAAGACGAAGGACAATCTGAAGTCTAGATTGCCAGAAATTTGCTCTCGTAAAGCACTACATGTGACAACGAACAGGAAACCTCCGGTCCCGGCTTTTTGATTGGATGAACCTTCAAAGGCCGAGTTTTTTAACTGGATTTCCGATAGTCTTAGATTCCTGGACGGATACGCATCTAACCTTCGTAACTGCGTTGATCATGGAGAAGGAAAGTTTTCTTGGATGATGAGTCATGATTGCCATGTTGTGATATAGCGCCTCCTTCCATTTGCCTTTGCATATCTTCTACCACGTAATATCCACGATGCAATTGTAGGCACAATCATTATATTAATTTTTTAATACTTTATACAATAATTTTGTGCATCTTTTATTACTTATTTATTCATTTGTTATGCATATTATGCAGAGATTGGTGCTTTTTCGAGATATATGCTCGCGCTCTCTTACATAAGATGGTATCCGCAACCTTGCAAATAATATACCCGTAATCCTTTGCAATTTGGACAAGATAGTTCTGCCTTTCCTTCTTTGATGTTATGGAGCATCTACCAATTCATCTCCCTCGATAAGCATAACTTGTGGGCCTCGGTTCAGTACCATTGGATGTATCCTTCCGAACGGTATATGTTTCAACTAAAGAAGAAGGTGGAAATTTTGAGCAAAGTGGAGGGTTCTATTGTCGCAAGAGCATCGATAAAGAAACCTCACATTTTGCCGAGTTCTACTTTCCATCACAAGTCAAAACGAAGAGTCGTAGACCTGCTCGACATGATGACAGATGCGAAATACTTTTCTATCATGTCGATGTTCTTCATATATTCTTAGAGATTGGACGACTTAGTGGAAAAGACAAGAAACAGAGACTTTCAGCACATGAGCGGGATCATTTGCATATGTATATTCTCACAAACTGTGATGGAATTGAAGAATATGAGAGGTATTATATTGAACCAAATTATTTAACTTGTTGGGTGCTTGATTATATATATTTGCCACATTAATTACTTATTGGGACCAAATTATTAATTACTTAACGTGATGATCACTTCAATCTCACATGATTTATATGGCTTATCAACGTTTTGCATTTTCGAATGAAACAGAGGACGAGCTAATCGAGATCAAACAAGAAGATTTCGGATGTTGGTTAAGAGATTATGTAAGTGTTTTAATTGCCTTTTTTTTAACTATCATATATAATGAATGATTTAATTAAATTATTTTTTATTTGATTCATGCAGGTCATGATAGAGTCGGTTAACGGACAAAGATTTCCCACGTGGTTAGAAGAATTAGTTCGATTTCCACTAGCAAACGTGCAGTCACATGTGATGTATAGCACACGGGGATACGCTTTTAAGCTTCTTCGGGATGATAGAAGCGGGTCAACGTCATCTTACGATGTATCTACTTAGTTCGGTGATCTTGTATACTATGGTGTCCTACGTGAGATTTTGGATGTTCACTATCCGGGAATGCTCAGCTTGCGATGTGTTGCATTTTTATGCGACTGGTACAATCCATTAGTTGGAAGCGGTGTGCAACACGACAAATTTGGTGTTACATCATTACATAGCAGAAGGCGACTCCAGAAATACGAGCCATTCGTACGTGTTTTACAAGCAGACCAGGTTTGTTTTATTCTTGTTACGTTTATTTGTCAGAATTTTTGCATTTATGTATACTATCCGTTGTAAAAAAAAAATATGACTACGTTCTTATATGGTGTAGGTATGCTATATTTGTTTGAATTATTTGGTTTCACAAGCAGACCATGTTTGTTTTATTATGTTACATTTATTTGTTAGAATTTTTGCATTTATGTATACTATATGTGGTTAAATTTATATGACTATATTCTTATTTGGTGTATGTATATTATATTTCCTATCCTCGAGTGACAAACAAGCAAGACCCGTGGATTACAGTCACATCGATAAACCTGAGAGTTAGGGTTCATGGGATGTCTGATCATGAACGCCTCCAACAAGGCTCTGTATGTTTTGGTTCGATCGAGCATTCCCTTGAGGTTGACTTTGTTGTTGATTTCACTGTACATGCAGACGATCGGGTATTTGAGGATTCAGACAAAGAAATTGGATTACTCATCATTGGATTCATAGTAGGTTTAAAGCGTTTTGAAATTTTTATGATTTTTTTGAAAATTTTATGTATTTTTCGGAAATTTTAGAAATTGTTTCGATTTTTTTTGAATTTGGGAATTTTTTTTGAATTTTCAGAAATTTTTGGTTTTTTTTGAAATATTTGGAATTTTAAAATTCAATGTACTAACGTTTTTATGTTTTTTTCCTGCATGAATAACGAGGACTCTCTTCGTTAGGGCGGCTCTCAAGGACGCCGTTCTCGGGGTACGCCTCCTAGCGATCGAACTCGGGAACTCAAGTCTCGGAGTCTGAGCAATCCGGTGCTCGCAGTCGGATTAGGATCGAGGATCTTGTCCAGCAGCCGAACTGGGGCCATTGCATCCGACTCGACTCGAAGTTCGATGACGGGACTTGGTAAGTCATATTTCGTTTATTAATTCAATTTATTTATATTATAAATCTTAACGTATTTATTTCTTATTTCTTATTTATATTATGAATCTTAACGTATTTATTTCTTATTTATTTCACATGATATCACAAACGCGATAATGCGGATGCTCCACAACATGTTGGACAAACCGTACAAGAAGTACTCGGACATGCATGCCTAACGACGAGAAGGACTTGTGGCACCGGACTTTCGCGGTATGTAATTTTTTTATTTTTTCTTCTTTTTTTAATTCATTTTGTCAATTTTAATTTTGAAAAGTAACATTATGTGTTTTTTATGTTGCAAGAGTTCACGTGGCATCATACGATGATGATGAAAGTTATTACCACTTTCGATCGGTATGCCGCGACCCAGTACTCGAAACACATGTACGAGTGGCATAAGTGGCTTCACAACAAAGACAAGTCGAAAGACTTTGAGGACGACGTCTGAAAATGTTTCTGCGAGTACTTGAGTAAGCATGCGACGAAGAAGCTCTCCAAAAAAAACTCGAAGAATTGGAAGAGGGACCGAGGAGGGAAGGGGGTCTACATTCATAACGGGCGCAAAGACGGTCGAACGCGACGCGATGGAAATGGTAAGTAATTTTTTTTTGAACAACTTCTCACTTTAAAACGAGTCTTACAGAAGAGAAACAGTAGAGGAAAAATCATGAAGTGATTTCTTAGCAAGAGCATCAGCTCATGCATTCTCTGCACGAGGGATAAACGTAAACATGATAGAGGTGAACATAGAAGCGAGAGCGTTAATATCGAAAAAGAAACCATAGATTTCCTTGATTTTCTCTTGCGATGTGATAGCTCAGATGAGTTCCTGAGCGTCTGATTTGATGACGATGTTTGTAAATCCTTTCTCTAAGGCTTGGTTTAACAATGCTCGAATGGCTAACGCTTCCGCCATCAAAGGGGAAGTTACTAGGGGTTCTGCAAAACTTCCGATGTCGAATTCTGAGTTCAACTGGTTGCAGAAGATCCAGCCAAAACCTGATGTTTTTGATTCTTCTCTCCATGATGCATCAGAGTAGCAAAGGATGAGGTATGGATGAGTGCTTCGAGTTTGTTTCCTTTTACGCTAGGTCTGAGAACGAGAATTTCAGAGGAATGATTTGGGATGATTTTATATATTCTTTCCTTGTTCCATTCCCCTGTTTCCTCTGAGATCAGATGTGAAACTATCAGATCTTTTGAGCTCAGGTTAGAGGGACATATTGGTTTTTCCGGGTTTTTAAGAGAGAGCCAAGGATCGTTCCAAATCGATGTTCCTTTACCATTTCCTATGGCTTTTCCGATTTGCTTAAGTATCAAGTCTCGGCCTATCAGGATACCACGCTAGCCATGAGATGTGGAAGAAGATGTAGAGGCATCCATCAGGTGTTTATCAGTGTAGTATTTCCCTGTTAAAATCCGAGCTAAGAGACTAGTTGGATTTTTGAGGATTCGCCAGCGCAGTTTATCCAAAAGTGCATCGTTGAAGCTTTGAATTTCACGAAAACTGAGCTCTCCATCTCTCTTTGATCTCGCAAGTTTTGTCCATGTCAGCCATCACATTTTCTTTTTTTCCAGGTTTGGAGTCCCACCATAATCGGGTTAAGGCTGATTGGATCCTCTTACAAAGGCTTGTAGGGAGTTTGAAACACGTCATATAATAAGTGGGGATAGCTGACAGTACTGACTTTAACATTGCCAGCTTCCCACCACTTGATAAGAATCTCGAAGACCAGCTTATTGATCTTTGTCGAATCCGATCGACAATCAGGGTGAACACATCCTTCTTTCGTCGTCCAAAGCTCTCCAGTAAGCCACCTTGGCATCCATCTCCATCGATACCCGTGGTAATTTTGACTCTTTCTTTTGTTTCTTGTGGCGTTTTGCTTAAAAAAGTGATCGAGATTTCTGTGAATTGATCAGTTCGCCAAAAGCATCTTCGTATTGTTGCAGGATTGATAGTACAGTTTCACAGCATCGGGGGTAGTTTAACAAAAGAACATGGTGTCGTCAGCAAATAACAAGTGATTAATCTTCAGACTTCCTCTTGAGACTCTAACATCATGCAATAACCCATTATCTTGTGCCTTTTTACATAATCATGATAGTACTTCGCTCCAGAGGATGAAGATAAATGGAGATAGCGGATCTCCCTATCGGATTCCACACTGAGGGGAAACATGTCCTTGAGCTGCTCCATTAATGAGAAAGGAGTAGGAGACCGTCGATATGCATTGAAAGATCCAATTTATCCACTTTTCATGAAATCCTAATCTCTCGAGCACCGCAACAATGAAGCCCCATTCGAGTCTGTCATATGCTTTACTCATATCAGTTTTGACAGCCACGGAGCAGTGTTTTGTCGCCTTTGATCCCTTCAAAAAGTGCATCGTCTCATGTGTTAACAAAACGTTGTCCAAAATTGCTCGTTCTGGGACGAATGCTGACTGAGTTTCAAAGATGATCGTCGAGAGGAATGGTCTTAGTCTGCGTGTAAGGAGCTTCGATATTATTTTGTAGTATACGTTGCACAAAGCTAATGGACTGTAATCTGAGACTGTCTTCGAGCACTGCACTTTCGGAATGAGCTGAACATGTGTATTATTGATTGATCTTGGCATAAATACAGCTGAGAGGATCTCTGTAATCTCTTCCGTGATTTTTGGACCAACTGTCGACCTATTTGATTGGAAAAAAACTTGCTAAGAATCCATCCGGTCCTAGAGCTTTGTCCAGATGGATCAAGAATAGTGCAGCCCGTATCTCTTCCTTAGTTGGATCCGCGATCAAGAGCTCATTTGCTTCAGGGGAGATACACTGTTGGAGGGCTTGCGCAACTGTCTCGACACTATTAGATGATTTTGTGATAAATAGATCTTGGAAATATGCAGTGATTGCAAGAACAATTTCATCTTCTTCAAAAACAGCAACCCCTTATTTGTCTTCAATGACAGAGAATTTGTTAACGGTTCGTCGTCCTCGAGTTATTGCGTGGAAATATCCTGAGTTTTTGTCTCCTAGAGCAAGCCATAGGGTTCTTCTTCTTTGCTTCCAGTATTCATCTTCTTCTTTATAGGCATATTTCAAATTCTGGTTGATTAGCTTTATGAGCTGCTCATCGTGTACACTATAGCTCATTGCTCTCTCCAGCCTTTCTTTTTCTTCTTCTATTATTTTTTGGCTGTTTTTGTGATGTTCGCGATTCCACACTGAGATAGCTTTTCGACATTTAGAGATCGTCTGTTCTACAGAATCAGATGGATTATCATTCCAACTCTCTGTGATCAGATTTGAAATCTCAATATTGTTTCTCATTCTTCTATCATATCGAAATAAACCACTTTTTCACAAGAGTTGGTTCAAAAGCGGTTACAATAGGTATGTGATCAGAACCTTCGAATTGGAGGTATTTGCAACGTCCATATGGAAAGAGTTTTGCCCACGAACTATTTAACAGAGCACGGTCAAGGCGGCAGTGCACAAGATGGGTGCATCTGATTCCGCTCCATGAGAGATGATTACCCGTATGCTGCATGTCGTAGAGGTCACATTGAGAGAGAAAAGCCCCGAAGTCTCCAAAAGAGCCTTCTGCTCTAACTGGTCCCCCTGATTTTTCAGAGTTATCGCTGATGTCGTTGAAATCTCATGTCAAAAACTATGGCACATCTCGTGACACCGCCAACTCAGTAAGATCATTACAGACATCTCTACGCTTGTATTGGTCTTACTCTCCATAGATGAATGTTGCTACAAATGATTTATTCTTATACGAGATGGTCGTGTCGATGTAGTTATTGCAGGATGAGGAGATTTGCAAGTTGATGTCCTTTTTCCACGCTAGAAAGAGACCTCCCCCTCCAGGGCTGTGAGGCTGGACAAAAAATTGAGATTCATAATTTTGAAAGTTCAGTGTTTTCTTCACCATTTCTTATACATTATTGGTCTCCATGAAGAATATTATGTCATGAGAAAGTTTTTTCTGAAGCTCCTTTATTCGATGAACTGTCATGGGATTCCCCAAACCACAACAGTTCCAGCTCAGAATTGTTAAGGAAGAGGATTTGGCGGACCCTGAAAATCCGCTTTATCCTTTGAAATTGCAGGAACGATGGTGCTTCGTGGTGGATTTCTGTTTGGTGTAGATGCTGCTATGTGGTTCACTTCATCTTGTTGAGTAGTTCTCTGGGTTGAGGTGGCTTGGCTACGCCTTGTTCCATGATGGTGTAGTTGGGGTGAAGTTCTGCTGAGAGCAATTCTTGAGAGGGGAGAGATTCGAACTTGGTTATGCTTTTTCCTTCGATTACCAGTCTCTAAAGTAACCCGTGAACATTGCTCTGTCGATTTCTTGGATGGTTGTCGACCTCTCTTCTTCTTTGGAGGCACCAGATTTGAGATCAATGTATTGTCATCGTGAGGGATGATATATTGATCAGGTGTTATCTCTCAGGCCATGGATGTTTCTCCATGGAATAGACCATTGGTTGTAATGTTTTCCATTTCATTTGCTGAGACAACTAGGAGGCGTGTTGTTGTTTCCGCCATTACACCTATGGATTCACTTTCTATAACTCTTTAGCGTCTAGCTGCACTCTCAATGGTGTCACCACAGTTAATATATTGATGGTGACTTCTTGTAGTTCCTCAAGGATATCCTCTTCTGTCTGTCGAGGTGGTGGGGGAAAGAATTTCTTGTCAAGGTTTACTCCAAGTGGAGACCAAACCATTCGAGAAGAGTCTGAGCTTTCAGCGTTTGTAATCCTTTCACTTTGAATTTTTTTTCTCTCCATATTTGGTTCTTTGGAGCTCTGTGGAAGGGTTGAGATTGAGCCTTGTTGCACAGATGGTTCCTTAGGTCATTGTGAGGCTCTCTTTGTAGAGGTGATTGGTGTCGTTGAGGGCTGCTCCTGTCCCTCTGGTAAGAGTGGGAATCAACAGGGATCCTTTGGCTAGATTTGTTCTGGAAAGATTATGTATTATGATGCAGTCTCTACTCAGGTGAGCTAGTTTTTGTTTTGGCCTCCCTTTGTTGGGATGGTCTTTCTCCAAAGAATATCCCATAGCGGTCATATCTCTGGTTGTATGGTTGCTCACGTTCAACCGATGAGGCTTTTTTTGGATGTACATGAAGGGACTTTTCATGTGATCTCTCTCGTGAGTTGTGATGCTTAACCTTATGTCGATGTTTATGTGGGCAATGCTCCACCATGTGAGTCAGTTTACAACAGTACTTGCAGTGATTCTCGAGCTTCTCATACTCCAAGGTGACAATAGCTTCTCTGTCACCATCAAACTCCACTATTGTTTCTTTTGTGAGGGGTTTTAGTCCATCAATTTCTACCAGGTTTTGAGCAGTGGTCTTGGTGACTTCATGGTTTTTCAAAACCCTCACCTCTTTGCCAATGTTACAAATGAGTTCTTTTTTTCAGTAGTGTAATGGAATTCCTTAAAACTGGATCCAGAATTGAATCTAGGATGGGAAGTCAGGAGATATAATAGGTTCCCATCTTTGAAGTATGAGCATCTATTTTGCGAAGTGGTATGGACGGTTGTCGAGGACTTTTTGTAGATTTCTTCATAGTCAAAGCAGAATTGAAAACAATTATTACCCAAATCTGAGCCGATTGCTTTCCTGTTTAGTTCTCTTCGCTTGGACATGAAAGGAATCATTGCCCATAGTCATTGTTCATCTGGGTTTGTTAGGTTGCCAATAAGAGTGAGAGCATTTTCTTGGATGAGGTCAGAAGTATCTAAAATCGGTGCTCTGATTCTTTTCACGGGCGGTGGAGAAGAGGTAAATATGACACCTTTTCCTTTTTCCGAGTAGGTGAAGCGTCGAGACATTGTGGTTGAAAGTAGTGAAGATTTTGCTGGGTTGTTTTCAGGTAGTGTGGTCTTGCGACTGGAGATTGAAATTATCTTTCTTCAGAGTTTCAGAGATTGTGGTGACTCAGAACTGCTGCGCAGCAGCGGCCTTGAGAAAAGGAGGACGAATTTGAAAGAGCTTACCGGCGGCGAGGCGGACCCTCCGACATGGAGTCGGGGGTGGAACCATGGTTTCACGAAACCAGAGGTAAATTGGAGTTTAAGAAATTTCTATTTTGGGAAAAACATGGTAGATGAACTTGAAACAGGGGGCAAAACAGGGAGGTTGGAAACTGCCTTGGACTTCGTGTATGGGAGAGAAAACCAAACTTTTTTTATTGGTGGATTTCACATGCGAAAGAAGCTGGTGCCGCTCCCGATTACCTTAAAGTCATGGAAAAGAGGCACACCAAAAAAAAACAAATTGGTGTGATCCAGGACTTGGGGGTGCGGGAAATTGTCGAGACCTGCAAGAAGAAGAAGGTGGAACATGAAGTTTCAATGTCGCAGCTCACTATTGAAGGATCGTCGTCCTCAAACGAGTTACCCCGGGAAGAGATCAACGAAATTGTTCTCGCTATAAGTTTTTATTTGTTTTCATTAAAAACAAATTTCTTCGTAATTTCATTAATAATTTTTAGTAGGAAACTCGACAAGCCAAAGGTCGATTCGCTGGGTTAGGCGGACTTCCGACCCATGAATCTTCTTCCTCAGTATCCTTCGGAGTACAGAGAAAAAATCGAGAGGCTCAGCGAAACGGTGAAAGACCATGACGCGAAGGTCTTTGAGATGGAATCCGCACACGAAGCGTTGGAGTCGGCACATAACTCCACCCGTCTGAAGCTCACTGATTTGCAGGCGACCATCAAGGCGGCCTTCCCCCATCTCTTTTCCAACTAAATTTTCTGTTTTTAATCACATTTTATGTTTAATAATTTTTTTAATTAAGAAAATTTTATATTTATAAATTATTTAAATAATTAGATATAATTAAAAATTTGAATTATTAATTACTTAATTATTATAAAAAATCTTAAAAACAAAATTATTGATTGCTGTCAGAAATATCTCGGAAATAGTCCGCCGGAATGCACTCTGTCGGAAAGTTTTCGGAAATATTTCCGTCGGCAATGCCGACAGATTATTCCAAAAAAAATCTGTTGGAATATCCATCAGAAACAAAGCCGTCAGAAATATTTATGAGGGCTTTCCGACAACGTTCTGACGCGTAGTTCCAATTAAGCATCTGTTAATCCGTCGGAATTATGGCCGTGGGTAATCCGTCAGAAATATTCCGACAAGTTTCTAATGACTGTTGCCTGTCAGAATGTTCCGACGGATTTCCGACCAAAAAAAAATTTCGACGAGCTATAACCAACATATTTTTTCTCTTTGGAAATCCGTCGGAAATGACCTTTTCCGACAGATTTCCGATGGGAACTGCCATCGAAAAATGCATGTTCTCCTGTAAGGTATGTGCTAAAGAAAAATATATTGCCTATCTTGAAAGCATTTAACACATGATGAACTATTTATGGTCCAACCGGGCCCATGGGACTTGAGATGCAGGGTATATGAAGGCCGGAGCCTTAGTCCAAAGAACTGGGACACGGGGTCCGACCGTGAGAGCCCACAAAGGCTGGAGCCTGAGTTTGCCAGACCTGGAATGCAGGTTGAACATACTAAGTGTCCTTCAAATATTTCTATCTCGATTCTAACCACATATATCCTTCTTATTTCACTTTTAAAATCCATAAGCTCATTGCTCCAAGCGATTGGGAATATGATCTTATTGATAATCTAAATTTCTCTGAAAGTATGAAAAAAATCTCCCATGTTCCAATGTCCCTTTCAATTACTGGGACTTAAGGATGTCAATTAGGACCAAAGCCTGAGGGCCGGTAAGGCCCTGAAAAATATCGGGCTCAGGCTTAAATATATAAGCCAAAAAAAAAAATCGGACCTATCGGGCTTGTGGATTTTTTGGGCTTAGCCCGAGCCCGGCCCGCAAAGCCTGGAAATAAACATTTTGATTGAGTTAGAGGTTTTGTTTAATAATTTAACTTTTTAAAACATGAAGTATTTCCTATATATTTTTCATTGATCGAAAAAATCATAATTTCCTAGTTTTGCCTTACTATTAATCTCAGAGTCTACATTTAGTATGGGTATGCATGTCTTGAACAAATGTAGAAATTGTCGTGAATTTATTTTAGCGTTGTCTCAACGTCTTCTCCAAGAATTCGCCAATACTTCGCTTATAAAGCTTCTAGTTTCTTACCATGAACCGTGCGCTGCTGAATTTCAACTTGCGTGTTTCCCATTTGCCCTCGGGTGTTATCCCGTTTTCTATGTATCTAATTATTGGGACTCTCCAATCTGGATCGTAATCTTCTGCTGGAGGTTGTCCTTCTTCCGTGATTACCATCACTTGTTTTTTGGAGGTTGGTACTTGGTTGATTGATTCCTTCGACTAAAATCATTTTTTGTATCTCGGAGTTCGAGGTCGAGGCGAGAGATGCAAGAGCATCTGCTGAGGTGTTCTCCCCTCTAGGGATCCTGGTTAATGTGAAGTAACCGAATGAGTAGGAAAGTTCATGTACCAGCTTCAGGAAACGCTCATTTGTTCATCCATAGCTTCCTACTCTCCGCTAAACTGGTTTACCACTAGTTGGGAGTCGCTTAACGCGTCTACCTCATGAACCCCCGTTCCTTGTGCTAATCGTAGTCCGGCGATTAGAGACTCGTACTCCGCCTCATTGTTTAAGGCGCTGAATTTTAGTCTGAATGATCGTTCAATGACATCGCCACCGGGTGAAACTAATTGAACTCCGACTCTGAAGCCCTCTGTGAAGAGGCTCCGTCCACATGAAGGGTCCATCTCCTCTTTGATTCTTCTGCGACCCCTTCCGGGGTGGCCAGCTCTATTACGAAGTCCGCTATAACATGGGACTTGATCACGAATCGCCTTAGCATCAACTCTCGCAGGTTAAAGACGATTTGCTCGCTTGTGTTCTTTCTATGCAACCTAATCCACTTTCTTGCTCATAGGTTAACTATACCCTAATCCACTCTCGTGCTCATAGGGCAAGCTGCACCCTAGTTCATAGACCTAGCGGTTAGCTCAAGCCTAAGCAATAAACACAATAATAAGCGAAAACCACAAAAGATAAATCCCTATTTGTGTCTAAATCAATGATTCATGGATCCCTTCGAAATCCTAAACCTAACTATGGAACTACTCAGACATGGTAACGGAGAACAAACAAGGAGATGAAAAACTCATAATATAAAAAGAGAGAAATGGTTTAGAATTCTTCTCAATAGATGCAGAGATTCTTCTACAAAGCTTACAATGATCAAGAGCAAAAAGTCTGAACATAAAATAAAAGCGTAGCCGTCAAAGAGGCTAAAAATAGAGTATATATAGGCTCTAAGTCGAATTAGGTCAAAACAGACAGTTTCCGGGGCAAAACAGGAAATTCAGAAATTTTATTTTTTTTCTTGCAGGCACGCATCGACCGATGCACATATGCACTATGTGCATCAGTCGATTTCAGTTATTCGGGCAAGCCTGAACCGACCGACGCACTCCTTGCATCGGTCAATTCTCATCCATCGGTGGTGTTTGCATCGATCGATTCTGGTTCCTCGGGCAAGCCTGAACCGACCGATGCAAGGAGTGCATCGGTCGTTTCCTCGGGTGATGTTTGCATCGGACGATGCACTCCTTGCGTCGACTGATTCTGCCCTTTTCTTCACGGTTCCTTGCGTTTTTGCCCACGTAACTCCAATTTCTTCCTCATATGCATTTTTACCTCAGATAACTAAATAAATGACTAAAAGACTCTAAAAACGAACTTTGACTCGATAAAACATTTGAAAGGAATATTAAATGTGCGTTATAAAAAGACAAAAACCAAGCATATCAGCTGTCTTGTTTTCAGAGTGTTCCCATACCTTTATATTCCCAATGAACAAGAACTAGTCGCTTTTACCTATCACATGTTTTATTATCCGACAAAGACCTTCGTAATATGATATAAATCAAAATGAATGTTTAAATTGAAGGAGACTTTGATCCCATAAGTGTTTCGCGCCTTTATAGAAAATATAACTTACCTTGCTGGATTCCAATTTTAAGGGGTACCAGGATGTTTACTTACTTGCCAAGTATTCAAGGTTACGAGGCTGTCGAAACTACGAAATTGTCTGACCATCCATGTTTAGACCACTTATCCCCTAATACCACTTTTTCTAGATAACAGAGCACGAGTAGCAGGTTCAAGAAAAGTGGCCCTTCATGTTTTGCTACATAACCACTCATCCCCTAATACCACCCCCTCCAAATAACATGTCATTGTGAGAGCAGAATATCACAACCCCAATCCTTGGCTTGATTTAGGTTGAATACGTTTAGAAAGAGTTAGAATTGGTTAGAGAAAAATGAGAGAAATGTGTATATTATTGCCAAGAATTCGATCTCCTTTACAATGAAGTTCACCTTCGAACTTATACAGGTTTAAAAATACAAACGTCTCAATCTCATTCAAAACGTGGAATTGAATTTGTGATATTTGATTAAATGCTTAGCTTCATTCTGGGGAGAACACATCTAATGTATTTGACCTGCTTGCTGGGAGCTCCCTTTCCCAACGATCTCCCCCTTTCCTGCGTAATAGACTCTTTCCCAGCTCGCGGGCTTGCTCTACCAGGCTTTTCAGTGAACTGGGCTTGATTCTTGGCCTACTTAATCAACCTGGACTTTGAGTATGGAATTTGGGTCCAACAGTTGCCCCCAATATCTTTAATGATTTATCATTGAGGATGCGGAACTGTGATCTCGGGATTTAATTGATCCTCTAGCTGGAACGATCTCGCAGTCTCGGGCTTCTAATTTATTTCCAGCTTGCTCGCAGGGCGAGTTTGTAGGGATCATGTAGCGTCTGCGTGACTTTTAAGGAATATGACTGGACGAGTGGGTGAGTGGGTATAAATGAGCGGTTCTCGTTGCTTCAACTTCCCACGCCGCCTCAGCTCCCACTTACCGAGGTAATGATGTCTTTTCACTTTTTCCCTTCTTTTTTTTATCATTATTATTACTCATTAATTGAACTGTCTTCACCTTATTCTTACTTTTATCCGAGATATTCTTCTCTGTGAAAGTTCCGCTTCCATCGTTTCCGGTCGAATTTCCTTCTTTTTCAAACTCGATTTTCTTTGCTTTTTTCTGCAATGGCTCCTACTTCTCAGCTGGATGCTCCTCCTCCCCTTGCCGAGCGATTTGATTCTCATTCGGAGAGCACGATTTCGGCTGCTGAGCTTGCGAATATCTCGTCCTTATGCGGACTCGATATCGGCTATCTGCTCATCCCGCCGGCTGATAGTTCCCCGGAGAGTCCTCCGGAGGGTTATGCATGCGGTTATGCCGCGTTCTTCCTGAGATGTTGCCTTACTTTTCCCATCCCAGCAGCTATCTCTAACATCATCAGTGACCTCGGACTTGCCCTCCCGCAGCGTATGCCCAGTGCTATGAGGTCCCTTGTCGCACTCTGGGTGCGTTCTAGGGAGTCTGGGATTGTTTTTGATACTGAGGTCTTTCGCCAGCTCTTCAATGTCAAGGGGAATTCTCACCTTCGCGGGACCTACTATTACCGGCAAAGGTCAATCGATCCGTTTTTAGATTCAATGTGAGGGATGACAAATGGTGGGAGCAATGGTTCTATTTCAGAATTTCCAGCAAATCCGTTGAGGGTGAGTCGGTGCTTAGACATTCATGGGCTCAGATTACTGGTCAGCGCGATCCCTCGGATCCCTTATGGGAATTTCTTAATTGCTGTTTTTCTTCTGTTCTAATATGGTGACCCCTTTTCTTTGTGCAGAGTCAATTGATTCTTCAAAGACAGTAACAACTGAGGTTCAACGGCTTGTCGACCTTGTCAAGGGTGAGAGTTCCGACTGGAAGGGTTTCTCCCTTGATAGGATTCAGCAAGCTCGTGAACGCCGATCTCCCAGACTATCCGTTGCATCTGCTTGCCGACTTATAGGTTTGTGGGGCTTTATATTTTTATCTTTTTTATTGTTTCTTTATTTAGACCATTTTTGCTTGATTCTGCAGATTCTCCGCCTCCGTCTCCTCTACTTCAAATTCAAGCTCCGGCTCCCGCTCCATCCATTATCCAGAGACTCGAGGCTGTTGCTAAAGATTTAGCCCATGTTTAGGTTGATCCCCCGGCTGCCTCTCAGGTGCCGGATACTGCCCCTGCTACCTCCCAGGTTGATCTTACTGGTAGCGAGAGCTTCACTTAATCCAGCAAAATGGTTCCTCCTAGGAAATCGCAACGCCTTTCTTACAGGGAGAGGATACGATTGCGCCCTGTCCCGACGCCAGCCGGTGCTCTTGATAAGAGGGTCAAAGAGGCTCTCGGTAAGTCCGTCCGTGATGAGGCCCCGCAACGAGAAGAGGTTGAAAAAGATGGTCATTGCGAGCCTGAAGCTGATCATGGTGGTGGTGGCATTCTGCCAACGGGTGATGAAGCCGAGGTTGCCTAACATGATGTTCGAGCTAGGGGTCCTCAAAGGTCAGCTTCCAAGGTGCCTTCTAACGAGCCGAATCATTCTGCCGAGCATCAGTCTCACTCCAAACGATCTCGTGGCGCCGGCGACGGGTTTGATGAGGAGACATCAAGGAGGCATGTGGCACCTCGTTCTCAGGGTGGTGGAGGTATTTCTCCGAATGCATTTAGGTTCGATTTTGACGGACCTGAGGCAATGGTTGAGAACAACTCCCAGCTTGCGAATCTCTTTAGGCGTGTTATGCCTTCGTCCTGATTCTTGCCGTCTCTTAGGAACATGAAGAAGCCTGAGGGCTATATTCAGTTCGCAAGTGCGATGGGCCATGTAGTTTTAACTATCTTTAGTTTCAACTATCTTTAGTTTCCATTACTTTGGTCTTCTGCTGAATTTTCATATTCTTTTCTCATGCCGTTTCTGCCGCCAACTAGCTGATTACCTCTTTGAGCAAGATCTCCGTTCTGCTACCCAGCCCGAGGAGGCGGAGAGGGCGGCTAGGACCATTGCCGACCTTGTCTCTGAAAGGGACGAGCTGATGAGGAGAATTACTCGGAACGAGGAGAAGGTGGCTGCGGTTACTCTTTCGGAAGGCCAGGTTAAAGACCAAGCTGTTTTGGCCAAGAGATGGGAGGATTCCGCTCGGGATGCTCAAGCCCGGGTTTCTGTGTTGGAGAAATTAAGTGAGGATTTGAAGGTGGATCTTCGTGTTGCCGAGGGGCGAGCTGGATCTGCCGAGGTTGGTTTGCGTTCAGCCAGTGAAAATATAGTGGATTTGAGGGTCCAGGTTGAGAATGTTACTCAGGACTCAAAGAAACTTGCCAAGAGGCAAAAAGAGATGGTGAAGAGGCTGAAAAGGCCGCGAGGAGGGAGATATCCAAGTAGTATCGTGCCATTCTTTTGGGGATAAAGGATAAATTGGAGAATAAAAAGATCGAGGTCGATACCGAGACTCAGATTATGGATTGTAAATCCAATATCCTTCTTCTTTATGACATTATCAACCAGACCATCAATGATTTTGAGGCTGAAAAGAAGAGCATCCAGGTTGAGAAGCTGAGGTTGGACGCGAAGCTTGCCATCGTCCAGGTATCAGATATTTCCCTCGGTAAAATTGATATTCCTCAGGTATCCGATGACTCGGTTACGTTGCCTGCTAGGCCAAGCGCACAAATGAATGATCAGCTGGACCTTGGTTTTCAGTAGCTTAGGAAGGAGTTCCCGCTGCCCTTGAATCAACCTGCCCCGGGGGATAAACCAGCTGAACATGCTTGCTAGAGATACCTTTACTGTTTTCATCTTTTGTTGTTCTTTTGAATTTGGTGCTTGGGGAGGCTTTTAAACCTTTTTCTGGTTTGTTTGTTGAACTCGTTTACGCCCTAGTGGGCTTTTTGGTTTGAACTCGTGCTCCTTTGAGGAGGCTATATATACTTTGATGATTTAAAAATCCCCCTTTTTATGGTTATTCATAATTTTTGCCATTTAGAGGCTGTCGTTTTTAGATCAAAGGCTGTTTTTCAGCCAAAGACCCATGTCGTTTAGAGACCTTGCTCCCAGGTCGTTTAAAGACCTCGGGAGCTGTCCAGACGATTTAAAGATGCAAGATCGAAGCCGTTTAGAGGCATGCGTGTAACCTAAACAGTTTAGACGTAGAGGTTGTTGTCATTTAGAGACTAGAAAGGTTGTGACTCTGCAATTTAGACGCAAAGTCGAGTCATGCTAGCTGGTAGCATGCTTTAGCTCGTAAATAGAGTAAAACTTTTAGCTTGTAAATAGTAGCTAAACGGTCTCAGGCTGCGTTTAACATGCTTAAAAGAAGAAGATTTTTTATTATTATTTTAATAGTTACACTCTTATGAGGTTGCCTACGTACCGTGAGGAGGGATTAACCCTTTTCGTAGTTCGATTTTTACAAGTGTCTTTTTAATGATACTACATTTTTAAATTCATGGCATTCCATGAGTTCCTTTCAGGTGTATTGTCGTGCATCCTAGCGAGCTTGTATACGCCGTTCTTTACTACCTCGGAGATCCGGTATGGACCTTCCCAGTTAGTGCTCATTTTTCCAGCGTTCCTTTCCCTTGTGTTTTCGTAGAACGAGCTCGCCAACTTGAAATCTTCGCTGTTTGACCTTTGAATTATAGTAGCGTGATGCCGCGTGTTGATAATTTTGAAGATTAACGAGTGCTCAATCTCGACATTCATTGATAACATCTAGTTGGTCGAGAAGCATTTCGTTGTTCAGTTCCTCGTTTACGGGACACATGTCTATCCTCAAGATGGGGACTGCGACCTCAGAGGGAACCACAACCTCGATTCCATAAGCCAAGGAAAATGGTGTTTCTGAGGTTGCTTTGCGAGGTGAGGTCCGGCAGGCCCATAGGACTCCAGGGAGATCGTCGGACCATTTTTGCTTTTTAGCATCCAGTCGCTTTTTGAGATTGCTCAGTATTAGCTTATTTTCTGCCTCCACCCATTTGGTGAAGTAGTCAGTGAGGACGAGTAAGAAGCGACACCATATTTTTCCCGAGGTTACCATGGGCCCCACTATATCCATTGACCACCTCATAAAGGGGTATGAAGATGAAATGGAAGATAAGTTTCAGTAGGTTGATGCAACGTGGGAGCATGCCGTTGACATTTATCGCATGCTTTGGAATGTTCTTCGCAGTCAGCGACCAAGGTGGGCCAAAAGTATCCTTGCCTTTTGATCTTGATGGCTAATGCCCTTCCTCCTGAGTGGCTGCCACAGGAGCCTCCGTGTATTTCTGATAATATCGTAAAAGCTTTGAGCCCGTGGATGCAGACTAGGTAGGGACCGTTTACACTTTGCTTGTAAAGGCGGGGGTTGATTATACAATATCTTGAAGCTATGGTTTTGAGCTTGCGAGCTTCCCACTTGCTGGGGGGAGCCTCTCCCCCCTCAATGTATTGTGTAATCGCTACTCGCCAGTCAGTTCTCGCAATCATTTTTTCGCGGAGGGTAACATGCCTGGCGTCAAGCGGGTCTGGCTCCGGTTCTACGGCTTCTCCTTCTTCGGGAGGTCGCCCGTTATTGGGGCTACTATTATGTCCAACTCCATATCGTCATTGTCTATTTCCATTAAATCCTCGATATCCTTATCGATTTTGATGCTTGGTTTTTCAATTCTTTCCACTGGAATTATTCTTTTTACAAGCGGACTCGAGGTTGACGCCAGAGCTGCTAGTGCGTCTGCGATCGTGTTCTCACCTCGTGGTATTCACGTTTGACTGAAGGCTTCGAATTGTTTAACTAGCTCATGGACTATGGCAAGATAGGATTCCATCCTGCTATCTCTGGCTTCGTATTCTCCATGAAGCTGGCTTGTAATAAGCGGGGAGTCGCTGAACGCATTCAGTTTGCGTATTCCTATTCCAGCTGCGTGTCGGAGACCCGCTATTAAGGCCTCATACTCGGCTTTGTTGTTCGATGCTGAGAATCTGAGTCTAAAGGACTGTTCCACGACTTTATTAGTCGGGGATACTAGGTGGATTCCAACACCTGCCCCTTGTTTCGAGGAGGCTCCATCGACATAAAGCTGCCAGGTCTCGGCACTTGTTCCGGTCACCTGGCTGTTAGCTGTGAGCTCGATAATGAAATCAGCTAGTACATGTGCTTTGGCGCTTGTCCGAGGTCGATATTCGATATCGTATTCGCTCAACTCGATGGCCCATTTGGCTAGCCTGCCGGACTGGCGGGGGCTGTGCAATACTGTGCGTAATGGCTGTGTTATCATTACTATGATAGGGTGTGACTGAAAATACGGCCTGAGCTTGCGAGCTGAGATTAATACTGCCAGAGCCAGTTTTTCCATTCGCGGGTACCTGGTTTCGACGTCTACTAAGGATTTGGTCACGTAGTAGATCGGTTTTTGCTCAGCTCGTTCTTCTCTTATGAGGACGCCACTCACTGCGGCCTCGGAGATTGCTACGTATAGGTAAAGCGGCTCACCCTCAATTGGTTTTGACAAAATGGGGGGCTCGGAGAGGTACGCCTTTAGTTACTTAAAGGCCTCCCCGCACTTGTCATCCCATATGAATTTTTTGTTTCCCTTTAGTAATTGGTAAAAGGGGAGACATTTATCGGTCGACATGGAAATAAATCGATTTAATGCGGCAATGCGGCCTGTCAGCCTTTGCATCTCTTTTACCGAGCTCGGAGGTTGCATTTCCAAGAATGCACTGATTTGTTTGGGGTTTGCTTCTATTCCTCGTTGAGTTACTATGTAACCTAGAAATTCGCCTGAAGCGACCCCGAATGTGCACTTTGAAGGATTAAGTTTCATCCCATACTTGTTTAGTAAGGTGAAACATTCCCCCAGCTGGCTTATGTGATCTTCCTCTTTCAGAGATGTGACTAGCATGTCGTCAATGTAGACTTCCATTGACTTACCCAGGAGGCTGGCAAACATCTTGTTCATAAGTCTTTAGTAGGTCGCTCCCGCGTTTTTAAGGCCAAATGGCATCACTTTATAGCCGTACGTTCCTCGTTCCGTTACGAAGGATGTTTTATCTTGGTCCTCAGGGTTCATTTGTATTTGATTATTGATATATCATGAATTTTACCCCTTTTAGACCATGATATAGGTCCTATTTATGGAGTCTTTTAGAGTCTTTTACAGGTTTATGTACGTTTGGAGCTTAATTAGAGATATTGAAGCATTTTGGAGCATATGGACATGCAGAGTCATGCAGAGATGTCAGACGTTTGACATTCGTTGAAGCAGTTCGCACCGATGGATTGAGCTCAAATTTGGACAAAAGCCAGATCAATGGATTAGCTTTCATTTGAAAGTGGTTTGAGGTCATTCCAACGGTGCGATCGAAAGTTATGCCAGTTTTCGTTAATACAGTCCAGTCTGGCGAGCACAATGTACTAGTGTCGACCGACACCTGTCCAGTATCGACCGACACCAACTGCAGATGGAAAAAAACGTGATTTTACAAGTTTAAAGACTCTGCAACTTGGTCCATAAGAGTTTAATAATTACCAGAAGCCCCCAAACGTGTTTTAGCTTTATAATTAGGTTTTTCAGCCACTTTGGTGGCTACGCTTTCTTTACGCTTTCATTACTCTTGATTCTACTTTGGTTTTTGGGGAGACAACTCTAAACTCCTGTTTATTATTGTTTTCTTTGATGATCTTTTCAATCATGTTGTTTTCATTCTCCATGTCTGAGTAGATCCACTTTAGGTTCAGGGTTCTCATAAGGGTTTTATCTGAATGCTAGATTGATTAGTTGATTAGGATTCACCATCTGAATAAGTTCTTCGCATTAGGCTGTGTTCAAAGCTAATTCTAGGTTGACGAATCTGGAACTTAGATCTTACGATAATTGATTAGGCACGAGAGTGCGATGAATTACCTGATAGAACCTTAGGTGAGCAAAATAACTATTCGCAAAGGAATTTGGTTTAGTTGTTTTGTGAACAAATCAAACCTGATTTAAAAAGCTGATTTAGAGTTTAGGATTCGCAAAGTGATATGGAATTCCTAGGATTTAGATTTAGATAGTTTTCGCAACGAAAGTTGGTTAACTATATCTTGGTGATATGGGTTCAAGAACCGCGCTAAATCTGAATCCTGCTAGTTAGTTTATCTGCATTCATTGATTTCCTGAGAAATACCTTGAACCTAGTTTTCTCCCATCGATTTACATCTCTTGATTTAGTTATTGTTTTCTGCTTCTATTAAACTTGACTTAGCGTAATTTGAATCTTATAATCTATTGAGTGATTTCTTGAGTCTTTGTGGTTCGACCCCTAACTTTATTACAACTACTGCGTTAGTACTTTTAGGGTATTAATTTGAGCATATCAAATTTGGCGCTGTTGCCAGAGACTCTAAAATCACCATTAGATTGCCGATAAGAATTTCGACTAAGTTGTTGGTATCGATCGATACTGAAGAGTATCGGTCGACACCCAAGATTTTATTTTGTTTTTGGTTACTTACGTATTCTTAACTTTTGGATTTCAGGTGTATGAAAATAGCTGGCTGAGATGAACAATCTGATTGTTTTGATGCTTGATGAGGCTGGTGCTTACAGAGACCAAGAGGGTCAATTGTGCAATGAGAGAGGACAACGTCTTGACGAAGAAGGAAACGTCATTGTCCCTCCAGCTGTTGTTGATGCGCGAGCTGCGCGCGGGAACGAGGGGAATGCTGTAGCTGGTGGTGGTAGGACAATTTGAAAGTACAACATACCTACTCAGTTCTATGCCAATCGATCAGCGATTCACCCTCCTGCTTTTCAGAGACAGGACTTTGAGCTGAAACATGCATACTTCAATCTTGTGGGTTAGCATTCTTTTCATGGTCTTCTTCATGAGCACCCTATGGATCACATTGAGAGGTTTGAAGACTTGGTCACTTCTTCTGCAAGCTTTTCCCACACTCTCTTGGCGGAGAAGCTACTTACTGGCTGAAGCAGTTGCCTCCTGGTTCGTTGACTACTTGGGAGGAGACAAAGAACGCGTTCCTGAACAATTTTTTTGATGATGCGAGATCCGAGGAGCTCAGGAACAAGATCTCTCAATTTTCTCAGGAAACAACTGATGGATTTAAGGCTGCGTGGATTCGATTTAGGTCATATCAGAGAGATTGTCCACATCATGTGTACTCTGATGTTCAGCTACTGGGTTACTTCTTCAGAGGGATTGATTGGAGGTATCAGATGACCTTGGATGCTGCGAGCAATGGGAATTTCAAAACCAGGTATCCTGATGACGCCTATGTGCTTATTGAGAACTTAGCGTCTAGCAATAGCACCAAGAATGCAGACTTTGAGCGGAAGAGGCTCTCTGGTGTAGCTGATTGTTGGGCCCAAATTCCACACCTAAAGTTCAGCTTGACTTAGCGGTCCTGGAATTAAGCCCGGCTCACTGAAAGCCTCGTAACACAAGATCGCGACCTGGGAAGAAGCCGAGCACGTAGGAAAAGAAGGAGATCGCTGGAAAAGGAGCTCGCAACAAGCAAGTCAAACACATTGAATGCATTCTCCCCAGGATCAAGCTGAGCATTTATTCGAAGATCACAAATTCAATTCCACGCTTTGAAGGAGACGAAGACGTTTTGTAATTTTAAACTTGTATAAATTGAAGGAGAACTTATTTGTAAGAGACATCGAATTCTTGACTACAAAAAAGGCAATAATAACATATAATATTCCTTACTCAAATTCCCCTCGAGTTCTTACAAGATTTTCCTAAGTCTTTTTAATACACTACAACCTCAAAGTAGTCAAGGATTGAGGTTGTGAGATCCTGCTCTCACAATTTGGCGCCGTCTGTGGGGAAGAGCAAAACAACTTCCTCTTTGTAACCTACGAAACTAACTACTCAAAAGAAGACAATGGCAGATACAACAAGTGCGGCGGTTACTACGTCATCCAGAGTCATAAACACCTCCATTCCTCTAACTCAGTCCGCCGACATCATTCCAACAGACCTGGACGGAACAATAAACGTCCCCATTACCACCTCGGGAGCAAGCGTCTCGCCAGGATTCGACGATATCGTCGACCCCTCGAGACCTGCAGCCTTGAACCAATCAACTCCGGATCAAATAGCTGAGATAAGGAACCTGATATCATGCCTCATAGAGCAGAATCGCTCAATGGCAGCACGCCAGGATGACCTCGAAAGAGCAAATCGGGCAGGCACCTCCGGGTTGCTCGCCCTCCCACCTGGGACACAATCCCTTTTTGCCCCTCGGCAGGGAGGATTGCCATTCCCACCTCCACCAGTGACAAGACTAAACTTTTCCGACATTTACGCCTCAACCAGCAGGATGGTCGGCTCAGCCACCACCTCGGGGTTCAACTCAGCGATACCGGACCCCATTTTCACTCCTTCCACCATCCAGGTCTCGGAAGGCGAGGTTACGCCAATTGCGACCTTACCAGGAGTAGGCCCGACCTCGAATCCACTAATCGGTCTGGCCCGCTCTGGGAACGTAAATGAGGTCAAACCTCGGGATATTCTCGGTGGCAACAACCATCCCCAACCTGCCGAAGAATCCCAGCTCCGTTTCCCGAGCAATAATGAAAAAAACTTGGGATCCGGCAGCTCACATGGGTTTGAGTCAATCAAGAAATATTGCGAAGAAACGAACGCCGAGATACAGAGGATGAGATCGCAGGTTCACGCTGCACTAAGCTCAACACCTGAGATAGACAGAGTGATTGATGAATTCAACCAGACTCCATTCACCTCGCGAATCGCGAACCCTCAGCTCGGTATTAGGTAAGTTTGGAGCTTAATTGGAGATATTGAAGCATTTTGGAGCATATGGAGATGCAGAATCATGCATAGACGTCAGAAGTTTGACATTCGTTGAAGAACTTCGCACCGATGGATTGAGCTCAAATTTGGACACAAGATATATCATTGGATTAGCTTGCATTTGAAAGTGGGTTGAAGTCATTCCAACGGTGAGATCGAAAGTTATGCCAGTGTTCGTGAAGACAGTCCAGTCTGGCGAGCACAATGTACTCGTGTCGATTGACACCAGTCCAGTATCGACCGACACCAACTGCAGACGGAAAAAAACGTGGTTATACAAGTTGAAAGACTCTGTAACTTGGTCCATAAGACTTTAATAATTACCACAAGCCCCAAAACGTGTTTTAGCTTTATAATTAGGTTTTTCAGCCACTTTGGTGGCTACGCTTTCTTTACGCTTTCATTACTCTTGATTCTACTTTGGTTTTTTGGGAGACAACTCTGAACTCCTGTTTATTATTGTTTTCTTTGATTATCTATTCAATCATGTTGTTTTCATTCTCCATGTCTGAGTAGATCCACTTTAGGTTCAGGGTTGTCATAAGGGTTTTCTCTGAATGCTAGATTGATTAGTTGTTTAGGATTCACCATCTGAATTAGTTCTTCGCATTAGGTTGTGTTCAAAGCTAATTCTAGGTTGACGAATCTGGAACTTAGATCTTAGGATAATTTATTAGGCACGAGAGTGCGATGAATTACCTGATAGAACCTTAGGTGAGCAAAATAACTATTCGAAAAGGAATTTGGTTTAGTTATTTTGTGAACAAATCAAACCTGATTTAAAAAGCTGATTTAGACTTTAGGATTCGCAAAGAGATTTGGAATTCCTAGGATTTAGATTTAGATAGTTTTCGCAATGAAAGTTGGTTAACTATATCTTAGTGATTAGAGTTTAAGAACCGCGCTAAATTTGAATCCTGCTAGTTAGTTTATCTGCATTCATTGATTTCCTGAGAAATACGCTAAACCTAGTTTTCTCCCATCGATTTACATCTCTTGATTTAGTTATTGTTTTCTGCTTCTATTAAATTTGACTTAGCGTAATTTGAATCTTATAATCTATTGAGTGATTTCTTGAATCTTTGTGGTTCGACCCCTAACTTTACTATAACTACTGCGTTAGTACTTTTAGGGTAATAATTTGAGCATATCAATTATATCCTGAGAATGCATCCATAAAGCTGAGGAGCTGGTGCCCTGCGGTAGCTTCCACCAGCTGGTCGATGTGAGGTAGTGGGAAGCTATTGATATGCTCAAATTAATACCCTAAAAGTACTAAAGCAGTTGTTGTAGTAAGTGTAGGGGTCGAACACAATGACTCACATAAATCGCACAATAGACAAAATAGTATCGAATCAAGTTAAACAAATCAGATGAAACAAAGACAATAAGCAGTAAAAGTGTTGTAAATTCGATGGAAAGAATATAGGCTTAGGGTATTCCTCAGAAAATCAATGAATGCATACTAACTAATCAGGGTTCAAGTTACGCACGATTCTTGAACTCAAATCACTAAAGTATAATTGACCAACTGTCGTTGCGAGAATTATCTAAATCTAAACTTCAGAATCCCAAATCTCTTTGCAAATTCCTAAAAATAAATCAGCTTTAATTTCATGTTTAATATGTTCACAAATCAATTAAACCAAATCTATTTGCGAATAATCAATTTGCTCACCTTAAGTTCTATCAGATTACTCAATTGCACTGTCGTACCTAATCGATTAACCTAAGATCTAAGTTCTAGGTGATCAATCTAGAATTAGCTTTGAGAACAACCTAAGGCGAAGAACTAATTCAGATTATGAACCCTAACAATAAATCAACCTAGCATTCAAAGAAATCCCTATGAAAAAACCCTAAACCTAAAGTGGTACTACTCAGACATGGAAATTGAAGCAATAAACATGTTTGAATAAATCATCAAATAAAATAGAAAGAGTAATAAGAGGGTTCGAAATCTTCTCTCGGACGAACAGAGTTTCAGACTTGTCTCCCTTCAAAAGCTCTCTCACAAAACCAAATTAAAATAAAGCGTAGTAATAAAAGTGGTTGTAAAATCCTATTAAATAACATAAATCACGTTTTGGGGCTTCTTGTAAATAATAAAGTCTTATGGGGCAATTCTGCAAATTCTTCAACTCTTGGAAAAGTCGCGGGTCGTGTCTGCTGCGATGGGTATCGATCAATACTAGGCAGTATCGATCGATATTGATGCTTCAAATCGGGTACTCAGCAACACGAACTTCTGCTTTGCTCCAAAATGCTCCAGAAAGCTCAAATATCTCCAATTATGCACCAAACGTGCTAAAACCTGTAAAAGACTCTAAAAGACTACAAAATACTAGAAAGACTCTATAAAACGGACTTATATCATGGCTTGAAAGGGGTAAAAACCATGATATATCAACTCCCCCAGACTTAGCCTTTGTTTGCCCTCAAGCAAATAGAAGACTAAACCAGAGAAAGAGGTATGAAAACACGAAGACTCACATATTAAGGAACCATCGCAAATATCCTTTTCCCAAGCCCCCAAATATCACCTAACCAGCTTTTGATCTAACCACCATGTACTTCTCCGTAGATATTCGCAGCTTTTCCAGACTCCATACATTATCCCGCAGCATTGTTCAAATAAAGCCCTCATCGCCAGTTTCATCGCTGCAGCCAATGTTCAAGAACCTTCTAGATTCTTTACCATACAATATCACGACAAGGAACCATCCAATTTCACACTTTTTGTATCACTTTCTATCCCCCAGACTTATTTCTTATTATGTTCTCTTTTTTTTTTTAGATCTGCATATACACATCAAGGTCCGAAACGCGAGTATTAATGGTGTTTGCCACCGAATCTCCGGTTCTTCTCTCTCTCTATGTATCAAAGGTTTAGGCGAATAGTGTTATCACGAGAAATTTTCCTAACCTCACTTTCAACCTTTGTGTGATCATTCCCTCTTAAGTAGAATAATGAGATCGCTGGAAATTTTCATAGCCCTCTACTCAGAAGAAAATCATTTCATCTTTTATGCTCTTATTTATCAACTTATAACAGGGGAGAGAGATACCATTACATTAAACATATGGGTTCCTTTGTCAGATATAAATTATGCATCAAGCTCTGTAAACATTAACCACATCGATGAAGTGCAAAAATTTGGCTCAGGCTTCAGAAGAACTCTGCTGGAGACATGGATGTTTTCTAGTCAACTGGTCAGTCCTTGGATTTTTCATTAGTTGATCTAGAGCTGATCCTGCAACACTGGTCACTCAAAAACAAAATCAAAACAACAATTCAAGCACATGATCATCATCTCCAACAAGTTTTGACTCAATAAAACGTTTTTGACTCGATAAAACAACTGACTCTAAGAAAAACAAACACAATTTCAGCATACACCTCCCCCAGACTTAAACAACACTGACCCCAGTGTTATCTAGCCTAGAGTAGGTAAAATAAAAGAAAAGAACAGAATAAAACAGGGAAAAACAAGAAGTTACCATGCTGGAACATATGGTGTCGACCGACACACGGCCTGGAATCGATCGATACCGGGCTTAAGTCGACATGATGAACAGTCTCATTCGCGATTGGTGTCGACTGATACCAATGTGGTATCGATCAATACTCAGGCGATTTCGAGTTTTGCTCCTTGTTTATCCTGACACAAACACAGAACGAAAAATAAAAAGAAAAATGACTCAAAAACAGACTCACCAGTGGGTTGCCTGTTACCAAGCGCTCGTTTAAAGTCAATAGCTTGACTTTGGCTCAGGTGATCAGTCAGGAGAAGATTGAGAGCTTACTCCCACGCAAGTTCCACAGCTAGATACTTGCAGACTCAGAGTTCTTCTCAACATGCTCTCCATAAATTCATTTCCTTTCTCTTTCAGCTCTAAAGTAAGAAGAACTCGAGCCTTAGAGAATGGCTTTGAAGTTCCTTTGCACTTCACATTGTACTCAATCGAATCCCCATCACACTTCTGAGGGATTAAGGTCATAGAGGGATCACCTTTTACTCCTGTACTCTTCATCTTCTTCTTTGCCTTAACTGTTTCGACGTCTTTCTTGGTGATGACAGAAGGACTATCTAGAAGGTTTATGACAGTTGGCTCGTCAGGATGCTCTTCCAAAAGATCAACTACCAACGTCTCTCCTGTAACAATGGTGATGCAAGAGGTATGTGTGGAGGTTCCCATAGTAGAAATGGTTTTGTAGTACACCTCTTTGTCAATGTACGAGAATGAGATTCTCTTACTGGGTGTATCCATAATTGCACCAGCCGTAGCCATGAACGGTCTTCCAAAAATCAATTGCGTACTAGATCTTGCATGCATCTCCATAACCTCAAAATTGGTAGGAACCAAATAATCTCCTACTTTAACCATCAAATCAGGGATTGTACCATATGGAAGCGAGGTGGAACTGTTCGCGAGTGTGATGGTTGACTTGGGAGGTCGAATATCAGCTCCCAATCTCTCTGCAATTGCCCTTGACATGACATTCATGCTAGCCCCTGAGTCAACGAGAGACTCTTTGAATTCAATTCCAGAGATGGAGAATGGAACGGAGAATATTCATGGGTCTTCCCTCTTGGTCAACTGCGTCAGCGGTAGTGACTTGGTTATTGCCCTGATGAAGAGTGCTTTAATTTCTTCCAGAGTTTCTCTGCAATCTTTGAAGTGACTTAGCAGAGGCCAGCCCTCTAGAGATTCTTCAAAAGTGAACGAGTGGGGTATCCTTCGTACCATCTTCTCAAAGCCACGCAGCTGCTTTGGAGTGATGGGGGCTCGGAGGTGTTGAGGAATAGGATTCAGCTTCTTGGGCTTGTGAAGTCTATCAACACTCATACGCGGCTCCTTTGCAGTATCTGGGAGGACATCGATCGATGGTTGCTCCTTTGAGACGTCCTTGACATATTCTTGGACGGGTGTCGATCGATACAAGAGGGTATCGGTCGACACCGAGGTGGTGTCCAAATTCTCATCCTCAAATATATCATCAACAAAAGGAAGCTCCACAACCAACTTATCTAGCATAGATTTGCATATGGCGTCCTCCCATTCCTTCTTTGTCATCTTAGGAGGCATAGGATAAGGTATCTTGGGTATATAGACCCTCTCCTGGACAATCTCGGGCCTCTTCTCGACCTGTGTTTCAGCATCGATCGATACTGGGGGGGTATCGATCGACACACGGGATTTTGGATCCCCTCGTGCAGATGTGTGGACCGGTAGCGATCGATACTGGCTGGTATCGATCGATACTTGGGCGATTTCAGAATCCCAGTCGTCATTTTCAACAGCATCGTCGAAAATTCATGCATCAAAACCCTTTTCTACCACTGCAGTGGCTTCTTTAGCATTTCCTATGGTGATTGCATTGACGTGTGGTTTTGGATTCTCAGTTTTCCCTGAAAGAAAACCTTCCTGCCTTTTCACAGCTGCTGCTGTCTGAGCGACCTGAGTTTCCAGCTTCCTTTGGGTCTGATTGATAGCTTCAATTTTCCCATTCAGATCAATTTACAGAGAGTCAAACTTCCCATTGAAATCCACTTGTAACTTCTGCTGTCACTGAAAAAGTTGTTCAAGCATGGATTCCATCTTATTATATGTGGACTTTGGAGAGATGGGCTGGTACGAAGAGTTCCCGTAATTGCGAGTGTTGTTGTTGAAGTTTCGGTTGTTGTTGTACACAAATTGCTGACCTTGAAATCCAGAACCACCAAGTTAACATCCTCCACTTCATCTCCACCTATATTATCGACTCCATCAGCAAAGTGTAGAGCCTTCTTCGACTTCCCAATCAGAATATCCAGCTTGGCTTGAACTTCAGCAATCTGCGAACCATCAATTCCTCCAGCCTGCTTCATACGCTCGAAGTCAGCATTCTTGGTGCTATTGCTAGACGCCAAGTTCTCAATCAGCATGATCGCATCATTTGGATACCTGTGTTGAAGTTCCCATTACTCGCAGCATCCATACCCATATTGTACCTCCAATCAACCCCTCTGTAGAACATTCCTAGCAGCTGAACCTGAGTGAACCCATGGTGCGGACAATCTCTCTGATAAGATTTGAAACGAATCCAAGCAGCTTTGAGTGCCTCTGTCAAACCCTGAGCAAATTGAGAGATCTTGTTCCTGAGTTCCTCGGATCTCGCATCAACATATAAATTGTTCAGGAATGCATTCTTCATCTCATCCCATGTAGTTAGCGAACCAGGAGCCAACTGCTTCAGCCAATAAGCAGCATCTCCACTAAGAGAGTATGGGAAAAGTTTGCAGAAAAGGAACTCATTGGGCACTCCATTGTGCTTCATACCAGTGACCAAATCCTTGAACCTTTCGATATGATCCATGGGGTGTTCATGAGATAGGACATGGAAAGGATTATGACTTACAAGAGCGTAATACGCATGTTTCAGCTCAAACTCATTCCTCTGAAAAGTTGTGATGCGAATCGCAGCTCGATTGGCATAGAACTGATCAGGTCTGTTGTGCTCACCAAATGTTCTACCTCGATCAACCCCATCATTCCCAACGTTGGCTTGCGCAGCTGGCGCGACAATCTGACCAACAACAGCAGGAGTGACAATGACGTTTCCAGCTTCATCAAGTCGCTGCCCTCTCTCATTGCACACTTGACCCTCTTGGTCTCTAAGAACTCCAGCTTCATCAGGTCTTAATACCACTGTGTTGTTCATCCCTGATGTTTGCTTGGTCTTTCTGTTTGTGCGTTCTAAACGGCTAGCTTCTCTAACGATAGATTAACTAGCGGAGTGCTCTTGTTCTTTCTGGTTTCACGATTAGGCATGCACCTGAAACACAAAAGTCAAGAACGTAAGTGACAAAAATCGTGATGAGTATCGATCGACACTGGGTGGTGTCGATCGATATAAACAAAAGAAAACGACGAGTATCGATCGATACCGACGAACTTAGTCAAAACTCGACAGCTAAAATCTAATGGCAAAATTGAGTCCTCGGCAACGGCGCCAAATTTGATATGCTCAAATTAATATCATAAAAGTACTAAAGCAGTTGTTGTAGTAAGTGTAGGGGTCGAACTCAAGGACTCACAGAAATCGCACAATAGACAAAATAGTATCGAATCAAGCTAAGCAAATCAGATGAAACAAAGACAATAAGCAGTAAAAGTGTTGTAAATACGATGGAGAGAATATAGGCCTAGGGTATTTCTCAGGAAATCAATGAATGTAGACTAACTAATCAGGGTTCAGGTTACGCACGGTTCTTGAACTCAAATCACTAAAGTATAATTGATCAACTGTCGTTGCGAGAATTATCTAAATCTAAATTTCAGAATCCCAAATCTCTTTGCAAATTCCTAAGAATAAATCAGCTTTAATTTCAAGTTTGATATGTTCACAAATCAATTAAACCTAATCTCTTTGCGAATAATCAATTTGCTCACCTTAAGTTCTATCAGATTACTCAATTGCACTGTCGTGCAAAATAGATTAACCTAAGATCTAAGTTCTAGGTGATCAATCTAGAATTAGCTTTGAGAACAACCTAAGGCAACGAACTAATTCATATTATGAACCCTAACAATAAATCAACCTAGCATTCAAAGAAATCCATATGAGAAAACCTTAAGCCTAAAGTGGATCTACTCAGACATGGAAATTGAAGCAATAAACATGTTTGAATAAATCATCAAATAAAATAGAAAGAGTAATAAGAGGGTTCGAAATCATCTCTCGGACGAACAGAGTTTCAGACTTGTCTCCCTTCAAAAGCTCTCTCACAAAACCAATGTAAAATAAAGCGTAGTAATAAAAGTGGCTGTAAAATCATATTAAATAACCTAAATCACGTTTTGGGGCTTTTGTAAATAATAAAGTCTTCTGGGGCAATTCTGCAAATTCTTCAACTCTTGTAAAAGTCGCGGGTTGTGTCTGCTGCGATGGGTATCGATCGATACTAGGCAGTATCGATCGATACTGATGCTTCAAATCGGGTACTCATCAACACGAACTTCTGCTTTGCTCCAAAATGCTCTAAAAAGCTCCAATATCTCCATTTATGCTAAAAACTTGTAAAAGACTCTAAAAGACTCCAAAATACTAAGACTATATAAAACAGACTTATATCATAGCTTAAAAGGGGTAAAAACCATGATATATCAGCTATCCTTAGGACATGATTTGTTTAGATCTGTAAAATATACGCATGCTCGCCAGGTGCCATTTTTCTTCTTTACTACGACCGGATTTGCTAGCCAGTCAGGATATTTTACCTCTTTGATGAATCCAACGTTTAGCAACCTTGTGACCTCACTGTTAACAGCCTCGGTCTTGTCAGGTCCAAATTTCTGACTCTTTTGACGTACTGGTTTGTGGTTTGGATCCACATTGAGCTCATGTGAAATGATGTTTATATCGATTCCGGGCATATCAGCTGTTGTCCATGCGAATGAGCCGGAATTTTATTTGAGGAATGTTATTAACTGCTCCTTTTGAGATTTGCAGAGTTCGGACCCAATTCCTACTTTCTGGTTAGGATGAGACTCGTTAACCACGATTTTCTCGATAAAGTCTTTGCGAGGTCCGACGAAGCCTGGACCACTTTTCTTTTTGGCTAGGTGGTATGCAAGCTCATCTTTTCGTTGTAGTTGGTATATAGTACTTTCCTTTGCGATCTGGAAACCTGCCATGTAGCACATTCTGGATTCTTTTTGACTCCCCTTAATTGTTGCGATCCCATGCTGGGTAGAGAATTTTATGCATTGATTGTATGTTGAGGATACAACCCTCATTGAATGTATCCAGGTTTTTCCCAGGATGGCATTGAATGGAGCTGGCCTGTCTATCACCGTGAATTCGACCATTCTTCTTACTCCCTCTGCTATTACACGGAGTTTTATCGTTCCGAGAGATAGCGTGGTTTCCCCGGAAAAGCCGGTTAACACCATCTTATTCTCTTCGATTTTGTGATCTGGTATATCCATTTTCCTAAGGACGGTTAGGAGGATGAGTTCTACAGAGCTCCCCGTGTCTACGAGCATCTTATTTAGCTCACATTCACCTACTTCTAGCATGATTAGGAGAGCATCATCATGTGGAGAATCTAGCTCAACGGCCTCGCTTTCCCAGAACGAAATTTGTGTGTCAGGTCCCTTGAATGGGGTCTTATCACGTGTGTCGGTGTTTACCCTTCGTTGATGTTTCTTAATTGAGTTTATGGAGTTGCGACATAGCAGGGATCCTCCATGAATAAAGTTAATTCTTTTCTTCGTGCTGGGGGAGGTAGATCTGTTTCTCTGCCTTTGGGGGATCTCGCATCGTCGTGTCCGCGGCTGAACGTTCTCGCTTACGATCATCCTCGGATGGGCGATCCCGCCTTTCATCGTCTCGAGCTGGGTAATAGTTCTTCCTCGGAGGAGGTTTTTCCAGCTCGATTTTAACAAGCTCTCCTGCTGCAAATTTGGCGGCAAGCTGCTTCTTCACCTCATGGCACTCCTCTGTCGAGTGGCCTTTGATTTTGTGGAAATCACACCACTTGCTGGGATCATAAGGATTGAATCTATTACGAGGTGGGCTTCCCACTGAGTATGAGTGTATCCCCTGACTTTGTCTCTGATCTTGGGACTCCTATTTCGCGGATTTTTTAGGTCCTTGGGAGTTGGTTATCTGAGCTTGCTTAGTCGAGGTTGCGGATGCATGCTGCTTTGGTTGAGCTGCACTCGCTTCTTCGAGGATAATCTAGCGCGAAGCGCGATGTAATGCATCATCTAGTTGTACGGGCTCCCGAACTCTGAGCTCCTCAAAGAATTTTGAGGTTTTTAGCAATCCGTTTTGGAGGGCTTCCAGGGCCGTTGGGTTATGCAGATCAGCGATTTTTGCTTTGACGGCTTTAAAGCTGTCAATATACGTTTGCAATGAGTCGCCTGGTTTTTGAGTTAGTACCCACATATCGGCCTCCGAGGTCTCGGTCTGGATAAATACCAAATATTGCTTCAAGAATGCCGCTTGAAGTTGGGTGAAGTTGTCAATCGAGTTTGGTTTCAGGGAGGTGAACCATTCTAAGGCCGAATCCGTTAGATTTTCGGCGAAGAAGCCGCAGCGCGCTGACTCGAGGTCGCCCCTGAGTAGTCGCAAATCTGAAAGGCAAATTTGAAACTTCTCATGAATGCCTTGGGGTCGGTTTCTCCGTTATACCTAGGAAATCGGATATTCCCGACATCGCCGAGCTGAGGGCTCGCGATGCGCGAGGTGAATGGGGTCTGATTGACTTCATCAATCACTCTGTTTATCTCGGGTGCTGAGCTTAGAGCAGCGTGGACCTGCGATCTCATCCTCTGTAGTTCGGCGTTCGTTTCTTCGCAATATTTCTTGATTGATTCGAACCCATGTGAGCTGTCGGATCCCAAGTTGTTTTCGTTATTGCTCGGGAAGCGGAGCAGGGATTCTCCGGCAGGCTGGGAATGGTTGCTGCCATTGGGATTATCCCTAGGTTCGAACTCATTTACATTCCCAGAGCAGTCCTGACCGATTAGTAGATTTGAGGTCGGGTCTACTACTGGTAAGGTCGCAATTGGCGTAATTTCTCCTTCCGCGATTTGGATCGTGGAAAGAGTGAATATGGGGTATGATATCATCGAGTTGAACCGTGAGGCGGTGGCTGAGCTAACCATCTTGTTAGTCGAAGCATTGATATCGGAAAAGTTTAGTCTTGTCACCGGTGGAGGTGGGAATGGCAATCCTCCCTGCCCAGGGGAAAAAAGGGATTTTGTCCCAGGGGGGAGGGCGAACCGCCCGATGGTGCCTCCCCAAGCTGCTCTTTCGAGGTCATCCTGGCGTGCTGCCATTGAGCGATTCTGCTATATGAGGCACGATATCAGGTTCCGGATCTCAGCTATTTGATCCGGAGCCGATTGATTCAAGGCTGCTGGTCCCGAGGGATCGACAATATCGTCGATCCCAGTCGAGATGTTCGCTCCCAAGGTGGTAATGGGAACGTTTGTTGTTCCGTCCAGGTTTGTTGGAGCGATGTCGTCAGACTGGGTTAGAGGAATGGAGGTGTTTATGACTCCAGATGATGTAGTAACTGCCGCAGTTGTTGTGTCCGCCATTGTCTTCTTTTGAGTTGTTAGTTTCGTAGGTTACAAAGAGGAAGTTATTTTGCTCTTCCCCACAGACGGCGCCAAATTGTGAGAGCAGAATCTCACAACCTCAATCCTTGGCTTGATTTAGGTTGAATACGTATAGAAAGACTAAGAATTGCTTAGAGAAAAATGAGAGAAATGTGTATATTATTGCCAAGAATTCGATCTCCTTTACAATTTCCGACAGATTTATATGTATGTTGGTATTTTCCGACGGGGTTTGGACAAAAGTATCATCCGTTGGAATTCAGACGGAAAACGTACATGTCGGTAATTCGTCCGTTGCCAAAATGTCAATATCCTTATAATTATTTTCGATCATGGATAGACAATTCTCATAAAATTCCGGAGATGGGCTTAATTACAGAGGAATACAAAGAAGGTATGTAGGAATTCATGGCATTTGCGGGTACGCAGAAGAAACAAAAAAAAACCAGTAAAATCTATTGGCCTTGTACCACTTGTCGGAATCGTAGATTAATCGTGATAGATGAAGTATGGTCACACATGTATTGTAATGGGTTTGTGTCGGGATACAAGATTTGGTTTTATCGTAGAGAAAATGATACAATGGTGGATTATGCTAGTAATAGTGAACAATATATTGGGGATAGCGCTAGCTTAAAAGAACCTGCAATTGTAGTAGAAACTATATGTCATGTTCAGATGGTGAACGATGCATTTCGTGAAAGTATACCATCGTTGCTGAGTATGGAGATAGAGGAGAAGAACTTAACTTAGAAGCTTGGAGGTTCTTTGATATGTTAGACGCTGCTAAAAATCCGTTATATGATGGGTGTAGAGGTGGACATTCCCCTTTATCAGCTACAACTATGATGATTGGTATAAAGACGGATTTCAATTTGAGTGAGTAGTGTGTGGATGCAATTGCTGATTTTGTGAAAGACATTTTGCCAGAAGATAATCTTGCACCGGCATCATACTATGAGATACATAAACTTGTTGTTGGGCTAGGATTGTCGTATCAGATGATAGATGTATGCATAGACAACATTATGATTTATTGGACAGAGGACGCACACCGTTCGACATTCCGTTTTTGTCGCAAACATCGGTATAAGGAAACAGGTGGAAGAGTGGCAGTCCCATATAAACGGATGTGGTATTTTCCGTTAACACAGAGATTGAAGAGGTTATATCAATCAGAGCGCACAACGGGAGAAATGAGATGGCATGCAGTGCATAAAACGGATGGAGAAATCGCTCATCCCTCAGATGCATGAGCATAGAAATATTTTCAATCAATGTATCCCAATTTTGCGTATGAGGCGAGGAACGTATACCTTGGATTATGTACCGATGGTTTCAACTTTGTTGGGAAGCATGGCAGACAATAATCTTTGTGGCCAGTAATTGTAACACCTTATAATTTACCCCCAACTTTGTACATGAGACGAGAGTTCTTGTTCCTTAGCATTCTCGTTCATAGACCATAGCATCCGAAAAGATCACTTAATGTGTTTTTGCAGCCATTGATTTATGAGCTGCAATGTTATAGGAGCAAGGTGTTGAGGCGTCAGATGGTGAACGATGCATTTCGTGAAAGTATACCATCGTTGCTGAGTATGGAGATAGAGGAGAAGAACCTAACTTAGAAGCTTGGAGGTTCTTTGATATGTTAGACGCTGCTAAAAATTCGTTATATGATGGGTGTAGAGGTAGAAATTCCCCTTTATCAGCTACAATTATGATGATTGGTATAAAGACGGATTTCAATTTCAGTGAGTAGTGTGTGGATGCAATTGCTGATTTTGTGAAAGACATTTTGCCAGAAGATAATTTTGCACCGGCATCATACTATGAGATACATAAACTTGTTGTTGGGCTAGGATTGTCGTATCAGATGATAGATGTATGCATAGACAACATTATGATTTATTGGACAGAGGACGCACACCGTTCGACATGCCATTTTTGTCGCAAACATCGGTATAAGGAAACAGGTGGAAGAGTGGTAGTCCCATATAAACGGATGTGGTATTTGTCGTTAACAGAGAGATTGAAGAGGTTATATCAATCAGAGCGCACAGCGGGAGAAATGAGATGGCATGCAGTGCATACAACGGATGGAGAAATCGCTCATCCCTCAGATGCATGAGCATAGAAATATTTTCAATCAATGTATCCCAATTATGCGTATGAGGCGAGGAACATATACCTTGGATTATGTACCGATGGTTTCAACTTTGTTGGAAAGCATGGCAGACAATATTCTTTGTGGCCAGTAATTGTAACACCTTATAATTTGCCGCCAACTTTGTACATGAGACGAGAGTTCTTGTTCCTTAGCATTCTCGTTCCTAGACCAGAGCATCCGAAAAGATCACTTAATGTGTTTTTGCAGCCATTCATTTATGAGCTGCAATGTTATGGGAGCAAGGTGTTGAGGCGTTTGATGTTTCTTTTCAGCATAATTTTGCCATGCGGTCGGTACTTATTTGGACCATTAGCGAATTTCCAGCATATGGCATGTTATCCGGATGGACAACGCTCATAAGGTTATTGTGCACGTACTGTCAAGATAACACATATGTGTTCTAATTGAAGCACGGACGAAAAACGTCTTGGTTTTATTATCATAGGCGATTTCTACCAAGCATAATCCTTATCGTCGGAGCACCACACTGTTTAGGAAGAACCGTCGAGTATTTGATGGTCCACCTCCTGAGTTAGATGTACAGTATTTGTTGACTCAGTTCAGAAATTTTGTTGCAGAAAGGACAGTTGATTGTGGTGGTAATGGGCATCATCTTGTTGATGGTTGTGACAACGTACATAATTGGCAAAAGAAGAGTATTTTCTTGGATTTGCCTTATTGGAAGGGCCATCTTCTGAGGAATAATCTAGATGCACATTGAGAAGAATTTATTCGACAACATTATGAGCACCGTTCTCAATATCCAAGGAAAGACGAAGGACAATCTAAAGTCTAGATTGCCAGACATTTGTTCTCGTAAAGCACTACATGTGACAACGAACAGGAAACCTCCGGTCCCAGCTTTTTGATTGGATGAACCATCAAAGGCCGAGTTTTTTAACTGGATTTCCGATAGTGTTAGATTCCTGGACAGATACGCATCTAACCTTCGTAACTGCGTTGATCATGGAGAAGTGAAGTTTTCTGGGATGATGAGTCATGATTGCCATGTTGTGATATAGCGCCTCCTTCCATTTGCCTTTGCATATCTTCTACCACGTAATATCCACGAAGCAATTGTAGGCACAATCATTATATTAATTTTTTAATACTTTATACAATAATTTTGTTCATCTTTTATTACTTATTTATTCATTTGTTATGCATATTATGCAGTGATTGGTGCTTTTTTGAGATATATGCTCGCGATCTCTTACATAAGATGGTATCCGCAACCTTGCAAATAATATACCCGTAATCCTTTGCAATTTGGACAAGATAGTTCTGCCTTTCCTTCTTTGATGTTATGGAGCATCTACCAATTCATCTCCCTCGAGAACCATAACTTGGGGGCCTCGGTTCAGTACCATTGGATTTATCCTTTCGAACGGTATATGTTTCAACTAAAGAAAAAGGTGGAAATTTTGAGCAAAGTGGAGGTTTCTATTGTCGCAAGAGCATCAATAAAGAAACCTCACATTTTGCCGAGTTCTACTTTCCATCACAAGTCAAAACGAAGAGTCGTAGACCAGCTCGACATGATGACAGAGGCGAAATACTTTTCTATCATGTCGATGTTCTTCATATATTCTTAGAGATTGGACGACTTAGTGGAAAAGACAAGAAACAGAGACTTTCAGCACATGATCGGGATCATTTGCATATGTATATTCTCACAAACTGTGATGGAGTTGAAGAATATGAGAGGTATTATATTGAACCAAATTATTTAACTTGTTGGGTGCTTGATTATATATATTTGCCACATTAATTACTTATTTGGACCAAATTATTAATTACTTAACGTGATGATCACTTCAATCTCACATGATTTATATGGCTCATCAACGTTTTGCATTTTCGAATGAAATAGAGGACAAGCTAATCGAGATCAAACAAGAAGATTTCGGACGTTGGTTAAGAGATTATGTAAGTGTTTTAATTGCCTTATTTTTAACTATCAAATATAATGAATGATTTAATTAAATTATTTTTGATTTGATTCATGCAGGTCATGATAGAGTCGGTTAACGGACAAAGATTTCCCACGTGGTTAGAAGAATTAGTTCGATTTCCACTAGCAAACGTGCAGTCACATGTGATGTATAGCACACGGGGATACGCTTTTAAGCTTCTTCGGGATGATAGAAGCGGGTCAACGTCAGATTACGATGTATCTACTTAGTTCGGTGATCTTGTATACTATGGTGTCCTACGTGAGATTTTGGATGTTCACTATCCGGGAATGCTCAGCTTGCGATGTGTTGCATTTTTATGTTACTGGTACAATCCATTAGTTGGAAGCGGTGTGCAACACGACAAATTTGGTGTTACATCATTACATAGCAGAAGGCGACTCCAGAAATACGAGCCATTCGTACGTGTTTTACAAGCAGACCAGGTTTGTTTTATTCTTGTTACGTTTATTTGTCAGAATTTTTGCATTTATGTATACTATCCGTTGTAAAAAAAAAATATGACTACGTTCTTATATGGTGTAGGTATGCTATATTTGTTTGAATTATTTGGTTTCACAAGCAGACCATGTTTGTTTTATTATGTTACATTTATTTGTTAGAATTTTTGCATTTATGTATACTATATGTGGTTAAATTTATATGACTATATTCTTATTTGGTGTAGGTATATTATATTTCCTATCCTCGAGTGACAAAGAAGCAAGACCCGTGGATTACAGTCACATCGATAAACCTGAGATTTAGGGTTCATGGGATGTCTGATCATGAACCCCTCCAACAAGGCTCTGTATGTTTTGGTTCAATCGAGCATTCCCTTGAGGTTGACTTTGTTGTTGATTTCACTGTACATGCAGACGATCGGGTATTTGAGGATTCAGAGAAATAAATTGGATTACTCATCATTGGATTCATAGTAGGTTTAAAGCGTTTTGAAATTTTTATGATTTTTTTGAAACTTTTATGTATTTTTCGGAAATTTTAGAAATTGTTTCGTTTTTTTTGAATTTGGGAATTTTTTTTTGAATTTTCAGAAATTTTTGGATTTTTTTGAAATATTTAGAATTTTAAAATTCAATGTACTAACGTTTTTATGTTTTTTTCCCGCATGAATAACGAGGACTCTCTTCGTTAGGGCGGCTCTCAAGGACGCCGTTCTCGGGGTTCTCGGGGTACGCCTCCTAGCGATAGAACTCGGGAACTCAAGTCTCGGAGTCTGAGCAATCCGGTGCTCGCAGTCGGATTAGGATCGAGGATCTTGTCCAGCAGCCGAACTGGGGCCATTGCATCCGACTCGACTCGAAGTTCGATGACGGGACTTGGTAAGTCATATTTCGTTTATTAATTCAATTTATTTATATTATAAATCTTAACGTATTTATTTCTTATTTCTTATTTATATTATGAATCTTAACGTATTTATTTCTTATTTATTTCACATGATATCACAAACGCGATAATGCGGATGCTCCACAACATGTTGGACAAACCGTACAAGAAGTACTCGGACATGCATGCCTACCGACGAGAAGGACTTGTGGCACCTGACTTTTGCGGTATGTAATTTTTTTATTTTTTCTTCTTTTTTAGTTCATTTTGTCAATTTTAATTTTGAAAAGTAACATTATGTGTTTTTTATGTTGCAAGAGTTCACGTGGCATCATACGATGATGATGAAAGTTATTACCACTTTCGATCGGTATGCCGCGACCCAGTACTCGAAACACATGTACGAGTGGCATAAGTGGCTTCACAACAAAGACAAGTCGAAAGACTTTGAGGACGACGTCTGGAAATGTTTCTGCGAGTACTTGAGTAAGCATGCGACGAAGAAGCTCTCCAAAAAAAACTCGAAGAATTGGAAGAGGGACCGAGGAGGGAAGGGGGTCTACATTCATAACGGGCGCAAAGATGGTCAAACGCGACGCGTCGGAAATGGTAAGTATTTTTTTTTTTGAACAACTTCTCACTTTAAAACGAGTCTTACAGAAGAGAAACAGTAGAGGAAAAATCATGAAGTGATTTCTTAGCAAGAGCATCAGCTCTTGCATTCTGTGCACGAGGGATAAACGTAAACGAGATAGAGGTGAACATAGAAGCGAGAGCGTTAATATCGAAAAAGAAACCATAGATTTCCTTGATTTTCTCTTGCGATGTGATAGCTCAGATGAGTTCCTAAGCGTCTGATTTGATGACGATGTTTGTAAATCCTTTCTCTAAGGCTTGGTTTAACAATGCTCGAATGGCTAACGCTTCCGCCATCAAAGGGGAAGTTACTAGGGGTTCTGCAAAACTTCCGATGTCGAATTCTGAGTTCAACTGGTTGCAGAAGATCCAGCCAAAGCCTGATGTTTTTGATTCTTTTCTCCATGATGCATCAGAGTAGCAAAGGATGAGGTATGGATGAGTGCTTCGAGTTTGTTTCCTTTTACGCTAGGTCTGAGAACGAGAATTTCAGAGGAATGATTTGGGATGATTTTATCTATTCTTTCCTTGTTCCATTCCCCTGTTTCCTCTGAGATGAGATGTGAAACTATCAGATCTTTTGAGCTCAGGTTAGAGGGACATACTTGTTTTCCGGGTTTTTAAGAGAGAGCCAAGGATCGTTCCAAATCGATGTTCCTTTACCATTATTTATGGCTTTTCCGATTTGCTTAAGTATCAAGTCTCAGCCTATCAGGATACCACGCTAGCCATGAGATGTGGAAGAAGATGTAGAGGCATCTAGCAGGTGTTTATCAGTGCAGTATTTCCCTGTTAAAATCCGAGCTAAGAGACTAGTTGGATTTTTGAGGATTCGCCAGCGCAGTTTATCCAAAAGTGCATTGTTGAAGCTTTGAATTTCACGAAAACCGAGCTCTCCATCTCTCTTTGATCTCGCAAGTTTTGTCCATGACAGCCATCACATTTTCTTTTTTTTCCAGGTTTGGAGTCCCACCAGAATCGGGTTAAGGCTGATTGGATCCTCTTGCAAAGGCTTGTAGGGAGTTTGAAACACGTCATATAATAAGTGGGGATAGCTGACAGTACTGACTTTAACATTGCCAGTTTCCCACCACTTGATAAGAATCTCGAAGACCAGCTTATTGATCTTTGTCGAATCCGATCGACAATCAGGGTGAACACATCCTTCTTTCGTCGTCCAAAGCTCTCTAGTAAGCCACCTTGGAATCCATCTCCATCGATACCCGTGGTAATTTTGATTCTTTCTCTTGTTTCTTGTGGCGTTTTGCTTAAAAAAGTGATCGAGATTTCTGTGAATTGATCAGTTCGCCAAAAGCATCTTCGTATTGTTGCAGGATTGATAGTACAGTTTCACAGCATCGGGGGTAGTTTTACAGAAGAACATGGTGTCGTCAGCAATAACAAGTGATTAATCTTCAGACTTCCTCTTGAGACTCTAACATCAGGCAATAACCCATTATCTTGTGCCTTTTTACATAATCCTGATAGTACTTCGCTCCAGAGGATGAAGATAAATGGAGATAGCGGATCTCCTTATCGGATTCCACACTGAGGGGAAACATGTCCTTGAGCTGCTCCATTAATGAGAAAGGAGTAGGAGACCGTCGATATGCATTGAAAGATCCAATTTATCCACTTTTCATGAAATCCTAATCTCTCGAGCACCGCAACAATGAAGCCCCATTCGAGTCTGTCATATGCTTTACTCATATCAGTTTTGACAGCCACGGAGCAGTGTTTTGTCGCCTTTGATCCCTTCAAAAAGTGCAGCGTCTCATGTGTTAACAAAACGTTGCCCAAAATTGCTCGTTCTGGGACGAATGCTGACTGAGTTTCAAAGATGATCGTCGAGAGGAGTGGTCTTAGTCTGCGTGTAAGGAGCTTCGATATTATTTTGTAGTATACGTTGCACAAAGCTATTGGACTGTAATCTGAGACTGTCTTCGGGCACTGCACTTTCGGAATGAGCTGAACATGTGTATTATTGATTGATCTTGGCATAAATCCAGCTGAGAGGATCTCTGTAATCTCTTCCGTGATTTTTGGACCAACTGTCGACCAATTTGATTGGAAAAAAACTTGCTAAGAATCCATCCGGTCCTAGAGGTTTGTCCAGATGGATCAAGAAGAGTGCAGCCCGTATCTCTTCCTTAGTTGGATCCGCGATCAAGAGCTCATTTGATTCAGGGGAGATACACTGTTGGAGGGCTTGCGCAACTGTCTCGACACTATTTGATGATTTTGTGATAAATAGATCTTGGAAATATGCAGTGATTGCGAGAACAATTTCATCTTCTTCAAAAACAGCAACCCCTTATTTGTCTTCAATGACAGAGAATTTGTTAACGGTTCGTCGTCCTCGAGTTATTGCGTGGAAATATCCTGAGTTTTTGTCTCCTAGAGCAAGCCATAGGGTTCTGCTTGTTTGCTTCCAGTATTCATCTTCTTCTTTATAGGCATATTTCAAATTATGGTTAATTAGCTTTATGAGCTGCTCATCGTGTACACTATAGCTCATTGCTCTCTCCAGCCTTTCTTTTTCTTCTTCTATTATTTTTTGGCTGTTTTTGTGATGTTCGCGATTCCACACTGAGATAGCTTTTCGACATTTAGAGATCCTCTGTTCTACAGAATCAGATGGATTATCATTCCAACTCTCTGTGATCAGATTTGAAATCTCAATATTGTTTCTCATGCTTCTATCATATCGAAATAAACCACTTTTCACAAGAGTTGGTTCAAAAGCGGTTACAATAGGTATGTGATCAGAACCTTCGAATTGGAGGTATTTGCAACGTCCATATGGAAAGAGTTTTGCCCTCGAACTATTTAACAGAGCACGGTCAAGGCGGCAGTGCACAAGATGGGTGCATCTGATTCCGCTCCATGAGAGATGATTACCCGTATGCTGCATGTCGTAGAGGTTACATTGAGAGAGAAAAGCCCCGAAGTCTCCAAAAGAGCCTTCTGCTCTAACTGGTCCCCCTGATTTTTCATAGTTATCGCTGATGTCGTTGAAATCTCATGTCAAAAACTATGGCACATCTCGTGACACCGCCAACTCAGTAAGATCATTCCAGACAGCTCTACGCTTGGATTGGTCTTACTCTCCATAGATGAATGTTGCTACAAATGATTTATTCTTATACGAGATGGTCGTGTCGATGTAGTTGTTGCAGGATGAGGAGATTTGAAAGTTGATGTCCTTTTTCCACGTTAGAAAGAGACCTCCCCCTCCAGGGCTGTGAGGCTGGACAAAAAATTGAGATTCATAATTTTGAAAGTTCAGTGTTTTCTTCACCATTTCTTATACATTATTGGTCTCCATGAGGAATATTATGTCATGAGAAAGTTTTTTCTGAAGCTCCTTTATTCGATGAACTGTCATGGGATCCCCCAAACCACAACAGTTCCAGCTCAGAATTGTTAAGGAAGAGGATTTGGCGGACCCTGAAAATCCGCTTTATCCTTTGAAATTGCAGGAACGATGGTGCTTCGTGGTGGATTTCTGTTTGGTGTAGATGCTGCTATGTGGTTCACTTCATCTCGTTGAGTAGTTCTCTGGGTTGAGGTGGCTTGGCTACGCCTTGTTCCATGATGGTGTAGTTGGGGTGAAGTTCTGCTGAGAGCAATTCGTGAGAGGGGAGAGATTCGAACTTGGTTATGCTTTTTCCTTCGATTACCAGTCTCTGGAGTAACCCGTGAACATTGCTCTGTCAATTTCTTGGATGGTTGTCGACCTCTCTTCTTCTTTGGATGCACCAGATTTGAGATCAATGTATCGTCATCGTGAGGGATGATATATTGATCAGGTGTTATCTCTCAGGCCATGGATGTTTCTCCACGGAATAGACCATTGGTTGTAATGTTTTCCATTTCATTTGCTGAGACAACTAGGAGGCGTGTTGTTGTTTCCGCCATTAAACCTATGGATTCACTTTCTATAACTCTTTAGCGTCTAGCTGCACTCTCAATGGGGTCACCACAGTTAATATATTGATGGTTACTTCTTGTAGTTCCTCAAGGATATCCTCTTCTGTCTGTCGAGGTGGTGGGGGAAAGAATTTCTTGTCAAGGTTTACTCCAAGTGGAGACCGAACCATTCGAGAAGAGTCTGAGCTTTCAGCGTTTGTAATCCTTTCACTTTGAATTTGTTTTCTCTCCATATTTGGTTCTTTGGAGCTCTGTGGAAGGGTTGGGATTGAGCCTTGTTGCACAGATGGTTCCTTAGGTCATTGTGAGGCTCTCTTTGTAGAGGTGATTGGTGTCGTTGAGGGCTGCTCCTGTCCCTCTGGTAAGAGTGGGAATCGACAGGGATCCTTTGGCTAGATTTGTTCTGGAAGGATTCTGTATTATGATGCAGTCTCTACTCAGGTGAGCTAGTTTTTGTTTTGGCCTCCCTTTGTTGGGATGGTCTTTCTCCAAAGAATCTCCCATAGCGGTCATATCTCTGGTTGTATGGTTGCTCACGTTCAACCGATGAGGCTTTTTTTGGATGTACATGAAGGGACTTTTCATGTGATCTCTCTCGTGAGTTGTGATGCTTAACCTTATGTCGATGTTTATGTGGGCAGTGCTCCACCATGTGAGTCAGTTTACAACAGTACTTGCAGTGATTCTCGAGCTTCTCATACTCCAGGGTGACAATAGCTTCTCTGTCACCATCAAACTCCACTATTGTTTCTTTTGTGAGGGGTTTTAGTCCATCAATTTCTACCAGGTTGCGAGCAGTGGTCTTGGTGACTTCATGGTTTTTCAAAACCCTCACCTCTTTGCCAATGTTACAAATGAGTTCTTTTTTCAGTAGTGTAATGGAATTCCTTTAAACTGGATCCAGAATGGAATCTAGGATGGGAAGTCAGGAGATATAATAGGTTCCCATCTTTGAAGTATGAGCATTTATATTGCGAAGTGGTATGGACGGTTGTCGAGGACTTTTTGTAGATTTCTTCATAGTCAAAGCAGAATTGAAAACAATTATTACCCAAATCTGAGCCGATTGCTTTCCCGTTTAGTTCTCATCGCTTGGACATGAAAGGAATCATTGCCCATAGTCATTGTTCATCTGGGTTTGTTAAGTTGCCAATAAGAGTGAGAGAATTTTCTTGGATGAGGTCAGAAGTATCTAAAATCGGTGCTCTGATTCTTTTCCCGGGCGGTGGAGAAGAGGTAAATATGACACCTTTTCCTTTTTCCTTTTTCCGAGTAGGTGAAGCGTCAAGACATTGTGGCTGAAAGTAGTGAAGATTTTGCTGGGTAGTTTTCAGGTAGTGTGGTCTTGCGACTGGAGATTGAAAGTATCTTTCTTCAGAGTTTCAGAGATTGTGGTGACTCAGAACTGCTGCGCAGCAGCGGCCTTGAGAAAAGGAGGACGAATTTGAAACAGCTTACCGGCGGCGAGGCGGACCCTCCGACATGGAGTCGGGGGTGGAACCACGGTTTCACGAAACCAGAGGTAAATTGGAGTTTAAGAAATTTCTATTTTGGGAAAAACATGGTAGATGAACTTGAAACAGGAGGCAAAACAGGGAGGTTGGAAACTGCCTTGGACTTCGTGCATGGGAGAGAAAACCAAACTTTTTTTATTCTCGAATATCAACCAACTTGAATGTTTTTTGTTTTTTGGAAATCGTAAATATAATTTCAATTTTTAATTACTAATTTTATTTTTTATTGTTATTTTACTTAACAAAATTTCACATGCGAAAAAAGCTGGTGCCGCTCACGATAACCTTAAAGTCATGGAAAAGAGGCACACCAAAAAAAAAAAATTGGTGTGATCCAGGACTTGGGGGTGCGGGAAATTGTCGAGACCTGCAAGAAGAAGAAGGTGGAACATGTAGTTTCAATGTCGCAGCTCACTCTTGAAGGATAGTCGTCCTCAAACGAGTTACCCCGGGAAGAGATCAACGAAATTGTTCTCGCTATAAGTTTTTATTTGTTTTCATTAAAAAAAATTTTCTTCGTAATTTCATTAATAATTTTTAGTAAGAAACTCGACAAGCCAAAGGTCGATTCGCTGGGTTAGGCGGACTTCCGACCCATGAATCTTCTTCCTCAGTATCCTTCGGAGTACAGAGAAAAAATCGAGAGGCTCAGCGAAACGGTGAAAGACCATGACGCGAAGGTCTTTGAGTTGGAGTCCGCACACGAAGCGTTGGAGTGCGCACATAACTCCACCCGTCAGAAGCTCACTGATTTCCAGTCGACCATCAAGGCGGCCTTCCCCCATCTCTTTTCCAACTAAATTTTCTGTTTTTAATCACATTTTATGTTTAATAATTTTTTTAATTAAGAAAATTTTATATTTATAAATTATTTAAATAATTTGATAATTAGATATAATTAAAAAATTGAATTATTAATTACTTAATTATTATAAAAATCTTAAAAACAAAATTATTGATTGCTGTCAGAAATCTCTCGGAAATAGTCCGCCGGAATGCACTCCGTCGGATAGTTTTTCGGCGAAACAGAAAGAACCAGGAAGCGATCTACATACCTCTGGAAAGCCCCGAGTCTTAGCTTTCTGTAAAGCTTAAGTTCATCCAATTCAAAGAACCGTGATGGAAGTTATCATTGTATATTTTCGTCTGGTACATTCTGGTCGAACCTCTACCCATCGCAGATCAGACCCATTTTGGTAGAAGGGAGAAACGGATGAGAAGGTGTTATCCGAATGTTGTGAAACTTGGTAAGGAAATTTTATACTTCCAGATCTAGCTACAGACGAAATAAGATTATCATTTGGAGTTATGGTTTGAAAGATATTTGTGTTTTCCTGAGACTATTTTTCGCAGCGCACATATCCGACCAGGCTGGAGAGTTGGGCTGTTTGGTTGGGCAAATAAATCCGGATCGTTCTGAAACTTTGCAGAAACATTTATGACTCATGTAGGTAGATTCTGGTAAAAGGGTGACCAGTTTGGAGTTCGGGAACATGAGGAAACGTGCTGATGAAGCTAACGCAGTGAATCTGGCCAAGAAAGAAAGAAAGAGAAAAAGGTGTTTTGCTTTCAAACCAAAAGCAAAGGTGAGGACTAGTTTTTTGGATTCCTAAGATGTGTTAGTTGAATATTAATATGTGTATGCTTAGTGTAGGGATTAGATATGATTGATAATTGATGATTGATGATTGATGATTGATAGTTGATTATTGATATTTGAATTGTAATGAGTAATTATTAAAAAGGATGATATGGCAATGAAGTATATATTTGTTAAAAAGGATAATTGCTGATATGGTTATGAAGTGTTATTCTTTGTTTGACGGCCTACAACGAGGAACTGAATATTGAGAAGTTGTAGTGATCGAAAAATTGTTTGACGGCCTACAACGAGGGATTGAATACTGTGAAGTTGTAGTGATCGAGAAGGAGCTGGCGAGCCATTGTCAAGCCCAGAATGGGGTGGTGGCACCGTTACTATTATTTGTCAAGCCCGGTATGGGTCGAGGCATGAGAATGAGTACCCTGGGCGGAGGTTCCTTGGGAATGTGAAGTAGACTTTCTATGTTGATAGTTGTGAATAAATGAATGATTGTATTTATGAATATTTAAACAATGTTATATAGTAATGTTAGCCATGTTATGTAGGTTAGTTGCGTGTGTCTAATATCTATATTATGTATACTCATTATTGCTATATCAAATGATGTATCTAAGAATCTTGTGTGCCCCAAAAGCACACCCTCACTGAGTATTCCCAAAATACTCACCCCTCTTCCCCTTTCTAGTTTTGCTTAAGAGATCATTTTGGCGTGGAGTGCAAGTCAAGTTATTTATTAAGGTTTCCCCGGGATAGGGTGTCTCATATAGGCCCAGGGTATTTCTCAGGAAATCAATGAATGCAGATAACCAATGAGTCAGGATTCAGATTTAGCGCGGTTCTTGAATTCAAATCATTAAGTTATAATTAACCAATTGTCGTTGCGAGAATTATCAAAATCTAAACTTTAGAATCCCAAATCTCTTTGCAAATTCCTAAAAATAAATCAGCCTTAATATCGAGTTTGATATGTTCACAAATCAACTAAAACAAATCTCTTTGCGAATAATTAATTTGCTCACCCTAGGTTCAGTCAGATTTCTCAATTGCATTGTCGTGCCTAATCGATTAACCTAAGATCTAAGTTCCAGATTCGTCAACCTAGAATTAGATTTGAGAACAACCTATGGTGAAGAACTAATTCAAATGGTGAATCCCTACTAATCAATTACCAGCAATCAGAGAAATCCCTATGAGAAAATCCTAAACCTATGATGGATCTACTCAGATATGGATAATGAAACAATCAACATAACTGAATAGATCATTAAATTAAACAATAAGAAAGAGTAACAAGAGGGTTCAAAATCTTCTCTCGGAAGAGTTCTGACTTGTCTCCCTCACAAAAGCTCTCTCTCCAAAACCAAAGTAAGATAAAGCTCAGCCAACAAAAGTGGCTGAAAAACCTAATTTATAACCTAAAACACGTTTTGAGGCTTCTCGTAATTATTAAAGTCTTCTGGACCAAGGTGCAAACTTCAAACTTGTTAAAACTCACGTTTTATTCTTCCTGAAGTCGGTATCGGTCGACACCATTAGTGGTATCGATCGATACCAAGCTTGCGTGTCGACTCATCTGCTCGCCAGACTGGACTGGCTTCACGAAAACTGGCATAACTTTCAATCGTACCGTTGGAATGGCCTCAAACCACTTCCAAATGAAAGCTAATCCAATTATCTGTTTTGTATCAACATTTGATCTCTATCCATTGGTGGGAAGTTCTTCAACGAATGCCAAACTTCTGACGTCTTTGCATGACTATGCATCTCTATATGCTCATTTTCACCCAAAACGGCCTATTTTCTCCCAAAGGCACCTAAAACCTGAAAATACTCTACAAGACTACGAAAACACTAGAAAGACTCTATAAAGAGGACTTATATCATGGCTAAAAAGGGGTAAAAACCATAATATATCAACTCCCCTAGACTTAGCATTTGCTTGCCCTCAAGCAAAACAGAAAACTAAATCAGAGAAAGAGGTTTGAAAACACGGAGACTCACATGTTCCTAAACCATCGCAATGACCATTTTCCTAAGTTTTCCATATATCACCTAACCAGCTCCAGATCTAACCACCATGTACTTCTCCGTAGACATTCGCAGCTTCCCAGACTCCAATAAAGCCTTCATCGCCAGTTTCATTGCTGCAGCCAATGTTCAAGAACCTTCTAAATTACTTCCCATACAATATCATGAAAAAACCACCCAATTTACACACTTTTTGGTAGTGTTTTCTCTCCCCAGACTTGTTTCCAATCATGTTCTTTTTCTTTTTTTTTTAGATCTGCATATACACATTAAGGTCTGAAACGCTGATTTGCTCAAATTAATACCCTAAACAATACTAAAGCAGTTGATGCAGTATATCAGGGGTCGAACACAAGAACTCAGAGAAATCGCACAATAGATTGTATAGTTATCAAATCAAGCTAAGCTATTCATATTAAACAAAACAGTAAGCACTAAACGAGTTGTAATTCAGTTGGGGGAAAGATAGGTTCAGGGATATTTCTCAGGAAATCAATGAATGCAAAATAAACTACCTAATCAGGGTTCAGGTTCCGCACTGTTCTCGAACTCAAATCACTAGAGTATAATTAACCAACTGTCGTTGCAAAAACTATCTAAATCTAAACTTCAGAATCCCAAATTTCTTTGCAAATCCCTCAGAATAAATCAGCCTTAATTCCAGGTTTGATATGTTCACAAATCATATAAACCAAATCTCTTTGCGAATAATCAATTTGCTCACCCTAAGTTCTATCAGGTAATTAATCGCACTATCGTGCCTAATCAATTATCCTAAGATCTAAGTTCTAGGTGATTAGTCTTGAATTAGCTTTGGGAACAACCTAAGGCAAATAACTAATTCAGATTATGAACCCTAAATAACCAATCAACCTAGCATTCAAAGAAATCACTTATGAGAATCCCTAAACCTAACAAGAGATCTACTCAGACATGGAAATTGAATCAATAAACATGTTTGAATAAATACTCAATAGAAAATAAGAAAGAGTAACAAAAGGGTTCGAAATCTTCTCTCGACGAACAGAGTATCAGACTTGTCTCCTTTGAAAAGCTCTCTCGCAAATCCAGAATAAAATAAAGCGTAGCCATCAAAGTGGCTGTAAAATCCTTATAAATAACCTAAAACACGTTTTGGGGATTCTTGTAAATATTAAAGACTTCTGGACCAAGTTACAATTCTTCAACTATTCATTAAAGTCGCGGGTCGTGTCTGCTGCGATGAGTGTCGATCGATACCAGGGGTTATCGATCGATGCTTGACGTGAAATCGGGTACTCAGCAACACGAACTTTAGCTTTGCTCCAAAATGCTCCAGAAAGTTCCAATAATTCCAATTATGCTCCAAACGTGCTAGAACCTATAAAAGACTCTAAAATACTACGAAATAGCATAAAGACTCTATAAAATAGACTTATATCATGGCCTAAAGGGGGTAAAAACCATGATATATCAAACACGAGTATTGATGGTGTTTGCCACCGAATCCCCGGTTCTTCCCTCTCTATATATCAAAGGCGTAGGCGAATAGTGGTATCACGGGAAATTTTCCTAACCTCGCTTACAACCTTTGTGTGATCATTCCTTCATAAGTAGAATAATGAGATCGCTGAAAATTTTCCTAGCCCTCTACTCAGAAGAAAGTCATTTCATCTTTTATGCTCTTATTTATTAACTTATAACAGGGGAGAGAGATACCATTTCTTTAAACACATGGGTTCCTTTGTCAGATATTAATGATGAATCAAGCCCAGTAAACATCAACTTCATCGATGAAATACAAAAATTTGGCTCAGGCTTTAGAAGAACTCTGCTGGAGACATGGGTGTTTTCTAGTCAACTGGTTAGTCTTTGGATTTTTCATTAGTCGATCTAGAACTGGTCCTGTAACACTGATCACTCAAAAACAAAATCAGAACAATAGATTCAAGCACATGATCATAATCTCCAACATGTTTTGACTGAATAAAACGATTTTTGACTCAAAAACGACTGACTCTAAGAAAAACAAACACAATGTCAGCAGACACCTCCCCATACTTAAACAACAATGTCCCCAGTGTTATCAAGTCTAGAGTCGGTAAAAGAAACAAAAGAACAGAGTAGAATCATGAAAAACAAGAAGTTACCGTAATGGAACAGGGGTATCGACCGACACACAGCCTGGTATCGATCGATACCAGGCTTAAGTCGACACACGAGACTTGTCTTCAACGATTCCATCACTGCCTGCAGGGTATCGACCGACACCAACAGGGTATCGATCGATACCCTGGTGATTTTGTCGATGCAAGTTCAGTTTCTCCTCGTTTGCACCAATCTGATTGACTCAAGACACAAAACACAAAACCGAAAAATCACAAAAATAAAAGTACTTATATACAGACTTACCAGTGGGTTGCCTCCCACCAAGCGCTTGTTTTACGTCATGAGCTTGACTTTACTGACGATCAGTCAGGATAAGAATGAGAACTTGCTCCAAAACAAGCTCCACAACTTGACATCTCCATCTTCAGAATTCTGCTCAACATACCCTTCACAACATCCTTTCCTTTCTCTTTCAGCTCTGAAATGAGAATAGCTCTAACCTTAGAAAATGGTTTCAAAGTTCCCTTGCACTTCACATTATACTCAATCGAATCTCCATCACACTTCTGAGGGATTAAAGTCATATATGCAGCACCCTTGACTATTTGGTTCTTCACCTTCTTCTTTGCCTTAGCCATTTTGATGTCTTTCTTGGTGATGATAGAAGGACCATCTAAAATGTCTATGACATTTGGCTCATCATAAGGCTCTTCCAAAAGATCAACCATCAACGACTCTCCTGTAACAACGGTGATGCAAGAGATATGTGTGGGAGCTCTTCCAGAGGGGATGGCTTTGTAGGAGATCTCCTTGTCAATGTATGAGAACAAGATCCTCTTACTGGACGTGTCTATAACTGCACCAACTATAGCCATGAACGGTCTTCCCAGAATCAAATGCGTACTAGATCTTGCACTCATCTCCACAACCTTAAAATCAGCAGGAACCAGATAATCTCCTACTTTAACCAGCAAATCAGGGATTGTCCCGTAAGGAACTAAGGTGGAAGAGTTCGCGAATGTGACAGTCATAGTAGGAGATCTTATATCAGCAATTCCCAACCTCTCTACAATTGCCTTTGACATGACATTGACGCTTGACCCTGAATCAACGAGAGACTCTTTGAATTCTACTCCAGAGATAGAGCATGGGACTGGAAAATTTTCTGGGTCTTCCCTCTTAGTCAACTGCTTCATTGGTGGTGGTGCGCTTCTTGCTTTAATGAAGAGTATCTTGATCTCTTCTAGAGTTTCTCTTCAATCTCGGAAGTGACTAAGCAAAGGGCGGTATTCCTAGGCTTCTTCAAAAGACATAGTATGGGACACTCTCCTTACCATCTTCTCAAAACCGAGCAACTTCTCTGCAGTGATGGGATTTCTGAGATGTCTAGGTGGTAAAGGATATGGCACCTAAGGTTTGTAAACCCTCTCTGGCATCAACTCAAGTGTCTTCTCGACTGCAGGGTCAGTGTCGATCGATACAGGGGTGGTACCGATCGATACCAGGGGTTTTGAGATTTCCCGTGAAAGTATATGCACTAGTGTCGATCGACACTGGGTGGTGTCGGTCGATACCCTGGGAATTTCTGAATCCTCATCGTCTTCTTCTACATGATCATCGAAATTTCCTGCATTCAAACCCTTTTCTACCACCTCTGTAACCTCTTTAGCACTTCCTAAGGTGATTGCATTGACGTGTTCATTCTGTGAATGAACCATCTTTCCCTTGACAACTGCTGTAGTCTGAGCTATTTGAGTTTCCAGCATCTTCTGATGAATACTGAGAGACTCAATTTTCCATTCAAATTTGTGTACATAGCATCCATCTTCCCATTGAAGTCCATTGTCATCTTCTGATGTCCCTGAAGAAGCTGTTAAAGCATAGATTCAACCTTATTTTCAGGAGTGTTGGTGGTGGAGATTGTTACCCTCCTTGCTGAGCACTGTTGGTGAAGTGTCAGTTGTTGTTTTGCTGGTATTGATACTTTTGATCCTGAAACCTTGCTCCACCAATGTAGTTAACATCTTCTACTTCATCGTCAGCAGCAAAGTGAACAGCTTTTTGGGTCTTTCCCATCAACAGATTGTGCACCGAATCCAACTTAGCATTCACCTCTGCAATTTGCGATCAATCCATGTTCCAACTCTGCTTCTTTGGCTCAAAGTCTGCATTCTTGGTGCTATTGCTAGACGCCAAGTTCTCAATAAGCACATTAGCATCGCCAGGATATCTGGTCTTGAAATTTCCATTACTCGCAGCATCCAAGGCCATCTGATATCTCCAATCAATCCCTCTGAAGAAGAAACCCATCAGCTGAACATTAGTGTACCCATGATGTGGACAATCTGTCTGATATGATCTAAATCTCGTCCAAGCAGCCTTGAATACCTCAGTCAGTCCCTGAGAAAACATGGAGATCTTATTCCTAAGCTCCTCGGATCTCGCATCATCATAGAAATTATTTAAGAACGCATTCTTAGTCTCATCCCAGGTAGTCAGTGATCCAGGTGGCAACTTCTTAAGCCAATAAGCTGCATCTCCACCTCGAGAATATGGGAAGAGCTTGCCAAAAAGGTAATCATAGGACACTCCATTGCACTTGATGCGAGTGACCAAATCCTCGAACTTCTCAATATGATCCATGGGGCGTTCATCAGAAAGACCATGAAAAGGGTGCTGACCCACAAGAGTGAAGTATGCAGGTTTCTGCTCAAAGTCATTCCTCTGAAAGCAGGACGGCGGATCGATGATCGATTGGCATAGAACTGATCAGGCCTGTTGTATTCACCAATCGTTCTACCACGATCAACCGCACCATTCCCAACATTCACAACAGCTGCAGGGGCAACGAAGTTTCCAGCTTCATCAAGTCGCTGCCCTCTCTCATTGCACAATTGACCATCTTGGTCTCTTAAAGCTCCAGCATCATCACGAACCAATACCACTGGATTGTTCATCTCTGCTGGCTTCTTTGCCTTTCTGTTTGCACGTTCCAAATTTGCTAGCTCCTTGTTGGAAAGATCAACTAGCTGAGTGCTCTTCTTCCTCCTGGTTTCGCGAGTGAGCATACACTTGAAACACACTAGGCAAGGCACGTATGTAACAAAAAAAATTACGACGAGTATCGATCGACACTGACTAGTATCGATCGATACACAGGCTTAGTCGAAATTCTAAACTAAAATCTAATGGCGATTTTTAGAGTCCCCGGCAACGGCGCCAAATTTGATATGCTCAAATTAATACCCTAAAATTACTAAAGCAGTAGTTGTAGTAAAGTAGGGGTCGAACACAAGGACTCAAGAAAATCACTCAATAAACTACTTAGTGTCGAATCAAGCTAAGCAATTCAGTTAAATCAGAAAGCAATAACAGAATTAAAAGAGTGTTGTAAATTCGATGGGGAGAATATAGGCCCAGGATATTTCTCAGGAAATCACTGAATGCAGATAACCAATCAGTCAGGATTCAGATTTAGAGCGGTTCTTGAACTCAAATCACTAAGTTATAATTAACCAATTGTCGTTGTGAGAATTATCTAAATCTAAACTTTAGAATCCCAAATCTCTTTGCAAATTCCTAAGAATAAATCAGCCTTAATATCGAGTTTGATATGTTCACAAATCAAATAAACCAAATATATTTGCGAATAATTAATTTGCTCACCCTAGGTTCAGTCAGATTTCTCAATTGCACTGTCGTGCCTAATCGATTAACCTAAGATCTAAGTTCCAGATTTGTCAACCTAGAATTAGCTTTGAGAACAACATATGGTGAATAACTTATTTAGATGGTGAATCCCTACTAATCAATTACCAGCAATCAGAGAAATCCCTATGAGAAAACCCTAAACCTATGATGGATCTACTCAGACATGGAAAATGAAACAATCAATATAACTGAATAGATCATTAAATTAAACAATAAGAAAGAGTAACAAGAGGGTTCGAAATGTTCTCTCGGACGAACAGAGTTTTGCCTTGTCTCCCTCACAAAAGCTCTCTCTCCAAAACCAAAGTAAAATAAAGCGCAGCCAACAAAAGTGGCTGAAAACCTAATTTATAACCTAAAACACGTTTTGGGGCTTCTAGTAGTTATTAAAGTCTTCTGGCCCAAGGTGCAAACTTCAAACTTGTTAAAAATCACGTTTTCTTCTTCCTGAAGTCGGTATCGGTTGACACCATTAGTGGTATCGATCGATACCAAGCTTGCATGTCGACTCATCTACTCGCCAGACTGGAGTGTCTTCACGAAGACTGGCATAACTTTCGATCGCACCGTTGGAATGGCCTCAAAGCTCTTCCAAATGAAAGCTAATCCAGTGTTCTGTCTTGTATCCAAATTTGAGATTAATCCATTGGTGGGAAGTTCTTCAACGAATACCAAACGTCTGACATCTCTGCATGACTCTGCATCTCCATATGCTCATTTTCACCCCAAATGGCCCATTTTCTCCCAAAGTCACCTAAAACCTGAAAATACTCTAAAAGACTACGAAAACACTAGAAAGACTTATATCATGGGTAAAAAGGGGTAAAACCTATGATATATCAACTCCCCTAGATTTAGCATTTGCTTGCCCTCAAGCAAAACTGAAAACTAAATAAGAGAAGGAGGTTTGAAAACACGGAGACTCACATGTTCCTAAACCATCGCAATGACCTTTTTCCTAAGCTTTCCAGATATCACCTAACCAGCTCCAGATCTAACCACCATGTACTTCTTCGTAGACATTCGCAGCTTCCCAGACTCCACACATCATCTCACAGCATTGTCCAATAAAGCCTTCATCGCCAATTTCATTGCTGCAGCCAATGTTCAAGAACCTTCTAGATTATTTCCCATACAATATAATGACAAAAGAACCACCCAATTTACACACTTTGTGGTATTGTTTTCTCTGATATGCTCAAATTAATACCCTAAAAGTACTAAAGCAGTAGTTGTAGTAAAGTAGGGGTCGGACACAAGGACTCAAGAAAATAACTCAATAAACTACTTAGTGTCGAATGAAGCTAAGCAATTCAGTTAAATCAGAAAGCAATAACAGAATTAAAAGAGTGTTGTAAATTCGATGGGGAGAATGAATATAGACCCAGGGTATTTATCAGGAAATCACTGAATACAGATAACCAATCAGTCAGGATTCAGATTTAGCGCGGTTCTTGAACTCAAATCACTAAGTTATAATTAACCAACTGTCGTTGCGAGAATTATCTAAATCTAAACTTTAGAATCCCAAATCTCTTTGCAAATTCCTAAGAATAAATCAGTCTTAATATCAAGTTTGATATGTTCACAAATCAACTAAACCAAATCTCTCTGCGAATAATTAATTTGCTCACCCTAGGTTCAGTCAGATTTCTCAATTGCACTGTCGTGCCTAATCGATTAACCTAAGATCTAAGTTCCAGATTCGTCAAACTAAAATTATCTTTGAGAACAACATATCGTGAAGAACTCATTTAGATGGTGAATCCCTACTAATCAATTACCAGCAATCAGAAAAATCCCTATGAGAAAACCCTAAACCTATAATGGATCTACTCAGACATGGAGAATGAAACAATCAACATAACTGAATAGTTCATTAAATTAAACAATAAGAAAGAGTAACAAGAGGGTTCGAAATCTTCTCTCGGTCGAACATAGTTCTGACTTGTCTCCCTCACAAAAGCTCTCTCTCCAAAACCAAAGTAAAATAAAGCGCATCCAACAAAAGTGGCTGAAAAACCTAATTTATAACCTAAAACACGTTTCGTGGCTTCTAGTAATTATTAAAATCTTCTGGACCAAGGTGCAAAATTCAAACTTATTAAAAATCACGTTTTCTTCTTCCTGAAGTTGGTATCGGTCGACACCATTAGTGGTATCGATCGATACCAAGCTTGCATGTCGACTCATCTACTCGCCAGACTGGAGTGTCTTCACGAAAACTGGCATAACTTTCGATCGCACCTTTGGAATGGCCTCAAAGCACTTCCAAATGAAAGCTAATCCAGTGTTCTGTCTTGTATCCAAATTTAAGATCAATCCATTGGTGGGAAGTTCTTCAACGAATACCAAACGTCTGACATCTCTGCATGACTCTGCATCTCCATATGCTCATTTTCACCCCGAACGGCCCATTTTCTCCCAAAGTCACCTAAAACCTGAAAATACTCTAAAAGACTACGAAAACACTAGAAAGACTCTATAAAAAGGACTTATATCATGGGTAAAAAGGGGTAAAAACCATGATATATCAACTCCCCTAGACTTAGCATTTGCTTGCCCTCAAGCAAAACTGAAAACTAAATAAGAGAAAGAGGTTTGAAAACACGGAGACTCACGTGTTCCTAAACCATCGCAATGACCTTTTTCCTAAGCTTTTCAGATATCACCTAACCAGCTCCAGATCTAACCACCATGTACTTCTTCGTAGACATTCGTAGCTTCCCAGACTCCACACATCATCTCACAGCATTGTCCAATAAAGCCTTCATCGCCAATTTCATTGATGCAGCCAATGTTCAAGAACCTTCTAGATTATTTCCCATACAATATCATGACAAAAGAACCACCCAATTTACACACTTTTTGGTATTGTTTTCTCTGATATGCTCAAATTAATACCCTAAAAGTACTAAAGCAGTAGTTGTAGTAAAGTAGGGGTCGGACTCAAGGACTCAAGAAAATAACTCAATAAACTACTTAGTGTCGAATGAAGCTAAGCAATTCAGTTAAATCAGAAAGCAATAACAGAATTAAAAGAGTGTTGTAAATTCTATGGGGAGAATGAATATAGACCCAGGGTATTTCTCAGGAAATCACTGAATACAGATAACCAATCAGTCAGGATTCAGATTTAGCGCGGTTGTTGAACTCAAATCACTAAGTTATAATTAACCAACTGTCGTTGCGAGAATTATCTAAATCTAAACTTTAGAATCCCAAATCTATTTGCAAATTCCTAAGAATAAATCAGCCTTAATATCGAGTTTGATATGTTCACAAATCAACTAATACAAATCTCTCTGCGAATAATTAATTTGCTCACCCTAGGTTCAGTCAGATTCTTCAATTGCACTGTCGTGCCTAATCGATTAACCTAAGATCTAAGTTCCATATTCGTCAACCTAAAATTATCTTTGAGAACAACATATGGTGAAGAACTCATTTAGATGGTGAATCCCTACTAATCAATTACCAGCAATCAGAGAAATCCCTATGAGAAAACCCTAAACCTATAATGGATCTACTCAGACATGGATAATGAAACAATCAACATAACTGAATAGATCATTAAATTAAACAATAAGAGAGAGTAACAAGAGGGTTCGAAATTTTCTCTCGGACGAACAGAGTTCTGACTTGTCTCCCTCACAAAAGCTCTCTCTCCAAAACCAAAGTAAAATAAAGCGCATCCAACAAAAGTGGCTGAAAAACCTAATTTATAACCTAAAACACATTTCGGGTCTTCTAGTAATTATTAAAATCTTCTGGACCAAGGTGCAAACTTCAAACTTATTAAAAATCACGTTTTCTTCTTCCTCAAGTTGGTATCGGTCGACACCATTAGTGGTATCGATCGATACCAAGCTTTCATGTCAACTCATCTGCTCGCCAGACTGGACTGTCTTCACGAAATCTGGCATAACTTCCGATCGCACAATTGGAATGGCCTCAAACCACTTCCAAATGAAAGCTAATCCAGTGATATGTCTTGTATCCAAATTTGAACTCAATCCATTGGTGGGAAGTTCTTTAACGAATGTCAAAATTCTGACGTCTATGCATGACTCTACATCTCCATATGCTCATTTTCACCCAAAACGGCATATTTTCTCCCAAAGTTGATATTCATGAATTTTACATGTTTAAGCATACATTTTACTTACAGTTTTGTGCCATTTGCATGCATAATCACGGTTTTATCTTGCATTTAGGTCTCATTTATAGTTTATGACATTTGTATTTGGTCCTAGTGAGTTCTTTCATTCATTTGGAGTGTTTTTAGGTGTTTTGGAGACATTTGGGATGATTGGAGTGGTTGAGCATCAAGAGAAGGAAGAGCTCATCCGACATGCCGGAAAGATGTGGCTGGACGGAAGCCTTCCGTTCTGAATCAGCTTCAATGATATTCATGGAAGTTGTAGAGGAGTGCGTTAGCTGTAAATAGGAGTTGTAATCAAGTCATTCGGACCTGTGGTGTGAGAGATATGGCTGATTTACCAGAGATATGTCCGCCTGGCCGAGACGGTTTCTTCAATACCGAAGTCACTGGTCGGTGAAACTGCTCGGTGTGGAAACAGAGGGAAAATTCCCTTAGTACCGATGTACAATACCGATTTGTGACATCGGTATTGAAGGGTCTCCACTCCGAATTAGCCTTGGTGGTCTTCATCAAAGTTGTAGCGCAGTGAATCAGCTTTACACAGGAGTTTCAGTCGGGTTATTTGGACGTATGGATAGAGAGATAAGACGGATTTACTGAAGGTATGTCTGTCTGGCAGAGAAAAGATGACACCGTCTAATTAACCGGGAAAACGAAGGCCTTACGATATGAATCTACTCAAACAGTCATCATAAGAGTTGTAGAGGGACGAGTTAGCTGTCTACAGGACTTGAATTCAGGTTATTCGGATGTCAGGTGCAGGAGTTATGACTGATTCACTGAAGACGTACCAAAGACTTGACCGGGTCAAAACCCGGTTTGTTCCGGGTTGACCAGATCCGATCCAAACTCATTTAAATATTGAAAACCCTATTTTTTTTTAGATCTAAGCTTTCTTCCTTCTAGAGTTGGGTTTTATCCCAAATTCTTCTTATGATTTTGGAGGGATTTTGATTGTTCTTCATACAAATGTCACTCTAGAGAAGATTTCTTCACCCTTATGATTTTGGAGGGATTTTATCTATCTTTATGTATTTTTTTCTCTTGTGTTCTTCATGTTTAGGCCTTAGGCCCCTTTTTGTTAAATCTTAGATTTAGCTTGATTTTGATGATTTGGTGATTGATTCTTGATGCTCATGTTCTTAATCCTTGCTTTCCTTTCTTGTTTAGTGTTCCTAATGCTAGATCTATCTTGAGAAAGTAGATCTAGATCATAAGGCATTTCATGCACACCAAGTGTTTGATGAAATGCCTTGATGAAGTATTCAAGAGATTTATGCTCCTAGCCTAAGAGATTTGTTGCCTAGGGTGTATTTTGGTTGTTCTTGTTTATATTCTTAATGCTTGCTAATTATTGATCCACAAATGAGAGTTGGCTAATGGATTGAGTGATTAGCATAGTGATTATTTGTTTAAAAGAAAATTAATCAATATTAGTGATCTTAACATAAGGATTAGCATTGATTGTGTGTATTAGCATCATTAGTTAATTGTCTTGATGATTAGATGATGGTGATTTAGGTTGATTCTTGTTAGATCATTCACTTAGGTTGGTTCTTAATCCTAGATTTGATAAGATAAACCAAAGTTTAGAACTACACCTAGATTAGGTAGCTCTAGTTGGCGTGACAAACCAATCTAGAGCTACACCTTAGGATTTATGGTCTCATCCCATGCATTAGGGAGATATTTGAGTAAACTGTGTTAGTGCTAGATTAGATTTATCGATTAGAGTCTCGAACTTAGGCATTTCACTCCTAACCCGAGTTTAAATGAATTGCTTGAACCGAACCTTTTGTGAGCTTGTTTTGCCTAGCCAACGAGAGTTGATGTCTAGGGTGATTAGTGAAGTAATTGGGATTGGATTTTAATGCTTGTTAACCATCTTATCACAAACGAGAGTTTGATCTTGATTTGGTGATTAACAAAGTGATTAATGCCACGAGAGTGGATTAGTCATAATTGTGAATCCCATGTTCTAGGATAGTGTTTAATGCTTCCAAATGATTCATTGTTTGATTGTTAATCATTCATTTGATAGTTCATTCCATGATCCACATTTCTATCTTTGTTTTCCTTCTTGCAATTGTTTTCTTTAGTTTAAAAACATAAAAACCCAAAAACATTTGCTCTAGCTTAGGAAGATTCATGTATTCCTAGTGCTTCAATCTTAACCTCTTTGGTTAGATATCTCAAATACTACAATGACATGAGTGGGATTTGAGTAATTGATTAGTAAAAATTCTACTATCAATTTGGTGCCGTTTCCAATTGGGTTTAGCTTTCGACATTAGGATTTTACTTCTTTTTGAGATTAAGCCTTTTTATTTCTTTTGTTTACTAATCTCTCCTTCTAGCTCTCTCTTGTAGGTGCATGAACTTGCGTTCTAAAGGGAACAACAATCTTGTTGAGCCAAGAGACGACATCAACCTTCTACACCGCGGTCTTAGAGCAAGAAGAGATAGAGAACATGTTGTGCACATTGCTAGGCTTGGTATGGAAAACGTGCAAGTGAACCCAGATGGTGGTAATGACCACGTTGCTTATGCTCCACATCAAGGAGCAAATGTGGTAATGGAAACCACCACCCACCCGCTCGTAATGGTCCTAACATAGTTGGAGCAGGTGATGCGGCCAATGCTTATGTCAACCGCCAAGGCATTCAAGCACCACCGGTTGAGACCAATGACGTTGAGGTCAAAGCTAGCTTCATCAACATGGTACAAAGCAACAAATTCCATGGCTTGACGGTGGAGGATCCACTTGATCACTTGGATCATTTTGACCGGATTTGTGGCTTGACAAAGATGAATTGAGTCTCGGAGGATATCTTTAAGCTAAGGTTGTTCCCATTCTCTCTTGGAGACAAGGCAAGACAATGGGAAAAGAACCTTCCCCACGGTTCCATCACTTCATGTGACCAATGCAAGACATCATTCCTTGCCAAGTTCTTCTCTCCCTCTAGAACGGCTAAGCTAAGGAATGAGATCTCAAGCTTCACTCAACTTGCAAATGAGAGCTTCAGTTAAGCATGGGAGCGGTTGAGGGGCTATACATCGCAATGCCCTCATCATGGATTTTTGGATTCTTCCCTCTTGAGCACACCCTACCGCGGAGCACTTCCTAATATCTGTATCTTTGTTGATACCGCTTCTAATGGAAACGTCTTAGGTAAATACGTGAATGAAGCAATGGAGTTGGTTAAGAACCTTGCTTTGAGTGATGGTACATATGGTGATGAGTTTGACTGGTCTACAAGAACCACAAGTGACTTCGAGGAGCAACAACGAACCAAAGCCATGATGACTCTCAATGAGAAGTTAGATAAGCAAGCCACCATGATTGAAAAGCTTCCCAATGCTTCCAAAAGATCGGTTCACTTTGTTAGTGACTTTGAGGGAAATAAAAGATCCCATGAGGAAATGGTGAATTTGAGCAACAAAGAAGAAGTGCATTATGTTGGGAACAATGGTGGCAAGCAAAGGGGTTTCAACAACAAGTATGGCAACCAAGGTGGTTCTCCACAAAGCTTTGTCCAACAAACTCAAGGCAACAACTCCATGCCTCAAGACCTTGATGTGAAAAATATTCTTCAACAACTTCTTCAAGGTCAAGCAAATGGAGCATTGGATATAAGCAAGAAGATGGAGGAAATCAATACCAAAGTAGCTTGCTCATACAATGATCTCCACAAGAAGCTTGAGGCACTGAGTTCAAAAGTGCAAGAAATGGAGACAAATGGAGCCAATAGAAACAAAGTGCAACAAAGTTCTTCAAATGGGAAAGCAATACAAGCCACCTTGCAATGCCATCTTCTCAAAGGAGCCACGTCCCATTCATGATCATGAAGCCACCACTAAGGAGATAGAGCTTCTACTATATGGATCACAAGCCGTTGCACCTCCCCTTCGAGAAGCTCCCTTGAAGCTCAATGAGGACATTGAGGAACAAGGTGGGGGAGTGACCCTTGAGAAAGATGAAGACGTGACCACGGTCCAAGAACCAAAGGGTAGTATTTCTTGAAATGATTCACCAAGCACAACTAGGATCGAGCCTAAGTCTCTCCCCAAGCTTGGTAATCCCGGTAAATTCCCTATAGCTTGCTCTCTTGGAGATTTGGCGATTGAGGATGCTTTGTGTGATCCCGGTTCAAGTATGGATGTCATGTCCCATGAGATGTTCAAGATTCTAGGGATAAGAAACCTCACCTATCACCCATCACCTATCACTTTTGGAGATGCTTCTTCAAGGAAGCCACTTGGCCTCCTCGAAGACTATCCACTTATAGTTGGGGATTGCATAGTCACAACGGACTTCATTGTCATGGAAATGAAGAAGACCAACAAGCTCCCACTACTCCTTGGAACCCAATTCCTACTTACTACCGGTGCTAGAATGGATTTCAAAAATCAAAAGGTAGTTCTCTTGAATGTGGATGACAAGGTATACTACCCAATGAGGACTTCTCCCAACAAGCTTTGTAGCATAATAATCATTGAAGACGATGAGTTTTGTGTTGAGGAAGTGAAGTATGAGGGTCGTTGTGAGATGGTTGTTGAAGCTTCGCCTCCAAAGGGTTATGAAAAGAAAGAGAAGTTGCTTGAGAGAAAGGATTTGGGTTATGGTAATGACATGGAAGCTTCGGAAGTTGATATCACTTGTTTGGAACCGCTTCCTCCCACCACAATGGAGAATGTCGTTGAGGTTAGCAAGGGTGCAAAGAAGAAGACAAAGGCCAAAGCTAAGATGGGAAACGAATCAAGGAAGCTTCATTGGTCTATGTCCGAGCCAAGCCATCCCTCTATGATGACTCTTACTCCTTGGAAGCACAAGGATGGAGTGATTTAGTACAAGATCAAGTGCAAAGGATGGCCCAAACCTTTTGCCTCGGTCAAGGCGATCCTCACACCCGAGCTCAAAGAGAAAGAGGAAGCCGGTCTTGAGGAAGTCATGAGCAAGGTCCTCAAACTTGAGCTCAAAGACCCACCTTGGAATGCTCACACTCCTCTCTCACCCGCCTAAAATAGGTAACCAAAGTCAAACTTAGTGACTTTAAACAAAGTGCTCTTGGGAGACACCCCAAGCTTATCATTATACATACTTTCTTCATAGGTCTCTCTATGTTTTCTTGTCCTTTTTGATGGGTTTGCTTAGTGTGCATAGATTATTGATGGTCTAATGGTCATGGACTTAAGGACTAAGGTGTGTAAGATGTGGTGATGGAGTATGGCATCCCTTAATCCCTCTCGTCCCCTCCATCAATTCCCAAGGTAACACTCCAAACTTTGTACATAGCATTTATGATCATATCTCTTCCTCTTTTTCATGCATTGTTTAACTCTTCCTTAAGCTTCTATTACACAAGGGACTGTGTAATTTAAGTTTGGGGGAGGGTTTGTGTGTTATCTAACATCTTTTTTGGTGTTCCTGTTTTGTTTTTTTTGCATCTTGAGTCTCATGCATATCATGCATTTTCAATAAATTTAAAAACTTTTGAAAATTTTTGAACTTCATGTAGGATTGAGTCTAGATGCATAACATGGAGATAATGCATTGCATATGCATAGGAAACTAGGATAACTTCTCCTTGTACAGTGTTGTTTTAAGAGTTTAAGTCCTATGCTTTAGATCCTGTGTGTGAAATCAAGGTCGAACCATGTTTGGATTTCATGTCTCATTACTTAGGTCTTAGCCGAAGCAAGTTTTGATTTGAATCCAATCCTATCTAAGTGAGAACCTTAACTTTGACACATTAATTATCGTGTTAATGTATTGCATAATGAACTCATGGATTCCGCATACATACTTGGGTCATCTTATTCCTTTTTACCACTCTTGTTGGCCCAAGTAGCCAATTCCCATCTTTGGAATGGTTCACCCCACCTTGAACCCAACCTTCTTTCAAGCCTACATGTTTAGTGAGCGTTGTGAGGCCTTGTTTTTGAATGGACTTAGCAAAAAGTGTTGGGTCTAGAGCGACAAAGAAAGGCTTTCATGTAGAACTAGCTCGCACATCAATGAGCTAGATTATGCTAAGTTAGATAGGTTGGTAATTGGGGCGCGGGAAATGGATGTTAAGGAAAGAATGAAGGATGTTGGGATTGGAAAAGTGGAGAGAAAGAAATAGATTTGTGATATATCATGGTTTTTACCCCTTTTAGCCATAATATAAGTCCATTTTATAGAGTCTTTCTACTATTTCGTAATGTTTTAGAGTCTTTAACAGGTTTTAGCCCGTTTGGAGCATAATTGGAGATATTGGAGCTTTCTAGAGCATTCTGGAGCAAAGCAGAAGTTCGTGTTGCTGAGTACCCGATTTGAAGCATCAGTATCGATCGATACAACCTGGTATCGATCGATACCCATCGCAGCAGACACGACCCGCGACTTTTCCAAGAGTTGAAGAAGTGCAGAGTTGCCCCATAAGACTTTATTATTTACAAGAAACCCCAAAACGTGATTTAGGTTATTGAATAGGATTTTACAGCCACTTTTATGGCTACGCTTTATTTTTACCTTGGTTTTGTGAGAGAGCTTTTGAAGGGAGACAAGTCTGAAACTCTTATCGTCCGAGAGAAGATTTCGAACCCTCTTATTACTCTTTCTATTTTATTTGATGATTTATTCAAACATGTTTATTGCTTCAATTTCCATGTCTGAGTAGATCCACTTTAGGTTTAGGGTTTTCTCACAGGGATTTCTTTGAATGCTAAGTTGATTTATTGTTAGGGTTCATAATCTGAATTAGTTCTTCGCCTTAAGTTGTTCTCAAAGCTAATTCTAGATTGATCACCTAGAACTTAGATCTTAAGTTAATCGATTAGGCACGACAGTGCAATTGAGTAATCTGAAAGAACTTAAGGTGAGCAAATTGATTATTCGCAAAGAGATTTGGTTTAATTGATTTGTGAACATATCAAACCTGAACTCTAAAGCTGATTTATTCTTAGGAATTTGCAAAGAGATTTGAGATTCTAAAGTTTAGATTTAGATAATTCTCGCAACGACAGTTGGTCAATTATACTTTAGTGATTTGAGTTCGAGAACCGTGCGTAACCTGAACCCGGATTAGTTAGTCTGCATTCATTAATTTCCTGAGAAATACCCTAGGCCTATATTCTCTCCATCGAATTTACGACACTTTTACTTCTTATTGTTTTTGTTTCATCTGATTTGCTTAGCTTGATTCGATACTATTTTGTCTATTGTGCGATTTATGTGAGTCATTGTGTTCGACCCCTACACTTACTACAACAACTGCTTTAGTACTTTTATAGTATTAATTTGAGTATATCAAATTTGGCGCCGTTGCCGGGGACTCAATTTCGCCATTAGATTTTAGCTGTTGAGTTTTGACTAAGTTTGTCGGTATCGATCAATACTAATTAGTGTCGGTCGATACTCGTCGTTTTCTTTTATTGATATCGATCGACACCACCTAGTGTTGATCGATACTCATCACGATTTGTATCACTTACGTTCTTGACTTTTGTGTTTCAGGTGCATGCATAATCGTGAAACCATAAAGAACAAGAGCACTCCGCTAGTTAATCTATCGTTAGAGAAGCTAGCACGTTTAGAACGCACAATCCAGTGGTATTAAGACCTGATGAAGATGGAGTTCTGAGAGACCAAGAGGGTCAAGTGTGCAATGAGAGAGGGCAGCGACTTGATGAAGCTGGAAACGTCATTGTCCCTCCTGCTGTTGTTGGTCAGATTGTCGCGCCAGCTGCGCAAGCCAACGTTGGGAATGCTGGGGTTGATAGAGGTAGAACACTTGGTGAGCACAACAAACCTGATCAGTTCTATGCCAATCGAGCTGCGATTCGCATCCCAACTTTTCAGAGAAATGACTTTTAGCTGAAACCTGCGTATTATGCTCTTGTAAGTCAGAATCCTTTCCATGGCCTATCTCACGAACACCCCATGGATCATATCGAAAGGTTCGAGGATTTTGTCACTGGTATGAAGTACAATGGAGTGCCCAATGAGTTCCTTTTCTTCAAACTTTTACCATATTCTCTTGGTGGGGATGCTGCTTATTGGCTGAAGCAGTTGGCCCCTGATTCGCTAACTACATGGGATGAGACAAAGAATGAATTCATGAAAAAATTTTATGATGATGCGAAATCCGAGGAGCTCAGGAACAAGATCTCTCAATTTGCTCAGGAACTAACAGAGGCATTCAAAGCTTCTTGGATTCGTTTCAAGTCTTATCAGAGAGATTGTCCGCACCATGGGTTCACTCAGGTTCAGCTGCTGGGCACTTTCTACAGAGGGGTTGATTGGAGGTACCAGATGGGTATGGATGCTGCGATTAATGGGAACTTCAACACCAGGTATCCAGATGACGCGGTTGTGTTGATTGTAAACTTGGCATCTAGTAATAGCACCAAGAATGCTGATTTCGAGCGGAAGAAGCAGGCTGGAGGAGTTGATGGATCGCAGATTGCTGAGGTTCAGGCCAAGCTGGATTTCCTGATTGGGAAGTCGAAGAAAGCTGTACACTTTGCTGATGAAGTCGTGAATGTGGAAGAAGAAGAAGTGGAAGATGTTAACTACGTTGGTGGTTCTGGTTTTCAGGGTCAGCGATTTGGGTATAACAACAACCAAAACTTCAACAACATCAATCAACAAGGTGGGTACAAGTTTGAGGGGAACCAATCTGGTTTTGGAACAAAACAATTTACTCAGAAACCACTCCAGAGAAGCGATTTCACTCGCAATTATGGGAACTCTTTGTACCAACCAATCTCTCCAAAGTCCACAGAGAATAAGATGGAATCCATGCTTGAACAACTTCTTCAGGGACAGCAGAAGTTGCAAGTGGATTTCAATTAGAAGTTTGACTCTCTGTACATTGATCTTAATGGGAAAATTGAAGCTATCAATCAGACCCAGAGGAAACTGGAAACTCAAGTCGCTCAGACAGCAGCAGTTGTGAAAAGGTAGGAAGGTTTTCTTCCAGGGAAAACTGAGAATCCAAGGGTACACATCAATGCCATCACCTTGAGGAGTGGAAAAGAGGTGATTACATGAGTGAAGAACAGTCCAATTGCAGAGAATCTCGTCGATCTTGCTGAAGAAGATGATTGGGATTCTCAAAACCCCCAGGTATCGATCGATACCAGCCAGTGTCGATCGATACCAGCCCAGACACCTAGACGAGAGGATCCAAAATCACCAATATCGATCGATACCCCTCCAGTATCGGTCGATTCTGAGACGAATGTCATGAAGAAACCCGTGATTATCAAGGAGAGGGTGTATAAACCCAAGATGCCTTATCCTATGCCTCCTAAGATGACAAAGAAGGAATGGGAAGATGCCAGATGCAAAGCTATGTTGGATAAGTTGGTTGTGGAGCTCCCTTTTGTCGATTCTATTAAGACTTCTCTAGCTTTCAAGAGGTATGTGAAGAAAATGGTGTCTAGCAATGTGAACCTTGAAGAAGGTGTCATGATGATTACAGCTGAGTGCAGTGCGATTCTACGTAACAAAATTCCCAAGAAGCTACTAGACCCAGGGAGTTTTGTTTTGGATTGCACTATCTTCACAGAGAGATTCTAGCGTGCTCTCTACGATATTGGGTCGAGTGTGAACCTCATGTCACACTCCGTTGCTAAGCGAATGGGGATGAGATATTTCCAGTCTAAAAGGATTTCGCTGGTACTTGTTGATCGCTCAGTGCGACTTCCAGAGGGACTACTCGAAGATGTCCCAATCAAGAATGGGAATTGCTTGATCCCAACAGATTTCATCGTTCGGAAGTACGATGTTGAGCCTAAGGATCCTCTTATCCTGGGCAAACCATTCCTTGCAACTGCTGGAGCCTTGATCGATTGCAAAAATAGACAGATAGCTCTCAACATCGGTGATTTGGTGATGTCCTTTAACATGGAAAAGATGATGAATAGACCAACCATCGATGGGCAGACGTTCTATGTGGACACATGGAGATGCACCCTAAGTATCCTCTGGAGAGAGCAATGGTCTGTTCAACCACTTCAGAGGTCCATTTGTGCGATGATACTGCTGGATACTCGAAGATGCTCGATTCAGCATCGTCAGTATCGAACGATACTCCACTGGTATCGATCGATACCCTGTGGCCAGAAGGAGAGTTGGTCGACAGTTCTAAGTAAGCTGCTGGGCTTGGAGATTGGAGTGCAGAGAATGCTCCTAAGGTGGAACTAAAGCCACTCCCACCAAATATGAGGTATAGTTTTCTTGGCCCTAATTCTATATACCCAGTGATTGTTAATACTTCTTTGAACAACACAGAGAATGTCTTACTGCTGCGCAACTATCGCAAAGCTCTTAGCTATTCTCTTGATGACATTTCAGGTATAGCACCAGACTTGTGCATGCATCGGATTCACCTGGAGGATGAGTCTAAGTCTTTGATTGAGTGCCAGATGAGGCTGAATCCGAACCTGAAGGAAGTTGTCAGGAAGGAAGTGATGAAACTTCTGGAAGCAGGGATTATCTATGCCATCTCAGATAGTTTTTAGGTTAGTCCGGTTCACGTTGTGCATAAGAAAGGAGGTATAAATGTGGTGAAGAACGAGAAGGATGAGTTGATCCCTACGAGGACGATCACTGGTCACAGGATGTGTATTGACTACAGGAAACTGAATGTGGCTACAAGGAAGGATCACTTCCCATTGCCATTCGTTGACCAGATGCTGGAGAGGTTAGCGAGTCACCCATACTACTGTTTTCTCGATGGGTACTCAGGCTTTTTCCAGATTCCTATACATCCAGAGGACCAGGGAAAGATGACTTTTACATGTCCCTATGGCACATTCGCCTACAGGAGTATGCCATTTGGATTATGTAACGCTCTAGCGACCTTTCAGCGATGCATGATGTCGATTTTTACAGACATGACTGAGGAGTTTATGGAGGTTTTCATGGATGACTTTTCAGTGTATGGATCGTCTTTCAAGGATTGTCTGGATAACTTGTGCAAGGTACTTCAAAGATGCAAGGAGAAGCACTTGGTTCTTAATTGGGAGAAGTGCCACTTCATGGTACAAGATGGCATCGTTCTTGGGCACAAAGTTTCTAAGGCAGGGATCGAAGTTGACAAGGCTAAGATTCAGGTCATGACAAGCCTGCAACCTCCACGATCTGTATCTGAGATTCGAAGCTTCCTTGGTCATGCTGGGTTTTACTGGAGGTTCATCAAAGATTTCTCTAAGCTCGCACGCCCACTCACAGCCCTGTTATGTAAGGAAGTCAATTTTGAATTCACATCTGATTGCCTTGCAGCCTTCGAGGAGATTAAGAAGGCATTGGTGAGTGCTCCTATTGTCCAACCACCTGGTTGGAGTTTACCTTTTGAGGTTATGTGCGATGCGAGTTATTTTGCTGTTGGAGCTGTGTTGGGTCAGAGGAAAGACAAGAAGCTCCATGCTATTTACTATGCCAGCAGGACGTTGGATGAGGCTCAGCGAAATTACAGCACCACTGAGAAGGAGTTACTTGCAGTTGTTTTCTTTTTTGAGAAATTTCGGTCCTACTTGATTGGGAGCAAGGTTATTGTTCACACAGACCATGCTGCTCTCAAATACCTGCTGAAAAACAAGGACCTCAAGCCTCGTCTATGCCGATGGGTTCTTTTACTCCAAGGGTTCGACATCGAGATCAAGGACAAGAGAGGAGTTGAGAATGGCGTTGCTGACATTGATGATTTCCTGCTAGAGGTCGATGAAGTCGTACCTATTGATGATTTCCTGCCAGAGGAAGGTATTTACTTCATTGAAGCTCAGCTCTAAGACATTTGTCCCGAAAATCTGCAATTTTCACGAGTGCAGACTTTCGGTATCGATCGATACTCACCTAGTGTCGATCGATACCCATCGAGGTTTGGACCTGTTTTGCCTGAAGAGCACTTCGACTCTTATGATGAATATCTAGCTCCTGTCTCTAGTCCTGCAGTGTACTTCGACTCTTATGACGTCTATCTAGCTCCTGTCTCTAGTCCTGCACGACCATGGTACGCTGACATTTCCAACTACCTTGCTGTAGAGACTGAGCCAAGGTATCCCACAAAGTATGCTAGGAAGAAGTTTATGCGCGAGATGAGAAGGTTCTTCTAGGATGAGCCGTACCTATACAAGCACTGCTCAGATGGTATCTACAGGAGATGCGTTGCAGAGTCTGAGGTGCCAGCAATTCTTTTTCATTGCCATGGATCTGAGTATGCTGGTCATTTTGCTACTTTCAAGACAGTGTCCAAAGTTCTTCAAGCAGGCTTCTGGTGGCCTACTATGTTCAGAGACGCGAATGCTTATATCTCACAGTGTAATGTCTGTCAGAGGAGAGAGAAAATCAGCAAGAGACATGAGATGCCACCGAATTTCATCCTTGAGGTTGAAGTTTTCGATTGTTGGGGCATCGATTTTATGGGTCCCTTTCCCTCGTCACACGAGAACATATACATCATTGTTGCTGTGGACTATGTGTCCAAATGGGTGGAGGCGATTGCTAGCAGAACATTTGATTCTTCGGTGGTTGTTAAGCTGTTTAAGACCATCATTTTCCCTCGATTTGGAGTACCTCGAGTTGTGATAAGTGATGGTGGTTCTCACTTTATCAACAAGATTTTCGAGAGGTTGCTGAAGAAGCTTGGAGATTGGAGTGCAGAGAATGCTCCTAAGGTGGAACTAAAGCCACTCCCACCAAATATGAGGTATAGTTTTCTTGGCCCTAATTCTACATACCCAATGATTGTTAATGCTTCTTTGAACAACACAGAGAATGCCTTGCAAGCTGCGCAAGTATCGCAAAGCTCTTAGCTATTCTCTTGATTACATTTCAGGTATAGCACCAGACTTGTGCATGCATCGGATTCACCTGGAGGATGAGTCTAAGTCTTTGATTTAGTGCCAGATGAGGCTAAATCCGAACCTGAAGGAAGTGGTCAGGAAGGAAGTGATGAAACTTCTGGAAGCAGGGATTATCTATGCCATCTCAGATAGTTCTTGGGTTAGTCCGGTTCACGTTGTGCGTAAGAAAGGATGTATAACTGTGGTGAAGAACGAGAAGGATGAGTTGATCCCTACGAGGACGATCACTGGTCACAGGATGTGTATTGACTACAGGAAGATGAATGTGGCTACAAGGAAGGATCACTTCCCATTGCCATTCATTGACCAGATGCTGGAGAGGTTAGCGAGTCACCCATACTACTGTTTTCGCGATGGGTACTCAGGCTTTTTCCAGATTCCTATACATCCAGAGGACCAGGGAAAGATGACTTTTACATGTCCCTATGGCACATTCGCCTACAGAAGAATGCCATTTGGATTATGTAACGCTCCAGCGACCTTTCAGCGATGCATGATGTCGATTTTCACAGACATGACTGAAGAGTTTATGGAGGTGTTCATGGATAACTTTTCAGTATATGGATCGTCATTCAAGGATTGTCTGGATAACTTGTGCAAGGTACTTCAAAGATGCGAGGAGAAGCACTTGGTTCTTAATTGGAAGAAGTGCCACTTCATGGTACAAGATGGCATCGTTCTTGGGCACAAAGTTTCTAAGGCAGGGATCGAAGTTGACAAGGCTAAGATTCAGGTCATGACAAGCGTGCAACCTCCACGATATGTATATGAGATTTGAAGCTTCATTGGTCATGATGGGTTTTACAGGAGGTTCATCAAATATTTCTCTAATCTCGCACGCACACTCACAGCCCTGTTATGTAAGGAAGTCAAATTTGACTTCACATCTGATTGCCTTGCAGCCTTCAAGGAGATTAAGAAGGCATTGATGAGTGCTCCTATTGTCCAACCACCTGATTGGAGTTTACCTTTTGAGGTTATGTGCGATGCAAGTGATTTTGCTGTTGGAGCTGTGTTGGGTCAGCGGAAAGACAAGAAACTCCATGCTATTTATTATGCCAGCAGGACGTTGGATGATGCTCAGCGAAATTACACCACCACTGAGAAGGAGTTACTTGCAGTTATTTTCTCTTTTGAGAAATTTTGGTCCTACTTGATTGGGAACAAGGTTATTGTTCACACAGACCATGCTGCTCTCAAATACCTGCTGAATAACAAGGACCTTAAGCCTCGTCTATGCAGATGGGTTCTTTTGCTCCAAGGGTTTGACATCGAGATTAAGGACAAGAAAGGAGTTGAGAATGGCGTTGCTGACCACTTATCGCGATTACAGGTCAATGAAGTCGTACCTATTGATGATTTCTTCCCAGAGGAGGGTATTTACTTCATTGAAGCTTAGCTTTAAGACGGTTGTCCGGAAAATCTACAATTTTCACCAGTGCAGACTTTCGGTATCGATCGATACTCACCTAGTATCGGTCGATACCCGTCGCGATTTGGACTTGTTTTGCCTGCAGAGCACTTCGACTCTTATGATGTCTATCTAGCTGCTGTGTCTTGTCCTGCACGACCATGGTACGCTGACATTGCCAACTACCTTGCTGTAGAAACTGAGCCAAAGTATCCCACAAAGTATGCGAGGAAGAAGTTTATGCGTGAGATGAGGAGGTTCTTCTGGGATGAGCCGTACCTATACAAGCACTGCTCAGATGGTATCTACAGAAGATGCGTTGCAGAGTCTGAGGTGCCAGCTATTCTTTTTCATTGCCATGGGTCTGAGTATGCTGGTCATTTTGCTACTTTCAAGACGGTGTCCAAAGTTCTACAAACAGGCTTCTGGTGGCCTACTATGTTCAGAGACGCACATGCTTATATCTCACAGTGTGATGTTTGTCAGAGGAGAGGAAAGATCAGCAAGAGACATGAGATGCCATAAAATTTCATCCTTGAGGTTGAAGTTTTCGATTGCTGGGGCATCGATTTTATGGGTCCCTTTCTGATGAGGACATCAGCTCTACAACCGACCCAAATGAGATGCCCATCGTCCAAGAAGGTCCCATGACCCGTTCCAAAGCCAAACAGCTCAGAAGAAGATTTGGGACAGCCATACAGGCTTTCGTCAACTCATCCGGACCAGGCGACCCATTTCAAGTCTTAGCCGAGAGACGAGAGCACATGCCAGATGACCGTCCGAACGACCTGACCGTCACTAACGAAGGTAAGTTCTCTCGTCCAAGTGACCATTCTAAGACTAACAGGACGTGTGGTTTTAGCCCTACAGCCACGGAGCCAGTTCTAGCCGAGGAACCTTACTCGAAGACAGTTTTAGCCGAGACAAAGGAGCCAAGCCCAAACGATGGTCCAAACGATCCGATCAACACTGAGGGAGGTGAGTTCTCTCGGCCAAATGCATATTTTAAGGCTAACAGGACAGGTAGTTTTCCTCTTAGAGATGCAGAACAGCCAGCTGTTTCAATCACAAGCCACCTAGCCGGGAAGGACCAACAACGGGCTAAAGAAGGCCTTGAAGCTAAAGAATCACAAGAACTTGAAGAGGATGGCTTCTCTGTTCAAGAAGACCTCCTAGAAGACTTCACCAAGTCGCTGCACGCACGGGACGCACCGAAGCCAGAGTCACCTTCAAAGGCGCCTCATGCACCACCGTGGGCCTCTTCGCATCAATGTAAGCTATTTACATTATATACTGTTCTTGCAGGTGTTCCAAGCACCAACAACGACTAAGAGCAGCATCAAATCGACCTTAAGTCTTTAGTTAGATTGCGCGGCCAAACTTTCCTTATTTTGCTTTAATGAAACGATGAGTATTTGTTTTTAGAGTCTTTTGTTTCGTGTTGTTTTATTTCGAACGTCCTGTTGTTTTTGAGTCTTTTTGTCGTTTTGAGTAGAACCCTAGAAGGTTCAAGCTGACGGGCTATTAATAAAGCCCCACACGCAGCTTTGTAGTCACAACTTTTACCCTAGATCAATAAAATAGCCGCACTTTATTCTAAGTGTTCTTGAGAAGCGAATTCTCAAACCGACCTTGTTCTTGCTCGAGTGATTCGACCAAGACCAAGTCCTGCACCGTATCAGAGATCTCACCATCCCCTCTGTGTCGTGTAATCACTCCGCCAACGTCTCATCCATCGACTCCACACGAGAGAAGCGACCGCCATCGTGTCAAGTCAACTCCGCCTTCGACCATCGATCGACTAAAGGAGAGGGCGACCGCCTGTCTTTAGTCCCACCGACTATCCGGTTAAGCCCTCACCACCGAGGCTTACACCATCTGGTATCAGAGCCAAAGGTTCCACCTTTGGTTTTCTATCCCTTTGCTTCAAATCTGTTCGTAGTTCTATCGCTAGGTTATTAGTTCATATCGTCAAAAAAAAAAAAATACAAAAAGAAATTTGCTGGTTAGGGTTTATTAGATATGTTCGTATCTCCTTGTTAGTTCAAAGAAAAGCAAAAAAAAAATATATATATATATATAGAAGTTTAGCTTAAATCGTTTAAGTAACTCTCTCATATCGCATATTCAAAAAAAAAAAAAATTTGGAAAATTGCCTTATCTTGGTTTTTAGTTTCGGAAAAAAAATACCAAAACAGTTTTTAGAATTTTTCTTGAAGTGCTTTGCGATTACTAGCTGTCTCATAGACCATCTAGTGATTTTTGTTTGGTCGTAAAAATTCTTTTGGGTCCCGGTTGCAAATTTTTCCTTTAAATTCCATTCGGTATTTGACGAGTTTGTTGTTTTGAGTGAATTTGGAAGCAACAGATTATCAACCATGGGAGACGAAGCTAACAACGTCCCCCAAGATGCCATTATGCAGATGCTTACGGCCATGAGAGACGAGCTGAGAGGATTTGGCCAGAGACTAGGCCAGCTCGAGCAGCCGCAACCAAGAGGAGCCGAAGGAGCTCAACAACCGGCGAGGAGGAATGCTCCTATGAATGACCAGCAAGATGCGATACATGATGACCATGACAGCATGCCGGAGATGGAGGACGACTTTCCCCCTGATCCCATACGTCACCTGAACCAAAGGAGACGTGATCCCATTAGAGGGCCTCGGCCAAGAGAGCGTGAGCCCAATCATGACATGAAATTGTCACCTCCTACGTTTGCAGGAAAGTCAAATCCGGAAGTGTACTTGGATTGGGAAAGACGCATGGAATACATCTACGAATGCTATGGCTATGGAGAAGGCAAGAAGATAGCCTTGGCAGCCGCACAACTCACCGAAAATGCACTTGCATGGTGGGATAGGACTGTAGCCGAAAGAAGAAGGCAACTCTTTGGGCCGGTCCAAACGTGGCATGACATGAAATATCTCCTAAGACTAAGGTATGTGCCTGATCACTATCACCGTGACTTGCAAAAACGTTTCAGGAAGCTGGCACAAGGCAACCGGACAGTAGAGGAGTATTTTGAAGAATTTGAGAAACTGATGAACTCCCTGGAGTTAGAAGAATCCGAAGAAGCTTTGATGGCTCAATTCATTGACGGGCTTCAAGAGCTTATAGCTAGAAAGGTGGAGAGAGCTAGGTATAGTGGGCTTCATGAGCTACTACACCTCTCGGTGCAAATAGAGCAACAAATCAAGAGGAAGACCTCACTCTCCAACCGACCCCGGAGCAACCCGCCTTGGCAAGCAAGTAGCAGCAAGCCGGTCGACAAAGGAAAAGCTGTCGAGATCGACTCTCGGTTCAAAAGCAGAACCAATGACTTCTCTAAGGCATCCCGGCCCGAACAAGGTAAGTTCCCTAACACTAATCAAGCTAGAACTCGTGATATTACCTGTTTTAAATGTCAGGGAAGAGGACACTATGCTAGAGACTGTCCAAACCAAAGAGTCATGATCATTACGGCGAGTGGTGGCTATGAATCTCAAGACGAGATGGAAGAAGAAGTAGATGGAGCTGATGACGACGTTGAGTACCCAGATACTGGTGAACTACTAGTAACTAGGCGAGTCCTTAGCGTGCTGGTTCAACCCGAAGAAAAAATTCAAAGAGAAAACTTGTTCCACACACGATGCACCATTAACAACAAGGTATGTAATCTCGTAATAGATGGAGGATCTTGTGCTAATGTGGCTAGCAAGTTTATGGTAGACAGGTTAGGCTTGGAGAAGACTAAGCACCCTAGGCCCTACAAACTACAATGGCTCAATGACACCACAGAGCTCAAAGTGACGGAGCAAGTGAGTGTTCCCTTTAGCGTAGGTAAGTATCAAGACCAGGTGATTTGCGACGTAGTTCCTATGCAAGCTGGCCATCTCCTGCTGGGGAGACCGTGGCAATTTGACCGTGCAACCCTTCACAATGGCCGGACAAATTACTACTCATTCTTGCACAAGGAGCGCAAACACAATTTGGCCCCTCTAAGCCCGACCGAAGTGCAAGAACTTCAGGCTAGGATGAGCAAGGAGTCCAAGGTAAGTGTCTCTAATCTATACATCAATGCTGGTGGTTTAAACCGTGTTATGAGTGCCGAAGGCACTATATTACTAATGCTTTTTAAAGAGTGTCTAAGTACAGAACACAAAGAACTAGCCTTGCCGCCGGAAGTAGATGCTTTGTTAAGCAAATTTAGAAATCTATTCCCTGAAGAGAATCCACCAGGCATGCCCCCTCTACGAGGAATAGAACACCAAATCGACCTTGTCCCAGGCTCCGCCTTACCAAACAAGGCCGCCTATCGAATGAATCCCGAAGAGACTAAAGAATTGGAGAAGCAAGTCCGGGATTTGCTAGACAAAGGCTACATAAGAGAGAGCCTCAGCCCATGTGCGGTTCCCGTGTTGTTAGTGCCAAAGAAAGATGGCACTTGGAGAATGTGTGTGGATTGCCGAGCTATCAACAATATCACCATCAAATACCGGCACCCTATCCCACGCTTAGACGATATGCTAGACGAACTAAGTGGTTCTACTATCTTCTCGAAGGTAGATTTGAAAAGTGGATACCACCAAGTCAGGATGCGTGAAGGAGATGAGTGGAAAACAGCTTTCAAGACCAAGCAAGGGCTGTACGAGTGGCTAGTCATGCCTTTCGGCTTGACCAATGCGCCAAGTACATTCATGCGACTAATGAACCAGGTTCTTTGTGCCTATATAAGTAAATTTGTGGTGGTCTATTTTGATGATATACTTATATATAGTAAGAACCTACAAGATCATCTCAAACACCTAGAACTAGTGCTTAAATCACTTCGCAAGGATGGCCTTTATGGTAACCTTAAGAAGTGCACATTTTGTACTAACCAACTTGTGTTCTTAGGCTTTGTAGTAAGTGAACAGGGACTACAAGTGGATGAGGAGAAGGTCAAGGCCATAAGAGATTGGCCCACACCGACGTCTATAGGGCATGTTAGGAGCTTTCATGGCTTGGCAAGCTTCTACCGACGGTTTGTGAGGGATTTTAGTACTGTTGCTGCTCCACTCACAGCTGTGATCAAAAAGAACGTGCCATTCACATGGGGAACAGCTCAAGAAGCTGCCTTCAACGGACTCAAAGATCGACTCACTCAAGCACCGGTTCTTGCCTTGCCCGATTTCGATGAAATGTTCGAAGTAGAGTGTGATGCATCCGGCTTAGGAATTGGAGCTGTGCTACATCAAAGGAAAAGACCAGTAGCTTTCTTTAGCGAGAAACTAAGTGGAGCCACACTAAACTATCCGACCTATGACAAGGAGCTTTACGCTCTTGTCCGGGCATTAGAAACTTGGCAACATTACTTGCTGTCTAAGGAGTTCATCATTCATACGGATCACGAGACTCTTAAGCACTTGAGAGGTCAGACCTCACTAAAAAGAAGACATGCCAAGTGGCTTGAGTTTGTGGAGACGTTTCCCTACGTCATCAAGTACAAGAAGGGGAAGGAAAACGTAGTAGCCGATGCCTTGTCAAGGAGGCATGCTCTCATATCAACAATGGAGGCCAAAGTGCTAGGATTCGAGCACATCAAGGACCTCTACAAAGATGACCCTGACTTCAAAGAATGCTACACTAATCACGGCAAAGGAATATACGGTCCATTCTATCTCCAAAATGATTTTCTTTTTAAAGGTAGACGTTTGTGTATTCCACAGGGGTCAATGAGGGAGTTAGTGCTTAGTGAAGCACATGGAGGAGGATTGATGGGACACTTCGGTGTAGACAAGACCTTGGCCATAGTGAAGGATCATTTCTATTGGCCACACCTCAAGAAAGACGTGAAGAGATATTTTTCGAGATGCGTCCAATGTCGCAAAGCCAAATCTAGGTCACATCCTCATGGTCTTTATCTTCCTTTACCCATTCCTAACGCCCCATGGGTAGATATTTCGATGGATTTTGTTTTAGGACTCCCCAAGATACGACACCAAGATTGCATCTTTGTTGTTGTGGACCGGTTCTCTAAGATGGCACACTTCATCCCGTGTGACAAGACAAATGACGCGACCAATATTGCTAATTTGTTCTTCAAGGAGGTGGTGCGCCTGCATGGAATCCCAAGGACTATAGTATCCGATCGTGACACAAAATTCTTGAGTCATTTTTGGAGAACCTTGTGGAGGAAACTAGGGACCAAGCTCGTTTTCTCCACTACATGTCACCCCCAAACAGATGGGCAAACGGAAGTGGTAAACCGTACACTTGGCTCTTTACTTAGAGCTACTCTTGGTAACAACATGAAAACATGGCTTGATTGCATTCCATTCATAGAATTTGCGTATAATAGGGCTGTTCATTCGGCCACTAAGCTATCACCTTTTGAAGTTGTCTATGGAATTAACCCTCTATCGCCAGTAGATCTCGTGCCAATTCCTCAAGTAGAACATGTTAATCAAGACGGGCTTAGTTGTGCCGAGCTCATCAAAAAGCTGCATGAGAAAGCTAAGGCCAACATTGAGAAGAAAACCGAAGGGTACAAGAGGAGCCATGACAAAGGCAGGAAGGAGCTCACCTTTGAACCAGGAGATTGGGTCTGGCTACATATGACAAAAGAAAGATTTGCGGACAAGCGTGCATCCAAGCTCGCTCCAAGAGGCGACGGCCCCTTTAAAGTTTTAGCCAAAATCAACGACAATGCCTACAAACTAGAGCTACCAGGTGAGTTGAATATCTCACATACGTTCAATGTCACTGATTTATCTTCCTTTGATACAGGAGAACCAGTTTTGTGGACAAAACCTCTTGAAGAGGGAGGGAATGATGAGGACATCGGCTCTACAACCGACCCAAATGAGATGCCCATCGTACAAGAAGGTACCATGACCCGTTCCAAAGCCAAACAGCTCAGAAGAAGATTTGGGACAGCCATACAGGCTTTCGTCAACTCATCCGGACCAGGCGACCCATTCCAAGTCTTAGCCGAGAGACGAGAGCACATGCCAGATGACCGTCCGAACGACCTGACCTTCACTAACGAAGGTAAGTTCTCTCGTCCAAGTGACCATTCTAAGACTAACAGGACGTGTGGTTTTAGCCCTACAGCCACGGAGCCAGTTCTAGCCGAGGAACCTTACTCGAAGACAGTTTTAGCCGAGACAAAGGAGCCAAGCCCAAACGATGGTCCAAACGATCCGATCAACACTGAGGGAGGTGAGTTCTCTCGACCAAATGCATATTTTAAGGCTAACAGGACAGGTAGTTTTCCTCTTAGAGATGCAGAACAGCCAGCTGTTTCAATCACAAGCCGCCTAGCCGGGAAGGACCAACAACGGGCTAAAGAAGGCCTTGAAGCTAAAGAATCACAAGAACTTGAAGAGGATGGCTTCTCTGTTCAAGAAGACCTCCTAGAAGACTTCACCAAGTCGCTGCACGCACGGGACGCACCGAAGCCAGAGTCACCTTCAAAGGCGCCTCATGCACCACGTGGGCCTCTTCGCATCAATGTAAGCTATTTACATTATATACTGTTCTTGCAGGTGTTCCAAGCACCAACAACGACTAAGAGCAGCATCAAATCGACCTTAAGTCTTTAGTTAGATTGCGTGGCCAAACTTTCCTTATTTTGCTTTAATGAAACGATGAGTATTTGTTTTTAGAGTCTTTTGTTTCGTGTTGTTTTATTTCGAACGTAATGTTGTTTTTGAGTCTTTTGTCGTTTTGAGTATAACCCTAGAAGGTTCAAGCTGACGGGCTATTAATAAAGCCCCACACGCAGCTTTGTAGTCATAACTTTTACCCTAGATCAATAAAATAGCCGCACTTTCTTCTAAGTGTTCTTGAGAAGCGAATTCTCAAGCCGACCTTGTTCTTGCTCGAGTGATTCGACCAAGACCAAGTCCTGCACCGTATCAGAGATCTCACCATCCCCTCTGTGTCGTGTAATCACTCTGCCAACGTCTCATCCATCGACTCCACACGGGAGAAGCGACCGCCATCGTGTCAAGTCAACTCCGCCTTCGACCATCGATCGACTAAAGGAGAGGGCGATCGCCTGTCTTTAGTCCCACCGACTATCCGGTTAAGCCCTCACCACCGAGGCTTACACCACTTTCCCTCGTCACAAGAGAACATATACATCCTTGTTGCTGTGGACTATGTGTCCAAATGGGTGGAGGTGATTGCTAGCAGAACCAATGATTCTTCGGTGGTCGTTAAGCTGTTTAAGACCATCATTTTCCCTCGATTTGGAGTACCTCAAATTGTGATAAGTGATGGTGGTTCTCGCTTTATAAACAAAATTTTCGAGAGGTTGCTGAAGAAGTATGGTGTAAATCATCGCGTGGCTACTCCATATCACCCTCATACCAGTGGGCAAGTCGAGGTCTCCAACAGGCAAATCAAGGAAATTTTGGAGAAGACAGTGGGTGCTTCTAGGAAGGATTGGTCTAAGAAGCTGGAAGGCGCGCTATGGGCTTATAGGACTGCTTTCAAGACACCGCTGGGCACTACACCATTTCACTTGCTGTATGGGAAAGCATGTCACCTTCCAGTGGAGATCGAACACTAGGTAGCATAGGCGACGAAGTTGCTGAACATTGACATCAATCCTGCAGTAGAGAGGAGATTGATTCAGCTGAATGAGTTGGATGAGATTAGGCACCACGCCTACGAGAACTCGAAGTTGTACAAGGAGAGAACTAAGGCCTATCATGATAAAAAGATCATCTCCAGACATTTCGAGCCGAACGACCAGGTACTTCTATATAACTCTCGTTTGTAATTGTTTCCTGGTAAACTGCGTTCTCGTTGGTCAGGTCCCTTCATAACCAAGGAGGTCAGACCACATGGTGCTGTCGTGCTGATTAGTCCTACAGGCGATGAATTTATTGTCAATGGACAGAGGGTGAAACATTATTGGGCGAAAGCCGAGATTCCAACAGGGCATATAATGCCTTTGGATGATTCACCCATAGCCTGAATGGCGTTACAGTCAAGCTAATGACGTTAAACGAGCTCTTGGTGGGAGGCAACCCACTGGTGAGTATGCTTTTGAGTCATTTTTATTTTTATTTTTTGCTATGTGTTTGTGTCAGGATAAACAAGGAGCAAAACTCGAAATCGCCTGAGTATCGATCGATACCACATTGGTATCGGTTGACACCAATCGCGAATGAGACGGTTCATCATGTCGACTTAAGCCTGGTATCGATCGATACCAGGCCGTGTGTCGGTCGACACCAGATGTTCCAGCACGGTAACTTCTTGTTTCTCTTAATTATATTTTGTTCTTTTGTTTTCTTTTACCAACTCTAGGCTAGATAACACTGGGGACAGTGTTGTTCAAGTCTGGGGTAGGTGTCTGCTGACATTGTGTTTGTTTTTCTTAGAGTTAGTTGTTTTATTGAGTCAAAACTTGTTGGAGATAATGATCCTGTGCTTGAATTGTTGTTTTGATTTTGTTTTTGAGTGACCAGTGTTGCAGGATCAGCTCTAGATCGACTAATGAAAAATCCAAGGACTGACCAGTTGACTAAAAAACATCCATGTCTCCAGCAGAGTTCTTCTGAAGCCTGAGCCAAATTTTTGCACTTCATCGCTGTGGTTAGTGTTTACCGACCTTGATTCATCATTCATATATGACAAAGGAACCCATATGTTTAAAGTAATGGTATCTCTCTCCCCTTTTATAAGTTGATAAATAAGAGCATAAAAGATGAAATGATTTTCTTCTGAGTAGAGGGCTAGGAAAATTTCCAGCGATCCCATTATTCTACTTAAGATTGAATGATCACACAAAGGTTGAAAGCGAGGTTAGGAAAATTTCCCCTGATACCACTATTCGCCTAAACCTTTGATATATAGAGAGGGAAGAACCGGGGATTCGGTGGCAAACACCATCAATACTCGCGTTTCGGACCTTGATGTGTATATGCCGATTTAAAAAAAAAAAGAAAAAATAAGAAATAAGTCTGGGGAGATAAAGTGATACAAAAAGTGTGAAATTGGATGGTTCCTTGTCATGATATTGTATGGTAAAGAATCTAGAAGGTTCTTGAACATTGGCTGCAGCGATGAAACTGGCGATGAGGGCTTTATTTGAACAATGCTGCACGATAATGTGTGGAGTCTGGAAAAGCTGCCAATGTCTACGGAGAAGTTCATGGTGGTTAGATCAAAAGCTGGTTAGGTGACATCTGGGTGCTTGGGAAAAGGATCTTTGCGATGGTTCCTGAATAGGTGAGTTTCCGTGTTTTCAAACCTCTTTCTCTGGTTTAGTCTTCTATTTTCTTGAGGACAAGCAAATGCTAAGTCTGGGGGAGTTGATATATCATAATTTTTACCCCTTTTAGGCCATGATATAAGTCTATTTTATGAGAGTATTTCTACTATTTCGTACTGTTTTAGAGTCTTTTACAGGTTTTAGCACGTTTAGAGCATAATTGGAGATATTGGAGCTTTCTGGAGCATTCTGGAGCAAAGCAGAAGTTCGTGTTGCTGAGTACCCGATTTGAAGCATCAGTATCGTTCGATACAACGTGGTATCGATCGATACCCATCGCAGCAGACACGACACGCAACTTTTCCAATTACAGAATTGCCCCAGAAGACTTTATTATTTACAAGAAGCCCCAAAACGTGATTTATGTTATTTAATAGGATTTTACAGCTACTTTTATGGCTACGCTTTATTTTTACCTTGGCTTTGTGAGAGAGCTTTTGAAGGGAGACAAGTCTGAAACTTTGTTCGTCCGAGAGAAGATTTCGAATCCTCTTATTACTCTTTCTATTAATTTTATTTGATGATTTATTCAAATATGTTTATTGCTTCAATTTCCATGTCTGAGTAGATCCACTTTAGGTTTAAGGTTTTCTCACAGGGATTTCTTTGAATGCTAGGTTGATTTATTGTTAGGGTTCATAATCTGAATTAGTTCTTCGCCTTAGGTTGTTCTCAAAGCTAATTCTAGATTGATCATCTAGAACTGAGATCTTAGGTTAATCGATTAGACACGACAGTGCAATTGAGTAATCTGAAAGAACTTAAGGTGAGCAAATTGATTATTCGCAAAGAGATTTGGTTTAATTGATTTGTGAACATATCAAACCTGAACTTTAAAGCTGATTTATTCTTAGGAATTTGCAAAGAGATTTGGGATTCTGAATATTAGATTTAGACAATTCTCGCAACGACAGTTGGTCAATTATACTTTAGTGATTTAAGTTCGAGAACCGTGCGTAACCTGAACCCGGATTAGTTAGTCTGCATTCATTGATTTCCTGAGAAATACCCTAGGCCTATATTCTCTCCATCGAATTTACGACACTTTTACTGCTTATTGTTTTTGTTTCATCTGATTTGCTAAGCTTGATTCGTTACTATTTTGTCTATTGTGCGATTTCTGTGAGTTCTTGTGTTCGACCCCTACACTTACTACAACAACTGCTTTAGTACTTTTAGGGTATTAATTTGAGCATATCAAATTTGGGAGAATGATTGGTGGAAGCAATAAGTTTGATTTGGTTGGCAAGAATATATTTGGGTTAGCTCTAAGTTTTAAAAAGATAGTCTCTAGCTTGAAAAAGAAAGAAAAGAAGCCAAAATGGCTAAGCTTAGACATGAAGAAAAATGAAAGAGACTTAAGAAGCTAAAGGAGAAGCTAAACCAAGTAAAGTAATGGAAGCCAAACCATTGGTTGAAGAAGAAACCCCCTATGTGATTAAAGAAAAGAAGGATGATGACGAGATGAGACATAAGAAGGCAAAAATGCCTCGTGAAGGGTAGCTAGGATTGCTTCTTTTTGGGTTTATAACTAGGGTCGATTTTGTAATGGGGCATTGGGTAGATTGAAGTCTAGCCTTGTATGCATCAATTGCTCTTCACCCTTAGCATTTTGCCAAAATTCAGTCCTTCAATGAGAGACCCCTTTTTCGGAAACCACCACATGTATAGAGATCATCTTTGTCTCAAAACCTTATCCTTAACCAAATGAGTTTGTTTGCATTGCATGAGCATGATCCACTAGAAACCGCTAATTGAATGTCAAAGGATTGGATGATAGTAAAGCTTGTGTAAGTTGAGGCTTAGGCTTGATTCATGTAAGGATGGACATGGCTAGCTCCTTTTGAGTATACATGTTTGATCGCACCTTAGAGCTTGGACTTGGACTTGGATTCTTTTAATGAGGTTTTTGCTTGAGGACAAGCAAATGAGTAAGTTTGGGGGAGTTGATATCTTCATATTTTACCCTTCTCGTGCATTCATTTATCTTAGGTTTCATCTCATATGCATGGGGTTTCATAGCATTTCTTATTCGTTTTGTCTCATTTAAAGTATTAGGTGTTTTCATTAGGTCCTAGTGAGTCTTTGCATATTTTGGAGTGTTGTTCTAGGTAATTGGAGGCACTTGGTGACGTTTGGAGATTTGGGGCTAAAAGGAAGAGAGAATCCATCTGGAGCGCCCGAAAGAACTGGTCAGACGGAGGGTCTGCAGGCAGATTCAGCCCCGATAAATCATCAAAGAAATAAATTATCCTAAGATCTAAGTTCCAGATTCGTCAACCTAGAATTAGCTTTGAGCACAACCTAAGAGAAGAACTAATTCAGATGGTGAATCTTAATAAACTAATTCAGATGGTGAATCCTAATAAACTAATCAACCTAGCATTCAGAGAAAACCCTTATGAGAACCCTGAACCTAAAGTGGATCTACTCAAACAAGGAGAATGAAAACAACATGATTGAATAGATCATCAAAGAAATCAATAATATACAGGAGTTCAGAGTTGTCTCCCCAAAAACCATAGTAGAATCAAGATTAAAATAAAGCATAGCCAACAAAGTGGCTGTAAAACCTAATTATTATGCTAAAACACGTTATGGGCCTTCTATTAAATATTAAAGTCTTCTGGGCCAATTCTGCAATTCTTCAACTCTTCAATAAGTCGCGATCCTTCTGTTTCCTCGACGTGTATCGATCAATACTAGGCAGTATCGATCGATACTCATGTGATTTTGATGTCTCAGCTACACGGATCTTCTGCTTCGCTCCAGAATGCTCCAGAAAGCTCAAATATCTCCAATTATGCTCCAAAAGTGCTATAACTTATAAAAGACGCTAAAACACTACGAAATAGAATAAAGACTCTATAAAACAGACTTATATCATGGCCTAAAATGGGTAAAAACCATGATATATCAACTCTCCCAGACTTAGCCTTTGCTTGCCCTCAAGCAAATAGAAGACTAAACCAGAGAAAGAGGTTTGAAAACGCGGAGACTCACCTGTTCAGGAAACATCGCAGAGATCCTTTTCCCAAGTACCCAAATGTCACCTAACCAGCTTTTGGTCTAACCACCATGTACTTCTCCGTAGACATTCGCATCTTTTCCAGACTCCACACATTATCTCACAGCATTGCTCAAATAAAACCCTCATCACCAGTTTCATCGTTGTAGTTAATGTTCAAGAACATTCTAGACTCTTACCATACAATATCATGACAAGGAACCACCATTTTTCATACTTTTTGTATCACTTTCTCTCCCCCAGACTTACTTCTTATTATGTTCTCTTTTTTTTTAGATCTGCATATACACATTTAAGGTTCGAAACGCGAGTATTGATGGTGTTAGCCACCGAATCCCCGGTTCTTTCCTCTCTATGTATCAAAGGTTTAGGCGAATAGTGGTATCACAGGAAATTTTCCTAACCTCGCTTTCAACCTTTGTGTGATCATTCCCTCTTAAGTAGAATAATGGGATCGCTGGAAATTTTCCTAGCCCTCTACTCAGAAAAAAATAATTTCATCTTTTATTCTCTTATTTATCAACTTATAACAGGGGAGAGAGATACCATAACTCTAAACATGCGGGTTCCTTTATCAGATATGAATGATGAATCAAGCTCTATGAACACTAACCATATTGATGAAGTGCAAAAATTTGGCTCAGGTTTCAGTAGAACTCTGCTCGAGACATGGATGTTTTCTAGTCAACTGGTCAGTCCTTGGATTTTTTATTAGTCGATCTAGAGCTGATCATGCAATACTGTTCACTCAAAAACAAAATCCAAACAACAATTTAAGAACATGATCATCATCTCCGACAAGTTTTGACTTAATAAAACGTTTTTGACTCGATAAGACAACTGACTCTAAAAAAAACAAACACAATGTCAGCAGATACCTCCCCCAGACTTGAACAACACTGTCTCCAGTGTTATCTAGCCTAGAGTCAGTGAAAGAAAAAAAAGAACAGAATAAAATTGGGAAAAACAAGAAGTTACCTTGTTGGAACATCGAGTATCGATCGACACACAGCTTGGTATCGATCGATACCAGGCTTAAATCGATCTGATGAACTTTTCATCCGCGATTGGTGTCGGCCGATACCAATGGGGTATCGATCGACACTAGACGATTTCGAGTTTTTCTCCTTGTTTATCATGACACAAACACAAAACGAAAAATCCAAAGAAAAATGACTCAAAAAAAAAAAAAAAGACTCACCAGTGGGTTGCCTCCCACCAAGGGCTCGTTTAACGTCAGTAGCTTGACTGTACTGCCGTTTAGGCAGGATAAGAATGAGAGCTTGCACCAAAACAGGCTCCACAACTTGACATTGCGAGCTTCAGAGTTCTGCTCAACATGCCATCCACAAACTCTTTTCCTTTTTCCTTCAGCTACGAAGTGAGAAGGACCCTAGCCTTAGAGAATGGCTTTGACGCTCCTTTGCACTTCACCTTGTACTCAATCGAATCTCCATTGCACTTCTGAGGTATCAAAGTGACATGGGGATTCTCGACCATTTTGCTCTTGGCCTTCTTCATTGTTGCCTTAGCCTTCTTGACAACTTTCTTGGGGATGCTGGTCAGTTCAACTGAATCGTCTATGACAGTTGGCTTGTCTGGAGGCTCTTCCAAAAGATTAACTACCAATGCCTCTCTTGTGACAACAGTGAAGCATGAGACATGTGTGGGAGTACCTCTAAAGGGAATGGCATCATAGTAGACGTCTCCGTCAATGTAAGAGAAAGATAGTCTTATTAGGTGTGTTTATGATTGCGCCAGCAGTAGCCATAAATGATCGTCCCAGGAGCAAAGAAACCTCAGATCCTTCGCTCATCTCCACAACCTGAAAATCAGTTGGCACCAGACAATCTCCTACTTTAACATGCAAAGTATGGATAGTACCGTATGGAGGTGAGATGGAGGAGTTTGCAAACGTTAGAAGCATCGTAGGGGGTCTTATATCAGCGTTCAATCGTTCAGCGAGGTCCCGTGATATGACATTGACGCAAGACCCTGAGTCAACTAGAAACTCATTGAATTTAACTCCAGAGATGGAGCGTGGAACCGCGAATTTCCCTGGGTCTTCCCTCTGCGTCAACTGCCTCAGCGGAGGTGGTGCACCTCTAGCCTTAATGAAGAGTGCCTTAATCTCTTCCTTAGTTTCTCTGTAATCTTTGAAGTGACTTAGCAGAGGACGGGACTCTAGAGCTTCTTCAAAGGACGATTCCTGGGAGATCCTTCGTACCATCTTCTCAAAGCCACGCGGCTGCTTTAAGAAATGGATCTCTAAGGTGTTGAAGAATATGATTCAGCTTTTTGGGCTTGCGAACTCTTTCTCCAATCAACTCAGGTGTTTTCACAATTTCTGGCTCGTTCTGCGAGGGGTATCGATCGACACCAGGTAGGGTATCGATCGATACTCTTGTTCTTGAATCGTCCCTGGCAGATATATCATGATCAAAATGAGGTTCCACAATCAGCATAGCTTTGCATCTGGCGTCCTCTACCTCTTTCTTAGTCCTCTCTACAGCTCTAGGATATGGTGTCCTCAGTATGTAGACAAGTTATGCAACTACTTTAGGTACCACAGTCGAATTCTCAAGCATCTCCTCAGAAATCGCCTCAGTATCGACCGACACCAATGGGGTATCGATCGACACCAATGGGGTATCGATCGATACACATGATTTTGGATTCCATCGGGCAGGTTGCTGGACTGGTATCGATCGATACTGGCTGGTATCGATCGATACTGGCTGGTATCGATCGATACTTGGGCGATTTCAAAATCCCAATCGTCATCTTCAACATCATCGTCGAAAATTCCTGCATCAAAAGCCTTTTCTACCACTGCAATGGCTCCCTTAACACATCCTATGGTGATTGCATTGACGTGTGCTCTTGGATTCTCAGTCTTCCCTGGAAGAAAGCCTTCTTGTCTCTTTACAGCTGCTGTTGTCTGAGCGACCTGAGTTTCCAACTTCCTCTGGCTAAGATTGATGGCTTCGATTTTTCCATTCAGATCGATGTACAGAGAGTCAAACTTCCCATTGAAATACCCCTGCAATTTCTCTTGTCCCCGAAGAAGCTGTTCCATCGTGAGTTCCATCTTATTCTCAGTGGATTTTGGAGAAATTGGCTGGTACGAAGAGTTCTCGTAATTGCGAGTGTTGTTGTTGAAGTTTCGGTTGTTGTTGTACCCAAATTGCTGACCCTGAAATCCAGGATCACCAACGTAGTTAACATCCTCCACTTCGTTTCCAACGATATTATCGACTCCATCAGCAAAGTGTACAGTCTTCTTCGACTTTCCGATCAGGAAATCCAGCTTTGCCTGAACATCAGCAATCTGCGATCCATCAACTCCTACAGCTTGCTTCTTCCGCTCGAAATCAGCATTCTTGGTGCTATTACTAGCCGCTAAGTTCTCAATTAGCACAACCGCATCATCTGGATACCTGGTGTTGAAGTTCCCATTACTCGCAGTATCCAAAGCCATCTGATACCTCCAATCGATCCCTCTGTAGAAAGTACCCAGCAGCTGAACCTGATTGAATCCATGATGCAGACAATCCCTCTGATATGACTTGAAACGAATCCAAGCTGCTTTGAGTGCCTTTATTGGACATTGAGAAAACTAGGAAATTTTGTTCCTAAGCTCTTCGGATCTCGCATCATCATAGAAATTGCACAGGAATGCATTCTTCGTCTCATCCCATGTAGTTAGCGAACCAGGAGCCAACTGCTTCAGCCAATAAGCAGCATCTCCACTAAGAGAGTATGGGAAAACTTTGCAGAATAGGAACTCATTGGGCACTCTATTGTACTTCATACCAGGGACCAAATCCTCGAACCTCTCGATATGATCCATGGGATGTTCATGAGATAAACCATGGAAAGGACTATGACTCACGAGAGCATAGTACGCTCGAAATCATTCCTCTGAAAAGTTGGGATGCGAATCGCAGATAGATTGACAAAGAACTGATCAGGTCTGTTGTGTTCGCCAAGCGTCCTAACTCGATCACCTGCAGTATTCCCAACGTTGGCGCGCCCAGCTGGCGCGACAATCTCAATAACAGCAGCAGGAACAACGACGTTTCCAGCTTCATCAAGTCGCTGCCCTCTGTCATTGCACACTTGACCCACTTGGTCTCTTAAGATTCCACCTTCATCAGCTCTTAAAACCATTGGGTTGTTCATCCCTGATGTTTACTTTGTCTTTATGTTTGTGTGTTCCACAAGTGCTAGCTGTTCCAGGGACAGTTCAACTAGCTGAGTGCTCTTGTTGCTTCTGGTTTCACGAACATGCATACACCTGAAAACAAAACACTAAACAAGGCACGTAAGTAACCAAAAAAAAAAATACGTTGAGTATCGATCGATACCAAGTGGTGTCGATCGATATCAACAAAAGAATCGCCTGAGTATCGACCGATACTAGTGAGTATCGATCGATACCGACGAACTTAGTCGAAACTCGACAGCTAAAATCTAATGACGAAATTGAGTCCCCGGCAACGGCGCCAAATTTGATATGCTCAAATTAATACCCTAACAGTACTAAAGCAGCAGTTGTAATATAGTTTGGGGTTGAACCACAAAGACTCACAGAAATCACACAATAGATTGTATATCGTCAAATCAAGCTAAGCAAATAGGATGAAACAAAAACAGTAAACAGTAACGAGTTGTAAATTCAATAGAGAGAATATAGGCTCAGGGTATTTCTCAGGAAATCAATGAATGCAGATAAACTAACTAACAGGATTCAGATTTAGCGCGGTTCATGAACTCAAATCACTAAAGTATAATTAACCAATTGTCGTTGCGATAATTATCTAAATCTAAATCCTAGGAATTTTAAATCTCTTTGCGAATCCTAAAGTCTAAATCAGCTTTAAAGTTCATGTTTGATATGTTCACAAATCAATTAAACCAAATCTCTTTGCGAATAAACAATTTTCTCACCTAAGCTTCTATCAGGTAATTAATCGCACTGTCGTGCCTAATCAATTATCCTAAGATCTAAGTTCCAGATTCGTCAACCTAGAATTAGCTTTGAGCACAACCTAAGCGAAGAACTAATTCAGATGGTGAATCCTAATAAACTAATCAACTTAGCATTCAGAGAAAACCCTTATGAGAACCCTGAACCTAAAGTGGATCTACTCAAACATGGAGAATGAAAACAACATGATTGAATAGATCATCAAAGAAATCAATAATAAACAGGAGTTCAGAGTTGTCTCCCCAAAAACCAGAGTAGAATCAAGAGTAAAATAAATCATAGCCAACAAAGTGGCTGAAAACCTAATTATATAGCTAAAACACGTTATGGGCCTTCTTGTAAATATTAAAGTCTTCTAGGCCAATTCTGCAATTCTTCAACTTTTCAATAAGTCGCGATCCTTCTATTTCCTCGACGGGTATCGATCGATACTAGGCAGTGTCGATCGATACTCAGGTGATTTTGATGTCTCAGTTACACGGATCTTCTGCTTCGCTCTAGAATGCTCCAGAAAACTCTAATATCTCCAATTATGCTCCAAAAGTGCTATAACATGTAAAAGACTCTAAAACACTACGAAATAGAATAAAGACTCTATAAAACGGACTTATATCATGGCCAAAAATGGGTAAAAACCATGATATATCATCGACATGTTTTACCGAGGAGTGACGACGGTATTGACCCTCATGACTGTTTCTCACCCAAACCAGCCGATCTCACCCGAGGTGTCTGAAATATCTTGCTGAAAGAGGGGTCTACAATCCGAATTAGCCTCAGTGGTCTTCACGAAAGTTGTATCCAAATGAATTAGCTGACTACAGGAGGTGGTTCCAGGTCATTCGGATATGTGGTTAGTTAGATACGGTTGTTTTACTGAGCGTATGTCCGTCTGACCGAAGCCCCCAGACATGCCTGAAAGAACTGGCTGAACAAAGGGTCTAAAATCCGAATTAGCCTATGTTGTATTCACAAAAGTTGTATCACAGTGTGTTAGCTGTCCACAGGAGGTGGTTTGGGGCCATTCGGACTTGTATTCCAGGAGATATCATGGTTTTACTGAAGGTTCTACACCACCACCATCCGCATAAACCCAGGTTCAATACCGATGTTCAATACCGAGCAGTGACCTCGGTATTGAGCTACTCAAGACCATACTTGATCCATTTTGAACCGGGTTGGTACCCGGTTTGTCCCGGGTCAACCCGGTTCGTCCCGGGTCGACCCGGTTCGCCCCCTTTCACTATTTTAGCCCAAAAAACCCTATTTTTATGTTTGATCTCTTTTCTTATCTCTTTTCTAGGCTAAAAACCTTGTTCTTGTGATTTGTAAGAGGGATCATACACTTTTTATGCAAGTTTAAGTTTATATCTTTGTTTCTTTCTTTAATCTTTCACATTCCTATTCTTTAATCATGATTAACATCATCTCTTTCATGAGAATTGGTGTATTCTTCATGATTAGTGAGTAGTTCATTTAAGAGCTCATGGATGAGGTAGATTAGGGGAATTTTGTGATAGATCTAGGAATTCTAGGTCTTAGTTTACATCTTCCCTAACTTATTTAGTGTTCATAATGCTATATTAGGCTTGAGAAAGCTAATCTAGACCATAGGGCATTTCGTGCACACAAGGTGTTCGATGAAATGCACTAGAACTAAATAAGGGATTTTGCTTGCTTAGCCTATGAGAGTAGTTGTCTAAGGAGTATTAGGGCCATTGGAACCTATGTTTAATGCTTGCTAATCATCTTATCACAAACGAGAGTTTGTTCTTGATTTGGTGATTAGCAAAGTGATTAAGACCATGAGAATGGTTTAAGCTTGTTTAGGTGTTCTAGGCTAAGGGAATTGCTTGTTTGTGTGTATTGACATCTAGATAGATCATGAAAGGACCCAAAATCCATAACCTCATCCAAGAGCTTGCCCTAATATTTTTCTAATCTCGTTTAGCATTCGTTTACTTGTGTTCTTGCTTTGAATTTGAATCATTAGGTTGTTAGAAAACTAAAACCACCTTTGTTTGCTTAACTTAAGAAGATTTTTGTATTCGTAGTGATTGAAACTTAACCCTTGGATTCGATACCTCTTATGCTACATAGGCATTTTGAGTAATTGATACACGGAAAAACCTTGTATCAATTTGGCGCCATTGCCAATTGGGTTTAGCTTTTGACATTAGGATTTTACTTCTTTTTGAGATTAAGCCTTTTTCTTTCTTTTGTTTACTGCTTCTGCTGCTTAATTCTACTGCACTATTATAAGATATACCAATAAAGGCCTTATGACAGGAATCCTTAGTAGTTATGAAGAGGTTTCTTATTGATTGTAATGTCAAGGCAATACCTTATATACAACGTGAAAGTAGATACAAGTCTTAACCTAAATACATAAGGCTAATATATACGATGGCCCAATTAGGCCCAATACCCCCCCCCCCCCCCCCTTCAAGGTGGAGTGTGGAGATCGAACACCCATCTTGAGAAGAAATGCCTCGAACTCTTTACGTCCCAACGCCTTCGTCATAATGCCAGCCAATTGTGAAGTAGTGGAGACATGTTTCGTAGCTATGGTTCCTCGAATGATTTCATCTCGGATACAGTGATAATCTGATTCTATATGCTTAGTCCGAGCATGGAAGACCGGATTCGCCGCGAGCTGGATAGCGGATTGACTGTCAGAATAGAGCGTAATGGGTGCGGAACAGTCAACACCGAGACTTATGAGCAATTCTCGTATCCAAAGTAATTCACAAACCGTGTCATCCATAGCCCTATATTCCGCTTCAGCCGAAGATCGAGAGACCACGTCATGCCTCCGTGTTTTCCAAGACAAAGGAGAACCACCAAGTTGAAGGAACCACCCCGTCAATGAGCATTGTGTCACCAGATAGCCATCCCAATAAGAGTCACACCAAACTAAGAGAGTTAATTCCGTATTAGAGCGAAGAAGTATACCTTGAACAGGGTTATTCTGTAAGTAACGAACCACTCGGAGTGCGACATCCCAATGAGCTGGTTTCGGATTCGCCATGAATTGAGAAAGAATATGGATGACTTAACATAACTCAGGTCGTGTAGTACCGATGTAAATAAGGCGTCCAACTAAGCGACGATAGCGTGAAGGATCAGAAAGTGGTTCACCTCCTGCCAAAGCCAACTTATGATTTTGCTCCCAAGGAAACGAGACTGGTTTGACTCCCAAAAGTCCAATCTCAGAGATGATATCAACCGCATACTTACGTTAACACAAATACATTCCTTCAGGACTACGGGCAACTTCGATGCCCAAGAAATACTTCAAAATTCCGAGATCTTTCATGTGAAAACAAGAACTTAAGTAGTCTTTGAATCCATTTATAACATCGAGAGAACTTCTAGAAATAATAAGATCGTCGACATAAACAATCACTTAAAGTACAACGCCGTCTCTGTCAAACGTGAAAAATGATTAATCCAAGATATTCTTCTCAAAACCATACTCTTTTAAAGCTGTACCGAGATTTTCAAACCAACATCGCGGAGCTTGGTTTAAGCCATAAAGAGATATGTGCAAACGACAAACCTTCTTGTTGTCTTTAGAGGGAAAACCTGGAGGTAATTGCATGAAGACCTCTTCGTGAAGATCACCGTGAAGGAAAGCGTTGTGAACATCCATTTGATGAACTTCCCAATTATTGCATACCGCACATTGAAGAAAAACGCGAACGGTAACCATTTTTGCGACTAGTGCAAAATTTTCTGAATAGTCTTCACCCTCAGTTTGATGAATACAGAGAACAATGAGTCGGTTTTGTGTTGCTTAATAGTCCCATCAGGTTTGAATTTTATCGTATATACCCATTTGCAACCAAGTGCTTTCTTTCCCGGTGGAAGATATTCTACTGTTCAAGTGCCTTAATCTTCTAGATCTAATGACACTACTTCGTCGGACATCGCATCACACCAAACTTCAAACTCAACAACATCTTTGAAATGTTTCGGTTCAACACCCGAGGAGATGGGGAAGAGGAAAGCCTGATGATTTTCAGAAAATCGTGATTTGGATAATTAATTGTCCAACGGATACGGAGTGACGGAGGGAAATGGTTTAGTAAGAACTTTCAATACAAAATCTGCAAGTTTCGTTGGCCATTTTTTGATTCGATGACCACGGCCCATTTCTTTGTGAATGTCAAGAGACAAATTTTGAGGTGAGGAAATAAGCTATATGTGTAACACATCTTCATCCATGTGTAACACATACTCGGAGGACGAAGATTCAGAAACAGCATCGAAGTTTCTCAAAAGTGGAGTCGAATTGTGCCGGTTTCTGGAACCTGAAGGAGACATACTTTCAGAATTTAGTATCGAAGGAGTGTCAGTGGAGAGTTGAGAAGATTCTAGCAAAACAGGTTCGTGTTGCTGGGTAGAGTCACTCGAAGTCAGAGTTGTCTCTATTTCTAGAGAAGTGATATGCTCAAATTAGTACCCTAAAAGTACTAAGCAGTAGTTGCAGTAAAGTAGGGGTCGAATACAAGGACTCACAGAGACACACAATAGATTATATAGGTGAGAATTAAGCTAAGCGATCAATGATATTGAAAATAGAACGTAAATTAAAACGGTTGTAAATTCGATTGGAGAAAGATAGGTTCAGGTATTTCTCAGGAAATCAATGAATGCATATAAACTAACTAGTCAGGATTCAGATTTAGCGCGGTTCTTGAACTCAAATCCATAAGATATAATTAACCAACTCTCGTTGCGAAAACTATCTAAATCTAAATTTAAATCCTATGAATTCCAAATCTCTTTGCGAATCCTAAAGTCTAAATCAACTTTTAGATCAGGTTTGATTTGTTCACAAAACAACTAAACCAAATCTCTTTGCGAATAGTTATTTTGCTCACCATAGGTTCTATCAGGTAATTAATCGCACTCTCGTGCCTAATCAATTATCCTAAGATCTAAGTTCTAGGTGATCAATCTAGAATTAGCTTCGCAAACAACCTATGGTAAAGAACTAATTCAGATGGTGAATCCTAATAACTAATCAATCTAGCATTCAGAGATAACCCTTATGAGAACCCTAAACCTAACAAGATATCTACTCAGACATGGAAATTGAAGCAATAAAGATGTTGAATAAATCATAAAATAAAACAGAAAGAGTAACAAGAGGGTTCGAAATCTTCTTTCAAATGAACAGAGTTTCAGACTTGTCTCCCTTCAAAAGCTCTCTCACAAAACCAAAGTAAAATAATGCTTAGAATAAAACTTTACCATCAAAGTGGCAGTAAAATCATATTAAATAACATAAATCACGTTTTGGGGCTTCTTGCAAATAATAAAGTCTTCTGGACAATTTTGCAATTATTCAACTCTTCATTAAAGTCGCGGGTCGTGTCTGATTCGATGAGTATCGATCGACACTGAGACTTCAAATCGGGTACTCAGCTACACGAACGTTGCTTTGCTCCAAAATGCTCCAGAAAACTCCAATATCTCCAATTATGCTCCAAACGTGCTAAAACCTGTAAAAGACTCTAAACCACTACAAAATAGTAGAAAGACTCTATAAAACGGACTTATATCATGGCTTAAACGGGGTAAAACCATGATATATCAACTCCCCTAGACTTAGCATTTGCTTGCCCTCAAGCAAATAGAAGACTAAACCAGAGAAAGATGTTTGAAAACGTAGAGACTCACATGTTCATGAAACATTGCAATGACCCTTTTCCCAAGCACCCAAATGTCACCTAACCAGTTTTTGATCCAACCACCATGTACTTCTCCGTAGACATTCGCAGTTTCCCATACTACACACATTATTTCACAGCATTGTTCAATCAATCCATCCTCGCCAGTTTCATCGCTGTGATTAATACCAAGAACCTTCTAGATTCTTTCCCATACAATATCATGACAAAGAACCACCCTTTTTCACACTTTCTAGTATTATTTCTCTCCCCCAGACTTATTTCTTATTATGTTTCTTGCATGTACATATTAATGTTCGAGACGCGAGTATTGATGGTGTTTGCCATCGAATCCCCGGTTCTTCCATCAAAAGTAATCAAAGGTCTAGGCGAATAATGGTATCACAGTAAATTTTTCTAACCTCGCTTCCACCTTTGTGTGATCATCTCCTCTGAAGTAGAATAATGGGATAGTTGGAAATTTTCATAACCCTCTACTCAGAAGAAAATCATTTCATCTTTTAAATGCATCTTATTAATTAACTTGTAACAGGGAGAGAAATACCATTATTTCAAAGACATGGGTTCCTCTGTCAGATACGAATGAGGAATCAAGCTCTATGGACATCAGTCACATCAATGAAGTGCAAAAATTTGGCTCAAGCTTTAAAGAACTTTGCTGGAAACATGAGTGTTTTATAGTTAACTGGTCAGCCTTTGGATTTTTCATTAGTCGATCTAGAACTGATTCTCTAACAATGGTCACTTAGAAGCAATGTCAAATCAATAGATTCAAGAAAAAGATCAAAGTCTCCAACAAAGTGTTGGCTCAATAAAACAACGAATGACTCAAAAACGACTGACTCTAAGAAAAACAAAAACAATGTCAGCGACTACCTCCCCCAGACTTGAACAACACTGTCCCCTGTGTTATCTAGCCTAGAGTTGGTGAAAGAAAACAAAAGAACCAAGTAGGATTGTGAAAAAACAAGAAGTTACCGTGCTGTAACATCGAGTATCGACCGACACACGGCGTGGTATCGAGCGATACCAGGCTTAAGTCAATACGATGAACTTATCTCATTCGCGTAGCGTGTCGACCGATACCAACAGGGTATCGATCGACACTCAGGCGATTTCGTTTTCAATCGTCTATGGTCAGATGTAGCTCCAAAAGTGTGTCAAACGATCCAGGTGTTAAATGTAAGCACTGTTAGACCACTCAAACACAAGTTAGGTGCACCAAAATATCATAGAAGCATAAATCCACAGGTCCAAAAACATAAAAGACACAAAAGTTCAAACGAAAACAAAAAGAAAAGGGAAAAGGAAAAGGGCAAATTGCTGTTTTTACCCCAAAAAGTTATATTTATTACAAAAATACACTGTCCTTTCAATCAAATGCTGCGCTACACTTTCGGGGGTGGAAAATTACAGTTACCCCCTTATGACCAAATAAAAAACACGAAAGCGCTATTACCATTTGAACCTTCGCGACATGTCAGACTTCTATAGAGGTCTGACATTTAGACTCTAATCGAAGTCTGATTGATTTCTCTTACCAGACTTCTGTCAGACGTATTCGAGAAGTATGATACAGATTAAAATATTAAATTTAAATTTAAAAATTTAAAACAAAAATTTGTTAAAACTTTTTTCTACAATAATTAAATATAGACGGTTTTGATGTATAGAAATTAATATTTCATAAAATTGAATCAAATTAAACAAGGTTAGTTAATTATGTCTATACCTCAATAAATATCAGACTTCTCGAAGAAGTATGATACAAATTTAATTAGGAAATTTAAATTTAAAAATTGTATAAAATTATTTTGTTAAAAATTTCTTATACATAAATTAAATATAGACGATTTCCAAGTATTAAAATTAAATTTCGTAAAATTGAATCAAATTAAAAACATGTAAGGCAAAGTAGGTTGTAAACCTCAAAACATGCTTTGTAATGGAAACATTTACATATAACTGTAGGGTTAGATTCATGGTTTACCAAATTTACATTTGAAATTTTAAATTTGCACATGTGTTATCATGTGCATATATTTCACGAATTTGATGCTTCCTAGACGTTATGTTTTAATATTGTCACTCATAAGTGCTAAATATTAGATTTAGGGTTACTCGGACTAATCGGAGAAGTCTGAGAGAATCAGAATTTCTCAGTCTTCTCAGAGATTACCAGACTTCAATTTTAATCTGATTTTTTAAAAGTCAATTGCAAAACTACCCTCTCGTTGACCATATGGGTTTCGTCAGACTTCTAAAGCAGTCTGAGTATACAACTCAGATCTGAAAATCGACGATATGCAAAAATTCGTACCTATATCCGTTTAGAGTTTGTTTTCACCATCGTCGAGCGCCCAGAACGTCTAATATAACCGAAATCACGCAAATCCAGTCATGTTTTGCCGTTTTTATGCCATAATTTCTGATTTCGGTACGTTTGAATCGGAAAATCAGTGGGAAAAATGGGAGAAATCGGAGAGAGAAGTCGCAGAAAGTGTTTACGAGCTCTATTCTTGAGCTTTAATGGTGAAAAAACCAGGTTAGTTAATGCATTAACTCGTCAACGATGGTGGTTTTCGTGGTTTCTCAGACTTCTCAGAGAATCAGGGTTTCTCAGACTTCTCAGAGAAGTCTGAAACGTATTTAATTTGAAAATTTAAATTTAAAAAATATTAAAAATTTAGTTTTTAGAAATTTTTACTAAATAAATTACACATACTCATTGTTGTTGTATATAAATTAAAAGTACATTAAATCTGAAATTATACTTTTATTTAATTTGAGTTTGTACGAATTAGACTTGAGAAAAAGTCTTAAATTAGACTTTTCCGAATTAGACTCTTTTAGAAATCTGAATTTCGACTTGATTTTAAATTGAGACTTCAGATAAGTCTGCTAAACCGAAAAAATTAACCTAGCCTGGAATTTTATCCCATCATATATAAAGGGAGTAACCCTAATTATGTAAAAAAATCTTACCTCTCTTAAACGACGCTCTCTCTCTCTCTCTCTCTCTCTCGCCTCTCTGCGCTCTCTCTCTCTCGCCCGCTAAAGCTCCACCGGCGACTTCTCTTCGCTCCACTCTCTCGCATCTCTCGCCGTTAACCTACAGCCTCTCCATTCTTGCCGGTTGTCGTAGTGGTAAGCCGTCGGTCTTCCTCTTCTTTCTTCATCTCTTCTGACCCGTCTTCATCTCCCCGTGTTCATCTCTTTCTCACTTCTTTATCCTATTGTTGCAGATATGAGGTCAGCTTTTGGAGAAGGTCTTGACGCCCACTGATCCAGAAGATCCATCTCAGATCTGTAGAGGGAATCTCTGCGAGAGGTTTTTTTTCTCCAGAAGCTGGAGCTTAGCCTGTCGTCGCTGCCGGGAGGGCAAAATCCATTCTCTTCTCCGATGACGGGCTGCGAGGTAGAGCTAGCGTTGGGGGATGCGAGGCAGAGCGAGCGGTGGAGGATGCGAGGCAGAGCCGCAAGACGATTATCTCCTTTGCTTGAATTTAAAATGAATTATGTTGGGTCAGGCTGATGGGCGAGAAGTGAATATGGGATTGATATATCCATGTTTCTTGGGTTCAAGAATGCATGGAAGTACAGTATTCCCATGGCTTATGAGCGGACATTCATTGCTCTGGCTTGAAGATTACTTAGTCTACATATACGCAATACTTGGTGTTGTGTTTTCTATAGTAGCCTATGATTATCAGGTAACTTATTTGCTAGTTTCATAAAATATTACTCAGTGAAAAAAAACAGTCTCGTTGCCTACATATTGAAGGCTTCAGACATTCTATCTTGCAGGAAATCAGAACCTTAGAGATATATCATGGTTTTTACCCCTTTTAGGCCATGATATAAGTACGTTTTATAGAGTCTTTCTAGTATTTTGGAGTCTTTTAGAGTCTTTTACAAGTTTTAGCATGTTTGGAGCATAATTTGAGATATTGTGGCTTTTACGAGCATTCTGGAGCGAAATGGAATTGAAGCGACTAAGTACCCGATTTGAAGTCAAGAGCATTGATCGATACCCCCTCGTATCGATCGACACCCATCGAAGCAGATGCGAGTCGCGACTTTCACAAGAGTTGAAGAATTGCAGAATCGCCCCAGAAGACTTTATTATTTACAAGAAGCCCCAAAACGTGTTTTAGACTATTTAATTAGGTTTTCAGCCACCTGTTTAGGCGACGCTTTCATTACTTTGATTCTACTTTGGTTTTTGGAGAGACAACTCTGAACTCCTGTTTTCTATTGTTTTGTTTGATGATCTATTCAATCATGTTGTTTTCAATCTCAATGCCTGAGTAGATCCAATTTAGGTTCAGGGTTCTCATAAGGGTTTTCTCTGAATGCTAGATTGATTAGTTAATTAGGATTCACCATCTGAATTAGTTCTTCACCTTAGGTTGTGTTCAAAACTAATTCTAGGTTGACGAATCTGGAACTTAGATCTTAGGATAATTGATTAGGCACGACAGTGCGATTAATTACCTGATAGAACATTAGGTGAGCAAATTAATTATTCGCAAAGAGATTTGGTTTAATTGATTTGTGAACATATCAAACTATGTATTAAAGCTGATTTAGACTTTAGGATTCGCAAAGAGATTTGGAATTCCTAGGATTTAGATTTAGATAATTCTCGCAACGACAGTTGGTTAATTATACCTTAGTGATTTGAGTTCAAGAACCGCGCTATATCTGAATCATGTTATTTAGTTTATATGCATTCATTGATTTTATGAGAAATACCATGATCCTATATTTCTCCCAATTGAATTACAACACTTTTAATTTACGCACTGCTTTCAATTACATCTGAATTGCTTAACTTAATTCTCACCTATATAATCTATTGTGTGTTTCTGTTAGTCCTTGTGTTTGACCCCTACTTTACTGCAATTACTGCTTAGTACTTTTAGGGTATTAATTTGAGCATATCAAATTTAGTCTGAGAATTTCGACTAAGTTCGTCGGTATCGATCGATTCTACCTAGTATCGGTAAATACTCATCGTTTTCTTTTGTTGATATCGATCGACACCATTTGGTATCGGTCGATACTCATCACGTTTTTTTTGGTTACTTACGTGCTTGATTCTTGTTTTCAGGTGTATGCCTAATCGTGAAACCAGAAGGAACAAGAACACTTAGCTAGTTAAACTGTCTTTGGAGCAGCTAGCACTTTTGGAACGCACAAACACAAAGACAAAGCAAACATCAGGGATGAACAACCCAGTGGTATTAAGAGCTGATGAAGCTGGAGTCTTGAGAGACCAAGAGGGTCAAATGTGCAATGAGAGAGGGCAGCGACTTGATGAAGCTGGAAACGTCATTGTCCCTCCTGCTGTTGTTGGTCAGATTGTCGCGCCAGCTGCGCAAGCCAACGTTGGTAATGGTGGGGTTGATCGGGGTAGAACAATTGGTGAGCACAACAGACATGATCAGTTCTATGCCAATCGAGCTGCGATTCGCATCCCAACTTTTCAGATGAATGACTTTGAGCTGAAACCTGCGTATTACGCTCTTGTAAGTCAGAATCCTTTCCATGGCCTATCTCATGAACATCCCATGGATCATATCGAGAGGTTCGAAGATTTGGTCACTGGTATGAAGTACAATGGAGTGCCCAATGAGTTCCTTTTCTGCAAACTTTTCCCATGCTCACTTGGTGGAGATGCTGCTTACTGGCTGAAGCAATTGGCTCCTGTTTCGCTAACTACATGGGATGAGATGAAGAATGCATTCCTGAACAATTTATATGATGATGCGAGATCTGAGGAGCTCAGGAATAAGATCTCTCAATTTGCTCAGGGTCCGACAGAGGCATTCAAGGCTGCTTCGATTCGTTTCAAGTCTTATCAGAGAGATTGTCCGCACCATGGGTTCACTCAGGTTCAGCTACTGGGCATTTTCTACTGAGGGGTTGATTGGAGGTACCAGATAGGTATGGATGCTGCAAGTAATGGGAACTTCAACACCAGGTATCCAGATGATGTGGTTGTACTGATTGAGAACTTGGCGTCTAGCAATAGCACCAAGAATGCTGATTTCGAGCGAAAGAAGCTAGTTGGAGGAGTTGATGGTTCGCAGATTGCTTAAGTTCAAGCCAAGCTGGATATTCTGATTGGGAAGTCGAAGAAGGTTGTACACTTTGCTGATGGAGTCGATAATATCGGTGGAAATGAAGCGGAGGATGTTAACTACATTGCTGGTTCTGGATTTCAGGGTCAGCAATTTGGGTACAACAACAACCGAAACTTCAACAACAACACTCGCAACTATGGGAGCTCTTCGTACCAACCCATTTCTCCAAAATCCACAAAGAGATAAGATGGAATTCATGATGGAACAACTTCTTCGGGGACAAGAGAAGTTGCAGGGGGATTTTAATGGAAAGTTTGACTCTCTGTACATTGATCTGAATGGGAAAAGTGAAGCCATCAATCTCTCCTAGAAGAAGTTGGAAACTCAGGTCGCTCAGACAGCAGCAGCTGTGAAAAGGCAAGAAGGTTTTCTTCCAGGAAAACTGAGAATCCAAGAGCACACGTCAATGCAATCACCATAGGAAGTGCTAAAGAAACCACTGCATTGGTAGAAAAAGGTTTTGATCCAGGAATTTTGTTGTTGAAGATGACGACTGAGATTATAAAATCGCCCGAGTATCGATTGATACCAGCCAGTATCGGTCGATACCAGTCCAGACACCTACACGATGGAATCCAAAATCCTAAGTATCGATCGACACTCATCCAGTATCGGTCGATACTCAGATGCAGGTCGAGAAGGGACCAGAGATTGTCAAGGAGAGGGTGTACAAACCCGTAATACCTTACCCTATGCCTCCTAAGATGACAAGGAAGGAATGGGAGGATGCCATATACAAAGCTATGCTGGATAAGCTTGTTGTGGAGTTTCCTTTGGTTGATGATTCGAACACCACCCCTACATCGATCGATGCCCTTCCTGTATCGATCGACACCCTCCCATATACTGCAAAGGAGCCGCATATGAGTGTTGAGAGACTTCGCAAGCCCAAGAAGCTGAATCCTATTCCTCAACACCTCCGAGCCCCCATCACTCCAAAGCAGCTGCGTGGCTTTGAGAAGATGGTACGAAGGATACCCCACTCGTTCACTTTTGAAGAAGCTCTAGAGGGCTGGCGTCTGCTAAGTCACTTCAAAAATTATAGAGAAACTCTGGAAGAAATTAAGGCACTCTTCATCAAGGCAATAAGCAAGTCACTACCGCTGAGGCAGTTGACCAAGAGGGAAGCCCCAGGAATATTCTCCGTTCCATGTTCCATCTCTGGAATTGAATTCAAAGTGTCTCTCGTTGACTCAAGGTGAATGTCATGTCAAGGGCAATTGCAGAGAGATTGGGAGCTGATATTCGACCTCCCAAGTCAACCATCACACTCGCGAACAGTTCCACCTCGTTTCCATATGGTACAATCCCTGATTTGATGGTTAAAGTAGGAGATTATCTGGTTCCTACCGATTTTGAGGTTATGGAGATGCATGCAAGATCTAGTACGCATTTGATTTTTGGAAGACCGTTCATGGCTACGGCTGGTGAAATTATGGATACACCCAGTAAGAGAATCTCATTCTCGTACATTGACAAGGAGGTGTACTACAAAGCCATTTCTACTATAGGAACTTCCACACGTACCTCTTGCATCACCATTGTTACCGGAGCGGCGTTGGTAGTTGATCTTTTGGAAGAGCCTCCGGACGAGCCAACTGTCATAGACGTTCTAGATAGTCTTTCGGTCATCACAAAGAAAGACGTCAAAACAACTAAGGCAAAGAAGAAGGTGACGAGAACATGAGTAAAAGGTGCTCCCTCTATGACCTTAATCCCTCATAAGTGTGATGGGAATTCGATTGAGTACAAGGTGAAGTGCAAAGGAACTTCGAAACCATTCTCTAAAGCCCGAGTTCTTCTTACTTTGGAGCTGAAAGAGAAAGGAAAGGAATTTATAGAGAGCATGTTGAGCAGAACTCTGAATCTGCAAGTATCTAGATGTGGAACCTGCATGGGAGTAAGCTCTCAATATTCTCCTGACTGATCACCTGAGCCAAAGTCAAGCTACTGACTTTAAACGAGCGCTTGGTGGGAGGCAACCCACTGGTGAATCTGATTTTGAGTCATTTTTGTTTTTATTTTTCGTTATGTGTTTGTGTCAGGATAAACAAGGAGCAAAACTCGAAATCGCCTTAGTATCGATCGATACCCTATTGGTATCGGTCGACACTAATCGCTAATGAGATGTTCATCTTGTCGACTTAAGCCTGGTATCGATCGATACCAGGGCGTGTGTCGGTCGACACCAGATGTTCCAGCACAGTAACTTCTTGTTTCTCTTCGTTCTTTTCTGTTCTTTTGTTTTCTTTTACCTACTCTAGGCTAGATAACACTGGGGACATTGTTGTCCAAGTCTGGAGGAGGTGTCTGCTGACATTGTGTTTGTTTTTCTTAGAGTCAGTTGTTTTATCGAGTCAAAAATGTTTTATTGAGTAAAAATTTGTTGGAGATGATGATCATGTGCTTGAATTGTTGTTTTGATTTTGTTTTTGAGTGACAAGTATTGCAGGATCAGCTCTAGATCGACTAATGAAAAATCCAAGGATTAACCAGTTGACTAGAAAACATCCATGTCTCCAGTAGAGTTCTTCTGAAGCCTGAGCCAAATTTTTGTACTTCATCGATGTGGTTAGTGTTTACAGAGCTTGATTCATTATTAATATCTGACAAAGGAACCCATATGTTTAAAGTAATGGTATCTCTCTCCCTTGTTATAAGTTTGTAAATAAGAGCATAAAAGATTAAATGATTTTCTTCTGAGTAGAGGGCTAGGAAAATTTCCAGCGATCCCATTATTCTACTTAAGAGGGAATGATCACACAAAGGTTGAAAGCGAGGTTAGGAAAATTTCCCGTGATACCACTATTCGCCTAAACCTTTGATACATAGAGAGGGAAGAACCGGGGATTCGGTGGCAAACACCATCAATACTCGCGTTTCGGACCTTGATGTGTATATGCAGATCTTAAAAAAAAAGAACATAATAAGAAATAAGTCTGGGGGAGAGAAAGTGATACAAAAAGTGTGAAATTGGATGGTTCCTTGTCATGATATTGTATGGTAACGAATCTAGAAAGTTTCTTGAACATTGGCTGCAGCGATGAAACTGGTGATGAGGGCTTTATTTGAACAATGCTGCTAGATAACGTGTGGAGTCTGGAAAAGCTGCGAATGTCTACGGAGAAGTACATGGTGGTTAGATCAAAAGCTGGTAAGGTGACATTTGGGTGCTTAGGAAAAGGATCTTTGAGATGGTTCCTGAACAAGTGAGTCTCTGTGTTTTCAAACCTCTTTCTCTGGTTTAGTCTTCTATTTGCTTGAGGGCAAGCAAAGGCTAAGTCTGGGGGAGTTGATATATCATGGCTTTTACCCCTTTTAGGCCATGATATAAGTACGCTTTATAGAGTCTTTCTAGTATTTTGGAGTCTTTTAGAGTCTTTTACAGGTTTTAGCATGTTTGGAGCATAATTGAAGATATTTGGGCTTTTAGGAGCATTCTGGAGCAAAATGGAATTGAAGCGACTAAGTACCCGATTTGAAGTCAAGAGCAGGTATCGATCGACTCCCATCGAAGCAGATACGAGTCGTGACTTTCACAAGAGTTAAAGAATTGCAGAATCACCCCATAAGACTTTATTATTTACAAGAAGCCCCAAAACGTGATTTAGACTATTTAATAAGGTTTTCAGCCACCTGTTTAGGCGACGCTTTCATTACTTTGATTCTACTTTGGTTTTTGGAGAGACAACTCTGAACTCCTGTTTTCTATTGTTTTGTTTGATGATCTTTTCAATCATGTTGCTTTTAATCTCCATGTCTGAGTAGATCCACTTTAGGTTCAGGGTTCTCATAAGGGTTTTCTCTGAATGCTAGATTGATTAGTTAATTAGGATTCACCGTCTGAATTAGTTCTTCACCTAAGGTTGTGTTCAAAGCTAGTTCTAAGTTGACGAATCTGGAACTTAGATCTTAGGATAATTGATTAGGCACGACAGTGTGATTAATTACCTGATAGAACCTTAGGTGAGCAAATTAATTATTCGCAAAGAGATTTGGTTTAATTGATTTGTGAACATATCAAACTCTGTATTAAAGCTGATTTAGGCTTTAGGATTCGCAAAGAGATTTGGAATTCCTAGGATTTAGATTTAGATAATTCTCGCAACGACAATTGGTTAATTATAACTTAGTGATTTGAGTTCAAGAACCGCGCTAAATCTGAATCCTGATAGTTAGTTTATCTGCATTCATTGATTTCCTGAGAAATACCATGAGCCTATCTTTCTCCCAATTGAATTACAACACTTTTAATTTACGCACTGCTTTCAATTACATCTGAATTGATTAGCTTAATTCTCACCTATATAATCTATTGTTTGTTTCCGTGAGTCCTTGTGTTCGAGCCCTACTTTACTGCAACTACTGCTTAGTACTTTTAGGGTATTAATTTGAGCATATCACTTAGTAGTACTTTTCTGCTTATTTCATGACTTTGATGGACAAGTACTGCCTTTGCTTGCAAGATTAAGGACCATGTAATGCTCCTATATACATTTACTCGTTCATCTTTTTCTGATTATTTAGCCGAGACAAGAATCTTTCTTCTCTGTTGTGATGAACTTGTTATCTTTATTTATAGGTATGTACCAAATGAATTACGTGGAGGGATGATAAGCCTTTCTCAAGTCCCAGCTAATGCAACTATTTTGTTTTGCTTAATACAGGTATGTGCCATTAAATATATATATACACAATCCTTGCTCTTTATCTTGTTAACCTATTTTGCTTCTGTTTTAATCACGTAATTGATCTTAAAATTGCAGAGAGGGTATTCGAACAAGATCGAGAACTAAACAATGATGGCTTTGGGTGCCATTTCTTTATTCACTGCATCTGGTTGTATATATTTATTGAGACGATGGGGAAAGTCACCACACCAAGATTGGCACAAGTTATGATTCTGAGTAACTCAGCGGTCTCTACGCTCTTTAGTATGGGACTTATGCAATTAAGTGGAGGCAGGACAAGGCAAATCTCAGACAGATCTACATGTTTACTAAACAAAAGAAACTCAGGTTGATATGTAATATTGTGTTGATGGTCTCGCTTCGATTTTGTGGCAGCATAAAGTGAGCAAACACAAAAAACATGAACAAAAAAGAAACCATCAATTTCAAAATAATAGAATTCTCTCAGACTAACAAATTAATACCTATATCTTCTTCGGACCTTGTAAAGGCCTTAGACCAAAAGACAAGGAAGAAGCACATAAATTTCAAATCAGAACTAACACACGTAATTAATCAAATTCAAAAAAAGGAAGAAAAATAAGTAACTAATCTTGTGTCTATATAATACAACCCCATCACCTAAGGCAGCACATTTTATATCTGAAGACACTCAAAGCCACCAACATGCATGTAAACACATTTTCATCTCTAAGGGAAAAAATACTGCAATAGAAGTCTGATAAAGACGAATCAGACTGCACAAGAAGTATGATAAGAAAAATGCATTTTCTATTTATACATGTCTCCATCGAAATGAACGCGTGACCATAGACTCGGATCCGCCTCCTCCAAGTATCTAGCAAGGTCAGGATTTACTGCTCGTGAGGAGGCCATGTATCGGTTAAAATCGTACATCGTATATGCGTATGCCGCGTTTTTCACCAAATACAAAATATGTTTTCCCCTGAACTTTGTGGGTATCCACCACAAAATGCCAAATCAAGTCTCTCACAACCTATTCACCAAAATTAACAGGTAAATGCACCATTATCTGTAAAATCAATCATGGAAAAACAACATTAGCGATCTTAATGGAAATATCAGACTTCTTCACGAAGTCTGATTCTATTAGCTACATTGCTAGAATTATTAAAAACATTATTTAAAAATAATTACCGAACATAAGCATGTAAAACTAACGCAGAAGGAATATATACAACTAAAACACATATAAAATATTTAAAATCAACGAAATTCATCACAAATCGTTACACCAACCCCAAAACGAATAACACGTGCTTTTCACCGGTCTTTACGATAAATTACTGACTGCTATGCGACCCTCCCAAATAGTCATATATTGATCGCCAAATGGCGACTATTATGCGACTCATGTTACCCGTCGTCAAATTAGTCGTAATTTTGTTGTAAATTAGCGACCCGCCGAAATAGTCGCATATTGGTCGCTAAATTAGCGACTATTAGGCGACTATTATTTACCGTCTGAAAATTTCCCTGGATCTTCCTTCTTAGTTAACTGCTTCAGTGGAGACGGTGTACTTCTGATTTTGATAAAGAGTTCCTTAATCTCTTCCTCAGTTTCACTGCAATCTTGGAAGTGACTGTAAAGAGGGCGGTACTCAAGGGCTTCTTCAAAAGTCAATGTGTGTGGAATTCTTCGTACCATCTTCTCAAAGCCAAGCAGCTGCTTTGGAGAAATGGAGTCTCTGAGGTGTCTGGGTAATCGAGGGTATGGTACCTTAGGCTTGTAGACACGTTCCTTGATCATCTCTGGTTTCTTCACGATCTCTGGTTCAGCCTCCGAGGGGTGTCGATCGATACAAGGTTGGTGTCGATCGACACAAGGCTCATGTGTTGGTTCTTCAGACTGGTATCGATCGATATCGGCAATGGTATCGATCTATACTGAAAAGTCAGGTTCGGAATCACCTTTGAAAAGGTTTTCGAGATTTCCTGCACCTCTCATGGTGATTGCATTGACGTATTCGTCATGTGCCTGAGTCGTCTTTCCCTTGACAGCTGCTGCGGTCTGAGCTACTTGCTTTTCCAGCATCTTCTGATGAGTATCGAGAGCATCGATTCTTCCACTCAGATCTTTGTACACATCATCTATATTTCCGTTGAGATTCACTGTGAGCTGCTGCTGTCCTTGAATCAGTTGTTCGAACATAGACTCGATCTTGCTATCTGGAAGCTTAGCAGGTATGGGTTGATAAGATGAGTTTCCGTAGTTCCTCGTATACCCACTGTTCTGAGATGATCTCTGACCAAACTGATTCGAACATCCTTGCTGAGAGTTGTTGTTGAAGTTTCGGTTGTTGTTGAATTGATTCCTCTGAACTTGAAAACCAGAACCACCAATGTAGTTAACATCCTCCACTTCATCCTCGTTGAATACCTCGACATCTTCAGCAAAGTGAACAGCTTTCGTTGTCTTTCCCATCAGAAAATTATGCATAGAATCCAACTTGGCTTGAACATCATCAATCTGTGAACCATCCATGCTACATGCTAGTCTCTTCCGCTCTTCATCAGCATTCTTGGTGCTATTGCTAGACGCCAAGTTCTCAATCAGTACATAGGCATTATCAAGATACCTGGTGTTGAAGTTTCCATTGCTCGAAGCATCCAAAGTCATATGGTACCTCCAATCAATTCCCCTGAAAAAGAAACCCATTAGCTGAACATCAGAGTATCCATGATGTGGACAGTCTCTCTGATACGATTTGAATCTCGTCCAAGCAGCTTTGAACAACTCAGCAGGTCCTTGAGAAAATTGGGATATCTTGTTCCTCATATCCTTAGATCGTGCATCATCATAGAAGTTGTTCAGGAAAGCAGTCTTAGTCTCTTCCCAAGTAGTCAGTTATCCAGGAAGTAACTGCTTCAGCCAGTAAGTTGCTTCTCCACCAAGAGAGTATGGGAAAAGCTTGCAGAAGAGGTAACCATAGGACACTCCATTGCTCTTGATGCTAGTGACCAAATCCTCAAACCTCTCGATATGGTCCATGGGATGTTCATTGGAAAGACCATGAAAAGGGTGCTGACCCACAAGAGTATAGTATGCAGGTTTCAGCTCAAAGTCATTCCTCTGAAAAGCAGGAGGACGAATCGCTGATCGATTGGCGTAAAACTGATCAGGCATTTTGTACTCACCGATCGTTCTACCACGATTAACCACAGTGTTCGCGTTCCTAGCGACATTCCCAACGACAATCTCTTCGACAACATGAGCAGGTGGAATGATGTTCCCCTCTCCATCAAGACGTTCTCCTCTCTCATTGCACAACCGACCCTCTTTGTCTCTGTAAGCACCAACTTCATCTTGAACCAACTCCACTTGATTGTTGTTCATCTTTGCTGGCTTCTTTGCTTTTTTGTTTGTGCGTTCCAAAAGTTCTAGCTGCTCAAGTGACAAATAAACTAGCTGAGTACTCTTGTTCCCTCTGGTTTCGCGATTAGACATACACCTGAAAACAAAGGCAAAAATCTAAGTAACTCGGTAACACGATTAGTATCGACCGACACTGGGTGGTGTCGATCGATATCAACAAAAAGAGAACGATGCGTATCGACCGATACTAGATAGTATCGACTGATACCGACGAGCTTAGTCGAATTTCTCAGACTAAAATCTAATGGCGAATTGACTCCACGGAAACGGCGCCAAATTTGATATGCTCAAATTAATACCCTAAAAGTACTAAGCAGTAGTTGCAGTAAAGTAGGGGTCGAACACAAGGACTCACAGAGACACACAATAGATTATATATGTGAGAATTAAGCTAAGCGATCAATGATATTGAAAACAGAACGTAAATTAAAACGGTTGTAAATTCGATTGGAGAAAGATAGGTTCAAGGTATTTCTCAGGAAATCAATGAATACAGATAAACTAACTAGTCATGATTCAGATTTAGCGCGGTTCTTGAACTCAAATCACTAAGATATAATTAACCAACTCTCGTTGCGAAAACTATCTAAATCTAAATACTAGGAATTCCAAATCTCTTTGTGAATCGTAAAGTCTAAATCAGCTTTTAAATCAGGTTTGATTTATTCACAAAACAACTAAACCAAATTTCTTCGCAAATAGTTCTTTTGCTCACCCTAGGTTCTATCAGGTAATTAATCGCACTCTCATGCCTAATCAATTATCCTAAGATCTAAGTTCTAGGTGATCAATCTAGAATTAGCTTTGCAAACAACCTATGATAAAGAACTAATTCAGATGGTGAATCCTAATAATTAATCACTCTAGCATTCAGAGATAACCCTTATGAGAACCCTAAACTTAACAAGAGATCTACTCAGACATGAAAATTGAAGTAATAAACATGTTTGAATGAATCATCAAATAAAACAGAAAGAGTAACAAGAGGGTTCGAAATCTTCTCTCGGACGAACAGAGTTTCAGACTTGTCTCCCTTCAAAAGTTCTCTCATAAAACCAAAGTAAAATAATGCTTAGAATAAAACTTTGCCATCAAAGTGGCTGTAAAATCCTATTAAATAACCTAAATCACGTTTTGGGGCTTCTTGCAAATAATAAAGTCTTATGGGCAATTTTGCAATTCGTTAACTCTTCATTAAAGTCGCGAGTCGTGTCTGCTTCGATGAGTATCGAACGATACTAGTCAGTATCGATCGACACTGAGTCTTCAAATCGGTACTCAGCTACACGAACGTTGCTTTGCTCCAAAATGCTCCAGAAAGCTCCAATATCTCCAATTATGCTCCAAACGTGCTAAAACCTGTAAAAGACTCTAAACCACTACAAAATAGTAGAAAAACTCTATAAAACGGACTTATATCATGGCTTAAACGGGGTAAAAACCATGATATATCAAGAAGAAACAGCGATATGTAGAGGAGACACATGTGGAGTACAATCGAAAAGATCAAGTATATCATGATCGTCATTCTCTAGAGGTCGTATCTGAACATATGATGTTAGAGAAGAAGAAGACTGAAATTTTCCCGTATCAGAGAAGGGAAAAACAGTCTCATAGAAGATAACATCCCGAGAAACGGAGATAACTCCAGTTTTGATGTTATATACTCGCCATCATTTCTTTGCAAATGTATATCCGAGAAAAATAGAGGGATTGCTGCGGGAAGCAAACTTGTCACCGCCGTGTTTCTGGTTATGAACTTAACAAAGGCATCCAAAAACACGCAAGTGATGCATTGGAGGAGGACGATCATAGACAAGCTCAAAAGGAGTCTTCCCATTGAGAATTTTGGTCGGTGTGTGATTGATTAAATAAGTACCAGTAAGGGCACAATGTCCCCAAAATTCAGTGGATTAATGAGCTTGGAATCGGAGAGCGTGCGCAACATTGAGGATGTGACAATGCTTGCGTTCTACATGGCCATTTTTCTGAGGAGTACCAACGCAAGACGTCTCTTGAATGATGCCGTTCTGAGCAAAGAAATCGGCCAAAGAAACAAACTCAGAACCATTGTCACTCAACGAGAGCAAGGAAATTCTTGAGATGAGTAAGAGCGTCTTGTTTAGATGGTAGTAAATTTATCCAAACAACACGTGAGTAGTCATCTAGAATTGTGAGAAAGTAGCGAGATCCACAAAGAGCAGTAGTTCGACAAGGACCCCAAAGATCGCAATGTATCAACTCAAAAACCAATGTTGTTTTATTGCTACTCAAAGGGAATGAATCAAGTGTTTGTTTCGCACGAATATAAATGTCACACGTCTTGGAATCAAAATTACTACTAATAAAATCAGAAAGTTGCAACATATCCAAAGCTTTAGAATATGGATGTCCCAAACAGCAATGCCAAAGCTCCATAGGCTGGGTATTCGTCCCTTGCATCACCGTAGCAACAACAACCTCAAAAAAATACAGCCCGTTTCTCTGTTCATTCGCTCCAATCAGTGTCGTCGTGGTGCGATCCTATATAACACAGAGTTTGTCAGTAATATGAAACACACAACCGCTGTCTCTAGTCAACTGTGAGACTGAAATAAGATGACATTGAAGACCATCAACAAAGAAGACACTTCAAAGATGAAGCGAAGAACCCAACTGTATTGTTCCATATTTAACTGAAGTCGTAAATCTTCCATCAGGAAGTTTTATCAAAAGTGGTGCCATATCTGTCAAATTTCTCAGAAAATCAATGCTTCCCGTCATGTGATTAGAAGTACATGTATCGATAATCCAAGATTTGAGAAAATATATACATGTAAGACGTTCATTCGGTGCTAATTTTCGTTCCTCAAGCATCCTCACCAAAGTTTTTCATTGCGTGCCATTTAAGCCACTCATTCCGACACGATTAGCAGTGGTTAAATTGGCCTGAGCAAACTAAGCTTCTCCACCACGAACGGGAACTGATGTAGCACGTTTTTTTTGTTTCAGAGGGACGCCATCACCAGGAAGCAAGCCACGCCATCACCATTAATTTCAGAGGGACCACGATTTTATTGAGAACCAAACTTGTTGCGATTTTTCTCGCCAAACCATGGAGGAAATCCAATTTGTCGAAAGCAGTTTTCGGCTAAATGCTCATGTTTACCTTTTAACAGTATGATTAGGAATACCTTTTAGCGTAAAAGAAATTAGAGTAAAAAATCATCAACTTTTTCACCAATCAAGTTAAAAGCAACATAAGAAATATTGTGTCGGTGAAGAACTTTGTCGTAGCCCTAGCCGCCGCCCTTGATAGCACCTTGAAACTTCTCAGTCATGGCAGGCTCACCGCCGACAATGGAGGCTCCTACAGACTCAGAGGCTCTCCTATAATCCCATATCCCCTCACCAAAAAACCGCTCACCCGTTGGTTCAAATAGTAAGGAATCGTGGTCCTCAGTTGTTAAGGATCCCATGGTTACTCAATTGCAGCCAAAGTTTGTGATTTCTAATGGTGTGGCAGAGGTGTCTATCCCCGATGAATTAATTGTTGATGCGACCCCCCTTTGGAAGTGCTTTGTGGTTGGATATTTCATGGGAGATGCTCCTCATGTGGGATCTATTCACGCGACCATTAATCGTATTTGGACAACGTCTGAAAAATCTCAGAAAATAGACGTGCAATTCCTCAAAAAAACTATGGTGATGTTTAGTATCGAGAACCCACAGATTCGGGATCGGGTTGTGAAGAGGAAATATTGGCACATCGCAGACATTCCTCTAGTCGTCAAAGAGTGGAATCCGGAAACTGCTCAGGCTCCTCTGGACCTCTCAGCGATGCCTTTGTGGGTCGAATTTAGTGGAGTACTTGGTTATTTGTATACACATCAAGGCTTGAGTTTTCTTTCGCGAACTACATGTCAATTTTTCAAGCCCCACCCAAACACGGAAAAGTGTAAAAGGCTGGTTGTAGTGCATGTCTTAGTGGAAGTGAATCTTCAAAAACCATTAACGAAGAAAATCAAATTCCAAAATAAGCAAGGTGCGGATGTGCTCGTAGAAGTAATTTATCCATGGCTCCCTCCACGATGCAATTCTTATCTTAAATGGGGACATGTGGAGAAATTTTGCACTATGGGGAAGAATGTCAGAATTTTCTCTCATGAGAAGGGTCAGGAAGAGGCTAATTCTTCGGGTACAAGCCAAACAAAACTAGAAAAGATGACATAAGTAATTTCGCTGCTAAAGATAGCTCATAAACTACTTCAAGATCTTGAGAAGACGCCTCCCTTTAAGGATGTGACACAAATGGCAAAGAAAACACAAACTGAGAAGGATAAGGGGATTGAAATAATGCTCACCAACGCGAAAAAAGAAGAAGTTAGCAGCTCCGTCTCGCCCAATGGTTTGGAGGTATTGGAACATATTAGATAGGATAGAGAAATCAAAGAAGCTACAAAGGATATACCAAAAAATACCCGAGAGGAGGGAGAAGTAGAATATTCTGATATAGGAGGAGGAGGAAGTACTAACAGTCAAGGGTAGAGAATTCAGCGATGAGAAAAAAGCACCAAAAGCTCTATCTCAAAACGGAACAGGTCGAAGCTAGTCGAAGGGTCCTCCGAAACCAATTGCAAGCCGTAAGGAGCTCGGTACTCAAAATCTGAAAAAACTTCCTCGCGGAAGTTATGACGTCTTTTTTTGTTTGGAACATGCAGAGTTAAATAAACCTCGCAAACATGACGTATCTCGTCGCTGGATACAAGGTGTGAAACCTTCTTTTGGGTGTTTTGTTGAAACACAAGTGCATGCTGATTTTGCAAAGTCAATTTTTGACTACACTATGCCACGGTGGTCCACTTTTACGAACTACGATTGCCATAGGTTGGGTCGTATATGGATTGGCTGCTTAAACGAGGTGGAGATTACGCCAATATTCAAGAACTCTCAACATATAACGTGTACGGTTATAGTACTCAAATAGGGTACACATTTTTTGTGTACTTTCGTTTACGCCTCCAATTTCATAGCCGAGAAACGAGCATTATGGTCTGATTTATGCAATATAAGGTTGTTGATGCAGCAAGCGGTGATGCCTTGGGTCATTTTGGGAGATTTTAATGAAGTATTATCTATTACGGAATATTCTAGACATTTGGATTATGCTACTCACTCGATGGGAATGACAGATTTTCAGAATGCAGTATCTTTTTGTGAAGTTTCCAACATCGCCTCAACTGGTTCTATCTTCACTTGGATAAACATCCAGGATGCAAACCCAATTAGTAAAACGGTTGACAGAGCTCTCATCGACTCGGATTGGCTAACAAAATTTCCCCAATCCCATGCTTCATTTGAGGCTGGTGGAATATCGGATCACTCAAGATGTGTTGTTCACTTGGAGAGTATCACGACAAATCATAGAAAACCTTTTCGGTTTTTCAAATTTATGGCACCTCACTCTCTATTCCAGTATACGGTCTATGAAAGTTGGACGCCATCTCCGTAGCTATATCACTCGAGAGTGGCGCTGTCTCTATTCCATCAGAAACTCAAGCGTCTTAAATATCCTCTACGCGAGCTGAACATAATGAAATATGGGAATCTGCCAAAGCAAAATGCAGAAGCGAGCTCTGGACGATCCTTCCCCTGAAAATATGGATGCGATTTCAGTTGCATCTAACCATTGGAACAAGTTGGCTAGGATAGAGAAACACTTTTTTCAACAGAAATCTCGAGTGAAATGGTTGAGTTGTGGAGATCAGAACACCAAATATTACCATCTGGTGGCGCAAGCAAGAGCAGCTTGCAACGCAATAAGGAAACTGATGAAAGAGATGGGTGAGGAAATAATAAATCCTAAGGAAATCAAATATGAAGCATCAGATTATTTTCGGAGATTTCTCTAAGAAGAAGCATCAGATTTCCAAAGTGAGTCTATGGATTTTCTCTCAAGCATTCTCCAATATCGATGTCCAATAAAAGTGGGAAATGATCTTGTTGCTCCAGTTTCGGGTGAAGAAATTAAGCAAGCATTGCTTTCTATGCCTTCCGACAAAGCATTGGGGTCTGATGGATTCACGAAGGAGTTCTATGTTGCAGCGTGGAGAATCATTGGCCGAGACTTCATTGTTGCGATCCAATCTTTCTTCATCTTTGGATTCATGCCAAAATCAATCAATGCGATTTTACTAGCTTTGATTCCCAAAAGAACAAATGGTACTTGCTCTACTATGAAAGACTATCGACATGTGGCTTGCTGCAACATGATTTACAAGGTGATATCTAAAATTCTCACAAATCGATTGAAGTGCACTCTTTTGGACTTCATAGAACCGAATCAAAGTGCATTCGTCAAGGGTCGGCTGTTATTAGAAATCATTTTGCCGGCATCGGAGCTAGTGAAAGATTACCACAAAGATTCAATTTCCCCACGAAGTGCTATAAAGTTTGATATTTCAAAGGCTTTCGATACGGTGCAATGGTCCTTCATCATTGGCGTTTTCAGGGCAATTAATTGGATTTATGTGTGTATATCCACATCATCTTTCTCGGTTGTTGTAAATGGGGAGCTTGAAGGATATTTTGGTAGCACTTGTGGTGTTCGGCAAGGGTGATCCTTATCACCATGTTTGTTCGTCATGGTAAAAAATGTGCTATCTCGGATGTTAAATCGACCATCGGAAAATGGTCGTATCGGTATCCACCCTCGATGTAATTAGGTTTGCGTCTCTCACTTGAGTTTTGCTGATGAAATTCTTGTATTCACGGATGGATCCTCCACAGCGCTGCGAGAGACGTTTAGAGTGTTTGATGATTTTGCAAGAATCTAGGGTCTTCGTATTAACGCAACCAAATATGCTCTGTTCGATGGGGGTCCCGATAAACATGACATTTTATCCATTGCGGCTGAGTTGGGGATTCCCATACGGTATTTGGGACTTCCGTTAACCACCAAAACAATGACGAACCACGATTATGCCCCGCTCATAGATAAAATCCGATCGCGGATACTTTCCTGAACAAGCAAGCAATTATCTTATGCGGGACGGCTTCAGCTTATTGCATCGGTAATAATGAGCATATCTAATTTCTGGTGCTCAGTTTTTCGGTTGCCATCTAGTTGCTTTGATGAAATCTAGAGGTTATGTGGAGCTTTTTTATGGTCGGGCAATCCAAATACATCGTCATGGACAAAAATATCTTGTGAAGGAGTGTGTCAACCGAAGACAAAGGGAGGTATAGGACTGCGTCATCTTCGAAATGTTTCGCGAGTATTTGCTTTGAGCTTGATTTGGAGACTATTCTCTCTTTCGGGATCTCTATGGGTACCTTGGCCAAAGTAATCTTATGAAGAATGGTTCCTTTTGGACCGCACCGGATACCACAATAGGATCGTGGATTTGGAGAAAACTTTTGAAATTACGTGAGGAAGCTTTGCTATTTCTTAAGGGGGTGGTTTGCAATGATGAGTTGATCTATTTCTGGTATGATGCATGGTTACCGAAAGGACGAATAATTGACATCACGGGGGAGGAGAGACCTCGAATCCTTGGGATTCCTATCACAGCCACGGTAAAAGATGATGTTGGACCACATGGGTGGAAGTTACGCCGAAATATACTTCGCCGATACGATGCTTTAATAGCACAAATCACTACTCAGCCACTCCCCCGAGCTGAGAATGGACCGGACTGCTATTTATGGAGGCACAACTCGAGATTTTACAAAGATCAGTTCTCAACTCATCATACTTGGAATCATATCATAATCCATCACCTTGTGGTACCATGGTGGAGACTCATATGGTTTAATAAGGGGATCCCAAGATGTCGATTTATCACTTGGTTGGCTTTGCATAATCGTCTCTCCACATGGGATCGTATGCGTAATTCGGGAGCACACCAACCCTGTGTTTTGTGTGGGGAGCCTCCTCGAACACCGCCAGAATCCAAACTGGGAGGAAACGATTCTCTTATCTTTGTTCGGCTATGTTTCCAAGTGATAATCTACTCGTTTTGGAGAGAAGGCAACTCGAGAATTCATCACACGACCTACAACACTATCCAACATTTGGCACGATTGATTAAAAAGCTTATACGCAACCGAATGAAGTCGTTGAACTATTCCACAATCTCTCACCTCCAAGATCTTCTTCAGCGATGGTTCGCCGTCTCGCCTCGGTGATCACCTTCTCGCCTTGGCTTTTCCCTCGTATATTGATGTTTGCATTTGTTTTATGCAATTTTGATTTGACAGTGATAGCATAGCTTTTAATTTATAAATATTTTGTACATATTATTTGAGTGATCAATAAATTTAACATTCGATAAAAAAAATGTTTTTGTTGGTTTCAGGTGAAGAACAAAAAAAAAGGTGAATAAAGAAAAGGATTGTTTCCTCTAAAAAATACATGAGGAAAGTTTTACAGGGAAAGTTTTACGCTGAAAATAGTTTTTTTTTCCTCCCATTTTATTTTTTCTCTCTCTACTTTTATGCTGGCACAAGTACCATTCAGACCCATCATTAGTTATACAAATTTCAAAAACAATCTAACGATCAATATTTGTCTCAATTTTTCCTATATTTATATTATTCCACAAATTTCAAATGCCTAAAAACAATTTTACTTTTTTCTAAAATTTTATATGTTTAGATTTTACTTTATCACACGAAATAGAATTTACAATTAAATTAACTTAGTTTATGTGGAACTACCTTTTAAACGTATATAAATTTCACATATAGACATTTGTAAATATACCGAACCGAACATAACCAAATTGAAATTCATCAATCCAGATTCAAACCAATGTTTATTTATTTTTTAATTTTTTGGATGAATGTTAAATTATATTCAAACCCGAAAAAATAACGTTTTCTACATCAATGATGCAAGCTTTTAAGATAAAAAAGACTATTCTAGAACACATAGTTTAAATGCTGGAACAACAAATTCTCTTCCTTCATTTCAAATTGCAGCTGGTCTTGATACAAACTAGGATTACATTCCTTCTTTGTAACGTCTATCTCCGAGCATTCGAATAGAACCGAATCAATTTAGATACTTTATCAATTAAATTTTTCAGATTTGAAGCCAATGATGGATTATTTCCATATATACCGGCATTCCGTTCCCTCCACTGCACATGTACTGTCATTTGAAACAAATACCGAGTGATAAAGCCCTTCAATCGACTCAGCTGAGATCGCGATATTAGGTTGATAATTGTACTCCATTCTGGCAAAAAATCTTGTTGCAGAATTCCCGCAGCTAAATCCGTCCACACCTGCTTCGAGTAGGGACACAAGAAGAACAAATGATTTTGCGTTTCCCTTGGTTCCTGGTATAAGACACATGCGGTAGAGATATTTGAATTCCAAACATGCATACGATCTCCCGTTGAAAGACGATTCTGCAATGCTAGCGACGCCATAAACCCAAACTTTGGACAATTATGCGTGAACCAAATCCCATCATATCATGGAACACGCTGAGACGATAACCTCAGTTAATCCCGTGTGGTTTTGGTGTTGAAACATGTCTTGCATTTATCCCCCTTCGAACGCCAGTAAAATATATCCTCCTCATGTTCATCCTCCACCCTATTCTGATCTAGATTTATCTGCCTTCGCCTCATGTGCCTAATGATAGCGTCTTCAACCGTTGACTCTTCTCGAATCCACATATAGATGAAACCCCAAAATTCAATGAGTGTCAAGAGTTTCCCTAGAGAGGACCAATTATCATACCAGAATAATGATGATCGACCATTTCTAATCTCCAATTTAAGAAATGATGCTGCTTGTTGCTTACTTTTCAAAATTTGTTTCCACATCCAAGCCCCCGGAGAATAGATTGAAGTTAACCAAATAGATATGCCTCGCATGTGGTTTGTATGAGACCATCAAACCCATAGAGAGTTTTTGGCTGTAATAATCCTACATAGTAACTTCAATACACTTACATCATTTGCTTTGCGAAGACTCTTCAAACGTAGTCCTCCTTCTTCCTTAGGTTTCCAAACATCCTTCTAGGAAATCTTAGCTTTCCTTAGATTAAGATCAGACCCCGACCAAAGAAAGCAGAACATATTCTTTCAATTTTCTCAATACATTTAGTAGATAGTCGAAATGCTGATATCCAGAAATTAGTAAGGCTCGCAATAACCAAAGAAATCAGTTGTAATCTCCCTGCAAATGATAAGCAACGAGATGTCTAATAATTTATTCTGCTTTTGATCTTATCAATAAGAGGTGCATAGTCTAACGATCTCATCTTCTTTGTTAATAACGGTAGCCCAAGATATCGTACCGGTAGAGTACATAATTTGAAAGCAAACCATTAAGACATAGTTTCCATGGTCGAATCAGAGACCCCAGCGAGATATGCAGTAGATTTCTCCAAACTTATTTGTAATCCAGACATTCTCGAGAACTCATCAAAAATTCCGATTATACCGTCCATAGATCGCAGAGTTCCATCTGAAAAAAATCTGCAGAACATATGCGAAGCAAAGATGCGTCAACCTTAAATTCGAGCATTTTGGATGGAGACCAAACCTCCTATGAATTGCAGCCTTATCAAGCATTTTGGACATGATGTTCATACAAATAACGAACAAGTACGGAGAAAGGGAGGACCCTTGTCTCAGTCCTCTTGAGCTCCCAAAGTATCCCGCCAATTCTCCAATCACCTGAACCAAAAATGAAGTTGTGGATATACAAAGCTCAATCCAATGAATGAATTTCATAGGTAGATTTAGTGCTTCTAAAATGGTCAGCAAGAAAATCCATTGGACATAATCAAACGCCTTTGAAATATCAACTTTCAAAGCACATCAAGAAGAAATTGAATCCTTATGATATCCCGCTACTAGCTCAGAAGAAAGAAGAAAATTTTCAATAAGAAGCCGATCTTGGAAGAAAGCCGACTGATTTGGGGATATAGATTTCAGGAGGATTCATTTCAATCGGTTTGCTAGAATCTTTGAAATCAACTTGTAGATCACATTACAACACGCAATTGGTCGATAATCCTTCATATGATTTGCTCCTTCTTTTTTCTGGATTAAGACAAGAATTGTAGAATTAACACTTTTAGAGAGAAATCATTTGATGTAGAAAGACTAAATCCCAATCACTAAATCCTTACCAATAGTTTGCCATCCCTCCTTGAAAAACTCGACCGTATAACCATCCGGACCTGGGGATTTATTTGCAGCCATTGCAAATAGAACATCTTTGACTTCTAATTTAGTTACATCCTTTATTAAACCTTGTTTACCCTCTAAAGAATATCGATATTCCAGCAGCTGACTAAACTTATTTGCACTTGTTTCCCGAAAATCCTCCCGAACATGATTCAAAAAAAAAATCGAAATGATTTACAACCGTCTCCTTTATCTCATTTTTCCCGCTGATCAAAACCCCATTCATCTTTAATTCTCGTATTCCATTCCTAATTTATCTTATCTTCAACGTATGATGATAGACTTTCGTGTTTTTGTCTCCCACATTCATCCAATTCAGCTTTGATTTTTGTAATAAATAACTCTCTTCTATATTTGGAGCTTTCTCCCACCTCTCAAAAGCGACATTCTCCTCTTGTTGCGATGTCATAGATGATGCTTGCATATTCTGCTCCTGCTTAGTGCACAAAGTCTCATAATCAGATTTCACTCGATGGGATATGTTACTCAACGCGTCTCTTGAGATCTGTCCGATAACGAGTTTCAAATTCTTGAGTTTCGTTGAGAATCAAAATAAGCCAGAGGTGTAATCATTTGACTACATTTAAACAAGGGAGTTAAACGAACAGAGTCACGCCAAACCACCCATATTCTTTCCAAACGATGATGTTCATAATTTCTTATGAAAGACCATCCCGGAAACACCTCATATACAATTCCCTCCGATTTACTCTCTTTAACCCGAGTCTCTATTAAACCTCCAAATAGAAAATCATTATCTGTACACCAACTTGTCAATACTTTATGCTTCTTTTTTGTTAAATCCTCTAATATTCCAAAAAAACCTGACATTAATGATTACTTTTTTTAGACTTCTTCTTCTTCTTACTCGAGCTCTTCGCAAGTGATTCCATAGAAGTTGAGTTAGAAGCAACCTAGCTTAAAAGAATTATGAGAGGATTTCGATTCTCTAGGAAGAGATATTCTGCTTCCTACTTTCAAGTTTGATCTAGCCTCTTGATTCCGCTCATGACTCTTAGCCGCACATATCTCATCACGTTCTTCTTCCCGATCAGATCCAGCGTCCAATTCCTCAACTCCAACTTCATATAACCCAACTTATGTATCGGAGAGAGATGCAAAACACGAGCAAGAGATAATGGATTCTTCTTCAACCCCTTTATCATCATTTCTCGATTTTTCAGGAGACTTAACCGCTTTGCAATTCTCTGAATGAATTGATTCACTCATATTTTTGCCACTGGAAACAGGAGAAATATATTCCTTCTCCGTCTAATTTTTTTCTCCATCTTGCGTACCCGAATTTGTCTATGGTTTTTCATTCCTTTTACTCGCAACAGAGGTACTCCTATCCACTCTCTGACTTTATCCAGTTTTTAACGAATGATGCGTACAAATTTAAACCAAGCTTCATGTTTTAAATTTATAACCCTAAAAGTCTGTAAGTGCACAGATGTTCATTGTAGTACTTGGAGGTCGAACCACAAAGATTTTGTTGTTTCGGTACGAATCAATCCGATATTTAAATCAAGCTAGAACAAAAATAATTTGGAGTTGGTTTTGTGTCAATAAAATCAAAACTAAAAGGTAAAATAAACAAGGTTGTAAACAATTAAACGAAATGCTAGGCATTCGGGAATTCTCTAGGGATCACGGTCGATTATCATAAACGATTGATTAAGATTTTTAAGACGACTTCTTGTCGTTCATTGGTTGTTGAACTTGGAACACGATAGTGTGTGTAGCCTACTCTCGTATATCCTACACACCAATAATTTATATACTCGACCAGTAGCTTTCATCTCTGGCCGTGCAAAAAGTTATGATGAATAAACAAGTTTGTTAACGTTCACAATCCCTCTACAAGTATACTTTCATATTTTGTTGCGGTTTTGCTCGTTTAATCTAGGTCAAGCATATAGATCCAGTACTTTCGTAGTTCTAAAAATACCTAAGTTCAGTTGCAAGGTAATTAATGAAGCAAACATGCATTAATAATAAGGATAAAACAAAGAACCATAATCGAAGTTTTTAATCTAAAAACTTAATGATAAATCGATCCATGAGAGCCCCTCGGGATCCCTATGCCCAACGAGGAAACTACTCAATCATAGTGTAACAAAACATCATAAAAATAATAAATGATTGCAGAATTAAAGAAATAAGAAGGTGAAGAACGAATGACACGGATGAAGACGGAGATCGATGGTGATCTCCTTGCGCCTCCTCCTCCTCTCTCGGTGTCGCATCTTCTCTTCCTCTCTCTTCTTTTCTAAAAAGATGAGCCATGGCCTTAGAATGACCTAAAATGAGCATATATAGTATTCTCCTTCGTCGAGAATGTTTAGGGTTTTAATTAATAAGTGACGGGATTAAACTGGGCTTGAAAACGGGCCTCATGATTGAAACAGGGGCTGGCCGCGGGTCCAAGGAGTCTGACCGCGGTGAACCACTCTTTGGCCGCGGGCGCGTCTTCTCTGAATGCGGCGGAACGCCTCTTGGTCGCGATTGAGGCTTCTCTGCCCACGGCGGCTCTGGTTCAGGGCCGGTTCGTCTGCCTTCGGTGCTTTTTGAATATTTGATGATCCAACCATTGGACCGTCAGAAGTCTTGCAGTCAAAGAAGACATTATCACCGTCTGATCATCCCCAAATTTGGACACAACAAAGAAGATACAGCAGGAGCATGTCCCCATTTAGCACATGACATACAACGAGGAGGCAGCAGGGGAATTCATAGTGAACAATCGTATACACTCCTATTTTTGATTTAAAACTAAATAACTCCGGAAGCTTCTTTTCCAAATTCACTTCCACAAAAACTCTCGCTTCCTCAAAATTCTTTGCCCACAAAGTTTTTGGATGAAGTGTATTTGGCTCACCCAAAGGGATAGTTAGAAAACTTAATCCCTTCCATGTGAACATCGATCTAGGAACATTCCTCAAAACAACCCACATGGGAATGGAAGTTACTTCCAAATGTGCTTCCACCACAATAGGACTGCACTTCGACACAATCATAGGAATGTTCTTAATACTCCACATTCCTCTGCGTAAGACTCTAGTTCTGACCATAGCATCTGGGATCTTAAATTTTATTATCGTATCGTCTACAACAAACACAATCTACTTTGATAGATTTATTTCCCAAAGTCCAAATTTTGTTTACCGTTATATGGATCATCCCAATATGAGAAGCCTTTGACACAAACTTCCCCAAAATACAATCCTCCCAAAAAGGAGGAGCATTCTTAAAAACGCAATCTTTCTCCTGGATCGTTTCAATCTTGTTAACTTCCTCCACCACTACCCCGTACTTCTGCAACCCAGCCTTAGTTGAGACAACAGGAGACCAAGACTTACCCTTCTATACTCCTCTGATCCCACCACCATCACTTTTCCGACCCTTCTACGTTAATTCTACCGACCTTTCTGGCTTTGAAATCTCCATAACATGTTTCTCCGGCAGAACCTCATTATGATGCTGCTACAATCCCCTCCATCATCTTCTATACATCATCCGACGGTGAAACCCCTTGTTCTGGCGCCGTCATGATGACCAGAGCCCTAACTTGAACGAAAATCTACTGGAAACCCCAAATCGCCAAATCGCCAAATCGCTCTTGGAATCGCCCATCTCTTGCTGACGTGTCAGTACAAAAATTCCTTTCAATTCACCAATGTTTATTTTAACACAAACTTATCTTTCAAAATCCAAACTATCGGAAATCTAAATTATTGGAATCGAACCAACTTGAATATTTCAATATCTTGTAATTTAATATAGAAAATCTATATCATTAAGGTTAAAACAAATTTGTGTTCAGAATCATATTGATGAATTTCGGTTTGGTTAAGTTTGGGTCGGTTTTTTTATCCATCCCTAAATATTAAAATTTATTTTGTTTTAAAAAATAATTCCACATAAACTAAAGTTATTGTGAAAACATTTTGTTGTGATTAAAACAAATTTAAAAGATATAAGTTTTGAGAAAAAAATAGAACTATTTTTTGGTAATTGTGATTTGCGAAATAGTACAAATTCAGACAAAAAAATATTGAAAAAGATTGTTCATTAGATTTTTTTTAAAATAATTTTTATTAGTTATTTAATAATATAATAACTAATTCCATGATTATTGATAATTTAGCTGATATTGGTCACACATTTCATAGATTGACTAATCCACATCACGGTCAAATAAGGTATTGGTCACAATTTTGTAGATTGGGGATGGAAATTTATAAAAACAGGAGTTGGGGTATGCATGTATGTGTACGTACATATCATTTATTTATGTATGCATTGTCACACACGCCAATTGTTGGGATACGAAGTGGATGTTTTCCCTAGTTGTTCTTACTAGAAGTGTCTAAAAATGGAATAATGGGCACATGCATAAGTTGTGGAGATCGAAAAGGATCCACTACACACTTACTTTATCATTTAATTCGATCTATATAAACGTATACAAATATCATACATTAATATATATTGTTATACAAAGCTGCTTGCTGCAAAATTTTAACCTGTAAAGGGATACAAATATCGTGTGTCTGTGTGTATATACATATATACGCGGTGGTGAGGCAAAGAGATGGACTTTAAACGAGTGAAGTTGTCACCACTGCATAATTGTTTGTTGAGGCCCTTGAGGGTCAAATTATTTTTGTAATTTTGTTGAATAGGGATTATACTGTTCTTTTGTTTTGTTTTTTCTTCTCTTTTCTTCCCACTCTTATCTCTTTCATTTTTAGATTATCTTTTAATAATATTTATTTTTAAACTAATGATTTGAATTGATTTGATTTTTTATAAAAAAATATGCTGACTTTTTAGCCTTTCCACAATTTGTTACTAGCTACCATATATTACACGTTTTATAACTATATATATATACTATATAATTTTTAACTATTTAAAAAATATATATATATATATATATATATAAATTATACAGTTAGGTCAAATTAATATAGTTGAATACTAAAGTTTATTAGAGTGAAATTATATCAACATGTAAAATCTAGGGTTGGGCATTCGGTTAATTAGTTGGGTTCGGTTCGGATTTTTCGTTTTTAAAATTTTAGGTCCCATTCGGGATTAAATTTTATTTCGGTTTGGTTCGGTTCGGTTCGGTTTTTGGGTTTTTTTGTTTTTTACAATTAATAACCAAACTAAAATCACTTTAGGGTAATTTTGATTATTTTATATAATACATGATATTTTAGATAAAATGAAAAGTTTGACTATTGTGAGAAAAAATATTTATCTAACAAAAATGAACAAAGAAAGACAAAAATATTGTCCAAATTACAAAGAAGCAGAGGAGTCGAAGTGTCAAATACTCAAATCTGCTACTAAATCCAAAACCCTATATGGTATTATATGAGTTTGGTTTTAATTCGGTTACCCAATCGGTTAATTCGATATTCGGTTAATAAACCAAACCGAACTGAAAACAGAATAAATTTAGAATGTTATTCGGTTTGGTTCGGTTCGGTTTGATTCGGTTCGGTAAATATGTCCAGTCCTAGTAAAATCAATGTAGTTAGAGACAAAAAAATCACTGCAGCTGAAAATTTAGTATTATTTTTATTGTTAAAGATAAGATTACATTATTTTATTAGTTTTATTTTATTTTGTATTTTTTAATTATTGTGTTAATTATAAGAGAAAACTTAATGTGACTTTTGCACAAATATGAGAAAATTATTATTTAAAAAAAAAAACGAAATGTAAATCTATAAGATAGACAATGCAACAAAAACAAACACGTAGATGAACATATATTACAGATTTCGAGATTTAATCGCATGATTTTGTTGTTACTGGTTGGAAAAAAGGCTTCCATTGGCTCCTCTCTCTCTTGCGAACGCGCTTGGGTAAAACCCTAACTAGTCTCCCGCCGATCTGCTTTTTCGGCGTCCGGCACTCCTCGCCGTCGACGGGGAGGGCCCCCTCTTTCCCCTTCCTCTTTTTCCTTTTCCGACGAACTGTTTTAGGTCTGTTTATCTGCTGCTCTTTCGCCTTCGCATCTGATCATCCTCGCCAGCGGTGTGACCCTTGCGGCGTCGCAGGGTTCATAGTGATGGTGGTGCGGCGTCTCGTTGGCCGGCGCTTCCTCACCCAGTCCGCCGGAGGTCTAGGTCGATCCTGTCCTCTCTCTCTTGTTTCTGAAGGCCGGAAGAGGGAGCTGGTGCATCAGCTCGGCAAGGCCTTTCCTGTGTGGCTAACCCCTGGTGGTTTTGTCTCGCCGGTCCTCTTGTGGATCTGCTGCTGGCGCGACGGCAGAGAATGGATTTGGTTTCCCCAGATAGTGGGCGCCGAGGAAAAAAAGCAGCAGACAGCCCCCTTGGCTGTGGAAGATCCGCGGCTTAATCTCCTTGGCGGTGGTTTTGGAGGCTCCTCTGAGTCACCGTCTGGCTCCTCGGTTGTGCTCTCGTGCGACGGGCTACTGGCGGCTTCCACCTCCTGTCTTGGCGCGTGAGGACTGCAACAGGCCCTCGTTGGAAGCTTCCATAGCCACGCTTTCTAGTTTTGGTTTGTCTCTGGTGCGGTTCGGTGGCTCGGTAAACCTTCGGCTATGTAGCTGCGTTTATTCTTTCCAGGCGGAGAAATCGATGACCTGCCCAGATCGAGTTGCCGAGGACAACTTCTCCGATGGGTTATCAGTTTCGATTTTTCTTCCGTTTTTGTTCTGACTTGCAGCGGCGGTCGTGGTTAGTTTTGTCAATCGCCTCTTGGTTCTCAGCATGCGGGGCAGGTCCATGGTCTTGTTATTGGTGACTTGTGGGTGTGTTTTTGTAGGCGGGTCTTTTTGAAGATGTGTGTGTTTGAAGTGTTGCTGTACCAATTGAGAAGTAGTACAGGAAGTGCTACAAGCGATACAGGAAGTGTTACAGGCGATCAAATCGTGGTCATTGGATGAATTGGAGCCAGCGTGGGCTGGAGTAAACTTCTAGAATATTCTAGAGACGTGCCAAGAGGGGTATATGAGCTGGATAAAGAAGATATTATAGTTTTGGAGTGTTTCCATAATCTTAGGAAAAGATATTGGAAAAAGAGAATATTTCCTAAAAGATTTGGAGATATCTTGAATAAAGGAAATATGCTATATGGAAAAACTTGAAGTGCAAGTTGAAGAATATATAGATCAAGGTCGTGGCCCTTTGACAATAGACACAGAGCTTGAGAGAAAAAGAAAGGCAAAAGGTTTTTTGTTGGTGTGACATCGTCTGTGTCAGTGAGTGAATCAAAGTCTAGGCTTGGGGGAGTTTAGCTCAGGGTTACGTTATCCTGAAGAGTTCATGTTATAGAATAGAGCGGTATTTCAAGAGGTTGATCTACGCGTTTGCAATTGTGTTGTAATTGCTTTCTTATTCTAGTGAATTCGAATACTGGACGTGGTCCCAGGGAGTAGGAAACGAACCTCGTTAAAAAACTCTGTGTCTCTTTATTTTCTGCACTTTATTTGTGTCTCACCTACACTTACAATTGGTATCAGAGAGGGTTCTCGATAGAGATTTAGTCTTGTTACGGGTAGATCTAAGGTGAGGATCAAAAGTAGTACAGGAAGTAGGACAGAGTTTGAAATCAGGTTTGATGGAGTCCTATCATGAGGGTACGTCTATGGCAAGACCACCGCGACTTGATTCTTCTAATTATGGGTATTGGAAGGTTCGTATGCAAGCTTTCATTAGTGGTCTTGATGAAGATTATTGGAATTCGATTAAGATAGGTTGGAATCCTCCTACGATGACTGATGATAAGGGAGTTGAAGTTCCTAAGCCGAGGGATAAGTGGAATGCTACAGAGAAGAAGGCATCAAGTTGTAATTCTAAGGCCAAGAATGCGATTTACAATGCAATTGATGCAAACTACTTCAAGCTGATTTCTCAATGTGCATCAGCTCAGAAGGCATGGAAGACATTGGAGAACATGTTTGAAGGTACTACAAGTGTCAAGAGAACTAAGCTGGATATGTTAGCATCTAAGTTTCAGAATCTAAGGATGGATGATGGGGAAACCGTGGCTCAATTTAGTGCTAAGCTGTGTGACATATCTAATGAGTCATTCGCTCTTGGAAAGCAGTACAAGGACAAAAAGCTTGTGAAGAAACTGAAGAGATCTCTTCCATCAAAGTTTGAGTCAAAAATCTCTGCAGTTGAAGAAGCTCATAATCTGGATGAGATGGCTTTTGATGAATTTGTTGGGATACTTCAGGCTTTTGAGTTGAGCAAATCATATGAAGACAAAGGTAAGAAGAAGGATGCTGATGTTGGAGTTGCTCTAAAGGTTTCATCTTCTGAAGATCCTATGGCGATGCTGTCAAGACAATTTGCTAAGTATTTGAAGCAGAAGGGAAACCGAACAGAGAAAGGAAAGGAGTTTGGCAAGTCATCATCGAAGATAAAATGCTATGAGTGCCAAGGCTTTGGACATGTACGCTCTGAATGTGCAAACTTACAAAAGAAGAAGAAAATCAATGATTCTGGAACTGATTCAGATGATGGTGAAGACCTTAAGAATTTCGTGGCTTTTACAACCTTTGAATCTGATTCTGCAACAAAACCTGTAGCAGAATCTGCATCTGCAACAGAATCTGCGTCTGCAACAGGATCTGCGTCTGAAGCACGGTCTGAATTTGGAAGTGACAATGATGAGAGTGATGACGATGCTGGAAGTATCGATGATAAAGAGTTTGCTGAGAGTTACAAAGCCTTGTATGAGCATTGGTGTAAACTGGTTGAGGAGAATTCGGCGTTGAATAAGGAGAATATCAAGTTAGAAGCTCAAGTGGCTGAGGTACAAAAGTATGCAACAGAAAAAGAAGAAGAAGCTCAGCAAGCTAGAGTTCAACTTGAAGAAACACAAAAAGGCTTGAGGATGTTGAATAATGGCACGAATCAGTTGGATCATCTTCTTAGCATTGGGAAAAGTGATCGATATGGTCTTGGATTTAAAGGGAAATCTTCAAAAGTTGATTGTGCTTTTGTGTCTGGTGGAAAAATGAAGGCTGCAATGACATCTGCTACAAAAGCTGCAACTGGTACAGAATTGCAACTAGTACAGAAACTGCAACTGGTACAGCGAAGGCAGCTGGTACAAGAACTGCTACAGCGCCTGCAAAAAGGAAAAATTCAGAAGTATAGAGTGCACCTCGACGAATTGTTCGACCTGTGTGCCATCACTGTGGAGTTGTTGGGCATATTAGGCCAAGATGTTTGAGATTATTGAGGGAGAATAATCGAATGGAGCAAGCTAATGGTGTGAGATTTCATGGTCCAACATGTTATCATTGTGGGGTTGTTGGACATGTTCAACGTAATTGTTCCAGGTTTGTTCAAGGGGCTTTTTGGTCTCTGAAAGATAATCATTACAGAGATGGTGCAGCAGGAGTTTATCATCAATTTGGAAGGAGACGGTTCTTCCATTAGTTTTTGACCATGATGTGACTCAAGCAGGGGGAGAATGGGTGTTGCTAGTGTTGTTGTGTTACTAGTGATGAAGCTTTTGAAGCTAAGAGAGCTTGAGTTCACATACATAGTCAAAAAGGGGGAGAATGAAGATGTGTGTGTTTGAAGTGTTGCTGTACCAATTGAGAAGTAGTACAGGAAGTGCTACAAGCGATACAGGAAGTGCTACAGGCGATCAAATCGTGGTCATTGGATGAATTGGAGCCAGCGTGGGCTGGAGTAAACTTCTAGAATATTCTAGAGACGTGCCAAGAGGGGTATATGAGCTGGATAAAGAAGATATTATAGTTTTGGAGTGTTTCCATAATCTTAGGAAAAGATATTGGAAAAAGAGAATATTTCCTAAAAGATTTGGAGATATCTTGAATAAAGGAAATATGCTATATGGAAAAACTTGAAGTGCAAGTTGAAGAATATATAGATCAAGGTCGTGGCCTTTTGACAATAGACACAGAGCTTGAGAGAAAAAGAAAGGCAAAAGGTTTTTTGTTGGTGTGACATCGTCTGTGTCAGTGAGTGAATCAAAGTCTAGGCTTGGGGGAGTTTAGCTCAGGGTTAGGTTATCCTGAAGAGTTCATGTTATAGAATAGAGCGGTATTTCAAGAGGTTGATCTACGCGTTTGCAATTGTGTTGTAATTGCTTTCTTATTCTAGTGAATTCGAATACTGGACGTGGTCCCGGGGAGTAGGAAACGAACCTCGTTAAAAAACTCTGTGTCTCTTTATTTTCTGCACTTTATTTGTGTCTCACCTACACTTACACTTTTATCTAGCGGTAGCTCAGCGGATCTTTTTTTAGAGCAGCTCATGGAGGGTGGTAGTTTTCTCGGCGGTCCGCAGTGGTGATTTTCCTTGGCGAGGGTTGTAGTTATGTGGGACGCCAGTTCAAATCTTTCGTTGTAAAGGTGAAGCCTGAGGACGGTGGATATATGAAACGGAGTTTTTCCACGGTGTCCCGATTTTTTTTTTATTACGACTTCGCCTCACTATATGTTCTGTGACCTTGTAGCGGACGGAAATTCTTGTTCCGGCGGAAGTAACTGACCCGGCGGAGCTTTTTCCTGCAAGCCCGATTTAGTGTATGTTGTTTATTTTCAGGTTTTTAAGATAGCTCGGGGCGGTGTCATTGCGTCCTGGCCTTTGTATCAGCGGAGAGTTTTCGGGAAGGAGTATGGTGACCATCCGTCACTTGCTGCCATCCCACTAGCGTGGAGATTCGAATCTACCCTCCCTCACATTGGGCTTCTCCCTTCCCGATGGGCTCCTCAAGACGGTATCTCACCTCGGTAATGTATTTTTCTTATGTAAGGGATTGGCTACTAGGTCGGCCTTTGTGACCCAGTTACCATGTAAGTCAGACTCTGTTGGTAAGGTACTTTTTACCTTATCAACACTACTTGATTTAATGAAATGGATAGTTGACAACAAAAAAAAAATCGCATGATTTTGTTTTCAATAAATTACTATTTTTATCATTTTTTAAGCCAAGAGCTGATACTATAAAACTTAAAGCATCATTAGTGGAAATCTTTCATGAAAGAGTCTCTCAATAATATATTATTATTATTTTAAATATATTTTAATTATTTAATTAAATTTTAAGTTATAAAAAAATTGTGCCAATTTGATTAAACTCTTGTCATTCTCTCTCATGAGTTTTTCAAAGTTTATCCTCGATTTTCTTTTGAATGTAATCTCATAACACTCATTTTTTATTTAGTTCTGACTATTTATAATCATTAAGTCCCTTTTTAAATATATTTTTTATTTTCTCTTCTATCATTTATCCATAATTTTATTTATTTGTTCTTATTTTTATTTTATTTAACATATTTTTTCTCTTTGTAAAATTAATTTTAAAAACATATATTTAACACAAATTTATAGTATTTTTGTGACTCTCAAATGATGTAAATTTTATTAAAAAAAATTATATATTCTCGAACCAAAATTGATTAAAATTTTTTTTTTCACTATATGTAGTAAAATCTATTTTACATTTTTAATTTCATAATCACATTCTAACATTTTAAATATGATAAATCTTCAATTCAAGTTTTTGGTTGAAAATCTAACAATGTATTGTTTTCAATAAAATATTTCATTGTTTATTTATCCAATTAGTATAACAATTTGTTTTGATTTTCAATATCGATTTATCACTTTTTCTATTTATTTACATTAAGTTTTGTATTTTTGTAATTTGTATTAAATAAAAATAATGATAAATATAAATAGATATATATTAAATGAATATTTTAAATATGTGTTAATGTTAAAAAATTGGTAGTGATGAGGTCGACACCCTAGATTGAGAAAGAACTCTCATATTATATAATAAATTGTTAAAACTTGCAGGATTATCTACTTTCTGATCTTAAGTTCATCTACTGAGCAAAAGTGTTGTTAAATATTACAAAGAACGTAGATGAACGAAACATCCCTAGCAAATGAAAGCTAATGCTCCGGGGTTTTGTGATATTGAACTTGAATTTTACAAAGAACGTAGATGAACGAAACATCCCTAGCAAATCATTATTCTTATTTAGTATATTATTTTCGTGCCTCAAAACAAAGAAACACGTCGAAACACTTGATTTGTTGTGTAACACTCTTTTTTTGTCAAAAGGACAATGAAAAAGCAAGTGATTTAAATTAAAGGTGTGGTGGCGGATCCACGTACAACAAGGAGGGGGCAAGTGCACCACTCAATTTTTATGATTAATGTAATTTTGTTATAGTTCACGTTAATGCATCCACGTTAAAATGATATTATGCCCCCATTGTTTTTTTGTTCCCTACGTAAAAATATAATTTGATACTAATTTATAATAGGCATTTAATATATACACATTTTTAGTCAAGTCTATTTATATTATTATTTTCACCAAACACATGTATATTATATAATGATTAAAATTTCTATATTTTAACAAAAATAATTCTCTTGTTTTTACTTTTGTGACTTGTGTGAGATTATTAAATTTGCAGTTTTAGTAATTTTTTATATTTAAGATTTTAATTTTAACTGATAGCGTAGATAAATATCTTATAAGTTAAGAAATAAAAGTAAATAAATTTCTTACAATTAAAATATTAGTATATATGAGTTGAAAATTCTTAATATATAATTTACAATTAATTATTTTCATGTTATCTAAATATTTTTATAACTGTAATTTTTTTTAAAAAATTGCTTCAATGTAAACTAATTTTTAATATTAATTAAAATTTAATATTTTGCCCCCAATCGTTTTTTTCTCTAGATCCGCCAGTATCACAAAGGAGTTTATTCTTTTGTGCATCAGATTCAATTTCTTTTAGCATGAGGGTCATTCTTTAAAAATGTATAACTAAAGGTTGACTCCGGTATCTGGGAAAAAGGTGTAGAACTCCCACAATTTTTTTTTTTTAAAAAACACTTGATTTCTATGGATTTAATGTTTAATATATTAATGTGTTTGCTGTTGAAAGAAAACTAAAACCAATATCACATAAAGGAAAAACCTAGAAAAAAAGGAAAGTTTGAAAGGGCGATTTTCTGGGAGATTGGCGACTAGGGTTTTTCACCGTGGCACACACTTCTCACGATTCCGGTGGGCTGCAGGCGGCGGCTTCAATTATGATGGAGGTCGCAAAGGAAGGCGACACACCAGTATTGAATGACGGATCTCTGGTCGGATTTCAGAAAAAACCTCTCTGGTCTGCGATTGTTCAGAATAAACCAGCAATTACTCGACATACTCTCAGTGTAATGGATGTCGATGGTGTTCCAACGATAGAGATACCATATGATATCATTGACGGGGAAGAATCAACGCCACTTTGGGTTGATCTTATAGTCGGAAATTTCTTGGCTACTGCACCGCACGTAGCAAAAGTTCATGTCATCGTCAATAAAATCTGGCCTTTGGGAGACAAATCGGTAAAGATATATGCTTTTTCTGTCAATGCAACAACGATAATATTCAGAATCCGGGATAGTGCGGTTCGTGCCAGAGCTCTTCATCGGGGAATGTGGAATGTAGCCGAAATCCCAATGGTTGTCTCCAAGTGGTCTCCGATCTCGGAAGAGGCGCAACCGGAAATCAAAACCATGCCAATGTGGATCATCTTGAAAAATGTTCCGAGAAAAATGTTCTCATGGGCGGGGCTCGGTTTTCTATCTAGCGCAGTTGTTGAATCCAAGCGTCTGCATCCGGATAAAGAAATTTGTATAAGTTTCGAGGAAGCGAAGGTGTTTGTGGAAGCAAACTTATCGAAAGATCATCCTAAGTCGTTTCGTTTCACATCAGAAAAGGGGTGGATGCAATGGTGGAATTCATATATCCTTGGCTCCCACCGAAATGTGAGACATGTTCAAAGTGGGGACATCTCAAAGATGCTTGTCTGGTTAATGGAAGTAGAAAGGTTTTGTTGAAAAGAGATGGGAATGGGACAGTAGCGATGAAGGACATTGACCTGAAAGAGACAGGAGAAAAATCTCCATCGCATAACAGTGACCCGATTGAAGTGCATGTGGAAAAAACAGGGGACGCTGTTCTACCTATTGTTCTTGATGAGGCGATTGCGACGAAGATAATGCATGAGGAAAGGAATAATTCGGGGACGAAAGGAAGTCATGAGGACAAATTAATTGATGAGGAGGGACAATGGCAATGTGTTTCACCGGCAAAAATTGGTGAACATCAGAATTTAGGATAAAAATCAAACGAAGTCTCCATCTCTCCATCAAAGTATTCGATCCTAGAGGGGGAAGAAGGAGGAGGTGAAGAAGATGGCACGAGAATTGGGAATGAGTTAGAGGAGCAAATAAAGAAGCAAGGGATTCGCCATACACTTCCGCGAGCTACTAAGGGTTCCCAAAAGTCCTTAGCATATCCGCACACTCTTATCACGAAGGAGAAATTTCTAAGTGTTTCAACTGGTTCGAGCAGAAGGAGCACAAAAATAAATAATTGATTATGTCGAGTTTTACATGGAATGTACGCGGCTTCAACAAAATCTCTAAGCATTCCGTTGTAAGAAGATGGGTGAATGAAAATGATTTAAATTTGGTTGTCTATTTGAAACGAGAGTCAAAGAAGGCAAAGCCGAAAGAATTGTGGATTCGGTTTTTCGAGGCTGGTCTTGTTTGTAAAATTATGAAAACCATAGATTGGGTCGTATATGGGTGGTTTGGAGAGAAAGTGTACGCCTCAATATACATGAGTGATCCAGTTATTCTTGTTTGAATGAGAGATTTTCAAGGTTTGGTGAGGTACTGTTCATTGGTGGATCTAGTATCCACGGACCGCGATATAATTGGTTTAACAAGTGCGAGGAAGGGCTTGTGTGCAAAAAATTGGATAGACTACTGGTCAATGGAGTATGGCAGAGTTCGTATCAAAATTCTTACTGTGTATTTGAAGCTGGGGGCTGCTCCGATCACTTAAGAGGGCGATTGAGATTCGAAGTTGAATATGAGAGAAAGAGGAGACCATTCAAATTTGTGAATGTATTGACAACTATCCCTTAGTTTATGGAAGTTGTGAAGGATTTTTGGGATTCTACGGACAAACTCTTTGTCTCAACTTCAACAATATACATATTCTTAAAAAAACAAAAAGCTTTGAAACCATTGATGAGATCGTTGGGTAAGGATAAGTTTGGAGACTTATCGCGACAAACTAAGGAAGCTCACGATGATCTATGTGCAATGCAAGCGGCCACTCTATCGAACCCATCCCCGAAGAAGAGATAGTGGCCGAGGCTGAGATTTTTGGAAAATGGCAGCGATTGGTTAACCTCGAGGAGGGATTCCTCAAGCAGAAGGCGAAAGTCCATTGGCTTAATATTGGTGATCAAAATAAGAAATACTACCATAACTCGTGTCAGATGAGGAAGATGAAGAATACAATTCGGGAAATCATAAATGGAGATGGTGAATTAATAACCGATGGTGATGGGATTAAGAAGGAGGCGGAGAAATTTTTTAAAGATATTTTATCGTACAAACCAAGTGATTGTCGGTAGAAAGTCTGCAAAATCTTCACGATTATCGCTGTTCGGCGGCAGAACAGAATACACTCACCAAGGAAGTGGCAGCGGAGGAGGTACGTCGTATTCTCTTTGCAATGCCAAGTGGGAAATCTCCTGGACCGGATGGGTACACTAGTGAATTATTTAAAGCAGTGTGGCCAATTATCGGAAGCGATTTTGTTGCGGTAATACAATTTTTTTTCATCAAAGATTTTCTGCCAAAGGGAGTAAATACCAATATTCTAGCATTCATACCAAAGAAAGAAGGAGCAAAACAGATGAAGGACTATCGCCCTATATCGTTGTGCAATGTACTCTATAAGGTGATTTCAAAAATACTTGCAAATCGTCTTAAAGGTATCTTGCCGAAGTTTATTGGTCAAAATCAATTTCCTTTGTACAAGAGCGACTTCTGATGGAGAACGTGCTGCTTGCAACTGAGATCGTTAAAGACTATCACAAAAATTCATTATCCCCGCGATGCGCCATGAAGATAGACATCTCCAAAGCATTTGATTCGGTTCACAAGAGCTTTGTTCTGAATATATTGTCAGCTTTGCAATTCCCGGATGAGCTTATTCATTGGATCAAGTTGTGCATTTCTACGACTTCTTTTTCAGTCCAAGTTAATGGAGAACTGGCATGATTTTTCCAAAGTGAGCGGGGACTCCGGCAAGGCTGTGCGTTATCACCGTATCTATTTATCATCTGCATGAATGTGTTGTCAAGGCTTATCGACAAGGCTGCTGTCGAAAGAAAGATAGGTTACCACCCTAAGTGTAAGATTATAAACGTGACTTATTTATGCTTTGCCGATGATCTGATGGTTTTTGTGGACGGGCATAAAAGATCTATTGAGGGTATCATAAGAATTTTTTACCAGTTTGCGCTTGTCTCGGGTCTCAAGATCAGTTTGGAAAAATCAACTATCTATCTAGCTGGGATTTCTGAAAGTAGCCAGGAAGATATCGTTGCTAATTTTCCGTTCGTAACTGGCCAACTTCATGGTCGCTACTTAGGCCTTCCGCTCCTTACGAAAAGGATGTTTGTCGCTGACTACACTCCCCTTCTGAAGAAGATCCGAACTCGAATAAGTTCTTGGAGGTCTAGATTTCTGTCATACGCATGACGCTTGCAACTATTGAAATTGGTCATAACTAGTTTGACGAACTTCTGGATTCAAGCTTTTCGGCTTCTGATATATCATGGTTTTTACCCCTTTTTAGCCATGATATAAGTTCTTTTTATAGAATCTTTCTAGTTTTTTCGTAGTCTTTTAGAGTATTTTCAAGTTTTAGGTGACTTTTGATATCCTCATATTTTACCCTTCTAATGCATTCATGTAGCTTAGGTTTCATCTCATATGCATGGGGTTTCATCTCATATGCATGGGGTTTCATAGCATTTCTTATTCGTTTTGTCTCATTTAGAGTATTAGGTATTTGCATTAGGTCCTAGTGCGTCTGTGCATGTTTTGGAGTGTTTTTCTAGGTAATTGGAGGCACTTGGTGATGTTTGGAGATTTGGGGCTAAAGGGAAGAGAGAATCCATCCGGAGCGCCAGAAATAACTAGTCAGACGGAGGGTCTCCAAGCCGATTCAGCCTCGATAACCTTCATGATAGTTGTAGCCCAGAGAGTTAGATATTCACAAGAATTTGAATCGGGTTATTTAAACGTATGGATAGGGAGGTAAGACGGATTTACTGAAGATATGTCCATCTGGCCGAGAGAAGATGACACCGTCCAAAGAACCTGCAAAACGAAGACCTTCCGTTATGAATCAACTCAAACTGTCTTCATAAGAGTTGTAGAGGGACAGGTTAGCTGTTTAAAGGATTTAGATTAAGATCATTTGGATGTCAGGTTCAGTAGTTATGGCCGATTCACTAAAGACATATCCGCCAGCCGAGACAGTTTCGCTCAATATCGAGTTGTTGTACCGAGGATTGACATCGGTATTCACCAAAGCAGCAATACCGACGTCACAAGTCGGTACAACACGTCGGTATTGAAACAGGGGGAAATCCCCTTAGTACCGACATGTTGTACCGAGGAGTGACGTCGGTATTGACCCTCAGGACTGTTTCTCACCCAAACCAGCCGAGCTCACCCGAGGTGTCTGGAAGATCTTGCCGCAAGAGGGGTCTGAAATCCGAGGTAGCCTCGGTGGTCTTCATTAAATTTGTATCCAAATGAGTTAGCTAACTACAGGAGGTGGTTTCAGGTCATTCAGATATGTGGTTAGTTAGATACGGTTGTTTTACTGAGCGTATGTTCGTCTGGCCGAAGCCCCCAAACATGCCTGAACGAACTGGCTGAACAAGGGGTCTCCAATCCGAATTAGCCTCTATTTTCTTCACAAACGTTGTAGCACAGTGTGTTAGCTGTCCACAGGAGGTGGATTGAGGCCATTCGGACTTATATTCCAGGAGATATCATGGTTCTACCGAAGGTTCTACACCACCACCATATGCATAAACCCAGGTTCAATACCGAGCAGTGACCTCGGAATTGAGCTACACAAGACCAGATTTGACCCATTTTGAACCAGGTCGGTATCCGGTTTGTCCCGGGTCGACCTGGTTCGCCCTCTTTCACTATTTTAGCCCAAAAACTCTATTTTCATGTTTGATCTCTTTTCTTATCTCTTTTCTAGGCTAAAAACCTTGTTCTTGTGATTTGTAAGAGGGATCATACACTTTTTATGCAAGTTTAAGTTTATATTTTTGTTTCTTTCTTTAATCTTTCACATTCTTATTCTCTAATCATGATTAACATCACCTCTTTCATGAGAATTGGTGTATTTTTCATGATTAGTGAGTAGTTCATTTTAGAGCTCATGGATGAGGTAGATTAGGGGAATTTCGTGATAGATCTAGGATGTATAGGGTTTAGTTTACATCTTCCCTCATTTATTTAATGTTCATAATGCTAGATTAGGCTTGAGAAAGCTTATCTAGACCATAGGGCATTTCATGCACACAAGGTGTTCGATGAAATGCCCCAAGAACTAAATAAGGGATTTTGCTTGCTTAGCCTATGACAGTAGTTGTCTAAGGAGTATTAGGGCTATTGGAACCTATGTTTAATGCTTGCTAATCATCTTATCACAAACGAGAGTTTGTTCTTGATTTGGTGATTAGCAAAGTGATTAAGACCATGAGAAAGGCTTAAGCTTGTTTAGGTGTTCTAGGCTAAGGGAATTGCTTGTTTGTGTGTATTGACATCTAGATAGATCATGAAAGGACCCAAAATACATAACCTCATCAAAGAGCTTACCTTTATATCTTTCTAATCTCGTTTAGCATTCGTTTACTTGTGTTCTTGCTTTGAATTTGAATCATTAGGTTGTTAGAAAACTAAAACCACATTTGTTTGCTTAACTTAAGAAGATTTATGTATTCCTAGTGATTGAAACTTAACCCTTGGATTCGATACCTCTTATGCTACATAGGCATTTTGAGTCATTGATACACGGCAAAAACCTACAATCAATTTGGCGCCGTTGCCAGGGAGGTTTAGCATTGATCATTAGGATTTTGATTCTTCTTAAGCCTAGAGCTTTTTATTTTCTTTTGTTGCTAATCTTTTCACTTCTCTTGTGAGTTTCATGAAGGGAGTGACAATGAGGAAGCAACCGTCAAGCTAGTGACATTAAATGCGCCTTGGGGACCTCCCCGAGCCTATCCCTTGTCGAGCTTGAGACACAAAACAAGCAAGTCAATAAGGGTCTTTTGGGTCAAAGGTCGTGGTATGTGACGGAAGGAGGGCTTGAGCAACAACGTGTCACACCCCTCTCTTCACCATCTCCATTCCGCTAATCTCACTCCTCCTTTGTAAGTATCTCTTTTCTTTTTGAGTCTTTGCATTTCATCTTTTGTTTTTGGTGTCTCTTGAACTTCTTTCACACCGAGACGTTGTGATTTAAGTTTGGGGGAGAGACCGGTATCTAACCTTGTGTTTTGTGTCTTATTTTCCTTTTGCATCTTGAGTCTCATGCATTTTCAATAATTTTGAAAATTTTGAACTTTTGTGCATTCCATATAGGATTGAGTCTAGATGCATATCATATAAGGTAGATTTGCATGAGAATTAAGAGCAATGATAGATTTGTCCTTGTAAAGTACCATATTAAGAGCTTAGTCCAATGTCATTGTTGCTAGTTACTTGATGCTTTGATCTCGTGTAGAAATTAAGAGCGAACCATATCTTGATCTCATGTCTTATTGTTCTTGCCTTGATTGAAGCAAATCTTGACTTGAATTCAATCCCATATAAGTGATAACCTTAATTTTGACTTGTAAATATTGTGTTCATGCATTTTTGAATGAATTCGTGGATCAATTCATACATATTTGGATAATCTTTTTACTTTCACCACTCTTGTTTATCCAAATAGCCATATCCCGTCATTGGAATGGTTTCCCCTACCCTAACCTCAACCTTCTTTCTAGCCATTGATATTCGTGTGTGATTGGTGAGGCCTTATTTCGAGCAAACTTGGCAAAAAGTGTTAGGTTTAAGGCGACAAGGAGGAATTCTCATGTAGATTTAGCTCCATCATCACGGAGTTAATCTAGGAATAGGCTAGATAGGTTGGCGGTTCTTGGTTTAAGTTTGGGGGAACGGTTAGGAAATTTGGTGAACGGATGTGTTTGGAATAGATTGTGGAATGGGAAAGATGAATAAGGTGAAGGAAAAAAGGGGATCGAATTTATAGATTAGTTGGTGCAAAATTATAAGACTAGCTCTAAGAATAAGATAGCCTCAAGAGATCCAAAGAAAAAGAAGAAATCCGAAAAGGCCAAAGCATCAAAGAAGAAAAAGAGGCGTGAACAAAAATGAAGAAAAAGGAGAGTTAAGTCACAACAAAGAAGCACCAAACCATGAGAACAAGGAAGAAGAAGTTGATCCCCGAATGAGAAGAAGGTGAAGTGAAAGGACAAGAAGCATGTGTGGGTTTAAGAAGACAAATACCTTAAGATGAAAAGGGTAGCTTAGGATGTGGGCACAAACGGGTTAGAAGGCTTTAGGTTAGAGACACTCTAGGCATTTGGGTAGATGAGAATTCTCCCTTGTATGCATAGGTTGCCTTTTACCTTTAGAATTTTGCTAAAGTTTGTTCTTTCCATGAGAGATCCTTATACTTGATTACCCATGCATGATAATGAGATCATCTTCATCTCATAACCTAACCCTTAGCCAAACGAATTCATTTGATCTTGCTTAAACATGATTAACGCTTATTACACTTAATCAATGTCAAGGGGTTCGAGGATTTGAAAGTTTGTGTAGGTTGAGGTTCGAATGTAAGTCATGTAAGGATAAGTATAGCTAGTCACTTTTGAGTAAGTTGTTTGATCGCATCAAGAAGTTTGCAACTTGGACATTGGGCTCGGATTCTTTTTATGGTACCTTCACATTTGAGCTCCCATATTCTAGTCTTCTCCCTTTGCCTATTCTTGTTTTCTTGAAGACAAACAAAGGTTTAACTTTGGGGGAATTGATATTCATGCATTTTACATGTTTAAGCATACATTTTACTTAGAGTTTTGTGCCATTTGCATGCATAATCACGGTTTTATCTTGCATTTAGGTCTCATTTAGAGTTTAGGACATTTTCATTAGGTCCTAGTGAGTTCTTGCATTCATTTTGAGTGTTTTAGGTGTTTTGGAGACATTTGGGATGATTGGAGTGGTTGAGCATCAAGAGAAGGAAGAGTTCAGCCGATACGCCGGAAATGTATGGCTGGACGGAAGCCTTCCGATTTGACTCAGCTTAAATGATCTTCATAGAAGTTGTAGAGGAGTGAGTTAGCTGTCCATAGGAGTTGGAATAAAGTCATTCGGACGTGTGGTTTGAGAGATATGGCTAATTTACCAGAGATATGTCCGCCTGGCCGAGACGGTTTCTTCAATACCGAGGTCACTGGTCGGTGCAACTGCTCGGTGTGGAAACTGAGGGAAAATTCCCTTAGTACCGATGTACAATACGATTTGTGACATCGGTATTGAAGGGTCTCTACTCCGAATTAGCATCGGTGGTCTTCATCAAAGTTGTAGAGAAATGAATCAGCTTTACACAGGAGTTTGAATTGGGTTATTTGGACGTATGGATATGGATATAACACGGATTTACTGAAGGTATGTCTGTCTAGCCGAGAGAAGATGATACCATCCAAATAACCGATAAAACGAAGGCCTTCCGTTATGAATAAACTTAAACGGTCTTCGTAAGAGTTGTAGAGGGACGAGTTAGCTGTCTAAAGGACTTGGATTCAGGTCAGTCGGATGTCAGGTTCAGGAGTTATGACTGATTAACTGAAGACGTACCAAAGACTTGACCGGGTCAAAACCCGGTTTGTTCCGGGTTGACCCGGTCCGACCCAAACTCATTTAAATATTGAAAACCCTATTTTTTTTAGATCTAAGCTTTCTTTTTTCTAGATTCGGATTTTATCCCAAACTCCTCTTATGATTTTGGAGGGATTTTGATTGTTCTTCATACAAATGCCACTCTAGAGAAGATTTATTCACCCTTATCTTTATATAAATGCATTTTATCTTTCTTTATGTCTTTTTTCTCTTGTGTTCTTCATGTTTAGGCCTTAGGCCACTTTTTGTTGGATCTTATATTTAGCTTGATTTTGATGATTTGGTGATTGATTCTTGATGCTCATGTTCTTAATCATTGCTTTTCTTTCTTGTTTAGTGTTCCTAATGCTAGATCTAGCTTGAGAAAGTAGATCTAGATCATAAGGCATTTCATGCACACCAAGTGTTTAATTAAATGCCTTGATGAACTATTCAAGGGATTTATGCTCCTAGCCTAAGAGATTAGTTGCCTAGGGTGTATTTTGTTTGATCATGTTTATATTCTTAATGTTTGCTAATCATTGATCCACAAATGAGAGTTTGCTAATGGATTGAGTGATTAGCATAGTGATTAGTTGCTTGAAAGAGAATTAATCAAGATTAGTGATCTTAACATAAGGATTAGCATTGATTGTGTGTATTAGCATCATTAGTTAATTGTCTTGATGTTAGATGATGGTGATTTAGGTTGATTCTTGTTAGATCCTTCACTTAGGTTGGTTCATAATGCTAGATTTGATAAGATAAACAAAAGTTTAGAACTACACCTAGATTAGGTAGCTCTAGTTGGCGTGACAAACCAATCTAGAGCTACACCTTAGGAATTATGGTCTCATCCCATGCATTAGGGAGAGATTCGAGTAAACGGTGTTAATGCTAGATTAGATTTATCGATTCGAGTCTCGAACTTAGGCATTTCACTCCTAACCCGAGTTTTAATGAATTGCTTGAACCGAACCTTTTGTGAGCTTTTCTTGCCTAGCCAACGAGAGTTGATGTCTAGGGTGATTAGTGAACTAATTGGGTTTGGATTTTAATGCTTGTTAACCATCTTATCACAAACGAGAGTTTGATCTTGATTTGGTGATTAACAAAGTGATTAATGCCACGAGAGTGGATTAATCATAATTGTGAATCTCATGTTCTAGGATAGTGTTTAATGCTTCCAAATAATTCATTGTATGATTGTTAATCATTCATTTGATAGTTCATTCCATGATCAACATTTCTATCTTTGTTTTCCTTCTTGCATTTGTTTTCTTTGGTTTAAAAACATAAAAACTCAATAACATTTGCTCTAGCTTAGGAAGATTCATGTATTCCTAGTGCTTTAATCTTAACCTCCTTGGTTCGATATCTCAAATACTTCATAGACCACAACGTTTCACCACTTCTCTTCCTTTCAAACATTTAGGGGATTCTCTTCTTCGCCTTATAAGCAAATGGTTTGGCTTCCACAAGTTCTTTTCCTTAGCTCTTCTTTTGCTTTCTCTAGTCTCTTTCATTTCTTTTCCAACTTGAGCCATTTTGGCTTCTTTTCTTTCTTTTCAAGGCTAGAGACTATTTTCTTATCACTTAGAGCTAAACCAACTTTTATTTCGCCAACCATTTCAATCAATTGCTTATCCCCATCACTTTCTCCCAATCTCTTTCCATTTCTCCATACTCTCTTTCCTTTCAATCAATTACCCAAAATCCCAACCTATCCACCCTAGCCTATGTCTAGCTCATTGATGTGTGAGATAGTTCTACATGTAAGCTTCTCCTTGTCGTTCCAAACTTAACACTTTTTGCTAAGTTCATTCAAAATTAGGCCTCATGACACACACTAGTAATATAGGCTTGAAAGAAGGTTAAGGTTAAGGGTGAGGTGAACCATTCCAAATGTGCGAAATGGCTGTTTGAGCTAACAATAGAGTGGTGAAAGGGAGAAGATAGCTCAAATATGTTTATGGTATCCATGAGTTCAACTTTTCAATGTACAAGCATGATAATTATGAGTCAAGATTAGAGTTCAAATAATAGATAGAGTTGGAATCAAATCAAAGCATGCTTCAACCAAGACATAAACATTCAAAACGCGAAATCAAAGCATCGATCATCCTTGAATTCGTGATTCCTCAAATCCATCAAAGAACTCCTAACGAGGGCATTAAATCATGCTCTTAAGTTTATATTCTACATGGATCATTTTCCCAATGCAAGTGAGTGCAACCCTATATGCTATGCATCTAGACTAAATCCTATATGAAATGCACAAAAGTTCAAAAAATTTCAAAATTATTGAAAATGCATGAGACTCAAGATGCAAAAGGCAAAATAAGATCACAAAACACATAATTAGACACCGGTCCCTCCCCCAAACTTAAAGAACAATGTCGCGGTGTGAAAGAAGTTCAAGAGAGGGACCAAAAACGAAAGATAAAAATGCAAAGAGACTAAAAAGGAAAGAAGTACTTACAAATGAGGAGTGAGGCTAGATGAATGGAGATGAAGGAAGAGCTTTCGAGATCACCACCAATGAGCCTTGCCATGACCTTGGACCCAAAAGACCCTTATTGATGCTTGTTTTGTGTCACTAGCTTGACAAGGGATATGCTTGGGGAAGTCCCCAAGGGCTCGTTTAACGTTACTAGCTTGACGGTTGCTTCCTCCTTGTCACTCCCTTCGTAAAAATCACAAGAAAAGTGAAAAGATTAGCAACAAAAGAAAATAAAAAGCTCTAGTCTCAAGAAGAATCAAAATCCTAATGATCAATGCTAAACCTCCCCGGCAACGGCGCCAAATTGATACAAGATATTTTGGTATCTTTAGAGTCAATTCTCTAAATGCAATTGTAGCATAAGATGTTATCGAACCTTATAGGAATTTATCCTCATAACTAAGAATGCAAGGGACTTAAAGCAAGTTAAGCTAAACAAGTGTGGTTGTTGTTTAAGTATCCAATTTCTAATCAAGCAAGAAAAAGCACTAAACAAGATAGTAAATCAATAAACAAAAGCGGAACAAGAGATAGGGTTATTGATGTAAGGTGGTCCAAATCTAATTAGTGGTGTTCAGTCACACAAGAAGCTAATCCCTAGGCAAGAGATCCCTAATCTTGACTAACTATCTTTCAAGCAACTAATCACTATGCTAATCACCTAATTCATTAACAAACTTTCATTTGTGAATCATTAATTAGCAAGCATTAAGAATATAAACAAGATCAACCAAAAATACACCCTAGACAACTATTATCATAGGCTAGGAGCATAAATCTATTGTCTAGTTCATCTAGGCATTTCATCAAACACTTGGTGTTCATGAAATTCTCTATGATCTAGATCCACTCTTTCAAGCTGAATCTAGCATTAAGGACACTAGACAAAAAGGAATATAAGATTATCTGACCCTAAACACTACTAATCAAACCTTGGACCACCCTAATCTACCCTATCTCAAGATCCTAAGGACTACTCACTAATCATCATGAGTTCAACAAATCCAAGAAAAGAAGAGTTAAAACTCATGATCAAGATGATTAGATGATTATAAAGTAGAAGATATATGGATTCAATCAAGAAAACAATACTCAAATTGCATAAATCGAAAGGATAAATCTCTTACAAATCATTCTTAGAGAGGGTTTTTGCTTAAGAAAATACTTAGCCCATCAAAATTAGGGTTTTGGGCATCAATAGTGAATAGTGATGAACCGGCTCGACCCGGGACAAATCGGGTACCGACCCGGTTTAAATAGATAAAAAAGTTCTGATTGGCCAATATCGAGGTCACTGCTCGGTACAACACCTCGGTATTGAGCTTGGATTTGTGCACCGACGAGGGGTACCGAGCAGTGACGTTGGTATTGAGGGGAAATGCTTGATGTTTCTTCGATGGATACCGAGGTTACTCCTATGTACCGTTGCTCGGTATTAAGGGATTTTTCCCCCGGGTTTCTTCCTTCAGCAGCACCGATCAGTTGCACCGAGCAGTGACCTCGGTAAAATCCCCTGAAGCTTCGATATCGACGTCACTCCTCGGTGTTGCATGTCGGTATTGAGGACCAGTACCGACCAGTGACATCGGTACAGTCTCTGTCCTTTCTCCATAGGTCTCGAATATCCTCTTTAGCACCTGAAATACGATCCAAAACATGCAAAGACTCTCTAGGACTAAATGTGGACACATTAGACTCCTAAAATGACTAAAATGCTAAAGAGATAACATGAACTATATGCAAATAACTCGAAACCTAAGTGAAACGGATGCTAGAATGATACAAAATATGATGATATCAATTCCCCCAAACTTACTTCTTTGCTTGTCCTCAAGCAAAAGCATCCCTAACAAGAATTTAAGTCCTAGTGCAAACTCTAAGGTATGATCAAACATGTCTACTCAAAAGGGGATAGCCATGTTCATCCTTACATGAACCAAGCTTAAATCTCAACCTACACAAGCTTTCAAATCATCCAATCCTTTAACATTCATTAGACGTTTTCCAAGTGAATCATGCTTATGCAAGGCAAGTGAATGCATTTGGCTAGGGTTAAGGTTTCGAGATAAAGGTGATCTCGAGACAAGTGACGGTTTCCGAGCAAGGGGTTCTCTCAAAAGGAATCAACTAATGCAAAATGCTAAGAGTAAAACCCAATAGATGCATACAAGGTCGACTCCCATCTACCCAAATGCCCCATATCGAACTTGACCCCTAATCCCTAAACCCCAATGAAGATCCTTCCTAAGCTACCCTTTTCGCAAAGCATTTTGCCTTCACTACTCATATCTTTTCACCTTCCTTCTCCACTTAAACACTTAGGGGATTTCCTTCTTCACCAAATGGGTTGGCTTTCAACATTTTACTTTACTTAGCTCTTCTTTACTTTCTCTAGTCTCTCTTATTTCTTTTCTTTTCCTTAGCCTTTTTGGCTTTCCTTCTTTCTTTTGAAGACTAGAAACTATTTTCTTTCCTTTTTTCACTTAGAGTTGTTTCCCATAAACGATTATCGCCAACCATTTCAAGTTTTTTGCTTATCCCCTATTCTTCTTCATCCCTTTTTCTCATTCTCACAATCTCTTTTCTTTCCCTTGTCCCAAGTTCCCAACCTATCTAGCCTTATCTTATGTCTAGCTTATTGATGCCGAGCTAGTTCTACACGGAAGTTTTTCCTTGTCGTTCTAAACTCAACACCTTTTGCCTAGTTGATTCGAGAAAGGCCTCACAAACACTCACAAGTAGCATTCGGCATGAAAGGAGGTTGGGTTAAAGGAGTGGGTAACCGTTCCAATGATGGGAATCGGCTATTCGGGCTAGCAAGAGAGTGGCAAAGCGGATAAGATATCCCAAATATGTATGTGGTAACCATGCATTCACTAGGCAATGCACAAACATGATAATTACAATGTCAAATTATGGTTATCACATAAGTAGGAATGGACTCAAATCACCTTGCTTTGGGTAAGACCTAAGTAATGAGACATGAAATCCAAACATGGTTCGACCTTGATTTCGCACACAAGATCTAGAGCATAGGACTTAAACTCTTAAAGCGACACTTCACAAGGAGGAATCATTCTAGCTCCTAATGCACATGCAATGCATTATCTACGTGCTATGCATATAGACTCAATCCTACATGAAGTGCAAATGCATCCTAAATGACTTCTTTTTGTCTTTTCATTTTCAAATTTGTTTGGTTTTTCTATGCCTTAGATGTATGCATGAGACTCAAGATGAAAATTGAAAATAAGACAAAGCAAATGTTATTAGATACCGGTCCCTCCCCCAAACTGAAATCACACTGTCTCGGTGTGAAATAAGCCTAAGGAAAGGACCAAAAACAATAGATAACTATACAATGCAAGACTTAAAAGAAAAAATATATACAAGAGTTTTGGATTCGTACATAGAAGCTTGGAGATGGGGATGTAGACCCCATTGAGTAAGACGGATTACTTGAGACGGGAGACGGGGACCGCATCGCTCTCCTCTTAGGTGCCTTTTCCGGTCGGGCCGTGGGTCGGCTAGAGCTCATGGCCAATGCCCAATCATCTCCTCGAGGCGCGAGGTTAGTGTCCATGACGACGTCTCCTCCTTCACCGGCCCTTGATGAACTAGCTCCACAACCTCCGTCCTTAAGCTCATTGATGGTTCGACCCATGGCTTTAACCGTCTTCTTCAAAGATTTGATCGTCTTGACCATCTTCTTCATGTTTTTGTTTTGCCACTTGCACATGCGTTAGAGGAGACGAGTTTGGTGGTGAGCGTGTCTTGTGGCCGCGTTAGTGATAGCCCTATCATAAGGGTAAAAGTGGTAACGCTCACTACCGTACACGGTCTCGGGTGACGACTCATTCGGCACCTCCTCGTCGAGATCAAGAGATTCGTCGGTAGCGGTTCTCCATTGTGCTCTCTTGCGGAATGCTTGCTGCGGCGGATCGACGGTGGAGTTGTAGAGGTACTCTTGGGGAGGAATAAACATGACGTTCCTCGGGTCATGGAAGATGGTGAGCGCGGGATTAGGCAAAGGGACTTGTGCCACATATGTCTCGGTGAGTTGGAGGTTGTAAGCCATCTTGCCATCGATATATCCCTTGAAGAACTTAGTCTTTGAAAGGTAGGCCGCATCCAAAGATTTCCACTCATAGTGGCCAAGTGAAACCTTGATGCCCTTTGCCATGAGAATAGGCGTTATCATCCATCCGAGCCAAATCGCGGCCTTCTTCGACTTTGTCTTCCAAGCCCAATCCTGGTAAGCGAACAAGTGTCTCACCAAGAGTGTTGCGAGACAAGGAAGTTTTTCCGGTCCCTTGAATGCTTTACCGTTTCCGAGAACGGGGTGAATGGGCTTTAGACCAAGCCCCAACAACTCCATCTCCTCCGTAGTAACCGTGTCAATCTCTAACTTGTGGTAGAAATTTGGACCAACGCCTTGTGTGCGTCCGGAGAGCCGGGTTCCATATGCTCGTACTCTTAGAGTCACTGGCTCTAAACTCTCCACTTGCAATCGTTGCCCAAATATTTCAGAGCTCGAGTCTCGGATAATCAAAGTATTTCCCGTCGTATGTACCTTATTCTCTAAACCCGAATATCTCGTAAAGCTCATGGAAAGTGACGGTGTAGGTGATATATCATGGTTTTTACCCCTTTTAGGCCATGATATAAGTCCGCTTTATAGAGTTTTTCTAGTATTTTGGAGTCTTTTACAGGTTTTAGCACGTTTGGAGCATAATTGGAGATATTGGAGCTTTCTCGAGCATTTTGGAGCAAAGCAGAAGATTGTGTTGCTGAGTACCCGATCTCAAGCATCAGTGTCGATCGATACTGCCTAGTATCGATCAATACCCATCGCAGCAGACACAACCCGCGACTTTTCCAAGAGTTGAAGAATTGCAGAATCGCCCCAGAAGACTTTATTATTTACAAGAAGCCCCAAAACGTGATTTAGACTATTTAATTACGTTTTCAGCAACTTGTTTAGGCTAAGCTTTTCATTACTTTGATTCTACTTTGGTTTTTGGGAGAGACAACTCTGAACTCCTGTTTTCTATTGTTTTCTATTGTTTTCTTTGATGATCAATTCAATCATGTTGCTTTCATTCTCCATGTCTGAGTAGATCCACTTTAGGTTCAGGGTTCTCATAAGGGTTTTCTCTGAATGCTAGGTTGATTAGTTTATTAGGATTCACCATCTGAATTAGTTCTTCGCTTAGGTTGTGTTCAAAGCTTGTTCTAGGTTAGCTACCTAGAATATAGATCTTAAGATAATTGATTAGGCACGACAGTGCGATTAATTACTTGATAGAACCTAAGGTGAGCAAATTGATTATTCGCAAAGAGATTTGGTTTAATTTGATTTGTGAACATATCAAACCTGAAATTAAAGCTGATTTATTCTTAGGAATTTGCAAAGAGATTTGGGATTCTGAAGTTTAGATTTAGATAATTCTCTCAACGACAGTTGGTTAATTATACTTTAGTGATTTGAGTTCAAGAATTGCGCTAAATCTGAATCCTGTTAATCAGTTTATCTGCATTCATTGATTTCCTGAGAAATACCATGAATCTATATTTCTTCCATCGAATTTACAACTCTTTTACTGTTTATTGTTTTTGTTTCATCTTATTTGCTTAGTTTGATTCGATACTATACAATCTATTGTGTGATTTCTGTGAGTCCTTGTGTTCGACCCCTACACTTACTACAACTACTGCTTTAGTACTTTTAGGGTATTAATTTGAGCATATCAAATTTGGCGCCATTGCCGGGGACTCAATTTCGCCATTAGATTTTAGTTGTCGAGTTTCGACTAAGTTCGTCGGTATCGATCGATACTACCTAGTATCGGTCGATACTCGTCGTTTTCTTTTGTTGATATCGATCGACACCACTTGGTATCGGTCGATACTCATCACGTTTTTTTGGTTACTTACGTGCTTGACTCTTGTTTTCAGGTGTATGTCTAATCGTGAAACCAGAAGGAACAAGAGCACTTAGCTAGTTGAACTGTCTTTAGAGCATCTAGCACTTTTGGAACGCACAAACAGAAAGACAAAGCAAACATCATGGATGAACAACCCAGTGGTATTAAGAGCTGACGAAGCTGGAGTCTTGAGAGACCAAGAGGGTCAAGTGTGCAATGAGAGAGGGCATCGACTTGATGAAGCTGGAAACGTCATTGTCCCTCCTGCTGTTGTTGGTCAGATTATCGCGCCAGCTGCGCAAGCCAACGTTGGGAATGCTGGGGTTGATCGAGGTAGAACCCTTGGTGAGCACAACAAACCTGATCAGTTCTATGCCAATCGAGCTGTGATTCGCATCCCAACTTTTCAGAGGAATGACTTTGAGCTGAAACATGCGTATTACGCTCTTGTCAGTCAGAATCCTTTCCATGGCCTATCTCATGAACATCCCATGGATCATATCGAGAGGTTCGAAGATTTGGTCACTGGTATGAAGTACAATGGAGTACCCAATGAGTTCCTTTTCTGCAAACTTTTCACATACTCTCTTGGTGGAGATGCTGCTTACTGGCTGAAGAAGTTGGCTCCTGATTCACTAACTACATGGGATGAGACGAAGAATGCATTCCTGAACAATTCCTATGATGATGCGAGATCCGAGGAGCTCAGGAGCAAGATCTCTCAATTTGCTCAGGGTCCGACAGAGGCATTCAAAGCTTCTTGGATTCGTTTCAAGTCTTATCAGAGAGATTGTCCGCACCATGGGTTCACTCAGGTTCAGCTGCTGGGCATTTTCTACAGAGGGGTTGATTGGAGGTACCAGATGGGTATGGATGCTGCGAGTAATGGGAACTTCAACACCAGGTATCCAGATGATGCGGTTGTGTTGATTGAGAACTTGGCGTCTAGTAATAGCACCAAGAATGCTGATTTCGAGCGGAAAAAGCAAGCTAGAGGAGTTGATGGATCGCAGATTGCTGAGGTTCAGTCCAAGCTGGATGTTCTGATCGGGAAGTCTAAGAAGACTGTACACTTTGCTGATGGAGTCGATAATATATCGGTGGAGATGAAGTGGAGGATGTTAACTACGTTGGTGGTTCTGGTTTTCAGGGTCAGTAATTTGGGTACAACAACAACCGAAACTTCAACAGCAATCAGCAAGGTGGGTACAAGTTTGAGGGAAACCAATCTGGCTTTGGAGCAAATCAATTGACTCAGAAACCATTTCAGAGAAGCTATTTCACTCGCAACTATGGAAACTCTTCGTACCAACAAATATCTCCAAAGTCCACAGAGAGTAAAATGGAATCATGCTTGAACAGATTCTTCAGGGACAGCAGAAGCTGCAAGTAGATTTCAACGGGAAGATTGACCATATGTACATTGATCTTAATGGGAAAATTGAAGCTATCAATCAGATCCAGACGAAGCTGGAAACTCAGGCCTCTCAGACAGCAGCAGCTGTGAAAAGGCATGAATGTTTTCTTCTAGGGAAAACTGAGAATCCAAAAGCACACGTCAATGCAATCACCATAGGAAGTGCTAAAGAAACCACTGCAGTGGTAGAAAAAGGTTTTGATGCAGGAATTTTTGAGGATGATGTTGAAGATGACGACTGGAATTGAAATCGCCCAGGTATCGATCGATACCAGCCTGTATCGATCGATACCGGTCCAAACATCTGCACGAGGGTATCCAAAATCCCGTGTGTCGATCGATACCCCTGCAGTATCGATCGATGCTGAGACGCAGGTCGGGAAAAGGCCCGAGATTGTCAAGGAGAGGGTCTATATACCCAAGATACCTTATCCTCTGCCTCCTGAGATGACAAAGAAGGAATGTGAGGACGCCAGATGCAAATCTATGCTGGATAAGTTGGTTGTGTAGCTTCCTTCTGTTGATGATATATGTGAGGATGAGAATTTGGACACCACCTCGGTGTCGACCGATACCCTCTTGTATCGATCGACACCCGTCCAAGAATCTGTCAAGGACGTCTCGAAGGAGCAAGCATCGATCGATGCCCTCCCAGATACTGCAAAGGAGTCGCGTATGAGTGTTGACAGACTTCACAAGCCCAAGAAACTGAATCTTATTCCTCAACACCTCCGAGCCCCCATCACTCCAAAGTAGCTGCGTGGCTTTGAGAAGATGGCACGAAGGATACCCCACTCGTTCACTTTTGAAGAAGCTCTAGAGGGCTGGCCTCTACTAAGTCATTTCAAAGATTGCTGAGAAACTCTGGAAGAAATTAAGGCACTCTTCATCAAGGCAATAAGCAAGTCACTACCACTGAGGCAGTTGACCCAGAGGGAAGACCCATGAATATTCTCCGTTCCATGCTCCATCTCTGGAATTGAATTCAAAGAGTCTCTCGTTGACTCAGGGGCTCGCGTGAATGTCATGTCAAGGGCAATTGCAGAGAGATTGGGAGCTAATATTCGACCTCCCAAGTCAACCATCACACTCGCGAACAGTTCCACCTCACTTCCATATGGCACCATCCCTTATTTGATGGTTAAAGTAGGAGATTGTCTGGTTCCTACCGATTTTGAGGTTATGGAGATGCATGAAAGATCTAGTACGCAGTTGATTTTTGGAAGACCGTTCATGGCTACGGCTGGTGCAATTATGGATACACCCACTAAGAGAATCTCATTCTCGTACATTGACAAGGAGGTGTACTACAAAGCCATTTCGACTATAGGAACTTCCACACATACCTCTTGCATCACCATTGTTACCGGAGAGACATTGGTAGTTGATCTTTTGGAAGAGCCTCCTGACGAGCCAACTGTCATAGACCTTATAGATAGTCCTTCTGTCATCACCAAGAAAGATGTCGAAACAGCTAAAGCAAAGAAGAAGATGAAGAGTACAAGCGTAAAAGGTGCTCCCTCAATGACCTTAATCCCTCATAAGTGTGATGGAGATTCGATTGAGTACAAGGTGAAGTGCAAAGGAACTTCGAAACCATTCTCTAAGGCTAGAGTTCTTCTCACTTCGGAGCTGAAAGAGAAAGGAAAGGAATTTATGGAGAGCATGTTGAGCAGAACTCTGAGTCTGCAAGTATCTAGCTGTGGAACTTGCATGGGAGTAAGATCTCAATCTCCTCCTGACTGATCACCTGAGCCAAAGTGAAGCTACTAACTTTAAACGAGCGCTTGGTGGGAGGCAACCCACTGGTGAGTTTGCTTTTGAGTCATTTTTCTTTTTATTTTTCGTTCTATGTTTGTGTCATGATAAACAAGGAGCAAAACTCGAAATCGCCTGAGTATCGATCTATACCACATTGGTATCGGTCGACACCAATCGCAAATGAGACGGTTCATCATGTCGACTTAAGCCTGGTATCGATCGATACCAGGCTGTGTGTCGGTCGACACCAGATGTTCCAGCACGGTAACTTCTTGTTTCTCTTAATTATATTTTGTTCTTTTGTTTTCTCTTACCTACTCTAGGCAAGATAACACTGGGGACAGTGTTGTTTAAGTCTGGGGGAGGTATCTGCTGACATTGTGTTTGTGTTTCTTAGAGTCAGTTGTTTTATCGAGTCAAAAACGTTTTATTGAGTCAAAACTTGTTGGAGATGATGATCATGTGCTTGAATTGTTGTTTTGATTTTGTTTTTGAGTGACCAGTGTTGCAGGATCAGCTCTAGATCGACTAATGAAAAATCCAAGGACTGACCAGTTGATTAGAAAACATCCATGTCTCCAGCAGAGTTCTTCTGAAACCTGAGCCAAATTTCTGCACTTCATCGATGTGGTTAGTGTTTATAGAGCTTGATTCATCATTCATATCTAACAAAGGGACCCACATGTTTAAAGTAATGGTATCTTTCTCCCCTGTTATAAGTTGATAAATAAGAGCATAAAATATGAAATGATTTTCTTCTGAGTAGAGGGCTAGGAAAATTTCCAGCGATCCCATTATTCTACTTAAGAGGGAATGATCACACAAGGGTTGAAAGCGAAGTTAGGAAAATTTCCCGTGATACCACTATTCGCCTAAACCTTTGATACATAGAGAGAGAGAATAACCGGGGATTCGGTGGCAAACACAATCAATACTCGCATTTCGGACCTTGATGTGTATATGCAGATCTAAATAAAAAAGGAGAGAACATAATAAGAAATAAGTCTGGGGGAGAGAAAGCGATACAAAAAGTGTGAAATTGGATGGTTCCTTGTCATGATATTGTATGGTAAAGAATCTAGAAGGTTCTTGAACATTGGCTGCAGCGATGAAATTGGCGATGAGGGCTTTATTTGAAAAATTATGCGAGATAATGTGTGGAGTCTGGAAAAGCTGTGAATGTCTACGGAGAATTACATGGTGGTTAGATCAAAAGCTGGTTAGGTGACATTTGGGTGCTTGGGAAAAGTATCTTTGCGATAGTTCCTGAATAGGTGAGTCTCCGTGTTTTCAAACCTCTTTCTCTGGTTTAGTATTCTATTTGCTTGATGGCAAGCAAAGGCTAAGTCTGGGGGAGTTGATATATCATGGTTTTTACCCCTTTTAAGCCATGATATAAGTCCATTTTATAGATTATTTCTGCTATTTCGTAGTGTTTTAGAGTCTTTTACTGGTCTTAGCGCGTTTGGAGCATAATTGGATATATTGGAGCTTTCTGGAGCATTTTGGAGCAAAACTGAAGTTCGTGTTGCTGAGTACCCGATTTCACGTCGAGCATCGATCGATACCCCCTGGTATCGATCGACACCCATCGAGGCAGACACGACCCGCGACTTTAATGAAGAGTTGAAGAATTGCAACTTGGTCCAGAAGTCTTTAATATTTACAAGAAGCCCCAATTCGTGATTTAGGTTATTTATAGGGATTTTACAGCCACTTTGTTGGCCATGCATAATTTTACTTTGGTTTGAGAGAGAACTTTGTGAGGAAGACAAGTCTGAAACTCCCTTCGTCCGAGAAAATATTTCGAACCCTCTTGTTACTCTTTCTGATTTATTTGGTGATTTATTCAGTTATGTTGATTGTTTTATTCTCCATGTCTCAGTAGATCCACTTTAGGTTCAGGGTTCTCATAAGGGTTTTCTCTGAATGCCAGATTGATTATCTGTTTAGGATTCACCATCTGAATTAGTTCTTCGCTTAGGTTGTGTTCAAAGCTAATTCTAGGTTGACGAATCTGGAACTTAGATCTTAGGATAATTGATTAGGCACGACAGTGCGATTAATTACCTGATAGAACCTTAGGTGAGCAAATTGATTATTCGCAAAGAGATTTGGTTTAATTTATTTGTGAACATATCAAACCTGATATTAAAGCTGATTTAGACTTTAGGATTTGCAAAGAGATTTGGAATTCCTAGGATTTAGATTTAGATAATTCTCGCAACGACAGTTGGTTAATTATATCTTAGTGATTTGAGTTCAAGAACTGCGCTAAATCTGAACCCTGATTAGTTAGTTTATTTTGCATTCATTGATTTCCTAAGAAATATCCATGAGAAATATCCCTGAACCTATCTTTCTTCCATTGAATTACAACTCATCTTCATATCGGAAGGCCTTCGGTTTGCCGGTTGAAATACAAGACAGTTTGAGTTGATTCATATCGGAAGGCCTTCGGTTTGCCGGTTCTTTGGACGGTGTCATCTTCTCTCGGCCAGACGGATATACCTTCAGTAAATCCGTCTTATATCCCTATCCATACGTCCAAATAACCCGATTCAAACTCCTGTGAATATCTAACTCTCTGGGATACAACTCTCATGAAGGTTATCGAGGCTGAATCTGCTTGGAGACCCTCCGTCTGACTAGTTCTTTCGGGCGCTCCGGATGGATTCTCTCTTCCCTTTAGCCCCAAATCTCCAAACGTCACCAAGTGCCTCCAATTACCTAGAAAACACTCCAAAACATGCAAAGACTCACTAGGACCTAATGCAAACACCTAATACTCTAAATGAGACAAAACGAATAAGAAATGCTATTAGTTGTATGCTCTGATTAATGTACACATTTTAAATGATTGGCAGAGTTGTGAAAGATTATATATAAAATTATTTAATATATTTATTCTTAAGAACTATATCTATAGTTATATTTATAATATAATTTTTAATAATTTTTTTTCAGATTTCAATTGTATTTATTATATTATATTTATATTTTAAATTTTTATTTGAAATTAATTAAAAAAAATAATGGTAATTATTGGTTTTAAAAGTATAAAATTTACACTTTAATATAAACATATTTTTGATATTATTTAACAAAATAATTTAGTTATATAAAATTATTAAAACAATTTTTGATATTTTATAGGTTAATACTCTACAAAAACCTTCATATGAAAGCATAGAGGGAGGAGCATCTACAACTTCTAAATGATTTTCTAAATGATTTGTTTATTGGTTGATAAAAGTCTTAATGCTTTTTTAAATGTTCTACCAATCAAGGCCTAAGAATATAAGTAAAGAGTTTGGTGGCTCAAAAGTTGCACATAAGAGGCACACGAATTAGGGTTCTAAAAACATATATGTATAGGTCTCCTGCTCTCTTTTCGTCGGTCTTAGGTTTTTCCCGAAGATAGATTTGAACGGGTTTAAGACGGGCTTGCAAATGGCCTTTCCGGGATATTTTGGAGCTGGCTGCAAGTGCGGGTCTTCTGGCCGCGGTCGCTTGCTTCCTGACTGCGGGTGGAGCTTCTTCAGCAGTGGCTGGAGGTCTTTTGGCCACGATTGGCGGCTGTCGAGCCTGCATTGACGGGACTTTCTGATCTTCACGTATCTTTTGATTGAACCGTTGGATCGTCCTCAAATCAAGTGGAATGGAAAGGTAGCTGGTCCTTCTTTAATGTCTCCAAATTTGGGATGGATCAGACGGTGAGAAAAACGTCTTTGATGGTTGAACTTCTGACAGTTTGACTTTTAGCCGAAAATCTGGTTTTTTTCCAATTTGGATAGCTTTTGCCTAAGTAACCTGAAAAGAGTTTTGACAATACAAATATCCGAAAACCGTAATAAAAACATATAAAAAGAGCAAATTAAACACTTATTAAATGCCATAAAATCATAGGTAAAATGGGTAAAAATACGGTGTTATCGAAGACCAGTTTTGACGGCGATCGTTTCTCGGAGTTATCTGAACCGGCTTCCAATCTCGAAAAAATAATAGAACTGGAAAAGAAAGGAATAAAGTGATAATATTTGTAATTTTGTTGTGTTTTTTCGAATTAGGGATTTCTCCCTTTAATCTTTTATTTGTTTTGGAAATTCAGTCTTGTATTCCGATTGTTTGTGTAGTCATTTCCCATCTACCGGCCATTTAGATCTAGGAGTTCTCTGAATTCGCCGGCTTTGTTTCCAGCGAACTCGCCGGCTTTATCTCCAAAAAAGTGTCGACTAACTTTTCCAATTTCAATAAAATATCTTTAGAGGGAAAAAAAAGTTTAGATGTAAAATGTTTTTATACTCTGAAATGGAACTCATGGTACAAACTACAAACTAACCATCCAAATAAAACCTAAACATGGAAATATAGAATCGATTATGAGAGACTGATTAAAGTACAGAAGCAGAAAAAAAAAATATATATATTCAATGCTTGGATCTCTTTGGTGTATGTGCATCGCCACCATCCAACGAACCAACATCCCCACCCTCTTTCTCCATCTTCTTTCTCGTAAGTATCTTATTGATCTTGTGAAGATCATTGTTGAGCTTCTGGTCACGGTTCTGCTTCCTTGTCTTTCTACCGTCTTGCATCTTTACTCCGAATTGGAACGCTGCTTTTGGCATCGCTTCCTTCTGCTCATTATATTTTTCCCATTCATCTTCTGTCTCAAAATCCCATTGATGTAAACCCCCCTTTGCCTGTTTCATGTATCAACACCCAGAAACTGTAAATTTTGCTCTTACACAATTTTTTTAAAAAAAATTCAAGATGTACTTGAACCAGGGCGTACATACCTTTCCACCCATGTCCATCTTAGACAAATCAGCTTCTTCATCGCTACCGACAATCTCATGGTTGTACTCTTGGTAACCTGGGTAACACTCTGAATAACTCTCGGATACAAAAGTTGGATCTTTCTCCCGTGCGTCGCTCTCCCTCAACTGTTGAAGCCTTTGGTCATCACGCTTGAACACTGATCCCAAACCCCTATCTTTCTCTTCCTGAGACATGAGTTGAGGATCTTGTAAAACACCCGTTTCTGGTTGGACATCGTAACCCTCCATTCCAGGCTGAAGGTACTGCTCTTGATACCCAATTTGATCTGCATATTGGTAACCCTGCCACTCTCCCTGATACTCAGCAGCCAGTCCTTGAGTATGCATCTCACCATATCCACTCTGAAAAATACACAACATAACCAAATATCTAAAAATGGGAACAAATTACATCTAATAACTTCATAACAAGACGTACAATTTGCAGTCGACGATCAAGAGTCATGAATAAATTTCACCCAAGGATTAGTTAGAGCGAACTGACCATATCTTGCCATTCTTGACCAGCAGAAGGCTGCACTGGACCATAAGCAGGCTCAGCAAAATATGGGACTTTCTCCTTATCCCTGGGAGATTCTTCCATGTCCTCAGAAATAGGACTCTGCGTCACATCTTTACCAGGAACAGTGTAGTCGACACCATCACCAACAAATATGTCATCATCATCTGTCCTGGTAACAACCGGTACTTCTTCTCTCTTACTCAAATCCATATGGTTGATCCCAGGGGGTAAGGGTGGAGGAGCAGGCAAAACTTCTCTTCCACTAGTGTTCTCAGAAGGTTCATTCTCAATCTTAGATTGATTACTGTCTTCCTCATATCCATTAGCAATAGTTGACGTCTTTCCTGCATTTGAAAAGTTGCAGTGAATGTGAATGATGGAGGAAAAAGAAGCAACGAAATGCATGAACAATAAGATAGAAGAGATATTAGTAAATGATATTGCTAAGAAACAGAAACCAGCCAATTTCGTAACTTAAATCACTGGCACCACATCAGCATAATACAAATTATTATAAAAAGTGGTCACAGAACCATGTACATATGTCCACTTATCAGGAGACACCACAGCAAAAGTATCTACAATACAAAATTGATAACAAAGAAATTACTAAGCGAACACAATCAGACATCATTAGATACTACTAGAATGTGGTTGAAGACTACGGATCTCTTTACATTCTTGACCTCAAATTGTTAAACCAGGCAATTAACCTATTTGAGGAAACGAAGAAACACAAGAGACCTATTCTAACAATCACTGTTACAATACAAGTGCAGCTAGAACATGCACCAAAAGTATGATCTTACATTGAAGATTCAATATACCTTTACTATCCTTCTCTTTCTTTTTCTTCTTGAGAACTTTCCCCGATGATCCAAGGCGAAGGTATGACATGATTTTAGCAATTCGATCTAGCACAGAACCATCGACATTGACCGTCACAAGTTCCTGTCCGAGAGGGAATACAGAGCATTATTGCCTGTTAATAATAAAGTTCTCGTCGCAACAATTGCTGCAGTGATTTTTTATTGTAATTTTAAAATACGTTCTATATGCCAATATTTTAGAAATACAATATTTGGTTCAAGATTAGCAGAAAAGAAAGATGAAACTATATTTAAATGATTCTTGCAAGTACATAAGAAAAATATATGGTTCAACCAAAACTCATGACACATAATTAATATCAGCTGTATTAATTTTATCAACACTGTTAAAGAAGAGGCTGCAGTGGGCTAATTTCATTTGAATCACAACAACCTTTTCATATGTAACAATGACTGCATACAATCCTAAGATATCTCCAGGATCAAGAAGATTATTGCAACGAGTTCCAAGCATACATACCTCTGGTAATGGGCAGTCAGCTTTACTCCTGTACAGCGTGGTTGGTATGTCATGTGTATAGCCACCGTCCTAAAAAGTAACAGATAGAAATACAAAGAGAGGATAAATTTAATACGATAGAAGACTCAGAAATTGGGTGTTTGAAATCACCAGGGAGGCCTTCAAAGAGTAGACTAAAATCATACTGTAAGGTTAGCTGGCTTAACTGTCTGAGACTAGGTACACTTGTACCAATAGTATATTTAACTGTCTTTTCTCTTGTATGATCTCTTTTTGAATTCATAAAAAGGGATATGCGTCTTCAAGAAAACCAGAAACAAATGACAAACTAAGAAAATTTCAACCAATCCGGCTTATAAGATATCTAATGCTGATAAAATTGTCTACAAGGTAATACAAAGAGCTGAAGCTACCTTCTTAAGATTTTCCTAACATTGATTGACTGAAAGACAAAACTTAACGTACGTATACTTGAAGAAAAATTGTGCAAGCAGAATACACATATGTATAAGTATCTCCTAAGACAAACAACGATATTAGAACATGTAACATGATTGAATCTGCCTGCAAAAAGAGAGGTAAAAAGCATTACCATATCATAGACAAATGTCATTCTACCAGGAAGGAACATCTCATTAGACTTGGTAATAGTTTGAGGCTTGACAATCCACTGGTAAACTGACTGAAATAGATCAAAGAAAAGACATAAACCGTTATCTACATCCCAGAACTTGCCCCTCATCTGCAGAATTCCGACAAAAATTACATACCTTGGCAGCTGTGGTACGGAAAGTAACTCGTTGATCTTCCTTAAGCACACTGTCAATGAAGAGGGAAGATTTGCACTCGAATCAAACATCCCGAAATGAGTCAATAAACCAAATATATATCAAAACCTACCTAGTCTTCCCACCATCATCTTCAGCATCAGGTTTCTTATCAATTTCACTCCTTACTTTGTTCAGCAGAGCATAATCCAACCCCTTAACCAAATGGGTATGTTCAACATCACCTAGCAATATTTTAAACTCAATATAAGCACCTTGAGAAAAACCCATAAGGATCCATGACAAACGGTTTGAACAATATTAAAATCCTAACACGAACCTCCAAGATACTTGCTGTTCTCTATAGAGAGCTTAAGTGCATCCGCAGCACTACACGAAAGGTAACACAAGACAGAAACTTAGAGAAGAGTAACAAAGATACATATATAATAGAGCAATCGGAAAAACTAGTGTTTACCGGAGATCGACAGCTCCAGGAGGAGCAACGGCGTGGAAAGAACCAAGCTCCGATGGATCATAATCAGGATTTTGATTCTCCCTTCGTTCCTTTGCACGGTCTCTGTACTTTAGATTATCGGTGTCCTCTGATTTCTCCTCCCTTTGAAAAAAATTTAACGAAGTAAGATATTCTGAAGATACGGATGCAAAACCCTAAGACTGATGAAAAAAGGACGGGGAAAGAGACGATTACTGACTTCCGACGAGCAGCAATCTTCTCCTTGTGATGAGATTTTGAGGAAGTCATTAGATTCGTTGAAACGGATGTCGATTTCACTTCTTCTCCTGAAAACGGAGAAAATCGAGTTGGCCTAACTTCTTTTTCTGATCACGCCTTGTGTGTTTTTTCTTCTAGGGATTACAATGTTGTTCATCGATTTCACGGCGTTGTTGCCGAGTGTATATATTTTTAAGAATGTCATAATATTGTAAGAGTATGTGGGGGATCAATCACCACGATGACCTTGGCGTTGCAAAAGAATGCCAGAATAACTTCATTATAAAACTGAATTTGATTTTTTTTTTTTTACGAAAAGGGTTAAATAATAAAATTGATCATGAAAGTATTAAATATTTACGACCCAAATCTATTCTAAATCGGATCGATCCACTCTAAATCCGACCCGAAAAAAAAAAAAAATCTAGCTGACCGAAAACTTACCTTCTTCTTTTTGATCATCTTTTCGCGATTTGCAGCAAAATCAAATCTTTAATTCTTCCTTTCCCACCAAAATCAAATCATTCATTTCCCAAATAAAATCGTCGTTCTGTCCAGTTGTTCAAATCAAATCAGATCAGATCAAATCAGATCAGATCAGATCAAATCAAATCCTTCCTTTCCCAGCCATAAGTTATGTTCGTAATACTTGGTAACACTATGGCAAGAACAAGGAATGCAAACTATGGTTTAGGAGAAAAGGTTCCAGATACGGTTCCAGAGAAGGAGAAGAGACCATCTAGGAGGATCGTTTATGAAGACGAGACCCCGACGGTTTCAGAGAATGAAAACTCGGATTCCAGTGACGAAGAAACGCTATCCGAGCGTACAACTTCAATTGAAGAACATGCAACGGTATGTAACTCATCCTTTTGTTTATCGAATTTGGGTTCAAATTGATTAGGAACAGACTCTGTTGATGCACACAAGTAAATTTAATCGTTTTAGTTAGTACCGGAAGTTGAAATTGATGGGATTAGGCACTTGTAAGTTTATGTATTTCTAGTAATACTGGACTAGTAATACTTGATTAGTAATACTGGACCAGTAATACTGGACCAGTAATACCACAATTTCTAAAACAAAAAGTAACACTCTATACATATGTCTTGCAGGATTCCGATGATGAAACCGAACCACTGCAACCTTTGGATATGTGGTTCCAACCGATAGAGTATATGAAAAAAATCAAGGTCGGGACGAGGTGTTATGTTAGCCAAGCGGTGGAGACACTTATGAGCGGGTTAAAGCATCCGCTTAAAGCAGAGGAGAAAAGTTGGTTTTTGAATCACCCTCAATTCAAACACTTCTTCCACATTCAACAGGAATCCCACCACAAGGTTCAAGGCATGTGGATGCTTCTTGTGCGAACGGCGCGCACAGATAAAAAGAAGGAAGCTTGGTTCGTCGTGAATGGCGTGCCGATCCGTTACAGTCTAAAGGAGCATGCCCTTATCTCGGGATTAAACTGCCGGAACTATCCACTCAACTACTCTGAACTGGGTAGTATGGCTTTCATGGAGAGGTATTTTGGGGCGGAAGCTAAAATTAGATATTCAGATGTGAAAGAACAGCTTCTGAAAATGAGAGCTTCTGAAGATAGGTTGAAGATGGCGGTCCTCTACTTTTTATCAAGCATAATTAGAGGGCAGACCAAGACAGGAGTAGAAGCACCTTCTGTGGAGCCTTTCTTTCTAAGAGCCGTGCAGGATCTTCAGCTGTGTAAGAGATTTCCATGGGGAAGACTTTCATTTGATTACATCATGAAAGATATCTCGCACACTCTGAATCACTTTGGAGGGGTCGTCCAGGGTACACAATGGACGATTCCAAGTTTCGTGATTCCTTTGGAGGTAAATATGATATGAGGTATTACTGAGTATTACTAGTTCTTATGATTGAAGCTAACCCTATGTGTTTTGTGTAGCTTCTAGCGTTTGAGGCAATTCCGGAGTTGAAGAAGAAATTCTGAGAAGATATTCTAGAGGCAGACCAGAGGTGTCCTAGGATTTGCAAAACCAAGTTTAAAAAAAGTTCTATGAAAGGATTTACTCTAGACGAAATATATGAAACCCTTGGTAACACTAAGGTTAGTTATCCTTAGTAATCCTTTGCATAATAATTATTTGGAGTCCGAAATGTTTATAAACTGCATTCCTTGTTTATGTTCACAGGACATTCAAGTAGGGTATGGCTATTCGTCTAGGAGAGGAAGCCGAGAATGAGGTAAACCAGGAGACTTTGGCCTTTGAAGGGTTGGTGAATGCGCCTACAACTGGATTGGTGGAGCTCGTACAGAGCATAAAGAAGGATGTGGAAGAAGGTTTGAAGAAGATGAATGACAAGTTTGATGGGTTAGAATCAAGACTCGTAGAGGCTGAATCTTATGTTAAGGAGCAACTGGATGCTAGGAGGATGTATGAGGATCCGGAATATAATTTGAATGACAATCATGCTTATGAGGCTCAAGACGTTAGAGGTGGTCCTAATGATGGTGGCATAATAGATAAGGTAATACTTAGTATTTATGTTTCGGTAATACTAAGTATTTCTGTTTTGGAATGCTTAGTAATTCGTAATAATATTTAGTGTTTCTGTTTTGGAATGCAGGGTTCGAAAGACCAAACAACGGAGCCCGTTGTGGATTCAAGAGAAGAAGCTGCGACTGCCGGAGGAGACCAACAACCTGAGAAGGTATCAGATGAGGAGGCTCACCAGGATGAGGTAAAAACACTTTTTCTTTGAAAAACAAGAAAGTCACATATTGGTAATACTTAGTATTTCTGTTTCGGTAATACTTTGTATTTCTTAGTATTTCTTAGTAATACTTAGTATTTCTATTTTGGAATGCAGACTACGAAGGAGAGTAATGAAAATGAGGAGCGTGAAGACCAACAACCTCAGCAAACAGAGCCCATGGAGAAGGTATCAGAGGACCATGATGAGGTAAAACCACTTTTTTTTTGAAAAACAAGAAAGTCACATATTGGTAATACTTAGTATTTCTTAGTAATACTTTGTATTTCTTAGTAATACTTTGTATTTTGGTTTTGGAATGCAGGGTTCGAAAGAGGCTCATGCCGATGAACAAGATGCGACTAGCGAAGGAGACCAACAAACTGAGGCTCGAGATGATGAGGAGCGTGAAGACCAACAACCTCAGCCCATGGAGACCATATTGGTAATACTTAATATTTCTGTTGAATCAAATGCTTAGTATTTCTTAGTAATACTTAGTATTTCTGTTGAATCGAATGCTTAGTATTTCTGTGTAATACTTAGTATTTCTATTTTGGAATGCAGACTACGAAGGAGGCTAATGAAAATGAGGAGCGTGAAGACCACCAACCTCAGCAACCAGAGCCCATGGAGAAGGTATCAGAGGACCATGATGAGGTAAAAACACTTTTTCTTTGAAAAACAAGAAAGTCACATATTGGTAATACTTAGTATTTCTTAGTAATACTTTGTATTTCTTAGTAATACTTTGTATTTTGGTTTTGGAATGGAGACTATGGCTGATGAAAATGAGGAGCGTGAAGACCAACAACCTCAGCCCATGGAGAAAGAATCAGAGGCTATCGAAGGAGATCAGCAACCAGAGCCCATGGAGAAGGTATCAGAGGAGGCTCAAGAGGTTGAAAGACGTGAAGAGCCTATTGTGAGTTCCCTAGAAGAAGCCACCGCTACTGAACAACCTCAGCAGACGCCTTCCCTCAAGCTCTATGTGAGGAAAAGACTAAGAAAACCTTCCTCTCATGTCTCAACTCCTTTCAGAAGGTGGCCAGACAAAAAGCCAAAGAATTAGCATCTTAGGGTTCCGTTTATCGTCACTATAACTCGGATCCATATCTGAAATATGGAAACAAACTTGGTATTACTATGTTCAATGTTCAATATTCAATATTCAATATATTACTATGTATTACTATGTTCGATTCTTAGTAATACTTAGTATTTCGGTTTTGGAATGCAAGGTTTGAAAGTCAAAGATATAGATAAGTTAAACAAATAAGTCTTACAAAACAAAAGTTTAACATTTGCTAAATCCACAACAAGCGCCCTAAGATGCTAAATCCACAAAACAAATAAGATTTTTAACATTTGCTTAATGCCTTCAGCTTTGCAATCTCTTCAGCATTGTTGTTCAGCTCCATACGCATGCTTCGGATCTTCTCGCGATGTTCATCAACCTCCCTCCTTAAATTAGCAACCTCTTCTTCAAGGGTCACCTCAATGATTGGTGCACCACATGGACATCTTGCCGGAATGTCCATGTCTCTCACCGGAATGTCCATGTCCATGTCCATGTCTCTTCTTCAAGGGTTTAGTATTACTATGTTCAGTATTACCCAGGAAATCGAAATTCAGAAAATGGAATCCCTATATCGATTATAACATGAATCTAGAATCTACAAACCCTAAACAAACCCAAGAAAATCAAACATAAATCTCTTTTTTAACCAAACATAAACCCTAAACAAATCCAGAATCTACAAACCCTAAACAAATCCAGAATCTACAAACCCAAGAAAATCTAACATGAATCCAGAATCTACAAACCCAAGAAAATCTAACATGAATCCAGAATCTACAAACCCTAAACAAGATGTTACCTGAATCCAGAATCTACAAACCCTAAACAGAGAAAACTCTTCGGGAATGGAGTCGCCGTCGAGAGGGGGAAGGGGAAGAGAGAGAAAGTGAAAAAATGAGAAAATAGTTTTAGTAATCTAGTATTACTAATTGGGCCCGGGAAAATCCAAAAAATTCTAAAACCCGCGAAAACGAAATATTGGGCCCGGGAAAAAAAATTGGGCCTGCGAAAATTAACACATAGTTATCCCCTAGTAATCTGTAAATAGTTGTACTTTTGAGTGTTTTCAAATTAATTTAGTATTACCTACCCCTTAAAATGTGTTTTCTAGTTTTACAGTTTATTTTAGTCAATTAAAGTATGTTTCCAATGACTTTGTGCATTAATATTACATAAAACTCTTTTTAATTTCATTTCACATCATAAGGTGGTTCATATTAATAAAGTGATCCTAATAGTATAAGGTGGTTCTTGTGTAAATTTTCTAATAACAAATCATTATGATATAAATGTATTTTATAAACCTAATACACATTTTTAACATTTAATAGTTACTTCTGTATCGTAAATTTTACTATTTTGTATTTGTTGTTCTTTTTTTTGTGAATTTTTCAATTCAAATTAAAATTATAAAATAACATTAAACCAGAAATACCAGTGTTACCCAGTATTACTGAGACATAAATTAACATTAAACCAGAAATACCAGTGTTAAATACCAGTGTTACCCAGTGTTACCAGTGTTACCAAGAACGAAATTAACATTAAACCAGAAATACCAGTGTTAAATACCAGTGTTCCCCAGTGTTACCAGTGTTACCGAGACAAAAATTAACATCCAACAACTCAAACAAGTTACACAAACGAGTTAGGTACTGGTTCCAGGATTATCACCAAATAAGCCATGAATTACCCCACCACGCTTTCTTCTTCTTCGAGGTTCTCCAACTGATGGGTACCGATTTACTCTATTTCTTCCTTTTGTTTTGGTATAAGGAGGAGGTATGACGCAAGATGCTTTAACTTCCTCGGGAACATTCCATTCAGACATATGAGGCACTGGATAAATTGTCCTATGATATGCCATTGACCACTGCTCCATCAAATAATAGACGGAGCATAACTCATTCAACTCGAGTGGCTTCCCTGACTTCGCGCACGTGGTGGCAGCCGCTATAGCATGTACACACGGGTACCTGTCAATATCAAAATGCTTGCAACTGCATGTTTTATTTGTCAAATCCACCAAATAATTTCTGCCATCACGTCCAAGCACAGTGTAAACAAGAGTAAACGAGTTCAGCTCGGTCACCGGTAACAACTTTCCATCCTGACATCTTTGGTGCAGTTCCTTGGAAACACGAGGCACCAGCATCTCTGTCACCGGAACTTCAAATAAAAGTTTTCTATATTTATTAAACTATTCCGCAATTTTCTCAACAATAGCATCAAGCATCGGTAATAACGCGTATTGTCTTGCTTCTCTTAAAACATTATTCATAGATTCAACACAATTCGTGGAATCTATGTTGTACCTTTCTCCTGGTAAATAACACCTTGCCCATTTGTTCTCACTTGTACTTTCCTCTAGATACTCGACTGCTTTAGGGTACCTCTTCCTAAAAGAATCATAGAGCGGTGTGAACTCACCAACTGTATAAACCTGAGCCATCTCTCTGAACTTCGCTGTAACTTCTTCTTTGTTAACACCGTAAACGTGTGATTGGACATTCTGGGACAAATGTTGTATGCAATACCCGTGCTTACACTGCGCGTAAACTTCGCCTATCATCCTGATGATGCTCTGATTTCTATCAGAAACAAACACAATTTCAGGATCCTCCGGCACCACTGTTTTCAACTTATTCAGAAACCAACTCCAACTTGCATTATTCTCACTATCAACTACCCCAAAAGCAAGGGGATAATGATGACGGTCTGGATCCTGAGCCATTACAACAATAAGCACTCCACGATGTTTTGAACTAAGATGTGTTCTATCCAGAATGATAACTTTCCTCATAGCTCTAAACCCTTCTATGCACGCCCCCAACGCGATAAATAGGTACTTAAACCTTTGTTCCTCATCACATTCCACATATGTTACAGTACCAGGATTTTTCTCCTCCAACATGTGTAAATAAGAAGGCAACCTCGTAAAACTTTCATCCGGACTTCCGCGCAAATAATTAATAGCTTTGTGTCTCCCTCTCCACGCAGTAGTTACAGAAACATTAACACCAAGTTCTCTTTGAACCAAACCTACAAGACTTTTAGGTTTCGGAGTGCTGATTTGGCTTGGATAGAACTGATGCACAACAGATGCAACCAACCCCGGTGTGCCTTTTCTTGAAAACTGGGTGCTTGTACTTGTAATTATCCGAGAACATGTATGCTTCTTCTTGTAAGTTCTAACCGACCAACGATCTGAATTCTTATACTTAGCAACTCGTAGAGACCATTTACAAGCACCATCACGACTTTTAACACGTATAATACGGTTGTCGACTTCTATGTAGCAACCTCAAAACAATTCAGATGTACAGCTCTCTCAACTAAATCTTGCACTGCTCGTTTACTCTCAAACTCCTGACCTAAAGTCATGTCAATACCATCATCCCATTCATGATGGACAACCTCATTTGCTTGTGCATTAGGTGTAACTTCAACATCGTAAGCAACTTCTTCATGTTGATCATTTTCACAATCTGCATTATGAGGAGCATTGTCCAATAGCAACTGTTCTGTTGGTTCAGATTATGTGTTACGAGAAATCATCATACAATCATTAGCTCTACCATCACTCACAATCTCCTCATTCCATACATCAACTCCACTTCCTCGATCCTCTCTTGAACGTTTCTCAAAATTCTTGTTTTGCGAGACTCCTTCCAAGAGTTCCACATGCAAAACACTAGCACAATCATCTTTGTATCTCATTACATATGCTATAACATCTTCGTCATCCAATATTATACTAGCCTTATTCTGATCCGCTCTAAATGGAATGTAAGTTAGCTTCAGCTTCGTCGTATCTTCATCAACATTAATCTTCTTGCATATTCTACTAACCAACCCACAAAAAGTTAACTCTTCCAACGATTCTTTCATCAATAAAGTATAGTTGGGATCTTCTCCTACAATCCATTGTTCGCCCTAATAATATCCCCCATAATCAAAATCTATGACTGTGAACTTACTCCTAATCATTGTGCCCTGAAAAAAGAAAAATTTAACAACATTAGTATATATTACCAAATTAAATAGTCATACTAGTGACTAGTCTTACCAGTTGTACAAAATTAACTATTCATACCAGTGACTAGTAATACCAGTTGTACGAAATTAAAAATATTAGCTAGTAATACCAGTGACTAGTCATACCAGATGTACGAAATTAAAAACATTAGCTAGTAATACCAGTAAACTAGTAATACCATTATACTATCCATACCAGACACATTACCAGCTCCAATTCAGATTCAGAGCTTCTAAATCTCTACAAATTCATACATTATCCACATAAGCTTCTCTTAGACTACGAAAACAAGTTTACTCGTATGTATACTATTGGGTTATTCAGTATTACTTGGAAATCCCATAATTGAATACCCAATTTTAATGAATACCCAATTTCAGTTTCAATTTCAATCTCTGAATTGATTATCAATGCTTCAGATAAATGTAGCATTGAAGAAGACACAAAAAAGAGAAAAAGAAAAGAGACAAAAACTCACCTGAATACCAAGTCGGAGCCGGTTTGTTGAGGAAGACGACGGAGCCGGACGTCGGACAGGAGCAGAAGAACGTGAAGAAGAATGGAAGAAGAGAGCTGATTGGTTGATTTTGTTTTTTTTTTGGATTTCATTTTCTTTTTTCGTTTTATTTAATTTGTTTAATATTTTATTGTAAGGGTAAAATGGGATTAACACATGTTAGTAAGGTTATAATGTTATGGAGAAAAAAAAGGGTTAGAGGTGAATTTGGTTTAGACCATTAAGGTCATTCTAGTGATTTGTCCACTATGTGGGGGTTTGATTGGGGAAAATGTTGAGATGCCCTTTTTGATAAGATCATTATTCACATATGCTCTGGTTATAAAAACTAATTTCTTGTTGATTTAATTTTAAATAAAAAAGCGAGAAAATAATACTCACCCTTAAAAACTTTTGTTAACTAGGTAGGTAGCCCGCGCCTTGCGCGGGCCGGGAGATCTCAAAAACGTAATACAAAACTTTATGTTATAAATCGAAGAGAATTAGAACAACCACTTGAGACATACATTATCAAAATAAAGCTAATCCAAAAAATTAAACACTATACAAAATTAAAAACTCAAAAGCAATATTAAATAAGTGTATGAAACTCAGAAACCAATTGAACTAACTCAAACGCGAGTTTTTCGTCTTCACAAAATCGTTATTCGTCATTTTTTCCCCTCTTATTTATCATTTGGTTTTTCTTCTTTATCATCTTTTCTTTATTCTTCATCATCGTCTTCCACCTTTATCTCTCCTTCTTCTCTCACGTCTTCTTCTTCGTTTTTTTTTTGCTACTTCCTTTTTTTCTCTGTCACTCGTGTTTTCCACATGTTTTCCTTCTTCTTCCTCATCGTCTTCGACTTCTACTTCTTCCTCCTCTTATACATCTTTCTATTTTCTTATTCCTCACCCTTTTCTTTCATCTTTATCATCGTCTTCGACTTCTACTTCTTCTTACTATTCTGTTGTGTCTTCTTTTTCTTCCTCTTCTTCCTCTTTTTGTTTTTTTTCTTCCTCGTATTTTTCTACTTCTTGGACTTTTTCATCATCATCTTTGTATTCTCTCTGTTCTTCTTCTTCTTCTTTTTCGATTTTTATTAGCCTTCTTCATTCTTTGCTTCTTATTCCTCCTTGGTCTTCTTTGTCTTATCCAAACTCTTCTTCTTATGGTTTTTCTTCGTCTCTTTCTCATCTCCACATTCGTCTACTTTGTATTATTCATCTTATGGTTTTCTTCTATTTCTTTATTCTTTTTTTTCTTCCACGTATTTTCCTTCTTCCACTTCGTCTACTATGTTTTTGTTTTCTTCTCCGACTTCTTCTTTTGGTTATTTTTTTTTCTTCTCCAAATTCGCCATTTCATTCTTCTTTGTTCACCATCTTCGTCTTCTTCGACTATTTTTCTTTTCTTCATTGGCTTCGTCTTTTTCTTCTCACTCTTCTTTATCTTTTAGTTTTTCATATTCTTCGTCTTTTCCTTCTTATCCTCCATTGTTTTCAACTCCTACGTATTCTTCTTTATCGTCTTCGTCTCCTTTTTTCATTCAGTTTTTCTTTGTTTTCTTCTTCTGAATTTCTTTGTTTTATTCTAATGATTTTTCTTCTGCTTCATCTTCTCCGTTTTCTTCTATCGTCTTTGTATTCTTCAGCTTCTTATTCTTCCAATTCTTCTACTTCTTCTTTGTGTTCTTATTCTTCCTTTTATTTGACTTTCAATTTTTTTATCTTCCTCGTATTTTCATTCTTCTAATTATTTTTTGGAAGTTTCGAATTTTTCGGACGTATATTTGACATTTTTTATGGGCTTGGCTATCTTTACACAAACGATCAGTTTCAAAGAATCTTGTGAAATAAAAGCACATAGATAACATGGTTACATATTTTCCGACCGTTCTAACATGAACCCTCCTCTTGAAATGAAGGGGGAATGTAATTAAAAAGGAAGATATAATAACAAAACAGTCATAAGTCATGAAAAGTGAAAATCCAAATAAATTCCATCGAAATTAATTTGTTTCTCTAATGATAAGGAGCTCAAATGCTAACAAAAACTTGTACGGACAAAAAGACCGAAATACTCTATTATATCAGTAGTGTCATAGAGAATCCTCTCATCCTTTGAGAGAAAATTTACCAGTAGCCTCTTCCCATGTCAATCAAAAATCTTTTTAAGTTTAGTATGTAACAATTGATTTGCTTCATTTATCAATTTTCATTTCAATTTTGAAGTTAATTTTTAAACTCGTGCAAAATCGAATATATCATACGATTGAGACAATAGCACAAGAAGTATCCAGGGTTTCGAAGACTCATTTCTCTCATGATATCCTTATCGATTCGAAATGAAGTGTTTTCTGCCAACGTCATTAATAAGATTCCAAAATGTTAATGCAACATCAACTAAATTCTCGCTTATCTGAAACCTTTTTCTTACACACACTCAATCCTGATCCTCCTTTATATATAACGTCTTCTTCGACTTCTTCTTGTTCTTTTTATTCCGTTTTTTATTCGTCTTCCTCTTCTTTTTCCTTCTCCTAATTCATCGCATTTGTCTTCTTTGGTTTCTTATTCTTCAGGTTTTTCTTAGCCTCCTTAATTCCCCATCTTCACATTCTCATACTTTGTCATCTTCATCTTCTAGTCTCTTTCTTTATCTTGAACGTATGTGGCTTTGTATTTTCCGAGTTCTTCTTAATCAGCTTCGTCGTCTTCTTCCCCCCTCTTCTTTTTCTTTCATCTTCCTCGTCTTTTCCTTCTTCATCTTCATCGTCTTCGACTTCTACTTCTACTCATTTATCGACTTTTCTTCTCCGAAATCTGCTTCTTCTTTTTCTTCGTCTTATTTCTTCGTCTTATTTCTTCGTCTTATTTCTTCTGATTTTTCTATTATTCTTACTTATCTCGTCTGCTTCGTCTTCATCTGCTTCCTCTTCTTACCTTCCTCCTCGTATTTTTCTTCTTCTCTTTTATCGTCTTTGACATCTTTTTCACCATATTCGTATTCCTCGACTTCTTTTCCACTTTTTTAACTCATCCTCTTCTTCCTCTTGTTCTTCATATTCTTTGTCTGATTTGAATTCTTATTCTTTTGGTTTTTCTTCGTCGCTTTCTTCATCTTCACATTTTTCAACTTCTTCTACACATCTTCGGGTTTTCTTCATCTTCCACTTTTCTTATTTTTCTTCTTCTCTAACTTTTCTGATGTCTTATTCATGTTCTTCCGGTTTTGTTCTTCTTCTTCAACTTTCTCATCTTCTTATCCTTATGCTTCTTCATTATTTTGTGTTATCCATGTTTTTCTTTTCTTCTGGATTTAATTGATATAGCTTTGTCTTCGTTTTTATTCTTCTTCTTTGTCTTCCGTTTCTCTTCTTCATCATCTACGACTTCTTCTTCTTTATTATCTTCGTCTTTTCTGGCTTCTTCTTCTTCTTTTTTCTTCAGGTTTGTCTTCATTTTCTTCTTATGATTTTTATTCGTCCTCTTCTTGTTCACTCTCATTCTTCATCATCTTCATATTCTCTGACTTCTTATTCTTCAGATATTTTTTTGTCTCATCTTTGTCTTCCTCCTCGCTATATTCAACTTTGTATCAAAATCTTCCATTATCGGTTTCCATTACTCTCTCTCTCTCTATCTCTCTCTCTCTCTATCTCTCTCTCTCTCTATCTCTCTCTCTCTCTCTATATATCTCTCTCTATAGGTTTCTAATTTATATCTTCATTGGTTTTTCCTCGAGAATATCCATCATGTTCTTCTAATTTTTCACCTTCATGAAAGATAACTCCACAATAAATAGATTTACTCTTGTCTCCTTCTACTTCTCCTTCTCTCTTTTGTCCTCTTAGTTTATCTTAAAACATCCTCGCTATCTCTTCCCTCTTCTTCTTCTTCTTCATATTAATCACATATTTCCTCGTCGTCAAAAAATCTACATCGTTTCATCGTAGCTTCCGTACATTCCTTGAAGGGTTTGACTTTCTTATCAACCAAATTAAACAAAAAGTTAGGAACACATATGAGACGAACTAACGGGGATAGAATATCTATCAATTACATGTCCCTGAAGACTTAAACTTTCTCTCTCTCTCTCTCTAGATTCCTAACTTGGATCTCCCTTGGTTCTTCCTTGAGAATCTCATGCATGTTTTTCTTCTTCATCATGAAAAACGAATTCCACAATAGATGGGTTTAGTCTGTTTCTTTATACTTCTATTTCTCTCTTTTGTTCTCTTAGTTTACTTTCAAGAAACTTCGACATATCTTCCTTCTCCTTCTTTATATCAATCACACATTTTTTCGCCGTCAAAACATCTTCGTAGTTTGAACCACCGTTTCCTTGTATCTTATGTGTTTTTCCTCAAGCATTTCAAACATGGTTTAGAATCGGTTCAGTAGTGTCGAATTCAATATCTCTAAAATTGATTTGATCATACAGCGGTATGGTTCGTGGGTCGTTGCCATTTTCTCCTCGAGTAATGCTTGTTTCTATAAACACTCTGTAAATTCAAGTACTTTTCTTATTAACATAAGATTTAAGGGTTAATATTACAAACTCAAACTCAAACAAATAAAATATTTATGTTCTGAAGTCGTGATCAAAGATGTGCCAAAACGCATAATAGCGAGTCTATCAATTATTGATGATTATTGATAATTAAGAAGCTTACATTAGAAAAAAATTTAAAAATAGAATACATATAAAAAAAACTACCATTACCAAAAAGCTACACTTACATGTTCCTGAAAACTTTAACTATATATATATATATATATATATATATATATCTCTCTCTCTCTCTCTCTCTCTCTCTCTCTCTCTCTACACTTACATCGTTCCTATTGTTATTCTTTCGGGTTTTTTTCGTCCCGTCTTTAACCTCAACTTCTTCTTATTATTCTTTATATTTCGTCTATCTTCTCCCTCGTATTTTCATTTTTCCTTTTAATCGTATTCGGCTTATTCTTCTTCTTCATCACATTCGTCTTCTTCAACCCTTTCTTCTGCTTCTTTCAGTTTTTATTCGTCTTCTCCAAATCCTTACCTTTCTCCTTCTTCTTCTTCGACGTCTTGGTCTCATCCGTCTTCTTATTCGACTTATGTTTTTTACTTTCTTTGTCTTTGTCATCTTCCTCGTCTTTTCCGACTTTTTCTTCATCGTTTTAGTCTTCATTTTCTTTATCTATAAGTCTTTTTTTCTTTGTCGTCTCTTCCTTCTTATTTTTCATCATCTTTGTCTTCTTCAAATTATAATTTTTCTCTCTCTCTCTCACTCTTCCGGATTTTCTTCCGTTTTTTCTTCTCCCTCTTCTTCATCATTTCCCTTCTTCGTCGTCTTCTTTTTCTTCTTCATCATCTTCGAGTTCTTCTTCTTCTTTATTGTCTTTTTCTTCTATTGCTTCTTTTTTTCTTCAGCTTTATCTTCATTTTCTTCTTCCTCTTCTTGTTCCCTCTCATTCTTCATCATTTTCATATTCTCCGACTTCTTATTCTTTCGATGTTTCTTTATCTTATCTTCGTCTTTTCCTCGCCATATTCAAGTGCGTATCAAAATCTTCCATTATCGGTTTCCATTACTCTCCCTCTTTCTCTCTCTCTCTCTCTCTCTAGATTCCTAAATTTATATCTCCCTTGGATATTGCTTGAGAATATCCAGCATGTTCTTATTATTTCACCTTCCTGAAAGATAAATTAAACAATAGATAGGTTTAGTCTTGTTTCCTTCAACTTTGTCTTCTCTCTTTTGTTCTCTTATTTTACCTTCAAGCATCCTCGCCATCTCTTCATTCTTCTTCTTTTCTTCATATTAATCACATATTTTTTTGCCGTCAAAAAATCTTCATCGTTCCAACCACTTTTTGCTTTTACATTCTGTATCTTTCCTCAACCATTTCAAACAGGGTTTGGAAGCAGTTTAGTACTATCGAATTCAATATCCATAAAATTTCTTTGATCAAACATCGATATGTTTCGTGGGGCGTTGCCATTTTCTCCTCGAGAAATGCTTGTTTCTCTAAATACTCTATCATTTCAAGTACTCTCATTCATAACACAAGATTTAAAGATGAATATTACAAACCCAAGTAAACAAAATTAACTGGTTCCGAAGTCATGATCGAAGATATGCCAAAACGCATAATAGCGAGATTATCAATTATGAATGATTAAGAAGCTTACATTAGAATTTTAAAAATATAGAGATACATATACAAATAAAAAAGTAAGACCACCACTACCAAACAAACTACAACTAAACTTATTGTGAAATTAGGAAAGAGACAGTGAGATTTTGGGGCTAACATTTTTCTTTTTTGGTTATTATCCAATTTTATTTTAAGATTTTTTTTAAAACAAATATTTAAATGATATAATTTTTAGTTGTGCCTAATTCTAATCTTATACACTTATCTAAATTGTTTGTCTAATTTTTTATTTTTCATTATTCAGATTTTAATTATATCATTATGATCTTGACAATTTTAGAATTGTTATTTGAACAATTTTCTTTTCCATTGATATTTTGCTTCTTATTGTAATTTCTTAAAAAATATATTTAATCTGGCTGATTTTTTTTTGCTATAATTTTTATAAAAATATATTATTTGGCTTAATTTTTTTTCGTTGTTATCATGTATCTAACTAAAATTATGAGAGTGTTTTATATTAGATTAATGGATCGAATTGACTAAAAGAGCTATAATTTAACCGATTCAATTGACAAAAATGGATAAAACTGGTTTAACTTAATCTATCAAATCGAATAAATTGTTAATGGCAACGAATTGTAGTAGTATTAATCCATTAAGGATTAATATTTTGATCCAAAATCTCTAGCGTTGCACATATATATCAAGACTAATAATAGATACAATCATCATAAATTAGACCCCTAGAGATCGTCTGGGAGTAAACACCTACACACAATAAAACAACAAAAACGAACAATTAGTTACATCGAGTTGAAAATAACCATACATATAAAAAGCTCAAAGAATATTGACCAAACAAAATAAATAAATAACAAACATACAAAGCCAAGAGAAACAACGACTAAACCTAAAGAAAACCGTCTACGAATCACGGAAAGAAGAGTAACAGGACATGATATTTATAGCCCTTACACGTCCTAGGGTTTTCATAGTTTGTTTAATTAAGAAAGTCCGGCTAAAATACCACCACCTAAACAGTAAAACTAAACAGTCAAGTGATCAACGATCAAGAAAGTTTGGCTAAAATACCACCACCTAAACAGAAAACAAACATCAAACGATATTAGAAATAAGAAGAATATATACATATAAATAGAATCCAACTTCTAAGAAACACCAAAACGAAATAAATTTCTAAATGCTACAAAAGGGAAGCCAAAGGGTATAACCTAAAATCGATTTAAAAGAATGTAGATTTACATGCGCTGACAAAAATGAATATAAAGCAAAAATAACAACCCAATAGAAAATAAAACAGCAGAAAAGCTAAAAAAATAAAAAATCACAACACTAAAGTGAAACACACAGAATATATACCCCGATAAACGGAACATACATAGACAGGGCCGGCCCTGAGCCCAAGCCAAGAAAATATAGAGAGGAGCATATCCACATGTGCGAAGAAAGACGCAAATTAGTCTACCACTTAACGATGAAGAACAACGAACAACCCAAACAATCTATTTCAAAACCGACAAAACACCAACAAAAAATGATTGGTGCAGAGATTTGAATGTCACTGAAGTGCCCACGTCTTTGCCACACATTCAAACCTGTGATACTATCCCTCTCGGCGAGGAAGTGCCCACGTCTTTTAATAGTCTTTCGTACAACTGCACCAACCCAAAATTAATTTAGATTTATCGTTAGTATTCTAAAAAATTTATATCGAAAAACTGAAGGTCAAAAAAAATTAGAGAAACCATTGAACTTATAGTGAGAAGAGATAATATTAGCTTACATGTCTATACAAACATGAATCGCCATATAAATTTCTTAGCTCAACCACGTTCAGTGATGGCTCTATCTCGACGAAAACATGTTATACGTATGACAGGAAGTCCTTTGATTACTCAAACATAATCACTAAAACGTCTAAAATACTTATTATGTAATAATTAATAAACCTCAGCGATTACTGATAAACAAACTTGACCTTTCTGTTTTTTTTCCTTCTTGCTTTATTTTTAACTGAAGAAGACCATGTTGTGAAGGCTCACCTTCGCATGTTTCTTTTGTACACTGAATTCCATTTTGGTAAATCTTTTGCTGAGTTATTTGAAGTGAATCTTATTCTCTTCTCTGATACACTCTGAGAATTGGAAAGGATAACTTTTTTGTTTAGTTATACATTGTCTCAAGCAGAGGACACATCTTTGAGACAGGGTAAAGACACTTTACCTATTGTTCAAAGAAACCGGACATGTCAAGAAAGGAAAACATTCCGATTAACTGAAACGCATTGATGATGGCCGATGAATCACTACCCTTCCCTTCTTTAGATCTCTACACCGTTCAGTAAAGAAGAATGTTATTAGCAGAAGAGACCACAAACACAATACACAGGTAAACCTAAAACGATAAATATTAATATCGACACCATTGCAGAACACAATATCTTGCAACACAGCCAAACCAACCTTAGACCATCCACATTGCACACATCAATTTGATGTCTTCCGCTTTTAAAAAAAATAAAAAAATTTGTTTTTTATTGTCGCGACGAATCACGTCGCGACACGTCATCACCTTTTGCCAAGACATTGTGTCTTGCGGAAGACACAGGTCCTGCGCTATGGATGGTCTAAACAATCAAAACATAAACAACAAACAAACAACAAATGAAAGTAACACACACGTAACTAATACCTCGATAAATCAGGAACGCCGAAATTCTCGACCGAATAACACAAGAACCAGATCAACCTAAACAAACATAAACAGAACTATTTGACAATATGTAGCCACCAAAATCATCAAACAAAATGCAAAACCAAATAAAAAAGCAAATAAAGAAGAAAAACCCACAAAAGACGATGAACATTAGGAAAAAATCAATAAGAGATATCTAACCAAAGCAAAACTTACAAATCAAAGAGAACACAGAAAAGAGACAAAATCATAATAAAACAAAAACAAAATCAGTAGACCACTAATATGTCACACAAGAAAGCATACCTCGAAAGAACACGGACCACGCATACACAACACGATATACCACAAGAATTAGATCAACTTACAAAGACAAAATTAAACAAAATCCTTTGATCAATACGCAACTAAGAACAACACTCCAAACCAAAGTGTAACACACAAAAAAAAAAAGACACAACAGACGATGAACACCATAAATAAAACCCTAAAAGTTCAGGAAATAATTAAACGTAAAAAAATATATCAAAAAGACAACTAAAAACAACACAAACAAACCTAGAAGGCAATTCTGGATACTGAAGACCCCTAGCCTCGATATACACAACATTAGAGTCCATCCAAGCCAAAACTTTACTGCAGGGATTTAGACCATCGAGAGCATGTCATGAGAACAAAACTTGCGGTTCAAGAAGATGAAACGACAAAACATGAACACCTAAAGAGAATAATAAGCAAAATAAAAATAAATTAAAAACCATGATAACAAACAGACCAACAACGAATTTAGCAATAGCATTAAAACAACTAATAGAACTTTAAACGGAAAGAAACTATAAAAGCGTAGCACAAAAGTTCATATAGACACTAAATAAAATTTCTTGCACCACCTTTTCAGAAAACAAAAATTATTTTCCCATGAAACAAACCACGACCATCTAAAAAAAGTACAAAACGAACAAAGATGAGAGACGAATTGCTGCAACTACAAAACACCAAAACTTATAAAGTGATTCACAATAAACTGATACCTCAAAAGAGAAGCAATGACGTATAAACCTGACAAATGCCTCAAAGAGACAGAGCAACATACACACAAAAAAAATCACCGATCAAGTAGAGGCGCGGGACAATACGCAAGGCATACACAACTTAAAAAGCGAGTAAGATGCAAAACAGCAAGAAATAAAAACAGGTTAGAAAATCCCAAATTAGAGATAAGAGGCGACATAGAAACCAAGTTGAAAGGCAAAGATCTAAGGAATCAAACACACAAAAGACATCAAACATTACTTAAAAACCTCAATCACGTAGAAATCTAGCAAAACCCGAGCTCGAAATACCTTAAAACGTAACAAGAAAGTAAAATATTGGAGTTATATTTATAACCCACAGATCAAGCTAGGGTTTCGCACATCTAAACATTCAAGCCCAGTTAAAGAATAAAATAAGCCAATAATTAGACATGTTAAAAACGAACAACGTATCAAAAGAAACCATATGCAAGCAGCACGAAATATTTGAAAAAAAAATAATACAAAAACCCATAAACAGAATACCCTACCTTGAACGAAGATGACAATCGAAAGGAACCAGCCAATATATAATACAATCAAGCCAGGGTTTCGCCGAAATCAGCTATCAACCGGGCCTGGAATCAATTACCTATCGGGCTATTGTTCAGTTATCAATCGAAAAAACCCATACGTCTATTGTATTAAACGGCCCAACACTAAACTATTCCGGGTTTGATAAATCGGTATGACAATCGGATAAAATTGATTTTTTACTAAATTTAATTTGAACCATCGATTAGGGTATTAATGACTTTTTAAGAAGGGACAAAAGAATAATTAGCCACGCTGAGAATGAATGAGAGAGCTCTATCCCTAAATCTCACTTTGCTTATATTATATATGATTACCAACCCAACCAGATATATCCACACCCAAACCCGCGATATCCACTCTCTATCCGCGACACCACTCTAGATCCGCGATATCGGATCGAATTATGCACCAGACCCGCGATTATCGGATCGAAATCGCTGAAATCGGGTAACACCCAAAATTAAAACCTAAAATTGTCGAATCCCGAGCAACATCTTTCCCAAATACTTGTGTCGATTTGAAAGTTCTTCCCTCCTATTTGGTACTAAAACGTACAACTAAGAAAGTGGTAGTGATTCGAATTCCCGTCTCTAAATCAGGTTCGTCCTTCCTCTTATTCTTCTGTGTTTCGTTCAACTGGATTCGAGATATGGTGTAGAATGGAATATGAAATTTGGGGATTCGAGTTTTGTGTAGAAACAAAGGAAACTCGCCCACAAAACCGTCGGGAGTGAATGTTGAGGGTAGTCAGTTAACACTGTGGCAGAAGCGAACGTATATCGAGGAGGAATACCAGCCATTGCAACCTGAGAGGATGTTCTTCGATACAAATGAGTATACCAAGGTAATCAAGTTGGCAACAAGGTGATTTATCCACAAAGCAGTGGAGAAATTGGAGTCTATAGGACTTCAACCCGACAAGCTGAGGTGGTTTACTGAGCATCCGCAGTTCAAGCATTTTTGGCACATGCATAGGGACCCATATCATAAGGTGATGGGTATGTGGTTGCTTCTTCTTCGGACGGAATGTTGGTTTGTTGTTAATGGTGTTCCCATCCGATATTCTCTCGGAGAACATGCACCCCTATCTGGATTAGACTGTCATCTGTATCCAGAAGATGACTTTGAGAGAATGGGAAATGATGAGTTCAAGTCGAGGCATTTTAAGAAAGGAACCGTCCCCTCAATTGCTGTGTAATTTGAAGAAAAGCTCGGGAAGATGCGAGCTTGTCCAAATCGCTTGAAAATGTGTGTCGTCTACTTCTTAGCTAGCATAATAAGTGGAAAGTCGAAGACTGGCCCGAAAGCACCATCTGTGGAGCCGTTTTTTCTTAGGATTGTGAACGATCTTGAAGCGTGTCGGACATTCCCATGGGGGCGGTTTTCCTTCGAAGTGAATATGAAGAAAATTGATCATACAATGAAGCATTTCGATGGGGTCATCGAAACAGATTCATGGACCTTTCCAAGCTTTGTTACTCCGTTGGAGGTAAGTAATATTTTTCTTGTTTTTATGATTTTATGTGTAATTTGGTGTGTTATTTATAGATTTTAGCTTTTGAGGCAATCCCATATCAAATACAAAGAAGATGTTAGAAGAGCAGAGATGGATTGTCTTAGGATGTGCAAACAAAAGTGGCGACCATTCGCACTCAAAGGTTTTCCTTTATCGGAATTATATGAAGCACTTGGTGATACCAAGGTTGAAAATCATCTTATAGGTTTTCCATTATTTACGTAGCATGTACTTGTTTTAAATTGCAAATTTTTGTATTCACAGGACATTCACAGTATCTTGCAACCATCCTTGTATGAGGAAATTATGATGGCTCGAATCGTGGGTGGGGAGTATGAGGAGCCAGATTTCTCTGATGTAGTTCCTGACAGTTGGTCGAAGCGTCTAATAGACGAAGGGAAGCCGATATTCTGGAAAGAGCTATTCAGCATTGATCTTGCTGCCCGAGGAGATGATAAGGAGAGAGTCCATAATCGTGTTGTGTATAGGGAGAATGTCAATGTCGGTCCGTTTGGATTTTTGGAACAGCTACATTGCTTGTAGAAAAGTATGGACGATCAGTTACTCCAAATCAGGGACCGCATGGATGGCATTGATAGAAGACTCAACTCCGTTGAAGAATATGTGAAAGAGGCAAGAAAAGAAGGACAAGGAGAGCAGGTAGGAGAAGAAGAAGGAGAAGAAGGGAGACGTCAGGTGGCAATTGAGATGGATAAGGAGAAGGAGAAGATGATTGGTAGGAAGTATATGACTAGACGTACGAGAAGAGAAGAGGTATTTAACTTTGAAATCAGGTTTCGGTATTACTTGGTATTGTTCTTTAACACTATGATTTATTACTTGGTATTGTTCGGTAACACTATGATGTATTTGTAGGGACAACCAAAAGAGGCCGAGGCTACGGCTGTTGCTCCTGTTGAGCAAGAAGAGGATGTTGGGAAACGGAAACAGGAGGCTTCGAGGACGACATGGCCAATCACTCGGCAGAGGAAGCATTGAACTGTTTTCCCCTCTATCTTCTCTCTCAATTTAATCATGGTTTGTCCCTTTGTTTTTGGACATGACTCTTTATTATGTTTTTGGATAATCTTAGTAATAAAGCGTGTGAAATTGGGTAATCAAGAAACAATAAATGAAATAGTCAAATGCGGAACTTATATGGTATATAATCGATGGGTAGTGGCAGCAATCAATGATATAGTGGCGGTCAAATCATGATATTTAAAGATAAATAAAAAAGAATGCGGTGGTAGTTTTACCAGTAATACACTGTCAACTCAGCATTCATATTCTAAATTAAACCATGATTACGCATGCGAATTGACCATATAACTAGCCTCACGAAAGAGTGAGAGAAAGAGAGAGAGAGAGAGAGCTCTGCCACTGCTGCCTCGTCCCGCCTTGCCGTGTCACCGCCGCCGCTCCTCCGCGTCATCTTCTTCTCATCTTCTCTTCGTGCCTTCGGTCGTGTCGTCTCCATACGTGAAGGGGAGTTGCAAGCCGAGTCACCACAACCACCTCTCTCTTCGCCGCCACCACAACCACCTCTCTCTCCGACGCCACCATCATCGGAGAGCCGCCGCAGTACCGTCGCGTCAATGGATCACGATCTAGTATACGCTTGAGTTTTTTCTTGCAGCACAAGCAAACTCTGCAACTCCTTCTCCTGAGCCTCCCGTTGACGACCGTTGCTCCAATCTCCTCTGCCAGCCTCGGATCAGCACCGCCGCTGCTTCACCACCGTCCATTTACTGATCCGAGCCACCGTAGTTGACCGCCGTCCTCGCCGTACGTCTCCCCCTCTTCTCCTCGTTGTGCAATCACATATTCATCGTCATCAAGTCATCGTGCATCTCCTACCTCAGTCCAAGCTCGTGAATCCAAGGTGAGGGTTCGAGGACACTTTCCCGCTACGTCTATGGTTATGTCGTATGCTAGTTTATGGGTGATACGGCTCTACACATAAATACTTCTACATATAGATATATATATATATATATATAGATATATATATATATATATATATATATATATTGTAGGAACGCATATTCTACAATAGGGCAAACTGATAAATTTGTAAAGTAAAATACATAAATAAATCGATGATCATAATATTAAAATGATACCGATACAAGAATTTGAGGAAGAACAGATTTGCAGAGGCGAGACACTCTTTCCTTAATTCTGAAAACGCCCCGTAGTGTGACGGTTGCATAGCGTTCCGAATCCCAAGATACAACTGCATTTTTCTTATGATTCGCATCACCCAAAATCATAAGCTTTCGAACCATTTTTCCGTGTTATACTCTCATGGAGAAAAACCATAAGACAAGAGAAGAAAAGGAAGTGATGATTCATCTACCTTCATATGAGAGATTGTTCATATATATATAAAATGAGAGAGGAGTAACAAGACTTTTGTGGTCTCCATTTTTTAGGAGTAATGCACAATTAATTTCCAAATTAATTTGTGGTAATAAAGGAGAATGAAGAGTTATAGAATTGACCACATCAATGATGATAATTATTCATTATTATATTTTGACCAAATATATAATTTATGTAGTGATCAATTACACAAAGAATAATTTGATGCAAAAAATGGGTTATTGGGTCAAGATCCATCTACCCGAACCAACACTCAAACCCGAGTCCGAGCTCGACTCGACTTGACTCGCCGTGCGCGTACATATGGTTTAGTGTGAGTTTGCTCTTCTCCCCACAAAGTGGTCCTAAGGTTTTGAACCATGTTGGGACTTCTCCAATATATATACAAGAGGATTTCACCTCAGGTTTCCAATATGGGATATTTGCTAGTTTTTACACTTAGCCAAATTTTGAAGCATTTCAAGCTTTCCAAGTCATCCACTTTGGATCTCCATTTCTCATTCAAATCAACTCAGATTTTGACAAGTGAATACACTATGTTATAGTGCTCACGGCAGTGATTTCATCGTGCCCGAAATCCTGTCATTCCGACAGACGTCTCCACCGGAAAATCCACCGGAAAAGTGGTCAGCCACTTCGTCAAAAACAAGTTCCAACATATATATGTTTAAAGTTGCATATGGTCTAAATGTGTATGTGTGTTACTTTATTGAATTGGTTGTGGTGTTGGGGGGTGCGGGTAACGTATTGAATTACTTTATTGAATAAGTATATATTTATATATATACATATAATATGAGAAGTAAATATTCGGATATTGTTGGGTATCGATCGGGTTTATATTATTAGACTGGGTTGTTTTGATGTTGTGTTGTTTGATGAACGGACTTGGAAATGGACCTTAAAATTAAAAAAAATATTTATTAACAGAAGAATATGGTTGTATGTTGTGTGATAAAAAGGACTTGTATGATATTAAGCACCTAGATGAATGAATAATTAAAATGATATAGTTTAAACCGATATTGCTTATTTGGTTGAGGATTAAAAAGGAAAATGGTAAAAGGACGGTTTAAAAGGATCGGGGTCCGGTTTAAAGTAACTGGAGGTTTCGTAGCAAGGTGGGGAGTCCCCTTGCTGCGGTTTTCTGTGTTTGGGATATCTCGGAGTCTGACCAATATCCCATCGTCTGGGTCTTGACGAGCCCAATGCGTCTTCGGACGGACAGCGGAGGGACCGCTTAATGCCCGACACCTGGTGTAGTATAGCACTTGGTAGGACAACGCAGATGCATGTGCTCTCGGCTGAGGAGGCGATCCAAGTATGCCACTGTTTAGGATTCCCATTGGTTGGTATGTGCTAGTCGTATCTAGGTTGCTTGCAGGTCGTTTAGTCGTAGATTGGGCGTGTGCCATAAGTATAGGCGTAACGGTAATTTGTGGACCCCTAGGGTTCATTTTCACTGGGTAATCCAATTACTCACCCCCTCCCAGTTTCCATTTTTGTTTTGCAGGTTAATCAGATAAAAGTTGATTTATTTTGTATTGGTGGCAGTTTTGGGCGTCATGGGATCCTACTAAGGGAGAAGACACACTACTTTGGTCACGCGGCCTTGGCAGGTGTCCAAACATGTTGCGGTTCCCAGCGTTGCTGGAAGCGGGTGTCTCAAACAGACTCCCTAGGTAGGTCGTTGATGCTCGTAACCAGCGTCTTAAGAGCGCCATGGATTTCTCCATGAAGCATGAGTACCTCCGGAAGAACCTTCATGTACCTTTGCTTGCTTTTAATCAGAAAAATCACATTTTGTAGCGAACGGATTCTGAATTGAGTTAACCAAAGTGACAAAACGTGAGGAATTTAAAACTAAGAAAAAGTGTTATTTCTTGACAATTATCCCATTTTTATTTTTGTTTTGTCGACAGTAAATCCCCCAAAATGGCTACGGTTTACCATTAACTAAAAATGACTAGTGATCTTTTGTGATCAATGGTAACTTTTCTCTCTTCTCGTTAACTAGTCAAGAGCGGTTCTATTCCGAAAATTTTCGCAAATATAAGATTTATCTTTCTTAAACACACACCACCTCCATCGAATAGTGACGTAAAAGAAGAAGCAAAACACACACACACATTCACCAAGTTTATTTTATTTTAGAACATAATCATTATTTTATATATTTATTTTAAAAAGCCATTTTTTTTGAACATTTCATTGCATTAATTTAAATGAAACAAAAGTGCTCACCATAGTTTTACACTAAGCCAACTTTAGTTACACACATTAAAACAAAAAGAACCCAATCAAACCAAGAAATTAAGAGTTGTTGTAACCCTAGGATATTACCCCAATAAATGAAATTTGCCCAATTTGTTGCAACTTGACCGAGCCCAAAAGAAGGAATGATGATGAGGCCCACACAATTTTCCCAAGGGGATGATAACCAGAAACCCTAACCAGATGAGTGTAGAGTTTCAAATCGCCGACAATAAGAAACTTAGTTACTGATGGCTTTACTGAATCGACAACCAGAATTACATGCACTCACTTGCCACCACTGGATTCTGACAACGAAAAGAAGAGATTTTGTTCTTGATTATTCTGGCGAGCTGTTTGAGGAGAGAGTCAGGAGGACGATGTATGTTTTGATGGAGCCTGTTGTTTCGCTCCCTCCAGATTTCCCGAGATCGAAGCTTGCCAGGATAGACGAGCAAGGTATTTGTCATGTAATCAACCACACATTCACCAAGGTTATGTCAATTAACACTGAGTGTTTCCGTTGCAATGCGCAAACTGTTCGGTGACAGTCTTAGGGCTAATCGTTGAAGTAGTAAGAAGTTGATGATTCACAGGAGGAAGGCATTCGCATTCGGGGTCTCTGTCTCTAGGACACCTACAAAAGTCGATTTCTGGTATTTCTCTCGCAGATACCGACGACATATATGCATCCAAATAAATAATTTTTTTTAGTAAATGCTGCCAACAACAACAACAAAAATCGATATTTGAAATTTAAAACTGCATCAAATGCTGAGATATCATTTTTAGAAGAGCAGAATTCTCATATGTCCCTGTTATCAAAACTAATTTTTTATTGATTTTTTTTAAATCGAAAAAACGTTAAAAGACTTGTCAGCCCTTAAAAAACTTTGTTAATTACGAACTCAACCAGCCATATCCAGATCCAAACCCGCCATATCCACACTCCACCCGCGACACCACTCCAGCCCGCGATTTTGGGTCAAATTATACACCAGACCCGCGAGTATTGGGTCGAATTCGCTTAACTCGGGTAAAACCCATATTAAAACCTAAAATTATCAATTTACTTCCCATCTACTTGTGTCAATCCGAAAGTTCTTCTCTCCTATATGGTACGAAAATGTAGTACTAAGACAGTGGTAGTGATTTTTGGCGAATTCGAAATTCCAACTCTAAATCAGGTTCGTCCTTCTTAATCTTCTGGGTGTCGTTCTACTTTTATGGGTTGTAGAATATAATTAGATTTTGTGTAGAATGGAATTTGAATTTTGTGTAGAATGGAATTCGATTTATTTGTAGTTTTGTAGAATGGAATTCGATTTTTGTGTAAAGTTGGATTTCGAATGCTAATGGATTGTGTTAATAACTTCGTAGAACTTGTGTTATGGCTGTTCTTGAAGAAATTGAGACTCATCCGATTCTAGAAATGTATGATAACTCATCCCCATAATCGTCGCGAGAGAATGCAGAGGCTAATTAGTTAATGTTGTGGCAGAAGCCAACATATACCGAGGAGGAAGACCATCCATTGCAACCACCTGAGAGGATGTTCTTTGGTACTACTGAGTATAACAAGTTAATCAAGTTGGGAACAAAGTGTTTTATCCACAAAGCAGTGAAGAAATTAGAGTCTATATGACTTAAACCTGACGAGCTAAGGTGGTTTACAGAGCATCCGCAGTTCAAGCATTTTTGGCATATGCATAGTGCCATGAAAATGGAGCCAACACATAAGATGATGGGCATGTGGATGCTTCTTCTTCGGACGGCAAGTACAAATAAGAGGAAGGAATGTTGGTTTGTTGTTAATGGCGTTCCCATCCGATATTCCCTCAAAGAACATGCACTCCTATCTTGACTAGACTGTCATCCGTATCCAGAAGATGAGTATGAGACAATGGGCAGTGATGAGTTTAAGTTGAGGCATTTTAAGAAAGGATCAGTCCCGTCAATCGCTGCTGTTGAAGAAAAGCTGGGCAAGATGCGAGCTTGTTCAGATCACTTGAGATGTGTGTCGTCTACTTCTTAGCTAGCATAATTAGTGGAAATTTGAAAACCGGAAAGAAAGCACCAACTATAGTGCCGTTTTCCTGAGAATTGTGTACGATCTTGAAGCGTGTCGAACGTTCCCGTGGGGGCGGTTTTCCTTCGATGTGAATATGAAGGAAATTGATCATACAATGACGTATTTTAATGTGGTCATCGAAACAGATTCATGGACCTTTCCACGCTTTGTTACTCCGTTGGAGCTAAATAATATGATTTTGAATGTGGATAAGTATTCCTTTCATAGTTTTTATGATTTTATTTGTAATTTCGTGTGTTATTTATAGATTTTAGCTTTTGAGGCAATCCTAAAACTGAAGATCAAATACAGAGAAGATGTTAGAAGAGAAGAGAGGGATTGTCCTCAGATGTGCAAACAAAAGTACTGACCATTCACACTCAAAGGTTTTTCTTTATCGGAACTATATGAAGCACTTGGTGATACTAAGGTTGGAAATCATCTTATATCATATTCATTATTTATGTACCATGTACTTGTTTTTAAATTATAATTTTTTATATTCACAGGACATTCACAGTATCTTGCAACCAATTTTGGAAGAGCAAATTATGGTGGCTCGAATCGTGGCTGGGGAGTATGAGGAGCCATATTTTGGTGATGTAGTTCCTGACAGTTGGTCGAAGCGTCTAATAGATGAAGGGAAGCCGATATTCTGGAAAGAGCTATTCAACATTGATGTTGCTGCCTGAGAGGGGGTCCATCATCATAGTGCAGTGGCTACGGAGAATGTCGATCCGGTTGGATTTGTTGAACAGCTACAAAGCTTGAAGAAAAGTATAGACGATCAATTTCTCCAAATCAAGGACCGCATGGAAGCCATTGATAGAAGAGTCAACTCCGTTGAAGAATATGTGAAAGAGGGAAGAAGAGAAAGACAAGGAAAGCAACAAAGAGGAGTTCTACCAAGTGAGAAACTCGTTGAGAAGAAAGGAGAAGGAGAAGAAGAAGGAGAAAGAGAAGGAGAAGGTGAAGGTGAAGAAGGGAGAAGTCAGGTGGCAATTGAGATGGAGAAGGAGAAGGAGGAAAAGAAGAAGATGATAACTAGGACGTACGTGATGACTAGACGTCGTACGAAAAGAGAAGAGGTATTTTACTTTGAAATCTGGTTTCAAATTGTATTTGTATTACATGGTATTTGTTAGGTAACACTATATTGTATTACTTGGTATTTTTTGGTAACACTATGTTGTACTTGGTATTTGTAGGGACAACCAAATGAGGCTGCGGCTGTTGCTCCTGTTGAGGAAGAAGTGGGTGATGGGAAACGGAAACGAGAGTCTTCGAGGACGACAGGGCCAAGTACGAGGCAGACGAAGCGTTGAACTGTTTTTGCGTCTCTCCTCTGAATTTCATGTTGTTTGGTTTTGGACATGACTCTTATTGTTCATATGGGTTTGTTTTTGGACATGACTATTTTTTCAAATTTGTGGCTAATCAGAGTAAGAAATCGTTGTGTATTGGTAATCGATGATGTAGTGGCAATCGATGATTTAGTGGCGGTCAAATCAGCATTAACTTAAAGGTTTTTGTTTTTTTGTATGCATTAAAACTGTGTTAGTTAAACCAATAATACAGTGTCAAATCAGCATTCAATTCGACTTCGTTACGGTTCATTTATGGAATTAATTAAGGTTTTAAAAAATCATTTACGTCGAGGCGTCCCCTCGTCTGCGTGGTGTCAAATCTTCATGCAGTTTTGACCGATGCTTTAGACTAATTAAATGAAGGTAAATACCCAAATAAAAATTACTTGTTGGTAGTTGTACCGCTTCGGTAATACTCCTAAATTTCACCCCTACGTGGCGCCCTTTCCTTTCCCCTTTTCCTTCTATAAATACACGCTCATCTCTCTTCTCATCTCTCATCTCTCATCTATCTTTTTCATCACTCATCTTCATCTTCGTCTTCTTTCATCTCTCATCTATCTTCTTCATCACTCATCTTCGTCTTCGTCTTCTATGTCTAATGTGTGGATAAAGAGGCACTTAAAGGAGCTTTTGAAGAACCCTGGGGCAGGGTTCTCTGCAGGTCCCGTTGGGGAAGATTTTTCCGAGTGGCAGGCGACGCTCATCGGACCATACGAAGGGGGTTTGTTCTTCGTCAACATCAGGTTCCCGCCGTAGTTCCCGTTCAGGCCCCCCAAGATCTACTTCAAGACACCGATCTTCCACCCTAACGTCAGTGTTATGGGCGCAGTCTTCCACCCCTGGCTTGTCGATGAAGGAGCTCCTGGCGGCATTGGCGGACATGCTTATTCACCCTATGGTGAATGAAGGAGATGTGTTCGATGAACACATCGCCTTAATGGGAGAACTATGATGGTCAGCCACGACGATGGACGCAGGACTACGCCATGGTTTAATCCATGGCGAAAAAAAATCTAAAAATATTGTGTTTATGTTTATGTTTTTTTTTTTGTTTTTTATGTTTAATATTATGTTTTTTTAAATTTTATATGTAATTTTTTTCTTTGTTTATATATATAAATATTTGATATTTCTCTGTTCAACTACTCGTATCAGACACATATCGAATCAGGCATCCATAGTACTTGGTTTTACTGGGTACAAATATACTCGAAAATTCAGATACCGATAATACTCGGTAAATTTTGGTTCAACTACACGTAATTTATGACAATTCAGATATCGGTAATACTCGGTAATTCTCGGTTCAACTACACATAATTTATGATAATTCAGATATCGGTAATACTCGGTAATTCTCGGTTCAACTACACGTAATTTATGATAATTCAGATATCGGTAATACTCGGGTATTTCTCGGTTCAACTACACCTAATTTATGACAATTCAGATATCGGTAATACTCGGTAATTCTCGGTTCAACTACACGTAATTTATGATAATTCAGATATCGGTAATTCTCGGTTCAACTACACGTAATTTATGACAATATGAAAGATGTCGAAAATACTCGGTAATCAACATAAAGTTATGAACAACATAAGATCATTGATTTATATAATCTACTTAAATAAGTAGATAATTGAAGATACCATTGCAATGGCAAGAGCAGAGAGAGTAACCATCACCTTCACTTCCTTGTAAAAAAACTCGTTTCTATGAAAGACATCTGAAGCATGAACAATTTCATTGAAAATTGAGTCACACACAATATCGCTAAGGCTGTGATATGATTCAGAACACCCATGAACCAACTCTTTCAGTTCTTTAATAGATTCAGAACACCCACGAACCACGGTCTGATGTCGCCTAATGTCGTATTGAATCCGGTCTTCTTGTTCTCCCATCTCGATCAGAATGTCACTGAGCTCCTCTGTCATTGCAACATCACACCATTTGTAAAAATGGCATCCTCCGGCTAGAGTCTGCACGAAATTAAAGAATACCGAAAATAAAATTAACCATCGTCACCCAAAAAAACTGGGACGAAACAGAATATCAGAATTTTATTTAAATCTTTGAGTGTGCAGTTGTAGATCTCCTTCTTAGATCCAAATTGGTGTAAGAAGTTTCAATGGTTGGTGCCGCACGACAATAACAAGCATTTGGAATTCCATAACTCTCAATGCGTTCAGGAGGAGGGCTCAGGCTTGATCTCTCAGAAGGACTGAGACTGTAACTGTACGACATTCTTCGTCTGGGTTTCTCTTCGTCTTCGGTTATGGGGATTTTGTGCTTTTCGGGGAAAACCAATAAATTGGGGATTATGTGGATTTTGTGGTTTTTGGGTTTTTTGGGTGTTGGGGGGAAAACCTATAATTTGGAATTTGGGAATTTTGCATTTTGGGGGGAAAAATTAAAGATTACGGAATTGAGAATTAAAACAATTGACACGGAGAGAAAACCAGCGCAGTCGTTTCTCACGTGCCATCACCAAAATCATGTCTTCCAATAACACATGGACACTTGGCAATTACATGAATAAAATTATGGGATTTCACACATAGTAGTACCTATTGTTCCGGTTTTACTCGACAACATATAGTAGTACTTTCAGATTATAACGTAATAATTAGTAATATCATGTTTAAAATTAATTGTTTTTGGTTGTACACTTGATTTATGGTAATAAAAGTGCATTTCCAACGTTCTCATGGAAACAAATATCATAAATCAATTTTTTCATAACTTTCACTTCATAAGAGGGTTAAAATTAACAAAGTGACCATAGAAGTATAAGGTTCTTGATGGGAACAATAGAATATGATCAGATGCTGTAAACATTTATTTTCCAAATAAATTAAATGTTAATGAAATCCGTAACTATGTAAGATAGAACTTACTAAAACATTTATTAAATGTGTGAATGAGCTTTGTATAATTACTAAAATATCGTAAATCATGTTTTCATAAATGTGTATAATTACTGTTTTTCTAAATTTTTTAATATTCAAGTCAAAAAAACATTTCACGAAAGGGCTTTGGCTCGGCCCTACACCCATCCCACTGTTGTTTGAATCAGTTGTAAAATTAAACTAATTTCTCCATATATAGTAGTACCAAGGTTTACGTAGTAAAATAAAACACAATGTCAAATACATATTCAAAAAGAATGACAATTTAAATTTGGCTACTACTACTATCCCTATTATGCCTACTGCAGTCAAAATTGCTAAATAAGCCTTCACCTTGGCCACGCACCGGCCTATTACTCGTCCTTCGGTGATGTTCTCCAACCGATGGATGCCTAGTTATTTGCCTTCTTCCCTTTCTTTTTTTGTAATACGGGGGTAAGGCACACAATGGTTATATATGATCTGGAATAAGCCACTGGGACTTATGCGGAACCGGATATATCGTCCTATAATTCGCCAATGCCCACGTCTCCATCAAATAATACTTCGAGCACAATTCCTCGACATGAATAACCTATGTTCTTCCTGCCCGTTTCATGAAAACAATGGTAGCAGCAATTGCATGGACACAAGGATACTTGTCTATATCAAAACGCTTGCAACTGCATGTTTTTCTTCTCAAGTGCACCAGATAAGTCTTTCCATCGCTTCCAATGACACTGTATTCAAAGTGAAAGAAGTTTAGCTCACTCACCGTTAGCTTCCTCGCAATGGCTACCCTAGCGTGTACTTCGTTCTCCACAAAGGGGACCAGTTTATGTGCGTCAGATGCAGCAACAAACTCGTTCCTATGTTTGTTAAACCACTCAGCCAATTTTGCAACAATCTCATCAATCATAGGTAATAACGATTATTTTTCGCATGAAAGAAAATACTATTCAGGGATTCTACACAATTATTGGTATCTATGTTTTACCTTTTTCCTGGAAAATAACACCTTGCCCATTTCGCCTCTTCTACACTACCATCCAGATACTTGGCTACATTAGGATACCTTATCCGAAATTCACTATATGCTTCTCGAAACTCAGCCTCTGTATACAGCCTTGCGCATTCCCTAAATTTTTCTGCAACAACGTCTTTGTCCCTTCTAACGTGCAATCTCACATTCTGGGACATATGAAAGTTGCAATACCCATGTTTAGACCTCGGGTACTCCTCATGTATTGCGTTGATGAGGCTTACATTTCTGTCAGAAACAAACACTAATTCAGGACTAGGGTTGTCAATCGGGTTAGCCCGACCCGGCCCGGCCCGAAATCCGTAAAGCCCGCATATATTTGAGACCGGCCCGGCCCGGCCCGAAAAAAAAATCGGGCCTATATTCCAAAGCCCGGCTCGGACAGGGCTCTAGGGCTTTTCGGGCTTTTCTTTACTAACACAAAAATTCACAATTCTCAAATGAATAATTAAAACAAAATATTTATCAAAATAAATCTAAATTGAAATGTATTATATCAAATCCAATTAAATTTAAAAGCAAAAGTTTGACCAAAAACCAAATAAAATTCAAATAAATTGTATTACCAAATAAAACATAAAATCAAAACATTTTAAATCTAGGTAGTAGAGTTTAGATTAGAATCTCATTCATCATCTTCTAAATCTTCATCACCATCAAGAGGTACATATAAAAAAATTAAAATAATATTAAGTTCTGACATGTATAAATCATATAGAAATGTCATTGAAAGTCCATAGATAATGATTTTAAAAATATGAAGTAAATATGAATGAATGATATTGTATAGAAAATATGTCAAATTATTATTTTTAGAAAGATAAATGTTTAAATAAAATCTCTAACTAATTAAAATGTAAAGTTTCGGGCTTTTCGGACTAGTCCGAGCCCGGTCGGGCTAAGCCTGAAAAACACACTAGCTCGAATGGGCTTAGCCCGGAAGGTCCGATTTTTTCGGGCTTATATTTCTAATCCCGAGCCCGCTTTTTCAGGGCAGGGCTGGGCCGGCCCTCGGGCTTTGGCCCTAATTGACATCCCTATTCAGGACTATCGTGTATCACGGTTTTCAACGTATTGAAAAACCACAACCAACTCACGTTGTTTTCACCATCAACTACAGCAAAAACAATGGGATAATGGTGGCGATTAGGATCCTGAGCTGTTGCAAAAATTAGCATACCACCATGTTGGGTCTTCAGAAAAGTTGCATCAACAATGATCACTTTCCTCATTTCTTGAAACCCTTCAATGCAAGCTCCCAAAGCGACAAATAAGTACTAGAAGGAATGGGGCATGGTAGAATAGAATGGGGTAGAGGAGGTTTGTTCTCTAGTTGAAAGGAGAGATGAGAAATTCGCCCTTTAAAACTATGTATTTGTATATTCTTACAAGATACAACAATAAGAACGAATACGAAGGTAATGGTAAGTTTCGCCATAATGGTTAGTTTTTTAAAGCGAATATGTGAATAAAAAAAAATAGAGATAATTGTTGTGTTGTATTCTTGTACATATTAACATAATGACGGTAGATTTAGTAAATTTTTTGGTATTTACTCAGATAACCTTAGTTGGTAGACTTATTATTTCGCGTTGTGGTAGATTTTTAATGACGGTAGACTTATTGATATTGTTTTGTAGTATACATTTGACTTTTTTCAGAATGCGAAATGACGTTTTTGCCATACACTAAAACTCATATTTACAAAAAAAAAACCAGACACCCATATATGCTAAGTATGAGAATTTTTTAGTGTTTGATGGTAAATTTATTGTAATGATGATTGATTTATTTTGTTATCCTCCCCTTTTTATTGGGTTAAGATTAACCTTGAACTTATGTCATATTGGTTCTTTTAAGCATTCACCTTATGTCCTTTTGGTTTTTTTGTGTAATAACTATCTTCTAACTTAGGATATTTTGGTTCTTATTTGTGTTTATTCTAATACATTTAACTCAAATTACACCAAACCTTGAACATTACAATGTCAAATGTTCGCATACTCTGATAAACAAACCGGACATGCAATTCCATATGAGCACTTACATGCCAGGCTTAAAGATGTATTGAGACTTTTCCTCCCTACTAAACTCGTTCCTTCTACTTTTTTTTTTTCGACAAACAATTTCATTAATATCAAATTAGGGTTACAAAGTCAATATACAATACTTCCGAAAAACAAATTATTACATATGCAGATATATGCGCTATATGTTAAGAAATACATAACATGAAAAGTGAATTTGACGATGCTTTCCGAAGTAAAGTCTTACTCGCTAACAGATGATTAAATCCGTTATTTTCCTTCTCCGTATCCTTTCTCTTTCTGATGCGAATTGTGTGTTGGACTAGCAACTCTTGGCTAAAACTCGTAATTACACACAGCATGATAAAACATAATGTTTCCGTTGTTTGAAGTTTTGTTTCCACAGTTAGATACCTAGGCTTCCGTATCCAAGTCCTCCTATCAGGGTTTAGCTTTGACTTTTTCCCCTTGTCGACCGATGCATATTCGTGTCTTGGCCTATGCATTCTCTTTGTATCGATACAATGAAGATACATACCTTCTTCTCCCATAACCTCTATTGATAACATGTAACGCCAACATTCATGTATCTTTTCCGCTTTATCTGTATGCCAGTTTTGATGACAAATACCATGAGCCCATCCATGTACAGTACCCAACACACGATGTGCACTCAAATTGGTTACTTGGGTAACATTTTGATGGCTCTTTTCTTCCCCTCCATGACCCATCTCCAGTTGCATAAACCGGTTTATTTCTTCAGTATAAACATATTCGAGAGTCAGATCCAACGGATTTAAGCAGTTTCGAATCTGAATTGACTTTTCAAATTCCTGAAATTGTTTAATTTTATATCCACGAAACCTGAAAACCATCAACCATGATACAGAGGTTTTCATGTTGTCGTAAGGAAACCGGCCATGGTTTCGGAACGAGACTCTACAAGGAGAGAAAAAACGGTTACCATAAGGAACCGACACAACGAAATTGAGCGATACAAAGAAAAAAGAGAAAACATATTTAGATAATCGTTTTTGCGTCGAGAAATTGGAATCGAAGCATATGGCTTCTCTGTTGGAACGTTCTCAGAGATGAGAATCGTTTTCAGAGTTGCAAACCATCTAGACAATCTCTTCATAGATCGATATCGGAGAAGAGACACCGACGTGATCAGGATCGAGATCCAACCATAACAAATCAAAAATAAGTAATTACTAAATACGAAAAGTAAAGGCACGGTGCCGGCATGACGCCGGTCACCGGCCATATAAAACGGTTTTGAAAAAGGGGCGGCGAGTGTTGCAGGGGTTGGAGAGAGAGAAGAGAGAGAAGAGAGCGCCTAGTACTCATTCCTTCTACTTAAACTACTTTTGTTATATTATGTAATCATGTAATAATCGGTATTTCAAACTTGTATTACCTTCTGCTATTTCAAACTTTGTTATGGCAAATAAAACTACCATTAAGTACCATTAAACTTTCATAAGTGGATTTAAAATACATGGTTTAGACAACAAATCTACCCAAACTTGCAAAGGACCAACATCATGCCAAAAAACATGGTCCTCTGCAAGTATAGTTACATCATCAAGAACTGCATAACCAACCGTTTTTAAGTCCAAAAAACAAGCGACATCCAATAAATTAAGCCATCGTTTACGCTCATAGTCCCAAAAAACAAGTCTACCGAGCAACGAGAATTACACCCAAAAACAGCAATTAGCTCTTTGTAACTAGGACCTTCACCTGGTTTAACACCTAACTCTGCACAAAAATCCTTGTGGTCTATGTCCCAAGCATCATCCACATCTATGGGGTCACATTTCAGGCCAGTTATATGAGCATACTCGTGGAGTGAGAACCTAAGAGGATGACCTCCAATGAGTGTCCACATCTCATATTACTGTTTAATAGCCAATTGTTTGGTCACCAAATGATGAACGGCCTGCGCAGACCATGTATACGACTTCAGAGCAAGCTTCAGCAATACGCCAATCTGAGAATTAGCATCATCACCAACTGTTTCTCGCATCTTCCCAAATTCACTCAGTTTTCAATTATGGTGGAAATCTTCTTCTGCAAAGGTGATCTTCCTTCTGGATACATTATGGGTGGATAATCCTTCTTCCCGCTAGAAGTGGCCATCTATGCACAAATAAAAGAAATATTAGTAAGTCTACCACTATATAAAACAAATCTACCACATCGTAACAATATCGTAACAAATCTACCGTAAAGGACATACCTATAACTCTACCATCAAAACCTACCTTAAATCTACCATAAAAGAAAAACAAATCTACCATCAAATAACAAATCAATCATTGATCTCTACAATCAAAACCTAACAAATATACCGTAAAAGACAAACAAATCTACCATCAAATAACAAATCAATAATCGAACTCTAGCATCAAAACCTAACAAATCTACCATATAAGACATACAAATCTACCATCAAATAACAAAGCAGTCATTGAATATACCTATAACTCTACCATCTCTTGAATAAATAACTTCACCATGAAAATGAATGATTTCTTCTCTTACTTCTAATCTCAAATTTCACAAAAAATTATAGAAATTTGCAGAGGCCGGTAATATCATCGGAGATGACGCCACATACCTGTCGGAGAAGAACAAGAATAACGATCAGGATAAATCTACCACCACTCATTATAAATCAACCAAAAGTCCATAACCCCATTTCGTTTTTAAATTAGATCTACCATCACATCACACAATATCTACCACAAAAGACAAGCAATATCACATTCCTTACCGGAAATTATCTTTACTATCGCCGGAAATATCGTCTATTTGACCAGAAACACACTTTAACACCGCCGACTGCAACGAAAAAAAAAATTAGGGTTAGATTTTCTTGGGGAAATTCTCATTTAGTTTTACGGCCGCCGCAAAATCACCGGGTCTTCATCATTAATCCCTAACACGAGGCCACTCGAGTCGCTTCCCCAAACTCTCTCCTCGCCTCGCCATAACCCTAATTCGTCGAGTATGAAATCGCCCCAAAAACTTCGTCGAAGAAAGGGGAAACTAAAACGAAGGCAAATGATGAAAATAGTTACCTGAAACGCCTCACTCCTAGCCGGATTCGTCACAGAATCACGCCAGAATCAAAATTCGCTCCAACCGCCGATATCGCCTTCGTCAAGAGCAAAGGGTTTCTTTTTTTCCCGACTTTTTGTTTTTTTTTTTGTAAACTTTTTTTTTAGATAAAATATCTCTTTTTTTTTAAAAACCATTAATCTTTTTTTTTAACATAAATATATAAAATATGATTACATAATGGAAATGTCGTAATAATATGTAAAATGTGGATAAAATATACATAAACCAACTTTCTAAGGTTAGTCTAGTAAACAGGGAGTTAATCTAGTAATATTCCTTATGAACGAGGTTAGTTTGATGAATTCTCTCTTTATCAATATTGTTAAACATGTTGCCAAACAACAATTATTTTGTAAACAATAGAAAAAATCAGAAAAAATGAGAATAAAAAATCTCGGAAAATATTAAATCATACTAAAATTTCGAGATTTTAAGTTGCAAATATCAAATTTTATGCACTTTGGCCCAAACTTTTAAAACTAAACACATTCACCAACAAAAACAGCCTACATATCATTTGGTTAGAAGAGATGTCATGAGACTCCGACCTCGGAAACTATTGGTAACCAAATTTTATGAAAGAGCATAGACTACTATCAAAGTATTCTACAGAACCAGACTGTACAGTGCACTTAATACTTACCGATCATCGGAAAACTTACCCAACAAGACTGTAAATGCTTCTACTTAGGGCACCTCCATCGGAGGTTCTTAAGTGAAGTTCTAAACAATAAAAAAAAGAAAAAAAAGAAAAAGCAGGAAAGAGAACTAAGGATCGGTTTTAAATATACAACTTTTAGATACCTCTTAAGAACCTCTCTTACTACATGTCTACTTTTTATTGGTTTAACTTTTTAACAAAAACAAAAAATAAATCAAATAATTAAATTATATTAAAATAATAATATTTTAATTTTGAGAACCTCTTTTTGAGGTTCTAAACGATGGAGATGGTCTTAGGGGCTAGGAACAGTTCAAAGCCTGTACACAGAGTTGATCCAACAACACCTGAAACAGATGTAAAGCCAAAAAGAAAAACACAGCACATTTAATTTGTGTATTTGAGGAAGAAGGGGGCATTGTAATTAGCACCATTCAGTAAGCATCAGAGTAAAGATCTCTAGAAGCAAGCAAGATCTGCTAGCATCCGACAGGGCTACACTGTTCCTGAAAAATGTAGGGGAAGTTCAATACAATAATCCACCACTATTGAGAAAAATACAAATGACTCATCTTATCTAGAAGCTTAAGCACAAGAAACTAAAGTATATGTGAATAAAAGACAGCTTCATAACAACACAATCCTCCAAAACAAGACTTATCTTAAAGCATGGATATTGTAACTTTTCTTTAAATTAATGATCCAGAAATTACAACAAAAGAAAAAGAAAATTAGGCTGACTATAAGAAGAAAACATCACAATAAGAATTGGAGTTTCAATACATACTTTCCCTTCTACTGCCTATACAATCATTATAAGATACTGTAAACTTTCATACATTTGAGAAGATTGTAGCCATAGTCAGCCTTCTTCCACTGTTTATTTGCACACAACAACAACTCATCATAAACACAATTACTCACATGAAATCACAGAACGGTCTAGTGAAAACATATTTTCTTGCATGCTTAGCAAACCCATGATCCGTGTTTCAGCGACCTCTAAATAGCACTGTTACGGTGTCATATAAGAAACTAGCTAACGAGAAAGTAGTTCCTTGTGCTGTTACCATTTCATTGCTTATCGGGGGTACAATGGGTATCCCAAACTCAGCTGTATCAAACGAAATGTATGGGATGCTTTTTTCGTTCAAGATATTCTGTTATATCTTTCATAGTAGGTCTCTTTTCTGGGTCATTCTGTGAACAGAGCATGCCTAGCTTCAAAATCAGCTTAGCTTCTTCAACTTCAAAGTTTCCCGCTAGTTTAATGTCAACGATATCTATTAAAGCACCTCTTCTTCCGCAAATGGCAACCCATTCGACTAAAATCCTCTGCTCGGGTGATCTTTCCGGGTCTACTGGCCTCCTCCCAGAAATCACCTCAAGCATGAGAACTCCAAAAGCATAGACATCAGTCGCCTCATTAGCCACGCCCATCACGGTAACCTCTGGAGCCATGTAACCAATGGTTCCTACCACACGTGAGGTTTCAATAGTCATGCCACGATCATGGAATATAGCAAGCCCGAAATCTCCAAGTTTCCCACTTAGATTCTCATCCAAAAGAATGTTGCTGGCTTTTATATCTCTATGCAATACAACTTGTCCCCAACCTTCATGTAGATAATGTAGGCAAGATGAAACTCCTTTTAGAATATGAACTCTCTGAGACCAACTTAGATTGTTACCATGGAACAAGTAATCAGCAAGACTTCCATTAACCATGTATTCGTAGACCAAAAGCAATTCGCCTTTTCGTCTGCAATAACCACGAAGCTGGACCAAGTTCCTATGTGCTAGTCTTCCTAAAGTAGCAATTTCTGCAGCATACTCTTGCATGCCTTGTTCTGCACCATGAGAGACTCTCTTAACTGCGATTTGAGTGCCATCAAGAAGCTCTCCTCTGTTAACCTTGCCGAAACCTCCAGCTCCAAGTACCCTATTCTCCTTGAAACCTTTGGTTGCTTTGTAGAGGGTCCTAAAGGGGAATCTCTGGGGGCTGTATTGTAACTCCCATTGCTCAAACACCTCTGCATACCTACTTTGGTGGTAAAGGTACGCGATTCCACCTGCTATTATCAGGAAAGCAACTATTGATGCAGAAGCAAGTATATGCGGTAAGTGATTAGGTGGTGGTTGAGGGAGATCCAAAACTTGAGAAATTTCAAGACTTTGTGCTTCTCCGCCTATTACCAATGCCCATCCAAGAATGTATTGATGACTTCTGATTGTACCCGTGGACCCAGAGAAACCGAAATACATCTGCTCCTTCAAGATTTTGGAAAGGTCTATGGATCTTGACAAGAGAGGCAAGCTTGGTTTTGGAGTCTCGAGGGGAGCTAGAGTTACATTTAGCAATCTATGCTCTCCATCATATTCTATCCAGATATGAATTCTTTGTTTGCTTGCTAGCACCAGGCTCTTATTCAACCCTACCGTATCATCAAAGTAACTAGCATCCGCAGATTCGACCGATACTATACTGTTGATATCTATCCCTACATGGTTATCACTTTCTTCAAGGGCTTCAGAGCTTGCATTAGTATCAAGCTCTATGGCAAGGATATGATTCTCGGTTTTGTTATCGTTTGTCCTATTGAATATCCCTAGATATGATGTTGCAGCACCATACCTTAGATCAGTGATGTTGGGAGAGACAACAAAAGCCATTCCTTGACCATAGCTGGTACGCTCTTCTGGAACGATCCCAAATACGAATTCAGTCGAAAAAGAAAAAGAAGAGCTTACGAAATTTATGGGTGTCTTGTGGAAGGCATGCCCAGTGGCTCTCTTTGAGCTATTAGTAAGTTTCAATCGGCCATCTTTGGTAGTTGCCATTCCATCTAAGTACAGATCTGCTTTCCTGAAATCGTAATGCACAAACCGATTACCATCTTGAGCTAACACCACAGAGATCACATGGGCTGAAGCTATCATCCATAAGCTCAGCAATTGTATAGATTCTCTAGCCATCTGGAACAAGTACGAAACCTCTATCTCTCTCTATATATATTTCTCCAGGACAATGTTTTCTTACTAACTAACATAACTTGCAGAAAATGACAGCACAGTTGAAGAGAAGAACTTACAACCAAATTAGAGAGAAGTATGAGTTGACCCTCAGGAAATTTGCTTTCTTTGGACTTTGGTACTGACATCAGCTAAGACAACCTCTTCTAGTTGAATTGGTCTTGGCCTCTTCATATATTTCATAAGCCCGAAACCATTTTTGGCAGATAAGTGTTTAGCTGCAATCAGATAAGTCTTTCATATATTTTATCCAAAAAAAAAGATAAGTCTTTCATATATTTTGATAATATTGGCTATTGACTTTAAAAAATATTTCCATTGTCTGAGTAAATAATGCTCAAAGTAACATTGAACATATGCAAACTAAAGAGTGAAGACATAATCCTAATGCTACAATATCAAAACGCCGAAGTTTAAAACTCAATTAAAAAAGAGACACTAATACTGAAAACAAAACTTTGATATAAAGAAAAAAAATAAAGTATGAATCCATTACATACCTGTTTCATATATTAACCAAACAAGGTAAGAAGACAAGCCTTGAAAGACCAGACTTCAAGGTGGAGTCGACTGCTCTTCTTCAATTGCTCGGTTGTAGGAGCCTCTTTACTTCCTGACATTACAGAACAATCAAATGTGTGATCATCATTTGATACAAACACAAGCAATACTCACTCAAATCCAAATCATTTTGGAAGTTTAATTCACGGATATTAACATATATTATCCAGTCTATACCGTAAGGCTAGACTTAGCAGAATCAATCCTTTTTAAAACATGTGTCTAAGTATGCAAAGTTTCAAACTAGTTTATGTAATGAAATTATACTACATACTTGGTTTCTTGCATACATTTGTTAAGTCTGCTTTATATTTTTTAGCTCATCAGGAGATTAAGATTGATAAAATTGAAAACCTTAGTTAATATCTACACTTCTATTGATGTCCTCATAAAGTAAACATTCTAATTTAAGATCTTGATTTTGTTTGCAGGCCATGCAGACGTCGTTCCGGGGATATCTTCAGAAGATGCTGGCTCTAGTAAGTCTCTTTTAAATAAGAATAGGATACGATTTCCTTGTAAAACTCAGTCACAATGAATAATAGGAAAGGAATCCTTTATTTCTCAATGATCAAAAGAAGTTACAAGGATCTGAAAGATTTATTATGGAGTCTCTCTCCTCCCCTACAACTTTGATCAATTACTCGATGATGAATATAGACAACTTACAGTACCTAAATACTATTAGGATTATACTAGCCACGTCACCAGTCCTCACGTGGTTTTTTACAACCTCCAATATTCCTCTTAACTGTGGTTTATTCCTTAACTCACTTCATTCACCTCAAGTCAAGTCCACACACCTTTGACCTGAGATTCCTCTTCTCTTACGATTACTCTTTAGTCTCTTCTTGGGCCTTCTTCCTTCTCCTATATTCATAGATGATGGGTGGGTGTTTGGCTTCATAGCTAACAATACCCCCTCCTTTGAAATTGACCTTGTCCTTAAGGTCAAAGTGAGGGAATTACATTTTCATAGTGCTTACCCATTCCCACGAACAATCAAAATCTGGTAACCCTTTCCACTTAATGAGAACTTCCGCTTGGCCTGAAACAGCATTGTCGCGGAACCCCATTGTTGCTTCAGGTTCAGCGTCCAACACACCCTCCTCCGTTAGTTGCGGTGGAATGGAAACCGGGGTAAGGACAGTACCAACAACTTTCTTGAGTTGAGAGACATGGAAGGTTGGGTGAATACGAGCCTCCGGTGGAAGTTTGAGCCGGTAAGCTACCTTGCCCACTCGAGCTTCAACTGTGTACGGCCCATAATAGCGTGCTGCGAGCTTTTCATTAGGTCGTTTATCCAAGGAATGCCGACGATAGGGTCTCATCTTCAAACCAGGTCGCCGACCTCAAACTCAACCTCTCTCCGATGCTCATTAGCCCTCAACTTCATCACCTGCTGGGCCTTGTGAAGATGCCCCTTAAGCAATGCCAGCATCTCATCCCTTTCTTTTAACTTGGACTCCACATCAGCGTTAGTGGTAGAGCCGTTTTCGTACCTTAGTAAAGTAGGCGGCTCCCTTCCATAAGTAGCCTTAAATGGAGACATCTGAATTGCTGAGTGGAATGAGGAATTGTAACTTAGTTCTGCCCATGCTAAGTACTGCGACCAAGTCCGGGGTTTCTCACTAGAGAAGCAACGCAAGTACGTTTCTAAGCCCCGGTTAGTGACCTCTGTTTGCCCATCTGATTGTGGATGGTATGCAGTACTGAAACACAACTTGGTACCTGCAAGCCGAAATAGTTCTTTCCAAAACTGGCTGGTAAACACTTTATCTCTGTCACAAACTACCGACCTTGGAAACCCGTGAACTTTGATGACCTCCTGTATGAAGATACCTGCCACGTCTGTGGCTGTGAAAGGGTGTTTTAACCTGATGAAATGGGCATATTTCGTAAGCCTATCCACCACTACCAATATCGCATTGTACCCTCCAGAACGCGGAAGCCCTTCCACGAAATCCATCGATATATCCTCCCAAACATTGGTCGGGATGGGCAGAGGCTGAAGCAGCCCACTTGGAGCTAGAGTGGAATACTTCTGACGTTGGCAGACTTGACATCCCGCTACGTAACGTCTGATGTCTGTCATCATTCCCTGCCAAAAGAACAGTTCACCAATCCGTTTCTGGGTTTTGAGAACTCCTCTGTGGCCACCCATCTTCCCGTCATGGAATTCCTTAAGCACCAGACCCACCAGACTTGAGTTCTTAGGTAGAACTAGTTTCCCTTTTCGCAACAGCCGCCCTTGAACCACTGAGTAATCCGGATGGCTGGTGTGATCAGCCTCCCACTCATTCCTGATCTTACACAGCTCCGGATCCTTATCAGCTTCACTGCAGATTTCTTCTAGTTGAATGGCTGCTGGTACCGAGAGGGCAAATAAATCTGAGACCACTTCTTTTCGAGACAATGCATCTGCAGCTTTGTTCTCTAGCCCCGGCTTGTAATGAATGTCGAAATCAAATCCCAACAGCTTCGTCAACCAACACTGATATTCCATGTTTATCTCCCTTTGCTCCAACAAGAATTTCAAACTTTTCTGATCTGTTCGTACCAAGAACATCCTGCCTAGCAAGTAGTGCCGCCATTTATGAACTGCAAAGACTATTGCCATCAGTTCGCGTTCGTAAACAGAATTGAGATTTTGTCTCTCGGTAAGAGCCTGTCTGTAGTAGGAAATGGGTTTCTGATGTTGCATAAGAACTGCACCTAAGCCCACACCTGAAGCGTCAGACTCTACTACAAAAAGCGCCTCAAAATCCGGTAAGGAAAGGACAGGTACAGTAGTCATTGCGGTCTTCAGATTGTTGAAAGCCCATGTTGCTGCCTCACTCCAATGAAATTATCCTTTCTTAATAGCTCAGTAAGTGGACGAGCTATCTCTCCATACCCTCACCCAAGAAACCCGCGGAGATCTTTCACATTTCGCGGTCGTGTCCAGCTAGTCATAGCCTGGATCTTGCTGGGATCAGCTGCTACTCCCTCAGCAGATATGACATGGCCCAAGTACTCAATACGTTTACTCCCAAACTGGCATTTTTTTCCGATTTGCATACAGCTGTTGCTTTGAGAGAACTTGCATCACCGTCCTGAGATGAATTCTGTGCTCCTGCAAAGTCTTGCTATACACCAGTATATCGTCAAAGAATACTAGGACATACTTGCGGAGATAGCTTCGGAAGATGTCGTTCATAAGTGACTGAAATGTAGCCGGTGCGTTAGAGATGCCAAACGGCATAACCAAAAATTCGTAATGCCCGTCGTGCGTTCTAAAAGCTGTTTTCTGAACATCATCTGTTTTAACCAATATCTGATGATACCCAGAACGTAAATCCAACTTGGAGAACACCACTGCGCCTTGCAGCTCATCCAATAGTTGATCGATCGTTGGTATTGGGTAGCTGTCAGTCACGGTGACCTTGTTGAGTGCTCGATAGTCTACGCAAAACCTCCAACTTCCGTCTTTCTTTTTGACCAAGAGAACGGGACTGGAGAAGGGACTGCCGCTTTCTCGGATAATACTGATAAGCCCGTGGATCGGGTTATCAATACAACAGAAATAGAGATGAGAAGATATAAGAAATTAGAGATAGAAGAGGAAGAAAGGCGGAAGAAGATGAAGCTGTTCGAGAAGCCACTCTCCAATAGATTGATCAGTAATCTGATAATGTCGACAATGGAGTTTCACGGTTACATATAGCAGAAGGAAATATGCATAAAACGTAAAAGGCCATAAGCCAACTAACATAAGAGTCCATTGGCCCAAATTGGCCCATTCTCTCAATCTTGGATCGTATCAATACTCCCGCCATGAAAAGCCACCTTGTCCTCAAGGTGGAAAACCACGACACACTGGCAGCCATTCCCTTTGCACCAACACTAGTACCTTTGTTCCACGAGCCCTTCTTGCTTCCCAACAGCTGCAGCGGTCTCATAAAATGGAACACGTCATACATAAGAACTCTTAGCCACATGTTCGCAAAATGAAGAATGATGAACATGACACGAATGACTCTGTTGGCAGCAACCTCAAATCCTTTTTTTAATCGAGTCTTCTTTGAGCTCAAAGTCGACTTTGTTATCATTCGTGCATATGATCTGCTTCGGCCACTTATCAGCATAAGGCCTCTTATGGAGAGACATTGAATTTCTCCCATTGACCAGTTCTAGTACAACTATGGCCGAGACTTTAATCACCTTGAACCTGGATCCAGACTTGATGTCAGAGTGCTTATGGTTATTGTTGAGAAGAGAGGCTGCATATGAAATTTCTTTAAAGAGAGCAATGGAAATAGAACTCCTTATCAATGAACCGCCAAGCTTATCTATCCCAACTCTCAGAGACTTTCCTGCTCTTGACAGCTTTATGTAAGACGCCACGTGGAAGAGAACTCGATTTGTCTGCATTTTATGTCCTTCAATTTGCATCTTCCCGACGCTTCTTTCACACTGTATTTTCTGTCCCTCAATCTGCTGCTTCCAGAAGTTTGTTTCACATTCTCTGAATGCAGTGAATGTCAAATTCAGCAAGAGAAAATCCTTATAATCTGACCTCAAACCCACATCTTCATGATCTAGACTTTCTCTGTTAGCATTCTCCTTGGATGTACACTTACAATGATCTCCTATGATCCGTGTTCCTACACCTTCCCAACAGAAACAGCCCTGAGGATTCAAAGCTATTAAGCTACACTCAAGTTTCTTACTCTTCTTAGCATCCATTTCCATCTTAGCACCAGCTTCCTCCATTCCCAGCTTCTTCTTTCCTATATCATAAACCAGCCCTCCATACTTACTATTACTCGCCTCTGAAGGATCCACCTTGTCCTCAAGGTGGGAACAATTTCCTTGCCTCAATGATTCAATATGCTCAATCATTTGTTCCTTGTTCTCAATTGCCGCCTTGTAATCATATCTTAGAAACGATTTGAACTCCTCGCAGCTACTGTACGAGTCTAAATCCCACAACAACTTGAGCCATGACATCTTTTTTTTTTTTTTTTCCTAAGCCTTTGTTAGCAAACAGCAAGATCTGTTCCTTATACTCACAGAAATAGATTCATAACCCCATAAATGCTTCATTATCAAAACCAGAACCCACCTGAAATCCTGAATCCACTAGCTTCATGACTCTACCACCACTAGAAACTCTCCTTAACCCATCCCGATGAGCTTTAACACACAATAATCCTCCTGGCTTCCACACATGATTAGGTCGTCCAGGATCTACATCTCCATTTCCATCGGTACAAAATCCCAAGATAGATGTAACATCATTCACACATCTAATGAGCAGATCATGGGTTCGGATTTGAGAACCTATGAGAGGAACGTGAACTCTGAGCTTACCAAGTTCTGGAAGTCGTGAAGCCCTCACGCTAGATCTGGCCGTTTTCGAGGGAAATCCACTACGCTTTGTTGGTTTCCCTGCTCGAATTTTGCGATGAGGTCGCTGCGCTGGAAACCTTCGAACTCGTCGGCGTTGTTGTTTTGGTGATGGAGACGCCAACTTCTGGAAATCAGCAGAAACCGTTTGCTCGATGGAATCCTCAGAACGGAGCTGATTTTGTCGCAGATCTGTGACGCTTGAGCCGAATTTCTGCAGCATCAAGTTCAGCTTCTCCATCTGTCGCTCGTGCCACTCGTGCTGTTCGGTCGCCCAACGTTGTAGATCCATTTGGGTAGTTATTGAATTCTCCGATGCGTTACCCACCGTCGAGAGAATCGACGGCTCTGATACCATTTGATAAGCCCGTGGATCGGGTTATCAATACAACAGAAATAGAGATGAGAAGATAGAAGAAATTAGAGATAGAAGAGGAAGAAAGGCGGAAGAAGATGAAGCTGTTCGAGAAGCCACTCTCCAATAGATTGATCAGTAATCTGATAATGTCGACAATGGAGTTTCACGGTTACATATAGCAGAAGGAAATATGCATAAAACGTAAAAGGCCATAAGCCAACTAACATAAGAGTCCATTGGCCCAAATTGGCCCAAATCGGCCCATTCTCTCAATCTTGGATCGTATCAAATACCTGCAGCTAGCATTGCTAAGACCTGCCTCTCGATCTCTGCCTTCTGCACCTGCGGGTAGCGAAAGGGTCTCACACTTATCGGGCTGGTACCCTGCTCCAGAGTGATGGCGTGTTCTTTTCCTCTAGATGGCGGGAGCCCTTGAGGCTCGTCAAAAACCTGCTCGTACTCAACCAAGACATCTCGCAAGGCCGCCGGAGGTGGTACCATCTCCACGGCTCCCTCTGTCTGTAACCCTCCAAACTCAACAATCACCCCTTCGCTGTGTCGTCCCAACGTCTTCCATAGTGATTTCAAAGAAATTGGAGAGCAACAGAGACTCGGATCACCTTGCAAAGTGTACTTCACTCCCTCTACTTTGAATTTCAGCACATGTAGCTTCCAATTGACCTTCGTAATTCCCAACGTCTCTAGCCATTGCACGCTGAGGATCACGTCTGCGCTTCCAAGCTCAAGAGGAAGGAAGCTAGTGGTCACGACATACTCTTGCATCACCAATTTGATGCCTTTACACAACCCTTTCCCGCGAACTGTGAGCCCTGTACCAGTCAAAACACCATACCCAGACGTTGCCTCCGTCGCGAGATCAAGTTTTTGCACCATTTTTCCGAAATGAAGTTGTGGGTAGCACCACTATCGATTAGTACCACTACTTCCTCCGATCGAATCGATCCCATAAGTTTGATAGTTCGTGGAGACGAAATTCCCTCCATGGAGTTAAGAGACAGCTCAACGAGCTCGGTGAGCTCCAGCTCCTTCTCTTCTTCGACCTCGTCAAGAGTATCGAGAAGCTCCATCTCCGTGCCGTCTTCCTGGACCACCGGAATCTGAAGCTCCTGGAGCCTACAACGATGGTTGCCATGGAATTTTTCGTCACACCTGAAGCGCAACCCCTCAGCTTTCCACTTTGCGAACTCCGCCGCCGTCAAACGCCTGAACGGGGGTTTCAAGCGATTGTGCGTTGCTTGATTTTTGTTACCTGCTCCGCAAAACGGTGTAGTTTCATTTCCTGGACCAGACATGGATTTAGGCTTGAAGGCTGTAGGCCCATTTCCAGTATTTTGGCCCACGTATGAATGTTGGGTCACGTTTCTTCCTCCTATCAGCCGAGAAACTCGCCCCGTTCCTCCCGTCGTGTTCTCCGGCGATGTCTCCTGATTCTCGTAATCTTCCACCAACTTCGCCATGCTCATCATTTTTTTTAGGTTCATCGGTTCGTGCATCTTAACACCAGCCCTTAATTTTGGTTTCAGCCCGATCCTGAATGCCATCTCTAGAACCGTCTCCGATAACTCTGGTGCATTGGTAGCTAAGGTTATGAAATCCTTACAGTATGCTCGCACCGATCCCTCCTGCCTCAACATCATCAGTCGTTCGCCGGCACTGGTATCGTGGGTCGTGGAAAATTGCTCCAGAACCCGGTTCTTCATCTGCTCCCAGTTCTGGAATGGATTACGGTCCCTTTCCCATCGATACCACAACAGCGCCTCATCGTCAAAGCACATCTTCACCGCCTGAAGCTTCTCCTCCTCGGTGAAATGACCCAGCTCGAAGTATTGCTCTACTCTGAGCACCCAACTCTCCACGTGCTCGCCATCAAACAGAGGGATTTCCAATCGTCGGGTAAGTGGGGTGTTCTTCTCCTCCGGCGACACCCACTCCGGGTTTTGCAAAGGCGTAGAGGCGATCGACTTACCAGATCCTCCGGCCCCGTTTTTGTTGTTGCCGGAAGCAACGATCTGACTCGCCCCTGTCCCGGAGGCAGTAACTTCACCCTCTCGTTGCCTCATGACTTCTTCCTCTTCGTTCCACCGTCGCTCCATTTGAAAACTCAAAATTCCCAGCTGTTTCCTCATCTCCTCCACGCAGCTCATCTGTGATTTGATCTCTTCCACACTCTTCTCCAGTGCAGTGATTTTTTCCGCTTCCATTTGTAAGTTATCGTTTGCTTTCCCTGTGTCTTTCTTTGCTGGCATTGTGGTCCTCAGAAACGAAATAGCTCTGATACCAAGTTTGATACGATTTCCTTGTAAAACTCAGTCACAATGAATAATAGGAAAGGAATCCTTTATTTCTCAATGATCAAAAAAAATTACAAGGATCTGAAAGATTTATTATGGAGTCTCTCTCCTCCACTACAACTTTGATCAATTACTCGATGATAAATATAGACAACTTAGAGCATCACCAATGGTAGAACCCCTTATGGGGTTCTTACCAATATTTTAATTATAAATTTTAAGAACCTCTAGTTAAGAACCCCTCAAAAAGTTCTTAAATAAGAACTTTAAGAACCTTTTTTTTTAAAGTTAAAAACCTCTCTAATATTTATCATTATTTGTCATTATAAAATTTTAAGAACCTCTCCTTTAAGAACCCCCATTGGAGATGGTCTTACAGTACCTAAATACTATTAGGATTATACTAGCCACGTCACCAATCCTCACGTAGTTTGTTACAACCTCCAATATTCCTCTTAACTGTGGTTTATTGCTTAACTCACGTCATTCACCTCAAGTCAAGTCCACACACCTTTGACCTGAGATTCCTCTTCTCTTACGATTACTACTTAGTCTCTTCTTGGGCCTTCTTCCTTCTCCTATATTCATAGATGATGGGTGGGTGTTGGGCTTCATAGCTAACAGAATATTTGTAAATTCTGCAACATTTGGACTTTTGGAGTTTAACTGAAATGATATATCATTGTCAATTTGTCATCATCATCATTCTTTTAATTCAAAGCCTGTGAAAGAGTTGATCCAACAACACCAGAAACAGATCAGTAATGTATATCCAAAAAGAAAAATACAGCACAATTTAACCTCACAACAACAATCAGCCCGGAGAGCCTCTCGACACAACAATCAGCCCGGAGAGCCTCTCGACACGGACACGGATGGATCCGAGAGCAAAGATGACTTCCTCAACGACCCTAACTATGTTCCTGGTCAGGGTTAGTTTTATTTACGGCTTTTAATTATGTCAAACGCTCTATTAAAACAAAGTGTCCGTGTCCATGTTGTAAATAAAACTAACCCTGACCAAGAACATAGTCAGGGTCAAGACAACCCGCAAATTTTGATATATTCTGAGAGCCTATACACACCGAGCAAATATTAATGCTCACATATAAATCCCCTTACCTCTCAGTTTTACCGTGAAAAACTGTAACCTTGAGTTCTTAACAACTAATCGCAGGTTTTGGTGCAGAGAAATTTTACAATACACATGCCACAAACTAACAAGAATGGAAACTTTCACGTTCAGGGCGGTTTTCAAAGAGAAATCATGAGAATCACGCCTCAGTAACACATTCTGAAAGAGCAAAGACTACTGTTAAAGTATTCTAAAAACTATATACTCTCAGGTATAGACACATGTTATCATGAAGAAAAAATTTCTGTATAGTGCACTTAATACTTACCGATCATCAGCAAACTTATCCACCCAGTTTGTAAATGTTTCTCCGTAGGGGCTGGGAACAGTTCAAAGCCTGTGCACAGAGTTGATCCAACAACATCTGAAACAGATCAGTTATGTATAGCCAAAAAAGAAAAATACAGCACAATTTAACTTATGTATTTGAGAAAGAAGGGGGCATTGTGGTTTGCACCATTCAGTAAACACAATGCATCAGAGTAAGATCTCTCTACAAGCAAGATCTGCAGGCACCCGACATGGCTACACTGTTCCAGAAAAATGTAGGGGAGGTTCAATAATCCACCAAAAATGAGGAGAATACAAATGACTCATCTTATCTAGAAGCTTAAGCACAAGAAACTAAAGTAAATATGAATAAAAGACAGCTTCATAACCAGACTTATATTAAAGCATGGATACTGTAACTTTTCTTTAACTACATTATCCAGAAATTACAACAAAAGAAAAAAGAAAATTAGGCTGACTATAAGAAGAAAACATCACAATAAGGGTTAGAGTTTCATTACATACTTTCCCTTTTCCTGTCTATACAATCACTATAAGAATCCTCTGGAAAAATAAAATTATATAACAGTTGACTCCACATTGCAGGGAAGTATGGCCAACACCTGAAGATAAGACTGTTACGTATCAACAAGAAAATAATTAATCCTTACTGATACAAACAAAATTTACTCTGGGTACCAGCAGATTTTAGATTTCTTAGCTCCATCAAATGTTCATCAGTTGATATATTGAGAGAAAGTCGGAGATCGGTAAGTGATGCTTCCTGATCCCAATTGAGGGGGCCGGAAGCAAATAATGTCCCCAGTGTGCTGCGATAAGTATATAGTTCAGGTCTACAGGATCTCACTGCTAAACCACCTGCCAATGAATGTTTCCGTGTAGCTTCCTCTCTGCAGCCAAATGCTTCCTTTGAAGATTCAGCATCACTACTACAAGAGTTGTCGTCTTGACTAGAACCATCTAGAAAATAATTTGGTGTGTCACTCTCATCATAACTAATAGGGCTACAACTACCAACCGAGCATGCATCAGTATCATAACAACCATTAAAGACTGAGCTTCCAGTACCAACACATTCACTAAACCTTTTTGATCTTACCCTGACCATTTGATGGAAAACATCGTTACCGGAAGCTTGCAAACGCATTTTACCACCTCCACGTTCAGGACAGCAAGCAGCAGCATCTACCTTCTGCACTGAAGACAAACCAAACCGGTGCTGATGTCCTTCTTCCTTCGTCGATCGTATCTTCTTAGGACTTCCCGTGCATGATTCAGCAGACTCACATGGTGAAGGTCTCTTCAACATTTTTCGAGAAGCAACACTAGTCTCCTGGGGCTTTAGATTCTGGTGTACATCTGATCCAGTCAGCGTCGAGGACTTCACAGAACAAGAGACCTGTGAGAGGATGATTATACATCAGTTAGTCAATGTGTAACTCCATTAGAACATATGTTTAAACACTTCATAACACAGTGCCATTAAAGACTAAAAAATACAAGTAAAACCTACCTTTCCAATCATAACCCATCTTTCATCTTGCCAAGATTGTCGAACCCTGACATTAACTTTGTGAACCGTGAGTTCTGCTGCGGCACCAAATAACCGAACCACATAATACCTTCCAGATAACTCCTCCAGGACCGTAGCGGTTTTCCAGGAGATATCATCAAGAACCTCCACCAGTTCACCAGCTTCCCATCTATCTACATCTATTGGCGGAGGACACGGCCTGATTATCTTCCTTGCAACTCTCTCCTCCAATGCCTGATCGTTCGCAAGTCCGAAAGAGTAATATCTAACAGCGTACGTGTGACCATTACCCGATATAATCTCGGCTGATCGCCACGCACCATAAGGTGCCTCTTTCAGGCTCAAAACCTCAACTCTGCTTCCTTTTCTGAATCTCATGATAGTTTATACAGTTAGCTTAATATACCTGCAAAAAGAAAATTCTCTGATTTAGTGCTACATTCAATAAAAATAAAATAAATGACTATAACCAAAGCAATTGATTCTGAAAGAAAGAAACAATCTCAATAGCAATAGCAATAGCTATTCATCTATGTCATAAACTCAAATTAACACGGATTTTCACAAAAATCGAAGAAAACAGCAAACGATTACAATAAATCAGTAAGAAAACTGATGTTTCGAAACATCACAAGAAACAGAACTCGAGTAAGATTAGTCCAAATTCGGGTCGGAAGAATCCCTATGAACTTCCAAAACCATTACAGATTTTAAGAAAAACGTGAAATCAATAAACCAACTAAGAATATCGATCGACGAAACTTTCGTGGTGATCAAGGGTGTAAACATGAGCATTGATACAACGCAAAAGAAGAAGAAATTGCATAATAATTTACCTTCTACAAGCCTGGATCAGGTTCGATCACTGTAAGATTTGGAAATTGTCTCTGGATTTCTCCGGATTGTGAACAAATATCGGAAGGGAAATTTGGGAATTAGGGCTTCTTCACGTTAATGACATTACCAACTTTGGATTTTTTTTTTCTTCTAAACTGGGTTATTGGTTTATGTGTTTTAAATACATTTGGAAATCCTTTGACCAAAAAAAAAAATTACATTTGAAAATTCAAACCAAATACATTTTATTGATTATATGATTTTAAAATTTATGTTCAAATCTTGTGTTATTGGTTCTATAATTTTAAAATTTATATTAAAATCTTGTATTATTAGTTCTATATAATTTATAAATATTAATCCAAATCACTATTAGAGAGGAAGAAGAAAGGCAAGGCCGAAGTCATCAAGACAAGGCCGAAGATCACCTCAAAAGCGTGCATTATCAGAGGCGTGCAAAACACGGGTTGTGCAAAATACGGGTTTTGCACAACACACAAGATGCACAAGAGTGTGAATCAAGAAAAACATTATGTGCAAAGTTTGTGACAAATAATGTATGTGCAAAGCTCGGGAACAGAAGAGGGACGTGTCAAGAAGTCTTACCTAGAAAATGAAGGACGAAATCAGTGGTCCCCCCCCCCTTGTGGTCCTTATCAAGAGAAACTCTCCCTCCATTAGTTTGAATTTGAAATAAGTCACATGTGACCATGTTGGACCACAAGCTTTGTCGTTATCCTCATGTGTCACTTTCTGTCTTGTATAATGTGATAGGGCTTCCATGCCATTGTTTTCTCTATAAATAGAGATGTAATGTGCTCATTATCAATAACAAAAATAATATACAAGTTCTCTCTTCTTAATTTCGTGTGTGTTCCTCTCTCTCTCTTCCTTGTGCATAATCAATTTACCTAATGTAGATTGATCATTTACAATGTAGAGTGTTTGTAGAGAAACGATTTAAGGGCTGCCTTAAGGCAGCCTAATACTTGTCAACCTCACTTAAACTCTTCTTTATTCTCTTCTCTCTAGCTTATTGATACTAGATCTGCCTCTCTCTCAAAGTACACAAACCATTAGTGTTGTGTTATTCTGGGCAGATCTAAGCTTCATACTAGAGCTATTTCACGGTTTAACATGTGTTTAATGTGTGGAGATAATCACAAGTTGATTGTCTCTACTCTCTCTTGAGATCGAGTTTCTGTTTTGTGATGAGCAATCTATCATAAAATCTAACATGGTATCAGAGCATCCTTTCTTGGTGATTCTTTAAACTCGTTTCTCAAGATAAGACAATGAAGAGAAACGAATGGTGGCTGGGTGAAGGAGAAGGAATGCCTTGATAAACCCACGGATTCTTAAGCACCTTCCCTCGGGAATGGAACATCTTAGATCCTGGTTCTTGGTCCTTACTCTCTCATCCTCTCTAAGCTCCATTCCAATCTCCAAGTCATCTCTTGTTTCATGTTAAACTCGTTTTTGGACAATGAGGAGAAAAGAAATGGAGGCTGTGGTGAAGAACCATTCTTTAAGCCCCATTCAATCTCTTAGTCACTTGTTTTCTGTTAAAAACGTTTTTGGACAGTGAGGAGTAAAGAAATGGAGGCTGTGGTGAAGAACCATTCTTTAAAGCACCATTCAATCTCTTAGTCACTTATTTTCTCTTAAAAACGTTTTTGGACAGTGTGGAGAAAAGAAATGGTGGCTGTGGTGAGGAACCATTCTTTAAAGCCCCATTCAATCTCTTAGTTACAAGAAATGGTGGCTGTGGTGAAGAACCATTATTTAAGCCCCATTCTCATCTCTGTTTGGTTTTACAGAAAATTAAAGGGAAGAGAACCATGGTAAAGCTTTACTCTTATGAGGAATAAGCATAAAGCCTTGATGAATCCAAGTCCCTTGTTTTTCTGTAAAAATATCAAAGGAAGAGAACCTTGGTCCGCTTGACTCTTATGGGTACAAGCATAAGGCCTTGATGAATCCAAGTCCCTTGTTTTCTTTAAAATAGCAAAGGAAGAGAACCTTGGTCCGCTTGACTCTTGTGGGTACTAGCATTAAGGCCTTGATGGATCCAAATTCCTTGTTATTTAGTTACAGTCATTAAAACACCAAAATCATGTGATTCTTGGCTGTTCTTGGCTGCATTTGCTTCCGCTCATATTCTGGTTACTTATTCTCTTATTACTCATTCTGGTTACTTATTCTCTTGTTACTCATTCTGGTTACTTATACTCTGATTCTCTCATTCTAGTTACTTATTCTGGATACTCATACTTTTTATTTGCTTGCAGTCTCAAGAAGACATGACAAGTATAATCTGTGAAGCACATGTTTGGAACTAGAACCGGTAGCCATCATATACCACTAGATATTCCCACCTAGTCAACCTGGCTGACTTGAAGATGGCGGACCCAAGAGGCTGACTTGAAGATAGCAGACCTAGAAGGTGGCTTTGGTGGAGCCTCTAGTGAAGAATCAATCTGGTGGAATACGTTGAATCAGTCCAAGGCAATGGTGCTAGTTGTTGGACACTAGATCGGATGTGCATTGCACAAGGTTTCTAGGTTCAAAAGTAGATCGGATGTGCATTGCACAAGGTTTCTAAGCTCAAAAGATGGTTTTAAACCATGAGCAAGTAAAGATTGCGGGGGAGCTCAAACCGCATCTAAGAATCTTCTTCAAAGGCTACTCTCTAAACTCTTTTCCTAATTTTTATTTATTTATTTCATTACCTTACTAATAGTCCATAAGATTGACTCTCTCATTTGCAAACTCAAGTTTTAGCTATGTGTTTCTTAAACCCCACGACATATACTTTAAAATTTTTCTTTAAATCGTGAAGGTTTAAAGGAGAGGAGGAATGCGTGGACATTCTCAAAAGAAACTCTAGATGAAATGAAGAGGTCCATAAGAAGAGAATTCAAGTCAAGAAGGGCTAAAGGAATGGAAACACTTGGGAAAAAGGAGCCGTTCAATCATCTTATTTTAAACCGGGGTCAAAGCTACATCAAGCACCGTGAAGACTATACTCTTTTTCCCTTAACAAAGTGTTATCCCAAGAGGTTTTCTTTGTTAAGGTTTTTAATGAGGTAGTCATTCGCGTGTTGCAAGCTTGGCCTTTGGTCCTTTTGGCTTCCCGACGACCAATCTTGCGGGGGAGTATTAGAGAGGAAGAAGAAAGGCAAGGCCGAAGTCATCAAGACAAGGCCGAAGACCACCAAAAGCGTGCATTATCAGGGGCGTGCAAAACACGGGTTGTGCAAAACACGGGTTTTGCACAACACACAAGATGCACAAGAGAGTGAATCAAGAAAAGCATTATGTGTAAAGTTTGTGACAAATAATGTCTGTGCAAAGCTCGGGAACAGAAGAGGGACGTGTGAAGAAGTCTTACCTAGAGAAGGAAGGACGAAATCAGTGGTCCCCCCCCCCCCTTGTGGTCCTTATCAAGAGAAACTCTCCCTCCATTAGTTTGAATTTGAAATAAATCACATGTGACCATGTTGGACCACAAGCTTTGTCTTTATCCTCATGTGTCACTTTCTGTCTTGTATAATGTGTTAGGGCTTCCATGCCTTTGTTTTCTCTATAAATAGAGATGTAATGTGCTCATTATCAATAACAAAAATAATATACAAGTTCTCTCTTCTTAATTTCGTGTGTGTTCCTCTCTCTCTCTTCCTTGTGCATAATCAATTTACCTAATGTAGATTGATCATTTACAATGTAGAGTGTTTGTAGAGAAACGATTTAAGGGCTGCCTTAAGGCAGCCTAATACTTGTCAAACTCACTTAAACTCTTCTTTGTTCTCTTCTCTCTAGCTTATTGATACTAGATCTGCCTCTCTCTCTAAGTACACAAACCATTAGTGTTGTGTTATTCTGGGCAGATCTAAGCTTCATACTAGAGCTATTTCACGGTTTAACATGTGTTTAATGTGTGGAGATAATCACAAGTTAATTGTCTCTACTCTCTCTTGAGATCGAGTTTCTGTTTTGTGATGAGCAATCTCTCATAAAATCTAACAATCACGAGTTTTTTTTTTATCAACTAATTATATTAATCCAAATCACGAGTTTCTTTTTTTCATGATCATTTGGTATCAGATGATGCTGTAAATGATTCTCCATCATCTGATTCTTCCATCAGCTATGCTGTAAATGATAACGTACCCGTATGTGTTTGGACCTTCCGTGCAGGACTGCATTCATGGACAGCTTGATAGTTGAAGTGTTATCGCAGAGCACCACCATTTCTTCAGCATGTACATGACTGATCTCCTTTAGTATCATTCTCATCCAAATAGCTTGACACGCACAAGCTACAGCCGCAACATATTATGCTTCCGTGGTGGAGAGTGTCACAATAGATTGTTTGCGTGAAGACCATGTCACAACTCCTCCATTCATCATAAACACATAACCCGATGTGCTCTTGCTATCATCTATGTCACATGCATAATCGATGTATGTGTATGCCACCAAGTCACTCATTGTTCCACGCTTGTACCAAATGCCACACTCCAACGTTCCTTTAAGATATGGCAGAACTCTCTTTGCTACAACAAGATGTAATTGAGTGGGAGATGCCATAAAGCGACTGATTAAACATACCACAAACATTAGATCAGGCCGTGATGCAGTGAGATACATTAGGCTTCTCACCATTTGCTTTTACAGTGTTGAAACAATCTTCTCACCGGCTTAATCTCGACCAATCTTTTGACCCGGAACAATTGGATAGCAGACAAGATTGTGGTGTTGCATCCCAAACCTATCAATTACTTCAGCAACATATTTTCTTTGACAAATGAAAATTCCTTCCTCAGGTTTTTGTATCACCTCTATGCCAAGAAAATACCTCATTTTTCCCAAATCCGTCATGTCAAACTCCTTTTTCATGGAACACTTAAACTCCTCCAGCAACTCATCATTGTTCCCCGTGAATAGCAAATCATCAACATAATCACTTACAATCAGAATATTACCTCCAATTCTCTTGATGAACAGAGTTTGTTCATTTGGACTGTTCGCGAAGCCTTCCTTGATGAAATAAGCTTCTATGCGACTAAACCAAGCTCTTGGTGCTTGTTTTAGTCCATAGAGAGCTTTGTGTAACTTGTAGACCATTTCTTTCCCTTTTGAGACTTCATATCCTTGAGGTTGTTCCACGTATACATCCTCTTCTATCTCTCCATGTAAGAATGCAGACTTGACATCTAATTAATAAACTCCCCATCCTCTGTGTGCAGCTACAACAAGGATCATCCTCACAGTATCCATTCGAGCTACTGGAGCAAAAACTTTCGTGTAATCCACTCCATATTCATGTGCATAGCCTTTCACAACTAACCTCGCTTTAAACTTATCCACCTCTCCTAACTCATTAAATTTGGTCTTGTAAATCCACTTAACTCCAAGTGCTTTAGCTCCATTTGGTAATGAGATGAGAGACCATGTCTGATTTTTCTCAATATAACTCATTTCTGCATCCATCGCCTTTCTCCACTTTTGATGTTCGGCTGCTTCGTGAAAATTTGTGGGATCTGAAATGATCATGAAGGCAAGATAATCAACATTTAAAGCGTCAACCTTTGTCATGTTGATTTCTTCCTCTGCGTCTGATAGTTTCTCTCATGAAGTATAATCAGCGGCCCATATTGGTGGTCTTCGAACTCTGGTTTCTCCAACTTGGGACTGGGGTTGAGCTATTTGGTTTTGAGCTTCAACTTCAACATTTTCATCTTCTGTATCTTCAGCTTCTGCATCATTCTCGTAGCCTTCTTCATTCATCTCCTCATTATGTTTCACTACAAGAAAATTGCCTCAAACCGACAGCCTAATCCTTCGGTATCCCGTCAGAAACAACCATTCCCAACGGATTTCCGACGGATTTCAGCCGTCGGTTCTATTTCCTCGGAAATCGAAATCCGTATGAAATCCCTTGGAAATTTCAGACGGATTTCCGACGGCTAAATTACCCGACGGATTTCCGACGACTAAATTACCCGATGGATTCCGAGGTCCACTCCGTCTGGGAAAATTCTGACTGATTTTGGAGAATTTCGACGGATTTCCGAGAGGGTAAATCCCTCGTGATACATCTTGTTCGGTTTGGAGATCGGTTTCAAACCGATCAAGATTCTGAATTCCCTCGGAAATCCCTCAGAATTTTCCGATGGTTTCCGACGAATTTTGGAGAATTCCGATGGTTTTCCGAGGACCGGTCCGTGCAGATAATTCCGACGGTTTTTCGAGGACCAGTCCGTGCGGACAATTCCGACGGTTTTCCGAGGACCAGTCCGTGCGGACAATTCCGACGGTTTTCCGAGGACCAGTAATTCCGATGGATTTCCGAGGACCAGTTCCGACGGGAGGGAAAATCCCTCTTGGAACATCTTGATCGGTTTGGGGATCAGTTTCAAACAGATCAAGATTCTAAATTCCCTCGAAAATTCTTCGGAAATTTCCTACGGTTTCCGACGGATATCAGAATATATATATTTTTAAAAACATTGATTTATTTTATTTGATAAAATTAGTGAATTATTTATTTTTTAAATAATTTATAAAAACGAAAATTATATTAATAAAATCTAATAAAATATTTAAAAATATTAATAAAACTTTTAGAAATTACAACAAAACACTAATTCAAAGTAGATCATGCGGAAAATCATCGAGCTTCGATTTAAAGTAATCCGCCAATTTCCCGCTCTTCGTTTTCTGAGTCGAGAGCTCGTCCTCCAAAGTCGTTACCTTTTTCTTGAGCTCTTCGTTTTGCCGGATAATTTATTCATCCATCGGGAATCCGGCCGATGAAGATGCGGGCTGGGTCGCAATCTTACCCAACCCTGGCCGACGACCTTTTTAAACGGGTACCTCCTACTAAAACATTAGATCTTATTAATAAATAATAATCTATAATTTATAATTGAAATAATAATTTATAATTTTTACTTACCCCGAGGACTAGGTTGTTGATCTCTTTCCGAGTGAGCTCGTGGGAACTGGTGAAACCGTCCTGCTATCAAATTGACCGTAAGACCTACAAAAATAAAAACCGAAAAAACATTTATAAAAATAGAAAAAAACTCGTGATTTGGATTAATATAATTAGTTGACAAAAAAACATTTGTGAAATAAATATTAATCCAAATCACGAGTTATCAAATCCTATATATTTATTATGGATTTTATATTTATAATAGACTATATTAGACCCACATATATGCGGGGTTTATAATTTAATATTTTATAACATATGAAAGTTTTTATAAAATAGAAAATAATATTAGATAACCCGTAAAATTAAATAAATTAATATTGAGAACACCGATACGCAATTATACACGATTATAGAAGCCTAACACAATACCAAACTACCAACTATTTATTTATTTTGATTCTCTAATTTTATTTTTATTATTTAGTTTTTAATTAAATTTTGTGACATGTTTCCAAATATTTAGTTTTCCTATCCTTATTTGAATTATGTTTAATTTTTATTAGTTAACTACTCAAAGTTATACGTGTCAAAATCTGATGGATTGTCTGTTTTATATATATTTTTTTTAGTATCTTTAACTTTTAGAATTATGAATGTTATTAGTTTCCGTTATATAAAACACAATTCTTTTTTTTTAGTTATTTTTCTGTTTTAAAAATAAATAATTAAAAATAGGAAAGTTTATATTATTTTAGCACATGTTGCAATGTTAATTAACAACGACACATATTGTGATCTCGTGAGTATAATACGTGTCACGCTCACGTTGAGAGATTTAGCTTTATATAATAAGATTTTTTTTTAAGATTGCCTTTTTTAGTTTAACTTTTTTAATATTTAGTTTAATTTATTTTTAATTTTTAATTAAATTGACATATTTCAAGATCTAAATTAACCGTGATAAATGTCACGATCTCGTGACTGAGAATTATCCTACGTGTCACTCTCACGTTAAAAGATCCAACTTTATATAATAAGATTTTATTGGATTTGGAAAGATTTTCATGTTAAAAATACAAAGACTCAAATCCAAAAAAAAACTACAGATTTACAAATATTTATTAATCTACATGCTAAATTTGAAAATCAGTAAATTTTACGAGAATTTATAAATGAGAAAATCTCATACGGATTTCAAAATCAGTTAAAATATATAAACAAATAACACCATATTTGGGATATTTCGTTGCTGACGATAGCGATTTGCGAAGGTCCGACTCAACGGATCACCGATTGCTATGATTTCATGTGATTGTGATGATTTTTGAAGATTGCGATGGAGCCTCCATGGTTAAGATTTTAAGAATCCACCATTTGTAACGATGACGTCGAAAGATTTTAGGATCTGCTTTTGTCGACCGCCTTCGTTGAAGAGAAACCGACTGTAAGAAGTTTTTTTTAACACTTTCTATACTATTACATGAGATATTTTGATTATATATTATTACAAATGATGATCTACCTGCAAGATTTCACGTTGACAGCTCTCCCTACAACACATTGATCTACGATATGTACCACATTATGATGGACACTTTTACCCTTGACTCAAGGGACCGGATGGCTTCACTTGCACCGCATTAAAACCAAGAAAATGCACTATATGGGAATCGAACCCCATATCTCGTGTAAAAACATTAAACCATTAACCATTACACTATTGGGCTTCCACTAGCCGGGTGTAAGAAGTTATGCCTAAATTCTGACTATGAATTTCTAGTCGTGGATCTGTAGGTTCTGACTTGGTTGATATAATCGGGACTGTTAAATCAACTTTTGTAACATTTTGTCTCAACTTGTCTTTCATACTCCTAAATTTCTAATAAAATTGTCTTCATGAAATAATATTTTCTTCTTTCCTTGAGCTATTGTAGGTCTATTTAGTTATCATTTCAATAGATATGCAAATATCTTTCACCTAATTACCTTACAGGTTCTTCTCAACATAATAGAAAAAGTATTATATGAAAACAATCTCAATACACGTTGACCCGTTGGACTTAGCAGTAAGCATGACCACAGTTACGGTTAATGTGGTTAAGGTTTTTTAACTATCGGTAACGGTTAGAATTTTTTTTAACCTTAACCTTAACCATTTAATATACGGTTAAAACGGTTACGGTTAAATACGGTCCGGTTAATACGGTTACGATTAGACACGGTTACAGTTATTTGATGACAATAAACGGTTAATATAACGAGATATAATTAAATCTCTATAATATTATTTAAGAAGAGGTTTTTAAAAATGAACTGTGTTATGTAAGTTATTACATAAAATGCCACTACAAATAACACATAATCATTGAAATAGGAAATGATCTAATAGTCTTTTAAAATTATTGATTAAAATATGGAAAATATATATTTCGCATTAAAGATGTTATTTATTATTTAATTTCATAATTATTTTTAATACTATATATTTTAAAATAATAAACAATTCATATATATTCAAAAAATAATATATTCAAAACAAAAGTTGAAAAATATTTTACTAATTTTATAAAAAGTTAGACACACGAAAGCTATTTTTTTAAAAAAATTCGTAGACTAACGACAAAAATTAGAGTCATTTAACGGTGTATATTAGAGTTATGTTTTCAAAATTATAAGTTTTTGCGAATTAGCCCGAATAATATTTTAGTTCAATGCAAAGCGGGTTAAATAGACAAATTATTACAAATTGACAGCTTTATTTATAATCATTAGTTAGCTATATTGTAAAATTCAGATAAAAGCAATTTTTTAAAATTTCAAAACAATTTTTTTTTAAATTACTTCGTGCTATAATTAGACGTTTAAGAAGACGTTTTTAAAAATGAAATTTGTCTTGTAAGTTATTATATAAAATTCCACTACAAATAACACATAATCATTGAAATAAGAAAAGATATAATAGTCTTTTAAAATTATTGATTAAAATATGAAAAATATATATTTTGCATTAAAGAAGTTATTTATTATTTAATTTCTTAATTATTTTTAATACTATATATTTTAAAAATATAAACAATTCATATATATTCAAAAAAATAATATATTCAAAACAAAAGTTGAAAAATATTTTACTAATTTTATAAAAAGTTAGACAAACGAAAACTATTTTTTTTTTAAAGTTCGTAGACTAACCACAAAAACTAGAGTCATTTAACGATGTATATTAGAGTAATGTTTTCAAAATTATAAGTTTTTTGCGAATTAACCCGAATAATATTTTAATTCACTGCAAAACGGGTTAAATAGAAAAATTATTACAAATTGACAGCTTTATTTATAATAATTAGTTAGCTATATTGTAAAATTCAGATAAAATTAATTTTCTTAAATTTCAAAACAATTTTTTTTTAAATTACTCCGCGCTATAATTAGCGCGGGTTAAATCCTAGTAATTATAAATTTTATATACTAGTTTTTATTCCACCTTGTCCATGACTCCACAATTTGTTTTTTTCTTTTAATTTTATATATTTTATCATAAAACTGTTTTATTAAAATATTCTTTATATTTGTTAGAAAAAATATTAATTAGTTTAGCATGTTTAAGTTTTAATTAATATTTCTTGTTTTTGGATTTTTATTTGCTATTGGTATTGGTAAATTGATTATACATAATGTTTTTGAATTTTTAATTTTACAGAACTAATTTTAGTTATTAGTATATATAATTTTATTTTTAAAACGGTTACGGTTAAATTATTACGGTTTTCACCGTGCGGTTAACCAACGGTTTTGATACGATTACGGTTAATTAACGGTTACGGTTAATAATTTTTTTAACCATGACTAATATATTTTTACGGTTAACGGTTACGGTTTTTAACCGTCTGACATGGTTACAGTTTGAAAACGGTACGGTTACGGTCCGAAATACGGTTACGGTTCTATTTTGGTCATGCCTACTTAGCAGGGTGAGCCTTGAATAATCGAGACAAGATCTGAACTTCGGGGGGCAACATTAACATAGTCCAATAGTTTTTATTTGGTTCCGGACATGATTAATTTTCGGACTTGAAACTTCGAAGAACCTTTATGATCACATACATTAGAGTTTTTTTTAATTTTAATAGTATATTTGAATTCCTCATAAGCATGACTTTATTTTGATATGTATTTTTTCATGGTTAATTAACATAGTTGATGGCGGTGAAGGTGAAGGCGATGGTTATAATAGCAGCAAACCGTAGTGATTTTAGGTAATATAACAAGTAACGCAAACAATTAAGTAACTCAGGTTTGTTGGTGAGGTCTAGCACTCGAATCCTTCATTTTACAATTTGCTGTAGAAGAAACCCACATTCCCAGTGCTATATTTTATTCTTTCTCACTTCTTTCTTGTTTTATGTTTTGTCTTCCCCAATAATTTAGGAGATCTTAAAAGATCTATTTTCTTAGTTTTTTTTTTGGGTGTGTTCTATCTATGATATGTAAGGCAGAAAGTGAAGGCCTCATCCTGTGGTCTATGGTGTGTATGACAAGTGTGACCCAAACCTTCTCTAATACTCAGAAGCTCTTGCAATTTCTTGCAAGTGGGACTCTTACAAAATTTATGACTCCTTTTTATATGTAGCTAATTCCTATATAGTTGATGAAATTTAATGGATCATATACCTATCTTTTTTCTTTGTGAAATGTGGTGTTAGTTAGAATGAAATGTAGTTTTTCTTATGCACTTCATTATTCTAGCATTTAAGCTTTTAATTATTGAGTAATATCAATCGATGAACTTCAATAATAAGAAAATTAGGTGACAATTTTCTGACACATGTTGAATAGTATTTGGGGCAAAGAAAATTACCATGTTCCCATTTTGTTTATTTTTCTTATCTCTTCTCTCTCCGGCAATCATCTGATTTTTTTTGTAATCTCTATTTTCTCTCTTTTCTCTCTTTTCTCTATTTTCTCTATTTTCTCTCTTTTCTTATCTCTTTGCTCACTTATCGGCAAAATCCGCTGTTTTTTTTAACGACCATCAATGTTTTTTTTTTCTTCAGATGAAACTCATTTTTACATGATTTCCAATCACTTTTGGGCTTTGATCTCCATAACTCTCAAGATCCACTGTGTAGCGAATCAGCGAAGATGAAGTAGAGACTTCTACGATGCTCGGCCGAAAATGATTGATTACACATTGGAGATATTGAATTGGGTTAACCTGCTTGGACTCCGTCTTCGAGGTTCGGTGATGTGTTGCCGGAGAAAAATTCGGAATACATCCCCGATTAGCCGTTCTTCAGCTCTAGAACAAAAAGTTAGTGTCTTTTTCGTTTTCCTTACAATGGGTTATTCTAATTTAGTGGGAAAATTGAAGAATTTCTGGGTTAACCTTCATGTTGCAATTTGATTTGAATTCTGAGTTTTCTGGGTTTAGAGTGGCGGAATGTTGTAATCACTGGTGTCGGGCCATTATTTGTCGTTCTGTTAGCTATTATTGTTTTCTCCAGATGTTTTAGATTTGTTTAGCATGTTAATATTTTACCAACATTGTTAGCATGTTAACTTCATCATTATTATTGGTTAATATTTTGTATAATTATACGTTAACAAAAATATTATTGATATATTTTATTATTTTTCGACGTTAATACAAATATTATTCAGATAAAATTTTTAGCACGTTACAAATATCATATATTATTGTTAGCACGTTACATGTATAAGATATTTATTGTTGGCACGTTAACATTATATAGTTATTCGTATTAGTTATAAGATATTACAAGTATCATATATTATTGTTAGCACATTACATGTATCAGATATTATTGTTAGCACGTTAATATTCTATAGTTATCAGATAACCATATTAGTGTAGGACCAAAATTTACACTACAGACAGGAAAGATTTAATCACAGTAATATGTAAATAAACAGTTTAAGGAACAGACGATTTATAAGCGATAAAGCAATACAAGATCTGAGGAGGCGAGATAAATCTCTTTCCTTAACTCTAAGAATCTCCCGTAGTGTGACGGGGTTTTATAGATCCATGAGTCCCAGGATACAACCAAAGTTTAACTGAATCATCAACACCATGATTCATGTCTATCGACCATTATTCTACGATACTCTCGAAATTAAAACTTACTCTAAGCAGTAGGGAATTGAAGAAACGATTGCTAGAACTTTTAGTAAGTGTTTATTGTGTATCAGAGGATGTTATTTTAGGTGAAAATCGTGTTGTATATATAGGAGAGAGGCTAGGGTTTTTCCATGACAGAAAAGGAATATTTCTAGAATAACCTAGGCGGCTGCGATTTTTAAGTCGGCCCGCTGGGTATCGATCGATACCAAGGGGTATCGATCGATACCTCAAAAAGTCCACGGGCCCAATCAAGGCCCAAGATGCGAACGTCGCACGTATGGCTTTTCTTCTCTCATGTTGTTCATTTAAGACACAACCATTCCAACATATATACACGAGAAAACATTTCTCGGTTAATGAAAACATTTCATTAGAAAGAGCTTAACTCATTTCTTTTCACACTAACACAATTTTATCAAACCCTCAGGCTTTGACAAAAAATTAGTTCCAACAATCCCCCACATGAATAGAAATGACTCTAGAACATATGAAAATTGTACAGACTAGACTTTACTAGACATACTTGACTAGACTCATCTAGACGTAGACAGACTTTCGAGAGTATACGAAAATGTAACTGTATCTGAGAGGTAGCATTTTCCAGCTTTGAACCAAACATTTTTAATATCTGTCGAGTTTACTCGGCCAGGAGGTGAACATGATGTCTTGAACCGCCCGGATTTTTATGTAAACTTAGACAACAGGTATCGCACAGAGACATCTTCTCGTAGAACTTTGTTCTCTATTGTGTTCATTTTGGCCTTGAACATTCCTGGTATTCGTGAGTGAATTTGGAGAATATAGCCTTCTCTTTCATTCTCCTAGAAACGGCCCCATTTCACACTTCACTAGGTGATCTTTTATTAGCTTGTTTTTCAGAAGTGTCCTGTCACACTCCACTATCTACATAGCTATGCAATCATTAAAAGCCAACGCTTATCCTTACTATCCACAGGTAGCACTGTTATATCATCCTAGGAACTGGGCAGAGACATAGTCTCACAGTGCTCAATTCGAATCAGTTTAATTTTGTTTCCCTTTGAACCTAGATCTTGGGATCTCCAGTCACATAGGTGGGGTATCTGTCAAACATCATCTTTTTCTATAGGCTTTAAACCCATTCCTTTTGATGATTTTACAATTTGATCTCGCGGCAAACCTTTGGTAAACGGATCCGCTAGGTTATCAGCCGACTTGATGTAATCTATCGTTATTACACCAGTTGAGATCAATTGTCTAATGGTCTTATGTCGTCTTCTTATATGACGAGACTTGCCATTATATAGATTACTCAGTGCCCGAGAGATAGCCGACTGACTATCACAGTGTACACGTAATGCTGGCACTGGTTTCTCCCACATTGGGATATCTTCCAAAAAGTTTCGAAGCCATTCTGCTTCCTCAGCAGCTTTGTCTAAAGCTACAAACTCTGACTCCATGGTTGATCTGGCCAGGAGTGTTTGTTTGGAAGATTTCCAGGATATTGCTGCACCAGCAAGAGTAAAGACATATCCACTCGTGGATTTGGAGTTTCTTGAATCTGAAATCCAATTGGCATCACTGTACCCTTCCAGCACTGCTGGTTCTTTACCAAAGTGCAGCCCATAACTTTTGGTGTATCTTAGATAATTTAATACCCTAGTTATGGCTCTCCAATGGGTATGACCTGGATTGCTCGTGTAACGACTTAGTACGTTTACCGAGTGTGCTAAATCGGGTCTAGTACAATTCGTTAAGTACATTAGACTCCCGATGACTCTTGCATACTCCACTTGTAACTCTGCTTCACCTGAATTCTTTGTCAAGTGAAGATGAGGATCAAGTGGAGTTTTTGCAGTCCCATTGGAGTAGGTCTTAAACCTCTCTAGGATTTTTGTAGCGTAATGATCTTGAGACAGAATTATTCCTTTTGAATTTCGAATAATCTTAATCCCTAGAATTACATCAGCTAATCCCATGTCTTTCATATCAAACTTTCCACTTAGCATGTTCTTTGTTTGAATGATTATATCTTTGTTGCTTCCCATGATTAGCATGTCATCTACGTACAAACACAACAACACATAACCTTGTGAAGTACTTTTGATATAGATGCACTTATCACATTCATTGATGTGAAAGCCATTTGACATCATTACACTGTCGAATTTTTCATGCCATTGCTTCGGAGCTTGCTTGAGTCCATATAGCGATTTGACAAGTCTACAGACTTTCTTCTCTTGTCCGGGAGCAACATAACCCTCAGGTTGATTCATATAGATCTCTTCCTCTAAATCTCCGTTTAGAAAAGCAGTCTTAACATCCATCTGATGTATTTCAAGGTTTCTTAAAGCTGCGATTCCAATCAACATGCGAATCGAAGTAATTCTCGTCACTGGAGAATAAGTGTCAAAGAAGTCCAATCCTTCCTTTTGACGAAATCCTTGTACCACGAGCCTGGCCTTATATTTGTCTATAGAGCCATCGATTTTTAGCTTGGTGGTGAAGACCCATTTACAGCCCAGAGGTTTACAACCTTGAGGTAGGTCTACCAACTCATAAGTATGATTTTGCATAATTGAGTTGATTTCACTGTTAGATGCCTCCCTCCAGAAAGGTGCATCAGGTGTAGACATCGCTTCCATGAAAGTTCTTGGACCACTTTCCGCTAGGAATGCCATTATGAACTCAGAGCCAAATGTCTTCTCCTTACGAGCTCTCTTGCTTCGTCTCGGTTCAGCTTCTTCTACTTCTGTAGAAGTGCCTGAAGTGCTTGCCTCATTGCTAGCATCTCGTTCGTCACGAGTTCGTTTAGGATTTCCTCTATCCTTACATGGAAACACATTTTCGAAGAAGTATGCATTCCTTGACTCCATTATTGTGTTTACATGAATGTCTGGTATATCTGATTTATGTACCAGAAATCGATAGGCACTACTATTGTGCGCGTATCCGATGAAAATGCAATCTACCGTTTTAGGTCCGATGGTGACCTTTTTCGGAAGTGGTACTGCAACTTTTGCCAGGCACCCCCACACTTTCAGGTATACATACGAAGGTACATTACCTTTCCAAAGTTCATAAGGAGTTTTTCCTGTGACTTTGTGTGGAATTTTGTTCAGGATATAATTAGAGGTAAGCAGAGCTTCCCCCCACATGTTCTGGGCTAACCCAGATTCCTGCAACATTGCATTCATCATTTCCTTGAGAGTTCTGTTTTTTCTTTCAGCAACTCCATTGGATTCCGGTGAGTAGGGAGCAGTTGTTTGATGAATAATGCCATGTGCTCTACAGAATGCATCAAATGGTTCACTATATTCACCACCCCTATCACTTCTGACCTTTTTTATGGTCTTGCCGAGTTGGTTTTCAACTTCCAGCTTGTATTCTTTAAATTTGTCCAAGGCTTCATCTTTACTTCGCAGTAGAAAGATGTAACAATATCTCGTGCAATCATCTATGAAAGTCACGAAATATTTCTTGCCTCCTCTGGTTTGAATATATTTCAAATCACATAAATCTGTGTGAATTAAACCTAGAGGTTCTGTTGTTCTTTGAACGCTGGGTGATGGCGTTTTAGTGAGTTTGGCTTGGACACAAACCTCACATCTGTCTTTGCTTAATTTGCATTTAGGAATCATGTTCATGTTCATTAATCTACTCATAGACTTGAAATTAACATGTCCTAGTCGTTCATGCCAAATATTAAAAGACTCAGCGAGATAAGCAATTGATTTCTTATCATTAATCTTAGGGTTCTTCGAGGTGGAAGCCTCGGTTACATTATCCTTTCGGATTACTGCCTCAACAGACATCTTAAACAGATTATCACAAACAAAACCCTTACCCAAATACATCCCATTCTTCGTTAGGATCAGCTTATCACCTTCCAGCTTCACAGAGAATCCATGCTTACTTATGAGCGATCCAGAGATCAGATTCTTGCGTATATCTGGTACATGGACGACGTTCGTGAGAACAAGTTCTTGTCCAGAGGTGAGCTTCAGAACAACCTTCCCGTGACCATCAATTGTCGACGAGGCTGAATTACCCATTAAGAGTTTTTCACCATTCTTGGTCTTTGTGTATGTGGAGAACATCTCTCGATCCATACAGATGTGTCTGGTTGCACCAGTATCGAACCACCAAGTCTTTGGATGGCTTTCAGCAACATTGGCCTCAGTGACCACAGCACACATGTCAGCTTCTGTCAAGTTGGCTTGAGCCTTCTTGCTACGACAATCAACGGATTTGTGTCCTTGCTTCCCACAGAAGTTACACAATCCTAAGAACCTTTGAGAAGTCTGGCCATTCTGACCACTCTTGTTCTTGAACTTTTGGAAGTTCTTTGGTGGCATCTTCCCTTTGCCTTTGTTAAGGCGACCTTTGTTCTGCCACTTGCCTTGATTGGGGTTTAGGTGTTCAACCATGTTCGCATTGTGTTCGCGAATTTTCACACCTACATTGATCTGTTGTTCCCGATTCGTAGACTCTACGCGGAGCTTAACAATCAGATCTTCAAGGCTCATCTTCTTTTTCTTTAGCCTGAGGTAGTTCTTGAAGTCCGTCCAACCAGGAGGTAGCTTCTCAATGATGCAGCAACCTTGATAGGTTTCACACAACCGCATTCCCTCAGCAAAGATATCGTGTAGGAGCCTCTGCACCTCATCGACTTGTTCCATTAGTGGTCTTGAATCCACCATCTTGTACTGCTCGAACTTCGCCACAGTGAATTTCTGAGTACCAGAATCTTCAATGCGGTACTTCTTGTCTAAGGAATCCCACAGATCCTTAGATGTCTCAGCATTTTCGTACACCCCAAACAGAGAGTCCGAAAGGCTATTCTGAATATAGCCCTTGCACAAGAAGTCAGCATGTTCCCAGGCGTGGACACTCGCAAGCGCACGTGGATCAGTGTTATCTTCTGGGAGAGCAGGTTTCACCTCACTGGTGTATTTCTGCAGGTTCAATGTTGTCAGATAGAAGAACATCTTCCTTTTCCACATCTTGAATGCTGTCCCATCAAACTTGGTTGGAGGAGCGACGTGATTCCCAGATGGAACTTTGACCGTCTCGATCTGACTTGCAGTCGATTCAACCTTCTCACTGGTTTTCTCCACCAATCCAGAGTTGTTTTCCACATCAATTGTCATTCTGTGAAGACAAAAGAGACACAACTTTCAATTAGTACCGATATATTTAAGAATCGCAATTCAAAATACTGATATCGAACTAAATCGCATTGGTGTCGATCGATACTCTTTGGTATCGATCGATACACATCCAATGTCTATCGATGCACCCATATGGTGTCGATCGATGCTCCTGTGTGTCGATCGATGCAAGTGAATTACACAGGATCGACCGATAAACCACAGTGTCGATCGATGCTCGATGCACATACTGTGTCTATCGAAGCATCATGGTGTTAATCGATACACGATAAGTGTCGATCGATACACCCTGGATTCCGATCGACGCTCGATGCACATACTGTGTCATTCGAAGCATCATGGTGTTAATCGATACACGATAAGTGTCGATCGATACACCCTGGGTGTCGATCGATACAAGTGAATTTCACAGGATCGATCATAGCACCACAGTGTCGATCGATACCTGTGTCTTATACACAGTATCGATCGACATAGACCAACTTGGTCGATGCAAAGTATCGATCGATACACTGAGGTGCCGACCGATACACTGTTTGCATGGTATCGATCGATACACTTGAGTGTCAACCGATACAATTTAGTCCAGTATCGACCGATACCATAGGGTGTCGATCGATACTCACAAGGCCTCGATCTGAATCGAACCTATCAAGAACATATGTGTGTTCGTTGATTATACCGTTCTTTAATCGCAATTAAAGACGGTTTTTTAGAAGATGTTTAAAGCAGATCTGCTTCTACTACACGTTTCAAGTTGCTAAACAGCTGTTTGATAACGTTTGAGTATCACTAGCAGAAGAACATCTTCTTAAAATAGAGAGAGAGATGAAGATTGCCTCTACTACACGTTTCAATTTGCTAAAAGCTTTTTGACAACGTTTGAGTATCATCAGCAGTAGAAGAATTGTTTAAAAAACCGTTTGAAAACGTTTATTTACTCGTGATTAAAGATCCAATTGAAGTAATAACAAAAATTGGATCTTCTTAGAGTTAAAATTGTAGGACCAAAATTTACACTACAGACAGGAAAGATTTAATCACAGTAATATGTAAATAAACAGTTTAAGGAACAGACGATTTATAAGCGATAAAGCAATACAAGATCTGAGGAGGCGAGATAAATCTCTTTCCTTAACTCTAAGAATCTCCCGTAGTGTGACGGGGTTTTATAGATCCATGAGTCCCAGGATACAACCAAAGTTTAACTGAATCATCAACACCATGATTCATGTCTATCGACCATTATTCTACGATACTCTCGAAATTAAAACTTACTCTAAGCAGTAGGGAATTGAAGAAACGATTGCTAGAACTTTTAGTAAGTGTTTATTGTGTATCAGAGGATGTTATTTTAGGTGAAAATCGTGTTGTATATATAGGAGAGAGGCTAGGGTTTTTCCATGACAGAAAAGGAATATTTCTAGAATAACCTAGGCGGCTGCGATTTTTAAGTCGGCCCGCTGGGTATCGATCGATACCAAGGGGTATCGATCGATACCTCAAAAAGTCCACGGGCCCAATCAAGGCCCAAGATGCGAACGTCGCACGTATGGCTTTTCTTCTCTCATGTTGTTCATTTAAGACACAACCATTCCAACATATATACACGAGAAAACATTTCTCGGTTAATGAAAACATTTCATTAGAAAGAGCTTAACTCATTTCTTTTCACACTAACACAATTTTATCAAACCCTCAGGCTTTGACAAAAAATTAGTTCCAACAATTAGTTAGTATGTTAATCAAATAGTTATCCACTAAAATCACATACAATTTTACGTTTTTCGATGGTGAATAGTGTCAATGATTTTGGATGAACATTGTTGTTTTTAGATCAATGGCATTTTGTGTAATTATTTAAAATGTTTGACGATATTTTTGGTTAAAATTTGTTTCTCTTTCCTAAATACCTAAATTTAATTTATCCATAGCTAGATACTTAATTAAGTGGTCAACAAAGGCTATTCAATAAGTTTACTCTTAATTATTAATAATTTTATCAAGTACTTACGCTGATTAGTCTCTATGGTAACTAAGTGAAAAAGTTGTATAAATGTAAGAACAAATAAGGATTTAATAAACATTCATTATATATGAATGGTTGACCATATATTTAGGTATATGTGAATGGATAAACTATATTTAGTTCTCTCTCTTTATAAATTGTTCCCATTTTAGCCCTATGCTTGGTGATGTCATCATGTTGAGTTCACGCGAAAATCATTTAATTGTTGACATGCGCATTTAATGCGAGTTAAATCATTTAATTGCTGACAAGTGCATTTGATGCGAGTTAAAGCAGGAGATTATCATTTTAGTAACGAAGCAAATATTAACACTGTTTTGACATCTAAAGGGTAGTTGTTAACAATGGTAGTGGTTATGTACTAACATACTCGATAACTAACTTAAAATCGATAACTAACTTAACATCCGTACATATTTAAATAAGGTAAAATACTCGATAACTAACTTAACATCGGTACATATTTTATGTTCAAGGGATTATCGATAGCAAAATATTTGATCAGAGTAAAAAAAAATAACAAATTTGGAAAGTTCAATAGCCACGCGGAGAAGAAATTAGTGACTGCTATGTGAAGTGTTGTCGTTTTGGGCCTAAACCCAACAAAGAGTCAACTGAGCTGGATATTGGGCCTTATAACTAAACCGTTACAAATTGTTAGCTTGGGCCTTTTACAACTCAATAGCCCAAGTCAACTGGATATATCGCGGTCAATTTCGTCTTCAACAAACAACGGAAATAACAGAAGAGAGAGAGAAAGAGAAAAGCAGAGCAGAGAGAGAAAGAAGATTCTCGGTGGTGAAGTTTCAGGTCTTCTTCTCAGGTGATCGGCGATTGCTTTTCCGGTGGTGGCTTGCGTGGTTTGCTACGGCTGCAGCTCGCGAAGTCTTTATTCTTCTCTATCGGTAAAGATCTTTTCCCGACTCAAGCTTGCATACTTGTTTCGGTAATATTTGCAATCTACTTGTATCGAAAGATTGATAGTGCAAGCATCGTGGTTTTGTTCCACTCCCAGATGTACCTCACGGGAACTGGGTGAACAATTGTGTTCTTGTGTCTCTAGTTTTCAATTCCACTAAGTGAAACTACAAAGAACAGAAATCAATCAAGATCGAAAGCAAAGAACAAGGTTCTGGTCAAAGAAAAACTTAACAAAGTGGTATCAGAGCGTCAGGTCATAGGCGCAAGGGAGATTACGGTCCAGTAATCACATGCGTTACGATCTGATTTCAAGATTCAAGATTAAAATTGGAGTTGCGTGTTGCTTTGAGTCCAACTGTTCAAGGTTCATGTAGATCTCTGGAGCTTTGTGTTACAGTGTGTAGCTACGATGGAGGTTGTACACATATTTGAGATGGAAAAGTTTGATGGGAAAGGGGACTTCGGTATGTGGAAGTTCAAGATGCTAATGCAATTGGAACTTCAAGGTTTCGGGAAACTGATTAAGAAAATCACATGAGAAGCTCCATTATCAACAATTAATGGAAAAGAACAAGAAGCTACTGATTCTGAAACTAAACCGTGATTGGTGTTGACTGAGGAACAAATGAAGGAGAGAGATGTAAGGACTAGAAACTTGATATGTTCTAGTCTCACTAACATAGTACTGCGGAAAGTAATGAAAAACACTACGGCTGCTGGTGTTTGGAAAGCATTAGAAGATGACTACCAAACAAAGACTCTACCAAACAGAATCTACTTGAAGCAAAGGTTTGCCAGCTACAAAATGGAAAAGTACAAGAGTATTGAGGAAAACATGGACGTGTTATGAACTGGAAAGCTTAAACATTGAAGTCTCAGATGAAGATCAAGCAGTTCAAGTTTTGTCAGGGTTACCAGAACAGTATGCTTCTTTGGTGTACACATTGAAGTATGGAAACAAGAAGGAAACACTGACATTAACAGAAGTTGTACAATCTGCTACAACTAAAGAAGTAGAACTAAGGGAAAAGGGTCTGTTGTCAAAGTCAAGTAACAACGCAGAAGGTCTCTATGTCAGTCACCGAAAATCAGGCAAGATGTCTGTAGGTCAAAACAACAAATGGAAGGGAAAGAACAAGGATGGAAAGTTTAAAAAGACCCATCAAAATGGACAGCCTAAAGTAAGGGAATGTTGGGCCTGCGGTAAAGAAGGCCACTACAAGAAAGATTGTCCACAAAGAAAAAGCCAACAATCTTCTAGCTGAGCAAATTTAGCTCAAGAAAATGAACATCCAATGATACTCACAGCAAGCCTGAAGTATGCAAAGGATGAATGGGTTCTTGACTCTGGGTGTACTTTCCATATCACACCAGATAAGAATCTGTTATTTGACCTAAATGAGTTTGAAGGTGGCAAAGTGCTTATGGGAAATAATACTTTCAGTGAAATTAAAGGGATTGGGAAGTTCAAGATTATAAATCCAGACAATTCTACTGTGGTTCTAACAAATGTCAGATACATGCCTACAATAGGAAGGAACCTAATTTCATATGGCCAATTAGAGAAAGGAGGTTGCACGTATGAGGGTAAAAACTTCACCGTAAATTTCTCTAAAGATGGAAAAAGGTAATTTCTGGCAGATACAAGGATGGACTATACTATCTGCAAGGTTCAGTTATTGAAGGGGAAGCTGCAACAGTAACAAGAGCTAAGGTAAATCAGACAAATGTGTGACCTATATTTTCCTGTTTTTAATATAGATTTTAGTATTTTATCTAAGCATTTTTATTCGATTTTGTGTTTTTTGAGTTAGTTTTCCCGTATTTCTCTATATAGGTCAAATCATAAAAAAATAGGCAAAATAGAGCCAAAAACGAGTTTTTCACGTCTAAGACATGTTTTCAAGTAAAAAAAAACAGCCAAATATCAAGAAGCTAAGAAAGTTTTACCTTCGTTGGATGCCTTCCCGTTGATGGATTGATATGAAATTTGATTTCCAGATATATGTTTGAGTCATCTTTCATATGGAAGTGGTTTGAAGACGTTTGGAGCAGTGGTCAGGAAGATACATTGATTTTACTGAAGACATGTCCATCTGGCTCGGAAAAAGGAGACAAGTGCATAATTGAGGCCCAAGCTCGGCCAGGAGCTCGGCCCAGAAGCTTGGCCGACCCTGCACCCCTGCGACCCAAAAACTCCCTTTTTGGTTTAATGAAACCCTAGGTCGACTTTAGAGTTATAAATACTTGTTTTAGCCTCTTGTTAGCAAGAAGCCACCACAATAAACACAGCCATGCCCCCCTTAACATCATACACTATTTTTATAAGTTTTTCATAGTTTTTCGATTCAAGAGATTCCCAGGAGAAGATCTCGCATTTGTATCTCGATATAGAGAAGATTTCTAAACTCTCTTGCTTTTATTTGAAGTTTTTGATTATGAATTTCTCTATATCTCTTTGTGTTTCATCTATGGTCATGTGTGAGTAGTTCCCTCGCTAGGTTATCGGTATTCAATGAGTTCATGGATTGATCGTTAGACTGTTATATTTGGGATTAGCTTTAAAGTTCTTTATCTAAATTTATGTTTAATGGTTGTTGCTTGATTGACCATCTAGCTACTGCTCATAAGTATGTTTAATCACCGAAAGTGTTGTTAAATTATTTGAATTGATTTAGATTAGCAAAGTGTGATAATCAAACTTGAACTATTTATGTATGTTTAACTACTTGATTACCAGTGGGAGTTGAGTGATTTAAGTTGGTTAAACATAATAATTGACGCTGCGGAAGTAGGTTAATTAATTATTCTTGATTCGAGTTCAGAAAATATTTATCGAAATTCCATGCTTAATTTATCCAATTAAATCGATACTCTGCGAAGTTTCCAATGCCTAGTACTTTGTCTACTGGTTTTACATTGTTCTTATTTGCTTTTAAGTTTATTTATTTTTATTTTTGTCACTATTCACAGCCCTAAAATAAAACCTCATATATTTCATCTTAGCTTAACTCGATTCTCATAAACTCGTAGTGTGATTCTTTGGTCTCTAGTGGATTCGACCTATAAGTACTACTGCGTTTGCTGTGAACTTGCAAAATTATTTCAGGGATTAAAACTATGTGTATCAAGTTTTTGGCGCCGTTGCCTGGAAGAAATACAATTGCCTACGCGTTTCGGACTAGAGTTCAGTCTAAGGTACTTAGTTTTTCGTTTTTATTTTTTTATTATCATTACTTTTCTCCATCTTTGTGTGTTTTAGGTTAGCTTGAGTAAGAAATAGACGTCCTTGAAGAAGCATCTAGGAAACGTATGGAGATGGATTCTCAAAACCGCACAATCAGAGAGTTTGATTCATTAGATGTCTTCTTCACAAAACGCCAACTCCACCACCTTTTGGAGAGTTTAAGATCAGCTCAAAACTCATTGCTTTGGTGGAGCAACATCAATTTCGTGGGTCAGATGAAGAGTACCCCATTGATCATATCGTAAGGTTCGAAGAAATCTGCAGTACAAGGAGATCCAATGGAGTTCCTGACGACTACTTGAAGTGCACTTTTTCTCATTTTCTTTAGTTGAGGAAGCCTACAAATGGATGAAGTCTCTCCCAACAGGCGCAATCACTACTTGGGATGAATACAAGAGAGCTTTCTTGAAGCACTTTTACCCGAAAGATAGATTGGAACGGATGAGAAGCAGAATTTCATAATTTCAACAAGAACCAAAAGAATCATTCTATGGGGTTGCGAAACGGTTTAAGGAATACAAGAGAGAATGCCCTCACCATAGTTTCACTGAGCTGAATATGTTAAACATCTTTTACAGAGGATTTGATGAGAAGTTCAAGATGGCAATCAACACGGTAAGTCAAGGAGATTTCATGACTAACACTGTTTCTAAGGCTAACATCCTCATTGATAACTTGACTGCAAGCAACAAAAAAAAACAACAAAAATTCATGCTCGGGCTATGAGGAAAACGTGGGAGACATGAAGCCAATTTCAGAATCCGCACAAATCCTTGAGCTAAAAGCAATGGTTGCTCAGCTTCTCGAAAGTCAACCGAGTGGTGTTGACCTATATAGGAACGTGAGAGATGGTGATGGTAAGGTTAATAAAGAGTGTGTTGGTGATGGTTCTCATAAGTAGCATAGAGAAGTCAACTACATTGGTGGGTTTGGAAACGTCCATCAAAACCGAAACAAGAACGGTTTTAATGGTGGAAACGTTCTGCCAAGTGTTGAAGCTCCTCTTCTAGACCAAGATCACGTGGGTATGGCACCTAAAGAGAGCAGCCTTGAAGCTATGATGCATCAGCTTATGGAGAATCAACAACATATCATGGAGGGACATAAGCAAAACGCCCAAGATATTCAAAATCTCGGTTTCAAATTGAACATCATGTATGATCATCTCATGTAAGAACAATGAGGGGTTGTATGTGAATTTTATTGACCTCTCTAATCATGTTAAGAAGATTAAAGTACAAGTTTCTCAAACTGCAGAAGGTGTACGTGAAGAGACAAGATAATTTTTTTCCGGGAAAGGCTAAGACAAATCCAAAATTCTGCAAAGTGGTCACAACTCATAACAAGGATGTGGTTTCACTAGATCGTATAGATCAATTTACCAATGAGTATCCTGTGGCAAGGTGTGAAGATGATGAGCTGATTTCAAAAGCACCATATCAAAAGAAGCTGCATAAGATAGTATATATAGTGAAATTTATCTTCCCTTGCACTATAAACGGTATTGATTTCTTGGATTCTCTACGTAATACATGAGCTACTGTGAATCTCATGTCTAAGACCATAGCAAATAAGTTGGTGATTGTTGATATTGAGCCTCCTAAAACGACACTCAAATTTGGAGACGCTTCTAGCACAACTCCATACGGGTTTGTGCGTAATTTGGTGACGTAAGTGGGAGGATGTCTTGTTCTTGCTGATTTTAACATCCTAGAGATGCAAAACGACTCCCCAATGTCACTGGTACTTGTAACTCCTTTCCTTAAAACCGTGGGAGCAATGTTTGATTTTCGCAGAGGACGAGTTTGTTTCTCTGAAATCAAAAAGAGAGTCTTCTATCATACAGTTCCTACTGAAAGCTCGTGTTTTACAACCATCTAAAATGAAGGGAGAGCAATTTTAGACCCTGTAGATGACATTAAGAGGTCACAAGACGTTCCTATAGAAGTTCTTTACATCAAATCTCATGAAGTTATTAAACCGACAAAATCTGATTGCAAAAGCGTTTCAAGCGAGAAAGTTTCGACTTTGACTTCTCAAGATCGTGATGGAGATCACATTTGGGACGTTTTCCAACTTGAGACATGTCCTAGATCACCCCTAAGACCAGCACCATCCGGTTCTTCATGGTAAGATACATTGCAAACTTTCTAGCAGCAGAAGTTGAGCCTCCTCAGTTTTTCGATTATAAGAAGAAGAAATTATTGCGTGATGTTAAATGGTACCTTTGGGATGAACCTTATCTTTACAAACATTGTTCTGATGGTATTCTTAGAAGATATGTTCCAGAAGAAGAAGTTCCAGGCGTTCTATTTGCTGGCCACATATCTAACTATGCAGGGCACTTTGTTACTAACAAGACTGTCGGTAAAATCTAACAAGCTAGTTTTTGGTGGCCCACCATGTTCAAGGACGCCCATGCATTTATATCTAAGTGTGATGCTTGTCAAAGACAAGGGAAGATCAACAAAAGAAATGAGATGCCACAAAACTTCATCCAGGAAGTCGAAGTCTTCGACGTTTGGGGAGTTGACTTTATGGGTCATTTTCCCTCGTCTGATGGGAACAAATACATATTTGTTACTGTTGAATATGTGTCTAATTGGGTGGAAGCCATAGCAAGCCCCATAAGCTATGCAAAGGTAGTGATGAAGTTGTTCAAGTCGATCATCTTCCTGAGATTCAGTGTTCCGCGAGTCGTGATTAGTGATGGAGGTTCTCACTTCATTAACAAAGTTTTTGAGAATCTTTTGAAGAAGAATGGCGTTAGACACAAAGTTGCTACACCTTATTACCCTCAGACAAGTGGTCAAGTAGAGATCTCTAACAGATAAATAAAAATGATCTTGGAGAAAACAGTCAAAATGACAAGGAAAGATTGGTCCGATAAGCTCGATGATGCTCTTTGGGCCTATAGGACAGCCTTCAAAACTCCTATTGGAACCACTCTTTTTAATATTGTCAATGGAAATGCATGTCATCTTCCTGTTGAGATTGAGTACAAGGCGGAATGGGCAGTAAAGAAGCTGAATTACAACATCAAGACAGCAACCGAGAGATATTTATTTCAATTGAATGAGTAGATGAAATTCGTCATCTTGCCTATGAGAATTCTAAGATCTACAAGGAGATAACTAAGGCATATCATGACAAAAAGATAGTCCCCAAGACGTTTTCACCAAACGACCAGGTTCTGCTCTTTAACTCACGACTTAAACTTTTTCCCGGTAAACTAATATCGCGATGGTCCGGACAGTTCTAGATCAAAGAAGTAAAACCATATGGTGCTGTGGTGCTTGGGAACCGCAATGGAGGTGACTTCACTGTCAATGGATAACATCTAAAGACATATCTCGCAGATATTGAAGAAGATGAGAGGGAAACGATTCCCTTAAATGATGCCCCTCATGCCTATACCAAAAAGGAGTCGAGCTAATGACTTAAAACAAGTGTTGTGTGGGAGGCAACCCACAATTTATTATTTACATAAGTTTTTAATTTTATTTTAATTTTTATGAACTATTTATTGGTTTATTTATCCACCCAATATTTTTCAAATTTTTTAAAGTTTTATAAAAATAGATAAAAATCGTTTTTAGATGGCTACTAAGGAAGGACCAAAACAGAGGCGCAACATTCCCCCTTCCATGGGCCGATGGCACGAGCTCGGGTCATGTAGGATTGGCCCAGAGTTTCTCCTTCACGCGGCCGATCATGGGCACATTTCCCCTTCCCAGGCCGATGCGCAACCCCGACCAAAATCCTGGCCCAGTCCTCCCACCCGATCATGGGGCAATTTTGAGGCGCATCATATGATGTTCCATTGGGCGAGATTTTTATCAAATATCTTCACCCCGAGCTTCGCCCCAAGGTTTTTCCTACCTCATTTTACACTAAAACTGATCGGTGGAATTTTTTTAGGTCACGTTATGATGCACCCAAAGCTGGTGCACCTCCACAAGCTAAATGCATCATAAAAACGCCAATATATTTGGTCGAGAACCTCATCTTCGGTAAGTCGAAAACCCGACGTTTATGAAGTTGTATCTTACCATGGTATCATTTTTCTATCTTTATCTTCTTTTTTCTATTTTATTTCTCCCGTAATTTGATTTGCTTTCACACCGGGACAGTGCAAAGTAAGTCTGGGGGGGATTATGTCGCTTACTAATTCGTTTGTTCGTTTTGCTTTACTCTTTTTATTTTATTGAGTCGAAATTTTGTTGGAAATTATGAAATTTTCTTGGAACTAACCGTGTTAAACCAACTTTTAGTGACCAGCCTAATAGAGATTGACCACATATTTTTACTAATGGAAAACCCGTGAGTGGACCGACCTACCATAAAAACGCCCATGTCTCTAAGGGAACCGAAGGATTTAGCACTGATTTCAACCTAATGAACTTAATTTTTCTCATCTTGAGGCTTTGTATACATCGACCAAGACACCTTTTCAAGCCTGCCATGACAAGTCTGTGTGAGTATGATTTCCCTCTCTTTTCCCTTCGGTTAAGTACTTCAATGCAGAAATGATATGGATGGCGCGGAAGTGAACCGGGGATTCAGTGGCAAAAACCATGAATATTCGTGTCTCATGAAACTATGCCAAAAGAAGTGAACTGGGAATTCGGTGGCAACCACCATCAATACTCGCGTCTCATGGAAAGTTATCCAAGGAGGTAAACCGGGGATTCAGTGGCAAACACCATCAATACTCGCGTCTCATATACCTTGATCCCGTGAAACAAAAATAAAAAGAAGAAATCGATCTAAGAAAGAGAGAAAAAAGGAGAGGAAAGAAACTGGAATTAAGACTGTCAAGGTAAACATGAAAATTGGCTGATGAAAGTCTACATGTTTTTTGATCGATACCCCCTCGATGAGACCGCACACCTTTAACTTTAAATAAGTTAGCAATGGAGAACTCAAGTAACCTTATGAGACTGTGAATCGGACTTGGGAAGTTGAGAAGTAAAACGGGGAAGTACATGGTGGTCTCTATCTAACGTCAACTCTATTCTAATTGGTTTAAGACAATGAAGGTTAGTATGATGTTCTAAAGATTTAGTGAGTTTCCATGTTTTCAAACCTCTTTTCTATTTCTAGATTTTCTGTTTTTCCTTGATGACAAGCAAAAGTCTAAGTCTGGGGGATTGATATACTCTATATTTTACTACTTTTAATATGGATTTTAGTATTTTATCTAAGCATTTTTATTCGGGTTTATGCTTTTTGAGGTAGTTTTCTCGTATTTGTAGTTTTAAAGTCTATATAGGTCAAATCATCAAAATGATGCAAAATGGAGCCAAAAAAGAGTTCTCCACGTATATGACATGTTTCCAAGTCCAAAAGACCAGCCAAGTATCAAGAAGCCAAGAAAAACGGACGTTAACTACTCAATTGGACATGACAAATACATCAGAAGTTTCACCTTCATTGGATGCCGTTCCGTTGATGGATTGACATGAAATTTGGTTCCCAAATATAGTTTTGAGTCATATTTCATATGGATGTGGTTTGAAGACGTTTGGAGTAGTGGTCAGGAAGATACATCAATTATACGGAAGACATGTCCATCTGGCTCGGAAAAAGTAGAAAAGTGCATAATTGAAGCCCAAGCTCGGCCCAGAAGCTCGGCCGACCCTGCACCCCTGCGACCCAAAAACTCCCTTTTTGGTTTAATGTAACCATAGGTCAACTTTAGGGTTATAAATACTTGTTTTTAGCCTCTTGTTAGCAAGAAGCGACCACAATAAACACAGCCACACCCCCCTTAACCTCACACACGATTTTTATAAGATTTTCATAGTTTTTCTATTCAAGAGCTTCCCCGGAGAAGATCTCGCCTTTGTATCTCGATATAAAGAAGATTTCTAAACCCTCTTGCTTTTATTTGAAGTTTATGATTATGAATTGCTCTATATCTCTCTGTGTTTCATCTCTCGTCATGTGTGAGTACTTCCCTCGCTAGGCTATTGGTATTCAATGAGTTCATGGATTGATCGTTCGATTGTTAGATTTGGGATTATCTTAAAGTTCTTCATCTAAATTTATGTTTAATGGTTGCTGCTTGATTGACCATCTAGCTACTGCTCATAAGTATGTTTACTCACCGAAAGTGTTGTTAAATTATTTGAATTGATTTAGATGAGCAAGGTGTGATAACCGGCATGAGTTGAGTTATTAAACTTTGTAAACATATCAAATTTGAACTATTTATGCATGTTTAACTACTTAATTACCAGCGGGAGTTGAGTGATTTAAGTTGGTTAAACATAATAATTGACGATGCAGAAGTAGGTTAATTAATCATTCGTGATTCGAGTTCAGAACATATTTATTGAAATTCCATGAATAATTTATCCAATTAAATCGATATATGATACTCTGCAAAATTTTCGATGCCTAGTGAAAGTGTTGTGCTGACTGACTTGAGAAGCTGTAAGAACAGAATATGATACAGCTGTAGGAACATGACGTGTTACAGAAGCAGTTGATGTATCAGTTGGAAGTAGCACACGAAGTGATACAAGGAAGTAGTACAGAGAAACTGATGACGTGGAGCTAAAGTGTGAGCTGTGGGATCACGACATGTTACATATGCTGACAGAGTCGACATATATGGTGTGACAGTTCAGACAGAGATATTTGACAGAACTGGCACAGGCACTGAGACAGAAAGTGACTCAGAACGGGGAAAAATAAATAAGTGATTATTTTCTTATTGGTGGCGTGTCCTTTGTTTTAGGAAACATGGCCACGTGATTTAGAAGCCCAAGAGGATGAAGACATAATGTGGGTTTATTAGACTTAGGGTTTTGACCCTTAACTATATAAACCAAGAGGCGGCCAGAGAAACGGTGCGCGTCTAAGGTATCATGAGATGCATACAGGTGTGTGTGGCGTCGCCCCATCATACAGGATTTGTAGATCCGTTGGTGATGGTTGATGGAGTACAAGAACATCTGTAAGAAGGTGTTTGTATCGGTTGTAGCCGAGCGGTATACTTTGTAGAGATATCGTGTCCGTAGTTCGTCCATGTAGAAAAGAATGATAGGCATCGTAGTGCTGTATATCATAGCGATTATAATTGCAATCTTGTTCTAGTGGATTTGTTCTGGACTAGGTCCCGAGGATGTAGGGAAACCGAACCTCGTTAAAAAACTCTATGTGTTTTTTACTTTATGCATATACATACTCGAACGTATAGATCTAGCCGCGAATCCACACTTTCAATGATGAAGTCAAACCTATTGGGCTTCTCAATGTTTTTGGTTAGATGGGCCAAAATAAAAAGGCCAACGTGATTAAAGTGGTGATGAAAGTGAATAAGTGATCATCAGAAAAGAGTTTCGTGGTGGTTTCTAATGTGTGAATCGACACTAAATCGTCGGAAGGAAGAGAAGTGATATACAAGTAGAGTCAAAAGCTTCAGAAGTTTCGAAGAGGGTTGTAGGCGTAGAGAATTCGCATGAAAATACAGAAATTCCGAGTTACGAATGCGGCGACCGTATCAGAGGAAATCATGAGCTGAAGGAACAAAGAATGAGACAGAGGAATCACCGGAAAAGCCTGCATTCATCATGAAGGAATGAGCTTCTCAATTCGTAATTGTCGGACAACTTGGTGTCGAACGATAACAGCAAAGTACATAGATTTCATTGTTAGTTGTTGTTCAGGAGTATCTCTTATTGACTCGGGAATCGATTGTGTGTGTGACGATTTGCTGAATTTTGGCGTTTGGGGCTGAATTTGAGTTCTGTGATGTTCTTGTATAAGTTTGATGACCGTGATTATACATGGATTTCTAAGGATACAGGTGAAGTGTTGTTGTTGTCTTCCACATATTAGAGATTCAAACTGGAATTTGCGTCTGGTTTAGTTGGCACCATGATCGAATCAAGAAAAAAGAAGATTTAATGAGCATCTCTGGTTATTCAAAAGTGAAATCGAGAACGTCCAAGGTTTTATTGTTTCCAATTTTCAAAGGAATTCATGGTGGATGTTCGTGCATCCGCGTCTATAATATGGGATCTTTTTAAAGGAGTTTTGGATCGAAGGTTGATGAGCAGAAGCCTCAGTAAAAAAAGCTGCCATGAATCTGAGAATTATGTTCTGCATTTTTAGGAAGCATCTAATTCAAGAGATGGCTTTAATCTGTGAGAGTTGACGTCTCAAGTGGTCGAGAAGAGCGGAGGATAAAAATCAATGATTTAGAGGGGGAGACAATAGTTGTTGCAAAGTATTGATTTGGAGGAGGAGACACTAGATGTTTCTTCTCTCGATGGTGGTGTATGATTAAGGGATTCTCAGAATCAGCGGCAGAGAATATAGAAGTCATTGGAATTGATGCTGGTTTTTGGATTTTGTAGAAGCACAAAAGAGAGTGGTTGGAGCTTCATGGAAAAATGTTACGGGTTACTGTTGTTGGTCTGATAAAGTGAAATCGTGGACATCTGGGCTCAGCTATTAGTTTAAGAGTCTGCGAATTTGAGTATTTGTCAAGAAAATTGCGGAACTTGTGTCTGAAGCATTAAGCAATGTTATCCCATCAGAGGTAGATAAGGTATATGGCTTGAACTCGAAAATGAGATATATCACTGGGGAAATGTAGACTTTCCTTTGATCGGAGAGGTCTCAGGTCTAGTGTTGCAATCGAAGAAGAGATGTGGAGTTTCGAATGTTAAATATAATAGAATGGAATATATTATTGAGTTGTGTTTTCATACAAGATTATAAGACACATGTATATAGTGTTTAACATTAACATATTGATAACACCAAATAATGTAAATCTTCCTAATCCTTATCAATAGGATATCTATGAGAATATTCTCCGGTTGGGTTTACGGGTTTCACTTCATAACCGGATTCTTATAGCCCACAACACTTGGTTCACATCTTGCTCCCCAAGATATCTCCAATACTCCCCCGCACGACAAATGTGGGATGCAAAACACGAAATCCGCAATCACAAAGCAAAACACATTTGTTGTGGACATTTGTCGAGGACAGACAAAACATGTCAACTGACTTCTCCGGATTAAACTTCAATCTTCAAAAAAAATAGGGATGGAACTCTAGCTCGTTTTCGGTCTTGAAAAAGGGAATAATAACATCACGTGGGTGCAAATCCTGCAACTCCATAAATAATCGTCCTTGTCTCGGACAGTCCATAAATCGGACTAAAAAAATGACCTAAAACATGAGCGTTCCATAAAATTCCCTAAAACGATAACCAACTCTCCCGTAATAGAAGAAACCAAAATATATAAACTCTGAGAAATTCCAAACTTAAGAATAAATCTGAGAGATTTAAAATAATATCCAAATTGTGAAAAACCCCTAAACCTTTACCTTAATAATTTCCCCAAGATATATCCAATAACCCGTGTACTAAACCAAACATCCAAACCATTAACCTAAGGTAGATTAAAATAATGCAACTAAAAACTTATGAGATAGACCACGTAGTACCAACCAAAATTATAAAATCCAAAACCCAACTTAAATAAATAACTAAAATATGAACCACGTAACACTAAAGATATCACCAAGTGCAAAAACCTGACTTAAGAAATAAATAAACGGACGTATAAAAAATTCTCAAACACATCGTCGTCTGGTTCGTCTTCGTCTCCGGATTCTCTCTCCATGATTGTTTTCGAATAAGAGATCACAAAAATATTAAAGCGGAAAATTTAACTCCGATCCTCTAGAATCGAAGGCTCGAATAGAAGCAGATTTTTATTTTCGAAGAGATCGTGAAGAATTTGAATCGTGTCATCATCGAATAGTAAGGAATTTGATTGACGTCTCAGGTCTGGTTGTGGAAACAAAAATTGAGAAGACAAAAGATCAAATGGCTTGACGAATTAGAAGAAGAGGCGAATCAGCGTTTCTGTCTGTCAAGCTTTATGGAACTGATGAAAGCTTTTTCTGGAAAAGTTCACAAGTGAAAGAGAATCAAAAAAATCTGAGATTGAAGAGCATCAAAGAAATAGCGAAGTCCTTGACGATTTGAGATGTTGAAGCATCATGCCTTCATGGGTTTGTGTCTCTTTATCATGTGCTTAGCAATTATTGGGCTTGATATTTTTAATGGGCCAAAGAATAAATCAGACCCAAACCGTGAAAAAGACGACGAAGAGATGGCGAAGAAGAAAAGTCTTTGTGGCTCAAGCAATGAATTCGTGATCATTGTTTATAAAACTAATGGGAGGAAGCCTTGCAATTAAGTTCGATCATTGTTTCTCTAAGTCTAATCTTGGAGACAATTGTTTGCTTCTGTCACGAGAGATCCAGAGTTCCCAGTTCCGTGGAGTTTCACGAATTAGAAATCGAGAAAGAGAAAGACCAAGGGGAAGATGGAGTCGTGAGTTTTTGAGACGATCGCAAGGTTTGACTAAAAAGGCTTGTCAAAATTTACAGAATTTGATATTGCAGCAAAACAGTAATGTACTTAAAGCAACAGAAGTAGAGGAGCTAAATGAGTTGAGCTGAGAAGTGAAAGACGCCGTCAGAAAGCTTACCGGAAATTGCAGAATTTCTGATCGGAGATGCTTAAGTTAATTTTGCAATTCGAGATGCACGCTTGCGTCGGAAAAATTAGAGTGGAGGATATGTACAAGGTTGGACAGTTTGGTTTGGGCTTCAACTAATACTTCATGGGGCTGTCTTTCTAAGACACTTTATGGATTTTTTGTATGTTCTCATTCAATTTACGGGCATCTACGGTGAAAGTTACCAAGCTCCACGTTGATGGTGGAGAAGAAGAGAGACCTTAGTCCACTCACTTGATCTGAATTTTCTTTAGGAGGCAATGTGTACTGAGACTACGTCACCTAGATGCAATTGTGGATTCTGGAAGTATGAGAAGAATTCGTAAGCGATAGAGGATTTCATGAAAGGAAGAGTAGCAATGTCTGCAACTTGACAATCATGATTCACGAGGCCAGCAACGTCTCTGAAGAAGACGAGGAAAGTTTAGTTCAATTAAGGAGACACTTGAAGATATCAGAGGAGGCTGAAAGAGAAGTGAGGCAGGCTGCAACTGGTGAAGAGATCAAAGCAAAGAACATCAATGCAAGAGAGCTCTTTAACATTGTGTTTAGAAGATAGTGACTGCATTTGAACACAAAGATTAATCATCTGAGTAGATGAGTTTGGAGGAATATACTCATGACGCCAGCTTCAAGAAAAATTGCATAATAACTCATCAGAATCAAAGACAGGCTTAAACGAACCGATGATTATTATGGAGAAGAAGAAAAGAGATTTGTCCAAAGGAGAGCTCATTTGGAGTTTGGATGAAAGATGGACGTTGTATTGAAGATAGTTTTTGTGCATCAAAGGTATATTTCAGTCTGTGTTACAGTTTGTGTTCTACTATCTATGTGATTGCTCTAGAACTGCTCCTACATTAGTAAGAGACTGTTCTGTATGTACGGCAAGCTTCGATCTTGTTTCTATTGGCGAAAGCAGTAACTTATTGATGTTGGGTCAGCTGCTTCTAAGCTAAGTCCTAATGGTAATCAGATTCAGATGTGGAGTGTCATGTTTATGACAAGAAGACTGTCCTATTCTTCGAGAAGGAATACAATTCTTTTGGGTCTCTAAGAAGATGTGGGTAAAGATCTCCAGGTGTTGTGATGAAGCTATATTGAGATATATGTGACTTTGGTTGGTTTTAACTTAGTTTTGCACTCAAGCAGGGGGAGATGAAGTTTTGATGAGACACATGAAAGTAATCATACATGTAATGCACAGTTTGGTTTCAGGGAGGGTAAGGTTGTGTGAACTGTCGATGTCTGGATTACTCTTGTGTAGCTTGAGTATCAAACTAAGTTAAAAAGGGAGAGATGATGTTAGATCTTATAAGTGAAGTTTTGAAAGCATGGCTAAGTGTTGACTGATCTCAGCAAGTCAAAGAGTGAGTTCCAGATAAATAAAACAAGATGGTGATATAAGATTGAGGGAGAGTTTGCAAGATCATCAGAATGCATGTATACAGGAAAGCTTTCTACAACTCAGTAAACAAGGGAGATATTGTAAGTGTGGTGTTTGACTGAGTTTAGGAAGTGGTGGAACTTGTGTGACACAACTATAAAGGAGTGTAAGATTTGATACATCAGGCGATGTAGTATTGGTTGTGTGCTTGAGCTCTACAACTCAGTCATCAAGGGAGAGATTGAAAGTGTTGTGCTGACTGACTTGAGAAGCTGTCAGAACAGAACATGATACAGCTGTAGGGACAAGACGTGTTACAGAAGCAGTTGATGTATCAGTTGGAAGTAACACACGAAGTGATACAAGGAAGCAGTACGGAGAAACTGATGACGTGGAGCTAAAGTGTGAGCTGTGGGATCACGACGTGTTACATATGCTGAATTAGTCGACATATATGGTGTGACAGTTCAGACAGAGATATTTGACAGAACTGGCACAGGCACTGAGACAGAAAGTGACTCAGAACGGGAAAAAAATAAATAAGTGATTATTTTCTTATAGGTGGCGTGTCCTTTGTTTTAGGAAACATGGCCACGTGATTTAGAAGCCTAGGAGGATGAAGAAATAATGTGGGCTTATTAGACTTAGGGTTTTGACCCTTAACTATATAAACCAAGAGGCGGCCAGAGAAACGGTGCGCGTCTAAGGTTTATCATGAGATGCACACAGGTGTGTGTGGCGTCGCTCCATCATACAAGATTTGTAGATCCGTTGGTGATGGTTGATGGAGTATAAGCACATCTGTAAGATGGTCTTTGTATCGGTTATAGCCGAGCGGTAGACTTTGTAGAGATATCGTGTCCGTAGTTCGTCCATGTAGAAAATAATGATAGGCATCGTAGTGCTGTATATCATAGCAATTGTAATTGCAATCTTGTTCTATTGGATTTGTTCTGGACTAGGTTCCGGGGATGTAGGGAAACCGAACCTCGTTAAAAACTCTATGTGTTTTTACTTTATGCATATACATACTCGAACGTATAGATCTAGCCGCGAATCCACACTTTCACCTAGTACTTTGTCTACTGATTTTATATTGTTCTTATTTGCTTTTAAGTTTATTTATTGTTATTTTCGTCACTATTCACATCACTAAAACAAAACAATTTTATAATGAAATCAGATGAAGTGACACGACAATGACTCTCCCTCTTTGCTTAGGACTCTATATACCATTTAGAGTCTTAGGCTTTTAGAAAAGTGGGGCTCTTAGCTGGGTTTTTTCCCCGTGAGATAAGATTTAGTGAGATATAACAATATTCTGGTGAATCTTCAAGTAGATCTTTCTGTTTTTGCAAGGGTTTTGTGAGTTTTTCCTAACTTCTCATTAACGCCGCTTGTGAGTCTGAAGAACCCTAAACCTAAAACTTCTCGAGAATCCTTCTTGCTGATCGTCGTTTGAGGTGTTCATGACAAATATCGATAAGGTTTTCATGGCTTTATCTCTAGATGAGGGGGAAGATGCACCCTTCACCCTACCGAATCTCCCACAATATTGCTCGAATGAAAAAAATGCTATGAGCATTATGGGACGAACTTTGAATCCGGATTGTCAGAACATGGCTGATCTTATTCTGGATATGCCAAGGAAGTGGCAAGTCTATGATAGAGTGCGAGGTGTGGCGCTTTCAAAAGACAAGTTCCAGTTCATATTTAAGTATGAACACGACTTGGAAGAGGTGATGAAGAAGATAGTGTGGACGTTCAATGAATGGACTATCGTCATTGATCGCTGGGTGGAACACCCACCGGAGGACTATCTGAAGTTTCTTTCGGTTTGGATACAGATCCGCAATATACCGGTGAACTACTATACAGAGGCATCTATTTTTGCTTTAGGAGACATCATTGGTGATGTCAAAGAGGTCGCTTTTGACCCAGAAAAATCTCAGAATAAAGACTATGTGCGTGTGAGAGTTAATTTCGACAAATCGAGACCGGTGAAGAGATCTAAGGTGGTGAATCTACCAAATGGTGGTACGATAACTATTTGGTATGATTTCGAGAGGATACAAAAGAGATGTTACTCTTGTCAACGGTTTACTCATGAAAAGGATAAATGCCATACACTAATTAAAATGAGGAAAGAGAAAGCTGCTGAACGAAGGAAGAATATCTTTGAGGTGAAACAGAGCAGTGTGCCAATACTGAAAGAATCTGATCCTCTCTATGGCGTTCTCCCTAAAGAACAAGTTGGAATAGACCTAAATTCAGGTAGACTAAAAATCAACCCAGAGGTCCTGCAACAAATGAGGTTGTATCTTATCGCTGCGGAGGGTGCAGAGCGAAGGGTGAGAGAAGAACGAGTTAAACAGTCAATATTGGAACTCATGTCAGAAAACTATGCTAAGGCTTGAAGCTCCTCCAATTTTCACCTCTGAACTCAACAAGGGGAAGGACCTAGTGATCAAAGTTGACGATGAGAAACAAGGAAATGAGAAAATCGGTGCAGATCCTATGAGTGAGAAAATGATGACTGCTGCAATTAATGCTGGTATCGCTATGAGGAAAAGTATTTTGGCAGAAGACACTTCATCCGAGAGAGCATCAACAAATTTTGGATTCGATAACTCTGTTTTCCGGTCATGTTCATCAGGTTTATTGCTGGGAAGTCAGAGGCCAGTTCATTTGGAACGGCATTGAAGAAGTTACCAAGTAGGCGTAAAGCTACCCCAAGAAACAGAAAACAAGAAAAATGTAGCAAAACGTAGGTGGTGTTAGTGGTAACTTTCAAGAGGAGATAGAAGACGGACTGTCCTTTAAAAGAAAGGCAGTGGAGGATGTAGCGGGGGGAGTTAAAATCGCAAGGCGTACAGAAATAGAGGTGGTCCCGAGTGGGGGACTGCCAAAAATCCAATGAGCCTTGACAATTCCCCGTCTTAAGGAGATGCGTCAAAAATATTTCCCAGAGATCTTGTTCTTGATGGAGACGAAGCATTGTAGGAACGTTTTGGTAGATTTACAGGAATGGTTGGGATATGATAAGGTCTTTACGGTTGACCCGGTGGGGCTAAGTGGTGGTCTTGCGTTATTCTTGAAAAAGTGTGTGAACTTGGAAATTAAGTTTGCGGACAAGAATCTTATTGATTGTCTTGTTGGCTTTGGTGGGCTGGTATTTTACGTGTCGTGTGTGTACGGAGCTCCAACTACAAAAGAGAGAGTTCATGGATGGGAACGGTTGTCAAGAATATGGTTGAAAAGAAAGGAAAGTTGGTGTGTGATAGGGGATTTCAATGACATTATTCATAATGGGGAAAAACTAGGCGTACGCCTTTCACCGAGATGCTGAGAACATGTGAGATGGTTGAATTATTGAGCTCGAGCGATGGTTTTACTTGGGGAGTGATGAGAAGTAAGCAATGGATAAAGAGCAAACTGGATCGGTGTTTCGGAAATAAGGAATGGAAATCTCAGTTCCCGCAAGCGAATCAAGTTTTCATGGAGAGGTTAGGATCGGATCATAAACCTGTTTTTGTGAAATTGATGTATGTTCAGAGTCAGACCAGAGGCTCCTTTCGGCTTGATAGGAGAATGATTGGAAAACCAAGAGTGAAGGAAGCAATAAGGGACGCTTGGAAAGGAAGACACCAATCGACTCCAATGAGCTTAATGGACAGAATCAGAAGGTGTCGCAAATCCCTGAGTAAATGGAAAAAAGAGAATAACAACAACTCTATGGAAAGTATACTGAGGCTGAGATTGGATCTCGAGTCAGAACTTTGTTCTACTCAACCGAGATTCGATGGTGTGAATGCCTTAAAAACAGAGATTGCACATGCCTACCGAGAAGAAGAAATATTTTGGAGAGAGAAGAGTAAGGAGAAATGGATGATACATGGAGATCGGAAAACAAAATTCTTTCACGCTTAATTTAAAACTATCCAACTTAAGAACCATATTGACAAGCTGGTTAATGACTCGGGACATTATGTTACCGCCGCGACGTCAATGGGCGAGGTGTCTGGGGATTATTTCCGAACCTTGTTTCAGAAATCGAATGATGGACAGATGAATGTTTTTTTTTGATGATTTTGAGCGTAGGGTAACACCTCACATGAACGATTGCCTTACCCGGGATGTCTCAACTAAAGAAATCAAAGATGCGGTATTTGCAATTAATCCTTTTAGTGCCCCTGGTGCAGATGGAATGAATGGGCTCTTTTTTCAACATTATTGGGACGAGATAGGGGCCGAGGTAGCGAAGGAAGTGAAATGTTTTTTTGAAACAAGTGTATTCCCGATGGAGTGGAATTACACGCTGTTGTGCCTTATCCCGAAAGTCACCAAACCAACGAAGATGACGGATATGAGACCGATAAGTCTATGTTCGGTGCTATACAAGATTGTCTCAAAAATTCTGGTTGCGAGACTACAACCATGGCTTCCCAGCATTGTTTCTCCTACGCAATCAGCCTTTGTTGCGGATAGGCTAATCTCGGATAACATTCTTATTGCTCACGAGATGGTACATGGATTGAGAACTCATAATCGGATCTCGATGGAATGCATGGCTATTAAAACAGACATGTCAAAGGCCTATGACAGAATAGAATGGGACTATCTTCGAAATCTACTCCACGCTTTGGGTTTCCATGGAAAATTGATCCAATGGATCATGTTCTGTGTCACCTATATCACGTACTCTGTTCTAACTAATGGAGAAGGACATGGAATGATTAAACTAGAGAGAGGACTACGTCAAGGTGACCCAATCTCGCCTTTTCTCTTTGATTTGTGCACAGAAGGTTTGTCGCACCTATTAAACAAAGATGAAGCGTGCGGCAGTCTGAATGGAATCCGCTTCTCAGACAATGGACCGGCTATTCATCATCTTCTCTTTGCATATGACTCTTTGTTGATGTGTAAAGCGGAGGAAACAGAATGCAACGTCATATACTCCGTTCTTAAAGAATATGAGAGAGTTTATGGGCAAATGATCAATTTCCCGAAGTCTTCTATAACTTTTGGGAGCAAAATAAATGAGGAGGTGAAAGCAAAGATCAAAGAAAAACTTGAAATAGAAAACGAAGGTGGGGCGGGCAAATATTTAGTCCTGCCTGAATGTTTTACTAGATCAAAAAAAGGAAATGTTAAATTACATCCAAGAAAAAATGAAAGGGCGTTTCTATGGATGGTATGACCGGTTTTTATCTCAAGGAGGAAAGGAGATTCTCCTAAAATCAGTTGCAATGGCGATGCCGGTCTTTGCTATGTCGGTATTCAAACTCCCCCAAGGGACAATTCAGAACTTGAAGAGTGCAATGTCGAGTTTCTGGTGGAATGCTAAAGAAGATATAAAGAAAATGCATTGGGTATTGTGGGAAAAGATGTGTATGTCAAAAAATAACGGTGGGCTGGGATTTAGAGACATGGAACGCTTTAACCAAGCTCTTTTGGCGAAACAAGCGTGGCGGTTAATTGAATCCCCGGATAGTTTATGTGCTAGAGTTCTAAAAAGTTGATATTACAACGGGGATGACTTCACAGAGGCGGTTCTCGGATCACGACCCTCTTTTGGATGGCGTAGTGTACTTCATGGAAGAGAGCTCCTTATGCGAGGTCTGAAAAGATCAGTGGGGACGGGAGAAAACCTGCAGGTTTGGCTGGATCCTTGGATCTTTGATGAAACTCCAAGAGCACCTTTCAGAAAACCCCTGTTCTACGATCTTAGGCTCAAAGTCAGTAGCTTGATAAACCAACAAACCAAAACTTGGGATCGAGATAAGTTAAAATAGTTGTTCACTCGAAGTGATGCTGAAATTATCCTCAAATCTCGACCGGCTATACACCAAAGAGATGGATGGGAATGGGTCCATAACCGAAGTGGAGAGTATTCAATGAGGTCGGGATATTGGTTGAGTGGAACGTTAATGCAAACAGAACATCAATGAGAGGCTATGGTAAGACCTTCACTTAACCCTTTACGAGAAAATATTTGAAAGATTAAGACGACGCAAAAAATTAAAATATTCATGTGGAAAGCTTTAATGGAAGCTCTTGGAGTTGCGGATGGTTTGCGAAAGAGAGGTATGAATGTGGACACCGTTTGCAAAACATGTGGGCTAGTTGGAGAATCGATAAATCATGTCCTCTTTCATTGCTCTATCGCCCATCAGGTATGGGCACAAACAACCTTTCCTTTCCCTCGTGAAGGATTTGAGAATCTGTCATTATACGAAAATTTCAGCTACCTTTTTAAATGTGTGGAGAATGCTGAGATTCCAAAGAAGATAAGAAGATGTTTCCCCTGGGTCCTTTGGTTGATCTGGAAAAATCAAAATAAAAGAATATATGAGGGGAGAATTTTTTCAGCAGAAGAAACAGCGGCAAAAATTCAAGAAGATTGCTGCCAATGGTTTAATGTCCAGGAAAAGGAGGACGATGATAGAAGAAGAATTGGTTTGGAGATGAACCAAAATAAGAAGTGGGAAGCACCGTGTTGTGGAAAACTCAAGTGTAACATTGGTGTGTCATGGTTAAAGAGACATGATTTTTGTGGTGCGGCTTGGACTGTTTGTGATTCTCGTGGTGCTGTATTAGCTCATAGCCGACGTGCGTTCAGTGAGGTTGGTAGTTTGAAAGAAGCAAAATTCTTAGTACACATGTGGGCGATTGAAAGTATGGGAAGTCATCACGTACATAAGATGGTGTTTGCATCGGAAGCAACGAAACTGTGGTGAATGCCATAAACAGACCGAAAGCATGGCCGTCGTACCGTGACCAGTCTGATAAACTCTTGAAAGGATTAAGTGTGATTTGCGAATGGAAATTTGATGCTGAGATGTCACACTTGAATCAGGTTGTTTCTTAAATAGCGAAAAGTGTTACAAAGGAAAATAGATGGCAATCATATGTGGCGTCGGGGGGACCGGGATGGTTAAATGAACTGATCGTGTCGGAGATGTCAAACCCTTCATTGTAATTCGTCGATGTCGTTCGTTTTAATTTCCTTCATGGGTCTGGCTTTGGATTTCATTAGCTGTATGCGTTGCTTTGCTTTGCTTTGGCTCAGCTTGTGCTATGTTTTAAAAAAATTTCCCCTTCCAGTGAAAAGAAAAAAAAAAAAAAAAAAAAACCACTATGTTAGAAAGTCATTTGATATGTTGTATTTGATGCTCACATGGTGGGACCTACAAAATTTTCTTAAGATCATCTATAAATTTTTCATTTTCCATAGATATCGATTATCGTTTTCCAAATGATGACATGACACTTACACGAGGACAATATCGTAATGCACATTGCCTTTCAAAACAGTATAGTTTGCTTTACTAAGCATTTTGTCATTTCGCCAATTTCGATCTCCTTTTTTACTTTTTAGCTAGTTGACTCTTGTATTTAACTATGTTACATATCATTAAAGCATAAGCATAAAATAAATAAAATTTAAATTTAATTTATAAACATCATAGACATAGAAATATCAAATAAATCTAGATTTTAAGTGTGTCCTCTCATTTTGTTTATCTGGTGATTTAATCGTCATTTTTGAACTAACAAAAATAATTTAATCACAATGTAAATGAAGAAAAAAAGTGCAAGTTATGAGACCGAAAATGAAAACAATAGATTTATAAAGTAAACAACTGGATTAGGAAGAAAAATTAGAACTAGAAGACAATAACACAAAATGAACATTCAATAAACAATAAAAAAATAAAACCAATATATTTAGAAAGTGTTAAAAAACTGAATTAAGAAAAAAAAATCAGAACTATAAAACCATAACACATAAAAGAACATTTTAACAACAATCAAAAGATAACAAACTATCATTATTAGAGAAAAAAAGATGACGAAAACAAAGAAATATACAAATATTTAAAGGTGTGGAAAAGGGAGATAGAAACAGTGAAATATATGAGGAAAACAAAATGAAAATGGTAAATTAACAAATTTAAATAGAATTGTATTTTTTTATTAGAGTTGTATTTTTTTATTATCATTATATATATATTTCTATTAATAACCGTTTATTTCATTGAAAGTTGCGTTTTTAACACTTACGTAGTTTAAATTCTATTTATTTTGTTTTGGTTTTAATAATTAGCAGCATCCTTTTATCATAGATACTAATTTCAAAATGCACTCAAATCCTAATTTTAATAAGCATCGTCAATTTCTATTATTTTAAAATTATTCTAAAGTATACATCATTTTAATTTGAGTAAGATTTTTTCGAAATGTTATGAAAATATTGAATTTCTAACCAATTTTGGAATATCTGTCTTCTTTTGAACCTCACATTGGAGGAAACATGGACTTCACTAGCCATTTTAATCCACAATGATGTGGTCATCAAACCAGCATTCCCATATGAAGAATAAGTGATGTCAAGACTCGTGGAGACTAAAGAAATTCACCCCGATGTCGGTCTAATCAAGGAGATAATCCCATTGGACCCAAGTCCACTCGACAAAGCATTTCATCCCAAGATCGGTGTGTACAACACAGCCACCACGCAGGCCAGCCCAAGAGTGATTCAGCCTGCCTTTTTGGGCCTATATTGGATCAAAAATCTTGAATATCCAACCCTAACTGAGCTGGATTCACTTGATGCTATCAAATTCATTAAACAGGTCAACGAGGTGCCATTTATGGAAACTTCAACATTACCTTGGACCAACAAGTTTATCATCAAAGATTCAACGTCTCTAGAGTCTTCTCAAACATTAAAATCACATGATCCATCCAAAACCTTTGATTCAGCTCGAAGATACCAATCAAACGGAACTTGCATTCAACGGAGTCGAACGTATATAGACGCGTTCTTCACATTGGTTCATCCTATTCAATCAACATCCCACACAGAACGCCCACCTCCTAAACCTCTTTACGAGCGAGAAGACTTCAGCTCCTAGGGATATAAAGGCGTGGTCAACAACTTTCCATATTCAGCTCATTCATATCCCTTACATCTAGCTTTTTTTACCACTCAATTTATGTATTCTTTTAAATTTAATTCTGCATAATTTTCTCTTGTATTTTAATTTCTTTGGCTAGTAGATGCATTTACACGAGCCTATATATGCTCAAATCATTTCATTTAAAAAAAAACACTTTTTGAATTAAAAATACAAAAATGAGTTCATCTATTTTTGAAGCTTCTATGATTTGTTTTGCTTGTCTATTTTAGTTTGTAGGTTCATCCTAAAATACAAGTGTAAATCATAGTTTATTGTGTAGATTTACTGATAAAACCGGTTTTTGACAATTTTTATGGATCACTTTAATATCTTTTGCAGGTGTTTTAACTCTGTTTTCAATGGTTTTCAAGTAATTTCCATATTTTAGTGTTTTAAAAGATATTTTAGGTAACTTAAGATAAAAGAGAGAATTTCGGAACAAAAGTACGTTTTTGGATAAACTCGAACCGTCAGAAATCTTGCAATCAAACAAAACCTTCTCACCGTCTAATCATCACCAAATTTGGACACAACAAAGTAGATACAACCAGCTTTCAAATGCAATTGGATTGGAGATGATCCAATGGTTGGATCCTTAAATACACCAAAGCACTGAAGGCAGATGAAGCTGCCTTGAAGAGAAGTCCACCGCGGCAGAAGAGCCTTGACCTGCGGCCAATCACCATTTCGCCGCACCTGGAGGAGCTCGACCCACAGCCACACAGCAGTTCACCGCGGCCACTCCCTGCTGCGACCAAAACAGCTCGTTTCTTCACCCGATGCCAAAACCGTCTTTCTACAACAAACCCTAAACGAAGTGAAGATTATAAATACTTGTTTTAGGTCTTTTAGACATAGACATATATATTTAATTTACGCTTAAGGCAGAGGAGAATCCCTTACAAACTTGTTACTCTTGTTCTTCGGCTTGAAGCAAGGATTCTCGATCGAAGTTCTTCGATAGAGAAGTTTTTTTCATCCCTTTTCTTACTGTTTTCTTTTCAATATATTGATTATGTTTATCTCAGCTATGGCTGAGTAGTTCTCTTGTTGGGTATAGGGTTTCAAAAGGGGCTCTCATGGTTCGATTTCTCATTAGGTTTTTAGACTAGGATACCGATTAGGGTTATTCATTTCAAATCGTGTTATCGTTGTTAAATCGTCGCTGATGTGAATCCTTAAATTGTCGTTATTTTATTGTTAATTGCCTTCGTATTACCATCGTTATTACGACGTTTTATTATTCGTCGTAATTTCGATGTAAAATTTACGACGAATTAGCGACGATTTATTACCAACGATTTTGCGACAATTTTTTATTCCTTGTAAATTTGCGACGTTTTTACGGCGATTTCTGGTTTGCGACGATCAGTTAACGACTATTTGAATTTTGTTGCAAAGTCGATGGTACAGGAAATTTGCAACGATTTCGCAACGAAATCGTTCGTTGCAAACTGCCTGTTTTCTTGTAGTGCCCCAAAAATAGTTTACGTCTAGACAAAACTTAGAAATCAATAGAAATCGATAACAATCACCTCGTGGATTCGATCTCTAAATACTACTTGTTTGATGTGCACTTTTAGCATAGCTAAAAAGGTAAACCAGTGCCGGAAGCGTTCCTGGCGCATCAAGTTTTTGGCGCCGTTGCCACCGGGTATTGTTTTGCTTGTTTGATTTCGTATTTTAATTTATGTTCTAGAAAATTTTGATTTTCAAGCTCTTTATTGCTCTTTTGACATTCTCCTTTATCTTTGTCTATTGTTCTAAGGTGCATGAAGACTAGGAGAACTCCTAGAGAAACCGTACCGCAACTAGACGATATCGATAGACACGAGGGAGAACTCCGCAGACTCAAAAGAACACTAAAGATGGCCAAAAACGATCGTCCGAAAGATCAACTAAACCGTGATCACCTTGATTACGAGGCTGACCGTGATGTTTCGGATCACGAAGATGACCGAGAGGCTGTCCATGGTGCCAATGACCAGCAACTTCTCGATAACGAAGAAAACCAAAACCAAAATGCGGAAAATCCGAGGCGACAACTTCCCGCCGATCGTGATGCACCGAGGAAAAATGCTCAAGCTAATGCATCGATTCCTCCTAATGGCGAGAATGCCAACTGTCCTGTCTTACCCGCTAATCCTCCAAGGTAACAAGCGCGTAACCGCATCATTGCTGATTTTGATGCACCATATCAGCACTTCCAAAACCGAGCCGCAATTCAACTTCGTTTACCTCATAGGAACGATTTTAAGATTAAAACTCAAATCATTGCTTTTATAAAGCAAAAGCAATTTCATGGAGTTACTACCGATCACCCGATTAAGTATATCGAGTTCTTCAAAGAGATTTGTAGCACGACGAGAACAAACCAAGTTCCCGCCGACTATGTGAAGTGTAAGCTTTTTCATTTTTCTTTCGCCGATAAAGCTCACCGTTGGTTGAAATCTTTGCCCGCATGATCTATCACTAATTGGGAAGAGTTCAAAACCGTCTTCCTAAATCATTTCTACACGAAGTCCAAATACAACTCGTTGAGAAACAAAATCCACAGTTTTCATCAACAATGAGTGGAGTCTTTCCATGAAGCGTGGGAACGCTTCAAAGACTACGAGAGAGGTTTCCCTCATCACGGTTTCTACGGTCCGAATTTTCTCAACACTTTCTACTGATTCTTACTACCGAAATATCAACTTTCTTTCGACACGGCCAGTAATGGAGACTTTTCGATAAAGGCCATAAACGAAGGAAGAGCTCTCATCAAAAATTTTGCTATGGCTAATAGCAACAATTCTCTCAACTATGATAGATCGACTAGATCGACTAGATCGAATGTATCAGAATCCAAGGAGATAGCCGAGCTAAATAACATGATGAATCAACTTCTCAAGAACCAAAATCGCAAAGTGAATGCTTGCAAAGCTACTGTTGGCGGTGAGGATGATGCTTACTACGAACCCGACAACAACGGTTCGTATTCTCAAGAAGATGAAGTTAACTATGTGGGAGCATAAAATTCTTATCAAATCCGCTTTAACAACGGATTCAACAACAACTTTCGCATCGTCAACTTCAACAACCTCTCGTATCGATACTCGAACGTGGAGAACTCCCAAGACTAGCTCTATCCTCAACAATCCAAGCCTTTTCAAAATCGATTCCAAAACGGGAACTATGGCGGAAATGGGAACTTCCAACAAAGATCGCCTTTCAACGTTCAAGCCGCTCCTTATAACAACTCAAACACACAGCAACACGGTATGTCTAACAATCAACTTGCTGTCCAAATAGCGAAGCTCGAGCAATTGATTCCACTAATTGCTCAAAGCAACGAGAAGATGGCGAAAGATTTTAACATCAAAGTAAAATGTATGTACAATGACTTGAATGGGAAATTCGAATCTCTTTCCACACATGTCAAGAAGTTGGATGTGCAAGTCGCTCAAACCGCAGACTCATCTAAGAGACCGAACGAAGCTTTGTCCGGAAGAGTATAAGATAACCCGAAGAGATTTTGCAACGTGATCTCCACCGTACCCAAAAAAAAGTCAACAATGAGATAAAGTATGGAGAAGCCTTAAAATTCGTCACACTCTATGGAAGAGCCAATACCGAATCCAACATGGTTCGAGAACCACCATTTGAGGTACCAAAACAAAACACTGTTTCAAAAGCTAATAAAAGCTGATGATCCGGGACGTTTTTATTTCTCTTGCTCGATTTTTGGAATACATTTTTTATATTGTGTATGCGATTAGGGAGCCAACGTCAACATTATGTTAAAGACATTTTCCGAGAAGCTCGGTATCAAAACTCTCACACCATCTACCATGATTGTAATCTTTGGAGACTCATCCCAAAAGAAGCCCGAAGGTATAATTCATGACCTTCAACTACTTATTGAGAACAAGATTGTTCTCACTGATTTTCAGGTGCTCGAGATGGATCGAGACGAAGATAGACCATTGATTTTAGGTCGACCGTTCTTAGCTACCGTTTGCGCCAACCTTGATCACGCCAACTTTCATGTTGTTTTCTTGCATGTGGATCGAAGAAATTTATATCCTACTGTTCCGGACGGAATTCCAATCCCGAGGGACCATCACAAGAAGAAGTCGATTCTCCCTAGAGAAAGAGAGAAAGATGAGTCGGCTAAGCCAAGAACTCCAAAGGTAAGTCAACCTTTTTTTTCTAAATCGTTTTCAAATATCAGGATCACCATTCCACCTGACTTAAGAGACATCAAAGAAGAAAGAGTGGAAGGAATGATAGAGATGACAAAACAAGTTATTCAAAAGGGAAAAGTTCCTAGGAAACGCGGAAAGAAGAAGGGGATACAAAACCTAGGTGAATCACATCACAAATTTGATGAAACCCAAGGAACGCTTGTTCCCGGGACATCTTCTTCTCACGCCTAGATCCCACCAAAAGTCGAGCGACTTTAACCAAAAGCGCTTGATGGGATGCAACCCATTTCGTACGTTTTTATTTTTTATTTTATCGTTCTTTTTCTATTAATGTTTTTCTTTTTAGTATTTCCGACTTTATATAAAACCCAAAAATATTCAAAAAATTAGAAAAACACAAAATATAAAACCACAAAAACCCAAAAACATTCACTGATAACACCGATTTTTGACCATTTTTATGGATCACTTTAATATCTTTTGCATGTGTTTTAAATCATTTTTCAATGCTTTTCAAGTGATTTCCATGTTTTAGTGTTTTGAAAGACATTTCAGGTAACTTGGGATAAAAGAGTGCATTTCGGTACAAAAGTACATTTTTGGATAAATTCAGACCGTCAGAAGTCTTGCAATCAAAGAAAACCTTCTCAACGTCTTATCATCACATAATTTGGACACAAAAAAGTAGATACAACCAGATTTCAAATGCAATTGGATTGTAGACGATCCAATGGTTGGATCTTTAAATACGCACGAAGCACTAAAGGCATATGAAGCTGTCTCGAAGAGAACAACACCACGACAGGAGAGCGTTGCCCCGCGGCCAATCATCATTTCGCCACGTCTGGAGGAGCTCGACCCGCGGCCAAACAGCAATTCGCCACGGCCACTCCCTGCTGCGACCAAAACAACTTGTTTCTTCACCTGATGCCAAAACCGTCTTTTCACAACAAACCCTAAACGAAGTGAAGATTATAAATATTTGTTATAAGTATTTTAGCCAGAGACACACATATTTCTTTTACGCTTAAGGCAGAGGTGAATCCCTTGCAAACTTGTTACTCTTGTTCTTCGGTTTGGAGCAAGGATTCTCGAGCGAAGTTCTTCGATAGAGAAGTTTTTCTTCATCCCTTTTCTTACTGTTTTCTTTTCAATATATTGATTATGTTTATCTCAGCTATGGCTGAGTAGTTCTCTTGTTGGGTATAGGGTTTCAAAAGGGTCTCTCATGGTTCTATTTCTCATTTGGTTTTTAGATTAGGATACCGATTATGGTTCTTCGTTTTATCCTCTTTCTTAATGCATGTTTGCTTGATTGATCACCTTGCAACTGAACTTAGGTATTCTTAGAACTACAAAAGTACTGGATCCATATGCTTGACCTAGAGTAGAAGAGCAAAACCATCAGAAGATACGAAAACATACTTGTGGAGGGATTGTGAGCGTTAACGACTTTTGAGTATAATCACTAAGTTTTTGCGCGGGCGGAGATGAAAGTTACCGGCCGAGTACTAAAGTTGTAGGTGTGTAGGATATACGAAAGTAGACTACATATAGTGTGCGTGTTCCAAGTTCAAGAATCCAAAGACGAAAAAAAGTTGCTTTAGAAATCCTAGCAAAGTCTTAGTAAAAATCGGCCATGAACCCTAGAGATTAAGTGTTGCCCAATGTTTTGTTTAATTATTTTACAACCTCATTTTAATCATTTGCTTGCTCACTTTATTTCATCGCTTAATTTAGTTTATTTGTCTAGCTACTATCGTGACAACCAGAACCCCCAAAAATAGTTTACGTCTAGACAAAACTTAGAAATCAATAGAAATCGACAACAATCACCTCGTGGATTCGATCTCTAAATACTACTGCATTTGATGTGCACTTTTAGCATAGTTAAAAGGGTAAAACCCGTGCCGTGAGCGATCCCGGCGCATCAAGTTTTTGGCGCCGTTGCCACCGGCTATTGTTTTGTTTGTTTGATTTCGTATTCTAATTTCTATTCTAGACAATTTTGATTTTCAAGCTCTTTATTGCTCTTTTGACATTCTCATTTATATTTGTCTATTTTTCTAAGGTGCATGAACACTAGGAGAACTCCTAGAGAAACCGTACCGCAACTAGACGATATCAACATACACGAGAGAGAACTCCACATACTCAAAAGAACACTAAGGATGGCCAAAAACGACAGTCCGGAAGATCAACTAAAACGTGATCACCTTGATCACGACGCTGACCGTGATGTTTCGGATCACAAAGATGACCGAGAGGCTGTCCATGGTGCTAATGACCAGCAACTTCTCGATCCCGTAGAAAACCAAAACCAAAATTCTGAAAATCCGAGGCGATAACTTCCCGTCGATCGTGATGCACCGAGGAACGATGCTTAAGCTAATGCACCAATTCCTCCTAATGGCAAGAATGCCAACTGTCCTGTCTTACCCGCTAATCCTCCAAGGTAACAAGCGCGTAACCGGATCATTGCTGATTTTGATGCACCATATCAACACTTCCAAAACCGAGCCACAATTCAACTTCCTTTACCTCATAGGAACGATTTTAAGACTAAAACTCAAATCATTGCTTTTATAAAGCAAAACCAATTTCATGGAGTTACTACCGAGCACCTGATGAAGTATATCGAGCTGTTCAAAGAGATTTGTAGCACGACGAGAACAAACCAAGTTCCCGCCGACTATGTAAAGTGTAAGCTTTTTTCTTTTTCTTTAGCCGATAAAGCTCACCGTTGGTTGAAATCTTTGCCCGCAGGATCTATCAATAATTGGGAAGAGTGCAAAACCGTCTTCCTAAATCATTTCTACACCAAGTCTAAATACAACTCGTTGAGAAACAAAATCCAAAGTTTTCATCAACAATCAGTGGAGTCTTTCCATGAAGCGTGGGAACATTTCAAAGACTACGAGAGAGATTTCCCTCATCACGGTTTCTACGGTCTGAATTTGCTCAACACTTTCTACTGATTCTTACTACCGAAATATAAACTTTCTCTTGACACGGCCAGTAATGGAGATTTTTCAAAAAAGACCATAAACCAAGGAAGAGCTCTCATCAAAACTTTTGCTATGGATAATAGCAACAATTCTCTCAACTATAATAGATCGACTAGATCGAATGTATCAGAATCCAAGGAGATAGCAGAGCTAAATAACATGATGAATCAACTTCTCAAGAACCAAAATCGCCAAGTGCATGCTTGCAAAGCTACTGTTGGTGGTGAGGATGATTCTTACTACGAACCCGACAACAACGGTTCGTATTCTCAAGAAGAAGAAGTTAACTATGTGGGATCATAAAATTCTTATCAAAGCCGCTTTAACAACGGATTCAACAACAACTTTCGCATCGCCAACGTCAACTACCTCTCCTATCGATACTCGAACGTGGAGAACTCTCACGACCAGCTCTATCCTCAACAATCCAAGCCTTTTCAAAATCGGTTCCAAAACGGGAACTATGGCGGAAATGGGAACTTCCAACAAAGACCGCCTTTCAATGCTCAAGCCGCTCCTTATAACAACTCAAACACACAGCAACACGGTATGTCTAACAATCAACTTGCTGTCCAAATAGCGAAGCTCGAGCAATTGATTCAACTAATTGCTCAAAGCAACGAGAAGATGGCGAAAGATTTTAACGTCAAAGTAGAGTGTATGTACAATGAATTGAATGGGAAATTCGAATCTCTTTCCACCCATGTCAAGAAGTTGGATGTTCAAGTCTCTCAAACCGTAAACTCATCTAAGAGACCGAACGTAGCTTTGTCCGGAATAGTAGAAGATAACCTGAAGAGATTTTGCAACGTGATCTCCACCGTACCCAAAAAAGAAGTCAACAATGAGATAAAGTACGGAGAAGCTTTAAAATTCGTCACGCTCTATGGAAGAGCCAATACCAAATCCAACATGGTTCGAGAACCACCCTTTGAGGTACCAAAACAAATACTGTTTCAAAGGCTAATAAAAGCCGATGATCCGGGACGTTTTTATTTCTCTTGCTCGATTTTTGGAATAAATTTTGTAGATTGTCTATGCGATTCGGGAGCCAACGTCAACATTATGTTAAAGACATTTGCCGAGAAGCTTGGTATCATACTCTCACATCATCTACCATGAGTGTAATCTTAGGAGACTCATCCCAAAAGAAACCCGAAGGTATAATTCATGACCTTCAACTACTGATTGAGAACAAGATTGTTCTCTCTGATTTTCAGGTTCTCGAGATGGATCGAGACGAAGATAGACCATTGATTTTTGGTCGACCGTTCTTAGCTACCGTTGGCGCCAACCTTGATCACGCCAACCTTCATGTTGTTTTCTTGCATGTGGATCGAAGAAAGTTATATCCTACTGTTCCGGACGGAATTCCAATCCCGAGGGACCATCACAAGAAGAAGTCGATTCTCCCTAGAGAAAGAGAGAAAGATGAGTCGGCTAAGCCAAGAACTCCAAAGGTAAGTCAACCTTTTTTTCTAAATCGTTTTCAAAAATCAGGATCACCATTCCACCCGACTTAAGAGACATCAAAGAAGAACGAGTGGAAGGAATGATAGAGAATACGAAACAAGTTATTCAAAAGGGAAAAGTTCCGATGAAACGCGGAAAGAAGAAGGGGATACAAAACCTAGGCGAATCACATCACAAATTTGATGAAACCCAAGGAACGCTTGTTCCCGGGACATCTTCTTCTCACGCCTAGATCCCACCAAAAGTCGAGCTAACGATTTTAACCAAAAGCGCTTGATGGGATGCAACCCATTTGGTACGTTTTTATTTTTTATTTTATCTTTCTTTTTCTATTAATGTTTTTCTTTTTAGTCTTTCAGGTTTTATATAAAACCCAAAAACATTCAAAAAATCAGTAAAACACAAAAAATATAAAACCACAAAAACCCAAAAACATTAACTGATAACACCGATTTTTGATCATTTTTATGTATCACTTTAATATCTTTTGCAGGTGTTTTAACTCCATTTTCAATGCTTTTCAAGTGATTTCCATGTTTTAGTGTTTTGAAAGATATTTCAGGTAACTTGGGATAAAAGAGTGCATTTCGGTACAAAAGTACGTTTTTGGATAAACTCGGACCGTCAGAAGTCTTGCAATCAAAGAAGACCTTCTCAACGTCTGATCATCACCAAATTTGGACACAACAAAGTAGATACAACCAGATTTCAAATGCAATTGGATTGTAGACGATCCAATGGTTGGATCCTTAAATACGCATGAAGCACTAAAGGCATATGAAGCTGCCTCGAAGAGAAGTCCACCGCGATAGTAGAGCGTTGACCCGCGGCCAATCACCATTTCACCAAGCCTGGAGGAGCTCGACCCGCGGCCAAGCAGAAATTCGCCACGAGCACTCCCTGCTGCGACCAAAACAACTCGTTTCTTCACCCGATGCCAAAACTTCTTTTCACAACAAACCCTAAACGAAGTGAAGATTATAAATATTTGTTTTAAGTATTTTAGACAGAGACACACATATTTCTTTTATGCTTAAGTAAGAGGTGAATCCCTTGCAAACTCGTTACTCTTGTTCTTCGGTTTGGAGCAAGGATTCTCGATCGAAGTTCTTCGATAGAGAAGCTTTTCTTCATCCCTTTTCTTAATGTTTTCTTTTCAATATATTAATTATGTTTATCTCCGCTATGGCTGAGTTGTTCTCTTGTTGGGTATAGGGTTTCAAAAGGGGCTCTCACGGTTCGATTTCTCATTTGGATTTTAGATTAGGATACCGATTAGGGTTCTTCGTTTTATCCTCTTTCTTAATGCATGTTTGCTTGCTTGATAACCTTGCAACTGAAATTAGGTATTCTTAGAACTACAAAAGTACTGGATCCATATGTTTGACCTAGGGTAGACGAGAAAAACCGTCACAAGATACGAAAGCATACTTGTGGAGGGATTGTGAGCGTTAACGACTTTTGAGTATAATCCCTAAGTTTTTGCGCGGGCGGAGATGAAAGCTACCGGTCGAGTACTAAAGTTGTAGGTGTGTATGATATACGAAAGTAGACTATACATAGTGTCCGTGTTCCAAGTTCAAGAATCCAAAGACGACAAAAAGTCGCTTTAGAAATCCTAGCAAAGTCTTAGTAAAAATCGGCCATGAACCCTAGAGATTATCCGTTGCCCAATGTTTTTTTTAATTGTTTTACAACCTCATTGTAATCATTTGATTTCTTACTTTATGTTTTATTTCATCGCTTAATTTAGTTTATTTTTTTAGCTACAATCGTGATAACCAAAACCCCCAAAAATAGTTTACGTCTACACAAAAGTTAAAAATCAATAGAAATCGAAAACAATCACCTCGTGGATTTGATCTCTAAATACTATTGCGTTTGATGTGCACTTTTAGCATAGCTTAAAGGGTAAAACCCGTGCCGGGAGCGATCCTGGCGCATCATTCACATAGGCTTGATTTTTGATCTTATCAAAGGGAATTTTCGCAATCCTTTGTGGCGATCCTCAATCCACCTTCAAGTTTGGCAACTTTGACATCCTTGTGATCAATTAGATTGGTGGATTCCAATCTTATATCATTTGGTATCAGAGCTAAAAGCTCCTATCCCTTTTTGTTTATTTTTTTTATTGAAAAACAAAATTTCACAAAGAAAAGGTTTCTATTTTTGTTCTTTGATTTTATAAAATTTAAATAACCCATAAAAAATTATTTTGATTTGTTTGCTGATTTCTTTTCATTCTATATAAATTAAAAAAATTTATTCGCAATTTATTTTTGTTTATTTAAAAAAAAACCATAAATATTTTTACTTTTTGATTTTTTTTTAAAAAGACATGACAATCTATACAAATTTTTATAGTGTTCCAACAACAAAGATGAGATGAGATCCTACAAGAGAAAGATGAATCAGCTTCATTCAGAAGCATACGACGAATATTTGGGCGTAGATCAGTGAGAATACTATGGATACACACCATATCAAGAACCGCCTGATCCTTTACAAAATTACCAAGAAAATCAGTTCCATCGCAGCAACAAGGTATATTATATTATTTGGAGAGGATAATCCCGAAAATTACTTAGTGTGAGAAGATCGTTTGGAGGATTTGTTTGATCATCACCAATTCACGAAGCAGGAGAAAGTAGACATGGTAGTGAGCTTTCTTGCTGGAGATGCTCTAACATGGTGGAGAAGAGAAATGGACTATCAAAGGAGAAGTCCTTACCCACCCACCGTCTCTTGGACAACCAAGAAGACACTTATGAAGAGGAGGTTCTCGCACCGTCTTATTGCCCTGAAAAAATGTCAAGATCCTATCACAGAATGACTACAAGCCATTTGAACGTAGAAGAAAGACAACATGAATCAGAAGCATCACAACATATCGCACACCTCCTTCACAAGCCGAGCGAAAAAGTTTTGAGAACAAAACTTTCTCAAGAAGGAGGGTATGATGTGATTATCGAACTAGCATTCCCATGTGAAGAAGAAGTGATGTCAAGACTCGTGGAGACTAAAGAAATCAAACCGAGGCAAGTTTAGTCAAGGAGATCATCCCACCGGACCCAAGTCCACTCAACAAAGCATTTCAGCCCAAGATCGACGTGTACAGCCCAGCCACCACGCAGGCCAGCCGAAGAGTGATTCAGCCTGCCTTTTTGAGCCTATCTTGGACCCAAAACCTTGAAGATCCAAACCAAACCTAGTTGGATCCACTTGATGCCATCAAATTCATTTAACGGGTCTACGAGATGTCATTTATGGAAACTTTGAGATTACCTTGGACCAACAAAATTATCATTAGAGATTCAACGTCTCTCGAGTCTTCTCAAGCATTAAAATCACATGATACATCCAAAGCATTTGATTCAGCACGAAGCTACCAATCAAACGAAATTTGTCTTCAACGGAGTTGAATGTATCTAGACGCATTCTTCACATTGGTTCTTCCTATTCAATCAATGTCCCATAAAGAACGCCCACCTCGAGCTAGAAGACTTCAGCTCCCAAGGATATAAAGGCGTGTTCAACAACTTTCCATATTCAGCTCATTCATATCCCTTACATTTAACTTTTTTGACCACCCAATTTATATATTCTTTTATATTTAATTTTGCATAATTCTCTTGTATTTTAATTTCTTTGACTAGTAGATGCATCTACACGAGCCTATATAAACTCATATTATTTTCATTGTAAAAAAACACCCTTCTTGAATTAAAAATACAAAAACGAGTTCATCTCTCTTGGAAGCTTTTATGATTTGTTTTGCTTTTCTATTTTAGTTTGTGGATTCATCCTAAAATACAAGTGTGGATCATAGTCTATTGTGTGGATTCACATAGGCTTGATTCGTGATCTTATCAAAGGGAATTTCCGAAACTCTTTGTGGCGATCCTCAATCCACTTTCAAACTTGTCAACTTTGACATCCTTATAATCATTTAGATTGATGGATTGTAATCTTATATCACACAAGGTGTGAAGCCTGGATCAAACCCAAGAATGACTTCACACTGGATCAAACCCAAGAATGACAAGGCATCTTCGAAGTGCATACCACTAGGCTAAGAGTATCGGTCGCAAGTCTTTTAGATTTGAATCTTTTTTACGGAAACATGTATAATTTATGTAGTTTTAAGGGAGAATTAGAAATAAAGGATACTTTTTCCAAGAATGATTTGAAAAGGTGTAGATGGACAAGAGTATAGAAAAAGTATCATTCTCCCTAGTTTTAATGATGTCTCGTCTCTTTTTCTTTTATATCAATTTCTCACGAGATGTCTCTATTATAAGGAAATCATACGTGCTTATTTGTTTTAATTTACTCAGGTCTTCCAAAGATATATCTTCATATTTTTTGGTCCAAATCAGGTCTACGAGGTATCATTTATGGAAACTTTGACATTACTTTGGACCAACAAGTATGAAGATATATCTTTCATTGTGTTTGCTCAAATCATGTTATTTAAGTATTGCTTATCTTTGAGAAAACGTCTAATATAGAGAAAAATATTTTTTATTTTATGTATCTACTTTTTGCATTTTTTCTAATTGTAGAGAAAAATATTTATGTACAACAACAAACCCACATATATTTTACATTCGTATTCTTAAGGTATCAACGTTTATTACTTACTAACTAATGTATTCATTATGTACTTTTTCAATAATGTAAAAAATGTTTTGGAAAGTCGAATCTTTTCATCTTTGTACTTTTTCACTACTAATTATAATGATCCTAGAAAATGTAATAATGTATCATAAGATCGCATTTCGTTATCATCATTTTTTGTTTCATACCTTTTCACCCATAAGTGTTGAAGACATACACCATGAAATGAGTTAAGTGATGTCAAGTCTTATGAAGGTCTTTGTAGTAAGTATATATTTGTATTTAAGCTTTTGTTTGGATAGGAATCCAAAGCACATATACTTACAAAAACACGGTAGATTCAAGCTTTGGCTTGGATAGAAATATCCAATAATTGAGTTGAAAGTATCTTAAGACAACATACTTTTCGCTAAAGCGATGAAAGCATCGACAATGTGGAGCCATCCTTGACGACAAGGACAATCAAAACACATAAGTACAACAATGCCTATCAACGCCATCACATAAACTGAAGCAGTGCTATAATAGAAGACCAATATGTCAATAGATTCAGTTTCTTCTTCTTCTTTTCCTCCATTATTTGCTTCTTTTGAGCTATTCTTAGCCTCACAACTTATATTGGTAGGTGGTCCACAATGAAGAGGATTGCCTAAGTAGTTGTTCTCGTTGAAGGTGTTAAATTGCCTTCTTTGGGGAATGATTTCTGATAAATTGTTGTGAGACACGTTGAACACATCAAGAGAAGAGGCTGGTTAGTTGGTAAGGAATCCTTCCATGTAACATGTTGTATGAAAGATCCAGGATCTCAATAGCCGTCAGATTGGAGAAGCTGGATGGTATAAAACTCGATAATAAATTGTGAGATAGATTCATGACTTTTACTTTTGGAAGGTCTCCAAACTCTACTGGTATAACACCACTTAATTCGTTGTTTGACAGATCCATGCCATACATATAGTCAAGTATTCCTCTTATTAGAAATCCTCCTCCGGTATAAGATTCATACATTTGCTTCATTGCAAAATTGATTTCATCTTTTTTAGAGGTATCAACTTCTACCACAAGCTCCTCTATCACAAAATTGATTTCATATTTTTTTGCAATGCACCTTTTCATTTATAAGCATTTTTATTAATCTTAAAAATGAGTGGGCAAATTACATCTTGTCATCATTATTTTTTGTGTACATTTTCACGTATAATCGTTTTCAACACTCCAAGAAAATGTTGTAAAGGGTTGCGTGTCTTTTTCAAATGTCCGAACTGTAGGACCAAAATTTACACTACAGACAGGAAAGATTTAATCACAGTAATATGTAAATAAACAGTTTAAGGAACAGACGATTTATAAGCGATAAAGCAATACAAGATCTGAGGAGGCGAGATAAATCTCTTTCCTTAACTCTAAGAATCTCCCGTAGTGTGACGGGGTTTTATAGATCCATGAGTCCCAGGATACAACCAAAGTTTAACTGAATCATCAACACCATGATTCATGTCTATCGACCATTATTCTACGATACTCTCGAAATTAAAACTTACTCTAAGCAGTAGGGAATTGAAGAAACGATTGCTAGAACTTTTAGTAAGTGTTTATTGTGTATCAGAGGATGATTTTTTAGGTGAAAATCGTGTTGTATATATAGGAGAGAGGCTAGGGTTTTTCCATGACAGAAAAGGAATATTTCTAGAATAACCTAGGCGGCTGCGATTTTTTTAAGTCGGCCCGCTGGGTATCGATCGATACCAAGGGGTATCGATCGATACCTCAAAAAGTCCACGGGCCCAATCAAGGCCCAAGATGCGAACGTCGCACGTATGGCTTTTCTTCTCTCATGTTGTTCATTTAAGACACAACCATTCCAATATATACACGAGAAAACATTTCTCGGTTAATGAAAACATTTCATTAGAAAGAGCTTAACTCATTTCTTTTCACACTAACATAATTTTATCAAACCCTCAGGCTTTGACAAAAAATTAGTTCCAACAATCCCCCACATGAATAGAAATGACTCTAGAACATATGAAAATTGTACAGACTAGACTTTACTAGACATACTTGACTAGACTCATCTAGACGTAGACAGACTTTCGAGAGTATGCGAAAATGTAACTGTATCTGAGAGGTAGCATTTTCCAGCTTTGAACCAAACATTTTTAATATCTGTCGAGTTTACTCGGCCAGGAGGTGAACATGATGTCTTGAACCGCCCGGATTTTTATGTAAACTTAGACAACAGGTATCGCACAGAGACATCTTCTCGTAGAACTTTGTTCTCTATTGTGTTCATTTTGGCCTTGAACATTCCTGGTATTCGTGAGTGAATTTGGAGAATATAGCCTTCTCTTTCATTCTCCTAGAAACGGCCCCATTTCACACTTCACTAGGTGATCTTTTATTAGCTTGTTTTTCAGAAGTGTCCTGTCACACTCCACTATCTACATAGCTATGCAATCATTAAAAGCCAACGCTTATCCTTACTATCCACAGGTAGCACTGTTATATCATCCTAGGAACTGGGCAGAGACATAGTCTCACAGTGCTCAATTCGAATCAGTTTAATTTTGTTTCCCTTTGAACCTAGATCTTGGGATCTCCAGTCACATAGGTGGGGTATCTGTCAAACATCATCTTTTTCTATAGGCTTTAAACCCATTCCTTTTGATGATTTTACAATTTGATCTCGCGGCAAACCTTTGGTAAACGGATCCGCTAGGTTATCAGCCGACTTGATGTAATCTATCGTTATTACACCAGTTGAGATCAATTGTCTAATGGTCTTATGTCGTCTTCTTATATGACGAGACTTGCCATTATATAGATTACTCAGTGCCCGAGAGATAGCCGACTGACTATCACAGTGTACACGTAATGCTGGCACTGGATTCTCCCACATTGGGATATCTTCCAAAAAATTTCGAAGCCATTCTGCTTCCTCAGCAGCTTTGTCTAAAGCTACAAACTCTGACTCCATGGTTGATCTGGCCAGGAGTGTTTGTTTGGAAGATTTCCAGGATATTGCTGCACCAGCAAGAGTAAAGACATATCCACTCGTGGATTTGGAGTTTCTTGAATCTGAAATCCAATTGGCATCACTGTACCCTTCCAGCACTGCTGGTTCTTTACCAAAGTGCAGCCCATAACTTTTGGTGTATCTTAGATAATTTAATACCCTAGTTATGGCTCTCCAATGGGTATGACCTGGATTGCTCGTGTAACGACTTAGTACGTTTACCGAGTGTGCTAAATCGGGTCTAGTACAATTCGTTAAGTACATTAGACTCCCGATGACTCTTGCATACTCCACTTGTAACACTGCTTCACCTGAATTCTTTGTCAAGTGAAGATGAGGATCAAGTGGAGTTTTTGCAGTCCCATTGGAGTAGGTCTTAAACCTCTCTAGGATTTTTGTAGCGTAATGATCTTGAGACATAATTATTCCTTTTGAATTTCGAATAATCTTAATCCCTAGAATTACATCAGCTAATCCCATGTTTTTCATATCAAACTTTCCACTTAGCATGTTCTTTGTTTGAATGATTATATCTTTGTTGCTTCCCATGATTAGCATGTCATCTACGTACAAACACAACAACACATAACCTTGTGAAGTACTTTTGATATAGATGCACTTATCACATTCATTGATGTGAAAGCCATTTGACATCATTACACTGTCGAATTTTTCATGCCATTGCTTCGGAGCTTGCTTGAGTCCATATAGCGATTTGACAAGTCTACAGACTTTCTTCTCTTGTCCGGGAGCAACATAACCCTCAGGTTGATTCATATAGATCTCTTCCTCTAAATCTCCGTTTAGAAAAGCAGTCTTAACATCCATCTGATGTATTTCAAGGTTTCTTAAAGCTGCGATTCCAATCAACATGCGAATCGAAGTAATTCTCGTCACTGGAGAATAAGTGTCAAAGAAGTCCAATCCTTCCTTTTGACGAAATCCTTGTACCACGAGCCTGGCCTTATATTTGTCTATAGAGCCATCGATTTTTAGCTTAGTGGTGAAGACCCATTTACAACCCAGAGGTTTACAACCTTGAGGTAGGTCTACCAACTCATAAGTATGATTTTGCATAATTGAGTTGATTTCACTGTTAGATGCCTCCCTCCAGAAAGGTGCATCAGGTGTAGACATCGCTTCCATGAAAGTTCTTGGACCACTTTCCGCTAGGAATGCCATTATGAACTCAGAGCCAAATGTCTTCTCCTTACGAGCTCTCTTGCTTCGTCTCGGTTCAGCTTCTTCTACTTCTGTAGAAGTGCCTGAAGTGCTTGCCTCATTGCTAGCATCTTGTTCGTCACGAGTTCGTTTAGGATTTCCTCCATCCTTACATGGAAACACATTTTCGAAGAAGTATGCATTCCTAGACTCCATTATTGTGTTTACATGAATGTCTGGTATATCTGATTTATGTACCAGAAATCGATAGGCACTACTATTGTGCGCGTATCCGATGAAAATGCAATCTACCGTTTTAGGTCCGATGGTGACCTTTTTCGGAAGTGGTACTGCAACTTTTGCCAGGCACCCCCACACTTTCAGGTATACATACGAAGGTACATTACCTTTCCAAAGTTCATAAGGAGTTTTTCCTGTGACTTTGTGTGGAATTTTGTTCAGGATATAATTAGAGGTAAGCAGAGCTTCCCCCCACATGTTCTGGGCTAACCCAGATTCCTGCAACATTGCATTCATCATTTCCTTGAGAGTTCTGTTTTTTCTTTCAGCAACTCCATTGGATTCCGGTGAGTAGGGAGCAGTTGTTTGATGAATAATGCCATGTGCTCTACAGAATGCATCAAATGGTTCACTATATTCACCACCCCTATCACTTCTGACCTTTTTTATGGTCTTGCCGAGTTGGTTTTCAACTTCCAGCTTGTATTCTTTAAATTTGTCCAAGGCTTCATCTTTACTTCGCAGTAGAAAGATGTAACAATATCTCGTGCAATCATCTATGAAAGTCACGAAATATTTCTTGCCTCCTCTGGTTTGAATATATTTCAAATCACATAAATCTGTGTGAATTAAACCTAGAGGTTCTGTTGTTCTTTGAACGCTGGGTGATGGCGTTTTAGTGAGTTTGGCTTGGACACAAACCTCACATCTGTCTTTGCTTAATTTGCATTTAGGAATCATGTTCATGTTCATTAATCTACTCATAGACTTGAAATTAACATGTCCTAGTCGTTCATGCCAAATATTAAAAGACTCAGCGAGATAAGCAATTGATTTCTTATCATTAATCTTAGGGTTCTTCGAGGTGGAAGCCTCGGTTACATTATCCTTTCGGATTACTGCCTCAACAGACATCTTAAACAGATTATCACAAACAAAACCCTTACCCAAATACATCCCATTCTTCGTTAGGATCAGCTTATCACCTTCCAGCTTCACAGAGAATCCATGCTTACTTATGAGCGATCCAGAGATCAGATTCTTGCGCATATCTGGTACATGTACGACGTTCGTGAGAACTAGTTCCTGTCCAGAGGTGAGCTTCAGAACAACCTTCCCGTGACCATCAATTGTCGACGAGGCTGAATTACCCATTAAGAGTTTTTCACCATTCTTGGTCTTTGTGTATGTGGAGAACATCTCTCGATCCATACAGATGTGTCTGGTTGCACCAGTATCGAACCACCAAGTCTTTGGATGGCTTTCAGCAACATTGGCCTCAGTGACCACAGCACACATGTCAGCTTCTGTCAAGTTGGCTTGAGCCTTCTTGCTACGACAATCAACGGATTTGTGTCCTTGCTTCCCACAGAAGTTACACAATCCTAAGAACCTTTGAGAAGTCTGGCCATTCTGACCACTCTTGTTCTTGAACTTTTGGAAGTTCTTTGGTGGCATCTTCCCTTTGCCTTTGTTAAGGCGACATTTGTTCTGCCACTTGCCTTGATTGGGGTTTTGGTGTTCAACCATGTTCGCATTGTGTTCGCGAATTTTCACACCTACATTGATCTGTTGTTCCCGATTCGTAGACTCTACGCGGAGCTTAACAATCAGATCTTCAAGGCTCATCTTCTTTTTCTTCAGCCTGAGGTAGTTCTTGAAGTCCGTCCAACCAGGAGGTAGCTTCTCAATGATGCAGCAACCTTGATAGGTTTCACACAACCGCATTCCCTCAGCAAAGATATCGTGTAGGAGCCTCTGCACCTCATCGACTTGTTCCATTAGTGGTCTTGAATCCACCATCTTGTACTGCTCGAACTTCGCCACAGTGAATTTCTGAGTACCAGAATCTTCAATGCGGTACTTCTTGTCTAAGGAATCCCACAGATCCTTAGATGTCTCAGCATTTTCGTACACCCCAAACAGAGAGTCCGAAAGGCTATTCTGAATATAGCCCTTGCACAAGAAGTCAGCATGTTCCCAGGCGTGGACACTCGCAAGCGCACGTGGATCAGTGTTATCTTCTGGGAGAGCAGGTTTCACCTCACTGGTGTATTTCTGCAGGTTCAATGTTGTCAGATAGAAGAACATCTTCCTTTTCCACATCTTGAATGCTGTCCCATTAAACTTGGTTGGAGGAGCGACGTGATTCCCAGATGGAACTTTGACCGTCTCGATCTGACTCGCAGTCGATTCAACCTTCTCACTGGTTTTCTCCACCAATCCAGAGTTGTTTTCCACATCAATTGTCATTCTGTTAAGACAAAAGAAACAACTTTTAATTAGTATCGATATATAAACTTTAAGAATCGCAATTCTAATATCGAACTAAATCGCATTGGTGTCGATCGATACTCCTTGGTATCGATCGATACACATTCAATGTCTATTGATGCACCCGTATGGTGTCGATCGATGCACCGTAGGTGTCGATCGATGCTCGATGCACATACTGTGTTAATCGAAGCATCTTGGTGTCGATCGATACACATTGAGTATCGATCGATACACCCTGGGTTCCGATTGAAGCTCGATGCACATACTGTGTCATTCGAAGCAACCTGGTATCGATCGATACAGGCTTAGTATCAATTGATATACCCTGGGTGTCGATCGATACAAGTGAGTTTCACAGGATCGATCATAGCACCAGTGTCGATCGATACCTGTGTCTTATACACAGTATCGATCGACATAGACCAACTTGGTCGATGCAAAGTATCGATCGATACACTGAGGTGCCGACCGATACACTGTTTGCATGGTATCGATCGATACACTTAAGTGTCGACCGATACTATTTAGTCCAGTATCGACCGATACCATAGGGTGTCGATCGATACTCACAAGGCCTCGATCTGAATCGAACCTATCAAGAACAGATGTGTGTTCGTTGATTATACCGTTTTTAATCGCAATTAAAGACGGTTTTTTAGAAGATGTTTAGGCAGATCTGCTTCTACTACACGTTTCAAGTTGCTAAACAGCTGTTTGATTAACGTTTGAGTATCACTAGCAGAGGAACATCTTCTTAAAAAATAGAGAGAGATGAAGATTGCCTCTACTACACGTTTCAATTTGCTAAAAGCTTTTTTGACAACGTTTGAGTATCATCAGCAGTAGAAGAATCGTTTAAAAACCGTTTGAAAACGTTTATTTACTCGTGATTAAAGATCCAATTGAAGTAATAACAAAAATTGGATCTTCTTAGAGTTAAGATTGTAGGACCAAAATTTACACTACAGACAGGAAAGATTTAATCACAGTAATATGTAAATAAACAGTTTAAGGAACAGACGATTTATAAGCGATAAAGCAATACAAGATCTGAGGAGGCGAGATAAATCTCTTTCCTTAACTCTAAGAATCTCCCGTAGTGTGACGGGGTTTTATAGATCCATGAGTCCCAGGATACAACCAAAGTTTAACTGAATCATCAACACCATGATTCATGTCTATCGACCATTATTCTACGATACTCTCGAAATTAAAACTTACTCTAAGCAGTAGGGAATTGAAGAAACGATTGCTAGAACTTTTAGTAAGTGTTTATTGTGTATCAGAGGATGATTTTTTAGGTGAAAATCGTGTTGTATATATAGGAGAGAGGCTAGGGTTTTTCCATGACAGAAAAGGAATATTTCTAGAATAACCTAGGCGGCTGCGATTTTTTTAAGTCGGCCCGCTGGGTATCGATCGATACCAAGGGGTATCGATCGATACCTCAAAAAGTCCACGGGCCCAATCAAGGCCCAAGATGCGAACGTCGCACGTATGGCTTTTCTTCTCTCATGTTGTTCATTTAAGACACAACCATTCCAATATATACACGAGAAAACATTTCTCGGTTAATGAAAACATTTCATTAGAAAGAGCTTAACTCATTTCTTTTCACACTAACATAATTTTATCAAACCCTCAGGCTTTGACAAAAAATTAGTTCCAACACGAACTACTTGAACCCGACTCGTGACCTGAATTTTTGTGTGCTAAATTATATTGATTATACTTGGAAATTATATTTATTGAAGTTTGTTAGAAAATCGTAAAAAACAAATCTACAAAATAAGCAAAAAAAATAAAAAACAAATAAGCAAAACAAAAGTAAAATAAAAACAAAACAAAAGCAAAAAACAAAAAAAAAACTATGTGACAAAAATAAAAAGTATATGTTCAAATTTGCAACAGAAAATTCAAATCGAGTATGCCTAGGATCAAAAACTCCATATACATATTTATATTCTTTTTTGGTAATATTTTTTTGTTTTTTGGTAATATTTTTTTGTTTTTGGCCTATGCTAATATTGTTTATACAACAACTCAACTCATAATTTGCGTACAATTTTCCAATTACACACGTCAATGCCAATTCCATTGACTCGATGCTTTTTTTTTTTTAATTGAATGTAAAATTTTATTGAATAAAAAAACTCTTGGTTACAATGAATGCTACGAGTTATTCAAATTTACAAATTATTTTTAACTAGATAGGAGGTTTGAGTTTTTTCATCGGGTAGCGAACCAGAGTTTCATCCCTTTGTCGTATCTCACATCACTCATGCTTCGAATCGACAACAATCTATTACGGATTTGCTTGTCTATACGTTTTGTACGTTAGATAGAGTTAATGGCTGGATCGCCATGTCTTCTGCCATTCCTCTCTCGCCAAATGGAATGAATTTTTACCTGGAAACAATATCGCAGGAGAAACAACTGAAGTTTGTCTAGTGATTCATCAACTAGAAGAGCAAGTATGCCATCCCATTTTGTCGTGAACTTCAGATCCAGAAGATTATGAGTGAGTCTTTCCCAAATCTCTTTCGAATACCTGCACGTAAAGAATAGATGGTTCCGTGTCTCGATAGGTTTGTTACAAAAAACACAAGCTGCCGAGACATTCGTGTTCAAGCAAAGCATCCTATCTTTGACTAGTAGTCCATGACATAAATGAGTACTTGGGCATAGCATAAGAATACCATATGCCCTTATACCATTATGTTGTCGGTTGCATTGCCCGAGTGAGCTTCGAAGTATCCTTTGAACTGAATTTGTCTTTGAATTTATCTCCGTTGTGCCGCCAGAGCACCTTATCTTCCTCATCGAATACCCCTTGTTGTCGCTGAAGTGAAATCACTTCTTCTATCTTATTTAGCGCTTCCGTACGGTGGTTCCATCGTCGATGTGATGTCATTACACTTTTAAGTGAATCTGTATTCCCAAGTCGATACAACCTCGCGTTCTTGTTATGTCAATCAATCTTCCAAGTGGTGTCCACCGATCATACCAGAAAGAAGTGAAAACACCATTATAGACTTCGACCTTACATAATGACGCCACAAGATCTTTGTACTTTAGCAATTTCTTCCATGTCCAAGAGCCGAGAGAAGATGTGTCTTGAACTGACCATATAGAGCATTTCTGAATTAAATACTGACGAACCCAATTGACCCAGAGAGATGAGCGAGAAGATAGTATCCTCCATAACATTTTTAAACAACTCACCTTGTTCGCTTCTGTTAATGATCTTAAACCCAGCCCGCCTTCGTCCTTTGATTTGCACACATCTGTCCAAGCAACCTTGGCTTTCTTGGTGTTTAACTCTAGCCAAGACCACCCTAGTCAGACACGTAAGTGTCCTTATTTGTTCTATGTGTTTTGATGAAAGCTTGAACTCGTTCATCGATCGATTATTACGAAATCCAAAATAACAAGTTTTGTTTGGTTTTCAAAGGTTTTTTTTATTAGTATGTATCAATAACGGTTATTTAACACTAAATTTAATGAAATCTTCATAATCTGAACCCTAATCCCATCGGAAATCCGTCAGAAATTTTCGAGGGATTTCCGACGGACTGTGCTATTTACGTGTTTTACACCCGAAAAAATGTCAAGTATTAAACATCAAAATATCAAAGTCCGTCGGAAATCCCTCGGAAATTACCGACGGATTTCCGACGTGTTTAGATATTTACAAGATTAAACCGTACGCGTTGACTGGCCAATGAGAATGCATGCAATATCAAGGTCCATCGGAAATCCCTCGGAAATTTTTGACGGACCTTGAAATTTTACCCAGGAATTTAATCCGCGAAACGAAAATTGGTTGAAACTTAGGCGGTTAATTAAATTTGGTTTCCGACAAATTCCCGAGGGAACAGGTCCGTCGGAAACCTTTAATCATATCAATTCGATTCTCTTCTTCTCTTTCATTTTCTTCTCTCCTTCTTCCTCTGCGCGAAAGCTATTCTTCTCTCTTTCTCTCCGCCCTCCTTCCTCTTCTCCTCTCCTCATCTCCTTCTCTCTTCCTCGTCCTCGTCCTCTGCCCTCCTCTTTCTGTCGCCGCACCTCCTTCCTCTCCTCTCCTCCGCTGCCGCCTCTCCACACTGCCGCCGTCCATCCACGCCGCCGCCGCCTACATACAAATGTAAATCTTTTTTTTTGGGTTAGATTTAATTAGAAAAAGTTGGGGAATTAGAGTGATTTGTTAGATTTAATTAGGTTGTTTTATTTAATTATAAAAAGTTGTTAGATTTTATTTGTTAGATTGTTAGATTTTTATTAGATTAGGTTAATTATTTATAAATTTATAAAAACATTTTTGTAAATTAAATTTATGAAAAATGTTATTGTAAAATATATTTATAAATACAATTTTATACAAACGTTTTTTTAAAACGATTTTACTAAATAAATATATAAAAATGTTTTTAATACATACAATTATATTTTTTACTAAAACATTTTTTATAAATATACTTTTTTAAAACATTTTTGATAAATATATTTTTTACCGAAAGGCTTGAACGTGGATATGTATACGGAGTACGACAAGAGCCGAAGACCGAAACTCTATCTCAGACGAACTCCAAGAACCGGAAGAGTCGCCGAAACGGGAAGAGAGAAGATATCCACAACAACGGGGCAAAGAGCTTCAAGAAAACCGAAATCAAAATGGTAAGTATTTTTACGGTTTTTAGTTGTTTTTTTTATAAGAAAATGATTTTCTTTAACGGTTTTATTTATTTTGTAGACGGATGAATACGGCGAAGTTCCCGATCACCTGCAAGTGATGGTGAGGATGCACACCAACAAGAAGACGAGCCTAATTCAAGATGAAGCCTTCATGGATATTGTCGAAAAGGTGACGAAGGCGCAAGACGAGATTCTCACCCAGAGATCGCATGACGGCTTCACCGGATCCAATGAATTCACTCGGGCCGAAATTCTTTAGCGTTCATGGCCGATTTTCACAGAGAATTCGCTAGGATTTCAAAATCGACTTTTTATCGTCTTTGGGTTCTTGAACTTGGAACACGTACGCTGTGTGTAGTCTACTCCCGTAATCCTACAAACCTACGCACTTCAGTACTCGGACGGTAGCTTTCGTCTCCGCCCGTGCAAGAAGTGAATGATAGTCTCAAAGGTCGTTTACGCCCACAATTCTTCCGTAAGTATACTTTCGAAATCTTACGACGGATTTGCTCGTCTACCCTAGGTCAAGCGATTAGATTCAGCACTCTCGTGGCTCTGGAACACCTAATATCAGTTGCTAATGTTGGGCCCAAATTCCACGCTCAAGGCCCAGCCTGATTGAACAGGTCTAACAAAGAAGCCTAGTTCACGATGAGATCTCACAGAGCAAGCCTGCAAGCTGGAAGGAGCCGAGCACGCAGGAAAGGGGGATATCGCCGAGAGCAGGAGCTTGCGTTTTATCAAGTCAAACATGCTAATTCAAAATACCGAGATCAAGCTCGACATTAAAGTCTTAGATTGTAAATTTATGTCTGTATTTAATGTAAATTAATAGGTTTAGACAGTTACGCTCTCAGCATGTATAAGAGGAGAACGGGAGCTATCTGAGAGGGGACCGAATTCTTAGCGAACATAATAATATACACCATTTTACTCTCAAATTCTCTGTTATCTATTCAATAATATACAACCTAAAAAGTTAAGAGTTGAGGTTGTGAGATTCTGCTCTCACAATTTGGCGTCGTCTGTGGGGAAGGAGCAAAACAACTTCCTTCTTGTAACCTACGAAACTGATCACTCGAAAGAAGATAATGTCGGACACAACAAGCGCAGCAGCCATTGCTTCATCCGGAGTTATAAACACCTCCATCCCACCAACCCAGCCTGACGCCATCGCTACGGCAAATCTGGATGGAACGACAAACGTTCTCATTACCACCTCGGGAGCGAGTGTCACGATTAGAACTAACGAAATTGCTGATCTTTCGGGACCTGCAACCTTAATCCAGCCGGCTCCGGATCAAATAGTTGAGATCCGAAACTTGATATCGGTTCTCATAGAACATAATCGCCTAATGGCAGCCCGCCAAGACGATCTCAAAAGAACGGCTCAGGCAGGCGCCATCGGGCGGTTCGCCCTCCCACCTAGGACACAATCTCCGTTCGCCTCTGGACAAGGAGGATTAATATTTTCGTCTCCACCTATTACGAGGCTAAAATTTTCCGATATCGATGCCTCGACCAGCAGAATAGTCGGCTCAGCCACCACCTCACAGTTCAGCTCGATGATATCGGACCCCATATTCACTCCTTCCACGATCCAGACTGCGGAAGGAGAAACTACGCCAATTGCGGCCCTCCCGGGAATAGATACGACCTCAAACCGATTAATCGGTCAAGATCGCTCTGGGAACGCCAACGAAGTTGAGACTCGGGATAATCCCGAGGTCGAAGCGCGACCTGAAAAAGGGGTCAGCAACCATGCCCAGCCCGCTGGAGAATCTCTGCTTCGGTTCCCGGGCAATAACGAAAACGATATGAGACCTGGCACCTCACATGGGTTTGAATCGATCAAGAAATATTACGAAGAAACTAGTGCCGAACTTCAGCGGATGAGATCGCAGGTCCATGTTGCTCTAAGCTCAGCACCTGAAATAGATAGGGTGATTGATGAAGTCAATCAGACCCCATTCACCTCGCGGATTGCGATTCCCCAGCTCGGCGATGTCGGCAACATCCGATTTCCCCGATATAACGGAGAAACCGACCTCAAGGCATTTATGAGAAGTTTTAAATTCGCCTTTTCGAGGGTGCGACTACTCGGGGGCGACCTTGAGTCAGCGCGCTGCCATTTCTTTGCCGAGAATCTAACAGATTCGGCCCTGGAATGGGTCACCTCCCTGAAACCAAACTCGATTGACAACTTCACCCAACTTCAAGCTGCATTCTTGAAGCAATATTCGGTATTTATCCAGATCGAGACCTCGGAGGCCGATCTGTGGGTACTTACTCAAAGGCCAGGTGACTCGTTGCAGAATTACATTGACAGTTTTAAAGCCGTCAAGGCAAAAATCGCCGATCTACATAACCCAACGGCCCTGAAAGTCCTTCAAAACGGACTGCTAAAAACCTCAAAATTCTTTGAGGAGCTCATAGTCCGGGAGCCAGTGTCGTTATATGATGCGCTACACTAAGCTTCGCGCTGGATTATTCTCGAGGAGGCGAGTGCAGCTCAGTCAAAGCAGCATGCACCCGCAACCTCGACTAAGCAAGCTCAGAAGACAAACTTTGAGGGAACCAAAAAACACGGGAGGAAAGAGTCCCAAAACCAAAGACAAAATCAGGGGTTGCATTCATATTCAGTAGAAATCCCACCTCGTAACAAATTCAAGCCGTATGACCCCAGCAAGTGGTGTGATTTTCATAAAATCAAAGGTCATTCGACTGAGGAATGCTATGAGGTGAAAAAGCAGCTCGCCGCAAAATTCGCAGCAAGAAAGTTGGGCAACGTCGAGCTGGAGAAACCCCCTTCGAGGAGGAACTATTACCCAACTCGAGATGACGAAAGGCTAGATCGCCCATATGAGGATGATCGCAAGTGAGAACACTCTTCCGAGGACGAAATGAGGCGAGAACGCCCCGTTGACAGGGAAGTAGAGCTACCTCCTCCCAACGTGAAGAATGGGATTAATTTCATCCACAGAGGATCTCAGTTGTGTCGCAACTCCGTGAATTCAATCAAGAAGCTTCAGCGGAGGGTGAATACTGATTCACGTGACAGAATCCTGTTCAAGGGACCTGACACGCAAATCTCATTCTGGGAAAGCGAAGCTCTCGAGCTAGACTCTCCACACGATGATGCCCTCCTAATCATGCTGGAAGTGGGTGGATGCGAGCTCACCAGGATGCTCGTAGATACTGGCAGCTCCGTCGAACTCATCATCCTAAGTGTTCTTAGGGAAATGGTTATACCAGGTCACGAAATCGAAGGAGATAAGATGGTGTTAACCGGCTTCTCCGGGGAAACCACGCTATCCCTTGGAACAATAAAGCTCCCCGTAACAGCATCTAGAGTAAGGAGGATGGTTGAATTCGCTATCATAGATAGGCCAACCCCGTTCAACGCCATCCTTGGCAGAACGTGGATACACTCTATGAGGGTTGTATGCTCAACCCACCATCAGTGTGTAAAATTCCTTACTCAGCATGGAATCGCAACAATAAAGGGAAGCCAGAAGGCTTCCAGAGTATGTTATATGGCAGGCTTCCAGAGAGCAAAGGAAAACGCCATATATCAACTACAACGTAAGGATGAGCTCACATACCGCCTGGCCAAAAACAAGAGTGGTCCAGGCTCCATCGGACATCGCAAATACTTTATCAAGAAAGTTATGGTCAACGAGTCTCATCCTAACCAGAAGATAGGAATTGGAACCGAGCTCTCCAAGGCTCAAAAGTGTCAACTAATAACATTCCTCAAAGAAAATACCGGCTCATTTGCATGGACAACATATGATATACCCAGAATTGATCTAAGCATCATCTCGCACGAGTTCAATGTGGATCCAAATCACAAACCAGTACGTCAAAAGCGTCGGAAATTCGAACGTGACAAGACCGAGGTTGTTAACAGCGAGGTCACCAGATTGCTAAGCGTTGGATTCATCAAGGAGGTGAAGTATCCCAACTGTCTATCGAATTCGGTCATGGTGAAAAAGAAAAATGGCACCTGGCGAGTGTGTGTGGATTTTACAAATCTAAACAAAGCATGTCCTAAAGATAGCTTCCCACTACCTCACATCGACCAGCTGGTGGAAGCTACCGCAGGGCACCAGCTCCTCAGCTTTATGGCTGCGTTCTCAGGGTATAATCAAATACAAATTAACCCTGAAGACCAAGATAAGACATCCTTCATAAGAGAACAAGGAATGTACTGTTATAAAGTGATGCCATTTGGCCTTAAAAATGCGGGAGCAACCTACCAAAGACTTATGAACAGGATGTTTGCCAGGCTCATGGGCAAGTCAATGGAGGTCTACATTGTCGACATGTTGTTTAAATCGTTGAAAGAGGAAGACCACATAAGTCAGCTAGGGGAATGTTTCACCTTACTAAACAAGTATGGGATGAAACTAAATCCCTCAAAGTGTACTTTCGGGGTTGCTTCAGGTGTATTCCTAGGTTACATAGTGACTCAAAGAGGAATAGAAGCAAACCCCAAACAAATTAGTACGTTCTTGGAAATGCAGCCTCCGAGCTCGGTAAAGGAGGTGCAAAGGCTGACAGGCCGCATTGCTGCCCTGAATAGATTTATTTCCAGGTCGACTGATAAATGTCTCCCTTTTTACCAACTGCTAAAAGGAAACAAAAAGTTCATTTGGGATGACAAGTGCAGGGAAGCCTTTAAGCAACTAAAGGCGTACCTCTTTGAGCTCCCCATTCCGTCAAAACCAATTAAGGGAGAGCCGCTCTACCTATACGTAGCGATCTCCGAGGCCGCAGTAAGTGGCGTCCTCATAAGAGAGGAGCGAGCTGAGCAGAAACCAATCTACAACGTGAGCAAGTCCCTAGTGGACGCTGAAACCAGGTATCCACAGATGGAAAAGTTGGCTTTGGTAGTAGTAATCTCAGCTCGCAAGCTCAGGCCGTATTTTTAGTCACACCCTATCATAGTGATGACGACACAGCCATTACGCACAGTATTTCACTGCCCCAGCCAGTCTGGCAGGCTAGCCAAATGGGCTATCGAGCTGAGCGAATACGATATCAAATATCACCCTCGGACTAGCGCCAAAGCACAGGTACTAACTGATTTCATCATCGAGCTTGCAGCTAATAACGAGATGACCGAAACAAGCTCCGGAACCTGGCAGCTCTACGTTGACGGAGCCTCCTCGAAACAGGGGGCAGGTGTAGGAATCTACCTCGTATCCCCGACTAATGAGGTCGTGGAACAATCTTTCAGACTCGGATTCTCATCGTCAAATAACGAATCCGAGTACGAGGTTTAATAGCAGGTCTCCGACTCGCAGCTAGGATAGGAATATGCAACCTGAATGCGTTCAACGATTCCCAGCTCATTACAAGTCAGTTTCATGGAGAATACGATGCCAGAGATAGCAGGATGGAATCCTATCTAACAATAGTCCACGAGCTAGTTAAGCGATTCGAAGTCTTCAGCCTGACGCGAATACCGCGAGGTGAGAACATGATCGCAGACGCATTGGCAGCTCTAGCATCAACCTCGAATCCACTTGTAAAAAGAGTGATTCCAGTGGAAGGAATTGAAAAACCAAACATTAAAATCGATAAAGATGTTGAGGAATTAATGGAAATAGACGATGACAATATGGAGTTGGACATAGTACTATCCCCAATAGAGGACGACCTCCCTCCCGAAATAGGAGAAGTTGAGGACCCGAAACAAGCTCCGCTCGACGCCAGACATGTTACTCTCCGCGAAAAAATGATTGCAAGAGCTGACTGGCGAGCAGCAATTATACAATACATTGAGGGGGGAGAGGCTCCCCCCAGCAAGTGGGAAGCTCGCAAGCTCAAAACCATAGCCTCAAGATATTGTATAATGTGCCCCCGCCTTTATAAACCATATCCACGGGCTCGAATCTTTTACGATATTGATGGAAGTGCACGGAGGCTCGTGCGACAGCCATTCAGGAGGAAGGGCGTTAGCCATTAGGATCAAAAGGCAAGGGTAATTTTGGCCCACCTTGGTCGCTGATTGCGAAGAACACTCTAAAGCATGCGACAAATACCAACGGCATGCTCCCACATTGCATCAGTCTACTGAAAATTTATCTTCCTTCTCATCTTCATACCCCTTTATGAGGTGGTCTATGGACATTGTATGACCTATGATAACCTCGGGAAGAACGAGGTGTCATTTCCTGCTCGTCCTCACTGAATACTTCACCAAATGGATAGAGGCAGGAGCTTTCCAGCAGGTTAAAGCAAACCACGTACATGAATTCGTGTGGCAAAATGTAGTCTGCCGGCACGGAGTCCCAAACGAGATTGTAACCGATAATGGTTCATAGTTCATCTCAAACCAGTTCCTCGAGTTTTGTGAAGATCATGGAATCAGGATGACAACCTCGACTCCACGTTACCCTCAAGGCAACGTGCAGGCTGAGGCAGCAAATAAACTAATATTGAGCAATCTCAAAACACGACTGGATGCTAAAAAGCAAAAATGGTCTGACGAACTCCCTGGAGTACTATGGGCTTGTCCCCGCTGAGGTCGCAGTCCCCAGCCTGAGGGTAGATATGTGTCCCGTAAACGAGGAGCTAAATAACGAAATGCTTCTCGACCAACTCGATGTCATCGATGAGCGACGAGATCGAGCACTCGTTAATCTTCAAAACTACCAACACGCAGCGGCACACTATTACAATTCAAAGGTCAAACAGCGAAGATTTCAAGTTGGCGAGCTCGTCCTACGAAAAACCTATGAAACACAAGAGAAAGGAATGCTGAAAAATTGGGTACCAACTGGGAAGGTCCATACCGAATTACCGAGGTAGTTAAGAACGGTGTATACAAGCTCGCCAGGGTGCACGACAACACACCCGAAAGGAACTCATGGACTGCCATGAACTTGAAGAAATACTATCACTAAAAAGACACTTGTAAAAATCGAACTACGAAAATGCTTGATCCCTCCTTAGGGTACGTAGGCAACCTCATAAGGGTGCAGCTATTAAAATAAAAAATCTCCCCTTAAGCCTGTTAAATGCAGCTTAAGGTCTCTCAACTTCTATTTAAAAGCTAAAAGCTTTACTACATAAATGAACTAGAGCGTGCTACCAGCTAGCATGGCTCGACTTTGCGTCTAAATTGCAATGTCACAACCTTTCTAGTCTCTAAATGACAACAACCTCTACGTCTAAACTGTTTAGGGTGCATGCATTCCTCTAAACGGCTTCGACCTTGCGTCTTAAAATCGTCTGATCAGCTCCCGAGGTCTCTAAACGACCTGGGAGCAAGGTCTCTGAACGACCTGGATCTTTGGCTGTAAAACTGCCTTTGATCTAATGAAAAGTTTCAGCCTCTAAATGGCAAAAATTATCATAAAAAAGAAACACAAAAAGAGGATCTTTAAAGAAATGTCAAAATAATTTAAGCCTCCTCAAGGGAGCATAACCAAAAAGCCCATCAGGGCATAACAAGTTCAACAATAAACAGAAATTGGTTTAAAGGCCTCCCCAAGCACCAAATTCAAAACATAATCCAGACAGAAAGATAAAGGGAAAAAGCCACTAGGTGTCCGGATCAGTTGGCTTTCTCACTGAAGCAGGCTGGTCCAAGGGCGTCGGGAGCTCCCTCCTAAGATCCTGAGAACCAAGGTCCGGTTGATCACTTAATGACTGCATGCTCGAGTCCTGTGATACCTACGGGAGTTTGAGTTTACCCAAAGAGAGGTCGGATACCTGGACAATGGCGAGCTCCACATCCAGTCTCAGCTTCTCAGGCTCAATGTTTTTCTTCTCAGCCGCGAAGTCAGTGATAGTCTGGTCTATAATATTATCAAGAAGGATGATGTTGGGCTTGCACTCCATGATTTGAGTCTCGGTATCAACCTCGGCTTTCTTCTTCTCGAACTTCTCCTTTATCTTCAGCAGGATGGTGTGGTATTGCTTGGACATCTCTTTCCTCGCAGCCCTCTCCGCCATCTTCACCATATCCTTCTGCTTCTTGGCAAGCTTCCTCGAGTCCTCCTTGACTTTCTCAACCTAGACCCTGAGGCTGACCATTGTCGGCATCCTAGAAAATGCACTAGAGTCGGCATCCTAGGGATCATGCTGACCAGTAATTTGAGCCCAGGAACGCCGAAGTATCAACTCGCCCTGTCGTATCCCTTAAATATCGCACGGATATTGCAGGATCCCTGCAACCTCGGCATCTGAACAAGCAAGAAATCAATCAGAACCCCGAGATTGTGAGACCGTATCGACTAGGAAATCAATCAGGACCCGAGAATGCAGCGTCGCATCCTCAGTAATAAATCAATAAGGATGCTAGGGGGCAACTTTTGGGCCCAAATTCTACCCTCAAGGCCCAGCCTGATTCAACAGGCATAACAAAGAAGCCCAGTTCACGATGAGATCTCACGGAGCAAGCCTGCAAGCTGGAAGGAGCCGAGCACGCAGGAAAGGGGGAGGTCGCCGAGAGCAGGAGCTTGCGTTTTATCAAGTCAAACAGGCTAATTCAAAACCCCGAGATCAAGCTCGAAATTAAAGTCTTAGATTGTAAATTTATGTATGTATTTAATGTAAATTAATAGGTCTAGACAGTTACGCTCTCAGCATGTATAAGAGGAGAACATGAGCTATCTGAGAGGGGACCGAATTCTTAGCGAACATAATAATATACACCATTTTACTCTCAAATTCTCTGTTATCTCTTCAAGATTATACAACCTAAAAAGCTAAGAGTTGAGGTTGTGAGATTCTTCTCTCACAGCTAAGACGGTTAGTCAAGCAACACATTAACAACAAGGATAGAACGAGGAACCCTAATCGGTATCCTAGTCGAAAAACTCAATCAAAAATCGAACCATGAGAGCCCCTTTGAACCCCTATACCCAACGAGATAACTACTCAGCCACGACCATGCAAGACAAAATCAAGCTTCTAAATTGCACAATCAATAGATAAGAAATCAAACAAGAGGGTTCAAGGGAAATCTCTATCTCCCTAAACAAATAACAAAGAACAAGAGCAAAAGTTTGGTGCAAAACAAGTCTAAAAATGTAACAAGAGGGTGCAAAGAAATTGTGGTTGTAAAACAAGTATTTATAGTTCTTCAACTCGTTTTGGTCGAGTTAGGGTTTGACGAAAAAAGACGGTTTTGGTCTCGGGTGAAGAAACGACTTGATTTAGGCGAAATTGGCTCTGGCCGCGGGTCCGTGTTCTCCAGGAGTGGCGAGCTGGTGCTTGGTCGTGGGTCCGTGCTCTCCAGGAGTGGTGAACTGGTGTTTGGCCGTGGGTGGGAGCTCTCGACCCGCGGTGGACTGCTTCTCGGCAGCTTCGTCGGTCTTTTGCGCTTTGGGTATATTTTAGGATCCAACCATTGGATTGTCTCTAATCCAATTGAATTTGAAAGCTGGTTGTCTCTACTTTGTTGTATCCAAATTTGGTGATGATCAGACGGTGAGAATGCCTTCTATGATGGCAAGACTTCTGACGGTGTGAGTTTATCATAAAACGTACTTTTGTTCCAAAATGCACTCTTTTACTCCGAGTTACCTGAAACGTCTTTCAAAACACTAAAACATGGAAATTATTTGAAAATTATTGAAAACGGAGTCAAAACACCTGCAAAATAATATGAAATTGATCCATAAAAATGGTCCAAAAACCGGTGTTATCACATTACCATCTTGATCATCATCTGAGCACACATGTGTAGCATACTCATCAATCTCGTCGTCAACAAAATCTGCCACATTCATTTCAACTCTTGCTTCTTCATCAAACGGGTACTCATCTCTCTCAATCTCATCTCTCTCTGGCTCATCACTATGAGGCTCATATGTCTCAAGCTCATTTATGTCAAGGTCATCTCTCGCAGTCTCATATCTCTCAGGCTCGTCTCTCACAATCTCATCAGGCTCCACAAAAATATCAATAGCGTTGGTCCACATTGCCGCTTCACACATCTTCTTAAAGTTCTGGTCATCATTACACATCAATTTCTTGTCCTTTACTTCTTCAAACGGGACCTTATACCATACTCTATGACAATACAAACTCATCGGTAGCTTATTCATTAACTCTGGAAACAACGCAGAGGGACGAGCTTCAACTATCCGATAACCAGCACCAATGTAGATAAGTTGGCCTTCAAACATCTCAAACTTCCCACCATAATAACAACCAAAATTTATTGTATGTCTACATCATCACTGCAAAAAGTAGCAAACCAAATTAAACTCTTTAAGACATTGTATCGAACACTTGGTGGACATACTACAATCTCACTCTATAATCATGAAGATCTAACTAAATGGCAATACAAGCTTAAATGAATGAATCCTAGACGAAAATTAATGAACTTTGAGACCTCATATTCACTGAAAACTAAGAATTTCACAAACAATCAAACTCGACTTACCTCATTTTCGATCTCGGGGAACTCAATTCCCACTCGGGAAATCATCTCTGTTAACTAGGAAATCCCTCGATTAGTCATTTTGATTCGATTACGCCTCTGAATTTTGTGTCTCCTCTTCCTTTTATGTGTTCTACGAATCAACTCTTCATTTCCTCTATAACTCTCAAACCCGATGTCGAAGAAGACTTAGAACCCTAATTTAAGTTTTCCCCCAAATAACCAAACGACGTCGTTTTGTCTTGTTGCATCAATAACCAATGACCAAAACGACGACGTTTTGTATTATCGATTTAAATCACAAAACGAACCAACCCGCATTGCCACCTGTCGGCCACATCAGCATCTGTTAACGGTGAAAGTCACACTGTTTACGGTTCTGGTGAAATTGACCACAATTCATAAGTTAATGTAGGGAATTCAAAATATTAGGTAGTTTGTATAGGTTTTGGCATGGCTTAAAACTTCGTATATGAATAATTAGCAGCCGAATACTTTATGGAGGAATAGGCCGTTTTCCCTATGTTTAGTCCGTTCGTAGAAAAATCGGATTAGCAGCAATATAGTCGCAGACTGACTATCACAAAACAAGCCAATTGGCTTGGCTAGCGGGAAGCCTAAATCGGTCAACAATTGTTTGAGAAAAGAATGTGAGACCACATTTTGTTTCTTTGTCTTCCATGATATAGGAAACCAGCCAAGAGATATACACAGTTAATGATCGTCTTGTCATGGGACATGCGACCCAATTCGCACTGCAATACACACAAAGAGTTGCAAATCAGAATCAAATGTATTCCTTGATCAGGTGTATCTTTAGGAAATCAAAACACCCGAAGAGCTGCTTCAAATGTGTCATGTTTGGTATTTGCATGAATTGAGACAAAACATGAACTGAACAAGAGATACCTAGCCTTGTATTCACGAGATAGAGTAGACGTCCGACTAATCTAGGAGTGGGCAAAATTCCGAATCGAACTGATATAATATTTAATCTCGGATGTGACCTATTTTCTAAAATCCAAAAAACTCGAAAATTGAATAACCCAAACTGAACCGAATCGATATAAAACTTCATTCCAAGTGGGACCTATTTTCTAAAACCCGAAAATTGAATTATCCGAACCGAAAAAACCGAATGCCCACCCCTAGACTAATCTTATATACTTTGCTGGATATGAAAGAACTAGGCATGGGCGTTTGTAACCATACCCGATATCCGAACCCGAACCCGATCCAAAGTAGTGGGTTCGGATCGGATTCAGATCCTCTAAAATACATGAATGGGGTTCGATGCTTAGTATATCGGATTTTGGGTCGGATCGGATATAACCCAAAATCCGAACTAAACTCGAACAAATCCGAATGGGGCTCGATGGTTAGTGAAATCGAAGTTTTTATTTTGATATATCCGATGTTTGTGTGTTTGCAATTTGGGACTTGTAAACGTTTGTTGAATTATGTTGAATTATTTCAGGTTTTGATCATATTATGGGTAAAAATACCCGAACATACCCGAACTTACCTGAAACCATAGTTACTTCGGTTACAAAATACCCGATGTAACTGGATCTGAAATGTTATTCGGGTAAGGGCGGATTCTAATCAGTTTACTAACTCGAACTGTACCCGACCCGATGGTTTAAAATACCCTAACAAGACCTCTGAACCTAAACCCGAAAACCCAAAAAATCTGACCCGAACCCGAACGGATACCCGAACTTCCAAGCCTAAAAAGAACATTACTAGCATCCGAACCCATATGGTTTTGTTCCATCGGAGTACAAGCCGGTTTAGATCATAGCAAACCCGTCTCAACCACAATATCTAAAGCATACTTTCTATGCATCATCATAATACATTCATCACTTCGAGCAATGCCAATACCATAAAAATATTTGAGCTTACCCAATTCTTTCATATGAAAACACCGCCCAAGATAGTCTTTGAACTTAACCAACGCCTCATGGTTCCACAAATAACAAGATCATCAACATAAATCAATACTCGTATCTCAACATCATCACGGGTGTATGTAAAGAGTGAAGTGAACAATCAGAAAATGAATGAACAAATCCCACTTTTATGAGAGGACTGTATCAATTGTATACATCCGGTTTAATTATTTTGCCATTTGATTCTGGTTTACTTGGTTCAGCAAGTGTATATATAACCATGTAAACGATCGATTTAACTTCGACGAGAATAATATATTCATTTCGCAAACTTTGTTTTACAACAAACTTTCTCGTTAAATCTCTTTGTTCTTCAACTCTATTATGGTATCAGAGAATTTCTCTTGTGAAATCTGGTGATTTCATCTTCGATTTCTATCTTTTCCTTGCTTTTTCACCGATTAATCATCTCGATTATCATCGATTTCTCAACCGCTCAACCAATTTCTATCAAAAATGGCTAAACAAGGATGAAAGCTGAGGAATCGGAGTACGACGCCTGAAGATGGAGAATCTGCTGTTCAGACTCGTCGCGGATCGGTGATTCATGAAGAACCTGCGATGGAGAAACAACAATATTCTCAACGATCGGAGACATTTGGAGGTCCTTGATTGATGACGAAGAATGTCAACTAATATGACAACATTCACAGTCCGTTCATCCTTCATTCATCCGATCATCCAGGTTTATCCATAGTTGCTCATACTCTGGATGGAACAAACTTCAATAGTTGGTTTATAGCGATGAAAATTAGTCTTGATGCGAAGAACAAGCTTAGTTTCGTCGACGGTTCTTTACCGAGACCTTCTGAGAATGACATTGTTTCAAAATCTGGAGTAGATGCAATAGTTTAGTGAAATCATGGATTCTTAACGTTGTGAATAAGGATATCTACGATAGTATTCTGTATTATCAAGATTCTGCCGAGATGTGGAATGATCTATTCACTAGATTCAAGGTTAACAGTCTGCCGAGGAGATATCAATTGGAGCAGGCAGTTATGACTCTCAAGCAAGAACAACTTGATATGTCCACTTACTTTACCAGGAAGAAGACGTTATGGGAAAAACTCTCCAACACAAAGTCTCGAATGGTGAAACATTGTGATTGTGATCAGGTCAAAGAACTGCTTGAGGAAACTGAAACTAGCCGCATTATTCAGTTTCTTATGGGATTGAATAGTAACTTTGACAATATTTGAGGTCAGATAATCAATATGAAGCCAAGACCAGGATTAAATAAGATCTATAACATGTTGGATCATGATGAAAGTCAGAGGTTGGATCTGCATCAAAATCTATGCACATACCTTCAGCTTTTCAGACTTAAATTGTTGTTCCAGATCAGAATAACATCCTATTGGCACATGGAAATTTTCAGAAGCCCAAATGTTCTCATTGTTCTCGTATTGGACATATGGTTGACAAATGTTACAAAGTACACGGTTTTCCACCTGGACACCCAAAGAACAAGAAGAACACCACAGTTGGAAGTGCAAATTTGGCAGCCTCTTGTCAGATTAATAATCCCAGTGAAGTCAATTCTGAAGCAGTGACTGACAACTTGTCCAAAGTCCAAATTCAACACATGATTTCTTATCTTAGCTCCAAACTTCAGTCTCCAAGTGTTAGTACATGCCCTGAAAAGAACTTGGCTTTGACTTCAAATTCTGCACCTCATATCTCACAGATATCTGGTACATTCCTTTCACTCTACGACTTTTCCTTCTATGACATGTTGACTTCTTCTATACCTCATGAAACTGAGTTATCTCTTAGAGCTTGGGTCATTGATTCGGGAGCTAGTCATCATGTTACACATGATAGGAAGTTGTATACAGAGTATAAGTCTCTAGATAATACTTTTGTGAGATTACCAAATGCCATTACTGTTAAGATAGAGGGAATTTGATACATTCAACTCACATATGCTCTCTCTCTACATAATGTGCTATATATCCCTGAATTCAAATTCAATTTGTTGAGTGTTAGTGTGGTAACTAAAACCTTGGATTTTACAGTAAGTTTTACATCTGATTCTTGCTTTATTCAGGCTCTTACTCAGGATTTGATGATTGGTCAAGGTAGTCAAGTTGCAAACTTATATGTCCTGAATCTCGATAAATCTTTGATCAAATTGTCATATTCAGATTTTCCAGGTACTTCGATATTCTCTAGTCTTAAAGTAGATTCAGTGACATAGCATAAAAGACTTGGTCACCCTTCTATGAATAAGATTGAATCTCTTTCTGATGTATTACTGTAACCTAAACAGAAATGTAATAAAACCTCAGATCATTGTCACATTTGTCATTTGTCTAAACGGAAACATCTATATTTTCAGTCTCAGAATCATATACGTGAAAAACCTTTTGAATTGATTCATATTGACACTTGGGGGCCATTCTCAGTTCCTACTGTTGATGGTTTTAGATATTTCTCGACAATAGTTGATGATTGTAGTTGTGCTACTTGGATTTACATGCTAAAACAAAAATCTGATGTTTTAACTGTTTTTCCTGGATTTATAAAAATGATTGAGACTCAATTTGATACTAAAGTTTGTTCAGTTCGTTCTGATAATGCGCATGAACTTAAATTCACTGATCTTTACTAAAAAAGGGCATTACATCATATCATTCTTGTCCTAGTACCCCTGAACAGAATTATGTGGTAGAGAGAAAGCATCAGCACTTGTTGAATATAGCTAGGTCTCTTATGTTTCAATATGTAGAGAATTGGGGGGGGGGGGGGGGGGGGGGGGATTGTGTCTTGACTGTAGTGTTTTTAATCAATAGAACACCATCTCATGTCATAGACAATAAGACACCTCATGAGAAATTAACATCTAAAGTTCCAGATTATCATTCTCTTAGGGCATTTGGATGTCTTTGTTACAGTTCTACTTCCCCTAAATCTAGAACTAAGTTGGATCCTAGAGCTAGAGCTTGTATTTTCCTAGGTTATCCTGCTATATATAAAGGTTATAAGCTACTAGATATAGAGACATACTCAGTTTCTGTTTCTAGACATGTTATATTCTATGAGGATATTTTTCCTTTTGCTTCATCTACTATCTCGGATGCTGCAAAGGATTTCTTCCTTCATCTTCATTCTCCTGCACCAAACACAGATGGACACTTGCCTCATGTGCAAACATCTTCTGATGCTCGTCATCATCCTGATGAGACATCATCTTTGATTTATGTTCCCTCTGAACTTAAATCACTTAGGCAGAGAAAATTGCCTTCCCATTTGCAGGACTTTCATTGTTATACTAATACTCCTATTAAAACTAGTCTATATCCTATAACAAACTATATTTATTATTCATACTTATCTGAGCCTTTTAGTTCTTTCATAAACCTCATCACAAATATACCTATTCCACAAAAATATTTTGAAACCAAGAAGGACATAGTATGGAATGATGCTTGTAGGAAGGAGATTGTTGTTTTGTAAGGACAGGAACTTGGAGTATATGTGATTTACCTTCGGGAAAGGTTGCAGTGGGATGCAAATGGGTATTCACGATAAAATATCATGTTGATGGAAGCATAGAGATATATAAAGCACGATTGGTGGCTAAAAGATATACACAGCAAGAAGGAATTGATTTCATTGATACTTTCTCACCTGTTTCAAAGATGGCTACAGTGAAACTAATTCTTTCCCTTGCGCCAAAGTTGAAGTGGTCCTTGCATTAGTTGGATGTCTCAAATGCTTTCTTGAATGGTGATCTCAATGAAGAATTGTACATGAAGCTTCCTCCGGGATACTCTGAGATTCAGGGTGAATCAGTTTCTTTAAATGCTGTTTGCAGACTTCATAAATCAATTTATGGTCTCAAACAGGCATCTCGTCAATGGTCTCTCAAATTTTCTTCTACACTAGTTGGCTTTGGTTTTGCTAAATGCCATGGAGATCATACGCTATTTGTGAAGGAATCTAATGGGAAATTTCTTGTGGTTCTGGTGTATGTTGATGATATTCTCATTACCAGCACGGATGATGATGCAGTGGTTGAATTGAAGCATCAATTAAGTTCAGCTTTCCAGTTAAGAGATCTTGGTTCTCCTAAGTTCTTCCTTGGGATCGAGATTGCCAGATCTGATACAGGTATCTCTCTGAATCAGAGGAAATACGTTCTGGATCTGCTAGCTGCTACTGGTTTTTCAGATTGCAAACCATTCTCTATACCGATGGAGCCTAATCAGAAGATGTCTAAGGATGATGGCAAATTACTTGAAGATACGAAACAATACAGGAAGTTAGTGGGTAAAATTCAGTATTTGACTATCACTAGACCTGACATTACCTTTGTTGTTTCCAAGTTGGCTCAATACTCTTCAACTCCACGTGATACTCATCTTCAAGCTATTCACAAGGTTCTGAGATACTTGAAGGGTTTCATTGTGCAAGGTCTCTTCTATGGCAGCGATGCTAATTTTGCCTTGAGGGGTTTTTCAGATTCTGATTGGGGAGCATGTCCCGATACTAGAAGATCAGTAACGGGTTATGCTATGTTCATTGGTGACTCTTTGATCTCGTGGAAGTCTAAAAAGCAGCAAATAGTTTCCTTAAGCTCTGCTGAGGCAGAATATCGAGCTATGTGCTTGGCCACTAAGGAACTGATTTGGTTAAGTTAACTTCTAAAGGATCTTCACATTCCTTTTACACCTCCTGCTCATCTCTATTGTGATAACACAGCTGCTATGAGTATTGCTAGCAACTCTGTTTTCCATGAAAGAACAAAACATATTGAGTTTGATTGCCATAAGGTAAGGGAAGCCATTGATCTTGGTATCATCAAGACCCATCTATGTGAGGACCGACAATCAGCTTGGGGATGTCTTGACTAAGGCTCTTTATCCAACTCCATTCCGGGATAACATAGGCAAGATGGGTATTCATAACATTTATGCACCTTAATCTTGAGGGGGCTATCAAATGTATACATCCGGTTTAATTATTTTGCGATTTGATTCTGGTTTACTTGATTCAGCAAATGTATATATAACCATGTAAACGATCGATTTAACTTCGACGAGAATAATAGATTCATTTCGCAAACTTTGTTTTACAACAAACTTTCTCGTTAAATCTCTTTGTTCTTCAACTCTATTAGACTGTAGTGAGCTTTTCAAGCCAACATCGAAGTATCTGTCGCTTGGCGGATTTTTTGCCGATTTTTTTTTTTTTGTTTTTTTGTCAACGACATGGTTTTGAATCTCAGTGGTGACTAAACAACATTACAAATATAAATATTTGATAATACAGTATTACCCAGAAAAAAAATACATAGCATTCATGACATAGCTGATTATAACCTGAACACAAACAAAAACTGCAACAAATAGACAAGAAAATGAGATTGATTGATCTTTGACAACAATATGGTTGAAAGTTGCTTGCTTATGATGCAAGTTTGTCTCTGTTCCTTTATGTTTTTCCATCCTGCAACACAGATATAATGAGGAGGTGTTGCTAAGAATCGGATATGGAGGAGACAGATAAATCTGTTAAAAGGATGATTTACAAAAAAGAGAGCTAAAAGCTTTTCAACGCAGACACTTTAGTACATACCTCACGGTTATTCGTTAAATCACCAATAGTCTTTACAACTGCAAGCCCCGTCTTTAATATGGTGGAATCTCTTTATATCTCGCATGACCACCTGTCTACCAACTATATCTGCCATAATCTTCAACGCGTTATGACAATCAACACACACACGAAGGTTTTTCATCACAGTGAAAGTTTTACGGGGTGCAGTGTTGAGAACACCACGAGCAAAAGCTATTCTCTCGCTATGAGCAAGAAGTGCGGTCTCTTTACTCTCTTCGTCTATATCATGCAAAGCAATTTTTGTTAGAGCGACATAGCCCATTTCTACCATATGCATCTTTAAATTCCTCAATAGCTCGAAGAGTTCATCATTCTCAGGTAGATTGGTATCCCCTGCCCTATATTCATGCGTCATACCGGTTGTGATTCTGTGAAGAGCATGAATTCCCGACCTTTTCTTTAGACTCTCTTTCTCAACATCTGATGCCTTGACCGGTAAAAAACCTTCCCTTGACTGTTTGTTCAATCGTGTAGGATCTAACTCCTCAACAATCTCAGCACACCGATCTCCAAGCTCTAAATCTCCATGTACCCGAGATAGGTTCATCAATGTTTCCCACACATCAGCATTTGGCTCCATGGGCATTCTCTCAACAAATTCTAAGGCCTCATCTAAAAATCCCGGTAACGTAAACATCTCAACGATGCTTACATAGTCCTCCATGGTAGGGATGATGCCATAGTCTTTGGACATTGACCTAAAGTGCAATAATCCCTCATCAACATCACCTAGCAAACCACATGCATAGAATACTCCTCTGAATAGTCGACCGTCGGGTTTGTTTCCTTCGTTTTTAAAACGAGTAAACATATCAATAGCGTCTTCTCCTAGACCATTCTTTGCAAAACATCTTATTATAATATACCAAGTCTCCAAATTCTTCTCAGGCATTTCCTCAAAAACACTCAATGCTTCATTCACCAACCCACAGTTGGAATACATTTCCATCAATACATGATAAGAACTCACATCTAGACGGCAAACGGAAGCACTAATCTTCCAGTGAACAGCCTTGGCTTCTTGTAAAGCCTCTGCTTCCCCACATAGCTTAGCAAATCGTAAAAGTCTATCTAAATCCACAGCATGACTCAAACTTTCCAAAGTATCCATAGTATATAGGGCCTTCTTCACATTCCCTTTTCTGCAAAACGCATCAAATTCCTCAACCACGAGGTCAGTATAATATCTTAAATAGTTTGCATCTAAATGGTAAACTAAAGCTCTGATCTTCCCCTGAACAGCTACTTTAGCTTCTTGTAAAGCATTGGCTTCTTGAAAAGCATCTTCTTCCCCACATAGCTGAGCTAACCGTAAAAGTCTAGCTAAATCCAAAACATGACCCGTCTTTTCCAATGATTCCATAGCATCTAGAGCCATCTTTAGGTAATCTTGTTTGCAGAATGCATCAAATTCCTCAATCGTGTCTTCTATGTTGCAATCAAAAGTCTTGTTATTACCTGAATGCCAAGACGATCCACCATTCCGATAATCAGAATTTGTCCCGTAACTTAGATTCTTCCAAGTGCTGTTCGAATTGAGGCTTCCTTGATATTGAGATTGGACCTGCGAATTAGACATACTAAGATTCTGCTGCCATGAATTCGAACCCAAACTCTGACTTTGTGTCTGAACAACACTTTCACTAACTTCTCCACAGCTCCCACTTCGGTTTTGGTTTTGGTCTTCCCAATACTCTCTGCTACTCTTAAACCCTGATCTAGGGTTTATATCACCGGAAAAATGTGATGAATCCTCGGTTCGATACTCATTAGGGTTTCTAAAATCTAACCTTTCAGCCGCCGTGCAGAGATTCCTCAGAATTCGCTCTCTGAAATGTGAAGAATTCGCTGTCTGAAACAATGCTCTCTTCGTATACATCAGAAGAGCAGAGACCCAAAGAGTGATTTAGCTTCGACGGAGAATCTCAGACCGACGAAAGTTGTGCGGTGTTTATGGTTTGACGGCGACGAACAAGAACGACAATGATCCGACCGGAGATAGACTATTTGGGCCTAAGTTGGGCTTATGAGCTGGGATCAAATTTGGAACAAAAATCATAATACTCATACCAGATTTACGATTATGCCATCTTTCTCTCTCATTCAAAGAAATTGGAGAATCTGCTTCTTCCTCACCGTTTCTCCTAGGCTTGAGCATATAACCCGGACCCAAAAAACTCGAACCGAACGGACCCGAAAAATTGGGTTTGGATGGGTTTCGGTTTTCTCCTAAACCCCGAACGGTTCTTGTCTAAATTTCTTTCGGTTCTCGGATCGGTTCGGATAAAACACGAGACTTGATCAGGTACCCGAAAAATTACACCGAAAAATATAATTTATATACATATTCGGATATTTTTGGGTTATTTGGGTTATTTCAGATTATTCGGGTACATTTAATTCGAGTTTTTTGGGTTATTCAGGTTATTTCGAGTTTTTCGGATTATTTTTCGTACATTTATTTCGGGTTTTTGGGTTATTTGGGTAATTCGGGTTCCGAACCGACCCGATTTTTTTTTCGGTTCCATATCGGGTTTCATTTAAAATCCTAAAACCGACCCGAACCCGACAAGACCCGAACCGAACAGAATTTTTGTCGGGTCCTATTCGGTTCCTATCTTCTCCGACTTCGGGTACCCGAGAACCGAGAACCCGACCTGTGGACCCGAATGCCCAGGCCTAATTTTTCCGGCTCTATAAAGATGCTTCGTCCCCCGAATCTCTGGAAATCTTCCGTCTCCGCCGCTGAATAGAAGTCTGCTCATCATCTTCACGGATTCGATCAGAGAGTATAGATATTTTTCTTCTCAGAGTACTCTTAACTCTCTCTATGTATGCCATAAGTTCTAAATTCATCCTTGTGTTCATGTTTTTGGAAAGCACAGGCTCGGTTTAGACTTTTAGTAGGTAATTGAGTATTGTCAAGGACATGCTAGGTTAATTTCTCTGAATTTGCCATGGTTTTTTTCATAATTTGGAAGCTTGCTTATGTTTTTGGAATACATTTTCAATTTACGTAAGGCTTTTTTGTCATCAATCCCAGATAAGTTATCCGTACCTTATTGTCTTTGATCATCACAGTGGACAGATTAATCCATTACTGTGAGAACTCAGTGATCGACGCCTTATCCCTCTTCTCAATTTCGGTTGATTGTATTGCTTTGTTACGTTGGTTTATATTTCTAAATAGGTTTTTTCTGGTTTAGGGAGCCAAAGAGGACTTTGAACTTGCTCTGGAAGCTGATAATTTGAACACTCATGCTAGATTTTGGCTTTCTTAAGTTTCACTAATGTGGATGCGGAATCACATACCTAGTTTTTTTGTAAGGATTTTTAGGGAAAAACTTTTGATGGACTAGTTTCTATCTATGAATCAAAGATGTAATTTGGATATAAACTCGACGAATTGGATTATCTGTTGAATCAATGGGGTATGGTTACAAGTAGAGAAATCTCGAGGAGATTTTACAAGTGTTTTGTCTATTGTTAGCTTAATTCCGAATATCTCAAAACCTAAGTCTCGACGTCCTTTTATAGTCAGCGCCGAGCTGAACCTCCACCGGATATCGTGTGGTCGCGTATCCCGCAAATCGAAGAACCACCCTTGACTCCTTCCTTGCGAATTGGGGGTCGGTTGGACCTGTTCTTAGCTAGACGTCGCCTTCTTGCGCGAAAATGGATTGAGCCATTTTCATAGGTTTAGAGATCTTTTAATCGTTATTGGGCCTTAAATGGGTCAGATCTCGTGGGTCGAGATCTGGTACCAACAATTGGCCCCCAGCCCATTAAGTTAAAAATAATTTAATGGGCGGTTAGAATCGAATCGACGTCTAATCCGTGGTAGAGATCTCGCTTTTACCGAGATCTTCGAATCGTACGGTCAGGGTTTGGGGAGAGTAACAGGTTCCGCGATTCTCGGTAAAGGTGATCATTGCGGTTTTTAGGATTGTACGGTGATATGCTCAAATTAATACCCTAAAAGTACTAAAGCAGTAGTTATAGTATAGCTAGGGGTCGAACCACAAAGACTCACAGAGATGCATAATAGATTGTATAGTATCGAACCCTAAAAGTACTAAAGCAGTAGTTATAGTATAGGTAGGGGTCGAACAACAAAGACTCACAGAGATGCACAATAGATTGTATAGTATCGAATTAAGCTAAGCCAAGAGATGTAATTGAAAGCAGTGCAGAAATTAAAAGAGTTGTAATTCAATTGGAGAAAGATAGGCTCAAGGTATTTCTCAGGAAATCAATGAATGCAGATAAACTAACTAGCAGGATTCAGATTTAGCGCAGTTCTTGAACTCAAATCACTAAGGTATAATTAACCAATTGTCGTTGCGAGAATTATCTAAATCTAAATCCTAAGAATTTCAAATCTCTTTGCGAATCCTAAAGCCTAAATCAGCTTTAATATCAGGTTTGATGTGTTCAAAAACCAATTAAACCAAATCTCTTTGCGAATAATCAATTTGCTCACCTAAGGTCCTATCAGGTAATTAATCACACTGTCGTGCCTAATCAATTATCCAAAGGTCTAAGTTCTCGATTCGTCAACCTAGAATTAGCTTTGAGAACAACCTAAGGCGAATAACTAATTCAGATGGTGAATCCAAATAAATCAATCAACCTAGCATTCAAAGATAACACTTATGAGAACCCTGAACCTAAATTGGATCTACTTAGACATGGAGAATGAAACAATCAACATAACTGAATAAATCATCAAATAAATCAGAAAGAGTAATAAGAGGGTTTTAAATCTGATCTCGGACGAAGTGAGTTTCAGACTTGTCTTCCTCACAAAGCTCTCTCTCAAACCAAAATAAAATAAAGCATACAAAAATAAAGCATAGCTTACAAAGTGGATGTAAAATCCCTATAAATAACCTAAACACGAATTGGGGTCTTCTTGTAAATATCAAAGTCGTCTGGACCAAGTTGCAATTCTTCAACTCTTCAATAAAGTCGCGGGTCGTGTCTGCCTCGATGAGTGTCGATCGATACCAGGGGGAATCGATCGATGCTTGACGTGAAATCGGGTACTCAGCAACACGATATTCAGCTTTGCTCCAAAATTATCCAGAAAGCTCCAATATCTCCAATTATGCTCCAAACGTGCTAAGACCTGTAAAAGACTCTAAAAGACTACGAAATAGCAGAAAGACTCTATAAACGGACTTATATCATGGCCTAAAAAGGGGTAAAAACCATGATATATCACGGCCGAGATTCGGGGAGACGAAAGATCTTCGCGATCTCAACGGCTGGGGTTAATCCCCTTTATAAGTCTGCTTCTGTGTCTCCCTAATAAACCACGATCATCCCGACTAAGGTAATTTTTTCACTTTCCTCTTCCTTTTCTTTTGCGATTTTCTGGGTTTAGGAAGTATAGGTTTCTTATTCATCGAAGTCTAGGTTCTTTTTAGCGAACTGCGTGCTTCAAGGTCCGAGTGGATTTTAGGGTCGTTCGAAGGTTTATTGATTTTGAAGCTTTTTAGAGTCCGTTGTTTGGGGATCGGGTCGTATCGACGTGGTCCTTTGACCGCATTTGTTTGAACTTTTATGAGCGCGGATGGTTCGATGGATCTCAAAGTGCTTTTTGCTATGAGGTTTCACCCTGTGGCTTAGTTCGTGATGAGAGGTCGCGAGACTTTAGTGATACGAGAGCTGAATAGTGTTTACTCGGGAAATGCGCGAGGTGAAAATGTTTCTTTATTCGTCTGGGCTTGCTGAAAAGCAAGCGAGTTACAACGTACGATGATAAAGATAAATGATAGTGTGTTTTGGTGGCTGCACTCGCGGTCGAGCTGCCTACGTACCCTGTCAGGGATCAAGCCTTTACGTAGTTCGATTATTATGCGTACTCAGTCGTGATATCGTTTTAGATTCATGGAATTCCAAGATCTTTTTTCTGGTACGTCATTTTGGCTTTCGCGAGCTTGTAGACGCCGTTACTTACTACTTCGATGATGCGGTAGGGGCCTTCCCAGTTGGTCCCTAGTTTTCCGGCACCTCGCTCTTTGGTATTTTTGTATACCTTTCGCAAGACTAGATCGCCTACTTCGAAACTCCTGTGTTTAACGTTGGAGTTATAGTAGCGGGCAGCGGCTTGCTGGTAGTTTTGGATTCTGATCAATGCTTGGTCTCGACGTTCGTCGATGAAGTCCAATTGATCTCGCAACATTTCTTCGTTGAATTCGCTGTTCGATGGGCATAGAGTTCGCCTGGGGCTTGGTACCGAGACTTCGGCTGGGACTATTGCCTCCATCCCGTATGCTAGTGAAAACGGTGTTTCATATGTAGCTCGATGGGGAATGGTGCGGCACGCCCAGAGGACCCCGGGGAGTTCGTCTGCCCATCTTTGTTTTCTTGAGTCAAATCTTTTCTTGAGGTTGCTCAAGATTGTCTTGTTAGCGGCTTCGGCGTGCCCGTTTGCCTGAGGGTACCTCGGGGTCGAGGTGGTTAGGCAGATTTTCCACTTGGTGTATAAAGCTCTGAAACTTCGAGATATGAACAGGGGTCCATTGTCGGTTACAATTTCGTATGGGATCCCTTGTCGGCATATGATATTTTTCCAGACAAAGTCTTTTACTTTGACTTGTGTGGTTTGTTGGAAGGCTCCTGCCTCGACCCATTTGGTGAAGAAATAGGTAAGGACTAGTAGGAAACGGAGTTTCTTCCGACCTGACTCGACGAGCGGTCCTACGATGTCCATAGACCATCGCATGAACGGGTAAGGGGCCGAGAGCGAGGAGAGTGTCTCGGTTGGTTGATGGATGCTTGGGGCATGCCTTTGGAATTTATCGCATTTTCTCGAGTAGTTCTCGCAGTCTGCGACGATGGTTGGCCAAAAATAGCCGTGTCGTTTTATTCTGACGGCGAGGCCGCGACCTCTGGAGTGACTTCCACAGTGGCCGTCGTGCATCTCGCACATTATTGCAAGGGCTTCTATGCCGAGGACGCAGACGAGATTTGGTTCGGAAACACTACGTTTGTAGAGCTTGTCATTTATTACGCAGTAGCGCGAGCTTTGTGCTTTCAGTTTCCGGGCTGCCCACTTCTCAGGTGGTGTGGTCCCATCTGTTATTTATCGAATGATTGGAATTCTCCAATCTGGTTTCCGGATGTACTCGTCCGATTCCGGGTCACCGGTAGTTGCTGGGGCGACCTCGTCGGGCGATTCGGGCTCAACTGGTAAGTCGGGACCATGCTCGCCTATGCCTAGGGGGTCGTCCTCGTCTTCCGGGGGTGCCGCGGGATCGGGTTCGTGCTCCTCTGCGTCGGAGAAGACTTGATCGGTCTCCATGTCTACGGGCTCGGCCGTTATTTCGTTTATACTGAGAGCTTTGAGGGCGAGCTCGATGCTCGGTTTTTCAATTCCTTCAACCGGAATTATTCTTTTCACTAGTGGGTCCGAAGTCGAGGCGAGGGCGGCGAGTGCGTCAGCCGAGGTATTTTCGCCCCTCGGGATCCTTGTTAGTTCAAATTTATCGAGCTGTTCTGATAATCCGCAAACAACTTGGAGATACGCGTCCATGCGTTCGTCTTTGGCTTCGTACTCGCCATGAAACTGGCTCGTGACGAGCTGAAAGTCGCTTAAAGCGTCGACCTCCCGAGCTCCGATTCCGAGTGTGAGCCTGATGCCGGCGATGAGAGCTTCGTATTCAGCTTCGTTATTCGAAGCGACGAAGCCTAGTCTGAAAGTCTGTTCGATAACCTCACCTGATGGAGAGGTAAGTTTGATGCTGAGTCCGGATCCTTGTTTAGATGAGGATCCATCGACGTGGAGTGTCCATTTCTTAGAGAGGTTCGTTACGTTAGCGACCTCGTGCGCTAGTTCGATCATGAAGTCTGCTAAGACTTGTGCCTTGGCGCACGTACGAGTGCGATATTCGATATCGTACTCACTTAGCTCGATTGCCCATTTGGCGAGGCGTCCCGATTGGCTCGGGCTATGGAGAATAGTTTTGAGCGGTTGTGATGTCATGACTACTATCGAGTGGGACTGAAAATACGGTCTGAGTTTTCTGGCTGACATCACGATTACCAGAGCTAATTTTTCCATAATGGGGTATCTCGTTTCGGCGTCGATCAGCGTTTTGCTTACGTAGTAGATCGGTTTTTGTTCGTTTTGTTCTTCGCGAACTAGGACTCCGCTTAAAGCTGCCTGAGATACCGTGATGTATAGATATAAGGGTTCTCCTTCTACTGGTTTGGCTAGTATCGGGGGTTCACTTAGATATGCTTTGAGTTGTCGGAATGCGTCTTCGCATTGCTCGTCCCAGAGGAACTTTTTGTTTCCTTTGAGGAGTTGATAGAAAGGCAGGCACTTGTCTGTTGATCGGGAGATGAACCTATTCAGGGCGGCTATCCTCCCGGTCAAACGTTGAACCTCTCGGGTTGTTTTAGGTGATGGCATTTCTAAAAAGGTCGTGATCTGTTTTGGGTTTGCTTCGACGCCTCTCGCGGTTACTAGGTAACCGAGGAATTCTCCCGAAGCGACCCCGAACGAGCACTTCGCTGGGTTGAGTTTCATTCCGTATTTGTTGAGGATAATGAAACATTCTCTGAGCTGTGCTACATGGTCGGTTTCTCTGGAGGATTTAACGAGCATATCGTCGATATAAACCTCCATTGTTTTACCTAGTAGGTCTGCGAACATTTTGTTCACTAATCATTGGTAAGTTGCTCTGGCGTTCTTAAGGCCGAAGGGCATCACTCTGTAGTAGTATGTGCCTCGATCAGTGATGAATGCCGCTTTTTCTTGGTCTTTCGGGTTCATTTTAATTTGTTTGTACCCGGAAAACGCGTCCATGAAGGACAACAGTTCATGACCGGCTGTGGCTTTGACGAGTCGGTCGATGTGTGGTAGTGGAAAGCTGTCTTTTGGGCATGATTTGTTTAGGTCGGTAAAGTCGATGCAGACTCTCCACTTTCCGTTTTTCTTTTTGACGACCACGGGGTTGGCCAACCAGTCGGGATATTTTACCTCTCTGATGGAGCTGACCTTGAGTAGTCGGTCCGCTTCGTCGTTAACGGCTTTGGCCCTTTCGGGGCCGAGCTTACGACGTTTCTGCTTAATGGAGTTCGATTGTCCCTTTAGAGTACATCATATTTCCGGCGAAGCCGGTTAGTGGTGAGGGTTTACCTCGCAGAGATGAATCTTCGAAGCCCATTCGACGGAAGGCCTCGTAGAAGAGTACATCTACCGAGCTACCGGTGTCTATCATGATTCTTGACAGTTCGTAACCGCTAACGTCGAGCTGGACGATGAGGACATCATCGTGCGGTTTATCGAGGTGTCGGGTTTCACTTTCTCTGAATGTGATCATGTGGTTGGGTCCATGGAGGGGGATCGGTTCCAACGGTCTGGTTGTTGCTCGTCGCTGGAACAGCTTGATGGAGTTCACCGAGTTTCGGCAGAATTGCGAGCCGCCACATTTGAAGTCTATTCTTTTAGTGGTGGGTGGCTCTACTCCCCCATCTTCGAAACAACGAGGTTTCCGGGGGCGAAGTGCGGCTGTCTTTTTGGGCGCCGGTGGCGGTGTGATTACTGATTTCATTGATCCGCCGCAGAGGCTTAGCTCTCTGAATATCAGGTCGATGCGTTTCTTCGGCGCAGGGGGCGGGGTCTCTTGTCCAGTGACCTCGTTAGTTCGTTCTCTTTTCTTTTTGGGATTCGACTTTTTGTTGTCGACCTTCGGAATTGGTTCTGCCTCGACGACCTTGTCTGTAGGCCGTTCGAGGTCGCTCTGAGCTGTTAGCAAGGGAAGTCGAGTTCGACATTCCTCGGTGGAATGTCCTTTTCGCTTGTGATGGTCACAATATTTCGATGGGTCGTAATCCGTGTTTTTGGATTGGGTGGGACTTCCGACGGCGTATGTACGTAGTACTTTACTGGGAGATTCCCTTTTGGGTGCCTTTTTCGACGTCGGGGGGCACTCCATCATTTCGTATTTCTTGGTGAGATAAGAGGTCTCATCTTCGTACAAAGTGAAAACAGATGCGCGGTGTAGTGAGTCGTCTAAAGACGTTGTAGGTCGAACTGTGAGTTCCTTGCGGAAACTCGACGTATGCCATAGGTTATTTTTCAGCGCCAATAGTGCTACTACCTCGTTTGGGTTCGCTATTTTAGCTTTGATCTCTTTGAATTTTGTGATATATGTCCGAAGTGAATCCCCTGGGCCTTGTGAGAGCTTCCAGAGGTCGGCTTCGGACTCTTGCGCCTCGATGAATACCAAGCATTGTTTGAGGAAAACCGAGATGAGCTGGTTGAAATTGTCTATCGATTTTTCTTCCAGCGAGGTGAACCATTCATGGGCTGTTCCGATCAGGGTTTCGGCGAAGAGGCAGCAGTAGCCTGCTTCTTATTCGTGATCGGGGAAGTGGACCATGGCGACCGTTAAACGAAATGCTCGTATATGAGCTCGCGGTCGGTCTTTCCGGCGTATTCTGGGAATTTTACTTTTCCCGTGTCTATAATCTGTGCGGTCACGATGCGATTGGTGAAGGGAGTTCGATTGGTCTCTTCGATCACGCGATCGATGTCCGGGGCCGAACTAGTGTCGAAGTGGACGAGCGAGTTCATCTGCTGCAATTCGGTGTTCGTGTGATCGACGTATCGTTGGAACAATTCGCAATCGACGGTGTTCGGGAAATGCGTGTATGGAAGGTCGGGAGCATGAGCTCGAGTCCTGTTCTCATTTTCCTCACGAGGTCGCGCGTCGCTTTCGCGGTTCGCGGATGGGGGAGGAAAATAGAAAAAGTTGTTATTAGTTCGTTCGTGCTGGGTTCCCTTGCAAGATCCGAACTCGAATGTGTTGAATGGTCTCGGCTCGCGGTTCTCCGTGCTCGGAGGAGGCGGTAACCTGGTCGAGGCTTGCCTATTTGTCTCGTTGCTTAGGTTAGCAGCGAACGACGGCGAGCTCTCGAAAGTGAAGGTTGATGTCGGGATATTTCGGATCGGAGTCTCGAACTGTCCGACGAATGTCGGCGAGGCGTGGATTGTTCCAAAATCCAGGCGTGTTCGCGGGGGCGGGCTTCCTTGCGAACATCGCTCTCGATTTTCCGTCGAGCGACGTTGTTGTTGTTCTAAGCGAGCTTCGAGCGTACGAGTCGAGGTCTCGTAGGCCTGTTGTCTTTCCACCAGGATGGATAACATCCCGCGGATTTCGGCCAGGTCGTTTTTGTACTGTTACTCCGTCGGGGACGGCGAGGCCGATCCTGTCCGGCCAGTTCGGGCCTGGGACGGACCGGTGGATCTAGTCCATACCCAATTAGGGTTTTGGTCTGACGGCGCATTAGCGGCCGTTGGGGCAACATGATTTACACGTCGCGGCGTCGCGTGTTGATTTGCGGCGAGTGTTTCCACTCCTTCCGTCGCGATGGGATTTGATCTCGCTGTGCTTGTCGGGATCGGGATCTGGGATGTGGATCCCGTGAGCGCGGGCTCAGTAGTCGTGCCAGAGGCGTTGCGACCTGTTGAGGGGTTGACCCTTGTTGATTCTGAATGGCTAGGTTCCATTTCGCTGCTTGTTAGATCGAAGATCTGATTCTTGTGTTTAGAAAGATATATGTTCTTCCCCACAGACGGCGCCAAAATGTGGATGCGGAATCGCACACCTAGTTTTTTGTAAGGATTTTTAGGGAAGAACTTTTGATGGGTTAGTTTCTATCTATGAATCAAAGATGTAATTTGGATATAAACTCGACGAATTGGATTATCTGTTGAATCAATGGGGTATGGTTACAAGTAGAGAAATCTCGAGGAGATTTTACAAGTGTTTTGTCTATTGTTAGCTTAATTCTGAATATCTCAAAACCTAAGTCTCGACGTCCTTTTATAGTCAGCGCCGAGCTGAACCTCCACCGGATATCGCGTGGTCGCGTATCCCGCAAATCGAGGAACCACGCTTGACTCCTTCCTTGCGAACTGGGGGTCGGTTGGACCTGTTCTTAGCTAGACGTCGCCTTCTTGCGGGAAAATGGATTGGGCCATTTTCATAGGTTTAGAGATCTTTTAATCGTTATTGGACCTTAAATAGGTCAGATCTCGTGGATCGAGATCTGGTACCAACAACTAAAAGTATCATGTTCCTGGATCCAGTTCCTCTTTGCTTCTCTGTCAAAACTGCAATCACGACTGAAATAGGTAATTGAGTTTTGTTTTGCTCATTTGTCAAAGTTTCAACAAAAGTAAGAGCAGGCTAGGTTTAGTTTCACTGGATTTGCCATGGATTTTCATAATTTCGAAGCTTGCTTACGCGTTTTGGAATAAACTTAATATGGAAAGCGTTGACTTGTTGTTGTAGTTTCCATGGTCTGACTCACATATGTTCAGGGACATGCCGGTGCTGCGATGGCTTATGGATATCTTTTACTTGGAGGTTATTAAATCCTCTTTCAGCTTTCAGAAGCAAAATTGTCACCCAAATCTAAGTGTTTCGAATAGAAAAAAAGGGAAATATGCATCAAAATCAAAATCTGAAAAAAAAAAAAAGAGAACAATAACAAATAAACGGTTTGAGTTAAAAGAAATAAGGAAATAAGAAGGATTGAAAAAAGGAAACTTTTTATCGTTTAATGAAGCCTCAATATCCCACATCGACTATCGTTTACTGAAGTCTTATATATATAAGCACGGGAAAATGGTGAAAATCAACATGAACATAATTTGATGTGCCAAAAAAAACATGAACTAAAATACGGTGCAATTTTCTATCTTTCGGATATAAAAATTCAAATTTTCTACCCAAACTATTGAATCTAAGCCAAATCCAGCATTGACCGCAAATCTGTTAGTCAATCTGTAAGCCATATCAGCTAAAGCATCTACAGTTGCTGAGTCAACTGCATTTTAGTTCAGGTTTTTATGTCTGAAAGGTAGGAAATTGCACTGTATTTTAGTTCAGGTTTTTTTCGGCACATCGAATTTAGTTCCGGTTGATTTTGACCATTTTCCTCATATAAGCACATATCCTTTCACAACGTTATTAAGAGAAAATTAATTCCAGAGTCACATTTTTAAACTACAATTACAGAAATAGACACATTTGAGTTAAAACACACTTTGGCCTATTTTTGGGTCTATGTATTATTGATCTTATTACCCTTTAAACTCGTGTGTATTAATAGTAATAGCTTTTCTCTTTACGCAATTTTAACCGCGACTCACTTACCTCCGACTCTCTTTCCTCGCTGGCAACAGTCGACTCTATTTTCCTCCGGCAACGATGTATTGCTAGACCACATTTTATCCGTCGAGGAACAACTAAGCAACAGAAATGCTAAATCTAAGGAAACTCGCGGTAGTGATTATACTGTTATCGGTGGGGTCACCACTGATAATTCAATTTGTATTCTAACCAGACTGACTGACCCTTCCACATGGAGTGCTTCATGTGGATCAGATAGCAATCGTACCGACAATGCTGACTCGGACTCGGAAGACGATGTTGTGAAGACGCCGCATGAATATGATGTGTTGCCCATAGGATATGATCGTGAGTTTTGGGAACCCTTTCTAGACACCGGTTGTGGTGGCTCAAACGCATTTGACATAATGTGTGAACCTCTCAATGTCTTAGTCTCTTCAAGCTCACCATTACAACGCACATCGGAAACTGTAATGTTCAATATTCAAAATCAACCTCCACTATCATTTACAACAGATCCACACGTTCCACCAACTGCGGATTCGCAAAGGTCCTCTAGTGTGAAATTTTTTTTTTGGGTAAAATGTTAGGTTTTATACCATTTTAAATTTTTGACAAAAGTTAAAGAGATACAACAAAGAAAGCAGATTAACCGAAAGAAAACTACAGGCAAAAAGAAAAACCACAAAAAATACATTAGACAACACCGAAAGACTAAGGAACCGGAAAGCGAGACATGAAAAATAAACATCAAAACAAAACCAGACGAGAAAGCAGCACTCACACGCCAAAATGTGAACCATCCCATTTTTGCCGCAGCTTCGAATAACTAGAGTTCTCATCGTTTTTGCCACAAGCATCCTCCCGAGGCCAGTCTTCAAACATCAGGAAGGAGATGCCTACATCTTCTCCAATAACTGACGGAATTTCCGGAGTCCATAACGGACTAACTTGCAACCGGCGACACGGGAGTCTGAGCGGGCAATCGAAAAATTGTCTCCGACTGCCATTCCCATGAAACTGTAGTTTCCTCAGGAACCAACCCCACAGTTACAAGGTAGCCGCAACAACAAACCAACGCCTCTATTTAACGCCCTGAATCGCTCCACCATCTACACCGAACCACTCCCGGAGTAAACACGAACCGACACCAAAACACGAAAGAAAAGCTGATGTACCTTTGTCGGGAACACACCTTCGAGAAACCTAGGCTATGCCGATGACGAAGAGACGGCACTGGAGCTTCTCCGCCGAAATGAACCGAGATAAGCTTCCGTCGAGCTACCCGCCTAGAGCCACCGCTAAGAGATACCATCGGTGGAGCCGCACACGCCAAGAGAAGATGAAAGCCACCACTCCGAGGCAAGCCACGAGACCAAGCCTCAACACCAGCAGCCGGTAGTTGACCCCGTCCTCAAGTGTTTTGAACAATTTTTGTTCTTCAAAGTGACCAAGTGTTTTGAACCAAATTGTCCAACAACCTCAGAGCTCTAGCTTGAAATGGTTATAATTCAGGTTGCCTTAAATTTAGACAGATTTTCCGTCATCTGTTTGTCAACTTCTGGGGTAACAAGGCGATTACGTATTGATGACTTCTTGTTTCTTGCATAAAACCAATGATACATCATTTTTTGGGTGAATCGCAATAGCTCCATAATGGAGACGATTTCCCTTTCCTTAAAGCTTTATTAAGTTGTTCACATGCGTTGCTTGTCATTAAATTATAACGTTTCCTATGAAAATATGCCTTATACCAATGTGTGTGTCCAATTTTCTCCAAATATGAAGCACAATGAGGGTTGGCGGCTTTGATATGTTCGAACAACTCTATGAACCTACCAACACGCCATGCCAATAAAGTTTGACCAACTAATTTACCTAACCCCTTACTTCTGAACTTGGCTGTCACATTCCTCGACAAGGGCACAATACAAGCTCATCAGCTGTTGGATAAATCCTCATTTTTGCAGTATAGATAGATTGGCAGCGATCTAAGATGATAAATAGGTTGGTAATATTTATTCAAACTTATGCAAAAACCAAGTCCATGAGTTGTCACTGTCTACGACACTGAATGCGAATGGATAAACCTGGAAATTGACATCTTGACCGCAAGCAGTTAAAAGACAACTTCGAAACTTACCATAAAGATGAGTCCCAAGTCCCATCTAGGACGTACTAGTACATGAAAGAGCCTCCTAAAGCCAGTGATTGAAGCACCGAAGGGAAAAAAGAGATATTGAAAAACGCATAACCCCATCATAATCTATTTTTTCCAAATCTGTAATAGTGCCCGGATTGACAAGTTTTAGCATATGAAGATATTCAGGAAGCTTAGTGTAAGAAGCATCATCAGGTCCTCTTATAGTTGTGATAGATATTTCTTTAGCTTTATAGCATTTCATTTATGATGCTGATACTTGCAAATCTTCTAGGACAACTTGATGTAACTCCGCTGCACGAGGCCCACCGACAGAATCTCCGTATTTGGCTTTGAAAACAGCATATATCACACGGGATGAGGCCCTCTTCCTCCAAGCATCCCTTATTTCTAAACTGCAAATATAGTAAGGTTTGCATTTTTTATCTCGTAATAACAAGTGTCACAAACCTTTTTAGCCTTAATCCCCCAGTCACAGCGATTGTCTGGGCATTATAGGATGAAATAATCTTTTGTGGTGCGACTCTGTCTATAGGAAACTATATTTTTTATTGCCCAAATGGCTAATGCTATCTGGCATTTTCTTTTGCTGCCGTAAATTTTTCCTTTGTATATCCCTTCCTCGCCCTCATCTATGTCAAGATAAGGGATATATGCACTATTGTAGTTAGTATCGTCAAACAAAGATAGAATTTCAAATTCTTCGTCATTAACTAATCCAAGAACTTTCACACTGGAGGACCTTTGTGAATCCACAGTTGGTGGAATATTTGGATCTACCTGGAATTTTTATGGAGATTAGATCTTTATGGAGATTAGATTTTGCATCAACATTATTCATGGATATTCGGTTTAATATTTTTTTGATAAAATTCATATGCGATCAATTATATTTATTTGAAAAATTACTATGTGTATATTGATGAATATATTAATATATATATATATATATATATTCTATTTTTAATCTCAGAAATTATATCTAGTTTGTGAGGTTTCAACGTTTTTATTTTGAATATATATATATACAAAAAAAAAAAAATATATATATATATATATATATCCCGTTTGAAATACGTATTATTTGGTTCAATACTTATAAGTTATTATACCAAAACCAACCAAAATTGTAACAAATAAATCAAATGCTAATTAATAAATATAGTATTAACACGAAAATAATGTTTTTACATCACTTCTTTTTTTTTGTAATGTAATTATTATTGATCAACAAAAAAAGAGTTATTTACAGGGTTTGGAAATGACTAAAAACAGGTAGTCTAGGCAAGCAGATAGTGCTTTTAAAGAGAAAGGAGAAACAGAGCATAAAGGTAAGAAAAACAGAGCATAAAGGTAAGAAAAACAGAGCATAGCTTTTGCTATTACGCCTGGAGAGAGTTCCAGCGATCGATGAGGTCAGAGCTGGTGGTGGTCGAGTCTTTAAGAAGAGAGATGAGGCAGTTACTACCTCCCTTGCGAATGACGCGCGCGATGTGTTGTGGGGAGCGGTGAGATCCTTGATGGCGTCGCTCGTTGCGCTCTTTCCACAATCCATAAATCGAGGCTTGGAAAACTAGGCGAAGGATCATGCCATCCGGTCCACTAAGTCGGTTGCGCTTAATCGAGTTTAGTGTGATGTGCCAATGTGGGTTTATCTGAGGTCTGATAAGTCGAGAGCAAAGGAGTGACCAGACTGTGAACGAGAACGGGCAGCCGAAGAAGAGATGATCTCGAGTCTCATTTCGCTCTCCGCATAAGACACATGATTGAACTATTCCCCATTGACGGCAACGGTCACCTGTGGCTAGACGATCGCGAATGGCAAGCCAAATCATGAAGGATTGTCTAGGGTAGCTTGGGTAAACCAAAATATTCTATTCCAATGCCACCTTCTGTCCTTGCGTGTGAATTAAATTCCATGTTTTGGATAAGGAGAACTCACCTTTGTAAACATCATGACTCTGTTTCCATAACCGGAGATCCTCGCCAGCAGTCGGTAATAGAATTGGAGCCGTTCTGATTTGATGAAGTATGTCATGGAGGCGTTGCCCTCTGCATCGGCGGATGAGCCAGCGTGAGCCATCGCTAGCCTCTGAAACGGTAGTATTACGGTGAATCCCCAGAATCCTAGTGCCAATATCTCCCGTGATGGGCAAGAGAAGACCAATTGGAAGCCAATGATCAAACCAGAAGGAGGTCATTGTTCCATCCCGAACTTTAGTACGCATAAAGTTTTTCGCGAGTGTCCTCATTTTCAGAAGTTTCTTCCAAATCCAAGATCCCCTCGTCGACTTTTCCGATAAGTCCTAGAATGATGAATGTCAGAGTAGGTATTCTCGAGTCCAATGGACCCATGACGAGCTAGTATTTCCAAATAACATCCATATTAACTTGAGAGAGAAAACTCGGGCAGAATCGTAAAGATTTTGGATACCAAGTCCTCCTTCATTCTTTGGAGTACAAACGTCTTTCCACGCAACTTTTGCCGTGGAGGTCTCATGAGGGCAACCCGACCAAAGAAAGGCAGCACACATGCTCTCGATGGTAGCATAACATTTCTTCGGGAGTTTGAAGGCTGAACTCCAAAAATTTGTGTACATCACTTCTTCAAATCAAGAAATTAAGTTTTTCATCATTTTCAGTTTCATCCTCGTTATATATGTTTTCTATGAAAACAACAAAAAGTAATAAAGTTAAAAGTTATGTTCTTTCCTTAGATAGTTTAACTAATACAAATTTTTTAATTTAATCTACTAAATTGTAAAAAAAAACTAATAAATACAACTTTTACTTTCAGATCCATGACAACTTTAACAACTTTTTCTTTCAGATCCATGACAACTTTAATAAATTAAAATAAATTCAAATTGCTTTCAGAGCCATTTACTATCCTAACTTAAAATAAATTCAAATTTTCTACTCGAACTACTAAAACTAACACGAATCCAACCTTGACCATAAAGAAGAACAAAACGACGTCATATTGAATTGGGGTAAATTAACCCTCAAAATCTATTTAGGGTTAAAAATCCCTCAAAATCGATCAAGCGTCAAGCCGAAAATATCAAATCTTTAGCTTTTGATTATTTTCTTAATGGAATCGTGGGAACATAATAATTATCCATGTCTGAGTGCATAAGAAATACTCGTAACTCGTGGTAGACAGATTTTTTTAAATTTTTTATTCGATGCTTTATTCATCACTTGTGAGTAATTGCAAATCAGAGAATTAAAATTACATGCGAGTAACCGAACCACTTGTGAAGCAATTTTCTGTGTGTGTTTAATTTGATGTTGAAAAATGGAGTGATGTTGTGTCTTCTTCTACCTCTGGATGCATTGAAACCAGGTAGAATGGTTCCTTTGATGGTGAATCTCTTCGGTTTGAAGAAAGAGTTTGAATCGATTGAATCGGTTGAATCGGTTGAATCGTCATAGATGATCTTAGCAACGACGATTGAGCCCTCATCAGTTTCGCTTAGCTCATCGCTCTCTCGGATAATCTCCTGGAAAATGAACATAACAAAAAAAAAATCAAAAGGGTTCGATCGCGATGGCTTGAGAGTCTAATCACCACTTTCTTTCTCGATTCTGTAGGCCAAGTACCGCCGGGAAAACCTTCGCCGAACCCTAATCGAACTCTTTTCCCTCTTAATCACAACCTCTCACAAGCCTCCGACAATAGACCTCAAGAAGAAGGATCTAACCCCCTAAATCGATTTTGAGGGTTTAATTTACCCACAATTCCATACAACGTCGTTTTGTTCTTTTTTCGAGTTTAGACAGATGAAAACGGCGTCGTTTTGATACCCGGATCCACCTTGTCATTGACGTGTCTGCCACATCAGCACTCCGTCAAGGTTGACTAACGTTTTATGGTCAATATTGGATTCGTGTTAGTTTTAGTAGTTCGGGTAGAAAATTTGAATTTATTTTAAGTTCGGGTATTAAATGGCACCGTATTTTAGTTCAGATTTTTTTTGGCATACCAAATTTAGTTGGGGTTGTTTTTTACCATTTTCCTGGCTGTTGTGGTAATTTTTAAATGAGTTTTCAATGATTATACCTCACTTTTTACAATCAGAACGAATAAGTTTTTTTATCATATTCAGTTTCATTCTCGTTATATCTATTTTCTATGAAAACAACAAAAAAAACAAAAAAAAATATTCCCCTTTCTTAACTACTTTAATCAATACAAATTTCAATTTAATCTACGAATTGAAAAACAAACTAATAAGCACAACTTCGCTCTAATATCTATGAATTTTTATTTTTTTTGAAACCAAGACAATATATGAATATGAATATAGACTCTGAAACAAATTTATAATAACAAAAAATCGAAAAAGTAATTAAAAAATATTTTTTCTAAGTTTTACCTTGAAGAGATAAAAGCCGGAATTTTGTCTTGTGCCATATTGGTTGTGGTAACTTTTCAATATTCTTTGATGAGATCATAAACCTAAGCGATGAGACATTAATTCTCATACTTATGGGTCATTCCAAAGAATATTGAAGTAACAACCATTATTTTATATATGAGAAAATTGGTTTATACATAGTCATTTTTCATTAATTGTAGTCATCTTTCTCAATCCATGTGTGAATTCTTTCTCATCCCATTTTTTATTCTTTTTATATTCCATCAGAGCATAGCTTTGATTAAAAAGACAATTAAATAGGCAAAATCAATATAACTTACATAAAAATTCAGAAAAATGAATAACAAATCGAACAACTCAAAACAAAGAATTCTTATATTAATCTATGGCAATCCCAAGCCGAATATAAAAATGTAATTTCTTTGATATTTTCCGCACTATCTATTCTATACGATCGTGTGAAAATTTTATATGGACATGTAGCAAAATTTTAGATACTAATATAAATTATAATTATTGGTTAATTAAAAGCCTTAGAATCAAGTAACTCAACTTTTATAAGTAACATATATAATTTTTTGTAGATAATAAATTATTATGGTAAAATTATTTCATTATAATAAACAAAGTGATCTTAGTTAAAATATTTGTATATGTGTGTAACTGAGACCACTATTGTATTTATATTAATTTTTAGTTATTTATACTCCATAATTGAGACTGTTATTTTAAATTAAGAAATTTACTTAATTTAATATCATGTCTTATCATACAATTCAAAGTAAACGATAGCGATTACTCACTTAACGTATGTCACATGAATTTTTAAGTGTTTTTTTAACAGAGACTTCTTGTTGAATTCTTATATTATTAATGATATTTGCATTGAACTCATACTCCCAAATTGCTTTGGAGATTGTTTTTTCATTTACTTTGTCTATCTTATTTGCAATGGAAGGGAAGCTTTTCTTGGGCAAATACTTGATATGGGTGATATTACTGTTGGGGCAGCTAAATGGATGCAAAAGCTGCATTGAGAATGAAAGGAAAGCTTTGTTGGAGCTCAAGAAATACATAATCTCAAAGAGTTCGGAATCGGTCCTCCAAGAATGGACTGCAGAATCGCACCTGGATGATGTTCTCCCTACTTGGACAAATGACACAAAGAGCGATTGCTGCCGGTGGGATGGTATTAAATGCAATCTTACAAGCAGGCGGGTTATTGAGCTTTCCGTTGGTCAGATGTACTTCGAAGACTATTCTCTCCTAAATCTTTCTTTGCTGCATCCCTTTGAAGAGATTCAAAGTTTGAAATTATCTGCGGGCAGATACGTCTCATTCTCATTCAATGGCTTTGTTTATGATACTGAAGGTATTCCAGGCTTTACACAGTTTTGAGTTTACCCTTGTGGTCTCTATCTGATTTCTCTGTGTTAATTCTTCAAGGGTTACATCCTTTAAATCAAAAGGTTATAGTACCTTTTTCTGCATTAACCAACTTGCTGATGTCTATGCCACCATTACATCGAACGATAAATCATGTTTTCTCTTAGTTACCGTTTCATCTAGAGTAGACAACAAATTATAATTGAACTTATTGAATTGATAAGGGCTATCTTATTTTTGTTAATGAGATATTTGTTTGCAGGTTATAAAAGCTTAAGAAAATTAAAATACCTGGAGGTTCTGGATCTCTCTTTCAATATGTTCAACAACAGCATCTTTCCTTTTCTTAATGCTGCTACATCACTTACAACTCTGTTTCTTCGAGGGAACTTCATGAAGAGCCCTTTACCTATTAAAGGTGTGTTTTTTCATTTGTAAGGAGGTGCCTATCGAGCAGAACATACTCATTTGTTTGGTTTATGTAATTATATGTCTTAATTGCAGTTCTTAGTTATCGTTCTAATATTCCCATGGACTCCCTTGCAGAACTAAAGAACTTGACAAACTTAGAACTTCTGGATCTGAGTCTAAACTTTTTTAACGGTTCCATTCCAGGTACATCCACTTTAATTATCTTTGTCTTGGGGCAGAGTTGACCATCATAAAGATCATCTTATCCATATTAACTAGAAGTGTCTTGCGTTGTGTCTCTTTGTCTTGGGGCAGAGTTGACGCACCTGAAAAAGCTGAAAACTCTGGATCTAAGTTCCAATGATTTTTCTAGCTCAATGGAATTGCAAGGCAAGCATTTGTTTTGTTTTGTTTTAACTCTACATTTTTCTAGTTCCAATCATTTTGTAATGTTTAATCTTTTGGCCTTACTTTATTTCAGAACTGTGGAACTTGACAAACTTGGAACTGTTGAATCTGAGTGGAAATAGACTTAAGGGCTCCATGCCAGGTAGCATTAACAGATTTAACTCGGTACATTATTGTTGAACTAGTTTATGCCATCTACATAAAGTAATCTTCTGTCATTTACTTTATTTCAGAACTAATAAATTTACCTAAATTGGAACTGCTGAGTCTTGCTCATAATAGTCTTAGCGGACCTATAGCAGGTGTGTTTGCTTCACCTCCAATATTATCTATATGAACAACATAACGTATGAGTAGTCTCTTATTATTCTCATTATTGTTTTCCAAACTAACTTTTTGCAGTAGTTTGTGAAATGAATAATCTGCGGGAGCTCGATCTCAGTGGAAATGATTTTGTTGGCCCGATTCCTCTTTGTTTAGGTAGCTTGAACAAGCTACAGGTTCTTGACCTCTCATCCAACCAATTAAATGGAAATCTACCGTCTAGTTTCAGTAGCCTTGAGACCCTAGAGTATCTATCATTGTTAGATAACAACTTCACAGGCTTATTCTCACTCAATCCACTCGCCAACCTCACAAAGCTTAAGGTGTTCAAACTTTCATCAACATCTGATATGGTACAAGTAGAGACGGAGAGCACTTGGCATCCAAAATTTCAACTGAGTGTTGCTGCACTATGGTTTTGCAGCTTGGAGAAAATCCCTTCATTTCTTGTGTACCAGAAGAACTTGCGTCTAGTTGATTTATCCAACAACAGATTATCTGGAGACATTCCTACATGGCTGTTGGCGAATAATCCACATCTTGAAGTCTTAAAGTTGCAAAAAAATTCATTCACAATCTTTCAGATGCCTACATTTGAGCACAATTTGCAAGTTTTGGATTTTTCAGCAAATGATATTGGGATGTTCCCTGATAATATTGGTCGTGCGCTTCCTAGACTGCTACATATGAATGGCTCGAGTAATGGGTTCCAAGGGAATTTTCCATCGTCGATGGCTGAGATGAAGAACATTTCTTTCGTGGACCTGTCTCATAATAACTTCTCTGGGAAGATACCCAGAAGCTTTGTCAAAGGTTGTTTTTCACTTACCACCCTGAAGCTCTCTCACAACAAATTTAGCGGCCATTTTCTTCCAAAAGAAACAAGCTTCACTTCACTAGACGTGTTGACAATCGAGAACAACTTATTTACGGGGAAGATCGGAGTTGGTTTGCTTAGCTCCACTGAGTTGTCAATTCTTGACATGTCCAACAATTGTCTCACAGGTGCTATTCCAAGTTGGCTATCTAAGTTATCTGGTTTGGTTTTCTTATTATTATCAAACAATTTATTAGAGGGTACAATACCACCTTCTTTGGTGGACTTGCCCTATCTTTCGATTCTGGACCTCTCTGGAAACCTATTATCTGGAGCCTTACCGTCACGTGTTCATAGTTTCAGCAGGGCATTTTTGTTCCTACACAACAACAACTTAACAGGGCCAATTCCGAACACACTGTTGGAAAGTGTTGAACTACTTGATCTGCGTAACAATAAACTATTTGGGAGTATCCCACAGTTTGTCGATACCCAAGACACAAGTATTCTTTTGTTGAGGGGGAATAATATAACACGATCTATTCCAAGGCATTTGTGTGATCTGAGCAACATCAGAATTTTAGATCTTTCAGAGAACAAGCTCAATGGCGTTATACCTTCATGCCTCTATAATTTAATATTTGGATTGAGGGGAGAGGAGAAGATGTAAGGCTACAATCCGACAGTTTTCTCTCTACATAGCCTTGATTTGGAATTTTACAAATCTACATTTGTGGTAGAGGAGCTCCCGGTAGAATATTATACATATCAAGAAATTGAAATCAAATTTACAGTGAAAGAAAGGTATGAACCTTATGCTGGAGGATCTATGTTCAGTGATTCCTATACTGGATAGCATCTAACGTCAATAGAGGAATACTTCAATTTATGTATGGGATGGATCTGTCAAGCAATGAATTAAGTGGTGTTATCCCAGCAGAGCTTGGAAATCTCCCGTACGTACGAGTCCTAAATCTATCTCACAATTTATTGTCAAGTTCTATACCATCCAGCTTCTCCAATCTGAAGGATATTGCACTACAAGAAAACAGGCAATTTGCAACGATTTTTTGCGACGATTTTATTTCGTTCCAAATTGTCATCGGTTTTGCGACGAATTTACGACGATTCTAAAAGACGTCGTAAAATCGTCGCAAACTTGGGACGAAAAGTTTCGTTGTAAAATCGTCGCGAATTAGCGACGATTATACAACGATTACCGACGACATTACGACGATAATCAAAATCGTCGTAAAATCGTTGTAACTTAGCGACGATTTACCGAGGTTTGTATAAAACGTTGCAATATCGTCGTAAAATTACCCACGAATTAGCAATGATTATTATAAGTTGAACTTTACATCGATTTCCCAACGATTAATAAGTTAGGTGAGCACGTTTTAAGCTCACGGTTTTCGGTTAGGTAAACATGTTTAATATCGTTGTAAAGTCGATGTAAACATTTTTAGATTCGTTGTAAAATCGATGTAAAATCGATGTAAAATCGTAGGTAATTCGATGGTAATGAAAATAAAAATCTATATATAGTGGCCAACTTCATAATAAAAAATTCATATTCAAAAACATTTACTTCTTTCTGACCAACAAAAAATGTCAATATACGAAATTAGAAGATGGATGTATAATCGTCTTGATTCAGAGGGATCGCTAACAAAGGAGTTCAGTGATGGGGTGGAGGGATTCATGCATCAGGCAGGAAGTATACATAATACGATTATCAGTGGTAAGATGTATTGTCCTTGTGCCAGATGCTTGAATAGGAAATTTATCATTATCTCGAAGGTGTGGTCACATATATTAAATAGAGGGTTTATGCCGCATTACTATATATGGTATTATCATGGAGAGGGTCATGGGGGAAATGCAGCTAGTAGTAGCAGCAATTATCAAGCATCGAATTTTGATGAGTCAAATAATTTTAATCAATTTGATGATCATGCGGAGCAGCATGGTGAAGATAATGATAGGATTCATGACATGGTTACGGATGCATTTCATGAAACCGTAAGTACATTTGCACATGATCATCATGACGAGGAACCCAATCTAGATGCAAAAAAAATTTATGATATGCTAGATGCTGCAAATCAGCCACTCTACGATGGATGTAGAGAAGGACATTCTAAATTGTCGTTGGCGGCTAGGATGATGACTATTAAAACTGATCATAACTTAGCTGAGGTTTGCATGGATGATTGGGCTGATTTGATTAAAGAGTATTTGCCAGAGGACAATTTAGCTGCTGAAACTTACTATGAGATACAGAAGCTGGTTTATAGCCTTGGGTTGCCTTCTGAGATGATAGATGTCTGTGTTGACAATTGCATGCTTTTTTGGAAAGATGATGATAAGTTGCTGGAATGTCGATTTTGCCATAAGCCAAGATATAAGCCGCAAGGTACTGGTCGGAGTAAGGTACCGTTCCAGCGGATGTGGTACCTTCCTATAACTGATAGATTAAAAAGAATGTATCAGTCTGAGAGGACAGCTGCATCGATGAGATGGCATGCATATCATTTGCAAACAGATGAGGAGGTTACTCATCCTTCAGATGCAAAAGCGTGGAAACACTTTAAGACGGTACATCCAGACTTTGCTAGAGAGAAACGTAATGTGTATCTTGGTCTTTGCACAGATGGATTTAGTCCATTTGGTATGTCTGGTAGGCAATATTCTTTATGGCCAGTAATCCTAACGCCTTACAACCTACCCCCACATATGTGCATGCAAAGGGAATTTTTATTCTTGAGTATTTTAGTACCAGGTCCGAAGCATCCGAAGCGTTCCCTTGATGTGTTTTTGCAGCCTCTGATACAGGAATTGGAGCAGTTGTGGTATACCGGGGTTCGGACATATGATTTTGCAAGGAAAAAAAATTTTACAATGCGTGCGGTGCTTATGTGGACAATAAGCGACTTCCCTGCGTACGGGATGTTATCAGGTTGGACTACGCATGGGCGATTGTCTTGTCCATATTGTCTCAATCGGACAGATGCGTTTCAATTGAAACATGAACGGAAAACAAGTTGGTTTGATTGTCACCGCCGATTTCTACCGATTCATCATGCATATCGAAGAAATAAGCGGTTGTTTAGAAAGAACAAAATTGTTCGTGTTCCTCCTCCTGTTTATATTTCCGGGGAAGATCTAGAAGCAGAAATTGATCATTATGGTGCATTGGAAACAGTCAATCGTGGTGGAAATTGGCACACTCCAGCTAATATGCCGGATGGATATGGGGAGCATCACAATTGGCATAAGAAAAGCATATTCTGGAAGCTTCCGTATTGGAAGGATCATTTGCTTAGACACAATTTGGATGTCATGCACATTGAGAAAAACTTTTTTGATAACATCATGCATACATTGTTAAACGTGCGTGGAAGGACTAAAGACAGCGGTAAGTCAGGGTTAGACTTGCCTGATCTTTGTTGTCGGAATGAGTTACATATTACAAGCAATGGGAAAGCACATGTCCCCATATTTCGAGTGGGTGCGGAAGAAAAGTCAGCTTTGTTCAAATGGGCGACATCTGATGTGAAGTTCCCGGACGGGTACGTATCTAATTTAGCTAAATGTGTTGAGAATGGCCAAAAGTTTTCCGGGATGAAGAGTCATGACTGTCACGTCTTTATGCAACGTCTACTTCCTTTTGCATTTGCTGAATTTCTACCAGGAAATGTACACGAAGCAATTGCAGGCATTGGAGGGTTTTTTCGGGATCTTTGTACCCGTACTTTGTCAGAAGATGTTATTGCACAGCTTGATGCTAGTATTCCTATTTTGTTGTGCAACATGGAGAAAATATTTCCCCCAGCCTTTTTTGATGTTATGGAACATCTACCTATTCATCTACCTCACGAAGCAGAACTTGGGGGACCTGTGCAGTATCGATGGATGTACCCATTCGAGCGATTCATGGGACATTTGAAGCGGAAGGCTAAAAATCTAGCCAAAGTTGAAGGGTCAATAGTAGCAGGAAGTTTAACAGAAGAAACTTCTCACTTCACGGGGTACTATTTTGGCTCGAAGGTTCGCACACGGAAAAGGGCAGCACGGCGATATGATGATGGAGGTGTAGGCCGAACATATGCTAATGAAGGTGTCCCATATATCTTTTCTTCAATCGGTCGATTATGTGGAAGAGTGAAGTCAGTTTGGTTTGCCAATGAAAAAGACCATCATAGTGCACAAACGTATATCCTCTTAAATTGCGAAGAAGTTAGTCAATTTGAGACGTAAGTGTATAAACATACGTCTTATATATATGGCTAAATTATATATATGCTAGCTTTATACCAATTACAAATACTTTTGTATGCAGTGAATTTGTTAGACAAGTCCGAGAAGTCATTGAAGGAATCTCAGACGATGAAATCAACAAGCGTAAAGATCAACATTTTGCCCCGTGGTTGAAGACGCAAGTACGTAGAATTTTAAGTACTAACTTGGACAATTAACCTAATACATATTTTGATTACTTTTTAATTAAATTAATTAATGATATAGGTCGAGTATGGGGATACCGCATATCCACTTTGGTTCCATGAGTTAATAAAAAGCCCCATATCGAAGATAACAAGTGCACCCATGTATTGCACACGCGGATATATATTTCATACATTCAAATACGGAAATCAAAGAGCTACTGCCAACTACGGGGTATGTGTGCGGGGCGAAATAGATTTTTATGGAGTGTTGCAAGACATAATTGAAGTTGAGTACCCTGGTTGCTTAGGTTTGAAATGCGTTCTGTTCAAATGCGACTGGTTCGATCCAACAGTTGATCGAGGCGTCCGTAAGAACAAATTTGGGGCAGTAGATGTCAACCAATCACGACGTTACAATAAGTATGAGCCATTTATCCTAGCATCACAAGCAGAACAAGTCAGCTTTGTTCCATATCCGCGAGTTCGCACCACCCGTATCTCATGGTTATCAGTTATAAAAGTTTCTCCGAGGGGTCGAATTGTGGGGGTTGAGGAGGAACTACCAATGCAGCAAGATCATTGCTATGATATGCCAGAACTAAATGAGAGCAATGAAGACATCCTTTTGATAGATCCTCAAAACAGGCAAGTTGAATATCTCTCAGACGATACAGAGGAAGAAGATGAGGAAGATGAGTTCGAAGAAAGTGATGAACCAGATGATCAAGAAACGGATGTGTACTACTCTTAGTCCGAAAATGAATCAGAGTGACCGCGCTAGCTAGTAATTATTGTGAATTTAATGTATTAATATAATATTGTGATCGAGTAATTATTGTGAAATTTAAATGATATGATTTCTATGAAATCCCTTAAACCCCAAACTAAATTCCATCTCCGATCTCCACTCATTTTCCGCCGTAGGTGCGGCGATTAATAAATTACGAGACATATGTGTCTATGTGTCATGTAATTTATTAATTGCCCCAACAACGGTGGGAAATGAGTGGTGATCGGAAATGGGATTTATTTTGGGGTTTAGGGGATTTCAAAGAAATCGTCGCAAAATCGATGCTAATTTGCGACGATTTAGCAACGCATTATTACTATTCGTGGCTAAATCGTCGCAAAATAATAATGTTACAAAGTCGATGCAAATTTGCGACGATTTAGCCACGATTCATTCATAAACCCTAAACCCTAAACCCTAAACCCTAACATATTACAATCTCATTGTATTATGCATCTTTCAATGAAATTTATCGTGACTTTAGATAATTGTCCGAAAATGAAAACTCGGTCAATCACAATAATATCCACAAACTGAATCATTGTATTAATAATCTCTAACGTATACGCAAACTATATGTTTTACTTATTTTTCAATATCGATGAACTTATTGATAATTTCATGAATTTGGATTTACGGTAAACATGTCAAGTTGCTTATGGAATGTTGCAATCGACGTTACAATTTTGTACCTATGCCCTAAACCCTAAAACCGATTTTACAAATATCCTCACTAATTCGATGCAAATTGGCGACGATTTAGCAACGAATTGATAATAATCGTGGCTAAATCGTCGCAAACACTGAATGTCACAAAATCGATGCAACGTTGCGACGATTTAGCGACGATTTGTCATAAACCCTAAACCCTAAACCCTTTGCCCTAAACCCTAAACCCTAACGTATTACATACTCGTTGTATTATGCATCTTTCAATGAAATTGATCGTGACTTTAGAGAATTGTCCGAAAATGAAAACTCGGTCAATCACAGTAATATCCACAAACTGAATCATTGTATTAATAATCTCTAACGTATACGCAAACTATATGTTTTACTTATTTTTCAATATTGATGAACTTATTGATAATTTCATGAATTTGGATTTACGGTAAACATGTCAAGTTGCTTATGGAATGTTGTAATCGACGTTACAATTTTGTACATATGCCCTAAACCCTAAAACCGATTTTACAAATATCCTCACTAATTCGATGCAAATTGGCGACGATTTAGCAACGAATTGATAATAATCGTGGCTAAATCGTCGCAAACACTGAATGTCACAAAATCGATGCAACGTTGCGACGATTTAGCGACGATTTGTCATAAACCCTAAACCCTAAACCCTTTGCCCTAAACCCTAACGTATTACAATCTCATTGTATTATGCATCTTTCAATGAAATTGATCGTGACTTTAGAGAATTGTCCGAAAATGAAAACTCGGTCAATCACAGTAATATCCACAAACTGAATCATTATATTAATAATCTCTAACGTATACGCAAACTATATGTTTTACTTATTTTTCAATATCGATGAACTTATTGATAATTTCATGAATTTGGATTTACGGTAAACATGTCAAGTTGCTTATGGAATGTTGCAATCGACGTTACAATTTTGTACCTATGCCCTAAACCCTAAAACCGATTTTACAAATATCCTCACTAATTCGATGCAAATTGGCGACGATTTAGCAACGAATTGATAATAATCGTGGCTAAATCGTCGCAAACACTGAATGTCACAAAATCGATGCAACGTTGCGACGATTTAGCGACGATTTGTCATAAACCCTAAACCCTAAACCCTTTGCCCTAAACCCTAAACCCTAACGTATTACAATCTCATTGTATTATGCATCTTTCAATGAAATTGATCGTGACTTTAGATAATTGTCCGAATATGAAAACTCGGTCAATCACAGTAATATCCACAAACTGAATCATTGTATTAATAATCTCTAACGTATACGCAAACTATATGTTTTACTTATTTTTCAATATTGATGAACTTATTGATAATTTCATGAATTTGGATTTACGGTAAACATGTCAAGTTGCTTATGGAATGTTGCAATCGACGTTACAATTTTGTACCTATGCCCTAAACCCTAAAACCGATTTTACAAATATCCTCACTAATTCGATGCAAATTGGCGACGATTTAGCAACGAATTAATAATAATCGTGGCTAAATCGTCGCAAACACTGAATGTCACAAAATCGATGCAACGTTGCGACGATTTGTCATAAACCCTAAACCCTAAACCCTTTGCCCTAAACCCTAAACCCTAACGTATTACAATCTCATTGTATTATGCATCTTTCAATGAAATTGATCGTGACTTTAGAGAATTTTCCGAAAATGAAAACTCGGTCAATCACAGTAATATCCACAAACTGAATCATTGTATTAATAATCTCTAACGTATACGCAAACTATATGTTTTATTTATTTTTCAATATCGATGAACTTATTGATAATTTCATGAATTTGGATTTATGGTAAACATGTCAAGTTGCTTATGAAATGTTGCAATCGACGTTACAATTTTGTACCTATGCCCTAAACCCTAAAACCGATTTTACAAATATCCTCACTAATTCGATGCAAATTGGCGACGATTTAGCAACGCATTGATAATAATCGTGGCTAAATCGTCGCAAACACTGAATGTCACAAAATCGATGCAAGGTTGCGACGATTTAGCCACGATTTGTCATAAACCCTAAACCCTACACCCTTTGCCCTAAACCCTAAACCCTAACGTATTACAATCTCATTGTATTATGCATCTTTCAATGAAATTGATCGTGACTTTAGAGAATTGTCCGAAAATGAAAACTCGGTCAATCACAGTAATATCCAAAATCTGAATCATTGTATTAATAATCTCTAACGTATACGCAAACTATATGTTTTACTTATTTTTCAATATCGATGAACTTATTGATAATTTCATGAATTTGGATTTACGGTAAACATGTCAAGTTGCTTATGGAATGTTGCAATCGACGTTACAATTTTGTACCTATGCCCTAAACCCTAAAACCAATTTTACAAATATCCTCACTAATTCGATGCAAATTGGCGACGATTTAGCAACGAATTGATAATAATCGTGGCTAAAACGTCACAAACACTGAATGTCACAAAATCGATGCAAGTTTGCGACGATTTAGCCACGATTTGTCATTAAATATACCGCGTGTCGGTCAACTAAACTCCCGCGTTTTTGAATGTCACAAAATCGTTGCAAAGTTAGCGACGAATTAGCTACGGTTTGATTGCCTCGATATAACGACGATTCGTCGCGAAAGCGTCGCTAATTAGCGACGATTTAGCGACGACAAGTAATCTTATATATACACGCCAGTTCCTCTCGATTTCATTTACAAACAAATCAAAAAAAATTCTAATCATAACTTCCTATCGAATTTCTTGCGAAAAAAGGTATTGGATGGATCCGAAATCCATCGTAACTGCTGAGAAGTGTTCGGCTTCCCGCAACACCGTTGATTCGGACGGGAGACTCAAGGCTCTGCCTCATACAGCTGGGCAAACACCTTTTGCGGGTGTTCGTCTACAGATGGTAATTAAATTTATTTAAATTAATTTATTTATTTAATTTACTTCGTCAATAACATAGTTTTTTTCTTTAGGCCGCCGAAGACGGAGGTGTACTCCCTCCTATGACCAAGGTTTTTGAGCGGACGCACCAGAAGAAGGATGGTTCCTTTGTTTCCGAGACTGCCGAGCACATCTTCAATGAGGTGACTTCCAAAGTCACCGAACGAGAGACACAGCTCTCTCAACAGCTATCTCCAGGTGGTTCGTCGGTCATGTCTGGAGGGTTGACCACACCCGATATTGACCGGATCTTCGAGCAGGTATATAGAATAGTTAGTACTTATTAATTCTTAGTTTTTGATTTTTTAAAAATTTCTAATTGTAAATTTAAATATAGGTTGCCCCTAAGCGAAAGGGGAAGGTTGTCGGGATGGGATCTATTCGAGATGTCTCGGCTGCTTCTTCATATGCTCCGCGACGACGATCGCCAGAAGATGATCCAGTCGTGTTACGTGCCACGATTACGAGTCTTCGGGATCGGGTTGAGACCGAGTCTCACGCATATCAGGCGAAGATTGCGAGTCTTCAGCAGCGGGTTGAACAGGATGCTACGCAGAATGACGAACTCTTCGACATCTTGGCAACAGGGAACCCGACAATGCAGGCCATGCTACGGGAAAAGCGAAGACTCCGAGCAGAGGCAGATGCAGCGGCAGCGGCAGCGGCAGAGGCAGCGGCAGGCACATCCGGTTCGTCGAGACGTCCCGAAGACGATGTGAATCTCGACGATTACGATATAGTTATTTAGATTTAGAATTTCGAATTCTAATTTTGTTTTTTTTTTTTGTAACAGATTATAAATTTTTTTTTTTAATAAAATATTATTATATATTATTTTTTAAATTTTTATTTTATAATTTCGAAATTAATAAAATTTTAAAAATAATAATTAAAATCATTTATAGAATCGTCGTTAATTCGATGGTAAACACTAATCCTCGTTGATTCGTTGCTAAATTAATCGTCATAAAATCGTGGCTAATTTACAACGATTATACGACGATTTATTAGCAACGATGTTGCGACGATTATTTAGCAACGATTTTAGGACGATTTATTAGCAACGATGTTGCGACGATTATTTAGAAATGATTTTGCGACGATTTATTAGCAACGATGTTGCGACGATTATTTAACAACGATTTTATGACGATTGATAAGCAACGAATTAACGACGACAATTTTTTGCCATCGAATTACCAATGAAATATTTTCCTTCGAATTTCCATCGTTTTTACGACGTATTTATATTCGTCGTAATTTCGATGTAATATTTACGACGGTTTTAAGACAGAAATTTAGCAACAATTTAGCGACGGTTTTTTTCCCTCGTACTTTCCCGACGAAATTTACGACGATTTGTGGTTTGCGACGATCAGTTAACGACGATCTCGTTTTCGTCGCAAATTCGATGCAAAGCCTCTTTTGCAACGATTGTACAACGATATCGTTCGTTGCAAAAAGGGTGTTTTCTTGTAGTGTTGAAAGCCTTGATCTTTCTTACAACATGTTACATGGAAACATTCCTCACCAACTAACCAGTCTTACTTCGCTTGCTGTATTCAGCGTGTCTTCCAACAATTTATCTGGAATCATTCCCCAAGGAAGGCAATTTAACACCTTCAACGAGAGCAGCTACTTAGGCAATCCTCTTCTCTGCGGAGCACCGACCAATAAAAGTTGTGAGACTACGAATAGCTCAGAGGAAGCAAATAATGGAGGAGAAGAAGAAAATGAAGCTGCTATTTGTTGATGTAATGTTTAGCTGAGTTTAAAAAACTGATGGTGATGTGGTATTGGTTGTGGCCTTGACCTCTACAACTCAGTAATCAAGGGGGAGAGTGAAGAGGCAGCGGTTGATGCATCTTCTATACCAGTCGAGAAGTACTACAGGAAGTGATACAGGCGAGCAACTCAAGAAATCTGTCAACGTGGAGCCAAAGCGTGGGCTGGCTTGGACGTCTAGAAGCTTCCAGAGACGTGCCTAGAGGGGTAGCTGAGTTGGACAAGCATCTTGGAGAAGATATTGAAGATTGAAGAAGTTTCCTTGTTCTTAGGAGAAGAAAAAGGAAAAGTGAATATTCTTGGAGATTTGCATTTATCTCCAAGGGATGATTTTGGCTAGTATGGGCCACGACCTATTATGTATAAATAGGTGTGTTTAACCTTTGTATGAGGTTAACACAATATGAGGGAGAATTCTTAGCATAAGGTTTTTGGTTGTCTTGTAAGAGATCAAAGCTAAGGTGCTACAAGATTTTTCTATGGGGTTCTTGGATCGTGTATAGATCATTGAACGTGTTAGGCTAGTTAGACAAGTCAAGGTGTGTCTTGAGCTTGTCGTAGATCGTGTTAGGTTCAACTTGTATGGTTACTTAACAGATTTTCTAGTAATACATCATTGTAAGGAAAACCTTGTGTCAGATTGTGTTCCAGTTCCTGTATCAGTATAGCTCTTGCACTTTCACTATTGACATGTTAGTATTTTATTATAGCACAGCTTCAGTTTATGTGACCGCGTTGATAGGCATTGTTGTACTTATGTGCTTTGATTGTCCTTGGCGTCGAGCATGGTTCCGCATTGTCGATGCTTTCATCACTTCGGCGAAAAGTATGTTGTCTTAAGATCTTTTCAGTTCAATTCCTGAATATTCCTATCATAACCAAAGATTCTATCTATCGTGTTTCTGTAAGTATATAATGTGCTTTGGGTTCTTCTCCAAGCAAAAGCTTAAATAAAAAGATTTGCTTACTTCACTTAACTGATTTCGTGGTTTATTTATACTTTTAAGTGTTTTAATTACAAGAGACTTCGGCTTTGTCTAAATATGTGATCATATTGTTGAATTCTTATAGCCCGTGGAGGTATCTGCATTAAACTTACACTTTCACATTGCTTTTGGTGTTTTTTTTTAATTTGCGAATTATCTCTATTTCTGAAAAAGCAAAAGCTATAGAGACATATGATGCAACAGATACTCGCACAGAATGATGCAGCAAATATTGGCACAGGGATTCCTCAAAACCAATTCACTAGATTATCTATTAATGGTAACTTACAAGTCTGCCAAACCAGAGGACTTACAAGTATCTCCTAGAAAATCTAGTATCTCACAAGCTTCTCAAACCATACAAGTATTGAGAGCTCCTCTCTTGATTTCCTTACAAGAAACCCTAAACCCCTTTGTGCCTTAGAAACGTTAAACTCTTTATGCATAACTTTCTAAGACCTCACTAGTCCTATATTTATAGAGACTAAAACACAAACAGTTTCCTAATTTTACACAAATTATAAAAAGCCCAATTTCCTTTTTTGTTAAGTCTTTTTCCTTTTCTTCTTTGATGTCTTCCTTTTTTTCTTTTTTCCTTTGATATGTTGATTGTAGACTTTGACTCAATCTTGGAATAACTTGTCCAGCTCAGCTACAAGATTCCACGCCAACTTTCCTCTCCACTACGGCATTCTTTTATCTTTTAGACTCCTGTGACACGTCATGTGATTCTTGTGACAGGAACTTCTGCAGTTTCAATTTCCAATGGAGGGGAGCTTTTCTTGGACAAGTATTTGATGCGGATGATATTTGTTCTAGTCAAGTATCACGAGCCGGCCAATCTAAAATCAATATATTCTAAAATTTCTCTAAATTTCGTCGATTCGTTTTTCTATCTCTCTTCGACCTCTCTGTTCTCATCATGACTACTGAAAAAGATCAAACTGGCATAACAAGTGGTGATGTCGCCGAGAAAAACGCACTTGATGTAAGATTCAAGGGAGAATCTTGATCTTGTCACAAATTCTTCAGATATAGATTTTTAGGCATCGAAATGGAAGGGTAAGTGGATCGAAGAACGTCACTCAAGGGTGTAAAAGCCTTTGTGATGAGTTCACAAACCTAGTCTCAAGTAATCCACACATGAGATATAGATCCAAAAATATTCAAGAACACATCTTGACAAAAAAACGAAGAAATTCTTCTCTGATTTTTATTAATTCTCAAAACTTACTTATATTTACAATGAGAACAATGAGCTTTTTATAGTTCTTACAAGATAATCTTTACAATAAATACATTAAAATAATTAATTCAAATTTAAACAAAAGGAGAATAATTTTTCGTTGGCTCGAAATTGTCACCCAAATCTAAGTGGTTCGAATAAAAAAAAAGGGGAATATATATGCATCAAAATCAAAATCTGAAGAAAAAAAGAAGAAAAGGAAACAATAACAAATAAACGGTTTGAGTTAAAAGGAAACTTTTATCGTTTAATGGAGTCTTATATATTATATATAAGCACATATCCTTTCACAACGTTATTAGAATTGCCCCTTGGAGTTTTACAAATCTTTTGTCTTTTAAATTAGGTCAAGTAATTTCAAGTTTCTTTCAGGAGAGATCAGAACAAAACAAAGAAGCATGAAGTTTTCGAATTTTCTCGCATTGAAAACCAAGAATCATCAGAAGAAGATTGAAGCTATCCAAACATTATACGGAGAGATTGCTGCTATCTATTTGATCCGACACAACCTCGAGGTAAACGACAAACGCATGGCTTCGATCTACTTGAAGATGAAGAAGCTAAACGAGAACCACGCTTGTCTGATATCGACGTGGCGGCTTTTCTACATCATCGCGGTCTTAGAAGATGAGGTTGAAGCGTTGTGGAAGATGAAAGTTGAGCAGAATTGGATTCATCTGATAGAATGGGTAAACCTGTTACCAAAACAGCAACAACAAATTGAAAATTTGTAACCAAATATGATCGAAATAGAATCTCTTTCTTTTTCGTTTTTTGTGTAATTTCTTTGCGTAATCAAATATATTTCTTAAAACTAAAATTATCTGCTTTCCTTTTTTATTTCTTAAAACTCAAATTGATTTAAATTTAAACTCACAATCCAATTTTTTTTTTAAACTTCGAGTCCGCGGAAGCTTGCCGGAGAAGAACGCTGAGGAAGAAGAAGAAGTAGATTCCAATTTCTGTGTTTGCACAAAGATGGCATAATGGTAAATATGAAATGGGTTTACTTTCTCGATCCTCAGCCCATAAGCCCAACTTTGGCCCAAATAGTCTATCGTGGCATTATCGCTTCTTCGTTCGCCGCCGTCAAACCATAAACACCGCACAACTTTCGTCGGTCTGAGATTCGCCGTCGATGCTAAATCCATAAGTTTCCGAGGAATCTCTGCACAATGGTAGAATAAATTTTCGTTTGGATTTTGATTCTTTGAAAATCTGCTTACTCTGATTATTTGGGTTCTTCGCACATTCTCATATGGTTTGAAATGTGAGAATTGTTTGCTTTTATGCCCATTTGCATCTATATTTCTGATGAGTTTTGGATTCTTCTTAACAACTGTGTTTACTATTGGCTGTGTGAGAAACACTCTACTTTGTCTTCTTCAAAGGTTTTAAGGTTTATCAGTGTTAGTGGAGATTTTTGTCGGATTTGTATAGTTTTGCACATCATTCCTCAAACCATCTATTTGAATGTTAATGGAATCTGTTGAATGTTTTTTTTGCGAGATGATCGCTTTCAAGTCCTAATGTATTTGTTAACTTGAAACCTTACTTCTATTTTGTAATGTTTCCCATTGAATTTCCAGGAGAAAAACTTCTTAATACTCTCCTCGAACTCAAAGCCTCTGCGTCGAAATAGTCATTACTCATTAGTGCTCTCTTCTCAACCTCAGTGATGAAAATGTATGACCTGCTACTCTCTGTGTAGTTTCCATCTGTCATTCTTTTTTTCCTCGATTCCTTCTCTTTTGTTTTTGTATTAAAAATCTGACATTGGAGTTGCAGCGTAAAGGCAAACGTTGGTGCACTTACCAAGTGGTGCATCAAAGGATACTACAAGAGTTATAGCTCCAATTACTAGATCTATGATTCTTTGGTAATTCGAACGATATTTCAGGTCTATGATTATTTGGTGGAGACTGCTGCTTGCACTCAAACATGAGAGAGCGTTAACAAATTCTCTGAGAAGTGCAAAGATTTTCAAAGTCGCGAAAGCTGAGATTCTCAATATCATCAATCTCCGGCCATCTTCTATTGTCGTATTGAAATTTACTGTCTTGTCCCAGTGACGGTGAGGCAATAATAAAGCTTCTCAGCCCGGTGGGTCTCGATATCAATGGGATTTCACAAACGATCTCTTTACAGCCATTCCAGATTACCCCTGTTTTCGTCATTCCCCGATATATATATATATATGTTTGTTCAATTGTCTGTTGTTTTGGCATATTCAGGTCTCAGTTGTGGGACAAAGACGTCACGAAATCAGCGCCGTAATGGTCATTTAAATAATTTTCAGGGTAGATTTCTCTGTGAAATATGTCTATGTTTTGTCTTTTGATATTGAAATGCTTTACTCCTTTAGCATTGGCAACAGGTTTTGGTGTATCCTATTAGGTTACATAAGCTATGAAATCATCTTTGAGTATTTAAAATGCTTGTTTTGGTTTAATCAGGCATGTTATTGATTTCAACAAGGTTACCTTTCACTATATAAGCTGCTGAGATCTTGTTCCTTACTTTTAGTCTCTGAGGACATATATAAGCTGCTGAGATCTTGTTTTTGAATCCATGATTTTATATTTTATTTCATGAAGTCCAAGGCACTTGAAATTTCTTCCGACTTAGTAGTCTCTGCCTTGGTTTATGACAATCCTCTTACATCCAAAGCTTTGATATTTTGTTTCATTCAAGAAAATGGTTTCTTGTTGGGAAAATAAAATATATTTGTGTTTGAACTCAAAAGAGTCGTGGCTCTACTCTTCAATCATGTATTATGAGTTAATACAAAGAAAATAATGCAGAAAGTAAAGTCATGTGCGATCCTTTGGTTTCTATTCTTCAGTTTTTGAAGAGAACAGAGCATTAATCGCTTCATTGTTGGGTCGTCCAACCGGAATGCTGCATCAGCTTCTGGGAGGTTCCATTATGGGTACAAGAGAGCGGGACGCAGAAGCTCAACACCAAAGATTTTGGGGAAGGAAATGGAGTCAAGGTTGAAAGGGCTTTTGAGTGGACAAGAAACACCTGAATCCATGAGTGGTAGGACAGAGTCCACAGTGTTCATGGAGGTTGAAGATGAGCCCAAAGAATGGAATGCTCATCACATTTGTATCATTTCCTGAGGGAGGGAGTGATCTCAAGCGGATTCGGTTCAGGTAATTTATCTGTGTTTTGTAGCATTTTCACAAAATAAAAGTTGGGATCTTGAAATGAGTCAAGTTAATACATTAGGTCTTTGAAGATGATACTCAACTGAAATGAACTAATCCCTTATGCTTTTGATTTGATTTTGGAGATTGAGATGTGTGTTTCTAAGGGTTGTTTAGCAGTGGTTTTAATTTTGTGACAGTTGAAACAGTCCATAGTGGTTTGATATTGTTACTCGAGAGAGTGTGTTTTCATTGGTAAACATCCTTTCGATATATTCTCCAGACATACTCGAGAGTGCGGTGAGTATCTTCTGTTTTTGTCTGATATTTGGTGAGATTCACATATCTTTCAAGTAGTTTTCATATGGTTTAAGCTTGTGAAGCAGAGACCCTATGTGCAATGGTCATTTGAAGATGTTTCAGGGTAAATAGCAGGTTCTTGTTTTCTCTGTGAGGTATGTTTATGTTTATGCTTTGTCTTTTGATTTTGAAATGTTTGATCATTTGCAATACACTATGGCTATGGAATCATCTTAAGTGTTCAAGATTGTTTTGTTTTGCAGGCCTATTACGGACTTTCAACAAGGTTACCTTTCACTATATTGAGTGTGTACACACTTCTATTCCCAAAACTCTGAATCAAGCTTGTGATATGAAATTTATGATGAGACAAGGATTAATACGAATTTCATTACATTAATGTTGCCAACAAAAATAGTAAAACGGTACTAATTAACCACTTTTAAAAGAAGTGTACGACAAAGATTTAACCAAATCACAAACATAAGTGAAACCCTAATTTTAGACTTCCAACATGGATTAACAACTAAATCATTACTTGAAACCCTAATGAAGCCTCTCTTTACTCCAAAGCTTTACTCGGTTTGTACTGGTTTGGTGATTGGCGACAGAGAGGGCAAGAGTCATGTCGATCCAGCCACTTGATGAAACATACTTCGTGAAACCTATGCGCACAATGAGGCAGTTGGGGTTCCGAGTCCGACATATTCTCGAGACATATCGCACAAGTATCCGATTCATCTACTTTTGTTGTCGAGGGAGCAGAGATACAAGGCACAACGATGTACTCTTTCTGGGTCAGTTTGACGGATACCGTCATCAACAAGGGTCCTTGCGGCAAGTCTCTTCGTTGGGATTCGACAACAATCTCATCAGTTATCAGTCGTGACAAGACACGATCGTGGAGTTTGTTATGGACGTGTTGATAGACAAGGTTTGGTCCGAAATCTTGGAGACTGAGAAAGATTTCTGGGCCGTGAAAAGAAGAATCTGGGTAAGATCCGAGACTCGAGATATTACCATCATGATCACTCCCGTCTACGATGAATTCCTCAACTTCCCGACTTCGACTTATAATAACTGTGCTTAAAAACCCTAACAACGGACCTTGAGGCGTCGCGCTTGCATTGACTTCTACCTTGATTGATTCAGTTTCCATTGTCAACAAAATCAGATGAGAAAGAAACAGAGGTTTGTGTCGTAACTCGTAAGAGAGATGATTGTCGTGAAGAAAGCAAAAAAATGACAAGTGTATGTGTGTGATATGTTATTATGTATATATAAGAAAAAGACCGTTAGGTTTTACGCGTAATTGCAATGGTCTCTTTCCTTTTTTTTCCCTCATTTATTTCCTTTTCTTAAACGTTTTACTAACGGTCATTTAATTTTTGCTGTTGAATTTCCTTTTTCCTTTTCCTGATTGTACCGGTTAGGATGTGGGCGACTCTACCGGATTGTAACCAAGTAATTTTTGTTATTGTTTCTCGGTTTAACATGCTATTTGGTTTAATTATCCTCCAATTTCTTAACTGTTGATTTATATACTCTACCGGAGTCTTACTATGGTTTATTGGTTAAATTACTATGGTTTAGGGTTTCATATAGGGATGTCAATCGGGCTAGCCCGGTCCGGCCCGACCCGAAACCCGTAAAGCCCGCATATATTTGAGTCCGACCCGAAAAAAAATCGGGCATATATTCTAAAGCCCGGCCCGAACATGGCTCTAGGGGTTTTCAGGTTTTTTCGGGCTTTTTCGAACTTTTTCGGGCTTTTCTTTACAAGCACAAAAATTCACAATTCTCAAATGAAAAATAATTAAAACAAAATATTTATCAAAATAAATCTAAATTGAAATGTATTATATCAAATCCAATTAAATGTAAAAGCAAAAGTTTGACAAAAAACAAATAAAATTCAAATAAATTGTATTACCAAATAAAACATAAAATCAAAACATTTCAAATCTAGGTAGTAGAGTTTAGATTATAATCTCCTTCATCACTTCTAAATCCTCATCACCATCGAGAGCTACAGATAAAAAAAAAGTAAAATAATATTAAGCTTTTAAAGTTATAAATCATATACAAATGTCATTGAAAGTCTATAGATAAAGATTTTTGAAATATAAAGTAAATATGGATGAATTATAATGGTATCTGGATCACGAAATGTAAACTCATCCAACCAAGTGCATATACAAATCTGTGCTTTAACGTTTCTTGGTAAATGACGATTTCTATATTTATCCAAGACATGTGCACCAATACTAAATGTAGACTCTGATGCCACTGTAGTTATCGGAAATGCTTAGAACATAACATGCCATACGAGCTAACTCACCATAACGTTGTGACTAACACTTTCACCGTTATAAAACATCCATGTCTTCATAAAAAGTCAGTTCCAACATGTCGCCTTCTAAGTATATAGTCAATTTAGACTTTTTTTCTTCTATAATGATATATTTTTCATACGCTTTGAAATCATATAATAAGCGAACCCAAATTTAACAAGATATACGTAATCAAATAGTTTCGGACTTTTTGGGCTAGCCCGAAAGGCCTGTTTTTTGGGTTTTTATTTCTAGACTCGAGCCCGCTGTTTTTCAGAACCGGGTCGGGCCGGCCCTCGGGCTTTGACCCTAATTGACACCCCTAGTTTCAGAGCAGCTTCTCTTCACCTTCAAAAAATGTTATCCAACGGCCAATTCGAGCCGATTCTCGGGTATATTCTTGTTTCTCTTTAACATTTTATTTGGCCTAAAATTATCGATTTGGGATACTATTCCTTATTTATTATTATTATAAACTAGTGCATAATTTGTGCTTTGCGCGGAATTTTGTATTGAGTTTACTAACGTAATTAGAAGAAAATTCGACGATATTCAAAAATTTCAACTCTTAAAATTTGTATTTCACAAAAAAACAAATCTCTGATGTATTAATCTTCTCTAACAGACGTAACACTCGATGTAAAATCATTTTTTGGATGAATACAAATTTTAAATTTTTTGCACAAAAAAATCACTCGATGTAAAATTGTTTTTTTTTTTTTGAATACAAATTTTACATTTTTGCACAAAAAAAATCTGCCTTAAAACAGTCTTTGTTTATTTACTAAATTTTGCTTTAGTTTCCCAAACTTCTAAACTCTTGTACATATTTTATTTTTCTCTGTTGATCTATAAATTTCATATTTCAAAAAAAAAGAAAAAAAAATCAAATTTCAAAATTTATAATTTTAATGGTTTTATATCTACTTGATGTAATTATATATACAATGTTTAGAAAATAATTACATAATATATTAATCAAAACTTTGAAATTAAATTTGGTTTGTAAATATCTTAAAATTTTTGAAGGTTTCTAATTTACGAATATCCATAATCACATACCCAATTCCGGATAGTTCCATCAGCGTCAATTCATTTTCACATAAAACATCCTTTAGTTAGTCATTTAATCATTTACGAATATCTCGATTCTCTACCGTGTTTCCAAGATGATTGAACCACATAAAACATTCACTATCTTCCTTCATGCATGTTTCTCGTTTTTTTCCGGTCATTCTCAATGTCTCCCCTATGACTTGAGCGATGTATAATTTTTGAGAGTACTTCACTATGTAGGATCTGATTTCCGAATCTCCATAATCACATACCCAAACTTGGATAGTTCCATATCACTGTCAAGTTATTACCACATAAAGCACACTTCAGTTAGTCGTTTTATCATTTGGGAATATCTCTCTCTCACGTGTTTTCAAGATGCTCTCTCTCTCTTCAATATATTCTCTCTCTCTCTCTCTCTCTCTCTCTCTCTCTCTCTCTCTCTCTCTCTCTCTCTCTCTCTCTCTCTCTCTCTCTCTCTCTCTCTCTCTCTCTCTATCTCTCTCTATCTCTTCAACATATTGAACCAAAAACAATATTCACTATCTTCCTTCATGTTTCTCTTTTTCTGGCCATTCTCAATGTATCATCTATTACTTGAGCATGATTATCAGTTTTTGTCCGAGTTACCTTGTCTGCAAAACGCATCAAATTCCTCAATCACGACGTCAGTATGATATCTGAAATAGTTTACATCTAAATGGCAAACTAAAGCTCTTATCTTCCCCTGAACAGCTACTTTTAGCTTCTTGTAAAGCATTTTCGTCTTGAAAAGCATCTTCTTCCCCTAAATAGTTGTGCTAACCGCAAGAGTCTAGCTAAATCTAAAACATGACTCGTCTTTTCGTTGATTCCATAGCATTTTAGATTGTCTTGTTTCCAAAATGACATGAAATTCCTCAATCTTGTCTTCTATGTTTAAATAAAATATAATTTAGTACTATATACATTTTTTTGATATTTATATAATACTAGACTAGGCCGGGGTTTATGAGTAAAATTTTATAACTCGTGAAAAAGACTCAAAAAGGAAAAAATGAAATCACCCGTGAAAATAAAATCGGAGGAATTGATTATATATATATTTTCATTGTAAATATTATGTAGATTATAATTTTTTCATTTTATTATTAATATTATGTGGTAAAATTTAATTGGAAAATATTTTTACACGTGTTAAAATTTGATCGATTGACATAGCACGTGTTGCGATCTGGTGAATGATTAACTTTGAAACATTCAATTTTATATAATAAGATCTTTTGTAAACCGTGAAAAAAGAAACTATAAACGAAAAAATGAAATCAAAATTAAACCTCTCGTGAAAATAAATAATATAAGATTGAGACCGCCAACGTGAAACCACAGCCTAACAATTATTTATTCATTTTGATTCTCCTATTTTTGATTCTCCTATTTTTGATTCTATTATTTTTGTCACATATTTTCACATATTTAATTTTTTATATTCTAATAAGATTTATTTTGTATTATTTAAACACACATATATTTATTTATTTTCAGTACAGAACCAAAAATAATTTATTATTATTATTATTAAGTTTATCTTTTAAGATAAATATAATTTTTTATTTTCTTTTTTTTGTTTAGTAACTTTACTTTTTAGATTTAGGAATCACTTATAAAATTATCCAAATTTTTTTTATCTTTGTAATTAATTATGACTATTAGGATAAATTTACATTTTTTATTTTTATTTAGTAACTTTCCCTTTTAAGTTTAGAAATTAATTATAAATTTTCTTTTTATTGTTAATACTATGTATTTTCTATTTTTCCTATTAATTTTACCTTTTAAGATTAGAAATTAATTATAAATTTTTTTTTATTATCAATATTATGTGTTAAAATTAATAAAATATTTTTTACACGTGTCAAAATCTAATCGATTAACTTGACACATGTCGCGATCATGTGAGTTTAATAATATTATTTAATTAAAATTATATGTATTTTTATTTAAATTAGACATACTAGGATTCTAACCCCAAATTTGAGTTTGTGGAAAAGGAAAATAAAATAAGCAACAAAAAAAGGAAACAACAATAAATAAACGTTCGAGTTTTAAGAAAAAAAAGGAAATTACGTAAGAAGGAAGAAAAAAGGAAACTTTGATCGTTCGAAAAAGATGTTCTATATAATCAACATCAACAACACTTACTTCTCTTCTCTCATCTCAAACGATTTCATCATCTCTCTTTCTCTGTTTTTTCTTTTTGGTTATTCGTTGAATTTTCCTCCAAGAAAATGGAGACGACTGGAGATGTTACAGTAGATATCGATGCAAAGATGATATTCAATCACACCTCTGTTCATCCCTTGAGCAGCCGCAACAAAGTTTGCATCAATTTCCTCCAGAGACTCAAGAGATTTGCGATCGACGAATCCGAAGGAACCGTAACTAGTACTGGATTTGACCCTGCGTCTCCTCTTCCCGTCCCTCAAATCCGTTTGGATCTCTCTAGCTACGAATTCAGTCCGAACCATCTTGTTGGAATATTGTGATAAGAAAACAAAAGAAACTGAATTGCTCTCAGAATAAGAAATTTTGGGTAGAACGTAAAATTATTCTTTGATTGATCTGAATAATGAACTTGCTCTCGTGAGCTACATATTTATAGCTAAAGCTTGACTTATTCTTCTAGGAATGTTTTTTAAAAAACACTAAAAATGAAAACTAGTGAATTTGTAATTTAACTAAAACATAAAGTAAAATTCCAAATTGCATAATACTCTTCTGATTTTGTCGTAGGTATCTCCATGTGCAATGCACATGTTTTGTTAATCCACCATATGCTTCTCACGTGACTTCTTCTTCTTCTTTTCTTTGACTCTGTCAATTTTCTTTTTCTCTTTTAAGGTTCATCTCCACAATTGCACAACCAGCGAATCCTTCTTCGATTTGTAAATTTCCTTTCTCAGATTGAATCAAAGTTGATGGTGAGATTCCAACACATCTGTTTACGCTCATCGATTCTCGTCTCAATGATCCTGCCTTTTCCCAACTTATCGCCTTGAAAATGGCTGATCAAGCGATGCAAAACTTCAGGTTTCTACTACAGGTTTCTACCACAACCTTACCTCATGACCGTTAACGTCCTTTTCACCGAAGAAGTGTTCTTCACGGTTCCTGTTTCTGAAGAAGAAGAAGAATCGACATGTGCGATCTGTTTGGAGGACTCGTTGAAGACTGATGAGATGTTGGAATTGCCATCCAGAATGTATCGGCGAGTGGTTACTAAGCCATAACTCTTGCCCTCTCTGCCGTGAAATTGTTTTCTATGGTGAAACGTAATGTGTATGTTTTTGTTGTTAGACATGTAATGAAAGGATTCAGATTTGTTAAAGCTTACTTTTTTTTCTTTTTCCTTTTAGTAATGAAAAACTTAGCATTTAGATTCTGAATACTCTATATATGTTTTTTCAAAAAAAAAATATATATGTTTTTGTTGTTAGCGATGTAGTGAAAGGATTCAGATTCGTTAAAGCTTACTTTTAGCTTCTTGTAAAGCATTGTCTTCTTTCCCAAATAACTGTGCAAACGGTAAAATTCTAGCTAAATCCAAAACATGATAGATCATTTGGGCCATAGTTGGGCCTATTTAGGTTTAGGAGTTCCCAATCAAGGCGGCTGTTTAGATACATCATTTGTGCCACATAGTTGGGCCCGAACCCGACATAACTGAACCGAATCCAATCCGAAAAAGTAAATACATGAATAAGTCATAAACCTCTAGTATTGAAATATCCAAAATCCGAAAGAACCGAACCCAAATAGGTACCCAATTGCTCATACATACTTGAAAGTTGAAACCAATCAATGTTCGAATAAGAAAAGGAAAATAAGCAACAAAATACAAAATCTGAGAAAAAAAAGAGAGAAACTTTGAGAAAAAACAACAATAAAAAAAGGAAATAAGTAAAGGATGAAGGAAAAAAAAAGGAAACTTTGAGAAAAAACCCTATAAAACTAAACTTCAACAACACTTAATCCTCTCTTGTCATCTTCAAGCGATTTCACTCATCTCTCTTTCTCTGCTTTTGATTTTGTTGTATACGAAGATGGAAGAGGCTGGAGCTGTTACAGTAAATATCGATGCGAATATTCAGAATATTCAAACCTCTGTTCATCCGTCGAGCCTCCGCAACAGAGTTTTGATCAATCTCTTCCACAAATTTCCGACAGATGAATCCTATGGAACCGTAACTATTCCTGGTTCTTACCGTCTTCCCGTCTATCAAATCCGTTTGAATCTCCATAGCTACGAATTCAGTCCGAACCATCTGTTTACGCTCATCAATTCTCGTCTCCATGATCCTCCCTTGTCCAGTCATATCGCTGAGACAGTCGCTAATCAAGCGATTCAAAAGGGTTGGTTTCCACAACCTTACACCATAGTTAACATCGTTTTGACCGAACAGGTGCTCGACACGTTTCCAGTTTCTCGTCTTCCGGAAGAAGAGACCCAAAAGGAAGAAGAAGAAGAAGAAGAATCGACGTGTTCGATCTGTTTGGACGACGACCACAACAACAATGAAACAATGGAATTGCTGCTACCTTGTCCGCATCGATTTCATATGAGTTGTATCTCCGAGTGGTTACTGAGAAGTAAATCTTGCCCTCTCTGCCGTGTAATTGTGGTCGAGGAGTCATGAAACAGGTTTAACGAGAGTTTGCGGTGGCAGTTTCAAGCGTTGTTGAACGATTTCGATGATGAAACGGATTCGGAATAGTCGATGTTTTTTTTGTTGTTCTTTTAATGTAATTGAAACTACTTTTGTTGCTAGAGATGTAATGAAAGTATTCAGATTTGTTAAAGCTTCCTTAATTTTTTTAGTAATGAAACACAATGAATAAACTTAGCATTATAGATGATAAAACATCCGGTTCATGTTTTAGGCAAACTACATTACCAAAATACAAAAACAAAAATGTATCAAATCTTTTACGGATGATCATCGATAACCTGAAGAAGCTGTGGCGGTGTTGCTGCTGGGTCGAGCTGTCTACAACCTCTGGGTGCACCGGGTGCTTCCCGACCTGTGAGCAAGTAAGACGGTATCCGATGAGAGAACCTCGAAATCTCGTCCCTTAAGATCCTTTTGATTTCTTTGGGATCCAGATGATGGTGAAACACGGATTTGAAACCAGCAACTTTAACCAAAGGAACCACTGATACACCATATTCCTCTGTATATCCTTCAAGGACTTCGACTACATCGTACTCGATTGCTTCGGCTCCTGTAAGATAGTTCCATTCAGGGGACCAGTTCCGATACAGAGCCCATACGTCGCCTCTTCTAGGGTATATAAGAAACTCTCCTTGATTGCCTTTGATCAGCTTGACTCTATGAGAGAAAATGTAAGGCGACCTGCAGATTTGGGTTTTCCCAACTCTAAAATCTCCACAAGTTTTTGAAACACCAAAACCAAGCCAATTTGTTGACCTAAGCTCACTGTTTGTTTCTGAAGTAAGCCGGATGATACGCACTTTGAATGGATCTATGGAGAAAACCTTCTGTATCATGACATAGGATCGAGGCATCCCATCTAAAAAGTTGTAAGAAGCCCATATCTGGTTATCTGTAAATGACTTTTCAGTTCGATCCTTGTTAAAGTCACAAAAATCTGGATCAGGAACATCTATTGTCAAGGCTGAAGTATCCTGAACGGAGTCCATCCAGCAAGATTCAATGGCATTTTTGTCTTCTGAAGAACCTGCATTGGCCCCATCGAGATCATCTGTTTCCATTCGCCTTCCGTTTGCATCAGTTTCAGCAACGATGGTGCATAATTCTTGCAGCTTTCTGCTGATTACCGGCTTAGCTTTCTTCTTCAATAAATTCTGCAGCTCATCTTCAGAAAATTCTTTCACACTATTGGACTTGGGAGCATAACAACTTGCTATGTTGGAACCAGTAACTGCATTTTCCATCACCTTTCTTCTTTTTGGAGGATTTGTCGATGGAGCACCAGCCACCCTTTTGGTATACTCTCTACGCACAACCTCGTCTTTTCGTGACCCGGTCTGTGCAGCCTGAACAGCATTTTTGGTCCCAGTGCACACACCACCCCACTCAAAGGAATCATATTCACCATACACCCCATTATTGTCTCTACTTTTCTTTCTTCCGTCCGTCATCTGACGGATAGAGTCAAATTGGTGCTCGTGAAAGGTCTTGCGGATCGAACCTGAACCTGGAGGATCTGTTTCCACAGCTATAAACGGCTTACGACAGTTGGGACACAGGAGGTTCTGGTTTAGGTAAACACGATGATACTCATACTGTGTTCTGCAAGTGCGGCATACAGTCCAAAAAGTTCCATCAGCAGTTGTTTTATGGGCTGAAGTAGACGCAGTAGCCACAGCAGCAGAGGCATCACTTGCCCGCTTTATACCTCTCTTTGAACCCTTCGCTTTAGTAACTTTCTGAAATCCATTGTTTGCAGGCTTCGATGATGAAGCCCCTCCTCCATCATACAATCCCAGATTCCGTTTTAGGTCATAGTCAGCTCTCTTTGCCTTGTCGGAGAACACACCCCATGCCTGCGAAAGAAACTTAAAGGCTTCCTCTGCACCGATCGACTTGTTCCTGTCAGGATGAAGCATTACAGCCAACTTTCTGTAACGTTTCCTCACTGTTTCGTCGTCAGCCTCAGGGTTCACACCAAGTACACCGTAGTGGTCTATCTCCCCATATATTATATTCTGGGCAGATAAATGTACATCAAATGTGGCCACCATTTGGGAAATTCCATCGAGTTCGGGAGACAGGAACTGAGCTTTCAAGGCAAATTTCCTGGCCCCCGCAATATCATTTGCTAAAAACCTCCTCTTTGCAATCTCTCTAGCCCTAGTACCCTCGTCTTTATTACATTCCATTCGGAGCCTCCTAATTTATACTTTCCCCTTCAAGATATCGCGAATGGAGAAGAGGTGTTTGACTAAGAGCAGCAGTATGGAGTGATAAGACACCGATACCTGCTCATGGGAACCATATCGACTGCTCAGTAACGAGACTGATATAAATGTTGCAGAGAACAAAAAAATAACCAACACAAGAGATGGATTAGACAGCGATTTTTCTAGATAAACTTCAGACTGCAAATACATTTGTATGTATCTCATCAAAAGATGCAAAATGATCCAACTCAAGCACAACGATTCCCAAAAAGTGATATACAATGGCACTACTTACGATTATCAATAACTTAAGAATTTCAAGACAAGACTACGCAATTCCATCAAAACCCTTTATCATTTAACTCACAAACATGCTGCATTGAAGAATCTAGTAAAAACAAAACGTAACCCTCATTATTAAATTGCGCAAAATGTTCTGGATATCATGAAAATTCGGACATGAAGTCAGCAATTATGTCCTTTCTAAACATAACCCTCATCATTAAATTGCCCTAAACCTAAAGGCTAAATGTATCCGCAGGGACATCTGCTTGTAAATTCAACATATACCACTCAAAAACACATTCAAATTCTCCAGATTTCCAATTTGTTCTTCCACAAAGTATAATCCGAGTAGGTATTACCACACAGTAGTAACCAAAGATCGGAGTTTTAAGGAAAAACAATAACAGAAGCAAGGAGATGGAATCTTACATGGACGATATCGGAAAAAGTGGACGGTAAATGGAGGGTTTTGTTTGGTTTTGGCGATACAGATTCCAGCGAAAATGGAATCACAAGTAGCAAAAAGCGATCCCAAAAGAGAATTGAAATTAGAGGAAAATGAAGGGTCGCTTCGCTTTAACTAAAATCGGCGGCGCTTCGAATCGATGTTTGTCACTGCTTCGAATCGATTTTGGTTTTTTTTCCGACCGCTTAGTTGATTCATTACTACAGAAGTTTATTTATATAATCGTAATTGGGAATGAAGATAAAGACACCAGTTTGTAATTAATTAAGAAAAAAATGTTATTTGTGGTTACAAATATTTGTTTATTGTAAGATTTATACTTATTGATAGTCAATTACAATAAATTAAAGTACAAAAATCCATGGATTAAATCTTCTGGATTAAAAACCAAAAATATAAATAATTATTATTTTTTTGGCTCAATTATAGGGCTAAATTAAATATTATAGTCAAATTACAATAACTCATAAGTAGGAAAAGATGGAAACACTTTTAGAGTCAAAAGTCAAAAAAAAAAAAACAGAAACAAGTTAAAATACAAAAGCCGATGAATTAAATCTTCCAGAGTAAAAACCAAAAATATAAATAATTGTTTTTTTTTCAATTACATGTCTAAATTAAATATTATAGTCAAATTACAATAATTCATAAGTCGGCAAAGATCAAAACCATTCTAGAGTCAATAATCCAAAAAACGGAAACAAATTAAAGTACAAAAGCCGATGAATTAAATATTTCAGAATAAAAACTAAAAATATAATTTTTTTTTTCAATTATACGGCTAAATTAAACATTATAGTCAAATTACAAAAAAAAATTGCAAGTCAGCAAATAACGAAACCCTTTTAGAGTCAATAGTCCAAAAAATGGAAACAAATTAAAGTACAAAATACGATGAATTAAATCTTGTGCAGAATATTTCATATGAATATATTAGTTAAACAATAGAGTTTACAAAATCATAATGTAAAACATCAGTCAGGAAATTTGGAACATAAAAGTGAAAATTATAAGGCTGATTGTCAGAAATATTCTTCTTAGTCAATAGGTCGGCAACTTTATTAACATGTCTTCGAACCCAAACGAAATTTGTTTCTTCAAACTTTTCTTTCCATATTCTTGCTTTGCTAATCCAATTATGATGACTGAAACTCATTTTGTGACCATTAATTAGATCCACTAATATATGGTTATCTCCTTCAAAGATCACCTTCTTATATCCTTTACTCCATCAATATTGCATTACAAATATCAACTCATTTATTTCACTCTCAAGGACATTTGAAAGAACTTGTCCACTTGCTTGTCCTGCACCACAATATGTGCCTCGATCATCTCTCACAATCCATCCTGCTTTAGAGGGAATATTACCATGAACAAAAGATGTATCATGATTGCATTTAACCCATTTATTTGGTGGGCGTATCCATTGTGAATCCCTTGACACATTCTGATAGTTAGGTGTGATATTATGACACTGATCATCAATATATTCTTCTGTATTCATCCATTCGGTAGCATCAGCTCGAGCATATCCCAAATTGATCCCCCATGGAATATGATTATTCTGAAAAATCAGCAAGTTTCTACTCTTCCATAATCTCCATAGAATCCATAAAGGAAGTTGTTGAAGGTGTTTAAACCTGGCTGAACGGTTGAATTCGATAATATCTTGAAGCTTCTCCTCCAAATTTCTTGTACGATCAAATAGGATTGGATTGGGAAGGCATGAAGCTCTCCAAGTAGCCTGAACATAATCGCATTCAAAAAACAAGTATTTTGCTGTTTCTTCCTTTTTGCAACACCGTTTACAAATTGAATTATGATTGATATGTCTTCCCCGTAGCGTTTCTTCGGTAGCTAAGATCCCAGTAACTATTTTCCAAAGAAAATGTTTGATCTTTGGGGCTGTTTTCAGTTTCCACACAGCACTTTTAAGTTGTCGATTACTTGGTGGTAGCTCTATTTGAGGCAGATCTGGAAGGTGCGTCGATAACCAGTAGCCTGGTTTAACAGTGTACATTCCATCTTCATTGTAATGCCATCCTATGAGATCTCTACTTGCCTTGGAACATACCTTAATTCTTACAACATTTTTGATATCTTCTGCCTCCACAACGTCTCGGAATTTATCTTCATTCCAGCCAGTACCATTGTGATTAAGCAGTTCATAGACCTTTATAACATCGCTATTCATCTCGAGAGGTCTCGGTGGGCGAGGAGGATGAGTGGGTAACCAAGGATCATTCCAGATATTGGTAAATTTAACATCTCCAATAACATATCTTAAACCTTTCTTTAGCAATTATTTCCCCTGAAGCAGAGATTTCCGTCAAAAAGAACTTTTATTTCAAAGCGTAGCATTCAATATATCCCCATCAACAAAATATATTCCTCGTAATACTCTTGCCATCAAACACTCTGGATTATGTAGAATTATCCACACCTGTTTTGCAAGTAAAGCCAGGTTGAAATGTTCTAAGTCCCTGAAACCCATACCTCTTTCATGTTTTGGTAAACTAATCCGTTTCCATGAAAGCCAATGCATTCCCTTTCTTTCATCTCCTGAGCTCCACCAGAATTTAGCCAACAAAGCGTTGATGTCTTCACATATCTCCTTTGGGATCTTGAATACATTCATAGAAAAATAGGCATTGCCAATGCCACATACTTACGAAGAATCTCTTTCCCACCGTGGGAAAAGATGTTTTAACTCCAGCCATGTGTTCTCTCTTTGATTTTATCTGTTATGAAAACATCTCCATCTTTTTTGATCCAAACTGCTCAGGTAGACCAAGATATTTGTTTCCACCTCCTTCATTATGAATTCCTAAAATATTTAGCATCCTTGTTTTTGTTGTAGATTGTACTTTGGAACCAAAACAGATGGATGACTTGCGAAGATTCACTGCTTGTCCAGAAACAACTTCATACAGACTCATAATTCTTTGAATAGTATGGCCTGATTTGGTATTAGCCAGCGTGAAGAATAACGAATCATCAGCAAATAGCAAATGGCTTACAGCCGGTCCTCGATTACTGATCTTATATAATCCCCTGTAATTTTCTATCTAGTTGCTTTAGACAACACATGGGAGAGAACTTCAGCACACAGAATGAATAAATATGGAGAAAGGGGATCCCCTTGTATGATACCTCGTTCCGGATTAAAATTTCCAAACGGAGAACCATTGATGAGAACAAAAAAATAACTATAGAAACACATCTCATAATCCACTTTATCCACTTTGCATCAAAACCCATATTCTTCATTGTTTCCTCCAAAAATCTGCACTCAAGTCGATCATAAGCTTTCGTAATATCTGTCTTGAGAGCCATGTATGATTTAGCTTGCCTTTTCCTAGATTTCAAGCTGTGAAATACCTCGTGTGCAACAATGATATTATCTGTGATCATTCTTCCATGAATGAAAGCTGCTTGATTTTTTGATATGATGCCAGCCAAATGTTTCTTCAATCGATTGACTAAGATCTTTGAAATGATCTTATAAGCAACATTACAGAGTACAATGGGCCGAAAATCAGACATTGAGTTTGGTGGTTGAACTTTCGGAATAAGGCAGATATTTGTGTGATTATGAGTTGAATCCAGACTTCCTGTAGCAAAACAAATTGGGTTACTTCGATAAAAATATCATCCCAAAATTTTTGGTAGAAATCCCTTGAATAACCATCCGAACCAGGGGATCTGTGAGGGCCAATATCGAAAACAGCTCTCTGTATCTCATCTTCAGTGACTTCCTTAGTTAAGTCTTGATTGATTTCATCAGTAACTCTCCCTTGAAAGTCTGTGAAAACTTCAGTTATCATGTCGTCATTAATTGTAGAGGAAGAGAAAATATGTTGGAAATATTCCACAACTACCTTCCCTATTTCAGAATCACCTCTCCGAATCACTGCATTATTGTCGAGAATTGTTGATAACTTGTTCCTTGCCCTTCATGATCTTGTAATGGTGTGGAAATATCTTGTATTTCGATCTTCTTCTTTTAACCACTTGAATCTGCTTTTTTGTCTCTAACATATTTCCTCATTAATATAAGCCTGGTTTAATTCTCTTTTAAGCTTTGCCCTTGCTGCAGAATTTAACGTTCCAGTAGATATGGCCTTATCCAATTTAACTCTTAGAATCATTATCCTTTCTTCAGCATTATAACGATGTCTTCTCTTCCATTTAGAGATTTTCTTCCTACAGCCTATTAATATATGCTTCAACGATACATGTGTGTTGTGATGACTATGTGATTCTTTCCAGCCTTGAAGAGCAGAGTCTTTAAACCCCTCTTTATTTAAAAGTCTACCATCAAATCTGAAAAAGCCCCTTCTATCTTCCACTGAATCTGAAATATACGTGATTAAGGGTCTATGATCTGATTCCGCAAAATCCAATATTATGTCACAGAATTGGGAAACATAGTAAACCATTCATTATTTTCCATTGTACGATCCAAACAACATAGTATATAATGAAAACCTCTCTCTCCAGCCCAAGAGAACCGATCTCCACTAAACTTCAAATCAGTCAATTCACAATTCCTGACAAATCTTCGAAAGTCCTCAAACGATTTCTCAGATCTCTTTCTACCGCCTTGTTTCTCATTGTTACTCAATATTTCATTGAAATCTCCTAGTAGAAACCAATATTTTCCCCTTCTAGATATTCTGAATATTGCTAGTCTTTCCCAAGTGTGATTCTGTAGGCTAGGGTTGGGATTTCCATAGACAAAAGATAAATAGAAACACTTCTCATTGATTTTAACTTCACAATCAATGACATTAGGGGATTAAAATAAGAAAACCAAATCAACATGCTGCTTCCAAAACAGAACTAAACCACCACTAAGACCTATTGGTGGAACAAGTGCCGTCCCGATAATTTTGGTGGCCTAAAGCAAAAAAATAAACAAAAATTAACATACAAAATTTAAGTATCTTAACTAATTATTTTTAAATAGAAAACACATATTTGAATCCTAAATTTTGTAAAACTAAAATAAGTTCTTGTTACTTTAAATATTTTTAAACTGAGTATCTTAGAATTAAACGACATATTATTTGATAAAACTAAATTTATAAAAGCACATTAATTTCTTAATGATTTATATGTGTTGTTTAAAATTTTTAAAACTAGTTGAACTACAATTTATATAAATTTATTGTTAATACTTTTATTTGAAAAGTATATAAAATACTAATAAGTTAATATTTATCTGACGAAAAACATAAAATAATAAGTTTATAGTTTTTTTGGACAACTAATAAGGTTATATCTAATGATACATATTTAGCGCTAACATACAATAAACATACTAAACACAATGCATTAAATCATTGTGGGCCATCAAATGCACATAATATTTTTTAAAAAAGATGCAATCCATGGTATCGAACTTGAAACACCAAAAAGTTCAAAACAACAAATAACTAATTTGACTAATAAAGCATCAAATATGTGGCCTTCAAAACTAATATATATTTTGTGGCTTAAAGCATATGCTTCATCCACTTTAGGCAAGGGACATGCCTGGGTGGAACTGAAACATAATTCAGAAAACATAATTGACAACCTACATCTCGAACATATTTATACTGCTGCTTTGTTTTAGACATGTATATGATGTCCCAGGAACTGAAACATAATTCAGAAAACATAATTGACAACATACATCTTGAACATATTTATACTGCTACTTTGTTTCAGACATGTATATGATGTCCGTGAGATACTTTTTGTTTATCTTCTTTAGGCGTCGAACTGTCAAGTCAATGCCTAGACCTCGACAGTTCCAGCAGGTTGTCCTCATAGTGGAAGAGGTGGTTCTGGGCCCACTGCGCCTCTCCCTGAATCACTGGTGGAGTACTTTTCATTATGACCACTGGTTTCACCAAATCCTCTAAGAGTGAACTTGTTGCTGCTCTCTGTCTCAACACCTTCTGGAAATTTCCTCTTACGGAATCCCTTGCTATCCATCTGCAAACCATCTCCTGCCAATATCAGTTATGATCCCTCACTTGCAACCTGATTCTGCAAAGCTTCTCTCTCCCCAATTGAAAGTTCACCAGGTTCCAAGTCTTTCCCTAGCACATCACCCGTATTGTTAGCAAAAATAGAAACATGATTGAAGAGTTCACTCATCTCATATTCATTAGCATATGCTTTGGGGAAATCCTCATCCAGCCCAAATTCACCCGCAACTTCTGACGCAAAAACCTCTTCAACCGACAACAGATCTTCATCTTAATCTGCTACCTCTACATTATTCAAACCTTGCTTATCACCAAGAGGATCCTGTATATCCTGGATGTTTCCATTCTCGTGATTCTCAGCTGGAACTTCGTCATCATTCAATTCACGAATTTGAACTCCATGATTCTGCCTTAATTCTTGATGCTGGTCTCCATCTTCATCGTCATTATCTAAGTGATGATCTATTCCACCATTTTGAATTAGACAATTACCCGAGTCCTGAGTAATCAAACCACATAACCAGAAGAGGAATTGTCGGAATAACTGTAAAAAATCGCTCTTTTTGTCGCTCTTTTCATGTTCTTGTCTTTTTTTTTTTTTGTTCAATTATACGGCTAAATTAAACATTATAGTTAAATTAAAATAACTCTTAACTCGGAAAAGATTGAAACCCTTTTAGAGTCAATAGTCCCAAAAACGGAAACAAATTAAAGTACAAAAGCCGTTGGATTAAATCTTCCATAGTAAAAACCAAAAATATAAATAATTGTTTTTTTGTTCAATTATATGGTTAAATTAAATATTATAATCAAATTACAATAACTCATAAGTCGGTAAAGATCGACACCCTTTTAGAGTCAGTAGTCCAAAAAACGGAAACAAATTGAAGTACAGCAACCGATGGATTAAATATTCTGGAGTAAAATCCAAAAATATAAATAATTATTTTTGTTGCGGCTAAATTAAACATTATAGTAAAATTACAATAACTCATAAATCGGCAAAGATCAAAGCCCTTTTAGAATCAATAGTCCAAAAACGGAAACAAATTAAAGTATAAAAGCCGATGGATTAAATTTTCCGGAGTAAAAACCAAAAAATATAAATAATTGTTTTTTGTTCAATTATACGGCTAAATTAAAGATCTGAAATGAAAGCTAAAATAAAAGAAAATAAAAGTTTACAAAAGTAACTAAACAATTTCTGAATCTAACAGTACGAGTCAATTTATTTATAACAATATTTGAAAAACGAGAAATAAAAGATACAAAAAAAAATAAGAAACCTTTCGCACAAAAAATGAAATAAACAAAATTTGAAAAAAATGCTAATTGTTTTTCGCATAAGAAACTTCAAATGCTAATTGTTTTCCTATTATAAAAAAATTTGAATTATTTTTTCTCAAGAAAAAATTAATTGTTTTCCTTTCGCATAAGAAACTTCAAATGCTAATTGTTTTCCTATTATAAAAAAATTTGAATTATTTTTTCTCAAGAAAAAATTAATTTGTTATGTAAAACAAAAAAAATCAGGAGAATGGCAACTATATAATATACCTTCAAACTTATTAGGTCAGGGGTGGGAAACAAGGGGTTACTTTTTGTTGGAACAAAAAAAGAAAGAAAAGAGATGGGACAATTTGCTAGATAATCAATTTTGGATAATTGGTTAAGAAAATAGCTAAAAAAAAAAAAATTAAGCAAGTAATATTTTGTAAGCTTTTTTTATTATTATGCATTTAGTCACGAAAAAATAGACTGACTATACAATTTATTATAACAACACATATGTTTACCCCAAGAATTTTGTTTTTTGCATAATTCGCATACTGGTAACTTGTTTAACCTTGTATTAGTACCAAAAAAACATTGATTTTATTTCACGTATAACATGCTTTAAATTTTGAAAAACAAACCTGAACTTTTTTATACGGCAATAATTACACCTATAACGTAGTAAGTCTATTTTTTTATCAATAACATAACATGTCTATTTTTTAAAATCAAAGACTTAACAAATCTACCAACTAAAAAATACAGACCTTTCATACAGATTTGAAAAAAATAGTATAGAAGCTATTGTGCACTTTGCTCATCCATATATTAAATCATCATTTACAACATGTCAAAACATTCGTCTCCAACTGAGAAACATAGACCTTCCATACAATTTTTTTTGCAGACCTTCCATACCAAAGGAAAAGAAGCTCTCTCATCATCTTCGATGGTGTGCGATGGAATTGAGAGAGAAAATTTTGAGTATAGACAATTTATGTGTTCTATGTAGACTAACGTTTTTTTACTACATACATATCAATGTTAGAATAATTTTTACACTCAAAATTAGAGATCTTTATAATTTTAGCCGCCATTGCAAATATAACTAAGGATCCAAAGTTTTTGTGTTTCTAGTAACAAATCAATCAAAGCCGAGTTCGGTTGTCCTTGTGATGGAGCAGCTTTTGATTTCTTGGCTAGAGCGATGTTCGGGAAGAATCCACTTGATACGAAGCTTGGATCTGATGCACCGAAGCTAATCACTAAATAGGTTTCCTTATAAAAAAAATAGACGTTCTATACACACATAGGAATTAGCAAATAGAAAATACCAGAAGTGTAAGCAATGAAGTTTCAAATAACAAAATAATCTCAATAACAAAGAAAAGGAAGCTCAAACAAACTGCAAAATTATAAAAATAAACGTTATATAGACACATAGAAAATAGTCTCTAATATTGAATACACTAAAATGATGAACACTCTTAATTAACACATAGAAATTAGTTTCCGACGATGTTCTATACAAATAGACGTTCCATACAAGACACGAAAGGAAAGAAAGCTCAAGCAAATTGCAAAATTACAAAATAGACGTTATATACACACAGGAATTACAAAATAGACGTTCTATACAAAAAGTGGTTCAACCAAATTGCAAAATTACAAAACGTAGACGTTCTATAAACATAGAAATTATGTTCCAATATTGTAAACAAAAACAATAGACGTTCTTCACTAATAGACGTTCTATACAAATAGAACGGCGAAGTACTGGGTAGTGTTGCGAAGTAATAAAACCAACAATCGAATTTAACAAAATCCAAATATAGAACATCCACCATAAAAGCCAAATAGACAGTCTATGTTCTATGGTTTGAAGAAAAATCAAGAACTAAACTATGGTTTGAAGAAAAAAAGTACATCCATAAACTAAACACGGAAATAGTATATCCATAAAAATGATGACATAGATTCTGGTTTGAAGAAAAATAGCGAAATTGCCACAGAAATCGACTAGAGATTACAAGATAATCGAATTGCGAAGACGGCATTACAAGAGAAAATATAAAGCGTGAAGATCGAAATACCATCCCAAATTGGTGCTAATTCGATCACAGTTTCACAATTCCGTTCGACGTAACTGCTAAATCCAAAGGCACTGACGATTAACGGACGGCCTGGACAAAGGATCCTCCGATCCGTTTATCCGACGGGAGTTTTAAGGACAGAGACGCGGTCGCCAAAAATCGCTGCATGATATGGGCGAGACCTTTCGACGGTGAATCTAGGCGGGTTTCTCGTGTAGACATAACGCGACGGTGAAGACGATGGCGGTTGTGGAGAGGAGAGAGAAGGCGAAGAGGAATTGATAAACGAAGAACATAGTCCATTCGTGGTTGGTTTGATATTGATCGGGGAGGAGAAGAATAGTACATAGTAATCATGGGATGAATATTTGATAGCACATAGTAATCCCGAGATGAATAGTTATCTCGAGATGACAGAGTCTTGAGATGAATAGTACATAGAAATCCCGTGATGAATATTTGATAGCACATAGTAATCCCGTGATGAATAGTAATCCTGGGATTACAGAGTCTCAGGATGAATAGTAATCCCTGGATGAATAGTAACTACGAAGAAGAACCGACCTCGTCTAAAGTAAAGGAGAAGAATCAGAGTGAATAGTAGTCTCGGGATGAATAGTGTACCGGGATGAATAGTACTGGTGATTGTGTCGAGAAAAGAAAAATGAAAAAATAGAAAAGAGATAAAATAAAGGAAATATGAATAGTAATCACAAGATGAATAGTACATAGTAATCCCGGAATGAATGTTTGATAGCACATAGTAATCCCGGGATGAATAGTAGTACGGGAAAATATTTTGGGAGAAGACGCGTAAAGGAGGAAAGAAAAAAGAAAAAAAAAGATAAAAATGAGATATGGAAAAAAAAAGACAAAAGATAAAATGGTATTAATATATATAATACAGAGAATATCAGTTTCAATTTTTTTTGGTCATTCACTTAATTATAATTGTTTTTTGGTCATTCACTTAATTATAATTTTTTTTTGGTCATTCACTTAATTATAATTTTTTTTGGTCATCCACTGCAATTTCCCAAAAGAGATTTGGGAAACAAGGGGTTACTTTTTGTTGGAACAAAAAAAGAAGAAGAGAGATTTAGCATTGTATATTAATTATTAAGAGAAAATGTTGTAATACCAAATAAACTCAATAGAAAATTGAGAATATTACACTTACATAAAGACATTATCCCAAATTCTAATTACAATATAAGATACTTTCCACTCCTAAAACATTTAGGGTGCGGTTAAAGTCTAAAATACTTATTCGTCTAAAATACTTATTCGTCTCTTTCTCTTCTCCTTTCCTTTTATTTTTGTTATGACCGTTTAGTGATTCATTACTACGGAAATTTAATTTATAATCGTAATTGGGAATGAAGATAAAAACACTGGTTTATGATTATTATTTTTTTAACACATATTTATTATTTTATTACAAATTATGAGAACTGTTATATTGATGATTCTACAAAGGAAAATTCTCAGTATTATGAGCATCCACGTCAAACGGTTTTATCTGCACCACACTGAAGATCTCATGTAAGATTATCTCCATTAATCTGCATAAATGATAATAAATCGCACTCTTTGTGATTCTAATCTCATATCTCTTAGTGTAGAACCATTAATGAACATTTGATCAACCACTAGATCCACGGTTTATGATTAATTAAGAAAATGATTAATTTGTGGTTGATAAATAGGGATGCACATTTTGGTTTAATTTAGGTTTCGGTTTGGATTCAGTTAATTCGGTTTAACTGAATACAACCAAAGTAAGTTTGGTTTGGTTTGATTTAGTTTGGTTTGATTTAGTTTGGTTTGATTTTCATTTGGTTTGGTTTTTATTTAATTTAATAAAATCAATTTACTAATAATATAAAGCAAAAAGAGGAAGAGAAAGTGATATGAAAAGAATCTAAGACATTTGAGATGTCAGAAGGATGGGTCGGGAAAGAGAGTGTTGGTGCATGTCAAAAGGTTGAACATTACGGTTCCTAAGTTTGATAATGCAAGCTTAATTGAAGGCTACTCCAAGACAATGATCGGAAGGTGTATGCATCCACCTAAACAAGACATGAATTCTTTAACAAAAAAAAAAAAAAAAAACAAGACATGAATATGATGTTGTATATGCTCTCAAGAATCTAGAAAGTCGAGGAAAGAGTTTGCAGGGGTGGATTTGGGGCTCGGGCGGTTTCAATTTGATTTTGATCGAGAGGGGGACATCATGGAAGTCATGAAAATGGAACCTTTTCATTTTGACTACTGGATGCTCTCTCTGGTTCGATGGGCACTTGTGGTTGATCGGAATTACCCTTCAACAATAATGTTTTGGGTTCAAGTTTTAGGCGTGCCACATCATTTCTGAGATGATCCAACATTTCAGACCATTGGAGAAGCCTTAGGAGACGTTAAGGCGGTGAACTTAGATGAAGGGAAAGTTTAAGTGGTCATTGACGGTTTCAAGCCTCTTTGTTTTGAAATTACGGTCGAGTTTCATAGTGGTGAGAAGACTATCGTATCTTTGCTGTATGAACGTCTTTTTAGATAATGCAGATTGTGTTTTATCCTCTGCCATGATCAACAAAAATGTACTAATCGTGGTGATGAGCTCGAGTTAAGAAAGGATGATAATAATCATGATGAGTCGAGACAAGGCTCATGTGCGGTTAGTTACAAGGCTGCAGCAACGTATGGTCTCAACGGAAACAAAGAAATGATTAGATCAAATAGGAGTTCAAGTCATTCACATAATTGCCAGAACAAATGAAAAAAGGGAAGGTTTATAGGGCAGAGATGGTATGAAATAGAACCATTTTGAAGAGGATTATCGACATTATAAGGGGAGATCAGAACGGAAATACAACGAAGGACCATCAAGATACAACATAATGTCAGGTTATGTCCCTCCAAAGGATATCTACATCCAGTATCAACAAGTTGAAGCACACATATATGGGCAAGGAATTTTCGGACCATGAAAGGAGAATGTTAGAGGCTTTTCACAGCAAACCCGCGGATCAACAAAGTCTCATGGAAAAATCTGAGACGAATGCAGAGAAGGACAAAGGTATGTCAACTACGGTTTCACCTTTAGCCAAAACGGTGCGCAAGGGTCTGATTTTTAAGGAAGATACCACAACTGTGGATGATTCACAAGATGTAGAAATGGCAAATAAGGAGAATATGTGTCTTATGGTTCACAATGGTAATGATTCTAAGGATGCTATGGAAGCACAAGTCTCACATATTTTACAAGTGCTTTCGGTGCCTCAAGAGGAAGGAATGATGCTGCAGAATGATAGAGGGGAGATGATAATAGCTTCAGATGATGCAACATGTAAATTGGTACAAGAAGAAGGGGAATTAACTGAGTTTTCAAAGGCTGATTCAGCTCTGGCTCACTCTCTATATCAGATATTTCTTGAACAATATTATTGACATGAAGTACCTGCAGACATGTTCTTCTCCATATTTATTTGTTCTGGTACGTTCTGCAACTTCCTTTTGCTTTGAAACTCCTTTTACTGCAGTCTTGTATAAGAGATCTTCCTTAAAGATCACATTTATGCTGACCACACACCTCTTCTCATCTATCAACCACACTCCACCAATTATGTCATCCAATTTTATGAGCATTTTTAGTTTTTTTTTTGTTAGATATTTTATCAATGTTTATGGGTAAATTTTTTTTGTAGCCATTCTTTCATAATAGTAATATTTGTAGGTATTTTTTTTTTGGAATGTTTATGAGCCATAATTTTTAAATAAAAATGGTTAAAAATTCGACTACGTGAGTTTAATTAATAATTTTGTAATAAAAAATGCAAAGACAACCATATTTTAACAATAAAATTTTGTTTCTACTGTTATTTATTTATTTTTTTGACAAATGGTTTATGGAGTTAGATTGTTTTATGAATTCTTAAAGTGATTTTTTCATATTATTTGTGATTTTGAATTATATAAAAAGTGTATTTTGTATTTACCCATGAAATTTCTTCAAAAAGTACTAATTTTTGCATTTTTTTTACATATATCTTTATTTATATGAATATCAAGTTACATAAAAACAATAATACATAAAAAGAAACATACAAAGCAATAAAACAATGAAATTGAATTTTGACGATTATTTTTTCCGAGTTTTCTTCACTGAGAAAATGTCCATCATTCCTTTCCTCATAATCGCATTTGATCTGATGCGATTTTCTTTGGCTGTGATCCATCTTTTGTCCTGTTGTATGTCATTGATACATTTCCAAGTAAGAACTAAAGATATTCTTCGAAAAAGAACTCAATTTATTGATTTTTTCGATAGAAATTTCGATAGAAAAAAAGACTGGAAATTGCCAATTTTCAACGACTGTACGAATGTCGTCATACAACAAGGAGGTTGTATCTTCCGCTCAAAAACCTCGTCCCTTCCATGATGGTTTCCATGGTGGTTGTTCCCATAATAATACTATACCTAGCAAAGCAAAATCATCAACAAAAATTGAACTTAAATCCCAATTTCGCCAATCAACATCTTTGTTGACCCTATATTCTTCAATCCCTGGATCGAAAGTCCAAATTATATACCTGAACCAAAAGATGGTCGCTAGTAAAATTTGTTTCCAGAACAAACCCGTCAAGTTTTGTTCCAAATTTTGCAAAGCCAAAGCAAATGATCCACTGGAAGTTGTATCCAACGGAAATAAGACATCGGATCTTGCCGGACAATAGACGCTGATGACGGTAATATACCGCCGATCATCGGAAGGAGACAGAGAAATCCTCTTCGTGGAGGAAAATCGATTGGGAAAAAGATTCACAAAACCGTTAGATTTAACGGGAAACATATAATATGAGAATCGAGAGAAGAAGAGAATGGAGAAGAGAAAAGAAACAACCACCGGTCGTCGATCTCTCGTTGTGACACCAACGGTGAAGATTTGGCCATAACAATAACCGTCCTCTCTCACTCGTCTTTTATTCCTTAGAATAATTTTAATCGTTGATACAAAATATGATACAACTTTGACCATACGCTTTGATCCTGGATCTTTTATCACAAAGGCTATCAGCCTATCACCATTTAGTTAGCGGGGTTTTATATTTTTTCACTTTAATTTTTTCTTCAAAAGTTTTTTTTTTTTTTTTTTGGTAAAATGCTTCAAAAGTTATTTTAGTAAAAAATTTACATTTGAAACTTCTTCGTTAACTTGAGCAGAGTTTCTTTTTTCTTTCAACACTAGTTTCTATTTCTCATGAAATTCACAGCAATCGAAAAACCTAGGAAGAGAAAGTCAAACGTTCTAAACTGATTCAAACGTTTATCAATCTTACAAACACCGTTCTCTCTTCTCTTCTTAGAAACCCTAATTTTTCATGTATCTCTCTGTCAAATGGCGTCAACAAAAGTTGAATTAAAGTGTCTTGTTCGTGGTCTTGACACTGATGGAGAGGATCTTGATCAGAAAGCTTTTTCCCAATTTTATAAATTCGGAACGGGTAGTTGAAAAGATAATTGATCTTACTATTACGTGCGAATAACGCAATGTTCAAAAAATCGTTAGGCGGTAACTAGACATGTGATGGGTGTTGGAACAAAATTTATAAGAGCTTAAGGGCTTTATAAATATGTGTATGTGTGAATTGAAATGAGACATTTGGGCTAAGTAAAAAAGCCTTGTGAATGTAAAAAGGAAAAACCTTAAAAAAAGGAAAAGCCTACAAAAAAGGAAAAGCCTTAAGAAAAGGAAAAACCTTAAAAAAAAGGAAAAGCCTTAAAAAAAAGAAAAGCTTACAAAAAAGAAAAAGCCTTAAGAAAAGGAAAAACCTTAAAAAAAGGAAAAGCCTTAAAAAAAGGAAAAGCTTACAAAAAAGGAAAAGCCTTAAGAAAAGGAAAAACCTAAAAAGGAAAAACCTAAAAAAAAAAGGAAAAGTGAGGGACATGATCTTCTCCTATATATAGGATCGCCTCTCTTGAGAGAAAGGTATCCAATCACACACAGAAAACACACTTACAAAAGAAAAAGTTCCTTCAATTCTCCACAGCTTAGAGTAAGTCTTTATTCGAGAGTATCGTAGTATAATGTTCGATAGATCTGATATCAAGTGTAGATGATACAGATTACTTTGGTTGTATCCTGGGACTCATGGATCTATTAAAACCCGTCGCACTACGGGAGATTCTTAGAGTTAAGGAAAGAGATTCATCTCGCCTCCTTAGATTTATTTTATTGCTTTATCGTTTTATGAATCGTCTGTTCCTTACTGTTTATTTATATAAATCGTGATTAAATCTCTCCTGTCTATTGTGCGATAATTTTGGTCCTATAATCTTAACTCTAAGAAGATCCAATTTTTGTTATTACTTCAATTGGATCTTTAATCACGAGTAAATAAACGTTTTTCAAAAGGTTTTCTAAAACGATTCTTCTACTGCTGATGATACTCAAACATTATCAAAAAGCTTCTTAGCAACTTGAAACGTGTAGTAGAGGCAATCTCCATCAATTCTATTTTTAAGAAGATGTTAATCTGCTAGTGATACTCAAACGTTATCAAAAAGCTGTTTAGCAACTTGAAACGTGTAGTAGAAGCAGTACTGCTTTAAACATCTTCTAAATACCGTCTTTAATTGCGATTAATGAACGGTAAAATCAACGAACACAAATCATGTTCTTGATAGGTTCGATTGCGATCGAAGCCTTGTGAGTATCGATCGACACCTTATGGTATAGATCGATACTAGACAAAATTGTATCGGTCGACACTGAGGTGCATCGATCGATACCATGCAAACAGTTGTATCAGATGACACTAAGGTGCATCTATTGATACTTTGCATCGAGTTGTATCGATCGACACTGAGGTGTATCGATCGATACTGTGCATCGACCTAGTTGGGTCTATGTTGATCGATACTGTGTAATATTAACATGTATCATTCGACACTGTGGTTTATCGATCGATCCTGTGTAAAAATTCACTTGCATCGATCGACACACAGGGTGCATCGATCGACACTATATGTGTATCGATCGACACAAGCTGAGCATCGATCAACACCGAGGTGTATCGATCGATACAAGCTGATCATCTATCGACACCGAGGTGTATCAATAGATCTTATGCAAAACTCACGTGCATCAATCATCACCAATGGTGTATCGATCGACACTGAGCGCATCGATCGACACCATATGGGTGTATCGATAGACATTGTGTGTGTATCGATCGATACTAAGGAGTATCGATCGACACCAATGCAATTCAGTTCGATATCAGTCTTAGAATTGCGATTCTTGAGTTTATATATCGGTACTAACTGAAAGTTGTGTTCTCATTAGCTTAAAATGACAAACAACGTTGACAACAACTCTGGAACTATGGAGAAAACCAGTGACAAAGTGGATCAAACGACTGCGAGTCTGATCGAAACAGTGAAAGGTCAAGCAAACTTGACAGAAGCTGACATGTGTGCTGTGGTCACTGAGGCCAATGTTGCAGAGAGCAATCCAAAGACTTGGTGGTTCGATACTGGTGCAACCAGACACATCTGTATGGATCGCGAGATGTTCTCGACATACACAAAGAACAAGAGTGGTGATAAACTCTTGATGGGAAAATTCTGCCTCGTCGACATTTGATGGTCACAGGAAGGTTGTTCTGAAGCTCACATCTGGACAGGAACTGGTTCTCACGAACGTCGTCCATATACCAGACATACGCAAGAATCTGATCTCTGGATCGCTCATAAGTAAGCATGGATTCTCTGTGAAGCTGGAAGGTGAAAAGCTAATCCTAACGAAAAATGGGATGTATGTGGGTAAGGGTTTTGTATGTGATAATCTGTGTAAGATATCTGTTGAGGAAGTAATCCGAAAGGATAATGTAACCGAGGCATCCACCTCGTAGAACCCTAAAGATTAATGATAAGAAACCATTTGCTTATCTCGCTGAGTCTTTTAATATTAGGCATGAACGATCATGACATGTTAATTTCAAGTCTATGAGTAGATTAATGAACATGAACATGATTCCTAAATGCAAATTAAGCAAAGACAAATGTGAAGTTTTGTGTCCAAGCCAAACTCACTAAAACGCCATCACCCAGCGTTCAAAGAACAACAGAACCTCTAGGTTTAATTCACACAGTTTGATGTTATTTGAAATATATTCAAACCAGAGGAGGCAATAAATATTTCGTGACATTCATAGACGATTGCACGAGATATTGATACATCTTTCTACTGCGGAGTAAAGATTAAGCCTTGGACAAAATTTAAGGACGTGTAGCTCAATATTATGTGTCCAAAAATTTTGTGATTTTTTGGAATAATTGATGTTCAATTAAGTATTGGAGGCTGATTTAATCGAATAATTAAATCATTGGGCTAAGTGAGCAGACCTCTTGCGATTCTTGATATGAGTTCAAGAATACTAATACAATTCGATATTGTATTAAGTTTATTAAATTCTAGAAATTGAATTTAATTTTACCCTTTAACTTGAGAGTTGGGTATTGGTTAGTATATTAATTTAGTTTGATTCTCTTGAACAAAATCAAATTTCAATATGACTAACAACACCGATGTGATCATTGTTAAGATTCAGTGGTGTAAAAGACAATAAAATGGCTCAAGCCAATGTAGTCGAGATAGACATGTGTAATGTCATCCTCGGAGTCAATATGGTTGAACATAACCCACATGAGTGGTGGTATTATACCAATATATGCGTTGAGATGGGAATGTTTCCCTCATACCATAAATAATGACAAGAATTTTGGTGCTGAAGTTGACTTCTCAAAGAAGCTCACTCTCACTAATGTAAAGCATGTGCTAGAGATGCATAAAAATCTTATTTAGGGCACAATGCTAATTAGGCACGAATTCATAGTCAATTGTCAAAGCTGATTAGCATGTATTGACAAAGAATGTTGTCTATATTAAGGACGGACTGGTCCAAATTAACGTTGAGACAGTCGGACTTAAAATAATGTAACCAATGTTGCTGACATTAATGAGAAAGAATCATTTGCTTATGGTACAAAATCTCTTAGTATTTGATCTGAATGTTTCAGTCACATTATATTCGAATCTATGCGTAGATTGAATGAGATCCTGAAATACAAAAATAAGCAAAGATGAGTGTGAGGTTTGCGTCAAACCAAACAATCGAGTGAACTTCTTGGTTTGACTCATACTAGAGGTGGTGAGAAATATTTTGTGACTTTCGTTGAGGATTGTACGAAATATAGTTATGTCTATTTGCTAAGAAGCAAATACGAGACCTTTGAAAACTCAAGGAGTTTAAACTCGAGGTTGAAAACCAACTCGAAAGAACTATCAACATAGTTTGAAGTGATAGAGGACATGAACATGGTAGTATCCATCAAACGATTGATCCCTACTAACCTGAATCCAATGGAGTTTCTGAAAGAAAGAACAGAACTCTTAAGGAAATGATGAATGCAATGTTGCAGGAATCTGGGTTAAGTCCAGAAATGTGGGGGGAAGTATTGCTTACCACAAGTTATATCCTGAACTAAATACCACACAAAGTCACTGAAAATGTTTCATGTGAACTTTGGAAAAGTAATGTGTTTTTATACAAATACATGAAAGTGTGGGGTTGCCTAGCAACCACCTAAGAAGGTGACAATCGGACCAAAAACGGTGGATTGTATCTTCATTGCATATGCACACAATGTAGTGTTGATTGCTTTATGGTGTATAAAGTAGATATACCAGACATCCAAGTAATCACGGTAACCAAGGAATGTGTTTTCTTTTGAACATGAGTTTCCGTGTAAAGGATAAGCTCTAGTACCTCACGAATTGAGGTGAGCAATTGAGTTCTTGGGCTCTTACGCTTTTATGCGTATCGATCAATACCCCTCGGTATCGATCGATGCTTGACGGGTATTGGACCTTAGATCGAGCAATGCCGGTACTTCAGTAAAGAAGCAGAAGAGGCTAAAGTTGAAATTAGTCGTATGCTGATTGGAATCACAGCAATATGAGATCTTGTAATCCATCAAATGGATGTAAAATATGTCTTTCTAAACGACCATTTAGAAGAGGAGATTTACATGAAACAACCCGAGGGTTATGTCACTCCTGAACAAGGAAAGAAAATAAGTAGACTTGCAAAGTCCTTATACGAGCTTAAGTTAGCTCATAAGCAATAGCTTGGAAAGTTTGACAACAAAGTGATGTCAAATAGCTTCAAAATCACTTAAGGTGATATACATCAAAAGTACTCCACATGGATACGTTTTGTTATGTTTATAAGATGACACATTCATCATGGAAGCAAGAAGGACATAATCCAACACACTAAGAATGTGTTTAGTGGGAAGTTTAATAGACATAAGATTAGTGGATAATCTTGTCTCAAGACTCTAGAATGGTTTGAGAACTACTCAAACAAGTTTGCAAAAAACTCCAATTGTGGTAAAGTTGTATCACAAGTGGTGTATGCAAGAATTATCGGAAGTCTAACGTACTTAATGAATCGTACTAGATCCGATCTAGCGTATTCAAGTCGCTACATGAGTAATCCATGTCATACTCTGTGGAAAACCATAACTAGAATGTTGAATTATCCATCGTTATATGTCGTCTCGTTTTACATCAAAGTCTGGGGGTTCAAGACATTATGTTCACCTCTTGGCCTAGTAAACCTGACAGATATTATAAGTGGATAATAGTTTTTCTTGGTGGTGCAGCAGTATCCTGGAAATCTTCCAAACAAGCACTCTTGGCCTAATTAACCAAGGAGTCAAAGTTTATAGCTTTAGATAAAGCTGCAAAGGAAGCAGAATGGCTTCGAAACTTTGTGGAAGATATCCCGATGTGGGAAAACCAGTGCCAGCATTATGTGTACACTATGAGAGTTAGTGAGCTATCTCTCAGGCACTGAGTAAGTTATAAAATGGCAAATCTCGAGAATAATATAAGACCATTTAGACAACTGATCTCGAAACGGCTGATAACTTAACGGATCTGTTTCCCAAAAAATTAGCCTCGAGATCAAGTTTGTTAAATCATCAAAAGGAATGGGTTTAAAGCCTATAGAAAAAGATGACGTTTGACAGATACCCAACCTATGTGACTGGAGATCCCAAGATCTAGGTTCAAAGGGAAACAAAATTAAACTGATTCGAGTTGAGCACTGTGAGACTATGTCTCTGCCCAGTTCCTAGGATGATAAAACAGTGCTACCTGTGGATAGTGAGGATAAGCGTTGGCTTTTAATGATTGCATAGCTGTGTAGATAGTGGAGTGTGACAGGACACTTCTGAAAACAAGCTAATAAAAGATCACCTTGTGAAGTGTGAAATGAGGCCGTTTCTAGGAGAATGAAGGATAAGGCTATATTCTCCAAATTCACTCACGAATACCAGGAATGTTCAAGGCCAAAATGAACCCAATAGAGAACAAAGTTCTACGAGAAAATGTCGCTGTGCGATATCTGTTGTATCAGTTTACATCAAAATCCGGGTGGTTCAAGACATCATGTTCACTTCCTGGCCGAGTAAACGCAACAGATATTAAAATTGTTTGGTTCAAAGCTGAAAAACGCTACCATTCAGTGACAGTTACATTTTCGTATACTCTCGAAAGTCTGTCTACGTCTAGATGAGTCTAGTCAAGTATGTCTAGTAAAGTCTAGTCTGTTCATTTTTCATATGTTTAGAGTCATTTCTATTCATGTGGGGGATTGTTGAAACAAAATTTATAAGAGCTTGAGGGCTTTATAAATATGTGTATGTGTGAATTGAAATGAGACATTTGGGCTAAGTAAAAAAGCCTTGTGAATGTAAAAAGGAAAAACCTTAAAAAAAAGGAAAAGCCTTAAAAAAAGGAAAAGCCTACAAAAAAGGAAAAGCCTTAAGAAAAGGAAAAACCTTAAAAAAAAGGAAAAACCTTAAAAAAAAGAAAAGCTTACAAAAAAGGAAAAGCCTTAAGAAAAGGAAAAACCTTAAAAAAAGGAAAAGCCTTAAAAAAGGAAAAGCTTACAAAAAAGGAAAAGCCTTAAGAAAAGGAAAAACCTAAAAAGGAAAAACCTAAAAAAAAAAGGAAAAGTGAGGGACATGATCTTCTCCTATATATAGGATCGCCTCTCTTGAGAGAAAGGTATCCAATCACACACAGAAAACACACTTACAAAAGAAAAAGTTCCTTCAATTCTCCACAGCTTAGAGTAAGTCTTTATTCAAGAGTATCGTAGTATAATGTTCGATAGATCTGATATCAAGTGTAGATGATACAGATTACTTTGGTTGTATCCTGGGACTCATGGATCTATTAAAACCCGTCGCACTACGGGAGATTCTTAGAGTTAAGGAAATAGATTCATCTCGCCTCCTTAGATTTATTTTATTGCTTTATCGTTTTATGAATCGTCTGTTCCTTACTGTTTATTTATATAAATCGTGATTAAATCTCTCCTGTCTATTGTGCGATAATTTTGGTCCTACAATGGGGACTAGAGCCTAGGCGGATTAATCAGGGCCTAGGCGTTAACAAATTTTTTTATTAATATATTAATATATTATATATTTTATATTTTATATTTATATAATATATATTTTAAAAGTTTTTAGTGTTTTATTTGAAAATTACGTTAGTAAACTTTCAGTTTTTTTTTTTTTTGGTGTGTTTTTCACTTCTTTAAACGACACCACATTGAAAAACCAAAAAAAAATTAATTGAAAATAACTAAACCAGGTACTAAACCGATTTGAACGACTAAACCAATTTGACCGATTTTGCCCGATTTAGTCCAATTTGATTCGATTTGGTTCGATTTGAACCGACTAAATCGGGATAACGATTTTTCTCAGCGATTTTACTAAAATCGGGTTGGTCAGGTCCGAACCGGCGTCTAACCATACGCCTAGGCCGATTTTTTAAACAGTGGAATAACGCAACTCGTAAAATTTATAAAAAAAATCAATTGAAAAAGTCAATTGGTAAGAGTAGGTTGGCCGATGTACATCCAAGAGAGGACAGTGCCTTAATCATCCAAGATAGGAATATGCCTTCAAATCATCAAAGATGACTCATGAACTCCTATCTCCCACCAATTGACAATCAAATTGAATGATTTACACCTTTATATATTAGAGTAAATCTTTGATAATTACCGATGTGGGAGTCAGTTATTATTTCATCTTTTCAGCCCATATTTGTCTTGGGCCTCAGATATCCCTATTATCTCGTTTTAGCCCTCGTCTCTATCGTCACGACGTTCCACGGGAACGATCGATTCCAATCTTCATGATCAGCCTAATATTCAGATTATTACGTTATGAAAGTTCAATCTCATCAGGCAATTCCGTTAAGAGTTTTCTAGTGGAATTTTATATGGTGTTGGAGAAGGAAGATGCATGAAAGTTAAACAACGGAATTAATATAAATCAAACCAAAAACATCAAAAGAAAATTTGAGGAAATCATTATGCTTCCGGATGGCGATGAGATCGATGATTAGAAAATTTGTTGCTACCAGAAGCTATCATGTTGATGATCGGGTTATAACTATGGAATTAAGTGGCTTGGCAGCCACGCAAACGTACGCTCGTTTGCCATGGCTGTATTGGAAAAGGAGATGGCTGGGTTATAAGCGTATTTCAAAGATAAAACAAATGTTATGCAGAATAAATCATGGTAATAAAACCTTTGACTCCAGCCGGATAGCCCAAGAACACTCCTTTTTTGGGATTTAATTTCCCATCATCTGAGTGTATATAGACAATGCAACTAAATATTTTCAGATAACTATAGTCTATCTTGGTATTATACCAAACCTCATATGGTATTTAAAATACCCATGGCAACATGGACATTTTCCATGGGTCCAAATTTTTTATTTTTTAAATTCTTCAAGAAAAAAGGTCCAAAAAACTAAAAAAAATAAATTTATTTGAAAAAGGCCCATATATTTTTTTTTTTGCCTAAGGCTCATATATAAGTAGAGACGGGCCTGGGTATTTTGCAGTCAATGGCTGTAGAGGGAGACTTGTTGATCAGATGAACCGCTATTGAAGCTGCTTCGGCCCAAAAAACCTTAGGTAACCCTGACGTACTAAGCATACTTCGAATCTTGTCCATGATTGTTCTATCCATCCTCTCAAAAACTCCATTTTGCAGTGGAGTGTAAGCCACTCTCTTGTGTCTCACTATCCCATTCTCGTTGCACATTGTGTGAAACTAAAAGTTACAGAACTCAAAACCGTTGTCTGTTCTGAGCTTCTTAATCTTTCTTTCGGTTTGATTCTCCACCATGATTCTCCACTCATTGAACCTCAAAAATGCTTCATCCTTAGTCTTAAGAAGTTGAATCCACACTTTTCGACTGTGGTCATCAATGACACTTATATTGACATTTTCTCAGTGACTTAGGGACATAAGATGATCCCCATAAATCTGACTGAACATAGTCCAAAGGACATGATATCATCATATTTTGCATCAATATTCTAGCATCCGTTTCACTTAGGTTTCGAATCATTCGCGCATAGTTCATGATATTTCTTTAGCATTTTAGTCATTTTAGGAGTTTAGTGTGTCCACATCAAGTCCTAGAGAGTCCATGCATGTTTTGGATCGTGTTTTAGGTTCTTTGGAGGAGGTTCGAGACCCGCTGAGAGAAGACGGAGGCTATACCGATGTCACTGGTCGGTATCCCTCATCGGTATTGAAGGCAGAAGATCATACCGATGTTACTGATCGGTGTGACCGATCGGTATAGAAGACGGAGGAAGGCAGCCCCAGTACCGACGGGCAACACCGAGGAGTGACGTCGGTATCGAAGCTTCAGGGGATTGCACCGAAGTCATTCCTCGGTGCAACTGATCGGTATTGCTCTCGGTGGAAACCCGGGGGAAAAATCCTTAACACCGAGCAACAATACCGAGGAGTGACCTCGGTATTCACCGTAGGAGCTTCAATGCATTTCCCCCAGTATCGACGTCATTGCTCGGTATCACTCATCGGTACACAAACCCAGACTCAATACCGAGGTGTTGTACCGATGAGTGACCTCGGTATTGGCCGCCCAGAACACTTCTTATCCATCTAAACCGGGTCGGTACCCGGTTTGTCCCGGGTCGACCCGGGTCATTACTATTCATTATTTATGCCAAAAAACTTAATTTTGATGGGCTAAGTCTTTTCTTAAGCAAAAACCCTCTCTAAGAGTGATTTGTAAGAGATTGATCCTTTGATTTTATGCAATTTAGTATTGTTTTCTTGATTGAACCTATCTATCTTCTTTCTATCTTGATTATCCAACACTCATCCATGGATTCAACCTCTATCCATATCGATTTTGGGTTGTTCTTGATGGGTCTTGAGTAGTCTTTTAGGGTTTAGAGTTGGGATAGATTAGGGTGATCCAATGCTTGATTCATGGTGTTTAGGGGTTAGATCTTCTTATATAATTTCTTGTTTAATGTTCTTAAGGCTAAATCTAGCTTGAAAAAGTAGGTTTAGTTCATAAGGCATTTCATGAACACCAAGTGTTTGATGAAATGCATTGATAAATTAAACAAGAGATTTACACTCCTAGCCTATGATAATAGTTGTCTAGGGTGTATTTTTGTTGATCTTGTTGATTTAAACTTAATGCTTGCTAATCAATGATCCACAAATGAGAGTTTGTTAATGGATTAGGTGATTAGCATAGTGATTACTTGCTTGAAAGAGAATTAGTCAAGTTTAGGATCTTATGCCTAGGGATTAGCTTGTTTGAGTAAATGAACATCATGAATTGAACTTGGATCACCTTTTATCCATAATCCTATCTTTGAATCCGCTTTTGCTTATTGATTTATACCTTGTTTAGTGCTTTTGTTTAATTCGAATTGGATACTTAACAACAAACCACACTTGTTTAGCTTAACTTACATGAGTTCCTTGCATTCTTAGTGATTAGGATAAATCCCTTTATGGATTGATAACCTTCATACTACACGTATTGGAGTTATTGATACCTCCTATAGACTAAAAAGTCTTGTATCAATTTTGATACCTCCTATAGACTAAAAATTCTTGTATCAATTTGGCGCCGTTGCCATATTGGGATTTGTTTTAACATTGGGATTTAGGTTCTTAGTGAGCTTAAGTTTTATTTTCTACCAAAGTTACTAATGTCTTTCACTTTCCATTGCTATCTCTAAACCTATAGGTGCATGCATACGCGATCTCGAGGCAACGACAATCTAGTTGGACCAAGCGACGACATACATCGCTCATACCGAGGGTTTAGAACAAGGGAAGCACGTGTGAGACAACAAAAAGTTGAAAACGTCATGGATCACTATGAAAATATTCCACTTGGGGACATTCATGACAATGTGGACAACCTTCCACATCATCAACAAGGTGGTAATGGAAACCACCCTGCACAATGTGGTAATAAAAACCACCACGCTCATGGCGGCCAAGCTCAAAACGCCCCACATCCACCCGACCGGCCAATGAGAGCCCCTAACCATCCCCCAAGGGCTCAAAACGTGGTAGGTGCGGGTGATGCCGCCAATGCCCATCAAAACCGCCAAGGGATCCAAGCTCCAACGGTTGAAAACAACAACTTCGAGGTGAAGCCGGGATTGATCAACATGGTTCAAAGTAAAAAATTCCACGGCTTATCTATGGAGGATCCATTGGATCATATCGATCAATTTGATAGGATATGTGGTTTAACCAAGATGAACGGTGTTTCGGAAGACGGTTTCAAGTTAAGACTTTTCCCATTCTCTCATGGAGAAAAAGCTCATCAATGGGAAAAGAGTCTTCCTCAAGGTTCAATCACGTCTTGGGACGATTGCAAGCGAGCTTTCCTTGCAAAGTTCTTCTCTCCTTCAAGGACCGCCAAGTTAAGGAACGAGATCTCGAGGTTCACACAACGCGGAAACGAATCCTTCAATGAAGCTTGGGAACGGTTTAGAAGTTACACCTCTCAATGCCCGCAAAATGGCTTCTCCAACGCCTCTCTTTTGAGTACCCTCTATCGTGGTGCTCTACCCAAGATAAGGATGCTCTTAGACACGGCTTCTAATGGGAAATTCTTAGCCAAAGATGTTGACGAAGCAATGGAACTAGTGGAGAACTTGGCCCAAAGTGACGGGACCTATAGCGACGATTATGACCGCACCACAAGGACCACAAGCGACTTTGATGAGAACAAGCGGGCCAAGGACATGAAAGCACTTAATGAAAAATTGGACAAGCAAGCCAATTTGATTGATAAACTCCTAGTGTCTTTTCAAAAGACGGTTAGCTTTGTGGATGCTTATGATGAGAATAAAGGTTGCTATCAAGAGGAGAACATGGACATGAACACCCAAGAGGAGGTGAACTACGTGGGAAACCAAGGGAACTACCAAAGACAAGGGTTCAACCAAAACTATAGGAACCACCCTAATTTCTCTTACCGGAACACCAATGTGGAGAATCCACAACACCAAGTCTACCCTCCACAACCTAATCAAGCTCAAGGAGTTCCACAAAAGCAATTCCAACCTCAAGGCTAAGCTTCTAATACCAACCAACAAGGTTATGTTCCAAGGAACCAATTCCAAGGGAACCAAGGTGGCTTTCAACCCAAAGCTCCACCCGGTTTTCAAGGGCAACAACAAGGATTTATGCCCCAAGGTCAACCAACTACGTCTAAACCGCAAGAGCTTGACTTGAGCTCCATGTTCCAAAAATTACTCAAGGGACAAGCAGAGATCAATACACGGGTGGATTGCTCTTACAACGACCTCAACACAAAGATTGAGGCTTTGAACTCCAAGGTAAAACAAATGGAGAACAAAGGTGTTGCTCCTTCTTCACGACCACAAGGTCAACTTCCGGGCAAAGCAGAAGCCAATCCTAAGGAGTATGTAAACGCCATCACCTTAAGGAGTGGCACGGTTTTACCTCCAAGAGAAGCTCCTTATACTCTCAATGCGGACATTGAGAAGCAAAGTGGGGGGGGGTGGAACTTCATGAAAATGATGACAAGGTTGAAGATGGGGTAGTGAGAGAGCAAGACAAGGTTGAAGAAGTTGAGAATGTCAAGCCTAGAGTTGTTGTTGCTCAAGAGAAGCCGAAGAAGAATGTGTTTGTCCCTAAGCCATACGTTCCTAAGCTATCTTTTCCCGGTCGGTTCAAGAAACAACTTATGGACAAGTACAAAGCCATCTTTGATAGGCAAATGGAGAAGGTAGAACTCACAATGCCTCTAGGAGATGCCTTTCTCCTTGTTCCTCAATACGCCAAATTCTTGAAAGATGTCGTGAATGAGAGAGCTAAGGAAATGGAGTCTATGGTTATTCTAACTCACGAGTGTAGCACCATCATACAAAAGAAGATGGTGCCCAAGAAGCTAGGAGATCCGGGATCATTCACTCTACCTTGTGCACTTGGTCCTCTAGCTTTCAACCATTGTTTGTGTAATCTTGGAGCGAGTGTAAGCCTAATGCCATTTTCGGTAGCCAAGAGACTAGGCTTCACAAGCTACAAGGCATGCAACATCTCCCTAATATTGGCGGATAGGAGCGTGAGGGTTCCTATTGGTTTGCTTGAGGATCTTCCTATTGTGGTGAAGGATTTCATTGTCCCCACAGATTTTGTGGTACTTGAAATGGATGAGGAACCGAAAGACCCTCTTATCTTTGGTAGACCATTCCTAGCAACCGCAGGGGCGATAATCGATGTGAGGAAAGGCAAAATAGACCTTCATTTGGATAAAGGAGACGTCCTTGAGTTCGATATCAACAAGGTGATGAAGAAACCTACCATAGATGGCCAATGTTTCTACATAAAGACCATGGATGAACTAGCCAACGAATTGCTTGAGGAAATGAGAGTAGAAGACGGTTTGGAAGTGGTCTTGACCAAGGAGCGTAGTGATCATGGGTTCTTGAGTAAAGAAAGTCAAGGGTATGAGCTACTCATGGATTTACACAAGCCGGTTGAAAGGGATACGCCTTTTGTTGAGTTGGGGGTTCGTGGTACCGAGGTTCAAGATGGGTCAAGAGTTGGTACGGTTCAAGAGGAGTTTGTTCTAGCCATTGAAGAGACTAGCAAGGGTAAGTCTAGTCTTGAGGAGGATGATTGGAGTGAACTCAAAGCCCCAAAGGTGGACCTAAAGCAACTTCCCACGGGACTAAGGTACGCTTTTCTAGGTCCAAACGAGTCATACCCGATTATTGTAAATGATAGTTTGAATGAGAATGAACTATCATCCCTTTTAGTTGAACTTAGGGAGTATACGAAAGCCATTGGTTATTCTTTGGATGACATCAAGGGTATTTCCTCTACTTTGTGCACACATAGAATCCATCTAGATGATGAATCAAGGACCTCTATTGAACATCAAAGAAGGTTGAATCCTAATTTGAAGGATGTTGTTAAAAGAGAGATTCTTAAGCTTTTGGATGCCGGTATTATCTACCCAATATCGTATAGTACTTGGGTCTCACCGGTTCATTGTGTGCCTAAGAAATGGGGGATTACGGTTGTTAAAAATGAAAAGGATGAAATGATACCTAATAGGACGATAACCCGGCATAGAATGTGCATTGACTATAGGAAGTTAAATTCATCTACTCGTAAGGATCACTTTTCGTTACCCTTCATAGATCAAATGCTTGAACGTCTAGATAATCATCCATTTTATTGTTTCCTAGACGGTTATTCGGGTTTCTTTCAAATACCCATACACCCGAATGACCAAGAGAAAACAACTTTCACATGCCATTACGGTACCTTCGCATATCGAAGGATGCCGTTCGGGTTGTGTAATGCATCCGCGACATTCCAACGTTGTATGATGTCCATTTTCTCGGATCTTATTGAAGACATGGTAGAAGTTTTTATGGACGACTTATCCGTGTATCGCTCTTCGTTTGGTGCTTGCTTGTCTAATCTTTGTAGGGTCTTGCAATGATGCGAGGAAGCAAACTTGGTGCTCAATTGGGAGAAATGCCATTTCATGGTATGTGAAGGCATCGTGCTTGGGCATAAGATCTCCGATAAAGGGATTGAGGTAGACAAGGCCAAAATAGAGGTGCTGGTTAGCTTGGAGCCACCTAAGTCGGTCAAGGATATCCGGTCTTTCTTGGGTCATGCGGGGTTCTACCGAAGGTAAATCAAAGACTTCTCGAAAATCACAAGGCCTCTCACAAGGCTACTTTGCAAGGAGGTTGAGTTCGTGTTTGATGATGAGTGTATGGTAGCGTTTCTACAGATCAAGAAGGCGTTGGTTAGTGCCCCCATTGTACAAGCCCCGGATTGGGATCTTTCTTTCGAGATCATGTGTGAAGCTAGTGACTACGCGGTTGGAGCGGTCTTGGGTCAAAGGAAGGACAAAAAGACCAATGTGATCTACTATGCTAGTAGAAATTTGGATGACACCCAAGCCTGGTATGCCACAACGGAGAAAGAGTTGCTAGCCGTGGTGTTTGCAATGGAGAAATTTAGGTCTTATGTTGTGGGATCAAAGGTGGTTGTCTACACCGATCACGCGGCCCTAAGATACATTCATGCAAAGAAAGACACAAAGCCAAGGCTATTCTGTTGGATCTTGCTTCTACAAGAGTTTGATTTGGCGATAGTAGACAAAAAGGGATAGAAAATGGAGTGGCGGATCATTTTTCTAGGATGAGGATAGAAGACCTAGTTTCCATTGATGATAAGCTCTCCAAGGAGAGCCTCATGGTTGTGAATGTGTTGAGAAAGGGGATTGAGGCCGTGAATGGTATTGAAGATGCTAATGGGTTGCAAGATGAGAAACTTCCATGGTTCGCTGATCTAGTCAACTATCTAGTATGTGGGAAGGAACCGCCTTTGGACGGGTACAAGAAGAGGAAGTTCTTCCATGACGTGACAAGATACTATTAGGACGAGCCGTTCTTGTATAAACTATGCTCGGATGGCTTGTATAGAAGATGTGTTGCGGAAGAAGAAGTCAAAGGAATCCTACTCCATTGCCACGGGTCAAGCTATGGTGGTCATAATGCCTCCTACAAAACGCCCACAAAGGTTCTTCAATCGGGTTTTTGGTGGCCTTCATTATTCAAGGATGCGCACCTCTTTGTCTCCACATGTGATTCGTGCCAAATGAAAGGGAATATTGGGAGGAGAGATGAGATGCCCCAAAACCCAATCTTTGTGGTAGAGATGTTTGACGTATGGGGCATCGATTTTATGGGACCTTTTCCGTCATCGTATGGTAACCAATACATATTGGTGGCGGTTGATTACGTCTCTAAATGGGTGAAAGCCATTGCAAACCCGACCAATGATGCTAGGGTTGTCCTAAAACTGTACAAGTCCGTTATCTTCCCAAGGTTCAGAGTTCCAAGGGTGGTTATTAGTGATGGAGGTAGTCATTTCATCAACAAGGTGTTTGAAAATCTACTTAAGAAGCATGGTGTGAGGCATAAGTTAGCAACACCTTACCATCCTCAAACGAGTGGCCAAGTAGAAGTATCCAACCGGAAAATCAAGGCCATACTAGAGAAGACGGTTGGGAGTTCAAGAAAGGATTGGGCCAACAAGTTAGATGATGCTCTATGGGCATACCGAACCGCCTTTAAGACGCCTATAGGGACTACACCATTCAACTTGCTTTATGGGAAGTCATGCCATCTACCGGTTGAGTTGGAATACAAGGCTCTATGGGCGGTGAAACTTCTCAACTACGATCTAAAGACCGCACAAGAGAGGCGGTTGATTCAACTCCAAGAGTTAGACGAGATTAGGCTAGAGGCCTATGAGAGCTCGAGGATCTACAAGGAACGAACCAAGGCGTTCCATGACAAGAAGATCTTGCCAAAGGACTTCAAGGTTGGAGACTTAGTGCTATTGTATAACTCTCAGTTGAAGTTTTTTCCCGTGAAGCTCAAGTCAAGATGGTCCGGACCGTTTGAGATCAAGGAAGTGAGGCCATATGGGGCCGTGGTACTTGTGACCAAGAGCGGCCAAGAATTCATTGCAAACGGCCAAAGACTCAAACCATACTGTGCTAAGGAGAACATTGAAGAGGGAGGCTCGATTCCTCTTGATGATGCCCCTCTAGCTTGAAAACGGTAACAAACGTCGAACTTAGTGACGTTAAACAAAGTGCTCTTGGGAGACACCCCAAGCTTATCATTGTATATATTTCTTTTTATCTATTTTTCTATCTTTGCTAGATCTTTTTGATGTTTTTGTTAAGTGTGCATAGGGGTTCCAAGGTCAAGGAGCAATACCGACGAGTGATACCGATGTCATTTGGCAATACCGACATCAAGCACCGAGGAGTGACATCGGTATGGCCATACCGATGCTTAATACCGAGGAATGACATCGGTATTCAACACCGATGCTCAATACTCAATACCGATCACATACATTGGTATCGACCGTGCCAAGGAACCAATACCGATGTCACAAATCGGTACAACACGTCGGTATGGAAACATAAAGGAAAATCTCCTTAGCACCGATTTGTTGCACCGAGGAGTGACCTCGGTATGGTAATACCGATGCCCAATATCGATCAGTGACACCGATATAGACCATGCCAAATGAGGGACCAATATCGACGTCACAAATCGGTACAACACGTCGGTATGGAAACAGAAGGAAAATTCCTTAGCACCGATCCGTTGTACCGAGGAGTGACCTCGGTATTCAACGAGAAATTTTCAAAATTTGGCTATACCGAGGTCCAATACCGATGAGTGACGTCGGTATTGACCAGATTTTTGAAAATTCGTTTACCAACCCGATTCCTGCCCAGGTTAGATCCGACCCCACCCGGGTAAGTCTTCTTTTTCTTCTTCTTCCTCGCGAGGAACCCTCTTCTTTCTCAACCTAGTTTCACGATTTCAATAGCAATTTTGTTCACATCTCCCTCTTTTCTCAACCAAATTTCGTGATTCCAAGCCCCACAGTCTCGATTTTCACTGATCTTTTTGGATTTATCATCATTCCAAGCATTTAATCCCAATCCCCCAAGGTATTCATCAATTAAATTTTAGAAAAACCATATTTTTGTTCTTGAGAAAATTTTGCTTGAATATGGTTTGATATTGTTTTTCACTTGTACAAATACCTTGGGGATGGTTTCTCTATGCTTGAACTTGATGATTTATGTGCAAATTGTTGATGGTTTGATGAAAATTTGAGAAATTGGAATTTTGAGAATTAGGAATTGTGAATTGGGATGATTTGCTTGTTAAGTGTGAATTGTCACCTTGATTCATTGCTCTTAGCTCATCTTTTGGAGAACCTTTGTTGTTTTGATAAGAAATTATACCTATGCTCACAAATTGTCTCAAGGATATTTGTAGGTACAATGACCGAGAAAGGCGCTCCATTGACACGGGCACGAACCAAGGTTTCGAAAGTTTGGAAAGGGAAAGGAATTGCCAAAGCTACCGCCGCAGAAAAGGGGAAATGAATTGCCAAAGGTAGTACCAAGGCAAAGGCCAAAACCGTGGGTGCGAGCTCCAAAGCCAAGAAAACGGCCAAGGGAAAGGGCAAGAGAGTTGAAGAAGTCGAGGAGGAGGTTGAGAGTGAGAACTCAAGTGGGGAAATCCCGGAAGTGCAACGGGCAAAGCCGACCGAGCGAGATTACTTCGAAAAGCTTTGCCAAATGAAGTTCGAGCAAGGAAGTTTGTCGATGCGGAGATGATGGATAAGATGGGAATAAGTGACGAAGTGTGGACTCTTTTTGAGAATATGGGGCTAAGGAAGTTCATGAGTATGAAGCATGAATCTTACAAGGCGCTCTCCAACAAGTTCCTAGCCACCCTTCGAGCTAAGTTCTACGACACGGAAGATGCAAATTCCAGGTTTGGAGTCTTAAAGTTCAGGCTTATGGACACCACCTACACCGTCACTTTCCATGAGCTTTGCGAGATATTCGGGCTCAACAAAGAAGGCACCTACGGTGGGCAATACTTTGATTATCCAAGGCTCGAGCTCCGAAATCTTTGGGCAACGATTGCCTCCGGGGAATTTGAGGCCGGCGCCTCTAAGAATGCAACCATACGGCACCCGGCTATCCGCTACGCGCACAAGGCGTTGGTCCACATGTTCTATCACAAGGTGGAGATTGCACCCGTACTACGGAGGAAATGGAGTTGTTGGGGCTCGGTCTAAATCCCATTCTCCCCACTCTCCGCAATGGTAGAGCGTTCGAGGGGCCTGAGAGACTTCCTTGTCTCGCAACGCTATTGGTGAGACACTTGTTTGCTTACCGGAATTTGGGTTGGAAGACAAAGTCAAAGAAGGCCGCCATTTGCATCGATTGAATCATAACACCTATTCTCTTGGCAAAGGGCATCAAAGTCTCGGTTAGTGGCAATGAGTGGAAATATTTGGATGCGGCCTATCTTTCAAATACTAGGTTCTTCAAAGGATTTATCGACGGCAAGATAGCTTACAACCTCCAACTCACCGAGACATCTATTGCACAATTACTTTTGCCTAATCCTCGCTCACCAACTTCCATGATCCGAGGAAAATCATGTTTCTTCCTCCCAAAGAGTACCTCTACTACTCCACCGTCGATTCGCCTATGCAAGCGTTCCGTAAGAGAGCACAACGGAGAACCACTACCGACGAGTCTCTTGATCTCGATGAGGAGGTGCCAAATGAGTCATCACCCGAAACCATGTACGGTAGTGAGCGCTATCACTTTGACCCTTATGATGGGGTTATTCCTAACGCGGCTACAAGACATGCTCACCACCAAACTCGCCTCCTACAATGCATGTGCAAGTGGCAAAACAACAACATGAAGAAGATGGTCAAGACGATCAAGTATTTAAAGAAGACGGTCAAAGCCATGGGTCGAACCATCAATGAGCTCAAGGATGGAGGTTGTGGAGCGAGTTCCTCAAGGTCCGGTTAAGGAGGAGATTTCGCCATGGGCACTAACTTCGCACCTCGAAGAGAGGATTGGGCATTGGTCGTGAGCACTAGCCGACCCACGGGCCGACCGGAGAAGGCAACGAAGAGGGGAGCGATGCGTTCCCCGTCTCTCGTCTCAGGTAATCCATCTTACTCGATGGGGTCTTCATCCCCATCTCAAAGTTTCTAGGTACGATCCCAAAACTCTTGTATATATTTCTTTTATTTTGAGTCTTGCATTGTCTAGTTTTCTCTTGTTTTTGGTCCTTTCCTTAAGTTTATTTCACACCGGGATGGTGTGATTTAAGTTTGGGGGAGGGACCGGTATCTAATATCATTTATTTTGATCTTATTTTCAATTTCGTTTTTCGATTCTCATGCATCTCATGCATTCATCTAAGGCATAGAAAAAACTAAAAAATTGAAAATTTTGAAAACACAAAAAGAAGTCATTTAGTGTGCACAAGGTTCGAAAAGACGCTAGGCGCTAAGCGGGCGGTCGGACACCGATTTGCGCCTAGGCCGAAAAGCGGTGATTAATCACTGATTAATCAGCGATTAATTTTGAACATTTTTTTTAATTTTAAAGTTTATATGTATATAAGTTATAAGTTGTGAGTATATGAATCAAAACAAGTATGAAATAAGTTTTTTTGATTATCAAAGTAACAAAACATTAGGAAATTAAGTTCAAATTCACATCTAAATTCCAAAAACAAAAAAGAAGTACAAACATATGATGCAAAAAATAGATTTGTCTTGATATTGAGAGACAAAAAAAAATACAAAGAGAGAAAAATCTTCATCATCTTCTTCAATGATAAAATTATCATGTGTGTTGTACTTCTAAATGTATTTCCAAAACTTTGTAACAGACCATATGTCCGTAAAAAAATAAAAAAATGTTGACTTTTTAAAAAAATCGTTAAAATTTTCAAAAAATCGTTTGACCGCCTAATTCACTGCCTAGACACTAATCGCGGCGGTGCACCGCCCACTAGCGCCTAGGCAGCTAGGAGGCCGCTTTTTAGAACATGGAGTGTGCATATATGATCGAGTCTAGTAGCATATAGGTTGTATTGCATGTGCATAGGGCAATGATGATTTTTCCTCATTAGGGTAGCATCTAAAGAAATTGATTCGTTCGTAGTTGTTTGATGCATCTAGGCGAGTTTGAAAGTAAAGGCGAACCATTCTTAGATCTCATGCTTCATCATACTTGCCTTGGTTGAAACAAACTTGAATTGCATCCAACTCCATCTAAGTGATAACCCTAATCTTGACTTGTAAATATTGTGTTTGTGCATTTTTAAATGAATGCGTGGATCATATATACATATTTGGATAATCTTTTCCCTTTCTACCACTCTTATTTATCCAAGTAGCCATATCCCATCATTGGAATGGTTTTCCCTACCTTAACCTCAACCTCCTTTCTAGCCATTGTTATTAGTGTGTGAATTGTGAGGCATTTCTTTCGAACAAACTTGGCAAAACGTGTTAGGTTTAGGGCGACAAAAGGGAATTCTCATGTAGATTTAGCTCCAACATCTCGGAGTTAATCTAGGAATAGGCTAGTTAGGATGTTGATTTTTGGTTCAAGTTTGGGGGAATGGTTTTAGACTTGGTGAACGGTTGAGAGTGGATTGTGGAATGGAAAATAAGAAAAGGGGGAGGGAAAAAGGGGAACGGATTTGTGTAGATTGATTGGTGCAAAAATCATAAGACTAGCTCTAAAGTGTAAGATAGCCTCAAAAGATAGAAGGAAAAAGAAGAAGCCAAAAGGCCAAAGCATCAAGGAATGAGAAGAGGCGTGAACCAAAAAGAAGAAAAAAAGAGCTAGGTCACAACAAAAGGAGCACCAAACCATGAAAGAACAAGGAAGAAGAAGTGATCCCCGAATGAGAGTAAAGTGAAATGAAAAGACAAGAAGCATGTGGGTTTGAGAAGGCAAAATGCCTTAGGATAAAAAAGGTAGCTTAGGATGTGGGCACAACGGGTTAGAAGGCTTTAGGTTAGAGACATTCTAGGCACTTGGGTAGATGAGAATTCTCCCTTGTATGCATAGGTTGCCTTTTACCTTTAACATTTTGCTAAGGTTTGTTCATTCCATGAGAGATCCTTGAACTTAAATACCCATGCATGATAATGAGATCACTTTCATCTCATAACCATACCCTTAGCCAAACGAATTCGATTTAACCTTGCATAAACATGATTCATGGTTGCACCATTAATGAACGTTAAGGGGTTGGAGAATATGATTGCTTGCGTAAATTGGGGTTTGGATTTGATGCATGATGAGATAGGAATGACTAACTCCTTTGGAGTAGACGCGCTTGGTGCATTTTAGAACTACAAATTTGGGCGATGAATGTGTTTCTTTTTATGTTGCTTGAGGATTTGAACTCCCCCTCTCATATATCTTTTCCCTCCTCTTGTATTTGTTTGCTTGAGGACAAGCAAAGGACCAAGATTGGGGGAATTGATATCATCATATATTGCATCATTCTAGCATCTGTTTCACTTAGGTATCGAGTCATTCGCGCATAGTTCATGATGTTTCCATGATTGTTCTATCCATCCTCTCAAAAACTCCATTTTGCAGTGGAGTGTAAGCCACTCTCTTGTGTCTCACTATCCCATTCTCGTTGCACATTGTGTGAAACTAAAAGTTACAAAAATTAAAAACCGTTGTCTGTTCTGAGCTTCTTAATCTTTCTTTCGGTTTGATTCTCCACCATGATTCTCCACTCATTGAACCTCAAAAATGCTTCATCCTTAGTATTAAGAAGTTGAATCCACACTTTTCGACTGTGGTCATCAATGACACTTATATTGACATTTTCTCAGTGACTTAGGGACATAAGATGATCCCCATAAATATGACTGAACATAGTCCAGAGGACATGATATCATCATATTTTGCATCATTCTAGCATCCGTTTCACTTAGGTTTCGAGTCATTCGCGCATAGTATTTCTTTAGCATTTTAGTCATTTTAGGAGTTTAGTGTGTCCACATCAAGTCCTAGAGAGTCCATGCATGTTTTGGATCGTGTTTTAGGTGCTTTGGAGGAGGTTCGAGACCCGCGGAGATAAGACGGAGGCTATACCGACGTCACTGGTCGGTATCCCTCATCAGTATTGAAGGCAGAAGGGTCATACCGATGTCACTGATCGGTGTGACCGATCGGTATAGAAGACGGAGGAAGGCAGCCCCAGTACCGACGGGCAACACCAAGGAGTGACGTCGGTATCGAAGCTTCAGGGGATTGCACCGAAGTCACTCCTCGGTGCAACTGATCGGTACTGCTCTCGGTGGAAACCCGGGGGAAAAATCCTTAACACCGAGCAACAATACTGAGGAGTGACCTCGGTATTCACCGTAGGAGCTTCAAGGCATGTCCCCCAGTATCGACGTCACTGCTCGGTATCACTCATTGGTACACAAACCCAGGCTCAATACCGAGGTGTTGTACCGATGAGTGACCTCGGTATTGGCCGCCCATAACACTTTTTATCCATCTAAACCAGGTCGGTACCCGGTTTATCCCGGGTCGGTACCCGGTTTATCCCGGGTCGACCCGGTTCGTTACTATTCATTATTTATTCCCAAAAACCTAATTTTGATGGGCTAAGTCTTTTCTTAAGCAAAAACTCTCTCTAAGAATGATTTGTAAGAGATTGATCCTTTGATTTTATGCAATTTAGTATTGTTTTCTTGATTGAATCTATCTATCTTCTTTCTATCTTGATTATCCAACACTCATCCATGGATTCAACCTCTATCCATATCGATTTTGGGTTGTTCTTGATGGGTCTTGAGTAGTCTTTTAGGGTTTAGAGTTGTGGTAGATTAGGGTGATCCAATGCTTGATTCATGGTGTTTAGGGGTTAGATCTTCTTATATCATTTCCTGTTTAATGTTCTTAAGGCTAAATCTAGCTTGAAAAAGTAGGTTTAGTTCATAAGGCATTTCATGAACACCAAGTGTTTGATGAAATGCCTTGATAAATTAAACAAGAGATTTACACTCCTAGCCTATGATAATAGTTGTCTAGGGTGTATTTTTGGTTGATCTTGTTGATTTAAACTTAATGCTTGCTAATCAATGATCCACAAATGAGAGTTTGTTAATGGATTAGGTGATTAGCATAGTGATTAATTGCTTGAAAGAGAATTAGTCAAGTTTAAGATCTTATGCATAGGGATTAGCTTATTGATTTATACCTTGTTTAGTGCTTTTGCTTAATTCGAATTGTATACTTAACAACAAATCACACTTGTTTAGCTTAACTTGCATGAGTTCCTTGCATTCTTAGTGATTAGGATAAATCTCTTTATGGATTGATAACCTTCATACTACACGTATTTGAGTTATTGATACCTCCTATAGACTAAAAAGTCTTGTATCAATTTTGATACCTCCTATAAACTAAAAAGTTTCATACTACACGTATCGGAGTTATTGATACCTCCTATAGACTAAAAAGTCTTGTATCAATTTGATACCTCATATAGACTAAAAAGTTTTGTATAAGGACATTTTGACGTATGCTTCCCACTTTCAAATTTCAGTCGGTCATAAATACAATCTTCGTAGAAATCCAGCTGAGAAACCCTTTTCCCATCCAGTAAACCTCTCTGGCCATATGGCCAAACTTACTATGCCATAAGTAAGTATCATCAGTCTTAACTTCATTTGAATATGCTCAAAAGAAATAATTATCGCTTTTTATGATAATTATTTTAAGGTAATGTATTATTTTTAAATTATCGAATAATTGATATTGAAATTAGGTTATTTAAGGAAAAAATGTTTTTTTATCTTTCTATTTATGGTGACCCGGTACCGAAATTGCGGTATCAAGTCTGAGAACGATTAATACGGACAAGCTTATCCCGTTTAGATCAAGGATTTATAATTGGTGATTTAAATGAAATAACCAGTAATAATGAGAAACAGGGGGAAATTTACGGCACGCGTAAACTTTTATGTCTTTTAATCTCATGATACGCGTCAACTTTTGGAATTCCCATGATTAGGAAACACCATGTCTTGGAGAGGAAAATGAAACTCGAAGATTGTTCGTTGTTGGTTAGATCGGGCCTTAGCTATTGAAGATTGGCATGAAATTTTCCATATTCATATGTCAAATATTTGGCAATGATTGGGTCGGATCATAGGCCAATTGTTGTCATAATCGAGGATAAACTCCCCGGAAAAGAAAACAGTTTTGGTTTGACAAATGTTGGATTGGTTGAGACGGTTTAATGGATTTGATTTCCAAGGTTTGGAAGATTAATCCAGGTGGAAACGGTTAATCTTTTGTCGAAAATATCAGTAGTTGTCGGCGGGAAATATCTAAGTGGCGGAAAAATAACTTACCATACGGTAATGAGAAAATAAATGCGATACAACGGGCATTAGAAGAGATACATAATGATGATACTAGAACTCATGAGGAATTGATAGATAATACAAGAAAATTAAAAAAAAAAAAAACATATCAAGATGAGGAGCTTTATTGGAAACATAAAAGTCGCATCCTATGGTTAACGGTGGGGGATAAAAATTCAAAATTTTACTATGCGCAAGTTAAGAAAAGAAGGGCAAAAAACCGGATTGTTGGGTTTCATAATGCATCATGAATATGAGTCTCATCATAAAAAGAAGTTGAACAAGTGGCGGTAAATTATTTTGATGAATTATTTACCTCTACTTCTCCGACGGAATTTGAGAATGAGTTGGTCGAATTTCTGTCACTAGTTTCGAAACAGAACAATGAGGTGCTTACGGCAATAACTACCGAAGAGGAAGTATATACGGCTCTTTTTATAATGCACCCAGAAAAATATTTGGGTCCAGACGGAATGACAACATTATTTTTTAACGATCTTGGCAAATAGTAAAGGCGGATATTGTATGACTGGAAAATGCTTTCCTCAAGACTAGGGTTTTTGATCAACAGTTGAATATGACAAATATTTGTCTAATCTCGAAGACCGAGAGACCCAGCCGAATGACCGAATTAAGGCCCATAAGCCTTTGTAATGTAGAATATAAAATCATTTCAAAAGTTTTATGCCAAAGGTTAAAGCGATTGCTATCTAACCTAATCTCGGAGACTCAATCAGCCTTTGTGTCAGGCAGATTAATTTCAGATAATATTTTGATTGCTCAAGAGATATTTCATGGATTACGAACCAATAATTAAGCCATGCAAAGGTAAATTTATAGCGATAAAAACGGATATGAGTAAAGCGTATGATCGGGTGGAATAGTATTTTATTGAACATCTTTTGAGAAAGTTTGGTTTTGCGGAAAAATGGATTACATGGATGATGTTGTGTATTAAATCAGTGTACAATACAAGGTCCTCATTATTGGTCAACCCAAAGGATAAATAATTTCGAAGAGAGGGCTTCGTTAAAGAGACCCATTATCACCTTATCTACTCATACTTTGTATGGACGTAGTGATAGCAAACATACAGAAGACAAAAAGAGAAAATTTACTCACGAGTTAAAGGTTGCGAGAGCAAACCCATCAGTCTCATATCTAGCTACTCTTTGTTGATGATAGTATATTTTTCTGCAAGACTACCAAACATGAATGTCAGACTAATTTACACATACTTTAACAATACGGGTCAGTGTCTAGGTAGCAAATCAATTTCGCTAAATCTTCTTTACAATTTGGACACACAGTAAACGATGCGGTACAAAACGAGGTCAAACAAATTCTAGGAATTTCCAACATTGGAGGCATGGGATCATATCTAGGCCTTCCGAAAAATTTCAGAAGAGCCAAAAGTAAGATTTTCAATTTTGTCACAGAGAAACAACATGATCAATTAATTGATGGACAACAAGGTTATTACCTAAAGGGGATAACGAGGTTTTAATCAAAGTAGTGGCATCATCAATGGTGTTATATACTATCATCAACAAAATTTCATATGTTATGTCTTGTTTTTGTTTACCCAAATCTATAACCGCAAAATTAACTAGTGCGGCGAGGTCAGCAACATGTAAAGGGCATAACTATTAACAGTGACACATATGTGGAATATGGAGTTCAAAAACGCAATTATTGACCCGGCTGATGTGATAATTATTCGAAGTATGCCTATAAGTAGTACTTATAGGTAAGATACTCTTGGATGGCACTTTACAAAATTAAGAAGATATACAGTTAAGTCTGGATACCAAATCGAACAACAAAACTCAAATAACGGTTCTAATATGTTCTATGGTCTGAATGTGAAGAAATTACATATACATACATGGAAGCTGAAATGTTCATCAAAATTACGATATTTTATTTGGCAAGCCATATCGGGATGTCTCTTGATTTCGGGAAGTTTACGAGTTAGAGGAATTCATTGTGATACACAATGTACACGGTGTGGTGAGGAAGAGGAAACGATCAATCACGTTCTTTATAATGTCCTCCGGCTTTACAAATGTGGGCGCTCTCTTAGATACCAACGCCCCCGGGTGTTTTCCCAATGTCATTGAGTTTTTTTCTAATTTTGACCATATCTTTAGGAGACTTCTAAAAGATTATAAGAATAAAAACGTTCTTTGGATTGTGTGGTACATTTGGAAAGCGAGAAACGATACGGTTTTCTGAAATGTGGGCAGAGATCCACAAGAAATACTGAAAATTACGGAAACTGAAGCAACAATGTGGGAATCGGCACAAAGTAGTGACCAAGCCATGGTATCCCAAAATATTGTCTATAATCCAATGTTGTCGCATTATGAAGGATGTCAGTGTTATATTTATGGCTTATGGAAGGAGGCCGATATTTTTTCGGACTATGATGACACTGCTTTCAAGAGGGCGTCGAAGGAACTATAATGGGAGCAAAAAAATTACGAAGAAGTCACTCCCCATACACGCAGAATTAGGTTGTTTACTTGTCTTACTTAGTTTTTAGTTGATTACAAAACCCACAAACAACTTCATTAGTCTTAGCTTTACTTTACACTTGCATTATCATAGTGTTTCAATTAGTGTATGGACAATGCATTGTATGATTGCAAACCAGAAGATGGCGATAGTTTTTGCCATACTGTTCCAAGTTGGTGAAGATGGTGTCTACACCCGAGGAATGGCCAGTTTTTGCATTACACTTGGAGGCATTCGTGAAGAGTAAGGAGGTGTTTACTTTTTTCTCTATTTCCCTCATCCCACGAGCAAACAACACGAATGCATACAAGTTAGCATGGAGTGCTCGTGTCTACCCAATGGATATTACTTATTTAAAGTCGGTACCCCCAGTTTGGATTTTCGAACCGTTATAGGTATTTAGGTTGTTGATAAAAAAAAAAATCTAAGATAATAATAAAAAAAAGAGATGGAAGAAAATCGATATGAATCGATATGAAAATCGACATTATTGTAATTACTAAAAAAAAAAAAATCGATATGAATTTTTTTTACAGAGTCTTAACCCTATAAAATTACTGCAAGTGCATAGCAAATGATTGTAATATCCTTGGAATCGAATCCACATAGACTAATTGAAACACTACGAGAATGCAAGTGTAAAGTAAAGCTAAGACTAATGAGATTTTTGTGGGTTTTGTAATCAACTAAAACCTTAGTAAGACAAGTAAACGATGCAAATTCAATGGGAAGAAACGTTAACCTTCGGGTAATTCACAGGAAATCAAAAATCACAAATCAGAGAATCAAATAGGAAAATTACTAAGCACGTTCTAGAATTCAAATCAGTGTTTTATAACCAACCTATTGCCATAGTATCAATTACCAAATCAAACATTCGTTTGGCTTCATCTAGGCGACTGTGCATGCATATGACCAACCAGTCCTCTTTGAGACATTTTGTGAAAGACCTCCATACAATCCTTGCTAACCATCAAATCAAACATTCGTTTGGCCTCATCTAGGCGTCTGTGCATGCAAACCCCATTAATCAATGAATTGTAAGTGATAGACCTCATGATCATCTCCTCATTCAATTTTTCGGCCTCCATATATAAGCTTCCCTTCTTTCACAAACACATCGATCAATGTTGATTTTTCTCTTGATCATATCACCTAATAGTTGAGAAGCATTACTCCATCTACCGTAATTCAAATGCCACTTATGAGAGAGCTGTATGTAATAGCTATTAAGTAACACCCCTTTTTTTTATTTTAACTTAAATCATTAACGTGGTTCATATTGTTATTTTCCCCAAAGACATTATCAATAATGACGGTCTGATATGAGTGGGCTCGAGGTTGAGTGCTTCCTTGTTTCTAAGAAGCTCATGTCATTCTCGAATGTTCTCTCTGAGACATAATAGCCTGGCTTTGCAAAAGCTTCATTTACCTCCACATTACCTGTCAACATTCCAACCACTCTTGACATCGTTGGTCGTATTGTATGATCTGTTTGTGTGCATAAGAAGGCCACACAAATTACACGTTTCACTTCTTCCTCGTCAAATATCGTTAGATACGGATCTATTAGCTCCACATCATTACTCTTTTGGTGTAGGCTCCATGCCTGCAAGATTAGTAAATAAAATAGAGACTAAAGTTTCACCAAATGAGATTTCCAAAACATATTATAGGATATAATATTACCCATTCGAGAAGGCATTTTTGGTCATCATCCAAGTCTGGTGAAGAGTTTGGCCTCCCACTGACAATTTCCAGAGCCACAATACCAAAGGCAAACACATCCGTCTTCTCAGTCAAGTGTCCAAGCATGGCGTACTCTGGTGAAAGATATCCACTGCATTGTAACATCAACAACGGTAAGTAAAATAAAGAGTTTTTAAAAAGACAGACAGAATCGTTCTTCAAACCAAAAGGATATTTACATTGTCCCTGCAACTCGGCTAGTCATGTGCGTCTTCTTGTCATCATATAGTTTGGCCAACCCGAAATCGGAGATTTTTGGGATCAGATCCGAGTCTAGAAGAATATTGCTTGCCTTCACATCCCTATGCACTATACGTAGGCTTGAATCTTCATGCATATATGCTAAACCTTTGGCTACTCCCAAGCATATCCCAAAACGGTCTGACCAACTAAGTTGCAAACTATTTTCCTCTGCGACAAATATCATGAAACGTGTAAGTAAAACGCTGAAATTTACAGAAACATCAGAGGATCGTCCTCTGTTGTCTAAGATGTTCATAAGCATACCGAATAGAGCTTGATCTAGACTTTTGTTTGAGAGGTATTCATATACAAGCAAACGCTGATCGTCCTCGATGCAACATCCATACAGTTTTACAAGGTTGCGATGCTGAACAGCTGATATAGTGGCAATCTCCGCAACAAATTGGTCCTTGCCTTGCCTGGATGCAGCTGACAATTGCTTCACAGCTATCTCTCGTCCATCGTTGAGTTTTCCCTGTAGCACTTGATATTTTCAGAATATCTTCAAGGGGAAATCACAGAATCTTCTATATTACATTCTGCTCCCTGTAGTGGTGTTTAACCCATTCCATGTTCAGTATTACCTTATAAACAGGTCCATATCCTCCCTCCCCAAGCTTGTTTGAAGGATCAAAATCTTGCGTTGCAGTTTTGAGCTCCGAGTAATTAAATGTGTAGGGCTTTATGTCAAAACCAAGTAGCACTGCAAAAGAGAGTACCAGTTTGAAAGTTACAATGGTTCATTAGACTTCACCAATATTGCCACAGTTTTTACCTTCTTCGTTCGCCGCTCTTTTTCTTTTCCTACGGATGATTAGAATGAGAGCAAACACCAAAATACTTATCATCCCTGCTCCTACAATGGCCCCCACAATAATACCAACTTTTTTCTTGTTCTTGGATGGCAACTTATTACCTACAGTAGGTTTGAAATCTGCAGAGAAGAAATGTGGGGCGTGAGAACTGACATTGGACTCTACGACGATCATAAAAGTCACAGGTTCTACCTGGAGTTGTACTGATTGCTGAGACTAACGGCCCATAAGCCCCTGCAAAAGGAACACAACATGTCCCTTTTCCAGCCCAGAAAAGATGTATTTCTAGGTAATTTTCAGATACAATTGCTTTATATTCTCTTTGAACTACTTGGACATCAGAACGGTTAGCTGTTGTACGTATATCAAAATCCTTTTCAACAAGTTTTCCCTGAAAAACAAAAGAAACTTAGAGGTCAGACATCATAAATGAAAGAAGAGAAGTTTGTGATGAGTGTAGTCTGAGAAAGCTGAATGTTAGGTTTTCACTTGAACAAAACCAATACTGCACATTGCACCAGACATCATAATTAAGCATATACTTTCATATGTACTTTACTTGATAGAAGACACTGATAATTTTTAATCTCACAAAAAAGGATAATTGATTCACAGAAAAAATAAGTGGTAGCTTGTAAGAACTAAGAATATGATCAGTAGCTCAATGTAATAGTAGAGACCTGGACATATATGTCGAAAACTCTGCTTCCAAGACTTCTCCAGGTATTAGAACCTTGTATTTGTATTTCAAAAAATTGAACTGTTACAGTGTAGCCACCATTTTCTAGCCCCAGTCCATAATACCTCAGAGAAGATGTAGACAGTCTCGCTGACTCAAAAAGCTTGTTCGCAAATTGTATATTTGATGAAAGAGCTATGTACTGATTACTGTTACTCCCAGTAAACAGTCCTACATTGCTGACTGCCCATCTCTGCGCTTTACTTACAAAAAATGAAGCTGGTCCAAGCCCCTCCTCATCCTTCTCATACAACGCTCCACTAGTAGACCTGATTTCTGGGCCTCCACAATTGACTGAAAAGTTGAAATCTGGACACCAATAAAGAGAGAAGCAATTTGACAACATACAGACCAAGATATGCATTCCTAACATTGTCTATGCATTTGCCCATAATATGTAATAAGTTTCGAAGCACTCTTTTTTTTATTGCACTTACATATTCCTTTGCCTCGATTGCAGGGGAAATTCTTCTGGAGGCAGTCTAGTCCCGGGAAAACCCTTTTAGCAAGACCAAAAAGTACAATAATAAGGAATATAGCATTTACATATACATTTCTATGCTTGTGAAGTAGAAACATAGTAGAACTTCAAGCACCTAAGAGAACACAAAATTCACGAAGTTACCTTCTGGTAGAACCTTCCAATGTAAAGTGGTTGGCAATCAGGTTACTGTAGAAAAATACAAAAACTTTCTTTCAGCACAACAATGTATGTTCCGACTAATTTAAGCACACAATTCCCTAACTTACAGTTGCTGGTTTGGTAGGCTAACCCAAGAAGGAAGACTTCCCGCTAAATCATTGTATGAGATATCTCTGTACATATAAGCACGTTGAATTATCTTGACAGGTTTTCAATAAATGGTACCTGAAGAGAAGCTACACTCCCTGACATATATTTGTTACTCACATATTGCTAAGAGAAGAACTCTTTTGAGTGGGTAAGGAACCGTTCAACTTGTTATTTCCAAGAAACCTAAACGAAGGTTACAATATTTATATTCAGTAAGTCCGTGAATTCTAGATAAAGGCATGTTATGAGATAAAGGAAAATACACTTACAAGTGAGTAAGTTGGCTGGAGTTGAAAAGAGAAGCTGGAATTTGCCCAGTTAGGTTGTTGAAACTCAAATCACTGGAGAACAAATAATGGTATATTTTTTTTGTAATCATATGAGGTCTAGGTGCTTTAAGCATGTCATCTCATTTTTGTCATCTTGTCCTATACTTACAGTTGTCGCAGATTCACATATTCTCCAATATTGGAAGGTATGGTGCCCATAAGATTATTGTTCCTTAATACTCTGCATTATGTTTCATAAATATAAAGAGGATCCATCAAGGTTAGGAAAAAAAACTGAATAGAAAAGCCTTACAAGACACTGAGAGATTTCATGTCCCGGATGAATTCGAGAGTGGAGTTACTATTGGATATATCACCTAGTCTCCTGCATTTCGGATTGCGGTCAAAATCCAGAACAAGAGCAAGCGGAAAAAATAAAGAGAAAATAGCATATATCCAACACTTACAATTCTGTCATAGAAATTAAGTTGGCAAATGACGATGGAACTGGACCACTCAAATTAGTCCCTAGAATTCTCCTGCAGTGAAGCTTGTGTCAAATTTTGAGTATGGCCATTACCATATAGAATGATACATTATCACAAGGGTCTGTTGATTGTTTACAGTTATACTACATGTGGAGATTTATTTAAGAGAAGAGTGAAAACAGAACAACCAAAGAGCTGCAAATATTAAATTTCTTACAGTGCAGAAAGCTTGGTCCACTTTCCTATAAATTCTGGTATCCGACCTGTGAGTTGGATATCATTCATCCAACTTACACAACATAAAAAAAAAAAAGTCAATCCAATTATGAGTTATACTTACATTTCTAAATGAGTAGCCAAAACTCGAAAATAATCCAGCACATATATACATATTATACTAAGATATATCTTACGCCTCTTCTAACTCCACGAGATTAGCAAATGATGAAGGGATCTCACCGGTAAGTCCTGAACTTGCGATGTAACTGTCATAAACATGTGTCTCATCAATCTTACTAAATCTCGGAAGCACGAAAAGCAAGAGTCTGATGAATGAATTGTTAGTGCAGGTGATGCTAAATGTCATTTAGCTATCTTCAAGCGTTTCAGCAAAAGCGTACAGTAAAAATTTACATGAAGCCAGAGACAGCATCACAGGGACTCACATTTTCTGTAGCCTTGTGCATTTTCCAATCTCGGCTGGTAGAGAACCAGAGAAACTATTAGTATCGAGCGCACTATAGAAAAAGGGCAGAAGAAACAAATGGTTAGAAATCGGCCAAAAGGTTATGATCAACCTGAAAAATATGATCGTATTATGTAGTCAAGAAGTCCTTACAGTGATCTTAAATCAGTAAGCAGTCCGATTTCTTTAGGAACTGGTCCTGACAATGCATTGGCTCCAAAAGTCCTACGACATAAGGAACATTAACACAAATATAAGAACTATGCTCATGTAGGACTACTCTACTAGCTAGGAAAATAAACGTTAGAAAAAATCATGGCTTTACATCCACTGCATACGGTTAAGATTCCCAATGCGAGGAGACAAGGGACCAGTCAAGAAATTCTGATTTAGATTCCTGCAAAAAAAAAAACGAAAAACGAGCAATTGAAAACAAAATGAAACTGAGAGTATTCCAAATCCCATGACTTGGAATGCTTAGCTAAATGAAGCAACTATGTATATATGCACTCCAAAACAAGAATGTCGTACAAACTGTTGAGGTAAACCAGAGTCCAAAGCTCTTCAGGAATTGATCCTTTGATATCCTTCGCTTTAACCTTCCTGTGACATAAGAACACCATAAAAGTCTGAGATGAAAGTTTCCTATCCAAAGTTTATATCTTTACGCAATGAGCGAGCAAATTTCAAAATCCCACAAGCAAAATTGCATCACAATAATAAAAAAAAACCGAGAGGTTAGAGAAGGAAGAAGCCATTTCTGATCAAACCAAAAAAGTAAAAATTCAAACTTTTCATATAAAATCATGTCTTTGGGACAATTCGTCGAACACGTACAATGCGATGATGCGACAAATAGTGCCGTTTCCGAAACTACAGACGCATTTGATGAAAGGGTTATGATCATTGCTCTCGAGAGTAACGGCGTCGTTGACGGCGTTTCCGGTGCAAAGTTCGCCGCTTATGTTCCACGACGGTGTCGCCGTTATATTCCACACTTTGAAAATCGTGTTTAGCGCCCGAGCTGTTTTCAAATTTTTCATACATAGCGATTAGGATTCAAAAACTAGCTTAAGACTAATTACTGAATCTAGACTTGTTTATTTTTTAAACAATGGGTTGAAACCCAGACTAATCACTGAAAAAAAAAAAAATTAACAAACTAGATTCTAATCTATCATGCCCGTTTTAAATTTATGACTAGTTTATACAAAACATTATTCATCTAATAAATAATAGCTCCCTAATGTTTTAATTTTATTTAGTTTTGAGTTTTCTATGCCTATTGATTCTGCTATTTTATTATTCATCTATTCCGCTATTCTGTTATTCAATTGACATACCAATTAAAACCAAAATATTATCTATCTATATTATTAAAATATAGACATTTTTTTGTGTCCAAACATAAAAAAAATATATTTAAAGCTATACTTTATTTGGATAACTAAATCATGTCCACACACTTTTGGTTCACAGCCTACAATATATGGTAATCAAAATTTTCTACAAGATGTTCAAAGAGGAAGAAGGCAGACATACCTTCTTCGGGATGAGTGGTTTGGGTTTGGGCTCGAACCATTTGAACCGTTCCGGAATTACACACGAACCATACCGTCAAAACCAGACATAGAGACAGCCGTAGCATCAGCATCGTGGACAACCAAACAAAACAACGGTGGTAACGACGATGTGAGAAAGGTTCTGACTTTTCTTTTCTGTCAAATTCGATTAGACTGACTTTTCTTTTCTGTCAAATTCGACTAGACTGACTTTTCTTTCGTTCAGAAACTTAAGTCACTTTGACTATATATAAATGTATGCAGGGCCGGATCTGGGTAAAACTCAATGAAATATTTGTTTTGGCCCCTATTTTTAACAGGCTTTCATAGAATATATCAATAAAAAAATTTTATAAAACTAAAAAATAAAACCCTTGATTACGTTTTTTTTTAAAAAAAAAAAAATCATACTTCCATTTTTTTTAAAAAAAAACCATGCTTCTCTTTTTTTTTCTCTCTGACTCTTACATTTGAAAAAAAAATTTGTATGAAATGAATTAGTGGCCTCCATTTTTGTTTTTTTTTCAAGTCCCCAAATTTTCAGATCCGGCCATGAATGTATGGTGATTTATTTGGGAATTTAAAGAGATTAGGTTGCTAATTTGAATTAATTAATGATCTAATGAACACACTCTTCATTTCATTTGTGACCAGGTCGAGTGCATGCGCAACAGAACGTCGAGTGGAGCTTGACTTATCTGTACGTTTGCTGTTTCAATGAAGATTTTTTCAACACAGGCGGTTGTGCTGTCATCACCATCCACCACCGTGGACCTTGTCACCGATGGCAGTCTTCATTTAATTGTTTTTATTTTAAAAGAATATAATATTAATGGTGAACAAAAAAAAATGAATATAATATTAATACATGATAATATAATACAAATGTTGGATTTGATAGTTTTTTTAATACACAAAATTCTTTGCAAATTTTTTTTAAAAAACTACAAATTCAGCAAAAATTTATGTAAATTTAACAAAGAGTATTATCACTAGCTAGTACTCTCTACGTTTCTGAAATTTTGATTTTCTAGATTTTTATTCTTGTTTTTGAAAGCTTGATTTCTTGTATTTTAATTAATGCATTTTGATTTACAAGTTAAATTAATTAATTAATGCATTTCGTTTTACAAAACTAATTAATTGCAAGCATTTAGAGAGAAGATGTGAAATGTCAAATTTCTGGTGAAATTTTAGTATGTGGTGTTAATACAACCATTGGAAAGGGAAAGTGGTGTTAATACAAGTAATGAAATCAAACCTGACTTTAAACTAATTAAAAGAAATAAAACAACAAACGATTAGTTAAGATAAATATTTATTGTTTCTTAATCTATGTAAAAAATCCCGAATATCAAAATTAGTTTCTCAACATTAACACACGGAAGGGGTGGGAGGGAGGGGGCGGGAACGAAAAGTTATGTCACTCTATTTTCTGGAAAAAGCGCATAAACACTTCTTACTTACCAATATAAATAGAAACCAATCCGAAACTTTGAAGAAGAGTATAGAGACTATATCTCCAAATCCAGAAAAATTCTGAAGCAATCGATCAACTAACTGACGGAAAGGAAACTCGATGCTGAATTCGGTGCCAAACCACCGTAATTCGAAGCCGCCGATATCCTATCCTCAAATCATGTATTCTAATTTCTACGCCACTCACCGGTTAACAAATTTTGAAGGTATTTACGGCAATACACACAATTTCCAATAGTTCTTTCGATGCAAATCTAGTTTTCATCTTTATTTTGTTTTCGCCGCCGGTCAAGACATATTATTATATTTTACAGATGGAAGATACATATCTAGGTCTTCCACTAAGGATTCATGCTGTCAATCAAGAGCCTCTAGATGAGCGCGTGAATGTCTACCAAAAGATGTATATTATTTCCGACATCAAAGAACCCCTCGATGCTGAGGAACTCATTTGGAAAATTATTTGAATCAGATACATGAGGTAATAGTACTATTAAATGCTAACATTTAACAATTAGTTTTATAATACAATTAAATTAACAATTGTAGTTAACAAATATTAACAATATCTAAATTTTTAACGGTCAGGATATGAAGAGGGAATCACGTTGATCTCGGCGCATGCGACGAAGTTACGGTAAGCTAAAGTTTTCAATGAAGTTAAAGGTTAACTTATGCCCACTTAAAGGTCGACTTAAGCTTTAAACTTCACCCCGCATGATGTAGAAACGGGTGATGGAGAACCACCAATGGTAAGATTAACACTCAAGTAAAATTAATCCATGGAATTGTGAAATCCAAATTACTCTTTTAAGTTAATGCTACCATTATTTTTTTCGTTTCAGGAAAGGGATGAAATTGGCGCATGAGAAACACCAACAGTGAATTAACATTTAATTTAACTTGCACGTTAATGATAAACGTTAACATCTAACTCAATGGTCCTAGTTAACATCAACTACATACATATTACCGGTTAAGTTAATTGGGTTATCTTTTTTGTTATCGGACAAGGTTTCGCCGAGAAACCCGACCATTTCAAACCCTCCGGACACTGACGTTAATCCATATGTACTCTAACTACTATTGTTGTCCACTAACAATGGTTTCACTAGCTTAGTTACTTAATGCACAATGATTAATAAATGTTCACCCAGAGAGTTACAAATAGTCGGAAATAGAGACAAACGAAGTAGTGGTGGAGGGAAAACCATAGTCGAAGTACGGGAGTGATGCCACCTGCACCGAGGAAAAGCAAGCCCCTGAGGATAGTGTCTACTCGCATAGATGATCGTTACCAATGTGACACACGGATGAAGGCCATTATTGGCCAACATTGCAATAACAAGTTTAGGTGATGTTTTTTTCAGATATAGTTGTACCAAATTAGATAGGTGATAACATTTTTAGTGGATGTTACTTCGTTATCATTTGGTAACACTTTTTACCAATATTGAAATTTCTTCAAGTGGCTACAAAACTGACACGGCGATAACGTTTGTAGCAAATAATCTTTAACATTTTTAGTGATGGTGATGATAACTTTGTTATCAAACGCTCACATCTCTACAAATCTTTAATTTTATGTTAATGGCCCTATTGAGAGAGATGGGTCTAGCTTGGCTGATTTTTGTATGTTAACATCTCTAGTAGATGTTAACTTAGTTATCATTCGTTCATAGTTCTACAAATCTTGAAGGTTTTGTTAATGGCACTCACCGATAACTACGTAGACGGTTCAAACATCGAAGAAGTTTTAGAAAATGATAAATTGAAAGTAGTTAAATACATGTTGGAATCCTACGTAGTGATTACCTTATGTACAACAAAATTGATCACTAGTTACGTTATTTATGTTACACATCGAAAACCAGAGATGGTCATTAGCATTCCACACCATCCATCTATGCAGCCATATTTCCACCAAAAAACTTCCACTTTAATCGATACGAGAGCCACTTATGCATCTTGTTCAAGTGTAATGAAAATATAATCAGACGAAGTTAAACATTATTGAAATTCGTTTAGCACCATAGCATTATTTGTATTATTGGCAAAGGTCCCAATCCGCATTTTCATCTCGGCCGTCGTTCGTTCTTGCAAATGGTCTCGGTCCGCATTAAAATATCTCCATTACTCCATTATATCTCGGGGCAGCGGATCCCGCTAGCTTGTATTATAAACCCCATATACGCAATGAGGAGTCGCGCCTTCATGTATGTTGTTACTTGGTGACAGGGCCGGTCATGAGTCAAAGCAAAGCAAGCATGGACTTGCGGCCCTCATTTTCATAAAAAAATTCATCCATTAAATTTCAAAAAGTATATTTGGTTTAGTGGTAAAATTATAAAAGTTTTTCAGAAAATCATAAGTTCGAAATTTAATATAGTAAAACGGTCCAAAATTTTTTTTTAGCTTGCGGCATTCTAAAACTCAGGGCCGACTCTGCTTGGTGATCCCCCTCTCCAACATAAATCAGATTCATGATGATATAGTGCTCAGGCAACAAACGTGTTAAACTGCATAATATATTAATTACAAGTGTTTTTGTTGGAAGATTCGTCAATCTTGGGTATCGAAAGTGGAGGATAACTTTGGTCACCGCTAACCCTAGTTATTATCGTTGTCAAATTCAAAGCAATAACTGCTAAGTTATCACCGACGTTGCTATCTTGTGGGCATCCAACACTAATAACTAGAGTGCAATTTTTTTATTAGTTTTTATTGCACCAAAGTATAATTATAAAATTATCAAACATCCAGTATCTTTACCTAAAATCTAAAAAATTGGGCGGCGGACTACACCATTATCCCCACAAAATCTCGACAAAATGTTGCATTAAATGCAAAGACACACTATTAAATGAGACTCACTCCTTCTTTGATGATAACATCAATGTAGCAGTGGGGACAAACCGGCAATATTTTTCATTAGAGGAGAGAGAAACTGATTTCCAACTATCCATTCACCTCCACTTAATTTAATGGCCAACATATGATATCTACCCAACTCACTCTTTAACAAATCTTTTAACTTTTTAAATCCACCAACTTTATCTATAAGGGATGTAATTGGTTTGTGTGTTTAGAAAAAAATTATAAAGATTTAATTTTTATAAAGATTCTTGTGTTATTCAATTAAAAATTTTCAAAACTCTATTAATGTATTGTGTTATTAGTTTATGAATTTGTAACAGGTAGTTCAAAATCATTAAAAGTCTAGAGTGATTGGATTCCTGATTTTATAAAGGGTGATTTAAGTGTGTATATATATAGTTGACCATTTAATTAGGTAAATGGAAAAGATAATTTAAAAATTAGGAAAGTATGAGAGAAAAAAATATATATATACCATAAGTATCCTTTCATTTTAGATTAACTACAAAAATTTCATTGCTCATATAAAATAGTAATAGGGGACCGCCAACACTGTTATTTGATCGTTAATATTGTTCATCCGATGCCACACGATACTGTTCACCCAATGCCACATGATACTGTTCATTCGATGGTTAACATGATAACTAACATGATATCGCGATAAGTTTACAAATTACGTGTTAACTATCAATAAGTTTACGTTTATTTTGTTAACCTTGTTATCATATCAAAATGTTACCTTGCTAACAATAATATATGATATTGCTAACAAAAATAGCTGATACATGTTAACGTGTTAACAATAATATATGATACTTGTTAACATGCTTTCTGATACTTGTTAGTGTGCTAACAATAATATATGATACATGTAACGTGTTAACACAGTATGTTAGCGTGCTAACGATAATATATGAGACTTGTTAACGTGTTAACACAAATATCTGATACTTGTTACATATATCATATATTATTATCAGTACGTTAACATACTATGTTAGCGAGTTACAAGTTTCAGATATTATTGTTATTCCGTGATGAATAGTATCGTCGCCTTTAGATGAACAGTGTCGCCGTGATGGTCGATGAACAGTGTCGCCGGCTTTATTAGTTGCTAACACAGTTTTCATCAGTTTTCAAGTCAATGACATTATTGTAATTATTTGAAATAGAGAAATATATTTTTTCAACAAATATTTATGGTGTAATTTTATGTCTCTTGCTAGTTACCTAATTTTGCAATTAATTTTTTCCAAAAACTAATTTTGTAAATAATTAATACTAGATGTTCATAATACCATTTTATATAATCAATGTCTTGTGTCATTCAAATAAAATGAAGAGTTAAATGAATCAAAATTTACAAATGATTAAATAATAGATTGAGTGGTAAGAGATAAATGAAAATTAGGTATATACAATTTGGATCTGTCATTGTTGTCGAAACTAACCCTATATGAGAGAGAGAGGATGCATAGAGCATTAAATGCTCTGTCTGATGGGATACAATCGACATCTTCACAAAATCCATATTAATCTTGGCCGCGGCGGATTGCCTCTTGGCCGCGGCTGGGACTGCTCCGGAAGTGGCCTGATGGGACGTCTTGATCTTGATGTATCTTTTGATTGAACCGTTGGATCGTCCTCAAATCTATTGGAATGGAAAGGTAGCTGGTCTTTCTTGAATATCTCCAAAATTGGATTGGATCAGACGGTGAGAAGAACCTATTTGACAATTGAACTTATGACGGTTTGACTCTCTGCTGAAAATCTGATTTTTTTCAAATTTGCAATGTTTTTGCCTAAATAACCTGAAAGGAGTCTTGAAACTAAAAATATGCAAAAATCGTAATAAAAACATAGAAAAGTGAATGAAACGCTTATTAAAGTGTTCCTAAATAGATAGTAAAACGGGTAAAAATACGGTGTTATCAATAGGAAAACCCTAGAGCGTGTGGCAATAGTTCCCGGACTGCTCTGTCCACAAGGATCCCTCCAGTGGGAGCAGATGGAGCATATTCCACACCCTTTTTTAACACTCCCCCTACACAAGATTTGGGTTAGTTATGCTTTCTTATAGCGACCACTATGTAAGAGTGATTTGTTTCAGATAACATTGTCAAATGTTATATGTTTTGTTTGACCAGGTAAAACTGATGTTAGACCCGGCTTGATGTCTTTTCCGGTTTTAAGCCTCCCACCATCCAGGGATTTTGGTAAGTTTTGTTTACACATATTGAGAAGTGTTTACAGTGTTAATGGTTAACGCGAAGTTAACATCTACTTGTATTGTTGCATAGTTATCCCGGGTAACGAGACAACCCGAAATGTTATCCCGCCACGCACATATTTGGATTAGTTTCGTTTTCAAATATCGAGAAGTGTTTACATGGTTAATGGTTAAGGCGAAGTTAACATATATTTGTATTGTTGCACATATAACTTGGATAACGAGAGAACCCGAGATGTTATCCCGCCAACCACGAATTTGGGTTAGTTTCGTTTTTAAATATCGAGAAGTGTTTTTAGTTAATGGTTAAGGTGAAGTTAACATCTATTTGTATTGTTGCATAGTTAACTTGGAGAACGAGACAACCGGAAGTGTTATCCCGTCTCCCACAATAGTATTAAGTATGTGTCGAGTCTTGTAGCTAAGTATATTATAGTATGATGTTGGTATTTATGTATTAACTGATATATGTGTTACATGTGAAAGGGGACAACATATCCGGTTCTGGCCAAAGACCCATGTCCATTGATTTGCCCCAAATATGGCGGTATATCTAGGGAGGACTTGAAATGAATGAATCCTTTAGGGTGTATGACGACTCCCGACGTTCCCCCATTGAACCTCCATCAATCGTTGAAAGTGCTATGCAGATGACGCTCGTCGGTGCTTTTTTCAATGGAAATTTGTTATCGCCACAACAATTGGGGTTATCTAATAACTCGTCTGCATCATCTACCGGTACGGTTAATAGCCTAACTAGCGGTTATGATTACTCATCTGATGATCTAATGGCATAATGTGAAAATCCAAAAAACACCGCTATTTCGTTGATAGTTGAAGGCGAACATAATATCCGTTTATATGCAATTTGGTTGTTCTCAGCAAGATGAGCACCAAATATTTCATGTTGGATAATGTCATGCTCGCATAGTTTCGTGTCAATCATTTCCATCAACTTGGAATCTTCGGGGTTTGAAGTAGTAGATATGATGTCTCTCTCTTTACCTTTGCCCCTCTTACTTGCGACCGTTCTTTCGCTGGTGCCCCTTCTCGACTTTCCTTTCCCAGCTATTTCAGATGGCTTAGTTCCCCTACAAACATTTCACTCTTGAATTTGAGCCCTTCCGTTATAAGTTTGAGCATGTTCTCCATCTTTGGGTATACCGGATTGTCCGTCCAACTAAGATCTTCCTCATTGTTGTCAAACTCTAAGTCTGGTCGAATGATACTATAAACATGATCCTGCAAATTTGACATTGTTATGGTGTTAACTAAATTGACCATATATGAACATGATTCGGAAAATTTGACATAGTTATTGTGTTAACAATATTACCACAAGAACTTAGTTTTCATTTATCTACAATTATCTCAATAATTGACTAGAACAAAAATTAATAATTTATACACACATAAAACTATGTTAGCATGATCTTGAAAATTTGACATAGTTATGGTGTTAACTAAATTTACCACATATGAACATGCATGATTCAGCAAAATAGACATAGTTATTGTGTTAACTAAATGAACCATAACGTTATATCACAATAACTTGGTTTTCCGTTACCTACAAATGGCCCAATAATTGAGATGAACAACAAAATGAATAACGTAATACACACAGAAAACTACGTTATGTTTACGTCTTTATGTTAACAATGTAATTACATTATACATGAAGTTAATCACGCTATCTAGTGTAACACTCTGCAATGGCACTATAATTCACATAATTTATCATTGACCAATGTTATTCAATAAAATTGTTATCTTACATGACTTGTCGATGTCACGAGCATGGTTGAGTTTTAGTTGAAAAGCATGGCATTGTTAGGGCAAAAATTCGTCTTCCATATCGGTCTCTACGCCTCCAGATGGGTTCAAATTTTCACCAATTATAGGTACTGCTTCAAGTACAACAAACTGTAGAGCATTAAATAATCCTTGAACTGTGACATTTGCATTTGCGAGTTTTGAGAGGTCTCTTTCCTTGATGGATGTCATAATCATGTCGAACGACAATCTCCCCCATGGATATTCCAAGAATGACTCTAGGTCTTCGATCATTTCAGTGTGGTCTTTGACAACTTTAACTCGGGGATAGTGGAAAGTTGGAAGTAGTATCCCATCAACAAGCACCAAACAAGCCATTTTGAGATAAATTTTCTTGTCTAAACTGCGTTTTCGGTTGAGTATTGCAATTACCCTCTCGATGGTGACATCTTCCATTTTATCAAACAGTTTGGATATGTTGCGTATTTCCTCTACTTTATGTAGTTAGTCAGAATTCTGCCGCATTTTAAGCCTGTGACGATTTTGAATTCGCGAAGAGAGAACCTTATTGAGTTTCCAGCAAAAAGAATCCAGATCTCATTCTTTCTATTCACATAAAATTGTCGAGATAAGACAAACAAACCAAAAGTTCCAGACCACGCCGGCTTCAAAGGTTTGCGGCTACAAGGTCTTGGATTATGCTCATTTTTTATAAATAATAGCTCTCTGCCCCCACAGCTCTTGATTCGCTGAAATTATTCTCTGCGGAAGATCCAAGAGACTCATCTGCAAAAATCAGAAGTTAATTAACCCTTAATTATGCTCGCTTTGTTTCACTATTTCGGCTCAATCTCGGGCAAGTCTGAAAAAATATAAGACCATCTCCAAAGGTAGAACCCCAAAAGGTGGGGTTCTACCCATTATTTTTAATAATAATTTTGAAAACTTTTAAATTAAGAACCTCATTCCATGTTTATAATTATTTGCTCTTCCAATGGTAGAACCCCAAGTGGGGTTCTTAAAAAAAAGATTTTTTTTTAAATTATAATATTTGAAGTAGAATTTATTTTGTTTAAATTTATAAACATTTTATAACTAAATATTATTGCATTTCATAAAATTTTAAACATACATGACATAAAAGCATATAAAAAATAGATATGCAAATCATAAACCGGAAAAACGATTAGTTGTAATCTTGACTTGTGCCAAATTTGTGCCATATATGCTCAACCAAATCAGATTTCAATTGTTGATGCATTGTTCGATCACGAACTCGATTTCCGAGATTCCAATAATATTTCCGAGATTTGAAGGCATATCTGTAAAATACGTGAAATCCACTTGTGAAGTTCTGTTTGCTTCTGCTTGTGCAAATTCGGATACATCAAACTGAGTGTATCCATCTCGTTCGTTTTCTACTATCATATTGTGAAGTATTATACATGCTCGTATAATCTTTCCTATTTTTACCTTATCCCAAATAAGAGCTGGATTTTTGACAATGGCAAAGCGAGCTTGCAAGACTCCAAAAGTACGCTCGACATCTTTACGGACAGCTTCTTGATATGTAGCAAATAAGAATGCTTTCGGACCTTGTGGAATTGAAATAGATTGGATAAATGTTGCCCATATAGGATAAATTCCATCGGTGAGATAGTAAGCCAAATGATACTCGTGTCCGTTGACAAAGTAATTGACTTTTGGAGCTTTACCTTGTAATATATCATCAAAAACTGGTGAGCGATCAAGAATATTGATATCGTTGAAGGTACCTGGGGGTCCAAAAAACGCGTGCCATATCCAAAGATCTTGTGAAGCTACAGCCTCTAAAACGATTGTCGGTTTTCCAGATCCACGTGTGTTTAGCCCTTTCCAAGCGGTGGGGCAATTTTTCCACTCCCAATGCATACAATCGATGCTTCCTATCAACCCGGGAAATCCGCGTATCTCTCCAATATCGAGTAGTCGTTGAAGATCTTCTGGTGTGGGTCTTCTTAGGTACTCATCTCCGAACAAATATATGATTCCTTCAACAAAATGTTCCAAGCATGAAATCGCAGTGCTTTCACCAAGGCGGAGGTATTCGTCAACCGCATCAGCCGCACAACCATATGCCATCATACGAATCGCTGCCGTAGACTTTTGTAGTCCAGAGATACCTAACCTTCCGGTAGCATCTCTTCTTTGTTGAAAGAATGGAACTTCATTGGAGAGTCGATCAAAAATACGCATGAACAAGGGTTTGTTCATTCTAAAACGGCGTCTAAATATATAATGAGGGTATGTTGCATTTTCTCTGAAATAATCGTTCCATAAGCGGTTGTGTCCTTATTCACGATCTATTTCAATATAGGCTCTTTTTTCTTGGTTGCTTCTTGACGATCACCATGATCAACTAACAGATTTTCGAATGCTTGATCGAAAACTTGGTCAAATTTTTCATCCATCGTTTCGTCGAAATTATTATGGGAAGAAGATGCCATTTTGTGTGAATGAATGTGTTTGAAAAAAGGAAGAGTGTTTTGGGGAAAATAAAGAGTGTTTTTTTATGAGATGGAGAGAAGTGTTGGGTTTTTTGTAGTGACAAAGTGTTGTATATATTGAGAATTTTGTGATGTATAATACAAATAACCAAAAGCATAGAAAGAGTGTGTCGGCACAAAAACACAAAACAAGTGGTGTCGGCACAAGAACACAAAACAAGTGGTATCCCATATCTTTGTTTGTTTTTCTACGTGATGATGAATAATAACAGAAACTGTTCCAAATCTTGGATATACTTATCGACCTACAAAGCTTATTCATAATCCATTCGATATTTATTTATATAAAAGAAAATCTGAAACAAAAAACATGGTGGGCAACTAGATCCACAACATATGGGCTTAAGAGAGCTCATCTTTGTTGAACTTGTTCCAAGCTTCATGTACAATGCAAATTTGTATGCAGTTAATCAATACTAGTTTCCAAAAAATATAGTACAATTTTTTTGCTTCAAACTGAGGTAAGCTATGTGGATTAAAAAATGCATGAGATAAGGAACAAAACCAGATTTCTTCAAATTACTGACACATAGTGGTTCAGATACTAAAATCTTTGTCAACTTTCGTCTACATTGGATTCTACAAAGAGAGCTGCTCATGAATATCCACTGAGAAAATACCTTCAAAATGTCAAAAACCTTTTTCGCGATATACTTATGTTCAAGGGTGGCTCCTTTATGCTGAACTTTAAAATGTCAACTTTCGCATGTTTCCTTCTTTTCCAGTTGCCCAACGCCTTATCTCAGCATCAACAGTCTCAGAAATACTCTGAAAAACAAGATTAACAAGGAAACCATCGTTGGTATTTAAACACAACAACAAGGAGACTCTATGTAGATTTAGAAAACTAAATCACAAAAGGAAATGTAAATTGTCAAAAACAGCATTATCATCATGAAGACAAACAAATCCAAAAAAGGTCGTTGTCCATAAATAAGCATTATGATAATGAAGATTAAAACATAAATGTCAAAAACTCAGACAAAACCATGTGCAAATCAAGAAAGCTTTTGAAGAAGAAAAATACAAGCAGGTGGGAGCAACAAGCCGAAGCTCAATTTATCATTAAAGCAAAAACAAAACAACTTATGCTTACTAAGATTCAAGCATTTGACAACATGTCAGTTATTAGCTTGTTCTTTAAAGCCATTTATATATCACTAAGTGGCTCTGTTTTTGCAAGTAGACTCTCCAACAACTTATGCTTACTAAGCTTCTCTTTCAAAGCAAAGTCCTTCTGCTTTATCTTCCACATGCTCTGAAACTCCAACTGCGACTTTCCATCTCCTTCCACAGTGGTTGCATTGGTCACATTCCTTTTACCTTTAGCCTTTGATGCCTTAACACCAGGAGGACGAGGCATTGCTTCATCCTCTCCATGGCTAAGTGGGTGTGAGCTTGAAGACTGTGTAGAACCCTCCTCAGTCCTTCTTCTTTTTGATATTCCAGTTCCTTCTTTTTGACACCATTTCTGATCATGTCGAAGCTCTCTCCAAGCATGCTCCAGGGTGAACTTTGACTTGTGATCATTGAAGTATATATTGTTTGCCAGCTTCATAACATCATTGTCATTTTGGCCACTCGATTTCTGAGATGATGCAGCCTCATAGCATCCGAAAAACTTGCAAACTGATTCATTTATCTTCGCCCACCTTTGCTTACAGTGACCTGCCTATCTCTTTTCCATACCGGCAAGCTTTGGACTTGAGGCAAAGTAAGCTGCAATCTGTTTCCAAAATGCTTCAGCTTTTTGTTCATTCCCAACTATTGGATCCTTGCTTGTGTTTAGCCACACACTGATGAGCACAACACCTTCTGTGGGAGTCCATTTCCTTCTTGATCTACGGTCTTTGGCTATGAATTCACCTTGACTTGGAGCATCACACCATTGGGTACCAAACACAACAACTTCTAATTCACCAAGTTCAATACTTGGTGAAACACTCTCATAAGGATTAGGTTCAAGGTTGTGGCTTCTTTGTTGACTAGTTAAGAGGTCCATGAAGCCTAAAGAGTCACTATATGGATTCGTAGAATCCATATCCTTCTTATGTGGGTGTTTAAAGGAGAAGGAAAGAGAAGACTGAAGGGGTTTGAGTTGTGTTAAGCAAACGATTTAGGCTTTAATATATAAGGTTAGGTTTAAGTTAGACCAGGGAGATTCTGTTTGTGTTGTTAGCATTCAATGTCAAACTAAAGTCTTTACCTAACCTAAAACTACCAACCATTGATCACAAAATGACTTAAACATTAAGCATTGATTCAACCCCTAATTCAAACCTAACACTACCAAGAATTGATTCACTGTCTAATTCAAATCATCAATATCATCATAAAGATGTACAAGAATGGATTCAAAGATCACCTTCAGCAAGATAACTTCGCAGAAACCATTTACCCACATTCAGGAAAATTGATAACATGTGAATCCGTCTCCAAGCAATCTAAGAATTTCCGATACCGGATTACTAAATTCAACCTAATTCTCACCAAATTTCAAAGCAAGCAGGCATAAGGAGAGAGTAATTACAGCCGCAAACTTAAATTTCAGATTTGGAAATCGAAGAGTATTACTTACGGCTATAATCAGCGATTCCTTAGCAGAGAGACGCTCCATTTCCCTGGCGTAAACCGAATGAATCCCTTGAAGAGACTCTTGTACCATAGCTCTGCATATCAATCTCCGGAAACAACTCCTCCTCCAACCCTTCTTCTCCGGCAGAAAATTGAGAGAAACCCTCGGAGGAGGAGACGACGGTGGTGGCGCGGAGGATGAGAAGCTCAATCGAAGCGCACAAGTACCAGAAGAAGCTTCAGCCGCAATCGGAGAGAAAAAAAAATGAGAGAGAGAGTCGATTGAGAATTGCAAAAATCAGATGTATATATAAAAAAAATTTAAACCCCTTGACCAATGGGAATGCGACACGTCAACGGTTTTTAAGGGTTCTAAAAACTCTCTAATTAGAACCGGTTCTAACAAATATTATCTATTTTGATTTAAATTTTGAGCAATTTAATGTTAAGATCCCCTTAAAATCCCCTCTTTGGAGATGTTCTAACACCTACAAAATTAGAAGAAAACGGATCAAGTATTAAATGAGATTACCTTGATTATTACTTCACTTGGCAAAAAGACTTGTCAAAAAGAGTTCTCCTAATTTTGCTCTGAATAGAATCGAATAAACCGTGTCAAGAAGAATTCTCCTAATTTTGGGAATATTGGATACTAGTTACTGCAAATTCTCTTAAATGCATATTCGTTAATGAAGTGGTAGGCGTGGGTGCTTAAATAAAAGACTTGCCAGTAGTTGCTTAGTAATGCTCACTTCTTTAAATATCATTTTAAGTATGACCGTATATCTAATAATAAGTCTTAGATTAAAATTCTAAAATCAAAATATCCTTGGTCCAGTGAACAGAAGTTAAAAGTCTTTAGTCTTTACCAATTCAAAATAAAAAACAAAGAGTTGGTTGGTTGGACGATAAATAATTATTATTTTTCTGACCAAATGGACGAAAACAAAATGTTTGATTTGTTCCTTCAATCTTTTCACCAGAACCCGAGTCTATAGCCATTGCATCAAAGCCATTGCACAGAGACACGTCATGAGCTTCTCGCTGTGTATTGAATGAAGAGATTGAAGGATTCTCACCCTCTTTATCTGATGAAGGACCAACATTGTCCAGTCTTGAGCCTTGCTTAATCTTGAGCAGTGTTGACTCTACAGTGGCATCAAAAGAAACCAAGATGAGTCAAGGCTCGTAATGGTCAAAAGATTCTCAAACCTAGATCCTTCTAATTCGAATTTAGATCAAAATGCAAATTAGCTCTATAGATTTCAATAAGCAGAGAAACCCATTTATATATCCACCTGAGGGATTCTACCACCAACTTGGACAATTTGTTGCTCAAGCTAAAACAAACAATACAAGAATTATTCTGTCTTTCTCACCATTCTCAGCATCACCAGGAGGTTCTTTCTCAACCTCATCACATTCTCTCTCAATGACATAATTTTTTTGATTTCATACCTCATCTTCTCCGACTCTCCATTTCACGTCTTCAACGATTCCTTCTCGAGTTTGTATATATCATTTCGTGTGGAGTGGGAATTCGAGAGACAAAATCGATTTCGAGAATCGATTAGGGTTCGTGATTTGGGGAAAATCGATTTAGGGCTCTTTAGTTTAATTTGGGGAAAAATTGATTAGGTTTTGTGTATTTGGGGAAACAGACTAGGGCATGAGTGGTCTTTTCACTTGTATTAAACCCACGGTTTGTAAAGTATAAACGGCGTTTTCTAATATCCGTTCGACGGATTAACGGAGTTGGCGGAACCGGTGTTAAACCTATGAATTTTGAAAGTTTGTGTATTAAAATGTGTTTGATAGTTAATCTGTGTATTTTTCTAGGAGTCAAAATAGTTCGTGTATTAAACTTTCAAATTTTATATTTTTCGGGCTTTTTTCTCCAAATCAAACAACATATGATTATTTTTGACAACCATTTAAATGTGACGCTAGAATTTTTAAATAAATTTTTACATAGATAGGAGTTGAAAGTCTTTAGTCTTTAGTCTTTACCAATTCAAACATAAAAAGCAAAGAGTTGGTTGGACGATAAATAATTTGTTTTTTCTGACCAAATGGACGATAAGTTATCAATGACATCTGAACTGCTTAGATCTTTTTTTTTTTTTACGTCTGGATCGAAAATTGACAAAGGTTCTAGAAATACAATGACTTAAACAGAGCAAAAATAAGAATAACTAAAAAACAGAGCATTAAATCCTAAGGGAAGGATCTTTAGACACTCAGGAGGATTCTCGAATAATTCGATCATGCAACCATGCGGGTCCTCCTAAGGCGAGATATGATTGAAATCTCCCGTCTCTAGTCACACTCTTTGCTATATCCCGTGCAATAGAGTTCGAGCCAGTTCGTTCCACTTCGAATGAGCAGTTCGTGAAACATCTTCTAAGACGTGCAATGTGCTCAAGAAAGAAACGATACCGTGGCCATTGTAGTGGATTAGATATAGCATCAATAGTCGGTTGGCAATCCGATGCAAATGTGATGTCCGAAATGTGTAGATCCCGCGAACTCTGAATCGACTATATCACACCTCTCAATTCCACCATGATTCTGTTCGGAGAGCTTGTGAACGCCTCTCTTGCATGGTGTGTGACATTCCCATTGTGATCCCGAGATATCCACGCAGCTCCGCTTAGTAATGATGAGCTTCCAAGGAGAGACCAAATCCATTTACTGGGAAACGTGATGCGTGCTCTCTCGAGAATCTCTGTTGCAACAGAACAACGAAACAAGACATGGTTTATTGTCTCCGAATCTTGTTGACACAACTTACACGTGTTGTCTAGAATCATTCCTCGAGAATGTAATCTATCAGCCACCGCCAATGCACCAGATAGTATTCTCCACATGAAAACTCTGATTTTGGGTACTGTTGGTATTTTCCAGACTCTCCGTTTTAGTATCACTCGTGATTGTTCTAGCGGTGACTGGTTCGGTTCAGGTGCAAGAGGGTTATTCGCCACCAGCCAGTATCCACTCTTTACGGAATAGGAACCATCTTTAGAATAAGCCCAGATATGACGGTCTTCAGCTGCACCAATCGGAATCGTCAAGATTCGTTTTACATCCTCGGCAGGGAAGAGAGTATTAAGCATATCCATTCTACATCTTGAATCCTGGGCAATAAGCGATTCCACTTTGAGATCTAAATCCATTATCGTCTGCTTGTTACGTGGTCTCCTTGGGTGTTCTTCCATAATCCAGTTCTCAGTCCAGACTTTAGTAGATCTGCCTCTACCAATGGATTTAATCAAGCCTCGACGCAGGAGGGTTCGACCATGAATGATGCTTCTCCAGGCGTATGATGGCCGATATCCTTTCCCGCAATCAAGAATGCTTGTATTGGCAAAATACCTTCCTTTGTACAATCGCGAGATTAGAGACTCTGGTTCATTGAGCAGTCTCCATGCTTGTTTAGCTAGTAAAGCTTGATTGAAGTCTTCTATGTCTCGAAAGCCCATGCCACCATTATCCTTCGATTGACACAGTTTTTTCTAAGCAACCCAGCATATTTTGTTCCTCTGACTACACACACTCCACCAGAACTGGGTCATAGCGCTTGTTAGTTTCTGGCATTGATGTTTAGTTAATCAAAAGCAGGACATAGCATATACAGGGAGCGCCATAGCAATTGACTTAAGGAGTACCTCCTTTCCACCAAGGGAAAGCGTTTTGGCAAACCAGCCATTAAGTCGTTTGTTTAGGTTCTCTCCGATGAATGCTAGTAACTCCTGCTTCGAACCACTAAAGCATTCCGGCAGACCCATGTACTTTCCAGCACCTCCTTCATTCTCGATTCCTAACAGTTCTGCAATTAATCGTTTCATAATCGGGTCGATGTCAAGACCAAAGGATATTTATGATTTATGAAAATTAATCTCTTGTCCTGATGCATCCCCATATAGCTTCAAGCAACGTAGGAATTCAGAGCATTTTTTCAGTGAAGCTCGGCACAGGAACAGACTATCGTCCGCAAATAGGAGATGTTGGACAGATGGGCATTTTCTAGTCAATTTCAAACCCGTAATCCTCCCATCTGTCTCGGCTTTATTCATCACATGTACCAGAGCTTCAACGCATAATATGAATAAGAATGGGGACAAAGGGTCGCCTTGCCGAATGCCTCTCTCAGGCGTGATGTGGCCATGCGCTTGTCCATTAAGTAGAACAGTTTATGAGACAGAACGTATACATGTCATTACCCATTGTATCCATCTTTCATCGAAACCCATTTTCTGAAACAAAACCTCTAGGAAATCCCATTCCACTCGATCATAAGCCTTTGACATGTCGGTTTTGATTGCTATGAACTCTCCCTTGCAGCTCGAGTTAGTTCGTAAGCCATGAATCATCTCGTGCGCAATTAACAGATTATCAGATATGAGTCTCCCCGCCACGAAAGCGCCTTGTGTCTGTGACACCAGCTGTGGTAAGATTTTCTTCAGCCTGTTACATAAAATGTTGGATATTATCTTGTAAGTCACCGAGCACAGGCTAATTGGGCGAAGATCCGTCATCTGAGTCAGGTTTGGTTTCTTCGGTAATAGGTAGAGTTGAGTAAAATTCCAATCTTGTGGCATTTGATTTGACTCAAAGAATTGTTTCAATTCAGCGCTCACTTATGGACCTGTGATGTTCCAGAATTTTTGAAAAAAATTTCGGGTCATACCATCGCTTCCGGGAGCACTCTCTCCTCTGATTGCTTTAACCGCTCGGCAAATTTCTCCGTCTGTAATTGGTTTTGTCAAGTCAGTATTCATTCTCGCTGTTACTCTTGATTGAAAACCTTGTAGCAGCTCCGAGGCATCACTTGGATGAGAGGATCGAAACAGACGCGTAAAATATTCTACTGCTATGTCGCCTTTTGCATTTTCCATGAAGTGCTCTACCCCTTGCGAATCAAACAACGATGGGATCTTGTTTTTCATTTTCCTTGTCTGAGCAAAGCTGTGGAATACATGGTTATTGCCATCACCATGTTTAAACCATCTATCTCTGCTCTTTTGCTTCCAAAAAATTTCTTCATCTTTATATGCTTTGGCAATGTCAATCTGTAGGTTCGACATTCTCTGCATATCAGGTCTTAGTTTTTCTGCTTCTTCTTCTAAGCTTATGCGTAGTTTTCTCATGCGCTCTTTCGAATTCCCATTCGTGCTTCGCTTCCACTTTGAGAGTTCATTTCTGCACGAGGATATTCGATCAAATACCAATCGATTCTCATTGTTTTGGTGCATATTCCAGCCTCGGCGAATAACATCCATCACTTCCGGGTTTGAGCACCATCGTTTGTCAAAATTAAATCTCCCAATCCTTCCAAAGTTCTCCGATGCAAGGGTAGTGAGAATTGGTTTATGATTAGATCCAAGTTTCTCCAAGTATTGTGCGTGGGCCTTTGGGAAGAGATGAAACCATTCCGCGTTACCAAACGCTCGATCTAAGCGACATTGAATCCACACAATCTCCTTTAACCCATTTGTAATAACTTCTCTCATTCCACCCCACGAGAAAAAATTACCTGAGCTTGGTAACTCTTTGATTCAGCAATCTCTGACAAAAGAGCGAAATGGATAGAACGAAGCTTCTTGTCGTTGTGGTCCTCCTAGTTTTTCTAAATTATTCATAATCTCATTGAAATCACCAATAAGAAACCATGCTTCAGTTCTGTACATGCCAATATCCTTTATTTTCTCCCACACCAACTGTCTTCTGTTCTGAATAGGATCTCCATACACGAATGACATACAGTATGTCCGTGACCCCACTTTAATCCGAGTGTCGATCAATCTATTATCTGAGTATAATATTTCCACCTCAAACGTATCTTTCCAAAATAGTGCCAATCCTCCACTAAGACCCACTGGATTTACCAAATGAATGTGGTCGTAACCCAACGATCTTTGAAGATTGGAAACGTGATTACTAGAGTTTTTAGTCTCTAGGAGAAACAGAAAATCCGGAAAATGTTCACGACACATTTCCTCAAGGCGTCGAACTGTCGAGTCGTTCCTCAAACCTCGACAGTTCCAACTGAGCGTCGTCATTGGGGATTGGATGGTTTCTGGTGAACCATCAAACCTTCAGCATTCTTTGAGATTTTTGAAACCGCTTCCGTGCGGTCCATGGCTTTGCGTTTGCTTGTGTGCTCTGTTTTGTCTGCTATTTCATTCCTTGATTCTGTTTGTGGCTTAATAGCAACTCCATTACTATTTTTGTTCCTTCGGGCCCATGAAGCAGTTTTTTTGTTGGAGTGCTGATTCTTGCTGCTCGTTCCAGATGAGCTTCTCTCTGTTGTTCCCAAATGAAACCTGAGGTCATCCAAAAGGGGAATGTAATTACCAGTATTAACGTATCCCCTAACGGCTATATCATCCCTATGATTATGCCTTAGTAACTATTGTATATTGGCTTTCCTTATGTGATTAGCTCTTCTCTGTATATATTCTCCCTCTACCATTCAATAAGGTTATCAATTCCTTTTATCATAATATGGTATCAGAGCCACAATAGGTTAACCTATTCTCGCCAACGGCGCTTCTCTTCTTCTTCTTCTGTCGTCTTCTCCTTCCTTTTCTCTCTGTTCTTCGAGTTTTCTTATACTTGTTCTCTTCTTCATACCTCAATGACTTCCGACTCAACTGCTGAACGAACCTCCGTGTTCAACGCGCGCGATCCGCAAAACACCCTTCTATCTGTCAACATGTCAATTGTAACAAAGCTCACCGACCAAAATTACCTCATGTGGGGACGTCAAGTACGGGCGTTACTTGAAGGTCATGAATTACATCAGTTCATTGACGGTTCTGGCGATATCCCCTCTCCAACAATCACTGCCAATGGTGTTTCATCTCCAAATCCGGCCTATGCTCCATGGAGGCGTCAAGACAGGCTCCTCTACAGCGCATTGATTGGTGCGATCTCGCTACCGGTTCAATCGGTGGTTTCCAGTGCCAATACGGCCAAAGAAGTGTGGGATACGCTTACTCAAACTTTTGGTAACCCCACACGAGGCCACATGCGGCAACTCAGGCACCAGATCCGAACCTGTTCTAAAGGAACAAAGACGATTAGCGAGTATCTGCGTCTCATCAAAGAGAAATCCGATGAGCTTGCCCTTCTCGGTAAGCCAATAGATCAGGAGGATCTAATTGACGATATCTTCGCCGGTCTCACTGACGAATACAAATCGGAGATGGATGCGGTGAATGGTCGGGATAATCCGATTGCCTTTTCGGAATTACACGAGCGCCTCCTGAATCGCGAAGCAATGATCTTGTGCAATGACTCCACTGCTCATGCACCCATTGTTGCTCATGCCACAGAAACACGACAACGCCAACAGCATCGTACTCAACAAAACTCTCAACATCGATCTGCTCCGCAACATCAGTCACAACATCGCTTCTCCAAGCCATATCTCGGTCGATGTCAAGCATGTGGCATCCAAGGACATAGCGCCAAGTACTGTCCTGACTTTCGTATTGTCAAAGGAGCTGCATCCTCCTCACCGTGGGTATCTCCTCAGCCTCAACCTTCGTCATGGCAGCCACAATACCAACAGCAGTGGCAGCCCCGTGCAAACGCAGCCATGATGTCTGATCCCGGAACTTGGTTATTTGACACGGGCGCATCTTACCACATGACGTCTGATCTGGCTAATCTCTCACTTCACAACCCTTACACGGGAGGTGATGATGTTCTTCTCGGTGACGGATCTGCTTTGCAGATCTCCCACACCGGTTCTTCTTCTTTACCCTCTTACACTAAACCTTTTTTTCTTAACGATATTCTTTGTGTTCCATCTCTTGATAAAAACTTAATCTCTGTTTTTCAATTGTGTAAAACTAATGATGCTGCTGTTATTTTTACTCCGACATATTTCCAGGTGAGAGACCTGCAAACGGGGGCTCTTCGTCTAGAAGGCAAACCTAAGGATGGCACTTATGAGTGGCCGAAAACCAACACCACCAAACCACCGTCTCTTGCTTTTGCTTCTGTCATTAAAACTACTCTTTCGGATTGGCATTCTCGTTTAGGGCATCCGGCTTTACCTATTCTTCAAAAAGTTGTTTCTCAATATGATTTACCTCTTGCTTCTAAAGTTTTGCTAGTACATCCGTGCCATGCTTGTTCTATTAATAAAATGCACAAGTTGCCCTTTTCCAATTCAACTTTAAAATCGTCTCATCCTTTGGATATTATTTTTTCTGATGTTTGGACATCTCCGATAACTTCCGTTGATGGTTTTAAATATTACGTTATTTTTGTTGACCATTTTACTCGATATACTTGGTTATATCCTTTAAAACAAAAATCTCAAGTTTTCGATGTTTTTACAAAATTCAAAGCTTTAATTGAAAATCGATTTCAACAAAAAATTCGGACCTTATACAGTGATAATGGGGGTGAGTTTATTGGTCTTTCGACCTTTCTCTCTACTCATGGCATATCCCATATGACGAGTCCGCCACATACACCTGAGCATAACGGCATTGCTGAGCGCCGCCATCGACATATTGTCGAAACCGGTTTAGCTCTAATGTCGCATGCCTCTATGCCCAAGTCGTATTGGACTTACGCGTTTGCCACGGCCGTTTATCTTATTAATAGAATGCCAACTCCAAATTTAGAATTTCAAACGCCCTTTCAACTATTAACGGGAAATCCTCCCAATTTTCATAAACTTCGAATTTTTGGATGTCTATGTTTTCCGTGGATTCGACCTTATGCATCTCACAAGCTAGATGCCCGATCGACCCCTTGTGTCTTTCTCGGATACTCCATCACTCAAAGTGCATATTTTTGTCTAGATCAAGCAACGTCTCGCATCTATACATCAAGACATGTTATTTTTCATGAATCGGTTTTCCCGTTTACAAGTACAACTAAAGCCATTCATGAGATCGAAGATATTGGTTCTCACCTATCATCTTCCCCTTTTGTCTCTATTGTACAACCGTTTTCTCCATTGCAGGTTGCAGCACCGGCGGTCTCACCACCATTACTCGTGCCGCCTACTGCTCCTCCACCTGAGCAGCCGGTGACTTCATCGACGGTTGATGCTGCCCCGACACCACCATCACCGCCACCCAGTGCTTCTCCTTCGGTGATCGTTCCCGATGTCCCTGCTCCACCACCGGCAGTACCGACGCGAGTGAGCACTCGCCAACGCAAACCTGTCCAGAAATTAAACCTCCATACTTCGGTTGCTGAGCCTCCAACAACTATTCCCAAAAATGTCGCCGAGGCTCTCAAATCACCGTATTGGCGTAAAGCCATGAGTGAAGAAATAAATTCTCAACTTAAAAATCATACTTGGGATCTCACTAATGTGTCTAATGCTTCAAATGTTGTAGGTTGTCGGTGGATCTTTACGATCAAACGCAAACAAGACGGGTCAATTGAACGCTACAAAGCGCGTTTAGTCGCGAAAGGTTATACGCAACGACCGGGCATTGACTATCACGATACGTTCAGTCCGGTTGTCAAGCCGGCTACTATCCGCATTGTACTTAGCACCGCTACTTCCCGCCAATGGCCACTACGACAATTGGATGTTACGACTGCGTTCCTACAAGGTCATCTAGACGAGGAAGTCTTCATGGCTCAACCGCCTGGATTTGTTGATACCGACAATCCAACGGCAGTTTGTAAGCTTCGTAAAGCCATTTACGGCCTCAAACAGGCTCCTCGGGCATGGTACAACGAGCTCCGTATTTTTCTGCTCAAATCGGGCTTCACCAACTCTCTCGCTGATGCTTCTCTATTCATCTACCACACCAATGGCATCTGTCTCTACATGCTAGTCTATGTTGATGATATCATCATCACCGGCAACAGCCCATCTCACATAAACCGGTTTATCGAATCCCTATCTCAACGTTTTTCAATTAAAGATTTGGGTCCTCTCTCATATTTTCTAGGCATCGAAGTTATTCGTACATCTCATGGATTGCATCTCACTCAACATCGCTACATTGCAGATTTACTCGAACGGACCCGAATGACAAATGCAAAGCCTGTCTCCACACCGATGTGCCCAAACACATCGCTATCTCTATTCTCCGGGACAGCGATCGACAATGCCACTGAATATCGCGCAATTATGGGGAGTTTACAATACTTATCCCTCACGCGGCCCGACATCTCATTCTCCGTCAACAAGTTGTCACAATTTATGCATCGCCCGACGACGGAACACTGGACAGCGGCTAAACGAATACTTCGCTATCTCTCCGCCACCTTGACCCATGGGATCTATTTCCCGACCACCAACACTCCGACGCTTCATGCATTTACCGACGCGGACTGGGCAGGCAATCGAGACGATTACACTTCCACGGGTGCATACATCGTCTACCTTGGACGACATCCAATCGCTTGGTCTTCGAAAAAGCAAACCGGCGTTGCTAGATCATCTACCGAGGCGGAATACCGGTCGGTTGCTTCCACTGCTGCTGAACTTTGTTGGATCCGTTCTTTAATGACGGAACTTGGTCTTGACATAGCACAAACACCGGTGATCTACTGCGATAACATTGGCGCTACATACTTAGCCGCCAACCCGGTCTTTCACTCGCGCATGAAGCACATTGCCCTTGACTACCACTTCGTTCGGAATCAAGTTCAAGACGGGCAGGTTCGAGTTTCTCATGTCTCTACACATGATCAATTGGCGGACGCGCTAACGAAGCCATTGTCCCGATCCCGCTACGAAACTTTACGTGTCAAGATTGGACTCTCAACCGGTGGTCCATCTTGAGGGGGTGTATTAACGTATCCCCTAACGGCTATATCATCCCTATGATTATGCCTTAGTAACTATTGTATATTGGCTTTCCTTATGTGATTAGCTCTTCTCTGTATATATTCTCCCTCTACCATTCAATAAGGTTATCAATTCCTTTTATCATAATAACCAGAACCCTCTTTGCTCGAAAGTTCAATTGGTATCAAGATAGTTTGGTTTTTGAAGCCTGGATCGGGATTTGCAGTGGGTGTACCCCTTCCTTTACGTTCAATGAATTATGTATGAAGATGTTGTTTTGCACCGTATTCATTGTTCCCGACTCCACAGGTCGGCCCTCCTTGTTTTGAGTATCGCCGTCGTTCGTAGTCATGTGTTCCTCCGGAGTTGGAATAGAAATTGGAAGTACTTTGGGTGAGGCCTCTAAGCGCAGGTATGATCTCTGTGCCACAGGGTCTCTAGATAAGTCGTCTAGAGTTTGTCGTATTCTGAGTTCACGTAGTTGCTTTTCCGCAGGGTCACCACTGTGTATATAAATTTGCATTTGCTCAAAGACCTCTGGTGCAACAATGTTGGGTAATGGTTTGAAGCCAGGGGGTATTGGTGAGGATAGCAACGGCATTATCTTTTCAGCCAGGTCCGAGTGATGTTGTCGAGGATGATAACCAGAGGGGCTAGCTTCATTTCTTCTTCCAGTATGCGTTCCCTTGTTTTTTCTGTTTTTGCAACAAAGGGCAACGATGTTTTTCATGAGTTAGCCTTGAGCAATGGAAACACCTCTTCCCGAGTCTTTCATATTTGATGTCCACTGTGGCTGTTCCTCCTTTTGGACGGTTGTAGATCTATTTAAGCTATAGATCTTGAGTAATTTTTTAACCAATAAACCCACCATAAATTGACATTTATCCAAACTATCCGGCCAAAAATCTATAGGCCTTAATATTTCTCGATCCGTATCCTACTTTAACATAGAACATATCATAGAAAATGATCGAAAGAATTTTCTGTGTCTTGTCATTGAAACGTTCGTACAAATTTATAGTAAAACAAAGTATCTACTTTCCTAAAGCTACACAATCTCAGAATTATTGCTGTACAATCACACGATTACTAATATCTAGAATTGAGTCAATCCCTTTAAGCTCTTGATTGGTGATCATACGGTATTGATTTCCTTGATGTAAGCTCTTGATTGATTTTCCTTGATCTAAGCTCCAATACCCTCCCTCAAGTTGGAGCATGTAAGTCTCTAATACCCAACTTGCCGCAAAACTCGTCGAACTCTCGTTTCCCCAAGGCCTTTGTCAAGATGTCCGCCAATTGGATTTTGGTGGAGACATGGTTTGTCTGAATCGTTCCATTCAAGATTTCGTCTCGGACAAAGTGACAATCGATTTCAATTTGTTTTGTACGTTCGTGAAAAACTGGTTTGGTGGCGAAGTGGATCGCTGCTTTATTGTCACAGTTCAATGGCATTGGTTGTGGATGACTGATTCCCAAATCTGCAAGCACTCTTTTCAATCAGATTAGTTCAGATGTAACATAGGCCAATGCTCTGTATTCGGCTTCTGCAGATGACCGACTAACTGTTTTCTGCTTCTTTGTTTTCCAAACTATTGGTGAATCACCAAATTGCACAAAATACCCAGTAACAGATTTCCTTGTCAATGGACAACTTACCCAGTCCGAATCACACCAACCTCGAATTTTCAAATCTGAAGTCGACTTCAACAAAATACCTTGGCCCGGATAACTTTTCAGATATCTAACGATACGTAATGCCGCGTTCCAATGTTCCTGTCGAGGAACTTGCATAAACTGTGCCATGACATGAACTGAGTATCAGAGTTCAGCACGTGTTACCGTTAAGTAGATGAGGCGGCCGATCAGACGACGATGACGTTCAGGATCATCAAGAATCCGTGAAGTGGAGAGCGCCAATTTGTGATTCTGCTCTAACGGAAAGCTTGCTGGTTTAGCATCATTCAATCCCGCTTCGTTAATGATGTCCAAAGCATACTTTCGCTGACACAAGTAAAACCCACATGAATTTCTAGCCACTTCGATCCCCAAAAAATACTTCAATTGGCCGAGATCTTTCATGTGAAAACATGAAGATAAATATTGAAGATGCAGCTTCTGAGACAGTCGCTGAAGTAGCTCAGGAAATGATACATGCAAGCAGATGTGTGACTAATGACGAGGAGCAGAAGTTATGGGCTTGGATTGGGCTTATGGATTAGACCCATAAGTGAATATATTGAAGATGCACTGGGCTGAGGCATATCCTGTACCAGTTGAGAAGTAGTACATGAAGTGATACAGGCGAGCAGCTCAAGGCATTGAACGACTTTGAACAAGGGAGATGACTTGGATCGAGCTTGTGAAGCCACATGGATGCACCAGGAAGTTGTAGCTGAGCTGGAAGAGCATCTTGGAGAGGATTCCTTAGTATATTGGAGATAAGGAACATTTCCTAAATCTTAGCCTAAAAAATAGGAATGTGACTTATTGCTAGAGATTGGTTGAGATCTTTAATTGAACGTGGTAGACTTGTATTGGCCGTGATCTATTGTGTATAAATAGAGGGGCGTGGCCTTTGTATGAGGCTAACACATTAAGAGCAATATTTTAGCAAAAGGGTTTTTGGTTGTCTTGTAAGAGATCAAAGCTAAGGTGCTACAGGGTTTTTCTATGGGGTTCTTGGATCGTGTATAGATCCTTGAACGTGTTAGGCTAGTTAGACAAGTCAATGTGTGTCTTGAGCTTGTCATAGATCGTTTTAGGTGAAACTTGTAAGTGCACTTAAAAGATTGGCTAGTAAAATATCCTTGTAAGGAAAACTCTGTGTCAGATTCTGTTACAGTTCCTGTCTCAGCAGCTCTTGCGTTTACAATTGGTATCAGAGCAGGCACTTGTGTGTAATACAAACAGGTGTGGTCCTGCGGAGAAGATGCATAGCTGTGAGGCTTTGGGGAATTATTCAAAGGTGATATCGAATTCAAAAGATTTAGAAGAGCTGAGCAACCTTGTTACTTTTGTGGGAATCGCCGAGTTTGAGGAAGGAGAAGGGCCTTCTGGATCTGAGTCAGAGGAAGAACAAGATGATGATTTCATTGAGAGTTACAAAGAAGCACGTGAGATGCTGATTAGAATCGGAACAGAGAACTCAGAATTAAAGAAAGAAAAAATTCGTCTTGAAGCACTTGTTGAGTCACTGCAGGGTGAGCTCATTGCAGAAAAGAAAATCAGCCAGGAGAGCTTATCACTAATGAAGGAAAAGCTGGTTCTTACAAACAAGGCTGACAAACTGGATAAGGAGTTGCAGGCTGAAAAGAAAGTGTCTGCACAGCTTCAGTCAGAACTGGATCTGCAACATAAAAAGATTCATATGTTTGCTGGTACAAAGCAGCTTGATAAGATTCTGAGTTACGGGAGAACAGTGGCTATGAAACGAGGCCTAGGATATACTGGAATGGAAAGGCCTGAGACTGCGAAAATCAACTTTGTGTCTGCAGGTTTTCAACAACAAGCAGAAACTAATTCTGTAAGTAGTACAACACAAAAGGGTGGATGTTACTTCTGTGGAAAGTATGGCCACATCAGGGCATACTGTTACAAGTTCTGGGATAGAGTGAAGAAGCTCAGGAATCAAGGCAGGTTCACATGGAATGGTTTTCGGAATCAGATATGGGTGAGGAAGTCTGATCTGCTACAGAAAACTAAGAAGTCTGATCTGCTACAGAAAACCCAGAAGCTTGATCTGCTACAGAAAACTAAGAAGTCTGATCTGCTACAGGAAACCAAGAAGTTTGATCTGGTACAAGAAACCAGGAATTCTAATCTGCAACAGACAAACACGAAGTCTGACCTACAACATGCAAACATGAAGTACAATCTGCAACAGACAAGAAGTACATCAAGTGGTACTACATGACATGGATTTCATACATCCACAAGAAAAACACCAAGGGGTACTTCAAGACTTGGTTTAGGGTGCAATATGGTCATTGTAGAAGATGAACATGATGACAGTAGCTGCTCACGACACATAACAGGTACACAAAGCAACCTGCAAAATATCAAGAAGCTCAAAAGAGGGTACAAGTGCTACAATGCAAAGGATGATATCAATCTGTGGCACCAGCGACTTGGTCACATGAATGTAAGGACTCTAACTACTCTTGTTGATAAAGAAATAGTACGAGGTGTGCCTCAGATCAAGGAAGAAAACAAGATGGTGTGTGATTCGTGCTACAAAGGAAAGCATGTAAAAGTTCAACATAAGAATGTGCCAAATGTGCAAACAAAAGCAGTGTTGGATCTGGTTCACATGGATTTGATGACAATGCAAGTTGACAGCCTAGCCGGCAAGAGGTATGTGCTCGTTCTGGTGGATGACTACTCCAGAGTCACTTGGGTCAGATTTATTCGTAAAAAATCTGAGATAGCCGATAGCTTCAGAATATGGGCACTTCATATGATCAATGAAAAAGGAGGTATCAAGAGGATTCGCAGCGGACGATGTGATGAATTTCAAAGTGAGTCTATGAAGATGTTTTGTGAAAGTCATGGAATCGTACATCATCTTTCGGATTCAAGAACACCACAACATGATGAGGTTGTAGAGAGGAAGATTAGAACTCTTCTAGAGATGGCCAGAGCAATGATACATGGCAACAATGTACCTGAAAAGTTCTGGGCAGAAGCATTAAACACATCGTACTACATCATTAACAGGGTCTATGTTAGGAAAGGGACCATTAAGACTCCATATGAGCTGTGGAAAGGGAAGACGCCTAACCTGAGCTACTTTCATGTATTTGGATGCAAATGCTACATCTTGAATGACAAGGATCATCAAGGAAAGTTCGATGGAAGGAGTGATGAAGGGATGTTTCTGGGCTACTCAGGAAGTAGTACAGCCTTCAGAGTGTACAACATTCAAACTGATGTGGTCATGGAGACGGTTCATGCGGTGTTCGATGAGTATTATCTTCCGAAATGGAATGGATTTAGTACAGAAAGTGACTCAGAAGATGAACCAAAGACGCGTACTATTTCAGAAGACCAGTCTAGTTCTGTCTCAGAACAGGGAGTAATACAGCAGGCTTCAGAACAGACTGATTCAGAACATGAGGTGATACAGCGAGTTCATCGGAATCACTCACTATCTGATGTGATCGGGGATGTGACCGAAGGGAGGAAAACCCGTGGAGTTCAAATTAACTTCAAAGAGATGCTTCAATTGAAGTCGAAATAGCTGTGTCGAGCTAAGTATGCATACTGCTTCAAGTGCATGTGTTTTTAACTTATGTGTGCTCACAAGCAGGGGGAGATAAGAATTGTGGGGGAGTAACCAAATAAGAGATTCTGGGGGAGTCAAGGAGATCGTTGTTACTCAGGTGCTTGAGAGACACACAAAGCTAAAAAGGGGGAGATTGAAGATGCAGCTTCTGAAGCAGTCGCTGAAGTAGCTCAGGAAATGATACATGCAAGCAGATGTGTGACTAATGACGAGGAGCAGAAGTTATGGGCTTGGATTGGGCTTATGGATTAGACCCATAAGTGAATATATTGAAGATGCACTGGGCTGAGGCATCTCCTGTACCAGTTGAGAAGTAGTACAGGAAGTGATACAGGCGAGCAGCTCAAGGCATTGAACGACTTTGAACAAGGGAGATGACTTGGATCGAGCTTGTGAAGCCACATGGATGCACCAGGAAGCTGTAGATGAGCTGGAAAAGCATCTTGGAGAGGATTCCTTAGTATATTGGAGATAAGGAACATTTCCTAAATCTTAGCCTAAAAAATAGGAATGTGACTTATTGCTAGAGATTGGTTGAGATCTTTAATTGAACGTGGTAGGCTTGTATTGGCCGTGATCTATTGTGTATAAATAGAGGGGCGTGGCCTTTGTATGAGGCTAACACATTAAGAGCAATATTTTAGCAAAAGGGTTTTTGGTTGTCTTGTAAGAGATCAAAGCTAAGGTGCTACAGGGTTTTTCTATGGGGTTCTTGGATCGTGTATAGATCCTTGAACGTGTTAGGCTAGTTAGACAAGTCAAGGTGTGTCTTGAGCTTGTCATAGATCGTTTTAGGTGAAACTTGTAAGTGCACTTAAAAGATTGGCTAGTAAAAAACTCTGTGTCAGATTCTGTTACAGTTCCTGTCTCAGCAGCTCTTGCGTTTACAAATATTCCTTGAAGAACTTCATAGATTCAGCCGAGTTACTTGATATAATGAGATCATCTACATAGATGAGAACATTCACTCGGACATCACCTTTCTCGTACGCAAACAGGGAATAATCTGAGAGAGATTGCTCAAAACCGTATTCCTTCAATGCATTGCTCAATTTCGCCAACCAGCACCTTGGTGCTTGCTTAAGACCGTAAAGAGATTTTCAAAGTCTGCACACATTGGACGAGTCAGTAGTCTTAAATCCCGGTGGTAGCTTCATGTAAACCTATTCGTCGAGTTCCCCATGCAGAAACACATTATGAACGTCCATTTGTTGGACATCCCACCCTTTAGCGGCAGCCACTCCTAAAAATAGTCTGACGGTATCCATTTTCGCAACTGGTGCGAATGTTTCCTCATAGTTTTCTCCTTCGATTTGGTGATTTCCCAGAATCACAAGCCTCGCTTTATATCTTTTGATGGTGTCATCGGCTTGTGTTTGATCTTATAAACCCACTTACAGCCGAGTGCCTTATTTTCCGGCGGTAAATCCACTAGATCCCATGTATGATTGGGTTCCAATGCCTTAATTTCGGATCCCATGGCACTTCGCCAATTCGAATCAGCAACGACATAACGATAAGTCTTGGGTTCCACCATTTTGATTACCGCAACCTGATATGCCTGATGTTTCGGTGTGAACCTTGAAGATGTGATGTAAGAAGACATCGAGTATAGAGAGATTGCAGGAGGAATATCTTCGCCATGAGGAGCAATATGAGCAACGTTAGTGACGAAGTTGCGAAGTGTTACCGGTGGTTGCCTCTTTCGATGGCCACAACTCAGAATTTCTGGTGGATTATCAGGAATCACAGCAGGATTTCCAACATCAGCAGAATCATCGACTTCAATTTCCGGCAGATCGACAACAGATTCGGTGTGTAACGAAGTCGAAGGTGGTGTGATATCTTCAGAAGAAGACGGAGTAACAAGAGAAGTCGTTGTTGGATCTGATTGTATTTGTGGAAGTTGGGCCTGAATTGGGCATGTTTGTCTTGTTGATGTTGTGGCCCGTCTTCTAAAATTGGGTTCGACATTGGAGCCCACAAAATTAAATTCTCAAAGTCATCATCTTCTTCATTCCTCTGTAATTCACGATCGTGAAAAGGAAAATCAGTCTCACAGAAGACCACGTCTCTGGAGACAAAAATTTCTTTCTTCTCTATATCATACAATCGCCACCCTTTCTTTCCACTAGGGTAGCCGACGAAGACACATCTCTTGCCTCGCGGAACAAACTTGTCTCCTTTATGTCCTTGATTATGAGCGTAACACAAGCTTCCAAAGACACGAAGATGCTCATAAGATGGTGCACATCCATGAAGTCGTTCATACGGTGTTGAGTCATGAAGAACTTGATTCGGAGTTCTATTATCAAATACCCAGCTGTGAGAATACACTCACCCCAAAATTCAATCGGTAAATTAGCTTTAAACCGAAGAGCTCGTGCGACGTTGAGAATATGGCGATGTTTTCTTTCAACTCGCCAATTCTGTTGAGGAGTACCAACACACGAAGTTTTGTGTATAATTCATTTCGTCCGAAAGTATTCCGAGAGGAGTACTTATTTATTTTGTTGAGGAGTACTTATTTATTTTTTAAATAAAATTACACCAATTTTTAAAATTTCATGGTGGGCAACTGGCAACTGCTCCTCCCACTCTTCACCAGCCTCCGCCCCCGGCTATGGCTATTACTATGATAGATGTGAGATTGGGAAGCATGTGGAATGCATCAACTTCCCAGAGATCATCAACCACCAATGTCACTCCAGGCACCCTCTCAATAAAGACTCCCCCGAGACAATTGACTATACAGATGGTACATATCATTTTTGTAGCGAAAAACTTGACGAGCCCATCATGTATCATTGTTCTATATGTAAATTCAGCATATATTTAAAATGTCCGAGACTTCCGCCACCGCTTACTATTTATCAACCAAAGAGCCACAAACATACATTCACCCTCATGCCGATAAAGGTCTCCTTCACTTGTAATGCATGTGCGATGGATGGTGGTCGTAATCCTTACGTTTGTCTTGAATGTAGTCTCATTCTGCACAAAGATTACATCGATCTTCCCCGAGTCATAGAAATTAATCGTCATGACCACCGCGTTTCTCGCACTTACCATCTCGGTCAGGGTGATTGGGAATGAGGAGTTTGCCGCAAGAAGATGGATTGGACTTTTGGAGATTTCTCTTGCAAACGATGTCCTAATTATGCAGTTCATTCAAAGTGTGCGACAAGAAAAGATATATGGGACGGGGAAGAACTTGAAGATGAGCCTGAAGAGGAAGTAATTGAAGATCCATATATGGTAATAAATGAAAAGGAAATCATTCATTTCAGTCATGAACATCATCTAAGACTTTGTGATGATATTGTTATCGACCATGAAAAGATGCGGTGCGATGCTTGCATCTGTCCCATCAATACTGATCCATTCTTCAAATGTGTGCAATGCGAGTTCTTCTTTCATAAAGTATGTGCTAGTCTTCCTCGGAAGAACCGAAATATCATGCACAAGCACAAGCTTACTCTAGAGGTTGATTATATAGATGGCGGGTCTTTCGAGTGTGAATATTGTCTTAAATTATCCGATGGCTTCCGGTACGCCTGCTTTTTTTTTGCTTTTCTGAAGTTTTATTGGATGTGCGGTGTGCTTCCATTTTGGATCCTTTTCGCCATGAGCTCCATCCCCATCCCTTATATCGCACCTCGACGGAGAAGAAGACTTGTGGAGCATGTGGTAAAGATTCAGAGTATGTCTTAAGATGTATTGTTTGTGACTTCGCTTTAGGCATGGAGCATGCCTCCTTACCAAGAAAAGTGAAACACAGATGCGACAATCATGTTTTATTGTTGCATCATGGCGCTGGAAACTCGACCAGTCAATTGTGGTGTGATATTTGTGAGGGAAAGACAGATCCAAGTGTATGTTTTTTATGGTTATAAGGAATGTGGGGTCACTCTCCATATCAAGTGTGTACTTGGAGACATGTATTACCTCAAGTCAGGGAGAAGATACTACAGAGGTGAACTTGTTCCCAACGATGGTATGACTAGACCTTTTTGTGTGGCTTGTGAAAAGCATTGCATGTACCATTTTTTTTTAAGGGCCTTGCTTCAAATTCAACTGTTGTATACGCTTGTTCAGTCGAGTGTGCACACGAAATCTCATACCAGTGGCGTTGGGACGTGTGTTTTGAAACAAAACTATGAGGATGAAGATGAATATGAGATTAATGATGAAGATGATGACGAGGATGACGAGGATGTGGATGGATGTCTGAAACAAATTGATCGATCATCAATCCTACAAATATGGAAACAACATTATGATGTAAATGGGAAAAAAATGGAGATATGGAGATCGAGCTGTTATAACCTATAATTAAAGAAACACCAAGTCTTCTCCAATTAAGAAACATTTTTTTCTAATCTCCTTGACCGAGCCTCTCCTATTCAGTTACATATATTTGGAATTTGGTTTTCTTGAGCGAACCGGTCTGTTTGCATCAAGTTTTAGCATTATTGAATTGTCGTTGTTGAATTATATTCTCAAGACGTCAAGCGTAACCACTTCTTTAGCACCTGGCTACTCTGAGCAAAGCCAAAGCCTTCTCAAACTTCTGAACCGGAATCACCTTAGTAAGTATATCAGCCATATTCCATGATGTGTGAATCATCAATACACTTATCTCCCCAAGTTCAACGATGTCCTTGACAAAACTCATCTTTACTGTCATGTGTTTTGTTCTCTCATGGAACACATTATTCTTTGCAAGGAAAATATCACTTTGTGAGTCGCAATGCACAACAACCACTGGCTGCGTGGAACCCATCTCTTCCGCTAAACCTCTCAGCCAAATACCTTCCTTAATTTCTTCTGTCGATGTTATATATTCGGCTTATGTAGTCGAGAGAGCTACAATATCTTGAAGACTTCCAGCTCACTGTATAGCCTCCTGCAGTGAACACATATAATGTAATTGATCTTCTGCGATCTAAATCTTCTGCAAAACCTGAATCTGAATAACCTTCAACCCTGAAGTTTCATGAAGTCTTTTTGAAAACCAAACCTCTGTCTTAAGTGCCTTTCAAATATATAAGTATCCACTGAATTGTTGACCAATGGACTTGACCTGGATTGCTCATGAATCTACTCACCAATCCAATAGCATAAGTTACATCTCACATGGTGCCAATCATAGCGTACATATCACTCCCAACAACATTTGAATAAGGAAACTCACTTGTCTATGCACTTTCTTCTACATCTTTGACTGAGACCCGTTTGAAGTGAGCACCAATAGGAGTTGAAACAGGCTTTGACTCATCCATCCTTAACACTTGTAGAATCTTTTTGATGTACCTAGACTGAGACAACGTACGAACTCCACTTACATGATCCTTTCTATATCCATCCCTATAATTATATTGTCCGGACCCAAATCCTTCATTTCAAACTCACTACTCAACAGTTTCTTCAATTTAACAATCCCTGGCATACTCTTTGATGCAATCATCATATCATCCACATACAAAAGCAAGTAGACACATACCTAGGGATGTAAATATGGGCTCAAACTCACAGGGTTAGCCCGGCCCTGTATAAAAAATTAAGCCACAAACCCTGTATTTTATAATAGGGCTAAAAATGGCCGAATTTACAGGGTTAAGTTTTTTACAGGGCTAAGTTTTAACCCAATTTTTTTTAATAAAAACCTAAACAACACCAAAATCAAATGTGTAAACTAAAATCCTTTTTTTTCCTCGCCAAAAACGTAAAATCCCGTTGTCTCGCCAAAATCATAAAATTCTGTTTTCCTGCCAAAAACGTAATATCCAGTTTTCTCGCCAAAAACATAAAATTTCATTTTCCCACAAAAAACGTAAAATTTCGTTTTCCCGCAAAAAACGTAAAATCCCGCTTTCCCGCCAAAAGCGTAAAATTCCTTTTTCCGCCAAAAACTAAAATCTTGTTTTCTCGCCAAAAACGTAAAATTTCGTTTTTCCGCCAAAAACGTAAAATTCTGTTTTTCCGCCAAAAACGTAAAATCCTGCTTTCCCGCTAAAAACGTAAAATCATGTTTTCCCGCTAAAAACGTAAAATCCCGTTTTCCCGCCAAAATCGTAAAATTCGGTTTTTCCGCCAAAGACCTAAAATTCGGTTTTCCCGCCAAATAATTAAAATCCCGTTTTCCTGCCAAAAAGTGAAATTATGTTTCCCGCCAAATACGTTAAATTTTGTTTTCGTGCCAAAACATTAAATCTTGTTTTCCTACCAAAAACGTAAAATATTATTTTCTGTCAAAAATGTAAAAACTCGTTTTTGTTAGAGAATCAATCCCATAAGTTTATCCAATTTTTACGGGAATGGAAAGTCAACTCTAGTGTCAACTTGCAGGTTTTATTTTATTTTATTGAATTCTTTCTTAAGGAAAAAAAACCATTTAATGGCTGGGCTAACCCTGATTTAGTCTATTTTTATATAAATTATAGGGTTAAAAAAGGGCCAGGGGCTAACATAGGGTTGGGTTTATAACATTTAGGGCTGAGCTGGGCTGAAACCCTTTATTTAACATCCCTACACATACATCATTCCCAAGCTTCTTTAAGTAGACACATAGATCAAATTCACTTTTGACAAAACCATGCTTCACAATGAACTGATCAAAACACTTGTTCCACTGTATTGGAGCTTGTTTTAAGCCATATAATGACTTTCTCATATGAAAAACATATCCTTTCTGACCTTTGACTTCATATCCCTCTATTTGATCCATGTAGATGTCCTCTTTCCATGAAAGAACGTCGTTTTTACATCAAGTTGTTCTAATTCTAGATCTTGATTCATTATTATTGACAGCATCATCTTGATTAAAACATGCTTGACCACCGGTCAGAAGATTTTTTGATAATTTATGTCTTCTCTCTGAGCATATCCTTTGGTAACTAAGCGTGCCTTGTATCTTGGTTGTTAAACACCAGGAATACCAGGCTTGAACTTAAAACCCCATTTACAGCCTATCACATTCTGCTTTTCTGGTAAGTCTTCTACATCCCAAGTTTTGTTTTCATTCAATGAATGCATCTTATCATCCATAGCTACAGTCTTTGCTTCTACTAGTTTCATAGTAATCTTTTGGTTCTTCTGAGTCTATTTCCTCAGCAATTGTAAGTGCAAAAGCTAGAACTTCATCATCATTGAATTTGGTAGGATTGACTATTTCTCTTGTGACTCTATCTCTGGCCAGGGTCATGTGTATGTGGGTATTGGTTGTTGTTTCAACCGGCATGCTCTGTATGGGTATGATCCTGTTCAGAGGAAGATCTTGAGCTTAATATTATTGTAAAGAGTTGTTTTGGCTCAAGGAAGAAAGGAAAGTGTAGCTAGAAACATAACTGAAAACAAAATAGAAGCATCAAGAGAAGTGACTCCAATGCTCCGCTTTTCAATATGGAATTGGAATATATTGACGAGGGTGCTGAAGGTCTGTCTGTCATGACTTCTGTGTGACAACACTATTGTGCACGTGAAAGAAATTATTTTTCACTGAAAATTCTTGCTCTTGCAGGCTATGATGATGAGATGTCTCTTCTTGCGTCCCTGAAAAGTCTAGAGAAGCGTTTTGGTCAGTCGCCGGTATTTATTGCGGCTACCTTCATGAAACAAGGAGGTCTTCCCCCAACAACCAACCCCGCGACTCTTCTCAAAGAGGCGATTCATGTCATAAGTTGTGTTTATGAGGCCAAGACTGAATGGGGCAAAGAGGTCAGAAGTTAAAGAAGACCTTCCAAACAGCAAAACCATTTTTTTGCTCTGCCTGATAACTTTTTCATCTTTTGTATATTTAGATCGGGTGGATATACGGTTCGGTGACAGAAGATATTTTTACCGGGTTCAAAATGCATGCAAGATGTTGGATATCAATCTACTGCGTGCCTCCATGCCCTGCATTCAAGGGATCCGCACCCATCAATCTCTCTGATCGTTTGAACCAAGTTCTTTGATGGGCTTTGGGATCTATTGAGATTCTTCTGAGCAGGCATTGCCCTATATGGTACGGTTATAATGGAAGGTTGAAACTTTTGGAGAGACTTGCTTATGTCAATACCATTGTCTACCCAATTACATCTATCCCGCTCCTTGCTTATTGTATGCTTTCAGCTTTTTGTACCATATAAATATTTAGACATATCTCTAACTTTTTATTTAACGCGGTAAGTAAATAATTGAGTGTTAATTTTTAGATGTATGTATCTATACCTAGGAGAGAATAATTTTTCTAAGTTTACGTTTTATGTGTGTTATTAATTGTTTAACGTGCTACAAATAAATCTAACTCGTTATCAGAATATTTATATGCAAAAACAATAATTTATACTAGTGATCGGGCCCGCGCCTGGCACGGGCTAATATGCTTGATTAACTTATTATTTCAAATAATTATTTTTATGTATATTCATCATGTGAATTATATATGAACATATGGTATCTTATAATTTAAAAGTAAAAACAATATGTTTACTTACATTGATTTGAAATCCTCGACCTCTTTCAAAGATGGGTTCAATATAATTCGTGTAGGTTCTATTGCAGAAATAATTACTTTTCCTAAAGAACATTGTTTGTAAAATTATATCTATAGACCAATATAATTTCTGAAAAGTGAATAAGAAATAATCTGATAAGGATAAGGAATTACCATGTAAATATTCTATGATGGCCCATCTAATGATGCAAACAATGATTTCCTCGCAACAATTTGTCCAACCATTATGAAAATTGAAAGCCATATCACCACTTAACTTGCAGTTCAAAATAATGCATTTGTACAAATGAAATAGTTTTAAACGATAATTAAGAGATTACCTCAAACATAGACAATGTAAAGTATAGTAAGAATTAACAATAGAATATAATAACTGACCTCGAATCTTTGAGATCGAATGTGATTGTTTCAAATCCATTGTAATCATTCGTACGTACGGTATTGCTTGAAGTATAACCATCCCAAACATTAAAATTGCCAACATTGACCACTTCACCAATCAAATCTTGTATAAAGAAGACAATAGCAAATCCAAATAAAACGACGGGTATACTTTGTAAATGGTTAGTAGTTAGCAAAAGAAAATAGTTGTTTCTTTAGTAATAATTTATTAGTTTTACGTAAACATACTAACCTGGTAAGTAATCATCTGAATAAATGCGATCGTTGATCTTTTTGAAACCAACAAAAGAAAAGAAATTCTTCTCACATGGTTGTATGACTCTACGCACAATAGTTGTTGATCCGTAAATCACACAAAAGGGGTAAAACAGTACTTTAATCGGAATCTCGTTTATTGATCAAGAGTCGGCGTTACAACAGAATTTTAGTAAGATGGCAAAGACAAAAGAACTTGAGATCGGTAAAGGAGCTCTCTCGTATTCTCTGGTCTCTGCGGAAGTTGTGGATGCCTGGATGAATGAGTCTTCTCCTCTATTTATATTGTCTTGAGGCGGTTTGAAGGGAGAATATTTTCTTTTCCGAGTTCGATTAGGAGAAGGAAATATTTCGGTTTTCTCTCCGAGATAAGGATATCTTCCTAATATCTCGAAGATTCAGTCGAGGGGAATATTTCCTTTTCCGAGATCGGCGGAAAAAGGGAAATACTCCGGTTATCATCTGTTGTAATGGACTGGACTCGCGCTGGGCCTAGATCGATAGCCGAGATGGGCTTAGCGAGATTCCGAGCTTGGCCCAATGTTTTTGGGCTGATTTGTCCTTGATCCGAACTATCGTAAACCGGTCTTGATTGAACCGGTCTCGGTTCGAACCAAGTTAAACCAGGGGGTTCTAATTCCCCCTCTAACAATTGGTCCCCCCCTCAGTTCGGCGAGGGAGTTTATGAGTTCGGTGAATTTCTAAGGAGTATTCTTTAGCTCGGTTAGAATTGAGATCAGTACGATCTGATCAGATTCTATTTTAAGTTCGGCGAATTCCTTTCGTAGGTTAAAATTAGAATTCTCACGGTCGAATCGATTTACGAACTTTTGAGTTCGGTGAATCTTTGAGTTGATTCATAATCATTCTTCTCTTTCTCGAGAAGAGGCGTGTTGATTCGGAATCATTATTCTCCTCGGGAAAAGGCGAGTCGATTCGTTTTCCCAAACTTTCACGGAATGTGAGGAGTCGTCATGATTGCGATTTCCTTTATAAATATCAGGCGAACCTCCTTCCGTTTTTCACTTCTGTTTATTTCCTTCAAAAGGTATTCTTCTTTCTCTCTCTAGCGCTCTCCCTTCTCTCTAGAATATATTTATTTTCCGTTCTTCGATCATCTCCTCCGCCGTGATTTCTCCGATTTGCTCGAAGATTTTCGAGTTCTTCATCTTGTTCATCATCAGTTTCTTCCTTTCGATCAATATGGATTCACGGGGTTCTTCTTCCTCTGTTAATGATCGAACTCTACCATCGACATTCTCCAACCTCGAGCCGTCTGTCGGTAGCTCCAATTCGAGTTCGGTCCGTTCGGACGATGTTCAGCGGGGGCCGATCAGGCGTAACTCCGAACGTACTGCTACTGGGCCGAGTAATCCAGGGGTTGTTATCGAAGTCCCTCATCTTATTGATGAGGATGAGCCGGAAGAGGAAGTTTCCGAATTAGACGATCAGATTCGGGCAGATCGGGAATTTGCAGCTCGGCTCGCGGAGGGTGATGATGCTGCTTGTCCGGATGATCGCGCTGTTTCGCCTACGGCTCGTCAAGACATAGGAGATGATGTTCCTACGTCGGCTGCCGGACGGGTAGTTGAAAAACCTGCGAACATCGGACCGTCTCGCTCTACTGCGGAGACGGTCCAGGTTACCTTGGAGAGGTGCGGCGCTCCGGACGACCTGCTCTTCAAGATCACGAAGGCTGCCGATCGTCCGTGGGATGCTCCCGACGGCTATATATGCGTCTATGAAGAGTACTTCAGAAGCTTCGGACTTCAGTTTCCTATTCCGGGGCTTTTTTACAAGTACTGCAAGAGGCGACACGTCGCGGTTTCTCAGCTCTTGGGGAAGAATGCGGCATTCCCATCACGGCCAAGGTCTTCGAAAGGCTGTTTCGGGTGAATTTGTCGAAGGCTAGGCCTTGGTTTTTATCGGCTAACGCGAAGCCGGAAGCCGATCTTGTCACCGGGAATAATCCGAGCAAGGTTAACAACTGGAATGCCCGGTACTTCTTTGTGAAGATCGATGAATCTTCTGTTGAGCGTCCAGACGGGAGTTACCGAACTCAGTGGAGGACTCCTATCGGTAGACATTGGTTCTCGATTTCTATTTATTGCTTTATTTTGCCTAAGTTATATTTTTCCTTTTTCTTTTCAGATCGTCACTTACCGGGCTTCCTTATCACCACACCAGGATTCACCTTCGTTCACTCGAAGCAGTTGAGTGCGGGTGGGAAAATTCGGTGGCCTGAAGCCTATCAAGAGAAGCTCGATTTAAAGGCAAAAAGAGCTCTTAAAGGTATTTCGGCGAACTTTCCTTCGCAGTCTGGTCTAATTTCTTTTTATTTATTTATCAGTATTGTTCTTTCTTTCCGCAGCAAACCCATCTCGTCGCCGAAAGATGAAGTTCAATGATATCCCTGATCTTTCCGCCGAGATGGATGGCGACGAAGCGGACACGGATATTCCTTTCGTAGCCGAACAGGCGAATCCCGAAGTTCCTTCCTCGATTGGGGTTGGACAAACGGCCGACGATGAAGAGGTCGTTGGGGGAGACGTTCCTGCTGGGGAACATCTTTCCGCTGAAGAGCGCACTTCTCTCCCGGCTGGAAAGAGGAGGAAAAAGAAAGCCAAAAGGGGGACTCATCAAGCGGCCGGCCAAACTGCTGGAGTCGGTACCGAGCAGGCCGAAGGCGGTGAGGGGAATACCGAGAAGGCTGAATGCGGTGAGGGGAATACCGAGCTCCAACGTGTCGAAGAAGATACGGTGGTTCTGTCTGATGATTCTCCCATACCTAAGAGGCATCGGACGTCAGATCCAGTGGCCGACGCGTGGGATTATGCCGAATCGTATCGGCGAGTGAGCTTTGGCCTGGAATTCCTTCCTCCGGTTGATTGCCTTCATAAATCCGAGGCTTTCAAGAAGCTGGCTCGGACCATTGCTGAGGTAAACACTCCTTTCCGAGTTTGTCGCTCTTTCTTTTTAATCTTTGTTTCTGACGTTTGTTACTTCGACAGATGGTTGCCCAGACGAATGAGATCGTCGGGTCTTACGACCGTGAGCTCGGAACCTCCCGTCGTAAGGCTTTCGAAGCGAGCGTCCATGTAGCGCCCGTGTTCCGGAAGAATTGGTTATTAAAGGGAAAATAATTAATTCTGGTTGTTCCGGACAGTATCGATCGATACTGGGCAGTATCGATCGATACCAGCCGGGTTTTTCTCGGGATTATCTTCTTCTCTTATCTTCTTCGAGTATAAAAGCGTATCCTTGGAGGATAAGACCAGAGTTGGTCGAAAAAGAGAGAGAGAGAGAAGGAGAAAGAGAGAGAAGAAAGCTTGCCGAAGCTTGGATCTTGCGAGATCGAAAGAGAGTTTGAGCTTGAGAAGCTCGAAGAAGAGGTTTGACGAGCTTGGGTTCGACGTAAGCTGGTGAGAAGAGAGGGAGATCTTCTTAAGCTTGAGAAGTCGTTTTAGAGCTCGATCCTTCTTGTTTAAGGTGAGTTGTGACCAAAGGTTAGCAAGTGAGCTTGCGTGGTGCATTGTTAAAGCTTGGTTGATGCTTTTATGGCTTGTATGGCGATTCCTGTGTTTAGGTCTCGTGGGCATCGATCGATACCATGTGTGTATCGATCGATACCAGACCATAGGCGGTGGTCTCGAATTGTAGTGTATCGAGGTGATAGACTTGAACCGTGTTGTGTCGATCGATACCAAGTGTTGTGTTTGGGTGTCGATCGATATCTGTCCCTTGTCGGGACTTGTGTGTTGTTGGGCATCGATCGATACCATGGGGGGGTATCGATCGATACCGGTTGTTTTGTGTCAGTTTAGTTGTGGATAATTAATTATTGTATGGTTGTGGATATTGTTATATTGTGCTTATTGGTAGCCTGTTGTTGGGATGATCAATCTCACTCAGCATTTGGTTAGCCAAATGTTGATGCATCACTTTTGTCGATGCAGGTAAAGATAAGGCGTGATCGTGGAATCAAGGCGGTGAAGAGGGGATGATTAGGACCCGGGGCTTGCTTTTGTTGTTTGGGTATCGATCGACACTAAGGGAGTATCGATCGATACCAGTTGTTGTTATATAAACCGTTAGCTTGTTTAAGCTGTAGTACTTGCGTTGTACTGTTTGTTTAATATTGTTAATGTTAATTATATGTTTATTTTCTTTGCATAAAAAAAAAAAAAATGCGGTCCTTTCAATTATTGGTATCAGAGCCCATACGGTTCTAGGAGCCTAGGTGGTTCTAGAATAGATTGGGTGTTGTGTGGGGTCGTAGAATCATCCTCTTGAGCCTTGTGAGATTCCACGGTGAGTATCTTTATTGTGATGATTGATTTTCGTTCTCTGAGCCTGTGCTTCTGCACGTGTGCAGATGGCTAGAGGGCGTGGTAGAGGTCGTGGCCGTGGTAGAGGTCGTGGCCGTGTGCCGGCGGAGCAGGTCGAGGATTCGCGTGCGAGTCAGATTGGGTCTGAGGGTGCGGCCGGTGTGAGTGCCGTTGGGGCTGGCGTGAGCGCCAGTGTGGCTGGTGTTACAGCGGGTGCTGCGGGTGTAGCAGCGGGTGATGCTCGGGCCCGAGATGATCGCATAGCGGATCTGTTGTCTAGGTTGTTGGAGCGGTTACCAGAGAGGGTACCGGCTCAGGCTCCTGTGGATCCGGTAGTTGTGGAGGCTCAGCCTCAGGTGGCAGCTGCGGTTGCTGAGGAGCTCCCGTCCTACCTTAGGATGGTGGAGCAGATGCAGAGGATTGGCACGGGGTTCTTCTCTGGAGGTGCTAATCCTGAGGACGCGGGTGCGTGGTTGAGAAGGGTGGAGAGGAATTTCCTCTCAAGTAGGTGTCCCGCGGGATACCAGGTGGACATTGCGGTCCATTATCTGGAGGGTGACGCGCATCTCTGGTGGAGGGGTGTGGCATCACGGAGAGTTCAGGCCGCGATGTCTTGGACGGATTTTGTGGAGGAGTTTAACTCCAAGTATTTCCCTCAGGAGGCGTTCCACCGGATCCAGTTGAGGCTTGCGAGTTTGACTCAGGGGGATCGGTCGGTACGCGAGTATGAGGTGGAGTTCAACCGGCTCGGGTCTTATGTTAGACGAGCGGCTGAGAGTGAGTCGGACCGTGTTCAGAGGTTTCTGATGGGTCTTCGGGTCGACTTGAGGAACCGTTGCATGGTGAGGTCTTTTTGCACGGTTGATGAGTTGGTTGAGACTGCAGCCTTGCTTGAGGAGGGTCTGAAGGACGAGGTGGTAGCGGTTACACCGAGCTTTCAGGCAAGATCTGTGCAGCAGCAGTCCGGTCCAAGCAGAAGCAGTAAGCCGATGCAAGGACAGAAGCGGAAGCGAGAAGGCGCTTCGAGAGGTAGTCGGGGTGGTCCGGGTTGCTTCGGGTGTGGGAGCATGGATCACCGAGTGGCGAATTGTCCTCAGAAGGGCGGGGTGCGGGTGGATTCTCGAGTGTGCTATCACTGCAAGGAGCCGGGTCACATCAGGCCTCAGTGTCCCCAGTTGCGGCAGAGTGAGACCACGGTGGTGCAGCCCGTCAGGCAGGCGGCATCAGCGCCTCGAGTGTACTCCATCGCCGAGTCCGGAGAGCCGAGTTCCAGGCCGATCACAGGTATTTTCTTAGACTCGTCTAAGTTTAATTCTGTGTCGGGGAATGTCGTGCTCGTCGGGGTGTTAAGGTTCTCGGCACATGTGTATGTGCAGGGACCTTGTGTGTTGGAGGTGTAGAGTGTCATGTGTTGTTTGACACGGGAGCATCGCATTGCTTCGTTTCCCCGGAGTTGGCCGAGAAGGCTAATTTACGGAGCGAGCCCGGTGTGAGTTTGGGTTTCGTGGAGGTTGCCGGAGGGAAGCTCCTGAGGATTCACGGTCGGGTGCGGGACGTGGATGTTCAGGTAGCAGGAGAGTCCATGGCTGCCGATTTGATTATCTGCTCCGTGGAGCTGTACGATGTCATCTTGGGCATGGATTGGCTCGGGAAGTTCAGAGTGCATCTGGACTGTCACCGAGGGCGAGTCGAGTTCGACCGAGGAAAAGGGAAGTTGGTGTATCAGGGTGTGAGACCGACTTCCGGGAGTCTCGTGATCTCGGTTGTGCATGCGGAGCGTCTGATCGAGAAAGGTTGCGAGGCGTATTAGCTACGATTTCCTTGCCGGAGGCCGTCGGAGAGGCCAGGGTGCAGGATATTCGGGTGGTTAGTGAGTTCCAGGATGTGTTCCAGTCGTTGCAGGGGTTGCCACCGTCTAGGTCGGATCCCTTCACGATCGAGTTGGAACCAGGGACGGCACCGATATCCAGGACTCCTTATAGGATGGCTCCAGCAGAAATGGCCGAGCTGAAGAGGCAGCTGGCGGAGTTGTTGAACAAAGGGTTCATTCGTCCGAGTTCTTCACCGTGGGGAGCACCGGTGTTGTTCGTGAAGAAGAAGGACGGGAGTTTTCGGTTGTGTATTGATTACCGGGGACTTAACCGAGTCACAGTGAAGGACAGGTATCCTCTTCCTCGGATTGATGAGTTGTTGGATCAGTTGAGAGGGGCTACTTGGTTCTCCAAGATTGACTTGGCGTCGGGATATCATCAGATTCCCATCGATGAGGTAGATATTCGGAAGACGGCTTTCAGATCTCGTTATGGCCACTACGAGTTTGTGGTGATGCCATTTGGGTTGACGAATGCACCGGCTGCATTTATGAGATTGATGAACAGCGTTTTCCAGGAGTATCTAGATGAGTTCGTGATCATCTTTATCGATGATATCTTGGTGTATTCGAGGAACCGGGAGGAGCATGAGGTGCATCTGCGTGTGGTTCTTTCGAAGCTGCGGGAACGGAAGTTATTTGCTAAGTTGAGCAAGTGTAGCTTCTGGCAGCGGGAGATCGGTTTTCTGGGTCACATTATCTCTGTGGAGGGAGTATCGGTAGATCCAGAGAAGATTCAGGCCATTAGTACGTGGCCGAGGCCGAGGAATGCCACTGAGATTCGGAGTTTTCTTGGGTTGGCAGGGTATTATCGGCGGCTCGTCAAGGGTTTTGCGAGTTTGGCCAAGCCTATGACGAAACTGACGGGAAAGGATGTTCCTTTCGTGTGGTCCTCGGAGTGTGAGGAGAGTTTGACGAAACTGAAGGCCATGTTGACTAGTACTCCAGTATTGGCGTTGCCAGTGTCGGGCGAGCCTTACGTGGTTTACACCGATGCGTCGGGGATGGGCCTTGGTTGTGTGTTGATGCAGCAGGGGAAGGTTATTGCCTATGCTTCGCGGCAGCTGCGGAAGCATGAGGGCAACTACCCTACCCATGATCTGGAGATGGCTGCAGTGGTTTTCGCTTTGAAGATTTGGAGATCCTATCTTTATGGCGGAAAGGTTCAGGTGTTCACAGATCATAAGAGCCTGAAGTACATTTTCACTCAGCCTGAGTTGAATTTGAGGCAAAGGCGCTGGATGGAGCTAGTGGCCGATTATGATCTGGAGATAGCTTACCATCCTGGTAAGGCTAATCTGGTTGCGGATGCGTTGAGTCGGAAGCGGGTGGCTTTGGCTCGGGAACGCGAGGTTGAGTCTTTGGTGAGCGAGATTAGCACATTGCGTTTATGTGTTGTATCTCAGGAACCTTGGGCTTAGAGGCGGCTAACCAGGCGGATCTTTTGAGCAGAGTTCGGTTGGCTCAGGGAAAAGATGAGGTTCTGGTTAAGGCTGCGAGAGCAGAGGGTTCTGAGTATCAGGTATCTGCGAACGGCACTATCCTTGTTAATGGGAGGGTATGCGTACCTTTGGATGAGGATTTGCGGCGAGAGATCCTGAGTGAGGCTCATTCGAGTATGTTTGCGATTCATCCAGGAGCGACTAAGATGTATCGCGATATCAAGCGTTACTATCATTGGGTTGGGATGAAGAAAGATGTGGCTAATTGGGTTGCGTCGTGCAACGTGTGCCAGTTAGTGAAGGCGGAGCACCAGGTCCCGAGTGGTTTGTTGCGGAGCCTACCCATTCCAGAGTGGAAGTGGGATATGATCACGATGGATTTCGTGGTGGGGTTACCAGTTTCTCGGACCAAGGATGCTGTTTGGGTCATCGTTGATCGATTGACCAAGTGTGCGCGTTTTCTGGCCATTAAGAAGTCCGATGGGGTGGCAGTTTTGGCTAGGAGGTACGTGCAGGAGATTGTGAGACTGTATGGAGTACCGGTGAGTATTGTTTCAGACCGGGATCCTAAGTTCACATCGGAGTTCTGGAATGCGTTTCAGGCAGAGATGGGCACGAAAGTGCACTTGGGCACGGCGTATCATCCTCAGACAGATGGGCAGTCAGAGAGGACCATCCAGACTTTGGAGGATTTGTTGAGGATGTGCGTGCTGGATTGGGGTGGTCACTGGGTGGATCACTTGAGCTTGGTGGAGTTTGCGTATAACAATAGCTACCAGGCGAGTATTGGGATGGCTCCATATGAGGCTCTGTATGGGAGGCCATGTCGTACCCCTTTGTGTTGGACACAAGTGGGGGAGAGGAGCACTTTGGGTGCGAGTTTTGTTCAGGAAACTACGGAGAAGATCCGGGTTTTGAAGCTGAACATGAAAGAGGCCCAAGATCGGCAAAAGAGTTATGCCGATAGGAGGCGGAAAGAGCTTGAGTTTGAGGTGGGAGATAGTGTGTATCTCAAGATGGCTTTACTGAGAGGTCCGAACAGGTCCATTGTTGCGACTAAGTTGAGTCCGAGGTATATGGGACCGTTCCGGATTGTGGAGCGTGTTGGACCGGTAGCGTATCGGTTGGAGTTACCCGCGGTTATGCAAGCATTTCATAAGGTCTTCCATGTGTCGATGCTGAAGAAGTGTTTGCATAGGGGTGACGAGGTATTGGCTGAGATTCCGTCAGATCTCCAGCCCAATATGACCGTTGAGGCGAGACCTTTGAGAGTTCTCGAGCGGAGGGTCAAGGAGCTTCGTCGGAAGAGGATTCCGATGATGCGAGTTCTGTGGGACTGTGACGGGGTGCAGGAGGAAACTTGGGAGCCAGAGGCTAGGATGGAAGCGAGGTTCCAGAAGTGGTTCCAGAAGCAAGCTGCGGCTTGAGTTCCATCGAGAGGTTCCAGTTTCGGTTATAGCTGTATGCTATGTGTATTTCATTTTGTATTGCCGTTGTGTAGAACGATGTTACATTATGATGTGTAATAAGATGAGTATTTCTTATTATGGTGACTTTGGGAGTCGCGGTGTCGCATTGCGTTTGGGGTAAAAGCGTTAATGCAAGAGAGTGATAAGATGGATGTTCTTATTGCTGTTGTGGGCGGTGCGATGACCGGGTTATTGGTTATGCACGCCAGATATTCCGGGTGTGGAATATGGGTGATGCCGGTGTTGCCTTGCGAGGATTTACACGGATCACGGGAGGTAGTTCAGTCGAGATGCTTAGAGATATGTGATTTATTGCTCGTTGAGAGGACTGATTCCTCTGGTGCCGATAGCTCGCAGGACTGTGTGTCTTGAGAGTGTGAGTGGCGATGTACCCAGACTCGGGAGGTTTATAGCCTAGAGTAATACGTGATACCGTGGATTCGTAAGGAGTATGTCCCAGACGTGGGATATATTCCCTAGAATTGAGTGGTATGGGGTATCGAGACTCTTGTAGGTTATATTCTTGAGTGGAGTGGTACGGCAGATACCCAGAACTCGGAGATGCTGCGGTGTCTTGGGTGATGTGGTATGGTTGATACCTTGCGGGGTATGGTGGATATCCTGCGGGATATGGCTGATGCTCGGAACTCGGAGATGCTGCGGTGTCTTGAGTGATGGGGTTGGCTTGTGTTGAGCAATAAGTACATATGATGCCGCGGTGTCATAAGCATAGGGGCTGAATGGGAAACCTCGGAGGTTGGTATTGGACCTCGTGTGAGTTTTGAGATGGCCGGGTTGGCCAAGGATTGTGTAATCGTTGCGACGATTGAGGTTCATTGGAGATGAACGGTTCATGGGAGATGAGCGGTAACGAAGATTCGAGGTCGAATCTAAGTTAGTGGGGGAGAATTGTAGCGCCCGTGTTCCGGAAGAATTGGTTATTAAAGGGAAAATAATTAATTCTGGTTGTTCCGGACAGTATCGATCGATACTGGGCAGTATCGATCGATACCAGCCGGGTTTTTCTCGGGATTATCTTCTTCTCTTATCTTCTTCGAGTATAAAAGCGTATCCTTGGAGGATAAGACCAGAGTTGGTCGAAAAAGAGAGAGAGAGAGAAGGAGAAAGAGAGAGAAGAAAGCTTGCCGAAGCTTGGATCTTGCGAGATCGAAAGAGAGTTTGAGCTTGAGAAGCTCGAAGAAGAGGTTTGACGAGCTTGGGTTCGACGTAAGCTGGTGAGAAGAGAGGGAGATCTTCTTAAGCTTGAGAAGTCGTTTTAGAGCTCGATCCTTCTTGTTTAAGGTGAGTTGTGACCAAAGGTTAGCAAGTGAGCTTGTGTGGTGCATTGTTAAAGCTTGGTTGATGCTTTTATGGCTTGTATGGCGATTCCTGTGTTTAGGTCTCGTGGGCATCGATCGATACCATGTGTGTATCGATCGATACCATGTGTGTATCGATCGATACCAGACCATAGGCGGTGGTCTCGAATTGTAGTGTATCGAGGTGATAGACTTGAACCGTGTTGTGTCGATCGATACCAAGTGTTGTGTTTGGGTGTCGATCGATATCTGTCCCTTGTCGGGACTTGTGTGTTGTTGGGCATCGATCGATACCATGGGGGGGTATCGATCGATACCGGTTGTTTTGTGTCAGTTTAGTTGTGGATAATTAATTCTTGTATGGTTGTGGATATTGTTATATTGTGCTTATTGGTAGCCTGTTGTTGGGATGATCAATCTCACTCAGCATTTGGTTAGCCAAATGTTGATGCATCACTTTTGTCGATGCAGGTAAAGATAAGGCGTGATCGTGGAATCAAGGCGGTGAAGAGGGGATGATTAGGACCCGGGGCTTGCTTTTGTTGTTTGGGTATCGATCGACACTAGGGGAGTATCGATCGATACCAGTTGTTGTTATATAAACCGTTAGCTTGTTTAAGCTGTAGTACTTGCGTTGTACTGTTTGTTTAATATTGTTAATGTTAATTATATGTTTATTTTCTTTGCATAAAAAAAAAAAAAATGCGGTCCTTTCAGTCCAAGTCGTGGAACTTCGCAAAGAGCTGCACGTGTCTGAGGACAGGGTGGAAGCTGGCGATCGCGCGGTAGCCGAGCTGACTAGGGAGCTGGCCGCACTGAAGAGATCCAACGCCGAGCTGGAGTTGGAAAAGGATGAGCTTTCGATGAAGTTGTTCGCAGAAACTTCGCGATTGCGGGCTGGCCGTGCTCAGAAGGTTTCGAAGAGGAAGGTGGTCACGGAAAAATGCCAAGTTCGGCTCCAAAAGGTCAAGGATCATCTATCGGCGATCGATCAGGCAAAGAAGCCATTCCTCGTTATCAACCAAATCCAAGGAATTCTTTGTTTTTGCGAGAGCCTCAAGAAGAAGCACGGCATTATCGTTCCGCCGTCTCACATTGAGAATCTTGAGAAGCTCAAGGCCGCAAAATCGGCTGAATATGATGCGATCGACCTTTGCGAGCTGGTTGATGCGGATCTGGTTGTCTCGCCGTTCACCGATCTAGTGCACCCTGAGGTTTCGACCTCGATGGGTAATGAAGTTCCACCGGGCTTGGATGAGTTCGGATCTAACCGGGCTTCGATGTCGGCAGATCACGCTGATGCGATGCGGAGGCAACACGTTTAAATGGCTTTTTATTATCTTTTGTTATTTGTTTAGTTTTCTTCTGCCCGAAAGGGCTTATAACTCGACCTCTTTGACCGGAGGGTTTTTATATTCCGGTATCCATTTTGTTATTTTTCCCGAGGGGGCCTTTTAAATGAATCCAGGTGTTTATTGATTGTGCCTTTGAAGATTATACTTAGTCGCTTTCTAAGTTATTTCTATGCTGAGTCTTGGTATATTTGAAGTCGTACGTTTATACGAACTCCTCAAGCTCGCCGTACACAATGGTGCCGTAAACAATACGGTCTTAGCCGGGTGAAGAGGACGGGTTTGACTGAACCTGTTCGAGGTCGGCAATCCGTATCGTAGATTGGCTTACTGATTTTGCGACTGTTGAGAAATCAGCTTACTGGTTTTGCGATTGTTGAGAAACCGGCTTACTAATTTTTGCGACTGTTGAGAAATTGGCTTAAATTCGCGAGGAAAGACGTTCGGCTCGACCTTAGAGTTTGGTTTAAGAGTACGTGAACAGCTCATATCAATATGCTCTAGGTGTTTCTCATATTGAATCCGAGTGAGCGAGACGGACTCGGCTTATTTGGCTTGGATAATCTGAGAAGTTGATGCGAGACTGGTATCGGCTTTGAATGTGGAAAGTGTGTTATCCATTGCACCATGAGGATGCGTGCGAGCTAAGCTCGGCTTATTCGATCGTCTGGCCAGGACGTCGATATGGAAACCGTTGTGGTTGAAAGTACGAACTGTTGGAGTTCGGTAAAGTTTGACTTGAAAATACGAACTGTTGGAGTTCGGCAAACATAAAGTTTGACTTGAAAATTCGAACTGTTGGAGTTCGACAAACATAAAGTTTGACTTGAAAATACTAACTCTTGGAGTTCGGCAAACATAAAGTTTGGCTTGAAAATACGAACTATTGGAGTTCGGCAAACATAAAGTTTGGCTTAGAAATACGAACTGTTGGAGTTCGGCAAACGTAGAGTTTGACTTAGAAATCTGAACTGTTGGAGTTCGGCAAACGTAAAGTTTGACTTAGAAATACGAACTGTTGGAGTTCGGCAAACGTAAAGTTTGACTTAGAAATGCGAACTGTTGGAGTCCGGCAAACGTAAAGTTTGACTTAGAAATACAAACTGTTGGAGTTCGGCAAACGTAAATTTTGACTTAGAAATACGAAATGTTGGAGTTCGGCAAACGTAAAGTTTGTCTTAGAAATACGAACTGTTGGAGTCCGGTAAAATGCCTTCGCATAATGAAATTTTATTAATGTTATGGCTGAGCCTGTGAAGGCTGCCTACGTACCTTCGAAAGAAGGATCAAGCCATTTGTAGTTCATATTACATAGTGAAATTGAGCCTAAGTGTAGTAGCTCGATGACCCTTTTTTTTTTTTTTGTGATTGCGGGCTGGCTTAGATGTAGTAACGTTTGAGGTTCATTGAATTCCATGAACGGGGAATAGGGGTTCCGTCCAGCTTCATAAGCTCGTAGACGCCTGGTTTGACCACCCTCATGACCTGATAAGGTCCTTCCCAGTTTGTGCCGAGCTTGCCGGCATTCTTTTCTTCAGTGCCTTCAAAAACTTTTCTCAGAAAGAGGTCGCCGTCAGTGAAATGACGTCCGCAGACCTTCTTGTTGTAGTAGCGTGCTACCAAGTTTTGATAATTCTGAATCCGAAGTAAGGCTTGATCGCGTTGTTCTTCGAGTTTGTCGAGGTTGTCGAGCATGATCTCATCGTTAAGATCGGGGTTTTGCGCGAGAATCGTTCGACGGATAGTTGGGATGGTGAGTTCGGCGGGGCATAGGGCTTCTACACCATAAGCCATGTAGAAAGGGGATTGCCCCGTTGATGACCTTGGGGTCGTGCGATATGACCATAAGACTCCGTCGAGTTTATCAGACCACGTCCCTTTATGAGTATCCAATCGTTTCTTTAGGCCAGCGATGATTGTTTTGTTTGTTGCTTCGGCTTGACCGTTGCTCGGTGGGTATCTCGGTGTAGAGAAACTTAGCTGAATTTTCCACTTGGCGCAGAAATCGTTGAATAGAGTTGATATAAACTGGGGGCCGTTATCGGTGATAATCTCGTATGGAACTCCGTGTCGGCAGATGATGAATTTCCAGACGTACTTCTGAACGTCAGAGGCGAGGATGACGGGATATGCCTCGGCTTCTACCCACTTGGTAAAGTAATCCGTCATGACGAGGATGAACTTTTTCTGCGTGGTGGATCATCTGAAAGGGCCGATGATGTCCATGCCCCAACGCATGAATGGATATGGAGCTGTCGAGGTGGTTAGCAGCTCAGTAGGAAGATGTATCATTGGCCCGTGTCGTTGACATTTATCGCATTTTGCGACGAACTTCTCGCAGTTTGCTTGCATACTTGGCCAATAATAGCTTGCTCGTTTAATTTTCAGGGCTAGAGATCGCCCACCTGAGTGATTGCCGCCATCGCCTTTGTGTATTTTCTTCATGACTTCCTGGATTTCATCGCCTGAGATGCATTTGAGGAGGATTCCTGACGCACTCCAACGAAACAGTCCATCTTTGATAAGTATGTAGCGGGCAGCCCGCATTTTGAGTCGCCAGGCAGCCCATCTGTCTGCCGGGACGTCACCATCGATGATGTACATTTTTATCTCTAGGGTCCAATCGGCGGGCGTCTGCTCGTTAGACTGTTCGAGGTTTATCGGCTCGTGAAGGCCGTCTGTTTGTTCTTCCGCTTCGTTATCCGATTGGGTTGACTCATTGGTTTGCGGCGGGTTATCATTGTCTTCGATGACAGTGGCATGTTCGAGCTCGGTGTCTTGATCAGGCTCGACAGTCGGAATCCGTCTTTGTCGGCGTAGGACGGGTTCGGTCGCAGGATTTTCCTCGTAATCTCGTCTACGAGTCGTGATAATACATTGCTCCGTGCTTCCAATACTTGGCTCTGATATACTTTTGACTGGAATCGTTCGTCTGAGATGAGGGTCCGAGCTTGAAGCTAGAGCAGCGAGTGCGTCGGCAGGAGCGTTTTCTCCCCGTGGTATCTTGGTTAGTTCGAACGAATCGAATTCTGCGGTGAGTTGTTTGACGAGCTTGAGATATGCATCCATTCGATAATTCTTGGCATCATACTCCCCGCTAAATTGACTTGCGACGAGCTAAGAGTCGCAGTAGGCATGTATGCGTGTTGCGCCGATGGCCTTGGCCAAACGTAGTCCGGCAATTTACGCTTCGTATTCTGCCTCGTTGTTTGATGCATTGAACGCAAGGCGGAAGGATTGCTCTAAGATTTCTCCTATCGGAGATTTGAGACAAATGCCTATTCCAGAGCCACGATGAGATGAAGACCCGTTGACGTGAAGGATCCATTGTTCGGCGGTTATGACATCAGTATTGACGTATTCTGGAGATAACTCGATGAGGAAATCGGCAAGGACTTGCGACTTGATGCTCATTCGGCTCCTGTAATCGATGTCGTACTCGCTGAGTTCAATAGCCCATTTAGCCAGTCGGCCGGATTGGCTCGGACTATGTAGAATCGTCCGGAGTGGCTGATTGGTTAAGACGGTGACTGAGTGTGACTGGAAATAGGGGCGTAGCTTCCGAGCTGAGATAACAACGGCGAGAGCCAGTTTTTCGAGAGTCGGATATCGTCCTTCAGCACCATCGAGTGATTTACTGATATAGAAGATTGGCTTTTGTTCGCCCCGGTCTTCCCGGACAAGGACCCCGCTGACCGCCGAGGTCGATATTGCGATGTAGAGGTAGAGAGTCTCACAATCTTTGGGTTTTGCTAGAACTGGTGGTGTTGACAAATATTCCTTGAGTTGCTTGAATGCTTTTTCGCACTTGTCATCCCACTCAAGATCTTTGTTACCTTGCAACAGTTGGTAAAATGGGAGACACTTGTCGGTAGATCGGGAGATGAACCGGTTGAGTGCAGCGATACGTCCCGTTAACCTTTGCACTTCCCTTCTCGTCGTCGGAGATGGTAGGTCAAGGATTGCCGAGATCTGTTTAGGATTGGCTTCGATTCCCCTTTGAGTTACGATATACCCGAGGAACTCTCCCGAGGTCACGCCGAATGTGCATTTGGTCGGGTTAAGCTTCATGTCGTACTCGTTTAGGATGTCGAAGCAGGTGTTGAGGTGTCTGATATGATCTTTGGCAATTAGCGATTTGACGAGCATGTCGTTGATATAGACCTCCATCGTCTTGCCGAGCTGGCTGGCAAACATTCGATTGACGAGTCGTTGATAAGTTGCATCGGCGTTCTTCAGGCCGAAGGGCATAACCTTGTAGCAATAGATACCACGGTCGGTTATGAAGGAGGTCTTCTCACGATCATCCGGATGCATGAGTATCTGATTGTAGCCTGAAAAGGCATCCATGAACGAGAGGAGTTCGTTCCCAGCGGTGGCTTCGACGAGTGTGTCGATGTGTGGGAGAGGGAAACTATCTTTTGGGCAAGCTTTATTCAAGTCGGTAAAATCGACGCAGATCCTCCTTTTGCCGTTCTTCTTTTTAACAACGACTGGGTTCGCCAACCAGTCCGGATACCGTACTTCCGTGATTGATCCCGCGCTAAGTATCTTCTCGACTTCATCGTTAACGGCTCGGGCCTTCTCGGGACCAAGCTTGCGTCGTTTCTGCTTGATCGGTTTGAAGGTGGAATCAATATTGAGCTCGTGACTTGTTATCTTTGGGTTGATCCATGGCATGTCCGTGATTGACCAAGGGAAGGTCGAAATGTTTCTTTTGAGGAATCAGACCAAGTCTGTTTTGATGTCTTCGTCGAGCTCGGCTCCGATCCCCACGCATCTCTCTGGATTGAAGTTATCAATGTTGATTTGGACAATCGTTTCGCGTCGCGGCAGATCGGGATCGTTCGGGATTTTCTTCTTATTGATGATGCAAGTGCGAGGCGTGGTCCTTAGTTTGCATTCGTTGATGAAACACGTTCGGGACATCACCTGGTCGCCTTTGAGGGTGAAGACTCCGGAAGGTGTTGGGAACTTGACGCACTGGTGATATGTTGACACGACGGCTTTCATCGAAAATATCCACAGTGTGTCGAGTATCACGTTGTAGATTGCGGGTTTGTTCAATACCAGGAACTTGACCATCCGACAAACCCCTCTGGTATACATGGGGAGCTTGACCGTCCCGGTAGTCATGGTTTGCTCACTTGAGAAACCGGTGAGTGATTCGATGTTCGGTCTAATCTGATTGTCGGGATAGTCCAAGTTCTTCAGGGTATCTTTGAAAATCACATTGACCGAGCTCCCAGTGTCGACCAAGATTCGTCCGATTACAACATCACTGATGAGTGCTTCGACGACCAGCGGATCGTTATGCGGCATATGGAGTCCTTCGGTGTCGGCCTCGGAGAAAGTGATCAGCATTCCACAAAAGGTAACCTGGTTTGTATGTTTTGCGGCCGCTGCTTCCTTACTGTACGTTTTTAAGGCACAGACAGAATAGTTGCATGACTCTAATGCGCCCATGATCATGTTAACTCGCTTCCGAACTTGTGGAGGTTGCTGAACTTCCACTTTTTCCTCCCGATCTCGTTTCGGTTGTTCGTCGTCGATCTTATCCTTAGGTTGCTCGGTAGCCTTGCTTGGTTTGAAGTTATGTCTCCTTCCGTTATCGTTCCGGTGGGGTTTATTCGAAGGTTGGGAGGCTCCTTCGACTGGAACTTCCCCTTTTTTGTACTTCATCAGCAAGAATTCCTGTAGGTGTCGGCACTCTTCAGTCGAATGATTTCCGAATCGGTTATGGAAATTGCAGTATCGTGCGAATTTGGTATCAGACTCTTTTGGTTCGTCCGATCGGACCCACGTGTTTGACCAGGGTTGCTGAGTTTGGACCGTATTGACGGGCTGGTTTGGAAGAACATATTGTTTATCCTTAGCGGCGGGCTGTTTCGTGAGCGCATACCGCCTATTTTTCTCGGATTTTTCCTTTTCCTCCATGATGAAGATGTGCGCCTTGTGTAAAATATCCTCCAACGTCTTTGGATTATTGCGTTTGATCTCCCTGTGAAAGTCTGATTCGTACCAGGTTGCTTTATAAAGAGCCTCGATTGCAGCTTCGTCGTCGATCGTACAGTGGGATACGACTACTTTGAAACGTTCCATGAAATTGCGTAGGGGCTCGTCCTGCTTCTGTTCGAGGGCCCAGAGTTTGGCGTTCTTTGTTTTCTGCTTGATAAACATGGTGAAGCGTTTGAGGAACTTGGTAGTGAGCTCGTTGTAGCTGTTGACTGAATTTGGTCCGAGCGTTGAAAACCAATCGAGTGCGGCTCCGGATAGGTTCTCTACAAATAATTGGCACTTGGCTGCGTTCTTTTCGTTTTCCGAGCCGAAACGAAATCGATTCATCATGATAACAAAAAAGGTCAGGAAATGTTTGGGATCGGTAAACCCATCGTATGGCGTGATCTTGACCCTTTCCAATCGCCGGACTGGAGTGTTGATGACTCGGTCCGTAAATGGTGTCCTCTGCGACTCCTGAATCACCCGGTCGATTTCTGGCGCTGAGCTCGTCGCCTGGTGGACCTTAGATCGCATGTCTTGTAACTGGGACTGGACCCTTGCGAATTCCAGGTTCATGGCGGCTTGATCCGCGATGTGGATTTCTGAATCGGCTGCGGATCTCCTAGTCGGTAGGTCGGTCACACCCGGGAGTTGAGCGTTGGTCAGGTCGGGCAAGAGTTTCCGGCGTAATGCGTTTTCGTTGGCGGGGGTGATCAGGTTTGGATCGAGGGTACCGATCTGGCTTCGGCGTTCAAAGTGGGATGCTATTAGAGACGCGATCCGCTCTTCCTTCTTTTTGTTGATTTCAGCGAACTGTGCTGCCATGGCTTCCATAAAGATGGTCGGGTCCATGACTGCTGGGGTAGCGGGAGGCGGTGGAAGAGTCCTCGGGGGATTGGTTTGATTATCCCTTCCAGTAGGTAAGGTTGGAGGGAGTCATCCTCCGGTTGTCGGCAATTCGGTGTCGGTTGGATTGAGTTCGTCAGCCCGAGGGTTTTGATCATTGTTTTCTGAGAGGTTGATATCGACTACGGAGGCGTTGATTGGAAGATCCATCGCCGAACTCAATCAAACGATATCCGAAAGTACTGTTCTATAAGCTCCCCACAGTCGGCGCCAATTGTTGATCCGTAAATCACACAAAAGGGGTAAAACAGTACTTTAATCGGAATCTCGTTTATTGATCAAGAGTCGGCGTTACAACAGAGTTTTAGTAAGATGGCAAAGACAAAAGAACTTGAGATCGGTAAAGGAGCTCTCTCGTATTCTCTGGTCTCTGCGGAAGTTGTGGATGCCTGGATGAATGAGTCTTCTCCTCTATTTATATTGGCTTGAGGCGGTTTGAAGGGAGAATATTTCCTTTTCCGAGTTCGATTAGGAGAAGGAAATATTCCGGGTTTCTCTCCGAGATAAGAATATCTTCCTAATATCTCGAAGATTCGGTCGAGGGGAATATTTCCTTTTCCGAGATCGGCGGGAAAAGGGAAATACTCCGGTTATCATCTGTTGTAACGGACTGGGCTCGCGATGGGCCTAGATCGATAGCCGAGATGGGCTTAGCGAGATTCCGAGCTCGGCCCAATATTTTTGGGCTGATTTGTCCTTGATCCGAACTATCGTAAACCGGTCTTGATTGAACCGGTCTCGGTTCGAACCGAGTTAAACCAGGGGGTGCTAATCCCCCCTCGGAAAAAGATCTTTGAAAGATGTGTAGTATCTCTAAAGCAAGCACTAACAAGAATAACCTCAAAGTTTTCAATAGTAATCTAATTTCCTTCAATCAACCTCTTAGAGAAGTAGTCGTAATTTGATGTTAAAACAACACATTCGATTTTAATCCCCTATAAAAAGATTAAATGATTTTGTCAGTTAAAACTAATTATTGCCCAAAGAAAACGGAAAGTATTAAACTTGAAGATTCATAACTAATCTGTTCATCACAAAATATTGATCACAATCTTTTTTTAGAGCTCGGTAAGGCTTTTGTCCATACACGAAGTATTTTTACGAAAACAGAAGAGGTATACCAATCATCACTTAAACGGGAAACACCAAAAGATTTTGGTTCTGATCCAACGGGCTTAACAGTTAATTCCAAATACCCTCCTTTTTTTTTCCTTCCAACCAATTGGAACTCAATAAGTCTTGACATTGTGATGTCTTCCTAGATATATCTTTAACAAAAATACCATTCTCAAACTTTGTAGGTGTCCTAGAAATAGGAAAGTTATTTCTGTTATCCTTCTTACTTGAGTGGGGAGATGTTGAAGATAATTTTGTAGTACATACTACAACAACATCGTCATTGTGCTCATCATCTCTCAAATCAACATCTTCATCCGTGCTAGAAGGAGCATAGTCACCATCCTCATCATCCTTATTGTCAGAATCATCACCATCATCGTCTTCGTCAGTGCTATTGTCATTTTTATCAATGTCGCTATCATCATCTTCATCATCACTAGAACCATCGGTAGAATCATCACTACCAGCATAATATTCATCATCGAGGTTGTATTCATCGTTGATGTCTTCAGCTTCTATATCATCATCATCACAGATAAAATCATCATCATCGGTATTATTAGAATCACCGTTAGATTCTTCATCCTTTGTAGTTTCATTGTCACTACTTTATGAGTTTATGATGCTTCTTTTAGAACCACTAAAACGTCGAGAATGAGAATGTGTTGCTAACTCCAGAGGAGCACCGATAATGTTTACTGTTAAGAAGTAAAAACGATTTATTGGAGCTAAGAGTAATCTACCTAAGAATTAGTATTAGTTCGATTAGATATTCATCAAAGTCGATATATACCAAATAGTGATCATAGATTATTCAAACCTTTATTATTTGAGAAGATATACATCATATTGTATGAACGTAGTTATTCTCAGATCGGAAGCAAGCAATATCTGTACAATTTAGGTGATAATAAAATCAAACAATGTTATCTAAGAATTTGAATATTGTAGATAGAAATTTACGCATGGTATAATCCGAATAACCTTCTTCTAAGTCAGATGAATCACCATGCACATAGAGAGATAGCACCATGGTTAAATAGATCTTCAAAATACGAGTATTGGTTATGATAAATCACGAAGTATCGATATATATATATATATATATATATATATCAATTCATTAGGGTTTTTATTATATATGATTTTACATAAATTTCCTTTTATTATTATCGTAATATTTTGAAATTTACAATATTTACATTTTATTATGATTATAATAAATCTCATTAACAAAAACTGAAGGTTCTGATTTTGCCTTTGTTCAATATATCCATAAACAATTTAAGTTATGTTAACATTTATTCATTTTTTAAATAATCATTATGAATTAAATAAAATTTTAATATATTGTAATGTTTAAGAGCATAGCCAATTTAGTAAGCGATATGAACTTCTGTTTTTTTTTTTTGTGTTATTCGATTTATAGAAGCCAAATTTTGATTAATTATCTTTTTTTTCCATTAAGATATATGGAGAAATTGTCTTAATACATATATGGATGAAAATATGCAAAGCAAGAAATTAAAGTACGAATTTCAAATAACTCTTAAAACACTAAAAAGGAACAACATTTTAATTTTTAAGGAAAATAACCAAGAAACAAAAAACAAATACATGGTTAAATAAAATAATGCGATACAATATTCCAAACACTTATTGGATTGGTCATAGAACCCGAATACAACAAAGTAGAAAACATTTGATGAAGAAGAAACGGAGAAGACCATTGACTTGCTTCAGAAAAAGCAGCAATGTATTCGGAATCATCATCAACCAACCCCAATGCATAGCATGCTTCATTGAACGTAGGGTGAAGAACTCCGTGAATTGTCCTTAGATCTGAATATGAAGATGGGCCACGAATAAAATGCAATAAATTTCTGAGATAGTGAAGCTCACTAGCATTAGAATTGGACAATGACATATAAAAGTATGTGTTGGTCTTCGACGTAGACGTAGGCTCCATACGATTAGCACTATCCCAAACTCAACATGAAGCAAATTCAGAATATAGATATAACCCTGCTTCGGCAGAAGTCATGCGCTCATTGTCCAATGAATCATCAACAGATGGAGGAAGATGAGATGGCAACATCTGAAGTTTGGGGTGTTGAATAAGTTTGAGCTTATAAGAGAGCAATATCCAAAATAATGAAAGAATAAACGCACGATACAAACAATAATTAAAGTAAGAACGATCCAAATTTTAATGTTTACAAACATAAGCAATATGTTTTTTAAAAACAGTATGTTCGTCAGTAGTTTAGAGGAGAGACATCTACCAATATTACTAATACAAGCTTGATGTAAAAGAAGAGTAAAGTTGATTTACCTTGAGGGAGCTAACAGAAGATAGGAGATACCTAGCAAATAAAAGATTGGTAATAGAAGATGAAAGCGGTAATTCCTTAGGATAGAAAATATCAAAGACGATATACCTTGCATAAACAAAACAAAAAAAAAAACCTAAACGATATGACCACAAAAATAATAAAAGAATGAACGCACACAACAAACAATAATAAAAGTAAGATCGATAAAAATTTAAATCTATCTATATACTTATTTGTGTAGTGATTTGCTTAGGTGTCGCGCTCACAACGAGTTTCGGCTGCGGAATGACGTTTATACCCTTTTTGAAAATCGATGGCTTATGTGTTGTATTCTTATTCGTCTAGCTTTGATGATGTGTACAATCCACTTAAATTGTACCAATTTTCGATTTTATGGTTATTATTATACAAAACCGCCAAGGTTAAAGACGTTTTATAGTATACTAAACCGTAAACGTTAGGGTTTTTAGCCAATTTTTCGCAAAACAAGAAAAAAGGAAAAGCGGCTACTTTAACGTTTTTTTAAAAAAATTTAAAACCCTATATGTTTTGCTCTATATATAGACCAATTTTATTAACCTAAACTCCAAACCTTCAAGGTATCTCCTCTTCTCTCTTATATTACGTTTTAGGTTTTTTTTTTTTCGTGTTCATGCAAACCCTAAACCAAGCTTCTTTATATCGTATAGATTTTGCAAGTTTTTATCGATCTTACTTTTATTATTGTTTGTTGTGTGCGTTCATTCTTTCATTATTTTTGTGGTCATATCCTTTAGGTTTTTTTGTTTGTTTATGCAAGGTATATCGTCTTTGATCTTTTCTATCCCAAGGAATTACCGCTTTCATCTTCTATTACCAATCTTTTATTAGCCCTAACGTTTTATTTTTATTTTTCCTATGCAAGGTGTGTCCTCTTTGCTAGGTATCGCCTATCTTCTGTTAGCTCTCTCAAGGTAAATCAACTTTACTCTTCTTTTACATCAAGCTTGTATTAGTAATATTGTTATATGTCTCTCCACTAAACTACTTACGAACATACTGTTTTTAAAAAACATATTGCTTATGTTTGTAAACATTAAAATTTGGATCGATCTTACTTTAATCATTGTTTGTATATTGCTTATGTTTGTAAACATTAAAATTTGGATCGATCTTACTTTAAATTATTGTTTGTATCGTGCGTTGATTCTTTCATTATTTCGGATCTTGCTCTCTTATAAGCGCAAACTTATTCAACACCCCAAACTATAGATGTTGCCGTCTAATCTTCCTCCATCTGTTGATGATTCATTGGACAATGAGCGCCTAACTTCTGCCGAAGTAGGGTTATATCTATTTTCTGAATTTGTATCACGTTGGGTTTGGGATAGTGCTAATCTTAGATGGAGCCTACGTCTACGTCGAAGGCCAGCACATACTTTTATATGCCATTGTCCTTCTAACGCTGGTGGGCTTCATTATCTCAGAAATTTATTACATGTTATTCGTGGCCCATCTTCATATTCAGATCTAAGGACAATTCACGGAGTTCTTCACCCTACGTTCAATGAAGCATGCTATGCATTGGGTTTGGTTGATGATGATTCCGAATACATTGCTTCTTTTTCTGAAGCAGGTCAATGGTCTTCTCCGTTTCTTCTTCATCAAATGTTTTCTACTTTGTTGTATTCGGGTTCTATGACCAATCCAATAAGTGTTTGGAATATTATATCGCATTACTTTATTTAACCATGATGATTCCGAATACATTGCTGCTTTTTTTGAAGCAAGTCAATGGTCTTCTCCGTTTCTTCTTCATCAAATGTTTTCTACTTTGTTGTATTCGGGTTCTATGACCAATCCAATAAGTGTTTGGAATATTATATCGCATTATTTTATTTAACCATGTATTTGTTTTCTTTCTTTTTTTCCTTGGGTATTTTCCTTAAAAATTAAAATGTTGTTCTTTTTTTAGTGTTTTAAGAGTTATTTGAAATTCGTACTTTAATTTCTTGCTTTGCGTATTTTCATCCATATATGTATTAAGACAATTTCTCCATATATCTTAATGAAAAAAGATAATTAATCAAAATTTGGCTTCTATAAATCGAATAACAAAAAAAAAACAGAAGTTCATATCGCTTATTAAATAGGCTATGCTCTTAAACATTACAATATATTAAAATTTTATTTAATTCATAATTATTATTTAAAAAATAAATAAATGTTAACATAACTTAAATTGTTTATGGATATATTGAACAAAGGCAAAATCAGAAACTTCAGTTTTTGTTAATGAGATTTATTATAATCATAATAAAATATAAATATTCTAAATTTCAAAATATTACGATAATAATAAAAAGAAATTTATGTAAAATCATATATAATAAAAACCCTAATGAATTGATATATATATCGATACTTAGTGATTTGTCATAACCAATACTCGTATTTTGAAGATCTATTTAACCTTATGGTGCTATCTCTCTATGTGCATGGTGATTCATCTGACTTAGAAGAATGTTATTCGGATTATACCATGCGTAAATTCCTATCTACAATATTCAAATTCTTAGATAACATTGTTTGATTTTGTTATCACCTAAATTGTACAGATATTGCTTGCTTCCGATCTGAGAATAACTACCATCCCTTACGTTCATACAATAGGATGTATGTCTTCTCAAATAATAAAGGTTTGAATAATCTCTAATCACTATTTGGTATATATCGACTTTGATGAATATCTAATCGAACTAATACTAATTCTTAGGTAGATTACTCTTAGCTCCAATAAATCCTTTTGAGGAAAACTCTATATTTAGTATACTTGTCTTCTTTGATATAATAATGTTTTTACTTCTTAACAGTAAACATCCTCGGTGCTCCTCTGGAGTTAGCAACACATTCTCATTCTCGACGTTTTAGCGGTTCTAAAAGAAGCATCATAAACTCAGAAAGTAGTTGTTGATCCGTAAATCACACAAAAAGGGTAAAACAGTACTTTTAATCGGAATCTCGTTTATTGATCTAAGTCGGCGGTTACAACAGAGTTTAAGTAAGAAAGCAAAGACAAAAGACTTGAGATCGGTAATGAGCTCTCTTGTATTCTCTGTCTCTGCGGAAGTTGTGGATGATGTTGATGAATGAACCTTCTCCTCTATTTATATTGTCTTGAGGTGGCTCTAAATGTGAATATTCCATTTTCCTTGCTCGATTAGGGAATGGAAATATTCCGGATTCCCCTCCGAGATAAGGATATATTCCTTATTCTTTGGCGGTCTATTCGCAAGGAATATTTCCATTTCCGAGATCGGCGGGAAAGAGGAAATATTCCGGTTTCATCTGTTGTAACGGACTGGGCTTGTGATGGGCCTTGATCGGTAGCCGAGGTGGGCTTTCAGTGAGATCCCGAGCTCGGCCCAATGTTTTCGGGCCGACTTATCTTCGATCCGAACCATCGTAAACCGGTCTTGATTGAACCGATCTCGGTTCGAACCGAGTTAAACCAGGGGGTGCTAATCCCCCCTCTAACAATTGGTCCCCCCCTCAGTTCGGCGAGGGAGTTTATGAGTTCGGCGAATTTTTGGGGAGTATTCTTTAGCTCGGTTAAAACTGAGATCGGTATGATCTGATCAGATTCTGTTTCGAGTTCGGTGGATTCCTTTTAGGATCGGGATTTGAGTCGATTTGTGTTCTTCAAATGTTTATACTTAGTTGTTTCCTAAGTTATTCTTGTGCCGAACTTTGATATATTTGAAGTCGTACATTATACGAACCTCTCGAATTTATCGTACACAGTGGTGCCGTAAACTGTACGGTCTTAGCCGGGTGAAGAGGATAAATTCGACTGAACCTGTTCGAGGTCGGCAATCCCTATCGTAGATCGGCTTACTGCTTTTGCGATTGTTGAGAAATCGGCTTACTTGTTTTTGCGACTGTTGAGAAATCGGCTTACTAATTTTTGCGACTGTTGAGAAGTCGGCTTAGATTTGCGAGGAAAGACGTTCGGCTTGGCCCTAGAGTTTAGTTTTAAGAGTACGTGAACAGCTCATCTTAATATGCTCTAGGTTTCTCACATTGAATCTGAGTGTGCGAGACGGGCTCGGCTTATTTGGCTCGGATAATCTGAGAAGTTGGTGCGAGACTGATCTCGGCTTTAAATGTGGAAAGTGTATTATCCATTGCACCATGAGGATGCGTGCGAGCTAAGCTCGGCTTTATCAGATCGTCTGGCCAGGACGTTGATATGGGAACCGTTGGTGGTTGAAAATACGAACTGTTGGAGTTCGGCAAACTAAAAGTTTGACTTAAAATACGAACAGTTAGAGTTCGGCAAACGAAAAGTTTGACTTTAGAAAATACGAACTGTTGGAGTTCGGCAAACTAAAAGTTTGGCTTAGAAGATACGAACTGTTAGAGTTCGGCAAACGAAAAGTTTGACTTAGAAAATACGAACTGTTGGAGTTCGGCAAACTAAAAGTTTGACTTATAAAATACGAACTGTTGGAGTTCGGCAAACTAAAAGTTTGACTTAGAAAATACGAACTGTTGGAGTTCGGCAAACTAAAAGTTTGACTTAGAAGATACGAACTGTTGGAGTTCGGCAAACTAAAAGTTTGACTTAGAAGATACGAACTGTTGGAGTTCGGCAAACATAAAGTTTGGCTTAGAAAATACGAACTGTTGGAGTTCGGCAAACTAAAAGTTTGACTTTAGAAAATACGAACTGTTGGAGTTCGGCAAACTAAAAGTTTGACTTAGAAAATACGAACTGTTGGAGTTCGGCAAACTAAAAGTTTGACTTAGAAAATACGAACTGTTGGAGTTCGGCAAACTAAAAGTTTGACTTAGAAAATACGAACTGTTGGAGTTCGGCAAACATAAAGTTTGGCTTAATGATACGAACTGTACGAGTTCGGCGAACTGCTTAAGTTCGGCCTGATGATACGAACTGTACGAGTTCGGCGAACTGCTTAAGTTCGGCTTGATGATACGAACTGTACGAGTTCGGCGAACTGCTTAAGTTCGGCTTGATGATACGAACTGTACGAGTTCGGCGAACTGCTTAAGTTCGGCTTGAAGGAACGGATCCTATGATATAATCTGAAAAGAAAATATCTTCGAATAACAAGTAAAAAATTTGATAAAAAATACCTGAATTTTAAGGAGCTCTGTAGACGAGCTATAATCAATAAGTGACGAGCTGGATCTATCAGTGGATGTCCCTTTTTTTTTTTTTTTTTTTTTTTTTTTTTTTTTTTTTTTTGAATCGGAGCTGTTTTCTCCGTCGAGAAAAAGATCATCAAGATTGGGATATGGGCTCGAGTCTTAACATCATTTTTGGGCAGAAGATGGGTTTAGCATCGTGATATCCATTCGGGCCAAAAATATGTTCAAGCCCAACTGAAGAAGAAGATCTGATTTCCTTCTTACGTTAGTTAGGTTTTGTTGCAGGAGCGGCGATAAGCAGCAGCGGTCATGGCGGAGCTTCGAGGAGCTCGGGCGAGCTCGGGCGACGGCGGAGCTTCGAGGAGCTCGAGCGACGGCGGAGTTTCGGGTAGATCGGGCGACAGCGGATTGCGATGGAGTTCGGTGTTCCGCGTGGTGGATCGAGACGGAGGAGGAAACGTCGGAGAATCTTTGTGAGCGATGGGGCCCATCGATGAAGACGGCTCAGGTCGGAGTCATTATTGGAACGTAGCTGCATCGGATTCTCCTTTGAGAAACAATTGTCCGGTCATTGCCTCGAGCCCAATAAAAGAAATATGATCCCTTCCATCATCGGCCTGGTCATGTTGCAGGGGCGGCGATGACGGCGGAGTTTCGGGATGCTCGAGCGGTGGCGGTTTGCTGATGTGGTATCTGTCTAACGCGATCGGCGTTTGGGTGGAACTTCAAAGTGTTTCATGAGTTGTTGATATCGGGGTTGGTTTTGTCTTCGGAAATCTCCACGTATTGGATCCGAGCTTCTCGTTGCCGATCTTTACTTGCGCGACGTGCTACGGCTCTGAGGGGCGTCTGTCTTTTCGTGATTTTTGAAGGATTACGCTTTCTAGACTCGGTCAGCGGTTTTTGTAAGAGAAATCTCCTCGGATAAACGGAGATGGTGTCGAGCTTCGAGCTCTTCTGATTTTTTTTTTTTTTTTTTTTTTTTTTTTTTTTTTTTTTTTTTTGTCGTGAGCTGTTGGAGGAGATGCTGAGGAGACGAGGTTTTGCAGGTCGGCTAAGACGTTTTAGGTTTCCGGTGGTTTATTATGGGATCGACGATTCCGGGATCGACTAATCTCAAGGATCGCAACGAGATTTCTCCGGTGAAGGAATTATCTCCGATGTCGATGAGCTGAAGATGACGATGAGGTCGGATTTCGCCAGGAATTTATTCGGAGCGAATTCAAAGGACGTGATTCGTCTTGACTCGATTGGGATTTCTCCGGTTGAGTTGGAGCAGGTCGTCGGAGAAGATCCGACGGGTTGATTTGAGATCTTGGATACATCGCGGAGTTCGTCGAATCTCATATCCTTACGAAAAGAAGATCATACGATTAGTTTTGTTGCTTTCTTTTTTGTAACCGCGAATTGATCTCGATTTCGAGCCAGACCAATTGGTTTTTGATAATCGATCGAATTCACATGATTGAAAGTAATCAAAATAATCAGCAAAACTTAGCTTTTTTATAGATCGGTTGCGTTGTCGGAGATGACGATGCGTTCATGTCGTCCTCTGAGTTTCGGAGGACGATGCGTTCATGTCATCCTCTAAGAACCATTGCCGAACTTCAATCAAACGATATCCGAAAGTACTGTTCTATCTGTCCCCACAGTCGGCGCCAATTGTTTATCCGTAAATCACACAAAAAGGGTAAAACAGTACTTTTAATCGGAATCTCGTTTATTGATCTAAGTCGGCGGTTACAACAGAGTTTAAGTAAGAAAGCAAAGACAAAAGACTTGAGATCGGTAATGAGCTCTCTTGTATTCTCTGTCTCTGCGGAAGTTGTGGATGATGTTGATGAATGAACCTTCTCCTCTATTTATATTGTCTTGAGGTGGCTCTAAATGTGAATATTCCATTTTCCTTGCTCGATTAGGGAATGGAAATATTCCGGATTCCCCTCCGAGATAAGGATATATTCCTTATTCTTTGGCGGTCTATTCGCAAGGAATATTTCCATTTCCGAGATCGGCGGGAAAGAGGAAATATTCCGGTTTCATCTGTTGTAACGGACTGGGCTTGTGATGGGCCTTGATCGGTAGCCGAGGTGGGCTTTCAGTGAGATCCCGAGCTCGGCCCAATGTTTTCGGGCCGACTTATCTTCGATCCGAACCATCGTAAACCGGTCTTGATTGAACCGATCTCGGTTCGAACCGAGTTAAACCAGGGGGTGCTAATCCCCCCTCTAACAGTAGTGACAATGAAACTACAAAGGATGAAGAATCTAACGGTGATGCTAATAATACCGATGATGATGATTTTATCTTTGATGATGATGATATAGAAGCTGAAGACATCAACGATGAATACAACCTCGATGATGAAGAGTATGCTGGTAGTGATGATTCTACCGATGGTTCTAGTGATGATGAAGATGATGATAGTGACACTGATAAAAATGACAATAGCACTGACGAAGACGATGATGGTGATGATTCTGAAAATAAGGATGATGAGGATGGTGACTATGCTCCTTTTAGCACGGATGAAGATGTTGATTTGAGAGATGCTGAGCACAATGACGATGATGTTGTAGTATGTACTAAAAAATTATCTTCAACATCTCCCCACTCAAGTAAGAAGGATAACAGAAATAACCTTCCTATTTCTAGGACACCTACAAAGTTTGAGAATGGTATTTTTGTTAAAGATACATCTAGGAAGACATCACAATGTCAAGACCTATTGAGTTCCTATTGGTTGGAGGGGGAAAAAAATTATTGTTTGTATGTTGTTTATGTTTGTAAACATTAGAATTTGGATCGATCTTACTTTAATTATTGTTTGTATATTGCTTATGTTTGTAAACATTAAAATTTCACAAGTACCAGGTATTCTTATTTAAATGAAGTCAATAAATCTTATTCATAATCTTAATCTTAATCTCATATTAGCGTTTAACATTTAAATATAATGATTTAAGTGATGAAAGAGTTTATTTAAGTGCCGATAGCATCGATCCTAATGAAAAAACAGTGGTCGGCGAAGCTGAAAAGGACCCTTCTGATCCAGATTTGCCGAATGATATTGTCTACACACAAGAGTTCTTAAACAGCATCAAGATTTTCGGTTTACCAAATCACATATTGATTCTTAAAATTGGAGACCCTATCATCTTGCTTCAAAATATCGACCCAAAAAGAGGCTTGTGTAATGGGACGCGGTTAATTGTCACCCAATTGGCTAATCATGTGATACAAGCGAGAGTCATAACAGGTAAACCAAATGTTGATGTTGATGAGAGGGTCTTAATTCCAAGAATGTTTGTCACCCCTGCAGATGCAAGATTACCTTTCAAGATGAGGCGAAGACAATTTCCTGTATCTCTAGCTTTCGCAATGACGATTAACAAAAGTCAGGGACAAACTTTGGAGAAGGTAGGGTTATATTTGCCAATTCCAGTTTTTTCACATGGACAACTTTACGTCGCAATTTCAAGAGTGACATCGAGAAATGGTTTGAAGATATTGATAACCAATAACAAAGGTGAACCACAAGAAAAAACCACAAATATTGTCTACAAGGAAGTTTTTGAAAACTTATAAACATTGTCTCTACAAGGATTTTATTTCCGAGAGTGTTATTTAGATGATGCAATAGATACCATTTTTAAAAGAATGTTTAACCTAGACTTCGCGTTGTGATGATGAATCTTTCTCTGGTCATACTATTATACACTTTTGCTCTTTCCTTTTTAGCCTAAGACAAAGTTGTTCTGATTAGGAACAACATCATATATCTTTTTACCACATCGAAGCTTATTTCTGTCAAGTCTCTTAACATTAACCAATTTTGCAAACCTAACCGCATCAGCAAAGAAAAAAAACCAAAACTATATATAAAACTTAGATTTCGGAAAAAAACCCCTAAAACAAAATATAGCATCTATAATAAAGAATCAACACGCGAACGTAAAGCTTTTAAAATATATCAAAAATACATACAAAAAATTATCAAAACATTAATATGTAATAAAAAAGGTAATTAATACATAAAAGAAATTAGGGAGAAAGATTACTCTGTTTAAGATAAATATATATTTATGAAAAAAAAAATTGAAATCAAAAAAAAAATATCATGTATAAAACACATGATGAATATACATAAAAATAATTATTTGAAATAATAAGTGAATCAAGCATATTAGCCCGCGCCAGGCGCGGACCCGATCACTAGTACGATATAAAGAAGCTTGGTTTAAGGTTTGCATGAACACCAACAAAAAAAACCTAAAACGTAATATAAGAGAGAAGAGGAGATACCTTGAAGGTTTAGAGTTTAGGTTAATAAAAGTGGTATATATATAGCAAAACATATAGGGTTTTAGATTTTTTTTTTAAAACGTTAAAGTAGCCGCTTTTCTTTTTTCTTGTTTTACAAAAAATTGGCTAAAAACCCTAAAGTTTACGGTTTAGTATACTATAAACCGTCTTTAACCTTGGCGGTTTTGTATAATAATAACCATAAAATTGAAAATTGGTACAATTTAAATGGATCGTACACATCATCAAAGCTAAACGAATAAGAATACAACACATAAGCCATCAATTTTCAAAAAGGGTATAAACGTCATTCCGCAGCCGAAATTCGCTATGAGCGCGACACCTAAGCAAATCACTACACAAATAAGTATATAGATAGTTAATATATTTCTTTATAAAATATAATATTTATTGCGTTACATTTATTTGTAATAATGTTGGCTAATCTATGAGGTTCTCTAGTCATGGACTCATGGTGATTAAGATCTCAATCATCATGTTCTTGTTGAAAAACAATAGTCAGATACCAATTTCGAAAATCAAATCCACAAGTCAAACTCTTTTCCACCTCTCCAACCCAAACACCATGAATTTCGCCACTTCACCGTTGACATCAAAATACCACTATTCAGACAATGCTTATTATTCCTAAGGTCAGTCCTGGTTTTCATCCATTATTGGCATCCTAGAAACTGCATTTTTTCAATCATTCGTTTTATCCTTAATTTGCAGATGAGCAGCTCAGCGAGCTTGTGTTTCATACTGCTCCTTGTGTCCATCTATGCGACGGCAATATTGGAGCTCAAATGGAATGGTGTGGGCCTTGAGGACTGGTGGAGGAACGAGCAGTTTTGGGTAATCGGTGGAACATCAGCTCATCTTTTTGCAGTTTTCCAAGGTCTACTTAAAGTTCTTGCACGCATAGACACAAACTTCACGGTCACATCAAAAGCCTCGGATAAAGATGGAGACTTTGCAGAGCTCTACATCTTCAAATGGACATCACTTTTCATTCCACCAACCACTATCTTACTGATGAACCTTGTGGCTATTGTGGCTGGTGTCTCCAATGCCGTGAACAGCGGGTACCAATCATGGGGACCGCTCATGGGAAAGCTCTTTTTCGCAATGTGGGTTGTTCTTCATCTTTACCCTTTCTTATAGGGTCTTTTGGGAAGACAGAACCGGACTCCGACCATTGTCATTGTCTGGTCTGTGCTACTTGCATCCATCTTCTTGTCACTGTGGGTCCGCATCAATCCTTTCGTTACCACCACTGAGATTGGGAGCAACAATTTCACTGGCCAGTGAACTGCCCATTGTCATGTTTTAACCCTACCCTATTGATAAACGAGTGTGTGACTGTATATATATGTAAGAAATCGTTCAAACCCCTTAATCTAAGAGGCTATTGTCCTCCTGATTATGTGTTGGTTTAAGATGTGTTTTGTAGTGGGAAGTTACTAGAGACCTTAAAGGTATGATAACAACGAGCTGTGCCTTTCTAGTTATTAATGCATATGTATTATGCCTTATTTGTTTTCTCGTTATGCATTATGCCTTATTTGTTTTCTCGTTCTATTGATTCTATCGTTCCATGATTCAGCTATTGTGCAGTCATATAGGTCTTCTACATTTTGGTAAGGGTTAAATAACTATGGGGAGCCAACAAAAAGAGACTCTTAATCTCAAAGTTGGGACTCGTATTGTAAATCCAACTTATTTGAGCCAACAAAAGAAAATAAAGTAACGCTATGTCAGATCAAGAACACAATACAAAAACCAAAACAAAAAAATGAATCTTTTGGATGTTTAGTTCCACAAGAATCAATAATGTGCCCGCCCAAAATTTTAAACTAAAATTACCTCAATTGTGAATGTGAAGTCTCAATTGGTACAACGCTATTCTCGTGATTCTGGAATCATCAATCATGACTTGATTTTGGTTCGCCAGGCCACCGTGTTAGTCTGATCAAACACAGAAGTACCCATGTGAGTTGTAGCAACAGAGCTCAGGTTTCCTCATTGTTGTTGTTGTTGTTGTTCTCAACGAGTATCTTCTTGCAGGCCTCGTAACACATGAAGGAGATTCCAGCTGCAGGAACTAACTTCAAGCAACTCGGTCCAAGCCCTCTGTACCAACCTGCAAGACCTTCGTGCTCGAGTATGCAGACCAGAGCGTGCAACATGTTCTTGTAAACTACCCTCCCACCAACTGCTCCCACCTGCATATGCTTCCGAGCAACCTCCAAGGGGAAAGTAGCGGTACTTGATAATGCACCAGCTAAAGAACCAATCAAAAGTGTCTCGATGTTCCCAATGCTCTCTTTCTTCACCAGTTCACGGTATGCTTTTCTTAAGGAATCATAGGCGAAGTAATTCGTTGCTGCATATGGAACCACTCCTATAAGGCTCGGGGCAAGACCCCTGTAAAGTTCAGTCGGGCCTTCCTCCCTTATTATTTTGACAAATGCATCCAATATGCCCTTGTACACACCTCTCTGCAAAATGGTTTCAAACACACATCAGTGGCCAATGTCTAAACTCTACCCGCACATACAATATACCATCTGTTTTTGGTCAAACGAAGAGTCATAAATAAAATGTTCAAAAGCCCTCAAATTCCTTCCCCAGCAGGAGCTAGATTACATTTCGCCATATTATTTATCATGTTGACAGCAAATCACCCCCTTCTCAGCACCACTTTACGGGGAAGAAATTACTACGGAAACTTTATAGAGCATACCTGAATTGTAAGGCGGGTCTTGACTAGTTCTAGGGGGTATGTCAACAGGGTCTGGCTAACCCCAGCGCAGGCACCCGCGAGCAATGAAGCTGGGATGGGAATTTTCGATTCTTCTCCGAGCTTTGGAGTCAACTTCTTGTTAACCGTCTCGAATACAAAAAGCTGCACCGAGTTGACAAAGAAGTTAAAAACTCGAACAAATTGTTACATACATCATTGAGTCAATAAGCATTTACTAAAAGCTGTACAAAACTAACTAATCCTCAAACATATTGATTTGAAACTAACTAAACCAATTCACCAATTATATATTCCACAACCAAATTCATAGATAAACAACATTCCATACAACCAATGAAACATATTGATTTTGAAGATTATTGAAGATGTTTTGAATCATTGATACCTCAACGGCACGAGCGGGTGCTACTCGAATGACATTGACCAAATTACCCCTGAAGAGACCTCTCCATCCTTCATGCTTCATGATATCACGGAAGACCTCGGTGGTGGACTCGCCACCGCTTCCGACCATTAGATGAGTCCTAATGGTTTCCAAAGGAGCAACTGCCGTCCTCGAAATCGCTCCGGCCACGGCTCCGCTTAACAGCCGCCGCAACGAAGGATTGGAGATCTTAAGCTTCAGTGTCAACCCTCCTTTCTTCTTGTTCTTAGGCTTATCACCAATCACTTCCACCTCCTCCTCCTCTTCTTTGGAAGGCAAGTACTTTGTGCAGAGATCATTGAGCTGAGCAGCGAAGCTATTGTTGTCTCTGTTCGGAGGATCCGGAATCGATCCAGACCCGAGTCCTGACCCGAATCCAGCTCCTAATTGATTAACACTCGCGAATAACCCACCAACCGGGCGGTAATTTGGGTTCTGTAGGCTCCATTCGGATCCTAGATCGGAAACTGAGAAAAACCCATTGCTAGCATCGTCGAACAACTTGATTCCAGTCTTGCCCATGGATACAGTTCCTGTTCCGAAGGCTCGGGGAGTTAGTGGTGACGATTCACGAACTCCACATCCTTCGTGAAGAAGACGAAAGTTGAGATTTTGGAAGAAAGGGCACGACGGGAATCGGTTGGCGACGACGACGAGGAATCGTGGGTTGTCTCTTTCGTTGAGTCCCTTTTAGGGTTTTTACTGCTGCTGCTGTTTTGCAGGTGATTTTGTTTTTTTTGGGTTGCCCTTTTGAATGGGTGAGTGGTTGGTGGCGGAGGCTGCGGTGTAGGTATTTATATTTTCTATGATATTAGTTTTTTTTTTCTTTGTTTCATTATTTTTATTTTATTTTATTACCTAAGACGGAAAATTCGTCAAAATTAGTCAAACAGTGCCAGTATGAAAGTATTTATGTTTTTTTTTTCATTCCTAAGAAATAAATATGTTGCAAATATTTTGGTTTTTTTTATGGATGTCAATCAGGCTAGCCCCGCCCGAAATTCGTAAAACACTCATATATTTGAGTCCGGTCTGTCCCGAAAAAAATTCGGGCCTATATTCTAAAGCACGACACGGCCCGAACAAGGCTATACGACTTTTCGGGTTTTTTCGGACTTTTCTTTGACATGTATAAATCATATATAAATATTATTGAAAATATATAAATAATAATTTTAAAAATATGAAGTAAATAGAATGAATGATAATGATATTTGGATCACGAAACGTAAATCCATCCAACCAAGTGCGTGTACATATCAATGGTTTAACGTGTCTAGGTAGAAGACGATTTCTATATTTATTCAAGACATGCGCAACAATACTAAATGTAGAGTTTGCGATTTATAGTAAGGCAAAACTAGGAAATTAGGGTTTTGGATCAATGAAAAATATATAGGAAATACTGCATGTTTAAAAAAATTAAATTCTTAAACAAAACCTCTAACTCATTTAAAATATTTATCTATGGGCTTTTTGGGCCGGTCCGGGTCCAGTCGGGCTAAGCCCGAAAAATCCACTAGCCCGATTGGGCTTGACCCGAAAGACCTGTTTTTTTTAGGTTTATATATTTAAGCATGAGTCCGATGTTTTTCAAGACCAGACTGAGCTGACCCTCGGGCTTTGGTCCTAATTGACATCCCTAGTTTTTTCATCTTTTTGGACAATAACAAATCGGTCCATTATTTCATTATAGGGAAAAGAGTAAATTTTTTTTTTTTTTTTTTGGTAAAAGAAAGGGAGAACAAAAAGTGTCGAATTCCAAGTAAGATAATATTGGTTTTTGGTGAACTTATTGGTTGCAAATAGTTTTGACGTCAAAAAAAAAAAATATATATATATATATATATATTGCAGATCTAAAGTATATGGCAGTACCACAATTAAAATTGACATTTATCTTAATTATTAATTCATTTTTTCTCATTATCTCTATTGCCAAACACTATTTTAAATGACAACTAATTATTTTATACATCTGACAGCACCTCATTAATTCGAATATTAAGGAATTATTTTTTAGTTTTTGTTATTTTCCCTGCTATTCCTACTTCCAAACAAATTTGAATTTTTCCACCAAATATATGTGTTTTATCAATCTGATTTTAACCTATAAAAATTAAAAATTAAAAATTAAAAACATAGTTAATAATTAATATTTTTCGTTCAAATAATAATAAAAAATAATTCTTTACTGATTGAAAATAATTCGTTTAACTATTTTATTTTTTATATATTGATAAAATATTTATTTTAATTTACCTAAATTCTTTATTTTGGAGTATACAAAATAGTTTGACAAAAAAGATTATGCAAATTTTAAATCTAAAATTCGAAATTTAAACTAAAAATTCGTTATCATTAAAAAATAAGAGAATAATTTAAACTAAATCTTAACAATAAATCTAAACAACAAATGGATGTTCAATTAAAAGAAATAAATATATTTTTTTGCATATGATATAATTAGTATTTAATTTTAAGAATTATTCATCTAATTATATTTTTAACTGTCAAAAAATCTAATTGTATTTTAAACGTAAGAATTATGTATTTCGCTACCTAATTTGGTTAAATCCAATTAATTTTTGTTTGTTAAGAACTGAGCGTGATTTGTAAGTAATATTCTTAACAACAATTAGAATATTTTCTGAATTAAATGCATATAATTACTGATTTTACTTTATTCATATTTAATATTTATATTTTCATAATCATTTTAGATAATATTCCATAAAATCCGTATACACTATTTAATATTTTTCTGAATTAAATGCATAAAATACTATTTCCATAATTTACCAACTGTGGGTTCAAATATTCGTTAGCATTAAATAAATTATTTGCATTTACTATTTGAGCCTATTTCCATAATATCTTTATGCTAAGATTTTGGTAAACTATAATATTTTTTCAAGATTTAGTAATTACATTTACTATTTTCATATTATTCTTTCAGTTTATTTTTATTTATATTTATTTATTAACAAAACTTCTCTAAGAAGCTCTATAAAATATAAGCTTATATAAGAATGTTGATTCCATTGTTTTTCTAATCATTACTGATAACACTGTATTTTTACCCGTTTTACCGCTTATTTTGGAACACTTTAATAAGTGTTTCATTCGTTTTACATGTTTTTGTTATGGTTTTCGCATATTTATAGTTTCAAAACTCTTTTCATGTTAGTTAGGCAAAATCATTGCAAATTGGAGAAAAACCAGATTTCCGGCTCAGAGTCAAACCATCAGAGGTTCAACTGCCAAAGAGGTTCTTCTCACCGTCTGACCCAACCCAATTTTGGGGATATTCAAGAAGGACCAGCTACCTTTTCATTCCAACTGATTTGAGGACGATCTAACGGTTCAATCAAAAGATACATCAAGATCAAGACGTCCCATCCGGCCACTCCCGGAAACTCTCCACCCGCGGCCAAGAGGCAGTTCACCGCGGGCTGAAGCTCTCCACCCGCAGCCAAGGAGTGTTTCACCGCGATCAGAAGTCATGGACCCGCGGCCATCCCCTGTTTGGTCCCGTAAGCCCATTTGCAAACCCGTTCGAATCCTATCAAGGAGAAACCCTAAAGACCTACGAAAACATATATGTTTTAGAAACTCTATTTTCGTGGATCATTAGTGTGCTTCATTTTGTACCAACTTTAGTTTACTTTTTGTTCTTACTTTTTGTTATGTACTTTAGAGATTGGTAGAGAAGTTTTCTCCGAACTTAGTTCTTAAAATCGAAAAACTTTTTCTTCCATATTCTGCTTTTATTTAATTATGTCTTCGCTTTCAATTATGTCCGAGTACTTTAGTCGTTGGGTTTAAAGAGATTATCGAAGGGGAGTCATATGTTCGATAAGGATTTCACAAGGTAAACCTAGTCGTATTCTAGAACTATTTCCTATAGATCGTTGTTAATGCATGAATATAGCGTCATGAACTAGAGGTTGATTCCTAGGTGTTATAAAACCCACCAAAAGTGCTGAATCTAACCACCCGAATTGTTAATCTACAGGAGCGTGTCGCGCCATAAGATACGAAAGTATACTTATGGAATGATGTGAATGTATACGAACCTATTTGTTCATCATAACTTTATGCGCGGCCGGAGACGAAAGCTACCGGTCGAGTATATAAGTTATTGGTGCGTAGGATGTACGAAAGTAGGCTACGTCAATTATTATGTTCCAGTTCGTGGAGTTTACTAGAATCATTGTTACTAAGAGCTTATGTACCGTGTTTGAATCGAGCATCCACTAAGATATCCCTGTCGAACCAACATCGTTTTATTATAGTTTACAAATCACTTTTCTCTTTTTAGGTTTATGCCATCGATTTTTATACCTCAATTTGCAAGCAATTTTCCGTTTTTCGTACTTTACAATTTTCGACACAAAAACCCTACAAAAACCTTATTCTCGTTTTAGATTTCCTTACTAATTATCTGTCTAAGGTCGCACAGACAAGCTCTCCCTCCCTATGGATCGATACCTTAAGTCCTACAACACACATATGTGCACTTGCAGACATTAGGGTTTACAAATTTAAAACCTGAAGCTAGGAAACAAACCCGCAACACATCAAGTTTTTGGCGTCGTTGCCGTGGAGGCAATTGCTATTGTTCTGTCACACCTTAGAGGTTAGTAAATCGACTCTAAAACAAACTTTTTCTTTTTAATTTTTGTTTTTGTTTTTCTTCGTTTCAGGCTTTGAAACATGAACTCGCCTCTATAGCGAGATCATTACTACGAGCAGGGTTTCTATGACCCATCTTATGATCACTACTCTCATGATTCACACACCAATTGTGGCTCGTTCTACATGGATCAGAAACCGGCACCGACGAACTACTCTCGAGGACGCTATGAGCATCCTTATTCCCGAAACAAGCATTTTACGTCTCCGTTTGGAAACACTCGACAAAACTCTTACCGTCTTCCTCATCAAATCTCAAACCAGCATGATGAGAGCTTGGAATTCAGTGCTCGTTTGAAGTGACTCGAATAAATTATCAATCAAACCATCGAATCCCAAGCTAAGTTCGGAGCTGCCTTGAACGAGAAGATAGACTCAATATCTGTCGAATTCAACAAGAAATTAGATGATCTTGCTATCCACGTGAAAATCCTTGAAGAGTATATCCTAAAAGACGCTGCAAAACTCAACGAGAGGATGTAACTCGTTTAAGAAGAACAAGGAAGACAATAGTTCGATATCCGAAAAGCTAATGATGGAGTACGCACCTTGAACTACAAGCTTAAAGATTTGGATAACTCCATCAATGACGGCAAAAACACCGCCTACGACAACACCCTCGTGAAATCGATCCCGGTGTTCATACCTTTCACGGGAAATTGGCTTTTTCATACCTCAACTATTCAAAATTTTTTTATTTCAGACCCGAATTTGTAACCGGTGATAAAACATACATCAACTTCAGAAATTTGGCTTTTTCCGACCTGAATTTGTAACCGGTGCTGAAACATACATCAACTTCTTAATAATTTGAATCTCATACTTAACCTTTAATTTCGTGCTATAACATACATGCGATCAAACGCTGTGAAGGAGCCGTAATACGATCATCAAACCAAAAGACGGAGACTACGAGCCAAAGATGATGCAGCTCAACTGCACTATATTCTCACCTCAACTAGAGCAGTCCTCGAAGTGGAATCAGTCCAATCCGAGTTTAGATGAAAAAGTTATTCAACTTCCAAGTCAAGTGGTTCCCAACATACACGATTCGGACATACGTGCGTTCAAAGAATTCTTCCAACCAAACTCGAAGGAATAAAGCTACAAACCAAATTGTTCTGGAATATTGATTCTTCAGAGAAACCGGGAAAATTGGATTCACAACAACGCCGATTCAGAGTTGAGAGATATGAATTTTACAAGTTAACCAATTTGCTTCATGCCCTGATGTGCATGACGGTTGACTTGTAAAAGTCATATCTCTCAACTATGAACCGGCGTTGTTGTGAATCCAATTTTCCCGATTGCTCTGATGAATCAAGATTCCAGAACAATTTGGTTTGTAGCTTGATTCCTTCGGGTTTGGTTGGAAGAATGCACGTATGTCCGAATCGCGTATGATGGGAATCACTTGACTTGGAACTTGAATAACTTCTTCATCTGAACTCGGATTGGACTGATTCCACTTCGAGGACTGCTCTAGTTGAGGTGAGAATATAGTCCATTTGAGCTGCATCATCTATGGGATCGTAGTCTTCGTCTTTTGGTTTGATGATCTCATCACGGCTCCTTAACAGCGTTTGATCTCATGTATGTTATAGCACGAAATTAAAAGTTTAAGTATGAGATTCAAATTATTAAGAAGTTGATATATGTTTTAGCACCGGTTACAAATTCAGGTCGGAAAAAGCCAAATTTCTGAAGTTGACGTATGTTTTAGCACCGGTTACAAATCCGGGTCTGAAATTAACATTTTTGAATAGTTAAGGTATGAAAAAACCAATTTCCCTACCTCTCACGGACGTGTGGTAAAGAAGCTATCTACAAGCCTTCTTCAGCTAGAGCAAAGAGAGTAGAGAAGACATTCATACCTACTTTATGAGAGCAAGACATTCATCCACACCATATGGAACCACGTTTGCTAGAGCTTGCATGAACCACATGATTGGTAACTTCTTTTGTTAAAGCAAAGAATCCTTCTCGGAGATAGAAGATATTTTTGTGAATGCTATGAAAGGAAAACCCGTTTGAATTCTCCTTAAGATTCAATAGCAAGGCCAGTTTCTAATCACTTGCAACATCCGTGGAATCACTTGACTCATGTTTATCTGCAAAATTACAATTAACAGTGGTTTAAGAGAACATTTTTAGTTACTTTATTACAATTTTTAACTCACGAGATCGTGACATGTGTAACAAACGGAAAATAACAATGCAATAATATAAAATTTCCTATAAGACAAAATAACAAAAAAGGAAAACGAGATCCGAGAATCCTCCTCCTGTTTGGGGTTTGTTTTTTTAGCTCGGTAAGCTCGGATTCCGCATATACTATTATAGTAATAATGGATGAAGATCAGCTAATCCATCGCAACTCGCGTCTTGCGAGAACTCGGGTTGATGCTCCGCATGCAATTCAGATTCCCAAGCTTCGTGACCGCGATAGCAACGAAACCATTGCTCAGCTCCAGTTTGAAGACGTTATGAATTTGGCGGTTAATGAGGATGCGCAGGTCGACAATGCTTTGGTCGAGGTAGATGAAACACAGTCCGTCATGGGGCTCAACGGCGCTCTGGCTGCTGGGAAGCTTGGTGATGATGGTTTGGACAATGCTTGTCATGAGTTGGTCCGACGCAATTCGCGTTTTGATGACGCTGGTCCCAGTAATCCCGAAGCTTATGCTCGAGTTCGTGAGAGAGAGGTGTGAGAGCAGAATCTCACAACCTCAATCCTTGGCTTTTCAGGTTGTATCTTTTCGAGAATTACTTAGAAGATTTGAGAGAAAAAGTTGTATATTATTATTATTGCCAAGAATTCGGTCCCGTTACAATACATTTCACCTTCTCATTTATACAAGCTCGGGAAAATATAAACGTCTAAATCTTAATTTAAAACTTGGAATTGAATTCGTAATCTTCGTCTTTAAATGCAAGGCTTGATTCTAGGAACTGAGGTAACTATGTTTGACCATGTTTGAACTTCGGTCGAGCTCGCACCGCAGTCTTCCTGTGAGCTCGTTTCTTTTCCTGCGAGCTCGCTTTCTTTTAGCATGCTCGCTGCTTCCATCATGCTCGTTTTAACTTGTGCATTTCTTACTTCAGCTTGTAAACAGTCTCGTGAGACCTTGTCGTGGGCCGAGCCTTCATTATTGAGCATGATTAATCAAGTTGGGCTTTAGGTGTGGAATTTGGGCCCAACAGTTGCCCACAGCATCTTTAATGATTTATCATTGAGGATGCGGAGCTGCGATCTCGGGATTTGATTGATCCTTTGATTGGCACGATCTCGCAATCTCGGGCTTCTGATCAATCTTTAGCTTGTTCATCGGGCGAGTCTGCAGGGATCCCGTAGTGTCTGCGCGACTTTTAAGGGATGTGACAGGATGAGTGGGCGAGTGGGTATAAATGAGCGGTTATCATCGCTTCAACTCCCCACGCCGCCTCAACTCCCTCTTACCGAGGTAATGATGTCTTCTCACTTTTTCCCTTCTCTCTCCTTTATTATTATTTTTACTTCATTAATTGAACTGTCTTTACCCCCTTTTCTTTTTACTTTTATTCGAGATACTTATTGTGAAAGTTCAGCCTCCATTGATCCCGATCGAGTTTCTTTCTTTTTCGGACTCGGTTTTCTTTGCCCTTTTTTTTTTTTTTGCAATGGCTTATACTTCTCAGCTGGATGCTTCTCCTCCCCTTGCCGAGCGGTTCGATCCTCATTCGAAGAGCACGATTTCGGCTGCTGAGCTTGCGAATATCTCTTCCTTATGTGGACTTGATATCGGCGATCTGCTCATCCCGCCGGCTGATGGTTCCCCGGAGAATCCCCCGGAGGGTTATGCATGTGGTTATGCCGCGTTCTTTCTGAGATGTCGCCTTATTTTTCCCATCCCAGCAGCTATCTCTAATATTATTAGCGACCTCGGACTTGCCATCCCGCAGCTTATGCCCAGTGCGATGAGGTCCCTTGTTGCACTCTGGGTGCGTTCTAAGGAATCTGAGGTTGTATTTGACATCGAGGTCTTTCGCCAACTCTTCAATGTCAAAGGGAACTCACTCCTTCACGGGACCTACTACTTTCCGGCGAAGGTCAATCGATCCGTCTTTAGATTTAATGTGAGGGATGACAAGTGGTGGGAGCAGTTGTTCTATTTCAGAATTTCCAGCAGATCTGTTGAGGGCGAGTCGGTGCTCCGACATTCCTGGGCCTATATCACTGGTCAGCGCGATCTCCCGGATGTTGACTTGAGAATCCCTTCTGGAAAATTTAATCGGTTGTTTCTTTCCCTTTATTTTTTTTATATTCTAATGTGGTGATCCTTTTTCTTTTGTGCAGAATCGATTGATTCTTCAAAGACAGTAACAGCTGAGGTCCAGCGGCTTGTCGACCTCGTCAAGGGCGACGTCTCCGACTGGAAGGGTTTCTCCCTTGACAGAATTCAGCAAGCTCGTGATCGCCGAGCTCCCGGGTTATCCGTCGCATCTGCTTTTCGGCTAATAGGTTTGGGTCGATTTATGTCTCTATCTCTTTAGATTTAAGAATTATTTCTTTACTTAAATCTTTTTTGTTCGATTCCGCAGATTCTCCGACTCCGTCCCCTTACTTCAAATTCAGGCTCTGGTTCCCGATCCGTCTATTATTCCCAGGCTCGAGGCTGTTGCAAAGGATCTAGCTAGTGCTGAGATTGACCCCCTGGCTGGTTCCCCGGTGCCGGCCACTGCCCCTGCTACCTCCCAGATTGATCTTACTCGTAGCGAAAGCTCCACTGAATCCAGCAAGATGGTTCCTCCTAAGAAGCCGCATCGCCTCTCTAATAGGGAGAGGATGCGACTGCGCCCTGTCCTGATGCCAGCTGATGCTCTTGATAAGTGGGTAAAAGAGGCTCTTGGTAAGTCCGTTCGTACTGAGATTCCTCAACGGGAAGAGGTTGAAAAGGATGATCATTGTGAGCCTAGAGCTGATCCTAGTGGTGATGTTCCCCCAAAGGGGGATGAAGCCGAGGTTACCCAACATGATGTGCGGGCTAGGGATCCTCAGAAGTCAGTTTCCAGGGTATATTCTAAAGAGCCAAGTCGTTCTGTCGAGCATCAGTCTCGCTCCAAGCGCTCTCGTGGCGATGGATTTGATGGCGAGGAGACATCAAGGAGGCATGTGGTACCTCGTTCTCAGGGTGGCGGAGGTGTTTCTCCGAATGCTTTTAGGTTCGACTTTGACGGACCTGAGGCAATTGTTGAGAACAACTCTCAGCTTTCAAATCTCTTTAGGCGTGTTAGACCTTCGTACTGCTTCCTGCCATCTCTTAGGAACATGAAGAAGCCTGAGGGCTATGTTCAGTTCGCAAGTGCGATGGGCCAGGTAATTTCTACGACTCTCGCTTTGCTCTTTATTTTGATTTTTTCTCTGCTGAATATTTATGTTCCCTTCCCAGGTTGTTTCTGCTGCCAATGAGCTGATTACCTCTTTTGAGCAAGATCTTCGCTCTGCTACCCAGCCCGAGGAGGTGGAAAGGGCAGCTGGGACCATTGCAGACCTCGTCGCTGAAAGGGACGAGCTGATGAGGAGACTCACTCGGAGCGAGGAGAAGGTGGGCGAGGTTGATCTTCTAGAGGGCCAGGTTAAGGATCAGGCTGTTTTGGCCAAGATATGGGAGGATTCTGCCCAGGAGGCTCTAGCTCGGGTTTCTGTGTTAGAGAGTTTAAACGAGGATTTGAAGGTGGACCTCCATGTTGCCGAGGGGCGAGCTGGAGCTGCTGAGGTTGGTTTGCGCTCAGCTAGTGGAAACATAGTGGACTTGAGGGTCCAGGTTGAGAATATTACCGAAGACTCGAAGAAACTTGCCAAGAGGCAGAAAGAGATGGTGAAGAAGGAAGAGAAGGCCGCGAGGAGGGAGATATCCAAGCAGTATCGTGCCATTCTTTTCGGGATAAAGGATAAATGGGAGAAGAAGAAGATCGAGGTTGATACCGAGACTCAAATTATGGAGTGTAAATCCACTATTCTTCTTCTTGATGATATTATTGGTCAGACCATCAATGATTTTGAGGCCGAAAAGATATCCAGGCTGAGAAGCTGAGATTGGACGCGGAGCTCGCCATCGTTCAGTTATCAGATTTTTCCCTGGGTAAAATTGATATTCCTCAGGTGTCCGATGACTCGGTTACGCTGCCTGCTGGGCCAAGCGCATCATTGAATGATCAGCTGGATCTTGGTTCTCAGGAGCTTAGGAAGGAGTTCCCGCTGCCCTCGAATCAAGATGATCCGGAGGATAAACCCGCCGATCCTACTTATTAGGAATATCTTTAATGTTTTTGTTTCCTGTTGTTCTTGTTTGAACTTGGTGTCTGGGGAGGCCTTTAAACCTTTTTCTGGTTTGTTTGTTGAACTTGTTTATGCCCCAGTGGGATTTTGGTTTGAACTTATGCTCCTTTGAGGAGGCTTTATATAAAAAAAATCTTTCTTTTTATGGTTGTTCATGTTTTTTGTCTTTTTAGAGGTTGTGTGTTTTTTTTAGATCAAAGGCGGTTTTTCGGCCAAGGATCCAGGTCGTTTAGAGACCTTGTTCCCAGGTCGTTTAGAGACCTTGTTCACAGGTCGTTTAGAGACCTTGTTCCCAGGTCGTTTAGAGACCTTGGGAGCTGACCAGACGATTTAAAGACGCAAGGTCGAAGCCGTTTAGAGGCATGCGTGTAACCTAAACAGTTTAGACGTATAGGTTATTGTCATTTAGAGACTAGGAAGGTTGTGACTCTGCAATTTAGACGCAAAGTCGAGTCGTGCTAACTGGTAGCATGCTCTAGCTCGTAAGGTTGTTATTTTATAGAGTGAAGCTTTTAGCTTGTATATGATAGATGAGGGGTCTCAGGCTGTTTTTAACAGGCTCACAGAATAATATTTTTTATATTAATAGCTTCACCCTTGTGAGGTTGCCTACGTACCCTGAGGAGGGATAAAGCCTTTTCGTAGTTCGATTTTTACAAGTGTCTTTTTAGTGATAGTACTTCTTTAAATTCATGGCATTCCATGAGTTCCTTTCAGGCGTATTGTCATGCATCCTGGTGAGCTTATACACGCCGTCTTTTACTATCTCGGAGATCCGGTATGGACCTTCCCAGTTGGTGCCTAGTTTTCCAGCATTTCTTTCCCTTGTGTTCTCGTAGGTTTTTCGTAGGACGAGCTCACCGACTCGAAATCTTCGCTGCTTGACCTTTGAATTATAATAGCGTGCTGCCGCTTGTTGGTAATTTTGAAGGTTAACGAGTGCTCGGTCTCGACGTTCATCGATAACATCGAGGTGGTCGAGAAGCATTTCGTTGTTCAGCTCCTCGTTAATGGGACATATATCTATTCTCAAGCTGGGAACTGCGACCTCGGCGGGAACCACAGCCTCGATTCCATAAGCTAAAGAGAACGGTGTTTATGAGGTTGCCTTGCGAGGTGAGGTCCGACAGGCCCACAATACTCCAGGGAGCTCGTCGGACCACCTTTGCTTTTTAGCATCCAGTCGTTTTTTGAGGTTGCTCAGTATTAGCTTGTTTGCTGCCTCAGCCTGCCCGTTACCCTGAGGGTAACATGGGGTCGAGGTTGTTAATCTGATTCCGTGATCTCTGCAGAATTCGAGGAATTGATTTGAGATGAATTGTGATCCATTGTCGGTCACGATTTCGTATGGGAATCCGTGCCGGCAGACAATGTTCTGCCATACGAATTCATGTACGTGATTTGCTTTAATTTGCTGGAAAGCTCTTGCCTCCATCCATTTGGTGAAGTAGTCGGTGAGGACGAGTAAGAAACGACACCTTATTTTTCCCGAAGTTACCATGGGTCCTACTATATCCATTGACCACCTCATAAAGGGGTATGGAGATGAAATGGAGGATACGTTTTCTGTAGGCTGATGTAGAGTCGGAGCATGCCGTTGGCATTTGTCGCATGCCTTAGAATGTTCTTCGCAGTCAGCAATCAAAGTGGGCCAAAAATATCCTTGCCTTTTGATCCTAATAGCTAGTGCCCTTCCTCCGGAGTGGCTGCCACACGAGCCTCCGTGAATTTCCGATAATATCGTAAAGGCTTCGAGCCCGTGGATGCATACTAGGTAGGGGCCGTTTACACTTCCCTTGTAAAGGCGAGGGCTGATTATACAATATCTTGAAGCTATGGGTTTGAGCTTGCGAGCTTCCCACTTGCTGGGGGGAGCCTTTCCCCCCTCAATGTAATGTATAATCGCTACTCGCCAGTCAGTTCTTGCGATCATTTTTTCACGGAGCGGCGTCAAGCAGTTCTGGATCCGGGTCGGTGGCTTCTTCCTCTTGTGGTGGGAGGTCGCCTGTTACTGCGGCTATTGTTATATCTATTTCCATGTCGTCATTTTCTATTTCCATCGGAACCTCGCTATCTTCGCCGATTTTTATGCTTGGTTTTTCAATTCCTTCTACTGGAATTACTCTTTTTATGAGTGGATTTGAGGTTGATGCCAGAGCTTCTAGTGCGTCTGCTATTGTGTTCTCACCTCGTGGTATTCGTGTTAGATTGTAGGTTTCGAATTGTTTGACTAGCTCGCGAACTATGTCTAGATAGGATTCCATCCTGCTATCTCTGGTTTGGTATTCTCCGTGAAACTGGCTTGTAATTAGCTGGGAGTCGCTGAACGCATTTAGCTTACGTATTCCTATTCCAGCTGTGAATCAGAGGCCTGCTATTAAAGCCTCGTACTCGGTTTCGTTATTTGATGCTGGGAATCCGAGTCTGAAAGATTGTTCTACAATTTCGTTAGTCGGGGATATAAGGTGGATTCCCACACCTGTCCCCTGTTTCGAGGAGGCTCCATCGACATAAAGCTGCCAGGTTTCGGTGCTTGTTCCGGTAACCTGGCTGTTAGTTGTGAGTTCGATAATGAAATCAGCTAGCACTTGTGCTTTGGCGCTGGTCCGAGGTTGATATTCGATATCGTACTCGCTCAGTTTGATTGCCCACCTTTCTAACCTGCAAGACTGGCTGGGGCTGTGCAATACTGTGCGTAATGGCTGTGTTGTCATTACTATGATGGGGTGTGATTGAAAATACGGCCAGAGTTTGCGAGCTGAGATTAGTACTGCCAGATCCAGTTTTTCCATTCGTGGATATCTGGTCTCGGCATCTACTAAGGATTTACTCACGTAGTAGATCGGTTTTTGCTCAGCCCGTTCTTCTCTTATGAGGACGCCACTCACTGCGACTTCGGATATCGTTACGTATAGGTAAAGTGGTTCACCCTCAATCGGTTTTGATAAGATGGGGGGCTCGGAGAGGTACGTTTTTAGTTGTTCAAAGGCTTCCCCGCACTTGTCATCCCATACGAATCTTATGTTTCCCTTTAGTAACTGGTAAAAGGGGAGACATTTGTCAGTCGACCTGGAAATAAACCGATTTAACGCGGCAATACGGCCTGTCAGCCTTTGCACTTCTTTTACTGAGCTCGGAGGTTGCATTTCCAGGAACGCACTGATTTGCTTGGGGTTTGCTTCTATTCCCCGTTGAGTTACTATGTAACCTAGGAATTCGCCTGAGGCGACTCCAAAAGTGCACTTTGAAGGGTTGAGTTTCATCCCATATTTGTTAAGTAAGGTGAAACATTCTCCCAGCTGACCTATGTGATCTTCCTCTTTTAGAGATTTGAACAGCATGTCATCGATGTAGACTTCCATCGTTTTCCCCAAGAGGCTGGCGAACATCTTGTTCATGAGTCTTTGATAGGTGGCTCCCGCATTTTTGAGGCCAAATGGCATCACCTTATAGCAGTACGTTCCTCGTTCTGTTATGAAGGATGTTTTGTCTTGGTCCTCAGGGCTCATTTGTATTTGATTATACCCTGAGAATGCGTCCATAAAGCTGAGGAGCTCGTGTCCTGCGGTAGCTTCTACCAACCGGTCGATGTGAGGTAGTGGGAAGCTATCCTTAGGACACGCTTTGTTTAGATCCATGAAATATATGCATACTCGCCAGGTGCCATTTTTCTTTTTTACTACAACTGGATTTGCTAGCCAATCAGGGTATTTTACTTCTTTGATGAATCCAACATTTAGCAACCTGGTGACCTCACTGTTGGCAGCGTCGGTCTAGTCGGGTCCGAATTTCTGAAGCTTTTGGCGTACTGGTTTGTGGTTTGGATCCACATTGAGCTCATGCGAAATGATGCTTAGGTCGATTCCGGGCATATAAGCTGTTGTCCATGCGAATGAACCGGAATTTTCTTTGAGAAATGTTATTATTTGTTCTTTTTGGGATCTGCTGAGCTCGGATCCAATTCCTACTTTCTGGTTAGGATGAGACTCGTTGACCACGATTTTCTCGATAAGGTCTTTGCGAGGTCCGATGTTGCCTGGGCCACTTTTCGTTTTGGCTAGTCGGTATGTGAGCTCATATTTTCGTTGCAATTGGTATACGACGCTTTCCTTTGCGATCTGGAAGCCTGCCATGTAGCACATTCTGGATTCCTTTTGACTTCCCTTAATTGTTGCGATCCCACTTTGGGCCGGAAATTTTATGCATTGATGGTATGTCGAGGACACAACTCTCATTGAATGTATCCAGGTCCTTCCCAGGATGGCATTAAATGGAGCTGGCCTATCTATAACTGTGAATTCGACTATTATTCTTACTCCAGCTGCTATTACCGGGAGTTTTATTGTTCCAAGAGATAGCGTGGTTTCCCCGGAAAAGCCGGTTAACACCATCTTGCTTTCTTCGATTTCGTGATCTGGTATATTCATTTCCCTAAGAACACTTAGGATGATGAGTTCTACAGAGCTCCCCGTATCTACGAGCATCTTAGTGAGCTCGTATTCGCCCACTTCTAGCATGATGAGGAGAGCATCGTCATGTGGGGAATCTAGTTCAAAAGCCTCGCTTTCCCAGAACGAAATTAGTGTGTTAGGTCCCTTGAATGGGTTCCTATCACGTGTGTCGGTGTTTACTCTTCGCTGATGTTTCTTGATTGAGTTTATGGAGTTGCGGCATAGCTGGGATCCTCCGTGAATAAAGTTAATTCTTTTCTTCGTGCTGGGAGGAGGTAGGTCTGTTTCCCTATTTTTGGGGGGATCTCGCCTCGTCACCTCCTCGGATGAACGTTCTCGTTTACGATCATCCTCAGATGGGCGGTCCCGTCTTTCATCTTCTCGCGCTGGGTAATAGCTCTTCCTTGGAGGAGGTATTTCCAGCTCGATTTTTCCCAGCTCTCCCGCTGCGAATTTAGCAGCGAGCTGCTTCTTCACCTCGTGGCACTCTTCCGTGGAGTGCCCCTTGATCTTGTGGAAGTCGCAGCACTTGCTTGGATAGTAAGGCTTGAATCTACTACGAGGTGGGCTTCCCACTGAGTATGAGTGTATCCCCTGGCTTTGTTTTTGATCTTGGGACTCCTTTCTCCTGGATTTTTTAGATCCTTGGGAGTTGGTTGTCTGAGATTGCTTAACCGAGGTTGCAGGTGCATGCTGTCTTGGCTAAGGTGCACTTGCCTCTTCGAGGATAACCCAGCGCGAAGCGCGATGTAACGCATCATCTAGTGATACCGGCTCCCGAACTGTAAGCTCCTCAAAGAATTTCGAGGTTTTTAACAATCCGTTTTGGAGGGCGTTCAGGGCCGTTGGATTATGTAGATCGGCGATTTTTGCTTTGATGGCTTTAAAGCTGTCAATATACGTCCGCAGTGAATCGCCTGGCATTTGAGTGAGAAACCACAAATCGGCCTCCGAGGTCTCGATCTGGATGAATACCGAATATTATTTCAAGAATGCAGCTTGAAGTTGTGTGAAGTTGTCTATCGAGTTCGGTTTCAGGGAGGTGAACCATTCCCGGGCCGAATCTGTTAGATTTTCGGCGAAGAAACGGCAGCGTGCTGACTCGAGGTCACCCCCGGGTAGTCGCACCCTTGAAAAGGCAAATTTGAAGCTTCTCATGAACGCCTTGGGATCGGTTTCTCCGTTATATCTGGGAAATCGGATGTTACCGACATTGCCGAGCTGAGGGCTCGCGATTCGTGAAGTGAATGGGGTCTGATTGACCTCATCAATTACCCTATCTATCTCAGGTGCTGAGCTTAGAGCAGCGTGGACTTGTGATCTCATTCGTTGTAGCTCGGCGTTCGTTTCTTCGCAATACTTCTTGATTGATTCGAACCCATGTGAGCTGCCGGATCCCAAGTGGTTTTTGTTATTGTTCGGGGAGCGGAGCAGGGATTCTCCGGCATGTCGGATCTCGTTTATGTTTTCAGAGCAGACCTGATTGGTTAGTAGATCCGAGGTCGGGTCTACTCCTGGTAAGGTCGCTGTTGGCGTAGCCTCTCCTTCCGCAACCTGGGTCGTGGAAGGAGTGAATATGGGATCCGATATCTTCGAGTTGAACTGCAAGGCGGTGGCTGAACCGACCATCCTGCTAGTTGAGGCGTTGATATCAGAAAAGTTAGGTCTTGTCACCGGTGGTGGTGGGAACGGCAATCCTCCCTGCCCATGGGCAAGAAGGGATTGTGCCCCAGGTGGGAGAGCGAGCCTCCCAGAGGTGCCAGCCCGATTTGCTCTTTCGAGGTCGTCATGGCGTGCTGCCATTGAGCGATTCTTCTCTATAAGGCACGATATTAGGTTCCGGATCTCAGCTATTTGATCTGGAGCCGATTGGTTCAAGGCTGCAGGTCCCGAGGGGTCGACAATGTCGTTGATCCCGGTCGAGGCACTTGCTTCCGAGGTGGTAGTGGGAACGCTTGTTGTTCCGTCCAGGTCTGCTGAAACGATGTCGGCGGATTGGGTCAGAGGAATGGAGGTGTTTATGACTCCAGATGATGTAGAAACCGCCGCACTTGTTGTATCTGCCATCGTCTTCTTTTGAGTGGTTAGTTTCGTAGGTTACGAAGAGGAAGTTGTTTTGCTCTTCCCCACAGTCGGCGCCAAATTGTGAGAGCAAAATCTCACAACCTCAATTATTGGCTTTTCAGGTTGTATCTTTTCGAGAATTACTTAGAAGATTTGAGAGAAAAAGTTGTATATTATTATTATTGCCAAGAATTCGGTCCCGTTACAATACATTTCACCTTCTCATTTATACAAGCTCGGGAAAATATAAACGTCTAAATCTTAATTTAAAACTTGGAATTGAATTCGTAATCTTCGTCTTTAAATGCAAGGCTTGATTCTAGGAACTGAGGTAACTATGTTTGACCATGTTTGAACTTCGGCCGAGCTCGCACCGCAGTCTTCATGTGAGCTCGTTTCTTTTCCTGCGAGCTCGCTTTCTTTTAGCATGCTCGCTGCTTCCATCATGCTCGTTTTAACTTGTGCCTTTCTTACTTCAGCTTGTAAACAGTCTCGTGAGACCTTGTCGTGGGCCGAGCCTTCATTATTGAGCATGCTTAATCAAGCCGGGCTTTAGGTGTGGAATTTGGGCCCAACAAGAGGCTCAGATTCAGTTCGACTAAGAAATGGCTGATTCACTCGAGAGAGAGCAGATCGCTGCAGAAAACGAGCAGATTCGTCGCGATATGGAATTGGATATTCAGCTAGCCTTAAAAGAACAAGAAGGAAACCATGCTCGGGAGGCAGACGATGACACGCCAAATGATAATGTCGAGGTCGGCAGGGCCAAGGTTGATCCTCTAAGTGGCAATGTAGAAGGGCAACCCCGAACTCCACTAAGGACCAGCGTTATTCGTCATGCGCTCATCGGATCGACTCGTTCCTCGGGGCAGTCGATTGACGAGCTACTGATGACCTGCATATATCTGGTGGAGACGTTATTTATCAGGCCTGGGAAGGATCAATGGGATGCTCCAGATGGGTACTTTTGTGTGTATGAAGATTACTTTAAGGCTTGCGGGCTTAGCCTTCCCTTGCCCGATCTTTTGTTTGGATTCAGCAACAGGCGAAAGGCTATTATTTCCCAGCTTAACCCAACAACTGTGGTTAACATAACATGGCTCCTTACTATGGGAGTCGAGCTTGGCATTCCGATTACTCCTCAGATGCTTGAAGAGTTAACCATCATTATCATTACGGAAGGAAAACCTTGGTTCTTTTCGGCGAACTTAAAACCGAGTTACGACATAATTACCGGACCAAAGCCGAGCAAGATTCAGGGTGGTGTGCAAGTGTTAACAGGCTCAGAGAATTGGAACGAGCTCGCTGGCCGGAAATCCACCGAACACGTCTTGCTACGAAGTCACGCAGTGCCCAAAAAGGTTAGTTTAAAATTCCTTTCAAATTAAATTTATGTGTTGCTTGTTTTCGTCTCTTAGCCTCGTCTTGTTTGTGTAGCTGTCGAAGGATATTCGAATAGAAGAATGGCACCAAGGAGGAATTTTCTTGATGTTCCGGACTACTCTCTTATCCTAGACGATGAGTCTATAGTCTCTTCTGCCCTTAGGGATGATGAAGCTCCCCGAGCGATCGAACCGGCCAAAGAAAAGGAGGACTCTGTCAGGTCGGTCTGTGGATGAACCTGCTAGTCCTTCTCGCGGTCAACCCGAGGTGGAAGTGGGAGTTAATACTGCACTCATTCCTCATACGAGTGCTCCTATCGTGTCCTCGAAAAAAAGGATCGACCCAACTTCTAAAGTCGGCATTCCCATGAAGCGCAAGAGGCAGAAGTCATTGACCCCGAAAGAATTCAATGTCGTGTTCTTTTGTTACAATAAGGACACGCCCTTGATCAATAATTCGGCATCATGTGATGAACTTTATCGCCAATTCAAATTTGGTGTTCGCGATCTTCCGCCATTGGAAGAGCTTGCTGAAGAGGAGAAGTTTATGGAGCTCGGTCGCTCCAAGGCTCGGGTAAGCTATCATCCTTTGATTCAGTTTTCTTGGTTAGATGTTTGTTGTCTTATTTCGCATTTCCTGTCCAGGTCGTATGACCGTAAGTTGAAGTCGGCGATCCGAGATGTTGAAGGAGCCAAGAAGCTCAAGGAAGACCTGGCTGAGATGCATGTCTAAGTCGCTCAGCTCGAGGGGGGAGCTACAGCGAAGGATCAGGAGCTCAAAGCTCTTTGGGCTGAAAATGAAAGGGTGAAGGCCGAGGGGCTCGAGGCTAATGATGCGATCAGCCATATGGCCGTTAAAAACGGAAGGCTGAGGTCTTCTTGAAGTATGAGAAGAAAAGGCTCATGGATTCTCGATCCATATGGGTGACTAAAGAGAGGGATCTCTGAAGGGATATGGCGGTAAAGTTTTTCGCTCGCTTCGAGAGAATCTGGAGATATATCACCGAGCTCGACGTTGAAAACTAGAAGCAGCTAATCTTCAGTCAGGTTACATCTACTTTGAAGTGTTTAAACTGGCTGGCGGGAAAAAGGGTTAACATTCCCCCGAAGACGCTCTTTCATTATGAGGCGAAAGAGAAAACGATGACGGCTGAGATGCAAGCTGTGGTTCTTGAAGAACTTGAAGATGGAGACTTCAAGGTGTCTCCGATCTCGGATGATGGTATTCCCTCATGTCTGCATATCGGTGTTGATGGAACCGAAATCCCGACCAATGTCAACCAGTTCGGTTCGATGGACTCGAGGATGAGCCCGGGAATGTCCGAGGAGATTAGGAGGCGTGATTCTCCTTAGAATTTCTTCTTTTCCTTTTTATATTTTCTTTTAGATCGGTGCCCGATGAGGCTTTTGTTGAATTCCTGCCCGCATTGGCTTTTTGTACTTTTCTTCTCTTCCTTTTTGTAGCTCGGGGAGCTGTTGATGAAATGACTTTACTTAGTCAATTTTAATTGTTTTGAAATTCGAGTTTGATTTTAATACGTAGTCAATCTAGACTGTAGGTGAACTTTGAGTTCAGTTTTTATTGTGCTAATCTTATTTTACTTAGTATATTTCAACTGTCGTGCGAACTTGAGTTCGGTTTTGACGTGAACTGAGAAAATCGTTCTCGACGTGAACTGAGAAGTTTAGCGCAAAGCTTTGTAAAAGCGAGATTGTTCATTAATCCACGTAATGTCATAAAATGATACGATTCTCTCGAGTCCTCCATGTACCAAATTGGTGTCGTACATAATACGGTCTAAGCCGGGGCACGTTAGACGAACTTGGCTTTCGATCAATTCAAGATCGGCGATCGCTAAAGATCTGCTTACTGGTTTGCGATTATTGAGAAATCGGCTTATAAAATTGCGATTGTTGAGAAATCGGCTTAATTTTGCGAGAATGTGTCGTTCGGCTTCACCCCGAGAGCTTAGCATGAGACTGCGAAGGTTTGCTCATCTCAAGGTACTTCGGATCTTCAGATCGAATCAAAGTGTGCGAGGTGGTTCGGCTTATTTAGCTCGGATGGTCTGAGGACGAATTTCAATGCGGGAATAGTCCCGGCTTGTGCGAGATGGATTTCGGTTTTTTAACGTTTGCATCTCTAAGGAATGCTATCGATCATCTGGCCAAGATGTCGATGTGTGAAACCGCAATGGTTTTAAGTGCGAACTAAGGAGTTCGGTTTATATTGCTTAGCCGTTTTCGACTGTTATGCAAACTGAGGAGTCCGGATTTGTGAAAGTACGAACTGTTGAGTTCGGCAAACTACAAGAATTCGGTTTTTGGTTTACTTAGTCCTTTCAGACTGATGCAAACCTAGAGTTCATCTTAGGAAAATGCGAATTGTTTGAGTTCAGTGAACTATTTGAGTTCAGTGAACTGCTAGAGTTCGGCTTTGGTTTTACTTAGTCCTTTCAGACTGTGATGCGAACATGGAGTTTGGCTTAACAATTTTTATTAGATTTATAGCTGGACCCGAGGTGGGTTTCCCACGTACCCCGGAAAGGGATCAAGCCATTCGTAGTTCATATTACATCAGCGATAAGAGTAGCTCGATGAGTTTTTTTTTTTGGCGTTGAGCCAAACTAATAGTAGAACCGTTTGAAATTCATGGAATTCCACGATCTTGGGATTGGAGTTCCATCCATCGTCATGAGTTCATAGACGCCGGGTTTGACGACTCGCATTATCTGGTAAGGTCCCTCCCAGTTAGCACCGAGTTTGCCCGCATTTTTCTCTTTCGTGTTGTCGTAGACCTTTCGGAGAACGAGGTCGCCATCCTCGAAGTGTCGACCTCGGACCTTCTTATTATAGTATCGTGCAGCTAGGTGTTGGTAGTTATGGATTGGAAGTAATGCTTGTTCGCGATGTTCCTCAAGTGTATCCAGATTGTCAAGGAGCATCTCGTTGTTGAGATCGGGATTTTGAGTTAACATAGTTCGGCGTATGTTTGGAAGGTCAACCTCGGCTGGACACAAAGCTTCCATTCCATAGGCTAAGGAAAAAGGGGATTGCTAGTAGATCGGCGAGGAGTAGCTCGATGAGACCAGAGAACTCTGTCCAACTCATCGGCCCAAAATCTTTTCTTCGCATCTAATCTTTTCTTGAAGCCATCGATGATAGTCTTGTTGGTTGCTTCGGCTTGGCCGTTGCCTTGTGTGTATCTCGGCGTTGAGTAACTTAGTCTGATTTTCTACTTAATGCACCAATCGTTGAATAGTTTTGAAACAAATTATGATATGCAGTCCGTGACAATCTCATATGGTACGTTGTGCCGGCATACAATGTATTTCCACGTGAATTTATGGACATCACGACTGTGTATCTCAGCGTATGATTAAGCTTCGACCCATTTAGTGAAGTAGTCGGTCATGACAAAGATGTACTGCTTTTGATTGGTAGAACGGTGGAGTGATCCGATGATATCCATTGCCCATAGCATGAAAGGGCCGGGCGAGGTTGACGTTGTTAGTAGCTCTGTTGGAAGGTTTATCATCAGGGCGTGTCTTTGGCATTTTTCGCACTTGGCGGCGAACTTCTCGTAGTCTACTAACATTGTTGGCCAGTAGTAGCCTGCTTTCTTTATTTTCAAGGCCAATGAGCGACCTCCGGAGTGATTCCCGCCTTCTCTGTCATGTACCTTATCCATGAATTCCTGAATATCTTTTCCAGATACACATTTCAAGAGAAGGGATCGATCGGTACAGTTCACCTTTGTGAACGATGTAAGAAGAGGATCGCATCTTGAGTCGCCGAGCTACCCATCTGTCGGTCGGGACCGTGCCTTCATAGATGTACATTTTGATTTCAATGGTCTAGTCTCCGGGCTCCTCCCCTCAATGTCCATTGGGACATAGAGTCCTTCAGATTCTTTGTCGTCCTCGTCTGAATCATCTCGTAATCTGGATCTTTTGGGGTGTGTTCGGTTTCGATGTTCATGTCGGGCTCGGGATCCGGATTATTCATTGTTTTCTGCAGTTTGGGATTAACAGTAGGCTGCGTCTCGTAGTTATGCATATTCGTGGTCATGTTACAAGTCTCGGCCGGTTCGATGCTTGGTTGTGAAATGCTTTCAACCTGGATCGTGCGTCGGAGTTGATAGTTTGAGCTCGAGGCTAAGGCGGCAAGGGCGTCAGCTGGGATATTTTCTCCGCAAGGTATCTTGGTGAGGTTGAAAGAATGGAATTCGGTAGCGAGCTCCTTTACCAACTTTGAATACGCATCCATGCGATCGTTCTTTGCATTGTATTCGCCACTGTATTGGCTAGCGACAAGCTGTGAATCGCAGAACGCATGTATGTGTATTTCTCTAATTTATTTGGCCAATCGTAGTCCGGCAATGAGTGCCTCGTACTCAGCCTCGTTGTTCGATGCTTGTAATTCTAGCTGAAACGATTGCTCCAAGATTTTGCATGTCAGTGATTGGAGGCGTATGCCCACCCCCGAACCACGATATGATGACGAGCCATCGACGTGGAGATGCCATTTCTATGCTCCTAGGAGTTCAATAATTGTCAGTTCTTGTGGTAGCTCGATAAGAAAGTCGGCCAAGACTTGGGACTTGATGTTGGTCATATTCTTTATTTGATATCGTATTCACTGAGCTCGATTGCCCATTTAGCAAGTTTGTCGGATTGGGTCTTGCTGTGCAGGATTGTTCGCAGAGGTTTTTTGGTGAGAACTGCGATTGAGTGTGACTGGAAATAAGGACGGATTTTCCGAGCTGAGATGACAATAGCTAATGCGAGTTTCTCGAGTGTCGGGTATCTTGTCTCGGTCCTGTCCAAGGACTTGCTGATATAGAAGATGGTTTTTTGATCGCCTCGGTCCTCCCGAACTAGGACTCCACTGACGGCTGATACGGAGATCGCGATGTAAATATAGAGAGTTTCACCGTCCTCAGGTTTTGCCAGGACAGGTGGAGTCGATAAGTGTTCCTTGAGTTGTTAGAATGCTTCTTCTTATTTATTGTCCCATTCGAGGTGCTTGTTACCGCAGAGTAACGGGTAAAATGGTAAGCATTTATCCGTAGATCGGGAGATGAATCTATTGAATGCGGCGATCCGACCTGTTAATCGCTGGACTTCACGCTTTGTTGTCGGTGATGGGAGGTCGATGATTGCCGAAATCTGTTTAGGGTTGGCTTCGATTCCCCTTTGAGTGACGATGTAACCGAGAAACTCGTTGGACGTTACCCCGAATGTGCACTTAGTGGGGTTGAACTTCATGCCGTATAGGTTGAGTATATCGAAGCGAGTATGACATTGTAGATTGCCATCTTGTTTAAAACCAGGAATTTCATCATTTTTGTTGTTCCACCGACGTAGATCGGTATCTTGACTGTTCCCGCGGTCATGGTTTGTTCTCCACTGAATCCGGTCAGGGGTTTGATGTATGGTTTGATCTCTGAATCCGGAAAGTCCATTTCCCGTAAAGTCTGTCTGATGATAACATTGACCGAGCTGCTAGTATCAACAATAATTATTTTGACAGTAACGTCGCCGATGAGTAGTTCAACGACTAGTGGGTCGTTATGGGGCATGTAAAGTCCACTCGTATCAGCCTCTGTGAAGACTATGGGCACGCCATTTGCCAGGATATGGTTACTTCGTTGTACCGCAATTACTTCTCGACTGTATTTATTGATTGCCCGAACTGAGTAGTTGCAAGACTCGAGTGCTCCCATAATCATGTGTACTCTATTCCGGGGTTTTGGGATCGTGTGATCCTCTGGTTTCTCTTCGCGATCCCGCTTTGAAGGTTCGGCGTCAACGTTATCCTTAGCAAAATTGTTCGTGTTTTGCCTCTCGGTATTATCGCGTCGCCGATCTCCGCCTTGGCTAAACTTGTTGTTAGGTCGGAGAGCTTCCTGAGTTGAGATCTTGCCCTCTCTGAAACACTGAAATAACATGTCCTTGAGATGTCGGCATTCCTCGGTGATATGGCCTATCCTTTTATGAAACTCGCAGAATGACTTGTCTTTTGGTTCCTTCGGCTTGTCTTTTGGTTCTTCCAACCTGACCCATGTATTCAAGGGTTTTTGTGGAGAAATGGCGCTGACCTGGTGCATCGCAGGTTGTCGCTCAAAGTGAGTGCGCAACTCACATCCTTCTTCCCTTGGTTTCTCTTTAGGTATGAGCTGTCTTGATAGGACATAATGTTTATCTTTGGCGGCCTCTTCCTCTTCCTCAAGAATATATGTATGCGACTTGTGCAGGGCATCTTCTAGGATCTGAGGTCGGTTCCGGTGAATTTCCTTGTGAAAAGCCGATTGGTACCATGTTTCTTTATAGAGGGCTTCGATCGCGGCATCGTCGTCGATGATACAGTGGGTTACCACCGACTTGAATCGGTCCATAAAGTCTCTCAGAGGTGCGTTCGGCCCTTGTTAGATGGCCCAGAGTTCGGCGTTCTTTGTCTTCTTCTTGATGAATATGGTGAAGCGTTTGAGGAATTTGGTTGTGAGCTCGTTGTAGCTGTTGATCGAGTTGGCTTCGAGTTGCGAGAACCAATCGAGCACGGTCCCGCCGAGATTTTCTATGAAAAGATGGCACTTTGCAGCATCCCTTTCCTCCTCATATTTGAATTTAAAGCGGTTCATCATGATGCCGAAGTAGGTCATGAAGTGACGGGGGTCTGAGTTACCTTCGTATGCAGTGATTTTGATCTTATACAGACGCCGGATTGGAGTATTTAGAACTTGTTGTGTGAATGGAGTTTTCTGAGTCTCCTGGATCACGCGGTCGATCTCGGGTGCCGAGCTGGTGGGCTGATGAAACTTGGATTTCATATCCTGAAGTTGGGCTTTGACTTTTTCAAACTCTGATCCAGAGATGCATGATCAGTGATGTGTGTACCGCGATTATCGGTGGATCCTAAAGTGTGAGGTTGAATTGTCGCGCTATGGTTTCAAGTTAGTTCTGCGCAAAGATTTTGGCGATGTGGGGGTGTCACGTCCTCGGGTTGGGGAGATGTTGGGTTTTATCGAGTTCTTCTTGGCGAGTTCGGCGAGTTGTGCTGCCATAGCCCACATGAGGGCGAATTGATCGAGTTGAGTCGCAGCGGCTGCTTCGGTGTTTACCGGAGCTGGTGGTGGTATGTCGTCGTGACCGTTGGTCGGGTCACGATTGTCGACATCATCGTTATGTTTGAGGTTGCGGTTAAGCGCTTGGTTGTCTAGTAGTCCTGCCATCGCCGAGCTAATTACCGAGATCCGAAAGTTTATTGTTTTTAAGAAAAGTCCCCACAGTCGGCGCCAATTGTTGACTAGATAAATGTAGTTATATTTTAATTATGGAGCATAAAGCACTATGCATTTAGATTCAAATCAAACAAATAAAATTCAAATAAATTGTATTACCAAATAAAACATAAAATCAAAACACTTCAAATGTAGGTATTAGAGTTTAGATTAAAATCTCCTTCATCGTCTTCTAAATCCTCATTAACATCAAGAGCTACATATAAAAATAAAGTAAAATAATACTCCCTCCGTTTCATATTAATTGTCGTTCTAGGTTGTTTTACGTAGATTAAGAAAACAATTCAATTTTCTGTTTTACCCCTCATTAATGTATTTTATTCTATGATTACACTAATTAATAAGCTAAAAGAATATGGATAAAATTGGAAATATTATCAAATATTTGCATTGAAATTATAAAACGACAACTAATATGAAACAAAATTTAAACTCTAAAACGACAACTAATATAAAACATAGGGAGTATTAAGCTTTGAGAGGTATAAATCATATAGAAATGTCATTGAAAGTTTATAGATAAAGATTTTAAAAATATGAAGTAAATATGGATGAATGATATGGTACATGGATCACGAAATGTAAACACATCCAACCAAGTGCATGTAAAAATCAGTGCTTCAACGTTTCTTGGTAAAAGACGATTTCTATATTTATCCAAAACATGCGTACCAATACTAAATGTAGACTCTGATGCCACTGTAGTTATCGTAATGCTTAGAAGTTAGAACATCACATGCCATACGAGCTAACTCACCATAACGTTGTAACTGACACTTCCAACATTCTAAAACATCTATGTCTTTATAAAAAGTCAGTTCCAACATATCGTCTTCTAAGTATAGAGTCAATTTAGACTTTCCTTCTTCTATAATGGTACGTTTTTCATACACTTTGAAATCATATGATAAGCGGACCCAAATTTAATAAGACATACTTAATCAAATAGCTCTAGGCTTTTCGCTGATGATAGTTGTATAAGCATGAGACATATAACGATAGGTTTATAATCACCATACATGTAAAAGTATAAACGATTAATTTGAGCTAGATTTAATTTTTTTTTTTTTTTGCTGATTTGTCACTCCACAATTATTCTCAGCTGGAAGTTATTCGATCTAATAGAGAGGTGATAGGTAAGAACTCTAACTTTAACTTTAGGTTGTTAGTGTACTTCAAATTAATGTTGCAGAGAATTTAACTTTAAAATAATGGATAGCGATTTAAAAATAAATAAAGTTATATTTTGTTGGCTTTCAAAAAATAAACTATCGCAAGAACAAAAAAAATGATATTAGACTGTATTAGTAGAATTTTAAAGGCTTTAAAAGTGTTAAACCTTAATTGGATAAATTAAAACTTTAAAATTTTAAAATAAAATAAAAGTTTATAAAGTCTCATAGTTAAAATAAATTAAAGTCTTCAAAGTTTCGTAAGAAAAAATAGTAAAGATAGCGATAAAGAAACCACAAGCCATCAACAAACTTTTAAACATATATACATCTAAATGTAATAAAAAACTTAGTAAACTAATTTGACAGTTACAAAAAATTATGTGTACAGTAAAGCATAATATATTTACTATCATATTTCTAAAATTATTTAATTACATATTTTTAATTTTTATATCAATAGTTTTTCGTATCTAATTATATATGTCATTTGAAAAAACATCAACACCAACATTAAAGTTCAATCTCATTTTGTGTACAAACACGGGTCAAAATCTAGTAGTATTGATAGATTAGTATTTTATGCTAAAGATATTTGTATATTAGATAATGGAACAATGCACATTGTTCTGAAACATAAAATATAATTTTTTATTTGAAATCAACAAAAATTATTATCAATACAATATCTGCGTAGCCATTCTTGTAGACTTGATCGATTGAAGAGATTGGTAAAGCCGAATTCCCATTGTCTAATGGAACAAAGTTTTCGATAAATTATGCATTATTTTCTTCGAATTTTAAAAGAAACTTTTTGAGTTTAAAAAAATATATATATATATATGCTTTCAAGGATTTAATACTCGGGGATGGAAAGAAGTACATAAATATAACTTCCAGAAATCGGAAAAATGCGTGTATTGAAAAAGTTATCAAAACTCACTACTGATATTTCATCATACATACATAAATATGATAGAAATAGATTTTGTAATTAAGAGACATCTTTATAATTTAACACTATAACATGATCATCTTGATCATCCACGCACCACTATGATGAGATAAATTATAGAGAACTCAGATAGACACACTAAAAATCCAAAAGATTTATTAGAGGAACAGAATGACATGTGCTACGTATACATCCACCATATGGGTCATTCTACTATTTCATGATAATGATTAACGCATCCAGTAGATAATCACATGTTAGTCTATTATCATTTTAAAATATGGCATTTACAAGATTTCTATCTCAGTTAATCGAATTAAGAGCTCAATTTCCTATTATCCAGTAAAGAGGTTTGAACAAAAAGACATGCCGCCCAATACCTTTTTCAATGGTCTCGTCGGTAGGTGCATATTATAGTCACGTGCGTTTATTATAAAAATATAAACTATGTAATCTAAACATAAAAATAAACGGATACAGTTTTATTTTTGGGAAATTGCATTCTATAACCACCAAAAATATTATAATTAAGTGGATGACAAAAAAAGATAAACGATCTATTTCCCCACAAGAACTATAGCACCCTTTCCGATGTCTCCCAAACTATGATCCGTTCCAAATTTTCACAAAATCAAAGTTAAAGCTTGTATCCCCCGAAAAAAAGTTTTAAAGCAAATTCATGAATCGTAATGGATGGTGAAGGAGACGAAGAAAACAATAGGGGAGGAAGAAGAAGAACAAGTGTCGGGTCGGGTTGATTTTTTTAGTCGGGTCTGTTTTTTTGGGTCGGGTTTGGTTCATTAGGTTTAATTTCGGTTTAGTATCAAATTTAAGTGGTTAATGGTTGATTGATAAGCAATAAACCGAATAAAATCGGGTTTGTGGGTTTTGAAGTTTTGAACTTTCAATTCGAACATATATACATTTAGAACTTTTTTTCGGGGGAATATAGATTTTAACTTTGATTTTGTGAGAATTTGGAACATAGTCATAGTTTGGGATATATTTGGAGGGATGTGATAGTTTTCGTAGGAAAATAGATCTTGGAAAATATATTCTCTATATAATACAATATGTATTAATACCATTTTTAACCTTTATGTTATTTTTTCTTTTCTTTTCTCATTTTATTCATCTTTCTTCCATTTCTCTCTCCCATTTTCCTCCTTACGCATCTTCTCTGCTTCTTCCAATCCACAATTCAACCATGGATTTTCCTCAGCTTTATCTTCCATAATCCACATTTCTCTCCTTTATCTTTCTCAATTCATTATATTCCTCATCAGTCTTTGCAACCCCTAATTCAGCCATTGATTATTGGAGTTTTAAGTGTATCAACGGTAATATTATGAACCATTATAACTATTGGTTTATGGTTAATTACGGTTACAATGTTAAACGTACGGTTGTAAACGTACGTGACAACCGTTGGACTTTATAAATACAAGAAGGCAACTTAAATGGGAGAACGATGACTACATATGTCGTGGCCACATTCTCAACGGTATGTCCGATACTCTCTTTGATGTCTATCAAAATGTTGAATCCGCAAAAGAATTATGGGATGCGTTGGAGTCGAAGTACATGGCCGAGGATGCTTCTAGTAAGAAGTTCCTTGTGTGTAATTTTAATAATTACAAGATGTGCAATTCAAGGCCGGTTATGGAGCAATACAATGAATTACTTCGCATCCTAGGCCAATACACTCAACACAACATGAAGATGGATGAATCCATTTCGGTTTCGAGCATCATCGACAAGTTATCACCTTCATGGAAGGATTTTAGGCGCATGTTAAAACACAAAAAGAAGAGTTGTCTCTTGTACAAACTTGGCATCCATTTGCGCATAGAGGAATCTCTAAGGGTGCAAGAGGGAGGAAAACCAAAAAAATAAGGAGGCTGAAACTTCATCGATCAATATGATGGAGGAAAGTGGGAGTTCTAAGATGAAGAATAAAGGGAAGAAACGCTCCTTTAATAACAACACTAACGATGGATCTAATAAAGGCTTAAGAGCGTTTGTTGGATTTGTAACAAGCCGGGTCACTTCAAACGTGATTGTCGGGCAGCAAAGGATATGAATAAAATACATCATAACCGTTTTGGGCAAGGATCTAAGGAACAAGGCCCATCATCTCTTCAATGTCAGATTTCTGTTTTTGATTCATATTCGAAAGTGAATTATGTGTCAAAAATTGCTGAGGCATTTTATGTGCAGGATGATAAGGTGACATGGTGGATTGACTCGGGTGCAACAACACATGTTTGCAAGGATCGTGGCTGGTTCAAGACATACGAGCCAGTTCAAGATGGGTTCGTACTTCATATGGGCAACGAGTCAACAGCTCCTATCCTAGGTCGTGGAAAAGTGGTGTTAGAATTTAGTTCCGGGAAAACTGTTAATCTTAATGATGTAATTTATGTACCCGGAATTAGGAAAAACTTAGTCTCCGGTAGTGTTTTAAATAAGTGTGGATTTAAACAAGTGTATGAGTCGGATAAGTATGTCTTCTCTAAGTGTGGTGTCTTTGTTGGATTTGGATATTTTTGTAATGGCATGTTTATGCTTAATATTAATAAAGTTGTCGATTCTACTTATATGACATGTTCTAGCAAAAATAATACTTCTCTACGACATGCAAGATTAGGTCATGTACATTATAAACGTAAAATTGATATGTCTAAAGAAGGATTAATTCCGACTTTTGACGTGAAAATAGATAAGTGTGGAACATGCATGTTGACTAAAATAGTTAGACAACCGTTTAAGAGCATAGAAAGAAACGCTAGGATGCTTGGACTTATACATAGTGATCTATGTGATTTCCATGCGACTCCATCTTTAGGGAATAATAAATATTTCATCACCTTCATAGATGATTATTCTCGCTATTGCTATGTATATTTATTACATGCTAAAGATGAGGCCCTTAATAAATTTAAGGTTTATAAAACTGAGGTTGAATTGCAACATAATGACTTGATTAAGAAGTTACGCACCGATAGAGGTGGGGAGTATTATGATCCAACATATTTTCAGTCTGTAGGCATTATACATGAGGCTACGGCTCCGTATACACCACAACAAAATGGTGTATCCGAGAGAAAAAATAGAGTCCTAAAAGAAATGGTTAATTCTATGTTATCTTACTCGGGATTGAGTGACAGATTTTGGGGTGAAGCCATGTTAACGAATTGTTATTTATTAAATAGAATTCCTAACAAAAGGAACAAGGTTACCCCATATGAACTTTGGCACTTTGGCACAAAAAGAAACAAAACTTAAACTACCTTCGAGTTTGGGGTTGTAGGACGGTCATGAGACTACCTCAACCAAAGATTAAAACTTTGGGAGAAAGAGAAGTTGATTGCATATTTATTGGATATGCCTTGCATTCCAAGGCTTATAGATTTTATGTCATATAACTTAATGATTCTATACCGGTTCACATCGTAATTGAGTCAAGAGATGCAATATTTGATGAGAGTCATTTTCTCTTCTATACATAGGCCAAAGGACTTAGTTCCAAGTTCAAGTGGAACAAATAAAGGAGACGACACGTTCGTTCCTCCTAACGAGTCACCGACGCTTCGTAAAAGCAAACGAGGGAGAATTGAAAAATAATTCGGTCCCGATTTCCAGTTTTATTTAGTTGAAGGGTCAAGAGATGATGTCGGTTTCCAATACTCATATTGTTATCTTGTTGATGAGGACCCTAGAAATTTTGATGAGGCCATGAAATCACAAGATGTTGCGTTTTGGAAAGAAGCGGTAAATGATGAGATGGATTCTATTGTAGAAAATAATACTTGGGTCTTCACGGATCTCCCACTTGGTTGCAAGCCTTTAGGCTGCAAGTGGATCTTCAAGAAGAAGATGAAAGTCTATGGAACAATCGACAAGTTTAAGGCCCGATTGGTTATTCAAGGCTTTAGACAAAGGGAAGGCATTGACTATTTCGATACGTATGCTCCTATTGTTATAATCTCTTCTATTAGATTATTAATTGGTTTAGCTGCTATTCATAATCTTGTGATCCACCATATGGATGTTAAGACGACATTCTTGGATGGTGTCTTAGAAGAAGAGGTGTATATGAAACAACCTGAAATGTTTATTATGCCTGGTCAAGAGCATAAGGTGTATAAGTTGATAAAGTCATTGTATGGGCTAAAACAAGCACCTAAGCAATGGTATCAAAGGTTTGATGAAGCTGTCTTATCAGATGGATTCAAATTAAATCAGTTGGACAAGTGTTTATATAGCAAATTTGATGATTCTGGTAATGGAGTGATCATTTGTTTATATGTTGATGACATGTTGATCTTTGGCACAAACCTTAGACAAGTAGAACTTACAAAAGAGTTTTTGTCATCAAATTTTGCCATGAAAGACATGGGGAAGGCGGACGTGATTCTTGGAATTCGAATCAAGCGTGAGAACAAAGGACTATCTTTAACACAATCACATTACATTGAAAAAGTGCTTAAAAAGTTCAACTATGAGAATTGTTCTCCCGTGAGCACTCCCATGGACGCGAGTGTGAAACTTATGCCTAATATGGAACAAGCAGTATCACAACTCGAGTACTCACGAGTAATTGGTTGCTTAATGTATGCCATGACGAGCACTAGACCTGATATAGCTTATGCGGTAGGAAGGTTGAGTAGATACACTAGTAATCCTAGCACTCATCATTGGCAAGCTATAAGGCGGGTGCTCAAGTACTTGAAAGGAACGATAAATTATGGTTTGTCATATGTCGGATTTCCTTCAGTCTTAGAAGGATATTCAGATGCAAGTTGGATCACCAACGTGGAAGATCATTCTTCTACAAGTGGTTGGGTGTTCTTACTTGGGGGAGGTTCCATTTCATGGGCATCTAAGAAACAAACTTGTATTACAAGTTCGACTATGAAATCAGAATTTGTAGCGTTAGCGGCTGCGGGGAGAGAGGCGAAGTGGTTAAGAAACTTAGTCTCTGAGATTCCATTGTGGCCGAAACAGGTATCACCGATTTCTATCCATTGTGATAGTCAAGCTACTTTGGCTAAGGCTTATAGCCAAATGTATAATGGTAAGTCGCGACACATGGGCGTTAGACATAGCGCGGTACGTGAATTGATCACTCATGGGGTGATTACTATAGAGTTTGTTCGGTCTCAACAAAATCTAGCAGATCACTTGACAAAAGGACTAGCTAGGGACTTGGTGACCAAGTCGGCTAAGGGGGTGGGATTAAAGTCCAATTAAATCTTTAATGGTGGGATACCCAATTCCCCTATAATACGACACTAGAGGCTGAATTCAATGTGGAAAGCCCACACTTAGAGATTGAAGCACTTGTTTATATCATTCCAAAGTAATTGCTTAGACCTGCAAGAGAGGGTAAGGTTAAAGTTTTATTTTTAATAGATATTTTGAAAATTGCATTTTGCAGGTGCAAGATGAAAAGTATCTATCTATATGGGTGTGAAGTGTAGCCGCTTCAAGAAGCTTGGACTTAGCTTTGTATATGCTCGTGAAAGGATAAGGACACACAACTTATAATAGTGTCAAGGATAAACACTTAGAGTAGTGTGTAAATTCGTGTGTGTATTATCTTCATGTACCCAAATGAGTTGAAAGTATTCAATCTGTAGGACATCATGATTCTCGGGCATTTGGAATGTGTAATATCACTAATATGTAAATTCAATCCTTAGGTCATTTACATTTATGGATGAGTTTGGTTTTTGTGTTGTTAATTTCGTAAATCAAAAAAGTACACTTAAATGGGGGAGGAATGTTGGAGTTTTAAGTGTATCAACGGTAATATTATGAACCATTGTAACTATTGGTTTATGGTTAATTACTGTTACAATGTTAAACGTACGTGACAACCATTGGACTTTATAAATACTATGTTCCTTTGCCTCAAAATGTATAAGAAAAAAACCGAGAGGAAGAAAACAGATTCACGAGACCAAAGATTGATAAAATCTTTGGTGAAAACACAAAATCTCTATTTGTTTCTCTTGGATCTTAGCCTTGAACAAGAGAGAACTTTAATTGTCGCATCGTAGAAGGGATTTCGTGTAACCCAAGTCTTGAGAAAGGTCGAAATACTCTTTAAGGAAAGTGCTTTTGAGTACGATTCAATCATTATCCAAGTTCACTATACGTTACGATCCCAAAAATACAACATTATACAACATTTATCTCGCGGAGGAGTTTTTTTTTAAGCGATCTCGTTCTCTCACCCATGGAAGGTGATGTCTTCCTCAGCGTAAACGAAACTCTCTTTGCGGAGACCTCACACCGTGATGTCAGCTTCGTCACCGTGGCCGCAATCGGAATTATATCCAGCATCGACTCGAACCTCCTCCTCAGATTATACCTGTCCAATCTAGCTACGCTGCATGGAAAAACTCGTACATGTCTCTGACGAACTGCTTCGTCGATCCCAATTTTGGGGGATTTTGTGAATTTTGGGAATTTGGTGTATAGGAAGTCTATTTTTTGTGTATAGAATATCGGCGGTGATAAGCCTCTGGGCTGTCACTCCATTGAACCGAATTTTGTGGATTTTGTGAATTTTGGGGATTTTGTATATAAAAAGTCTATTTGGTAGTTGGAAAAGAATGTAGTTACAAAATATATTGTAAATGATGTTTTAATATATGGATGGGCAAAGTGTACACAGGTTTTTGTAATATTTTTCTGATTTTGTATGGAAAGTCTATATATATGGATGAGCAAAGTGTACAAAAGTTGGGTTCGTTGTCTTCTTCGTCCCCTTGTGAAAGAGAGAAGAGACCGTCTATTTGTATAGAACGTCGCCTTGTTAATGGAGACTAATTTCTCTGTTTCTTCTAATGGAGACTAATTTCTATGTGTTAAAGAGTGTTCATCATTTTAGTGTCTATTTTTTGTAATTTTGCAATTTGTTAAAGCCTCTTTTCCTTTTGTATTGAGACTATTTTGTCATTTGCTATTTGCTTCCACAGACCAGCACGAACTCTGCAAATAAGAAAATGATATGAGCAAAAAACAAATATACGTGCTATGTGTTATTGCTAGATTCGCTATGTATTTGATTTTAAAAATAGACTTTCTATGTTATTAAAAAAATAGACTTCTTATGTTATTGGTGCCGTTATTGATGTATGGAAAAAAACCGGGTTTATTTTTAAAAATTCAAATCATATTAGACGTGAAAAAGCAGTGTTCTTTTGTACTAATACAAGTTTGAACTAATTAACAGTTTGCGAGTAATGTAAGAAACAAAATATGTGGGATAACTATATGTGCACTAAATAGAACATGAATAAATAATATAGTCCTACTATTTTTTCCGTGCTGGAGGGTAAAATCGTCTCATTTGAGTGACAAAAGTGAGAAAACCAATTTCTCCATGTTTATGGCTATATTCTTATATATCTTTACCAATTTGGTTATCTACTTAATTGACCATTTTTTTAATAAAAAAACGAAGGTGAGCTGTTTTTTTTGTTTGGAACATCAATCTATTATATAAATAGTAAGTCTCACATGGTGTGACACATCAGCACCCATATCCATGACACATCAGCTTTAGAAAAACAAAATCTTATATTTCAAAATTATAATTTACACACTATAACGTTTGTAAGACTTAATTATCGATTACCAATGTCATCATTCATGAATTTTCGTACTCATTTATTTTCTTCATTGATACCAATTTTTCGTCTTAATTTGCTTATCAATCGGAATTTCAATCGCAAATCCGAAAACTGAGATATGAAATTTCACTGGAGATTATAACGAGTTTGCAAGTAGAGGAAGTATTTACGACTTTTGTAGCTCGACTTTGACCTGAGGAGTGTCTGATGTTGAATCTATGGCCTATGTCCATGAATTTGGTTTCTTTTTTTCTCCCAATTGAATCCAAGGTTTTTTTTTTTTGCTTTTATCTAAAACAAATTTTCACGATGATGTTTATTTATAATGGATTTCCCCTTATAATTTGTTCATGAGGTTGATTCAAAATGTATAATTTTCTGTGTTTATGATGAAAAGAAGACCGCAGAAGTGGCAATGAGTTGAATTTCGGGAACCATGCCGGCTGTTGTGCAATATGCTTGGATACAATACTTTTTCAATAAATCGCTATGGTGAAACTATGTGAACATGCTCACTGGTATATCGGATGGTGTCTTGGTTAATCTAAAGTATGATTTGAATTGTTTTTTTTAAAAGTACATTCGCAACTAAAATTTTGGGTATGTGTAGTTACAGCTGCCCCAATTGGTTAAGAAAAGTAGGATGATGACACTAAATACTCCTTGAAAGTGTCCAACGAAGTTCGGTAAGTTTAACAACCTCTAAATTGAGCCATGTGTTTCCAGTGTCCAGTGAAGTTTGGTAAGTTTCAACTTAAGACTTGCTTATATGAGTTAGGTTTTCAAATTAAACTCTTCTTATTCCTAATATTGTTGGTTTTTTTTTGTCTCACATCAAATATTTTGATGCAATCTTCTCGGAGTGTGATTTTTATTGATCAAATGGAAAGTATCGAAAATCATATATATGAGCACGAAGATCTTGTGAAACGGCACAAAGTTTTTTTCACTAATTGAGGAACTCTATTTCCTTTTTTTCGTACTATTGCAGAAAAAATATCAGCTAGAACATTATCCAAGCGAGGGATATGAATAAACGAGATAAAAACAAAGAAACTTGAAAGAGTGTTGATGTCTTGAAGGATTCCAAAAAGATTTCAGAAATATTATCTCTTGAGTTGATGATGCGGATCAAGGTTTGAGAATCAGATTTTACCTGAATCTTACTCCACCCCAAGTCGAGAGCGTGGTTTAATGCTTATCGGATCGCCAAAGCTTCCGCCATCAGAGCAGAGTTAACAAAAGCTTCCGCTTTGTTTCCCCATCCCACTATAGTAGATGTATGGTCATGGAAAAACCAGCCTAATCCTGCACTTTTCGTTTCCTCTTTCCATGCTGTTGGGATATCAATCTGAGTCTCACATCGAAAGTTTACACAAAAATGGTCTAATATATAAGTAATGTCCAACTATAATTAGTATGAGACATTTTGGAAAAGAGCCCAAAAACAAATACGTGCGGACTTTGTCACTTGGGCCCAAAGCGGACAATATCATACTAATAGAGACTTGGACATGGGGAGACTTGAAAACCCCAACACATGCCGCATCAGTGTAGATCGTGATCTTATTGGGGCTTGAAATAAGAGGAGGATCAAAATCCGAGAATCCTGCCATTCCCGTGCTTCCACAAGAGCTTTGGTTAGAGTTTTAGTAGCAGTAAGAGCTCTGTTTTCGAAAATCTTTTGATTCTTAGCTGACCAGATGGCCCAGCAAATCCACGGAAAGATTGGACCAGATCCAATTCCTGTTGGAGGGAGACATGCAATGCTCTTCGATGCCCTGAATCCTAATAAGAATTCTTGAAACAGATTCGTATTGAAAAAGTTTTGTAGTGGTGCCAGTTGCCAAACGTGTCTCGCAAAGATAGTAGCAGTGATGAAGAAGGAGCAGGAGAAGAAAAAGTTGATGATGATCATGGTGGACATATACCATATGAGCCGTCCGGTGATAGAGCGATGGAAGCTTTGCGTGACACCATCACAAAAGAATATGGTAGAAGACGTCGATTACCTTATTAGATATTTTAGTTTAGGACTTGGTTTATTATTATTTATTTTTTAGTTTATTTAAGAGTTGGTGTATTACTTTTGCTTTGTTATAGTTTATGATCTGATGTATTACTTTTGTTTTATGTTAGTTAAATGATTTAGTTTAATATGATTGTTTTAATTTAGTTTATGATTTTTATCACAAAGATTATAATGTTCTAATTATATTTAATTAAAAAATTATTAATATGATTGTTAACTGATAAAAACTATTTGTTATATTTAATTAAAATGTTATAATGTTATCACAAAGATTATAATGTTCTAATTATATTTAATTAAAAAATTATTAATATGAGTGTTAACTAATAAAAATTATGGATGTATAACATTTAAACTATATTGTTTATCAAAAATATAAATGTACAAAATTCATAAAAATTAAATTTGAATTAAGTGAAAAACTATCACTAGCATATTTTACCCCAAAAAAAAACTATCGCTGTCAGGCAAACAAACATACTTGCGACCAATCGCATCGTCCATCCACGCGACAGGAAAACGAATAAACATGCGACCAATCGCAGAGCCCAGCTGCACGGCTGCCGAACGAACAACAACCGCCGCGTCTGGCCGCAGCCGTCAGCGTCAGGCAAACGAACAGACCCACAATGAAGGAAAATATGTGATGTTGTTTTAAACCTTTGGTTGGTCACTTTTGCTAGTCAATAATCATATGAAATAAATTTCGAATTCTTGACGTCCCCCATGTTGAAGATACCATCAGAGCCCTAGACATAGGAGTGATGACCCCGCTGGAGATCAAGTAGGGATGTCAATCGGGCTAGCTCAGCCCGGCCTGAAATTCGTAAAGCCCGCATATATTTGAGTCCGGCCCAGCCCGGTCCGAAAAAAAATCTGGCCTATATTCCAAAGCCCGATCCGGCCCTGACAGGGCTCTAGGGCTTTTCGGGCTTTTTCGGGCTTTTTCGTTTTTTTATTTACAAACACAAAAATTCACAATTCTCAGATGAATAATTAAAACAAAATATTTATAAAAATAAATATAAATTGAAATGTATTATATCAAATCCAATTAAATTTAAAAGCAAAAGTTTGACAATAAAAACAAATAAAATTCAAATAAATTGTAATACCAAATAAAACATAAAATCAAAACACTTCAAATCTAGGTAATAGAGTTTAGATTAGAATCTCCTTCATTGTCTTCTAAATCCTCATCACCATCAAGAGGTACAGATAAAAAAAAAGTAAAATAATATTAAGTTTTGACATGTATAAAATATATATAAATATCATTGAAAGTCTATAGATAATGATTTTAAAAATATGAAGTAAATAATGGATGAATGATAATGGTACATGGATCACGAAATGTATAGAAAATATGTCAAATTATTATTTTTAGAAAGATAAATGTTAAAACAAAATCTCTAACTAATTAAAATATAAAGTTCTGGGCTTTTCGGGCTAGCCCGAGCCCGATCGGGCTAAGCCCGAAAACATACTAGCCCGAATGGGCTTTAGCCCGAAAAACCCGATTTTTTTGGCTTATATTTCTAGGTCCGAGCCAGCTGTTTTTCAGGGTCGGGCCGAGTCGGCCCTCGGGCTTTGGCCCTAATTGACACCCCTAAAATCAAAAATCAAGAAGGCTTGTATAACGAGCGAGACGAATCAGAAGTTGTCCACCATCTTAGCGTTTGAAGCAGACGTGGCTCCAGTAACGAATTAATTGGCAGAACGATTAGGGGTCAAAAGTAATATGCAGCGATGAGACCAAAGAGTTGTGACAACAATTTAACAAGTATGGGTCGAAGAGCTGGAAGAGGAGACAAAGGATGATGAAGTAGAAGCAGTCTTTTCATGCATCCTCAACATCTTACCCCACTCTTGTGTTCAACGAGGACCCAGTTGTTCAAGGAGTCTTTGTTGCTAAGGGTTTAGTTAAGGTCAGAACTCCCATTTCCGATCTGCGGAGAGGTTGTCTCAACATAGGACGCATTACATGGACTGAGAAGGACCAGAAATCCGTGAGGTTGCGAATTTGGGTGAGACGATAATTATCAAGATTGTTCCATCCAGCCTACAAGAAGAAAGATGTATATTCGGAACACTTTGACATCAACGATAGCCTCGTCAGTCTCATATCTAGGAGATCTATTGATGCCGTCAAAGCGAATTACCGGGACGTACTACCCATGAGTGATTGGAAGTTGGTGTCTGATCTTCAATATCAAATAAATCGAAAAATCGTACTTTACTCACAGTGCAGACGATTTTAAAGATGGAACATCTAAGAAGATAGTAACATTTATATTCATGAATCGCCTTAGTATAAAGGACAAAAGACCAAACTTTTTGGTTGGTCCCTTCTGCTAATCAATAATATCATAGGAAGATAAATTAATGAGGTAAAAAGTAAGTATTTACTATTTATTCATTTTGTTATTTTTTATGTACTTTCTGCTGATGGAAATAAGGATGCAAGAAACGAACTCCTTCAAGGTACAACGGAGTCTGCATCTCAATCAACCGCGACGCCTGCACCGTTCAAACATCATTTGCCAAATACTATAAACCATTTTTGGAAGGAAAAGAATATCAGAAAGTGAGAAACTATACTTACGGCTCGAGCAAAGGCAAACATTTCCTCTTCACCAGAAAGCATTTTTACTATCGAAGAAGGCGAGCCAGCAGCACTTATGCTACCTTCCGCAAGCACATCTCGCCTTAATCTCGAATCTTCTGTCTCCGTCTCAAACTGGAAGCTGCAAGTTTCCGATAAATAAAGGTGACAACACATAAAACTAACCCATCTTGGTGAATTTTAGGGGATTGGCATATAAACCAAACCAAATCAAAATGATTGAAGCCGAAGACGATTCAAAATGATTATGTTGTCAATGATGTGTTCTTTACCTTTCGAGGTCGAAGAGCGTACCCTCTGCAGTTCCTTGAAACAACTCATCAATAGGTGTCTCCGCGCATGAGACAAGACAACAATGGTGGTTGTATAGCTCATCCACAAGGGTTATAAACCTACGTGCCTGAGAACATCAACAAAAGCCCTCAGAGGAAGGAATCCACATACCCCCAAAAACCACAAATCTTGATTTGCGGTTAATACCTTGTCGCGTATTTCCATGCTCATTGCTGGGATCTCAGAGATAAAGATTGTATGATAGCTTTTGGCCACTGCGATATAATCTGCTGCACCTATAGGTCGACCACATAGATACTCGAATGTGAATCTTGCCACTCCATTACAGCTTTCAGGCACTTCCACTGTTCTGATGATACACGCCAAAAAAAAAAAGACATTGTAATTTTATTTGATCCATAACAAAAAGAAAAACCATTGCTCTCATTAGTACCTTCCAAACATCACTGGGAGAGTCGCAGAAGTTATTTCTCCGCCGTACTGGTCAGTGACCTGACGCCACATTTTCTCAAACTCTTCCAGAACAACATTATTCAAAGGCCATAAGTAGTGAACCTATAAATGCACATTTACAATTTCATCAAACCGAAGCAAAGAACCCCAACAATAAATGATGTAAAGAGACTGTGATTCACACATTCTCAACTGAGTTCTTTGCTGCAACTCGGCGGTAATCTACTTCGCTTCCAATTGAGATTATCTCACAATGTTTCTCCAATTTAGAGATAAACTTATCAAATATCTCCTTCTGCATTCCATCCTGTACCAACAACATAAGAGAGAAAATTAGTGACTCGGCAAAAAAACTCTGTGTAATCAAGATACATGTCCTCCATGAATTTTTTAACAACTCCCAAAAAACCAGTTAAAGAGACCTTTTTAATGAAAATAGAAGAGGGATTTACAGCGAAGAAGAGAAAGAAACCTGATTTAACTCCCGTGCTGCTCGGTTACTGGTGGCCACAAGAACAGTTCCAGTAGTCAACAATCTGCTCATAATTCCAGATAAGGCCACAATAGCAAACACATCAACTGCCTGTAACAGAAGATGCAAGAAAGGCCAAGTTACAGAAAGAATCAACACTATTTGCAACTTCATCAGAGGCTCAAAGATGGCAAATCAAGTCTCATCTAAGCCCTTGTAGACACTGAATTGGCTTTATGAATTTTGAGTGACACGTAATTACCGAGCACTTAATCACTTTCTCAGAGTCAACAATCTATTCTTAGAATAATGTAGTTTCTTTTGCAATTTAATGTATACAGTTACCTGAATCTCGTCAAAGCAGAGGATGCTAGCTCCTTTTTTACTCGACTGCTGATCAACGAGAAACTTATCAGCCACAGCTGGAAGAATGTGTTTCATTTGGAGTTGCTGCTTATAAAACTCTTCTCCAGCTAGCCATTCCTTAACTTTTTCATCGACAGGAAGATTCATAATCCAGCTCGAAATGCTATATTGCGAGGACTTCTCTGCACCGTTCTCTTTCCAATACTTGTGCATTTGCTCATTTATCTTCAGCATCGCCTGCGGAAAAACGAAATGGTAAACATCAGAGTTTGAGTTGAGTTATTTAGCCACAAGGCGCCCATAAACAAACAACAAGAAAGAACCTCTTAAAGGCTCACCTCGTGAAAGTGAAACCGTTGTCGATGTCTGATCATCCCATCAGTGGCGCCATAAAACATATCCATCAGCATAGTCTTGCCTACACGAAAAACACAAACTGCGGTCTCAACTAGCTAACTTTATTGCCAATACGATCGAAAAGAATATGAAGGAAACAATAACCATTAGCATACCACATCCCACATTTCCATAGATATATAATCCTTTAGGAGCTGGAGGTACTGCAGGACGAGAACCGACAAGTGAGTCCAATTTTCTCTCTCGGTTAAGGTACGAAACCCATTTACCAACTCCAGGTTCTACATTCATCTGTCTTTGCCTAAACAAAGCCAAATAGATAAAACCCATTTGAAAAAGAAACAATCTTTCAGCTAAAGAAGATGCCATTGACAAAAAAAACCTCACCCTAATACCCATCTTCCTAAAAGTTTTTGCCCATGTTTATTCATAGAAGCCCACATTCCATCTTCTTCCTTCTTCTCAGCTTCTTCCACCATTAGTCTTCGTCGCTCTTCCTCTCTTTTCTTCTCCCACTCTGCTAATCTCACCTGAAAACCAAAATGGATAAGCAAACAAATCCCCCAAATCCTAAAGAGAGCCTGAGCCTAATCTTACATGATAATCTTCCATTTCCTTCTCGAAATGTTCCAATCTTCCAAACAAATTCTCGAATGCGGAAGCAACTTTCTCTTGGTACGGATCATGTTGCAGCCTCCCTTGCTCCACTAACTTACTGTAACTCGTCAATGGACCTGTTCCAATAATTTCAATTGAATAATTTATCTATTAAGACAAAAATTTGGAAACCGAAATTGAGGATTTGTGTAATGAGACAGTACCTGATGTTTTGGGAGGATCAGAGGTGCAATAGGAACGAGCAATGAAGTGGAAGCCATTGGAGAGTCTTCTTGATGAAGAAAACCCTAGACGTAGAACAGTAGAGATCTGCGAAACATTTGGCATAATTAGCTCCGACTCCGATTATGGTTTCTTCTCTGAAGGTAGCTTCCAATCACGGTTTAGCTTACTGTTCCGGAAAAAACGGAGGAGTATCAGAATGTTTATAAATAAGTGTCCACGTGACGACACAAGAGAGAGCCACGTGGTGGAATATGAACCGTTTGTTGAATTGCTGACTTGGCTTATCGATGTCCGTGTAGATTTGGTTTAGTGAGATTAGTGTAGACTTGTAGAGGATCAATTTCTATTATACTCACCCAAGTGAAAAGTATTTCTATTATACTTTTTCCCTATTTTTCAATTTCTTTTGAATTTTTTTTTAATTCGAAAATACTTAAAAGACATCACTACCCATACCCTTTTAATTTTATTACGATCCATACCAAAGATCCATGCTGTAAAAAAACAAATTCGGGTTACCCATCGGGTCAGGGCCCCACCTCTCCTTCTTCTTCCTCCAGCTTTCGATTTGTTTCTCCACGCTTTGAAACTGAAAGCAAAATCCGAAATTTCTCCCACTAAACCTTAAAATCGAACGGCATGATTACTCTTGTTATCTCTCTCTCTCTTTCTTAAATCTCATATTTCTCCCAATTTCGGAAATCCCCAAACTGAAACCCTAGACCCTAAGCAATGCCTATACCTCGAGGCGGCGGAAGCTCGAAGAAGACTGGCCGTAGGACGAGGAGCACGGCGAGAGAAGCAACGCCTCCTCCGGCGAGAGAAGCGACGCCTCCTCCGGCGAGAGAAGCAAATCCTCCTCCGGCGGCAGAAGCAACGCCTCCTCCGGCGAGAGAAGCGACGCCTCCTCCGGCGAGAGAAGCAAATCCTCCTCCGGCGGCAGAAGCAACGCCTCCTCCGGCGAGAGAAGCGACGCCTCCTCCGGCGAGAGAAGCAAATCCTCCTCCGGCGGCAGAAGCAACGCCCCCTCCTCTTCCGCCACCAAGAACACAAACACAGGTTAGAATCCGCCAGCAGAAAAGACAGAAGAAGACTCAAGTTGCAGCGGCGATCCCGTCTCCTCCTTCGGCCCGAGAACAGAGCCATCCTCCTTCACCTCAAGAACAGATCCCTCCTCCACGAAGAACAGAGGCCGGATCCTCATCTGATCCACAAGTAATTTTCATCCGCTTTTGTTATCCCATTTGAATTGTAAATGTATGCGGTTATGTACAACTGGGTATCACTAGACAAGTAGTATCAGTACAACTAGATATCTATAGATACAACTATTCCGTTCTTGTACAACTGGGTTGGATTGCTACAACTATTACTTACATATATGTTTGGATTGCAGGATGTTTGGGAGGGCACGGAGGCACTTCCACCTGCGGAGTTATTCTTCAAACACACCGAGTATGGTAAGAGCTGCAAGATAGCATCAAAGTGTGAAGATTTCAATACGATAGAGCATATAAAAGCTCTTAAGGGAGGAGAAGAAAAGGATTGGTTTAGGAACCACCCTCAGTTCCAGCACCTGTGGCACATGCAGAGACACAAAAACCACAAAGTAATGGGTATGTGGATGCTCCTCTTACGCACGGTCTCTATGGAAAAGGGTAAGACCTGTTGGTTTGTGGTGAATGGCGTGCCCGTGAGGTATTCATTGAAAGAACATGCCCTCCTTAGCGGATTAAATTGCCAAATATATCCACCCAACTATCAAAAATTGGGGAGCCTTCGATTTGTTAAAAGACATTTTGGTCGAGCTGAAGATATTTCAGTTGGTGAGGTGAGAGGGATGCTTAAGAAGATGATAGGAGATGTAGAGCGGCTGAAAATGGCGGTGCTCTTGTTTTTAAGCACCGTCATCAAAGGATCGAGAAGGTATGGATACATTGAGCCTTTCCTTCTCCGAATTGTCGACAATATTGAGGCGTGTAAAACATTTCCGTGGGGGAGATACACGTTTGAAGATTGTATGCATGAAATTTTCCATATGATGGATAATTTCAAAGGATGTGCTAAACCTAGATGGTGCTTTCCGGGTTTCATTATTCCGTTAGAGGTAAATCTCATTTACCTAATAGTATTTCCGGGTTCCTTCATCCTTTGGCCTAATGTAAGTTATTTGCAGATTTTGACATGTGAAAGTATCCCGGTTTTGAGGAAAACGTTTCGGGAAGATGTCCCAACCGCTGACCGTGGATGTCCGCGAATGTGCAAGCAAAAATGGCAAAAAAGTTATATGAAAGGATTTCCGTTGGAAGAAATAAACGAAGCACTTGGAAAAACGAAGGTACGAGATTATACATAGTTGTAGCAGTTATACATAGTTGTAGCAGTTTTAAAAGTTATACATAGTTATAGCAGTTTTAAAAGTTATACATAGTTGTAGCAGTTGTACATAGTTGTAGCAGTTATACATAGTTGTAGCAGTTATACATAGTTGTAGTAGTTATGTAAAACTGACTATTGGATGTTATGATATATGCGCAGAATATAATAAGCGTCATGGAACCCGAGATGCATGAGCTTGATCTTCTGTCACGTATCTTGGAAGATGGTTTAGATGATGAAGGAGATGACCTAATATCTATGAACTGGAGCAAGTGTTTAGTTGATGAGAACAAGAAGATCTTATGGGAGGAGTTCTTCGAATTAGATAAAGCTGGTCGGGCATTGGATATGGCAAGACAGAAAAAAAAATCTGGAAATATCCCGGCGGGGGTTCCTAACAATGAACTAGAGGTTCTTGTGAAGGCGATGCAAGAAGAGATTGATGACTTAAAGAGAAGGGTTACAGCTCTTGAATATGGTGATCCTGCTGCGAATAATAAATCTGCTTTTGGTAATAGTGGAGATGGAGAAGCTAATGTGGAGGTTGCTGTTGCTGCGAAGGCTGATGCGAAGAAGAAGGGGAAGGCTGTGGCAGTAGAAGCCTCCTCAGAAGAAGAGGAAGCTATTATTGGCGGTTGTAGTGCATTTGGTCAGCGTAGAGATGATGAAGGTATGGAAGATTTGTATACTATGTATGGTGTAGAAGTTGTTGATGCTGCGAAGGAGAATACTGCTAAGTTGGTAGAGGGTACTGAAGAAAAGTCCTCCTCAGAAGAAACATTCTCATCAGAAGAAGAGGCTGCTGGAAAGTATTCAGCTGGGGCGAGGGAGAAGGCTGCTGCCTTAAAGAAGGCTGAGGAAGAAGAAGATGATGAGGATGAAGATGAGGATGCTGAGGATGAAGACAAGGATGAAGAAATGCATCCAGCTGAACAAGGAGAAGCGAAAGAGAAAGAAGGAGACGTACAGAACCATCCATCTCCTCCAGCTAAACCGAAGAGGAGAGGACAACATTCAAAGTTCAAGAAGTACCCATATGTTTGAAAAAGGGTTTTTTTAGATTTTCCATATCTTTCTGTTTTATGTGGCTATTTTCAGAACATTTTCATCTTTCAGTTGTTGGGTTTATGAACTTTGGGAACTCTTTCTGTTTAGGATGTATTTGCATATTATTCCTGCCAAGTATTACTAGGTACAACTACGTATTACTATGTAGTTGGATTATTAGGATAAACTGAATTAAAAAAAAAATTAAAATATTATTAAATATATGCGTTCACACTTGTTCACACTACAAAATTTTTTATTAAATATACGCGTTCACACCTAGTTGTATTTAGTTATACAGTAGTATTCAACTTATACATAGTGGTACAATTATTGTTTTAAGGTTTAACTAGTAGTATCAATATCTTTATGCACTTTTTCTAGTTGTATAAATTACAATACGTAAATAAATTAATTTTAGTAAACTTTCATAGAAAAACTTTTGTCAAATTATAATGGTCTATGACTCACATCATAATGGTCTAAGTATCTAGGAAATACCCATACATGTCTAAGATATTTTAAGATCACAACAAAACATTTTCTAATTTTTTTGTAATAAATTAGATATGATAATTACATCGACAATAGTGGTTTCAGTAACCCAATATATCAGTATGACTGTAATATACATTTAAAAATAACCATATGAGTGCAATATACCCAATACATAGTTGTACTAGTAATACCTAGTTGTATACTAACACATAGTTGTACTAGTAATATCTAGTTGTATACTAATATATAGTTGTACTAGTAATATCTAGTTATAGCAGTAATACCTTAGACAGATAATCCATAATACAGAGTTTTCAAAACAAAAGACAAACAGATTTAACATACACATAAAATTTCACTCTCTTTGGCTACTACTACTACACTCAAACCACGAATACAAACCTCCCGTGGAAGACTTGCTTCTCCTTCGCCCATGTTCTCCAGCTGATGGAAACCTTGTTACTTGGGGTCTTCCTCTTTTGCTGACATAAGAAGGAGGAAAGGCAACCATATTGCGTACATGGTCAGGAATTATCCACTGAGACATATGAGGAACATGATATATCGTCCTGTAATAGGCCAGGGCCCAATACGAGATCCAATAATACTTGGAACACAAATCATGTATTTGCATTTCTGTGTATCCGCATTTCCTTGCTTCCATAAGGGCCGCTATTGCATGGATACACGGATACTTGTCAATATCAAAGCGCTTGCATGAGCAAATTTTCATTTTCAGATCAACCAAATAAATCTTTCCATCGCGTCCCAGCACGTTGAAAACAAGGAAGAAATTGTTTAACACTATCACCTTCAAACGCTGCGCATCGGGGCACAAAGGGTCCAACAATTTCTCAATAAAAGGCACCAAAATCTCCCCATTAGTAGAATCCTGTCGACGCGTGTTAAACCACTCTGCTAGCTTCGCAACAATCACATCGATCATCGGTAAAAGAGAGTATTTCCTTGCTTCTCTGAAAACGTTGTTAATATATTCACATGCATTACTGGTGTAGATGTTGTACCTCTCTCCCGGGAAATAACATCTTACCCATTTCCAAGTTTCTTTACAATTTTTATCAAGATATGCCCCTGCCGCAGGATACCTTTTCCTAAAATCACCGTAGCATTTTATGAACTCATACTCCGTGTACACTTCCGCTATTGCCCTGAACTTTTTCGCAAGTGTTGCTTTGTGGACATGGGGATAGTTATTCTTCACATTCTGAGATATGTGATAGGTACAATACCCATGCAGAGCTAGCGGGTACACCTCGGCTATTGAGTTGATAAGATTTACACCTCTATCCGTCACGAATACTAGATCACCACTATCCGGTACTACTGATTTCAACTTACTGAAAAACCAAATAAGACTCGAGGGTTTTTCACCATCAACAACACCAAAAGCAATCGGATAGTGGTGATGATCAGGATCTTGCGCCGTCGCAACTATTAGCACTCCACCAATCACATGCTTAAGGTGAGTTCCATCCACAACGATCACTTTTCTAATGGCTGCAAAGCCTTCAATGCTTGCTCCCAATGCGAAGAATAGGTACTTAAACTTCTGATCTTCATCTAATTCCACATACGTAACTGTACCCGGATTCATCTTCTCTAACATGTACATATAAGAAAATAAAGTCTTATAGCTATCCTCTGGAGTACCGCGTACATGTGCAAAAGCTTTGTTTTTCCCTCTCCACGCGGTAGTGTGTGATACTTTAACGCCAATTCTTCCTTGTACCAAATCAATGATATTCTTTGAACATGGGGTTTCAAGTGTACCTGGAAAATCATCATGCAAAACAGATGCAACTAACCGTGTTGTGCCACATCTTTTCCTTGTAGTTGTACTTGAAGATGTACGAGAACACGTATGAATCTTTATGTACGTTCTAATCGAGAAGCAACTCGAATCCTTATGCCTCGTAGCTCGTAAATACCACTTGCAACCTTTTTTTTCTCCACAACATTTTACCACGTACCGCAATTTATCAGAATTCACAATAACATACTGAAAACAGTTCATATGTGCGGCTCTTTCTACTAAATCTTGCACGTCTGCCTTGCTTGCAAATTCTTGGCCTAAATTCACATTCATACCATCTTCCCATTCCAGATTCGCAGGCTGATCTCCTTCTACAGAAGGTGCGACTTCACTACATCTCACCTCAATATCTTCATTCATAAACACGTTATCGAAGTCTCCTCGTTCTTCAGATCCAATATTATCCAATTCTCCTCGTACTTCACATCCAATATTATCCAAGTCTCCTCGTTCTTCATCGTGTACAGCCAATGCATAATGTTCGGACGGTTCACTTGCAGCTTGATTCATGTTGCCATAATCAACTCGATAATTTTCTCTGGCACTAATCATGTCTTCATTACTTGCACCAAATTGACTTACTACATCATCTCTTAGACGTTTATCACATCCCTGAATTTGCTCATAACTCTGATTATTCACAACCTCCACATGCAACACACTTTTCATATGATCTTCATACAACTCCAAATAACACAAAAGATCATCATCATCGAAAATATAGATTGGTTTCTTAGGATCCACTAAAAGTGGAATGTAACTAATTTTCATCACAGACCTAGCTTCATCGACATCCATCTTTTTGCATATACCTTCAACCAATAGCATATAAGTGACCTCCTCACTCATTTTTTTCATCATAAGAGCGTGATGAACATCTTCTCTTGAAATCCATACAACTTCAGTTCCCTTCCTTAGATAATGTCCCCCATAATCAAAGTGTATGAGAGTCCGCTGCTTTTTATTCATTATACCCTGAAATGAATAAAATTCAGCATTACTCAGTTGTACATAATGTCTTAGTAATATCAGTTGTATCAGTAGTACCTATTTTCATAGTAATACTAGTTGTATCAGTTGTACACAATATCTTAGTAATATCAGTTGTATCCGTAGTACCTATTTTCTGAGTAATACACAATACCGAGCAACGATTCACCAATCCCGTCACTAACCCATTACAATATACCCATATTGATGATGCACATTACCTGAAACGAGCTTCAATCAAGATCCGAATCCAACCCGACCTCAAATCGTTCTCTCCCTCTTCAAACGTAGCAACCACCTTCAAAATGCAGCTTCAATGGCGAAAACTGAGCTCCTTCTGCTAGTTCCAATGGCGGACAACAGACAGAGGATGAGAACGGACGAGAGAAGCTCGAAATCTCTTGTTTTTGGTTTTGTCCGTACGAGATCGTTTAATGAAGAAGAAGATGGTTGGTTGGGGATCCGTTGGTTGGGATGTGGGTCCCATTTGTTGTGTTTCATTTAAGGGGAGAAACAATTAAACAATTGTTATTTTATTAGAAGAAGAAGTCGGGCGCGTGGGAGCGTGGAAGAGAAGGGGTAGTGTTTGAGTTTTTGTTTTAAAATTTGATGTGGGGTCCACATATGAGTAATTTAGAAATGGGAGGAGTATTTTAGAAATGGGTTTGAATGATGTGAGTATAATAGAAATTGATCCGACTTGTAGATGCCAATCTGCCAAACCTCGATGTGGTCCGGTCCGTGACAGATGTCTAAAATATATTGGACTAATAAATTTTGGTTTGAGTGTGATTTGTAAGAGTTTTAGTTGTTGTTGTTGTTTTCCTTTTTAAAAAAAACTCGCAGTAGTTTAGATTTAAGAGTATCTACTAGATATTTTCCGTTTGTGTAAGATATTTGTTCCTGCGTTCTGAAAAATGAGAAAATTAAAATAAACATGAGAAACATAAATTACTTTTTTCAGTTTCCATTCTTCACATTGTTTTATTATAGTTTACATCGTTTAGTTCTTATAGTTTACATCGTTTACATCGTTTTATTTTCTTTCTTTGCATATGTAGGATTCGTGACAACCACTCTCAAAATCATCTTTGTCTTAGACTTCTACTCTAACCCGTTACAGATTTTTGCAGACAAACGTAAATTCTCTATGGATAGACCCGTAAGTCTTACAACGCACATATGTACACTTAAAGACCTAGGATTTTATAAATTTAAAACATGAATGTCTCAGCCAAAAAAAGACCATATCAGTAGGTGAAAGATAGATGCTTCTTAGTTTTTACTACTTTGCCCTGGGAAAAGGTAATACCATGCCAAAACGTAAGCACGTGCGATTTTGCTATCCTTAGCTCCTTACTATCAAGAGAACCTCTTGCAAGTTCAATCATGGTTGTAACTTCTTACAAGCAAGAGGTTGCTATGAAGAAGCTAAGCTAAGGTTACTACACAAACTTTGGCCATGGATTATCACCGTGATCCAGATGTTGAGATAAATTTCCATATCCATCTCCACAGATTGAACAATTGAAAGTTGTAAGTTTTTGTCATCGTTTCTTATTTCTACCCTTTAGATTTCAACTCCTTATTTTCTTCGAGTACCCTTGATTTCTCAATCATATTTATATCAATTGTGCAGAGAGTAAAACAAGTGCAAGTCTAAACAAAATTAGTTTCGACTATGAAGCATATTGAAAGGGAATCCTTGCCGTTGAGAAACCGCATATGGTAAATAATAACAGTGATGTCTCTTGCCAGTGAGAAAATAATGCTGGCGCTGGCAACGGGTTGCTGTTGTATTGGTTATTGTCACCAAGTAACTTTTATATTCATAGAATAGCGCTCGGAGAATTCCGTAAAGTCTTAGGTCGGCGAATAATAAAGACAAATGAGGTCGGTTATGAGAATAAGTAATAGCAGGTCGGCTTAGATAGAAACTTAGAGAGGTATTGACTTTAAATGGATGATAGATCGGTTCCTTTTCTTTGATGAATACAAAGTCGGTTTAAGTAGTTATCAGAGCCTCTCTCTTCTAAATCAGATCCCGTTTACAATGAGGGTACATTCCTATTTATACTGAACTTAAGGCGGTGGTTTAGAGACGTCCAAACCCTAAACGGTACGGTCGGTCAGGACATGTCGATGGTCAGGCATGACATATCGATGGTGGGGCAGGACAGGTCGCTAGGTTGGGTAGAGTTTACTCACCGGTCTCGATGGCAATCCACCTCATCTTTTATGTGGTCGTACGGCCAACTTGGGTGGGCCTTGATCGTTCGGCGGGCCGGCTACTTATTGGGCCGATTGCTCAGATGGGCCGATCTTGATTAAGGATGGGCCTTAGGAAAGGGGGTTGCGAAACCCACCTCCAACAATTCCCCCCTCCTAGTTCGGCGAAGAAATGCAAAGATTCTTGAGTTCGGCGAATTTATATGGTCGGCTCGGCTTGAATCCAGATCGGCGTTTCCTCGGAGAATGCTCGGTGGGCTTCTAAATGGGCCTTTGTTGGCGAAATTTGGACCCAGACGCTGATGCGTGGAAATCGAAGAGTCACCTGGGCGTAATCATTATGTCTCCTCGGTAATCATGCTCTCCTTCTATATAATCCTCATTTCTCGTTCTTCCTCATTTCAATCTTCAGCAAAAAAAGGTACGGATACCCTCTCGTTTCTCTCTCGGTCTCGTTTTTATTCTTCTCTCTTCTTCTACGTTTTCTGTCGTATCGCCGCCGTGTTTTTGTCGAATTTGCGGCGTGATTTTACTGATCAGGTAAAAATTCGAGTTATTTTGGTAGATCCTTCGATAAACGTCGCAGAGCCGGCTGCGAGAGTCAAAGAGAGGAAGAAGAAGAAGAGGAAGCATTCCTCGAAGAAATCCTCCAAACATCCCTCGAGGTCGGTTGATCAGGGGGATCAGGGCCGGTCTGCCGATCCCGATGTTCCCTCTATGGAGCAACAAGCCGGCGAGGAAAGGCCCTTGAAGAAGCAGAAGGTCGGCTGTCATAGTTTCGACTTCAAATACGGGAAGGACGAGCCATTCGTCAATGATAAGGTTGCCTGCTCCGATCTGCTCCGTGAGATCGGAAGTAGTTCGAGCAATCTCTCGGCCTTTGGGCAGCTTGAGGAGGATGACACCTATCAAGAACTGGCTCGCCAGTTTATGAGGGTAAGCTCGGTTCGTCATTTCCTTGTGGTTTTTTTTGTTTATTCGGGATTTATAACCGTGATTTTCGGATATCAGACGGCGTATTGCGTGAACAGGCTTACGACATTGTACGACCGTAAGCTTAAAAGGGCGAGGACCGAGAAGGGGGACGAGGTGAAGACGCTCAAGACTGCATGACGGCAGTTGATGAGGGACCTTGATCGGCTAAACAGCAATGTGCGGAAGAGAACACGAGGTCGGAGATGCTCGATAAGAACAACCTCGAGCTTGCATCAACTATCTCCGATCTGAGAAAGCAGAACTCCGATCTACTGACGGATCTGGAGGAGATTTCCAGGGAGAGGGTGAGGCTGAAAAAGGAACTGGTTTATGAATCAGTTCGGTTGGAGAAGTCGGCAAAGGAGAAAGTCCGACAAGAGAGAGAGCGAGTCTGGGAGGAGGCAAACAAGACATATGCGCCTCGCTTTGAGCGCTTTAAAGGGCACCTTGAGACCAAGAGAAGGCCCGAGATGCGATTTTGATAGTTAACCAGATCACGAGGATTCTTGAATATCTCCAGGTAATGACGGACGACGGTGTTTTCATCCCTTCGTCTTTTGTCACCAAGCTGGAGGAGGACAAGGCCGTATGGCTCGATACGGTCAGCAAGGTACAGATCACCGACGTCTTGTATGGTGATCTAGATGTGCTACCTCTCCCGGATGATCCTCTTCCAAGTACCTCGTCAGCACCTGTTGTCGAGCCTGCTGGTGAAAACAGCGATCCCAAAGGTCCTGATGATGTGCGTTCTCATGGTTCAGAGGACCGACCTCCTCAGGATGGGGACCAGCCTTCTCAAGGTAGCGTGCCCTCGACTCCAAAACTGCCTGAATCGGAGGACTTTGAGGATCATGCCGATCACCCTACCGTACTTTGAGGATATTGAAAGGTAACCCTTGCCGTTGAGAAACTGCATATGGTAAATAATAACAGTGATGTCTCTTGCCAGTGAGAAAATAATGCTGGCGCTGGCAACGGGTTGCTGTTGTATTGGTTATTGTCACCAAGTAACTTTTATATTCATAGAATAGCGCTCGGAGAATTCCGTAAAGTCTTAGGTCGGCGAATAATAAAGACAAATGAGGTCGGTTATGAGAATAAGTAATAGCAGGTCGGCTTAGATAGAAACTTAGAGAGGTATTGACTTTAAATGGATGATAGATCGGTTCCTTTTCTTTGATGAATACAAAGTCGGTTTAAGTAGTTATCAGAGCCTCTCTCTTCTAAATCAGATCCCGTTTACAATGAGGGTACATTCCTATTTATACTGAACTTAAGGCGGTGGTTTAGAGACGTCCAAACCCTAAACGGTACGGTCGGTCAGGACATGTCGATGGTCAGGCATGACATATCGATGGTGGGGCAGGACAGGTCGCTAGGTTGGGTAGAGTTTACTCACCGGTCTCGATGGCAATCCACCTCATCTTTTATGTGGTCGTACGGCCAACTTGGGTGGGCCTTGATCGTTCGGCGGGCCGGCTACTTATTGGGCCGATTGCTCAGATGGGCCGATCTTGATTAAGGATGGGCCTTAGGAAAGGGGGTTGCGAAACCCACCTCCAACAATTCCCCCCTCCTAGTTCGGCGAAGAAATGCAAAGATTCTTGAGTTCGGCGAATTTATATGGTCGGCTCGGCTTGAATCCAGATCGGCGTTTCCTCGGAGAATGCTCGGTGGGCTTCTAAATGGGCCTTTGTTGGCGAAATTTGGACCCAGACGCTGATGCGTGGAAATCGAAGAGTCACCTGGGCGTAATCATTATGTCTCCTCGGTAATCATGCTCTCCTTCTATATAATCCTCATTTCTCGTTCTTCCTCATTTCAATCTTCAGCAAAAAAAGGTACGGATACCCTCTCGTTTCTCTCTCGGTCTCGTTTTTATTCTTCTCTCTTCTTCTACGTTTTCTGTCGTATCGCCGCCGTGTTTTTGTCGAATTTGCGGCGTGATTTTACTGATCAGGTAAAAATTCGAGTTATTTTGGTAGATCCTTCGATAAACGTCGCAGAGCCGGCTGCGAGAGTCAAAGAGAGGAAGAAGAAGAAGAGGAAGCATTCCTCGAAGAAATCCTCCAAACATCCCTCGAGGTCGGTTGATCAGGGGGATCAGGGCCGGTCTGCCGATCCCGATGTTCCCTCTATGGAGCAACAAGCCGGCGAGGAAAGGCCCTTGAAGAAGCAGAAGGTCGGCTGTCATAGTTTCGACTTCAAATACGGGAAGGACGAGCCATTCGTCAATGATAAGGTTGCCTGCTCCGATCTGCTCCGTGAGATCGGAAGTAGTTCGAGCAATCTCTCGGCCTTTGGGCAGCTTGAGGAGGATGACACCTATCAAGAACTGGCTCGCCAGTTTATGAGGGTAAGCTCGGTTCGTCATTTCCTTGTGGTTTTTTTTGTTTATTCGGGATTTATAACCGTGATTTTCGGATATCAGACGGCGTATTGCGTGAACAGGCTTACGACATTGTACGACCGTAAGCTTAAAAGGGCGAGGACCGAGAAGGGGGACGAGGTGAAGACGCTCAAGACTGCATGACGGCAGTTGATGAGGGACCTTGATCGGCTAAACAGCAATGTGCGGAAGAGAACACGAGGTCGGAGATGCTCGATAAGAACAACCTCGAGCTTGCATCAACTATCTCCGATCTGAGAAAGCAGAACTCCGATCTACTGACGGATCTGGAGGAGATTTCCAGGGAGAGGGTGAGGCTGAAAAAGGAACTGGTTTATGAATCAGTTCGGTTGGAGAAGTCGGCAAAGGAGAAAGTCCGACAAGAGAGAGAGCGAGTCTGGGAGGAGGCAAACAAGACATATGCGCCTCGCTTTGAGCGCTTTAAAGGGCACCTTGAGACCAAGAGAAGGCCCGAGATGCGATTTTGATAGTTAACCAGATCACGAGGATTCTTGAATATCTCCAGGTAATGACGGACGACGGTGTTTTCATCCCTTCGTCTTTTGTCACCAAGCTGGAGGAGGACAAGGCCGTATGGCTCGATACGGTCAGCAAGGTACAGATCACCGACGTCTTGTATGGTGATCTAGATGTGCTACCTCTCCCGGATGATCCTCTTCCAAGTACCTCGTCAGCACCTGTTGTCGAGCCTGCTGGTGAAAACAGCGATCCCAAAGGTCCTGATGATGTGCGTTCTCATGGTTCAGAGGACCGACCTCCTCAGGATGGGGACCAGCCTTCTCAAGGTAGCGTGCCCTCGACTCCAAAACTGCCTGAATCGGAGGACTTTGAGGATCATGCCGATCACCCTACCGTACTTTGAGGATATTGAAAGGTAACCCTTGCCGTTGAGAAACTGCATATGGTAAATAATAACAGTGATGTCTCTTGCCAGTGAGAAAATAATGCTGGCGATGGCAACGGGTTGCTGACAATCTCCTAACATACTTGGTACATTTCTCATTCGCTTTCTAGGTGTTTCCGTGCATTATTCTTAAATTCTTTATTGTTAAATTAAATTTAGTTGTCTCTCAGATTAGTTTCTATCTAAAACTTTTTTGTTAATGAGTGAATTGATTTTCGTAGATTGTTTGGTTTGTGTTACCCAAAATTGATTGAGCCATTATAGCATTGATTAATTTGGAATCTCTTATGGTTGTCTCTTTTAATGATTCTTTTGATATTATCATATTACATTACAAGAAAACATACAGATTCCCGACAGAAAAAAATCGGTCGAGAATTTCCTACTGATTTCCGACCGATTTCCGATGAAATACCGACGAAAAAAATCCGGTTGGTAATTGGTCGGAAATTGCCGACAATATAGAGACCGATTTAATATCGTCGGAAATCGGTCGGGAATTCCAACCGATTTCCGACAAAATAGATCTATTAATATGCATGTTGCACAAGCCGTTTTATAGACGTATGAAAATTATAAATTTGTCGAAAATCGGTCGGAAATTCTGACTGATTTCCGACGAAATAGGTCCGTTAATCTGCCCGTTGCACTAGCCGTTTTATAGATGTTTGAAAATTATAAACCAGTCGGAAATCTGTCGGGAATCCGCGGAAAATCCATTATAAATATCTCTCCACCCTCATTCACAACTTACACACAAAAAAACTTAGAAAATGACTTCTTCAAACCCAAACCCTTATGATTATTTTTGATCGTGGATAGATAAACTACGGCAAGATCCAGCGATGAGTCAACTAACGGATGAGTATTCACAATGTGTTGAGGAATTCATGACATTTGCGATAAACAATTGCATGACGTCAGAATACGGTAAAATGTATTGTCCTTGTACTAAATGTCAGAATCATAAATTAGTCTCTATTAGGGAAGTATGGAATCACCTTTATATAGGAATGGGTTTATGACGGGTTACAAGATTTGGTATACGCGCGGAGAAACTGATTCAATGGTGCAATATTATGGTAGTAATAGTAATTATCCGTGTAGGATAGATGAACAAACACCGAAAGTATATGCAAACGTAGGTACTGCTCAGATGGTGAATGATGCGTTTCGTGAAAACGTAGCATCGTATGTTCAAGATGGTATTATAATAGAGGAACCTAATTTAGAAGCTCAGAAGTTTTTTGATATGCTAGATGCAGCTAAGCATCCACTATACGAAGGAAGTAGAGAGGGAATATCGCTTTTATCAACTGCAAGCAGGTTGATGACTACAAAGACCGATTTCAACTTGGCGGAGGATTGTGTGGATGCGATAGCTGATTTTGTGAAAGATATTTTACCTAGAAGATAATATATCACCGGTTTCATACTACGAGGTTCAGACACTTGTAGCTGGTCTTGGATTACCGTATCAGATGATATATGTGTGCATCGACAATTGTATGATTCAATGGAGAAATGACGAAAACCGTGTGAAATGTCGTTTTGTCACAAACCTCGGTATCATGATACGGGTGGCAGCGTACATGTTCCACATAAACGGATGTGGTATTTGCTGGTAACGGAGAGGTTGAAGAGGTTATATCAATTCGAGCGCACGGCAGGACCTATGAGATGGCATGCAGAACATAACTCAGATGGAGAGATTGCGCATCACTCAGATGCAGAACCGTGGAAACATTTTCGAGAGGTCTATCCTAGTTTTGCGTATGAGCCAAGGAACGTATACCTCGAATTATCTACATATGGATTCAACCATTTTGGAAAACATGGGAGGCAATAATCATTGTGGCCAGTAATCGCCACACCTTACAATTTTCCATCTAGTTTGTGGATGAAACGAGAGTTTTTTGTTCCTCACGATTCCCGTCCCCGGACCGGAGCATCCTAAGAGATCCCTTGATATTTTCTTGCAGCCATTAATTTATGAGTTGAAAATGTTATGGAAAGAAGGTGTTCAAGCGTTCGATGTTTCTCTCCGACAGAATTTCACGATGCGTGCGGTACTTATGTTGACAATAAGTAATTTTCCAGCATATGGTATGTTATCTGGATGGTCGACTCATGGAAGGTTGGCGTGCCCGTATTTTCAAGATAACACGAAAGCTTTCCAATTAAAGCACAGTCGAAAGACTTCTTGGTTCGATTGTCATCGACAATTTCTACCGCATGATCATCCATATCATCGGAGCACGACATTATTTAAGAAGAACAAAAGATTATTTGATGGTCCACCTCCCGAGTTGGATGGGAATAACATCATCACCCATTTGAGAGATTTTGGTGCTGAGAAGACGGTTTCCTGTGGTGGTAATGCTCATTTTCTCGTAGACGGTTGTGGCGAGTACCACAATTCGAACATCTGCTGCGCCATAATCTAGATGTGATCATGCACATTGAAAAAAAAAATTTCGACAACATCATGAATAATGTTCTAAATGTGCAAGGGAAGACGCAAGATAATTTGAAGGCCAAATTGAGCCTTCAAATGAGGAGTTCTTCGACTGAATTACGCATAGTGTTAAATTCCCAGACGAATACACATCTAACCTTTGTAATTACGTTAATATTGGAGAAGGTAAGTTTTCAGGAATGAAGAGTCATGATTTTCATGTTGTCATGCAACGCCTCCTTCCATTTTCCTTTGCCGTTCTTCTTCCTACAAACGTCCATGAAGCTATTGCAGGTACATTTACAAAATTCTATATGTATAGTTCGATATATATTATCTAAATTTTGCTAAATTTATTTATCATTTATGCAGGGATTGGTGCTTTCTTCCGGGATCTATGCACGAGATCACTTACAGCAGACGGTATCTGAAACCTGGATGAGAAGATACCGGTTCTCCTTTGCAACTTCGAGAAAATATTTCCACCAGCATTTTTCGATGTTATGGAACATCTTCCTATTCATCTCCCTAGAGAAGCAGCACTTGGTGGGCCAGTTCAATTATCGATGGATGTATCCTTTTGAGCGGTATATGTTCCACCTAAAGAAGAAAGTGAAAAATCTTGCAAGAGTCGAGGGTTCTATTGTTGCACAAAGCATTAATGAAGAAGCATCCAACTTTGCGAGATACTACTTTTCATCTTCGGACAAGATTAAAAGTAGACGACATGCACGGCATGATAATAAAGGAGAAAAACCGCCGTATCCGGTCTATGTCCCAAATCTATTTGCACAAATTGGAAGGCTTAGTGGAAAAGGGAGGCCTCATCACAAATTGGAAATTCCGACCGATTTCTGACCGATATGAAGATATGAAAAATACCCGCGAAAATTGACCGCCAAACGAAATAATTAGGCGTTTATTAATTGATTCCCGACCGAATGGATCGGTCGGAAATCAATAGATCTAAATCGATGATTTTTCTTCTTCTTCCTCATTTCGTTTCATCCAATTTTCGATTCTCTTTCTTCGCCTTTCTACGCCGGCCGATCTCTCTCCGCCAGCCGATCTCTCTCCGCCGTCGCTCTCAACCTCGCATGTAAGTCTCCTCTCTTTCTCTTCCCCTAATAGTAATTTATTATCTTGTTTTTAATTTGGTCGCTGTTGGTAAGCCATGCCGTCGTCGGAGCCGCCGTCCTACTGTTCGCCGGAGCCGCCGTCCTGCCGTTCGCCGGAGACGCCGTCCCTCCTCCACCGTCGCTTTCTTTTAGCCTTCACCATGTAAGCATGATTATTAGGTTGTTAGTTTTGTTAGATTTGTGTAAGTAATTAGCAAATATTAGGTTTGTGGTTAGATTTGTGGGATTTGTGGATAGATTTGTAGTTAGATTTGAGGTTAGATTTTTGTGAAATAGTTTTGTTTAGATTATAAATTTTAGTTTAAGTTATAATTTTTTGTTTAATGTTTTTGTGTAACAGTTTGTTAGATTTTTTTAGGTTATAAATTTTAATTATTTTTTGAATAGTTATATAAAACGTTTTTAGAATTTTTAATGTAATATAAAACGTTTTCATAATATTTTTTCATAATTTATAATTTTTTCATAATTTTCATAAAATATTATCAATTTTTAAAAAAATTCATAAAAAATCATAATTTTCATAAAAAAACGTTTTGAGAATTTTCATAATTTTTCTGATTTTTGGTAATATTTTTAGTATTTTTAATAAGTTTTATAACTTCTCACTTCTAAAAAAGTTTGCGTTTTTTTTTCGAGGTCGTACGAGGGTTTCGATAACATTCGCCGTTCGTCTCGAAGGCCGCAACCACATCAACATAGCAGTGGTTCTTCTCGAGGGACGCAACCACGTCAACAAGACGGTTCACCAATGGGTCCCCCTAGTCCAAGACAAAGTCCGACACAGAAAAAACTTCGAAGACTAATTCAGGAAACCGAAAGAGTGATCAATCCGGTAAGGGAAAATACGTCCACAACTCGAGATCGAGCAGCTTCCGGACCCGAAAAATACAAATGCTAATCTTTTATTGTTTACATTGTTTTCTATATTTAATTGTTCAATTATTTATTAATATTTAATTTCCGTCGTTTTTTGTAGACCAATGAGGTCGGAGGTGTGCGTCTGGATCACTTGGAGTTGATGAGGACGTGTCACACGAACAAGACAACCGGGGTTACTCAAGATCCCCTCTTGAGTGAGATCTACGAGAACGTGAAGAAGAAGAAGCTCGAGTTGACCCAACAATCACAAGGCGACTCCTCCTCTTCCTTCGAGGTGATGCGGGAAGAGATCAACCGTCTCATTATCAGCGTAAGTTTTTTTGTTTGTTTTCATTTCGTTTTTACATTATAATTTTATAATGTTCTAATTTATTTTTTACTTTCTATAGGTATTTACCCTTGATAAAAAAGGGCGGCATCGCGGGAGTTTGGGTAAAGTCCTGGATATGGACTCCTCCGAGGCTACATCGGGTTTTCACGATTACTCTGAAGATCTCGTCCAGCAGAATCAAGACCTGAAGACAAAAGTAGATCTTTGGAGGCGGCGAAAGCGGACACCGAAATGAAGTTAGGTGCTACGCAAGAGGAGCTTAGAAAGACAAAGTCTGAATTTGCTGAGATGTCGGATTGGATGAAATCGAAGTTTCCGGATTTCCTGGGAACGGGAAGGGGAAGGAGAAGGGGAACTTCGGGATCGAAAACAGGAAATTAGTTTTTTTGTCTTTGTATTTTGAAAACAATTTTATTTTATTTCAAAACTATTATTAAATATGCATAGTTTAATTTCAAAACAATTATTATTTTTAATTTTATTTTTTCGAATTATTAATTTAATTTAATTTAATTAAAATAATTTTGTATTAATTTTCAAATTACAATTTTTTTAAAAATCCGTCGGAAAACGGCCATAATAGATGATTGTCGGGGATTGTTCGGGATTATGCCGCTCATATTTCTGTCAGAATATGGTCGGAAAATGTCCCGTCGGGAATCGGTCAAGATAATTGACCCTCGTAAATCGGTCAGGATTATGCCTCTCAGATTTCAGTCGGAATATCGTCGGGAAATATCCGACGACTATTCCCATCGGGAATCGTCCGGTATTTTGGTAACATCGGTAAATCGTCTGGAATTTTCCGACTACTAATATTCGTCGGAATCTGGTCGGTAAATCGGTCTTCGAGAATCCGTCGGAAATTCTCGACCGAATTCCGACGAATTTTCATTTTTGACGGTTCAAATCGGTCGAAAATTTGTCCGAAAAGCTGTTTTCCGACGGTTTCCCGACCGATATGACCGTCGGAAATCGGCTGATTTCTTGTAGTGTTATAAGCCCATGCGCATTAGAAGTAAGGAATTCTTAAACTTTGTTGGGGATACTTTCAGGTATATATGGGGCAAGAATCAATTTTTTTTTTGGTATTTCTGCCTTTCTTATAGCATATATGGAGAGTTCGGACGACACCTAAGTGGGTATTTGACAACACAATGGGGCGGCTTGGTGTTTGGCTGTATGGACTTTATTACTTTTTAAAGTGTTTTAAGTCAAAAAAATTCCAAACATGGATTTACTTCTTTTTTTCTCTTTAAAGCTTCAATTGCCCAGTTCTCTTTTTTTACTCTATAAACTTCTTGTTTTTATAAAGTACGTTGGTGAGACTTTTTTTTTTTTTTTTAAATCACAGTTTTTATTTTAAAAGCAAAAGTTTTATAGTATAATTTTTAAGTAAAACTCTAAAGTAAAATCTCATACCAAACAGCCCCAATGGTTTAGGAAACTTAAGAGTTTGAGAAGGTAAAAAAACTCTTGACTGTACTATTCGATATGGTGTTATCAAAAAGGGTAAATATGACAAATTCAACAATTGGATCGAGGAAATGTTTAGGAGTTCGGTCCTTCTCTCCATGGTTGTCCTGCTGGTTAAGATAAAACCATGTAAACACACATCATGTAAAACTATTATACTACTTATGATAACATTTTTTTGTGGTAGACTTTTAAGATCAATTAAGGGGAAAAAGTAAAATAAACATGTTTTATCAATACAAAATACTTCGGCAAGTACAAACCAACGAAACCCCTATAAAAAAAGAAAAAAAAGAAACATTTGTAACAAAAACCAGCACATCGCACCAGTACTCGTCTACGTGGATTAAAACTGGAACTTTGTCTAAAATTCTGCATTAGAAATCTAAAACAATACTTAATTTGAAAAAAATAATCTTAAAATGACACTTAGTCTAAACGGATGGAGTAATAGACAGATAAACTATTTTAGATCATTTTCACTAAATAATATGTAGAATAGATGTTTATCGTTTGTAGATTATCTTAAATGCATTAATATAAAATTGGTTCAAAATTAAATCGTTTTATTTAATATCAATTGTTTTGTTTCAATGAATTTTTGATGTCATTAAAGCAGGCATTGATGTTTTAAAAAAAAAATCGATTTTATGATGACAACTATGCTTACACCTTATCTAATTCAAATTATAAATAATTTATTGTAAAGAGTTAGAGATATATTAAATAAAAATTATATTCAACTTTTATGCTTCATTTTTTAGTAACAAAATAAATGAGACACACACCCAAGTAAAATATAAAATTAGGCAAAAATTTAAATATCTTAAAACCATATGTATTTTTAGTTTTTAAAAAAATATAAAAGATGTAGTCAAAAAATTCCATTTTAGTATAAAAAAATAAAATAAAGTTGACTGCAATGTATAGAAATGTAATAAAAGACATAAAAATTACATTCAATGATATTTCCACGAAAGAAAAGGTAAGTCAAACAATAAAAATATATTTATTATATCAGTTACCATCTATGAAAAAAAAATCAACCAAAACACAAATATCTAAATATAAGAAGTTAATTATATATATATATATATATATATATATTATAAATATTTAAAAGATATTAAAATTATTGTCAACGGTATTTGCGCAAAATAAACGGTAATTAAAAAAATAGTAATATAAATGGTTGTGGCGAGTACCACAATTGGAACAAGAGTAGTATTTTTTTGGGATTTACCATATTGGAAAAACCATCTGCAGCGCCATAATTTAGATGTCATGCACTGTGAAAAAAACTTTTTCGACAACATCATGAATACTGTTCTAAATGTGCAAGGGAAGACGCAAGATAATTTGAAAGCCATATCGGACTTGCTAGATAATTGTTCGCGGAAAGACCTCCATGTAATGGTGAACGGAAAATCATTGCCCCCCGCTTTCTGTTTTGATCAGCCTTCAAAGGAGGAGTTCTTCGACTGGATTACGCATAGTGTTAAATTCTCAGACGTATATGTATCTAACCTTCGTAATTACGTTAATATTGGAGAAGTGAAGTTTTCAGGGATGAAGAGTCATGATTGTCACGTTGTCATGCAACGCCTCCTTCCATTTTCCTTTGCCGGTCATTTTCCTAGAAACGTCCATTGATATACTCATATATTGCATGTTTTAGCATGCATTTCATTTATAGTTTTGTGTAGATTACATGCATAATCATGGTCTTGTCTTGCATTTAGGTCTATTTTAGAGATTAGGGCATTTTGACTAGGTCTATTGTGTTCTTGCATGTTTTGGAGTATTTCCTATGTAATTGGAGGCAATTGGGCGTATTTGGAGAGTTGGAACTAAGTGGTGTACAAAGTCCATCCGAGACACTGGAAAGATGTGTCTAGACGAAGGCCCTCCGATCCGAATCAGCCTTGATAACCTTTATTAATGTTGTAGAGGAGTGCGTTAGCTGTCCAGGAGAAGTTGAATCAGGCGATTCGGACATGTGGTTTGAGAGATATGGCTGATTTACCAGAAACAGGTCCGCCTGGCCGAGACGGTTTCTTCAGTACCGAGGTCACTGGTCGGTGCAAATGCTCGGTGTGGAAACAGAGGGAAAATTCCCTTAGTACCGATGTACAATACCGATTTGTGACATCGGTATTGAAGGGTCTCCAATTTGAATTAGCCTCGGTGGTCTTTATCAAAGTTGTAGAGAAATGAATCAGCTTTACACAGGAGTTTGAATCTGGTTATTTGGACGTATGGATAGGGAGATAAGATGGATTTACTGAAGGTATGTCCGTCTGGCCGAGAGAAGATGACACCGTCCTAAGAACCGGCAAAACGAAGGCCTTCCGATATGAATCAACTCAAACGGTCTTCATAAGAGTTGTAGAAGGACGAGTTAGCTGTCTACAGGAGTTGGATTTAAGTCATTCGGACGTCAGGTTCAGAAGTTATGACCGATTCACTGAAGACGAATCCAAGTTTCGGCCAGGTCAATACCCGGTTTGTCCCGGTTTGACCCTGGTCCGACCCAACTCAGCAAACACATTTTTATATTTTAGAGATCTGATTTTTAGATCTATCTAATTTTTTATGCTTTTCCCCCTTTTTCTCTCCCGTTTCTCTCTAGAACAAGACTAGGGTTCTTGGGATTTTTCCCTTGGATTATTTTGATTTATGCAAGTTTAAAGTTATATCTTTTCACGTCTCTCTAATCTTTCACTTTCCTATTCCCTAATCATGATTAACATCACCTCTTTCACAAGATTAGGTGTGTTCTTCATGATGAGTGAGTAGTTTTTTTTAAGCCCATGGATGAGGTAGATTAGGTGAATTTTGTGGTAGATCTTGATGTCTAGGACTTAGTTTACATCTTCCCTCTCTTATTTGGTGTTCATAATGCTAGATTAGGCTAGATATAGTTAATCTAGATCTTAGGGAATTCATGCACACAAGGTGTTCAAAATTCCCTTAAGAACCAAATAAGGGATTTTGCTTTCTTAGCCTATGAGAGTAGTTGTCTAAGGAGTATTAGGGCCATAGGAACCTATGTTTATTTCTTGTTAATCATCCTATCACAAACGAATCACAAACGATGGTTTGTTTTTGATTTGGTGATTAACAAAGTGATTAAGACCATGAGAGTGGCTTAATCTTGTTTAAGTGTTCTAGGCTAAAGGAATTGCTTGATTGTGTGAAATGACATCTAGATAGATCATGGAAGGAGCCGAAATCAATAGCCTCATCCAAGGGCTTGCCTTTATCTATTTGTTAAACTAGTTTTTGCTTTGTTTACCTGTGTTCTTGCCTTTAATTTGAATCATTTAGGTTGCTAGAAAACTAAAACCACCTTTATTTGCTTAACTTACAAAGTTGTATGCATTCCTAGTGCTTGAAACTCTACCCTTGGATTCGATACCTCTTATGCTACTTAGGCATTTGAGTAATTGATACTTGGCAAAAACTTTGTATCATCCATAGAGCTATTGCAGGTACATTTACAAAATTCTATATATATAGTTCGATATATATTATCTAAATTGTGCTAAATTTATTTATCATTTATGCAGGGATCAGTGCTTTCTTCTGGGATCTATGCACGAGATTACTTACAGCAGACGGTATCCGAAACCTGGATGAGAAGATACCGGTTCTCCTTTAGAAAATATTTCCACCATCATTTTTCGATGTTATGGAACATCTTTCTATTCATCTCCCTAGAGAAGAAGCACTTGGTGGGCCAGTTCAATATTGATGGATGTATCCTTTTGAGCGGTATATGTTCCACCTAAAGAAAAAGTTGAAAAATATTGCAAGAGTCGATGGTTATATTGTTGCACAGAACATTAATGAAAAGCATCCAACTTTGCGAGCTACTACTTTCCATCTTTGGTCAAGACTAAAAGTAGACGACATGCACGACATGATGATAAAGGAGAAAAACCGCCGTATCCGGTCTATGTCCAAAATCTATTTGCACAAATTGGAAAGCTTAGTGGAAAAAGGAGACCTCATCACAAATTAGAAATTCTGACCGATTTCCGACCGATATGAAAAATACCCACAAAAATTGACCGCCTAACGAAATAATTAGGCAGTTTATTAATTGATTCTCGACCGAATGGGTCGGTCTGAAATCAATAGATCTAAATTGACGATTTTTCTTCTTCTTCCTCATTTTGTTTCATCCATTTTTGATTCTCTTTCTCCGCCTCTCTCCGCCGTCGCTATCAACCTCGGGTTGATTTCTGAATCAACCAAAGTTTCCTCCGCTTGCCTCTTAACTTGCCCCATCCTCACCTTCGGTGCTTTGGTGAAAACCCTTGCCGACCCTTTATCTCATTATGGCATACTCCCTGTCGGTGACCCTCTTGTCGGAGTTTCTCCGAGCAGTCTCATCTTCCCCGCCACGTTCACGAGCTTGTTCTTCTTTCCCAAATAATCATCCTTGTGGCTCTCTTTGGGCCAAGTAATTTCGAATATGAGCAGCTCTTCTAGGTTTCTTGCGAGGACTCTTGATGGCTTTGAGTGCTTCCCCGATTCGACTTCAACTGACTCTCCGATCAGCCACATCTCTAAGACTCTGCTACCACTTTCAAACCTTCGATGGCAAGAGGGTAACCGGAGTAAATCCAAGGTAATGTTGCCGTTGGTGTCCATACCCATCCTTTAAACCCTCACAGGTGTTAATTGCCTAAGCGAGGGTCATTTGAGTAAATCCGAGGCTTTTTCGTCTCTGGTGTCAATCCGTGCAGCCTCCCAAGCTGCCTCTGAAGAAATAAGGATTTTCTTAGTAGAATCTGAATCCTTACATCTAGATAGAGCCATCATCTCAGGCTCTTGTGCTACTAACTTTTTGGGTATCGAGGACATCACAAGCCTTACCCGAAGTTTAGTTCCCAATACTCCCAAGTTTATCCCAAGTTTATCTTTTGGTGTAGCTGTGTCTAAGTCCAATCATTCCAATGTTGCCATGAAGATCCTATCGACGCATTCGAGCTTAGTCTCGAATTCGCTGTCATTTGATCACTCTCTATCTGCTTCAAATTTTAATGTTTTTAAATTGTATTGTCAGTATCTAAGAGGATGGATAATTCCCTCTAGTTGTATTATGAAAGATTAAGCAATGAGAAGAAATTGATTGACAAAAAAAAAACGTTTTCATAGTATTTTTTCATAATTTATATTTTTTTCATAATTTTCATAAAATATTATCAATTTTCATAAAAAAACAAAATCATAATTTTCATAAAAAAACGTTTTGAGAATTTTCATAATTGTTTCGGATTTTTGGTAATATTTTTAGTATTTTTAATAATTTTTATAACTTCTGACATCTAACAAAGTTTGCATTTTTTTTTCGAGGTCGTACGAGGGTTTCAATAACATTCGCCGTTCGTCTCGAGGGCCGCAACCACATCAACATAGCGGTGGTTTATCTCGAGGAACGCAACCACGTCAACAAGACGGTTCGCCAATGGGGTCCCCTAGTCCAAGACAAAGTTCGGGGCTTTCTCATGTTCCAGAGTCGCATAGTGCAAATCCTCCTCAGATCATGAGCATCGAGGAGTTAGTCCAACTACCGGGGCGGGACTTACTCGCCAGGCTCGATCCACGACTCCGCGGAAGATCGACATGGTAAATGAAACTTTTTTTTTTTGAAACCAAGTGAAATTATTGATAGTTTATCTTTTTTTGTAGGTTTGGTATATCGAACAACGGGTTTAGCAAGTCCGTTTTGAGGATGTTGCATTCGATCCTCGACAAACCGTACAAGAAGTTTTCTGACATCCCGTATGACGATAAACAAATTTGGTTTAGACAATTTGCGGTAAGTTGTAAATTACATTTTTTCATATTTATATGTTTTATTTATATTTTTGATACGTTTTAATTTCCGTTTTCACAGCAAGAGTTTACATGGCATCTTTCCGACACGAACAACGTGGAAACGACGTTTATGAAGGAGGCGGCTACTCAATTCAAAAGAAACATGAACGAGTGGAAGCAAAAGTGGAGGAAAGGGGTAGACAAACCGAAAGGCTTGAACCTCGATGTTTGGGAGGACTACAAACCATATTGGGAAACGCCCGAGACAGAAAAAACCTCGAAAACTAATTCGGGAAACTGAAAGAGTGATCGATCCGGTAAGTGACAATACATCCACAACTCGGGATCGAGCAGCTTCCGGACCCGAGAAATACAAATGCTAATCTTTTATTGTTTACATTGTTTTCTATATTTAATTGTTAAATTATTTATTAATATTTAATTTCTGTCATTTTTTGTACAGCAATGAGGCCGGAGGTGTACAACCGGGGTTATTCAGGATCCCCTCATGAGTGAGATCTACGAGAACGTGAAGAAGAAGAAGCTCGAGTTGACCCAACAATCACAAGGCGACTCCTCCTCTTCCTTCGAGGTGACGCGGGAAGAGATCAACCGTCTCGTTATCAGAGTAAATTTTTTTTTTTCATTTAGTTTTTACATTATAATTTTATAATGTTCTAATTTATTTTTACTTTCTATAGGTATTTACCCTTGATAAAAAAGAACGGCGTCGCGGGAGTTTGGGTAAGGTCCTGGATATGGACTCCTCCGAGGCTACATCGTGTTTTCACGATTACTCTGAAGATCTCGTCCAGCAGAATCAAGAGCTGAAGACAAAAGTATATCTTTGGAGGCGGCGAAAGCGGACACCAAAATGAAGTTAGGTGCTACGCAAGAGGAGCTTAGAAAGACAAAGTCAGAATTTGCTGAGATGTCAGATTGGATGAAATAGAAGTTCCCGGATTTCCTGGGAATGGGAAGGGGAAGGAAAAGGGGAACTTCGGGATCGAGAACAGAAAATTAGTTTTTCTGTGTTTGTATTTTGAAAACAATTTTATTTTATTTCAAAACTATTATTAAATATACACAATTTAATTTCAAAACAATTATTATTTTTAATTTTATTTTTTTCAAATTATTAATTTAATTTAATTTAATTTAAAAAAATAATTATTTTTATTAATTTTAAAATTACAGATTTTTTAAAAACCAGTCGGAAAACGGTCGAGATAGATGACTCTTCTCGCAGTCCGCCGACTACACATACTGTACATCCTTACCAGTTAACCGAGTCATTGGCTGAGCCATACTCGCAAAGCCTTTAACAAATCGTCGATCATACCTGACTAAACCAAGGAAACCCCTTATTTCTTAGGCATTCACAGGTCTAGGCCAATCCGCAATTGCCTTGATCTTTTCCGGATCTACAGATATTCCCTTATCTGGCAAATGGAAATTGGATTTTTGGGGCATGTGGTCACAGATAAGGGAATATTTGTAGATCCAGAAAAGATCAAGGCAATTGCGGATTGGCCTAGACCTGTGAATGCCTAAGAAATAAGGAGTTTCCTTGGTTTAGTCAGGTATGATCGACGATTTGGTAAAGGCTTTGCGAGTATGGCTCAGCCAATGACTCGGTTAACTGGTAAGGATGTACAGTATGTGTAGTCGGCGGACTGGGATTATGCCTCTCGGATTTCAGTCGGAATATCTTCGAGAAATATCCGGCGACTATTCCCATCGGGAATCGTTCGGTATTTTGGTATCGTCGGAAATTTCCGTCGGTAAATCGGTCTTCGAGAATCCGTCGGATTTCGGGACGGATTTTGATTTACGACGCGATAGTCCCGACGGTTCAAATCGGTCAGAAATTCGTTCGGAAAGCCGATTTCCGAAGGTTTCCCGACTGATATGACCGTCATGAATCAGCTGATTTCTTTTAGTGTTATAAGCCCATGAGCATTAGAAGTAGGGAATTCTTACACTTTGTTGGGGATACTTTCGGGTATATATGGGGCAAGAATCAATCTCTTTTTTGGTATTTATGCCTTTCTTATAACATATATGGAGAGTTCGAACGACACCTAAGTGGGTATTTGACAACACAATGGTTTAGAAAACTTAAGTGTTTGAGAAGGTAACAAAACTCTTGACTGTGCTATCCGATATGGTGTTATCAAAAAGGGTAAATATGACAAATTCAACAATTGGATCGAGGAAATGTTTAGCAGTTCGGTCCTTCTCTCCATGGTTGTCCTGCTGGTTAAGATAAAACCATGTAAACACACATCATGTAACACTATTATACTACTTATGTTAACATTTTTTTGTGGTAGACTTTTAAGATCAATTAAGGGGACACAAGTAAAATAAATATGTTTTATCAATACAAAATACTTCGGCAAGTACAAACCAACAAAACTCCTAGAAAAAAGAAAAAAAAAGAAACATTTGTAACAAAAACCAGCGCATCGCACCAGTATTCGTCTACGAGGATTAAAACTGGAACCTTGTCTAAAATTCTGCATTAGAAATCTAAGACGGTACTTAATTTGAAAAAAAAAATCTTAAAATGACACTTAATCTAAACGGATGGAGTAATAGACAGATAAACTATTTTAGATCATTTTCACTAAATAATATGTAGAATATATGTTTATAGTTAGTAGATTATCTTAAATGCATTAATATAAAACTGGTTCAAAATTAAATCATTTTCTTTTATATCAATAGTTTTGTTTTAATGAACTTTTAATGTCATTAAGGCAGAGGCATTGATGATTTTTTTAAACAAAATCGATTTTATGATGACAACTATGCTTACACCTTATCTAATTCAAATAATAAATTATTTATGGTAAAGAGTTAGAGATATATTAAATAAAAAATATATATTCAACTTTTATGCTTCATTATTTAGTATCAAAATAAATGAGACACACACCCAAATAAAATATAAAATTAGGCAACAATTTAAAGATCTTAAAACCATATGTATTTTTAGTTTTTTAAAAAATATAAAAGATGTAGTCAAACAATTCCATTTTAGTATAAAAATTAAAATAAAGTTGACTGCAATGTATAGAAATGTAATAAAAGACATAAAAATTACATTCAATGGTATTTCCACGAAAGAAAAGGTAATTCAAATAATAAAAATATATTAATTATATCAGTTACTATCTACGAAATACAATTAAAAAAAAACAAATATCTAAATATATAAAGTTAATTATATATATATCATGAATATATATATATATATATATATATATATATATATATATTAAGAGTATTTAAAAGATATTAAAATTATTGCCAACGGTATTCGCGCAAAATAAACAGTAATTAACAAAAAAAATATATATAAATGGTTGTGGCGAATACCACAATTGGAACAAGAGTAGTATTTTTCTGGAATTTGCCATATTGGAAGAACCATATGATGCGTCATAATTTAGATGTCATGCACATTGAAAAAAACTTTTCCGACAACATCATGAATACCGTTTCATGGATTTCCGACGGATTTTGATTTACGACGCGATAGTCCCGACGGTTCAAATCGTTCGGAAATTCATCCGGAAAGCCGATTTCCGACGGTTTCCCGACTTATATGACCGTCATGAATCAGCTGATTTCTTTTAATGTTATAAGCCCATGCGCATTAGAAGTAGGTGTTGGAGGTGGGCCTAGCACCCCCAATTAGTTGGGCCCATCTTAGGAAAGGCTGTCCTTCGGTGCGGCAACCGGACTTAATATCACCGATTTTCAAGACCGCTCTTCAGCTCGGTAGCCGACCTGCAATACCATTCTTCAGCTCGGTAGCCGACCTGAAAAAACACACCCCGGGCCCGCACTGACGCCCCGCCAGAGCAGGGAGTGTCAGAAGAATAGGTGCGTGGGAGTCGGTAAGGCAATACCCTACCCGCGTAGGGACGTGCCTTCCACCCAACGTCCCACCAACCCTGCAGAGCTGACAAGGGCAGGAGGGAGCAGGTGGAGCAGAGTTGGTAAAACAGTGCACTGCTCTGCAACACGCCACGCCGAGCTCATCATGACCTCTCCCCTCGAAAGCCGGGACACGCCTCCTAGGTCACCTTACCCGCAAAAGAGGCCGCAGGCGACACGTGGCCCGAGATTCCGGGGAGCAGGAAGCCGATCCCGACTATATATACCCCTCATATGTCATTAATAAGAAGGGGGCTCTGATTTGGACTCTCACCTTCCACGAGTTATCCGACCTCTTTGTAACAAGACAACACTTTAGAACGCCGAACTGGACGTCCTTCGGAACCAGTTCGTAATTCAAAAGTGTTCACCTTTCTTTCATCAATAAAACGAAACGCGGCCCCCGGCCTACTCACATTTCTCCCGACCTGTCTTAATCGTGGTTAAATTGCTCTATTAACGAGAATCTCACCTCCCGTCCCCTAATCATCCTTTAAACACACTTAGTGATCCACGGGATCAACAATTGGCGCTAGAAGGAGGGGCTGAGATTCTTCTACACGCAAGGAGCAGTTCAACCACCGACACGACCGAAGCAACGATGGCAATCCCGACCCCAAGAGTGTTGTCAGACCAAGACACTCCGGCCCAAACAACGGCCCAGGCCCCGACAACGGCCCCGCCAACGACTCGAACGACGGCGACCATTCCGTCATCAGCCCAAGCGGCTGCCGATCAAGCGATTCCTCGAGAGCAATTCTCCAGGGCCCCGCCCCCGGCGTCAGCACCCGCCCATTCCGACGGCTCCGCCGCCCACAACGCGCCACGAGCACCGGAAGACCAGCCCACGCCGTCCGTCATGATGCAGACCCTGCTCGCCCGGATCGACGAGCTAACGCGAGCCACCGACCAGCGGTTCGCCACGTTAGGGGCCTCCCGCGACCGGTCGGACAATGTCGGGTCCCCCGACGTCCATCCCAGAGAACCGGTCTCTCGGGAAGAAACCCCCCGCTTCCGGACAAGCCGACCGAGCGACTCGCCGTCTGGATCCGAAAGGCCGGACGGACGTTTCGTCCCGGCCATAGGAAGCCACCCGGGCGACGAAGCCCACCATCTCCGATCCAGCGCGGAGCGCTCAAGAGACGCGGAGTTCGAGGCTATGAAGGAGACCATCCGTGCGATGTCCTCCAAAATCCACCAAGCCACCAGCGCGGCCCCAGAAATCGATCGCGTCCTCAGAGAGACGCAGAACACGCCGTTCACCCGCCGGATCGCCTCCGTCCCACTCCAGCACCTCGGAAAGCTCAAGCTACAGCCCTACGCGGGCACCACCGACCCGGCCCAGTATCTCACGGCGTTCACCATCGCCATGGGTCGCGCCCACTTCTCACCAGACGAGCGCGAAGCCGCTCACTGCCAGCTTTTCGTGGAAAACCTCACCGGCCCGGCCCTCACGTGGTTCTCTCGGCTAAAGACGCACTCCATCGACAGCTTCAGGGACCTGTCGACCACCTTCCTCGAGCATTACTCCATCTACATCCGCCAGTCCGCATCCAGCGCGGACCTCTGGGCAATGAATCAGGGAGCAAAGGAGTCGCTCAGGTCCTTCATCGAGCGCTTCAAGGCTACGGCCTCCCAGAGCAACGTGACTGACGAGTCAGCGCTCCCCGCTCTGAGAAAAGGACTGCGGGCCGATTCGGCCTTCAAGGACGATATGAAGCTCAACAGGCCGCGCTCGCTGGAAGACGCCTTGCACCGCGCTGGACTCTTCGTTGAGCTCGAGGAAGAGAAGGCGGCTGAATCAAGAAACAGTGCCTCTCACAAAGCCCCGGCCCCAAAGGAGCGGCCCCAGGAAAGGTATCAGGAGCCCCGTCAACATTACGACGACGAGTACCATCGCAGCAAGGGAAAGCAGGCCGCTGCATTTCTTGTCAACGGACCGCCCTCCGGCCTCCGCCTACACGATCCCGTACTTCCCCACACCCCCGCCCCGGGATTGCCTTGGAACAAATACGTACGGGATCCCCGCCAGCAGGATCGGCGTCCCGACGAGCCGAGCGATAGGGAGTTCCGACCAGATGAGCCATACGACAGGACGGCCTTCTGCGACTTTCACCGGCGAAAGGGGCATCCGACCTCTCACTGCCGCGCCCTTCAAGAGGTCCTGCTAAAACAATTTCAGCGGGGAGAAATCAGCGTCCCAGAGCGGCTGCGACCGCATGCTCGGGACGGCGATCACGATCAACCCCGCGACAACCAAGGTCGCGCGGATAACCGGACTAGGACCTACCACCGCGCCCAGAATGACGACCGGCGGCGACGATCTCCCTCGCGAGACCGGGAAACAGGCAGATCGCCTCCCCCGGCCCGCACTTTGATAGGGATGATCATGGGAGGTCTCCTCTCGTGCAACGACTCAGTGCGGTCCATCAAGCGTCACGAGAGGAGGACCGACGCATCCCTGAAGTGGCACTCCGGGCCGGAGATCGACGCCCAGGACACGAGTAAGAGGGGGATGTGTTTCACTGAGGCCGATGCGGCCGGGGTCCACCAGCCCCACAACGACCCCCTCGTCGTACAAGTCCGCGTAGCCGACTGCGACGTTAACCGAGTCCTCGTCGATACGGGCAGCTCGGTCGACCTCATCTTCAAGGATACCCTCGCCAGGATGAACCTGAACGGGGTCGAGATCAAGCCACACTCCATCCCGCTAACCGGCTTCGCCGGGGACACCGTCAACGGAATCGGCACCATCGAATTACCGGTCTACGTAGGCCGGGTCACGAAAATCGTCAAGTTCGTGGTCTTCGACACCACCCCGATCTACAACATCATCCTCGGAACCCCCTGGCTGCACTCGATGAAGGCGGTCACGTCGACGTACCATCAGTGCCTCAAGTTCCCCAACCAGGCCGGCACATACACTCTTAGGAGTAACCAGAGGGTCTCCCGCGCCTGCTTCGCCATCGAGCACAAGCTGCGCCGCGCCGCGCCGGCCTGCTTGGCCATCAATGCGCTTCAGCCCGGCGAGCTCGGCGCCCAGGATCTTCCCGGGCGGGACCTTGTCACCCAGGTCAACATCGACCCACGCGACCCCGCCCGCTGCGTCGGCATCGGCACCGACCTCGACGAAAGCATCAAGCAAAAGCTGGTCGAGTTCCTAAGGCAGAACGTCTCCACCTTCGCCTGGTCAACTGGCGACCTGCCCGGCATTGACCCGAACACGTGCAGCCACGAGCTCAACGTGGATCCAACCTGCAGGCCGGTCAAGCAGAAGCGGCGGAAGCTTGGCCCGGAGCGCGCCCAAGCGGTCAATGATGAGGTAGAGAGGCTCACCGCGGCCGGCTCGATCACCGAGGTGAAATACCCGGACTGGTTAGCCAACCCAGTGGTAGTCAAGAAGAAGAACGGAAAATGGAGGGTCTGCGTGGATTTCACCGACATCAATAAGGCATGCCCTAAGGACAGCTTCCCCCTCCCCCGAATCGACCAGGTCGTTGAAGCCACCGCGGGAAACGAGCTCCTCTCCTTCATGGATGCCTTCTCGGGGTATAACCAAATCCCCATGCACCCTGATGATCAGGAGAAGACCGCGTTCATCACGGACCGAGGCATTTACTGCTACAAAGTAATGCCCTTCGGACTAAAAAACGCCGGGGCCACCTACCAACGGCTCGTCAACCGGATGTTCGCCGACCAAATCGGCCGCACTATGGAGGTATACATAGATGACATGCTGGTAAAGTCTCTGGTGGCAACCGACCACGTCACACACCTCCGGTCCTGCTTCCGCACGCTGAACGAATACAACATGAAGCTGAACCCGGCCAAGTGTTCCTTCGGCGTCACATCGGGCGAATTCCTCGGGTACATCATCACCCAGCGCGGGATCGAGGCCGACCCCAAGCAGATCCGAGCTATCATTGAGCTCAAGTCCCCGGAGAGCACGCGTCAAGTACAACGACTCACCGGGAGAATCGCCGCACTAAATCGATTCATCTCCCGCTCTACCGACAAGTGTCTCCCGTTCTACCAACTACTCCGGGCTAACAAGCGGTTTGAGTGGGACGACAAATGCGAGGACGCCCTCCGACAGCTGAAGGAGTACATATCCACTCCCCCCGTCCTGTCCAAGCCAGAAGAAGGCGAACTCCTCTACCTCTACGTCGCCATCTCCACGACAGCGGTCAGCGGCGTACTAGTGCGGGAAGACCGGGGTGACCAAAAACCCATCTCCTACATCAGCAAGTCCTTAGACGACGCGGAGAGCAGGTACCCGACTCTGGAGAAGCTCGCCCTGGCAGTGGTCGTCGCAGCTAGGAAGCTCCGGCCTTACTTCCAATCCCATACGATAGCCGTCCTAAGTACGTACCCCCTCAGAACCATCCTCCACAGCCCGAGCCGGTCCGGCCGGATAATGAAGTGGGCTGTCGAGCTGAGCGAATACGACATCGAGTACCGGGGTCGGACCGCGATCAAATCTCAAGCGCTGGCCGACTTCCTAGTTGAGTTAGCACCCGAGCTGGCAGTCAGCGAGGTGTCCGAAGTGTGGACTCTGCACGTCGACGGATCGGCCTCCAAGCACGGGTCCGGCGTCGGCATACGCCTCGAATCCCCGACCAAGGAGATCCTCGAACAGTCCTTCCGCCTAGCCTTCCCGGCATCGAACAACGAGGCCGAGTACGAAGCTTTGATTGCCGGCCTGCGCCTGGCCAAAGAGGTCGGCGCAAAGAAAATCCGGGCTTACTGCGACTCCCAGCTCGTCGCCAATCAATTCAGCGGGGAGTACGAGGCCAAGAATGATCGCATGGACGCCTACCTCAAGGTGACTCAAGGCATGGCCGCAGACTTCTCCGAGTTCACCCTGACAAAAATCCCCCGAGGCGATAACACTTCCGCAGACGCCCTCGCAGCACTAGCCTCCACCTCGGCTCCAGAGCAACGACGGGTGATCCCGGTGGAAAGTATCGACCTCCCCAGCATCGAGCTGCCAAAGGGAGCCTATCTGATCGGTCCCCAGGTCGCGGATCCTGACGAAGACGCCCAACCTCCCGAGAACCTACCACCGCCCCCGGCCGAGCCCGAACTGCCGGACTGGCGAATCGATCTGCTGCTATACATCGCAGACGGCATTCGCCCCCCAGACCGATGGGCCGCCCGGCGGCTAAGAAAGAAGTGTGCCCAATATACAATGCTGGACGGCAATCTGTTCCGATGGAGCGCCTCGGGAACCCTGCTCGCCTGCCTCCACGGGCAGGAAACCATCGACGCGATGAAGGAAATGCACGAGGGCGCCGACGGCAACCATTCCGGTGGCCGGGCTCTCGCCCTGAGAATACGAAACCAAGGCCACTACTGGCCGACAATGCTCCAAGACTGCGACAAATTCGCAGCCCGGTGCGAGAAGTGCCAGCGCCACGGTCCCCTCATTCATAGTCCAACCGAGCTCCTCACCACTGCGGTGGCACCCTACCCCTTCATGCGATGGGCCATGGACATAGTCGGGCCCCTTCCCCGATCTCGCCAAAAGCGCTTCCTCTTAGTCATGACCGATTACTTCACCAAGTGGGTCGAGGCCGAATCATACGCCAAGATCAAGGCAGAGGACGTCCGAAAGTTCGTCTGGAAGTTCATCATCTGCCGGCACGGGCTCCCGTACGAGATCGTCACCGACAACGGTGCCCAGTTCACATCGGCCCTCTTCGAAGATTTCTGCGCGAAGTGGAAAATCAGACTAAGTAAGTCCACTCCGAGGTACCCCCAGGGGAACGGACAAGCCGAGGCCACCAACAAGACCATCCTCGACGGCCTCAAAAAGCGACTAGACGACAAGAAAGGGTCCTGGGCCGATGAGCTCGATGGAGTCCTCTGGTCCCACCGCACAACACCAAAGACATCGACTGGCCGAACACCGTTCAACCTCTCCCACGGCATGGAAGCAATGGCCCCATCCGAAGTCGGGCTCCCCACTCCTCGCCGCGCTATGCTCACCCAGCAACCCGCACTGAACAACGCCGTCCTACTCAGCGAGCTGGATTTCCTTGAAGAGCAACGGGACCATTCCCTACTCCGAATCCAGAACTACCAGCAGCTCGCCTCCAAATATTACAACAAGAAGGTTCGAGGCCGGTTCTTCGCCGAGGGCGACCTGGTCCTCCGCAAGGTCTTCGAAAACACCGCCGAACCAAATGCAGGCAAGCTGGGTGCCAATTGGGAGGGCCCCTACCTCATCTCCAAGGTCGTAAAACCAGGCGTCTACGAGCTAGTCACGATGAACGGCGACGCCATCCCGCGCTCATGGAACTCGATCAACCTCAAACGGTTCTACTATTAAGCCCCCGGGCTCCAATCCGCTCTCCGCTTTTGTAAACAAACGAACTACGATTGGCTTGATCCCTTCTACTAAAGGGTACGTAGGCAACCCCTAACCAGGGCTCAGCTATTAATCTAATAAAACCTTTTAGACAAAGGAAAACGGTCCCGACCTGCGCACAGGAGCCGAGCTCCAAACGCTCAAACGCTCCCGAGCTCCAAGCGCTCGCACTACAAAAAAAAAAAAAAAAAAAAAAAAAAAAAAAAAAAAAAAAAAAAAAAAAACCGAGCTCCAAACGCTCGCACTACAAAAAAAAAAAAAGGGGCGAGCTCCAAACGCTCGCACTACAAAAAAAAAAAAAAGCCGAGCTCCAAACGCTCGCACTACAAAAAAAAAAAAAAAAAAAAAAAAAAAACCGAGCTCCAAACGCTCGCACTACAAAAAAAAAATAATAAGCCGAGCTCCAAACGCTCGCACTACAAAAAAAAAAAAAAAAAAGGGGACCGAGCTCCGGTGCTCGCTCTCCCCGGCACACAAGTTATAAGTGCCAAAGTCGGGCCCCAGGGCTCGCACCTCTACTAGACACACAAGCATTAAGTGTCTCTAAGCCGGGCTCGCTACCCGCACCAAAAAAACAAGGTACACAAGCAATAAGTGCCTTAAGCCGAGATTACCTCGCACCCAATACAAGAGCACGGTCCACGACCTGCTTACTTGACAGAGTACGGTTTACGACCTACTCTACCGATCAAAAAAGCCTCGAAATGGCATTTACACAAAAAAAAAAAAGAAAGGGCCAACGGCCTCGATTATCACAAAAGGGCCAACGGCCTCGTCTGTTATAAAAATGGCCCACGGCCTAGTCGTTACAAAAGCCTCGAAACGGCACTTACAAAAAGAGAGGGGCCAACGGCCTGCTCTTTGCATAAACGGCCTACGGCCCAGTCCTTACAAAAAGAAACGGCCTACGGCCCAGTCTACAAAAAGAAAACAAAAAGGAAAAAATTTTTTACAAGGCCGCATCGGCCGGTCGGTTTTCCCTCCCGTCAGCACGGGTACCATCTAAATCAGCCGGGGCCACCATCCTCGCGTTGGTCCCGTACTCACCAAGGAAGGGCTGCCCAGACCCTTCTTCAACCACGACTCCACCGGGTGGCACGTCGGTTCCGGTCTCACCGGACGGCGCATCCGTGTCGGCCTCAGCGGCGGACAGGACCGAGGGATCTGCTTGCACAATCCCAGCAGCTTCGGGGACTCCCTCGTCAGCAGACGGGATCGAGGGATCTGCTTGGACGGTCTCAGCGACCGCAAGAGCGTCCTCAGCAGCCAGCGGAGCCTCCAAGGTCAGATCCACCACGGGGGTGCTAGAAGGAGCGACAGGTATAATGTGCTCAAGCAGAACGCCGTGAGCACGGTCCAGAGGGATTTCCAGATCCTCCGGGGTCAAATCCGGAAAGTCCATCCCGTCCAGTACGGCACCGAATGCCGCCTCGTCCTCGTCCAGCTTCTGATACCGGTAGAACGGTACCGACACCCCGTCCTCTGCTTCCATCCTCTTGAGGCAGGCCTTTACGCCAGTCACCTGGCTGTACAGAAGGTGAGGCTCTAAGGCCCGGCGGCGCCCGTCCAGGTGGGCGCGGATCTTCTCCATCTTCGCGGACCACTTCCGTTTCCGCGCTTCCCACCGGGCTGACACCCGATCACTCTCCGCAGCCACGGCCACCTTGGCCCGGCCTATGGCGGATTCCAGCCCCTTCACCCTGGAGCGGAGTGTCTCCCGCTCCCCCTTCAGGAGCCCGTTCTCCTCCTCGAGCCCCGACGCCCGATCCCACCCAGCTGCAGCACGGTCCCTCTCGGCCTCTAGTGCAGACTGCAGACTGGCCACCTCGACCTCCCGGGCTCTTAACCGCACCGCCTCCTCTTCCAGCGCCGCAGATCGGGCCTTCTCATCTCTCAGCTCCTTCTCGAACCCGTGGAGACGGGTAGACTGGATCTGCGAGCTGGACTCCCGGCACTCCCGGAGGAAGTTAATCGAGGCGGCCTGCTCGGCGAGCCTCTTCTCGTAGGCCTCCGCCAGAAAGGCACTAAGGGCCATCGTCTGCATTAAACAAATTGTTAACAAAGACGCGCAACGAGTCTAGCTAAAAACAGTTAGACCAGAGCAGGAGCTTACCCGAGCTGCGGATCGCGCCACCTGACGGAAGGTGTCGGACTCCGCCATCTCCAGCGGAACGAAGTGCGGGTACCTCTGCCCGAACATCATGGCCTGCGCCAGCTCGGCGCACTCGTCCGGATCAACGATTACCTGGTTGCTTCCATCCTCGTGGGTAAAGGAGAAGCTGTAGTCCCGAGGCCCACCGTCGGAACCTCCCGAGGCGCCGCCCACTTCGGCGCTGCGATCCTCGGCCTCCTGCACAGCAGCAGGATCCTCCGCGCCGACGATCGTCTCGCCGACCCCATCGCCCCCTTGGGCCCGGGTCTCATCAACCCCCCCTGCTGGCCCAACGGCCAAAGGCACCTCGGGCTCCGGCCCGGTCAGTGTAGGCCGGGTGACCTCCCGACCTCCGGAAGAGAACTCTCCCGTCCTCCTCTTCTTTTTGCCGGTCTCGCCGGCGGCAGCCCGGTCTTCCCTCCTCTTCGAGGGAGTCGCCGCGGAGGAATCCCCCGCAACCCGTGGTGCCGGGTCTCGCCTGACCGGCACCTCGGGTATCGGCGGCGGCGGGGCAACAAACGAATCCGCGTACTGCGGATTGACAAACCTTACTCTACCTGCGAAGGAAGAGCCGTCAGTTCGACAAAAAAAAAAAAAAAAAAAAAAAAAAAAAAAAAAAAAAAAAAAAAAAAAAAAAAAATAATAAACCTCCGGTCATGGCAGCTTCGATTCTCGCAGCGGTGAAGGACTTCCACTCTCTCCGGCGCACTGTCCTGAGCACGGCAAGCAGACCTTCGTAGTCCGGTAGCTTGAATCTAGAGGAGTGAGGGCCTGCAGAGCAAGACAAAAAAAATCATCAGTCAGACAACCAAAGAAGAGAAGTCAGCTCGACCTGCAAATTCCTACCCGGGGAAAAATTCCAATCCCGGGTATATCTCGCCAACGGATCGAGCCCAGCCACGGCGGTAGCCCGGACGTAGAAGTAGCTGCGAGACCAGTCCTCGACCTTCGACAGCTTGCTCGCCCTAGACCCCGAGCTGGGTGCCTCCAGAACGTTCGCCGCGGGCTTGAAAGCGGCATAGAAGGTCCCAGGAATCCCGGGGTTTGCCTTCTGCTGGGTGAACGCCTCGAACATAGGCAACGTCACCTCCATGTCGCATTCGTGCCCCAAGGTCAGCAGCACGATCATCCCCTGGACCGTGGACGGGCAGACCTGCGAGAAGGCCAAGCCCCGCGCCCGACAGTACTGGACGAACAGCTCGGGGAGAGGAAGGCGCAAGCCGCACTTCTGAAAGAACGACTCGTACAAGCAGACGAAGCCCGGCCGAGGAGTCCACGGGCGCTCCTCCGCCCTGGGTATCCTGAGCTCAACGCCGGCGGAAAAACCACACAGATTCCCCAGGAGGGTCACCGATTCCGCTGTGCTCCAGGTCGGTGACCCTCCCTGCTCGTAGAAGACCAGGGGGCACCTCACCCTGGCCACTCGAGCTCCGCCTCCACGGACGCCCTGACGACCACCGCGGCCGCCCAGATGCCCGGTTCTGCCCCCAGCTTGGCCAGCACCGCGACCGCCAGAGGATCTAACCACCGTTTTCGGCCGGAGATGGGTCCCCGGAAGCGACGGGGCGGCCCCCGAAGTCGAGGGGGCCAACTCTTCCCCACTGTCTGCCCCTCGTCGCGGAGAAGAGGCATGCTCGGAATCACCGGAGGAGGAACTCGGAGAATCGTTACCGCCACCGCGGGACGCCGATTCTTCGCTCGACTCAGCTCGGATACCGTCTAACATCGGAGCCATCGCACGGAGAGGAGGAAATCAAAAAAAGCAGGAAGGAAGTAGGAAGAGAAGGAAGAAATCGGAGAGAGGAGGTTACCTTAGGGTTATGCGCAGAAGGTTTTAATAGGAGGAAGAAGGGGGATTTAAATAGAAGAAGGGGGACAGTGAAGCGACGCCTGGACACGTGTCACAAGAAGCACGGCCGCCCAGAAACGTAATGATGACGTCTCTTCGTGTCCCACACGCCAAAAAGAAAAGGACGCCTCGATAAACGCGAAGCGTCCTTTGCACGCCGCGCGTGGGCGGTCTACGCGAAAAAGGAAGCGCCCTTTGTCGTCCCACGTGGTGGGCACGTGCCAACCTCCTACGAGTTTTTCGGAAAAGGCACACAGTTGAGCACGGAAAGACCGTCCTAAGATGCGCCGAACTAACATTAGATCAACTTCGGCATGCTCACTTTGCCTCGCGATACCGAACTGGGGGAGGGCCTATTGTTGGAGGTGGGCCTAGCACCCCCAATTAGTTGGGCCCATCTTAGGAAAGGCTGTCCTTCGGTGCGGCAACCGGACTTAATATCACCGATTTTCAAGACCGCTCTTCAGCTCGGTAGCCGACCTGCAATACCATTCTTCAGCTCGGTAGCCGACCTGAAAAAACACACCCCGGGCCCGCACTGACGCCCCGCCAGAGCAGGGAGTGTCAGAAGAATAGGTGCGTGGGAGTCGGTAAGGCAATACCCTACCCGCGTAGGGACGTGCCTTCCACCCAACGTCCCACCAACCCTGCAGAGCTGACAAGGGCAGGAGGGAGCAGGTGGAGCAGAGTTGGTAAAACAGTGCACTGCTCTGCAACACGCCACGCCGAGCTCATCATGACCTCTCCCCTCGAAAGCCGGGACACGCCTCCTAGGTCACCTTACCCGCAAAAGAGGCCGCAGGCGACACGTGGCCCGAGATTCCGGGGAGCAGGAAGCCGATCCCGACTATATATACCCCTCATATGTCATTAATAAGAAGGGGGCTCTGATTTGGACTCTCACCTTCCACGAGTTATCCGACCTCTTTGTAACAAGACAACACTTTAGAACGCCGAACTGGACGTCCTTCGGAACCAGTTCGTAATTCAAAAGTGTTCACCTTTCTTTCATCAATAAAACGAAACGCGGCCCCCGGCCTACTCACATTTCTCCCGACCTGTCTTAATCGTGGTTAAATTGCTCTATTAACGAGAATCTCACCTCCCGTCCCCTAATCATCCTTTAAACACACTTAGTGATCCACGGGATCAACAGTAGGGAATTCTTACACTTTGTTGGGGATACTTTCGGGTATATATGGGGCAAGAATCAATCTCTTTTTTGGTATTTCTGCCTTTCTTATAACATATATGGAAAGTTCGAAAGACACCTAAGTGGGTATTTGACAACACAATGGTTTAGAAAACTTAAGTGTTTGAGAAGGTAACAAAACTCTTGACTGTGCTATTCGATATGGTGTTATCAAAAAGGGTAAATATGACAAATTCAACAATTGGATCGAGGAAATGTTTAGGAGTTCGGTCCTTCTCTCCAGGGTTGTCCTGCTGGTTAAGATAAAACCATGTAAACACACATCATGTAAAACTATTATACTACTTATGTTAACATTTTTTTTGTGGTAGACTTTTAAGATCAATTAAGGGGACACAAGTAAAATAAATATGTTTTATCAATACAAAATACTTCTGCAAGTACAAACCAACAAAACCCCTAGAAAAAAGAAAAAAAAGAAACATTTGTAACAAAAACCAGCGCATCGCACCAGTATTCGTCTACGAGGATTAAAACTGGAACTTTGTCTAAAATTCTGCATTAGAAATCTAAGACGGTACTTAATTTGAAAAAAAAAATCTTAAAATGACACATAATCTAAACGATGGAGTAATAGACAGATAAACTATTTTAGATCATTTTCACTAAATAATATGTAGAATAGATGTTTATAGTTTGTAGATTATCTTAAATGCATTAATATAAAATTGGTTCAAAATTAAATAATTTTCTTTAATATCAATAGTTTTGTTTTAATGAATTTTTAATGTCATTAAGGCAGGCATTGATGTTTTTTTTTTATAAAAAAAATCGATTTTATGATGACAACTATGCTTGCACCTTATCTAATTCAAATAATAAATTATTTATGGTAAAGAGTTAGAGATATATTAAATAAAAAAATATATTCAACTTTTATGCTTCATTATTTAGTAAGAAAATAAATGAGACACACACCCAAATAAAATATAAAATTAGGCAACAATTGAAAGATCTTAAAACCATATGTATTTTTAGTTTTTTTTAAATAAAAAAGATGTAGTTAAACAATTCCATTTTAGTATAAAAATTAAAATAAAGTTGACTGCAATATATAGAAATGTAATAAAAGACATACAAATTACATTCAACGGAATTTCCAAACAATAAAAATATATTTATTATATCAGTTACCATCTATGGAAAAAAATTCAACCAAATCTAAAATTAAAAAGAGTTAATTATATAGATATATATATATATATATATATATATATATTAAAAGATATTAAAATTATTGCCAACGGTATTCGCGCGAAATAAACGGTAATTCAAAAAAAATAGTAATATAAACTTTGATTGAATCTAATCACAAATGCCAGATAAACAAAATACATTTTTATTGGTCCTTGTTGTAGGACTAGATTTTTTTGCATTTTTTTTATTTAACAAAAGATTGAATCACTCTTTAAACACAAACTCATTATTAAACCATTGCGTCAATACTCTGCAAAGAAAGAGGGAAAAATCTGAAGTTGTTCCTCGTCTTGATTCTCAACGCAGAGGTAAGTCTTCATGACCTTGCATTATGTTGCTTCTTCTTTTTTAAAATAAATGTTCTGTTTTTGTGTGTTTTGTTTCTCTCGTCTTTAAGATTTGGATTTTCAACAAACTGTTGATTATACCGTATCGTTTAATTCATTTAATTTGGCGTTTTTATGTTCAAAACTCTTGTAGATATTTGTTAATTCAACTTTAGATGCACCATCTATTTAAATATTCTTAACACCACTTGGAGTTGCTAAATCCCACAATGTGTTTGATTTTGGAAAAGGAATTAAATTAAGTGCCAAATTTAACTATGAATCGATCGTGGTATAAACAAGTAGTGACGAATTGGATTGTTTTAATAAGCATTCTTTTTTGTTTTATTTTGTTGTCATTTTGTTGTCGATCCTCCGATTCGAATCATACCCGACTCAAGTTTGCTTCCAGAATTCCTCCTATTGAAAAAATGTCGAGGACACCGAGCTTTCCCCAACAAACTGGGAAAGGAAAGGCAGTCGACTCGGGCTTCGGGAGAGTCCGATCAGACGAACTCTCTGCCGCCCTGAATGAGGTCATGCCGACTCCAAGAGCTTTGACCGCGAAGAACAACACGGTTGATTTGAACAAAGGCGCGCTAGATGGGGTCGTGCCCATCGTGGTCCCTCTTCCCGAGGCCATTGTGGTGAGCTCGAAGTCCAACGACTCGAAGAGCTCTAAAGGCTCAATTGATCAGGAATACTCTCGCCCGCTAAAGAGGACGAGGAATGAGGCTACGCGAGCTCGTACCTCAGAGGCGAGGTCGAGCTCTTCGAATGGAAGTTGCTCGACTGGTAGTCGGCCCTTCCATTGGAAGTTTAAACTTGCTAAGGATTTTCTGATTACAGAAGATTCAGAGGGGCTTGCTTATCTGCTTCGGCATTGTAAGCCTGCAGGGTGTCAGCTTCCGGCCTTAAGGAACATGGTCGAGCGCAAGGCGTACATCGAAATGGCTCTTGCCAATGGGAAGGTATTGATATATCATGGTTTTTACCCTATTTAGGCCATGATATAAGTCCTTTTTATAGAGTCTTTATAGTATTTTGGAGTCTTTTTAGAGTCTTTTACAGGTCATAGCACGTTTGGAGGATTATTGGAAGTATTGGAGCTTTCTGGAGCAGTTTGTAGCAGAGCTAAAGATCGTGTCGCTGAGAACCTGAATTCACGTCGAGCATCGATCGATACCCCTTGGTATCGATCGACACTCAGCGCAGCAAGACACAACCCGCGAGTTTTCCAAGACTTGAGGAATTGCAAAAGTGCCCAGAAGTCTTTAATAATTACAAGAAGACCCTAGATCGTGTTTTAGGTTATAAATAGGATTTTACAGCCATTGTTTAGGCTATGCTTTTCTATGCCTTTTTATGCCTTTTTATGCTTTATTTTATAGTTTGATTTTACTTTGTTTTTAGAGAGAAAAAGTCTGAATCTCCCTTCGTCCGAGATCAGATCTCTAAACCCTTCTTCCTATTCTATTGATGATTTATTCAAACATGTCTTTGGATTCAATTGCCATGTCTGAGTAGATCCACTTTAGGTTTAGGGTTTTCTCATAAAGGATTTCTTTGAATGCTAGGTTAATTATCTGTTTAGGATTCACCATCTGAATTAGTTCTTCACCTTAGGTTGTGTTCATAGCTAATTCTAGGTTGACGAATCTGGAACTTAGATCTTAGGATAATTGATTAGGCACGAGAGTGCGATTAATTACCTGATAGAACCTAGGTGAGCAAATTGATTATTCGCAAAGAGATTTGGTTTAATTGATTTGTGAACATATCAAACCTGATATTAAAGCTGATTTAGAATTTAGGATTCACAAAGAGATTTGGAATTCCTAGGATTTAGATTTAGATAGTTTTCGCAACGAGAGTTGGTTAATTATATTTTAGTGATTTGAGTTCAAGAACTGCGCTAAATCTGAATCCTGTTAGTTAGTTAGTCTGCATTCATTGATTTCCTGAGAAAAACCCTGAGCCTATATTTCTCAATTGATTTACAACTCCTTTAATTTCTGCACTGCTTTTAATTACAACTGTTTGGCTTAGCGTAATTCGACACTATAGAATCTATTGTGCGTTTCTGTGAGTCTTCTGTGGTTCGACCCCTAGCTATACTATTACAACTGCTTTAGTACTTTAGGGTATTAAATTGAGCACATCAATTTTGGCGCCGTTGCCGGGGACTCAATTTGCCATTAGATTTTAGTTTAGAATTTCGACTAAGTTCGACGGTATCGATCGATACTCTGTAGTATCGGTCGATACTCGTCGTCTTCTTTCGTTGGTATCGGTCGACACCACTTGGTATCGATCGATACTCAACGTATTTTTCTGGTTACTTACGTGCTTTGCCTAGTGTTTTGTTTGCAGGTGTATGCCTGTTCGTGAAACCAGAAGCAACAAGAGCACACAGCTAGTTGAACTGTCATTGGAACAGCTAGCATTTGTGGAACGCACAAACAGAAAGACCAAGCAAACATCAGGGATGAACAACCCAGTGGTTTTAAGAGCTGATGAAGCTGGAATTTTGAGAGACCAAGAGGGTCACGTGTGTAATGAGAGAGGGCAGCGACTTGATGAAGCTGGTAACATCGTTGTCCCTGCTGCGGTTGTTGAGATTGTCGCGCCAGCTGGGCGCGCCAACGCAGGGAATGCTGTGGTTAATCGTGGAAGGACGATTGGTGAATGCAACAGGCCTGACCAGTTTTTCGCCAATCGTTCAGCAATTCGTCCTCCTGCGTTTGAGAGGAATGACTTTGAGCTGAAGCCTGCTTACTTCACTCTAGTGGGACAGCATCTCTTTCATGGTCTTCCTCATGAACATCCAATGGACCATGTAGAGAAATTCGAGGACTTGGTCACTAGCATCAAGAGCAATGGAGTGTCCTACGACTATCTCTTCTGCAAGCTCTTCCCCTACTCTCTAGGTGGAGAAGCTACTTACTGGCTGAGGCAGCTATCTCCTGGATCGCTAACTAATTGGGAGGACACCAAGAGAGCCTTCCTGATTAACTTCTACGATGACGGAAGATCTGAAGATCTGAGGAATAAGATCTCCACTTTTTCTCAAGGACCTACTGAGGCGTTCAAGGCTGCTTGGACAAGATTCAGATCGTACCAGAGAGATTGTCCACATCATGGATACTCTGATGTGCAGCTGCTGGGTATCTTCTTCAGAGGAGTAGATTGGAGATATCAGATGGGTCTGGACTCTTCGAGCAATGGTAATTTCAACACCAGATATCCTGAGGATGCTATTGTGTTGATTGAGAACTTTGCCTCTAGCAGTAGCACCAAGAGCGCAGATTTCGAGCGCAAGAGGCTGGCTGGTAATCAGGATGGGTCACAGATTGCTGAAGTGAAAGCTCAGCTGGATTCTATGCACAGTCTTCTGCTGGGAAAGACAACAAAGGCCGTCCACTTCGCTGCTGAGAATGAAGTGGAAGATGTTAACTACATTGGTGGTTCTGGTTTTCAGGGTCAGCGATTTGGGTACAACACCAATCGAAACTATGGTCACCAAGGAGGGTACCAATCCCCACCACCCAAAGCTCCTGAGAGTAAGATTGAGGCTATGCTTGAACACCTGGTTCAAGGGCAGGAGAAGATGACAGCCACCTTCAATGGTAAGATGGACACCATGTACACCGATTTGAGTGGAAGGATCGAGGCACTAAATACGAGTCACATGATGCTGGAAACTCAAGTAGCTCAGACTGCAGCAAATTCCAAGGGAAAATCGGTTCATGCACACGTCAATGCGATCTCCTCAAGTGCAGAGAATTACGAAGAGGATTTTGAAATCGCCAGAGCATCGATCGATACCCCCAGGTGTCGATCGATGCCGGTTACAATTCTGAAACGGGACACTTCCAAAACCCGTGTATCGATCGATACCCCACTGGTATCGGTCGATACCAAGGCAATTTCTGAGGAGACACATGATATTTCGACCAAGGAGCCTCAAGTAGCAGCAGCACGGTTCAGTATCGCCCAATTTTGGGAAGACTATGAAACGAAGTGTCAGGCAGCGATAGCTAAGGAACGAGCTGAGAAAAGAGCTCGCAAGCCCAAGAAGGAGAATCCTGTACCTAAACACCTCAGAGATCCCATCTCTCCAAAGCAGCTGCGTGGCTTTGAGAAGATGGTAAGAAGGATTTCCCCTGATTCAACCTTTGAAGAAGCCCTAGAGTGCCGTCCTCTGCTAAGTCACTTCAAGGATTGCAGAGAAACTGAGGAAGAGATTAAGGCACTCTTCATTAAGGCTAGAGGTCCACCTCCACTGAGACAGTTGACCCCAAGGGAGGATCCAGGGAAATTTGTAGTTCCATGCTCTATCTCTGGAGTTGAGTTCAAAGAGTCTCTTGTCGACTCAGGGGCTAGTGTCAATGTCATCTCAAGGGCAATTGCAGAGCGGTTAGGAGCTGATATTCGATCACCAGAGGCATCTATCACATTCGCGAACAACTCCACCTCGCTTCCACACGGTACTATCCATGGTTTGCTGGTCAAAGTAGGAGACTGTCTAGTTCCTACTAATTTTCAGGTTGTAGAGATGGGTGCAATATCTCGTATGCCTATCCTTTTGGGACGACCGTTCATGGCTACTGCAGGCGCGATCATAGACACACCTAATAAGAGAATCTCTTTCTCTTACATTGACAGAGGGGTCTATTATGGTGTCATTCCCCCTAGGAGTGCTCCCACACATGTGTCTAGCATCGAGGTTGTCACAGGAGAGTCGCTAGCGATTGATATTTTGGAAGAGCCTCCTGATGAGCCTACTGTCGCAGATGTTCCAGGTGAACCGCCCAGCACCCCCAAAGAAGTTGCCAAGAAAACTAAGGCAACAAAGAAGAAGGCCAAGAGCAACAAAGTTGAGAATCCCCATGTCACTTTGATACCTCAGAAGTGTAATGGAGATTCGATTGAGTACAAGGTCAAATGCAAAGGAGCATTGAAGCCATTCTCCAAGGCCAGAGTCCTTCTTACTTCTGAGCTGAAAGAGAAAGGGCAGGAATTTGTGGACAGCATGCTAAGCAGAACTCTGAAGCTAGTAATATCAAGTGATGGAGCCTGTTTTGGTGCAAGCTCTCACTCTTATCCAGCCTGAAGGGCGTTACAGTCAAGCTATTGACGTTAAACGAGCGCTTGGTGGGAGGCAACCCACTGGTGAGTATGTTTTTGATTCGTTTTTATTTTTATTTTTGTTTGTTTTGAGTCTGTGTCAGGATGAACAAGGATCAACTCGAAATCGCCTAAGCATCGATCGATACCCCTATGGTATCGATCGACACCAATCGCGGATGAAAATTCACAAAGTCGATCTAAGCATGGTATCGATCGATACCATGCCGTGTGTCGATCGACACCGACTATTCCAGAACGGTAATTTCTTGTTTCTCTTCGTTCTATCCTTTTTCTTTGTTTCTTTCACTGACTCTAGGCTAGATAACACTGAGGACAGTGTTGTTCAAGTCTGGGGGAGGTGTCTGCTGACATTGTTTTCGTTTTTCTTAGAGTCAGTCGTTTTATCAAGTCAAAACTGTTTTATTGAGTCAAAATTTGTTGGAGATGATGATCCTGTGCTTGAACCTATTGATTTGATTTTGTTTTTGAGTACACAGTGTTATAGGATCAGTTCTAGATCGACTAATGAAAAATCCAAAGGCTGACCAGTTGACTAGAAAACATCCATGTCTCCAGCAGAGTTCTTCTGAAGCCTGAGCCAAATTTTTGCACTTCATCAATGTGGTTAGTGTTCATAGAGCTTGATTCATCATTCATATCTGATAAAGGAACCCGTGTGTTTAGAATTATGGTATCTCTCTCCCCTAAAATAAGTTGATAGATTAAGAGCATAAAAGATTGAAATGATTTTCTTCTGAGTAGAGGGTTAGGAAAATTTCCAGCGATCCCATTATTCTACTTAAGAGGGGATGATCACACAAAGGATTGGAAGCGAGGCTAGGATTTTCCTATGATGCCATTATTCGCCTACATCCTTTGATACATAGAGAGGGAAGAACCGGGGATTTGGTGGCAAACACCATCAATAGTCGCGTCTCCTACCTTGATATGTATATGCTAAGCTGAAAATAAAAAAATAATAAGGATATAATAAGAAATAAGTCTGGAGGAGAGAAATTGATACAAAAAAGTGTGAAAAGTGTGGTTCCTTTGTCAAGATATTGTCTGGTAAAGAGTCTAGAAGGTTCTTAAATATTAGCTGCAGAGATGAAACTGGCGATGAGGGCTTTACTTGAACAATGCTGTGGGATTTTGTGTGGAGTCTGGAAAAGCTGCAAATGTCTACGGAGAAGTACATGGTGGTTAGATCGAAAGCTGATCAGGTGACATTTGGGTACTTGGGAAAAGGGTCTTTTCGATGGTTCAGGAACAGGTGAGTCTCTACGTTTTCAAACCTCTTTTTCTGGTTTAGTCTTCTATTTGCTTGAGGGCAAGCAAAAGGCTAAGTCTGGGGGAGTTGATATATCATGGTTTTTACCCTATTTAGGCCATGATATAAGTCCTTTTTATAGAGTCTTTATAGTATTTTGGAGTCTTTTTAGAGTCTTTTACAGGTCATAGCACGTTTGGAGGATTATTGGAAGTATTGGAGCTTTCTGGAGCAGTTTGTAGCAGAGCTAAAGATCGTGTCGCTGAGAACCTGAATTCACGTCGAGCATCGATCGATACCCCTTGGTATCGATCGACACTCAGCGCAGCAAGACACAACCCGCGAGTTTTCCAAGACTTGAGGAATTGCAAAAGTGCCCAGAAGTCTTTAATAATTACAAGAAGACCCTAGATCGTGTTTTAGGTTATAAATAGGATTTTACAGCCATTGTTTAGGCTATGCTTTTCTATGCCTTTTTATGCCTTTTTATGCTTTATTTTATAGTTTGATTTTACTTTGTTTTTAGAGAGAAAAAGTCTGAATCTCCCTTCGTCCGAGATCAGATCTCTAAACCCTTCTTCCTATTCTATTGATGATTTATTCAAACATGTCTTTGGATTCAATTGCCATGTCTGAGTAGATCCACTTTAGGTTTAGGGTTTTCTCATAAAGGATTTCTTTGAATGCTAGGTTAATTATCTGTTTAGGATTCACCATCTGAATTAGTTCTTCACCTTAGGTTGTGTTCATAGCTAATTCTAGGTTGACGAATCTGGAACTTAGATCTTAGGATAATTGATTAGGCACGAGAGTGCGATTAATTACCTGATAGAACCTAGGTGAGCAAATTGATTATTCGCAAAGAGATTTGGTTTAATTGATTTGTGAACATATCAAACCTGATATTAAAGCTGATTTAGAATTTAGGATTCACAAAGAGATTTGGAATTCCTAGGATTTAGATTTAGATAGTTTTCGCAACGAGAGTTGGTTAATTATATTTTAGTGATTTGAGTTTAAGAACTGCGCTAAATCTGAATCCTGTTAGTTAGTTAGTCTGCATTCATTGATTTCCTGAGAAAAACCCTGAGCCTATATTTCTCAATTGATTTACAACTCCTTTAATTTCTGCACTGCTTTTAATTACAACTGTTTGGCTTAGCGTAATTCGACACTATAGAATCTATTGTGCGTTTCTGTGAGTCTTCTGTGGTTCGACCCCTAGCTATACTATTACAACTGCTTTAGTACTTTAGGGTATTAAATTGAGCACATCAGGTATGTAGCTCGTGTTTAAAAAAATAAATTCTAGTTTTGGTTAAGTATTTAATTTTTTATTGACTTAGTCTTTATGTTTTGTAGGCAATGGAGGCGAACAATCGCTTCGCAACTGTGTTCGAGCAGCGTGTTCGGGATATGCCCCGAACTGAAGAGCTCGCGGAAATGAAGCGGGTGGTCCAAGAGCTAAACGCCAATAATCTTCAAGCGTTGAAAGACCGGGAGGATCAATTGGCTGAAAGACTAGCTGAGTTCTCCTATTTCCGAGGTCGTGTTATGGCCTTAGAGAGCATGGAGAAGGATCTTAAACACAAGCTCAAGGTCGCGAATGACCAGATATGCGCGCTTCAGGCGGAAAGTCAATCAGCGTTAGCTCAAGCAGTTCGGCTTTCCGGGGAGAAGCGTGAGATGAATGTAGCTCGCGAGCGAGATATTCGCCGCGCTATTGGTGCTACAAAGAAGGATCTTTCCTCAAAGTTCCAAGACGTCTTAGGTGGGGTCAATGAGAAAGGGGAGAAGAAAAAAGCAGAGAACTTCGCGGAGATCGACCTTCAGGAAGTCAATGTGAATCTCGCTCTCCTCAACGAGCTAGTGATCGAAGAGACAACCATCGAGGATGAGACTCCGAATCTCAACGCTAAGAGGGATAAGTTCACTTCAGCCTTTATGGCCGCTAATGAGTCGGATTACTTGGTCAAAAAGCTCAACCTTCCATACATCTCAGATCACCCGGTGGCATTAACGGAGGTCAACCCAAACACGAACATCCCGGTAGGCGTGAACCAATTCTGTTGGGCTTTGGTGATGGAAAATCATGAGTATTAACTAGGACCGCGACTTGGGTTAGTCAATTAGGAATGTGCTTTTTCCTATTGGGCTTTGGTTTAGGTTTAAATCGTCTTAACTTTGTAATTGTCCTAGTCTATATAAAGACAGGAATGTGTGAGGGTTTCCTGTATCCTGGAAATTCTAGAGAGAAACTAGAGAGATCTTTCTTGTTCTTAGAGAGATTGTGAGGAACCCTATTTGCTTTGTAATCCGTGGTGATAGTGGATTACTGGAAAGCTCCAGGCCGAGACGTAGGATCACACACCGTGATATGAACTCGTTAATTCTCTGTGTCTTTTACTTATTGCTCAATTCCGTGATTAGCAGAGATAGGGATCTAATCTCAACAAAGTGGTATCAGAGCCTTGGTTTTAGGTTTGGGAGCAATTGGACAGAGAAGTTCTGCAAGGATCTAGGTTTTTAGATCTGGGTTGATAGCTGGAATCAAGGCATCAATTGGACATATAAGTTTTGCAGGGATCTAGGTTTTAGATATGGATTGATAGCTGAAATCAATGCATCAATTGGACAGAGAAGTTTTGCAGGGATCTAGGTTTTAGATCTGGATTGATAGCTGGAATCAAGGCATCATTGAACAGAGAAGTTCTGCAAGGATCTAGGTTTTAGATCTGGATATAGCTGGAATCAAAGCATCAATCGGTTTAGGGTTTTTTATCTGACAGCCTGGGAGAAAAAGGTGTCTGCGGGGCGAAGAAGAAGATCGCCCAGATCGCTCAGGTATCGATCGATACCCTTCCTGTATCGATCGATACGTCTGTTACGGGTTCGCAGAAAGTCGAAAGAAAGTTTGGTATCGATCGACACTCCATCTAGTATCGATCGATACGGTAGCAGAAGCGTGTTAAGAAGTTCGTTTGATCGAAGATGTCTTCAGAGAAGAAGCCGAAGGTGAAGATAGCCATCTTCGACGGACAAGGTGATTTCTCTATGTGGAAGAGAAGGATGTTAGCTCACATGAATCTTCAGGGTTTGAAGGGTGAGCTAATAGCACTAACCATTGAGCCGGATAAGCTGGTTATCAAGAAAGATGAATCAGCGGAGGATTTCGAGCAGAGACTTAAAGCAGAACAAGTCAAGAAAGGGGAGCGAGCAGAGAATGCCATGGATATTTTGACACTCCATCTAGGAGATCATGTCCTCAGGAAAACAGAGGAGTGCACGACAACACGTGATCTTTGGGCAGGACTAGAGAGGTTATACAACACGAAGACTCTACCGAGTCGGATTCATCTTTTGTATAAATTCTATACATTTAAGATGGATGGGTCTAAGTCAATCGATCAGAACGTCGATGACTACTTGAAGACTGTTTCGGAGTTGGCTAGTGTGAAGGTTACAGTTGCGGATGAAGTGCAGGCAATTCTACTACTCAGTTCCTTGCCACCACAATATGACTCCATGAAGGAGACATTGAAGTATGGTAGAGAGTCCATCTCTATTGAAGACGTGGTGAATGCGGCGAAATCGAAGGAAACTGAGCTTAAAGCTAAGGGTGTATCGACTTCACATAGCACTGGTGAAGCGTACGTGGCTCGTGGGAGACATCAAAATAGGGATCAACGAAATTCTGGGAATCGAGACAGAAGAAGGTCGAAATCGGGAACAAAAGTCACCTGCTGGTTCTGCAAGAAGGAAGGACATGTGAAGGCTGATTGCTATGCTTGGAAGAAGCGGAGAGGCGGTGATGATGAAGATGCCACGGCAGCGGTTGTCATCAAAAAATCAGCAGGAGTTGATGCGTTATCAGTCTCGGAAAATTGGCATCCAGAGAGGTGGGTGATTGATTCGGGTTGTTCATATCACATGACCTCAAGGAGAGATTGGTTTGATACTTTTGAGGAGCTCAACTCTGGACAAGTGCTACTAGGGGATGACTATTCTGTGGAGGTTAAAGGAATAGGTTCCATCAATATAAAAGCATGTGGTGGCACGGTGAAGACATTGACGAATGTCAGGTATATTCCTAAGCTGAAGAGAAATTTAATTTCTACAAGTACATTGGATAAGCTTGGGTTTGATCATGCTGGAGGCAAAGGAAAAACAAGGTTCTGTAAGAACGGGAAGATGGGTCTTTAGGGCACTCTATGTGGTTCTTTGTATTTGCTTGATGGAGAGACTGTGGTAGGACAGTCAAACATATGTGTTACCAGGAAACCAGCCAAAGACGAGATGGCTTTATGGCATAGAAGGTTGGGACACATGAGCATGAAGAATCTGATGATCTTGGTAAAAAGGGGCATCATTGACAAGAGAAGGATTGGGGAGATGGATTTCTGTGAGAGTTGTGTAATGGGGAAGACCAAGAGACTGAGCTTCAACATTGGGAAACACAATTCAGGAGAAGCACTGAGATACGTTCACTCAGATCTTTGAGGATCTCCATCGGTCACTCCAAGTATCTCTGGTAAGCAGTATTTCCTGTCTATCATTGATGATTACACTAGAAAGGTGTGGGTATTCTTCTTGTCTGTTAAGAGTGAAGCTTTCACAAAGTTCTGTGAATGGAAGAAGCTGGTTGAGAATCAGGTAAACAAGAAGGTGAAATGTCTGAGAACAGATAATGGGTTGGAGTTTGTGAACAAAGACTTCGACAGGTTTTGCACGCAGCATGGGATTGAGAGGCACATGACTTGTGCATATACTCCACAGAAAAATGGAGTTGCAGAACGCATGAACCGAACAATAATGGAGAAGGTGCGTTGTATACTGGATGAAAGTGGCTTAGGTGAAGAATTCTGGGCTGAGGCGGTTAGCACAGCTGTGTACCAAATTAATAGAAGCCCATCATCGGCCTTAGATGGCAGTATTCCTGAGGAACTTTGGCTGGGAAGAAAGCCGGGTTATGGACACATGAGAAGATTTGGGTCATTGGTCTATGTTCATGTAGATCAAGGGAAGTTATGACCAAGAGCTATGAAGGGAATTTTAATAAGCTATCCGGAGGGGGTCAAAGGGTACAAGGTATGGCTCCTGGATGAATCAAAGTGTGTGATTAGCAGGAATGTAGTCTTTGTGGAAGATACGGTATTCAAAGACCTGAGGAATAAAGTTTATGTGGAAGAAACTGTACAGAGGAGCCCGACCTCTGAGAGGGTATCGATCGATGATGCAGTAAACGAGGGCAAAGGTAACTGTTTCATCTACCTACTCCTATATGTTGATGACATGCTAATTGCTTCAAAGGATATGAAGGAGATACATATTGTGAAAGATTTGTTGAGCAGTAGATTTGAGATGAAAGATCTAGGAGCTGCAAGAAGGATTCTTGGGATGGATATTGAGAGGGATCGTGAAGGTGGAGTTCTCACCTTGTCTCAATCTGGTTACATCAAGAAGATTCTGCAGGTATTCAATATGGATGAATCTAGATCAGTTTCTACACCTATCGGTTCGCACTTCAAGCTGTCTGCTGTGAAAGATGATGAAGCAGAGACAATCTTGGATGATATTCCATACTCTAATGCTATTGGGAGTATCATGTATGCGATGTTAGGAACTAGGTGTGATCTCGCGTATGCGGTTGGCTTGGTTAGTAGGTTCATGAGTAAGCCAAGCATGATACATTGGACTGCTGTGAAGTGGGTGCTAAGGTATTTGAAAGGTGCCCATGATCGAAAGATTGTGTTCAGGAAGACAAAGGATTTTAAGGTTGAAGGTTTATGTGATTCTGACTTTGCATCGGATCTGGACAGAAGTAGATCGATTTCAGGTTATGTTTTCACTGCTGGTGGGACTGCTATAAGCTGGAAATCAAGTCTTCAACATGTCGTCGCGCTGTCTACAACTGATGCAGAGTATATGGCGTTGGTGGAAGCTGTGAAAGAAGCTATCTGGCTAAGGGGTTTGACTGAGGAATTCAGATTCAAACAAGACACGGTAGAGATCTGGTGTGATTCTCAGAGTGCTTTGAGTCTAGCCAAGAACAACGTTCATCATGAGAGGACAAATCATATTAACATGAGGATGCATTTCATCAGGGATATTGTTGCTTCTGGTGAAGTGAAGCTATCGAAGATCCCGATTGAGAGGAATCCGACTGATATGTTGACAAAGGCACTTCCTGTGGATAAGTTTGAGAAGGCTTTGAGTTTTCTCAACTTAGAAGAGCACTAAGGTGCTGGACTGTCTGGAGCTGCACATGAATGCAAAGATGAAGAAGTTATACTCGGAAATGATTGTCATCAAGGTGGAGTTTGTTGGGCTTTGGTGATGGAAAATCATGAGTATTAACTAGGCCCGCGACTTGGGTTAGTCAATTAGGAATGTGCTTTTTCCTATTGGGCTTTGATTTAGGTTTAGACCGTCTTAACTTTGTAATTGTTATAGTCTATATAAAGACAGGCATGTGTGAGGGTTTCCTGTATCCTGGAAATTCTAAAGAGAAACTAGAGAGATCTTTCTTGTTCTTAGAGAGATTGTGAGGAACCCTATTTGCTTTGTAATCCGTGGTGATAGTGGATTACTGGAAAACTCCAGGCCGAGACATAATATCACACACCGTGATCTGAACTCGTTAATTCTCTGTGTTTTTTACTTATTGCTCAATTCCGTGATTATTAGAGATAATGATCTAATCTCAACAAATTCAGAAGAAATGTTGAGGCCGAAGGGAGCCCGAACAAAGTTAAGAAGGAGGCTGAAGAAAGTGGAGGCATGGGCCAGGAGTGATCGCGAGTTCTTGCCTTCTCTCTTTTCTCTATTTACTCTCTTTTTTTTTATTAAGTTTCGAATATGGTACCCGGGAGGGTTTTAATCCAAATTTTTATTTATACTTTTTGAACATGCTACTCGAGTGTGTTTTAATCCATTTAAATTAATTTGCTTTTTCTGAATCATTTTACTCTAAACTTAGTCGTTTTCGTGTTTGTGAAAAGACTTGTCGTTTCATGGTTCGTTTCGCACCGAAGCCGAACTATTAGTACGGTTTGACGAGCTATTTTGTGACAGTTATTCGGAAAAATGACTTTGTCGTTTCTCATAGTTTTCAGTTTGAGTTTTTTTAGCTTGATTATCTTAGTCAAAGTGTTGGGATTTCGCTATCTTTTTTTTGTGTGATAAGAGTACTTAGTCTTATTTTCGATTATTCTTGCAGATTCGAAGTGGAAGGTTCTTTCATCGTTTCTGCCTTAGACAAATTTTTTATGCGCTTTGACTTCGAATTCCAGATGTGATTTTATGAGCGAACTCGGACCACTTTAAGATCGCTTTTTAGATCATTCGGGTGAATTGTAAGTGCGAAGTAAATAGCTCTAAGAAATCTTTACTGATTGTAGTAATTCATTACAAGCAGAGTCCAACTATCATTTCCTTTATTCAATACAAGGTGAAAAATAAGTAAAGTGGAAGCGATGGTGGTTGCACTCGTGCGTCGAGCTGCCTACTTACCCCGTCAATGGATGAAGCTTTTACGTAGTTCGATTATTGTCAGTACTCAGATGTAATACTTTTCGAGGTTGATGGCACCATGATCATTTTTTCTGGTACTCCGTTTTTGATTTTTGTGAGCTTATAGATGCCATTGCGAACTATTTTTGTGACGCAATAGAGACCTTCCCAATTAGTTCCTAGTAAATATAATAGAGTTTACAAAGGAACTAGATGAACCATTTATTTATTACGAGAGAGAGAGAGAGAGAGAGAGAGAGAGAGAGAGAGAGAGAGAGAGAGAGAGAGAGAGAGAGAGAGAGAGAGAGAGAGAGAGAGAGAGAGAGAGAGAGAGAGAGAGAGAGAGAGAGAGAGAGAGAGAGAGAGAGAGAGAGAGAGAGAGAGAGAGAGGGAGAGGGAGAGAGAGAGAGAGAGAGATAAAACTAGAAGAAGGATAGAGGAGGAGTAGAGCTTAGGGAAGATGCTACCCATCAAAAGCCATGAATCCACAATCCGGAACTTTTTAAGATTTATTGTTGTTTCACAAAGAGGGTTGTTTTGTATTTTCAATACAGAATTTTGAACAAAAAAAACAGTTTTAAAATTTACTCGATATGTTTCATTAAAAATGACATTTTAATACATTTCATACATATTAAGAAAACTATTAAAAATTCTATATTAACCCTTATTAATACAATATTTTTGTTTTCTAATTAATACACTAAGTTAACAAGGTTAAAATTGGATTTTTGTTTAATATTTTGTATTGAGAATACAAAATGACACTCTTTGTAATACAAAAATAAGTTCTTAAAATGACATTTTTTTAAGAAAACGGAAAGAGTATTGTTTTATTATATTAATTACGGCAAATATTTATTTAGTGTATTAATAAAGGGTAAGCTATAACTTTTAACAATTTCCTTAAAAATTATAGAATGACATTCTTTGTGAAGTATAATATTTACGTTACTTGGTTTAATAGCATGCAAACAGAAAACACACTTATTTACGATTTTGTCACCGTATTTTTGCAAACAAATGTCAAAAGTAGACTATCATCCTAATCAACCATAGATTTAATATTAGTACTAGATGGTAGTCCGCGCCAAGCATGGACGTGACTTTTTATAAAATTATTTCTTGATAACCAAAACATAATCTATAACATAAAAAGAAGTAATATTTTTGATATGGGGATGGTTATTTGTTAGAGCATATATAATTAATAGGGGATGATTATTTGTTAGAGCATATATAAGTAATATTTTTGATATGGGGATGTTATTGATGACGGTTTATTCGTGACAAAAAAATAAAATAAGAAAATATGTCATATATTGTCCATTGCATAAAACCTCTGAAACGATATAATAAATTTAGAAAAATAGACAAAATACGAATCAAACAATTAACCAAAACATATGACATTGCATTCGGAAAATCGCAAATATAAAAAACAGAGTACAACCAAATTTAAACATAAATATAATAATGTCAAGCAGAGTAAAACATAGGGTAATATAATTGATGAATAATGGAAAAATATAATTCTTTTTAATTATTAATCAATCAACGATCCACGGTCTATCTTCAACAACAACATGTAAAAAGAAACAAAACTGCGTATAAATTCTTGGTAGAACTGCGAATAAATTCTTGATATATAATACTAAACGAAAATGTTAAAAAAAGACATACTGCTTTTGGAAATCAACGGCTTCTTTCATATGAGGATCTAACATAAATTGGGAACATCCAGGGAATGATCTAACCAAAAGTCTTGCATTTCCGTTGATATCTAAATGTAACAACAAAATCAATATATATACATTAGTAAAGTATATTGGTTCCAAAAAGTTAAATCTACAAACAGTAAAACCCACATAATGTGCCAAATATACCTTCATCTTCCTCAAACGACCAAAACCATAACACATAGGCTATACCATATGTTCGAATAACACTCCATTGATCGTTAAAATCTTTGGCAATATCCTCATTTGCAAGACATAATACCATATGATCTCTACATTCACAAACTCATCAAATAAGTTTCATATCAGTTTATATATACAATACATCATCCTCGACGTAGCACAAAACCAAATAGCTTGAATTCTATACTTACTCATCGTCCATTAGATGAAAATATATCGTGTACTTCCTTTCGATTCCATCGCTCACCACCACGATTTGTAAATCTCCAACGCCAGAAATAGCCCCAATTAAATGTAAGAGAAGCATATAATAAAATTTTGAACTGAAAAACAATTAATCCGGATATTAGAAAATTCATAATTCTTTTGTAACATAAATTATCTAACCTGTTACGACATAAGGATCAATATTATGGTCAAAAACATCTTCGAATTTTGGTGCGTCAAAAAATAATCAATCTGTTAAATTTTTATAGATAATTTTAAATTTGTTCCGGGCGAGTCGTGGATTTTCAACATAAGGGAGTACTTTAAAGCCAAAGAACAACTTCCACTCATCTTGCTTGAGTTTATCCTCATAAATAGGAACATGCAATGGCATAATCGTAGCAAATATTTTTAAATCCTGTGAAAATATCGTGATAAATATTTAACCCTTTACAGAAGATCCGTTTACACACGAACAAAATTGAAAGGATGAATCAGGAATTTTCACAAAAAATAATAAATATATAACATTAACTTATATCGTAAATCTAACACTAAATAGAAAGATTTTATATAATCGAATGCTTGTATCACGATTAACACAAAAGAAAATAGCAATAACAAAAACAACAGTACCTTCTCATCCATTACAATCATCTCGATACTTGGCCCATCAGCAGTTTGTTTGTTCCATAAACGCAAGATCTTGACATCGATTGCCAAAATCTCTCCAATATGATAGAAATCTTCCAAATTGTCTCTTTGAAGCATGTTAATCATATTTGTCACTGTTTTGATTGTAAGAACAAATTCTGATGGTTTATTTTTTGTAAGAACGAATTTTGATTGTAGACTTGACTATAAAAACTCTTATAGAATTTTGTAAGAAATATATATTGCGAAAGAAAACTCTATTAAATTTTCAATGTCTCATTGGAAAAGAGAATGGTAGATATCCGTCTTTCTAATTTAAGAGTGTAAACAGTAACTTTTTACAGAAATATAAATGTTTACTCTTCTACGGCACAGTGAACCATTATTTTTGGTTCGTTTCAATTTTTTTTTAAAAAATATTCTATATATCATAGATATAGTTTTATAATTCCTTATATCATAGATATAGTTTTATTTCTGGTTAGTTTCTATGATTGTAGACTTGAATTATATAAATAATTATTAAATTCACAAAATTATCGAACATCACAATAATAAAATAAATCGATAATGTATATTAATCGTGCTTCTAAAATTCTATAAATAACTATTGTTTGTCCTAATAATTTCAGATGAACCCTATTTAAGTTTTAAATCACCAAGACGTTAGAATTAATTCTAATAAATGGAAGACACAATCACCAAATAAATCTGAAAAACAAAAAAAAAATTTAAAGACGAAAACGATAAGATAACCTAAACACAATCGATATCATAATATAATTCTATCAATAATCACACGATATATCAGTAGAGATTTACGTTTAAAATCAGAATAATAATAAAACACAATGCACAGAATATAGAACAAATTCAAGACATAAATAATAATATTACCAAATATTCATGTTCAAAATAGAGACATAGATACTTCAATGAAAATTAAAGTTGCTGGGTTCAAATTACAACCAACATTCAAAGAGATTAGAGAATCATAAGCACAAGGGATCGCCGGTTGTGGCCGTGGATCAGTTCCGAAGAGGGTATCGCCTACACACACAAAGATTCAATACATTAACCATGTAAAACTAAATAAGAAGACAAATTCAAAAATTTAATTTTTAAAAAACAACACTTACGTAGCCTTAAACTCATCGACCTCCTCATCGATAGGATTAAATAGAAAATAAGAGCAGCGAGGATGAGAACGCAAGACAATGGAGTTCTTGTAAATACGTAATAAAAATAATAAAATTAGAATCTAAACATATAACTCGACATGCGATTAGTACTAAAACTCTACCTTGGTAGATTCAATACACAAACGATAAATTCGCTTGTGTGTTCGTTGATACACATCATAGAAAGACCTCGACAAGGCACCACATGCAATACACGGCAGGGCACCTTCCCTCCTAACAAATGCAGATAAGACCAAACAAATTAAATCCACTAAACTCCCTATATTTAGAATTAAATACATAGACATATAAACGATGTATTCTACTCCGCATTCGTAAGTTCGAACCGAACATAAGACATATTCTCTTCATAAGGATCGTTGATGGCATCACATAGTTCACCCATCTTCAACACAGTGCCCATAACATCTAATATAAGCGAAAGAAAAAATTTGTGATAAAAATTGTGAAAACAAACTGTTAAAAAATTGTGATACGCATCTTGGGGATTGTGATAAGCATTTTGGGGATTGTGATAAGCATCTTTTTTTTTCTAAGATTTTACGGTTTATTTTTTCTTTTTATATGATTCGTTCTATTTTTTCTTTCTCTTTTACCCATGGTTCCCATCTTCAACACAGTCCCCAAAACGATGCTTATGGATTGTAGTGACAATCGAACCAGAGGCATCCTTAACAACAAACCCACAAATTGTAAACCATGAGCCCTGTTTTAGAGAACTCTCCGTGATTAGGAAATTCGTTGGGAATAATGGTTGCCGATATATGGTTGCACTAAAACGAAATCCAATCAGAAAGAAATAGTCGATCATTAATTTATCGATAGAAAAGACTCTAAAAATAATTAAAAAAATTTACTTTCGAATGAACACATACATTTTCATCGGAGAGAACCATCTCAGTAGTATCACCAAATAACGTTACATCTTTCCAAAGTCTGACTACCTTAACGTTAATCTGCACAGAGGTTTTGTAAGTGTCCAGGCAAGAAACTTTAACGACGTCCGACATGAGAGAAACTGATTCGATTTTGCGTCTAAAGAAATTAAAATGGAGACCTAAAACGATAAGATTAGGTAGAATATATATACACATAAATAAAATTCTCGCCAGTTTTAATTATTTTGAACAAACACTACAAGAAAACACAGTTTTTGTGATTACATTTTGCGACTCTTTTTTTAGTCGCAAATCTTCGTGACGCATTTATGACTCTTTTGCGACGAATAAGCGACTACTCAAATCGCATAGGCATAAGAGTCGAAAATTAACGACGAAACTTACTCGTAGGGAATCGGTCGCTAATTAGTGACTGATAGCCGACTAGTAGTCGGCTATATTCATTTGGTCGCAAAATGGTCTGACATTGAGAAGAATTAGCGACAGTTATTTTAGTCAGGAAACATAGTCGCAAATGTAGTCTCAAATTTGCGACTGATTTGCAACTTAAATTTGTCGTTACAATTTCGTTGCACATTAGTCGGTAAAAGAAGGTAAAAACGTGAAAAATGATGAAGTTAGTTGGTACACCTACCATATGCGACCACTTATAGTAGTCCAAAATTATCGAAAACGAAGCAAAATAGTGGTAAATTTGCGACTATTTTTTTAGGAGTCGCAAATCAGTCACACACGTTTTGCCTATATAAGACTCGTAGCTCTCTCCCCCATTAACAAAAATCATTTGTGTCAAAGAAAGAAACGAGAGTACAAAAAAAAAACAATGTAAAATTCATCACGAGAGTGGATGTATAATAGAATCGATCCACACACAAATCATATCTCCAGTGAATTCTTGGCGGGGTGGATCAGTTCATGAATTTTGATAATAGCCAGCCACTAGCGCAAAGCAGTGGATGTAGGTTTCACTGTCCTTGTTTAAAATGTCAAAATTCCAAATTTTTGCAAGGAAGTACAATTTGGAAACATTTGCATAGTAGAGGATTTATGCCAGGATATTATGTATGGTCTGAACATGGTGAAGATTATGATGTGGTTGGGGGAGAAACGAATATTCATTATTCTAATGTAGATTATACTAGTGGTAATCATCAACCAACAACATATGATGGGGGGGGGGAATGTATATGCTGGGAGGGTGAATGATATGCATTTCATGGTACTACGGCATTTAATCATCATGCATATCATCATGAACATGAAAGTGGATATGATCATTTTCATGAAGAACCTACCCAAGAGGCAAAACAGTTTTACGACATGTTAGATGCTGCAAATACTTCACTTAATGATGGTTGTCGTGAAGGTCATTCGAATTATCTTTGGCTGCTCGTTTCATGAACATTAAGACATACCACAATATGGCTGAAAGCTGCATGGACTCATGGTCTGAATTGTTTACGAAGTATTTACCAGAGGTTAATCAAGCACCTAGTTCGTACTATGAGACATAAACTTTGATGCGAAAGCTAGGATTACCGTACCATACATTTGATGTATGTATAGATAACTGTATGCTCTTTTGGAAAGAAGATGAGAAGTTGGAGCATTGCAAGTTCTGTGCAAAACCAAGATATAAGGCTGGTGAGGGACGAACCAAAATCCCGTTCAGTCGTATGTGGTATTTACCTATTACTGATAGATTGAAGAGAATGTACCAATCAGAGAAGACAGCATCATCGATGAGATGGCATGCTGAGCATGATTAAAAAGACGGAGTAATGTGTCATCCATCTGATGTGGTAAAGTGGAAGAATTTATAACATTTGCATCCTATGTTCGCAGAAGAAACGCGAAACGTATATATTGGGTTATGTACTGACGGTTTCAATCCTTTTGGTATGTCAAAAAATCACTCGTTGTGGCATGTGATCATGACTCCATACAACTTACCGCCAGATATGTGCATGAATACGGAGTATTTGTTACTTACTATTTTGAATTCGGGACCAAATCATCCACGAGCCAGTCTTGATGTTTTCCTCCAACCACTGATCGACGAGATAAAGGAGTTATGGTATAACGGAGTTGAGGCATATGATGTGTCATTAGATCAAAATTTGAACCTGAAAGATGTTATTTTGTGGACTATAAACGATTTTCCAGCATATGGTATGTTGTCGGGATGGACGACACATGTAAGACTGTCGTGTCCTATTTGTATGGATGATATAAATGCTTTTTATCTTCCGGCTGGTAGGAAGACATGTTGGTTTGACTGTCACAAAAGATTTCTTCCTATAAGTCATTCATTACAGAAGAATAAAATAAACTTTTTGAAGGGAAAGAAGGCATTGAACGGCTACCCACCTCAATCTTTAACTGGCGAACAAGTTTTATTTGAGCGTATAAGGCATGCAAAACTACCCAAAACATCTGAATGCGGTGGAAATGGTCATGAAAATAAAGTGGACGGCTATGGGGAGTAGCGTAATTTGCATAAAGAAATCATATTTTGGGAGCTACCGTACTGGAACGATCTGACGCTACGACACAATCTTGATGTAATGCATATCGAGAATAATATTTTCGATAACATCATGTATACTATTATGAATGTTAAAGATAGATCAAAAGACACAGTGAAGTCAAGATTAGATATTGCAAGATTTTGTTCTCGAAAAGATTTGCATGTAGATGATCGAGGAAGAGCTCCATTTCATATTTGGCGATTGACTTCAAAAGCGAAAGAAAGCTTACTACAATGGGTCAAACATGAGGTTAGATTCCCGATGGCTATGTGGCAGATTTTAGCTAGTTGTGGAGACATCAACGGTGGGAAGCTCTCGGGAATGAAAAGTCACGACGACCATGTATATATGGAACGATTGCTTCCGTTTGTCTTTGCAGAACTTCTATCGCGTAACGTGCACCTTGCATTATCAGGTATATATATATGTATTTAAATTATCATATATGTTTCGTTTATATATATATATATATATATATATATATATATATATATATATAACTTAGATGATTTTAATATTGTTGTAGGGATTGGAGTATTTTTCCGTGAATTAAGTAGTAGATCATTGGATCAAACCGCCTCAAAATTCTGAAGGATAACATTGTCATGATTTTGTGTAATTTGGAAAAAAATCTTCCCACTTTCTTTCTTTGATGTGATGGAGCACCTACCAATACACCTACCTTACGAAGCGGAGCTTGGTGGTCATGTGCAATATAGGTGGATGTATCCCTTCGAAAGGTTTTTTAAAAGTTTTGAAAGGGAAGGCGAAGAACAAAAGATATCCAGCGGGATCAATAGTTCAATCATACATAAATGACGAGATATCTTATTTCTCAGAACACTACTTTTCTTCGCATATTTCTAAAGCTCGCAGAAGAAGGTATGATGGTGAATATTTCTCAGAACACTTATTTCAATTTTAGCTTCGAATTATACGAGCTAAAATGAAGGTGACTATTTTTGGACGTTAATATTATTATTTCTCAAGTCAAATCGGTATGATGAAGGTGAAGTACCTGTATATCCTATACCGGTACCGGTTATATTCACTCAAGTAGGTCGTCCAAGTGGCCAAAGTAGTGAATTTGAACTGAGAAAGATTATAAATGCGCACATGCATATGTCTTGCGCAATTGTGACTATTTTTAGCCGCTTGAGAGGTACTTTATATATGGTTCATTAAAGCAATTGTGATCTTTTGATTAATTTTTATAATTAATTTAGTTAAATATTTCTTATATATTGTTGTTGGCAAAACAGATTGTTGGACGCGCAAATTCGATTTGAATATCCGGAACTCTCTAATGATGAGGTGAAGTCGAAAAGAGATGAAGATTTTCATATATGCGTTTGCCAATATGGACGTATTTACTATCCAACTATTGATTATTAAAGAATATTTATGAATTTATTTTTAATATATTTGCATACATATATATATATATATATAGGTGAGTACAATGAAAAGTGGATTCTTGAAATAGTGGAAGGTCCTGAAAATAAAGTCAAGTCATGGCCCATGTATTTTACTAGAGAATATTTGTTTCACACGCAAGACCACTGACTCACAAAAAAAAACAATGAATTAAGGAGTATGTGTGCGAGGACAAAACTATTGAAGCATCTGAAGATGATGATTATTATAGGACTGGGAAAACTATCATAGAGCTCGAGTATCCATGATTTCTAAGTTTGAAGATCACACTTTTCTACTGTGAATGGTTTGACCCTACGATTCACAAATGCACCCGATTGCGAGAAGGAGGCATTGTTGATGTGCTATCATCAAGGATATATCAAAATTACGAACCTTTTGTTTTAGGTAATTTTTGTTTTAATTAATGTACATATGTATATGTGTATGTCTACTTCTAATTTTACACCTACTTAATGTACATGATCTCAAGCTGATGAAGTTTGTTATCTTTCATACTCATACATTAAACGACCTCGGAAGGTGTGGCTCACAGGTCTCAAAGTAAATCAAAAGCAAGGTGTTCAGGGAAAGTTTAACAAAAAAGAGTTGGTTATATTGCAGCAAAAAATTGATGATAGCATCACTGATATGATTGATGAAATCATAATTGATAGTTTAGTAGAGGGAAATCATCCTTATGATTTTGAGATCGAAGACGCAGAAGCAGAGAACGAATTTCTTTGTAATTTATCATCTTCTGATGATGAAGACGAGGAACTTGAATAATACTATATATGTCTTTATATATTAGTTAATAAAGAAAATATCGAATGATCATAATGGCACTTTGGTTACGCACCTTGCATATGGTTTAGAGGTATAGGGTTCAATACTCGGGAAAACATATTTTCAACAATTTTAATAGTTGTCACAAAAGTGTCTTAAAATACCCACGATTTTGCGACCATTTCAAATTTTATAATTTTTTGACACAAGTCTTTATATATAAGTTAAAGTAAAAAAATACCAATTGATCATAATGGTTTGTTGGTTACGCATCTTGCATATGGTTTAGAGGTCTGAGGTTTGATGCTCAGTAAAACAGATTTTCATCAATATTAAGTACCGTCACAAAACAGTTGCAAAATACCCACTAATTTGCGACTAATTCCTGACCAACACCTGACTTTGTGACTGATTTGCTACTGTTTATCAACTTTACTCAATTTGTTTTTAAAAATCATCAATATAGACTTATAAATATGTTAATTTGTACCTTTTTACATAGATTTGAAAAACTGAATCATGATGGTTTAGAAAAATCTTTTAAATTCCAATTTTTTAACTTATGGTTGTATATTATCATAACATAACATTTAGTAAGTACATATGTGTTTTATCTGAAATGATTTTTAAAGATAGAATTTTTTCAAGTATTACTTAACATATCTTACTTTACTTTTTAAATAGAGAGTTGTAGTGTTAAAATTAGTTAAAGAATGATTGTATTGTGATATTTTTATTAATAAAGTTTAGGATTGAAAGTTTAGGATTTAGGGTATAGATTAATAAATTATTAAGTACCGTCACAAAATAGTCACAAAATACCCACTAATTTGCGACTAATTCCTGACCAACACCTTGATCTGTGACTGATTTGCTACTGTTTAGCAACTTTATTCAATTTCTTTTTAAAAAATCATCAATATAGAATTGTAAATATGTTAATATGTACCTTTCTACATAGATTTGAACTACTGAATCATGATGGCTTAGAAAAAAACTTATAAATTCCAATTTTTTAAACTTATGGCTGTATATTATCATAACATGTAGTAAGTACATATGTTTTTTATATGAAATGATTTTGAAAGATAGAAAATTTTCAAATTTTACTTAACATATCTTACTTTACTTTTTAAATAGAGTGTTGTAGTGTTAGAATTAGTTTAAGAATGATTGTATAGTCATATTTTTAATAAGAATGATTGAATGTTTAGGGTTTAAGGTATATGCTAATGAATTACTAAGTATCGTCACAAAACAGTCGCACTTTGTGACTACTTCGAGACGATTTTGTGATTACTTTGAGACGATTTTACGACTATTTCAAATTATTTCAATTTTTTAACACAAGTCTTCAACTATTTTGGTGAAATAACACGCTGCAACTTATCCCTCTTTTTTACTTATTTGTGACCAGTTTTGCGACTATTTAGGGATTGCTTTGTTAATTACTACTTGAAACTCTTTCTCTTCCTTTCTATTGTCGAAAAACTCTCTCTCACAATCTCCGAAACCCTTTCTCTCAATCTCCGATTCTCTTTCTCTCTCAATCTATGAAAGTCTTTCTCTCAATCTCCAAAATTTCCTTGAAGATAATGGCTCCCAAGGCAAAAGCAAGTAGAGGCCGAGTTGGTAGAGCCCACGGTGGTGGCCGATTATCCGCCTGTGGGAGATCAAACGGAGGTGTCGACCCATCTTCTCACGCCTCCAACCGATCCTCTAATGCGACATAATCGGTTTCCCAGCCATCTAGAACATCTCTTCCAGCCCAATATCCTCCGACGACACAACCGCCGCAAGGAGCTAATCCATAGCTAGAAGTCGCTAATGCTAAACCTCCGACGACACAACCGCCTGCTTACCAATCTCCCCAGCCATAACCTCCTCTGCCTTATCAGATTCCCCATCAACAACCGCCTCCTTACCAGATTCCCCAACAACAACTGCCACCTGTTCAAATTCTAGTGCATCAACCTCCTCCTTATCAGATTCCCCAGCCACAACCTCCTCCTTATCAGATTCCCCAACAACAACCGCAACCGGTTCAGATTCTAGAGCATCAACCTCCTCCTCCTAATGCTCCAGAGCCACAACTGGACTTCGAACAGTTGTTAGATGATTTGTTGGCTCTTCTTGGCCGAGAACATCTAACAATCATGAGTCAACAACCTCTTCCCCGCGTTCAGAACACATGGTAAAGAGATTGTCTTGTGATTGATTATGATCGATTTATTTGACTTTTCTCTGATTTGGTATGGAAAAGAGATTGTCTTGTGGTTGATTGATGATTCTAGCTTTGATTTCGTCTATACGTCTTCCTGTGAATTTGAATTTTTTTTGTTTTTCTTAATTTAGGTTCTAAGAAAATTGGTAAGAAATCGTTTAAATATGAACCAGATTCTGCTTCTAATTGACGAAACTGTAAATCAGATTCTGAACAATATTAGTAGTTTGTTTGTTTCAGTTTCATTCATTCAAATTAGTTACTGTCTAGTGAGTTTACATCATTTTTAAAAGTGATGCATGAATAATTACATCATTCAAATTAGTTATTGTCTAGTGAATTTACATCTTTCTTGTAGTTGTTTTTATTTGCTATGATTGAATTAGATTATGCTTCTAATTAACCTATTTTGATAATCATGTAACATGTTTAACCGGGACAAAGAAAAATTGTCTCGAGTCACTGCTGGCATATTTCGGATGAAGTTTGATGGTCCTTACTATAGTTGGCGCAAAACGCCTATAGACATTCAAGAAAGATATTTCAGAAATTTTGCGGTAATACTTGATATTGTTTTCATTGTATTATAGTGACATAGTAATACATTATATACAATGATACTTAACATTATTGTATTGTTTAGCGAAAGTACAATTGGGACACCGGGATCACCGACCTGGTGAAAGCAGGATTCTTGAAGAGAGCCAAAAAACGGATGAAAGGAATTGTAAGTCAAGCTAAAAACAGTGGTGAGAGACCACCTTGGTTTGGCGAAACGCTTTGGGCTGAAATGTTGGTTCATTGGGACACTCCGGATGCAATTGAGAGGAGCTCTACTTACTCACAATGCCGTAACTATGACCGTGGCGGTCTTGGTCCCCACAAACATGTATCCAAGCAGAAATCATACTTGCAAGTTCAACAAGAAATGGTAAAACGTTTTTCATTGATTTTATATATTGCAATTCTCAAAATTAATATGTTTTTGTATCATTATAGGAGGAAGAATTAGGGCGTACTGTCTCGCTTGGAGAAGTGTTTATGAAAACACATACACGGGCAGATGAAACTTTTGTTGATCAAAAGGCCAAAAAGGTAGCTCACACTTATGAGAACATAGAAGAGATTATGTTACAAATGGATTTCGATGCTTCTGAAACTTCAGAGCATTCATCTCAACAATCTACTCATCGGACCCTCACCATTGAACAAAAGAATGAGATATTTCTTAAGGTAATTTTGTTTTTGTCTTCCTCTTCTTAGCATATTAATATTTCTTTGTTTTGCTGAGCATGAATACTTGATGTTGATTGCATTTGATCTTTAATTCGAGTCTCTCAGTTTTAGTGTTTCATGATTTTCAGTTTGCATTGGATCTTTTTTTGTTTTTTTTGGAGTTTCCAAAAGATTTTGAGTTTGGATTGGTTCGTTTGTTGTTGTTTCATGAGATATTCTCTTCTTTCCTGATACAATGAATTTAGTTTTTTTTTAATGCACATTTATGGCTAATTCGGTTGTTGTTGTTTCCTCAATTTCTTTTTTTTGCTGGTCATATTTTTCTTTGTTTCTCTTTCAGTTTTCAGTTTCTCTTGTCTTTGTTTTGTTGAGAACAAATTGTTAGCATAGGTTAGTTGAAATACATGAAGGCTGATTGAGTGATTCTTGTGAATTGGTCTTGTGAATCATTTTGTCTTTGTTTCTCTTTAAGTTTTCAGTTTCTCTTGTCTTTGTTTTATTGAGAACAAATTGTTAGCATAGGTTGGTTGAAATACAATAAGGATTATTGAGTGATTCATGTGAATTGTTGTGAATTGGTCTTGTGAATCATTTTGTTTTTTTGTTTTTGTTTTTTTAGTCTACTGAAACAGATGACAAGGGTTATGATTTTGGACTTGACGAACTTGGAGAGATGTTCAACAACGGGAAAACTAAAGAAAGTTATGCAAGCTCTTCGTCATCAATTTTAGAGATGCAAGAACAACTTCAAGCTGCTCATCAAAAGATCGTTGAACAAGAAGTGGAAAATGCTAGACGTGATGCGACGCACCGACTTTCTCAAACTCGGATCTCAAGCTTGGAGTCGTTCCTCTTGTACTTCAAAAATAATGATCATGCGTTAGCATCGTTCGTGGCTTCTCAAGCAGCCACCATAGCAACCACCGCACCAGTCACTGTTCTGGCCACAACCGATTCATTAATCTCTCCATCTTAAAAATACTATTAGGTTGTTTGAGATTTTTAATTTTGTATTTATCAATGTTTTTGGATATATAAACGTTTTGGATATTATGTTTTGTTTTTATTAAAAACTGAAATTCAAATTGTTATTTTGATTTTAGGTTTTTTTTCATTTTGAAAATTGAATTTAAATATTAATGATTTGCGAACAGGACAAGAACAAAATAGTGGCAAATTAGTTGCTAATACGTGACGCTTTTACGATTTATTAACAAGTAGTCTTAAAACAGTCGCAAATATTTGCGACCATTTTGCGACCACTTTGATACACAAATAATAAGTTTTTTAGTCCGTCCTCATGTAGACGCTACAATATATTTAATATTAAAAACGTCGCAAATCTACGACTATAAAACGGTACCAAAGTAGTCTCGATAATACGACTCCGCAGGGTGTATGAAAATAGTCGCTAAAATGAGGTATTCACTATCTAGTCGTTAATAAACGACTAATAATTTCAGTGTCAACATAGTCGCTTATATACAATGACAATATGTAGTCACAACGTAGTCGTAAATTTGAGACTATTATGCGACTACTATATTTTGCGACTATTTGTGAAAGTCTTACATTAGTCATAAATACAGTATTTGCGACAGTTTTTGGACGGTTTAGGTGGTCGCAAAGACTGTGTTTTCTTGTAGTGAAATGCGAGAAGTAACATTTAATAGTTACCATTAAACGCTATTTATTGTTGAATTTAAAAACAAACCCACGAACTGACAGTAAACCACTTCCCAAACAAATCAAGCAATATTCTCCGATTTTTCGTATCATGCGGATAGAAGGAACAAAATCCTTTTAATTTGGGTTTGCCAACATCACACGCAAGACCAATAAACCAATGTAACAAATCCAAAAAAATATACATCATACTCGATTTTAAGAGGCCCAAATCACAAAAAATAGATCGAATTAATACATACAACTTATTATTGATAGGAATTTTTTAAACGCTAATTAATATTTTTCCAGAATACGGTATGGTTTTTTTACTAACCTATTTTACATTTACACATAAGATATTTTTATATAATTAGGATATTATTTAGGGTTTATTCTGGACAATCCATTTTATTTAATAAAAACTGCAACTCTTTTGGATTTATTAGAAACATTGATTTTTAGAGAATAACAAACAATACATTTTTTTTGTACATATATACAGGCGACAATCACACTAATGCAATATCTTGTGGTTATCGAAATAAGAATAAATGAAAACAATGAGTTGGTTTATATCAAATCCTAACTACATAGGTACCCATGAAACATGTCAGTAGGAAATGTTGACTTCTCAAATGGAAAATCATATTTACGTTTACTCTTTTGCAAGTCTTTAAGACCAATTACTCAATATACAAGTAGTATAAGAGGTATCGAATCCAATGTATTAAGTTCCAAACACCAAGAATGCAATGTAATAATTGAGTTAAGCAAATATGAAAAGGTTGTTGTTTAGCTAATGAATCTAGCAACTTAAATAAAGGAAGAGAAATAGCAAACTTCACAAGTGTAATGCAAGAGATAAAAGCGAATCTAAGGATGGGTTAATCGAGTTTAGATGACCCAATACCAATTCATGATGCTCAATGAACAAACAAGCTATTCCTAGGCAATGATCATTAAGTGTAGTTAATTCTCTCTCAAGACATTAATCACACCATGCTAATTACTAATTCAAGATCAAACTCTCATTTGTGAATCACTAACTAGCAAGCATTAAGTGCAAACAATCAAGATCAATAAAACATACACCCAAGACAATTACTCTCATAGGGTAGGAATGCATATCTCTTGATTAGCTTATCAAGACATTTCATCGAACACCTTGTGGGTGTGAAATGCCCCTTGGTCTAGATTGGCTTTCTCAAGCCTAATCTAGCATTAAGACTACTAATCAAGAAGAGAAATAGGATAATCTAACCCTAAGCATCATAAATCAATCATGGAATCATCCTAACTCTAACCCATCCTCAAACTCTAAGGACTACTCACTAATCATCATGGTTCCAAAAAATCCAATAAAAGAAGAGTTAAAACCTCTGACCAAGATGATTGGATGATTGGAAAATAGGAGATAGATAGATTGAATCAAGAAAACAATACTCAAATTGCATAAATCAAAAGGATCAATCTCTTACAAATCACTCTTAGAGAGGGTTTTTGCTTAAGAAAAGACTCAGCCCATAAAAATTAGATTTTTGGGCTTAAATAGTGAATAGTGACGAACCGGGTCGACCCGGGACAAACCGGGTACCGACCCGGTTGAAATGGGTAAAAAGTGTTCTGAGGATCAATACCGACGTCACTCATCGGTACAACACCTCGGTATTGAACATGGGTTTGTGTACTGATATATCATGGTTTTTACCCCTTTTTAAGCCATGATATAAGTCCGTTTTATAGAGTCTTTCTAGTATTTGGAGTCTTTTAGAGTCTTTTATATGTTTTACCACGTTTGGAGCATAATTGGATATACTAGAGCTTTCTGGAGCATTCTGGAGCAAAACAGAAGTTCGTGTTGCTGATTACCCGATTTCACGATCAGTGTCGATCGATACTGCCTAGTATCGATCGATACCTTTCCACAGCAAGACACATGCCGCGACTTATGAAGAGTTGAAGAATTGCAACTTGTTCCAGAAGACTTTAATATTTACAAGAAGGCCCAAAACGTGATTTATGTTATTTAATAGGATTTTACAGCCAGTTTGTTGGTACGCTTTATTTTGTTCTCGATTTGTGAGAGAGTTTTTGAGGGGAGATAAGTCTGAAACTCTGTTCGTCCGAGAGAAGATTTCGAACCCTCTTTTTACTCTTTCTATTTTATTGGATGATTTATTCAAACATGTTTATTGCTTCAATTTCCATGTCTGAGTAGATCCACCTTAGGTTTAGGGTTTTCTCATAGGGATTTCTTTGAATGCTAGGTAGATTTATTGTTAGGGTTCATAATCTGAATTAGTTCTTCGCGTTAGGTTGTTCTCAAAGCTAATTCTAGATTGATCACCTAGAACTTAGATCTTAGGTTAATCGATTAGGCACGACATTGCAATTGAGTAATATGATAGAACTTAAGGTGAGCAAATTGATTATTCGCAAAGAGATTTGGTTTAATTGATTTGTGAACATATCAAACCTGAAATTAAAGCTGATTTATTCTTAGGAATTTGCAAAGAGATTTGGGATTCTGAAGTTTAGATTTAGATAATTCTCGCAACGACAGTTGGTCAATTATACTTTAGTGATTTGAGTTCTAGAACCGTGCATAACCTGAACCCTGATTAGTTAGTCTGCATTCATTGATTTCCTGAGAAACACCCTAAGCCTATATTCTCTCCATTGAATTTACAACTCGTTTACTGCTTATTGCTTTTGTTTCATCTTATTTGTTTAGCTTGATTCGATACTATACAATCTATCGTGCGATTTCTCTGAGTTCTTGTGTTCGACCCCTGATATACTGCATCAATTGCTTTAGTACTTTTTAGGGTATTAATTTGAGCATATCAAATTTGGCGCCGTTGCCGGGGACTCAATTTCGCCATTAGATTTTAGCTGTCGAGTTTCGACTAAGTTCGTCGGTATCGATCGATACTATCTAGTATCGGTCGATACTCGTCGTTTCCTTTTTGTTGATATCGATCGACACCACTTGGTATCGATCAATACTCATCACGTTTTTGTTACTAACGTTCAAATTTTATAATTTTTTTGACACAAGTCTTTATATATAAGTTAAAGTAAAAAAATACCAATTGATCATAATGGTTTGCTGGTTACGCATCTTGCATATGGTTTAGAGGTCTGAGGTTTGATGCTCAGTAAAACAGATTTTCATCAATATTAAGTACCGTCACAAAACAGTTGCAAAATACCCACTAATTTGCGACTAATTCCTGACCAACACCTGACTTTGTGACTGATTTGCTACTGTTTAGCAACTTTACTCAATTTGTTTTTAAAAATCATCAATATAGAATTATAAATATGTTAATTTGTACCTTTTTACATAGATTTGAAAAACTGAATCATGATGGCTTAGAAAAAAACTTTTAAATTCCAATTTTTTTAACTTATGGTTGTATATTATCATAACATAACATGTACTAAGTACATATGTGTTTTATCTGAAATGATTTTTAAAGATAGATTTTTTTTCAAATATTACTTAACATATCTTACTTTACTTTTTAAATAGAGAGTTGTAGTGTTAAAATTAGTTAAAGAATGATTGTATTGTCATATTTTTATTAATAAAATTTAGGATTGATAGTTTAGGATTTAGGGTATAGATTAATAAATTATTAAGTACCGTCACAAAATAGTCACAAAATACCCACTAATTTGCGACTAATTCCTGACCAACACCTTGATCTATGACTGATTTGCTACTGTTTAGCAACTTTATTCAATTTCTTTTTAAAACATCATCAATATAGAATTGTAAATATGTTAATATGTACCTTTCTACATAGATTTGAACTACTGAATCATGATGGCTTAGAAAAAAAACTTATAAATTCCAATTTTTTAAACTTATGGTTGTATATTATCATAACATGTAGTAAGTACATATGTTTTTTATATGAAATGATTTTGAAAGATAGAAAATTTTCAAATTTTACTTAACATATCTTACTTTACTTTTTAAATAGAGTGTTGTAGTGTTAGAATTAGTTTAAGAATGATTGTATAGTCATATTTTTAATAAGAATGATTGAATGTTTAGGGTTTAAGGTATATGCTAATGAATTACTAAGTATCGTCACAAAACAGTCGCACTTTGTGACTACTTCGAGACGATTTTGTGATTACTTTGAGACGATTTTACGACTATTTCAAATTATTTCAATTTTTTAACACAAGTCTTCAACTATTTTGGTGAAATAACACGCGGCAACTTATCCCTCTTTTTACTTATTTGTGACCAGTTTTGCGACTATTTAGGGACTGCTTTGTTAATTACTACTTGAAACTCTTTCTCTTCCTTTCTATTGTCGAAAAACTCTCTCTCACAATCTCCGAAACCCTTTCTCTCAATCTCCGATTCTCTTTCTCTCTCAATCTATGAAAGTCTTTCTCTCAATCTCCAAAATTCCCTTGAAGATAATGGCTCCCAAGGCAAAAGCAAGTAGAGGCCGAGTTGGTAGAGCCCACGGTGGTGGCCGATTATCCGCCTGTGGGAGATCAAACGGAGGTGTCGACCCATCTTCTCACGCCTCTAACCGATCCTCTAATGCGACATAATCGGTTTCCCAGCCATCTAGAACATCTCTTCCAGCCCAATATCCTCCGACGACACAACCGCCGCAAGGAGCTAATCCATAGCTCGAAGTCGCTAATGCTAAACCTCCGACGACACAACCGCCTGCTTACCAATCTCCCCAGCCATAACCTCCTCTGCCTTATCAGATTCCCCATCAACAACCGCCTCCTTACCAGATTCCCCAACAACAACTGCCACCTGTTCAAATTCTAGTGCATCAACCTCCTCCTTATCAGATTCCCCAGCCACAACCTCCTCCTTATCAGATTCCCCAACAACAACCGCAACCGGTTCAGATTCTAGAGCATCAACCTCCTCCTCCTAATGCTCCAGAGCCACAACTGGACTTCGAACAGTTGTTAGATGATTTGTTGGCTCTTCTTGGCCGAGAACATCTAACAATCATGAGTCAACATCCTCTTCCCCGCGTTCAGAACACATGGTAAAGAGATTGTCTTGTGATTGATTATGATCGATTTATTTGACTTTTCTCTGATTTGGTATGGAAAAGAGATTGTCTTGTGGTTGATTGATGATTCTAGCTTTGATTTCGTCTATACGTCTTCTTGTGAATTTGGAATTTTTTTGTTTTTCTTAATTTAGGTTCTAAGAAAATTGGTAAGAAATCGTTTAAATATGAACCAGATTCTGCTTCTAATTGACGAAACTGTAAATCAGATTCTGAACACTATTAGTAGTTTGTTTGTTTCAGTTTCATTCATTCAAATTAGTTACTGTCTAGTGAGTTTACATCATTTTTAAAAGTGATGCATGAATAATTACATCATTCAAATTAGTTATTGTCTAGTGAATTTACATCTTTCTTGTAGTTGTTTTTATTTGCTATGATTGAATTAGATTCTGCTTCTAATTAACCTATTTTGATAATCATGTAACAGGTTTAACCGGGACAAAGAAAAATTTCCTCGAGTCAGTGCTGGCATATTTCGGATGAAGTTTGATGGTCCTTACTATAGTTGGCGCAAAACGCCTATAGACATTCAAGAAAGATATTTCAGAAATTTTGCGGTAATACTTGATATTGTTTTCATTGTATTATAGTGACATAGTAATGAATTATATACAATGATACTTAACATTATTGTATTGTGTAGCGGAAGTACAATTGGGACACCGGGATCACAGACCTGGTGAAAGCAGGATTCTTGAAGAGAGCCAAAAAACGGATGAAAGGAATTGTAAGTCAAGCTAAAAACAGTGGTGGGAGACCACCTTGGTTTGGCGAAACGCTTTGGGCTGAAATGTTGGTTCATTGGGACACTCCGGATGCAATTGAGAGGAGCTCTACTTACTCACAATGCCGTAACTATGACTGTGGCGGTCTTGGTCCCCACAAACATGTATCCAAGCAGAAATCATACTTGCAAGTTCAACAAGAAATGGTAAAACGTTTTTCATCGATTTTATATATTGTAATTCTCAAAATTAATATGTTTTTGTATCATTATAGGAGGAAGAATTAGGGCGTACTGTCTCGCTTGGAGAAGTGTTTATGAAAACACATACACGGGCAGATGGAACTTTTGTTGATCAAAAGGCCAAAAAGGTAGCTCACACTTATGAGAACATAGAAGAGATGATGTTACAAATGGATTTCGATGCTTCTGAAACTTCAGAGCATTCATCTCAACAATCAACTCATCGGACCCTCACCATTGAACAAAAGAATGAGATATTTCTTATGGTAATTTTGTTTTTGTCTTCCTCTTCTTTGCATATTAATATGTCTTTGTTTTGCTGAGCATGAATACTTGATGTTGATTGCATTTGATCTTTAATTCGAGTCTCTCAGTCTTAGTGTTTCATGATTTTCAGTTTGCATTGGATCTTTTTTTGTTTTTTTTGGAGTTTCCAAAAGATTTTGAGGTTGCATTGGTTCGTTTGTTGTTGTTTCATGAGATATTCTCTTCTTTCCCGATACAATGAATTTAGTTTTTTTTTAATGCACATTTATGGCTAATTCGGTTGTTGTTTCCTCAATTTCTTTTTTTTGCTGGTCATATTTTTCTTTGTTTCTCTTTCAGTTTTCAGTTTCTCTTGTCTTTGTTTTGTTGAGAACAAATTGTTAGCATAGGTTAGTTGAAATACATGAAGGCTGATTGAGTGATTCTTGTGAATTGGTCTTGTGAATCATTTTGTCTTTGTTTCTCTTTCAGTTTTCAGTTTCTCTTTAAGTTTTCAGTTTCTCTTGTCTTTGTTTTATTGAGAACAAATTGTTAGCATAGTTTGGTTGAAATACAATAAGGATGATTGAGTGATTCTTGTGAATTGTTGTGAATTGGTCTTGTGAATCATTTTGTTTTTTTAGTCTACTGAAACAGATGACAAGGGTCATGATTTTGGACTTGACGAACTTGGAGAGATGTTCAACAACGGGAAAACTAAAGAAAGTTATGCAAGCTCTTCGTCATCAATTTTAGAGATGCAAGAACAACTTCAAGCTGCTCATCAAAAGATCGTTGAACAAGAAGTGGAAAATGCTAGACGTGATGCGAAGCACCGACTTTCTCAAACTCGGATCTCAAGCTTGGAGTCGTTCCTCTTGTACTTCAAAAATAATGATCATGCGTTTGCATCGTTCGTGGCTTCTCAAGCAGCCACCACAGCAACCACCGCACCAGTCACCGTTCTGGCCACAACCGATTCATTAATCTCTCCATCTTAAAAATACTATTAGGTTGTTTGAGATTTTTAATTTTGTATTTATCAATGTTTTTGGATATATAAACGTTTTGGATATTATGTTTTGTTTTTATTAAAAACTGAAATTCAAATTGTTATTTTGATTTTAGGTTTTTTTTTAATTTTGAAAATTGAATTTAAATATTAATGATTTGCGAACAGGACAAGAACAAAATAGTGGCAAATTAGTTGCTAATACGTGACGCTTTTATGACTAATTTATTAACAAGTAGTCTTAAAACAGTCGCAAATATTTGCGATCATTTTGCGACCACTTTGATACACAAATTATAAGTTTTTTTAGTCCGTCCTCATGTAGACGCTACAATATATTTAATCTTAAAAACTTCGCAAATCTACGACTATAAAACGGTACCAAAGTAGTCTCGATAATACGACTCCGCAGGGTGTATGAAAATAGTCGCTAAAATGAGGTATTCACTATCTAGTCGTTATATACAATTACAATATGTAGTCACAACGTAGTCGTAAATTTGAGACTATTATGCGACTACTATATTTTGCGACTATTTGTGAAAGTCTTACATTAGTCATAAATACAGTATTTGCGACAGTTTTTGGACGGTTTAGGTAGTCGCAAAGACTGTGTTTTCTTGTAGTGAAATGCGAGAAGTAACATTTAATAGTTACCATTAAACGCTATTTATTGTTGAATTTAAAAACAAACCCACGAACTGACAGTAAACCACTTCCCAAACAAATCAAGTAATATTCTCCGATTTTTCGTATCATGCGGATAGAAGGAACAAAATCCTTTTAATTTGGGTTTGCCAACATCACACGCAAGACCAATAAACCAATGTAACAAATCCAAAAAAATATACATCATACTCGATTTTAAGAGGCCCAAATCACAAACAATAGATTGAATTAATACATACAACTTATTATTGATAGGAATTTTTTTAAACGCTAATTAATATTTTTCCAGAATACGGTATGGGTTTTTTTTTACTAACCTATTTTATATTTACACATAAGATATTTTTATATAATTAGGATATTATTTAGGGTTTATTCTGGAAAATCCATTTTATTTAATAAAAACTGCAACTCTTTTAGATTTATCAGAAACATTGATTTTTTTAGAGAATAACAAACAATACATTTTTTTTTGTACATATATACAGGCGACAATCACACTAATGCAATATCTTGTGGTTATCGAAAAAAGAATAAATGAAAAACAATGAGTTGGTTTATATCAAATCCTAACTACATAGGTACCCATGAAACATGTCAGTAGGAAATGTTGACTTCTCAAATGGAAAATCATATTTACGTTTACTCTTTTGCAAGTCTTTGAGACCAATTACTCAATATACAAATAGTATAAGAGGTATCGAATCCAATGGGTTAAGTTCCAAACACCAAGAATGCAAGGTACTAATTGAGTTAAGCAAATATGAAAAGGTTGTTGTTTAGCTAATGAATCTAGCAACTTAAATAAAGGAAGAGAAATAGCAAACTTCACAAGTGTAATGCAAGAGATAAAAGCGAATCTAAGGATGTGGTAATCGAGTTTAGATGACCCAATACCAATTCATGATGCTCAATGAACAAACAAGCTATTCCTAGGCAATGATCATTAAGTGTAGTTAATTCTCTCTCAAGACATTAATCACCATGCTAATTACTAATTCAAGATCAAACTCTAATTTGTGAATCACTAACTAGCAAGCATTAAGTGCAAACAATCAAGATCAATCAAACATACACCCTAGACAATTACTCTCATAGGGTAGGAATGCATATCTCTTGATTAGCTTATCAAGACATTTCATCGAACACCTTGTGGGTGTGAAATGCCCCTTGGTCTAGATTGGCTTTCTCAAGCCTAATCTAGCATTAAGACTACTAATCAAGAAGAGAAATAGGATAATCTAACCCTAAGCATCATAAATCAATCATGGAATCATCCTAACTCTAACCCATCCTCAAACTCTAAGGACTACTCACTAATCATCATGGTTCCAACAAATCCAATAAAAGAAGTGTTAAAACCCATGACCAAGATGATTGGATGATTGGAAAATAGGAGATATATAGATTGAATCAATAAAACAATACTCAAATTGCATAAATCAAAAGGATCAATCTCTTACAAATCACTCTTAGAGAGGGTTTTTGCTTAAGAAAAGACTTAGCCCATAATAATTAGATTTTTGGGCTTAAATAGTGAATAGTGACGAACCGGGTCGACCCGGGACAAACTGGGTACCGACCCGGTTGAAATGGGTAAAAAGTGTTCTGAGGATCAATACCGACGTCACTCATCGGTACAACACCTCGGTATTGAACCTGGGTTTGTGTATTGATATATCATGGTTTTTACCCCTTTTTAAGCCATGGTATAAGTCCGTTTTATAGAGTCTTTCTAGTATTTTTGAGTCTTTTAGAGTCTTTTTTAGGTTTTAACACGTTTGGAGCATAATTGGATATACTGGATATTTCTAGAGCATTCTGGAGCAAAACAGAAGTTCGTGTTGCTGAGTACCCGATTTCACGATCAGTGTCGATCGATACTGCCTAGTATCGATCGATACCTTTCCACAGCAAGACACGGGCCGCGACTTATGAAGAGTTGAAGAATTGCAACTTGGTCCAGAAGACTTTAATATTTACAAGAAGGCCCAAAACGTGATTTATGTTATTTAATAGGATTTTACAGCCAGTTTGTTGGCTACGCTTTATTTTATTCTCGATTTGTGAGAGAGTTTTTGAAGGGAGACAAGTATGAAACCCTGTTCGTCCGAGAGAAGATTTCGAACCCTCTTTTTACTCTTTCTATTTATTGGATGATTTATTCAAATATGTTTATTGCTTCAATTTCCATGTCTGAGTAGATCCACCTTAGGTTTAGGGTTTTCTCATAGGGATTTCTTTGAATGCTAGGTTGATTTATTGTTAGGGTTCATAATCTGAATTAGTTATTCGCCTTAGGTTGTTCTCAAAGCTAATTCTAGATTGATCACCTAGAACTTAGATCTTAGGTTAATCGATTAGGCACGACAGTGCAATTGAGTAATCTGATAGAACTTAAGGTGAGCAAATTGATTATTCGCAAAGAGATTTGGTTTAATTGATTTGTGAACATATCAAACCTGAAATTAAAGCTGATTTATTCTTAGGAATATGAAAAGAGATTTGGGATTCTGAAGTTTAGATTTAGATAATTCTTGCAACGACAGTTGATCAATTATATTTTAGTGATTTGAGTTCTAGAACCGTGCATAACCTGAACCCTGATTAGTTAGTCTGCATTCATTGATTTCCTGAGAAACACCCTAAGCCTATATTCTCTCCATTGAATTTACAACTCATTTACTGCTTATTGCTTTTGTTTCATCTTATTTGCTTAGCTTGATTCGATACTATACAATCTATCGTGCGATTTCTCTGAGTTCTTGTGTTCGACCCCTGATATACTGCAGCAACTGCTTTAGTACTTTTTAAGGTATTAATTTGAGCATATCAAATTTGGCGCCGTTGCCAGGGACTCAATTTCGCCATTATATTTTAGCTGTCGAGTTTCGACTAAGTTCGTCGGTATCGATCGATACTATCTAGTATCGGTCGATACTCGTCGCTTCCTTTTTGTTGATATCGATCGACACCACTTGGTATCGATCAATACTCATCATGTTTTTGTTACTAACGTTCTTGATTTTTGTGTTTCAGGTGCATGCCTAATCGTGAAACCAGAAGAAACAAGAGCACTCCGCTAGTCAATCTATCGTTAGAGAAGCTAGCACGTTTAGAACGCACAAACAGAAAGACAAAGCAAACATCAGGGATGAACAACCCAGTGGTATTAAGAGTTGATGAAGCTGGAGTTTTAGAGACCAAGAGGGTCAAGTGTGCAATGAGAGAGGGCATCGACTTGATGAATCTGGAAACGTCATTGTCCTGCCTGCTGTTGTTGGTCAGATTGTCGCACCAGCTGCACAAGCCAACGTTGGGAATCCTGGGGTTGATCGAGGTAGAACACTTGGTGAGCACAACAGACCTGATCAGTTCTATGCCAATCGAGCTGCGATTCGTATTCCAACTTTTAAGAGGAATGACTTTGAGCTGAAACATGCGTATTACGCTCTTGTAAGTCAGAATCCTTTCCATTGCCTATCTCATGAACACCCCATGGATCATAACGAAAGGTTCGAGGATTTGGTCACTAGTATGAAGTACAATGGAGTGCCCAATGAGTTCATTTTCTGCAAACGTTTCCCATACTCTCTTGGTGGGGATGCTGCCTATTGGCTGAAGCAGTTGGCTCCTGATTCGCTAACTACATGGGATGAGACGAAGAATGCATTCCTGAACAATTTCTATGATGATGCGAGATCCGAGGAGCTCAGGAACAAAATCTCTCAATTTACTCAAGGTCCGACAGAGGCATTCAAAGCTGTTTGGATTCGTTTCAAGTCTTATCAGAGAGATTGTCCGCACCATGGGTTCACTCAGGTTCAGCTAATGGGCATTTTCTACAGAGGGGTTGATTGGAGGTACCAGATGGGTATGGATGCTGCGAGTAATGGGAACTTCAACACCATGTATCCAGATGATGCGGTTGTGTTGATTGAGAACTTGGCGTCTAGTAATAGCACCAAGAATGCTGATTTCGAGCGGAAGAAGCAAGCTGGAGGAGTTGATGGATCGCAAATTGCTGAGGTTCAGGCCAAGCTGGATTTCCTGATTGGGAAGTCGAAGAAAGCAGTATACTTTGCTGATGAAGTCGTGAATGTGGAAGAAGAAGAAGTGGAGGATGTTAACTACGTTGGTGGTTCTGGTTTTCAGGGTCAGCGATTTGGGTACAACAACAACCGAAACTTCAACAACAACAATCAGCAAGGTGAGTACAAGTTTGAGGGGAACCAATCTGGTTTTGGAACAAAACAATTTATTCAGAAACCACTCCAGAGCAGCGATTTCACTCGCAATTATGGGAACTCTTCGTACCAACCAATCTCTCCAAAGTCCATCGAGAATAAGATGGAATCCATGATGGAACAAATTCTTCAGGGACAGCAGAAGTTGCAAGTGGATTTCAATGGGAAGTTTGACTCTCTGTATACTGATCTGAATGGGAAAATTGAAGCTATCAATTTGAATCAGAGGAAGCTGGAAACTAAAGTTGCTCAGACTGCAACAGCTGTGAAGAGGCAAGAGGGTTTTCTTCGAGGGAAAACTGAGAATCCAAGGGCACACATCAATGCCATCACCTTGAGGAGTGGAAAAGAGGTGATTACAAGAGTGAAGAACATCCCAATTGTAGAGAATCTCGTCGATCTTGATGAAGAAGATGATTGGGATTCTGAAAACCCCCAGGTATCGATCGATACCAGCCAGTGTCGATCGACACCGGTCCAGACATCTGCACGAGGGGATCCAAAATCCCGTGTGTCGATCGATACCCCTCCAGTATCGATCGATGCTGATACACATGTTATGAAGGAGCCCGAGATTGTCAAGGAGAGGGTGTATAAACCCAAGATGCCTTATCCTATGCCTCCTAAGATGACAAAGAAGGAATGGGAGGATGTCAGATGCAAGGCTATGCTGGATAAGTTGGTTGTGGAGCTTCCTTTTGTCGATGCTATTAAGACTTCTCCAGCTTTCAGAAGGTATGTGAAGAAGATGGTTTCTAGCAATGTGAACCTTGAGGAAGGTTTCAAGATGATTACAGCTGAGTGCAGTGCGATTCTACTCAACAAAATTCCCAAGAAGCTACCAGACCCAGGGAGTTTTGTTTTGGATTGCACTATCTTCACAAAGAGGTTCGAGCGTGCTCTCTGCGATATTGGGTCGAGTGTGAGCCTTATGCCACACTCAGTTGCCAAGCGAATGGGGATGACAGACTTCCAATCTACAAGGATTTCGCTGGTATTTGCTGATCGCTCAGTGCGACTTCCAGAGGGACTACTCGAAGATGTCCTAATCAAGATTGGGAATTGCTTGATCCCAACAAATTTCATCGTCCTGAAGTACGATGCTGAGCCTAAGGATCCTCTTATCCTGAGCAGGCCATTCTTTGCAACTGCTGGAGCCTTGATCAATTGCAAGAATGGACATATAGCTCTCAACATCGGTGATTTGGTGATGTCCTTTAACATGGAAAAGATGATGAAGAGACCAACTATCGATGGAAAAACGTTCTATGTGGACACGTTCAGTGACATAGCAGAGAAGTACTTCCTAGAGATGCACCCTGAGGATCCACTGGAGATAGCATTGGTCTGGTCAGCCACTTCAGAGGTCCATTTGTGCGATGATACTGCTGGATATTCGAAGATGCTCGATTCAGCATCGTCAGTATCGATCGATACCCCTCCAGTATCGATCGATACCCTCCGGCCATAAAGAGAGTTGGCCGAGAGTTCTAAGCAAGCTGCTGGGCTTGGGGATTGGAGTACAGAGAAAGCTCCTAAGATCGAACTAATGCCACTCCCACCAAATCTGAGGTATAGTTTTCTTGGCCGTGATTCTACATACCCAGTCATTGTTAATGCTTCTTTGAACAACACAGAGAATGCCTTACTGCTGAGCAAGTTGCACAAGTATCGCAAAACTCTTGGCTATTCTCTTGATGACATTTCAGGTATAACATCAGACTTGTGCATGCATCGGATTCACCTGGAGGATGAGTCTAAGTCTTCGATTGAGAGCCAGAGGAGGCTGAATCCTAACCTGAAGGAAGTGGTCAGGAAGGAAGTGATGAAACTTTTGGAAGCAGTGATTATCTATGCCATCTGATATAGTTCTTGGGTTAGTCCGGTTCACGTTGAAGGATGAGCTGATCTCTACAAGGACAATCACTGGTCACATGATGTGTATTGACTACAAGAAGCTGAATGCGGCTACAAGGAAGGATCACTTCCCATTGCCATTTATTGACCAGATGCTGGAGAGGTTAGCGAGTCACCCATACTACTGTTTTCTCGATGGGTACTCATGCCTTTTCCAGATTCCTATACATCCAGAGGACCAGGGAAAGACGACTTTTACATGTCTTTATGGCACATTCGCCTACAGGAGAATGCCATTTAGATTATGTAACGCTCCAGCGACCTTTCAGCGATGCATGATGTCGATTTTCACAGACATGATTGAGGAGTTTATGGAGGTTTTCATGGATGACTTTTCAGTGTATGGATCGTCCTTCAAGGATTGTCTGGATAACTTGTGCAATGTACTTCAAAGATGCGAGGAGAAGCATTTGGTTTTTTAATTGGGAGAAGTGCCACTTCATGGTACAAGATGGCATCTTTCTTGGGCACAAAGTTTCTAAGGCAGGGATCGAAGTTGACAAGGCCAAGATTCAGGTCATGACAACCCTGCAACCTCCACGATCTGTATCTGAGATTCGAAGCTTCCTTGGTCATGCTGGGTTTTACAGGAGGTTCATCAAAGATTTCTCTAAACTCGCACGCCCACTCACAACCTTGTTATGTAAGGAAGTCACTTTTGATTTCACATCTGATTGCCTTGCAGCCTTCGAGGATATTAAGAAGGCATTGGTGAGTTCTCCTATTGTCCAACCACCTGATTGGAGTTTACCTTTTGAGGTTATGTGCGATGCGAGTGATTTTGCTGTTGGAGCTGTGTTGGGTCAGAGGAAAGACAAGAAGCTCCATGCTATTTACTATGCCAGCAGGACATTGGATGATGCTCAGCGTAATTACAGCACCACTGAGAAGGAGTTGCTTGCAGTTGTTTTCTCTTTTGAGAAATTTTGGTCCTACTTAATTGGGAGCAAGGTTATTGTTCACACAGACCATGCTGCTCTCAAATACCTGATGAAGAACAAGGATCTCAAGCCTCGTCTATGCCGATGGGTTCTTTTGCTTCAAGTGTTCGACATCGAGATCAAGGACAAGAGAGGAGTTGAGAATGGCGTTGCTGACCATTTATCGCGATTAAAGGTCGATGAAGTTGTACCTATTGATGATTTCCTGCCAGAGGAAGGTATTTACTTCATTGAAGCTCAGCTTCAAGACTTTTGTCCCGAAAATCTGTAATTTTCACCAGTGCGGACTTTCGGTATCGATCGATACTCACCTAGTGTCGATTGATACTCACCTAGTGTCGATCGACACCCGTCGAGACTTGGACCTGTTTTGCCTGCAGAGCACTTCGACTCTTATGATGCCTATCTAGCTGCTGTCTCTAGTCCTGCACGACCATGGTACGCTGACATTGCCAATTACCTTGCTGTAGAGACTAAGCCAAGGTATCCCACAAAGTATGCGAGGAAGAAGTTTATGCGCGAGATGAGGAGGTTCTTCTGGGATGAGCCGTATCTATACAAGCACTGCTCATATGGTATCTACAGAAGATGGGTTGCAGAGTCTGAGGTGCCAGCAATTCTTTTTCAATCCAGTGGATCTGAGTATGCTGGTCATTTTGCTACTTTCAAGACGGTGTCCAAAGTTCTTCAAGCAGGCTTCTAGTGGCCTACAATGTTCAGAGACACGCATGCTTATATCTCACAGTGTGATGTCTGTCAGAGGAGAGGGAAGATCAGCAAGAGGCATGAGATGCCACATAATTTCATCCTTGAGGTTGAAGTTTTCGATTGCTGGGGCATCGATTTTATGGGTCCCTTTCCCTCGTCACACGAGAACAGATACATCCTTGTTGTTGTGGACTATGTGTCCAAAATGGGTGGAGGCGATTGCTAGCAGAACCAATGATTCTTCGGTGGTTGTTAAGCTGTTTAAGACCATCATTTTCCCTCGGTTTGGAGTACCTCGAATTGTGATAAGTGATGGTGGTTCTCACTTTATCAACAAGATTTTTGAGAGGTTGCTGAAGAAGTATGGTGTAAACCATCGTGTGGCTACTCCATATCACCCTCAGACCAGTGGGCAAGTCGAGGTCTCCAACAGGCAGATCAAAGAAATTTTAGAGAAGACAGTGGGTGTTTCTAGGAAGGATTGGTCTAAGAAGCTGGATGACGCGATATGGGCTTACATGACTGCTTTCAAGACACCACTGGGTACTACACCGTTCCACTTGCTGTACGGGAAAGCATGTCACCTTCCATTGGAGATAGAGCACAAGGCTGCATGGGCGACGAAGTTGCTGAACTTTGACATCAAACCTGCAGCAGAGAGGAGATTGATTCAGCTGAACGAGTTGGATGAGATTAGGCACCACGCCTACGAGAACTCGAAGCTGTAAAAGGAGAGAACTAAGGCCTATCATGATAAAAAGATCATCTCCAGACATTTCGAGCCGAACGACCAGGTACTTCTGTATAACTCTCGTTTGCAATTGTTTCTTGGTAAACTGCGTTCTCGTTGGTCAGGTCCTTTCACAATCAAGGAGGTCAGACCACATGGTGCTGTCATGCTGATTAGTCCTAAGGGCGATGAATTTACTGTCAATGGACAGAGTGTGAAACACTATTGGGCGAAAGCCGAGACTCCAACAGGGCAGATAATGCCTTTGGATGATGCACCCACAGCCTGAATGGCGTTACAGTCAAGCTACTGACGTTAAATGAGCGCTTGGTGGGAGGCAACACACTGGTGAGTCTGTTTTTGAGTCGTTTTTCTTTTTATTTTCCGTTCTGTATTTGTGTCAGGATAAACAAGGAGCAAAACTCGAAATCGCCTGAGTATCAATCGATACCACATTGGTATCGGTCGACACCGATCGCGAATGAGACGGTTCATCATGTCGATTTAAGCCTGGTATCGATCGATACCAGGCCGTGTGTCGATCGATACCAGATGTTCCAGCACGGTAACTTCTTGTTTTTTCTCAATTCTATTTCGTTCTTTTGTTTTCTTTTACCTACTCTAGGCTAGATAACACTGGGGACAATGTTGTTTAAGTCTGGGGGAGGTGTCTGCTGACATTGTGTTTATTTTTCTTAGAGTCAGTTGTTTTATCGAGTCAAAAACGTTTTATTGAGTCAAAACTTGTTGGAGATGATGATCATGTGCTTGAATTGTTGTTTTGATTTTGTTTTTGAGTGACCAGTGTTGCAGGATCAGCTCTAGATCGACTAATGAAAAATCCAAGGACTGACTAGTTGACTAGAAAACATCCATGTCTCCAGCAGAGTTCTTCTGAAGCCTGAGCCAAATTGTTGCACTTCATCAATGTGGTTAGTGTTTACAGAGCTTGATTCATCATTCATATCTGACAAAGGAACCCATATGTTTAAAGTAATTGTATCTCTCTCCCCTGTTATAAGTTGATAAATAAGAGCATAAAAGATGAAATTATTTTCTTCTGAGTAGAGGGCTAGGAAAATATCCAACGATCCCATTATTCTACTTAAGAGGGAATGATCACACAAAGGTTGAAAGCGAGGTTAGGAAAATTTCCCGTGATACCACTATTTGCCTAAACCTTTGATACATAGAGAGGAAAGAACCGGAGATTTGGTGGCAAACACCATCAATACTAGCGTCTCGGACCTTGATGTGTATATGCAGATCTAAAAAAAAAAGAGAACATAATAAGAAATAAGTCTTGGGGAGAGAAAGTGATACAAAAAAGTGTGAAATTGGATGGTTCCTTGTCATGATATTGTATGGTAAATAATCTAGAAGGTTCTTGAACATTGGCTGCAGCGATGAAACTGGCGATGAGGGCTTTATTTGAACAATGCTGCGAGATAATGTGTGGAGTCTGGAAAAGCTGCGAATGTCTACGGAGAAGTACATGGTGGTTAGATCAAAAGCTGGTTATGTGACATTTGGGTGCTTGGAAAAAGGATATTTGCGATGGTTCCTGAATAGGTGAGTCTCCGTGTTTTCAAACTTCTTTCTTTGGTTTAGTCTTCTATTTGCTTGAAGGCAAGCAAAGGCTAAGTCTGGGGGAGTTGATATATCATGATTTTTACCCCTTTTTAAGCCATGATATAAGTTCGTTTTATAGAGTCTTTCTAGTATTTTGGAGTTGTTTAGAGTTTTTACAGGTTTTAGCACGTTTGGAGCATAATTGGAGATACTGGAGCTTTCTGGAGCATTCTGGAGCAAAGCAAAAGTTCGTGTTGCTGAGTACCCGATTTCACGATCAGTGTCGATCGGTAGTATCGATCGATACCTCTCCATAGCAAGACACGGGCCGCGACTTATTAAGAGTTGAAGAATTGCAACTTGGTCCAGAAGATTTTAATATTTACAAGAAGGCCCAAAACGTGATTTATGTTATTTAATAGGATTTTACAGTCAGTTTGTTGGCTACGCTTTATTTTATTCAGGATTTGTGAGAGAAATTTTGAAGGGAGACAAGTCTGAAACTCTGTTCGTCCGAGAGAAGATTTCGAACCCTCTTTTTACTCTTTCTATTTTATTGGATGATTTATTCAAACATGTTTATTGTTTCAATTTCCATGTTTGAGTAGATCCACCTTAGGTTTAGGGTTTTCTCATAGGGATTTCTTTGAATTTGAATGCTAGGTTGATTTATTGTTAGGGTTCATAATCTGAATTAGTTCTTCGCCTTAGATTGTTCTCAAAGCTAATTCTAGATTGATCACCTAGAACTTAGATCTTAGGTTAATCGATTAGGCACGACAATGCAATTGAGTAATCTGATAGAACTTAAGGTGAGCAAATTGATTATTCGTAAATAGATTTGGTTTAATTGATTTGTGAACATATCAAACCTGAAATTAAAGATGATTTATTCTTAGCAATTTGCAAAGAAATTTTGGATTCTGAAGTTTAGATTTAGATAATTCTCGCAACGACAGTTGGTCAATTATACTTTAGTGATTTGAGTTCTAGAACCGTGCATAACCTGAACCCTGATTAGTTAGTCTGCATTCATTGATTTCCTGAGAAACACCCTAAGCCTATATTCTCTCCATTGAATTTACAACTCGTTTACTGCTTATTGCTTTTGTTTCATCTTATTTGCTTAGCTTGATTCGATACTATACAATCTATCATGAGATTTCTCTGAGTTCTTGTGTTCGACCCCTGATATACTACAGCAATTGTTTTAGTACTTTTTAGGGTATTAATTTGAGCATATCAAATTTTGATGAGGGATACCGATCAGTGACGTCGGTAGTGAGGTGAAATGCCTTAGTGCTCCTTCGTTGAATACTGATGTCACTCCTCAGTATTGTAGCTCTGTGTTAAGTGAGTTTCCCTCGGATTTCTCCCGGGAGTTGGAGAGATGGTACCGAGGTGTTGTACCGAGTTGTGACGTCGGTACAAACCCCTGAAGCCGCGATACCGACGTCACTCCTCGGTGTTGCACGTCGGTACTGGGACTGCTTTCCTCTGCATTCTATACAGATAAGTGACATCGGTATGACCCCTCCGCCTTCAATACCGATGAGCCATTCCGACGTGTGACATCGGTATAGCCTCCGTCTTCTCTCCGCGAGTCTCGAATCTCCTCCGAATCACCTAAAACACGATCCAAAAGAGATGTCACTCTTAATGTGGACACACTAAACTTCTAAGATGACTAAAATGCTAAAGGGATATCATGAACTATACGCAAATGACTCAAAACCTAAGTAAAATGGATACTAGAATGATGCAAAATATGATGATATCAATTCCCCCAAACTTAGTCTTTTGCTTGCCCTCAAGCAACCAAAGATAAGCAAAGGGAAAAAAATATATGAGAGCGGGAGCTCAAATCCTCAAGCAACACGGAAAAGAAATTACATTCATCGCTCCAGTTTTGTGGTTGTAGAATGCACCAAGCGCGTCTACTCCAAAGGAGTTAGCCATTCATATCTCATCATGCATCAAAATCCAAACTTCAATCTACACAAGCAATCGTATTCCCCAACCCCTTAACATTCATTAGTGGTGTAACCATGAATCATGTTTATGCAAGGTCAAATCGAATTCGTTTGGCTAAGGGTTTGGTTATGAGATGAAGGTGATCTCATTATCATGCATGGGTAATTAAGTTCAAGGATCTCTCATGGATTGAACAAACTTTAGCAAAATGCTAAAAGTAAAAGGTAACCTATGCATACAAGGGAGAATTCTCGTCTATCCAAATGCGTAGAGTGTCTCTAACCTAAAGCCTTCTAACCCGTTGTGCCCACATCCTAAGCTACCCTTTTTATCCCAAGGCATTTTGCCTTCTCAAACCCACACATGCTTCTTGTGTTCTCGCTTCACCTTCTTCTCACATTGGGGATCAACTTCTTCTTCCTTGATGTCATGGTTTGGTGCTTCCTTGTTTTGACTTAGCTCTTCTTTTCTTCAGTTTTGTTCACGCCTCTCCTCATCTTTGATGCTTTGGCCTTTTCGGCTTTCTTCTTTTTCATTGAATCTTTTTAGGCTATCTTATTCTTAGATCTAGTCTTATGATGATTTTTTTTAGCACCAACCAATCTATATAAATCCGATCCCCTTTTCCTTTCCTCCTTTTCATCTTTTCCAATCCACATTACCATTCCGAACATACCCAATTGCCAAGTTTCAAACCGTTCCCCCAAACTTGAATCAAGAACCACCATCCTAACTAGCCTATTCCTAGATTAACTCCGTGATGATGGAGCTACGTCTACACGAGAATTCCCTCTTGTCGCCCTAAACCTAACACGTTTTGCCAAGTTTGTTCGAAAGAAAGGTCTCACAATTCACACACTAATAACAATGGCAAGAAAGAAGGTTGAGGTTAAGGTAGGGGAAACCATTCCAATGATGGGATATGACTACTTGGATAAACAAGAATGGTGAAAGGGAAAAGATTATCAAAATATGTATAAGTGATCCACGAATTCATTTAAAAATGCATAAACACAATAACTACAAGTCAAGATTAGGGTTATCACTTAGATGGAGCTGGATGCAATTCAAGCTTGTTTCAACCAAGGCAAGTTTGATGAAGCATGAGATCTAAAAATGGTTCGTCTTTACTTTCAAACTCGCCTAGATGCATCAAACAACTACGAACGAATCAATTTCTTTAGGTGCTACCATAATGAGTAAAAATCATCATTGCTCCATATGCACGTGCAATGCAACCTATATGATACTAGACTCGATCCTATTTATGAAATGCAAACTAAATGACTTCCTTTTGTGTTTTCAAATTGATTTTTTTTTTGTTTTTTTCTATGCCTTAGATGAATGCATTAGATGCATGAGACTCGAAAAGCAAATTTAAAAATAAGATCAAAATAAACAAGATTAGATGTCGATCCTTCCCCCAAACTTAAATCACACCATCTCGGTGTGAGATAAATTTAAGGAAAGGATCGAAAATAAAAGAAAACTAGACAATGCAAGACTCAAAAAAAAAGAAAAATATATACAAGAGTTTTGGAAACGTACCTAGAAAATTTGAGATGGGGATGAAGACCCCATCGAGTATGATGGATTACTGGAGACGGGAGACGGGGACCGCATCGCTCTCCTCTTCGTTGCCTTCTCCGGTAGGGCCGTGGGTCGGTTAGTACTCTCGACCAAACCCTATCTTCTCCTTGAAACGCGAGGTTAGTGCCCGTGACGACATCTCCTCCTTCTCCGGTCCTTGAGGAACTCGGTCCGCAACCTCTTCCCTTGAGCTCATTGATGGTTCGACACATGGCTTTAACCGTCTTCTTCAAAGACTTGATCGTCTTAACCATCTTTTTCATGTTGATGTTTTGACATTTGAACATGCGTTGTAGGAGGCGAGTTTGATGATGATCGTGTCTTGTAGCCGCGTTAGGAATAGCCCCATCATAAGGGTCAAAGTAGTAGCACTCACTACCGTAGACGGCTTCGGGTGATGACTCATTTGGCTCCTCCTCTTCGATATCAAGAGACTCGTCGGTGATGCTTCTCCTTTGTGCTCTCTTGCGGAACGCTTGCATTGGCGGGTCGGCGGAGGATTTGTAGAGGTACTCTTGAGGAGGAATAAACAAGATGTTCCTCGGATCATGGAAGTCGGTGAGCACGGGATTAGGCAAAAGGACTTGTGCAAGAGATGTCTCGGTGAGTTGGAGGTTGTAGCACTTGGGGATAATTGTGTGTATTCAAACCAATTACCCAAATGTTATCGTTGTAGCACTTGGGGATTAATCCAAGGAGGCACAAAAACAACACACTAGGAATGCAAGAAATGACTTAAGCTAAACGAACAAAGGTGGTTTTGGTTTCTAAACAACCTAAATGATTCAAATCAAAAGCGAGAACACAAGTAAACAAATGCTAAACAAGATTAATAAGATGATAAAATAATTCAAGGATAAGATAATTGAGATAAGGCAATCCAATAGCTAATTAATGATGCCAATGTTTAATAAAGACTAATCCCTAGGCAAAGATAACTAATCCTCTCTCAAGGCATTAATTACTTTGCTAATTACTAATTCAAGATCAAATTCTCATTTGTGAATCACTAATTAGCAAGTCTTAAGTCTATCATTCAAGATCAACCAAATAATCACTCTAGACAATTAATCACTTAGGCTATAAATGAATATCTCTTGAAAAGTTCATCAAGGCATTTCATCGAACACCTTGTGTGCATAAAATGCCTTTTGATCTAAATCCACTTTCTCAAGTTAGATATAGCTTTAAAACCACTAATCAAGAAAGGAAACCATATAATCTAATCCTAGACATCATTAATCATCCATCAAATTACCCTAAATCTACCAAATCCTCAAATCATAAAAGACTACTCACTAATCATGAAGAACACACCAAATCTTGTGAAAGAGGTGATGTTAATCATAATTAGAGATTAAGAAGATGAAAGATTAAAGAAAGAAGACAAGAATTAAACTCAAACTTTCATTAATCAAAAAAGTCATTGGGAAAAATCCCAAAAACCCTAAAAAGAGAGTTCTTTGTTCTTGAGAGAAAAAGAAGAAAAGGCATAAAAAGGGAGATAGATCTAAAAATGGGTTTCAACAATATTTTAAAGGTGTTTCTTGAGCTGGGTCGGATCGGGTCAACCCGGGACAAACCGGGTATTGACCCGGCCGAAGTTTGGATTTTTGATCGAAAGTTTTTGGACCGGGTGGAATGGACCGGACGGAAGGCATCCCGTGCAACGTTGCGTTTTCTCGGCCATGCGGATACGCCTTTAGTGAATCGGCCATAACTCCTGAACCTTACATCCAAATGACCTGAAATTACCTCCAGAAGTCTTCTAACGCCTTCCTATACAACGTATATGAAGAAGGCAGAAGCTGAATCGGAGTGAAAATCCTTCGTCTGGGTTGATCTTTCAGAAGTCGTATTTGGAGCAGAACTCGTTTGGATGCCAGACAGATGTGTCCTTGCTATATTTGCCATATCTCTTGAACGGCTGATATGAATGACATGAAACCACCACTATACGAAATTCAGCTCGATTGTCTATGACTTTCATCAAGACCTCAGTTTAAACTGGGCAAGGGAAGGTCTTCATTTGGCCTGATCTTTGAGTCACTTCGGCTGATGCTGTAACTTGGATGTGTGAATGCTGCTGTGTTGGACCGTGTGGTTTCTGGCCAGTTGAGGATTCGTATTTGGGCCGGTTGAGATTCCTGTGCTGGGACCGCATGGATTGGACCGGATGGAAGGCCCGCGGTGTGGTTGGCCGGTACAAGGTACTAGTTTCTTGACACGGCGGATACGTCTCCAGTCAAACCGTGGTAACACTCTAACCACTAGTCCACATGGCTTGATTCAACTTCTCCTGCACAGCTAACTCACCCCTCTACAACTTTGATGAAGGTGATCCAAGCCGATTCGGATCGGAAGATCTCCGTCCATCCACATCTTTCTGGCGTCTTAGATGGACTTTTCACTCTACTTTGATCCAACCCTCCAAATATGCTCAATTGCCTCCAATTACCTAGAAAATACTCCAAAACATGCAAGAATGCACTAGATCTAATGCAAGTGTTCTAATCTCTAAATGAGACCTAAATGCAAGTCAAAACCATGGTTATGCATGTAAATGACACAAAACTCTAAGTGAGATGCATGCTAAAACATACAATATATGAGTATATCAATTCCCCCAAATTTAAACATTTGCTTGTCCTCAAGCAAACAAGAATAAAGAAAGGGAGAAGACTAAAAATGGGAGCTCAAATCCAAAAGTGCCATAAAAAAAATTCAACTCAATGTCCAAGTTACTAGCCCTAAGATGCGATCAAACAAGTCTACTCAAAAAGAGCTAGCCATATCCTTCTCTATACGAATTAAATTCAAGCCTTAGCCTACACAAGTATTCATGTCAATCAATCCTTTAACATTCATTAATCATTTCAAGTGAATCATGCTCATGTAAGGCAAGTGAATCCATTTGGCTAGGGTAAAGGTCTTGAGACTAAGATGATCTCAAATGTATGGGGTGCCACCAATGCAAGGGATCTCTCAATGAATGATCAAGCTTTAGCAAAATGCTAAGAGTAAAAGGCAATGTATGCATACAAGGATAAACTTACATCTACCCAATGCCCAAAACGTTTCTAACCCTAGCATATCTACCCATGAAGTCCCAATCCTATGCTACCCTTATCCCACAAGACCTTTTTGCCTTCATGTCCCATACATGAACTTCTTCTTCCACTTCATCTTTTCTCACTTGAGGAATTTCTTCTTCACCATTGAGTCTTATGGTTTTGTGCTTCTCTTGTTGCTTCCTTAGCTCTTCTTTTCTTTCTTTTTCTTTGCCTTGCCTCATCTTTTACCATTTGATTTTCTAGCCAATTCTTTGGCTTTTTCTTTTTTTTCTACGAGGCTATGATATTTGCTAAGAGCTAATCTTGTTAGCTTGTACTAACCACATTACAATATTGCATTCCTTCTTCACCTTCACTTCCTTCTCTTGGACTCACTTCCTTCTTATCCACAATCCCATTAGTCACACCATTTCGTTCACACCAAACCCAAAACTTCCATTTCCCACGAGCCTAACGTTGTTTAGCCTTTGATGGTTGGCTAGATCTACATGCAAACCTATCCTTGTGGCCCTAAACTAAACACTTTTTGCCAAGCTTACTCGAAACATTAGGCCTCACATACGCACACTAAAGATTTTGGCTTGTAAGGAGGGTAGGTTAAAAGTATGGTAAACCGTTCCAATGATGAGAATTAGCTACTTGGACTAGCAAAAGATTGGTGGAAAGGATAAGAGAGCCCAAGTATGTATATGGTAACCATGAGTTCACTATGCAATGCACAAGCATGATAATTTCAATGTCAAAATTAAGGTTTGCACTTAGGTAGGATTGGAATCAAATCAAAACTTGGTTTAGCTAAGACCCTAGTAATGAAACGCAAGATCAAGATATGGTTCATCCTTGATTTAAACACGATATCAAAAGCATCAAACAACAGGCAATGCTGGCATTGAATCAAGCTCTAAAAATGATACTTTACAAGGATAAATCTATCATTGCTCCTAATGCTCATACAAAGCTACCTAAAATGCTATGCATCTAGACTCAATCCTAGATACGAAATGCAAAAAAAAAACAATTTTCAAAATTTTCAAATTTGTTGAAAATGCATGATATGCATGAGACTCAAGATGCAAAAGGCAAAATAAGAACACCAAAAAAAAAGTTAGATAACACTCAAACCCTCCTCCAAACTTAAATTACACAGTCCCTTGTGTAAGAGAAGCTTAGGAGAGAGCTAAACAACGCATTAAAGAAATAAGAAGATATGATTCTATCTAAATGCTATGTACAAAGTTTGGAGTATTACCTTGGAAGTGAATGGAGGGAACGAGAGTGATCACCTCAATCCTACACACCTTTGTCCTTAAGTCCATGACCTTTAGACCATCAAGAACCTTGCAACCACTCAACAAAAGATCAAAAAGAACAAGAAAACATAGAAAACATGAAAAGAAAGTATGTACAATGATAAGTTTGGGGTGTCTCCCAAGAGCACTTTGTTTAAAGTCACTAAGTTTGACTTTGGTTACCCATTTAGGCGGGTGAGAGAGGAGTATGAGCACTCCATGGTGATTCCTTGAGCTCGAGGTGAAGAACCTTGCTCATGACCTCTTCAAGACCGGCTTGCCCTTTCTTCTTGAGCTCCGGTGTGAGGATCGCCTTAACCGAGGCCAAGAGCTTGGATTGGCCCTTGCACTTGATCTTGTACCCGATCACTCCATCTTTGTACTTCCAAGGAGTGAGAATAATCATAGAAGGTTGGCTTGGCTCCGACCTAGACCCATGAAGCTTGCTTGTTCCGTTTTCCATTTTAGCCTTGGCCCTTGCCTTCTTCTTTGCACCCTTGCTTCTTTCAACATCGTTCTCCATTATGGTGGGAGGAAGCGGTTCAAAATAAGCAATATCAACTTCCGAAGCTTCCTTAGCATTACCATAACCCAAATCCTTTCTCTGAAGAGACTTCTCTTTTTCTTCATAGACCTTTGGGGGTGGAGCTTCATTAACCATCTCACATCTACCCACATACTTTGGAGTTATTCCCACGTCTCTAACTTCCTCTTCTTGCTTGGTGTCTCCAATTTGCTCATTGAAACCCTTGGGAGTCTTTCCTTCATCAATCTCAACATTAACTATTGGTAAAACCCTCACATCCTTTGGTTTTTCAGATGGCAAAGGGAATTTGACCAATTTGGGTCCTAGGGTCTCCAAATGGAAGGCTAGTTGCTCAATCTTATTGGTGATCTCATCATGCAAGCCCTTTAATTTTTCATTCATTTCTCCCATCATCTTGCCAAATTTGATATCATTCATTTGTTGACCTTCTAGGATTTGATGGAACACCTCTCTTTGTTCTTCCTCTTGGTTAGAGATTTTAGCATACACATAGTTCCCTTTGTAGCCTTGTTGATTTCTTTGAACTTCATGGTTAGACCATTGATTGAGAAGCCCACCCCCTTGAACGTAATTCCCATTGTTGACCACGAAATTGACTTCATCTTGGTGTTGACCACGAAATCGACTTCATCTTGTTGAAGGTAAACTCCTATTTGTTGCACACCTATGAGCTTTTCCATTATACCCAATTCATCTTGCAAGCCTTTCAATTTGGAGTCTTGACATGATCCTTCTAGAGGGGTTGCATCATGCCTCTCAATGTTGCTTTCATGACTCTTGGCAAAGTTCTCAACAAGAATCTCTCCTTGCTCGACGGTGAGGTTTGCAAAACGCCCCTTGCTAGCGGCATCCAATGTCCATTTGTGCTCTTTATCAACTCCCCAATAGAAAATGCTAAGAATGGCTCCTTTCTTGAACCCATGATGGGGACAATCTCGAGTGTATCCTTTAAGTCTTCCCCACGCATCATCAAAACTCTCATGCATGCCTTGCTTGAAGCTCAAGATGTCCTTCCTAGTTTGGACCGTTCTTTGTATGGGGTAGAACTTATTAAGGAAGATCTCTTTGCAATCATCCCAAGAATTGACCAAGTGAGATGGTAATTCTCTCTCCCATTGCCTTGCATTTTCTCCAAGGGAAAACGGAAACAAGATGAGCTTGATACTCCCGTGGGGCACTTCGCCAATCCTAAACGTCTCACACAACCTCTCAAAGGAGTCCAAATGATCATAAGGGTTCTCCACTTCCGTCCCCAATAACCTAGACTCTTGAATACCCTTAACCAAGTTTGCTTTGATCTCATAGGCCTTGGCTTCAATTGGAGGAGGGTGGATTCCATATCTCGATCCACGACAAAAAGGAGAGTCAAAGCTTCCAACTGGTGGCTTGTCCTTTGGAGTTTGGGTCGGACTTGATGCCAATAATTGAGGTCATGGCATTTCTTGAGGTTTTGGAGCTTGAAGAATGCTTCTTTGGTCGTCCATCTCCAACACTTCAAATGGTCTTGTCTTTCCATTTCTCTTCTTTTGGACTTGATACCTTTGAAAGCTCAAGATAATCAAGGAAGACAAGTTAATAATGATGAACAAGAGAAAATTCATCATCTCAACAAGATGCATATTCTTAGTGATATGCATTAACATAGTAAAAATAAAAGCTTAGTCTCAAGCAAAATCTAAATCCTAATGGTTATTGCTATTGCCTCCCTGGCAACAGTGCCAAATTGATAGTGGATAACTGTGTGTATCCAAACCAATTACCCAAATGCTATCGTTGTAGCACTTGGGGATAAATCCAAGGAGGCACAAGAACAACATACTAGGAATGCAAGAAATGACTTAAGCTAAACGAACAAATGTGGTTTTGGTTTCTAAACAACCTAAATGATTCAAATCAAAAGCGAGAACACAAGTAAACAAATGCTAAACAAGATTAATAAGATGATAAGAGGCGAATTCAAGGATAAGGTAATTGAGATAATGCAATCCAATTGCTAATTAATGATGTCCATTGTTTAATGAAAACTAATCCCTAGGCAAAGATAACTAATCTTAACTAATCCTCTCTCAAGGCATTAATTACCTTGCTAATTACTAATTCAAGATCAAATTCTCATTTGTGAATCACTAATTAGCAAGCCTTAAGTCTATCATTCAAGATCAACCAAATAATCACTCTAGACAACTAATCCCTTAGGCTAGAAATGAATATCTATTGAAAAGTTCATCGAGGCATTTCATCGAACACCTTGTGTGCATAAAATGCCTTTTGATCTAAATCCACTTTTTCAAGTTAGATCTAGCTTTAAAACCACTAATCAAGAAGGAAAATCATATAATCTAATCCTAGACATCATTAATCATCCCTCAAATTACCCTAAATCTACCAAATCCTCAAATCCTAAAAGACTACTCACAAATCATGAAGAACACACCAAATCTTGTGAAAGAGGTGATGTTAATCATGATTAGAGATTAGAAAAATGAAAGATTAAAGAAAGAAGACAAGAATTAAACTCAAACTTTCATTAATCAAAAAAATCTTTGGGAAAAATCCCAAAAATCCTAAAAAGAGAATTCTTTGTTCTTGAGAGAAAAAGATGAAAATGCATAAAAAGGGAGATATATCTAAAAATGGGTTTCAACAATATTTTAAAGGTGTTTCTTGAGCTGGGTAGGACCGGGTCAACCCGGGACAAACCAGGTATTGACCCGGCCAAAATTTGGACTTTTGGTCGAATTTTTTTGGACCGGGTGGAATGGACCGGACGGAAGACATCCCGTGCAAAGTTGCGTTTTCTCGGCCAGGCGGATACGCCTTCAGTGAATCGGCCATAACTCCTGAACCTGATATCCAAATGACCTGATATCACCTTCAAAAGACTGCTAACTCCTTCTTCTACATATTCTATGAATAACGCAGAAGCTGAATCGGAGTCGAAACCCTTCGTCTGGGTTGATATTTCAGACGTCGTATTTGGAGCAGAACTCGTTTGGATGCCAGACAGACGTGTCCTTGCTATATTTGCCATATCTCTTGAACGGCTGATCTGAATGACATAACACCACCACTAAACGAAAGTCAGCTCGGTTGTCTATGACTTTTATCAGACCTCAGATTAAACTGGGCACGGTAAGGTCTTCATTTGGCCTGATCTTTGAGTCACTTCGGCTGATGCGGTAACTTGGATGTGTGAATGCTGCTGTGTTGGACCGTGTGGCTTCTGACCGGTTGTGGATTCGTCGGTTGAGATTCCTGTGCTGGGACCGCATGGATTTGACCGGATGTGGGCCGGTTGAGATTCCTGTGCTGGGACCGCATGGATTGGACCGGATGGAAGGCCCGTGGTGTGGTTGGCTGTTACAAGACACTAGTTACTCGACCCGGCGGATACGTCTCCAGTCAAACCGTGGTAATTTTCTAACCACTAGTCCGAATGGCTTGATTCAACTTCCCCTGGACAGATAACTCACCCCTCTATAACTTTGATGAAGGTCATCCAAGCCGAATCAGATCGGAAGGGCTCCGTCCAGCCACATCTTTCTGGTGTCTTGGATGGACTTTGCACTCCACTTTGGTCAAACCCTCCAAATATGCCCAATTGCCTCCAATTACCTAGAAAATACTACAAAACATGCAAGAATGCACTAGACCTAATGCAAGTGTCCTAATCTCTAAATGAGACCTAAATGCAAGTCAAAACCATGGTTATGCATGTAAATGGCACAAAACTCTAAGTGAGATGCATGCTAAAACATGCAATATATGAGCATATCAACTCGCCTCATCGACCATCCGATTCTCATCATTGACTCTGGAATTATTGTTTTCGTTTTTCACGAACCTAAAAAACAAAAAATGTGGTTAATTTTATAAACACATAAACATGTTTTTATTTATAAGATGGATAGTGTCACATTTGCATAAAGTTCTGAGCTTGTGGAATCTGAGGATTAAACTGAAGCCTGTAAATCCCTCCCTTGGTCTTAATATAGATACATGCTACAATAATTTTCAAATAATATATTGAACTAAAAACAAATTTTGGTAGATGTAAATTACTTCAAACAAAAATAATATGTTACTTTCTTCGTTTACAATACGTCAATCCGTTATAAGTCAAAGGACCGGTACTTGATTAGTTTTCCAGAATTTGTCATTGAAATCAAGGGTCAGCTTGCCAAATGCAGAACATCTAAGCTCTAGACCCCTTTAACATAATACAAAGCCGTGATTAAACGTTACCAATTTGTATGTTTCAACCTATAACACCAACAAATAAACTATCTGAAATACCAACATGTGGTTTCTCATAACAAAATTGATAGAGATTGTCTTTTTTCCCCTTATTTGACTGTAAGAACCATCATTCACAGTCTGTAGATTCTCAACAGCAGTAACCATACCCATTAAGTCTGATAAAGAGAAATCTCAAACTCAATTCATATCATTATAACGAAAACTCTTAGTTAAATAGTTAAATAAATAGTGTCATAATATATATATATATATATATATATATATATGAGTACCAATAGGAAGACCATGATCCGTTTTCCCACTAAGAATTTTTGTAAAAGTCGACAACACTGTCTCACTATCAACTGGTCTTGAATCAGTATAAGCGATGCGAGTATTCTCACATAGCTTGATAGTCCAACCAAGCAATGAGTTGGGTTCTTCTAACGGATCCTCACCGACAACGAAAATTGTATCAATTTTTCTACCATATTTTTTTATTTGATCCGGGTGATGAACCGATGCTTGTATCGTGTCACCCTGAAAGATAAAGCAAAGTAGTTATATAACCAAATCCTTTATTAAATAAAAATCTATAACAATAAACATAAGATTAATAAACAAACCTTCTCATCCATGAGCATAAACTGCAAAGAATCGGGATATACTAAATTTTGTTCCTTCCATTTCTATAACACTTTCACTCTAATACTCCAATTAGTTCTCCTTTCATTCAAATCCATAATCATGTCGTCTGCATCCATTGAAGCTTATAGATGTTTTTGAACAAAAACAGGGTAAAAGAAAAAGATTTCCTGAATCCAAGACTAATTATGTTTATATAAAAAGAAATTATTTCCTCAAAAATACAATCAAATTTATAATAAAAGAGACCCTGGTATCTGCAATAACTATCCGAATACAAAAAGCAAGACCAATATAGATACTCAATGCATTGATAAATAAAACATTTGCAACTTTTTAGTTAACTTTTTAAGAAGAGAATGATATTTACCATGACAAAAGTAACTTATAATATATGGAAATGAAATAACAATACAAATATAATCCATTTAATTTAAATAGAATATTCATTAAGATTTGATTAAATAATAAAATTTCGTGTGTAACGCCCAAAAATCTGAATGTCGTTGATTGGGCCAAAACACGTTGTTGGGCATCAATGGGTAAAATGTACTAAACGATGAAGAATGTCACTGTATAATTTTGATATCCTTAATATAATTATTAAATTTTTGATGTCCTTAATATAACTATTACATTTTTATGAAACTATTAGGATAGTAAACAGAAAATAAAAAGCTTGTTTTAAACTAAACTAAGCATAAAAATATAACAACAACATTACATTAGATACTCGAGTTCAAATCTATCAAATATTTTTTTTTAAAACACCGATATTTGTAGATACATATTTGAGCCACTTTATAGTTAACATAACTAACTTATAAGGCCACTATGTTATGCTTAGAATAAATTAGTTATCAATGACTCGAAAAGATTATCATGGGTTGGACATGCAAGAAACATGACTCTTCGCATAGCCCGATGAACCGTCTCCGTTCCCAAATACATGACAATAGATTCATGTTTAATATTTGGAGAGAGACCATTCGTTCTATTTTCGATTCATATTCGCAGCCAAAGATATGTTGCAGTTTTCACTGATCTCAAATTTAAATTCTTCAAAAAACGATTGGATTCTTAGAGTAAAATTTTTACGAAAATGGCTTACGATGTTTTCAACAGACGTCAAACGATTGGAACTAATTTTGGCCGACGAACATGTAAGTGAAGTCAATATATCAATTTTTCGTTCATATTTTGATTATTATTTACTAATAGATTTGTTTTTTTTATTTGAGGGTTTCAAAATTCAAGCAACTGTGGATACAGTCTTGATTGATCGTTTTTATTCGATTCTTAACGAAGGGAAATGGAATACAATACAAAATGTTGATGTTGTTCCTGATTTTGGTTCGAATAGGAATACATTTAGCAGTTGGAAAATAAAGTTCAATGATCATACAACTGTAACAGTATCTGATGTACTAAGTGATGATCATATGATTGTTTTTTGTCCACTCGCAAAACTTGTGAACGCAAAAATTGATGATAGTTCTCCTATAGGTAATTTTTTAATCTGTATTTAATTGGTATTGAATATTTATATTATATTTTATTTTTAATTTTTTGTTTTGTTTTATTGCTATTTATTTGCCTACGTAGATGTCATTGGAGAATTTTGTGATGTTGGTAGTCTCACGACGTTTATAGATTATCCGTACGAAGATATATTCGGGTCATTTGCACGCATAATAGAATTCTGGATCAGAGACATGGAGTAATGCAGGCTCTATTTTATTTAGATCATTGGATCTTAAAATTTGTATTTGTTTTTCTTTTGTCGATTAGCTATCTTATGATTGTTTGTATTATTTGTAGCTATACTATAGTCAAATGTGTGGCATACGGTAGAGTGGCAACCGGATTCGCAGAAAATAGGCATTGTATGGGAATTATAAAACCGTATTGGTTTTGAGGTTCTGGTGTGCCAAGTATTTATCAGAAAATAAGAATTATAATAAACATGGTTTGATTCGAGTATATTAGTTTTGAGATATATTAAATTTATAATTACCAATTGATAGGTGAAGTGATTGTAACAGATGGAGGAGGTTGTTCTCAGTTTTTATTTGATCCTGAAATAGAAGAAATATTAAAATATAAGAGATGGTTTGTAAATACTTTCATTTTTTAGTATAACTTATTGTCTTATTCCATATAGAATTCTAATATTTTGAATGGTTTTGTTCTGTTCCAGGATGTAGTTTTATGATGAAATTCACAAGTGAACTAAAACAGGGACTGTGTAATCCATACTCTTTTTCGTCGATGTAATAATTATTAAACTGATATTGGTAGTTTATTTTATATTTTTCATTTTTTTCTTTCATTTTTATCAGATAAGCGAAATTACTGTTCTTTTGTCCTTATAATTATAATTTATGTTAATTAGTAAAATGATAATTACATTAGATAAATAAATTGAAACAAATAAAATTAAAAAATGTGTTGCAATGAGATATGAAAGACAAAAACAAATAAAATGTTATGGTGTGAAACATTGAAAAGTCAGGATTTTCCGAAAACCTTATTGTACACAACATTCAGTGTGTTCCTCTATGGCTTGTTATCTTTGTCTGTGATCAAAATCTTCAGACCTGCTCTGGATTTAACCCTTGAAACAGTAACATATAGCTGACCATGAGTAAAAACTTGTTTTGGTAGGTATAAACCAACCTTTGCGAGTGTCTGTCCCTGGCTCTTGTTAATCGTCATAGCAAAAGCTAACGTGATTGAAAATTGTTTGAGTCTCATCCTGAAAGAAAACTTCATCTCTGCGGGAGAGAGAAATATCCTAGGAATAAGAACTTTATGGCCAACGTTATCACCAGTTATTACCTTAGCTTCAATGACATAATTAGCCATCTGAGTAATAAGTAGTCTTGTCCCATTACACAGACCATTCTTGGGATCGATATTCCTTAACAACATGGTAGGGGTACCAATCTTCAAACGCAAATTGTGATTAGGTAATCCAGTTACCTTAGCACTATTTAGAAACTCCTCGGTATAAATCATAGTACCAGAATCAGTTTTATCAGTTGAATCGACCCTCTCTGATGGTACTTCAGATGCATCGTTAATACCGAGTACCCGATTAGACGTATCAATGCTGCCACAACTTAGATAGCTCCTCGCCTCAAATAATACGTGCATAACAACAATTAGCATATTGAATATTGAACCAAAACAACAATAACTATTAATCAGAAGAAGCATAACAATAAAAATTTCAAACGTACCTGGCAACTGCGAAAGCATGTAGTCGTTTATTATTTCTACGTCGTCGTTACTTGGGCTCAATATCGCCCTCTCCTGAATGAATTTAGGATCCATTTCTTTGAAAAATGAATGTCCATAAACTTCAGCAACGATTGCTTTGATTGGTTCTTCGCAGTCCGTGATTAACAAATCATCGGGAATGTCAATCTCAGCTTCCCCGGTATCATTCCCATTTATCTTTCCATCACCAATATCCAATATCGATTTGTAAGAAGCTGTGAGTTCAAGCATCTCACGACTATTATCTATAGCAATAAGCCGCATGTTCTGTGTAAGTCGCAACACTTTGCAACTAACCCAAAGAGGCGACGAATTTAAAGTAGCCATTAAGATCTCCGTCTTGCCAGCATTAGGGATCACTGGCAAGATATGTCTGAAGTCTCCTCCAAAGACTATAACATTGCCACCAAAAGATTCATTACATCTTAATATGTCACGCATCGTTCTATCCAACGTCTCAAAATAATCTTTGCTCATCATCAGTGCCTCGTCCCATATAATGAGTTTAGTTTCTCGAATTAAATCCGCAAGATTTGATTCAGATTTGATTGAGCATGTCGTAAATTTGTTCACCACAATATGGATCGCAAACCTCGAGTGAGCAGTCCGACCTCCTTGCAATAGCAAAGCAGCAATTCCACTCGATGCAACATTAAGAGCGATAAGACCTTTCGATCGTAGAGCAGCTCCCAATAAACTCCACAAATAAGTTTTCACAGTACCTCCAGAACCATAAACAAAAAACAAGCCTCCGACATCAGCATTTACAGCGTGTAATATCTCATCGTACACACGCCTCTGCTCATCCGTTATGGTGACCAACATCTCATCATGTGTAACCTGCAGATATTCACGGTCATCCCGAATAAGAGGATTACCACGTGTATCCATGGTGAGATATTCTGGAAAAGGCATAGGAGAGAAATCTTACACATATCTCCCACCGATACGTAAAAGTAGCTCTAGCTCGGACAGAGCAAAACCTTTAATATGATCTACAGATAGTATCAGACCTACGCAAATTTAGATAAAAAGAATCAACATCACAATCAATATGAATCCTAATATACGAAACCCAGAAAAATATATATGTCTTACTCCGATTTTCGGTGATATTCATATGATTTGTGTAACACGTCCTCGGATAGAATCTCCCAGGTAGCATCCCAAACTCTAAAAGGAACTGCTATGCTATTCGTAGTCAACATGATTACAAATAACCTACGAATATATCTCGTAGGAAGCCACAAACCGGATTCTTTGATAGCGTCAATGTATTCTTTGTCATCATCTAATAAACCATAAGCATAACAAGCTTCTTTGAAGGAAGAATATTGATCTTTTTTAACTGTTTTTATATCCTCAAAGCTCATTGGAAATTTTACTATATTAAGGAGAATCCTCAAATAATATGTCTCACCTATAGACATGGATACGTACGTGATCCTGCCAATAACAATCCCTTTAAACCTTGGTTTCCATGTTCTATTTGGACCATCCCAAACAAACTTCGAGGGAATCTCGACATAAGTTAGAAGCCTAGCATCCACATACATCCTATTAAAATCCATCCAGACAATAAACTTGGATGTACAACCGGAAACACGATTTATTACTTCATCACTAGGATCATCTTCATTGTATATAACCAATTGTTGATTCAGCAAAGGAAACAGGAGTTTCATTACAGATATTGTACAGTAGTAAGTAGGAAAAGATAGAACCATCCACGTAAATTCGCAAGCCGATATATACATGTATAAAAAGATCGTGAATAAATGAGCCAAACACAGTAAAACAACCTCATTAAACAACGTCTTTTCGAAATACATACCTACAACTGAAATGTTTTCTTAACTTCACCGTCCTTATTGTTCGTTGCTACCGTTGCCCGGACATAATCTGAACCTTTGTGAATATACTTGAAAAGATACTTGATTGAACGTGATTGTGTACACCACTCCACGTTGATATGAGCGCGATAACCAAGGGCGAGATTTCTATTATAAAGAACAATGTAACCGTTGTCACAGTTAAATCCTCTTCTAGTAACAAATCTCTTGTCATCCCGCCTAATGTATATAGGGTACCCTTTATCATCAATTTTGGTGATTGAACTGAATTCACTACAAGAAAACACCCTTTTTAGTTCGTTGCAAAATTGTTGCAAAAGAGGGTTTGAATCGAATTTGCGACGAAACAGAGATCGTCGTTAACTGATCGTCGCAAACCACTAATCGTCGTAAATTCGTCGGGAAAGAACGAGGGACAAAAATTCGTCGCTAAATCGTCGGTAAATGTTCGTAGTAAAATCGTCGTAAATACTACATTGAAATTACGACGAATATAAATACGTCGTAAAAAAGTTGGAAATTCGAAGAGAAATATTTCATTGTTAATTCGATGGCAAACAATTGTCGTCGTTAATTCGTTGCTAATTAATCGTCATAAAATCGTTGCTAAATAATCGTCGCAAAATCGTCGCTAATAAATCGTCGTACAATCGTTGTAAATTAGCCACGATTTTATGACGATTAATTAGCAACGAATCAACGAGGACTATTGTTTACCATCGAATTAAGGACGATTCATATATATATGATTTTTATTATTAGTTTTGAAATTTTATTAATTTCGAAATTATAAAATGAAAATTTTAAAAATAATATATAATAATATTTTATTAAAAAAAAATATTATGATCTGTTACAAAAAAAAAAAATTAGAATTAGAATTCGAAATCCTAAATCTAAATAACTATATCGCAATCGTCGAGATTCACATCGTCTTCGGGACGTCTCGACGAACCGGATGTGCCTGCCGCTGCCGCTGCCACTGCCGCTGCCTCTGCCGCTGCCGCTGCCTCTGCCGCTGCCGCTGCCTCTGCCGCTGCCGCTGCCTCTGCCGCTGCCGCTGCCGCTGCCTCCGCTCGGAGTCTTCGCTTTTCCCGCAACATGGCCTGCATTGTCGGGTTCCCAGTTGCCAAGATGTCGAAGAGCTCGTCATTCTGCGTAGCATCCAGTTCAACCCGCTGCTGAACACTCGCAATCTTCGCCTGATATGCCGTAGACCGAGTAGCCTCGGTCTCAACCCGCTCCTGAAGACTCGTAATCGTGGCACGTAACACCACTGGATTTATCTTCTGGCGATCGTCGTCGCGTAGCATATGAAGAAGCGGCCGAGACATCTCGAATAGATCCCATCCCGACAACCTTCCCTTTTCTCTTAGGGGCAACCTATATTTAAATTTACAATTAGAAATTTTTTTTTTTAAAAAAAACTAAAATTTAATAAGTACTAACTATTCTATATACCTGCTCGAAGATCCGGTCAATATCGGGTGTGGTCAACCCTCCAGACATGACCGACGAACCGCCTGGAGATAGCTGTTGAGAGAGCTGTGTCTCTCGTTCGGTGACCTTGGAAGACATCTCAGTGAAGATGTGCACGTCCGTCTCGGAAACAAAGGAACCATCCTTCTTTCGTTGCGTCCGCTCAAAAACCTTGGTCATCGGAGGGAGTACACCTCCGTCTTCGGCGGCCTAAGGAAAAAAAACTATGTTATTGACGAAGTAAATTACATAAATAAATTAATTTAAATAAATTTAATTACCATATGTAGACGAACACCCGTAAAAGGTGTTTGCCCAGCTGTATGAGGCAAAGCCTTGAGTTTCCCGTCCGGACCAACGGTGTTGCGGGAAGCCGAACACTTCTCAGGAGTTATGATGGACTTCTGATCCAGCCAATACCGCACCAAGCCGTCCCAAACGGCTTTATCCATGTGCAGGGGCTTTGCTAAATCGCCAGAAATCTTCCATGCTTTCTTCCATTCACCAACCACGCCTTTGATACGAAGCTTCACCCTCTCGAGAAACAAAGTTTTAACCTCGCCATGAATCGAAAGATCCCAGTTATATTTTTGCTGCATGAGAAACAAAAATAATTACATATTTTATAAAATAAAATTAAATATATATTTAAATATAATTAAAATAATTATGGGAGAAAAAATATTTTTTCATACGTACCGCAAACATCTTGAACCATGTCTCTTTGACGTGTGGCGGGAGCTGGGTAAAATTGGTATGAGGCTCGATAAAATAGGACTTGATGATTTCAGAAACGGTGCGTCCAACTTTGGATTCAACTCCAAACCTGAAACAAAAAATTGTAAAATTATGAATTGTTAGAAAAAAATATAAATATGTAATAATAAATGTAAAAAAAATAAATATATATATTACCATTCCGACCGGTCAGTATGATCCGGATCTAATCTCGTAAAATGTATGACGGCCTGGCTGTGCAAGCAAATCAAGAACCGTCATGTGTGCATATGGGGCCGGGGCACGGCCTCCAGGATGCGGAATCTGAGGTGGTTGTGGCGGAGGAGCACTCTTTGTTTGCGTCGCCGGGACGAAATCCGTCTCCATAGCCTCAGAAGACACGGGCAATCCGGTACCCGAAACATCACCAATCTCTCTCAAAAACTGTGCGTAATGTGAACGACGATGGCCCATTTACATAAAAATGAAAAAAATTACTATCTATAAACACCTGGGCAGTCTGCTATTTTTCCTAATTTGATTCCGTTTCTACCGACCTAAATTGTTCCATTCCTATCTATATTAACTAAAATTAAAAACATTAAAAAAAAATTTACCTTTTTTCGCAAGGAATTCGGGAGGAGTGGTCGAGCAAGAGCAAGAGAGAAATTGGAAAGTGAATGAAGAAATTGTGAGCGTGTAATTATATAGGATTACTTGTCGTCGCTAAATCGATCCTAATTGGCGTCAAATTCGCGACGAATCGTCGCTAAATCGAGGTAATCAAACCGTGGCTAATTCGTCGCTAACTTTGCAACGATTTTGTGACGATTCGTTGACCCACACGCGTGGGTTTAATTGACCGACACGCGGTAAATTAAATTCATAATTTATCATAATTAGTTGCTAAATCATCGCAAATGTTGCAATGAATTAGTGAGGAAATTTGTAAAATCTGTTTTAGGGTTTAGGGTATAGGTAAAAAATTGTAACGTCGATTGCAACATTCGGTAAACAACTTTACATGTTTACCGTAAATCCAAAATCATGAAATTATCAATAAGTTCATCGAGATTGAAAAATAAGTAAAACAGAGAGTTTGCGTATATGTTAGATTATTAATACAATGATTCAGTTTGTGGATATTACTGTGATTGACCGAGTTTTCATTTTCGAACAATTCTCTAAAGTCACGATCAATTTCATTGAAAGATGCATAATACAATGAGATGGTAATAGGTTAAGGTTTAGGGTTTAGGGCAAAGGGTTTAGGGTTTAGGGTTTATGGACGAATCGTGGCTAAATCGTCGCAAATTTGCATCGATTTTGTGACATTCATAGTTTGGGACGATTTAGCCACGATTCGTCATAATTTGTTGTTAAATCGTCGCAAATGTTGCAATGAATTAGCGACGATTCCTTTGAAATCCCCTAAACCCCAAACTAAATCCCATTTCCGACCACCACTCATTTCCCGCCGTTGTTGGGGCAATTAATAAATTACAAGACACATAGACACATATGTCTCGTAATTTATTAATCGCCGCACTTATGACGGAAAATGAGTGGAGATCGGAGATGGGATTTAGTTTGGGGTTTAGGGGATTTCATAGAAATCATATCACTTAAATTTCACAATAATTACTCGATCACAATATTATATTAATATATTAAATTCACAATAATTACGAGCTAGCGCGATCACTCTGATTAATTTTCGGACGAAGAGTAGTACACATCCGTTTCTTGATCATCTGGTTCATCACTTTCTTCGAACTCATCTTCCTCATCTTCTTCCTCTGTATCGTCTGGGAGATATTCAACTTGCCTGTTTTGAGGATCTATCAAAAGGATGTCATCATTGCTCTCATTTAGTTCTGGCATATCAGAGCAATGATCTTGCTACATTGGTAGTTCCTCATCAACCCCCACAATACGACCCCTCAGAGAAACTTTTAAAACTGATAACCATGAGATACGGGTGGTGCGAACTCGCGGATATGGAACAAAGCTGACTTGTTATGCTTGTGATGCTAGGATAAATGGCTCATACTTATTGTAACGTCGTGATTGGTTGACATCTACTGCCCCAAATTTGTTTTTACGGACGCCTCGATCAACTGTTGGATCGAACAAGTCGCATTTTAACAGAACGCATTTCAAACCTAAGCAACCAGGGTACTCAGCTTCAATTATGTCTTGAACACTCCATAAAAATCTATTTCGCCCCGCACACATACCCCGTAGTTGGCAGTAGCTCTTTGATTTCCGTATTTGAATGTATGAAATATATATCCGTGTGTGCAATACATGGGTGCACTCGTTATCTTCGATATGGGGCCTTTTATTAACTCATGGAACCAGAGTGGATATGCGGTATTCCCATACTCTACCTATATCATTAATTAAATTAATTAAAAAAGTAATCAAAATATGTATTAGGTTAATTGTCCAAGTTAGTAATTAATCAGATCACTTAAACCACGGGGCAAAATGTTGATCTTTATGCTTGTTGATTTCATCGTCTGAGATTCCTTCAATGACTTCTCGGACTTGTCTAACAAATTCACTGCATACAAAAGTATTTACAATTGTAATTAATATACATATCGTAATTGGTATAAAGCTAGCATATATATAATTTAGCCATATATAAGACGTATGTTTATACACTTACGTCTCAAATTGACTAACTTCTTCGCAATTTAAGAGGATATACATTTGTGCACTATGATGGTCTTTTTCATCGGCAAACCAAACTGACTTCACTCTTCCACATAATCGACCGATTGAAGAAAAGATATATGGGACACCTTCATTAGCATATGTTCGGCCTACACCTCCATCATCATATCGCCGTGCTGCCCTTTTTCGTGTGCGAACATTCGAGCCAAAATAGTACCCCGTGAAGTGAGAAGTTTCTTCTGTTAAACTTCCTGCTACTATTGAGCCTTCAACTTTGGCTAGATTTTTAGCCTTCCGCTTCAAATGTCCCATGAATCGCTCGAATGGGTACATCCATCGATACTGCACAGGTCCCTCAAGTTCTGCTTCGTGAGGGAGATGAATAGGTAGATGGTCCATAACATCAAAAAAGGCTGGGGGAAATATTTTCAACATGTTGCACAACAAAATAGGAATACTAGCATCAAGTTGTGCAATAACATCTTCTGAGAAAGTACGGGTACAAAGATCCCGAAAAAGGCTCCAAAGCCTACAATAGCAATCACATGATATATAAGGTAATAATGTTAATTTTCCATTTCATATATATATATATATATATATATTAATTATATAAAATCTTAAATTTGCAATATGTGATTAGTTTAAATTTATATACCTGCAATTGCTTCGTGTACATTTCCTGGTAGAAGTTCAGCAAATGCGAAAGGAAGTAGTCGTTGCATAAAGACGTGACAGTCATGACTCTTCATCCCGGAAAACTTTTGCCCATTCTCAACACATTTAGCTAAATTAGATACGTACCCGTCCGGGAACTTCACATCAGATGTCGCCCATTTGAACAAAGCTGACTTTTCTTCCGCACCCACTCGAAATATGGGGACATGTGCTTTCCCATTGCTTGTAATATGTAACTCATTCCGACAACAAAGATCAGGCAAGTCTAACCTTGACTTACCGCTGTCTTTAGTCCTTCCACGCACGTTTAACACTGTATGCATGATGTTATCAAAAAAGTTTTTCTCAATGTGCATGACATCAAAATTGTGTGCGGATCAGATTCCAGGTTTTTGATGAGGAGAACTGAGTTTTGTAATCGTCTGGATTATTCTTCCAGAGCCGAAGATCTACTCCCTTCTCCGGTGTCGGGATTGTAACAGTAGTGAGTTGGTGAAGTATTTCCTGAATATGTTGGCCACGACGCCGGCGAATAAGCCAATTTGATCCATCACTAGCTTCAGCTACAGCTGCGTTGCGGTAAATACCTAGGATCATGGGGCCGGATTCACCCGTGATAGCTAAAAGAGGACCGATCGAGAGCCAATGATCAAACCAGAAAGAAGTCGTGGCTCCATCTCTGACCTCTCATCGCAGAAAAGTCTTCGCCAGGGGCCTCAGTTTCAGAAGTTTCCTCCAAATCCAGGATCCTCGAGTCGATTTATCCGGAATATCCCAAAATGATGAGTGTCGAAGGAGATATTCTCGAGTCCAATGCACCCATAATGAGCCAGAGTTTTCAAATAACCTCCAAATTAATCGGAGAGAAAAGACCCGGGCGGTGTCGTACATTCTACGAATACCCAGACCGCCTTCATTTTTTGGAGCACAGACATCGTCCCACGCGACTTTGGTCTTTGTGATGACATGTGGAGAGCCTGACCAAAGGAAAGCAGCACACATACTTTCGATAGTGGCGTAACAACGTTTCGGGAGCTTGAAAGCGGAGCTCCAAAAATTGGTAATGCTGGTGATAATCGATTGGATTAGCTGGAGTCTCCCATAGAAAGACAGAGATTTGCTGGACCAGGAAAGCATGCGTGTTCTGATTCGGTCTATCAGGGGCTCGTAGTCAAGGCGCGTCATGCTTTCAGTAGTGAGAGGAAGTGCCAAATTTCGTATAGGGAGTTGTTCTAAAGGTATAGCGAGCTCGTGTACTGTGTCAATGAGAGTACTCTAAGCTGTGCCGGCTATAAACAGAGATGACTTTGCTGCATTTATCACTAAACCTGATACACTTTCGAAGTCGTTCAGTACCTTGAGAATGCCGAGAATAGAGGATTTCGTACCATCCGTGAAGACAATAATATCAACCGCAAAACTGAGGTGGGTGAGGGAAATCTTGCTACACATGGGATGAAACCCAAATTGACCGTACTGAGCTGCTCTGTTCAGCATGTGAGATAAGACATTGATGGTGATGACAAAGAGGTATGGTGAGAGGGAACAGCCTTGCCGTAGACCGCGGGTGCTAGTGAAAAACCCTTCCAGCTCTCCATTAACACTTACAGAGAAGGATGCTGTTGAGATACAACTGTATATCCAGGATACGAAGATTTCCGGAAGCCTCATAGCACGCAGCACTTCAATAATAAACCCCCATCGAACCGTATCAAACGCCTTCGTAATATCGATCTTTAGAGCACAGCGAGGGGTGATAGTCGTTTTATGTTAGTCTTTAACTAGTTCAGTAGCCAATAGCACATTTTCAAGGAGGAGACGACCCTATATGAATGAACTTTGGTTTGGTAGCATCGCTTTCGGCAGAAGGGTTTTGAGACGGTTGGCGAGGATTTTTGATATGACTTTGTACACCAGATTACAACAAGCAATCGGCCGGAAATCTTTCATCGTACTGGGTTCTGTTCTCTTAGGAATGAGAGCAAGAACAGTAGCATTGGTACCATGCGGCATGACTCCATTCAAGAAAAAGGATTGCACAGCTGTGACAAAGTCATTTCCGACGATAGTCCAGGCAGCAATGAAGAATTCTTTAGTATAACCGTCAGGCCCTGGCGTTTTATTTGAAGGCATCGAGATGAGGGATGCCTTGATCTCTTCCTTAGTAACTGGTCAGATCAGGTTGTCAGCCATCTCACTGGGACATCGATAATTCAGGAGGTCAGTCAGGTCATGGTAGTCGAGAGGTGCAGTAGGCGCTGAGTTTTGAAGGAAATTTTTAAAATAATTTGCGGCTTCAGTCTTGATTTCTCCTGGGTCCGTTAGAACTATCCGTGCATCATTAATCAAACTTTTTTTATTGAATTTCTTGCTTTCCGGACCTGAACTGCCCGATGATAGAATTTAGAGTTGTGATCCCCATGCTTAAGCCAAGTTATTCGAGATTTCTGCTGAAAAAATTTCTCCTCAATATCGGCGTAATACTCCCATTGATTTGCCGCGATGGATTCTGCTTCAAAGTTAGCAGCGGTGGGGTCCATTAGGAGTTGATTTTGTCTTTCCCATAGGACCTCGAAAGCAATACGAGTTTGCTTCGTGATGTCCCCATATCGATCCCGATTCAAAGCTCGGAGAAGCGGCATTAGGAGTTTCAACTTTCGATGGAATCGGAGCAAAGCGGTACGGGAGTGGAATAGATGCTCTGTGCCTGACCATACAGACTCGACGATGTCCAGGAAGTCCGGGTGTTCAGTCAAGTAGTTGAAGAATTGGAAATGGTGTCTTTTTTCTGGCGTATGTTGCTGCATTCTCACCAGACAACGTGCATGATCTGAGATGCCATTTGCTGCAAAGTGTGCAGAAGAAAGGGGGAACTGATTGTTCCATTCAGAGTTTACCAGAGCACGGTCTAGTTTTTTTCCTATGGGATAATGATCTCTATCATTCCACCAGGTAAATTTATGTCCAGAGTAGTCGAGATCAGTGAGATCACATTCAGAAATGAGGGATTGGAAATCAATCATACCAGCTTGATCTCCCAGATAATCCAGCTACCGAGAGTGCTCATCGGAGCTGAGAGTCACAATAAAATCCCCCAGAATGATCCAAGGGACATTTGTTGCAGCAAATTGATTTCGGTTCTGTTTTATTTCTTCCCAAAGAATCTGACCCTCGTCACGGAAATTGGATGCGTAGACACTTGAGCAAAGAAATGCCTCCGCCGATGATGTTCGGACCCATATAGTGATCATCTGGGGGCTCATGTAGAGCGTGGTGAAGGAGACTTCTTCCGATCCTAACAACCAGATACGGCCTAATCGGTGGTGTTCATAGTTAGTAACGTGGTGCCATCCCGGGAAGACAGCTTCAAGGATATCAACACTATTACTTTTTGCAACTCGAGTTTCTAATAGACAGCCAAAAGCAGGCTTAACTGATCGTAACCATGATCGGATATTGTTTTGTTTTCGCATTTTGTTGAAACCCCGAGTATTCCACGCAAAAAATGACGTCATGATCATTAGTTCCTCCGCGAGGAGGACTTTTTGTTATTGTTGTTGGGTTGAGTGGAAACTTGTTGCTCTTTCCGAGTGGTAATAGGCTTTTTCAGGGCCTTACTTCTGTTCCGCTGTCCAGTTCCACCCTTGTGTTTGTGTACAATCGTGGGGAGGTCATCCTCCGAGGATGATGGGCTCGCATTAGTCACTATATATAGATTTTTATTTTAATTACCATCGAATAACCTAGGATTTTACATCGATTTAACATCGATTTTACAACGAATCTAAAAGTGTTTACATCGACTTTACAACGAATTTAAACATGTTTACCTAACAGAACACCGTGAACTTAAACGTGCTCACCTAACTCATTAATCGTTGGGAAATCGATGTAAAGTTCAACTTATAATAATCATTGCTAATTCGTGGCTAATTTTACGACGATATTACAACGTTTTATATAAACCTCGGTAAATCGTCGCTAAGTTACAACGATTTTACGACGATTTTGATAATCGTCGTAACGTCGTCGGTAATCGTCGGTAAATCGTCGCCAATTAGCGAGGATTTTACAACGAAAATTTTCGTCCCAATTTTGCGACGATTTTAGGACGTCTTTAAAAATCTTCGTAAAGTCGTCGTAAAAACGATTTGAATTTGCAACGAAATAAAATCATCGCAAAAATTCATTGCAAAATGCCTGTTTTCTTGTATTGATTGTTTTAGAAAATATTTTGTACGTCTCCCTTCGAACATGCAAACACTCTCCCTATTGAGAGCACCACATGGTCTATACATCATCACATCACCAAAAATCTCGTATAAATAAGGGTCGAGGACTTTATCAGGAATCTCAGCACAAATTATCTTGTCAATGTCATCATTAGTGGGTAGCTTATAGTCTGGCGGCAAGAAAAGAATATGTGAGAATGAGAAAGACCACTTTTCTGGAATTTGATTGTGTATATAGCTGCCACACAATAAAAAATACAAAAGATCACGTTAAACCATGATTCCCAAATACATCAAACGAAAATTCATTTTTAGTTTAATAGAACATACCAGCACTGACGGCACCTAACTCATCCTTTTTTTTGTCAACTGATAAATGAGATCATCAAGTTTCATCTTGAACACTCGACAACATATATATGGTATGTCCTCCTGTTTTAAATTGTGTCTTTGTAGATGCCTAGTAATCTCAGACCACTTTGGATTGCACGTAAACGTTATAAATAGATCAGGAAGACCAAAGTGTTTGCACGTGTTCATCACATATAGATAATGTTGCAACATATATCTTGTACCCCCAGTGTAAGAAGAAGGTATAAAAATCCTTTTACCCTGTTCGGAGAGATCAGCGTCACCTTTATCAACTGTTTTCTTTATTTTATCAAAATTTTCAGAACGAAGTTTATTCTGATTCAGCAAAATGTAACGTAGTCTATTAGTCTCGATCATCGTGAACGAATCCACTAAAAACTGCTGGTATAGTCTCCCTGACATCGAGATGATTGGTGATTCTCTCAACCCCTCTTGTATGCGAAAAGCAAAGAACTCTCGCATATAAATCTGCAACATTTTTCTTCCACCAATGTATACAAGCCTAAAACCATCTTCACCGTAAGGAAACAACAATGGATATTGTAAAGGCAAATACGATGGATGTAATTCACTGATCCTTTTCAGCTTTCCAGTTCTACTCTCAATAATAATGTCGTGTGTATCCATTCCGATATTGAATTCGGTAGGTATCAAACCGGCAACTTCATCAGTGGTGGGGAGATTGTTAGTCCTTCAATCAGATTTCCTATCATACGACAAAAACAACCGTAGACCACTAGTATCACCGTTCAGACCAAATCTATCTCGCACAGTTCGAAAAGCTTTTACGTGCCGGTTATGCTTATCCAACATTTTTTGTAATCTTCAAACTATTGACTCCCTAAGCTTATCAGTGCGCCCTGCTTTCCTATATTAACAAAGGACATTGATATAACAGGTTACAACGACAACGAAAACTTCTTAAACTAAAAAAAAAAGTGTAATAAGTTATTCAAAAACTCATACCCATAGGCAGCTATCTTGTTGGATGTTTCGTTTGCGGTATCATGTATGTAAAGCTGCAAAAAGGATTGATTTTCACCAGGAGCCGGTAGAATATCGCCTATATTGTAATAATTCTCACCGCACAATTGAAACAAATAAGGTCATTTGCCATCATTAATTGACTTGTTTATCTTTCCTCCAAGCGATGTAAAAGAAAACATCATGTTATACGCTCAGATAAACTCACAAAAAATCATACCCATAGGCATCTATCTTGTGTCACCGTCATTGTAAAACATCGCTAATAACGACTTTGGTGGAAATTTAAGTAGTGGAATGACGACTTTACACTGCATGCAACACAGTGAGAATATGGGCTTAATACGTGCAACTCTTTTACCCAACCTTTCTCCGTACCACATATAAGCTTTACAATGTTCGCACACATAAATAGGATCACCATCATCATAGTAACCTGGTTATATAGAAACAATCACCTCCATCCATGGTTTTAATAGTTTTAAAAGTTTATTAGTAAAACCTAAAAAACAAAGCAAGCACTAAAATATCGATATTTATATAGAAACAATCACCTCCATCCATTAAACCGGGTTTAATACTGGCAACTAAGTATGTTCTAACAACGACATTGTCATTGGTTTCTACGGAATTCTTAGACACTTTTGTCCTTTTTCGATCTTGACTTTCTTTTACCACTCGTACGACTCTCCACACGTTCTTGTTGAGACATCAAATCTTCATCGTCCTCTGTTTCGGAGTCAGAATCGGTTGCGATAAAACAAACAAATTTTTCGGTATTGATAGAAGTAGTCAAAAGGTCTAGTTCAGATATTACAATTATGAAAAGTTTATCAGTAACCACTAAATATGTATTATATTAACACATATATTCAAGACATATAAAAAACAAACCAATATCTTGTTTTACTTTTATCATCTACATTTTTTTTTGTTGTGCAACACGACAACATTGTTGAGATAAGTCTCGTTCATATACGTATGGACGATGGATTACTCAACCAGTTAGGTAATTATCAACAACATTGCGAGGAGCATATCGTTCATTCCTTCTTTTGACACATGCGATTGTTAAATCGATTTAATTTTAGATATTTCTAAGGACAACATGTATATAATTAATTGTTAAAAAAAGATACGAATTGAATAATCAGAAGACGAAGCAGAAGATATATTTTTTCGAGTAAGAAGTTTGCGTTTCATTGGAACTGTTTAATAACACCACCCCGAAACCAGACGTGTTAATTCACACGTATATATAACCCCAAAAAATGATGAATATACAATGGTGAATTAATTTCATATAATAAAAAACAATTTTAACATTTACAAACGAAGTTTTCTATTTTTCTAATGGTAAGATATACCTAAATTTATATATATATATATATATATATATATATATATATATATAAAGCCAAGATATATATATATATATACTATTAAAGTAATATACAAACCAATCTTAAATAACTAAATATAAATTCGTTCTAACCATTAAATAAGTTTTCCTGTTTTTATAATTACAAGATATAAACTAATTAGAATAATACAAAATATAAAATATAAAATTTACCCATAATATTCATTAGTTTCCATCATTAATATATAATTTATTTTGGGTTATCGTTCATAATATTAAACTGGTTATATGTTTTATTTCCTTTTCACGGGAAATTTACTTTTTTCTTTATCACACAACACTGGATTTGGTTGGTTGCGTAACGACAATCTATAATTTTTTTTAAAATTGATGCAATAGATACCTAGATAATCACAAACACGCTGCTTGATTATTACGTATGTGTTTCATCATAATGTCGACATTAACTAAACCAAAATATTATAGATATACATTAAAAAAGATTCGAAGATAACATAGAATAAGGCCCAAAACAAATTCTCATAAATCTTTATTAACAAAAATGTGATTATAAACATGGTAATGTAAATCCAAAATAGATTCGCTAAAAAAAGTACATAAAGAATTTAGATAAACAATCAAGTTATCGCAAGACTGGATAACAAATCTCTGAACGAGCTACTTCGTTGCGCGGAGAATTCAGCAAAATTTGTGTGCAATCATAAGGTGTTGTGGCATCCAAAAAACCTAGCAAACACAATAAAAACAAAAATCAATTTTTTTGTTTGCATTAGAACTTACCACAATAATAAATCATGCTTAATAGTACAAAATAAAATTTGGCAGTGCATAAAATACCTCGCCGGACCACTATTCTAGCAAACCTCATGATACAGACGATAATGTTTCCTCGACAACATCCCAAGTCATTAATGAAATATTTTTCATAATCACCCGTCAAACAACACAATAAATGGTAGTTTCTACAATTTTATAAAATCACGGTTAAACTAAAACCAACCAAAAAAGAAAATTTTGTACAATACCTCTCATTTTCGAGTTCAAATCGTATAACATTCCGTAGTGAACAACCCAACGATTTTAATATGCCAGGCGAATTTCCAACATTGACCACTTTACCAATCAAATCTAATATACCGCAAACAGAAGTTTCAAAATTACTCAATGATATTTAGTTTTAAGGCAAACCAATTATTTGATATTAAACACTCACCAACACAGCAGGTTTGTATCAAGAGACCCATTCAAAATATTCTCTATATTGACAAAAGAAAAGTAGTTACTGGGTCCTCTAAAAAAATTTTTTTACACCGAGTGGTACCCATAAGCTGGATCATATAAGGATTTGCAGCTGGCCTATTAAATTCATTCACTCACCCTCGGTGATACACGAAGAGTATTTTTTAACATAATCAACTAGAATTGTGGCATGAATTTTATCACTCTATGAGACACAAATATAAAAACTGAAAGATTCATCTAATTCCAAATGAACAACAAACAAAAATAATAATAAAAAAACTAAGGAACTACCTTTTCAGCAGCCAATATAAAATCTAAAGATCCACCAATTCCAGATGTTAGTGTGAATTTTCATATAACTTTCGCTCTAAGTCTCCACACATAAGCCCAAGGATCTAGTTCAGAAATACCAAACATATATATATCATATGATTTATGAATGGCATAAGAAATAAGATGAGCCATGAAGTAAATCATGATACCAAAACACAACAACGATTGCTAGAAAAAGCTATAGAGAATAAAAGTTTTTGTTGTTTTTTTATATATCGCAGAATATGCACGAAATAAATATTTTTTTTTCCATTTTCAAAAATAATTACATTAAAGGCAATATTCCTTTTCGTAGAATACCAAATATATAAAAATAAAACAAAAACCCACATTATTCCAAAAAATAAAACCATTACAACATTTGAGTCCTTTTTAATGGAAAGATAAATATGAAAAGAAACATAAATAAGAATTTATAAAAGAAATTTATTCTTGCATTGCAGGTAGGTCAAACACGTAGGTGTAACATGCAATTTTGAAAGTAGTGTATAAGACACCGTTAACAGACCTAATATCCTCATAACAGCATGGTCCCCTTACGACACCCAACAAAATCCGAAGATAATAAGACTCGTCATCATTAACTGGACAATCCTCTATAACACACAAAGGTGGTGAACCTCTGACATGACGTCTCCATTCTTTCTTCTTATTATCCCAAACAAACTTAGAAGGAATCTCCGTATATAAAAGCTCTCTAGCCTTGGGAAATATCAGATTACATCTCATCCAAGCGAGGAAATTATCTTTTTAACAGGAATAAGTAAATTATCTTCGAAAGAATACGAAATTTGTGACAAAGGGAGATGAAACAGGAAAAATTTCAATCTAGCTGGGCGACCGTCGACACCTAAAACATAATTAATAATAATATAACGGGAACTTATAAACTAATAGCAATCAAATTTTGCGAAGAACAACATATACTAATACTATGGAACACAAAAAACTAATTGCGACAAACTAAACACATAATAATAACAAATCAAATATAGGTAAAATAATTACCTATCGATCCCATTGTAGAACACAGAAGCAAAGGATTCACGCAAGAGGTAACTCACTTATATAATGATTATACTTATATATATATATATCTCCGAGAAATTTAGGGTTTCCGCAAATATTTCCTTTTTTTAGTTATACAGATAACTACAGAATATACATGCGGCGTACGAAATATTCGCAAGGGTTTACAAATGAATATAACAAAATATGCGACACAATGATGCGTATCTGATTTGTCTCCGAAACTTCAGGTTTTAAATTTGTAAACCTTAAAGCCTGCAAGTGCACATATGTGCGTTGTAGTAGTTAAGGTATCGATCCACAGGGAGGGAATGATGTTCTGCGAGACTTTAGACAATGTATAGTAAATAAACCTAAAACGAATATATGTTTATAGGGTTTTGTCACGAACTCGAAAATAGGAATCTAAACTATGCTAAACTAGACTAAACTAAACTAAGAGAGAAAATAAGAAAGCGAACGAGACTAAACTAAGCAAAACTAACCGAAGAAATAAATATAATCTAAGGGAAAAGTAGCAAGCAATAATTATTTCGAAGTTGGAAATCAATTAACGAAGCGTTGGGCAATCAGGGATTCTTTAGGGTTCATGGCTGATTTTCACCGAGAATTCGCTAGGATTTCTAAAGCGAATTTTTGTCATCTTTGGGTTCTTGAACTTGGAACACGTGCGCTGTGTGTAGTCTACTCCCATAATCCTACACACCTACTCACTTTAGTACTCGGACGGTAGCTTTCGTCTCCGCCCGCACAAGAAGTGAATGATACTCTCAAAGGTCGTTTACGCCCATAATTCCTCCGTAAGTATACTTTCGAAATCTTACGACGGATTTGCTCGTCTACCCTAGGTCAAGCGATTAGATTCAGCACTCTTGTGGCTCTAAAACACCTAATATCAGTTTCTAAGACGGTTAGTCAAGCAACACATTAACAACAAGGATAGAACTAAGAACCCTAATAGGTATCCTAGTCGAAAAACTCAATCAAAAATCGAACCATGAGAGCCCCTTTGAACCCCTATACCCAACGAGAGAACTACTCAGCCACGACCATGCAAGACAAAATCAAGCTTCTGAATTGCACAATCAAGAGATAAGAAATCAAACAAGAGGGTTCAAGGGAAATCCTTATCTCCATAAACAAAGAACAAAGAACAAATAACAAGAGCAAAAGTTTGGTGCAAAACAAGTCTAAAAGTCTAACAAAAAGGGGGTTGAGAAATTGTGGCTGTAAAAAAGTATTTATTTGTCTTCAACTCGTTTTGGCCGAGTTAGGATTTGACGGAAAAAGACGGTTTTGGCCTCGGGTGAAGAAACGACTTGATTTAGGCGAAATTGGCTATGACCGCGGATCTGTGCTCTCCATGAGTGGCGAACTGGTGTTTGGCCGCAGGTCCGTGCTCTCTAGGAGTTGCGAACTGGTTTTTGGCCGCGGATGAGAGCTCTCGACCCGCGGTGGACTGCTTCTCGGCATCTTCGTCGGACTTCGGTGCTTCGGGTATATTTTAGGATCCAACCATTTCATTGTCCCCAATCCAATTTGATTTAAAAGATGGATGTCTCTATTTTTTTGTATCCAAATTTGGTGATGATCAGGCGGTGAGAAGGCCTTCTATGATGACAAGACTTCTGACAGTCCGAGTTTATCCAAAAATGTACTTTTGTTCCGAAATGGACTCTTTTACTCCGAGTTACCTGAAATGTCTTTCAAAACACTAAAACATGGAAATAACATGGAAAATATTGAAAACAGAGTTAAAACACCTGCAAAAGAATATGAAAGTGATCCATAAAAATGGTCAAAAACGAATGTTATCATTAACTCCCCCAGACTTAAGACTTTGTTTGTCCTCAAAAAAAACAAAACCAAAGCTTGGAAAGATCAAACAAAAGTCATCGGGAACTAAGAATCTCAGAGACCGTCCTTCTAAACCATAACCATCGAACTACATCAATCGCAATCTAGCCTAGAAAATTCTCACTATAGGTTCCAGTAACACTAGTCCACGGTATCCGTAATACATTATATAAACTTTCAAAATCCAAAAATCAGGTCAACTAGCTCTCTACATTGATTAAGTATAGGTGTGAGTTTCTCATCAAAAGCATTAAACCAAGACAACAAATGCTAGGTATTAAAGGCATTTAGAGGTGAGGTTAAGAGTGTTTCGGGTTACCGTAATTTTACCAGAGGGTGCGAGATATTATACAAAACAGAAAGCGAGGAATGACATATTGATAACCATAGCTTCCAGTCACTTCTTCTTGCGTAAAAATGTTGCACTTTCTCCTTCTTCCGAAAACAGAAATTTTCTGTCATTCCCCATACTTAGAATTTTATGTGGCCTCGGAATGACAGACTTCTCACAAACGAACCATGGATGCCTCATAAGTATTTCGACCAACCTAGACTCTTTTAAGGCTCTTGTTTCCTTTCCCTTTCACTTATTTTGGATTTTTATATTTTTTTCGAAAGGGGGAAACGCCTTTTATTGAAGTAGAGTCTTAGTGGCACAAACATTTACCATGATTTTGAGTTTTTCCAAGGCATAACCAAGCTCGCAACTTTGTTGAATTCACCACCACCGATCGCGTATAGTCTTCATCTTTAGTGACTGAAAGATGTGTCGTCCCTCCCTCTCCGGCGTTTTTGCACATATCTGCACATAAGTCACAAAGAGAGTTGCATGAGGTTTGAACAAAGGTTAAGTTTCGGGTGGGGTACCAATTAAAGATGAGATGACCATTCATGTACAACAAAAAGTAGTAAAAGGTAAAATTACGTCATAAATGTATGGTTCGTTATCTTTGCCTAAACTTTTGATGAGAAAATTAAGTCAAGATTAAGTCCAAATAAAATAGAGCTAGCTAGCATATTCAATCCTAGACAATCTCTACGGTCTAAATTCCTCTAGGGATTTCGCATTAACAGAAACTCTAGCTACCGCATAGTCTAGAACCAAATTACGAAATAGTGTGTTACTAGGAGATAGCATAGAAGCACACTGGTCGGTTATCGTCATGGATTTCTTTCATCATTCCCTCATAACATATTCCTACGCTTTTCAAAAAACTTTGCAAATTTTTAATAAAAACGTCGAAAAATGCAAAATGCAAAGGCACATGAAAGAAGTGGTGGTTAGTAAGGGATGGAATCCTCCCCCAAACTTAAATCACACTGTCCTTAGTGTGAAATAAATCGGGTAAGGACGAATAAATAAATGGATGTAATCATTGAAAAAGTTTAAGGGAAAAAGAAAACTTACCTGGATGCGATCGGGGAATGGATGTGGGGATGGGGATGGAATGGTGGTGAATGTGGGATGGTAGATGGTGATATGGTGATGGGAATGGATGTGGGGGTGATTGGGGATGGTTTGGAGTCGATCGGAGTCGACAGAAGGCTGGCCGCGGGTCGAAGTGTTGCCGCCGAGGCCATTGGCAAGCTGGCCGTGGGTCTGTTGAGCACGACCGCGGCCAAGGGCTAGCTCGCCGTAGGTCTGTGAGACGCACACGCAGTCGAGCTTCTTTTGCGGTCAAGGCCTTCCCTGCGGTTCGTGCTGGACCGAGCAGTTCCGAACCGTGTTTCCATCATTTTGTCTTTTCGGGGTTTTATTTTTTTTGGGTTTTTATTTTTTATTTTTATTTTTTGTTTAGAAAGCTGAAACTAAGAAAAAGAAAACGTTAGTAGAAAAAGAAAGAAAAACTAAAGAGAAAAACGTACCTAAAATGGGTTGCCTCCCATTGAGCTCTTTTGTTTAAAGTCGTTTAGCTCGACGTTGGTAACTAGGTGAGCCTAGTAGTAGAAGGACAGCGTCTTACGACAAGTCTTCTTTGATTTAACCCTGTAATCCTTCGGCAAAAGGAGGCTTGCCGCGGTTCGGTGATGCGCACCCGCGGTGGAAGGAGGATTGGCCACGGGTGGAAAAGGCGCGGCCGCGGTGGAGGTGTCTCGGGCATAATTGCTCGGCTCGTCGTCTATTTCGTCTCCAATGATGTCTTTTGGTCCTAGGGGAGTATTTCTTTTCTCCCTTGCTTTATTTAAGTCTACATCACGTCCCATATGAGCAAGTGTTAAGTGTGCATCAAAAGAGATCTTTTCGCACGTCAAAATTGTCGGTTTGATATTTTCCTCTAGTGTGACGAGTGCACCTTCTTCTAGAACATTGAACTTTGTAGCTCTTACAGGGTCTAATAGTGGTCCATCTCCGCTGCATGTGTTCATAAAATGGAAATCACGAAATTCTATTACCTTGATCGAGAATGGAACGTCAAATTTTTTGAGATCCTTCTCCTTAGAAAACGTCTTCAATGGCGGCTCGGGTGTATCCGTTAGTCTTAATATTTGCATATTTTACATGTCTTTAGCATGCATATTAGTTAACATTTTAGATCATTCACATGCAAGTTCATATCTTTCTTTGGCATTTTAGTGTTTGTTAGAGTTTTGGGTCTTTCATTTAGGTCCTAATGAATCTTGCATGTTTTGGAATGATTTATAGGGGCTTGGAGGCATTTTGATGGAGATAGGAAGCCTTGGAACCGAGCACATCCAACCTTGGGAGCATGAAGGAGGAAGCAAGAAGGAGAAAGGAGTTCTCAGAAGGCGCACTGACCCCTCATGGGTCGGTGCAGTGGATCGGTGCCAAGCCCGAGAGAAGTGTTTAATGCTAGATCTAGCTTGAAAAAGTGGATTTAGACCTTAGGCATTTCATGCACACAAGGTGTTCGATGAAATGCCAAGATCAATTATTCAAAGAATTTGTGTTCCTAGCCTAAGGAATTAGTTGTCTAAGGCACTCTTTTGGTTGATCTTGTTACAAATCTTAATTCTTGCTAATTGTTGTTCCACAAATGACCATTTTGCTAATGGGATTAATGATTAGTGAAGTGATTATTGCCTAGACATAGGATTAATCAAGATTATGGATCTCATGCCTAAGGAATAGCAATGATTGAGTGCATTTGCATCATTTGTTAATTGTCTTGGTGATTAGATGATGATGATTTAGGTTGCATCTTGTTAGATCCTTCACTTAGGTTGATCTTAAAGCTAGTTTTGGATTGAGAGATCAAAACTAGAGCTTAAGCATTTCATGCCCGATAGGTGTTCGATGAAATGCTTGAACCAAACCTTTTGTGAGGTTTTCTTGCCTAGCCAACGAGAGTTGATGTCTAGGGTGATTAGTGAGCTAAGTGGAATTGGAGATTAATGCTTGTTAATCATCTTATCACAAATGGAAGTTTGTTCTTGATTTGGTGATTAACAAAGTGATTAGTGCCACGGGAGTGGATTAGTCATAATTGGGAATTCCATGTTCTAGGATAAGGTTTAATTCAATCTTTATAATCATTGTTTGTGCATTAATCATCTTCTTCATGGTTGATTCATTTTCCAACTTTCTATCTTTGTTTTCTTTCTTGCATCTCATTTTCTTGATTCAAAATATAAAAACCAAAAACATTTGCTCTAGCTCAAGAAGATTCATGTATTCTTAGTGTTTCAATCTCAGCCTCTTTGGTTCGATATCTTAAATACCACAATGACATGAGTGGGATTTGAGTAATTGATTCTACTATCAATTTGGCGCCGTTGCCGAGGAGGTTTAGCATTGATCATTAGGATTTTGATTCTTCTTGAGACTAGAGCCTTTTATTTTCTTTAATTGCTAATCTTTTCACTTTCCTTGTGATTTTCATGAAGGGAGTGACAAGGAGGAAGCAACCGTCGAGTTAGTGACGTTAAACGCGCCCTTGGGGACATCCCCAAGCATATCCCTTGTCAAGCTAGTGACACAAAACAAGCATGGATAAGGGTCTTTTGGGTTCAAGGTCGTGGCATGGCTCGTTGGTGGTGATGGCCAAAGCTCTTCCTCCATCTCCATTCACCTAGTCTCACTCCTCATTTGTAAGTACTTCTTTCCTTTTTAGTCTCTTTGCATTTTTATCTTTCGTTTTTTGGTCTCTCTCTTGAATTTCTTTCACACCGAGACGTTGTGATCTAAGTTTGGGGGAGGGACCGGTGTCTAATCATGTGTTTTGTGATCTTATTTTGCCTTTGCATACTTGAGTCTCATGCATATCATGCATTTTCAATAAATTTGAAAAAATTTAGGACTAGATAAACATTTGTTCTCATGTTAGGAAGGATTTCTAAGCATGCTTTTCATTCTAAGTGATCGGTGGATGCTGACTTTAGGATGATTTGTTGACTAAAATGGACTTGTGGTAAATTATGGATTATCTAAGTGATCGGTGGATGCTGACTTTAGATAATTCGTACAATGATTAATGTCACGAAAGTGTGCTAATCTACTTGAAAGTGTTCCATGTCATAAGAATAAATGTGCATTGAGTCTAGATGCATTGCATTTTAGATAGATTTGCATGAGCATTAGGAGCAATGATAGGTTATCCATGTGAAGTATTATTTTTAGAGCTTGATTCAATGCCCTCGTTGCTTGTTACTTGATGCTTTTGATCTCCTGTTGAAATCAAGGATGAACCATATTTTGACCTTGCGTTTCATTACTAGGGTCTTAGCTAAAGCAAGTCTCGATTTGAATCCAATCCTATCTAAGTGACAACCTTAATCTTGACTCATTAATTATCGTGATCATGCATTGCATAGTGAACTCATGGATTCCGCATACATACTTGGGTCATCTTATCCCTTTTTACCACTCTTGTTGGCCCAAGTAGCCAATTCCCACCTTTGGAATGGTTTACCCCACCTAAAACTCAACCTTCTTTCAAGCCTACATGTTTAGTGAGCGTTGTGAGGCCTTATTTTTGAATGGACTTAGCAAAAAGTGTTGGGTCTAGAGCGACAAGGAAAGACTTTCATGTAGAACTAGCTCACACATCAATGAGCTAGATTAGGCTAAGTTAGATAAGTTGGGATCTTGGGGCAAGTGGAATGGATGAAAAAGAAAAAGAAACAAAGGTGTTGGGATTGGACAAGTGGAAAGAAAGAAAGAGGATTGGGAGAATGATTAGGGGAAGCAATAAGTTTGAAATGGTTGGCATGAATATATTTGGGTTAGCTCTAAGTGTTAAAAGATAGTCTCTGGCTTGAAAAAAGAAAAAGAAAGAAAAGAAGCCAAAATGGCTAAGCTTAGACATGTAGAAAAATAAAGAGATTAGAGAAAGCAAAAGAAGAGCTAAGTCAAGGAAAATAATGGATGCCAAGCCATTGGCTGAAGAAGAAACCCCCTAAGTGCTTAAATAGAAGAAGGATGATGAAGAGATGTGGTGTAAGAAGGCAAAAACACCTTGTGAAGGGTAGCTATGATTGCTTCTTTGTGGGTTTAGAATTAGGGTTGATTTTGTAATGCGGCATTGGGTAGATGAAAGTCTAGCCTTGTATGCATCTATTGCTCTTCACTCTTAGCATTTTGGCAAAGTCCATTCCTTCAAAAGAGAGATCCCTTGTTTGGAAACCGCCACATGTATTGAGATCATCTTTATCTCAAAACCAAAACCCTTAACCAAATGAGTTTGTTTGCATTGCATGAGCATGATTCACTTGACACAAATAATGAATGTTAAATGATTTGATGATATTGATGCTTGTGTAGGTTAAGGCTTTAATTTGATTTGTATAGGGAATGATATGGCTAGCTCTTTTTAAGTAAACTCGATTGATCGCATCTTAGAGCTAGTAACTTGGATATTGAGTTGAATTCTTTTCTTGATACTTTTGGATTTTAGCTCCCATTTTTAGTCTTCTCCCTTTCTTTATTCTTGTTTGCTTGAGGATAAGCAAAGGTTTAAGTTTGGGGGAATTGATATGTGCATATTCTACATGTATTTAGCATGTATTTCATATAGGTTTTAGATTATTTACTTGGATCTTCATGGCATTTCATACTTGTTTTGTCCCACTTAGAGTATTAGGAGCTGCATTAGGTCCTAGTGAGTCTTTTGCATGTCTTTGAGGAGTTTTCTAGGTGTTTGGAGACACTTGGTGGCGTTTGGAGATTTGGTGCTTAAAGACTAGAGAGGAACCATCCGGAACGTCTCAAAGAACCGATCCGACGAAGGCGATGCGATTTGATCCAGCTCTTGGAGTCTTCATGAGAGTTGTAGGCCGATGAGTCCTCTAACCATAGGAGTTGGAATCAAGTCATTCGGACGTGTTGTGTGAGAGATATGGCTGATTTACCAGAGATATGTCCGCCTGGCCGAGACGGTTTCTTCAATACCGAGGTCACTGGTCGGTGCAACTGCTCGGTGTGGAAACAGAGGGAAAATTTCTTAGCACCGACGTGTGGTACCGAGGAGTGACGTCGGTATTAAAGGGTTTCTACTCCGAATTAGCCTCGGTGGTCTTCACCAAAGTTGTAGAGGAGTGAATCAGCTTTACACAGGAGTTTGAATCGGGTAATTTGGACGTATGAATAGGGAGATAATACTGATTTACGGAAGGTATGTCTGTCTGGCCGAGAGAAGATAAAACGTCCAAATAACCGGAAACACGAAGGCCTTCCGATATGAAACAACTCCAGAGGTCTTCATGAAACCTGTAGAGGAGTGTATCAGATTTACACAGGAGTTTGAATCATATCATTTGGACCTCTGGATCAGAGTTTATGGCCAAGACACTGAAGCATGATCTGCCTGGCCGAGAAGAGATGACATCGTCCAAAGAACCGGTAAAACGAAGTTCTTCCGTTCATATTCAGCCTCTCCGGCCTTCATGAAAGTTGTAGAGGGAAGAGTTATCTGTGCACACAAGCAAAAGTCATGTCATATTGATATCGGGCTAGGGAGATGCCTCGAATTTATCGAAGACGCATCCAAGATCCGACCGGATCAATACCCGGTTTGTTCCGAGTTGACCCGGTTCGCCCATTTTCATTTATAAACCCAAAAACCCTAATTTTCATTTTAAGCTTTCTTTTCCCTAGAGTTGGGTTTTCTCCCAAACTCTTCTTATGATGATTTTGGATGGATCTTCATAATTTATGCCACTCTAGTGAAGGATTCTTCAACCTATCTTTATATTATATTTATTTAATTCTTGTTTTATATTATTATGTCTCTTTCTCTTGTGTTCTTCATTGTTCTTCATCTTTAGGCTTTAGAACATTTTTGTTGGATTTTGGTTTGCTTGATTTTTGATGGCTTGATGATTGATTTGTGATGCTTAGGTATTAGGTCTTTGCATTCCTTCTTTGCTTAATGTGTTTAATGCTATATCTAGCTTGAAAAAGTGGATTTAGACCTTAGGCATTTCATGCACACAAGGTGTTCGATGAAATGCCAAGATCAATTATTCAAAGGATTTGTGTTCTTAGCCTAAGCAATTAGTTGTCTAAGGCACTCTTTTGGTTGATCTTGTTACAAATATTAATGCTTGCTAATTGTTGTTCCACAAATGACCATTTTGCTAATGGGATTAATGATTAGTGAAGTGATTAGTGCCTAGACATAGGATTAATCAAGATTATGGATCTCATGCCTAAGGAATAGCAATGATTGAGTGCATTTGCATCATTTGTTAATTGTCTTGGTGATTAGATGATGATGATTTAGGTTGCATCTTGTTAGATCCTTCACTTAGGTTGATCTTAAATCTAGTTTTGGATTGAGAGATCAAAACTAGAGCTTAAGCATTTCACGCCCGATAGGTGTTCGATGAAATGCTTTAACCAAACCTTTTGTGAGGTTTTCTTGCCTAGCCAACGAGAGTTGATGTCTAGGGTGATTAGTGAGCTAAGTGGAATTGGAGATTAATGCTTGTTAATCATCTTATCACAAATGGAAGTTTGTTCTTGATTTGGTGATTAACAAAGTGATTAGTGCCACATGAGTGGATTAATCATAATTGGGAATTCCATGTTCTAGGATAATATTTAATTCAATCTTTATAATCATTGTTTGTTCATTAATCATCTTCTTCATGGTTGATTCATTTTCCAACTTTCTATCTTTGTTTTCTTTCTTGCATCTCATTTTCTTGATTCAAAATATAAAAACCAAAAACATTTGCTCTAGCTCAAGAAGATTCATGTATTCTTAGTGTTTCAATCTTAGCCTCTTTGGTTCGATATCTTAAATACCACAATGACATGAGTGGGATTTGAGTAATTGATTCTACTATCAATTTGGCGCTGTTGCCGGGGAGGTTTAGCATTGATCATTAGGATTTTGATTCTTCTTGAGACTAGAGCCTTTTATTTTCTTTAATTGCTAATCTTTTCACTTTTCTTGTGATTTTCATGAAGGGAGTGACAAGGAGGAAGCAACCGTTAAGTTAGTGACGTTAAACGCGCCCTTGGGGACTTCCCCAAGCCTATCCCTTGTCAAGCTAGTGACACAAAACAAGCATCAATAAGGGTCTTTTGGGTTCAAGGTCGTGGCATGGCTCGTTGGTGGTGATGGACAAAGCTCTTCCTCCTTCTCCATTCACCTAGTCTCACTCCTCATTTGTAAGTACTTCTTTCCTTTTTAGTCTCTTTGCATTTTTATCTTTCGTTTTTTGGTATCTCTCTTGAATTTCTTTCACACCGAGACGTTGTGATCAAAGTTTGGGGGAGGGACCGGTGTCTAATCATGTTTTTTGTGATCTTATTTTGCCTTTGCATACTTGAGTCTCATGCATATCATGCATTTTCAATAAATTTGAAATTTTTTAGGACTAGATGAACATTTGTTCTCATGTTAGGAAGGATTTCTAAACATGCTTTTCATTATAAGTGATCGGTGGATGCTGACTTTAGGATGAATTGTTGACTAAAATGGACTTGTGGTAAATTATGGATTATCTAAGTGATCGGTGGATGCTGACTTTAGATAATTCGTACAATGATTAATGTCACGAAAGTGTGCTAATCTACTTGAAAGTGTTCCATGTCATAAGAATAAATGTGCATTGAGTCTAGATGCATTGCATTTTAGGTAGATTTGCATGAGCATTAGGAGCAATGATAGGTTATCCATGTGAAGTATAATTTTTGGAGCTTGATTCAATGCCCTCGTTGCTTGTTGCTTGATGCTTTTGATTTCGTGTTGAAATCAAGGATGAACCATATTTTGACCTTGCGTTTCATTACTAGGGTCTTAGCTAAAGCAAGTCTCGATTTGAATCCAATCCTATATAAGTGAGAACCTTAATCTTGACTCATTAATTATCGTGATCATGCATTGCATAGTGAACTCATGGATTCCGCATACATACTTGGGTCATCTTATCCCTTTTTACCCCTCTTGTTGGCCCAAGTAGCCAATTCCCACCTTTGGAATGGTTTACCCCACCTAAAACTCAACCTTCTTTCAAGCCTACATGTTTAGTGAGCGTTGTGAGGCCTTATTTTTGAATGGACTTAGCAAAACGTGTTGTGTCTAGAGCGACAAGGAAAGACTTTCATGTAGAACTAGCTCACACATCAATGAGCTAGATTAGGCTAAGTTAGATAGGTTGGGATCTTGGGGCAAGTGGAATGGATGAAAAATAAAAAGAAACAAAGGTGTTGGGATCGGACAAGTGGAAAGAAAGAAAGAGGATTGGGAGAATGATTAGGGGAAGCAATAAGTTTGAAATGGTTGGCATGAATATATTTGGGTTAGCTCTAAGTGTTAAAAGATAGTCTCTAGCTTGAAAAAAGAAAAAGAAAGAAAAGAAGCCAAAATGGCTAAGCTTAGACATGAAGAAAAATAAAGAGATTAGAGTAAGCAAAAGAAGAGCTAAGTCAAGGAAAATAATGGATGCCAAGCCATTGGCTGAAGAAGAAACCCCCTAAGTGCTTAAATAGAAGAAGGATGATGAAGAGATGTGGTGTAAGAAGGCAAAAACGCCTTGTGAAGGGTAGCTAGGATTGCTTCTTTGTGGGTTTAGAATTAGGGTTGATTTTGTAATGGGGCATTGGGTAGATGAAAGTCTAGCCTTGTATGCATCTATTGCTCTTCACCCTTAGCATTTTGCCAAAGTCCATTCCTTCAAAAGAGAGATCCCTTGTTAGGAAATCGCCACATGTATTGAGATCATCTTTATCTCAAAACCAAAACCCTTAACCAAATGAGTTTGTTTGCATTGCATGAGCATGATTCACTTGAAACAAATAATGAATGTTAAAGGATTTGATGATATTGATGCTTGTGTAGGTTAAGGCTTGAATTTGATTTGTATAGGGAAGGATATGGCTAGCTCTTTTTAGGTAAACTCGATTGATCGCATCTTAGAGCTAGTAACTTGGATATTGAGTTGAATTCTTTTCTTGATACTTTTGGATTTGAGCTCCCATTTTTAGTCTTCTCCCTTTCTTTATTCTTGTTTTCTTGAGGATAAGCAAAGGTTTAAGTTTGGGGGAATTGATATGTGAATATTCTACATGTATTTAGCATGCATTTCATATAGGTTTTAGATTATTTACTTGGATCTTCATTGCATTTCACACTACAAGAAATGTGAGTATTAATAGCGGCTGTTAAATGCTATGATTCAACTACAATAGCGTTTCCTAAAACGCTCTGACAGCGCCCGTCATTGTAGGTCGGACACTTTAGATAGCGGTTTTTGGTATTGTTATCGTGTCTTCATCTAATATAGCGTTTTTTTATTTGCAATCGTATATTTTACAATAGCATTTATATTTTGTTATTAATTATTTTTTATAACATTTTGTAATTTTACTATAGCATTTCAAATATGTAATTAATTTCTATAATTATTCCAATAAATTTTATTTAAATTACGATTTACCAGATTTTTTTGGGATTTTTGGATAATTCGACATATTAAAATGAAAAATGACACATGTTATTATATTTATATTAAAACTATACAAAAGGACTATATTACAAAGAAAACTCTTGTTTCAATTACAAAGAACTTTGTGTTACATCAATTTCTCTGGCTTTCCTTTTTCTTCACTTCTTGCTGCAGCAACCATTTCTGCCGCCATCACTATGAGAAAATTAAACACATAGTTAAATTGTTGCATCGATGAAACTAAATATCACGTATAAAAAAAAGAGGGATTTGTGCTCAGATTTAACATCATTGCTAACATAAGGAGGGGTAAGACCATGAAACCTTACCTCATCGTTTCCATGGGGCTGCTTCTGAAACCGATTGATATTCAATATCTGCACACCACACCACAGCACAACCATCAATCCAAAAAACAAATTTCAGGCTTTAACCATCAACCCAAATAAAAAAGTTAACAGAGAAATCTTACAGACAAAGAAAACGAAAAAGAAAAAATATATATCTGGCTATGTTCCACCATCAAGAAAATTACCTTGTTACTTGAATGCAATATGCCATTCTCATTGCTAGATGTGTGATACTTATGCTCCTGAAAACAGTTGGATTCCCATAAAGTCCCAGAAACTGTGGAATTCCTTCCTGTGAATGTAATATTCCGAAGTAGATGTTCTCCTTCAGATATTTTCCGAGTATGCCTTCTCCACGGAAATGACTCTTTACTGAAGCTTTTATCATCATCACTGTAAGTTAACAGATGTTTCAAGAGTATAAGAATGGAAGATACCTTCAACAAAATATGATATAAGAAATGCGAAGATCAATCAAACCTACTCACCTGCAACTGTTTGACGTGCTGCAATCTCTTCCCTCGATCCAGCGGTGTCCCATACCGACATCATCCCGCGGCCGATAAGCACCCGATGAAAACCTATCTATAGTGTTCAAACTTGGCAACTTGTCAAAGGCTAGCGGCTCCTCCAAACTCGACATGGTGACAAAGTGTGAGAACCAAATTTCCAAAAATATCCGTATATTTCCCACCGGAGAAATTAACAAAACAAACAACCAAAGGCAAATCCCTTACCCGCATATAGTCATGGAAGCATTTGAATTTGGTTTATCGAATTTTGAATAACGTCTTCGAGAGGAACACTAAATTATCCGTAAGTGATATCGATGAAATCAATCACGGTCTCGAGAATCGAATGCTAAATCGACAACAGTAGACAAGCGAAGAACATACCTCAGGGCGAGAGAGCACACGAAGGGTGAGATTAACCATCTGGAGATCCTTGGTACCGGATACGGAGGAGAAGGTGTGAGGCTTCGTGCGGATGTCGGAGATGTGAGGCTTCTGGAGAAAAGGGATCAGGAAGTTAGTCCCTTCACCGACCGTCTGATCCATCACTCCCCTGAAACGATCGAACAACACCGCTCTCTCGCCACCATCTATCGGCGACGTTGTCAGTGACGTCACCGCCGTTCCTATACCGAACGCCGCCTTCGCCAAAGATGGATGAAGCGACTGAACTAGGTTTGAAGACGAGTCGTAATCTGGGACCTCAGAAAGAAAGGAAGTGAGAATTATTCCACGTCATCGATCTCTTCTCTTTGAGATAATCAAATGCATAAGAAGGAAGGATCGGAGAGACAAAAAATGTATAGGAAGGAAGGATCGTAGGGTGTGAGAGTCTGCCACGTAATCGATCCATAACGTCTCTTCTTATTGGTTCTTATCTTTTTTCTTTTTCATGTCCTAAATAAAATCATTTTTAAAATGTTTTATTTACATTAGTAATGAAAAATGTTTTATAAACATGAGTTTATGATAAGTTATTTTTTTCTAATAATATATAATGTCAAAAATAAATTTAAAAAGAAAAATTATATAGCACAATTTGTGTGATACTAAAATGATTTCCAACCATTGGCAATCATTTTTATTGTTAATTGACAACATAACATAAACCATAAATCAACATAACATAAACCCTAAATCAACATAATCTAAACCCTAAACATCAATGTCTTAAACCCTAAATCAAATATTCAATACTTAATTCTTCTTTTATTTATAATTTTAAATTTTTTATTTACACATTAAAAGACAAATTTATTGTATATTACATTGTTAATTGGGTAATTACAAAAATCATATTTCACTCAATACACTCTGTACTCAAATTCCCTAAACCCTAAATCAAATATTCAAAACTTAATTCTTCTTTTATTTATAATTTTACAATTTGTATTTACACATTAAGAGACAAATTTATTGTATATTCCATTGTTAATTGGGTAATTACAAAAAAAAAATATTGCACACAATAAACTCTATACTCCAATGCCCTAAACCCTAAATGAAATATTCAAAACTTAATTCTTCTTTTATTTATAATTTTACAATTTGTATTTACACATTAAGAGACAAATTTATTGTATATTCCATTGTTAATTGGGTAATTACAAAAACAAATATTGCACACAATAAACTCTATACTCCAATGCCCTAAACACTAAATCAAATATTCAAGACTTAATTCTTCTTTTATTTATAATTTTAAATTTTTTATTTACACATTAAAAGACAATTTTATTGTATATTACATTGTTAATTGGGTAATTACAAAAAAATTATATTTCACTCAATAAACTCTATATTCCAATGGTCTAAACCCTAAATCAAATATTCAAAACTTAATTCTTCTTTTATTTATAATTTTAAAATTTGTATCTACATATTAAAAGACAAATTTATTGTATACTCTATTGATAATTGGGTAAATACAAAAAATTATATTGCACACAATAAACTGTATACTTACCCTAAACCCTAAACTCTATACTCCAATGCCCTAAACCCTAAATCAAATATTCATGACTTAATTCTTTTTTATTTATAATTTTAAAATTTTTATTTACACATTAATAGACAAATTTATATATTTTATTGTTAATTGGGTGATTAAAAAGAGATTATATTTCACATTAAAAGACAAATTTATAGTATATATATATATATATATTCCATTGTTAATTGTGTAATTACAAAGAAATCATTTTCTATCTTTACAATCTTAACACCACCATGAACATAAAACATAAATGAAAGACAAGATACTATCAGCAATCCATTTTTAATGCCCACAACTAATCAATTAAGGTTCTTGTGTTGCCAAACCCTTTCTTGCACGAATAACCGCTCAAAGACATGGGAAGCTCAGGCAAGCTTGTGATTCCACCTCTTTGTCCCTTCACTTCTTCCATAACACAATACTTAACCTTACACAACCAAAAAGAGATTAACTCTGAAATTAAAAATTCGTCCAGAAATAGACAACAAACGAATCACAACAACACTAAGAAAGTTCATGCCTTTTTATAGATTAAATGCACACCAGAATCACAATATCAAATAACAGTCACTCAAATCAAACCAGAGTATAAACAGATTAAAGAACAAAAAAAAAAGGATTAACAGCTTACACAATAACACAATCCGCTGCAACAAGAAGCCCTGAAGAATCGGAAACAATAATCTACAAAAAGAAATCGAAAAAATACAACAGAATCAATACACCACAACTCAGTTAAAAAATGACCATATATGTAAATTGAAACAACTATATCGATTTGACCCTAAATAGAAATCGATTACATGCACAGAAGAAATCGATTATATTGATCGAAACCTTAAAATCAAATCCCAAATTGAAACTAAAAATCACGATTTCTAATACCTTTAACTGAAGCTTCACCAAGCTCTTCCTGCAAAAGAGCAAAATAACCTACGGATTAATACCCAACATATATAAATTAAAATCTGAAATCAATACAAATAACAAAAACAAAACCTACCAAATCGAGACAGAGATCGACGAACGAGACTGAGAGTTAGAGAGATCAAGACTGAGAGTGAGAAAGATCGAGACTGTAAGTGCGCTTCTTCGAGAATGAGAGGGATCGATACGGAGAGTGAGAGAGATCGAGATTGAGAGACGGATTGAGACTCAAACTGAGACTGAGAGATGGATCGAGACTGAGAACAAAGAGAGACCGAGACTGAGAACAAGAGAGATCGAGACAAAGAAGAATCGAGCGTGAAAGAACAAAGAAATTTAGGTTAATGATTTTTCACGATTTTCCCAAATTTTTCAGATTTTAATTTTTTTTAACAATTTTTTTACATAGGCGGGCAATGAAAATTTCATTTCCGCTGTTAACCTACGATGACGTTTTAAACAACATATGTGCTATTACTGGAAAATTGGAGAACCAAAAGTAAGTGCGACAAAAAAAAATTTTGCCGCTCAACTTAACATAGCATTGATCAATTAAGAAACGCTATGCAAAAGTCAGACATAAGTTAACCATAGCAGAAACACATAAATCGCTATCCTGATGTGTTATTAATACCTGTTTTTCTTGTAGTGTCATACTTGTTTTGTCCCACATAGAGTATTAGGAGCTGCATTAGGTCCTAGTGAGTCTTTTGCATGTCTTTGAGGAGTTTTCTAGGTGTTTGGAGACACTTGGTGGCGTTTGGAGATTAGGTGCTTAAACACTAGAGAGGAACCATCCGGAACGTCCAAAGAACCGATCAGAAGAAGGCGATCCGATTTGATCCAGCTCTTGTAGTCTTCATGAGAGTTGTAGCGCGATGAGTCCTCTAACCATAGGAGTTGGAATCAAGTCATTTTGACGTGTGGTATGATAGATATGGTTGATTTACCAGAGATAGGTCCGCCTGGCCGAGACGGTTTCTTCAATACCGAGGTCACTGGTCGGTGCAACTGCTCGGAGTGGAAACAGAGGGAACATTTCTTAGCACCGACGTGTGGTACCAAAGAGTGACATCAGTATTGAAGGGTCTCCACTCCGAATTAGCCTCGGTGGTCTTCACCAAAGTTGTAGAGGAGTGAATCAGCTTTACACATGAGTTTGAATCGGTTTATTTGGACGTATGAATAGGGAGATAAGACGGATTTACTGAAAGTATGTCCGTCTGGCCGAGAGAAGATGAAACTGTCCAAATAACCGGAAACACGAAGGCCTTCCGATATGAAACAACTCCAGTGGTCTTCATGAAACCTGTAGAGGAGTGAATCAGATTTACACAGGAGTTTGAATCATATCATGTGGACCTCTGGATCAGATTTTATGGCCAAGACACTGAAGCATGATCAGCTTGGCCGAGAAGAGATGACATCGTCCAAAGAACCAGTAAAACGAAGTTCTTCCGATCATATTCAGCCTCTCCGGTCTTCATGAAAGTTGTAGAGGGAACAAGCATCAATAAGGGTCTTTTGGGTTCAAGGTCGTGGCATGGCTCGTTGGTGGTGATGGCCAAAGCTCTTCCTCCATCTCCATTCACCTAGTCTCACTCCTCATTTGTAAGTACTTCTTTCCTTTTTAGTCTCTTTGCATTTTTATCTTTCGTTTTTTGGTCTCTCTCTTGAATTGCTTTCACACCGAGACGTTGTGATCAAAGTTTGGGGGAGGGACCGGTGTCTAATCATGTGTTTTGTGATCTTATTTTGCCTTTGCATACTTGAATCTCATGCATATCATGCATTTTCAATAAATTTGAAAAATTTTAGGACTAGATAAACATTTGTTCTCATGTTAGGAAGGATTTCTAAGCATGCTTTTCATTCTAAGTGATCGGTGGATGCTGACTTTAGGATGAATTGTTGACTAAAATGGACTTGTGGTAAATTATGGATTATCTAAGTGATCGGTGGATGCTGACTTTAGATAATTCGTACAATTATTAATTTCACGAAAGTGTGCTAATCTACTTGAAAGTGTTCCATGTCATAAGAATAAATGTGCATTGAGTCTAGATGCATTGCATTTTAGGTAGATTTGCATGAGCATTAGGAGCAATGATAGGTTATCCATATGAAGTATAATTTTTAGAGCTTGATTCAATGCCCTCGTTGCTTGTTGCTTGATACTTTCGATCTCGTGTTGAAATCAAGGATGAACCATATTTTGACCTTGCGTTTCATTACTAGGGTCTTAGCTAAAGCAAGTCTCGATTTGAATCCAATCCTATATAAGTGAGAACCTTAATCTTGACTCATTAATTATCGTGATCATGCATTGCATAGTGAACTCATGGATTCCGCATACATACTTGGGTCATCTTATCCCTTTTTACCACTCTTGTTGGCCCAAGTAGCCAATTCCCACCTTTGGAATGGTTTACCCCACCTAAAATTCAACCTTCTTTCAAGCCTACATGTTTAGTGAGCGTTGTGAGGCCTTATTTTTGAATGGACTTAGCAAAAAGTGTTGGGTCTAGAGCGACAAAGAAAGACTTTCATGTAGAACTAGCTCACACATCAATGAGCTAGATTAGGCTAAGTTAGATAGGTTGGGATCTTGGGGCAAGTGGAATGGATGAAAAAGAGAAAGAAACAAAGGTGTTGGGATTGGACAAGTGGAAAGAAAGAAAGAGGATTGGGAGAATGATTAGGGGAAGCAATAAGTTTGAAATGGTTGGCATGAATATATTTGGGTTAGCTCTAAGTGTTAAAAGACAGTTTCTTGCTTGAAAAAAGAAAAAGAAAGAAAAGAAGCCAAAATGGCTAAGCTTAGACATGAAGAAAAATAAAGAGATTAGAGTAAGCAAAAGAAGAGCTAAGTCAAGGAAAATAATGGATGCCAAGCCATTGGCTGAAGAAGAAACCCCCTAAGTGCTTAAATAGAAGAAGGATGATGAAGAGATGTGGTGTAAGAAGGCAAAACGCCTTGTGAAGGGTAGCTAGGATTGCTTCTTTGTGGGTTTAGAATTAGGGTTGATTTTGTAATGGGGCATTGGGTAGATGAAATTCTAGCCTTGTATGCATCTATTTCTCTTCACCCTTAGCATTTTGCTAATGTCCATTCCTTCAAAAGAGAGATCCCTTGTTTGGAAACCGCCACATGTATTGAGATCATCTTTATCTCAAAACCAAAACCCTTAACCAAATGAGTTTGTTTGCATTGCATGAGCATGATTCACCTGAAACAAATAATGAATGTTAAATGATTTGATGATATTGATGCTTGTGTAGGTTAAGGCTTGAATTTGATTTGTATAGGGAAGGATATGGCTAGCTCTTTTTAAGTAAACTCGATTGATCGCATCTTAGAGCTAGTAACTTGGATATTGAGTTGAATTCTTTTCTTGATACTTTTGGATTTAAGCTCCCATTTTTAGTCTTCTCCCTTTCTTTATTCTTGTTTGCTTGTGGATAAGCAAAGGTTTAAGTTTGGGGGAATTGATATGTGCATATTCTACATGTATTTAGCATGCATTTCATATAGGTTTTAGATTATTTACTTAAATCTTCATGGCATTTCATACTTTTTTGTCCCACTTAGAGTATTAGGAGCTGCATTAGGTCCTAGTGAGTTTTTTGCATGTATTTGAGGAGTTTTCTAGGTGTTTGCAGACACTTGGTGGCGTTTGGAGATTTGGTGCTTAAAAACTAGAGAGGAACCATCCAGAACGTCTCAAAGAACCGATCCGAAGAAGTCGATCCGATTTGACCCAGCTCTTGGAGTCTTCATGAGAGTTGTAGCCCGATGAGTCCCTAACCATAGGAGTTGGAATCAAGTCATTCGGACGTGTGGTTTGAGAGATATGGCTGATTTACCAGATATAGGTCCGCCTGGCCGAGACGGTTTCTTCAATACCGAGGTCACTGGTCGGTGCAACTGCTCGGTGTGGAAACAGAGGGAAAATTTCTTAGCACCGACATGTGGTACCGAGGAATGACGTCGGTATTGAAGGGTCTCCACTCCGAATTAGCCTCGTGGGTCTTCACCAAAGTTGTAGAGGAGTGAATCAGCTTTACACAGGAGTTTGAATCGGTAATTTGGACGTATGAATAGGGAGATAAGACGGTTTACTGAAGGTATGTCCGTCTGGCCGAGAGAAGATGAAACCGTCCAAATAACCGGAAACACGAAGGCCTTCCGATATGAAACAACTCCAGTGGTCTTCATGAAACCTGTAGAGGAGTGAATCATATTTACACAGGAGTTTGAATCATATCATTTGGACCTCTGGATCAGATTTTATGGCCAAGACACTGAAGCATGATCTGCCTGGCCGAGAAGAGATGACATCGTCCAAAGAACCGGTAAAACGAAGTTCTTCCGATCATATTCAGCCTCTCCGGCCTTCATTAAAGTTGTAGAGGGAAGCGTTATCTGTGCACGCAAGCACAAATCATGTCATTTGGACATCGGGCTAGGGAGATGCCTCGAATTTATCGAAGACGCATCCAAGATCCGACCGGGTCAATACCCAGTTTGTTCCGAGCTGACCCGGTTCGCCCATTTTCCTATTGTTGGAATGGTTTACCCCACCTAAAACTCAACCTTCTTTCAAGCCTACATGTTTAGTGAGCGTTGTGAGGCCTTATTTTTGAATGGACTTAGCAAAAAGTGTTGGGTCTAGAGTGACAAGGAAAGACTTTCATGTAGAACTAGCTCACACATCAATGAGCTAGATTAGGCTAAGTTAGATAGGTTGGGATCATGGGGCATGTGGAATGGATGAAAAAGAAAAAGAAACAAAGGTGTTGGGATTGGACAAGCAGAAAGAAAGAAAGAGGATTGGGAGAATGATTAGGGGAAACAGTAAGTTTGAAATGGTTGGCATGAATATATTTGGGTTAGCTCTAAGTGTTAAAAGATAGTCTCTAGCTTGAAAAAATAAAAAGAAAGAAAAGAAGCCAAAATGGCTAAGCTTAGACATGAAGAAAAATAAAGAGATTAGAGTAAGCAAAAGAAGAGCTAAGTCAAGGAAAATAATGGATGCCAAGCCATTGGCTGAAGAAGAAACCCCCTAAGTGCTTAAATAGAAGAAGGATGATGAAGAGATTTGGTGTAAGAAGGCAAAAACGCCTTGTGAAGGGTAGCTAGGATTGCTTCTTTGTGGGTTTAGAATATGGGTTGATTTTGTAATGGGGCATTGGGTAGATGAAAGTCTAGCCTTTTATGCATCTATTGCTCTTCACCCTTAGCATTTTGCCAAAGTCCATTCCTTCAAAAGAGAGATCCCTTGTTTGGAAACCGCCACATGTATTGAGATCATCTTTATCTCAAAACCAAAACCCTTAACCAAATGAGTTTGTTTGCATTGTATGAGCATGATTCACCTGAAACAAATAATGAATGTTAAAGGATTTGATGATATTGATGCTTGTGTAGGTTAAGGCTTGAATTTGATTTGTATAGGGAAGGATATGGCTAGCTCTTTTTAAGTAAACTCGATTGATCGCATCTTAGAGCTAGTAACTTGGATATTGAGTTGAATTCTTTTCTTGATACTTTTGGATTTAAGCTTCCATTTTTAGTCTTCTCCCTTTCTTTATTCTTGTTTGCTTGTGGATAAGCAAATGTTTAAGTTTGGGGGAATTGATATGTGCATATTCTACATGTATTTAGCATGCATTTCATATAGGTTTTAGATTATTTACTTAAATCTTCATGGCATTTCATACTTTTTTGTCCCACTTAGAGTATTAGGAGCTGCATTAGGTCCTAGTGAGTTTTTTGCATGTATTTGAGGAGTTTTCTAGGTGTTTGCAGACACTTGGTGGCGTTTGGAGATTTGGTGCTTAAAAACTAGAGAGGAACCATCCAGAACGTCTCAAAGAACCGATCCGAAGAAGTCGATCCGATTTGACCCAGCTCTTGGAGTCTTCATGAGAGTTGTAGCCCGATGAGTCCCTAACCATAGGAGTTGGAATCAAGTCATTCGGACGTGTGGTTTGAGAGATATGGCTGATTTACCAGATATAGGTCCGCCTGGCCGAGACGGTTTCTTCAATACCGAGGTCACTGGTCGGTGCAACTGCTCGGTGTGGAAACAGAGGGAAAATTTCTTAGCACCGACATGTGGTACCGAGGAATGACGTCGGTATTGAAGGGTCTCCACTCCGAATTAGCCTCGTGGGTCTTCACCAAAGTTGTAGAGGAGTGAATCAGCTTTACACAGGAGTTTGAATCGGTAATTTGGACGTATGAATAGGGAGATAAGACGGTTTACTGAAGGTATGTCCGTCTGGCCGAGAGAAGATGAAACCGTCCAAATAACCGGAAACACGAAGGCCTTCCGATATGAAAAAACTCCAGTGGTCTTCATGAAACCTGTAGAGGAGTGAATCATATTTACACAGGAGTTTGAATCATATCATTTGGACCTCTGGATCAGATTTTATGGCCAAGACACTGAAGCATGATCTGCCTGGCCGAGAAGAGATGACATCGTCCAAAGAACCGGTAAAACGAAGTTCTTCCGATCATATTCAGCCTCTCCGGCCTTCATTAAAGTTGTAGAGGGAAGCGTTATCTGTGCACACAAGCACAAATCATGTCATTTGGACATCGGGCTAGGGAGATGCCTCGAATTTATCGAAGACGCATCCAAGATCCGACCGGGTCAATACCCAGTTTGTTCCGAGCTGACCCGGTTCGCCCATTTTCCTATTGTTGGAATGGTTTACCCCACCTAAAACTCAACCTTCTTTCAAGCCTACATGTTTAGTGAGCGTTGTGAGGCCTTATTTTTTAATGGACTTAGCAAAAAGTGTTGGGTCTAGAGTGACAAGGAAAGACTTTCATGTAGAACTAGCTCACACATCAATGAGCTAGATTAGGCTAAGTTAGATAGGTTGGGATCTTGGGGCATGTGGAATGGATGAAAAAGAAAAAGAAACAAAGGTGTTGGGATTGGACAAGCGGAAAGAAAGAAAGAGGATTGGGAGAATGATTAGGGGAAACAGTAAGTTTGAAATGGTTGGCATGAATATATTTGGGTTAGCTCTAAGTGTTAAAAGATAGTCTCTAGCTTGAAAAAATAAAAAGAAAGAAAAGAAGCCAAAATGGCTAAGCTTAGACATGAAGAAAAATAAAGAGATTAGAGTAAGCAAAAGAAGAGCTAAGTCAAGGAAAATAATGGATGCCAAGCCATTGGCTGAAGAAGAAACCCCCTAAGTGCTTAAATAGAAGAAGGATGATGAAGAGATTTGGTGTAAGAAGGCAAAAACGCCTTGTGAAGGGTAGCTAGGATTGCTTCTTTGTGGGTTTAGAATATGGGTTGATTTTGTAATGGGGCATTGGGTAGATGAAAGTCTAGCCTTTTATGCATCTATTGCTCTTCACCCTTAGCATTTTGCCAAAGTCCATTCCTTCAAAAGAGAGATCCCTTGTTTGGAAACCGCCACATGTATTGAGATCATCTTTATCTCAAAACCAAAACCCTTAACCAAATGAGTTTGTTTGCATTGTATGAGCATGATTCACCTGAAACAAATAATGAATGTTAAAGGATTTGATGATATTGATGCTTGTGTAGGTTAAGGCTTGAATTTGATTTGTATAGGGAAGGATATGGCTAGCTCTTTTTAAGTAAACTCGATTGATCGCATCTTAGAGCTAGTAACTTGGATATTGAGTTGAATTCTTTTCTTGATACTTTTGGATTTAAGCTTCCATTTTTAGTCTTCTCCCTTTCTTTATTCTTGTTTGCTTGTGGATAAGCAAAGGTTTAAGTTTGGGGGAATTGATATGTGCATATTCTACATGTATTTAGCATGCATTTCATATAGGTTTTAGATTATTTACTTAAATCTTCATGGCATTTCATACTTTTTTGTCCCACTTAGAGTATTAGGAGCTGCATTAGGTCCTAGTGAGTCTTTTGCATGTATTTGAGGAGTTTTCTATGTGTTTGGAGACACTTGGTGGCGTTTGGAGATTTGGTGCTTAAAGACTAGAGAGGAACCATCCGGAACGTCCAAAGAACCGATCAGAAGAAGGCGATCCGATTTGATCCAGCTCTTGTAGTCTTCAGGAGGGTTGTAGCCCGATGAGTTCTCTAACCATAGAAGTTGGAATCAAGTCATTTGGACGTGTGGTATGATAGATATGGTTGATTTACCAGAGATAGGTCCGCCTGGCCGAGACGGTTTCTTCAATACCGAAGTCACTGGTCGGTGCAACTGCTCGGAGTGGAAACAGAGGGAACATTTCTTAGCACCGACGTGTGGTACCAAAGAGTGACATCAGTATTGAAGGGTCTCCACTCCGAATTAGCTTCGGTTGTCTTCACCAAAGTTGTAGAGGAGTGAATCAGCTTTACACATGAGTTTGAACCGGTTTATTTGGACGTATGAATAGGTAGATAAGACGGATTTACTGAAAGTATGTCCGTCTGGCCGAGAGAAGATGAAACTGTCCAAATAACCGGAAACACGAAGGCCTTCCGATAAGAAACAACTCCAGTGGTCTTCATGAAACCTGTAGAGGAGTGAATAAGATTTACACAGGAGTTTGAATCATATCATGTGGACCTCTGGATCAGATTTTATGGCCAAGACACTGAAGTATGATCTGCTTGGCCGAGAAGAGATGACATCGTCCAAAGAACCGGTAAAACGAAGTTCTTCCGATCATATTCAGCCTCTCCGGTCTTCATGAAAGTTGTAGAGGGAACAAGCATCAATAAGGGTCTTTTGGGTTCAAGGTCGTGGCATGGCTTGTTGGTGGTGATGGCCAAAGCTCTTCCTCCATCTCCATTCACCTAGTCTCACTCCTCATTTGTAAGTACTTCTTTCCTTTTTAGTCTCTTTGCATTTTTATCTTTCGTTTTTTGGTCTCTCTCTTGAATTGCTTTCACACCGAGACGTTGTGATCAAAGTTTGGGGGAGGGACCGGTGTCTAATCATGTGTTTTGTGATCTTATTTTGCCTTTGCATACTTGAATCTCATGCATATCATGCATTTTCAATAAATTTGAAAAATTTTAGGACTAGATAAACATTTGTTCTCATGTTAGGAAGGATTTCTAAGCATGTTTTTCATTCTAAGTGATCGGTGGATGCTGACTTTAGGATGAATTGTTGACTAAAATGGACTTGTGGTAAATTATGGATTATCTAAGTGATCGGTGGATGCTGACTTTAGATAATTCGTACAATTATTAATTTCACGAAAGTGTGCTAATCTACTTGAAAGTGTTCCATGTCATAAGAATAAATGTGCATTGAGTCTAGATGCATTGCATTTTAGGTAGATTTGCATGAGCATTAGGAGCAATGATAGGTTATCCATGTGAAGTATAATTTTTAGAGCTTGATTCAATGCCCTCGTTGCTTGTTGCTTGATACTTTCGATCTCGTGTTGAAATCAAGGATGAACCATATTTTGACATTGCGTTTCATTACTAGGGTCTTAGCTAAAGCAAGTCTCGATTTGAATCCAATCCTATATAAGTGAGAACCTTAATCTTGACTCATTAATTATCGTGATCATGCATTGCATAGTGAACTCATGGATTCCGCATACATACTTGGGTCATCTTATCCCTTTTTACCACTCTTGTTGGCCCAAGTAGCCAATTCCCACCTTTGGAATGGTTTACCCCACCTAAAACTCAACCTTCTTTCAAGCCTACATGTTTAGTGAGCGTTGTGAGGCCTTATTTTTGAATGGACTTAGCAAAAAGTGTTGGGGCTAGAGCGACAAGGAAAGATTTTCATGTAGAACTAGCTCACACACCAATGAGCTAGATTAGGCTAAGTTAGATAGGTTGGGATCTTGGGGCAAGTGGAATGGATGAAAAAGAAAAAGAAACAAAGGTGTTGGGATTGGACAAGTGGAAATAAAGAAAGAGGATTGGGAGAATGATTAGGGGAAGCAATAAGTTTTAAATGGTTGGCATGAATATATTTGGGTTAGCTCTAAGTGTTAAAAGACAGTTTCTTGCTTGAAAAAAGAAAAAGAAAGAAAAGAAGCCAAAATGGCTAAGCTTAGACATGAAGAAAAATAAAGAGATTAGAGTAAGCAAAAGAAGAGCTTCTTTGTGGGTTTAGAATTAGGGTTGATTTTGTAATGGGGCATTGGGTAGATGAAATTCTAGCCTTGTATGCATCTATTTCTCTTCATCCTTAGCATTTTGCTAAAGTCCATTCCTTCAAAAGAGAGATCCCTTGTTTGGAAACCGCCACATGTATTGAGATCATCTTTATCTCAAAACCAAAACCCTTAACCAAATGAGTTTGTTTGCATTGCATGAGCATGATTCACCTGAAACAAATAATGAATGTTAAATGATTTGATGATATTGATGCTTGTGTAGGTCAAGGCTTGAATTTGATTTGTATAGGGAAGGATATGGCTAGCTCTTTTTAAGTAAACTCGATTGATCGCATCTTAGAGCTAGTAACTTGGATATTGAGTTGAATTCTTTTCTTGATACTTTTGGATTTAAGCTCCCATTTTTAGTCTTCTCCCTTTCTTTATTCTTGTTTGCTTGTGGATAAGCAAAGGTTTAAGTTTGGGGGAATTGATATGTGCATATTCTACATGTATTTAGCATGCATTTCATATAGGTTTTAGATTATTTACTTAAATCTTCATGGCATTTCATACTTTTTTGTCCCACTTAGAGTATTAGGAGCTGCATTAGGTCCTAGTGAGTTTTTTGCATGTATTTGAGGAGTTTTCTAGGTGTTTGCAGACACTTGGTGGCGTTTGGAGATTTGGTGCTTAAAAACTAGAGAGGAACCATCCAGAACGTCTCAAAGAACCGATCCGAAGAAGTCGATCCGATTTGACCCAGCTCTTGGAGTCTTCATGAGAGTTGTAGCCCGATGAGTCCCTAACCATAGGAGTTGGAATCAAGTCATTCGGACGTGTGGTTTGAGAGATATGGCTGATTTACCAGATATAGGTCCGCCTGGCCGAGACGGTTTCTTCAATACCGAGGTCACTGGTCGGTGCAACTGCTCGGTGTGGAAACAGAGGGAAAATTTCTTAGCACCGACATGTGGTACCGAGGAATGACGTCGGTATTGAAGGGTCTCCACTCCGAATTAGCCTCGTGGGTCTTCACCAAAGTTGTAGAGGAGTGAATCAGCTTTACACAGGAGTTAGAATCGGTAATTTGGACGTATGAATAGGGAGATAAGACGGTTTACTGAAGGTATGTCCGTCTGGCCGAGAGAAGATGAAACCGTCCAAATAACCGGAAACACGAAGGCCTTCCGATATGAAAAAACTCCAGTGGTCTTCATGAAACCTGTAGAGGAGTGAATCATATTTACACAGGAGTTTGAATCATATCATTTGGACCTCTGGATCAGATTTTATGGCCAAGACACTGAAGCATGATCTGCCTGGCCGAGAAGAGATGACATCGTCCAAAGAACCGGTAAAACGAAGTTCTTCCGATCATATTCAGCCTCTCCGGCCTTCATTAAAGTTGTAGAGGGAAGCGTTATCTGTGCACGCAAGCACAAATCATGTCATTTGGACATCGGGCTAGGGAGATGCCTCGAATTTATCGAAGACGCATCCAAGATCCGACCGGGTCAATACCCAGTTTGTTCCGAGCTGACCCGGTTCGCTCATTTTCCTATTGTTGGAATGGTTTACCCCACCTAAAACTCAACCTTCTTTCAAGCCTACATGTTTAGTGAGCGTTGTGAGGCCTTATTTTTGAATGGACTTAGCAAAAAGTGTTGGGTCTAGAGTGACAAGGAAAGACTTTCATGTAGAACTAGCTCACACATCAATGAGCTAGATTAGGCTAAGTTAGATAGGTTGGGATCTTGGGGCATGTGGAATGGATGAAAAAGAAAAAGAAACAAAGGTGTTGGGATTGGACAAGCGGAAAGAAAGAAAGAGGATTGGGAGAATGATTAGGGGAAACAGTAAGTTTGAAATGGTTGGCATGAATATATTTGGGTTAGCTCTAAGTGTTAAAAGATAGTCTCTAGCTTGAAAAAATAAAAAGAAAGAAAAGAAGCCAAAATGGCTAAGCTTAGACATGAAGAAAAATAAAGAGATTAGAGTAAGCAAAAGAAGAGCTAAGTCAAGGAAAATAATGGATGCCAAGCCATTGGCTGAAGAAGAAACCCCCTAAGTGCTTAAATAGAAGAAGGATGATGAAGAGATTTGGTGTAAGAAGGCAAAAACGCCTTGTGAAGGGTAGCTAGGATTGCTTCTTTGTGGGTTTAGAATATGGGTTGATTTTGTAATGGGGCATTGGGTAGATGAAAGTCTAGCCTTTTATGCATCTATTGCTCTTCACCCTTAGCATTTTGCCAAAGTCCATTCCTTCAAAAGAGAGATCCCTTGTTTGGAAACCGCCACATGTATTGAGATCATCTTTATCTCAAAACCAAAACCCTTAACCAAATGAGTTTGTTTGCATTGTATGAGCATGATTCACCTGAAACAAATAATGAATGTTAAAGGATTTGATGATATTGATGCTTGTGTAGGTTAAGGCTTGAATTTGATTTGTATAGGGAAGGATATGGCTAGCTCTTTTTAAGTAAACTCGATTGATCGCATCTTAGAGCTAGTAACTTGGATATTGAGTTGAATTCTTTTCTTGATACTTTTGGATTTAAGCTTCCATTTTTAGTCTTCTCCCTTTCTTTATTCTTGTTTGCTTGTGGATAAGCAAAGGTTTAAGTTTGGGGGAATTGATATGTGCATATTCTACATGTATTTAGCATGCATTTCATATAGGTTTTAGATTATTTACTTAAATCTTCATGGCATTTCATACTTTTTTGTCCCACTTAGAGTATTAGGAGCTGCATTAGGTCCTAGTGAGTCTTTTGCATGTATTTGAGGAGTTTTCTATGTGTTTGGAGACACTTGGTGGCGTTTGGAGATTTGGTGCTTAAAGACTAGAGAGGAACCATCCGGAACGTCCAAAGAACCGATCAGAAGAAGGCGATCCGATTTGATCCAGCTCTTGTAGTCTTCAGGAGAGTTGTAGCCCGATGAGTTCTCTAACCATAGAAGTTGGAATCAAGTCATTTGGACGTGTGGTATGATAGATATGGTTGATTTACCAGAGATAGGTCCGCCTGGCCGAGACGGTTTCTTCAATACCGAAGTCACTGGTCGGTGCAACTGCTCGGAGTGGAAACAGAGGGAACATTTCTTAGCACCGACGTGTGGTACCAAAGAGTGACATCAGTATTGAAGGGTCTCCACTCCGAATTAGCCTCGGTTGTCTTCACCAAAGTTGTAGAGGAGTGAATCAGCTTTACACATGAGTTTGAACCGGTTTATTTGGACGTATGAATAGGTAGATAAGACGGATTTACTGAAAGTATGTCCGTCTGGCCGAGAGAAGATGAAACTGTCCAAATAACCGGAAACACGAAGGCCTTCCGATAAGAAACAACTCCAGTGGTCTTCATGAAACCTGTAGAGGAGTGAATAAGATTTACACAGGAGTTTGAATCATATCATGTGGACCTCTGGATCAGATTTTATGGCCAAGACACTGAAGTATGATCTGCTTGGCCGAGAAGAGATGACATCGTCCAAAGAACCGGTAAAACGAAGTTCTTCCGATCATATTCAGCCTCTCCGGTCTTCATGAAAGTTGTAGAGGGAACAAGCATCAATAAGGGTCTTTTGGGTTCTAGGTCGTGGCATGGCTTGTTGGTGGTGATGGCCAAAGCTCTTCCTCCATCTCCATTCACCTAGTCTCACTCCTCATTTGTAAGTACTTCTTTCCTTTTTAGTCTCTTTGCATTTTTATCTTTCGTTTTTTGGTCTCTCTCTTGAATTGCTTTCACACCGAGACGTTGTGATCAAAGTTTGGGGGAGGGACCGGTGTCTAATCATGTGTTTTGTGATCTTATTTTGCCTTTGCATACTTGAATCTCATGCATATCATGCATTTTCAATAAATTTGAAAAATTTTAGGACTAGATAAACATTTGTTCTCATGTTAGGAAGGATTTCTAAGCATGTTTTTCATTCTAAGTGATCGGTGGATGCTGACTTTAGGATGAATTGTTGACTAAAATGGACTTGTGGTAAATTATGGATTATCTAAGTGATCGGTGGATGCTGACTTTAGATAATTCGTACAATTATTAATTTCACGAAAGTGTGCTAATCTACTTGAAAGTGTTCCATGTCATAAGAATAAATGTGCATTGAGTCTAGATGCATTGCATTTTAGGTAGATTTGCATGAGCATTAGGAGCAATGATAGGTTATCCATGTGAAGTATAATTTTTAGAGCTTGATTCAATGCCCTCGTTGCTTGTTGCTTGATACTTTCGATCTCGTGTTGAAATCAAGGATGAACCATATTTTGACATGGCGTTTCATTACTAGGGTCTTAGCTAAAGCATGTCTCGATTTGAATCCAATCCTATATAAGTGAGAACCTTAATCTTGACTCATTAATTATCGTGATCATGCATTGCATAGTGAACTCATGGATTCCGCATACATACTTGGGTCATCTTATCCCTTTTTACCACTCTTGTTGGCCCAAGTAGCCAATTCCCACCTTTGGAATGGTTTACCCCACCTAAAACTCAACCTTCTTTCAAGCCTACATGTTTAGTGAGCGTTGTGAGGCCTTATTTTTGAATGGACTTAGCAAAAAGTGTTGGGGCTAGAGCGACAAGGAAAGATTTTCATGTAGAACTAGCTCACACACCAATGAGCTAGATTAGGCTAAGTTAGATAGGTTGGGATCTTGGGGCAAGTGGAATGGATGAAAAAGAAAAAGAAACAAAGGTGTTGGGATTGGACAAGTGGAAATAAAGAAAGAGGATTGGGAGAATGATTAGGGGAAGCAATAAGTTTTAAATGGTTGGCATGAATATATTTGGGTTAGCTCTAAGTGTTAAAAGACAGTTTCTTGCTTGAAAAAAGAAAAAGAAAGAAAAGAAGCCAAAATGGCTAAGCTTAGACATGAAGAAAAATAAAGAGATTAGAGTAAGCAAAAGAAGAGCTTCTTTGTGGGTTTAGAATTAGGGTTGATTTTGTAATGGGGCATTGGGTAGATGAAATTCTAGCCTTGTATGCATCTATTTCTCTTCATCCTTAGCATTTTGCTAAAGTCCATTCCTTCAAAAGAGAGATCCCTTGTTTGGAAACCGCCACATGTATTGAGATCATCTTTATCTCAAAACCAAAACCCTTAACCAAATGAGTTTGTTTGCATTGCATGAGCATGATTCACCTGAAACAAATAATGAATGTTAAATGATTTGATGATATTGATGCTTGTGTAGGTCAAGGCTTGAATTTGATTTGTATAGGGAAGGATATGGCTAGCTCTTTTTAAGTAAACTCGATTGATCGCATCTTAGAGCTAGTAACTTGGATATTGAGTTGAATTCTTTTCTTGATACTTTTGGATTTAAGCTCCCATTTTTAGTCTTCTCCCTTTCTTTATTCTTGTTTGCTTGTGGATAAGCAAAGGTTTAAGTTTGGGGGAATTGATATGTGCATATTCTACATGTATTTAGCATGCATTTCATATAGGTTTTAGATTATTTACTTAAATCTTCATGGCATTTCATACTTTTTTGTCCCACTTAGAGTATTAGGAGCTGCATTAGGTCCTAGTGAGTTTTTTGCATGTATTTGAGGAGTTTTCTAGGTGTTTGCAGACACTTGGTGGCGTTTGGAGATTTGGTGCTTAAAAACTAGAGAGGAACCATCCAGAACGTCTCAAAGAACCGATCCGAAGAAGTCGATCCGATTTGACCCAGCTCTTGGAGTCTTCATGAGAGTTGTAGCCCGATGAGTCCCTAACCATAGGAGTTGGAATCAAGTCATTCGGACGTGTGGTTTGAGAGATATGGCTGATTTACCAGATATAGGTCCGCCTGGCCGAGACGGTTTCTTCAATACCGAGGTCACTGGTCGGTGCAACTGCTCGGTGTGGAAACAGAGGGAAAATTTCTTAGCACCGACATGTGGTACCGAGGAATGACGTCGGTATTGAAGGGTCTCCACTCCGAATTAGCCTCGTGGGTCTTCACCAAAGTTGTAGAGGAGTGAATCAGCTTTACACAGGAGTTAGAATCGGTAATTTGGACGTATGAATAGGGAGATAAGACGGTTTACTGAAGGTATGTCCGTCTGGCCGAGAGAAGATGAAACCGTCCAAATAACCGGAAACACGAAGGCCTTCCGATATGAAAAAACTCCAGTGGTCTTCATGAAACCTGTAGAGGAGTGAATCATATTTACACAGGAGTTTGAATCATATCATTTGGACCTCTGGATCAGATTTTATGGCCAAGACACTGAAGCATGATCTGCCTGGCCGAGAAGAGATGACATCGTCCAAAGAACCGGTAAAACGAAGTTCTTCCGATCATATTCAGCCTCTCCGGCCTTCATTAAAGTTGTAGAGGGAAGCGTTATCTGTGCACGCAAGCACAAATCATGTCATTTGGACATCGGGCTAGGGAGATGCCTCGAATTTATCGAAGACGCATCCAAGATCCGACCGGGTCAATACCCAGTTTGTTCCGAGCTGACCCGGTTCGCTCATTTTCCTATTGTTGGAATGGTTTACCCCACCTAAAACTCAACCTTCTTTCAAGCCTACATGTTTAGTGAGCGTTGTGAGGCCTTATTTTTGAATGGACTTAGCAAAAAGTGTTGGGTCTAGAGTGACAAGGAAAGACTTTCATGTAGAACTAGCTCACACATCAATGAGCTAGATTAGGCTAAGTTAGATAGGTTGGGATCTTGGGGCATGTGGAATGGATGAAAAAGAAAAAGAAACAAAGGTGTTGGGATTGGACAAGCGGAAAGAAAGAAAGAGGATTGGGAGAATGATTAGGGGAAACAGTAAGTTTGAAATGGTTGGCATGAATATATTTGGGTTAGCTCTAAGTGTTAAAAGATAGTCTCTAGCTTGAAAAAATAAAAAGAAAGAAAAGAAGCCAAAATGGCTAAGCTTAGACATGAAGAAAAATAAAGAGATTAGAGTAAGCAAAAGAAGAGCTAAGTCAAGGAAAATAATGGATGCCAAGCCATTGGCTGAAGAAGAAACCCCCTAAGTGCTTAAATAGAAGAAGGATGATGAAGAGATTTGGTGTAAGAAGGCAAAAACGCCTTGTGAAGGGTAGCTAGGATTGCTTCTTTGTGGGTTTAGAATATGGGTTGATTTTGTAATGGGGCATTGGGTAGATGAAAGTCTAGCCTTTTATGCATCTATTGCTCTTCACCCTTAGCATTTTGCCAAAGTCCATTCCTTCAAAAGAGAGATCCCTTGTTTGGAAACCGCCACATGTATTGAGATCATCTTTATCTCAAAACCAAAACCCTTAACCAAATGAGTTTGTTTGCATTGTATGAGCATGATTCACCTGAAACAAATAATGAATGTTAAAGGATTTGATGATATTGATGCTTGTGTAGGTTAAGGCTTGAATTTGATTTGTATAGGGAAGGATATGGCTAGCTCTTTTTAAGTAAACTCGATTGATCGCATCTTAGAGCTAGTAACTTGGATATTGAGTTGAATTCTTTTCTTGATACTTTTGGATTTAAGCTTCCATTTTTAGTCTTCTCCCTTTCTTTATTCTTGTTTGCTTGTGGATAAGCAAAGGTTTAAGTTTGGGGGAATTGATATGTGCATATTCTACATGTATTTAGCATGCATTTCATATAGGTTTTAGATTATTTACTTAAATCTTCATGGCATTTCATACTTTTTTGTCCCACTTAGAGTATTAGGAGCTGCATTAGGTCCTAGTGAGTCTTTTGCATGTATTTGAGGAGTTTTCTATGTGTTTGGAGACACTTGGTGGCGTTTGGAGATTTGGTGCTTAAAGACTAGAGAGGAACCATCCGGAACGTCCAAAGAACCGATCAGAAGAAGGCGATCCGATTTGATCCAGCTCTTGTAGTCTTCAGGAGAGTTGTAGCCCGATGAGTTCTCTAACCATAGAAGTTGGAATCAAGTCATTTGGACGTGTGGTATGATAGATATGGTTGATTTACCAGAGATAGGTCCGCCTGGCCGAGACGGTTTCTTCAATACCGAAGTCACTGGTCGGTGCAACTGCTCGGAGTGGAAACAGAGGGAACATTTCTTAGCACCGACGTGTGGTACCAAAGAGTGACATCAGTATTGAAGGGTCTCCACTCCGAATTAGCCTCGGTTGTCTTCACCAAAGTTGTAGAGGAGTGAATCAGCTTTACACATGAGTTTGAACCGGTTTATTTGGACGTATGAATAGGTAGATAAGACGGATTTACTGAAAGTATGTCCGTCTGGCCGAGAGAAGATGAAACTGTCCAAATAACCGGAAACACGAAGGCCTTCCGATAAGAAACAACTCCAGTGGTCTTCATGAAACCTGTAGAGGAGTGAATAAGATTTACACAGGAGTTTGAATCATATCATGTGGACCTCTGGATCAGATTTTATGGCCAAGACACTGAAGTATGATCTGCTTGGCCGAGAAGAGATGACATCGTCCAAAGAACCGGTAAAACGAAGTTCTTCCGATCATATTCAGCCTCTCCGGTCTTCATGAAAGTTGTAGAGGGAACAAGCATCAATAAGGGTCTTTTGGGTTCAAGGTCGTGGCATGGCTTGTTGGTGGTGATGGCCAAAGCTCTTCCTCCATCTCCATTCACCTAGTCTCACTCCTCATTTGTAAGTACTTCTTTCCTTTTTAGTCTCTTTGCATTTTTATCTTTCGTTTTTTGGTCTCTCTCTTGAATTGCTTTCACACCGAGACGTTGTGATCAAAGTTTGGGGGAGGGACCGGTGTCTAATCATGTGTTTTGTGATCTTATTTTGCCTTTGCATACTTGAATCTCATGCATATCATGCATTTTCAATAAATTTGAAAAATTTTAGGACTAGATAAACATTTGTTCTCATGTTAGGAAGGATTTCTAAGCATGTTTTTCATTCTAAGTGATCGGTGGATGCTGACTTTAGGATGAATTGTTGACTAAAATGGACTTGTGGTAAATTATGGATTATCTAAGTGATCGGTGGATGCTGACTTTAGATAATTCGTACAATTATTAATTTCACGAAAGTGTGCTAATCTACTTGAAAGTGTTCCATGTCATAAGAATAAATGTGCATTGAGTCTAGATGCATTGCATTTTAGGTAGATTTGCATGAGCATTAGGAGCAATGATAGGTTATCCATGTGAAGTATAATTTTTAGAGCTTGATTCAATGCCCTCGTTGCTTGTTGCTTGATACTTTCGATCTCGTGTTGAAATCAAGGATGAACCATATTTTGACATGGCGTTTCATTACTAGGGTCTTAGCTAAAGCATGTCTCGATTTGAATCCAATCCTATATAAGTGAGAACCTTAATCTTGACTCATTAATTATCGTGATCATGCATTGCATAGTGAACTCATGGATTCCGCATACATACTTGGGTCATCTTATCCCTTTTTACCACTCTTGTTGGCCCAAGTAGCCAATTCCCACCTTTGGAATGGTTTACCCCACCTAAAACTCAACCTTCTTTCAAGCCTACATGTTTAGTGAGCGTTGTGAGGCCTTATTTTTGAATGGACTTAGCAAAAAGTGTTGGGGCTAGAGCGACAAGGAAAGATTTTCATGTAGAACTAGCTCACACACCAATGAGCTAGATTAGGCTAAGTTAGATAGGTTGGGATCTTGGGGCAAGTGGAATGGATGAAAAAGAAAAAGAAACAAAGGTGTTGGGATTGGACAAGTGGAAATAAAGAAAGAGGATTGGGAGAATGATTAGGGGAAGCAATAAGTTTTAAATGGTTGGCATGAATATATTTGGGTTAGCTCTAAGTGTTAAAAGACAGTTTCTTGCTTGAAAAAAGAAAAAGAAAGAAAAGAAGCCAAAATGGCTAAGCTTAGACATGAAGAAAAATAAAGAGATTAGAGTAAGCAAAAGAAGAGCTTCTTTGTGGGTTTAGAATTAGGGTTGATTTTGTAATGGGGCATTGGGTAGATGAAATTCTAGCCTTGTATGCATCTATTTCTCTTCATCCTTAGCATTTTGCTAAAGTCCATTCCTTCAAAAGAGAGATCCCTTGTTTGGAAACCGCCACATGTATTGAGATCATCTTTATCTCAAAACCAAAACCCTTAACCAAATGAGTTTGTTTGCATTGCATGAGCATGATTCACCTGAAACAAATAATGAATGTTAAATGATTTGATGATATTGATGCTTGTGTAGGTTAAGGCTTGAATTTGATTTGTATAGGGAAGGATATGGCTAGCTCTTTTTAAGTAAACTCGATTGATCGCATCTTAGAGCTAGTAACTTGGATATTGAGTTGAATTCTTTTCTTGATACTTTTGGATTTAAGCTCCCATTTTTAGTCTTCTCCCTTTCTTTATTCTTGTTTGCTTGTGGATAAGCAAAGGTTTAAGTTTGGGGGAATTGATATGTGCATATTCTACATGTATTTAGCATGCATTTCATATAGGTTTTAGATTATTTACTTAAATCTTCATGGCATTTCATACTTTTTTGTCCCACTTAGAGTATTAGGAGCTGCATTAGGTCCTAGTGGGTTTTTTGCCTGTATTTGAGGAGTTTTCTAGGTGTTTGCAGACACTTGGTGGCGTTTGGAGATTTGGTGCTTAAAGACTAGATAGGAACCATCCGGAACGTCTCAAAGAACCGATCCGAAGAAGTCGATCCGATTTGACCCAGCTCTTGGAGTCTTCATGAGAGTTGTAGCCCGATGAGTCCTGTAACCATAGGAGTTGGAATCAAGTCATTCGGACTTGTGGTTTGAGAGATATGGCTGATTTACCAGATATAGGTCCGCCTGGCCGAGACGGTTTCGTCAATACCGAGGTCACTGGTCGGTGCAACTGCTCGGTGTGGAAACAGAGGGAAAATTTCTTAGCACCGACATGTGGTACCGAGGAATGACGTCGGTATTGAAGGGTCTCCACTCCGAATTAGCCTCGTGGGTCTTCACCAAAGTTGTAGAGGAGTGAATGAGCTTTACACAGGAGTTTGAATCGGTAATTTGGACGTATGAATAGGGAGATAAGACGATTTACTGAAGGTATGTCCGTCTGGCCGAGAGAAGATGAAACCGTCCAAATAACCGGAAACACGAAGGCCTTCCGATATGAAACAACTCCAGTGGTCTTCATGAAACCTGTAGAGGAGTGAATCATATTTACACAGGAGTTTGAATCATATCATTTGGACCTCTGGATCAAATTTTATGGCCAAGACACTGAAGCATGATCTGCCTGGCCGAGAAGATATGACATCGTCCAAAGAACCGGTAAAACGAAGTTTTTCCGATCATATTCAGCCTCTCCGGCCTTCATGAAAGTTGTAGAGGGAAGCGTTATCTGTGCACACAAGCACAAATCATGTCATTTGGACATCGGGCTAGGTAGATGCCTCGAATTTATCGAAGACGCATCCAAGATCCGACCGGGTCAATACCCGGTTTGTTCCGAGCTGACCCGGTTCGCCCATTTTCATCTTGTTGGAATGGTTTACCCCACCTAAAACTCAACCTTCTTTCAAGCCTACATGTTTAGTGAGCGTTGTGAGGCCTTATTTTTGAATGGACTTAGCAAAAAGTGTTGGGTCTAGAGCGACAAGGAAAGACTTTCATGTAGAACTAGCTCACACATCAATGAGCTAGATTAGGCTAAGTTAGATAGGTTGGGATCTTGGGGCATGTGGAATGGATGAAAAAGAAAAAGAAACAAAGGTGTTGGGATTGGACAAGCAGAAAGAAAGAAAGAGGATTGGGAGAATGATTAGGGGAAACAATAAGTTTGAAATGGTTGGCATGAATATATTTGGGTTAGCTCTAAGTGTTAAAAGATAGTCTCTAGCTTGAAAAAATAAAAAGAAAGAAAAGAAGCCAAAATGGCTAAGCTTAGACATGAAGAAAAATAAAGAGATTAGAGTAAGCAAAAGAAGAGCTAAGTCAAGGAAAATAATGGATGCCAAGCCATTGGCTGAAGAAGAAACCCCCTAAGTGCTTAAATAGAAGAAGGATGATGAAGAGATTTGGTGTAAGAAGGCAAAAACGCCTTGTGAAGGGTAGCTAGGATTGCTTCTTTGTGGGTTTAGAATATGGGTTGATTTTGTAATGGGGCATTGGGTAGATGAAAGTCTAGCCTTTTATGCATCTATTGCTCTTCACCCTTAACATTTTGCCAAAGTCCATTCCTTCAAAAGAGAGATCCCTTGTTTGGAAACCGCCACATGTATTGAGATCATCTTTATCTCAAAACCAAAACCCTTAACCAAATGAGTTTGTTTGCATTGCATGAGCATGATTCACCTGAAACAAATAATGAATGTTAAAGGATTTGATGATATTGATGCTTGTGTAGGTTAAGGCTTGAATTTGATTTGTATAGGGAAGGATATGGCTAGCTCTTTTTAAGTAAACTCGATTGATCGCATCTTAGAGCTAGTAACTTGGATATTGAGTTGAATTCTTTTCTTGATACTTTTGGATTTAAGTTCCCATTTTTAGTCTTCTCCCTTTCTTTATTCTTGTTTGCTTGTGGATAAGCAAAGGTTTAAGTTTGGGGGAATTGATATGTGCATATTCTACATGTATTTAGCATGCATTTCATATAGGTTTTAGATTATTTACTTAAATCTTCATGGCATTTCATACTTTTTTGTCCCACTTAGAGTATTAGGAGCTGCATTAGGTCCTAGTGAGTCTTTTGCATATATTTGAGGAGTTTTCTATGTGTTTGGAGACACTTGGTGGCGTTTGGAGATTTGGTGCTTAAAGACTAGAGAGGAACCATCCGTAATGTCTCAAAGAACCGATCCTAAGAAGGCAATCCGATTTTATCCAGCTCTTGGAGTCTTCATGAGAGTTGTAGCCCGATGAGTCCTCTAACCATAGGAGTTGGAATCAAGTCATTCGGAGATGTGGTTTCAGAGATATGGCGGATTTACCAGATATAGGTCCGCCTGGCCGAGACGGTTTCTTCAATACAGAGGTCACTGGTCGGTGCAACTGCTCGGTGTGGAAACAGAGGGAAAATTTCTTAGCACCGACATGTGATACCGAGGAATGACGTCGGTATTGAAGGGTCTCCACTCCGAATAAGCCTCGGTGGTCTTCACCAAAGTTGTAGAGGAGTGAATCAGCTTTACACATGAATTTGAATCGGTAATTTGGACGTATGAATAGGGAGATAAGACGGATTTACTGAAGGTATGTCCGTCTGGCCGAGAGAAGATGAAACCGTCCAAATAACCGGAAACACGAAGGCCTTCCGATATGAAACAACTCCAGTGGTCTTCATGAAACCTGTAGAGGAGTGAATCATATTTACACAGGAGTTTGAATCATATCATTTGGACCTCTGGATCAGATTTTATGGCCAAGACACTGAAGCATGATCTGCCTGGCCGAGAAGAGATGACATCGTCCAAAGAACCGGTAAAACGAAGTTTTTTCCGATCATATTCAGCCTCTCCGGCCTTCATGAAAGTTGTAGAGGGAAGCGTTATCTGTGCACACAAGCACAAATCATGTCATTTGGACATCGGGCTAGGTAGATGCCTCGAATTTATCGAAGACGCATCCAAGATCCGACCGGGTCAATACCCGGTTTGTTCCGAGTTGACCCGGTTCGCCCATTTTCATTTATAAACCCAAAAACCCTAATTTTCATTTTAAGCTTTCTTTTCCCTAGAGTTGGGTTTTCTCCCAAACTCTTCTTATAATGATTTTGGATGGATCTTCATCATTTATGCCACTCTATTGAAGGATTCTTCAACCTATCTTTATATTATATCTATTTAATTCTTGTTTTATATTATTATGTCTCTTTCTCTTGTGTTCTTCATTGTTATTCACCTTTAGGCTTTAGAACCTTTTTGTTGGATTTTGGTTTGCTTGATTTTTGATGGCTTGATGATTGATTTGTGATGCTTAGGTATTAGGTCTTTGCATTCCTTCTTTGCTTAATGTGTTTAATGCTATATCTAGCTTGAAAAAGTGGATTTAGACCTTAGGCATTTCATGCACACAAGGTGTTCGATGAAATGCCAAGATCAATTATTCAAAGGAGTTGTGTTCTTAGCCTAAGGAATTAGTTGTCTAAGGCACTCTTTTGGTTGATCTTGTTACAAATCTTAATGCTTGCTAATTGTTGTTCCACAAATGACCATTTTGCTAATGGGATTAATGATTAGTGAAGTGATTAGTGCCTAGACATAGGATTAATCAAGATTATGGATCTCATGCCTAAGGAATAGCAATGATTGAGTGCATTTGCATCATTTGTTAATTGTCTTGGTGATTAGATGATGATGATTTAGGTTGCATCTTGTTAGATCCTTCACTTAGGTTGATCTTAAAGCTAGTTTTTGATTGAGAGATCAAAACTAGAGCTTAAGCATTTCACGCCCGATAGGTGTTCGATGAAATGCTTTAACCAAACCTTTTGTGAGGTTTTCTTGCCTAGCCAACGAGAGTTGATGTCTAGGGTGATTAGTGAGCTAAGTGGAATTGGAGATTAATGCTTGTTAATCATCTTATCACAAACACTACACCAAAACAGCGTTTTTCCTACTGCAAAAACAGTCGGGAATCAGTAGCAAAACACCCTTTTACGACTGATTACCGACTGATTTCTGCGGTAGGAAAAGGTCTAGTCGCAAAAAAAATCAGTCACAAAATGGCTACTGATTTACGACTGATATCAGGCAGTCACTATTCAGTCGCTAATCAGTTGCAAACGTTTACGACTGATTAGTGACTGAATAGTGATTGAATGTTGCTACTACTACACTTGTAGTCGGTACTCAGTCGTAAAAATATACGACCGATTAGTGACTGAATAGCGACTGTAGGTTGCTACTACTTACGGTCATCGGTAATCAGTCGTTAAATATGACGACTGCTTTACGACTGATTATCTACTATTTTTGCTACTTATTAACGACTGAAATGAGCATCGGTTTTGTATATCTTGGCATATTTACGACTGTTTACCGACTGTTTACCGACTGTTTATTTAATTTTTTTGCTACTGAAAACCTACGAGTTCTTAATTTGTTTAGCAGTTAAATTGGGTTGGCAATAAAACTTGAAACTCTAAACTCTAAACAGAAGTGAAACAATCTGATAAACATAAACATCAACATCAAATATTATACACCAAGCTACGAATTCATACAACAAAATAACATAATGATATATCATGGTTTTTACCCTGTTTAGGCCATGATATAAGTCCTTTTATAGAGTCTTTTCTTGTGTTTTGGAGTCTTTTAGAGTCTTTCACAGGTTATAGCACGTCTGGAGCTTAATTTGAATTATTGGAGCTTTTCTGGAGCATTCTGGAGCGAGACTGAAGTCTGATGACTAAGAGCCCGATCTGAGCACCGAGCATCGATCGATACCCCCTGGTATCGATCGACACTCATCGAGATTTCATGGGCCGCGACTAATTATGAAGCCTTGGAGAATTGCAAAAGCACCCAGAAGACTTTGATAATTACAAGAAGGCCCCAAATCGTGATTTAGGTTATAAATAGGATTTTACAGCCATTGCTTAGGCTATATTTTATTTTGCTTTAGTTTAAGAGAGATTTTGGGGAGAGACAAGTCTGGTTTCCCTTCGTCCGAGATCAGATCTCAAAACCTTGTTTCTCTTTCTGATTTAATATAAGAGTATTTATTCAACATGTTTATTAATTTAATATCCATGTCTGAGTAGATCACCTGTTAGGTTTAGGGTTTTCTCATAGGGATTTCTTTGAATGCTAGGTTGATTATCTGTTAGGATTCACTATCTAAATTAGTTCTTCGCCTTAGGTTGTTCTCAAAGCTAATTCTAGGTTGACGAATCTGGAACTTAGATCTTAGGATAATTAATTAGGCACGAGAGTGCGATTAATTACCTGATAGAACCTTAGGTGAGCAAATTGATTATTCGCAAAGAGATTTGGTTTAATTGATTTGTGAACATATCAAACCTGATTTTAAAGCTGATTTAGATTTTAGGATTCGCAAAGAGATTTGGAATTTCTAGGATTTAGATTTAGATAGTTTTCGCAACGAGAGTTGGTTAACTATATTTTAGTGATTTGAGTTCTAGAACAGTGCTTAATCTGGATCCTGTTAGCTAACTTAGCTGCATTCATTGATTTCCTGAGAAATACCCTAAGCCTACATTCCCCCAATTGAATTTACAAACGTTTTACTTGCAACCCTGTTTTTCAATTACATCATCTGGTTTAGCTTGTTTCTGATCTATAGAATCTATTGAGTGATTCTTGAGTTCTTGTGTTCGACCCCTGATTTACTGCAGCAACTGCTTTAGTACTTTTTAGGGTATTAAATTGAGCATATCAATTTTGGCGCCGTTGCCGGGGACTCAATTCGCCGTTAGATTTTAGCTAGGAAATTCGTCTAAATCGCCCGAGTATCGATCGATACCCTTGAGTATCGGTCGATACCCGTCGTAAATTTCAGTTACTTACGCTCTTTACTTGTGATTTCAGGTGCATGCATAATCTTGAAACCAGAAGCAAAAAGAGCACTCCGCTAGTTGATCTATCGCTGGAACAGCTAGCACAAGTGGAACGCACAAACAGGAAAGCAAAGAAGTCAACTAAGATGAACAACAATCAAGTTGGGTTGGTTCGTGATGCTGCTGGAGCTTACAGGGACCAACAGGGTCGGTTGTGCAATGAGCAAGGACAACGTCTGGATGGAGAGGGGATTGTCATTCCACCTGCTCCTGTTGTCGCTGAGAATGCCGCTAGGAACGCAAGGGATGCTGTGGTTAATCGTGGTAGAACGATTGGTGAACACAACAGGCCAGAGCAATTTTTCGCCAATCGCTCTGCGATTCGTCCCCCTGCGTATGAGCGGAATGACTTTGAGCTGAAGCCTGCTTACTACACTCTAGTAGGACAGCATCTCTTCCATGGTTTGCCTCATGAGCATCCAATGGATCATGTAGAGAAATTCGAGGACTTGGTCACTAGCATCAAGAGCAATGGAGTGTCCTACGATTATCTCTTCTGCAAGCTTTTCCCCTACTCTCTAGGTGGAGAGGCTACTTACTGGCTGAGGCAGCTACCTCCTGGATCACTGACTAATTGGGAAGACACTAAGAGAGCCTTCCTAATTAACTTCTATGATGATGGACGATCTGAAGATCTGAGGAATAAGATCTCCACTTTTTCTCAAGGACCTACTGAGGCGTTCAAGGCTGCTTGGACAAGATTCAGATCGTACCAAAGAGACTGTCCACACCATGGATACTCTGATGTGCAGCTGCTGGGTATCTTCTTCAGAGGAGTAGATTGGAGGTATCAGATGGCTCTGGACTCTTCAAGCAATGGGAACTTCAACACAAACTATCCTGAGGACGCCTATGTGTTGATTGAGAATTTTGCATCTAGCAGCAGCACAAAGAGTGCAGATTTCGAGCGCAAGAAGCTGGCTGGTAATCAAGATGGATCGCAGATCGCTGAGTTTAAGGCTCAACTAGATTCTATGCACAGTCTTCTGCTGGGAAAGACAACAAAAGCTGTCCATTTTGCTGAGGATGTTGAGGTTTTCAATGAGAATGAAGCAGAAGACGTGAACTACATTGGTGGTTCTGGCTTTCAGGGACAGAGGAACCAGTTCAACAACAATCGGGGCTTCAACAACAACTTCCAGCAAGGAGGATTCAACCAGAAACCTGCCCAGATCAGTGGTTACGCCAGGAACTACAGAAATCCTTCTTACGAGCCTGTGACTGCTAAGACATCAGAGAACAAGATTGAAGCCATGCTTGAAACACTCGTTCAAGGACAGCAGCAGATTACAGTGACCTTCAATGGTAAGATGGACGCCATGTACAAAGATCTGAGTGGAAGGATCGATTCTCTGGGTATTGGTCAGAAGAAGCTGGAAACTCAGGTAGCTCAGACTTCAGAAAGTTCAAGAAGACAAGAAGGTTTTCTACCAGGAAAAGGAGAGAACCCAAGGGCACACATCAATGCCATTACCTTGAGAAGTGGTAAGGAGGTCAAATCAGGGGCAAAAGTGGATCAGCCTACTGTAAATTTCGAGATGTCTGACGATGAAGACACTAAAATCGCTAAGGCATCGATCGACACTCCTCAGCATCGATCGACACCGATCGCGATTCTCAGACGGGAAGACTCAAATTCCCGTGTATCGATCGATACCCCCCCTGTATCGATCGATACCGAACCTGACGACGATGCAGAAGTTGAGGTTGTGAAGGAGAAGCCTAAAGCAGCACCAGAGAGGGTCTACATCCCGAGGGTACCCTATCCCAGAGCTCTTGGGAAGACTAAGAAGGAAGTAGAGGATGCTAAATGCAAGGAAATTTTGGACAAACTGGTTGTTGAACTTCCCTTCATCGATGCTATCAAGACCTCTGTAGCTTTCAAGAGGTATGTCAAGAAGATGGTGTCCAGCAATGTGAACCTTGAAGAAGGCTGTCTGATGATCACTCATGAGTGCAGTGCAATCCTAAGCAACAGGATCCCAACGAAACTTCCAGATCCAGGGAGCTTTGTCTTGGATTGCACAATCGCCACTGACAGGTTTGAGCGTTCTCTCTGTGACCTTGGCTCAAGTGTCAACCTCATGCCATACTCGGTTGCTAAGAGGATGGGAATGACAGACTTCACTACTACTAGAATCTCGCTGATTCTCGCTGATCGTTCAATTAGACTTCCAGAAGGATTGCTCGAGGATGTTCCGATTGTGATTGGGAACTGCTTAATCCCAACTGATTTCATTGTCTTGGAGTATGATTCGGAACCCAGAGATCCTCTCATCTTGGGAAGGCCATTCCTAGCAACAGCTGGTGCTCTGATTGATTGCAGGAATGGGAAGATATCTCTTAACATTGGTGAGTTGGTCATGACTTTTAACATGGAGAAGATGATGAAGAGACCAACCATCGATGGGCGGACTTTCTTCGTTGATACCTTCTGTGATATTGCTGAGGAGTACTTCTTAGAGATGCATCCTGAGGACCCATTGGAGAGAGCATTGGCCTGTACGGCTGAGTCAGAGGTTAAGCCACACGATGCTGCTGCTGAATACGGAAGGATACTCGATTCAGCACGACCAGTATCGATCGATACTCTGATGGTATCGATCGATACCCTACGGCCAGAAAGAAGTTTGGCCGAAAGAACTATGCAAGCTGCTGGGCTTGGAGATTGGAGCGAGGAGAACGCTCCTAAAGTGGAACTCAAACCACTTCCTGCGAATCTAAGGTATGGTTTTCTTGGTCCTAATTCCACGTACCCTGTAATCCTTAATTCTTCTTTGAACAACGCAGAGGTCACTTTACTGCTAAGCAAGCTGCGCAAGTATCGCAAAGCTCTTGGCTACTCTCTTGATGACATTTCAGGTATTTCACCGAACCTGTGCATGCATAGGATTCATCTTGAGGACGAGTCAAAGGCTTCAGTTGAGCATCAAAGGAGGCTAAATCCAAACCTGAAAGAGGTGGTTAAGAAAGAGGTCATGAAACTCTTGGATGCAGGAGTTATCTATGCCATCTCAGATAGCTCTTGGGTCAGTCCAGTGCACGTTGTTCCTAAGAAAGGAGGGATAACTGTGGTGAAGAACAACAGGGATGAGATGATTCCCACAAGGACTATCACTGGACATCGAATGTGCATTGATTACAGGAAGTTGAATGCGGCCACACGGAAAGATCACTTCCCATTGCCATTCATTGACCAGATGTTGGAGAGGTTGGCCAGTCATCCCTACTACTGCTTCCTTGATGGCTATTCAGGTTTCTTCCAGATTCCTATCCATCCAGATGACCAAGGGTATACCACTTTCACGTGTCCCTATGGCACGTTCGCATACAGGAGAATGCCATTTGGATTGTGCAACGCTCCAGCCACTTTTCAGAGGTGCATGATGTCTATCTTCACAGACATGATCGAGGACTTCATGGAGGTGTTCATGGATGATTTTTCAGTATATGGGTCATCATTCAAGATCTGTTTGGCTAATCTGTGCAAGGTGCTACAGAGGTGTGAAGAGAAACACTTGGTCCTTAACTGGGAAAAGTGTCATTTTATGGTTCAGGATGGCATTGTACTTGGGCACAAGGTCTCTGAAGCTGGAATCGAAGTTGACAAAGCCAAGATTCAGGTCATGACAAGCCTCCAACCACCTACTTCTGTGAAGGATATTCGGAGCTTCCTTGGTCATGCTGGGTTTTACAGGAGGTTCATCAAGGATTTCTCCAAGATAGCACGTCCACTCACTGCTCTGCTGTGCAAAGAGATCAAATTTGATTTCACAACTGATTGCCTTGCAGCCTTTGAGGAGATCAAAAAGGCTTTAGTGAGTGCTCCTGTTGTGCAACCTCCTGATTGGACTCTGCATTTCGAGATCATGTGTGATGCCAGTGACTTTGCTGTGGGGTCAGTTCTGGGTCAGAGGAAAGACAGGAAGCTGCACGTCATCTACTATGCCAGCAGGACTTTGGATGATGCTCAGAGGAATTACAGCACCACAGAGAAGGAGCTACTTGCTGTTGTTTTCTCCTTTGAGAAATTCCGATCTTACTTGATTGGGAGCAAGGTGGTTGTTCATACTGATCATGCTGCTCTCAAGTATCTGATGAATAACAAGGATCTCAAGCCTCGTCTCTGTCGTTGGGTTCTTTTCCTACAAGGGTTTGACATTGAGGTTAAGGACAAGAAAGGCATAGAGAATGGAGTTGCTGACCATCTCTCGCGGATGCGGATCGATGAAGACGTCCCCATTGATGATCAACTACCTGAGGAAGCCATCTACTTCATTGAAACTGGGTTTCAGATGAATCTGGCCGAGAATCAGCAATTTCCACGAGTTGCAGGTTTCGGTATCGATCGATACCATGATGGTATCGGTCGATACCCTGACGATTCAGAAGCTGTTTTCATCATCGATCGTTCAGTCGCTTCTAACCACCATCTCGTCGCTGCAGCAGATTCTGATACTCCATGGTACGCTGATATTGCCAATTATCTCGCTGCAGATGCAAAGCCAAACCACCTCAAGAAGTATGACAAGAAGAAGTTCATGCGCGACATAAGGAGATTCTTTTGGGATGAACCTTACTTGTACAAGCATTGTTCTGATGGCATATACAGGAGATGCATTGCTGAGTCAGAGGTTTCAGATGTTTTGTTTCATTGCCATGGATCAGACTATGCTGGACACTTTGCCACCTTCAAGACAGTATCCAAGGCTCTTCAAGCAGGCTTCTGGTGGCCTACCATGTTCAAGGATGCCCACACTTTCGTCTCACAGTGCGACGCTTGTCAGAGAAGAGGGAAGATCAGTAAGAGACATGAGATGCCACAAAATTTCATCCTTGAGGTTGAAGTTTTTGATTGCTGGGGCATTGACTTTATGGGTCCTTTCCCATCTTCACACAAGAAGAACTACATCCTTGTTGCTGTGGACTATGTGTCCAAATGGGTGGAAGCGATAGCTAGTGAGAAGAATGACTCTGCGGTGGTTCTTAAGCTGTTTAAGACCATCATTTTCCCTCGCTTTGGAGTACCTCGAATTGTGATAAGTGATGGTGGCTCTCACTTTATCAACAAGGTGTTCGAGAGGTTGTTGAAGAAGTATGGTGTAAACCATCGTGTGGCTACTCCATATCACCCTCAGACAAGTGGGCAAGTTGAAGTCTCCAACAGGCAGATCAAGGAGATCTTGGAGAAGACAGTGAATGCTTCTAGGAATAATTGGTCTACAAAGCTGGATGATGCACTTTGGGCATACAGGACTGCCTTCAAGACACCGCTGGGTACTACACCTTTCCAAATGTTGTATGGGAAAGCATGCCACCTTCCAGTAGAGATTGAGCACAAGGCTGCATGGGCAACAAAGATGCTGAACTTCGACATCAAGCCTGCTGCTGAGAGGAGGTTGATTCAGCTGAACGAGCTGGATGAGATCAGGCACCATGCTTATGAGAACTCGAGGGTGTACAAGGAGAGAACCAAAGCTTATCATGATAAGAAGATCATCTCCAGACACTTCGAGCCGAACGACCAGGTACTTCTGTATAACTCTCGTTTGCAATTGTTTCCTGGTAAACTGCGTTCACGTTGGTCAGGTCCCTTCACAATCAAAGAGGTCAGACCACATGGTGCTGTAGTGCTGATAAATCGCAAAGGCGAGGAATTCACTGTCAATGGACAAAGAGTGAAACACTATTGGGCGCAAGCCGAGATTCCAACAGGGCAGATAATGCCTCTGGATGATGCACCAACAGCCTGAATGGCGTTACAGTCAAGCTATTGACGTTAAACGAGCGCTTGGTGGGAGGCAACCCACTGGTGAGTCTGTTCTTGAGTCGTTTTTCCTTTTGATTTTTCGTTTGTTTTGAGTCTGTGTCAGGATGAACAAGGAGCAACTCGAAATCGCCTAGGTATCGATCGATACCCCATTGGTATCGATCGACACCAATCGCGGATGAAAGTTCACCAAGTCGATCTAAGCGTGGTATCGATCGATACCATGCTGTGTGTCGATCGACACTCGGTATTCCAGGAAGGTAATTTCTTGTTTCTCTTCATTCTATCCTTTTCTTTTGTTTCTTCTACCTACTCTAGGCTAGATAACACTGGGGACAGTGTTGTTCAAGTCTGGGGGAGGTGTCTGCTGACAAAGTTTTTGTTTTTCTTAGAGTCAGTCGTTTTATAGAGTCAAAACTGTTTTATTGAGTCAAAATTTGTTGGAGATGATGATCCTGTGCTTGAACCTATTGATTTGATTTTATTTTTGAGTGCACAGTGTTACAGGATCAGTTCTAGATCGACTAATGAAAAATCCAAAGGCTGACCAGTTGACTAGAAAACATCCATGTCTCCAGCAGAGTTCTTCTGAAGCCTGAGCCAAATTTTTGCACTTCATCAATGTGGTTAGTGTTCATAGAGCTTGATTCATCATTCATATCTGATAAAGGAACCCGTGTGTTTAGAATTATGGTATCTCTCTCCCCTGAAATAAGTTGATAGATTAAGAGCATAAAAGATTGAAATGATTTTCTTCTGAGTAGAGGGTTAGGAAAATTTCCAGCGATCCCATTATTCTACTTAAGAGGGGATGATCACACAAAGGATTGGAAGCGAGGCTAGGATTTTCCTATGATGCCATTATTCGCCTACATCCTTTGATACATAGAGAGGGAAGAACCGGGGATTTGGTGGCAAACACCATCAATACTCGCGTCTCCTACCTTGATATGTATATGCTAAGCTGAAAATAAAAAATAATAAGGATATAATAAGAAATAAGTCTGGAGGAGAGAAATTGATACAAAAATGTGTGAAAAAGGGTGGTTCCTTTGTCAAGATATTGTCTGGTAAAGAGTCTAGAAGGTTCTTAAATATTAGCTGCAGAGATGAAACTGGCGATGAGGGCTTTACTTGAACAATGCTGTGGGATTTTGTGTGGAGTCTGGAAAAGCTGCAAATGTCTACGGAGAAGTACATGGTGGTTAGATCGAAAGCTGATCAGGTGACATTTGGGTACTTGGGAAAAGGGTCTTTTCGATGGTTCAGGAACAGGTGAGTCTCTACGTTTTCAAACCTCTTTTTCTGGTTTAGTCTTCTATTTGCTTGAGGGCAAGCAAAATGCTAAGTCTGGGGGAGTTGATATATCATGGTTTTTACCCTATTTAGGCCATGATATAAGTCCTTTTATAGAGTCTTTTCTTGTGTTTTGGAGTCTTTTAGAGTCTTTCACAGGTTATAGCACGTCTGGAGCTTAATTGGAATTATTGGAGCTTTTCTGGAGCATTCTGGAGCGAGACTGAAGTCTGATGACTAAGAGCCCGATCTGAGCACCGAGCATCGATCGATACCCCCTGGTATCGATCGACACTCATCAAGATTTCATGGGCCGCGACTAATTATGAAGCCTTGGAGAATTGCAAAAGCACCCAGAAGACTTTGATAATTACAAGAAGGCCCCAAATCGTGATTTAGGTTATAAATAGGATTTTACAGCCATTGTTTAGGCTATATTTTATTTTGCTTTAGTTTAAGAGAGATTTTGGGGAGAGACAAGTCTGGTTTCCCTTCGTCCGAGATCAGATCTCAAAACCTTGTTTCTCTTTCTGATTTAATATAAGAGTATTTATTCAACATGTTTATTAATTTAATATCCATGTCTGAGTAGATCACCTGTTAGGTTTAGGGTTTTCTCATAGGGATTTCTTTGAATGCTAGGTTGATTATCTGTTAGGATTCACTATCTAAATTAGTTCTTCGCCTTAGGTTGTTCTCAAAGCTAATTCTAGGTTGACGAATCTGGAACTTAGATCTTAGGATAATTAATTAGGCACGAGAGTGCGATTAATTACCTGATAGAACCTTAGGTGAGCAAATTGATTATTCGCAAAGAGATTTGGTTTAATTGATTTGTGAACATATCAAACCTGATTTTAAAGCTGATTTAGATTTTAGGATTCGCAAAGAGATTTGGAATTTCTAGGATTTAGATTTAGATAGTTTTCGCAACGAGAGTTGGTTAACTATATTTTAGTGATTTGAGTTCTAGAACAGTGCTTAATCTGGATCCTGTTAGCTAACTTAGCTGCATTCATTGATTTCCTGAGAAATACCCTAAGCCTACATTCCCCCAATTGAATTTACAAACGTTTTACTTGCAACCCTGTTTTTCAATTACATCATCTGGTTTAGCTTGTTTCTGATCTATAGAATCTATTGAGTGATTCTTGAGTTCTTGTGTTCGACCCCTGATTTACTGCAGCAACTGCTTTAGTACTTTTTAGGGTATTAAATTGAGCATATCAATTTTGGCGCCGTTGCCGGGGACTGTAGGTTGCTACTACTTACGGTCATCGGTAATCAGTCGTTAAATATGACGACTGCTTTACGACTGATTATCTACTATTTTTGCTACTTATTAACGACTGAAATGAGCATCGGTTTTGTATATCTTGGCATATTTACGACTGTTTACCGACTGTTTACCGACTGTTTATTTAATTTTTTTGCTACTGAAAACCTACGAGTTCTTAATTTGTTTAGCAGTTAAATTGGGTTGGCAATAAAACTTGAAACTCTAAACTCTAAACAGAAGTGAAACAATCTGATAAACATAAACATCAACATCAAATATTATACACCAAGCTACGAATTCATACAACAAAATAACATAACTTTCATGTTCTAAACCAAAATGGAAAAACAAGTTCTTTCCATTTCCAAAAGATAACATAAGTTTTAAGTTTAAAGTTTCAAGGGAGAAAGAAGTTAGCTAAATCAGTGGAGAGGAGAGTATGGACCTTCAGCATCTATTTCTTGGGCAAGGAAAGCGAGGAATCGGTTGTCCGTTTTCAAGAACTTGTTCACAATCGCAAGCTCGGCGGTGTGGGCCTTTTGAGCAGCTGCAAGTCGAGCATTATCTGATTCTTGCTGGGAGATATGAGCAGCTTGTTCCTCCAATTTCCTTTGAGCCGCTTCAAGCTGTTGTTGCATATGCTGGAAAGAAGCAGAGGTTTCATGGTGTTTTCCCTTTCCCTTGAGCTGATTCTTGAAGCTTCCAATGCCAAAGAGGTCTCCTCTATTGTTTGTGAACGTAGACTACGAAAAGAAAAGAAATAAAATTAATACCAAACACTATCATCAATCAAAATCCAAAACATAACAACTTAGGGAAGGAAGCAGTTAACCTGAATAAAAAGCTCGTTATCCTCTTCAATGGATAGTTGTGGATGACGACCATCAGAAATCTATGTGGTCCCAGACTCGAGGTTAGACATCTTCTCTTGCATTTTCTGCATATAGAGCCCAACAACTTGCTCTGCTTTTTTATCTGCAAAGGTCCCATCCTTCTTCGTATTAGCCCTGATGAAAACCTCACCGAAACTCACTGGTCTGCCTAATTCCTCAACCTGACATGGAAATCAATCAGATTTAAACTTGAAGTGTTCATCATGCATAATAGTCTTACACTTTCAAGACCATTAGCAACCACTGTAAACATCCTTGCCGTAGATGAAAAAAAAAAATTAGGAAATCAACAAACCTGAATAGCTAGATCACCAATAGCCAATCGAGAAAGAACTCAGTGAACTTGAAATACCGCATAACAAAATCACATATTGAAATATAACAAAATATCACAGATTGAAAGAACTCCACAAGATACAGTTCTGAACAATATTGATTGACAAGAGCAATGAATACTCAAAGGTTTCTAAGGAAATAATTCATTTTAATACACTAAAACATGGTAACTTATGATTGTAACTTTGAAGTGTTGCTCATGCATAATAGTCTTACACTTGCAAGACCATTAGCAACCACGGTAATCAAGCCTCAAAGATGTCTAATGATTTTTCAAAAAATAAAGATAAACCTCAATATCCAGCCTCAAGAAATAACAACATCACATATTGAAATATCACAAAATAGTTTCAAGTGACTTACCATTTCTTGTTCGATTTGGCGGTAAGACTTCTGTCCAGAGGCATGTTTGTGAGGCCCGAGACCTTTACGGTCAGACATCCGAGCTGCTGAGGTTGTTGTACTCTTTGTTATTTGTTCATCAGTCCTCCAATGTGCTTTCATTTCTTCCCATATCTTATCAGTGATCCATCTAGGTTGGTCATCATTACTCCTTGCAGAGCTCACCATGTCTTTCAAGCGAACTTGAAGTATGGCTTCGAAATGCCCTTGAACCAAACCTGTTAAAGAAGGATCCCATCTGTGTTTTTTCTACAAACAAAAAAGAAAGATTGGTGTTAGTCTATATAAAACACATACATGTATTAAACAGAAGTTAGTGTTTAGTGTGAGAGAATGTTACCGCGAATTCAACGAACCATCGTTCTACTCTTTCCCTAGGCACAGAGGATAAACTGTAGTAGGGGCCACCAAACTTATTAGTGAAACACTTTGTAACCTGCCTGGTCAGTGAGGATCGATCAAAACCAAACCTACAAAAACCAAAGCACACAGTATCATGTAGGGTTGAGTCCGAATGATGACACAGCATCGATACTATCACAAAGCATTAGAATATATATCTTGAACAATTATCGACAACCAAAACATACTAATCTCTTAAACCTATAAAAATACAATTGTTTTCGTAGTTAAACCTATAAAAATACAATTGTTTCTCTGTAATTGATAAATTTCGACCACTAGTCTAATTCCACATAAGAATCCTTCACTATTCAAAACCACAACTCCTAAAACACATAATACAAGCTTGACATGTATTAAAAACTAATTAAAAAGAAAGCAAGAAATTACCATGTTGAATTAGGCTGGACGAGGTCGGGATCGAGAATGGTGATTATCTTCGGCCTTGGCGCAAGTAGCAGCGAGTTCAGAGCCTCCATCTGGTCTTGGGAGAGATTAGGCTTTATCGGAGCTTCGACATTAGGGAAACCTCCATCTTCTTCTATTGTGTTGTGGGAATTTTGGGCTTGAGAACTGTGATGAGATTGAGATGCTAGATATGGAGGCGATTGAGATGGTTGAACTTGAGGCGCTGCAGATGGATGTTGGTGACTCGATTGAGCTGGGCGTAGCGGATCTTCAACCGTTGGAGCTGCTCGAGTCGCGGAATAAACAGGTGCTGGAGTGTGAACCGTTGGAGATGCTCCAGAAGGTGGAGCGTGTGGATTTGCAGACGATGCACGCAGTGGAGGTTGAGCAGAATGAGATGATCTAGACGGACTAGTTGACGTCGGAAAGAGCTTCCTCGGTGGAGGGTAATCTTTGACAGACGGACGATTGTTGTTGGGGAGAACCGGCGGGACAGTTTCTGATGGAGGTTTTGGAGAGAAATCATACCGAGTGGGTAGATTGGCCGGTCTGGCTCTCGATGCTGTTGGTTTCACAAGAAGAACATTCTTCCTCTTTCCACCCATCGCAGAGTGAGAGAGACAGAATCGAGGAAGACGAAGAGAGACAGATCGAGGAAGACGAAGAGAGACAAACTCGAGGAAGGAGGAAGACGATTAGGGTTTCAAATCGCAGAGAGAGGGTTTCGATAATGTTTAAGGGTTACAACTCGCAAATACGAAGAGATTTGGGCCAAAAATTGTCGCGGGTGAAACCAAATTTGGGCCCAAAATTTTGGAGGGTTAATTTCCCGGGTGAATGATCCGAAATTTTTTTTTTTTTTTGCCCAATCAGTCGGTAATCAGTAGGTAATTAGTAGCAAAAGTTTTTTAATTTTATTATAAATTTTTCATAAATAACATTATAAAACATTAAATAAGTTTAATTTTTAAATAAGTTTAATTTTTGGCCGAATGAGTAGCAAATCGAAGCAAAAATCTCTCTATATCTTGTTTTCGTCTATGATTCAACATGGGTGACTCTTCTGGAAGTTCGAGTGGAACATCAAGGGGTCCCTGGGGAAGAGGAAAAGTGATTGGCTTTCCAAAATTTTGTTGGTGTGGGCAGAGAATCGTCTCGAAATTTTCACGATCTGAAGTTAGTTATCGTTGTTCTTCTTGTGTGTTTGCTAGCTGTCGTTGTTGGTGGCATAGTTAAGGCTAGGATGATTGTGTAAGTTAGATATGTTATTGCTAAAGCTTAAATGATTGTAAAAACTTATTTATTAGCCAAAGTTGTAAAAACTTATTTATTAGCCAAATTTGTAAAAACTTGTAACATAATTAGAGCAAACTTGTATTAAAAACCACCAATACAAATTACAAAACTTAAGATATCACATAACATAATTAGTACGGTGCTACACCTTCTACATCTTCGTCATCAGAATCGGATAAGTTACACTGGAATTCGTCATCTGGTTCCGCATCGCCAACATCGTAATCGAGATTTACTGGATTTACTAGTAGTTGTGAATTCTCGACTACGAGATCTTCAATTGTAGTCAGCATTACATGATCATCCGTTTCTTGTTGTAAAAGAGTAGGTTCCGCGTCTACATATTCTCCTGAAATATTTTCCCTCGGGTTAACTTTAACAACATTGTGCCACACATTCTTTGGTTTCTTCTTGTATGGGTAAGGGATATAACAAACTTGATCCGCTTGAGAGGCTGTGCAATATCAATGTATAAAATCAGACATATATATAAGGTATCGAGAAAGTGATAAACGGGCGAACGTACCCAGAATAAATGGTTCGTATTTATTGTAGCTTTTCGATGGAAGAATGTCTACAATGCCACCATTACCAATCCGAGTGCCTCTACCGATCACAGGGTCATACCACTTACACTTAAAAAGTGTGATTCTCAAATTAACCACCCCCTCATACTCGAGGTCTATGATATCAGTTAAGATACCGTGGAAATCAGCTCTGTCAGCTGCATTGCTGTAATTCTCTCCAGTAACACATACACCATAGTTACATGTCTTTCTTCCCGCGCTGTTATTCTGGGTATGAAACAAATATCCTCTTGTATAGTAAATGGGCCAAGTTTTGGCCCTTTTCAGGGGTCCATGAATAATGTCGTGCACCCACGTTGGAAACGGAGTTGTGGCCTTCCAGTAAGAAACCTGCATATGAAAAGTCAATATAAAATATATTGAAGTACCAATAGTCAGATATCAAAAATTTATAGACATACATATTCTTGGATCCATGAATGATATTCTTCAGCTCTTCTCGCCAGGATTTCTTTTTCAGAGAGATCCGGATATTGTGTACTAATAAAATCTTCGAAGAGACTATGTAACACCATAAAAATATATGAGAAATCGAGTATGTAATATAAAACATTTTAAGTTAAAGCCATTACAACTTATACCTCTCAAGTGGCTCGAAATAACCACAATTTCGCAAAACATATGCATGTGCGCATCGATAATCTTTATCTGGAAGCCATATTTCCTGCATTTTGCCACTAGGCCAACCTACGTGAGTAAATATATCGGGGACTTCACCTTCAGCAAATCGCCTTGACCTGACCAAAGTAGTGAAAATCATTTTATAAAAGCTACCAGGCGTATATATACCAAATGGCTTAGTGAACATGTGAATAGTTATAGCTTTTACCTTGATTTCGTTTGTATACTCGAGGGAAAATAGTGCTCTGTAAAATAAGATACCTCCTCCCTTAGATATGATTGAACAATCGATCCTGCTGCATATATGTGGTTCTTTGCTTTCCCTTTCAACTTTTTGAAAAACCTTTCAAACGGGTACATCCACCTGTATTGCACGGGGCCTCCTAATTCAGCTTCGTATGGGAGATGTATAGGTAGGTGCTCCATCACGTCGAAAAAGGATGGTGGAAAGATCTTTTCCAAATTGCATATGATTAAAACTATGTTTTGTTTAAGAATTTGGACGCGACTTTTCTGCAAAGTTCTCGAACATAAGTCCCGGAAAAATGCTCCAACCCCTACAATACAAATTGAAACAGCAAATGGTTAATATAAATTACGATAATCATATTTACGTAATTTATTTTCCTAACATTATAAATTATAAGTAATTAATTAGTACCTGATAACGCCGTGTGGATGTTCCGGTCTAGTAGTTCTGCAAAGATAAATGGAAGTAGCCGCTCCATAAAAACATGGCAGTCATGACTCTTCATCCCAGAAAACTTTTCATTCGCCAGATCAGTACAACTAGCTAAGTCTGAAGCATAACCATATGGGAATTTTACCGATTTTTTCACACATTCCAATAAGCTTCTTCTTGCTTCGTCTGTCAATGAGTATTCAGGAAAAGGGGCTCTAATGTCATCATCAATATGTAAGTGTGGCCGAGAACATAATTCTTCTATATCCAATCTTGACGGGATGGTGTCTTTCGATTTACCCTTCACACGCATAAGAATATTCATGATGTTGTCAAAACAATTCTTCTCTATATGCATCAAATCGAGATTATGTCGAAGAGTGAGCTCCCTCCAGTACGGCAATTCCCAAAATATGCTTTCTTTGTGCCAGTTATGCTCTTTCCCAAAGCCAGGTTTCTTCTTATCATGACCGTTGCCACCAACATCCTCTGTTTTCGGTGGCTTTACACGTTTCAACCCGTATAAATAAATTTGCTCACTGGTTAAAGACTCTGGTGGATAGTTTTTCTTAGCGTTTCTCTTCTTCAAAAAGTCTTTTCTATTCTTCCTTAGAGGATGATCATGAGGGAGAAATCTTCGGTGACAATCGAACCAACACGTCTTTCTTCCATGCTTAAGATAAAAAGACTGTGTATCTTCCATGCAAATTGGACAAGACAATTTTCCATGGGTGGTCCATCCTGATAACATGCCATACGCCCGAAAGTCGCTTATCGTCCACAACAACACTGCTCTTAGTTTAAATTTTTGATTCAACGAGACATCGTATGCATCGTCTCCAGTAGACCACAGTTCTTTTAACTCATCAATGAGAGGTCGGAGGAAGATATCGAGACTAGCTCGAGGATGATTTGGCCCAGAATTCATAATTGTTAGAAACAAGTACTCCGTATTCATGCACATACCAGGGGGTAAATTATACGGAGTCAAGATCACGGGCCACAATGAATGGTTTTTTGACATGCCAAATGGATTGAACCCATCTGTACACAATCCAAGATAGACGTTTCGGGGTTCTTCGGCAAACTGGGGATGTTGATCTTGAAAATATTTCCACTCCGCCCCATCAGACGGATGCCACATTTCTTCCTCATTTGCTTCGTGCTCGGCGTGCCATCTCATTGCTGCTGCAGTCTTCTCGCTCTGATACATTCTCTTTAATCTGTCAGCAATAGGCATATACCACATACGACTATATGGTACATTGGTCCTACGGTTTTGCTCGTTAGGCATCCATCTTTTTGAATTACAAAACCGACACTTATCTAACCGCTCATCATCTTTCCAGAAGATCATACAATTGTTAATGCAAACATCAATTGCATGACATGGAAGCCCCAAATTGCGCATCAATTTGTCTGTCTCGTAATGTGAACCGGGTGCCTGGTTTCCTTCTGGTAAATAATCTGTCAAGATACCGCATACTGAATCCACTAACTTTTCACTCATATTATGATCTGCCTTATTTTGCATGATTCGAGCAGCTAAAGATAACTGCGAGTGACCTTCACGACAACCATCGTATAATGGAGTATTCGCTCCATCTAACAAGTTGTAGAATTTTTTTGAATGATTACGTACCGGTTCTTCTACATTTTGATAACTAACATCCTGATGATAGTTGTTATCAAAACTCACGCTATCACGAAACGCATCATTCACCATATCCACATATCTATCTTCTACTACATTACCCACATCATCACTCCCACTTACATGCGTCCTATCAACATAACTCGTTCCTAAATCCATATCCAGTTCTTCACCATGCTTATACCAAATATAATAATCTGGCATAAATCCTCTACTATACAAATGTCTCAAAACTCTTGTACCGGGGATAAATTTCTCATTCTCGCAAACAAGACAAGGGCAGTGAAACATACCGCGATTTCTCTGCGCTAGAGGCTGGCTATTTGCAAATGCCATGAATTGATCCACCCGCGCTGTGAACTCTACCGAGAGATTTCCCGTCGCTTCATCGAACCTATTATACATCCACTCCCGGAAATTACCATAATTGTAATTTCCCGACATTCTAAGTTGAGAAACCTTATTCCCTCTTTGATTTGTGTTTATAAACTCTTTCTTTGCTTTGTGTTTCTACAATTGTGACAAGAAAATTCGCGTATGGCAAATATATAGAAAATTTCCCGACTGATTCCCGACTGATTTCCGACTGCAAATCAAAATAGGTACACCAACCACCAAATTAATTAAACGTGATTTACAACTACTTTTTGCTACTGATTTGCTACTGTTCTACTACCCACCGAATTCAGTAGCAAATCAGTCGCTAAATTACTACTGATTAGCTACTGCATGTTTCGGACTACAATTCAGTCACTAATCAGTCGTAAACCTGCTACGCATTAACGACTGATATTTTTAGTCACTAAATACCTACTGATGTGCGACTGTTTGAAAATAGTCGCAAATCAGTCGGAAATCAGTAGCGAAACAGTCGGTAAATTTACCGACTGCCTAATCGGTAGCAACAATCAGTCGGAAAAACGCTGTTTTGGTGTAGTGAAATGAAAGTTTGTTCTTGATTTGGTGATTAACAAAGTGATTAGTGCCACGGGAGTGGATTAGTCATAATTGGGAATTCCATGTTCTAGGATAATGTTTAATTCAATCTTTATAATCATTGTTTGTTCATTAATCATCTTCTTCATGGTTGATTCATTTTCCAACTTTCTATCTTTGTTTTCTTTCTTGCATCTCATTTTCTTGATTCAAAATATAAAAACCAAAAACATTTGCTCTAGCTCAAGAAGATTCATGTATTCTTAGTGTTTCAATCTTAGCCTCTTTGGTTCGATATCTTAAATACCACAATGACATGAGTGGGATTTGAGTAATTGATTCTACTATCAATTTGGCGCCGTTGCCGGGGAGGTTTACCATTGATCATTAGGATTTTGATTCTTCTTGAGACTAGAGCCTTTTATTTTCTTTAATTGCTAATCTTTTCACTTTTCTTGTGATTTTCATGAAGGTAGTGACAAGGAGGACGCATCCGTCAAGTTAGTGACGTTAAACGCGCCCTTGGGGACTTCCCCAAGCCTATCCCTTGTCAAGCTAGTGACACAAAACAAGCATCAATAAGGGTCTTTTGGGTTCAAGGTCGTGGCATGGCTCGTTGGTGGTGATGGCCAGAGCTCTTCCTCAATCTCCATTCACCTAGTCTCACTCCTCATTTGTAAGTACTTCTTTCCTTTTTAGTCTATTTGCATTTTTATCTTTCGTTTTTTGGTCTCTCTCTTGAATTTCTTTCACACCGAGACGTTGTGATCTAAGTTTGGGGGAGGGACCGGTGTCTAATCATGTGTTTTGTGATCTTATTTTGCCTTTGCATACTTGAGTCTCATGCATATCATGCATTTTCAATAAATTTGAAAAAATTTAGGACTAGATAAACATTTGTTCTCATGTTAGGAAGGATTTCTAAGCATGCTTTTCATTCTAAGTGATCGGTGGATGCTGACTTTTGGATGAATTGTTGACTAAAATGGACTTGTGGTAAATTATGGATTATCTAAGTGATCGGTGGATGCTGACTTTAGATAATTCGTACAATGATTAATGTCACGAAAGTGTGCTAATATACTTGAAAGTGTTCCATGTCATAAGAATAAATGTGCATTGAGTCTAGATGCATTGCATTTTAGGTAGATTTGCATGAGCATTAGGAGCAATGATAGGTTATCCATTTGAAGTATTATTTTTAGAGCTTGATTCAGTGCCCTCGTTGCTTGTTGCTTGATGCTTTTGATCTCGTGTTGAAATCAAAGATGAACCATATTTTGACCTTGCGTTTCATTACTAGGGTCTTAGCTAAAGCAAGTCTCGATTTGAATCCAATCCTATCTAAGTGAGAACCTTAATCTTGACTCATTAATTATCGTGATCATGCATTGCATAGTGAACTCATGGTTCCGCATACATACTTGGGTCATATTATCCCTTTTTACCACTCTTGTTGGCCCAAGTAGCCAATTTCCACCTTTGGAATGGTTTACCCCACCTAAAACTCAACCTTCTTTCAAGCCTACATGTTTAGTGAGAGTTGTGAGGCCTTATTTTTGAATGGACTTAGCAAAAAGTGTTGGGTCTAGAGCGACAAGGAAAGACTTTCATGTAGAACTAGCTCACACATCAATGAGCTAGATTAGGCTAAGTTAGATAGGTTGGGATCTTGGGGCAAGTGGAATGGATGAAAAAGAAAAAGAAACAAAGGTGTTGGGATTGGACAAGTGGAAAGAAAGAAAGAGGATTGGGAGAATGATTAGGGGAAACAATAAGTTTGAAATGGTTGGCATGAATATATTTGGGTTAGCTCTAAGTGTTAAAAGATAGTCTCTAGCTTGAAAAAATAAAAAGAAAGAAAAGAAGCCAAAATGGCTAAGCTTAGACATGAAGAAAAATAAAGAGATTAGAGTAAGCAAAAGAAGAGCTAAGTCAAGGAAAATAATGGATGCCAAGCCATTGGCTGAAAAAGAAACCCCCTAAGTGCTTAAATAGAAGAAGGATGATGAAGAGATGTGGTGTAAGTAGGCAAAAACGCCTTGTGAAGGGTAGCTAGGATTGCTTCTTTGTGGGTTTAGAATTAGGGTTGATTTTGTAATGGGGCATTGGGTAGATGAATGTCTAGCCTTTTATGCATCTATTGCTCTTCACCCTTAGCATTTTGCCAAAGTCCATTCCTTAAAAAGAGAGATCCCTTGTTTGGAAACCGCCACATGTATTGAGATCATCTTTATCTCAAAACCAAAACCCATAACCAAATGAGTTTGCTTGCATTGCATGAGCATGATTCACTTGAAACAAATAATGAATGTTAAAGGATTTGATGATATTGATGCTTGTGTATGTTAAGGCTTGAATTTGATTTGTATAGGGAAGGATATGGCTAGCTCTTTTTAAGTAAACTCGATTGATCGCATCTTAGAGCTAGTAACTTGGATATTGAGTTGAATTCTTTTCTTGATACTTTTGGATTTGAGCTCCCATTTTTAGTCTTCTCCCTTTCTTTATTCTTGTTTGCTTGAGGATAAGCAAAGGTTTAAGTTTGGGGGAATTGATATGTGCATATTCTACATGTATTTAGCATGCATTTCATATAGGTTTTAGATTATTTACTTAAATCTTCATGGCATTTCATACTTTTTTGTCCCACTTAGAGTATTAAGAGCTGCATTAGGTCCTAGTGAGTCTTTTGCATGTATTTGAGGAGTTTTCTATGTGTTTGGAGACACTTGGTGGCGATTGGACATTTTGTGCTTAAAGACTAGAGAGGAACCATCCCGAACGTCTCAAAGAACCGATCCGAAGAAGGCGATCCGATTTGATCCAGCTCTTGGATTCTTCATGAGAGTTGTAGCCCGATGAGTCCTCTAACCATAGGAGTTGGAATAAAGTCATTCGGACGTGTGGATTGAGAGATATAGCTTATTTACCAGATATAGGTCCGCCTGGCCGAGACGGTTTCTTCAATACCGAGGTCACTGGTCGGTGCAACTGCTCGGTGTGGAAACAGAGGGAAAGCTGCTTAGCACCGACGTGTGGTACCGAGGAATGACGTCGGTATTGAAGGGTCTCCACTCCGAATTAGCCTTGGTGGTCTTCACCAAAGTTGTAGAGGACTGAATCAGCTTTACACAGGAGTTTGAATCGGTAATTTGGACGTATGAATAGGGAGATAAGACGGATTTACTGAAGGTATGTCCGTCTGGCCGAGAGAAGATGAAACAGTCAAAATAACCGGAAACACGAAGGCCTTCCGATATGAAACCACTCCAGTGGTCTTTATGAAACCTGTAGAGGAGTGAATCATATTTACACAGGAGTTTGAATCATATCATTTGGACCTATGGATCAGATTTTATGGCCAAGACACTGAAGCATGATCTGCCTGGCCGAGAAGAGATGACATCGTCCAAAGAACCGGTAAAACGAAGTTCTTCCGATCATATTCAGCCTCTCCGGCCTTCATGAAAGTTGTAGAGGGAAGCGTTATCTGTGCACACAAGCAAAAATCATGTCATTTGGACATCGGGCTAGGGAGATGACTCGAATTTATCGAAGACGCATCCAAGATCCGACCGGGTCAATACCCGGTTTGTTCCGAGTTGACCCGATTCGCCCATTTTCATTTATAAACCCAAAAACCCTAATTTTCATTTTAAGCTTTCTTTTCCCTAGAGGTGGGTTTTCTCCCAAACTCTTCTTATGATGATTTTGGATGGATCTTCATCATTTATGCCACTCTAGTGAATGATTCTTCAACCTATCTTTATATTATATCTATTTAATTCTTGTTTTATATTATTATGTCTCTTTCTCTTGTGTTTTTCATTGTTATTCATCTTTAGGCTTTAGAACCTTTTTGTTGGATTTTGGTTTGCTTGATTTTTGATGGCTTGATGATTGATTTGTGATGCTTAGGTATTAGGTCTTTGCATTCCTTCTTTGCTTAATGTGTTTAATGCTATATCTAGCTTGAAAAAGTGGATTTAGACCTTAGGCATTTCATGCACACAAGGTGTTCGATGAAATGCCAAGATCAATTATTCAAAGGAGTTGTGTTCTTAGCCTAAGGAAATAGTTGTCTAAGGCACTCTTTTGGTTGATCTTGTTACAAATCTTAATGCTTGCAAATTGTTGTTCCACAAATGACCATTTTGCTAATGGGATTAATGATTAGTGAAGTGATTAGTGCCTAGACATAGGATTAATCAAGATTATGGATCTCATGCCTAAGGAATAGCAATGATTGAGTGCATTTGCATCATTTGTTAATTGTCTTGGTGATTAGATGATGATGATTTAGGTTGCATCTTGTTAGATCCTTCACTTAGATTGATCTTAAATCTAGTTTTGGATTGAGAGATCAAAACTAGAGCTTAAGCATTTCACGCCCGATAGGTGTTCGATGAAATGCTTTAACCAAACCTTTTGTGAGGTTTTCTTGCCTAGCCAACGAGAGTTGATGTCTAGGGTGATTAGTGAGCTAAGTGGAATTGGAGATTAATGCTTGTTAATCATCTTATCACATATGGAAGTTTGTTCTTGATTTGGTGATTAACAAAGTGATTAGTGCCACGGGAGTGGATTAGTCATAATTGGGAATTCCATGTTCTAGGATAATGTTTAATTCAATCTTTATAATCATTGTTTGTTCATTAATCATCTTCTTCATGGTTGATTCATTTTCCAACTTTCTATCTTTGTTTTCTTTCTTGCATCTCATTTTCTTGATTCAAAATATAAAAACCAAAAACATTTGCTCTAGCTCAAGAAGATTCATGTATTCTTAGTGTTTCAATCTTAGCCTCTTTGGTTCGATATCTTAAATACCACAATGACATGAGTGGGATTTGAGTAATTGATTCTACTATCAATTTGGCGCCGTTGCCGGGGAGGTTTAGCATTGATCATTAGGATTTTGATTCTTTTTGAGACTAGAGCCTTTTATTTTCTTTAATTGCTAATCTTTTCACTTTTCTTGTTAATTTCATGAAGGGCGTGACAAGGAAGAAGCATCCGTCAAGTTAGTGACGTTAAACGCGCCCTTGGGGACTTCCCCAAGCCTATCCCTTGTCAAGCTAGTGACACAAAACAAGCATCAATAAGGGTCTTTTGGGTTCAAGGCCGTGGCATGGCTCGTTGGTGGTGCTGGCCAAAGCTCTTCCTCCATCTCCATTCACCTAGTCTCACTCCTCATTTGTAAGTACTTCTTTCCTTTTTAGTCTCTTTGCATTTTTATCTTTCGTTTTTTGGTCTCTCTCTTGAATTTCTTTCACACCGAGACGTTGTGATCTAAGTTTGGGGGAGGGACCGGTGTCTAATCATGTATTTTGTGATCTTATTTTGCCTTTGCATACTTGAGTCTCAAGCATACCATGCATTTTCAATAAATTTGAAAAAATTTAGGACTAGATAAACATTTGTTCTCATGTTAGGAAGGATTTCTAAGCATGCTTTTCATTCTAAGTGATCGGTGGATGCTGACTTTAGGATGAATTGTTGACTAAAATGGACTTGTGGTAAATTATGGATTATCTAAGTGATCGGTGGATGCTGATTTTAGATAATTCGTACAATGATTAATGTCACGAAAGTGTGCTAATCTACTTGAAAGTGTTCCATGTCATAAGAATAAATGTGCATTGAGTCTTGATGCATTGCATTTTAGGTAGATTTGCATGAGTATTAGGAGCAATGATAGGTTATCCATGTGAAGTATTACTTTTTGAGCTTGATTCAATGCCCTCGTTGCTTGTTGCTTGATGCTTTTGATCTCGTGTTGAAATCAAGGATGATCCATATTTTGACCTTGCGTTTCATTACTAGGGTCTTAGCTAAAGCAAGTCTCGATTTGAATCCAATCCTATATAAGTGAGAACCTTAATCTTGACTCATTAATTATCGTGATCATGCATTGCATAGTGAACTCATGGATTCCGCATACATACTTGGGTCATCTTATCCCTTTTTACCACTCTTGTTGGCCCAAGTAGCCAATTCCCACCTTTGGAATGGTTTACCCCACCTAAAACTCAACCTTCTTTCAAGCCTACATGTTTAGTGAGCGTTGTGAGGCCTTATTTTTGAATGGACATAGCAAAAAGTGTTGGGGCTAGAGCGACAAGGAAAGACTTTCATGTAGAACTAGCTCACACATCAATGAGCTAGATTAGGCTAAGTTAGATAGGTTGGGATCTTGGGGCAATTGGAATGGATGAAAAAGAAAAAGAAACAAAGGTGTTGGGATTGGACAAGTGGAAAGAAAGAAAGAGGATTGGGAGAATGATTAGGGGAAGCAATAAGTTTGAAATGGTTGGCATGAATATATTTGGGTTAGCTCTAAGTGTTAAAAGATAGTCTCTAGCTTGAAAAAAATAAAAATAAAGAAAAGAAGCCAAAATGGCTAAGCTTAGACATGAAGAAAAATAAAGAGATTAGAGAAAGCAAAAGAAGAGCTAAGTCAAGGAAAATAATGGATGCCAAGCCATTGGTTGAAGAAGAAACCCCCTAAGTGCTTAAATAGAAGAAGTATGATGAAGAGATGTGGTGTAAGAAGGCAAAAATGCCTTGTGAAGGGTAGCTAGGATTGCTTATTTGTGGGTTTAGAATTAGAGTTGATTTTGTAATGGGGCATTGGGTAGATGAAAGTCTAGCCTTTTATGCATCTATTGCTCTTCACCCTTAGCATTTTGCCAAAGTCCATTCCTTAAAAAGAGAGATCCCTTGTTTGGAAACCGCCACATGTATTGAGATCATCTTTATCTCAAAACCAAAACCCTTAACCAAATGAGTTTGTTTGCTTTGCATGAGCATGATTCCCTTGAAACAAATAATGAATGTTAAAGGATTTGATGATATTGATGCTTGTGTAGGTTAAGGCTTGAATTTGATTTGTATAGGGAAGGATATGGCTAGCTCTATTTAAGTAAACTCTATTGATCGCATCTTAGAGCTAGTAACTTGGATATTGAGTTGAATTCTTTTCTTGATACTTTTGGATTTGAGCTCCCATTTTTAGTCTTCTCCCTTTCTTTATTCTTTTTTGCTTGAGGATAAGCAAAGGTTTAAGTTTGGGGGAATTGATATGTGCATATTCTACATGTATTTAGCATGCATTTCATATAGGTTTTAGATTATTTACTTGGATCTTCATGGCATTTCATACTTGTTTTGTCCCACTTAGAGTATTAGGAGCTGCATTAGGTCCTAGTGAGTCTTTTGCATGTCTTTGAGGAGTTTTCTAGGTGTTTGGAGACACTTGGTGGCGTTTGGACATTTTGTGCTTAAAGACTAGAGAGGAACCATCCGAAACGTCTCAAAGCACCGATCGGACGAAGGCGATCCGATTTGATCCAGCTCTTGGAGTCTTCATGAGAGTTGTAGACCGATGAGTCCTCTAACCACAGGAGTTGGTATCAAGTCATTCGGACGTGTGGTTTGAGAGATATAGCTGATTTACCAGAGATAGGTCCGCCTGGCCGAGACGGTTTCTTCAATACCGAGGTCACTTGTCGGTGCAACTGCTCGGTGTGGAAACAGAGGGAATATTTCTTAGCACCGACGTGTGGTACCGAGGAGTGACGTCGGTATTGAAGGGTTTCCACTCCGAATTAGCCTCGGTGGTCTTCACCAAAGTTGTAGAGGAGTGAATCAGCGTTACACAGAAGTTTCAATCGGGTAATTTGGACGTATGAATAGGGAGATAAGACGGATTTACTGAAAGTATGTCCGTCTGGCCGAGAGAAGATGAAACCATCCAAATAACCGGAAACACGAAGGCCTTCCGTTATGAAACAACTCCAGTTGTCTTCATAAAACCTGTAGAGGAGTGAATCAGATTTACACAGGAGTTTGAATCCTATCATTTGGACCTCTGGATCAGATTTTATGGCCAATACACTGAAGCATGATCTGCCTGGCCGAGAAGAGATGACAATCATCCAAAGAACCGGTACAACGAAGTTCTTCCGATCATATTCAGCCTCTCCGGCCTACATTAAAGTTGTAGAGGGAAGAGTTATCTGTGCACACAAGCAAAAATCATGTCATTTGGACATCGGGCTAGGGAGATGCCTCGAATTTATCGAAGACGCATCCAAGATCCGACCAGGTCAATACCCGGTTTGTTCCGAGTTGACCCGGTTCGCCCATTTTCATTTATAAACCCAAAAACCCTAATTTTCATTTTAAGCTTTCTTTTCCCTAGAGTTGGGTTTTCTCCCAAACTCTTCTTATAATGATTTTGGATGGATCTTCATCATTTATGCCACTCTATTGAAGGATTCTTCAACCTATCTTTATATTATATCTATTTAATTCTTGTTTTATATTATTATGTCTCTTTCTATTGTGTTCTTCATCCTTAGGCTTTAGAACCTTTTTGTTGGATTTTGGTATGCTTGATTTTTGATGGCTTGATGATTGATTTGTGATGCTTAGGTATTAGGTCTTTGCATTCCTTCTTTGCTTAATGTGTTTAATTCTAGATCTAGCTTGAAAAAGTGGATTTAGACCTTAGGCATTTCATGCACACAAGGTGTTCGATGAAATGCCAAGATCAATTATTCAAAGGATTTGTGTTCTTAGCCTAAGGAATTAGATGTCTAAGGCACTCTTTTGGTTGATCTTGTTACAAATCTTAATGCTTGCTAATTGTTGTTCCACAAATGACCATTTTGCTAATGGGATTAATGATTAGTGAAGTGATTAGTGCCTAGACATAGGATTAATCAAGATTATGGATCTCATGCCTAAGGAATAGCAATGATTGAGTGCATTTGCATCATATTTAATTGTCTTGGTGATTAGATGATGATGATTTAGGTTGCATCTTGTTAGATCCTTCACTTAGGTTGATCTTAAATCTAGTTTTGGATTGAGAGATCAAAACTAGAGCTTAAGCATTTCACGCCCGATAGGTGTTCGATGAAATGCTTTAACCAAACCTTTTGTGAGGTTTTCTTGCCTAGCCAACGAGAGTTGATGTCTAGGGTGATTAGTGAGCTAAATGGAATTGGAGATTAATACTTGTTAATCATCTTATCACAAATGGAAGTTTGTTCTTGATTTGGTGATTAACAAAGTGATTAGTGTCACGGGAGTGGATTAGTCATAATTGGGAATTCCATGTTCTAGGATAATGTTTAATTCAATCTTTATAATCATTGTTTGTTCATTAATCATCTTCTTCATGGTTGATTCATTTTCCAACTTTCTATCTTTGTTTTCTTTCTTGCATCTCATTTTCTTGATTGAAAATATAAAAACCAAAAACATTTGCTCTAGCTCAAGAAGATTCATGTATTCTTAGTGTTTCAATCTTAGCATCTTTGGTTCGATATCTTAAATACCACAATGACATGAGTGGGATTTGAGTAATTGATTCTACTATCAATTTGGCGCCGTTGCCGGGGAGGTTTAGGATTGATCATTAGGATTTTGATTCTTTTTGAGACTAGAGCCTTTTATTTTCTTTAATTGCTAATCTTTTCACCTTTCTTGTGATTTTCATGAAGGGAGTGACAAGGAGGAAGCAACCGTCAAGTTAGTGACGTTAAACGCGCCCTTGGGGACTTCCCCAAGCCTATCCCTTGTCAAGCTAGTGACACAAAACAAGCATCAATAAGGGTCTTTTGGGTTCAAGGTTGTGGCAAGGCTCGTTGGAGGTGATGGCCAAAGCTCTTCCTCCATCTCCATTCACCTAGTCTCACTCCTCATTTGTAAGTACTTCTTTCCTTTTTAGTCTCTTTGCATTTTTATCTTTCGTTTTTTGGTCTCTCTCTTGAATTTCTTTCACACCGAGACGTTGTGATCTAAGTTTGGGGGAGGGACCGGTGTCTAATCATGTGTTTTGTGATCTTATTTTGCCTTTGCATACTTGAGTCTCATGCATACCATGCATTTTCAATAAATTTGAAAACTTTTAGGACTAGATAAACATTTGTTCTCATGTTATGAAGGATTTCTAAGCATGCTTTTCATTCTAAGTGATCGGTGGATGCTAACTTTAGGATGAATTGTTGACTAAAATGGACTTGTGGTAAATTATGGATTATCTAAGTGATCGGTGGATGCTGACTTTAGATAATTCGTACAATGATTAATGTCACGAAAGTGTGCTAATCTACTTGAAAGTGTTCCATGTCATAAGAATAAATGTGCATTGAGTCTAGATGAATTGCATTTTAGGTAGATTTGCATGAGCATTAGGAGCAATGATAGGTTATCCATGTGAAGTATTATTTTTAGAGCTTGATTCAATGCCCTCGTTGCTTGTTGCTTGATGCTTTTGATCTCGTGTTGAAATCAAGGATGAACCATATTTTGACCTTGCGTTTCATTACTAGGGTCTTAGCTAAAGCAAGTCTCGATTTGAATCCAATCCTATCTAAGTGAGAACATTAATCTTGAATCATTAATTATCGTGATCATTCATTGCATAGTGAACTCATGGATTCCGCATACATACTTGGGTCATCTTATCCCTTTTTACCACTCTTGTTGGCCCAAGTAGCCAATTCCCACCTTTGGAATGGTTTACCCCACCTAAAACTCAACCTTCTTTCAAGCCTACATGTTTAGTGAGCGTTGTGAGGACTTATTTTTGAATGAACTTAGCAAAAAGTGTTGGGTCTAGAGCGACAAGGAAAGACTTTCATGTAGAACTAGCTCACACATCAATGAGCTAGATTAGACTAAGTTAGATAGGTTGGGATCTTGGGGCAAGTGGAATGGATGAAAAAGAAAAAAAAACAAAGGTGTTGGGATTGGACAAGTGGAAAGAAAGAAAGAGGATTGGGAGAATGATTAGGGGAAGCAATAAGTTTGAAATGGTTGGCATGAATATATTTGGGTTAGCTCTAAGTGTTAAAAGATAGTCTCTAGCTTGAAAAAAATAAAAATAAAGAAAAGAAGCCAAAATGGCTAAGCTTAGACATGAAGAAAAATAAAGAGATTAGAGAAAGCAAAAGAAGATCTAAGTCAAGGAAAATAATGGATGCCAAGCCATTGGTTGAAGAAGAAACCCCCTAAGTGCTTAAATAGAAGAAGTATGATGAAGAGATGTGGTGTAAGAAGGCAAAAACGCCTTGTGAAGGGTAGCTAGGATTGCTTCTTTGTGGGTTTAGAATTAGGGTTGATTTTGTAATGGGGCATTGGGTAGATGAAAGTCTAGCCTTGTATGCATCTATTGCTCTTCACCCTTAGCATTTTGCCAAAGTCCATTCCTTCAAAAGAGAGATCCCTTGTTTGGAAATCGCCACATGTATTGAGATCATCTTTATCTCTAAACCAAAACCCTTAACCAAATGAGTTTGTTTGCTTTGCATGAGCATGATTCACTTGAAACAAATAATGAATGTTAAAGGATTTGATGATATTGATGCTTGTGTAGGTTAAGGCTTGAATTTGATTTGTATAGGGAAAGATATGGCTAGCTCTATTTAAGTAAACTCGATTGATCGCATCTTAGAGCTAGTAACTTGGATATTGAGTTGAATTCTTTTCTTGATACTTTTGGATTTGAGCTCCCATTTTTAGTCTTCTCCCTTTCTTTATTCTTTTTTGCTTGAGGATAAGCAAAGATTTAAGTTTAGGGGAATTGATATGTGCATATTCTACATGTATTTAGCATGCATTTCATATAGGTTTTAGATTATTTACTTGGATCTTCATGGCATTTCATACTTGTTTTGTCCCACTTAGAGTATTAGGAGCTGCATTAGGTCCTAGTGAGTCTTTTGCATGTCTTTGAGGAGTTTTCTAGGTGTTTGGAGACACTTGGTGGCGTTTGGAGATTTTGTGCTTAAAGACTAGATAGGAACCATCCGAAACATCTCAAAGAACCGATCAGACGAAGGCGATCCGATTTGATCCAGCTCTTGTAGTCTTCATGAGAGTTGTAGCCCGATGAGTCCTCTAACCACAGGAGTTGGAATCAAGTCATTCGGACGTGTGGTTTGAGAGATATAGCTGATTTACCACAGATGGGTCCGCCCGTCCGAGACGGTTTCTTCAATACCGAGGTCACTGGTCGGTGCAACTGCTCGGTGTGGAAACAGAGGGAAAATTTCTTAGCACCGACGTGTGGTACCGAGGAGTGACGTCGGTATTGAAGGGTCTCCACTCCGAATTAGCCTCGGTGGTCTTCACCAAAGTTGTAGAGGAGTGAATCAGCGTTACACAGAAGTTTGAATCGGGTAATTTGGACGTATGAATAGGGAGATACGAGGGATTTACTGAAGGTATGTCCGTCTGGCCGAGAGAAGATGAAACCGTCCACATAACCGGAAACACGAAGGCCTTCCGTTATGAAACAACTCCAGTTGTCTTCATAAAACTTGTAGAGGCGTGAATCAGATTTACACAGGAGTTTGAATCCTATCATTTGGACCTCTGGATCAGATTTTATGGCCAATACACTAAAGCATGATCTGCCTGGCCGAGAAGAGATGACATCGTCCAAAGAACCGGTAAAACGAAGTTCTTCCGATCATATTCAGCCTCTCCGGCCTTCATTACCGTTGTAGAGGGAAGCGTTATCTGTGCACACAAGAAAAAATCATGTCATTTGGACATCGGGCTAGGGAGATGCCTTGAATTTATTGAAGACGCATCCAAGATCCGACCGGGTCAATACCCGGTTTGTTCCGAGTTGACCCGGTTCGCCCATTTTCATTTATAAACCCAAAAACCCTAATTTTCATTTTAAGCTTTCTTTTGCCTAGAGTTGGGTTTCTCCCAAACTCTTCTTATGATGATTTTGGATGGATATTCATCATTTATGCCACTCTAGTGAAGGATTCTTCAACCTATCTTTATATTATATCTATTTAATTCTTGTTTTATATTATTATGTCTCTTTCTCTTGTGTTCTTCATCTTTAGGCTTTAGAACCTTTTTGTTGGATTTTGGTATGCTTGATTTTTGATGGCTTGATGATTGATTTGTGATGCTTAGGTATTAGGTCTTTGCATTCCTTCTTTGCTTAATGTGTTTAATTCTAGATCTAGCTTGAAAAAGTGGATTTAGACCTTAGGCATTTCATGCACACAAGGTGTTCGATGAAATGCCAAGATCAATTATTCAAAAGATTTGTGTTCTTAGCCTAAGGAATTAGTTGTCTAAGGCACTCTTTTGGTTGATCTTGTTACAAATCTTAATGCTTGCTAATTGTTGTTCCACAAATGACCATTTTGCTAATGGGATTAATGATTAGTGAAGTGATTAGTGCCTAGACATAGGATTAATCAAGATTATGGATCTCATGCCTAAGGAATAGCAATGATTGAGTGCATTTGCATCATTTGTTAATTGTCTTGGTGATTAGATGATGATGATTTAGGTTGCATCTTGTTAGATCATTCACTTAGGTTGATCTTAAAGCTAGTTTTGGATTGAGAGATCAAAACTAGAGCTTAAGCATTTCACGCCCGATAGGTGTTCGATGAAATGCTTTAACCAAACCTTTTGTGAGGTTTTCTTGCCTAGCCAACGAGAGCTGATGTCTAGGGTGATTAGTGAGCTAAGTGGAATTGGAGATTAATGCTTGTTAATCATCTTATCACAAATGGAAGTTTGTTCTTGATTTGGTGATTAACAAAGTGATTAGTGCCACGGGAGTGGATTAGTCATAATTGGGAATTCCATGTTCTAGGATAATTTTTAATTCAATCTTTATAATCATTGTTTGTTCATTAATCATCTTCTTCATGGTTGATTCATTTTCCAACTTTCTATCTTTGTTTTCTTTCTTGCATCTCATTTTCTTGATTCAAAATATAAAAACTAAAAACATTTGCTCTAGCTCAAGAAGATTCATGTATTCTTAGTGTTTCAATCTTAGCCTCTTTGGTTCGATATCTTAAATACCACAATGACATGAGTGGGATTTGAGTAATTGATTCTACTATCAATTATGCATGCATTCGACTCAAAACGCTAAGTATACGGCATGCTAAAACAAGTAAAATATGAGAATATCTGAAGGTTTACCCCAATTGTAGAACATACTTACCACTAATTGGCTCGGTTGGAGAGAAAAAATACTCTGAACATACTTACAAGCAAGAAAATCGATGGTGTATCCAAAAAGAGAGAGAAAAATCGAGTTTGCAGCATTTACCAAGTTTGAATCGAGTTTGAATCGCAAAAATTGAGCAAGTATAGAAATCAATGGAAACAAAAAAAACCCAAATCAGGAGGACTGCACCGATCGATCCTGGATCGGTGCAGTGGATCGGTGCCAGCACAGAGAGTTTGCATCGATTAGGACTCGCAAGAAGAAGGACCGCACCGATCCATCATGGACCAGTGCAACGGATTGGTGCCGCACCCGACAGTTCGCACCGATTGACAGCACCGAGCCAGGGCCGGTTGGTGCTGCAAAAGTCAACAAAAGTCAACGTCTCAACCCTAATTTGACACGCTGACCCGGCCCGACCCGCTTGCATTCTCCTTCCCCCTCCGACTTAAACCCCTCGGCCGTACCCCTTCTTCTTCCTCTTCATATTTGTTTTGTTTTCTCCATAGATTTCTCTCTACTTACTCAATTTTTGCGATTCAACTTGCTGCAAGCTCGATTTTTCTCTCTCTTTTTGGATTCACCATCGATTTTCTTGCTTGTGCACTCACCCCCAAGGTATTTTACTCATAATTTCTTTGAGAATTCATAAATTTGTTCTTGAGTGAAAAATCCATGGAATTGTTTGGGTGATGCATTTAGTTTGATTTTGGCCTTGGGGTTTGCTAGGGAATGATTAAGTTGCTGGTTTATTGAACCGAATTGTGCTTTTGATGGAAATTTTAGAAATTGTGTTCTTGAGACATGGTGGTTTTAGCTTTCGATGGAAGTTTTTCTTGAGATTAAAACACCTCTATCTCATGAAATTTCCATGTCTTCTCAATTGCTCATCCTAGAACTTCTTCGATTTTGAGAATGTGCTTCAATGAAACTCATTGTTCTTTTGAGAATGTATAGGAACAATGACAAGAACGAGGGCAGCTACAAAGGACTATGAAGCTCAAGCTCGAGCCGCGGGGATTGAGATAGTTGACGCATCGGGTTCTAGAGCCAAGAAGCCGGTTGATGCCAAAATTGCTAAGGCTAAATGCAAGCAAGTCGCGCAAGGACTAGGGCACCGCGGTTTCCGGGAAGAAGAAGAGCACGACTAAGGACAAAAGCAAAGAGGTTGCCACACCGGCTCCTCCAACCTCGAAACAATGCTTCAAAAAACTCATAAGCATGGATTTTGAGCAAGGGAGATTTGTGGACGTTATAGTGCTAGAAAGGATGGGGATCCTCGAAGACATGGCAACAATCTTCGACAACATGAGTCTTGGACGGTTTTTGCACATGAAGGAGCTAGCCCACCAAGAGCCCACGTGCCAATTCATTTCTTCCCTACGGTTAGCTTTTTACGACGAGCATCACAAGAAGGCGAATGCACAAACCGGATTTGGGGTTATTAAGTTCGAGGTAAACGGAAAGGACTATAGGATGACCTTCCATGAGATTCGCCAAGTGTTTGGTTTCCGGGAAGAAAGAACAAGTGGAAGCTCGTACTTTCATTACCCGAAGAATGAGCTTAAACGGTTATGGAAAACCATTGGCTATGGAGAATACCGTCCGGGCAACAACAAAACATTTCATTTCGATATGTCCACTAGGTACTTGCCCACATTTTCTTCGCGAAGGTATAATTTGGGTCGGTTACACTCGACGAACTAGAATTGATGGCTTTTGGTTTGAAGCCTCTTCTACCGGTTTTCCCCAACAGAATAGTGTTCAAAGGCAATGAGCGCACCCCAAACCTTGCAACTCTCTTGGTGCGGCGTTTCTTTTGCTATAAAGTATGGGCGTATGAGACCAAGAACAAGAAATCCGCAATTAGCATCGGTTGGCTTGTGACTCCCATCCTAAGGGCAAAAGGGGTTAAGTTGTCAAACGAACGGACGGAGTGGGATTTGATGGATGAAGCATACCTTATACGGATGAGATCCCTCAAGGGAAGGATAGGAAGCATGCTCGCACATAACGTCACCTTCGGCGCGAAAGAAGTGGTTCAAGTTTTGCTACCCGATTCGGATCTCACTTGTCTCCAAATTCGGCAAAACATCTCCATCTATCCCACCAAGGAAAGTCAATACGACCCGACCATCTACCCACCCATTGGTTTAGCTCACAAGGAAAGGCGCGGTAAGAGTAGGACCGAGGGGACAAGCATGACCGACGAGTTCCCTAGTACCGACGACGAAGCCGATAGTCCACCACTTCTTATGCCTCCTTACGGGAGTGAGAGATACCACTTCGAGCCGTTCGATGAAGCGATGGGAGATTCTGCTACTAGGCACGCACACCACCAAAAAAGACTCCTCCAACGGTGGTGCAAGTGGCAAGACCGAACAATGAGAAAGATGGCGCGATCGATCAAAAGTTTGAAGAAGACGGTCAAGGAGCTTAAGGCCATGGGTTCTTGCGAAGCGGCAAGCGATGTGCGAAGCGAGCCAAAGGACATGAGACGTCGCGACATGGGCGAAAGCTCGCGTGGTGGAGACATAGTGGTTCACGAGTGGACAAGACGCTCCTCGGTTTGTGAAGAAAAGGCGGAAAAACGGAAGGCAATGCGGTCTCCCTCCCCATGCTCTAGCAACCCGTCATACTCAATGGGGTCTTCCTCCCCATCTCAAGACTACTAGGTAACACTCCAAAACTTTTGTATATAAGTTTCTTTTCTTGAGTCTTGCATTGTATAGTTGTTTTTGCCTTTTTGTTTGGGTTCTTCCTTTGAATTTATTTCACACCGGGTAGGTGCGATTGAAGTTTGGGGGAGGGGAGGGGCCGGTATCTAATCATGTTTATTTTGATCTTATTTTCGATTTCGCATTTTGAGTCTCATTCATCCATTTAAGGCATAGAAAAAATAAAAATAAAACGAAAAAATTTGAAAATCTTAAACATAAAAAGAACGCATATAGTTGCATATAGGTTGCATTTGCATTTGCATTGCATTTGCATTGAGAGCAATGATGTGATTTCCATGTGTAATGTCATTTTAAGAGCTTGATTCATTGCCTTCGTTGTTGGTTGTTTGATGCTTTTAATCGAGTTTGAAATCAAGGATGAACCATATTTTGATCTCAATTTTCATTACTCATGTTTTAGCTAAAGCAAGTTTTGATTCGATTCCAATCCTACTTAAGTGAGAACCTTAACTTTGACACCTAGTTACCATGTTTGTGCATCGCATAGTGAATTCATGGATACCACATACATATTTGGGATATATTATTCACTTTTCCACTCTCTTGTTAGCCTAAATAACCGATTCCCATCATTGGAACGGCTTACCACACCTTTAACCTACCCTCCTTTCAAGCCAAATCTTTAGTGAGCGTATGTGAGGCCTAATTTTCGAGTAAACTTGGCAAAAACTGTTGAGTTCAGGGCGACAAAGATAGCTTTGCATGTAGATCTAGCTCGACATCACGGGATAGACTAGGCTAGGCTAGCTAGGAAAGGGAGTTTTAGGTTTTGGAATGGACAAGAATGTTGGATCGATGGGATCATTGTGGAAATGGTAATTGGGGTCAAAAGAAGAAAAATGGGAAATTGTCAAAGGATACATGGTTGGTAGTAAGGTTTGAATTAGCTCTTAATATCAAGTTTAGTCTTCCAGTGTTCAAAGAAAATAAAAGAAGTCAAAAGATGGTAAAAGCATCAAGGTGATGAAGATGGAGACAAAACAAAAGAAATCGAGAAGAATAGCTAAAAGAAAAGAAGTGCAATCACCATACCATGAGTCAAGCAAGAAGAAGAAAGAAGACGTGTGGAAGAAGAAGGTAAAAAGCCTTGTGGGATAAGGGTAGCTTAGGCTTGGATTTAATGGTTAGAATTGCTAGGGATTGAGACATTTCTTCTAGGCATTGGGTAGATGTAAATATATCCTTGTATGCATAGATTGCTATTTACTCTTACCATTTTGCTATGGCTTACCCATTCATTGAAAGATCCCTTGCATCGGAATGAGCCCATATGTTAGAGATCGCTTTAATCTCAAGACCTTTACCCTAGCCAAATGATTTCACTTGTCTTGCATAAACATGATCCACTTGAACGATTTAATAAATGTCAAAGGATTGGATAAAATGAGTACTTGTGTAGGTTAAGGCTTGAGGTTGATTCGTGTAGGGAAGGATATGGCTAGCTCCTTTTGAGTAGACTTTCTTGATCGCATCTTAGAGCTAGTAACTTGGCAATTGAATTTGAACTTCTTTCGATGATGTTGTGGATTTGAGCTCTCATTTCAACCTCTCTCCCTTTCTTGTTGCTTGAGGACAAGCAAGCAAGTAAGTTTGGGGGAGTTGATATTTGCATATTTTACATGTCTTTAGCATGCATATTAGTTAAAATTTTAGATCATTCACATGCTAGTTCATATCTTTCTTTGGCATTTTAGTGTTTGTTAGGGTCTTGCATTTAGGTCCTAGTGAGTCTTGCATGTTTTGGAATGATTTCAAGGGGTTTGGAGGCATTTTTATGGAGATATGAAGCATTGGAACCGAGCACATCCGACCTTGGGAGCATGAAGGAGGAAGCAAGAAGGAGAAAGGAGTTCTCAAAAGGCGCACCGACCCCTCCTGAGTCGGTGCAGTGGATCGGTGCCGAGCCCGAGAGAAGTGCCTCAGCAAGAAGAATGCACCGATCCATCCTGGATCGGTGCATTGGATCAGTATAGTCACAGAGAGAACCCTCAGCCAAAAGATGAGTTTGACGGACGAGTACACCGACCCGTCCTGGGTCGGTGCACTGGATCGATTCCAGACACGGGGAGAAATGCAAAGCAAGAAGAAGATCAGCACCGACCAAGGATCAGATCGGTGCCGAGTCCGATAGGAAAGTCGAAGCAACATAAGGTTAGCACCGACCCATCCTGGATCGGTGTCACGGGTCGGTGCTAATCCAGCATCCGATCGGATTGTGCCGATCCAGCCGAAGCTCGCACCTCCCGCACCAACCATCTCACATCTGGACAGCCGAACCTGCGGAAGAAATTAGCACCGATCGTTTGCACCGATCCAGGGTCAATCGGTGCAAACTCCCCATAACCATTTTACCCAAACCCGATCGGGTTAAACCCCGGTTTGTTTCGGGTTGACCCGGTTCGCCCAGATTTACTATATATTGTCTAAACCTAATTTTCTGGAAACAAGTCTTTTCTTAAGCAAAAACCCTCTATAAGTGTGTTCTAATGTTATTTGTAAGAGATTGATCCTTTTAATTTATGCATTTTTGAGTATTGTTTTCTTTGATTCATTCTATCTATCTTCTATTTTCTAATCATCCGATCATTTGATCATGGGTTTTAACCCTTCTTTTATGGGATTTGTTGAAACCATGGTGATTAGTGAGTAGTTCTTAGAGTTTGAGGATGGGTTAGGTTTAGGGTGATTCCAAGATTGATTTATGATGCTTAGGGTTAGATTATCTTGTTTCTCTTCTTGATTAGTGATCCTAATGCTAGATTGGGCTTGAGAGAGTCAATTTAGATCAAGGGGCATTTCACACCCACAAGGTGTTTGATGAAATGTCTTGATGAACTAATCAAGAGATAATAATTTCTAGCCTATGAGAGTAGTTGTCTAGGATGTTTATTTGGTTGATCTTGATTGTTTGCATATAATGCTTGCTAGTTATTAATTCACAAATGAGAGTTTGATCTTGGATTAGTAATTAGCATGGTTATTAATGCCTTGAGAGAGGATTAGTCACACTTAATGATCATTGCCTAGGATAGCTTTATCTGAATATTGAGCATCATGAATTACTTTTGGATCATCTAAATTCGATTATCCCATCCTTGAATTCGTTTATATTTATTGCATTACAACTTGTTTAGTTTGCTATATCTTGTTCTTGTTTTAGTTTGCTTAATTCACTAGTTAAATCACAACTCTTCCTTATTTAGCTTAACTTAAGAAGTGCCTTGCATTCTTGTTGCTTTGAAATCTTACCCATTGGATTGAACCTCTTATACTAGCAATAGTATTTTGAGTAATTGATCTCAAGACTTGCAAAAGTCCTTCATCAATTTGGCGCCGTTGCCGGGGATCGAACCCGGGTCACCCTCGTGACATGCGTTAGAGTACCAATTGGGCTACTTGAAGACTTGCCAATCGTGGTTGGAGACTTCATTGTTCAACCGGATTTCGTGGTCTTGGAAATGGACGAGAAGCCTAAGGATCCCTTGATATTCGGTAGGCCTTTCTTTGCAACCACGGGTGCAATTATTGATGTTAGGAAGGGAAAGATCGACCTTCACTTGGGCAAGGACGAGGTACTATAGTTTGACATCAATGATGTAATGAAGAGACCCACCGTCGATGGGAAAGTCTTCTACATCGAAGCGATGGATGAATTAGCAGACGAACTCTTGGAAGAATTGAATCTTGAGGATAGTTTGCAAGTTGCCTTGACTAAGGATCACTGTGAACATGTGTATTTGAATGAAGCTAGTGAGATCTACAAGCTGATTTTGGATTCACATAAGCCAATGGTTGGTGAAACCACGGTCATCAATTTGGATCTTCAAGTGATGAAGTATGAAGACGGTTCCACAATGAGCTCGGTTCAAGAGAGCTTTGCTTTGGAAGTTGAGCGAGATGAGAACGGTAAAGAAGCTAGCAATGGTAAGACTAGCGTGGACGACGATTGGAGTGAACTCAAGGCGCCTAAGGTGGACCTCAAACCACTTCCCGTTGGGCTAAGGTACGCTTTCCTAGGTCCCAATGAGTCATACCCGGTCATAGTGAATGAGAACTTGAAAGATGATGAATTGTCTTCCCTTTTGAACGAATTGAGGAAGTATATGAAAGCCATTGGTTATTCTTTGGATGACATCAAAGAAATTTTCTCTACTCTTTGCACAAATAGGATACATCTAGAAGATGAATCGATGACTTTTATCGAACATCAAAGGAGGTTAAATCCGAATTTGAAAGAAGTTGTCAAGAAAGAGATTCTAAAGCTTCTAGATGCGGGGATTATCTATCCTATCTACGATAGTAGTTGGGTATCCTCGGTCCATGTGGTGCCCAAAAATGGAGGAATGACGGTTGTGAAGAATGAAAAATATGAATTGATACCCACTAGAACCATAACCGGTCATAGGATGTGTATTGATTATCGAAAACCTAACTCCGCCACTACGAAAAATCACTTCCCACTCCCATTTATTGACCAAATGCTTGAAAGGCTTGCAAACCGCCCATACTATTGATTTCTTGACGGGTACTCGGGATTCTTCCACATCCTGATACATCCCAATGAAAAAGAAAAGACAACATTCACATGCCCCTATGGTACATACCGGCAACCTTTCAACGGTGTATGATGTCTATATTTTTGGATTTGATCGAAGAAATGGTTGAGGTTCTTATGGATGATTTTTCTGTATATGGCTCTTCGTTTGGTGTTTGTCTTTCCAATCTTTACAAGGTACTCACTAGGTGCGAAGAAGCGAATATCGTCTTGAATTGGGAGAAGTGCCATATCATGGTTCGTGAAGGTATCGTCCTCGGGCACAAGATTTTGGAGAAGGGAATCGAAGTGGACAAATCCAAGATCGAAGTTATGGTGAGCTTGGAACCGCCAAAATCGATTAAAGATATCCGAAGTTTCTTGGGTCATGCCGGGTTCTATAGGAGATTCATCAAAGACTTTTCAAAGATAGCAAGACCACTCACAAGGCTTCTTTACAAGTATGTGGAGTTCAAGTTTGACGAAGAATGCCTTGAGGCGTTTTTGGAGATCAAAAAGGCTCTTGTGAGTGCTCCGATTGTGCAAGAACCGGATTGGAATCTCCCTTTTGAGATTATGTGCGATGCTAGCAACTATGTGGTAGGAGCGGTTCTTTGGCAAAAGAAAGACAAGAAGATTCACGTGATCTACTATGCTAGTAGGACACTTGACGATCCACAAGGAAGGTACGCTACTACGGATCGAGAAAGAGCTACTTGCGGTTGTGTTTGCTATCGAGAAGTTTAGGTCTTATTTGGTTGGCTCCAAGATCATCGTTTACACGGATCATGCCGCTTTGAGACATATCTATGCCAAAAAGGACACCAAGCCAAGACTCTTGTGATGGATCTTGTTACTTCAAGAATTTGACATGGAGATTGTCGATAAGAAGGGTATTGAGAATGGAGATGCGGATCACTTTTCTAGGATACGTATTGAAGATCTTGTGCCAATCAACGACTTACTCCCCGAGGAGAAATTGATGTTAGTGAGTGTTTTGAGAAAAGAAATCGAAGTCATTAGAGATTTTGAGGATGCTAAGAGATTGACGGATGGAAAGCTACTTTGGTTTGCGGATTTGGTAAACTACTTGGCTTGTGGAAGAGAGCCGCCTAACTTGGAGGACTACAAGAAGAAGAAGTTCTTTCATGACGTCACAAGGTACTATTGGGATGAACCGTTCTTATACAAGTTGTGTTCGAATGGTTTATATCGAAGGTGTGTGGCGGAGGAAGAAACGACTGGGATCTTGTTCCATTTCCATGGTTCGACCTATGGAGGTCATTTTGCTTCATTCAAGACGGCGACAAAGGTTCTCCAATCCAGTTTTTGGTGGCCTAGCTTGTTTAAAGACGCTCACGCTTTTGTCATCACAAGGAAGGGTAACATCGCTAGGAGGGATGAGATGCCCCAAAATCCCATCCTTGAGGTCGAAATCTTTGACGTATGGGGTATAGACTTTATGGGACCATTCCCTTCTTCGTATGGGAACCAATATATCTTGGTAGCGGTGGACTACGTGTCTAAATGGGTTGAAGCAATTGCTAGTCCAACCAATGATGCTAAGGTAGTTCTCAAGCTCTTCAAGTCCATCATTTTTCTGAGGTTTGGGGGTTCCAAGGGTTGTGATAAGCGATGGAGGTAGCCACTTCATCAACAAGGTCTTCCAGAGTCTACTCAAGAAGCACGGGGTTAAGCATAAAGTGGCCACACCATATCATCCTCAAACAAGCGGCCAAGTGGAGGTTTCAAACCGACAAATCAAGGCCATATTGGAGAAGACCGTGGGTAGTTCGAGAAAGGATTGGGCTAAGAAGTTAGACGATGCATTGTGGGCTTACCCGACGGCGTTCAAAACACCTCTCGGGACTACACCGTTCAATCTTCTCTACGGGAAGTTATGCCACTTACCGCTCGAGCTTGAGTACAAGGCCATGTGGGCCGTGAAACTCCTAAACTTTGATCTCAAGATGGCACAAGAGAAGCGTTTCATCCAACTCCAAGAACTTGATGAGATTAGGCTTGAAGCCTATGAGAGCTCCAAGATTTACAAAGAATGGACTAAGGCTTTCCACGACAAGAAGATTGTGCGCAAGGGCTTCAAGAAAGGAGACCAAGTCTTGCTCTTTAACTCGCGTCTCAAGTTGTTTCCCGGGAAGTTACGGTCTAGATGGAACGGTCCCTTTGTGATAAAAAAAAAGTTAGGTCTTATGGAGCCGTTATTCTTGTGAATAAGAGCGGGGAAGAATTTGTTGCAAACGGCCAAAAACTCAAACCGTACCATGCCAATGAAATCATTAAGGAGGGAGTCTCACTTCCCCTTGATGATGCTTCTCACGCTTGAATGCGGTAACCAACGTCGAACTTAGTGACGTTAAACAAAGTGCTCTTGGGAGACACCCCAAGCTTATCCATGTATATACTCTTCATTTTATGTTTTTTTTTCTTTTCTAGATCACTTTGATGCTCTTTGGTAGATGTTCTTCAAGTCTTGATGGGTTAAGAGGTCTTGAATCGAGCAACAAGGAGATGGGCAATGAAAAACAAAATGGCCAAAATCAGGAGGACTGCACCGACCGTTATAAGGCGTAGAAAAAACCAAAAAAATCGAAATATTTTGAAAATCTTAAACACAAAAAACGCATATAGTTGCATATAGGTTGCATTTGCATTTGCATTGAGAGCAATGATGTGATTTCCATGTGTAATGTCATTTTAAGAGCTTGATTCATTGCCTTCGTTGTTGGTTGTTTGATTGTTTTGATCGAGTTTAAAATCAAGGATGAACCATCTTTTGATATCATGTTTTAGATAAAGCAAGTTTTGATTTTATTCCAATTCTGCTTAAGTGAGAACATTAACTTTGACACCTAATTATCATGTTTGTGCATTGCATAGTGAATTCAAGGATACCACATACATATGTGAGCTATCTTATTCACTTTGGCACTCTCTTGTAAGCCCAAATAGCTTATTCCCATCATTGGAATGGTTTACCACACCTTTAACCTACCCTCCTTTCATGCCAAATCTTTAGTGAGCGTATGCGAGGCCTAATTTTCGAGTAAGCTTGGCAAAAAGTGTTGAGTTTAGGGCGACAAGGATAGGTTTGCATGTATATCTAGCTCGACAGCACGGGCTAGACTAGCCTAGGCTAGCTATGAAGGGGAGTTTTAGGGTTTGGAATAGACAAAAATGTTGGATCGATGGGATCATTGTGGAAATGGTAATTGGGGTCAAAAGAAGAAAAAGGCAAATAAGGGGAAATTGTCAAAGGATACATGGTTGGTAGTAAGGTTTGAATTAGCTCTTAATATCAAGGTTAGTCTCCAAGTGTTCAAAGAAAAGAAAAGAAGTCCAAAGATGGCTTAAGCATCAAGGTGATGAAGATGGAGACAAAGCAAAAAAAATCGACAAGAAGAGCTAAAAGAAAAGAAGTGAAAGCACCATACCATGAGTCAAGCAAGAAGAAGAAAATTTCCCCAAGAGAAAGAAGAGAAAGAAGAGAAAGAAGAGAAAGAAGACGTGTGGAAGAAGAAGGTAAAAAGCCTTGTGGGATAAGGGTAGCTTAGGTTGGGATTTAATGGTTAGAATTGTTAGGGATTGAGACATTTCTTCTAGGCATTGGGTAGATGTAAATCTATCCTTGTATGCATAGATTGCTCTTTACTCTTAGCATTTTGCTATGGCTTACCCATTCATTGAGAGATCCCTTGCATCGGAATGAGCCCATACGTTTGAGATAGTTTTAATCTCAAGACCTTTACCCTAGCCAAATGATTTCACTTGTCTTGCATAACCATGATCCACTTGAACGATTTAATGAATGTCAAAGGATTGGATGAGATGAGTACTTGTGTAGGTTGAGGCTTGCGTTTGATTCGTATAGGGAAGGATATGGCTAGCTCCTTTTGAGTATACTTTCTTGATCGCATCTTAGAGCTAGTAACTTGGCAATTGAATTTGAACTTCTTTCGATGATGTTGTGGATTTGACCTCTCATTTCAACATCTCTCCCTTACTTGTTGCTTGAGGACAAGCAAGCAAGTAAGTTTGGGGGAGTTGATATTTGCATATTTTACATGTCTTTAGCATGCATATTAGTTAATATTTTAGATCATTCACATGCTAGTTCATATCTTTCTTTGGCATTTTAGTGTTTGTTAGAGTTTAGGGTCTTGCATTTAGGTCCTAGTGAGTCTTACATGTTTTGGAATGATTTCTAGGGGCTTTGAGGCATTTTGATGGAGATAGGAAGCCTTGGAACCGAGCACATCCGACCTTGGGAGCATGAAGGAGGAAGCAAGAAGGAGAAAGGAGTTCCCAGAAGGCGCACCGACCCCTCCTGGGTCGGTGCAGTGGATCGGTGCCGAGCCAGAGAGAACTGCCTCAGCAAGAAGAATTCATCGATCCCTCCTGGATCGGTGCATTGGATCAGTATAGTCACACATAGATCACTCAGCCAAAATATGAATTTGCCGAAGAGTACACCGACCCATCCTGGGTCGGTGCAATGGATCAATGCCAGACACGGGACGAAATGCAAAGCAAGAAGAAGATCAGCACATCAGATAGGTGTCAATCCCGATAGGAAATCCGAAGCAATAGAAGGTTAGCACCGACCCATCCTGGATCGGTGCCACGGGTCGGTGCTAATCCAGCACCCGATCGGATTGTGCCGATCCAGCTGAAGCTCGCACCAACCAGCTCACATCCGGACAGCCGAACCTGCGGAAGAAATTAGCACCGATCGTTTGCACCGATCCAGGGTCGAGCGGTGCAAACTCCCCAAAACCATTTTACCCAAACCCGACCAGGTCAATACCCGGTTTGTTCCGGGTTGATCCAGTTCGCCCAGATTTACTATATATTGTCTAAACCTAATTTTCTAGAAACAAGTCTTTTCTTAAGCAAAAAATCTCTCTAAGTTTGTTCTAGAGTGATTTGTAAGAGATTGATCCTTTTAATTTATGCATTTTGAGTATTGTTTTCTTTGATTTATTTTATCTATCTTCTATTTTCTAATCATCCAATCATTTGATCATGGGTTTTAGCTCTTCTTTTATGGGATTTGTTGAAACCATGGTGATTAGTGAGTCGTTCTTAGAGTTTGAGGATGGTTTAGGTTTAGGGTGATTCCAAGATTGATTTATGATGCTTAGGATTAGATTATCTTGTTTCTCTTCTTGATTAGTGATCCTAATGCTAGATTGGGCTCGATATAGCCAATTTAGATCAAGGGGTATTTCACACCCACAAGGTGTTTGATGAAATGGCTTGATGAACTAATCAAGAGGTATTCATTCCTAGCCTATGAGAGTATTTGTCTAGGGTGTTTATTTGGTTGATCTTGATTGTTTTCACTTATTGTTTGCTAGTTAGTAATTCACAAATGAGAGTTTGATCTTGGATTAGTAATTAGCATGGTGATTAATGCCTTGAGAGAGGATTAGTCACACTTAATGATCATTGCCTATGGATAGCTTTGTTTGAATATTAAGCATCGTGAATTAGTCTTGGATCATCTAAATTCGATTATCCCATCCTTGAATTCGTTTATATTTATTGCATTACAACTTGTTTAGTTTGCTATATCTTTTTTTTGTTTTACTTTGCTTAATTCACTAGTTAAATCACAACTCTTCCTTATTTAGCTTAACTTAAAAAGTGCCTTGCATTCTTGTTGCTTTGAAATCTTACCCATTGGATTGAACCTCTTATACTAGCAATAGTATTTTGAGTAATTGATCTCAAGACTTGCTGATATATCATGGTTTTTACCCCTTTTAGGCCATGATATAAGTCCGTTTTATAGAGTTTTTCTACTATTTCGTAGTGTTTTAGAGTCTTTTACAGGTTTTACCACGTTTGGAGCATAATTGGAGATATTGGAGTTTTCTGAAACATTTTGGAGCAAAGCAGAAGTTCGTGTAGCTGAGTACCTGATTTGAAGCCTCGGTATCGATCAATACTGACTAGTATCGGTCGATACTAACTGCAGTAGACACGAGTCGCGACTTTCCCAAAGAGTTGAAGAATTGTAAAATTTCCCAGAGGAATTTATTATTTACAAGAAACCCCAAAACGTGACTTAGGTTATTTATTATGATTTTACAGCCACTTTGATGGCTATGCTTTATTTTACTTTGGTTTTGTGAGAGAGCTTTTGAAGGGAGACAAGTCTGAAACTCTGTTTGTCCGAGAGAAAATTTCGAACCCTCTTGTTACTCTTTCTTATTATTTATTTGAGTATTTATTCAGTCATGTTTATTGCTACAATTTCCATGTCTGAGTAGATCTCTTGTTAGGTTTAGGGTTCTCATTAAGGGATTTCTTTGAATGCTGGGTTGATTTGTTGTTTAGGGTTCACTATCTAAATTAGTTCTTCAACTTAGGTTGTTCTCAAGGCTAATTCTGGATTGATCACCTAGAACTTAGATCTTAGGTTAATTGATTAGGCACGACAGTGCGATTAATTATCTGATAGAACTTAGGGTGAGGAAAATAAATATTCACAAAGAGATTTGGTTTAGTTGTTTTGTGAACAAATTAAACTTGAACTAAAAGCTAGTTTAGACTTTAGGATTCACAAAGAGATTTGGAATTCTAGGATTTAGACTTAGATAATTCTCGCAACGACAGTTGGTTACTTATACCTTAGTGATTTGAGTTCAAGAACCGTGCATAACCTGAACCCTGGTTAGTTAGTTTATCTGTATTCATTGATTTCCTGAAAAATACCCTGAACCTATCTTTCTCCCATCGATTTTACAACTCATTTAATGTTTACTGTTTTTGTTTCATCTGAACTGCTTAGCTTGATTCAATACTATTCGGTCTATTGTGTGATTTTCTTGAGTTCTTGTGTTCGACCCCTACATATACTACAACCATTGCTTTAGTACTTATATCGTATTAATTTGAGCATATCAAATTTGGCGCCGTTGCAGGGGATTCTAAATTTCGCTATTATATTTTAGCTATCGAGTTTCGACTAAGTTCGTCTGTATCGATCGATACTACCCAGTGTCGGTCGATACTCGTCGTTTTCTTTTGTTGATATCGATCGACACCACCCAGTATCGGTCGATACTCATTGTTTTTTTTTGTTACTTACGTGCCTTGCCTAGTGTGTTTCAGGTGTATGCCCACTCGCGAAACCAGGAGGAACAAGAGCACCCAGCTAGTTAAACTGTCACTGGAGCAGCTAGCACTTTTGGAACGCACAAACAGAAAAGTAAAAAGCCAGCAGAGATGAACAACAATCCAGTGATTTTGGTTCAAGATGCAGCTGGTGCTTACAAAGACCAAGAGGGTCAATTGTGCAATGAGAGAGGGCAACGATTGGATGGAGAGGGTAACATCATTCCACTTCGTTCTGTTGTCGAGGAGGTTGTTGCTGCGAATGCAGGGAATGGTGCAGTTGATCGTGGTAGAACACTTGGTGAGCACAACAGACCTGATCAGTTCTATGCCAATCGAGCTGCGATTCGCATTACAACTTTTCAGAGGAATGACTTTGAGCTGAAACCTTCGTACTACGCTCTTGTGAGTCAGCATCCTTTCCATGGTCTATCTCATGAACACCCTATGGATCATATCGAGAAGTTTGAGGATTTGGTCACTGGTATCACTACAAGAAAAAAGGCTTTTCTTAGAGGCTGAATAACGCTATCTAACGATACCATAGCGTTTTAACAAGCGATGTATCATCGCCCGTCATAATAGGTCAGGCACTTTAGATAGAGGTTTTTTGCAGTGCTATCGTATTGTCATATACTATAGCGCATTTTATTATGCAATTAAATAGTATTTAATAGCGTATTCGTTTTGCTATTATAAACATTATTAACAGCGTTTGAGAATTGTTATTTTTAATATAACTATAGCAATTCTGTTATTGTAATTGTTTCTTAGTATTGTATTTATATGAATTTGTTTATAAATATATATATATATATATATATATATATATATATTATATGTATTATATATATAATAACACATATATATATACGATTCTGGGTTTATTAAACATTATTATAATATCAAACATAGATTCCACTACATTAAGTGTAACAAAGAAAGAAACATAGGTTCCACTTATTACATACACAAAGAGAAGTAGTTCAAAGTACAACATAAAACCCAAATGTTTCACAATTGTCTCAGATGAAAACAATCTTTTCATTAGGCCAAGCCACTGTGGATCCTATTGCATCAGCTATGAATTCAACTTCAGAGTTTGGTATCCACACTCGTGCACGATCAACCTTGGAAACCTCTACCCATACCTTAGAAGCATTGTTACCTAAAGGGATGAAATGAACCTTGTCTGCTAGATCAGTTGAAAACACACGACCTACTGCAACTGTCTGTCCAGAGTTATCACAGTCCAAGAGAGCGCACTTCTGTTTAGCACCTTTGCCGCTACTACCAGTGCTGGGACTACAACTCTAAAACCAACAATGATAAACACATTCATCACAATAACATCACGGCAATATCAACATATCCAAGACAACAAATATCTATTCTCAGTCTCAACTAAAAATCTAACTACACTATTATCCAAGTGTATTAAGAAACTAGTTTTTGAAACTTACATGAGTGGATTTCTTGGTTGTTTCATCATCTGTAGGTTGATCAGGTAGTCGTAACCTATCCATAGGCCATGCAATGGTCTCATGTAGTGCATCGCCCATCTTTGACATTCCAGGCCTAGGTCTCCATATAAAAGCAGCAGTTTTAACAACAACCTCAATCTTAACAACTGCAGCATTCGGTCCAAGCGGAGTATCGTTGACCAATTCCAAAGATTCAGTTGACAACAATATTATACCCTCATCCTCTTGATGCATCTGTAGCCTAATGAATCATGCCAAATATATACACAATCTATTAGTAATCTACTCAATGTGAATTTGAGAGGAACACAAAATCACTTTCAATTTACCTCAGAGGCGACAGTGTTAGCATGTTGTGAGTAGTTAATATCATCGTCCAATATTATCTTCTCACATGGCCATGCAATTTTAACTCCAACAGCCTGAGCAAGTGAGCCAATGGTTGTAGTATGTCTCTAGACATATGCTTATGGGGCTGATACAGACTTCACAATTACAGCAGCCGCATTAGGACCCAGGGGAATTCGACCAATCTTATATGTTGGTTCACTAGAGCAGAATTCTCCTTCACCAACAACAACATCATCAGTCGAAAACCAATCCAGTAGCTGGCACCTAATTCCTCCCTTGCTAACATCGCTTAACTCAGACCTAGGAACATCATCACTCTGTTTCTAACAAGTTTAGAATCTTATTGAACTCAAAAGTTCACATAATGAAACAACAAGTGTAAAGAAGTTACCTTTTTACCGGCCAAGTTACTAACCACATTTTGCAAATGTTCAAGCTTGCTAATTAATTATGCTTGAGTAGATTCGAGTTTCTGGACATGTGAGTCTCTAGCCTGTAAGAATGCCAACTTGGTAACAGTAGCCCCTCTGCCCATCCCCTAATTCTTCCTGGTTTGTCTTTTCCTAGAACCTTACTCACGGCATCTTCTCTGATATTATCCGAGCATGTGGAGTCCATTTCACTGTCAATTGTCTTGATCTTCTCCTGCAATCAAGAACAATACACAACATGTGCATATTACTTTTAAAACAAACATAAGAACCAAAATAAAGTAATAAGAATTTAAATCAGTCTTACAATAGTTTTTGCGAATTCTTCCCTAACGGGTCTCCCATCAGAATGCGTATGGCCTGCTACCCAAACCTTAGCTCTAGTAACTTTCTTAGGATCATAACTATTTCTTTTCTACAAGTTCATACAAATAGTTGTCAACAAATAAAGGAATTACTATTACAACTAACCAATTCATTACACAGACAAACATACCATCTCATGAGCTAGGCGATTCATTCCTTTGCGGCTGGTGGTGTGAGGAATTTGACCCTTTCCTGAGTTGCCTGTATTTATCACTTTTTTCCTATTGACACAAACAGTCAGATGACAGAACTATTCTCTAAACAAATTAGCTTATAAGTAATCAATCCACATTATATACAACCTCAAAAGTTGTGGTCCTTCTGCCTTTCACCCAAGTGTTCCAAGCTGATGAAGAATATTGGATGTTGCTAGGCTTAATTTACTGTAGTTGAACCTTGTTTTTAATAGCTCGAACTTTGGAAGAGAGCCTAGATTTAGAGGCCCTCCACAAACAACCCATCTGCTTAAAGACTACATCTTTTTGCCATTCTTCTGTCAAGTTGAATCTTCCCTGTCAATCATTGCCAAGTTAAACACTAAAACAATTCACTTACACTCATGCTCAATCAAAAAGCCAAGAAAATAACCTCAATTTCCTCCGACAAGGCGTCTTTTCTTCGAGATGTCTCCAGTCATCTAGAAGTACTGGCACATGCTCTCTCACAAGAGGACCAAGAAAGGAGGAGAGTGTCACTGATCCACTACCAACATGCTCACCTATTTCATTAAACTCCACTTCTACCTTTTCCTCTATATTTTTTGCCACTTTGCGCATTTTAGTTGGACCTCTTTTCTTCCTATTTTTGTTCTCTAATTGTTCTGTCTGTACTTCAGAGGTGTTGGAGACTCCATTTGTGGAAGGGGGGATGGTTTCTTCTTCTTCTTCAGTAGGTGCGTGTTGTTCCACTTCTTCGTCCACAACTTTGTTTTTCTCGTTATCCATGACTGCTGTGAAATCTTGTTCCTCTTCTTCGTATCCAGTAGCATCTTTTTCAGGAAATATTTTAGCATTCACCTCTGGAGCAGCCTTCTTGTGTTTCTTATGATCCAAAGACACTTCAGGACTCACATCAAGGCCTGCTTGGCGCTTACTTCGACGGACATTTTCCTTAACAGATGTTGGTTTCATCGTATCAGATTACCTGAAACACAACCAAACTTAGCATTAATCATCTATTAGAACACCTTCGCAATCATTCCTAACACAGAAACTCTCGTCAACAGATGATTGATCCCCTAAATCTTCAATTGGCTGGACTGATAATGGTGCAGAAACAATATCCTCTTCTGTCTCTAACTCGTGGTATCCTCTTGATGGTGCCCTCATGACAACATACCAAGGTGAGTTGTCATCTTCTCTAGAGTAGAAAACTTGTTTTGCTTGCGATGGCAGAATGTAAGGATCATTTACAAATGATGACTGGTTCATATGGAGATTCACAAGTGTGAAACCGTCTTCCTCTTTCAATCCTTTCCCTTTGTTAGCCCAACTACACTTAAACAATGGAACCTGGAACATGTGGTAGTCCAGCAATATGATCTCCTTTATCACTCCATAGTATGCTACTATGTCTGCTATTTGCTTAGAATCTTTAGCACTAGCTCTACACATGGAAAATGCTTCATATGTAACTCCACTGTTCTGAGTCTTCCGCTTTACATCGTCTGTATGGAATCGATGTCCGTTAACTATATACCCCTTGTATGTTTGAGCAATGTTTCTTGGTCCAAAAGCAAGCCATCTCAGCTTTTTCGAATGGTCCTTCGAGTTATTTGGTATCTAACATGAAACAGAAAACAATTCCTTATCATTAAACATGGTACTTGAAACATGAAACTAAACAGAAGTCATTATCACAAACTAAACACAAGTCATTATTATGAATAAGAGAAGAGGTCCTTCTAACCTTTTCCTTGATCCACTGGGGGAACCTTTTTGTATGATATTTCCACAATAGGGTTTCATTTTTTGCGCATCTTACATCTAAAGCTTCCAGTTCTTCCAAATGCAATCTGTTTTCCATTAAGTTAGTCTCCAATGCAACAAAATATTTAAGTCTATATATCTAATACTCTTTCTGGTTTGCACTTACTCAACATAAGAATCCATGACTGTTGTATTCATGAGAATATACCGATGAGCTATATCTCTCTCCTTATCTGTAAGAGTCACTTATGTAGCTTTCTGCAATGGTCGGCCTTCAAGGACATTTTGAGTTGCATGAACATCTTCATTTCTATTACTTGCTTCTTGAACTGGAACAGATTTCTGAAGGAACTCCAAACAAAATGCAATGCATTCACCAGACATGTATCCCTCGGCCATACAAGCTTCTGGTCTTGCAAAATTATTGACATAAGCCTTTAGTGTCTACATGTACCTACATGTCAATAAGTAAACTTATAATGAATACCACATACATATACTATCAGTTTATTATTGAAGTATATGACATAAAGAAAAAAGTTTACCTCTCAAAAGGATACATCCATCTGAAGTGTACAGGACCACCCAAGTGTGCTTCTCTTGCAAGATGTAGTGGAAGGTGAAACATGATGTCAAACAGTGAAGGCGGAAAGAATCTCTCCAACTGGCACATTTTTTCCACAACCTCTGATTCTAGGGTAAGTAGCTTCTCTGGATAAATAACGCGTTGGCACAGTCTGTTGAAGTAATTGCATATACGAGTCACTGCAATTCGAGGTCCTCTTGGTAGTAAACCTCTCAACGCCACAGGAAACAAATTCTGTATTAGAACATGATGGTCATGTGACTTCATGCTGCCAATAATGGGAGGATCCAATGAGACAAAGTTTGATATATTGGCACAATACCCATCAGGGCCTCTGAAGTTGGATAACCTTCTGCAGAATATTTTTTTTTCTTCCTTAGAAAGCCAATATGCAGCTGGGGGCAAGTAAGTTCTCTTCCCACGTATCTGTGCATGTAAGTTGCTTCTAATTCCCATGTCTTCTAAATCTTTTCTTGCTTTCAATCCATCCTTTGATTTCGCACTATGCATCAGAATAGACAATAGTGCATCAGAGACATTCTTTTCCACGTCCATAACATCTATGTTATGCCTCACAGGCATATCCTGCCACATAATGTACAAGTACTTATCAGAAACCAAGTTTAAGCTGAATCACATAGTCAAATTTGATTGTAAACAAAACTAACCTTCCAATAAGGTAAGTCAAAGAAGATTGACCTTTTTTTCCACCGCCACAGATCATCGTCTTCTTCATATTCTTCAGCTGAAATGACATCATCATCATCTGCTTCAATCCTTTTTCGCTTACCTTTCTTATGTAAAGGTCTTCCAAAATCATTCCTAAAGTCTCTAAGACATTCAAATATTTCTGCTCCACTCTGAATCCTCTTTGCAGTACCAACCTCCACCGTGTGTCAAACCACCATTTTCTACGTCTATAAGGATGACCAGGCTTGAGTCGCTTCATGTTGCCCATATAAACATGCTTGCGACTAAACTTTAACCACCTATGAGGTGTATCCGTCCCGTAGACATTACACGCTTGCTTCCCCTTCACTTTACATCCAGCTAATGTCCCTAAACCCGGATAGTCTGTGATACGCCACAACAACAAAGCTCTTAGAGTAAAACTCTCCTTCTTAAAAGAATCATAAACTTCCATACCTTCTGTCCACAAATCCTTTAGGTCCTCTATCAATGGTTGTAGATATACATCAATGTTGTTGCTAGGTGCGGTTGGCCCAGGTATCAACATCGTCAACATGATGTTCTCTGCTTTCATACACTGAGTTGGAGCCATATTGTAGTTTACTAAGGGAATAGGCCATGTGCTGTACTTGGTGTTCTGGATAGAGAACGGATTCATGCCATCTGTAGAAATCCCTAGTCTAAGGTTTCTTGCTTCAGCAGCAAACTCCGGCCATTTATCGTTTACCTGAACCCAAGTCAATGAATCTACTGGATGCCTCATAGTACCATCTACAGTAGCATTAGTGAAGTGCCAAAGCAAATCCTCAGCCAACCGTTTTGATCTAAACATCCTCCTAAATCTGTCTTTTATCGGAAAATACCTAAGCACCTTAGCTGGAATCCCTTTCTTCTCCTCACCGGTGTGCATATCCCTTTCCCATCTTGATTCATTACACCTTGGGCAGCTCACTAACTCCTCATACTGATTCCGATAAAGGACACAATCATTTTTGCAGGCGTGGATGACATCATATCCAAAACCAAACTGTTTCAAAAACTTCTTCATCTCATATGTAGACTTAGGTAGAACATTGTCTCCAGGTAGCATGTCATGAACTAGTGTCAGTAGCTGATCAAAATAGCTCTCTGACATCCCACTCTTGACCTTTATCCGGTAAAGGCCCATGATTGCAGCAACCTTTGTGTATTTCTGACACGTCGAGTACAATGGAGTTTCTGCATCCTCTAACTTCTTCCTAAACTCAGCTTCTTCTCGATTGTCAATGCCATCAAACCCTTCTACATTTTGCTTCTTAGATGGTTGGTTGCCTTCACTCGCCATAAAAGCTGTCCTAATCAACTCATAAGCCTCATATTCAGAAGTTTGAACATCAGTTTTCTTATCATCCCTTGTATCCCCATGTTTACTCCAATATTTACACCTCTTGTACTTCTGATCCATCCCTCTAATCACTAGATGCTCGAAAACTGTCTCAGTAGGTTGATGGCAGACATTGCGGCAATCAAGGCAAGGACATAACATTTCAGCTGGATTACCCAAACGTCTTGCTGAATCAGACACAAACTCAGTTGCTCCTTGTTCATACTCAAGGCTATTCCTGTAAGATGATAGAAAATGAGAAATAAATATTCAAAATCACAATTCATGAAATGAAATCAATAAAATTGTGTACAAACAATAAAGTTAATACCGTGGTAACCAGACCCAAGCTTTATCCATGTTACAACAGCTCCGACAAAATGTGCATACAAGTAATTACCAGAGATAGTCACTTTAAGCCACAACAACAACACACAACGAGTTCTGATAGAAGAATCAAGTTTGAATGATTTTACCTGATAAAGTTTCTTCCCTTTCGCTTAAATCGAGCTACAAAGTAAAAGCAAATCAATGGTATAAATCGATTGAACTCACAGACACATTTAAGCAAAATCCAAAGTGAAAGAAAAAACCCAAAAAATCACAACACTAGTACCTTTAACGGAAGCAGTTAAACAAGATATGAATCGAAATCTTCCTGCAAAAGAGTAAACACGACCGGGACTAATCAATTCAACATGCAATAACCCTAAATCACTACAAGTGAAGAGATAAAAACGATTTGTTTATCAGAAACAAAAAAAAACAAAAGAAAAAAACTCGAGTTCAACTTCGCGGTGGTCTGGAAGCAGTACCTTTAACGGAAAGGCAAAAGGGTAAGATGGATTGAGGCTCAGTGATAAAATCGAGATTGTGAGAAATTGGAGCAAAATCTAGAAGGAGCTTAGGTATTGAAACTGGAATTTCTGTGGGAGAGAGTGGGAAAAGGCGGAGTTTGTGAGAATCGAGCAAATTGGAGCCAAAAAGGGAAAAGGGAAGGAGCTTAGGTATTGAAACTGGAATTTCTGTGGGAGAGAGTGGGAAAAGGCGGAGTTTGTGAGAATCGAGCAAATTGGAGCCAAAAAGGGAAGAGGGAAGAGAGAAGAGAGAAAATTTTGTTTGTCTAAGTGTCACGCGGTCTGAAATTTTTTGTGTTTTTTATATTCTATATTACAATTTAGTATTAAACAATTATTTATAATATATATTTATATTTTTTTTTTTGAGAAATATAAAAAAACATATCTTACAAGTGTGAATCATATACTAGATCAAACACTCATTAATACTTAAAATTATATTTCTATTGTTAATAGAACAAGAAAAAATATCATAACCCTTATACCCTAAACCTCAAACCCTATGCCCTAAACCTCAAACCCTATGCCCTAAACTCTTATTAACTTATCACTAGTTTGTAAGGTTTGTATATATGTTTGTAATCATTTTTGCAATCATTGGCAATCATTTTCATTTGTTAATTGACAACATAACATAAATCAATATAACATAAACCCTAAATCAACATAACATAAACCCTAAACGCCAATACCATAAACCCTAAATCAAATACTCATTAATACTTAAAATTATATTTCTATTGTTAATAGAACAAGAAAAAATATCATAACCCGTATACCCTAAACCTCAAACCCTATGCCCTAAACTCTTAGTAATTTATTTGTTAATTGACAACATAACCTAACAAATCAATATAACATAAACCCTAAATCAACATAACCTAAACCCTAAACGTCAATACTCTAAACCCTAAATAAAATACTCAACGCTTTAATCCTTTTTAAATTTTTGCAAAAAAAATTATTTTATATAAGTATAGTATTTGATGTTTATTTTAAAGAGTTTTACAATTTAAAATTTAGAATTTATGATCAAGATACAATTTAACTCGTATGCATTATACACTAATATATTTTGGTTGGTCATTAACATATTTTTATTTTTTGACCCTAATTTCTGTAAATATTAATTTAATTTAAATACATATAATTTAAAAAGAAAAATTATAAAAAAAAAGATTCACATTAACTCAAGGTTTCATATTATCAAACACATTACAAAATACATGGTTTAAACTAAATATAGATTCCCATTAAACCAACTAGTCTTTTTACACATTACAAAATACATAGATTATGCTCCTAGTTCTTGTTTTGGATTCTCCTAGTTCTTATTTTGGTCATTTCATTGAAGCGGAGTTGAGTTGGTTTCGGAGCCTTTGTTCTTCCTTTCTGAGGTGTGGAATAATTCTTCGGAAATCAGGTTCGATGTCTTCATCGTCTTCCTCAGCCCGTATCAAGTATCCCTGGTGAGCGAGAGAGCGTCTATACTCTAGTTGTGTGATATCCTCCACATCACTTCATGTATCAACTTCAGATTATTGTTGTGGATGTTGGAGGAAGTGTGGTATGATTCCATACGCTGGTAGTCCGCAAATGATCTCTTTCCTTGCTTCCATTATGTCCTCCTTTTTGTTACTAGTCCAAAAGGCAAACAAATATCATAGTGAAACAGTTCATGGGAACATCATCATCGGTTCTGTCATTAAACGATCGCAATCATAGCAGTCAGAATAAATGAGAAGTGAAATGCGAAGCTTTATCCATTTTTCAACAGCTCCAAGCAATGCAAAGCAAAAGCTTATTATGCAGGTGGTGAGAAATCATATTATGTAACTTCACAATGCAAAGCAAAAGCTTATTAAGCTATTTTAGAGGTGAGACTAGCTAGGTACCAATCTCAATCTCAAAGAGACTTAACACTATACTACAGCTGCAAAACAAAGATCATCAACAAAAGAATCGTGATACCCAAAAAAATTAGGCAACTTAAAAATCACACTTCAAAGACAAGCCATATAAATGTCATAGCTAACTTCAAACAACAACAACAGTGAAGTAACATACAAGATAAACTAGTAACTAGTAACTTCAAACAAGCACCAAACAAACACATTCACATTCAACATTTAAACCAATCAAACTACCAAAGAAACTAGCTCATACAACTTGTAAATCTCACACGATCACAACAACAATTAACATGTATACGGTTCTGCGGATGGGTTTTCTGAGTCCTAGTGTTGCAACAAGCTCTACCTGCAAAGCAATAACACGAATGTCTAGATTTATAATGCGTAAAAACATATTTACCATAAATTGAGAATAAAGGTTGGAGATAACCTGAAAATGGTGAAGCAGATTGATTCTCTTCCTTATATTCGTGTTAAGTCCTCTTTGAAATCTCTGGAGCTTCTATTCTTTCTATAGTAAGATGAAACTAAAAGTAATTTAGGGTTCTTAGCTTCAGATCTATAACATACTGAGAAAGAAAAATAGATTTTAGAATTCTTAACTTCATAAATCTGAAAATTCTTTACCTGTAGTGGGATTTTTCTTCGTGAATGCAGCTGGAGGAGAACGACGGAGACACCACCAGCTCAGGAGGCAAAGAGGAGAAATTACAGAAGCTCAGGAGGCGACGGAGTAGAAATGTCTAACGAGCCTGACCTAGCTAAAAAACACCGTTTCCAGAGCAAAATCGAGGCTACAGAGCTTTCAATTATGACCGGAGGAGAGATTTGCGGTGACGGAGCCGCCGAAATCGAATAGGAGTGTGACGATGGTAATTGGGTTTCTGAACACCAGAGAGGGAAGAGAGGGAAGAGAGGGAAGAACACAAAAATTAGGTAGGGAGTTTTTTCTTTGGAGCCTAATTTTTTCTAAGTGTCGCGGTACTTAACTTTCGTTTACCGCCTAAGACTTTGATAGCGTTTTCAATTATGGTTTTGCTATTAAACATGTGGGTTACATCTTAAAACGAGACGCGTGACTCTGATTTTAATTTCTACCACTTTATAATAGTGTTTACAAATATAATAACGCTATTTAAAAACCAGAGGTATGTCAACCATAGCATAATTGAAAAAAACGCTATACTGGCCTGCTATAAAAACCCATATTTCTTGTAGTGTATGAAATACAATGGAGTGCCCAATGAGTTCCTCTTCTGCAAGCTTTTCCCATACTCTCTTAGTGGGGATGCTGCTTATTGGTTGAAGCAGTTGTCTCCTGGTTCGGTAACTACATGGGATGAGACGAAGAATGCGTTCCTAAATCATTCCTATGATGATGCGAGATCCGAAGAGCTCAGGAACAAGATTTCTCAGTTTTCTCAAGATCCGACAGAGGCACTCAAGGCTGCTTGGATTCGTTTCAAGTCATATCAGAGAGATTGTCCGCACCATGGGTTCACTCAGGTTCAGCTGCTGGGTACTTTCTACAGAGGGATCGATTAGAGGTACCAGATGGCTTTAGATGCTGTGAGTAATGGGAACTTCAACACCAGGTATCCAGATGATGTGGTTGTGCTGATTGAGAACTTGGCGTCTAGCAATAGCACCAAGAATGCTGATTTCGAGCGGAAGAAGCAAGCTGGAGGAGTTGATGGATCGCAGATTGCTGAAGTTCAGGCCAAGCTGCATTCTATGCACAATCTTATGATCGGGAAGTCGAAGAAGACTGTACACTTTGCCGATGGAGTCGATAATATTGATGGAGATGAAGTGGATGATGTTAACTACGTTGGTGGTTCTGGATTTCGGGGTCCGCAATTTGGGTACAACAACAACCGAAACTTCAACAACAACACTCAGCAAGGTGGGTACAAGTTGGAGGGAAACCAATATGGGTTTGGAGCAAAACAATTTGCTCAGAAACCACTCCAGAGCAGCGACTTCACTCGCAATTATGGGCATGTGAATGTTGTCTTTTCAAAGTCCACAGAGAGTAAGATGGAATCCATGTTTGAACAAATTCTACAGGGACAGCAAAAGCTGCAAATGGATTTCAATGGGAAGATTGACCATCTGTACACTAATCTGAATGGAAAAATTGAAGCTCTCAATGTTTCTCAGAGGAAGCTGGAAACTCAGGTTGCTCAGACTGCATCAGCTGTGCAGGGGCAGGAAGGTTTTCTTCCAGGGAAAACTGAGAATCCAAGAGCACGCGTTAATGCAATCACCTTAGGAAGTGCTAAAGAAGCCACTGCAGTTGTAGAAAAGGGTTTGGATGCAGGAATTTTCGACGATCCTGTAGAAGACGACGATGAGGATTCAGAAAATCACAGGGTATCGACCGACACCACCGAGTATCGATCGACACCAGTTCAAATACTTTCTCAAGACGTGTCAAAACCCCGAGTATCGATCGATACTCCTTCTGTATCGGTCGATACTGAGGCGCAGGTCGAGAAGGAACCAGAGATTGTCAAGGAGAGGGTGTACAAACCCAAAATACCTTATCATATGCCTCCTAAGATGACAAAGAAGGAATGGGACGATTCCAGAGCGAAAGCATCGAGCGACACCACTCCAGTGTCGGTCGATACCAGTTTAGTTGCTGAAACGAAACCCGAGTTGAGTGCAGAAAGGGTTTACAAACCTAAAGCACCATACCCCATGCCACCCAGACACCTCAGAGACCCCATTTCTCCAAAGCAGCTGCTTGGCTTTGAGAAGATGGTACGAAAGATTCCCCACACACTGACTTTTAAAGAAGCTCTAGAGTACTGCCCTCTGCTGAGTCACTTCCGAGATTGCAGAGAAACTCTGGAAGAAATCGAGGTACTCTTTATCAAGGCAAGAAGCAAGTCACTACTGCTGAGGCAGTTGACTAAGAGAGAAGACCCAATAATATTCTCAATTTCATGCTCTATCTCTGGAGTTGAATTCAAAGAGTCTCTCGTTGACTCGGGGGCTAGCGTCAATGTCATGTCAAGGGCAATTGCAGAGAGTTTGGGAGATGATATTTGATCTCCCAAGACATCTATCACATTCGCGAACTCTTCCACATCGGTTCCATACGGTACAATCCCTGATTTGATGGTTAAGGTAGGAGACTGTCTGGTTCCTACCGATTTTGAGGTTGTGGAGATGCATGCAAGATCTAGTACGCAGTTGATTCGCGGAAGACCGTTCATGGCTACGGCTGGTGCAATTATGGATACGCCCAGTAAGAGAATCTCGTTCTCGTACATTGACAAGGAGGTGTACTACAAAGCCATTCCTACTAGAGGAACTTCCACACATATCTCTTGAATCACCATTGTTACAGGAGAGACGTTGGTAGCTGATCTTTTGGAAGAGCCTCCTGATGAGCCAACTGTCATAGACCTTCTAGATAGTCTATATGTCATCACCAAGAAAGGCGTCAAAACATCTAAGGCAAATAAGAAGGTGAAGAGCAAAGGAGTGAAGGGTGCTGCTTCTATGACTTTAATCCCTCATAATTGTGATGGGGATTCGATTGAGTACAAGGTGAAGTACAAAAGAACCTCAAACCCATTCTCTAAGGCTAGAGTCTTTCTTACTTCGGAGCTGAAAGAGAAAGGAAAGGAGATTGTGGAGAGCATGTTGAGCAGAACTCTGAAGCTGGTAGTGTCTAGTTGTAGAACTTGCATGGGAGTAAGTTCTCAATCTTCTCCTGATTTATCATCTGAATGGCGGTACAGTCAAGCTGATGACATTAAACGAGCGCTTGGTGGGAGGCAACCCACTGGTGAGTCTGTACATAAGTCTTTTATTTTTATTTTTCGTTTTTATGTCTTGTGTTTACGTGTAAATCAGATGAAAAAGGTCAGTGTCGTCCGATACCATCACTGGTATCGATCGACACCAGGAGAAACAGACGTTGCATCGACCAAAGGTCCTTGTATCGATCGACACCAGCAATGGTATCGGTCCATACCCAACGCATAGGTAAGTTCTCTGATTTTCACGTCTTCACTCAGCTGTTTTGTTTTCTTTCACCGACCCTAGACTAGATAACACTGGGGACAGTGTTGTTTAAGTCTGGGAGAGGTAGTTGCTGACAGCGTTTTTGTTTTTCTTAGAGTCATAAAATAAAATAAAAATAAAAAAATGTTTTATTGAGTCAAAACATGTTGGAGATTATGATCATGTGCTTGAGCCTATTGTTCTGATTTTGTTTTTGAGTAAACAGTGTTACAGGATCAGTTCTAGATCGACTAATGAAAAATCCAAAGACTGACCAGTTGACTAGAAAACATCCATGTCTCCAGTAGAGTTATTCTAAAGCCTGAGCCAAATTTTTGCACTTCATCAATGTGGTTAGTGTTCATGGAGCTTGATTCATCATTCATATCTGATAAAAGGAACCCATGTGTTTAAAGTAATGGTATCTCTCTCTCCCCTATTATAAGTAGATAAATAAGAGCATAAAGATGAAATGACTTTCTTCTGAGTAGAGGGCTAGGAAAATTTCCAGCAATCCCAGTATTCTACTTAAGAGGGAATGATCACACAAAGGTTGAAAGCGAGGTTAGGAAAATTTCCAGTCATACCACTATTCTCCTAAGCCTTTGATACATAGAGAGGAAAGAGCCGGGGATTCGGTGGCAAACACCATCAATACTCGTATTTCAGACCTTAATGTGTATATGCATATCCAAAAAGAAAGAAAGAACATAATAAGAAACAAGTCTGGGGGAGAGAAAATAATACCAGAAAGTGTGAAATTGGATGGTTCCTTGTCGTGATATTGTATGGTAAAGAATCTAGAAGGTTCTTGAACATTGGCTGCAGCGATGAATCTGGCGATGAGGGCTTTATTTGAACAATGATGTGAGATAATGCGTGGAGTCTGGAAAAGCTGTGAATGCCTACGGAGAAGTACATGGTGGTTAGATCAGGAGCTTGTTAGGTGACATTTGGGTGCTTGGGAAAAGGATCTTTGCGATGGTTCATGAACAGGTGAGTCTCCGTGTTTTCAAACCTCTTTCTCTGGTTTAGCTTTCTATTTGCTTGAGGGCAAGCAAAGGCTAAGTCTGGGGGAGTTGATATATCATGGTTTTTACCCCTTTTAGGCCATGATATAAGTCCGTTTTATAGAGTCTTTGTACAATTTCTTAGTGTTTTAGAGTCTTTTACAGGTTATAGCACGTTTGAAGCATAATTGGAGATATTAGAGCTTTCTGGAGCATTTTGGAGCAAAGAAGAAGTTCGTGTAGCTGAGTACCCGATTTGAAGCCTCGGTATCGATCGATACTGACTAGTATCGGTCGATACTAACTACAGCAGACACGAGTCGCGACTTTTCCAAAGAGTTTAAGAATTGCAAAATTGCCCAGAAGACTTTATTATTTACAAAATGCCCCAAAACGTGACTTAGGTTATTTATTAGGATTTTATAGCCACTTTGATGGCTATGCTTTATTTTACTTTGGTTTTGTGAGAGAGCTTTTGAAGGGAGACAAGTCTGAAACTATGTTCGTCCGAGAGAAGATTTCGAACCCTCTTGTTACTCTTTTTTATTATTTATTTGAGTATTTATTCAGTCATGTTTATTGCTTCAATTTCCATGTCTGAGTAGATCTCTTGTTAGGTTTAGGGTTCTCATTAAGGGATTTCTTTGAATGCTAGGTTGATTAGTTGTTTAGGGTTCACTATCTAAATTAGTTCTTCACCTTAGGTTGTTCTCAAGGCTAATTATGGATTGATCACCTAGAACTTAGATCTTAGGTTAATTGATTAGGCACGACAGTGCGATTAATTATCTGATAGAACTTAGGGTGAGCAAAATAACTATTCGCAAAGAGATTTGGTTTAGTTGTTTTGTGAACAAATCAAACTTGAACTAAAAGCTGGTTTAGACTTTAGGATTCGCAATGAGATTTGGAATTCTAGGATTTAGACTTAGATAATTCTCGCAACGACAGTTGGTTAATTATACCTTAGTGATTTGAGTTCAAGAACCGTGCATAACGTGAACCCTGGTTAGTTAGTTTATCTGCATTCATTGATTTCCTGAAAAATACCATGAACCTATCTTTCTCCCATCGATTTTACAACTCATTTACTGTTTACTATTTTTGTTTCATCTGAACTGCTTAGCTTGATTCGATACTATTCGGTCTATTGTGTGATTTTCTTGAGTGCTTGTGTTCGACCCCTACATATATTACAACAACTGCTTTAGTACTTATAGGGTATTAATTTGAGCATATCACTTGCAAAAGTCCTTCATCAATTGTCTCATCCTTCAAGAGGTCTGCCTCACACTCAACGTGGTGAGGAGCAGAAGGAGGAGAAGGCTTTGGTTCGACGAGTGGAGGCAGCTTGTGGTCTTGTTTGTCATCTTCAAAACTCTGGAACGAATCGATAGAGATAACATCGTCACTAGGAATAGAAACAGGTCCTTCTTTTCCTTGATGTTTTGCTTCGTTGAAACCATCATTTTTTGCATAGATTCGTTGAGTTCTTGATGAATATCCTCCATTTGTACCTTGTAGACCATCGGCTTCTCATAATCTTCATCGGTTTGTCAAGGTTGATGGTTGAGCCAAGGGGTTTTAAGATCATAATCTTTTGAAGCAAGGGATATGATCATTTCATCGAGTCGCTCCAAACGAATGTTAGTTTCCAAGATATCATCGTGTTGGTCCGAGGTTTGATGAGGAAGACCGTAAGGACTTTGTTGTGAGTCAACAAACGGATGCTCAAAAGGCTCATCTTGGTAGTAATGAGGTACGTAGCATCTTTGAGAGTAGTTGGTCGGTGCCGATTTCCGATCCATGTAGTACGAATCACGGTAGTGGTGTGAATCAAGAGAGTAGTGAGCATAAGATGGGTCGTAGGAACCCTGCTCGTAGTAGTCATCTCGCACCAGAGGCGAGTTCATGTTTCAAAGCCTGAAACTATGAATACAAACTATAGTAAACTAGACTAAACTAAACTAAGCGAGAAAATAAGAAAGCGAACGAGACTAAACTAAGCTAAACTAACCGAATAAATAAATCTAATCTAAGTGAACAGTAGCAAGCAATATTTATTTCGAAGTTCTAAATCATTTAACATAGCGTTGGGCAATCGGAAATTCTGTAGGGTTCATAGCCGATTTTCACCGAGAATTCGCTAGGATTTCTAAATCGACTTTTTGTCATCTTTGGATTCTTGAACTTGGAACACGTACGCTGTGTGTAGTCTACTCCCGTAATCCTACACACCTACTCACTTCAGTATTCAGACGGTAGCTTTCGTCTCCGCCCGCGCAAGAAGTGAATGATACTCTCAAAGGTCGTTTACGCCCACAATTCCTCCGTAAGTATACTTTCGAAATCTTACGACGGATTTGCTCGTGTACTTTACGCCAAGCGATTAGATTCAGCACTCTTGTGGCTCTGAAACACATAATATCAGTTGCTAAGACGGTTAGTCAAGCAACGAATTAACAACAAGGATAGAACGAAGAACCCTAATCGGTATCCTAGTCGAAAAACTCAATCAAAAATTAAACCATGAGAGCCCCTTTGAACCCCTATACCCAACGAGAGAAATACTCAGCCACGACCATGCAAGACAAAATCAAGCTTCTGAATTACACAATCAATAGATAAGAAATCAAACAAGAGGCTTCAAGAGAAATCTCTATCTCCCTAAACAAAGAACAAAGAACAAGAGCAAAAGCAAAAGTTTGGTGGAAAACAAGTCTAAAAGTGTAACAAAAAGGGGGTCACAAAATTGTGGCTGTAAAACAAGTATTTGTAGGTCTTCAACTCGTTTTGGTCGAGTTAGGGTTTGACGGGAAAAGACGGTTTTGGCCTCGGGTGAAGAAACGACTTGATTTAGGCAAAATTGGTTCTGGCCGCGGGTTCGTGCTCTCCAGGAGTGGCGAATTGGTGTTTGGCTGCGCGTCTGTGCTCTCCAGGAGTGGCGAACTGGTGTTTGGACGCGGGTGGGAGCTCTCGACCCGCGGTGGACTGCTTCTTGGTCTTCGGTGCTTCGGTATATTTTAGGATCCAACCATTGGATTGTCCCTAATCCAATTGAATTTGAAAGCTGGTTGTCTCTACTTTATTGTATCCAAATTTGGTGATGATCAGACGGTGAGAAGGCTTTCTATGATGGCAAGACTTTTGACGGTCCGAGTTTAATCGAAAAACGTACTTTTGTTCCGAAATGCACTCTTTTACTCCGAGTTACCTGAAACGTCTTTCAAAACACTAAAACATAGAAATCATTTGAAAACTATTGAAAACGGATTTAAAACACATGCAAAAGAATATGAAATTGATCCATAAAAATTGTCAAAAACCGGTGTTATCACACAAACAAAGCTGACTTTGACCCAAACCGATTCAAAAGAAACGCTTTCAATTTCGACATTTCAAATAAGAATCTATTATCTCAATTATACAAAATATACATCCAAGGGATATATTTTAAAATTTTGATAAGATCAATACGAATAGACAATCCCGTCCAGACGAATATCGATTACATTACAGTTCCAAAAAACAACATAATTTTTCTTGATCTGGCACATTCATTATCAAGATAAAAGCTATCGTTTGAAATTAAACGTTAAAATATCATTAAAACAAACAAAACACTTATTAAAAACAATAAAAATTACTATAAAAAGGTAGATAAACCAAACACAGCTAAATGACCCTCCAAACATATTAGCTATAATGAAACGCGGAACCATATCTCGAACTGTCTAACCTGAAAATATAGAACGGAACAACATGTTTGTTTTAGTCAGAATTTCGTTCCAGAGACAAAGAAATTAATCACTGATAATATATCAGTCAATAGTGACTTACATTTCTCTAAACGCGTTCGTATAAGGCACATTAGGATTAACCAAAATCTGACAACATTTCTTCACAGTAATAAGGTTATTTATAACTTCAAAAAAATTAGATACCAATATCATTAAATTTAAAAACAAAACAAAACATAGCACCAAACAATATCATTAAATAACCACCTCCGACGTCGTGAATACGCCACCACCTCAAGATGCACACAACGGTTCGAGAACGCCTTTGTTTCCATTTTAGATTGAATTCTTCAGCGAATTCTCCAAACGCAAAACACTCTACCACATGTTTACTAATCAAAATAATAAATATTAAGCACAATAATGGCCAGTTAAAAAAAATGAAATAAACTTCACATAGAGAAAATATGCAGACTTACTATTCATCTTGAAAATCAAAATCCATAATGGCATAATCATCGGGTTTTTTTTCTTCATCACGGATTTTTAATTCACCGACTCTTACTACAACGCCAATCACATCTATATGTCACGAAAGTTGATCATTACCAATAGCGTACCTATCTGACTTAGCCTATACATCAAGTTACTTAAAAGTCACGATAAGCACACCGATAAATTATAACTCCCAACACAAAAATTGGGATTAAGATTTCCATTGAGAATATCACCAAATTTTGCAAATTTGAAAAAACTATCATCGCTAAGGTTACGTAGGCGTATAGATATAGTCGAACCATCAAATTTAATTTTGAACACATGATCAGTTGTTCGGATAGAACCATTGGCAATCTTGACTTTGAACTTGTATATTAAATTGCATCCGCCTTCTTCGAATTCATCATCAAAAAGACCAAGATATAAATCCCCAACAGAAGCCTGAACCTTATTACCCTAAAGAAAAACATAAACATATTATAAACACTTGGACAATACGAAAATTAAACAACTTCAATGAATATATATATATAAAAATAAATATAAGATTTGAACGTACGTCCCTATCCACCATTATCATCTTTAATTTTTCACGACGCCCACCATTCCTCTGTCGCCACTTCCTCAGTACTTTCACCTGAATCCGACTATCCAAATCCGAAGGCTGAATATCAGAGAGAGATATACAATGTGGTATGCTCATCTTTCAGATAATGAAAACGAAAGATAATAACGAAAAATTTTGTCCAATAAACCGGTTGTACATAAAAGTATAACCAAGAACCATGCATATTTATATACATACACACCCAAAGATAAGACATATACACAACATGACAAACACTTATCTCGACCATACCTTCTTCTTCTTTTTGACATAACTCGACCATACGTTAAAGGCTGGTTTTGTCTAAATCGTCTAAGAAATAGTTTATTTAATTTTGAACCATCAAATCAAACACTATTATCTCGAATTTATAAAAACAAATATGTAAATATTCACACCACGCCATGCAACCAATCTACTTGTTTTTACATTTTAGAAAAACGAAGAACGATAAGACAACTCAACCAAAAAATATATTTACGACTTATCATTTACTTCCCCAGCGCAAACACCACATCGATAGGCCACATGAATCAGAAATATTCCAATTCAAAATAAACCCAATATACAATGGTATAGACTCATCTTAATCCTACACAAAAAAACAGAGAGTCTTTGAACAATCTCCACCCAAAAACGCACATCTACAACAAACATTTTTAGAATCCAAATTCTATCGAACAAAAGAACTAAACAACAAAAAACAAACTACGGAAGCCAAATATTAAAGAAACAAAATCGATAGAGGTCAACAGGAAACATTGCTCTGAATCGACACAAAGTTGACACGATACCCACATCACGAAAAGATATTACACAAAATAATGCAACGAATAATTAGACAAAACCAATAGATATACTGGGTAAACGAAACATATTTGCAATATATATACGGACAACGCACGAAGATATTTATACAGTTCACGAAATATATGAATCCACAAAATGCAAAAATAAAGAGTTTATCAAAATATCAAAACCAAATCTCGATAATAAAATAAAATGAAAAAAATATATAAAGTAAACGATAAACTACAAGGGATTTTAAAAGAAAAAAAAAACAAAAAATGGAAAGAAAAGTCTTACAAAATCCAAAGAAAATAAAAAAATGTGCTCAAAAGAGATTCTCCGCATTGATAGCCTATGACGCCGAACCCCTTTTCTTTTTGGTGACCGAGGCTTGTGGTGGAGTAGAACTTCCACCAAGATCATCACTTTGTCTTTTAGAGGTAGGAGTAGGTGTCGAGACCGGCGAACAAATCAAATCAGATAACCATCAAAACATGATATAAACTTGCAAGGAAACAACCAAAACAAATAAAATTTTGAACCCAGACATGTGAGTAGACCTGATCCTAGAATTGCTCAATCATATGACCATATGTTATAAACTTATCAACATAATATGATGTCTTAATCTTCTTAACATTATCATCTGAAACCGTAATCTCGAAAAGCATATCCTTGCCTTTTAGATCTCCCAAAGAAGGAGGCAAGTCCGAGGAATTATCCTACAAAACACAACAACACAAAAAACATAAATAAAATAAATAAACACTGCGATCGCAAAATTACATTGACAAACCAAGAAAATAAAATTACCTCATCCAGTTCTTCATATACTTCTTCAGCAGTTTTGTTGAACAATTTCTAAGCAATCTTATCGGACATAAGAAACACCGCCAATCCTACAGATGCATCAGTAACATTCAATATAATAAAAAACTGCAAAAGACAGACGATCAGAACACTCAAAAAAAAATAGTAAAGAGGAGCGAAGAAAACTTGATTACCAAGCTACAATTTCGGAAACATCGTTATTGTAGGTAAGACCTTTCCAAAGCAGCTGGTTAGGATCACCAGTTTTTTCAGGATACGAAAAAACTTTTTTGTCGCACTTTTTGCATGCTATATAATACCAACTTTTGTTATTCGCAATAGAAACAAAAGTGACCATTGTCACGTATTTTCCCGACTTCATAAACCGAATACACAGAGATAATCAATGAAATGGACAAAGTCCTCCTAGTATTTGCCTTTAAAAAATGCAAAGGTAAAGAATAACATACTATGCTAGCATATTGTATTCCACTCAGAGTCCTCCTAGTATTGTTCCCAAAAAAATCTTCATACAACGACTCATTAGAATCGCCAGATGTCTCGTCATCAGTAAGAGTGAGAACATATATATCCTTTTGTAACATGTAAAATTTTATAAAAATATTTGAAACACCAGACGAACGTACAATTTTTTTTTTTAAATACCTATACAACCGATACATACATGGATCTGAACTTGTCCACCAACGGAATAAGTGGATCCAGTAAAACATGTGTTGTGTTGTACGCATTCGAAATACTCAGCTCACCTAATACACAGATAACACCATGTTCAAATATACATTAACATAAAACAAATAATGAATTCCAAATAAATAAATAAAATTATAACATATTTACCACGGTATTCTTTGATACTCGCAAGCCTAATGAAAAACACAACAACCGATTCACAATGACGTTTTACATACTCCGAAACTTGTTTGGCATAATCTCCCCAAAGAGTGCATGATAACTGCAAATCTCTGCAATGAAAAAACGTAAAATAACTTTAACGAAAAGGATTATTCTAACAAACGATCTCTAAAGATGCTTTATAAGAATATAGTCGACCAACGTTGTATCTCCGAGCTCAATTTTAAGTCTGGAACGACGTTTTCCCTGTGCCATGACATCCTCAACGTGACCAACACGTATGATCTGACCAATTGCATCTAAAAATACACAAAATATTATCGAATACTAATTTAAAAAGTGACCTAGACAAAAAAAAGGACAATAATGAGAGCTTACCGATCAAATAGTCTCTGTCCAAATCCGTCGATAATATCTCCGAAAAATTCTTAAAAAAAAATTGGAGAACTTCCGATGGAAAATCCAAACAACTATTTACTGTAGTTGTCGCGTAAAATACTATCTTGAAAGGAGATCGAGTGGTTCGGTAGTCACTCTTGTAATCGACAACCTTAAAAGTGTTTATTAACACCGATTTCCCTTCAACTAAGTCTTTTCGAAAGGATTTGGGAAACTCTCTTTCAACAGTAACATGTATTGTGTCACCCTGAAACCACAAAAATAAATAATGAAACAGTTAATATGGTAACCAATTTAATTAAACAAAACAGAACACGACGATTCCAAAAAAATTTAGTACTTCATTTAAAAAAGCATACCATGCAAACCTTGTGATCAACCAAGACCATCTCAAGCGAACATCCACTTTTGCCTTTGTATCCATCCCAAACTTTAATCATGTAACTATCGGATCCTGGTCGAAGATAACAAATGAGAACCGAAGAGGACGATTTTCTTTTTAAAATCGACATTGCGAATAATACGAAGAAGTAGGGGAATGACCTAGATAGCTAAACACACAGGGGATATATATATATACACGATATAACAATCACCGCATAAATTAGGTATTATGATTTTACTTTTTTAGTATATAGAGATAAACAACAAAAATGGAATAAACAAAAAAAAACTAAAATAATTAGGTATAGGATAACCCCAAATAATTCCAAATAAGGAATTTAACCATAAATCTTAAGAAAATATACTTGAATCAAAAACACGCGAAAAAGATCAATCGAAAAAATATAGTCTTTTTTCCAGCAAACATAACTTTATTAATTTCATGATGCAAAATCAGAATACAATATTTTTGTTAACCACGTTGGTGGATAAATACAATCAGAGAATAAAATATTGTTTGGGGGTCCATTACGAGCTAAAAGATATGCAGCCGTATTAACATTACGTTTAACATGAATACAAGATATTTGTGTAAATTTATGTTTCCATGCCAATATATCCTCAATTAAATTGATAATTGACAAATCTTGTTGTTTCTCTTGAATACCTTTGATTAAATTTGCATTATCTCCTTCAAATATCATCGAGTCGTATCCTCTTATCCACACATTTTGCATTGCACACAGCAAAGATTTACCCTCTGCTTCCAAGCTTGAGATCGAAGTTCCTAAGTTAGTTGAACCCCATTGTTGAGCCACACCGTCATGATTCCTTATTATCCATCATCCTACAACTCTCCTTGTATTTGGGTCGAACGCAGCATCATAATTACATTTAAAGTGACCTATTTTTGGGCGTTTCCAATTAGAGACCTTAATTTGACATTGTTTCACGTTCCCATCATTTGTAGCTATTATCCATTCGTTAACATCAATTTTTGAAAGATCAACATCTTTTTTCGGATTAATGTTTTGTTTGTTGAAGATTAAATTGTTTCTTGATTTCCATATCCTCCACATTAACCACCATGGAATGAGTTTTTGATGAATAGTTAACCCTTGCGCACTTTGAAGATGCATAATGTATCGGATATTCTCTTCTACATCCTCTGATGGATTAAAAAGACAAGGAAACGACAGATTTGAGAGTCTCCATGTAGCGATCGACATTGGACATGTGAATAACATATGATTAATAGTTTCTGGCTCTAGACAACATCTTTGACAAGTTTGATCCAATTTCACCCCCCTCGTGGTTAAACGTGTAGTTGTCCCCAATGATTTCGTTAAGATTCGCCATAAGTAATGTTTTAGTTTCAGCATTATTGGCAAATTCCATATTTTAGATTTTAGAACAGTGTCACCATGAGGAGGAGGAGTTGCTTGTAACTCGACATCTATTTTATTTCTTGAAAACCAGTAACCTGACGCAGCCGAATAATTACCATCTCTTGTGTAGCTCCATTTAATTCTATCGCAAATACCCCGATGTGTCAAATATATTGTTTTAACGAGTTCTCGATCTTCTTCAGTAAGAAATTGTCACAAAGCATCATCATTCCATCTTCTTGCTGCACTATTTCCTTGAATTAGTTCATCAACCGTACTTTGATTAGGTATTTCATTCGTTTGTTCCGGTTTTGGAGGATTCGTTGGTATCCAATTGTCATGAAAAATCTTTTTTTTTCGTCCATCACCAATAATATAACGTGATCCCTTTTTCAACAGCGAAATACCTTGTAATAATGATCCCCATCCGAATGATTGATAATGTCTATTTTTGGCTTCAAACAAATGATGATTGTTAAAATATCTAGCCTTATAAAGATGAGAAAATAAACAATTCGGCTGAGTTAGTAATCTCCATGCTTGTTTTGCCAATAGGGAGTCATTGAATTTACCCAAATCCCTAAATCTCATTCCTCCTTCGCCTTTAGTATATTGCATACGTTTCTACGTTATCCATGGTATACCTTTATGATGATCTCCTTTCTCCCACCAAAAACGCATTAAGATTCCTTCCAATTCTGACACAACTTGTTGCGGAAGTTTAAAACAGGACATATAATATACAGACATTGAAATTTCGACCGACCGATTTAATTAGCACTTCCTTTCCTGCTTGAAAAAAATATAGTCATATTTAAAGGGATAATGACTATATTTTTCTTCTTGAGAATCCAAAAAGAAAAAAACTCCAACCTACTTGATTATTGATGCATCGAAACTCGTGACATCTATTATATAGTCGGGAAAGGTTTGAATAATTAACAGGATCATCGTAAGAGAACCGTGTTATTTAATCGGATATTAAGAATACTCGGTTTCTATATTAAACAAAAAGAACATTCAAAAATAAATATCCAATTAAAAATCGGGAAAATAATTATAAAAATGACAATATTATTTCATAATCCAAGGAAAATGAAAAACGATACCAATAATCGGGGAAAAAATAAACATATCATCAAATCTTCATGCATGGCCATTCGCCATCAACACCTCCCGTAATTCGCTAACTTAAGAAAGTTGTGGCTCCAACATAACATGTGTACAATTAGAAACAATTGTAGCCATCAAACCAACATCTAATTATAACGCAAAAATCAAAAACGACATATACTTGTATCAGACCAAGCAACAAAACATCTAAATGAGTAATAACCATGACAATTTGTTTAGATAAAATTATCTTGATAAACCTCCATTTTTGCAAATCGTATGATACATATGATAATATTACCATCACAACGTGCTACAGAATCGAGGAACTCACGACCATAACACTTGGACAATCGACACGTTAAGCGACACCCTCTACAAAATTTAAGAATATATATAAAAACGTCAAAGTTCTGTATAAATAAGTGTATATCATACAAGACAATAAGATAATTACCTTTGATTATCTAAATCCAAATATATTTCACCGATTATGTAACTTTCAAAGATTTTTTGGGATCAACAAAATTTCTAACAGTCATAACGCGACCAATTAAATCTATAGTCAATTAATGAAAAATAAAACAATCTGTTAGTTACACCTAACCATCAAGTTTGTACCAAAATAAACAAAAACACTCACCCACACAATACTCAAGATGGTAAGATCCAGTCATGATACTTTCGAACTCAACAAAAGAGAAATAGTTATTAGGGCTACTCGCGACAACTTTGGTAAAATATGTTTCTGTCTTCCACACGATCCTTAAAGGATGTGAAACAACTCTAAAAGACGTAACAATCATGGGAAGCAAAACAAAAATCTCCAAAATAACCCAATCACCCTCAATGAACAACGGAGCAAAGATACGCGCAAACTCAGTATTCAATATGGACTGAATCTTTTTACCCTACCAATAAACACACAGAAAAACATTAATCAAGCAAACCCATGAAAATGATCAAAACATACTCCGACCAAAAATAAATAGAATTTTACCTCCTCGTCAGACAATATGAAATCAAGAGACCCATCACAGCTATTTAACTGCATGTATTTCCGGAGTTTTAACTCGGATCCTCCACACATGCTTCAAAGGAGCCAGTTCGGAAACTTTATGAGCACACATCTTTGACAGTCTACGATTAGAAGCCGAGAGTACTGAGCACAGCATGAATCCTAAACTCAACCAATGACCTGAGCATAAATAACAAAGAAGAGCGATATTATATATCGTGACTTACAACAAAAACCAAGTTTTATTTTTCTCCTTTTTCGACTCAATAAACTGATGAAGAACTTTTGCAAGTCTTGAGATCAATTTCTCAAAATACTATCGTTAGTATAAGAGGATCAAACCAAATGGGTGAGAATTCAAGGCAATAAGAATGCAAGGCACTTCTTAAGTTAAGCTAAATAACAAAGAGTTGTAATTAAACAAGTGAACTGAGCAAACTAAAACAAGAACAAGAAATAGCAAACTAAACAAGTTGTAATGCAATTAATATAAACGAATTCAAGGATGGGGTAATTGATTTTAGATGATCCAAGACCAATTCATGATGCTCAATACTCAAACAAAGTTAACCCTAGGAAATGATCATTAAATGTGATTAATCCTCTCTCAAGGCACTAATCACCATGCTAATTATTAATCCAAGATCAAACTCTCATTTGTGAATTACCAACTAGCAAGCATTAAGTGCAAACATTCAAGATCAACCAAATATACACCCTAGACAACTACTCTCATAGGCTAGGAATGAATATCTCTTGATAGGTTCATCAAGGCATTTCATCAAACACCTTGTGGGTGTGCTTGATCTAGATTGGCTCTCTCAAGCCCAATCTAGCATTAAGATCACCTATCAAGAATAGAAACAAGATAATCTAACCCTAAGCATCATGAATCAATCTTAGAATCACCATAAACCTAACGCATCCTCAAACTCTAAGAACTACTCACTAATCACCATGGTTTCAACAAATCCCATAAAAGAAGAGCTAAAACCCATGATCAAAGGATTGGATGATTAGAAAATAGAAGATAGATAGATGGAATCAAAGAAAACAATACTCAAATTTTCTTAAAACAATACTCAAATATATAGTGAGTCTGGGCGAACCGGGTCAAACCGGAACAAACTGGGTATTGACCCGGTCGGGTCTTGACAAATCTGGTTCTGGGAGTTTGCACCGATCGACTATGGATCAGTGCAAACGATCGGTGCTAATCTTCTTTGCTGCATGGCCGGATGGGCGCTGGTGAAGGTTGGATCACGTTGTCCGGATGGGAGCTTCGGTCGGCATGAATGTCCAGATGAAGACGATAGGGAATGGCTGGATTAGCACCGACCCATGGCACCGATCGGGAATGGGTCTATGCTAATCTTATGAGCTTTCATGTTGAGCTAAGCTGGGTTTGCACCGACCCATGGCGCCAAGCCAGAATGGGTCGGTTCAATCTTCTTCTTGGGTTGGAGAGATCTTCTGTGCTGACACCGATCCAACGCACCGACCCAGAACTGGTCGGTGTGCTTCTTTTCTTGTATTAGCATTCCTCCTGTGTCAACACCGACCCATTGCACTGATCCAGAATGGGTCGGTGAATGTTCTGAAAATCCCCTTATTCTTCTTGCTCCCAAGGTCGGATGTGTTAGGTTCCAAGGCCTCCAATCTCCATCAAAATGTCTCCAAGGCCCTAGAAATCACTCCATAACATGCAAGACTCACTAGGACCTAAATGCAAGACCCTAAACTCTAATAAACACTAAAATGCTAAAGAAATATATGAACTAGCATGTGGATGATCTAAAATGTTAACTAATATGTATGCTAAAGACATGTAAATTATGCAAATATCATAAACATAGAAAAAAACCGAATTTATCCATATATTTAAATTTACATTAAAAAAACCAACAATGTATAAAAAAAGGGAAAAGATAGATTTTCACGAACGTCCAAGACACATATACTGTCACAACCAAAAAAATAACCAATCAAATATGTAACATGTCACAACCCAATAGCAATGATCCACTAATAACTGCGTGATTCATTATCATCGCTCTTTACAAAAAGCAACCATATTATCACCAGACCCCCCCCCCCACCAAGCACTCATACCAACAGACGACGATATATATATTACATGACGTCGTTTTACTGAAATCATCTTATTCAATACCAGTAAAACTTGCATGTCCTAGAATCGATTTTAAAAGATCATGCCAGCGATCATTATAAATAAACAAAGGAGCAACAATATGCATATAATATTGCAAACATTAAAAATAATTATGTTGAGAGGAATGATAAGACGTAAAAGACACATAATTGTTTTTTTAGAAACCACATAAAGACTATTACATCTATAAAAATAAAAACAATTAGCTATCCCTAAGAAAATTAATGTCGAAATAGTCGAAGACCACTGCTCAAACTCCGAATCAATCTCCACCCTTAATCACATTGACGCCTAGACACATCCTCTTACGCGGAAGCATGTCAAAACATGCCAAAACAAACCAATTACTGTCGATGCATACGAATGATTCAAAGTCAAATCAATAAGAGACAAAGATCACTTACATCTCTAAAAAATTATCAAGCTCGAGAATAGAAAGATTCAACTCAAACTGAGTAGGATGAGTAAATGAGATCGGTATCTTCCCTGAATAAGAAAAAAAACAAAATAAATTATAATATAAAATACCAAGACTTTAAAAGAAAATAACTATTTTGAACAAAATCACCTCCAAAATAATCGATAATCGCCCATCCAAACACACACACAACTACACCATTACTGCATCTCCTCCACGACATGCAAAAATCTTTAGCCATAGAGCCAGAGATTTCACACCTCAAATCAACACCACTTTAACAAATACAAAACACACAAACAGTCATCACCGACAAATAAAAAACAAAAGATAACAAAAAAATCTTAAAAAATAAAACTTAATACCATGTATCCCTCAACAAAAATATATGATTGAATATTCACTCCATATTTCAGGCTCTTCATCGATGCCGCCAACACGCCCACACTAAAGCATCAAGTTTTGACCCGCGAACAAACCACCTCAAGATTCAGAATGTCTAAACTCAACAACATGACCTATTAGATCCAAAAAAAAAAGTTATCAGCATAATCGAAACGACACAAAACCAAAATAATGAAAAAGAAAATAACAAACACAAAACGAACCAACTAAATAATCATCATCGTGAACACGATCCAAAATCCTCCGAAAGTCGACAAAACTAAAAAAAATATTTTCACACTGCCGCGAACACTTATCGACCGTAGACGACGGAAGAAATATTATCTTGTAACGATGCGAGGAAGCTCAACAACAACCAATCTGATTGATTACAGCAAAGTTACCGATATCATACCAGCTTCCCACAGCTAAACGTGCACCAAAACTACCACGCTGATCACCTCTAATAGAAGCCTGAATTTTTGAACCCTGAAAACAAATAACATACAATTAACCAAAAGAAAAAATATTTAAGTACAAAATCAATAAATCTTAAAATTAAATTGACAATATAACAACATGTTCATCCGCCAATATGAACTCCAAAGAACAACACTTCAAAGTCGGCATTTGCGACCACATTTGTAAAACCTTAACAAACACACAATATCCAACGTTCGAGGGCCTCAAATGCGAAACACCTCCACTACGACGATCTACGTTAATCGGAACCATATAGGAGAAAGTACGGAGTCAACCATCGAGATGAGCCACTTCTCTTTTCAAACAAATATCTTCAGATTTGACATCGCGACCATCAACCAAATCTCCCTCACAATCCAAATCGTCCTCATCAAATGAAGAAACATGAGAATCATTATCTAAATCTTCTTCGCATTTCGTATCTTCATCATCGCCAGAGGAATCAACATCAAGATCCACATCTAAATCTTCCTCACATCCCGTGTCCTCATTATCATCACACGAATCAGCATCGTCCTCATTATCATCACAATCATCTACGGGAACATCTTCTGATCCACCAGAATCATCATCCCCATCGGTGGAACCGTCGCCAATCTCAGCAACATCCGATTCATCACAACTTCCAGATTCATATCCCAAATCATCACCTGATCCAATATAATCAGCAAACTCATCGTCATCATATGTTCCACGTCCATAAAATGTTTCACTATCTTCTGAAACAATATCATCTGCAGAATGAACATAACCATTAATACAGACAACAAACAAAACCAAGAACACATGCCAACATAACAAAGAATCAGCACAAACACGGAAATGCCTTGAAAAGACGGACACTTTTGATCGAGCACTGATATATCATACGTTGAACTTTGATCTACATCACAAAACAAAAAGAAAAAACACACAAAAATATAAAATATATATATATATATATATATATAAACTATACAACCAAACACAAACAAAACAAAAAAGGATAAACACAATGACCAACCTCCAATTATCGGATTATATTGACGCACACGCCAAGACTCAAGCCCCAAGTCCCAAAGAAAACGACATGGATATCCTAAAATAAACAACAAATACGAAAAATAAAAACAAACAGGAGAGAAAATATAGTAAACAATCATCACATGATCCAATATAATCAGCAAACTCATCGTCATCATTTGTTCCACGTCCAGACAATGGTTCAATATCTTCTGAAACACTACCATCTGCAAAATTAACATAATCATTAATACAGACAACAAACAAAACCAAGACATACACAAAACAAACAAAAGTAAAAAAATAGCACGACCCAAAAAAAATATTCAAAAAAAAAACGTTTAAAAACCACCTTCGGGATCTAAACAGTCTTTGCGTACAACCCAAGTCTTGCTCTCAAAGTCCAAAACGAAGGTGTTAGAAAAATGTGAACTCGACTTTAGGGGTCCAAAACCTAAAAAAAGTTGGTTGAGAACCCCAATCTTGAAGGCATAATCCCGATCAACATCTTTAAAAAATACCAGAATAAATAAGAAAGCGAAACGAATACAACCTAATAGAAACAATAAAAAAAAATTAATCACCTTCAGTCGCCGAAAAACTCTGACACACCACCCAAGACTCAAGCTCTGAATCCCAGACACAACGACACGAAAACCCTAAAAGAAAATATCAATCAGAAAAATCAAAACAAAGCAAAAAAGATAAACGTCTGAAACACAAACATTTTTTCTTAGCAATGTCGATAAAAATGTATGGAGTCACGAATGGACGACTTAAGCTATCAGTTTGAGTCTCCTCGGAGCCAAAGAGAGGAGATTTGAGACCCCTAGCGTCAAAAAAAACTATAGCAAAAGACAGCTTAGAAATACCTAACGAATTACACAAACCTCCGATGAACTAAAAGAAAAAAACACAAAATAAAAAACGATTTAACATATAAAGAACACTACTAAAAAGGTACATGATGATGTGCGGGGAAGCTCCCAACTGATCATAACTTTCGATGGATTAGAAAACGCATATCTAGAAGAGCACATAGATAGATTAGCTTCCAGACGAATAAACATGTTAGAGGAACCCAAATCGGAACACGTTAACTATGAAGAATAATCGCCTAAACCCTAAAATAATATGAAAGAAAAAAGAGCACATGAAGAATACGGCAGTAGAAACCATATATTTATACGAAAACGATTTAGGGTTTAGGTATTTTGCCATTTTGTTTTCTTTACGATAACCATGGACACGATCAAATATTCCTTTATTATTATCATAAACGCGTTTTTACGTTTTTTATATTATATATAACACGATAAACATAGATTCGATTTTATCATTCCATTTTCCAAATATTTAATTATTTTATATTAAGAAAACTTCCATTTTGGATTAAATATTTTTTTACTTCTAATAATAGATTTAAAAATGAGGTAACAAAAACAAATTATAAAAGAGTCGGGGGATTCAAACTTGCTACACGCGGGATAAGATTTTTGATCACAAACCAACATAACAACTTCTTTTTTTGGTTAAACAATAGATCGCTAAATATATATTATACTAGTGTGTGATCCGCGTTACGCACGAACGTGAAACATAATTTAAAAAAAAATTGTCTAATATTATTTTACTTTTATTAGTATAGTAATGAGTTGATTCGTATCTATTAGTTTAGGAAATATGGATTATTTTTTTAATTTCTTAAATTTAAGTTTATTTATGTGTTTGTTTAGTCGATGATCCACATTTTTCTCCTTGGTTGTCTATTTATACAGTTAGTTATTGTTTTTAAATGAAAGTTTTTGTCATTTTTAAGTTTTGGGAAGTGTTTATTTTTTAGTTGGTCTTTATTATTAGTTCTGTATAGATTTGTTGTTTTAACGCAACTCATACGGATTAGTAAATGGATGGATATTTACTCCATCTATTAGTACACACATGTGGCGAGTAGCAGGCCGAGACGGGGGAATCTAAAACATCTGTGGCGAGTGGTGAGTTTATCGTCGATTTAGGATCAGATATTGTGCGTATGGGTGGAGATAGTTACAAAATATTTTAGGATCGTTAATATTGTCTTTCTCAATTAATATTGTGTTTTTGTTTTTTTCCCCCAATTTTTAATATTCTTTCCAATATTGTTTACGTTCGATTTGAATCATCTTTATTGGTTTTACTTTTTTCAAATTTTGGTATTATCTATCTCCATATATAAGTGTACAGGAAAATGGAAATTTAACACACCTATAAAGGTTTTGTTACGGTTCAAGCCCAACTTCCCAATATTAGATTTAATAATCCATCAAATTGAATAAATTTTCTCTAAGTGTGGACGTCGTTCATTCAGAAGTTGGAGATATGTGAAAACCCCAATCAAACAAAAATTGAGAATCTGTGATTTTGCCGCCATCATCGGAGGTAATATTCACAGCGGCTGCAGAAATTCCCTCTATTGATTGTCAAACTATCACATATCAACTGGCAATTTTTTTTGATTCTCGGATTCAACAACTACCGGCAGAAGAAGCCAAAAGCGAGAGTTGAAGTCATCTCCAATCATTCTTAATTCACATTGTGGTGTTTTTGTTTTCCTCCTAAGGATCAAATTCATGTTGTCACGTGATTGTCCAATTGGTTGGAATAAGCTTTGGTATATTTTTATTTTTTTATTACATGTTTGTTGATTTTTTGGATAATATCTTATTATAATGGTACATATAAGAGAAAGGTTACACTACAATCCTTATTTACCTGGTATAGCAATCGCTATGCCAAAGATGCTCAATGATGAAGCTGTGGAATATGAAGATGGAACCCCTGCAACAGAAGCACATGTTAGCTTTCTTCTGCTTAAAAAAAATAATTACAGAGACTGTAGAACATTATCAGAGTTGACCTTTCATGGAATTAATACATAGTCTTTAACTTTGTTTTTTCAATTATGGTGTAGATAGATAAAGATGTTGTGTCGTTCTTGTCATGGGCAGTTGAACCAAAAATGTTAACTTTGGAAACAAAGGTGTGTGCGTTTTTTATGTTTTTGTCCGTTAGTGTGAATGTGTGATAATTCATTGAAATAACTATGAAACAATTTATACTTGAAGCCCATATTTATATATAGATTTATATTTATTTCAAGCCCATAGATTATAACTATGAAATTTTAAAAAAAAATTTATGTTTTTTTTAAATGATTACTGAGGTGGCGGAATGAGGAGATAGCAAAGTTAACTTTATATATATATATATTATCCATCACAACAAACATGGGCTAGATACAACCTTATCATTCCATTATTCCAAGATTTAATTATTTGTGATGAGGAAAAGTCACCTCTCGGATTATGTCGAATCAAATTATGTCATATTTTCGCTTTTTAATAGCATAATACCCTTTTCGTAACACGTAATAATCAAACAGAGTAAATGATATATCATGTTTTTTATCCGTTTTAGGCCATGATATAATTCCTTTTTATAGAGTGTTTCTAGTGTTTTCATAGTGTTTTAAAGTTTTTTCAGGTTTTAGCACGTTTGGAGCATAATTGGAGATATTGGAGCTTTTTGGAGCCTTTTGGAACAAAGCAGAAGTTCGTGCAGCTGAGTATCCGATTTGAAGCTTGAGCATCGATCGATACACTTATGGTATCGGTCGATGCTAACCTCAGAAGCAGACATGTCCGCGATGTAAGAAGAATGGAGATTTTGCTCTCAGATCCAGAAGACTTTATTATTTACAATTAATCCCAAAACGTGTTTAGCAGTATTTATTTAGGTTTTACAGCCACTTTGGTGGCTACGCTTCATACACGCTTTATTCTACTTTGGTTTTTGGTGAGAGAGCTTTTGAGGGAGACAAGTCTGAAACTCTGTTCGTCTGAGAGAAGATTTCGAACCCCTGTTTTACTTTCTTTCTTATTATTTATTCAAGTGATTTATTCAAACATGTTTATTGTTTTAATTTCCATGTCTGAGTAGATCTTTTCTTAGGTTTAGGGTTCTCATAAGGGATTTCTTTGAATGCTACGTTGATTAGTTGTTTAGGGTTCATAATCTGAATTAGTTCTTCACCTTAGGTTGTTCTCAAAGCTAATTCTAGATTGATCACCTGGAACTTAGATCTTAGGATAATCGATTAGGCACGACAGTGCAATTGAGAAGCCTGATAGAATTTAGGGTGAGCAAAATAACTATTCGCAAAGAGATTTGGTTTAGTTGTTTTGTGAACAAATCAAACTTGAACTAAAAGCTAGTTTAGACTTTAGGATTCGCAAAAAGATTTGGAATTCTAGGATTTAGACTTAGATAATTCTCGCAACGACAGTTGGTTAATTATACTTTAGTGATTTGATTTCAAGAACCGTGCGTAACCTGAACCCTGATTAGTTATTTTATCTGCATTCATTGATTTCTTGAGAAATACCATGGACCTATCTTTCTTCTAATCGAATTACAACTTGTTCAATTTACGTATTTACTTTCAATTCCATTGATCACTTAGCTTAATTCAATCATTAAAATCTATTGTGTGTTTTCTTGAGTCTCTGTGGATTCGATCCCTAAGTATTACAATCGACAAAGCTTTAGTACTTTTAGGGTATTAATTTGAGCTTATCAAATTTGGCGCCGTTTCCGGGGAGTCAATTCGCCATTAGATTTTAGTTTGAGATTTTCGACTAAGTTCGACCAGTATCGATTGACACCCTAGTGGTATCGGTCGATACCTGTAGTGAATTTTTGGGTTACTTACGTTCTTGACTTTTGTGTTTCAGGTGCTTGCCTACTCGTGAAACCAGAAGGAACAAGAGCACTCCGCTAGTTAATCTGTCAAACGAGAAGCTAGCACTTTTAGAACGCACAAACAGAAAAGCAAAGAAGCCAGCAGAGATGAACAACAATCCAGTGGTTTTGGTTCAAGATGGAGCTGGTGCTTACAGAGACCAAGAGGGTCGATTGTACAATGAGAGAGGGCAACAATTGGACGGAGAGGGGAACATCATTCCACCTCATGTTGTTGTCGAGGAAATTGTGGCTGGGAATGCTGTGAATGCAGGGAATGATGTGGCTAATCGTGGCAGGACGCTTGGTGAGCACAACAGACCTGATAAATTCTATGCCAATCGAGCTGCGATTCGCATTAAAACTTTTCAGAGGAATGACTTTGAGCTGAAACATGCGTACTACGCTCTTGTGAGTAAACATCTTTTCCATGGTCTATCTCATGAACACCCCATGGATCATATCGAGAAGTTCGAAGATTTGGTCACTGGTATGAAGTACAATGGAGTGCCCAATGAGTTTCTTTTCTGCAAGCTTTTCCCATACTCTCTTAGTGGGGATGCAACTTATTGGCTGAAGCAGTTGTCTCCTGGTTCGCTAACTACATGGGATGAGACGAAGAATGCGTTCCTGAATAATTTCTATGATGATGCGAGATCCAAAGAGCTCAGGAACAAGATTTCTCAGTTTTCTCAAGGTCCGACAGAGGCACTCAAGGCTGCTTGGATTCGTTTCATATCATACCAGAGAGACTGTCCGCACCATGGGTTCACTCAGGTTCAGATGATGGGTACTTTCTACAGAGGGATCGATTGGAGGTACCAAATGGCTTTGGATTCTGCGAGTAATGGGAATTTCAACACCAGGTATCCAGATGATGTGGTTGTGCTGATTGAGAACTTGGCGTCTAGCAATAGCACCAAGAATGCTGATTTTGAGCGGAAAAAGCAGTCTGGAGGAGTTGATGGATCACAGATTGCTGATGTTCAGGCTAAGTTGGATTCAATGCACAATCTCTTGCTGTGAAAATCGATGAAGGCAGGTCATTTTGCTGAGGAAGTTGAGAATATCAATGAGGATGAATTAGAGGATGTTATCTACATTGGAGGTTCTGGTTTTCAGGGTCAGAGGAATCAATACAATAACAACCGAAACTTCAACAACAATTTTCAACAAGGAGGATTCAAATCTGAAGCTAATCCAAGTGGGTTTGTGTCAAATCAGTTTGGCCATAAACCTTTCCAGAACAGTGGTTACACCAGGAACTATGGGAATTCATCTTATCAGCCTATACCTGCTAAAACCCAAGAGAGCAAGATTGAGTCTATGCTTGAACAACTGGTTCAAGGACAGCAGCAGATAACAGTGGATTTCAATGGGAAGATGGATGCCATGTACAAAGATCTGAGTGGAAGGATCGACGCTCTCGGTATTCATTAGAAGAAGTTGGAAACTCAGGTGGCTCAGACTTCAGAGGCTGTGAAGAGGCTGTGAAAAGGCAAGAAGGTTTTCTCTGTTTTCTTCCAGGGAAAGGAGAAAACCCAAGGGCACGCATCAATGCAATCACCTTGAGGAATGGAAAAGAGGTCAATACTAGAGTGAAAATTGGCCAAACTGCAAAACATTTCATCGATCTTGACGATGAGGATTCTGAAATCCCCAGGATATCGATCGACACTAGCCAGCATCGATCGACACCGGTACAGATACTTTCACGGGATAACTCAAAATCCCGTGTATCGATCGATACCACACCTGTATTGGTCGATACCGATCCTGCAATCGATACAGCACCTAAGGTTTTGAAGGAAGTGCCTGGTGTGGTTGCAGAGAGAGTTTACATACCGAGGATACCTTATCCCAGGGCTATTGGGAAGACTAAGAAGGAGGTAGAAGACTCTAGATGCAAGGAAATTATGGACAAGGTGGTTGTTGAACTTCCTTTCATCGATGCTATCAATACTTCTCCAGCTTTCAGAAGATATGTCAGGAAAATGGTGTCCAGCAATGTGAACCTTGAGGAAGGATGTTTGATGATTACTCATGAGTGCAGTGCAATCCTTACCAACAGGATCCCAAAGAAGCTACCAGATCTAGGGAGTTTTGTGTTGGATTGTACAATCTTCACATACAGATTTGAGCGTTCTCTTTGTGACCTTGGCTCAAGTGTCAACCTCATGCCATACTCAGTTGCTAAGAAGATGGGGATGACAGAATTCACGTCAACAAGGATCTCACTGATACTTGCTGATCGCTCAGTTAGACTTCCAGAGGGGTTGCTTGATAAATAGATTTTGTGTTAAGCACATATCAATTACTCAAACCTACTCATGTCATTGTAGTATTTGAGGATCGATACAAAGAGGTTAAGATCAATGCACCAAGAATACATGAATCTTCCTAAGCTATAGCAAATTTTTTTGGGTTTTTATATTTTTGAATCAAGAAAATGAAATGCAAAAATGAAAACAAAAGATAGAAGTGTTAGAAAAATGAATTAACTATCAAGAAGATGATTAGTGAACAAACAATGATGATAAAAATTGAATTAAACACTATCCTAGAACATGGAATTCACAATTATGACTAATCCACTCTCGTGGCACTAATCACTTTGTTAATCACCAAATCAAGATCAAACTATCGTTTGTGATAAGATGATTAACAAGCTTTAATCTCCAATCCCACTTAATTCACTAATCACCCTAGACATCAACTCTCATTGGCTAGGCATGAGAAGCTCACAAAAGGTTTGGTTCAAGCATTTCATCGAACACCTATCGGGCGTGAAATGCTTAAGCTCTAGTTTTGATCTCTCAATCCAAAACTAGCTTTAAGATCAACCTAAGTGAAGGATCTAACAAGATGAAACCTAAATCATAATAATCTAACCATCAAGACAATTAACAAATGATGCAAATGCACACAATCTATGTTAATCCTTATGTAAAGATCACTAATCTTGACTCATTCTCTTTCAAGCAACTAATCACTATGCTAATCACCTAATCCATTAGCAAATTCTCATTTGTGGATCATTGATTAGCAAGCATCAAGAATATAAACAAGATCAACCAAAAATACACCCTAGACAACTATTATCATAGGCTAGGAGCATAAATCTCTTGAATAGTTAATCAAGGCAATTAATCAAACACTTGGTGTGCATGAAATGTCTTATGATCTAGATCCACTTTATCAAGCTAGATCTAGCATTAGGAACACTAAACAAGAAAGGAAAGCAAGGATTAAGAACATAAGCATCACAAATCAACCATCAAACAATCAATAATCAAGCATAATCCAAAAACCCAACAAAATGTTCTAAAGCCTAAAGAACATAAAGAACATGAAGAACACAAGAGAAAAAGACATAAAGATAGATAAAATGCATAAATAAAAGATAAGGGGTGAAGAAATCTTCTCTAGAGTGGCATATGTATGAAGAGCAATCAAAATCCCTCAAAAATGAGTTTGGGTCGTGCCCAAATCATGGGAGAAGAAGACTTAGGTTTATAAATGTCTAAAATTTGCATAAATACACAAAGTGTTCGAACCGGGTCGACCCGAGGCAAATCGGGTCGGATCTTGGACTGGGCAGAGTTGATATGTGTCCACTAAATCGACGATAACTCCTGTAATATTACTGGGAATGAGCTGAATCTTCTCGCGTTAGAAATCTAACTCAATTTTTCATGACTTTCATGAAGAGCTCAGATTAAACTGGGAATGATAAGGCTTCCATCCGACATGATCTTTTAGCTGTTCGGACTGCTTCTGCATTTTCCGACAGTGACATGTCTTCAATACATCACCCATATATCCTGAACCTGACATCTTAATGACTTGATTCCAGCTGATCTGGATAGATAACGCACTCCTCTTCAACCTCTACGAAGATCATTGAAGCTGAATCAGGCGGGAAGGTTCTCGTACAGCCTCATCTTTGAGACGCTTTGGGTGAACTCTTCCTTCTCCTTGTCCATGTCCGGAAGGTTTCAACTCCATGTCCCCAAATGTTCTCCAAAACACCTAAAATAGACTCCAAAATATGCAATAACTCACTAGTATCTAATGAAAATGTCCTAAACTCTAAATGAGACCTAAATGCAAAGATAAAACCATGATTATGCACGCAAATGGCACAAAACTCTAAGTAAAATGTATGCTAGAACATGTAAAATATATGAATATCAACTCCCCCAAACGTACTTCATTGCTTGTCTTCAAGCAACAATTTAGGAAACAAGAAAGATAGAGAGGTTGAAATGAGAGCTCAAATCCACAACATCATCGAAAAAGTTCATATTCAATTTCCAAGTTACTAGCTCCTAGATGCGATCAAACAAGTCTACTCAAAATGAGCTAGCCATATCCTTCCATACACGAATCAAACTCAAGCCTCGACCTACACAAGCAATCATTTCATCCAATCCTTTGACATTCATTAAATTGTTCAAGTGAATCATGTTTATGCAAGACAAGTGAATTCATTTGGCTAGGGTGAAGGTCGTGAGATTAAGATGATCTCAAACGTATGGGCTTATTCCCTATGCAATGGATCTCTCAATGAATGGGTAAGTTTTAGAAAAATGCTAAGAGTAAAGAGCAATATATGCATACAAGGATAGATTTACATCTATCCATTGCCTAAAAGAAATGTCTCAACCCCTAGCAATTTTACCCATAAAACCCCAACCTAGGCTACCCTTATTCCATAAGGCTTTTTACCTTCTTCTTCCACACGTTTTCATCGTCTTCTTTCACTTGGGGGATTTTCTTCTTCTTCCTTGATTCATGGTATGGTGCTTTCACCTCACTTCTTTTAGCTCTTCTTGTTGATTTCTTTTGCTTTGTCTCCATCCTCATTAAAGTGATGCTTTAGCCATATTTTTTGCTTCTTTTCCTTATCTTTGAACATTTGGAGATCAACCTTGATGTTAAGAGCCATTTCAAACTTTAACACCAACCATGTATTCTTTGACAATTTCCCCTTCTTCACATTTTTCTTCTTTTGACCTCAATTTCCATTCCCACAATGATTCCATCGATCAAACATTTTTGTTCATTCCAAACCCCAAAACTTCCCTTCCTAGCTAGCCTAGCCTAGTCTAGCCCGCGATGTCGAGCTAGATCTACATGCAAACATATCCTTGTCGCTCAAAACCCAACACTTTTTGCCAAACTTACTCGAAAATTAGGCCTTACATATGCTCACTAAAGATTTGGCTTGAAAGGAGGGTAGGCTAGAGGTGTGGTAAACCGTTCCAATGATGGGAATCGGCTATTTGGGCTAACAAGAGGGTGGTAAAGTGAATAAGATAGCCCAAATATGTATTTGGTATCCATGAATTCACTATGCAATGCACAAACACGATAATTAAGTGTCAAAATTAAGGTTCTCACTTAGGTAGGATTGGAATCAAATCAAAACTTGATTTAGCCAAGACATGAGTAATGAAACATGAGATCAAAATATGGTTCATCCTTGATTTCAAACTCAATCAAAAGTATCAAACAACTAACAACGATGGCAATGAGCCAAGCTCTTAGAATGATATTACACATGGAAATCACATCATTGTTCTCAATACAAATGCAAATGCAACCTATATGCAACTATAGACTCAATCTTAACATGAGATGCAACTAGATGCTTCTTTTTATGTTCAAATTTTTCAAATTTTTGTGGATGCATGATATGCATGAGACTCAAGTATGCAAAGAGAAAAATAAGAAAACAAAACACAAGGTCAAATGACACAAACCCCTCCCCCAAACTTGAATAGTCAAAGAGAGCGCAAACATAATGCAAGAAAGTATATACAATGAAGTGGAGTGAGAATCATACATTGGAATTGAATCGAGGAGGAGAGGAGTGTGATACGTTGTGGCTCAAGCCCTCCTTTCATCACATACCACGACCTTGGACCCAAGAGACCCTTATTGATTGCTTGTTTTGTGTCTCAAGCTCGACAATGAATAGGCTTTGGGAGGTCCCCAAGGGCGCGTTTAATGTTACTAGCTTGACAGTTGCTTCCTCATTGTCATTCCCTTCATGAAAATCACAAGAAAAGTGAAAAGATTAGAAACAAAAGAAAATAAAAAGCTCTAGTCTCAAGAAGAATCAAAATCCTAATGATCAATGCCAAACCTCTTTGGCAACGGCGCCAAATTGATAAATAAATTTTGTGTTAAGCTCATATCAATTACTCAAACCTACTCATGTCATTGTAGTATTTGAGCATCGAACCAAAGAGGTTAAGATCAATGCACCAAGAATACATGAATCTTCCTAAGCTAGAGCAAATGTTTTTGGGTTTTTATATTTTTGAATCAAGAAAATGAAATGCAAAAAGGAAAACAAAAGATAGAAGTGTTGGGAAAATGAATTAACTATCAAGAAGATGATTAGTGAACAAACAATGATGATAAAGATTAAATTAAACACTATCCTAGAACATGGAATTCACAATTATGACTAATCCACTCTCGTGGCACTAATCACTTTGTTAATCACCAAATCAAAATCAAACTCTCGTTTGTGATAAGATGATTAACAAGCTTTAATCTCCAATCCCACTTAGTTCACTAATCACCCTAGACATCAACTCTCATTGGCTAGGCATGAAAATATCACAAAAGGTTTGGTTCAAGCATTTCATCGAACACCTATCGGTCGTGAAATGCTTAAGCTCTAGTTTTGATCTCTCAATCCAAAACTAGCTTTAAGATCAACCTAAGTGAAGGATCTAACAAGATGCAACCTAAATCATAATCATCTAACCATCAAGACAATTAACAAATGATGCAAATGCACACAATCTATGCTAATCCTTAGGTAAAGATCACTAATCTTGACTAATTCTCTTTCAAGGAACTAATCACTATGCTAATCACCTAATCCATTAGCAAAATCTCATTTGTGGATCATTGATTAGCAAGCATTAAGAATATAAACAAGATCAACCAAAAATACACCCTAGACAACTATTATCATAGGCTAGGAGCATAAATCTCTTGAATAGTTCATCATGGTATTTCATCAAACACTTGGTGTGCATGAAATGTCTTATGATATAGATCCACTTTATCAAGCTAGATCTGGCATTAGGAACACTAAACAAGAAAGGAAAGCAATGATTAAGAACATAAGCATCACAAATCAACCATCAAACCATCAATAATCAAGCATAATCCAAAAACCTAACAAAATGTTCTAAAGCCTAAAGAACATGAAGAGCACAAGAGAAAAAGAGATAAAGATAGATAAAATGCATAAATAAAAGATAAGGGGTGAAGAAATCTTCTCTAGAGTGGCATATGTATGAAGAGCAATCAAAATCCCTCAAAAAGGAGTTTGGGTCGTGCCCAACTCATGGGAGAAGAAGACTTAGGTTTAGAAATGTCTAAAATTTGCATAAATACACAAAGTGTTCGAACCGGGTCGACCCAAGGCAAATCGGGTCGGATCTTGGACTGGGCAGAGTTGATATGTGTCCACTAAATCGACGATAACTCCTGGAATATTACTGGGAATGAGCTGAATCTTCTCGCGTTAGAACTCTAACTCAATTTCGAATGACTTTTGTCAAGAACTCAGATTAAACTGGGAATGATAAGACTTCCATCCGACATGATCTTTCAGCTGCTTTGGACTGCCTTTGCATTTCCCGACAGTGACATGTCTTCAATAAATCACTCATATCTCCTGAACCTGACATCTTAATGACTTTATTACAGCTGATATGAACAGCTAACTCACTCCTCTACAACCTATATGAAGACCATTGAAGCTGAATCAGGCGGGAAGGTTCTCGTACAGCCTCATCTTTGAGAAACTTTGGGTGAACTCTTCCTTCTCCTTGTCCATGTCTGGAAGGTTTCAACTCCATGTCCCCAAATGTTCTCCAAAACACCTAAAATAGACTCCAAAATATTCAAGAACTCACTAGGATCTAATGCAAATATCCTAAACTCTAAATGAGACCTAAATGCAAGACAAAACCGTGATTATGCATGCATGCAAATGGCACAAAACTCTAAGTAAAATGTATGCTAGAACATGTAAAATATATGAATATCATTGCTCGAGGATGTTCCTATTAAGATTGGGAATTACTTGATCCTAACTGACTTCATTGTCCTGGAGTATGATGCAGAACCCAGAGATCATCTTATCTTGGGAAGGCCTTTCCTAGCAACAGCTGGTGCTTTGATTGATTGCAGGAATGGGAAGATTGCTCTCAACATCGGTGATTTGGTCATGACTTTTAACATGGAGAAGATGATGAAGAGACCAACCATCGATGGGCAGACTTTCTTTGTCGATACCTTCAGTGACATAGCTGAAGAGTACTTCCTGGAGATGCATCCTGAGGATCCATTGGAAAGAGCATTGGTCTGTTCAGCTGAGTCTGAGGTTTATTCGGGTGATGTTGCTGTTGGATACTCGAAGATGCTCGATACAGCACCACCAGTATCGATCGATACTCCCCTAGTATCGGTCGATACCCTACGACCAGAAAGGGAGTTGGCAGAAAGTTCTAAGCAAGCTGTTGGGCTTGAAGATTGGAGCGAGAAGAAAGTTCCTAAGGTGGAACTCAAGCCACTTCCAGCAAATCTGAGGTATGGTTTTATTGGTTCTAATTCCACATACCTAGTTATTATTAATGCTTCTTTGAACAACGCAGAGATTACCTTACTACTGAGCAAGATGCGCAAGTATCGCAAAACTCTTGGCTATTCTCTTGATGACATTTCAGGTATATCACCGGACATGTGCATGCATAGGATTCATCTTGAGGACGAGTCAAAGGCTTCAATTGAGCATCAGAGGAGGTTGAATCCAAACCTGAAAGAAGTGGTTAAGAAAGAGGTCATGAAACTCTTGGATGCAGGGGTTATCTATGCCGTCTCGGACAGTTCTTGGGTTAGTCCAGTGCACGTTGTTCCTAAGAAATGAGGGATAACTGTGGTGAAGAATGAGAGGGATGAGATGATTCTTACTAGGACTATCACTAGGCATCGAATGTGTATTGACTACAGGAAGTTGAATGCAGCCACAAGGAAAAATCATTTCCCATTGCCATTCATTGAACATATGTTGGAAAGCTTGGCTAGTCATCCCTACTACTGTTTTCTCGATGGATATTCAGGTTTCTTCCAGATGACCAAGGGAAGACGACTTTTACATGTCATTATGGCACATTCGCATACAGGAGAATGCCATTTGGATTGTGTAATGCTCCAGCCACTTTTCAGTTTTCAGAGATGCATGATGTCTATCTTCACAGACATGATTGAGGATTTTATGGAGGTGTTCATGGATGATTTTTCAGTGTATGGATCATCATTCAAGGACTGTTTGGCTAACTTGTGCAAGGTGCTACAGAGGTGTGAAGAGAAACACTTGGTTCTTAATTGGGAAAAGTGTCACTTTATGATTCAGGATGGCATCGTGCTTGGGCACAAGGTTTCTGAAGCTGGGATCAAAGTTGACAAAGCCAAGATTCAGGTTATGACAAGCCTCCAACCACCGACTTCTGTGAAGGATATTCGAAGTTTCCTTGGTCATGCTGGGTTTTACAGAAGATGCATCAAGGACTTTGATATGCTCAATTTAATACCCTAAAGTACTAAAGCAGTTGTAATAGTATAGCTAGGGGTCGAACCACAGAAGACTCACAGAAACGCACAATAGATTCTATAGTGTCGAATTACGCTAAGCCAAACAGTTGTAATTAAAAGCAGTGCAGAAATTAAAGGAGTTGTAAATCAATTGAGAAATATAGGCTCAGGGTTTTTCTCAGGAAATCAATGAATGCAGATAAACTAACTAACAAGATTCAGATTTAGCGCAGTTCTTGAACTCAAATCACTAAAATATAGCTAACCAACTCTCGTTGCGAAAACTATCTAAATCTAAATCCCAAGAATTCCAAATCTCTTTGCGAATCCTAAATTCTAAATCAGCTTTAATATCAGGTTTGATATGTTCACAAATCAATTAAACCAAATCTCTTTGCGAATAATCAATTTGCTCACCTAGGTTCTATCAGGTAATTAATCGCACTCTCGTGCCTAATCAATTATCCTAAGATCTAAGTTCCAGATTCGTCAACCTAGAATTAGCTATGAACACAACCTAAGGTGAAGAACTAATTCAGATGGTGAATCCTAAACAGATAATTAACCTAGCATTCAAAGAAATCCTTTATGAGAAAACCCTAAACCTAAAGTGGATCTACTCAGACATGGCAATTGAATCAAAAGACATGTTTGAATAAATCATCAATAGAATAGAAAGAAAGGTTTAGAGATCTGATCTCGGACGAAGGGAGATTCAGACTTGTCTCTCTAAAACCAAAGTAAAATCAAACACAGAAAATAAAAGTATAAAAAGGCATTAAAAGGCATAGCCTAAACAGGTGGCTGAAAACTCCTATTTATAACCTAAAACACGATCTAGGGTCTTCTTGTAATTATTAAAGACTTCTGGGCACTTTTGCAATTCTCCAAGACTTCATAATTAGTCGCGGCCCATGAAATCTCGATGAGTGTCGATCGATACCAGGGGGTATCGATCGATGCTCGGTGCTCAGATCGGGCTCTTAGTCATCAGACTTCAGTCTCGCTCCAGAATACTCCAGAAAAGCTCCAATAATTCCAATTAAGCTCCAGACGTGCTATGACCTGTAAAAGACTCTAAAAAGACTCCAAAATACTATAAAGACTCTATAAAAAGGACTTATATCATGGCTTAAATAGGGTAAAAACCATGATATATCAACTCCCCCAGACTTAGCCTTTTGCTTGCCCTCAAGCAAATAGAAGACTAAACCAGAAAAAGAGGTTTGAAAACGTAGAGACTCACCTATTCCTGAACCATCGAAAAGACCCTTTTCCCAAGTACCCAAATGTCACCTGATCAGCTTTCGATCTAACCACCATGTACTTCTCCGTAGACATTTGCAGCTTTTCCAGACTCCACACAAAATCCCACAGCATTGTTCAAGTAAAGCCCTCATCGCCAGTTTCATCTCTGCAGCTAATATTTAAGAACCTTCTAGACTCTTTACCAGACAATATCTTGACAAAGGAACCACCCTTTTTCACACTTTTTTGTATCAATTTCTCTCCTCCAGACTTATTTCTTATTATATACTTATTATTTTTTATTTTCAGCTTAGCATATACATATCAAGGTAGGAGACGCGAGTATTGATGGTGTTTGCCACCAAATCCCCGGTTCTTCCCTCTCTATGTATCAAAGGATGTAGGCGAATAATGGCATCATAGGAAAATCCTAGCCTCGCTTCCAATCCTTTGTGTGATCATCCCCTCTTAAGTAGAATAATGGGATCGCTGGAAATTTTCCTAACCCTCTACTCAGAAGAAAATCATTTCAATCTTTTATGCTCTTAATCTATCAACTTATTTCAGGGGAGAGAGATACCATAATTCTAAACACACGGGTTCCTTTATCAGATATGAATGATGAATCAAGCTCTATGAACACTAACCACATTGATGAAGTGCAAAAATTTGGCTCAGGCTTCAGAAGAACTCTGCTGGAGACATGGATGTTTTCTAGTCAACTGGTCAGCCTTTGGATTTTTCATTAGTCGATCTAGAACTGATCCTGTAACACTGTGCACTCAAAAACAAAATCAAATCAATAGGTTCAAGCACAGGATCATCATCTCCAACAAATTTTGACTCAATAAAACAGTTTTGACTCGATAAAACGACTGACTCTAAGAAAAACGAAAACAATGTCAGCAGACACCTCCCCCAGACTTGAACAACACTGTCCTCAGTGTTATCTAGCCTAGAGTCAGTGAAAGAAACAAAGAAAAAGGATAGAACGAAGAGAAACAAGAAATTACCATTCTGGAACAGTCGGTGTCGATCGACACACGGCATGGTATCGATCGATACCATGCTTAGATCGACTTTGTGAATTTTCATCCGCGATTGGTGTCGATCGATACCATAGGGGTATCGATCGATGCTTAGGCGATTTCGAGTTGCTCCTTGTTCATCCTGACACAGACTCAAAACAAACGAAAATAAAAATAAAAACGAATCAAAAACAGACTCACCAGTGGGTTGCCTCCCACCAAGCGCTCGTTTAACGTCAATAGCTTGACTGTAACGCCCTTCAGGCTGGATAAGAGTGAGAGCTTGCACCAAAACAGGCTCCATCACTTGATATTACTAGCTTCAGAGTTCTGCTTAGCATGCTGTCCACAAATTCCTGCCCTTTCTCTTTCAGCTCAGAAGTAAGAAGGACTCTGGCCTTGGAGAATGGTTTCAAGGCTCCCTTGCATTTGACCTTGTAATCAATCGAATTCCCATCACACTTCTGAGGAATCAGAGTGACATGGGGATTCTCGACCTTTTTGTTATTGGCCTTCTTCTTCTTTGTTGCCTTAGTCTTCTTCTTGGGGATGTTGGGCGGTTCAGCTGGAACGTCTGTGACAGTAGGCTCATCAGGAGGCTCTTCCAGAAGATCAATTGCTAGCGACTCTCCTGTGATAACCTTGATGCTAGAGGCACGTGTGGGAATACTCCTAGGTGGAATGACATCATAGTAGACATCACTGTCAATGTAAGAGAAAGATAGTCTCTTATTAGGTGTGTCTATGATCGCGCCTGCAGTAGCCATGAACGGTCGTCCCAGGAGTATAGGCATACGAGATATCGCACCCATCTCCACAACCTGAAAATCAGTAGGCACCAGACAGTCTCCTACTTGGACTAGCAAACCATGGATAGTACCGTGTGGAAGCGAGGTGGAGTTGTTCGCGAATGTGATAGATGCCTCTGGTGATCGAATATCAGCTCCTAACCGCTCTGCAATTGCCCTTGAGATGACATTGACACTAGCCCCTGAGTCGACAAGAGACTCTTTGAAATTAACTCCTGAGATGGAGCTTGGTACTGCGAATTTCCCTGGGTCTTCCCTCTGTGTCAATTTCCGTGGTTGTAGTGAATTGCGAACTCTTTCTCCTATCACCTCACGTGATTTCTTGGCTTCTGGTTCTTTCTGCGAGGGGTATCGATCGATACCAGGTAGGGTATCGATCGACGCCATGCGATTTGAATCGTTTCTGACAGGTACATCTTCATCAGAAAGAAGCTCCACGTTCGGGTTATCCAGCATATACTGTAGTCTAGCAATCTCCCATTCCTCCCTTGTCAGCTTAGGAACCATAGGATAAGGCATCCTGGTTACATACACTCGTTCTGCAACGACCTTAGGCACCACAGTCGAAGTTTCAACTGTTTCCTCAGAAATCGCCCCGGTATCGACCGATACCAATGGGGTATCGATCGATACACGGGTTTTCGAATCCATTCGAGCAGATGTCTGGTCTGGTATCGATCGATACTGGGGAGTATCGATCGATGCTTGTGCGATTTCAGGAATGGCTTCGAGATTTTCTGCACGTAAGCTGATGGCATTGACGTGTGCATTGTGTGATTGAACCGCCTTTCCCTTGGAATTTGCTGCAGTCTGAGCTACTTGCGTCTCCAGCATCCTGTGGCTCGTATTTAGTGCCTCGATCCTTCCACTCAAATCGGTGTACATGGTGTCCATCTTACCATTGAAGGTGGCTGTCATCTTCTCCTGCCCTTGAACCAGGTGTTCAAGCATAGCTTCAATCTTACTCTCAGGAGCTTTGGGTGGTGGGGATTGGTACCCTCCTTGCTGAGCATTGTTGGTGAAGTTTCGATTGGAGTTGTATCCGAATCGCTGACCCTGAAAACCAGAACCACCAATGTAGTTAACATCTTCCACTTCATTCTCAGCAGCGAAATGGACGGCCTTTGTTGTCTTTCCCAGCAGAAGACTGTGCATAGAATCCAGCTGAGCCTTCACTTCAGCGATCTGCGACCCATCCTGATTACCAGCCAGCCTCTTGCGCTCGAAATCTGCGCTCTTGGTGCTACTACTAGAGGCAAAGTTCTCGATCAACACAATAGCATCCTCAGGATATCTGGTGTTGAAATTACCATTGCTGGAAGAGTCCAGACCCATCTGATATCTCCAATCTACTCCTCTGAAGAAGATACCCAGCAGCTGCACATCAGAGTATCCATGATGTGGACAATCTCTCTGGTACGATCTGAATCTTGTCCAAGCAGCCTTGAACGCCTCAGTAGGTCCTTGAGAAAAAGTGGATATCTTATTTCTCAGATCTTCAGATCGCCCGTCATCATAGAAGTTAATCAGGAAGGCTCTCTTGGTGTCCTCCCAATTAGTTAGCGATCCAGGAGATAGCTGCCTCAGCCAGTAAGTAGCTTCTCCACCTAGAGAGTAGGGGAAGAGCTTGCAGAAGAGATAGTCGTAGGACACTCCATTGCTCTTGATGCTAGTGACCAAGTCCTCGAATTTCTCTACATGGTCCATTGGATGTTCATGAGGAAGACCATGGAAGAGATGCTGTCCTACTAGAGTGTAGTAAGCAGGTTTCAGCTCGAAGTCATTCCTCTCATAAGCAGGAGGACGAATCGCTGACCGATTGGCGAAAAACTGCTCTGGCCTGTTGTACTCACCAATCGTTCTTCCACGATTAACCACAGCATTCCCTGCGTTGGCGCGCCCAGCTGGCGCGATAATCTCAACAACCGCAGCAGGGACAACGATGTTACCAGCTTCATCAAGTCGCTGCCCTCTCTCATTACACACGTGACCCTCTTGGTCTCTCAGAATTCCAGCTTCATCAGCTCTTAAAACCACTGGGTTGTTCATCCCTGATGTTTGCTTGGTCTTTCTGTTTGTGCGTTCCACAAACGCTAGCTGTTCCAATGACAGTTCAACTAGCTGTGTGCTCTTGTTGCTTCTGGTTTCACGAACAGGCATACACCTGCAAACAAAACACTAGGCAAAGCACGTAAGTAACCAGAAAAATACGTTGAGTATCGATCGATACCAAGTGGTGTCGACCGATACCAACAAAAGAAGACGACGAGTATCGACCGATACTACAGAGTATCGATCGATACCGACGAACTTAGTCGAAATTCTAAACTAAAATCTAATGGCAAATTGAGTCCCCGGCAACGGCGCCAAAATTGATATGCTCAATTTAATACCCTAAAGTACTAAAGCAGTTGTAATAGTATAGCTAGGGGTCGAACCACAGAAGACTCACAGAAACGCACAATAGATTCTATAGTGTCGAATTACGCTAAGCCAAACAGTTGTAATTAAAAGCAGTGCAGAAATTAAAGGAGTTGTAAATCAATTGAGAAATATAGGCTCAGGGTTTTTCTCAGGAAATCAATGAATGCAGATAAACTAACTAACAAGATTCAGATTTAGCGCAGTTCTTGAACTCAAATCACTAAAATATAGCTAACCAACTCTCGTTGCGAAAACTATCTAAATCTAAATCCCAAGAATTCCAAATCTCTTTGCGAATCCTAAATTCTAAATCAGCTTTAATATCAGGTTTGATATGTTCACAAATCAATTAAACCAAATCTCTTTGCGAATAATCAATTTGCTCACCTAGGTTCTATCAGGTAATTAATCGCACTCTCGTGCCTAATCAATTATCCTAAGATAAGTTCCAGATTCGTCAACCTAGAATTAGCTATGAACACAACCTAAGGTGAAGAACTAATTCAGATGGTGAATCCTAAACAGATAATTAACCTAGCATTCAAAGAAATCCTTTATGAGAAAACCCTAAACCTAAAGTGGATCTACTCAGACATGGCAATTGAATCAAAAGACATGTTTGAATAAATCATCAATAGAATAGAAAGAAAGGTTTAGAGATCTGATCTCGGACGAAGGGAGATTCAGACTTGTCTCTCTAAAACCAAAGTAAAATCAAACACAGAAAATAAAAGTATAAAAAGGCATTAAAAGGCATAGCCTAAACAGGTGGCTGAAAACTCCTATTTATAACCTAAAACACGATCTAGGGTCTTCTTGTAATTATTAAAGACTTCTGGGCACTTTTGCAATTCTCCAAGACTTCATAATTAGTCGCGGCCCATGAAATCTCGATGAGTGTCGATCGATACCAGGGGGTATCGATCGATGCTCGGTGCTCAGATCGGGCTCTTAGTCATCAGACTTCAGTCTCGCTCCAGAATACTCCAGAAAAGCTCCAATAATTCCAATTAAGCTCCAGACGTGCTATGACCTGTAAAAGACTCTAAAAAGACTCCAAAATACTATAAAGACTCTATAAAAAGGACTTATATCATGGCTTAAATAGGGTAAAAACCATGATATATCAGACTTCTCCAACCTAGCCCGCCCACTCACCGCCCTATTATGCAAGGAGATCAAATTCGATTTCACATCTGAGTGTCTTGCAGCCTTTGAGGAGATTAAAAAGGCTTTGGTGAGTGCTCCTATTGTGCAACCCCCTGATTGGACTTTGCCTTTTGAGATCATGTGCGACGCTAGTGATTTTGCTGTTGGATCAGTTCTGGGTCAGAGGAAGGATAAGAAGCTGCACGTTATCTACTATGCCAGCAGGACATTGGATGATGCTCAGAGGAATTACAGCACCACAGAGAAGGAACTACTTGCAGTTGTTTTCTCCTTTGAGAAATTTCGTTCCTACCTGATTAGGAGCAAAGTGATTGTTCATACTGATCATGCTGCTCTCAAATATCTGATGTAGAATAAGGATCTCAAGCCTCGCCTTTGTCGTTGGGTCCTTTTGCTCCAAGGTTTTGATATCGAGGTTCAGGACAAGAAAGGGATAGAGAACGGGGTTGCTGGCCATCTTCAGAGGATTCGGATCGATGCAGGCGTGCCTATCGGTGATCAACTACCAGAAGAGTCCATTTACTTCATTGAAACTGAGTTTCAAATGGGTTTTGCCGAAACTTTGCAATTCCCACGAATTGCAGGTTTTGGTATCGCTCGACACTCACCTGGTGTCGGTCGATACCCTACGATTTTCGAACCTGTTTTGACTGTTGAACACCTTAGTGCTTCTGAAAAGTATCTAGTCACTGCAGCTGATTCTGATCAACCATGGTACGATGATATTGCCAACTACCTCGCTGCAGATGCAGAGCCAAAGCACCTCAAGAAATATGACAAGAAGAAGTTTATGCGCGACATAAGGCGATTCTTTTGGGATGACCCTTACCTGTACAAGCACTGTTCTGATGTTATCTACAGGATATTCATTGCTGAATCAGAGGTACCTAATGTTTTGTTTCATTGTCATGGATCTGAGTATGCTGGACACTTTGCTACTTTCAAGACAGTGTCCAATGTTCTTCAAGCAGGCTTCTGGTGGCCTACTATGTTTAAGGATGCACATGCCTTCGTTTCGCAGTGTGATGCGTGTCAGAGGAGAGGGAAGATCAGTAAGAAACATGAGATGCCACAGTTCTTCATTCTGGAGGTTGAGATTTTTGATTGTTGGGGCATCGATTTTATGGGTCCCTTTCCTTCGTCATATGGAAACAAATACATCTTGGTTGATGTGGAATATGTGTCTAAGTGAGTTGAGGCCATTTCTAGCAGAACCAATGATTCTTCAGTGGTCCTTAAGCTGTTTAAGACCATCATTTTCCCTCGATTTGGAGTACCTCGAATTGTGATAAGTGATGGTGGTGGCACTCACTTTATCAACAAGGTTTTCGAGAGGCTGCTGAAGAAGTATGGTGTGAATCATCGTGTTGCTACTCCTTATCACCCTCAGACAAGTGGACAAGTTGAAGTTTCCAACAGGTAGATCAAGGAGATTCTAGAGAAGACAGTGAATGTTACCAGGAAGGATTGGTCTGTGAAGCTGGATGACGCACTTTGGGCTTACAGGATTGCTTTCAAGACACCACTTAGGACTACACCGTTTCACTTGCTGTATGGAAAAGCGTGACATCTTCCAAAGTTGCTGAATTTCGACATCAAGTATGCCGCTGAGAAGCGATTGATCAAGTTGAATGAGCTCGATGAGATTAGGCATCTTGCCAATGAGAACTCAAAACTGTACAAGGAGAGGAGTAAGGCATATCATGACAAGAAAATCCTTTCCAGACACTTTGAACCCGATGATCGGGTACTTCTGTATAACTCTCGTTTGCATTTGTTTCCTGGTAAATTGCGTTCTCGTTGGTCAGGTCCTTCCACAGTCAAGGAAGTTATACAACATGGTGCAATTGTCCTGACAAATCCTTCGGGCGAAGAGTTCACTGTCAATGGACAAAGGATGAAACACTATTAGGCGAGAGCCGAGATTCCAGAAGGACACATAATGCCTCTAGATGATGCACCCACTGCCTTAACGGAAATGCAGTCAAGCTAATGACGTTAAACAAGCGCTTGGTGGGAGGAAACCCACTGGTAAGTCTGTACATAAGAGTCGTTTATTTTCCAATTTTGTTTTGTATTTTTTGTGTCACGTGAATCATATTTGGAGGCTCAGTATCGATCGACACCACTGGGTATCGGACGATACCGGTTCCAAACGCACATATTCTTACCGACCCCCATGTATCGATCGATACCACTTATGGTATCGGTCGATACTACCACCCAGGTAAGTTTCCGCATAAAACCCTATGGTTTCTCTCCTTCTTCCTCATTAGCCTCCATCGACCGACACGAGCATACACTTCCCAAAATCACCAAATCTTTGTTTCTTCACGGATTTGTGTGATTCAAGGGTCTATCCTTGTTGGATTTTTGTGCTCTTTCTCATTCTCTCACTCTTTCCCTCGATCTACAAGGTATGAAACATGAATCTCCTCTTTTTCAATATGTGACCAAAGGTTGGGTTTTTGATTTTTGGCTCTTAGAACTCGTTTTGTTGAACGAATACCACTTGATTACGTTGTTCTAGGACTAGTCGGAACCTGCCTTACGCTTAATTGCCATTAGTTTTGACTTTCGGAAATTTTGGATTGTGGATCTTCGTGTAGTTCGAAAACTGTCTGTGTATCGGTCGATGCTCTCTGTGTATTCCTTGATCGTCTTTGACAGTTTGAGAGAGATGTTGGGTTTATGCTTTTGTCTTCTGTTGTTGATGCAGATGCAGCCTAGGAAGAGGACATGAACAGAGGCCACAAGCTCGAATCCACCTGAGGATCCTCCACATGAGTTCCATTTGCTCGAAAGAGTTAAGATCTTTGACGGTCTCACTTGGTGCAGAGAAATGGTGAAAGCCTGTTTGGCGGGAAACCGATACAGTGTGCGATATGATGGTTCAGACGAAGATACAGATCTTCCACACGCGTGCCTACGCGCAGCACCTGAGACTCTTGCTGCTTCACCCTCGCCACCTCGCTCTGGTCCCACTAATCCCGTGTCTCCGAGCACAGCATGTAGGCCTCCTTGGCCTAAGAGGAATGAGAAAGCGAGGATACCTCTGACGCATGAATTTGAGGGTACGGATAAGGAGGTCTCTGAGAGCAAAGTTTGCGTCTCCAGGCCTATTTATGAGGAGTGGGACGATTATGATTCGTTGTTCTACAACGCTTAGTTGGATGTTGATGTGCGGCCCACCCGGTTCGTCGACACGCTCACTATGAAGCATCTTGGTTTTGACAGGGAGCTCGACAGATTGATGCGCAAGATCGGTTTGGGGAAGATGGCTACGAGACAGTTCGATCTTTATCCCGATCTAGTGCGCCAGTTCCTTGCTACATTTTGAGTCTATTATACCGGTGAAGCTCCCACGACTGCACAGCAGGGTGTTCTGACTTTCCTGATTCGGGGTGTGCGATATCGGTTATAATTTCTGGAACTATGCGACATCTATGGGTTCCACAGAGACTTCTCGAGGTGTGAGTTTCCTCGTCATTTCCTCGATATTCAGGCATTCTGGCAACACTTTGGGCACAGAGTTTATGATATCAAGACCACTACTCAGATGGATATGCGCCATCTTGTTCTGCGCTGCCTCGCGAGGATCTTGAACAACACCCTATTGTGCAAGATGGAGCCCAACAAGATGAGGGTGGTTGAGCTTATTGTTCTCTCTATCGGTATTGGGGACATTATTGATGATGAGGCCTATGAATGGCCTGAGATGGACCTTGCGGTCAACTTAGGTGTTGTGTTCGCGCACCATTTGGTCTCGCTGAAGGCCAAACCTTTCACAGGACGTGGTGGCACGACTCGCAGGACTGAGACTAGGGTCAAGACCGAGACAGTGGGCAGTCTTCTCACTCCCATTTTTCAGCACCTTGGGATCAGTACCGCGAGCTGCTCGATTGTGACTGTATGTGATTTTATGAACGAGCAGTACATGGAGAACCTGAGGTGGCTAAAACCAGGTCGACGTTGGTGTTTCAGCACTTCTGATGGGGACTTTCTGGTTCAGCTCCCCAACACCGACCTGGCGGTCATTGGTGACAATCCTGCTCAGTTGCTTTTCAAGCCTAATCCGGTGGACATGCATGTTGCACCTGTTACTCGTCGACGAGGAGGAGCCTCATCTGGAGGCCGTGTTCCTGCTGTTGCTGGAGGTCGACCACGACGTTTGCAACATGTGCATACACCCGCTGCTGCTCCTGCACTTTCTCTTGCTCCACTGCCTGACATGGAGATGGATTCTTTTTAGCGATACGTCGTCGAGAGTCTACAGACGATTTGGAGTGCCATTTCACGATGCACTTGTATGGCTCCACCTCACCCTCATTCGCCTCGATCACCGCGCACACCGACAGAGGCTGGCACATCCCACACTGCTGGCGATGACACCTCTGATGAGGAGGATTAGTTTTCCTTCTACCTGATTATCACGTTTGATTTTTCTTTTCCTTTTTCTTTTTATTTTCTTTTGAACTTTTGAGTCTTTATGTCAGCATTTTCTTTTGTTTTGGACTTGTGGATTTATGCATCTATGATTTTTTGTTGCATCTAACTTGTGTTTGAGTGATCTACCAGTGCTAACTATAACACTTGGATCGTTTGACACACAATCTGAAGTAACAATTGACCCATTGTAGCTGATTTGCGGACATATGTCGACTCAAGCCTGGTATCGATCGATACCAGTGATGTGTGTCGGTCGACACCATGACCACGAAGGTAACACCTCTTGATCTTAACATTTTCCACTCAGTCCTTTTGATTTCTTTTACCAACTCTAGGCTAGATAACACTGGGGACAGTGTTGTTCAAGTCTGGGGGAGATAGTTGCTGACATTGTTTTTTGTTTTTCTAAGATTCATTCGTTTTTGAGTCAAAAACATGTTGGAGATTATGATCATGTGCTTGAATCTATTGTTCGGATTTTGCTTTTGAGTGACCAGTGTTACAGGATCAGTTCTAGATCGACTAATGAAAAAATCTAAAGACTGGCCAGTTGACTAGAAAACACCCATGTCTCCAGCAGAGTTCTTCTAAAGCCTGAGCCAAATTTTTGCACTTCATCGATGCATTTGATGTTTACAGGGCTTGATTTATCATTCATATCTGACAAATGAACCCATGTGTTTAAAGTAATGGTATCTCTCTCCCCTGTTATAAGTTAATAAATAAGAGTTCTTCTGAGTAGAGGGCTAGGAAAATTTCCAGCGATCTCATTATTCTACTTGTGAAGGAATGATCACACAAAGGTTGGAAACGAGGTTAGGAAAATTTCCCGTGATACCACTATTCGCTTACGCCTTTGATACATAGAGAGGGAAGAACCGGGGATTCGGTGGCAAACACCATCAATACTCGTGTTTCGGACCTTAATGTGTATATGCAGTTCTAAACAAAAAAATAGAAAGAACATAATGAGAAACAAGTCTGGGGGAGAGAAAACAATACCAAAAAGTGTGTGAATTGGGTAGTTCTTTTGTCATGATATTGTATGGTAAGGAATCTAGAAGGTTCTTGAACATTGGCTGCATCAATGAAACTGGCGATGAGGGCTTTATTTGGACGATGTTGCGAGATAATGTGTAGAGTCTGGGAAAGCTGCGAATGTCTACGGAGAAGTACATGGTGGTTAGATCTGAAGCTGGTTAGGTGACATTCGGTGCTTAGGAAAAGGGTATTTGCAGCGTTTCAAGAACAAGTGAGTCTCCGTGTTTTCAAACCTCTTTCTCTGATTTGGTTTTTTGTTTGCTTGAGGGCAGGCAAAGGCTAAGTCTGGGGGAGTTGATATATCATGGTTTTTACCTTAGGCCATGATATAAGTCCTTTTTATAGAGTCATTTTAGTGTTTTCGTAGTGTTTTAGAGTCTTTTCAGGTTTTACCACGTTTGGAGCATAATTTGAGATATTGGAGCTTTTTGGAGCCTTTTGGAGCAAAGCAGAAGTTCGTGCAGCTGAGTACCCGATTTGAAGCTTGAGCATCGATCGATACACTTATGGTATCGATCGATGCTAACCTCAGAAGCAGACACGTTCGCGATGTAAGAAGAATGGAGATTTTGCTCTCAGATCCAGAAGACTTTATTATTTACAATTAAACCCAAAACGTGTTTAGCAGAATTTATCTAGGTTTTACAGCCACTTTGGTGGCTACGGTTCATACACGCTTTATTTTACTTTGGTTTTTGGTGAGAGAGCTTTTGAGGGAGACAAGTCTGAAACTCTGTTCGCCCGAGAGAAGATTTCGAACCCTTGTTTTACTTTCTTTCTTATTATTTATTCAAGTGATTTATTCAAACATGTTTATTGTTTCAATTTCCATGTATGAGTAGATCTTTTGTTAGGTTTAGGGTTCTCATTAGAGATTTGTTTGAATGATAGGCTGATTAGTTGTTTAGGGTTCATAATCTGAATTAATTCTTCACCTTATGTTGTTCTCAAAGCTAATTCTAGATTGATCACCTGGAACTTATATCTTAGGATAATCGATTAGGCACGACAGTGCAATTGAGAAGCCTGATAGAATTTAGGGTGAGCAAAATAACTATTCGCAAAGAGATTTGATTTAGTTGTTTTGTGAACAAATCAAACTTGAACTAAAAGCTGGTTTAGACTTTAGGATTCGCAAAGAGATTGGAATTCTAGGATTTAGACTTAGATAATTCTCGCAACGACAGTTGGTTAATTATACTTTAGTGATTTGAGTTCAAGAATCGTGCATAACCTGAACCATGATTAGTTAGTTTATCTGCATTCATTGATTTCCTGAGAAATACCATGGACCTATATTTCTTCCAATCGAATTACAACTTGTTCAATTTACGTATTTGCTTTCAATTCCATTGATCACTAAGCTTAATTAAATCATTAAAATATATTGTGTGTTTTCTTGAGTCTCTGTGGATTCGATCCCTAAGTATTACAATCGACAAATCTTTAGTACTTTTAGAGTATTAATTTGAGCTTATCAATAAACAAAATGTAAAATTTCTTAGATTTAATCGCCAAAAACTGTTTTTAAACCGAACCAATTAAGCAAGAAAAAAAAGTTTAATTAGAGAGGTGGGGGATTCAAACACGCCACATGTGGGATATCTTTCGAGTCACTAAGCACCCACATTAGTGGGTGTCTCACCAAAAATAAAGGAGTGTCTCATAATAAAAAATAGAAAAAATTGTAAAAATATGAGAGAGAAAAAAATGAGTGTCTCTTTTGAGACGTGAGAGAGAGAGAGGGTGTTCACACTACAAAAAAAAATAAAAAATAAAAAATATTATATTCACACTATAGTTTTTTTTTTTTGAGACACCCCTTGGGGTTCTCACCATTGCAAATGTTCTAACCAACACAGTTGTGGGTTTTATTTCTAAAACAATCATCCGCTAAGTATATATTATATTATTGATCATTAATATGGGCTTGGACCGTTTTCACCCAGGTCCATCTCTGATACACGATTTGTTTTTTTTTTGTTTAATAACGGAATATTATTTTCTTTTTAACCACGATCTTATTAAACTGCCTTTTTAATGACAGGATAATTAGATAAAACCGACCAATCAGAGAAGAGTAAATTCATTAATGGCATAACAGTAATTTAACAATCAAAACAACGCCAAAATCTGAGCTTTGAACCACAGACTGAATCACTTCACAATTAATATACTAAATGACATAAAGTTATTAAAAAACCAAGATTAATAAACAATATTTTTTTGGTTAACTAAAAAAGTTTCTGAAGTTTTTTATTGTTTTGATAACTAGGGGTGATCCGAATTTTTATCACCCCACTACTTTCATCAAGATGAGTGTAGTTGTCGAGTAATCCACTCACCAGATTTTCTAATGGATCTAAAACATGATATTATTTTGACTGATCAAATGGAAGAATGATTAGATACTTTCACACTTGAGGAAAATCAATTATTAGCCTATACTAACATAGCAACTCAGCAAGTAAAATCACTAACCCACTATGACTTGGTTAATTTCGGAACTTAGGCCGGAGTCCAAAACTAAATTTGTCTCCTCTATGTTGTCACTAACCCACTATTAGCCTAATTTTTTTAAACCGGAGTCCAAAACTAAATTTGTCTCCTCTATGTTGTCGATATTTAAGACTCGTGATCTTTAAAAAAATATTTACTTTTGGATGGCAAACTAGTACCAGTTGATATAGTTTCAAGATTCAAGTGTAAATCAAATAAAACTGGTTCGTGGAGTTTTTAAATCTGATCATAGGATATAAACCAATCTAAAAATATTTAGTTATAGATTCGTCGAAAATGTGTTTTCTTATCACTGGAGCTGAGTCGTAGAACCAGCTTACATTAGATGACGAAATTCTCTTACAGAAAAATCTGCCTCTAGTCAGGAGTCACAAAGCGACAAACCAATGCATGATTAGGAATTTTATTCTGGAACCAAACAGCTTTTATGCCCAGTGAATGTTAAAGTTCCCAAATGTTCGTTGTTGAGAAATCCCTAATCCGTGAGTTGTTTGAATGTTTTTAGTTTGCCTCTCCCTTTACATAAGACAAGAACTTGTTTAAATGAAAATTCACATTTAACCACTAGACTCTAAAGTAGGTATAGGCAAATTACCCGGAATTGAACCGAACCGAATTGAATTAGGAGGAACCGAACCAAACTGGATAGTCTTAAATACTCGAATTGGTTTCTCTTTTACAATATTTCGGATAACCGAACCGAATTGAAACTGAACCGGTATCCGAATGGGTACCCAAAATACCTAAAATATAATTATATACGCAAAAATATTATGTATATTTAGATTTGAAATAACTGAAAGATCAAAAATTACAATTATAAACCTGAAGATTTTAGTTTTTCTTTCGGGTATTTCGGGTAAAAATATCGGATAGTTTGGGTATTTCTTTTTCAAGTAGTTCGGGTAAATATATCCGATCCAAACCGAACCCGAATACATTTCGTATCCAAGACCGTTCTTTAATCTATTATCCAAACAAAAGATAATAGATTGTAACAATCTCAATGAGCAAAATATGTTGTATCGACTATATTCTGAAATATGTTTTTGTATCGACTATATTCTGGAATCCAACATAGAACGGTTTCATTGAAGAAAGAGAGCAAGAAAGGAATTTCAGTATTGCATTGTAACAATCTCAGTGAGCAAAATATGAAGAAGTTACAACTACAACAATTTGTTTACCCACAAAGATAATAATAGATTCATAAAGAAGAAAAGGTAAGAAAACAAAGACAAACTCAAAAGAAGATACAATGGAGTTTCAAAAAGATTCGAGAAACCTCTAAAAACCCCTTTGTACCATCAATCACTATGTAATCATAACTTAAACGTAGGCATACCTATGAAGAAGCAAAATCCACCCAAACAAAACAATCTCTTCCCAAAAATCACCCTTTTACCCTTTAGCTCTTATTCCCTGAAATCGCATTCTTGAACAAGATCAAGAATCAGATCTCTCAATCTTGAGTTTCGTTTCGTTTCCCAGAAACTTCAGTTTCCCTCTCCACCAAAAGCTTCCCAGCTTCCTCATCACTTTCTTGAACCTTCTTCTGTGCATCTTTAGCCTTCAAAGCCTGAAGCTTGCAATGGTTGTAATACCCAACACCCAAAAACGCAAGCCCGTAACCGAACAGATTCATAGGCGTGACCGTATCCTTAATCACAGACCAAGAGAATGCGATCAAGAGCCAGTCTTTAACCACACCAGCCACATTCATGGTCAAAGCCGAAGTCTTCCCAACGAGGAGAAACACAGCAAGATTCAAAGCGAACGCACAAACCGAATTTGTTCCGAAAACGACGAAATCGAAATGGAAGCTCGACGTATCCCTTAGGATCGGGAACTCAACGAACATCCAAGGCACAGAGAGGAAAGCCAAACAGCAAGGAGCAACGTAATATAGAGAAGTGATTGGATTAAGATTGATTCCTTTAGAAGTAAGCAAGATCTGAATCAGAACCAACCTCGTAGCTTCAAAAGCAACAGCTCCGAGCTGAAGAACAACTCCAAAGACATCGAATTTAGCTTCGCCGTAAGCAGCGATCGCGACACCGAAGGAGATCGAGAGCATGTTCGTCATGGTCTGAGATTTGAAAGTCTCCTTCTTCAACAAAACCCCGATCGAGTAAACGGCGACCGGCATTAGGGCTTTGAGCATCTGGATGAAGGAGACGGAGAGGTAGATGTAAGCGGAGTTCGATAACCAGAGGGAGAGTGAGTACAACGCGCCGATGGGCACGACGGATCTGAGATAGGTCTCGCGAGACATTGAGACAGGCTCGACGATTTTGAAGACCTTGATGAGGATTACGGCTAAGGAAGAGCAGAAAGCCATGTGAATCATGGTGAGTGTGATTGGGTAAGGCCAATTGTAGAGCTTCTTGTCGAGGATGTATTTGTTGTAGACGATTACGGTGAAGCTGAGGAAGATCCAGATTGCGACATAGGTGTAAGAGAGGATGATCTTCTTTATCACTCCGTCGCTTAGTGCGTGACCTTTCCCCATGTCGGTGGTAGGTTTTTTTGTTTTGTTCGCCGGAGGAGATGGTGGTGGTGCGCAGGATAAGCAGAGCTGCGCAAGATAGTAGAGTCTCTCCTCTCTCTCTTACTCTTATGTCAATGTGTGGCTTTTGGAATTGAGAAGACTTTTAGTTGGTCTAATGTAGAGGAAGGCCTTACGTGACGTGGCGAAAAGGTGCTTGGTTATTTGACGATTTGGCTTATGGTGGAACCCGTATTTTAATTCTTTGTTTTATTTTTTATATTTTTACTTTAGTCTTAAAATTTTAGTTTTTGTTTTGTTTTGTTTTTTTCCCTGGCCACGAACCAGTTTTTTGTTGTATTTTAAGTCTTTAAATTTTGAAAATAATGTGGAAGATGTTTTGTTTGTTTTTAAGCTCTTTTTAGTCACTTACGTTTTGTTATACGAATTACGAAATTTGTCCATTTTGTTCACTGTTTTCTTAATGTTGCAGAAAGCTCACAGAAAGGAACCTGTAATTCTACCTTAACTAATTTTAGTCAATTTTAATTTTTTTGGTAATAGCTTTTTTTTTTAAATAATTAATTTAGTACAAATTTAAATATTTGTACTTTTTGTCGGTGAAGTTCATACTAGGACTTGATTGGTATAGTTTTTTTTATAAAAATATTAAGTTCTTTATCATCCAATCAATTTTTGATAGAATTTGGAATTTCTAAATGCTCTGTGTGTCATTTCTCTCTTATCTTTGAGATGGAGTTTTTTTTTGCAAAATAGTAACCTCTAAAATACCTTTAAAATTTAATGGTTTTACAAAAATAATTTATTTTGTTAAATAAAATCAACAATTTATGTCTATATTATCATGTAAATTTATAATTATAAAATTAATATTTATTGTTAGCTTATTTCTTCTATTATCTGAAAAAATAATATTACAATAAAATTAGAATAATAAATAATTAAAAAATGAAATATTTTATTGTAAATATATATATATATATATATAATACGCTTAAATAACTATATTAAATATTTTATCAAAACATACATGTTCAACATCATATTGTTTCTGTTGTTTACCTTTACTACTTTATTATCAGTTGTACCAATTAGACCTTAATTTTTCAAATTTGTAAAATAACTTCCAATCCTAATAAAAAAAATCTTCTAAACTAACAACTCAATTATTTATTCCCCCCGTTTCATTTTATAGGTATTTTTAGGATTGATTTTTTGTTTTAAATTTAAGTGTCGTTTGTGATTTTCAATGTAGTATTGTAAACAAAAATTCAGTTTTAACGTTATTATTATAATGTATTAAGAAGAGAAAGAAAATTATGTAGTATATTAATAAGGGTATAATATAAATTTTAATATGTTTTTTTTGACCTGTGTGAAACAATTTTAAACGACCTAGAAACTGAAACTGAAACTGAAACTGAAACTGAAACTGATGGAGTATATAAAAGTATGTGATGATGCATAAAATTTCTCATTTATTGATATAGTTCGATAAACCGTTATTAACAATTGTTTGACTATATTTTTTTCTAAATTAAACCATTTTCAACTTTGCCAAACTTCCGTAATGAATGAAAGAGTTGTAAACTTCTTTAATTTTACGTTGCCTTAAAGTGATTACGAAACCCTAAGGTTATTAGTAGGAGACTAATTAAATGGAAACTTGTAAGTTGTAACGAAGAAGTGCGAAGTAAATAAAGGGGAGAGTAACAATGAAACAAATAGTCAGCGTTTAGATAAGGGCGAGTGAATCTCACACATCGCGACAGTTTCGCTGCGTCCCTCTTACGTTGTATTTGGTGCTATTGTAGTTGTCGCAACGTTTGGTGGGTTTACTTCGGCTCGAGACAGAGTTTGTTGACTTGTAAAAGAATCTTGTCTTTCGCTCGCCTCATAACATACTATAAATTTTGGTTTTGATTAAAAAGGAGAAATTTGCTCCGATACTATAAATTCAAAAATAATTTGCAAACTAAACAAACACTATTTTGGAAACTATTACAAAAATTAAAACCAAACTTTATCCTTATCTAGGCCTATCCTTATCGAACCTAGGTCGCATGTGTCAAACTCATCTATTTTTTTTTCTTTTCCTTCTTCGATCCACTTCTCTTTTCTTACCTCTGTCTTAATTCTTTTTTCCATTAAATACACAAATCAATCTAACAAAAAAAACAGAAATGAATTTCACAAAAGTTCGAACACAAAACTATTTTCTTTAACGATATCCATATATACCCATGGTTCCGACGCCGGCGCTGTCATCATCACATGAAATATTGGTATATAGATCTCGTTAGATTGCCATCGGTAAAAATAATATTTTCTGTGTTCGAAGTTTTGTCAGATTCATCTATGTTTCGTATTTTTCTGTTTTTGTTGCCACAAAAGAAGGAATGATGGAGAAAGAAAGAGAAACGATGGAGAAGCAAAGCATTGATCTGTCATTAAACATAGAATGATTGAGTTATCATGTTAAATATAAAGTTGGAGATACATTTAAATGTTTACCTAATACAACAAATATTTTAAAATTTACAAAAAAAATATAATGTGCTATTTAAATATATATGTAGACATTTATTTTTTAATGTAGCTCGTTACAATAATGTATATTTGTGTTTTATAATAGTGAGAGATGAATCTCACAGATGTTGTCACCAAGGACATAAACGTAAAAACATTTACCAACAAGAACATTAATTTCCTCATATTGTCACATCATGGCTACTTACTTAATTATTTTGTATTTCATAGTTATCTACCTAATTGACTCTTAAGTTTTTCTTAATTGGTTACAATTTTGGAATTATTCTGCTTATTAATGTTGTCAACAAATTTAAATTTCCTTTTCTTGTAGACAAACAATTTCTAGTTCAACCCTTTTCTCCAAAAAAAAAAACAATTTCTAGCTTTCCAAATTTTCTAAAAATATTTGTTGGTCAATGTGTGCATCACATATTTGATTATCTATATGTAACATCCCGATTCTACCTTTCCGAAGGAACCAACGAATCGGTCATGCCACCTTTAACCTTGCCTCTTTATCCCATAAAAATGGCGTGTGTAACTCATTTATCTTAATACACAAGGAACCTCATTTCTGAATCATAGCCATTTTAATCCATTTCAAACCAAGGTCTTACAAATCCAAATCATAACTCTTAAATAAAATCTGAAGCAAATAGTGAACAATTGTCTTTTAATTGAAATAATGAAATGAAACGAAAACCAAAGGAAAACACCCTAATTCCCAAATCTCGCACTACACAATGCTCGCTATTCCAGATCCTCAAACTAATCATCAAACTTACCTACAAGAGAGAGAGAGAGAGGGGTGAGTAATTGATATGCTCAAATTAATACCCTAAAAGTACTAAAGCAGTAGTTGTAGTAAGTGTAGGGGTCGAACACAATGACTCACAGAAATCACACAATAGATTGTATAGTATCGAATTAAGCTAATCCAAGAGATGTAATTGAAAGCAGTGCAGAAATTAAAAGAGTTGTAATTCAATTGGAGAAAGATAGGCTCATGGTATTTCTCAGAAAATCAATGAATGCAGATAAACTAACTAACATGATTCAGATTTGGCGCAGTTCTTGAACTCAAATCACTAAAGTATAATTAACCAACTGTCGTTGCGAGAATTATCTAAATCTAAATCCTAGGAATTCCAAATCTCTTTGCGAATCCTAAAGTCTAAATCAGCTTTAATATCAGGTTTGATATGTTCACAAATCAATTAAACCAAATCTCTTTGCGAATAATCAATTTGATCACCTAAGGTTCTATCAGGTAATTAATCGCACTATCGTACCTAATCAATTATCCTAAGATCTAAGTTCCAGATTCGTCAACCTAGAATTAGCTTTGAACACAACCTAAGCGAAGAACTAATTCAGATGGTGAATCCTATAAACTAATCAACCTAGCATTCAGAGAAAACCCTTATGAGAACCCTGAACCTAAAGTGGATCTACTCAAACATGGAGAATGAAACAATCAACATGTTTGAATAAATCATCAAATAAAACAGAAAGAGTAACAAGAGGGTTCCAAATCCGATCTCGGACGAAGGGAGTTTCAGATTTGTCTTCCTCACAAAACCAAAGTAAAATAAAGCATAGCCAAGACAGTGGCTGTAAAAATCCTATAAATAACCTAAAACACGAATTGGGGCTTCTTGTAATTATTAAAGACTTCTGGACTAAGTTGAATTCTCCAACTCTTCATTAAAGTCGCGGGTCGTGTCTGCTGCGATTAGTGTCGATCGATACCTCCTTTGCTCGACGTGAAATCGGGTACTCAGCAACACGATCTTCTACTTTGCTCCAAACGTGCTAAGACCTGTAAAAGACTCTAAAAGACTCCAAAATACTAGAAAGACTCTATAAAACAGACTTATATCATGGCCTAAAAGGGATAAAAACCATGATATATCAACTCCCCCAGACTTAGCCTTTGCTTGCCCTCAAGCAAATAGAAGACCAAACCAGAGAAAGAGGTTTGAAAACACGGAGACTCACTAGTTCAGGAACCATCGCAGAGATCCTTTTCCCAAGCACCCAAATGTCACCTAATCTGCTTTTGATCTAACCACCATGTACTTCTCCGTAGACATTCGCAGCTTTCCCAGACTCTACACATTATCCCACAGCATTGTTCAAATAAAAAAACCATCATCGCCAGTTTCATCGCTGCAGCTTATGTTCAAGAACCTTTTAGATTCTTTACCATACAATATCATGACAAGGAACCACCCTTTTTCACACTTTTTGGTTTTATATCTCTTCCCCAGACTTATTTCTTATTGTGTTCCTTGCATTTACACATTAAGGTTCGAGACGCGAGTATTGATGGTGTTACCCACCGAATCCCCGGTTCTTCCCTCAAAAGTAATCAAAGGTGTAGGCGGATAGAGGTATCACAGGAAATTTTCCTAACCTCGCTTTCAACCTTTGTGTGATTATTCCCTCTTAAGTAGAATAATGGGATCGCTGGAAATTTTTCTAGCCCTCTACTCTTTTATGCTCTTATTTATCAACTTATAACATGGGAGAGAGATACCATAACTCTAAACACATGGGTTCCTTTATCAGATATGAATGATGAATCAAGCTCTAAAAACACTAACCACATTGATGAAGTGCAAAAATTTGGCTCAGGCTTCAGAAGAACTCTGCTGGAGACATGGATGTTTTCTAGTCAACTGGTCAGTCCTTGGATTTTTCATTAGTCGATCTAGAGCTGATCCTGCAACACTGGTCACTCAAAAACTAAACCAAAACAACAATTCAAGCATAGGATCATCATCTCCAACAAGTTTTGACTCAATAAAACAACGAATGACTCGATAAAACAACTGACTCTAAGAAAAACAAACACGATGTCAGCAGACACCTCCCCCAGACTTGAACAACATTGTCCCCAGTGTTATCTAGCCTAGAGCCAGTGAAAGAAAACAAAAGAACATAATAAAATTGAGAAAAACAAGAAGTTACCTTGCTGGAACATCGAGTATCGATCGACACACAACCTGGTATCGATCTTAAATCGACTTGATGAACTTTTCCATTCGCGTAGGGTATCGACCGATACCAACAGGGTATCGATCGACACTGAGGCGATTTCGAGTTTTGCTCCTTGTTTATCCTGACACAAACACAGAACGAAAAAAATAAAAAGAAAAATGACTCAAAAGCAGACTCACCAGTGGGTTGCCTCCCACCAAGCGCTTGTTTAACGTCTGTAGCTTGACTGTAACACCCTCAGGCAGGATAAGAATGGGAGCTTGCACCGAAACAGGCTCCACAACTTGACATTGCTAGCTTCAGAGTTCTGCTCAGCATGCTATCCACAAACTCTTTTCCTTTTTCCTTCAGCTCCGAAGTGAGTAGGACCATAGCCTTAGAGAATGGCTTCGAAGCTCCTTTGCACTTCACCTTGTACTCAATCGAGTCTCCATCGTACTTATGAGGTATCAAAGTGACATGGGGATTCTCGACTCTTTTGCTCTTCACCTTCTTCTTTGTTGCCTTAGCCTTCTTGACAACTTCCTTGGGGATGCTGGGCGGTTCAACTAAAACGTCTGTGACAGTTGGCTTGTCAGGACTCTTCCAAGAGATCAACTGCTAATGTCTCTCCTGTGACAACCTCAATGCAAGAGACATGTGTGGGAGCACCTCTAGGGGGAATTACATCATAATAGACCCCTCCGTCAATGTAAGAGAAAGAGATTCTCTTATTAGACGTGTCTATGATTGCGCCAGCAGTAGCCATAAATGGTCGTCCCAGGAGTAAATGCATACGAGATATTGCACTCATCTCTACAACCTGAAAATCAGTAGGCACCAGACAATCTCCTACTTTGACAAACAAACCATGGACAGTACAGTATGGAAGCGAGGTAGAATCGTTTGCGAATGTGATAGATGTCTTTGAAGATCGAATATCAGCGCCCAACCGTTCTGCAATTGCCCTTGAGATGACATTGACAGTAGCTCATGAGTCAACGAGAGACTCTTTGAATTCAAATCCAGAGATGGAGCATGGAACTGCGAATCTTCCTAGGTCTTCCCTTTGGGTCAGCTGTCTTAGTGGAGGTGGTGCACCTCTACCCTTAATGAAGAGTGCCTTAATCTCTTCCTCATTTTCTCTGCAATCTTTGAAATGACTTAGCAGAGGACGGGACACTAGAGCTTCTTCAAAAGACGATTCCTGGGAGATCCTTCGTACCATCTTCTCAAAACCACGCATCTGCTTTGGAGAAATGGGATCTCTGAGGTGTCGAGGAATAGGATTTAGCTTCTTGGGCTTGCGAACTCTTTCTTCGATCAACTCAGGTGTTTTCACAGTTTCTGGCTCGATCTGCAATGGGTATCGATCGACACCAGGCAGGGTATCGATCGATGCTATCGCTGTTAAATCGTACTTGGCAGATATATCATCATCAATAGGAAGCTCAACAATCAGCTTATCCAGCGTAGCCTGGCATCTGGCGTCCTCTACCTCCTTTTTAGTCTTCCCAGCAGCTCTGGGATAAGGTATCCTCGGTATATAGACTCGTTCTTGAACTTCTTTAGGCACCACAGTCGAAGTCTCAAGTGTTTCCTCAAAAATCGCCTCAGTATCGACCGATACCAATGGGGTATCGATTGATACACGGGTTTTGGAAGTGTCCCGTTTTAGAATTGTAACCGGTATCGATCGACACTTGGGGGTATCGATCGATGCTCTGGCGATTTTAGGATCCTCCTCGAAATTTTCTGTACTTGAGGAGATTGCATTGATGTGTGCATTGTGTGAATGAACCGTCTTTCCCTTGGTATTTGCTGCAGTCTGAGCTACTTGCATTTCCAGCATCCTGTGACTGGTATTGAAAGCCTCGATCCTTCCACTCAAATCGGTGTACACAACATCCAGTTTCCCATTGAAGGTTACTGTCATCTTCTCTTGCCCTTGAACCAGCTGTTCAAGCAGACCCTCAATTTTACTCTCAGGAGCTTTGGGTGGCGGGGATTGGTACCCTCCTTGCTGAGCATAGTTGGTGAAGTTTCGATTGGTGTTGTACCCAAATCGCTGACCTTGAAAACCAGAACCACCAATGTAGTTAACATCTTCCACTTCATTCTCAGCAACAAAGTGGACTGCTCTTTGATTTTTCCCAATCAGGAAATCCAGCTTGGCTTGAGCTTCAGCAATCTGCGAAGCGTCGATTCCTCCATCCTGATTCTTCCGCTCGAAATCAGCATTCTTGGTGCTATTGCTAGACGCCAAGTTCTCAATCAGTACAAACGCATCGTCTGGATACCTGGTATTGAAGTTCCCATTGCTCGCAGTATCCAAAGCCATCTGGTACCTCCAATCGATCCCTCTGTAGAAGATACCTAGCAGCTGAACCCTAGTGAACCCATGATGCGGACAGTCTCTCTGATAGGACTTGAAACGAATCCAAGCAGCTTTAAGTGCCTCTGTCGGACCTTGAGAAAACTGAGAGATCTTGTTCCTCAGATCTTCAGATCGTGCACCATCATAGAAATTGATCAGGAAAGTTTTCTTAGTCTCCTCCCAGGTAGTTAGTGATCCAGGAGGTAGCTGCCTCAACCAGTAAGTCGCATCTCCACCTAGAGAGTAGTGGAAGAGCTTGCAGAAAAGATAGTCGTAGGATACTCCGTTACTCTTGATGCTAGTAACCAAGTCCTCGAACTTCTCGATATGATCCATAGGATGCTCATTGGGAAGACCATGAAAGAGATGCTGTCCCACAAGAGTGTAGTATGCAGGTTTCAGCTCAAAGTCATTCCTCTCAAACGCAGGAGGACGAATCGTTGATCGATTGGCGTAAAACTGATCAGGCATGTTGTACTTACCAATCGTTTGACCACGATTAACCACAGCATTCCTAGCGTTGGCTTGCGCAGCTGGCGCGACAATCTGACCAACAATATCAGGAGGGGCAATGACGTTTCCAGCCTCATCAAGTCGCTGCCCTCTCTCATTACACACTTGACCCTCTTAGTCTCTCAAGACTCCAGCCTCATCAACTCTTAAAACCACTGGGTTGTTCATCCCTGATGTCTGCTTTGTCTTTCTGTTTGCGCGTTCCACAAGTGCTAGCTGTTCCAATGACAGTTCAACTAGCTGAGTGCTCTTGTTGCTTCTGGTTTCACGAACATGCATACACCTGAAAACAAAACACTAGACAAGGCACATAAGTAACCAAAACACGATGAGTATCGATCGATACCAAGTGATGTCGTTCGATATCAACAAATGAAAAAGACGAGTATCGACCGATACTAGATAGTATTGATCGATACCGACGGGCTTAGTCGAGACTCGACAGCTAAAATCTAATGGCGAAATTGAGTCCCCGGCAACGGCGGCAAATTTGATATGCTCAAATTAATACCCTAAAAGTACTAAAGCAGTAGTTGTAGTAAGTGTAGGGGTCGAACACAATGACTCACAGAAATCACACAATAGATTGTATAGTATCGAATTAAGCTAATCCAAGAGATGTAATTGAAAGCAGTGCAGAAATTAAAAGAGTTGTAATTCAATTGGAGAAAGATAGGCTCATGGTATTTCTCAGGAAATCAATGAATGCAGATAAACTAACTAACATGATTCAGATTTGGCGCAGTTCTTGAACTCAAATCACTAAAGTATAATTAACCAACTGTCGTTGCGAGAATTATCTAAATCTAAATCCTAGGAATTCCAAATCTCTTTGCGAATCCTAAAGTCTAAATCAGCTTTAATATCAGGTTTGATATGTTCACAAATCAATTAAACCAAATCTCTTTGCGAATAATCAATTTGCTCACCTAAGGTTCTATCAGGTAATTAATCGTATTGTCGTGCCTAATCAATTATCCTAAGATCTAAATTCCAGATTCGTCAACCTAGAATTAGCTTTGAACACAACCTAAGCGAAGAACTAATTCAGATGGTGAATCCTATAAATTAATCAACCTAGCATTCAGAGAAAACCCTTATGAGAACCCTGAACCTAAAGTGGATCTACTCAGACATGGAGAATGAAACAATCAACATGTTTGAATAAATCATCAAATAAAACAGAAAGAGTAACAAGAGGGTTCCAAATCCGATCTCGGACGAAGGGAGTTTCAGATTTGTCTTCCTCACAAAACCAAAGTAAAATAAAGCATAGCCAACATGGTGGCTGTAAAAATCCTATAAATAACCTAAAACACGAATTGGGGCTTCTTGTAATTAAGACTTCTGGACCAAGTTGTAATTCTCCAACTCTACATTAAAGTCGCGGGTCGTGTCTGCTGCGATTAGTGTCGATCGATGCTCGACGTGAAATCGGGTACTCAGCAACACGATCTTCTGCTTTGCTCCAAACGTGCTAAGAGCTATAAAAGACTCTAAAAGACTCCAAAATACTAGAAAGACTCTATAAAACGGACTTATATCATGGCCTAAAAGGGGTAAAAACCATGATATATCAGTAATTGGGATTACTCATCGAGAATTAAACCTAGATCTCATTCACCACACTCAATCATATTATACCAACATGACAAGAATAAATATAAACAAGCAATCACACATCACGTTTTAGAAGCACCCACGCAACTACGCAAACAAGAGAATCACCATCTCGAGCCCACGGCTCCACCACACATGTGTCACACAGACATTTCACCGAGGTTCGCCATAACCTCCCGACGTTGAGAACCAACTTGCACTCCAAGTTCATGCCCAACAAACAATCCGTACCACAAGTGTCCCTTCGCCATGTGACGGTCACCTCTTAGTGCTTTCACACCATTTAGATAATTTACACGCATTAATCGTACAACATGATTATCAAACAAGTATGCAGGTTCTTCCTCTAATGAATACCTAATCCAGATTCGATCATAAGATGCATATCTAACAATTTGCAACAAACAAATGTGTCCGTACTTCGTAACACGCGGTATACATGAGTACACCTAGACTCAACACCTTAAAAGAAGACAAGAGAACATAGATAAAATCCTAGATCTAATCCTCACCTTAGAGATCTCGGTTTCAGAGTTTTAAAGAGAAAGACACATATCAGATATGCACTAACGACGGCTTGAAGCAGCGGAATAGAGAATACGACGGCTCGGTGTAACCTCGTGGTGGCTCCTCCTCGACGGTGGCGGTGGGCGGCGGTCGACGGCTGCTCAGCGATGGTCGACGACTGGTTCTTCTGGTCGTTGATTGCTGCTAGGGTTTTCTGGTTGCAAAAGTGTCTCCCCTTCCTCTAGTGATCTACTTATATTGGAAATTAAGTTATGAGTTTCTCTAAATGGGCCTCAGACTGATGGGTTTCTTGGGCTTTTTTTTTTGGGTTGGGATAATAACTATATGATGGATTCTACTGTTTACGACATATAAATATTCATATGCTATAAATGACGGCGTTTTATTCAGTGATTAAAGAAACCGACATTTTTTTCCTTGCCGCCATCGTTTTGCTTTGTTTGCTCGTCGTGGCCTCCGTCATTTTGCTTTGTCTGTAGATACTATCGCTGCGACAAGGAAACGAACAAGGCTATCATCAAAGAGTTTGTGGACTATTGAAGAATGCGATAGTGATTCTTGGATCTAGCAAACTATGCTAGCTCTGCTATTCATTCAAATAAAACTGGAGAATGAAAGATCAATATGTTTTGGCATGATAATTGGACCCCGTTGGAACCACTCATCAATATGTTTAGCCTTCTAGGACCGAGAGAAACATGGCTCCCTATCCACACCTTTGTTTCACAAGCACTAGGATGTGATTGTTGGCTCATGCATGCGGGGAGATCACCTACAACTGAATCACTGTACATTGAGCTAACATTTATCACTCTCCCGCTTTAGGAAGATGTTAAGGATGAATATTATTAGCACATTGAAGGCTCCTCAACAAGCACCTTCTCTTCAAAACTAACTTGGGATAATCTCCGCCAAACAGACAACATCAAGACGTGAACAAATTTTGTTTGGAACCATCCTGAAACATGCATTCCTAATATGGATATTGTAGCTTGATAGGTTACCAGTACAAGCCAAGTTAGTAAATTGGGGGAAGAACATGCCAAACTGTTGCCTATGCGACACTTATGTTGAGACCATGGACCGTCTCCTGCTGAGATACACCTTTAGTGAGGATGTTTGGACTACCGTAGTCTCCAGATTTACTTACACAACACTCACTTTTATGACATGGGAGACATTGGTCTATCGGTGCTCAACAAGTTCTCGGAAAGCTCATTCAACCCTCCGAAAATTGGCAGCTCACATGATGCTATTTCATCTAGAATAAACGCAATACAAAATTGCACACTCATGTATAGTGATGTTAATACGGGCGGTCCAGACCCGTTTAGGCCCTACCCGTTTAGATCCTCCGCGTTTAAGCTATGCTAGTTTAAGTCCGTTTATATTCGTACCCGTTAAGGCACGTTTAACTTCGAGCCTTCTGGGCTTAAACATGCCCCATTTAGATTTTTTTTACATTGTTTTTTATTTATTTATTTACAGACGTATAAACCATAACATTCCTTATATATTAATTGAGAAGGATTGTTAAAAAATAAATTTGGCTTGACATGTGATTTACAATTGTGTTATGCTGACGTGTCATCACCATAGAGTTTCTCAAGACATTTATGAAAAAATGTTTAACTTACTAGAATAATTACATTCATGCCATTCACATTAAACTTATGCATACTCATATAAATTTCATTGTGAGATTTTATATACACTGTTAAATCAATATTAAATCAATTTATGCCATTCACATTAACCTTATGCATATTCAACGTCGCTAAACGTCCCACTGTCGAGTCAGAGAGAGAGAGAGGAGAAAAAGAAGAAGACAACCGGATTCCGATTATCGGAACTACATGAGTTAAGTCCTAGAAATGACGATCTTAATTGGGAGAGTCTGAGACATTCTTAATCATCCGTCGCTTTTACTCAGTTCATTAAAAATATCTTATTATATAAAGTTGAATCGTTCAACGTGAGCGTGAGCGTGACACGTAAGATAATTCTTACTCACGAGATCGTGACATGTGTCATCGTTAATTAAGATCGTGACATGTGTCTATGTAATAAAATAATTTTTCCAATTTTTAGTTATTTATTTTTAAATACATAAAATAACCGAAAAGCGAAAAGGAAATTGTGTTTTTAACAAAAATAGAAAATAATAAAATCAAAAAGTAAAGTACGAGAAAAATAGAAACTACATAAAAATGTTTAAATTGTTAAATCTATATAAGATTTATAATATACCAAATAGGATTATATTGGTTTTTATCAATTATATTCACTTTTAAGCTATATAATATTTGAATTTTGGTTCTTGGATCCTCTCATTCATTTAGAGAGATTGTTTATGTGTAATATAAATCAATTTTGAATTTTCTTAATTGTGAATTACAATATGCAACATCCGAATAATTAAATGAAAGTTTTTATTTGAAGATCTAATTATATGAGTCATAATTATGCAGATTATTAATTATTTAAATATTTTTTTGTTAAAGTAAATATTTTTATTTTATCTGCGTATCACGAGACCTAATCTAGTATATATATAAACGGGTAAACTTTAAATTCACGGACATGCATGTTTAATAAACGGGTAGGGCATACACGTTTTTTATAACTTCTGGAGTTTTATTAAAGATCATAAGGAAACAAAGTTTCATGAAACCAAAAACAGAGCGTACACTCTTAGCAAAACAAAATCAAAATCCTAAAGATAAGGAAAACTAGATGTCGTGCAACCATGATGGTCCACCGCGAGATAAATATGATTGAAATCGACCATACTTAATAATCTTTAGCTCATCGTTGTCTTCAGGAGACAGCTGGCATTGATTAGTCATCAATTGATGAGAGGAGATCGAATCTATTTTGGAGGAGCGTCTCCTTCTCTGCGCTAACGGCTCTTGCAGGTACACAGAGAGATTTGAAGGGTGGAGTTTTTGTCTTATTATGTTGTTGCTGTTGACTGGACTTGTCGTTTGGGCCTTGTTCCATTTCGGCCATTATTTGTGTTTGTTGATTGTGTCCCATATTGTTGATATTGCTCACATCTTCCACACGGATGGAGCAACCATCGATCTCAAGGTGTAACGGACTTTGGAATCGATAACGTTTCCAAACTTTGAAAAGGCTCTCTTAAGATCATTTTCATCACAAAACAAAATTATTAATTGAATTTTGGAAAAAGCGCGCGCCTCTTCTCTCTCCCAAAGACGATTTTCTGAGCGACAAAACAAAATTTCCAGATCTGCCTCTCCGGCCTCTGGCGCTCCTCGCCGGTGCCGTGAGAGAGCCTATTCTTCTTTTTGTTGTTTTTTTTCTCTCCGGTGACATATTCGACGGAGTTTCTTGAGATCCCTCGGTAGGCTTTCGGTTTGAGCGGCGGGGGTGTGTCTTCGCGGAGATGGTTCCTCGTTCGACGGCGGCGGGGGCTCAGCGGCATCGTTGGGTTCTCGGAGGCGGAAGGGTGTCTTCCCGTGTAGTTGGCGCTCTCTCCGGTGTCCGCCTCGTCGTTTTTTCTTCGTTGTTTCAGCCCTCGTTCGCTCTCCGGCGTTTCTTTCCAGTGGGTCTCGATTTGGTTTCTCGGGCTCTCCGTGTCGGGATGGCGAGCACTCTGGCTTGCATCGATGGTGGGGTGGTGGTGGTCGGGCTCCTCCACCGAGCAAAGCACTCCAAAGTCTCGTTTCCATTTCACGGTATGTTGAGATCGCGGAGTGACGGCGCATAGTAGATCCGACCTCTTTGACCTCCGGCGGTGGTGTTTGAGCCTTGAGGACGGGTTCAGCTACCGGCTGTTGGTGTGGAGGCTAGGTCTCGTGACTTGCCTCAGAGTGGTGGCAATCGTCTTTTCTCGGCTGTTGTAGCTCCACCAGCGGCTTCTCTTCGTGGTGGCCTTAGGCGGGTGGCTCGGCAGAAGCTTCCTCGATTCGTGTTGGGAGTGGTGTTCCGTCGACGTCTCTTGGTCATCTTTGTGTCCAACCGCATGTGTATTTGGTTGCTTGTTACTCTCGGTCGAGCTTAAGTTTTTCCTTGGTTTGGTTTGTTGGAGATTTAATATAGTTCATATTGTGTCTCGTTTTCTTGTTCTCGGAGGAAGTAGTAAGGCAGTTGAGATTTGAGGTTGCTCGGTTCTTTGTTGCCGACATCGGGGAGCCTCAGACCAAGTTTGAGGATTGTCTTGTTTCGGGCCTCCTCCGATAGAGGAAGGATCTTCGTAGAGTGAACTAGCACTTCTAAGTTTTGACAGTTTGTGTAGTCCCTTCCTAGAACCAGATCTTTGTTTGTTGGTTGATCTTCGGACCAAGTTTGGGGATTGACTTGCTTCGGGATTCCTCTGGCTTCTTAGGTGAATGGTTTTTTTCCGGGCTAACAGATGAATCAGCTTCTGTTATGCAAGATGGACGTTCCGCGGTCTTTTCTATTGTTATCCTCCTTTTTTACCCCATCTAGAACTCATCTATCCCGAGGGTGTTCAAGGTTTAATCGCTATTCGATACATGTTGATTCTGAGCAGTGGTGTCGACTGTACCGATTTAATTTCTAATGCTTTGGCTTTTCAAATCATTATATCTTCCCTTTGTGGGAGTTCTAGACTTTTTTGTCTTTTTATTATTTTTTCTGTGCAAAGTCTGTCTTATGGCTTTAGTAGCATCTTTTGTACGCAAGTACAACTTGTAATCGTTTATTTTAAATGATAAATTCACATACTTAACAACAACAAAAAGATCATTTTCATCTGCTTCCATGTCAAGATCGCAAACAAAGCACTTGAATACACCAAATATTGATGCCATTTGAAAGAGATATATGAAGAGAAGAGTGAAGACAAATATAATGAGGTTGATATAGAGAACAGAGAGACTTGTGAGTAAGGTTGAGAGACGTCTGAATTAATTTATAGAGAGGTTTAAGTTACTCGATTTTTGTTTCATGCATGTCATAAATGCTATTCAGTTTTTCCATGTTTTAGAAATCTTATTATATAAAGCTGGATCTCTCGACGTGAGTGTGACACGTAAGATAATTTTCAATCACGAGATCGTGACATTTGTTACAATTGTTAATTTAGATCTTGACATGTGTCACTTTAATTAAAAAGTAAAAATAAATTAAAGTAAATATTAAAAAGGTTAAACTAAAAAAGGCAGTAGTTTAACTTAAAAAAAAAAGAAAAAAAACAATCTGTATAAAAAAGAAACTTAAAATAATAATATAACCACCAAACTAATAATATAATCACGACACTCAAAAAAGAAAACTTTTAAAAAACTACAACCAAAACTCTATATTAAAAGGAAACATAAAAAAGGAAACTACGTATATAACCACGACAAAAAAATAATAATATTTACATGGAACTTAAAAAATATAACCAAAAAAATAATAATATAAACACGGAACTTAAAAAAGGAAACTTAAAAAACAATAATTTAGATATTGACATGTGTCAATTTAATTAAAAATATAAAAATGAATTAAAATAAATATTAAAAAATTTAAACTAAAAAGGCAATCTTAAAAAAAGAAAAAACAATAATAAGTAAGGAAAACTTAATTTTTTTTAAAGAAAAAAAAAACTAAAAAAGCAATCTTAAAAAAAAAACAATAATAAGTAAGGAAAACTTATTTTTTTTTAAAGAAAAAAACAAGAATAAGTAAGAAAAACTTATCATAAAGGAAATTGAGAAAAGGAAGTTTAAAAGTTTTATAATCTACACCACGACCAAAATTAAAAAAGTAAAATTATAAATATATTCTAAACTTAAAAGGAAAATTATTAATATACGACAAAACTTAAACGTTTATAATCCTTTCCATTATGACAGAATGAAACTTAAAAAGAAAAATTATTAATATCTTATTATATAAAGCAGAATGTTTCAAAATTATATCGTATTTGACGTTCATTATTTTATTTTATTTATTTTCATGGGTGATTTAACTTTTTCTTTTTTGGTTTTATTTTCACGAGTTTAAAAAAAACATATAAACTCCGTGTATATGCGAGGCCTAATCTAGAGACATGTTAAGTGAATCGATCAGATTTTGAAACATGTTTAATAAATTTCAATTATATTTTGACAGATTTTTAATAATTTTCCAATTATATTTTAACACATAATATTAAAAATAAAACTAACATTTATAATCAATTCATAATCCTAAAATGTAAAAAGAAAAATAGTACTTATGTTTAGATTAAGAAAATTAAACAAAAATTATAAATAAAAGCCAATGTTTTTAAAATAAAAAAAAATATATATTTCAGATTAGAATAAGGAAACTAAACAATAGATAACAATCGTAAAAAGAAATTGAATAAAAGCCAAAAAACATTTAAAAATGAAAAACTATATTTGAGTTGAGAATAACGAAATTTTATTTTATAAAGCTTAATGTTTCAAAGTTGTTAATTTATCTCATCGCGACACATGTCAACTCAAAATTGGAAAACAAATAAAATCGATCAATCAAAAAACTTAAAAATTCAGAAAATTTAATAACTGATTCATAATTGGTAATGTTACCCCAAAAAAAAAAATTATCCTGAGAAGCAAAATTAATATGAAAATGGGAAAAAAAATTCTTAGTTTTTTTCATTTAGATTAAAGAAATTAATCTTTAAAAAAAGAATTCTAATTTCTCATCTATATATAAACCATAATTTATTTCATCGGAAACATCGTTTATAAATTAATGTATTATTTATTTTAATGGGTGGTCTAAGTTTGTTTTCTATTTTTCGTTTTTTACGGGTTATAAAATATTTAATTACAAATCCGCATATATGCGGGTACTTATCTAATTAGTGTATAATTTGGAACTAGCGAAAACTGTCAAAGTCCAAAAGACGATTTTTGTTTTTTTAAGAGTTTCAAAAAAACAAAAAATACTATATATGCAACTTCAAAAGTAAACATTTTCTCGAAAATTTTTCAGCAATTGTTTTTTTTTTAATCGTCTGGATGTTTTATTGATGTAAACTTAAAAACACTTAGAGAATAACAGAAAATTACAGAGATAACTAGCATCAAAACCTAACAATAAGGTCTAAAAGATGCTAAAATTCTACCCAAATGAACCCAAATGAAACACCGATTGTAAGGACCGACTCGTCTATATGTTCCAAGCATGGAACTTATAGCCGCCTCCGTGCATCACGTTGTACCCTCTCAAGAAACCAGGCAGATGCCAAGTCTACGAACCTTGTCCGAAGCAACAAACCAGCGACAATTATAACACACAAGATTACAATAGCTGGCGGAAAAATAAACCCTGGAAACATAGCCGGCGGGAAATGAAACCCCCGGAAACTGAGCCAAAAAAACTAAAAACACAAACCAAGGACCTAACAACAAGAATCTGAAGCCTAGCATAACCTCAACCCACGGTTAAGACAAGAACGAAGTTTATTAAAAAAAAATTTCAGAGAGCCTTCGACGCTTGTCTCATACCACCGTGAATCGAGAACTAGCCACCAAATCATCGTTGGATTATTACAGAAGCAAAAGACTTTGTTGCCGGCAACCTAACCGAGAGCTCCTCCATCGCGAAGAAACGCTGTAGACCACCACACCGAGGCACGATTGGATCTAATACAAAAACAAAACCCCACACCGGAGAACAAGCTAAGCCGGAGGGTGAACCGTAAACGAAGCAAGAAGAGAAAAAACTATAAAACAGAAGCCGGACCGACGATGTGGCTATGGAAGCCCACCTACACCGGCCGGAAAACTGATCAGATCGGAGAAGGGGAAGAAGAATAAAGGAGAAAAAAATGCCGGCCGAAAATCCTAGCCGTCTTCGTGGAAGAAGGAGACTTAGGAGAGTGAAAAAGAAGAAGAAAAAAATGTTTTTTTAAAAAAAATTTTCTGTAAATGAGTTAAAAATAAAAGTGAAATTGCTTATATAGAAAGCCTTAATCGATTTACACATATTCTTTTGGTTGCCTCTATTGAAATGCATCTTTAGTTAGCTATATTTTGGGTTTTTTTGCAGTTGCACTAACATGGTCTCACTATTACAAGTTCTTTCAGTTTGATTGTTGATATATAATTCCTCTGCAAGTAATCTAAATCATATATAACAAAACTCAACCTGGTTCTACTATTTATATGAGCAATATGAGCAAAACAAACCAGTTTATAAAACTGGAAGTTTTACCGTATATTGTATATACTATTGATGATGATGAACTATAATGTTGAGACAATATTTGCTCAAGCCACAAGAGGTCAATTTGACTTTCATGAACAATATCTATTATTTTTACCTTTTTAGCGGTTTGTTGGTGGGAGAGTAAATATAAAGCAAACTGGCTAAGGATTTGTTATCTGACTGAGTCAGTCCAAGCTTTTTTTTAAAAAGTCAAAACTTATTTATATGCATCTCCAAATTAGGTATGTGAATGAAGTTGTTCTTGCACCAAAACAAAACAAATTGGTCTACTTTAATCGGTTGTGATGATCTCACTGATATTGATTATAAAAGAGACCAAGAAGCTTTAGAAGATATTCTACATAACATTAATTTGTTTATCACCCCCAGCTCACCATGGGCATTCGGGTATTCGGATCGGTTCCGGGTATTTCGGTTCTGAAGGTTTTGGAACCGAACATGTACCGAATTGATTTCGGTTCGGTTACAGGTCGGTTTGGGTATTAAAATTAAGAACCCTAAAATACCCGAAAAAATTCGGTTCTTAAACAGTTCGGGTATTATGTACCCGAAATCACTTAAAAAGAACCGAAATGCCAAAAAAAACCAAAATCTCACTTAGTATCCGAAATGTACAAACCAAAAACATAAACAAACAAGTTTGTAATCCATAAAACTAGTTGCAGAAGATTAAAAGCAAAAGTATAACATGAAAACATGAAGCATAAGGTTAAACAGTTTCTACAAAGTAATAGAAATGCATACAAAAAAATATGCTTCATGATCGGTTGTGGGATGGAACTTGTGACTTTGTGAGCCTTTTCACCTGAATCTGCAACAAAAAAGAGAAAGCAGTAAAGAGTAAGAACATTATATCGCAACAACATAAAGCATTAGTCATTACTCATTAGACTCATTACCAAAGAGTAAGTTGATTTAACAATGTAAGTCTTGGATATATCTCCAAACTCTGCAAAGTGTAAGAAGAATTGAATGATAAGAAGAATGTTCTAAGATTTAACAAAAACATTAAACCGAATAGACAACTTACCTCTCTGAAGATCATCCTGGTCTTCAATCTCATCAAGATGTTGTTCAACGGTAATAGTTCCTCTACCATCGATACGTATCTCAGACTTCAACCATTGCTCCGTGCACATCAACACTTCTAAAGTGTAGTGTCTTAAGCAACTCCGAAATGGGTCCAAGATACGGCCACTTGTAGAAAAAGCAGACTCAGATGCAACTGATGAAACTTGCATTGCTAGAACATCCATAGCCACTTGTGATAGAACCGGAAATTTTTGGGTAGTCACCTTCCACCACGAGAGAACATCATACACTGTTCCTTGAAAAATATGTGGATTCTCCACATTCTCGGACAAATACAACTCTAGCTCGGTGGTTACTTCCTGAAATCCTGATTCTTATACCAGCTCTTTGTAAACTACATCCATTCTTTCATAACGAGTACGACCAGCCAAGTCCATTATATGGTTTCTAGGTCTAACTACTTCTCGAGCTTGAGGTTGACAAGATGATCCACTTGCTTGTGTCGGATCAGAAGAACCAGAAGTAGATGCAACAGTTGAAGATCTATTGGGAGAGCTACCAAACCTAAGACTATAATCTTCAAATAGCCTATTCAAAATATCCATGACTGAATCGTGCATTTAAATAGCAATATGACTATCTGGTCCATATAACTTCTCAAAACAAAGCTTAGTAAATTTCATTTTGTTTCTCGGATTAAAAACACTAGCTACTATCAACATCTTATTCATTTCTGTTTCAAATCCAAATGGATCCCAATACTTGCCTAACTTAGATATCATAGCAGCAACTTTCTTCTTCAACTCTACATCAGGATCTAAGCTTAATAAGGTGAGGTTTCTTTCTATGGTTACTACTTCATTGTAGCATTTATGTGCACGAGGTGAATTAGTAGCAGAGAGAACTAAAGTCGAATTATAAAAGATAATGAGGAAGCTAAGTAACCTGTCAACTTGGTCCCAATCTTCTTGGACAGGTGTTCCAATCCTCTTCAACCCATCTACTCTTTCTCTGAAGTAGTCGCCATACAATTTGTCCTCAGCCACCATCTTCTCAAACGCCAGCCTGAAGTCCATAGCTCTATTCAACATAAGATATGTTGAATTCCATCTGGTTTTGCAATCCAGAGACAGACTACCCCTTGTCATCTTCCATGTGTCAACACGAAGCTCGAATGACATCAACCGTGGTGTAGAAGACCTCACATATTGCACTCCATTCCGAATGGCAGAAACGTTGTTGTCAACATCGTGCAATCCATCTCTCACAATCAGATTGAGAATGTGAGTAGCACACCGCACATGTAAATACTCACCACCAAGCACTAGTGAATCTTCTCTAACTAGGCTGAATCCTTGTTTAAATCTTCTCAGAGCAGAGGAGTTCGCAGTTGCATTATCCACTGTGATGCAAAAGACCTTCTTGATGTCCCATTCAGCTAAACAATCTATAAGCACAGCCGATATAGTAGATCCCTTGTGATCGGAAATGTGCTTGAACCCGATGATCAGCTTCTTCCACTGCCAATTACTGTCAATGAAGTGTACAGTGATTACCATGTAGCTAGCAGTGGTGGTGGGAGCTGTCCATATATCAGTCGTCAAGGGCATCCTCTGCTTATTGGCGCTAAGGACCTTCTTCATCAGGGTCTTCCTTCTCACAAACATCTCCACAATGTCCCTGGTTGCTGTTCTCCGAGAGACTGGCTTGGGAAGCTTGACTCTGCTGCAGAAATGCCTCCAAGCCAAACTCTCTATAAAAGACAGAGGCAACTCACCTAAAACTAACATCTCGTTTGTAGCTTCTCTGACCACAGCTTCAGAAACTTTACACAGCTTCAGACCATCATCACCTTCTGCATTTAGCTGTTGTTGATCCGATCCCTTGGCTGCCACCCACGCAAGATGCTGCTTACATAAGTCAAGATGCTTCTTCAGATTGGAGGTGCCGGATGATGTTGCACAACCCATTGTCTTCCCACAGTAATTACAGTTGCACTTGTCATAGTTAACCTTTGTTCTTGTGAAGTGATCCCACACAAGGGATCTGGTCCTTTTCCTTCCCTTCACACTACCATTCTGTTTCCCTTTCCCTTTCCCTTTACTAGCAGTAGCAGAAGCATGCGTCTCAACTTCATCATCTGTTTCCTTTAGCTCATCATTCATATCAATATCTGGTTCTTCATTCATGTTTGGTTGATCTTGATTAGAATCCTTCTGCAACATATTAAGTTAAGAAAATAATAAGTTAGTCATCTAAGTTAACTTAGGATCAAGTTTATGCATAATATAATAATACCACACACTCACTCATAACTCAGAAGTCGATTACATATATAAACCAAATCGATTTCATATATAAACATAACCAAAACTTCAATCCTATTTCCGAATTAAAAATTGAAATCCTATTTCCGAGTTCTTCTAGAGTAAACACACAATAAACAAAGAGAAAATGAACTCAATTTCATATGTAAACAACGAAAAACACAAATCCCCAAATCGATTTCATATATGAAAAAATCCTAAAACTATTTATGAGTCAAAAGACTCGATGATTCGGGGTAAAAATGACAAGAACATATAGGAAGTGAAGTCAATTTTGTATTTAAACAATCAAAAACTAAAACCCCCAAATCGATTTCATTTATTAAAAGTATTAAGAGATGGAGATAGATGAGAAGGAGATGGAGCAGAAGCGTACCTGTGATTTGTTTCTCGACGTCGTGGACGGTGCAGCCAACGAAGACACTCGACGGCTCCGGGAGGTTTGAGATTCCATATTTTTTTTAATTTGAAACACCTAAGAAGAGAAAGAAAGAGAGTAAGAGAAGATTAAGAATTTGGTCGAGAGAGAGAGAGAGAGAGAGAGAGAGAGAGAGAGAGAGAGAGAGAGAGAGAGAGAGAGAGAGAGAGAGAGAGAGAGAGAGAGAGAGAGAGAGAGAGAGAGAGAGAGAGAGAGAGAGGGAGAGAGAAATATGTTGTATAGTTTAGGGTGTATGTATTAATTTTGGGTATTCGGTTCGGTATTTCGGTTCTCGGGTAATACCCGGATTCGAACCGATACCCGTGGATCCTTAAAAAAATATCCAATGGGTATTATGCCAATAACCGAAACCGAACCGAACCGAACCGGAAATTTTGGATCGGTTCCGGTTCGGTATTTTGATACCGGTTTTAATCCCCAGGGTGACCCCCAGCCATCTCCTTTTCCAATACAGCCATGGCAAACGAGCGTAGGTTTGTGTGACCATTAACATGATAGCTTCTGGTAGTCACTTCAAAAGTGATATCGCAACCAATGTTCCAATGAACGAGCTCATCGCCTTCCAGAAGCATACTGATTTTCTCAAAATTTTCTTAGATAATGTACATTGATCGATCATATCTTCTTTTGATGTTTTTGCTTTGATTTATATTAGCTTTCATGCATCTTCCCCTTCTCCATCACCAATTCACCGAGAAAACTCTTAACGGAATTTTATGAGATCGAATTTTCAAAACGTAGATCTCTGATCATGAAGATTGGAATCGGTCGTTCTCCGTGGAACCTCGTGATGATAGAGATGATGACGAAAACGAGATTATGTGCGCGAGAGTTCGAAAATCAGGGATTTTTTAAGGCCCAAGACAAATATGGGCCGAAAAGATGAAATAAAAACTGAATCCCACATCGATAATAGTCAAAAATGTACTTTAATAGATAAATGTATAGATCAATTAGCATAATTGTCAATTGGTGGGAGATAGGAGTTCTTGATTCAAATTTCAGGAGTTGGGTACCCTTCTATCGAATATCAAGGGCCAACCTACTCTTACCAATTGGCTTTTTGAATTTAACTAATTTCTTACACTTCAAACATGTTTAAATTGTACTTTTTCTGTTTCAAATTACTTGTCATTTTAGACTTATTTTTTGTTTTAAAATATGTCGTTCTTGTTTTTCGATATGACTTTTGTAAAAAAATTGTAAATATAACCTCAATCAAACTAACATAATATATAAAAATCAATTAACTAAATATTTACGTTTGAGAATATCTCAAGAGTCACTTCTCATAATTTGATAAGTTATCTTTCTCTTTCCAACATAGTCAACTTAGTCAATAATTGTTGGAGAATAACCTTTCATTACTGTTCAAACTTAAACTATATAAATTCTTACGAATATTGTTTTCAACACTAAAATGACAAACCTCTTTCAGAAAACTCTGCAGGTAGAAGAAAAGAGAAGCTTGAATGATGAGAGGCAAACTCATCATGTCAATGTCATAGTGGCGCATGATTTCGATCTAAACAAAGTTTGTTCCGAAGAAGAAGAACTTCATTTGAGGAAAAAAAATACTGATGTCGATCCCAAAGTGGTGAACTTCAGTCGCATGAACGGAGTCACCTCCATCTCTAAATTCTCCATTTCCAGAATCATGATCATCACTATTCTTTGGAATGGTATTCAAATCAAAAGAATGGTTTTTATTGTTTTTTTTTTGCTAGAATTTATGTTGATTTATTAAGCTAAAGGGACGAGATTACATAAGTGGAAAAGAGAAAAGAAAAGCCTTACATTGATATGGCTAAACCGGTATGAACAAAGCCCGGAACAAGAACTTAAATAAACACTATCGAGATGAAGAGTCTCGAAACCATAATGCTAGAGCATCTGTAAACCTCGGAATATGTCTTCTCGCCAAACAAGTGTTCCGTATTCCTCGATCAATCATCTTGAGCAGTCCCGCTGCCGGTGTGTGCATTCCTCTGTAAATCCGAGCATTTCTCTCTTGCCAAATGGAATACTTATGTCTGTTTTAATAGCCAAATAATCTTCCGAGCAGTCTTTTTTTATTTTAACGCATTCATCAGTTCATGAGCTACTAGTATATTATCAGAAATATTTCTTCTTGGCAAAAAGGTGCTTGTGATTCTGATGCAATTGCGTGCTTTCCGAGATTTTGTTGCTCAATGGTAAAATCGTGTGTTTCGATCACCAAGTCGTAGCCATCTATTTCGACTCTTTAGTTGCCAAAATATTTCTTCATCCCGATAAGCTTGATTCAGTTCTGTACGTAGATTCTGAATTTCTGAAGTCGGAAAAGTATGATCTCTCAAAGCTGTGTCAATACGTATACGAAGACTCTCAATTTTTTTCAGTTGAGTTCAAACGGTTTCTTTGCTTCCACCTTGCTATATCTTTTCGACAGTAAACCAAATTTGAGAAGAATTCATCTCCTTCTCTGTTTCGACGTTGCCATGAATCTGTTATAGCTTCAATAAAACCTTCATTATTATACAACCTCTTATCATATCGAAACTGACATCTTTTCCTTCCAAAATCGTGTCCTATTGTTATAATGAGTGGTCGATGATCCGATTATGCCATATCCAAGAACTCTGTTTCCGAAGCTGTATGAATATTTATCCATTCTGTGTTTGCAAAAACCCGATCTAAGCAGCATTCAACAGTTTCCTTTCGTCTTCTTCCTACCCAACTGAATGGATTATCTTTGAAGGGTAAATCTTTCATATCACATACCAGTAACATCGTACGAAAATCAATAAAGCTTCCTCTATTACGAACTCTTCCACCTATTTTCTAAGATTGATCTGTTATTTCATTAAAATCTCCCACCATCATCCAAGGACCAGTTCTAGTAATAGATATTCTTTGAAGTTTTTTCCATAGATGATTTCTGTTTTTTGGAATTGGATTTCCATAGACACAAGACAAGTAGTACTTAAAGGATTTATATTCAATAGATAGATCCACAAGTCTTGAATCGAAGGAAATACAATTAACAGAAACATGATTTTTCCAAAATACTACTAAACCACCACTCAAGCCTTGAGGGGAAACGATACAGCTACCTTCATAACCTAACTGAGCACCTACATCTCTTACATAGTCATCCTTTTGCTTAGTTTCAATCAGGAACAAGAAGTCTAGAGAATACACCTTTTGTATCTCTTTTAGATGTCGAACTATGAGGCATTGTCCCAATACCCGACAGTGACACACCTCAACTCTCAAGGAACCGGTTGTGGATTCGTGCCCACCGCACCTCCGATGTGTGAACTCCATGAAGGAGGAGAGTCTTCAGTGTTTCTGTAGTCTTCACACAATTTTTGTAACCCATCAGACTCCATAAGACCTTCCGAAACCACCACAAATTTGTCAATCGAATCCCCTGATCTTCTCAGTTTCTTCTGAGATGGGCCAGCATTCAATCCTTCTTTGTCTCCTGCATCAACTGCATAAATCTCATTCAGCACTCGTAACATACATGCATCTCTCTGTTCCATTGATGCAGTTGACTGACTCTTTAGAACCGAATCAGGAATTTGATTAGTGAACTCCAAAAAACTTCCATACTCCATTATCGGGCCAGCCGAATTCCATCTATCTTCCCATTCCAAAAACTGATTATCATTATCATCACCATCTTTTGGAGGGTTTGTAGCAGCATCAATAGCATTGGCTTCATCTTCAGCAATGAGATTTTCCATAAATTTTTTTTTTCTGCGAGCAGTCTCCATCCCATCAATGGCTGCTCTTTCTCCTTCATAGATATCCCAGCTTTCCTGATAGTCTTCTACTTCATACAGGTAGTCTCCTACACCTTCTTGAATTTCCAGGTTCACATCTTCGCCCCCAATGTAAGGCTCCACAACAGGCATTGATTGATCGTCTTCCTGAATGTTTTGAACATCTTCAGCTTGCTCACCCATTTCCACATTTGCATCTGGATTCAAATCCACATTTGCATCCGCCTCATCATTATCGTGATCTTGAGGGGCGTCTTCAGGCTGTAAGCATTCACCAGAATCCCCTAAACCTTTCATACCTGAACTTCAACAACGTGTTTACTCCTGGGGAGAATTGAAAGTTCTTCTGGAATCTTAGAGGGAGATCGACATTCCAGTTGATCTTCACAGGTATAAACTCCATTGCAGCCACAATTTCTGGGTTAAAATCCACAGCCTGGACCTCTCCCAACCTATCTGCAATGTGACGGATGACATTCTCAGTGAGATATTGTAGAAGAATTCCACGAATTTGCACCTAGAAAGGGATAAAATTCAACATCAAGTCATTCATTTGTGGACTCCATTTCTGCAACACCAGCATACGCTCATTAAAAGCCAAAGGGCCTCGATTGATCACGGAATGCATCAACTCGTCTGAAGGAAACACAAATTGGAACTTGCGTTTCTCCACCATTCTTCCAGAAATCACACCGGTTAATCCCCAGTTACGTGGCAGAGTCGCCGAAATCGCTCGAAGATTTTGCCTCCTCGAGACTAAGGCACGTCCCATCAAAGAGAACCGGTTGACACGAACCGCTTCCGAACAAACATCAATTGGTAAGGCAACATGTTCATCTTCAGCACCAAGATTAAGATCCTGAATCGCACGACGCAGATTATCAGCCATTAGTAATTGGATTATGAAAAATCGGAATCGAAATAGAATTGAAGATGCAAAGGAAGAAATCAATATTTCACTATCGTGGGAATGTATTTCAAATTCATGGGATTTATAGATCTGCAAAAAGTTGCAGTTAGAGAGCCACATTTTCGCGAAATCATCGTAGTGGAGACACCAATCCACTACGGAGATGGAGACTCGTCGAGATTCACGTTTGTATCCGCCGGAAAATTGTCCACTACGTCGACTCGAAGAGAGGAAACCGTCCTCCGGAGAAGGAACGAGAGGAAGAAAAGCAATAACCGTTTAATCGCCTTTCTAATCGCCATGTAGCAACGAAATGATTAGGGATAGTTAGCCCTGTTAATATATTAAAACCTTGACTCTGTTTTTTTAGTTAAAAATTCATGGACTTTAAACGGTTTAGTTAGCAAATTTTGAAGGTTATACCAATTGGGCCTTGATATTGTGCAAGTTTTTTTTTTCTTCCTTTCCTTAAAAAAAACGATGGCGTTTTCAATCATGTTTTTTTTTATAAAAAAAACAAATATGAAACGAAACAAACTTTCTTGAATATGAAACGAAACAAAATACCCGGAACCGAAAAAATCGAATTAGAAGGTACTAAATCGAACCAAGTAATTACAAAAATTCGAATGGTTCCTCTTATAAAATATTTTGGGTATCCAAACCGAACCGAAACCCGAATATCTAAAAATATGATGTATCTTTAGTTTTAAAATAACCAAAATACACAAAATTACAATTATAAACCGAATATATTGGTTATGTTTAGATCGAAATAACCAAAATATTCGAAATATTCAAAACAAATTAGTAATATTTGTCAAAATTAAATATTTTTTGCAAAATTTAACAAATTTTATTTAATATAAATAATTTTTTTTTAGTTTTTTCGAGAATTAAAATAAATTTTGGATAGTTTAGTCAAAAATGGCAAAAGTGAAGAAAATCTTATTGAGACAATATGTGAGTTTTTTTGTCCCTTTTTTCCAATTTCCCCTATTAAAAATTTATAAGATTTTATTAAGGGATAATTAGAAATATATGACCAATTTAGAAGACTCTTGTCCCCTTAAGACTTAAACACTTAATTTTGTCCCATTAAAACTTAATTTAATGTTAAACCAGTTTTACCCCTAATATTGAATTACTTAATATTAACATGTTTTATTTCTAAACCGCTGTCTCCGCCGGCGATTGAATCGGTAAGTCTAAATTTACCGTCGTTCGACTTCCTCCTCCGCTTCCTCTACCTATTCAAACACTCTTTTCAGTCAATTTTGCTTTTTAGGGTTTTGAAATCCCAAATTGATTTTTTTTTTGGTGCAGCCGGATATTACCGGAGATTCATCAATTCATTGTCGGGAACTGGTGAGCGTATTGCTGTAGGTGACTCTTATGGAAAAGGTAACTTCTTCTACTCCAATTGTTTCTTCTTCAAACCATTGAATATCTTCTCTCGTAGTTTGATGTTTGTGTCTTATTTTTTCTTCAATTGTTTATGTTTCTTTTGTTATAACACCAAAATTAATGTACCATACTGTTTGTAGATTCGAAATCTTATTGTGTTTCTCGTTCCTTGTATTAGCCTTTTATCAACGAGTGAAGAAAGTAGTCAACTTTGAATTCGGTATGACATTGCTATTTTCGTACTGTTTGAGTCCTCGATTTCGTTTGGTCTTTGGCGTTTCTCGTCATGTATGAGTGAAGATTAACACGAATTGGTTGACTATATATTTAGTATAATCTCGAGTATTCCGGCTTTAATCTATAAATATTGGGAGAACGATCTATTTTCCCCTTAGAACTATGATATAGCACCAGTTATACACAAAGTTTGACCTTCGTATGGGATCCCCACGAATTGAAAGTTGTAGATTTATTTCCCCACCGCTTAAAAGTTCTAAACCAGTTTCCCCACAAACGTTGGGTTTATCGGTTTATAACCTAACCCAACATCAAACCGAATTAAAAATCTGACCGACCTAAAACCCGACTTAAAATCCGACTTAAAACCCGACCTAAAACCTGATCTTCTTCATCGCAATCTCTCTCCCATCTGGAACTTTCCCTTCTCCTTCCTTCATCCTCCTAATATAAAATCGTTTTTTTTCTTTCTTTTTCCATTGACGTATCCCGACATTTTATCACCCAAGACGATTACCAGAAACAAGGAGATGACACAAATCACCCTAAATCGATTGTTCTGAAATTTATTGTTCCGAAATTGAATGGTCACCTTTGATAATCCATCTTTCTCCGAAAAAATTGGTACTTCTCAGGAAACTACAATTTAAGAAAAAAAATGATACCTCATATGAATCGATCGGAGAATTTTTGATTGTCCCATTGATTAAAGAATTGTGGGGAAAGTTCATAGGGCTTATATTTGTAGTGTGGTCTATGATTTTTCAAAGTGATGGATCTTCATACTCTTTGTGATTGAATCAAATAGTCGGAAATACAGAGATTGGAAGGAATCATGTTTATGTTTGTTGTTGTAAGCTTGAAGTAGATTGGGACTCAAGCTAAAGTATATTTAGGAGAATCTAAATATACATATCTAAGATTTAGGAGATATCTAAATCTATTTAGGAGTTATCTAAACATATGTATTTACTAATAGGATTAGGAAATGTCTAAGTCCTATATAAGGAGATGCCAAGTTGAGGCATAACTTATGTGCTTTGAGAGAGATTGAGGGAGCTTAAGTTTTGAGTTATTTTCTTAAGCTAATAAAGAGAGTTATTCTTTAAACCTTTGAGTTCCTTAAGTTCTTTATTTGGTATCAGAGCCTCCGAAAAAAAAAAAAAAAAAAAAGAATCACCATGGATGACGAAAAGGAAGGAGATGTCGAGATAAAATCTAAGGAGATCAGACCTTCCTCTATCAAATGTCCTATGCTGAATTCCGCTAACTACACCGTTTGGTCAATGAGAATGAAGATTTCCTTAAAGTGAACAAGGTATTGGAGACAATAGAACCAGGCACAAAGGATGAAGAAAAAAACAACATGGCAATTGCTCTATTGTTTCAATCCATACCTGAGGCCTTGATACTACAAGTAGGAGACCTCGACACATCAAAAGCAATTTGGGACGCAATCAAGACAAGACTTATTGGAGCTGAAAGGGTAAAAGAAGCTAGGTTACAGACCTTAATGGCAGAATTCGATAGACTCAAGATGAGAGAAACTGATACCATCGATGTATTTGTGGGAAAACTCGCAGAAATTTCATCAAAATCTGCATCCCTTGGCGAATCCATTGATGAACCAAAGCTTGTGAAGAAATTCCTGAAAAGTCTACCACGAAAACGATACATTCACATCATTGCTGCCCTTGAACAAGTTCTTGACCTAAACAAAACTAGCTTTGAAGATATTGTTGGAAGGCTGAAAGCATACGAAGAAAGAATCAGTGAAGAAGAAGACGAAAAACAGGAAGATCAAGACAAATTAATGTATACAAATACTGATTCTTATTAAGATAAAAACGGCGAAAATAGAGGAAGAGGACGATGAGGTCGGTTCAATTGGAGAGGACGAAGTCGCGGTCGGTATGGAAATTACCAAGGTTCTGGGGGAGACAAGGAGAGAGATTCCTTTATAACCTGTTATCGATGTGATAAATTAGGCCATTACGCATCTAACTGCCCTGATAGACTATTAAAGCTTCAAGAAACTCTTGAGAAAAAGTAAGATGAGACTCAAGAAGCTGATGAATTAATGATGCACGAGGTGGTCTACCTCAATGAGAAGAAAGTGATTCCAAACAGGTTTGAAACCAAACAAGACACAAAGGATATATGGTACCTCGACAATGGTGCAAGTAATCATATGAGTGGAATTCGAGATTTCTTCAAAAACCTTGATGTAACAGTCACGGGAATGGTGAGATTTGGAGACGACTCGCGTATCAACATAAAAGGCAAAGGTTCAATTCGATTTGTGTTTAAGAATGGAGAAAGGAAAATTCTGAACAACGTATATTACATACCAGATCTAAAAATTAATATTGTGAGTCTTGGGCAAGCCACCAAAGCAGGATGTGAGATACGAATGAGAGAAGATTTCCTGAGAATCTATGATCGTCTGGGTCGATTACTAATAGAGACGAGCAGGTCGAAGAATCGTTTATATAAAGTCCTCCTGGAAGTTGAGAACTTCAGATGTTTGCAGCTAATCTCTTCAACAGAATCAACCAAGTGGCATGCACGACTAGGCCATGTCAACATTGAGACAATGAAGATGATGATCAACAAAGAGCTAGTTGTTGGCTTACCAAAATTTACAGTGGAAAAGGAGACATGTGTGTCATGTTTACTCGGAAAGCAAACAAGACAATCTTTTCCGCAATCAACTTCATACCGAGCTAGTCAAGCTTTCGAGCTCATTCATGGTGACCTTTGTGGTCCTATCACACCTCCTACTCCAGCCCATAAAAGATATGTGTTTGTGATCATTGATGATCACTCACGATATATGTGGACAATTCTCCTAAAAGAGAAAGGTGAAGCTTTTGATAAATTCAAACGGTTCAAGGAATTAGCTGAACAAGAAACAAGAGTTGTGATCAAGACGTTCAGAATAGATAGAGATGGAGAGTTTGTATCCCATGAATTTCAGGATTTTTGTGATAAGTTTGGAATCAAGAGGCACTTAACTGCACCTTACTCCCCTCAACAAAATGGAGTAGTCGAGAGGCGTAATAGAACACTCTTGGTGATGACTCGAAGTATCTTGAAACACATGAGCTTGCCTAATTACTTGTGGGGAGAAGCTGTAAGACATGCTACTTATCTAATCAATAGGGTTGGAACAAGATCGTTGATTGGTAAAACTCCATACGAAGCACTTAAAGGGAAGAAACCAAACCTTGAACATCTAAGAGTATTTGGGTGTCTTGGCTATGCAAGGATAGAAACTGTTGGAAGAAAGAAGCTCGACGATAGATCAAGGATCTTGGTACACCTAGGAACAAAACCTGGTTCTAAGGCATATCGCCTTCTCGATCCCACTTCCAAGAAGATAGTTGTGTCTCGAGACGTAATCTTTGATGAAAGCAAAAGCTGGTTCTGGAACGATAAGGAAGAAGGAGCTGTCAGAGATTCTGGAACATTCATCATCGGCCTAAAAAACTTTGGAAACAAAGGGATAAGAGGAACTGAAAGCTTCGCCTCCGAAACAGAGGAAAACACCAATGAAAATGATGAAGGCGATGAAGTTTTAGATGAAGGAGAAAACGATGAAACCATCGATGACGAAGGAGAAGAGAGTGATGATGGTGACCTTGAACAGTCACAATCCCCATTAAGAAGATCAACGAGAACAAGAGTGAAGCCGAATTATTTGAAAGATTATGTTCTTATTGCTGAAACAGAGTGTGAAAGACTCCTGACAGTAATTAATGAGGAACCGTGGGATTTTAGTGAAGCCAGAGAACACAAAATCTGGGTAGAAGCGTGCGACGACGAAATCTCATCAATTGAAAAGAATAAAACATGGAATCTTGTCGATCTTCCCATAGGTGCTAAGCCAATTGGTTTAAAATGGGTTTTCAAAATCAAACGCAACTCCGACGGAAGTATCAACAAACATAAGGCGCGACTAGTGTCAAAAAGGTATGTTCAAAAACATGGCATTGATTATGATGAGGTTTTTGCTCCGGTAGCACGCATAGAAACCGTCAGATTTATCATTGCTCTTGCAGCCTCAAGTAATTGGGAGATTCATCATCTCGACGTGAAGACTGCGTTTTTGCACGGTGAACTAAAAGAAGAAGTCTATGTTACTCAGCCAGAAGGATTCGTGGTCACAGGAAGTGAAGACAAAGTCTATAAGTTGAAAAAGGCCCTCTACGGACTAAAGCAAGCACCTAGAGCTTGGAATACCAAGCTCAACAAGATTCTCAAGGAGCTAAAATTTCATAGATGCTCAAAAGAACCATCACTATATCAAAGGAGAGATAAAGAAAATCTACTTATTGTGGCCATGTACGTGGACGATTTACTTGTGACATGATCCCTATTGAGATCGATCCTTGAGTTCAAGGAAGAAATGGCAACCAAGTTTGAGATGAGTGATCTTGGAAAACTCACATATTATCTTGGGATTGAAGTGCATCAACAAAGAGGAAGCATCAGTTTGAAGCAAGAAATATATGCACAAAAAATCCTAGGAGAAACAGGTATGGACAGTTGCAACTCGTCACATACGCCAATGGACTTAAACTTAAAACTGTCCAAGTCACAAGAGGAGGAAGGTATCGATGAAATGGAATATAGAAGGAGCATCGGCTGTCTTCGATACTTGATCCACACACGTCCAGACTTGTCTTACAGTGTTGGAGTATTGAGCAGATACATGCAAGAGCCTAAGGAATCCCACAGAGCAGCATTGAAGCAAGTTTTAAGGTACTTACGCGGAACACTCTCTCTTGGACTCCGGTTTAAGAGTACAGATGAGATAGGCTTGGTGGGCTATAGTGATAGCTCACATAATGTCGACATAAACGATGGGAAGAGCACAACAGTACATATCTTTTATCTTGAAGGTTTTCCAATTACCTGGTGTTCACAAAAACAAGAAACAGTAGCATTGTCTTACTGTGAAGCCGAGTTTATGGCAGCAACAGAAGCAGCTAAGCAGGCAATTTGGCTTCAAGATATTCTTGGTGAAATCGTTGGAAAAAACTGCAAGAAAGTGACAATACGAGTTGACAACAAATTTGCAATTGCACTCACCAAGAATCCAGTCTTCCATGGACGGAGTAAACACATTCACACTAGATATCATTTTATAAGGGAATGTGTAGAGAATGAGCAAGTGGAGGTCGAACATGTTCCTGGCAGTGAGCAAAAGGCGGATATTCTAACCAAGGCACTAGGAAGAATCACGTTCAAAGAGATGAGAAGCCTCATTGGAGTTCAAGATGTGGGAGAAGACAATTTCAAGCTTAAGGGGGAGAATGTTGTTGTAAGCTTGAAGTAGATTGGGACTCAAGCTAAAGTATATTTAGGAGAATCTAAATATACATATCTAAGATTTAGGAGATATCTAAATCTATTTAGGAGTTATCTAAACATATGTATTTCCTAATAGGATTAGAAAATGTCTAAGTCCTATATAAGGAGATGCCAAATTGTGGCATAACTTATGTGATTTGAGAGAGATTGAGGGAACTTAAGTTTTGAGTTATTTTTTTAAGCTAATAAAGATAGTTATTCTTTAAACCTTTGAGTTCCTTAAGTTCTATAATGTTGTTGTAATAGTATAGCTCGAGAGGCATCTGTTCTGATGAACATAGAGAGTACTCAAAATTTGTTTACGAATCATATTAGAGGACTGAGTAAATTTGATCTCATAAACAATTGTCGTTCACACGAAATTGACAAACGACATTGTTGTTGACTGAAACGACCACAAAAATTTGATCCACTTAACTTCGATTTCCAGAGTTGGGGAAATTTCGATTTCAAAATCGAAATTAGGGTTCGTTGCGATTTGGGGATTTTTAGAATCTTCGATCTGGTCTTGGTAAGAAGAGGGATTAAGAAGAAGGAAGAAGAGAAGATGGTAATGGATGGAGGAGAAGAGACTGGAGAGAGAGGGAATAAGGCATAGTTTGGGGAGATTAGATCGGGAAGGAAGAAGAAGAAGAAAAAAAAAATCATTTTTATTTTATTTTTAGGGGTTTAAATTAGATTATGGGTGGGTGGGGCATAATTGTTGGTTAATTTCTTCAAATCGGGTTGTAATTGGTTAAATATTGGTTTTGTTTTGTATTAGGTTGGTTAAGAGTCGATTGGTATACACTAAACCAACAATAATTGTGGTCTAGGGGGAAACTGGTTTAGAACTTTGAAACGGTGGGGAAATAAATCTAAAACTTTAAATTCGTGGGATCCAACACGAGGGTCAAATTTTATGTAGAAATGGTGCTATATCATAGTTCCAAAGAGGAAATAGATCGTTTTCTCATAAATATTCGATTTGAACATAATTTGTGGGTTTATAAGTGAATCGTTTTGGTATGATTTGCATACCTTACGTGCGTCTCTATGAGTTGGTTTTGTTTTGATTTGTTTCTTCGAAGAGAAATTATTGAAGTTTACTTGGTTCCTCTTAATAGCTTCCATCTTCTTACTTTATGACAATATTTGTGAGATCAATGGAATTTGGTTTTAGAAATGATGATTTTGTTTTTGTTAGTATATGATATCATATTACTTAATGCTGATTCAAAATCCTGTACTTAGTCTTTGTTCTTAAGAATTCGAATTTACCCGTCTACTTACATAATTATTAAGCCAAGTAGAAAGTGTATAGTTCCTGGTTTTTGCTACAGCTTGCTTTAGTTATTGGTAATACTTGTAAATGCTTCTTGTCTACTGTTTACAAATTTAACAATTGCTATTGTTGTTTTTTTTTGTAGGTATGGATTTGGAATTGCCAAAACTGATATTTAGGCAAGAAAGTGAGCCGCAAGTAGAAAAGATTAACAACCGCTGCATGATTACTATTCTAACCCCACTGAAGGAGAAGCTCCGAGATGAGTACGAGAAGGTTTTAAGAGCTCCAGTCTTTGGTGCGATTGTGGCAATTCAGCGAGATTGATCCACACCTTCATGTGTAAGCAACTCATCATTGACAAAAAAACATGAGCTATGGTTCGTGTTTGCAAGGAGGCCTCTACGTTTTTCTCTCCAAGAATTTCACGCAGTTACTGGGATCAACTACAAAGACCCAGAGAATTGTAACTTCGAGAAATGGAAAGATAATGATGGTTTTTGGAGTAAGTTGCTACTAAGTAACAAAGGAATAAGCGTGAAGAAGATAATGGAGGAACACCTAGAAGGTGTACACAACTGGAAGCGTGCGGACAGATTGAGGTTGGTGTACTTGTGTGTTATTGCGGGTTTAGTCATGGCGCATAGTGCGGCTGTTAATATCTCACACAAATACATCAAACTGGTGATGGATATTGGTCAGCTTCGGAAGTACCCATGGGGTCGTCACTCGTTTGACCTTCTAGTTGATAACATCATCAAAACTCGGGTGAAGCTGTCGCATCCCAAAGGCTACACTTTTGATGGTTTTTAAATAGCATTGCTGATTTGGATTATGGAGGTAATTCCAGATTTTGGAACATTGTTGGGCAAAAGAATAGACAATGACATCACATCAGTTCCTAGATGTTCTAAGTGGAAGGGAGCGGCAAGAGTTTCGTATGAAGAGATTTTTCAACTAGAATCGACAATGACAAAGAAGGTGAGTAGTTTTTTGAATAATTAACATTACTTTTATTACATCATTTTAGTTCTCTAGGATCGATTAAATTGTATTGTTTATTAGCTTGTAGGAAGTTCTCTATCCATACATATCTTCCACGGGGAATTTCAATATAATCGATTCAGCTGAGTTTGTAAGGGCGGGTGAAATGACTGATGGGAGAGTATATCTCATGAAAACGATGACCTCTGGGAATAATGACTAGAGTGAACATATTTGAGATGTTGAAGAAGCAATTAACACTTCTTCAGAGGTTAATGTCCAATCTACAGAGGTTGAGAATGTGCTTGATGATGATGATAGTGAAGTTGGAACTCCAAACGCTGTAGGAAGCTCTGTTTCTGGTTTGAGGAGTGGCAGGAAAAGGCTAGCTGATCATGGTTTTGAGGCACGCAAACACAAACTGTTGTGCCAAAAAAATCAAGCTTTCGATGAAGACATTAAGTCTTTCATTGAAGGAGTAATGCAGGCTTCATTCAAGACTTTGGAAGACAAGATGATTGAAGGATTCCAAAGTTTAGAGAATAAGTTTACATTGCTTAATGAACGATTGGACAAATTGGAGCCATCAGCCGCTTTAATCCCCTCCACTGCCGAGACATCTGAGCCCAACAAAAAGGTAAGAAAGACAAGAAACTATAAGTTATGATATAGTTTATTTGGATATTGTCTCTTCTTGGAACGAGTTGTTTGTTGTTTGTAACATATGTTTGGAAGTACCCATGGGGTCTTATTTTGGTATGTAATATAAACTTGTTGGATTACGAGTTGTTTGTTGTTTGTTTAATACTATTTGGAATGTAATCCCAAACACTTATTGTTGTAACTTGAGATTGTAACATATGTTTGACTATATGTTGTCGTCTTATTTTAGAATGTAATATGAAATTTTTTGTTTATTTATTAACAGGCCGACAAAACAGAGAATCTACACGAAGTATTGTTGAGTCAAGTATCAGATATCGATTTGAGAATGGGTACAAAAGATTTTCTCCAAAAAAAACAGTCGGTCACCTCTCTCAAGATTCGTTTGTAACCGGATTTGATCCAACGCCGCCAACAAAAAACGAAGAAGTAATCACAAGTTCGTAAGGACATTGTGAAAAGTCCACAAATTCACCCTTGACCTTCATACCATTGTCATATATGGTACAAAACCCAAAAGACAATGATGATTACTCATTAGTTTTCTTCGTCTACCAGCTGCTCTTCGTGTTTCCGGTGGTAGAACTTTGGCTTCTTGAACTTCCAATGGGACAAGCCATGCGTCCTCAGGAACACTTATTGGATTAAGGCATTCCTCATAAGCCGTTCCCCATGCAGCAGCGGTATACCTTTAAGTTATTTTGTACTCAATTTATTGGCAAAAGAGGTGCCAAATATTAAGTGTAAGAAATAGTGCAGTTGTATACCTTTCATCGGTTATTGGGTGTGACTCTTTACCCACTGAAAAAGCTGCTTTAATGGCGTGTCTGCAAAGAATTTTTACTAAGTCGTATTTTCGACATGAACACGTTCTTTCTCCAAATCAACAAGACAGTTGATTACGTCACCTTTCACTAGAAATTGATTCTGGTTTACCGGATAAACAATAAATGTTTCTCAATCCTCCTATCAATCTTTTTCTCAACCTCAATGGTTAAAGGGTCCTTATGCTTTGAGCCTAATCTTCTACGCTCATAAAACCACCGAGTTAACATTTATCTTATGCTATCCAACAAAGGAATAACTGGATACTCTCTAGGTGATAACAATGCATCATTTAACGATTCAGCGGAGTTATTGGTTCTAACGTCATACCTGTATCCTGGAAATTTGCAACGAGCCCATTTTGTGACATCAACCTCCTCTAGATATTTTTCAACAAGCGGACTAATGCTACAAATATCCTTGAATCGCCTATCAAAATCAGCAACCCTATATTCTTTCGAAGCCTTTGTGATCATTCCAGTCAAACCCTTTGTCTTGAAATATGTAACCACATTATTCAACAAATGGTGGATGCAAATTCCATGAGAAGAAAGCGGATACACTTTACCAAGTGATTTAATAACAAAAGTATTTATATCTGACACAAAAGCCAAACCGAGCTTGTCCCCAATAACAACCTTAAGTTGCATTAAAAACCACTCCCATGAACGGTCGTTCTCTGAATCAACAACCCCGAATGCAATTGGGTACAAGTTAGAGTTACCATCTAAAGATGTAGCAACAAGCAGGAATCCTTTGTATTTACTCTTCAGAAACGTACCATCGACAACAATGATCCTACGAATGGCTTTGTAGAATCCTCTAATTGATTGACCAAAGGATATAAATAGATATTTGAATCTACCATCACAATCAGTTTCGTAATGAGTATGCGTACCCGGATTAGCTTCTTTCAACATGTGCAAGTATTTTGGAATTTTTCCATAACTTTTCTCAGGAATACCTCTAACAGCATTAACTGCATACTCACAAGACTCCCATGCTTGGGTATAAGAAATCTCAGATCCATGCTCCGTACGCATAATCTGTATGATTTCTCTCGGTTTAGGCTCTTCCTTGACACCCTCATACTTATTCATAATCAGATTGCCAATTTTTTTCGATGAAGGAGTCCTAGCGTAATTATTTTTTCTGGAAGGAGCACACGTATGTTCAGCCACATACTTGTTGATTTTGAAATACGTAGACCCATGTAAACTCTATGCACGAACACGCCAATTGCAGTCGTTATCCTTGCACCATATATACCACCATCGTTTTGTTGATTTTTCAACAGTGTAGTCAAAGTTATGCTTCATTGCACAAATTTCCAGAGCCGCATTCATAATTTTTTTGCTTCTAAAAATTTGGTCCTTCTTTAAACCATCCGTCAACCAAAACCGAACTTTCTTTTCACTGTCTTCTTTGTTTTCAGAAATTATCCCATAATCGCCATCTACATGATCATTGTTTTTCAAGTCATCAATCGTCTCTACTACTTCTGTCACAAATTGTTATGGCTTTTCAGGAAACTTAGCATCATCGCCAAATCGACTTGAAGCAGATGGCTCCTTATTCAAATCAATATTTCGTCGTTCATCTGTAAATGTGACACACAGACGTATCAACGCATTCTTCTTTGCATACCCAACAAAGTTTTTCAATTGACGATCATTTGTGATAATAACTGGGGGAGATCCTAAGTTATCAATCAAATTGCTTGGTAGATAACTAAACTCGACATTCTATTCGATTACTCCATAGTCCTCCATAACCATCGTTTTTAACTCATCAAGAGTGGTGCTTGATTCCAAAGTTCCATAGTTAGTAATTTACCTCGTTTTTCTTCATCTACAATGAAAATTCACCCCTTATTGATATCTGATCTCCATAAACCAGATGAAACATACATATGCAGCATATTTGAAGAAGAACCGAAGCAAAAAGTTTGAAGAAATCCAAAGCCACGACGAACAGAATAGGTATAACGTGAAAAAGTTAAACTCGTGAGAGAGAACGGGGAGAAGAGAAAAGAAAATAAAAATATATTTTAAAAGATGTTTTCAGTTAATTCTAGATTTTCTCAGATTTTGTTAATTACCAGTAGAATATATATTCTACGTTCCATAGAATAAAGACAAAACAGTAGAACTTCCTATTCTGCAAAAAGTAGAATGTAGAGAAATATGTAGAATATGTATTCCAAAATCTGTAGAATGTAACACAAGTTGTATAATATATATTCTATAGGCCAAGTAGAATGCAGAACAAGTCGTAGAATATTGATTATACGTTTGATAGATTATAGAAACAATACCAGAAAACATATTCTACAGAATCGTAGAATTGGTACGATTTGTAGAATGTGTATTCTACAAATCGTATATATGGTGAAAAAAATATTTTTAAAATCAGAATATTTCCTTAAACAATTATTGAATATATTTTTATTTCCTTTTTGGAAATTTTAAACGGATAGCTATGAAGTGAATTACTTAGCTATGAAGTATTTAAAAATATTAAATTTTCTAAGTATTTAAAAATATTAATTTTATAATTTGTAATATTAATTAAATGGTACTTGAGTCAAAAAGTGACAAAAGTCCACAACATCTTAAAGGGACAAGAATCTTCTAAATTGATCATATATTTCTAATTGTCCCTTTTATTAATCCAAGTAAATGATATTAAAACTGTAACACCCAAAACTTAAACGTCATATTATATGATAAAAATAAATCCTATAGCTAAACATTACTGTTAAGTTTTAACTAAAAATGTTAAAATGGATCAAAATTTATAGGTTCATCTGATGATCCAATTCAATCAGACCCATAAATTTTAATTGGTCAAATGGATAGTCAACTAGATTAATTGATCAAATGAGTTTGATATGTCAAATAGATTAAATTCTGTTGAAAATAATGGATAATTATCCATATAATTACTTAGTTATGAAGTAATGAACGGATAGCTATGAAGTGAATTACTTAGCTATGAAGTAATGAACGGATAGCTATGAAGTGAATTACTTAGCTATGAAGTAAATTACTTAGCTATGAAGTAATCTCCTCCTATATATAGATGCTTCAGCATCATCATTATGTAATAAGAAAAAGAAAGAGATTTCTCTCTCTCTCTCTCTGATTCTCTCATCTTTACTTGATATAATATCTCTCTCTCACCTTTCTCACATATATATTACGTTATAGTTTATAACACGTTATCAGCACGATCGTCTCACGATCCGTTCATATACCGAAAAACACGATCGTCTTCCGATCGGTTCATATACCGAGAAAGGTTAGGTTTAATTTACGTTCAATTTATTTATGTTTATATATTGTTTCGGGATGATAGGCGCTACCTTTCCCGAACCGATCGTTATGATAGGCTATGCCTTCACGATCATGATCATATGGTAGACTATGTCTCCTCAGATCATATGGCAGGCTCTGCCTCCATAAAATGAATGTCCTGAAGACATTCTCAATTTCGTCCAGAAGACAAAAATTTTACAGTTATTATTATCGGAGTGCGGCTCGGCCGCCCATTATTAATTTATTATTTCGCAATAATTATTTATCGTACTTTATTTATTGCCAATATTATATTTGACGGCTAAGCCGCCACATATTTTTTATGCTGTTAATATTTTATATTCTTATGCGGTTATATTTCTTTTAAGCCATCACATATTTTATCTGAAATCCGGGATGGAGATTTATGTCTGGCAGACAGTGCTACAACGCACACAATACTTAAAAATAAAAAGTATTTCTCCTCTCTAAATTTAAAAAATTCCGCTGGAAGCGTGAATACTATATATGGGAATGCAAAGATTATTATGGGCTCTGGAAGAGCTTGTTTTTCAATGCCAAGGGGAACAAAGTTTGAAGTGCAAGATGCACTATATTCCCCTGAATCTCTTAGAAACTTAACAAGTTTCAGAGATATCCACAGAAATGGATATCATATAGAGACTATGAATAAAAATGGCATTGAATATCTTTGCATCACATCACTAATTCCGGAAAGGAAAGTTATATTAGAGGAGCTACCATCATTACCCTCCAGATTATATTCCACAAAGATTCATATAGTTGAATCATATGTTACAGTAAACCCAGAGTTTACTAGTACATTTAAAGTGTGGCATGAAAGACTTGGCCACTCTGGTTCAGTCATGATGCGAAAAATTATAGAAAATTCTAATGGCCATCCTTTGAAAAACCAGAAGATTTTTCAATCGAGTGAATTTTCATGTAATGCTTGTTCTCAAGGAAAACTTATAATTCGGCCATCACCAGCCAAAATTGTGAATGAATCTCCATTATTCTTAGAAAGAATACATGGTGATATATGTGGGCCTATCCACCCACCATGCGGGCCATTTCGATATTTTATGATATTGATTGACGCATCCAGTAGATGGTCAAATGTGTGTCTATTGACAACACGAAATACGGCTTTCGCAAAATTTATTGCCCAAATAATCAGGTTGAAAGCACAATTCCCTAAATATGCCATAAAGAAAGTTAGGCTTGATAACGCTGGTGAATTCACTTCACAAGCTTTTAATAGCTATTGTATGTCAATGGGAATCGATGTTGAGCATCCGATCCCCCATGTACATACAAAAAATGGCATGGCTGAATCTTTGATTAAGCGTCTGCAACTCATTGCTAGACCATTGATAATGAGAACAAAGCTCCCAATTTCCATATGGGGTCATGCTATCTTGCATGCTGCGTCTTTGGTCCAGATAAGACCAAGCGCATATAATAAACATTCCCCTTTACAATTAACATCTGGCCATGAGCCAAATGTATCACATCTCCGTGTTTTTGGCTGTGCGGTTTATGTGCCTATAGCCCCACCGCAAAGAACAAAAATGGGGCCACAAAGCAGATTGGGTATATACGTTGGTTATACATCACCAAGTATAATTCGATATCTTGAACCACAAACTGGTGATATGTTTACGGCTCGTTTTGCCGATTGCCATTTTAATGAAGATGAATTTCCAGCGTTAGGGGGAGGAATTAAATAAATTCCAAAAGATATTACATGGTGCACACCGTCTTTGTTGCACCTAGATCCCCCTACAAATCAACGCGAATTGGAAGTTTAGAAAATATTATGGCAAATCAATTACCAGATGCGTTCACTGATACAAAAAGGGTGACAAAATCATATATCCCCGCTGTAAATGCTCCATCAAAAAATTAATGTTCTTGAAAAACAAATTGATGGTAATAGAGCAAATGAACCGAGAGTTCAGTTAAAAATGGGGAGGCCAATTGGTTATAAAAACAAAAATCCCCGAAAGAAAGATAAATTGGGAGAACCAAATGAAAAGGTTCCCGGAGAACCATAAAAAGAAAAAGTTAGAAGCTCCGGAAGAGCTAAATGCTTCTGAAAAGCTAAAAAATTCTTAAAGAACTATATGCTCTTAAAGAGAAAAATACTCAAGAAGAGCACACGATGGAGACATGCATATATATGATAGTGATACAAAAGATGGCAAAGGTATATATAATAGTAAACATGAAGTTTACTAATTGAATAAACCGGTTTAAGCCATCCCGGTACTTCCAATGATATATAAGATCATTGAGAATACATGTTGAAAAACTAGAAGTTTTTTCAACTATTGCATGTCATCAAGAAAACATTAAAAATGAAGCCATCGTGAAAAGTATCCATGGATGAATCACCAATTTTTTTGGCTGAAGCTCATTGGATATAATAGTTTGGTTTCTTTAATCAATCTCCAGAATCATACCCCGAGTATAACCGATATAAACTGAAAATCGGTCAAAGATGAATGGAAAAGAAAATCATCATCTTAAAGAGGGGGTATTAAGAGTCATATATCAAAAAGATTTGATACATAATACCTGACCCAAATGGGTTAAAAGGATATGTTGTTGGTCATTGAGTGTGATTCAATTCGAGATGGATGGACCTGAAAAGTGTCATCATCTCGAGGGGGAGAATTAAAGAATCCCAAATCGACAAGTAAGTTGATAATTTTGGTGATGCATCCCAAAATTATCATTTATTGTGTTTCCATTAAGATAAAGTAGAACATACATAAGATTATGTTCACATTCAAAATGAGCTTAAAGTAAAGCAAATCCAAAGGATTTCAAAACCAATTATGGTGATATATGATCTCCATGTTTTGGCATAGAGCATGCAGTTTTGCATGCATTAATTAGTTGATGGATGAGATTTCATGAAATGAATTATTATTAGGATCCTCATGAATATGAACCTGAAGTTCATAATGAGTTAAAAAGAAAATCTCATATCCCAACTAAGCTCAGCTGAAAAATAGATGTCCCTGTAGGACGATCTATATAAGTCTATGACACGTAAGAAACATGATAGACTACTTTGGTTCCAAATATAAAATCCTCATAAAACAAAAGGAGCAAATATATGGTTGTTGGAAAGAGGATTAATCTCTTGAAGAGATCGTTGATATGGTTAATAATATTATCAGGTACCTGAATAAAATCATTGATAATGATAGATAGATCTCGATTAACCATGTTATTACGGAAAAATATGGAACCAAAGATAAAAAAATAATAATAACTGTCGACAGTATAAACAAGATGTCGCGCGATATAAATAATACAAATGAGGATCATGAATCTACCTCTATGGATGAGTGTAGAATGAAATTTTTTTGGCCAAAAAGTAAAAAGAGGCAATCAAGTCTATATTAAGCTCTTTTAAAGAAAGAGAATATTTTGGACTAAAAGTCCAAATATCAAAAGAGTATGTATTTGTCCAAAAAGAGGAATGGACAAAATGTCTTGTATTGCGACTCTATGTGAAAAATCCTTGTAGGATTTAATCCATGATGGATTTAACCTCTAGAGGAATTAATCCCTGAATGATTAATAATATCATAATTATGTTTCCGGGAACACTACTCGATCGAATTAAAGAATGATGATCATCAAAACTCTTGGAGAGTTATCGCGAGTAGTATAATACAATGATATTAAAGAGTTTGGAAATACATTTGTGAAAATGTTCCAAAAGGACCATATTGAGAAAAATGTCCCGAAGACATTTGTAAAAAGGTTTCAAAAGAAACCATATAAAGAAAAATGTCAAGAAGGCATATATGAAAATATTCAAAGAGAACAACATAAAGAGATTCATCCAGAAGATGAACATGATACAGAAAAATATGAAATTTCCATTAACTATGCCCAAGACAAAAATTATGGGATAGATATGAAATAGAAGATAATGATGGAATTTTCTCATTCTCTGTATCCAAAGAAATTGATCATGAAAATGATGATCAAGACCCAAAGTCAGTGTAAGAATGCCAGAATTGGCCTGACTGGGAGAAATGGCAAATGGCCATGAGAAATGTAATGAAGTGCGTGGCTGCACTCTTTTTCCCTTGCTATGGTTTTTGTCCCACCGGATTTTTCCATAACAAGGTTTTTAACGAGGCAGCAATGAACACGCAAAAGATAAAAATCTAAAGAGGAACACTTCTAGGAGGAGAAGTGTGATGGTGTGCGTGGATGTACTCTTTTTCCCTTGCCATGGTTTTTGCCCACTGGGTTTTTCCAGGATAAAGTTTTTAACGAGACATCAAAGACCACGCAAAAAGATAGACATCCAAGAGACCAAAGGAGAGTGTTATAATTCCAATGATGTAAAGGTCAAGACTCATTTATCCGAGGGAGAGTCTGCGTCATCTATGAGATTTATGAAGAGAATGGTATATCCATCATTCCAAGGGGAGATTGCGTTACTGTACTCTTTTTCCCTTGTCGTGGTTTTTATCCCAATGGGGTTTTCCATGATAAGATTTAACGAGACAGTACGTAATACATTAGTGATGGATAATCAAGGGGGAGTGTTGAAAATAATGGATGATTATCCATATAATTACTTAGTTATGAAGTAATGAACAGATAGCTATGAAGTGAATTATTTAGCTATGAAGTAATGAACGGATAGCTATGAAATAATGAACGGATAGCTATGAAGTGAATTACTTAGTTATGAAGTAAATTACTTAACTATGAAGTAATATCTTCCTATATATAGATGCTTCAGCATCATCATTATGTAATAAGAAAAAAAAGAGATTTTCTCTCTCTCTCATTCTCTCATCTTTACTTGATATAATATCTCTCTCACCTTTCTCACATAGATATTAAGTTATAGTTTATAACAAATTCAAAATAGATTGAATTATATAATGGGTTGATTAGTTAATCAATTAACCCATCAATTTTTTAACCAAACCAAAATCAAAGATATTAACTGAATTTAACCTATCTAAACCAAAAATCGATTTTGTAAACCAAATCTAATCGAATCGATTTTGTAAACCAAATCTAACCTAATTTAACCAAACTCTCGTGGATCTCTGGTCGATTTTCCGCTCTCTCTCTCTCTCTCTCTCTCTCTCTCTCTTGCAATCTCCGGCTCAATCTTCATCTGCAACCTCCTATTGAAACTCTTATCGTTTTGGTCTCTCTCTCTCTCTCTCTCTCTCTCTCTCTCTCTCTCTTAATCCGATAAATCTCGGGAGTTCTTCGAGGTAGACCATTGATCAGTTCAATTTGAGTCGAGTTTGCTACTTGTTTGATGATGTCTGATAAAATTTTGTTTTATTTCACGAGCATTCTCCAATTCCATTCTTATTACAGCCTTGTTTCGATTTGTCTACTTCTCCTCGGTTTTTGATTTTTTGTTATTTAACTACTACAGAAATAGCGTCCTTTGCTGTTCCTGTCTTTCATGGCTTCAACAATGGATGTCTCCGACATCTTCTCATCCGCTCCAGCTCTCCAGAGTAACCTTGGAATCTTGTCTCCTGATCAGGTTTGTATCTCAGCATTTTGTGACTTTGTTATCTTTCTTTTCTTGTTATTCCATTGGGATTCTTATCGCTGCGTGTGATCTGGTTTTGTGGCAGATCGAATTGGCGAAGATCCTGTTGGAGAATGGTCAGAGTCATCTCTTCATGCATTGGCCTGAACCTGGCGTCTGTGATAAAGAGAAACTAAGTTTTTTCGAACAGGTTTTTCTTCTTTGGTTGAATTTCTTAATCTCTCTTTCCCTCTCATACCATATTTATGAATTAATTGCTTCTTAGATTGCTCGCCTGAACTCAAGCTATCCCGGCGGTTTAGCAGCATACATTAAGACTGCGAAAGAGCTCCTCGCCGATTCAAAAATAGGGAAGAACCCATACGATGGTTTCTCTCCTTCTGTAAGTAACATAAATCTTTCTTTTTTGTTTTGTTATGATTTCAAAAGTTTTATTGTTGTGCTGTATCTAGTGTTTTTTTAACAAAAGATTCATGTGGTTTTGCAGGTCCCTTCAGGAGAAAATCTTACTTTTGGTAATGAGAACTTCATCGAAATGGAAAAACGAGGTGTCGCCGAAGCTAGGAAAGCTGTTTTTGTTCTTGTTGCTGGTGGGCTTGGCGAGCGTCTTGGTTACAATGGAATCAAGGTATATAGTGAGCAAAGTTTCGTTGACTTAATCACTACCCATAGATAGAATATATTAAACTTGAGAGGACTGCTTTTACAACTTGTGAAATTAAACATTGACTTGGCTGTTTGGGAATATACGTCCAGACTTATTTTACCAACTTATGAATCCATTTCCTAGGTGGCACTTCCAAGGGAGACAACGACAGGGACATGTTTCTTGCAACACTACATTGAATCTATATCGGCTCTTCAAGAAGCTAGCCAAAAGGTCGCTTCTGGTATGTTTTTGACACGTTATGAATATCCAGTTTCCTCGCTACGGGATATTTGGAATCTCACAATCAACATAAGTGACAAAAAGAAATACTTTTTCACATCTCTTTGTGAAAATCAACATTTCGCAGATGAAAGTCAAAGAGAGATTCCTTTCATCATCATGACATCTGATGATACACATTCACGTACACAAGAGCTGTTAGAGTCAAACTCTTATTTTGGGATGAAATCTACTCAAGTACATCTTCTAAAACAGGTAAATGATTAGCTACTGAGAGCCCTGAAAAGAGTTTTGTTAATGCGTAAAAAGTCTTGAAAAACAATGCACCACTACCTTTTTTCTTAGGAAAAAGTTGCATGTCTTGATGATAATGATGCCAGGCTTGCATTAGACCCTCACAACAAATACAAGATCCAGGTACCATATAACTATGTGTCTAGTGTTAATGTTTCCAACATTCGTACAATATTTGCAAGCTAACTATCATTTTCTTGGCTATTCATAGACAAAACCCCATGGACACGGCGATGTACATTCGCTTCTTTATTCGAGTGGTCTTCTTGATAAATGGTATTTCTCTATCATATACCTTTTTCACATGTATATGGCATTTTATAAGTTTGTTGCCTACAATTGTTCTTCCTTCATTTTCTTATTTGTTGCAATTTCAGGCTTGATGCTGGTTTAAAATGGGTTTTGTTTTTCCAAGATACAAATGGACTTCTCTTCAATGTTAGTAGCAGCTACTCAACTCTTCGTGCTAACTATTCATACAACTCTGTTTGAAATTCATAATTCCATGGTCCAGGCAATTCCAGCTTCTTTGGGTGTGAGTGCTACCAAACAGTATCATGTTAACTCTCTCGCGGTTCCTCGCAAGGCGAAAGAAGCTATTGGAGGAATTACTAAACTTACCCATGCTGATGGTAACTTAAGTGAATATAGCAAGACTCAATAGTTTCTATACACTGTTTATGTTTCCGTTATATAATCGATATTGATTCAAATGGTTTTCAGGCAGATCTATGGTTATCAATGTGGAGTACAATCAACTTGATCCTCTACTTAGAGCATCTGGATTCCCCGATGGGGATGTTAATTGCGAGACAGGCTATTCGCCTTTCCCTGGAAATATTAATCAAGTGAGTTGTCTTATACTAGATGGGCTGATTATTTGTCTCTAATTAGGAAGATTTCAAGTCTCTTAATAATTTGTTTATGTTTTTCAATGTAGTTGATTTTGGAACTTGTTCCATACAAAGAAGAGTTGCAAAAAACTGGTGGGGCCATTAAGGAGTTTGTTAATCCAAAGTAACTCTTCTTTTCCCTCCCCTTGATTCTTCTGCTTCAAGCTATCATTGTCTTGATTATTAGTAGTTATAGACAGAAACTCTGATTCTATGCTTTGACATCTACTTTCTGGATTATATAATAGATACAAGGATAGCACCAAGACATCATTTAAGTCTTCAACTCGTCTAGAGTGTATGATGCAAGATTATCCAAAGACATTGCCACCAACAGCACGGGTTGGATTCACGGTAATGGCTATCTGTAGAGTAAAACAATACTTTAATAATGCATGTTTGTTGTGACAATGTTTCCTCATGTAGGTGATGGATATATGGCTTGCCTATGCACCCGTCAAGAATAATCCCGAAGATGCTGCTAAGGTTAGATGCTTAATGATTAAATAAATGTTTAATCTTTTAAACTACAACCAAAAATCAAATGGCGTACTAAATAATACGGTTTCTCTATCTGCTGAAGGTACCAAAGGGAAACCCATATCATAGTGCAACTTCTGGAGAAATGGCGATTTATCGTGCTAACAGCCTTATTCTTCAAAAGGTAATTAATGGTATTGACCTCTGTTTTACATATGCCTCTAGAGACACTTGATTCTAGTGTAGCCGGTTCGAGCCAAACAATTCTAAATAGTCTTCTCCATGTGGTTTATATAGTCTCTTTCATTGCCCTCTCTCTAAAGCAGCATATACTTTTCTTTGGTTTTACTAATTCCCTAGGCTGGTGTCAAAGTGGAACAGCCTGTGAAGCAGGTCTTGAACGGCCAAGAAGTTGAAGTATGGCCTCGTATCACTTGGAAACCCAAATGGGGAATGATCTTCTCAGATATCAAAACGAAAGTCAGTGGGAACTGCGAGATCTCTCAGAGATCCATGATGGCTATCATGGGCCGTAATGTAATTATTGAAGATCTCACCTTGGACGGTGCTCTTATTATAGATTCTATCGATGATGCAGAGGTATGGAATTCATTGTTGTTTTATCTCTTGGGTTATCATATAAAGACTTATGCTGACATGTGAAAAACAGGTAAAACTGGTAGGTTTGTTCAAGAACAATGGTTGGATCATGGAACACGTAGATTACAAAGACACATCGGTTCCAGAGGAAATCAGAATCAGAGGTTTTAGATTCAACAAAGTGGAGCAATACGAAAAGAAGTTCACTCAACCTGGAAAAATTACAGTGGTGGATTAAACTTAAGCAAAGTAGCACTTTGGAAAAATGCCAAATGATCCAATTGTCCTTCTGATTCACCTTAAATAATTTTATTTCTTTGCAACGAAACACCTCTTTTATCATTACTACATTTTCTTACATGCTTTTTGATGCTTATTTAATGATATTCATTTTTTAATTAAATATTTGATTTTTTGGTGTTAAATATTCGATGAAACATATTGGTGGATTTTACGTTGGTACGTTTTCGCTAAATGAATGTCCGTCTTGTGTTGTCATATGTTTTGAAACATGTTGTTGCTCTATTCACCAGTATTAGATTGAAACGTGAAATGAGCTTAAAAGTGTGGTAAACCCTCTAATAAGCCATGTGAAAGGTTCGAGCTAGCAAAAAGCTTAAGTGAGATCATGCGAAAGGCACGTCACAGGTTTGTTACGAGAGCAGTTAGAGTTACGAAGTATTTCTTAATTACTTAAAAATGATTCTAGTTGTAAATTTTCTTTTAATCACACTAGATAAAAATATATAATTAATCTATTCTCTTTGGAATAAAAGGCATCGAATAAATTACAAGTCTCGAAATCGGAATTCTTTTCTCCCCTTTCTCTCTAAAAGAGCCCACCGTTTGTTTACGTTGCTCCGGCCAACAGAGGGAGGCTTCCGTAGCTCCGATGTTGGTCTGGTTTTTGCTTTTATGTTTTTCCTTTTGTTTCCCCTTTGTTTCTGGGTTTTGGGATTTTCCGTTCTACTTTTGGATCTAGATTTTCAAAGTAGTTTGGCTTTGTTTGGTTTGTTTGCTTAGAGTTTTCTCCTGGCGTGGCGGTTCTGTTTCGCGGGTTTGGGATGACGGCGGCGACGTGGTGGTGATGCCGGCTTGGATGAGCGACGGTGCGGCTCCGCCGTGTACACCCTTCGTGATGTACCGTCGTTTATTATCCTACACCGCTTGTCACGGACCGTCGTTTATCGTTTATATTTTCCAATTGTTTTTGGTTCGGTTTGTTTTGCGTTTTTGATTTCTGTAATCTGTGGGTTTGTCCAAAGTTCGTTTGATCCTCTCTGGTCTGCGGTTGATGCTCGTTTGGGTCTTTTCTCCAATCCATGTTTCAGATCTGGTCGATTTCAATAACGACAGAGGCGGTCCTAAAATGGTTACTTTTCCGTCTCGGATGTGGGGTTCTTCACCATCGTTGTCAACTTCTCCTTGCGTCTATCTCTTTAGATGAATAAATTGCGTCTCAGGTGATGGTTATTTTCGTCTTTGCCTTGCCGCCTATGTGGCTCTACTGAACAGTATAAGCTGTTCCATTGACATCTCATCCGTTTCTTTTTTGCGGTGAGGAGGGTTCTAATTATTAATATGTTTGGTGTTGCCCCAGTCTCAGATTTGGGCTCTAATAATTGAATATTTGGTTTTTGGATTGTATTTCACCTTTGTATTTAATTTCTACCAATGTTTAATAATAATACCAATGTTAAAAAAAAAACTTAATTTTTTTGGAACTATATTTTAAAGAAATATAGATTTCATGTCAATGGATAGATAAACAAATCAAATCGAACATAACCAATTATATCATTAAAAGAAGTATAGTTATATTTTTGATGACATATATTACTAATGTGGATGCTTCCAATTGGTTTAAGTTATTGGATGTTAGCATTTTTCTTTATTTCTGTAATTGGTTTAAGCATCCAGTCAAACCACACAATTTTGTTCATCAACTTGGGAAATCTCTCCAGAAACTCATCAAGTTTCTCAGGTGGTTTAAGCATCTAGAAAGCTTCATCAAGCTGGTTTACTTGTGCAGAAGCGTCTTAGCATTTTTATTTATTTATGTAATTTTTATCTTTCTTTTTAATAATGGAAATATTTAGGTATATAGTCGGTTCGATTCTAAATTTTATTTTAATTTGGTTCAAATTCACAAGTTTTGGTTACGATAATTTAGTGTTTCGAGTTTTTTTTTGTCTTTTTGGGAAAGCAATATAGCTACTTAAGATAAATGAAATATTATAAATTTAGACAAAAAAATAAATATAAAAAAAAATTTGAAAAAAAAATAATGACGTCTGACGTGGCAACTAACTCAGCAACTGTGAGCGTTTTAGCTGATGTGTTAGTTGACTGAGACTGTCTTGTCAGCATTCCGTGAAGATTGATTAACAGATTTATAGTCAATGCATGATTTAGTTTAGAATCAATAGTTTGGGTAAGAAATTTGAAATTTTTTTATCCGAAAAATAGAAAATTACACTGTATTTTAGTTCCTTTTTTTTTTACACACGAAATTTAGTACAAATTGATTTTGACCCTTTTTCCACCAAACCATTATCATTTTCTCCATTTCGATGTTGATTTCATCAACACCATGTCACCATCTCATTTTATTTCTGAGCTACAAATAGAACACGAGATAGGCCTTGCTTAATAGCCAATCCCAAACGACACCGAATTGGACTTGGACTTTGTCTATGTTAAGTCTATACCTCTTGACTAAACCAATCCTTACGCGTTGATCCAGTCTACTCTTATGACCAAAACCAATATACATGTGATTAGTGCATACAATATATCCCGTTAACATTTGTCTGATTATTTTATCTGACCATGTCCACGAATTGTTTATTAATCTATGATTATTAACAAGGTATCTATACAATTTACATAATTTAGGCATGTTTTAGCGGAACCGGCCCACTAACTCCACATAAAAACTGGATCATTAAATATTTTTATTTATCATAACCCTCTTCATATGGTGTCACTAACTATACATGAACCTATTCTTGTAGGGTTGTGTGTTTTTTGGTTTTTTGAAGAAAAGTAGGGTTGGGTGTTACTGATTAGTTTATGTGTTTGCTGCTTTTTGATCAATATTTTCAACATTAATTAAGAATTTTTGTTACTTTTATTTCCATAAAATAACACCTAATAATTGGACCCTTTCCAAGGACAAATACATTCTGGAGACAGATGATAGATCTACAAGAAAAACCTTTTTTCAGTGTTGTAGAAAAAACATTATCTAAAAACAATGTTTGTGACTTTGCACAAAAAAAAAATATACGCTTGACAATATTTAAAAAGGTTTTCTGCAAATAATCTTCTATTAGGATTTTTTTTTGCAACTCTACCCTCCATTTGCAAAAAATGCAGGTCAATCCTACCAAGTCCTATTCAACCCGCAATATTATCCTCGGCAGAGAGGAACGACATATTCGGTTCCTCGGGTGGGGGTGTAAAACCCATGTTCCGTAATAAAAAAAGAAAAAATGATTCTCAGCTACACAAATTATACCTCATCACATTATTATACATACATACTAAATTAATACATTTTTAACTACACGAACTATATAATCTACACATGCCCGGTTCATTAGAAAATTGGGCCATGTGCATAGTCTAAAATCGGGTTCTATTTCACAATTTTTTAAAAAAATTAGACCTTGAAAACTAAAGAAAATTTGTTAAAAATAATTGGGCCTTTGTGCGTAGCCCAAAAACAATTTCAAACTACTACTTATATATATTCGTCTCATAAATCGGGTCCTATTTGACAATTTTTTAAAAAATTTGGGGCCCAAAAAACTAAAAAAAAATTGCACCATGTGCTTTTGCACAGTGAGCACAGCCCAAAAACCGGGCCTGGATCTACATAACGATATGTATCAACTAACTATAAATTATGTATTAAAAACTACACGACTATATAATTAATGTACCATGAACTACACTATATATAATGAATGTATCCAGAACTACACGATATATACTTAATGTATCCAGAACTACACGATAATATTATATGTAACTGAATGAAACACCGTTCCGTCTACTTCTGGGATGCTTATGATGTTAATCACATATTTTATTGTTAGTTGATACATGTTCTTATGTAGATCATATAGTTAGTGTAGTTAGGGATGTATTAATTTAATATGCATGTGTTGCCATGTGATGGGGTGTAGTTCATGTAGCTAACAATCATTTTTCCTAATAAGAACATATGTTCGGTATGTGTTAAATTTTATGGACTTTCAACTCAAAATTAATTGACAATAATTAGGTCGGCCCATATATCTTAGATATTACATATATCTCATCTAAATTTCCGATGGGATTCCTAATTCACCTTCTCTAGATGATGGTTCTTTTGATCTGGAGGCTTCTCTTTTACTTCATTGGACTCCATCTCCTTCATATGGGCTTGGATCACACGTCGGATAAAGTCGGGTTGGTTGTCGTCATCAGGTAGTTGTGGCACGTGTATTTGCTTCCTTGTTTTAGCATTTCTGACAGTTGGCTTTGTTGAAATGAGACTATAGAAGCTCAAGTTCCCTATAGTTTGTATCCACACATTTTTCAACTTAAAGTAATAGAAAACTAGAAGTTTATTTTCTACCTTTTGCTTGTTTTCATGTCGAGTATATCTCCATAAAACATAGTGTTGAACTCATCACAAAACTTTTCACAATCTTGATTGATGTTCCTCGATCCACTATCATCTATCATTTTAATTCCTAATGATTTGTTATATGTGAGTTTGTAACAAACTGATCATCCCGCATTGGAGCTTAAATAAATGGTCTATTTGGGCCACCTTACTTGGGTCAACAAATATGGGATCTAATACAATGCTAAGTTTCATGGGTTTCCAACTGAAAATCAATTACCAATGAGTGGATCGGCCCATATTTGTTATATGTTCATTTCTATCTTGACTTCCAATGTGTGATTCATAATAGTTTGTTTCATGAAAAACATGTTCCTAGCTAGTTAAGGAAATATTGAGGAATGGGTTCACGATGAATCGGACCTCAACTTGAAGAGGAATTTGAAGAGCAAGTCTACTAATCCTCCTGACCACACAACCATAACAGGGTAAGTATTATAAATTCCAAAGAGCTCGTGACATTACTTGTTTCAAGTGTCAAGGAAAAAGGCACATGTCAAGAGAATTCACAAATCGTAGAGTGATGATCATTAATCCAAATGGAGAATACGAGTCACACGACGAGCAGGATGATGAGAAAGATGACCAAATGGAGGACGTGGAGTATCCTGATGTTGGTGAGCTACTAGTGACAAGACGAGCGCTAAGTGTTATGGTTAATCTCGAGGAGAAAGATCAAAGAGAGAACATATTCCACACTAGATGCATTGTGAGAGACAAGGTATGTAATCTCATTATAGGTGGTGGCTCATGCACTAACGTGGCTAGCAAGTTTAGGATAGACATTTTAGGTCTTGAGAAAGTCAAGCATCCGAGGCCTTACATATTACAATGGCTCAAAAACACCACCGAGCTAAAGATCACAGAGCAAGTGATTGTACCATTCAACGTGGAAAAATATCAAGACATAGTCATATGTAATGTGGTGCCCATGCAAGCAGGACATCTCTTATTATGACGACTGTGGCAATTTGACCGAGCCACGACTCACAATGGACGCACCAACTACTATTAATTCACCCACAAGGACAGTAAGTTCAACTTGGCCCCCTCTTAGTCCTTTTGAAGTGCATGAATTGCAATCTAGAATGAACAAAGAGACCAAGGTAAGTAAGACTAGTCTCTATTTAACATATGGTTCAATTAATAAAACTCTAAATGCCAAGGGCACTATGTTACTAATGATCTATAAAGAGTGTCTAAGTTCAGGTTTTGAGGAACTAGAACTTCCAGCCGAGATCAATAACGTTCTAAAGAAGTATCAAGATGTCTTCCCCAAGGACTTCCCAGCCGGATTACCCCTAATTCGAGGCAGAGAGCACTAGATTGACCTTGTTTCCAGATCAGCCTTGCCTAACAGCCAGCTTATCAGATGAATCTAGAAGAGACCAAGGAGTTGGAAAAGCAAGTGCAAGATTTAATGGATAAGGACTAGATCAGAGAAAGCTTCAGTCCTTGTATCGTGCATGTTCTTATAGTCCCAACTTGATGCAATATCAAAAAGAGTGAATCAAGGTGGATTTACTACGAGAATCTCAACCTCATAACTTCAAGAAAAAATCAAAGGAGTCATTCAAAGTCAAAAGCTAAATTGGTGGCAATAATAATATTATTTGATTTAGCAAATTTGTCTCTTTTTGTTTAAATGTAAATAATTTCTTTTAATGTAATTTATCGTCAAGATCACTTTGTAAGAGCTATAAAAAGCTCAATTGTTCTATTGTAATAATATATAGAGATTTTTGAAAAAAATAAAGAAAGTAATTTTATTGTAAAGCTTTATGCTTTGTTTTGCTTGTTTATTTTAGTTTGTGGATTCATCCTAAAATACAAGTATAGATCATTAGAGTATTGTGTGAGATTCCTTTACTCTCTTGTTTTTGTTCTTTAGAAACCAAATGTGAGATTCACTTCTTTTCTATTGAAGTTGCGAATTAAGTTTGTTTGTGTGATTCAAACATGCTTGTTCGTCCATCGATTGAGTGAGTCAATCAACTATCCATCATCTCCACCTCTATTTCGTCCACCTTCCGCCAAAGCTTGTCAACTCTTGACAACCTTTTGATTTATAAGATTTGGTGGATTCCAATCTTATATCATTTGGTATCAGAGCTAAAAGCTCATATCCCTTTTGTTTTCGTTTCATATTTTTATCAAAAAAAAAGTTTTATGTTTTTGTTCTTTGATTTTATAAAATTAAAAACCCAAACAAAAAATAGTTTTCTTTGTTTTCCCTTAAGTTTTAATTTGTTTCTCTCATTAAACAAAATTAAAAAATAAAAATAAAAAAAATACGAGTTAATTTCAGATTTTTCTGTTTTTGAAAAAAAAAAGTTAATCATTTGTTACAAAATTTCCTTTAAAGGAATCCAAAAAAAAACAAAAAAAGTTTTTCTGTTTTCTGTTTTGCGTTCAAATAAAAAATAAAAAAGCCAAAATAATAATATGAAGGTGAAACGGTTTTGAGGACAAAACCATTTGAAGGGGAGAGAATGATGCAATATCAAAAAGAGTGAATCAAGGTGGGTTTACTATACGAATCTCAACCTCATAACTTCAAGAAAAAATCAAAGGAGTCATTCAAAGTCAAAGGCTAAATTGGTGGCAAGAATAATATTATTTGATTTAGTAAATTAGTCTCCTTTTGTTTAAATGTAAATAATTATTTTTTAATGTAATTTATTATAAATATCACCTTGTAAGAGCTATAAAAAGCTCAATTGTTCTATTGTAATAACATATAGAGATTTTTGGAAAAATAAAGAAAGTAATTTTCTTGTAAAGCTTTATGCTTTGTTTTACTTGTTTATTTTAGTTTGTGGACTCATCCTAAAATACAAGTATAGATCATTAGAGTATTGTGTGAGATTCCTTTACTCTCTTGTTCTTGTTCTTTAGAAACCAAGTGTGAGATTCACTTCTTTTCTATTGAAGCTGCGGATTAAGTTTGTTTGTGTGATTCAAACACGCTTGTTCGTTCATCGATTGAGCGAGTCAATCAACTACCCATCATCTCCACCTCTATTTCGTCCACCTTCCGCCAAAGCTTGTCAACTCTTGACAACCTTTTGATTTATAAGATTTGGTGGATTCCAATCTTATATCATTTGGTATCAGAGCTAAAAGCTCATATCCCTTTTGTTTTCGTTTCATATTTTTATCAAAATAAAATAAAATAAAAAGTTTTATGTTTGTGTTCTTTGATTTTATAAAAATTAAAAACCCAAACAAAAAATAGTTTTCTTTGTTTTCCCTTAAGTTTTAATTTATTTTTCTTATTAAACAAAATTAAAAAAAAATGAGTTAATTTCAGATTTTTCTGTTTTTGAAAAAAAAAAAGTTTATCATTTGTTACAAAATTTCCTTTAAAGAAATCCAAAAAAAAAAAAGTTTTTCTATTTTCTGTTTTGCGTTCAAATAAAAAAAACCAAAATAATACTATGAAGGTGAAACGGTTTTGAGGACAAAACCATTTGAAGAGAGAGAGAATGATGCAATATCAAAAAGAGTGAATCAAGGTGGGTTTACTATGAAAATCTCAATCTCATAACTTCAAGAAAAAATCAAAGGAGTCATTCAAAGTCAAAGGCTAAATTGGTGGCAATAATAATATTATTTGATTTAGCAAATTTGTCTCCTTTTGTTTAAATGTAAATAATTTCTTTTAATGTAATTTATCGTCAAGATCACCTTGTAAGAGCTATAAAAAGCTCAATTGTTCTATTATAATAATATATAGAGATTTTTGGAAAAATAAAGAAAGTAATTTTCTTGTAAAGCTTTATGCTTTGTTTTGCTTGTTTATTTTAGTTTGTGGATTCATCCTAAAATACAAGTATAGATCATTAGAGTATTGTGTGAGATTCCTTTACTCTCTTGTTCTTGTTTTTTAGAAACCAAGTGTGAGATTCACTTCTTTTCTATTGAAGCTGCAGATTAAGTTTGTTTGTGTGATTCAAACACGCTTGTTCGTCCATCGATTGAGCGAGTCAATCAACTATCCATCATCTCCACCTCTATTTCGTCCACCTTCCGCCAAAGCTTGTCAACTCTTGACAACCTTTTGATTTATAAGATTTGGTGGATTCCAATCTTATATCACAACTAAAAATGGAACATGGAGAATGTGCGTAGATTGCTGAGCCATCAACAACATCACCATCAAATACCGGCATCCTATTATGAGGCTAGATGACATGTTGGATGAGCTGAGTGGAGCTACTGTCTTCTCAAAGGTGGATTTGAATAGTGGTTACCACCAACTCAGAATGCGTGAAGGAGACGAGTGGAAAATCACATTCAGAACAAAACAAGGGCTATATGAGTTGCTAGTCATGCAACTCGGGATAACTAATGCACCAAGCACATTCATACGGCTCATGATCCTGGTTTAAAGGGCATATCTACGTAAATTTGTTGTTTTATTTTCTTAGAACATCCTCATTTATAGTAAATTTCTTGCTGATCATATTGTGCACTAAGAGCAAGTGCTTAAAACACTTCGTAAGGAAGGCCTTTATGCCAATCTTAAGAAGTGCACCTTTTGAACTAACATGCTTGTTTTCTTAGGATTTGTTGTAAGTAAGTAAGGCTTACAGATTGATGAGAAAAATATCAAGGCAATCCGAGAGTGGCCCACCCCAACCTCTATAGGACATGTTCCGAGCTTTCACGGTCTAGCCAGCTTCCATAGCCGTTTTTTTCGAGATTTTAGCACCGTTGCTGCACCACTTACTGTCGTGATCAAGAAAAACACACCATTCTCATGGGGAACAACTCAAGTAGAAGCCTTCAACATCCTAAAGGAGTGACTCACACAAGCACCGACTATACCTCAAAAGTATATCGAGGAAGGTAGAACCTATTCAAATATACGCTGGATTATATATGTATTTTCCCTCCAATATCCCTTTGAACTAAAGTAGACTCTCACATTAATCTTATCTCTGACCAATTTTTTTGAACTAAAGTAGACCTTCGCATTAATATTATCTCTGGCCAATTTTGGCCTATATGACAGGAAAAAGTAACCAATCGCTGCGTATGGACAAGATAAAGGTATGGGCGCTCAGAACACGTGACGGCGCATAAACCGCCGAAACAACACGGACTTGGCACAACGCCTCCAGAAATTTTTTTGTCGGGGATACATACATAAGCGACAAAGTAAATATGTTGAAAAAGCACTCGAGTACCCCGTACCTGATCCAACAAAGGATTCACAGTCTTACCCACCCAAACCAGCATAACCCGGTATACTAACCCGGGTCAGGTATTCATATAAATACAACCTTCACTCCTTGAGATTGGGTGATCCAATTTTTTCATCTATCTCTTAGAAAACTCTCTCAAAACACTTAGTTTTTCTTAACTTTCGAGACCAGATCTCACTTCTCTTTCGAGGAATATTCAGTTTTGTGGCTCAAATATTCCGACCAAACTTCTGATAAACAATCACCCAAATCTATCCAGATTCTCCGCGGATCCATTCTTTCTGAGGACCCGAAGTCACCATAACTTTTTCTCTTCCCCGTTTTCTGAATCTTTCCCATTTCCGACGCCAATCTCCGTTGTCTTTCTTTTCGTTACTCACTTGGGCGTCGGAGAGTCATCGGAAAACACACCCACATCGTATTTTCCGACCTCTAACCTCGCTTGCTTTGTGGTGCAGGAGATTAGCCCCCTAAAAGACCAAAAAAACTCTAAACTATTTTTTATTGAAATTATATATTGTATATATTATGATAAGTTCTATGTTAAACCGTAACTGTTGTTAACTAGCTAAAATATCATGCATATATAAATTGTTCAATAACACTTAAAATTGTAACCGCCACAAACTTATGTATCCGCATTCGCATCCGCTGCGTTTAAACTAGCCAAATCCTTAGTAACTAGTGATTAATTAACTTTTTTGGTTTGCTATAAGTGAAGGTCATAAGAAGTCGAGAAAAGACTGCCCACTCGAAGGATTTGGTAATGGTAACTATAAATCTTGAAATTAATCTGAATTTTAACATAAGAAAACGATTGTGGAAGTCTCCTCCGTTCAGTGGTTGACCAAATGTTCATTAAAACTTCTACATCAGGAGATATGAAGTTCGATTCCTAGAGAATGCAAATTAATGGAGGCAATTTTACAAAAAAATTCGAACATGGTGCAAGTAGAGCCATTCGTCGTGGTCTAGAACTGTCTATCACGAGTATGGTGCAAATAAAACCATATAGCATGAATCCTTTTAGACATGTAAAATTGTCCGTTGTAGAACCGTGCATGAATGTTCTCATAATTTATAATAGATAATCATTTAGACGATAATATATATATATATATATATTATATATATATATAAGAAAACGATAAGCGAAAAAAAAAATCGTATATCTTTAAAGCCCAAACGATTTCAACGTGAGTTTTTAAAATTTAATAATAAAAAAATGTCCTAGTTGATGTTGAGACATGAAGAATTGCAATAATAAGAACATGGGCTGTTTAAGCAATGAAAAAGGATAATGCTTCCACGACCACTTGTGTGTCTTTTGTTCACTTTCTCTTTTTATATAACATATGATTATAATGGGCAATGGGTCCTCTCCACAGATACATTTTAGATTCCAATTATAATCATTTACGATCAACTATATTTTTTAAAAGATATTATGTATTATAGGAAATCCTTCTAATGCTTTACATAAACAGGGAACCTTCTGAGACCTGATGGTGTAGTAGATTATTGTATTGGTAATTTGGTGATTCATCAAATCTTGATTCTTTTAATCTCGTTTTTTTCTCACACATGGGACTCTGTACATCTCAAAGGTATCGCTGTTAAAGAAATTATCACAGAATTGGTCATTTTTAATTAATTTGAATAGGGGCGTTTGTATGTGTAAGGTCATTTATTTAAAATATCTAAAATAATTTAGTACTTTTTGAATTTATTTAAGAAAATAACATTTATTTCACTATTCATGACAATTTAGCTCATGTACATTACATCGTGTATGCATGTGGATGGTACATAAGTAGACAAATGGATGTGTATTTTCATCATTTATACGTTAAAAACAAAAAAAAATGTGTTAACTTACTGAGAAAACTTAAAATATGTGACCTTACATGCAATTACGACATTTGAATATGCATGTCAACAGCTGCCAGCCGGTAAAAAATTGAACATGACTATTGTATTCCCATAAGAATTACATATATCAACATTATTCTAAATTTTGAATTGTATGTTGGAGATGGGTTGCGCATCCTCCAAAAGTCTTTCTTAAATCCAGATCGGCCCGGTTTAGCTCGGCATGTGTCAGCCCACAAAGGCCCATGAGGTCTGATCCAACAACGTTGGTGCCGAACTCCGAAAAACAAGGAAAATCTGTGAAGAAAAAGGAATTTTACCATATCATGCAGAGAGAAAAAAAGAAGTTATCCTTATCGAAGTCAAAGAGAAAAAAAGAAACTGCTAAACATTAGACTGACAATGAAGCTTATAAATAGAGAAGCTCTCCAATGAAAAGAGGCATCTGTTATTCGCTCAAAAGACCTAAGAAATTAACTGCTCTGCAATTCCCGACTTTAGCTTCTTAGATCTTATATCCTTTTCTAACTCGTCGTCTCCGATGACCTAACTCTTGTACTTCGCCGAGCTTTGCTTAATAAAACGAGATTCTATGATCCTTTTTTCATTTATATATCTAGTTGATATCCATGTTCAACATTATAGATCATAATATTCTATAAATATTTCATATATTCGTGAAAGAATCAGTCCAACAAATACAAAATACATTAACTATGTTATTCGTGGGATGTGGATATATACACGTATAAACTCAGGTTTTTTTGTTTGTTATCGGTTCATTAAAAATCTATAAAAAAAAAATCAGAAGAGATATTTGCACTAGATGTCCATTTAATTTGAATTTCTTTAGTGTTTTTTAGCACTTTCTTATATTTACTAAAATTGTTGGCACTTCTTCTTTAAAAAGGACGATTTTGCTTCTGTTTCAAAATTCGGTGCGTATTGTACAGATTATATTACGCAGTATTGTAGCAGGGCAAAATGGGAAAAATTGGATTATACAGTAAATTAAGTGTTCTTTTTCAAAGTCTTTTCAAAAATGCCAAAATACTAATTAAATTAAAATATGCCATCTGGTGCAAAATCCCCAAAATAGAATGCTTTTCGTTTCATCAAGTAGAGGAAATAAAAATAGTTAAGTTGATTTTAGGTTTTTTTTTTTTTTTTAAACAAGTTGATTACGGATTAAATTAAAATCCCTTAATGAAGTTTGTAATTAGCTGGATCTTAGTAATTAGTAGGATCTCTCCACGTGTGTGTTCCATGCCGTATGAGTTGGAAACAAAAGATGAAAGGAAAGTTTTATTCTTTAATAGTTTCAAATGCGATTTTTCAATACGGAAACAAAAGAGAGTTGAATTAGTTTAAAACACAACTTGGTTCAGTGGAACGTACCGGGAAAGTTGCTTGTAGCAAAGAAGACGAAACAAGAATTTTAAGGAAAAACCCAACTTCGACTAATAAATTAATTTTTGTTTTTTCTTTTTCTTAGCGGTTACATAGATCTGTTTTTTTATTATAGGGTGGATTTATTTTTTGTTAATTAATAGAGTGAATTTACGGGTATAAGAAAATGGTCGAATAACATGTCAACATGAAGAAAGGTTCGGGAAACGTAACGTAACCAACTGGAGATAGATTTTTGAGTGGCTAAGTAATATAGGGACGTTGTAAAATTGAATGATTCAGAAGATCAGAAAAAAAGTAATGATCATGTTAGATGACTTAGCCTATAGATCCAATGATTACATGGTTTGTGGCTAAGTTATGACCAAGGCAAAGAACGAATAATTTGGCCATATGGCTTAGAAACGAATAAAATCAAATGGTTGGATAAGATGGACGAGTATTGATTGAGTATTGACCGAGCTAGATGAACTAAACTCTCCAAGTATCAAATAATACTAGCACATGACACTAGCCCATATATTTTAGGGTTTCTAGCAAGATAGATTCATATTTAAATCAATATTATAAAATATTTTATGATTTTCCAAAAGATGACACATCAGCTTTTTCATGTTTTGAGAAACTGACACCTCATAAAAATATGGGAAAAATATTGAACCAACTAAAACATTTTAATTAATACAGTCAGTTTAGATTTTTACAAATCAGCTTTCAATGGTTACAAAAAAAAAATTAATATGCTCAATCTTTTTAGTCTTCGTCTTCTGGTTTTCGTCCATAGTTTAACTTTAATTAGTTTGTCTTTTCATGTTGAAATCTAGAATTGAGTTTTCTTCATTATACAGTTAACTAAAACATTCATTTAGGAGTTGTTCATCTCTCTTCACCTTCTTCTAGGGTATACAAACTCCATCTTAGTTCTCCCCAAATCCCATATTCACCATCTTCCATATTCATTTCATCGTTTTTGTCTTTCACCTTAAGAGAAGGATAATATTTCGATAAAAAATCAAGAATATCTCAAGGATTTATCTCAATGATTTTGCAGGGTAAACTCAATTCTTAAGGAGACGACTATAACTAGTTTATCATTTTCGAACCATCTTAGAGCCTATATGGTGAAATCAATCATCCAATCAATGTTTAATCCTCAAAACCAAAACAAATATCGATAGATATTTTCTGTTTCAGGAGCAGAGAAGAAAAAAACCACGGTTTTCCACCGTATTCGTGCAAAAACAGTTACATCACACAACCGTCGAACGAGGCCTCGTCGGAGCTAAAGAAAACTCAAACACAAGGCACTGCAATTATCACTGGAACTTCATCTGGTTTACATTTAGCCACCGCAAAGCCTTTAGCTGACACAAGGAAATGCCAAATATTTTGGTAATTTTGAATCAACGAATTCTTTCAAATAACAAAATCTTGTCTTACATGTTTTAGACTATGTCATTATCTATAGTTTTTTTCTACGAGTTATTGACCTTCTCCATGATCCTATGACCACGGTGGCGTTGGGTTCCACAGTGGTGATCCTCCGGAGATTTGGGCTCCACGATACATGATGGAGGCGATCGAGAAGTGACACGATTTTGGCTTTGGCTCCGCCGGGTTTGGTAGCTATGATCAACGGCGCAGTTCTGATCAAGGTAAAGTAAGATATGAGTGTAGGAACACATATAGTAAAATACAAGAATTTGTAAAGTAAAATACATAAATAAATCGATGATCATAATATTAAAATGATACCGATACAAGAATTTGGGTAAGAACGGATTTGCAGAGGAGAGACACTCTTTCCTTAATTCTGAAAACGCTCTGTAGTGTGACGGTTGCATGGCGTTCCGAATCCCAAGATACAAAATATATTTTTCTTATGATTCGCATCACCCAAAATCATAAGCTTTCGAACCATTTTTTATGTGTTGTACTCTCATGGAGAAAAACCATAAGACAAGAGAAGAAAAGAAAGTGATGAGATTGTTCTTGTTCCGTTTTTTTTTTTTCACCAAGAACAAAGGCTTCTTATTAGCCTTTTCTCTTTCTTTGAATCTTAGCTCTCAAAGAGCCATTATGGTGATTTTATTATGGTCATTAAGCTAGACATCAATCTCTAAATTAATTGTCAAATATTTTTTTGTTTACCAAGTTTAGATATTTGTAGTTATCAATTACAAAACCACAACTTGATGCAAAAATACAGGTTATTGGGGCAAGGCCCATCTATCCGAACTCAAACTGAAACCCGAGCCCGAGCCCGACATGTTTCAACTGACTCGGCTCGACGCGCGCGAATTTGGTTTAACATGATTTTTCTCTCTTGGCCATAAAGTTGTCCCAAGGTTTTGAACCTTGTTCAGACTTCTCCACTATATATACAAGAGTATTTCACCTCAAGTTTCCAATGTAGGACATTTGTTAGTTTTTACATTTAGCCAATTTTTGAAACATTTCAAGCTTTCTAAATCACCCACTTTGGATCTCCATTTCTCATTCAAATCAACTCACATTTTGACAAGTGAATCCACTATGTTATAGTGCTCATGGCAACGATTTCATCATGCCCGAAATCCGGTCATTCCGACAGTGGTCTCCGCCGGAATATCCACCGGAAAAGTGGTCAACGCCACTTTGTCAAAAAGGAGTTCCAACAATGAGAACAGTGAGGTGTGATGGAGCGTCATTGAGCAAGAAGGTTACGAAGGGGTTTATTTAAAATCAATTATTGCCGAAATTAAAAGTGATCTTCTTGATCCATCATTTATCTTTGCCTTGGACAATGTTGGAAGGTATTTCATTCATCCTTCGAGGTTTACATTATGTAGAATATAAATTTCAAGAATTGTGTCGACGTTGTTCATTGCTTATGTGCAGGTTTTAACTCATTATATTGTATTTATAGTTGGTTATACATGTTTATAAAGTCATCTTTCTTGATTTTGCTGTGATATGTAGTGCTCTAGTAAAACAATTATTTTAATAATTTGGTCGGATAAATATTGTTTTTAGCAAAAATATAAATTTTCTTTCATCATTTTGAATGGATTCTGATTTTTGTCTCAAATATTCAATTCAAGGATCTTTAGTCTTACTGTTTCAATTTACCTCAATTACAAAAGTGGCAAATCTTGCTAGAACATCTTAAAAGGGATGACATGCTCAGTTTGACGAATGACTCAAGCGGACCAAACGTGACAAACTAGAGTCCCAACATGAACGTGCTATATTGCTATGTTTAGACGCAACAAGTGAGAATTTTTTAGCTTTGAATAATATTTCTTTTAATTAAAAAAATGTTTGTGGCTATGTCATGCTTATGTTTATGTCTATCACTTCAATGATAAAACTTTACTTAAACATATGTGTGATGAAGTTTAACCAGGACAACTACTCAAATATTCGAGTCATTAAGTGATGTTTCGTTCAGTTGAAAGTATCATTATGTTATCTAAGAAACTTAATAAAGAAGCCTTAGTCTGTTTAACGTTAACAAGTTTACTTAAAAAAAAAAAAAAAAAAAAAAAAAAAAAAGTTTACTTGAGCTCTAAGAAACCTTGGATGGAAAGCAACTGATTTCATACAAGATTAGAATGTTTACAAAGACAACATCACAATCAGATGTTATATATATTTGGAGAAGGGCTAAGGAGTAAGGAGGGAAGGATGAACCCAGGTTTGGTCAAGGCTGATTGGGCGGTGAATATGAAGTGGAAATTTTGAGAAAAGAAGGCTACGACGGTTAGTGTATGATCATGAAGTTTGAATGTGAATCAGAAAAAGCTTATCCAATCATCACTCTTATCTTTACTAGGGTTCGAACCCCGACGAAATTGCCGGAAAAAATGTCGTACATTCAATTTATATGATTGTTAATGAAAATGAAACATTTTATATGATTGTTAGGGTTCGGGAAAAATGTCGTACATTCAATTTTTAATGGATAATTTTGAAAACGGTTAGAAATAATGAATAGAACAAAAAAATGATAATAAAGAGACGGTAGCATATGAAACATTTTATATGATTGTTACGGTTTAAGTGAAAATATAAAAGATGAAAAACGCGATTTTCCAAAACATTTTATGTGATCATTAAAAAATAGTTATAAATGAAAAAGTACCAAAGTGTTACTTTAAAAAGACTTAATAATCCTCCGAAATATTTTACTGGAAAAGTTATTATTGAGTGAAAAATAAAGAAAACTAAGAGTTATGAAAATAGAGCCAATCCTCCAATTTTTATAAGTGCTGAAAATAGTTATATGTGAAAATTTACAATACAAAGAGTTATGATGAAAATACGATATTTTCCAGATATTTTTAGGATTATTAAAATTGTGAAAAGGTATAGAACAAAAATTGATGATAAAGAGACACAATCTTACTAAATATTTTTAAGGATTGTTGGTCAGAAGTAAAAATGTTAAAAACGAAAAATAATAATAAAGAAACGCAATCTTCCAAAACATTTTTATAAGACTATTACAATTACAAAAAGTACAAAAATAAAACGATTTGAATTTTCAACAAATTTTAAGGATTATTAGAACAATTATAATTGTAAGTGAAAAGTACTTAATGAATAGTTATAATATAAATATGCAAACCAATGAAACACTTTTAAGATTATTATTATTAATAGAATAACCAAAGTGTTAACTTGGATTTGAAAAAAAAAAAAAAATTAAGGCACTCAAGTTTATTATGAATGCCTTAAATTTAACTAAATTTTTCTACAAACTTGAGATAACACACTTATTTTTTGAAGTAATTACTAATAATTTATATTGTGCATAAATTCAATGCATATTCTTCTTCCATCATCCTTGGTTTTAACTCCATGTGTTATTCATAAAAATTTGGATTGAGCATATTTATTTGATCTATGTTACATTATCTAAGCAGTATACTAAATAAAAATAAAAATAAATATAAAGCAAATAAAAAATGCGAAAAACATGCGGCGTAGCGCGAGTATACACCTAGTATATCTAATGACATTAATATATACAATTTTGAGAGTTGCCACTTTCTTCTTCCCATTTCATGGTATTATTTTCTTGCACAATAAAATACTAAATGAGATATCTCATACTATTATTTTTATCACTCAATGCATTATATTGAAGTACAATACGTAAGGTTGCTATCTCAGTATCTGGTATTACTTCTTCTATTTCACAAAAAATGCCTGTCTTTTTGACAAATTTCATAGATAATAAAAAGACATTAAAATTATACTAATATGTTTCTATTTAATATATCTATAATCAATTCAAAATTATTTAAATACAAAGGTTATTAGTTTTGGATAAAAAGCAAATTTGAAAACTAGTTTGAAAAATCGCATTAAAAATGCAAAACGATAATCTTTTTGAAAAAAAAATCTAAAAACGATATTTTTTGAAAAACGAAGAAAAAAATCTATTTTTGCTTAATAAAGTTTCAAGAGGATGAATCAATCCTTGTCTTGAATCTGTTTACAGATCTCACTAGAGGATGAATCTATCCTTGTCTTGAATTTGTTAACCAAGTAACCAAACACCACATTACTTGCCTTAACGCGTTCTGAAGGGTGAATTTGGTCTCTCTGTGTGTGTGTGATGGTTCTTCTTCTTTACTTTTTTTTATGTTTGTGGCAAATAAAATAAAATAAAATAAAATAAAACAAAATTATTAATTATTAAATTAAATGAAAAAAAAGAAAGATCCGAGTTCTCGGAACAGATACATTGCATGTAGATTTCAACCAAAGTATAAAAACCATATCTGGACCTCATACTGACCGATCATTTCCTTTCCTTTCCTTTTTTTTTTTTGTTCTCTCTCTCTGGTTTTTTTTTCCCTATCCGATAGGGTTTTCTTCATCTCTCTCTCTCGTGTCGAATCTTTGATCTTCATGTTCATCTCTTTCTTGAATACAATCGGAGCTGATCTGATCCTCTTCTTCTTCTTCTTCTTCGGATCTCTCTTTTTTGCTCTCTCCCAAGGGTTTTCGCTTGAGGAACCAAGCGCTTTCGTTTTTCCTGGGAATTTTGAGCTCAAATCATGTCTCAAATCTTTAGCTTTGCTGGTAAGTTTCCCTGATCTTGATCCTTTTGATGTTTCGGTTTAGATTTTAGGTGATTTACGAATATAATCGGTATGTGGATGAATTGATTCTTCGAGTTAGAAATTAGATAGATCTGTGTTTTGATTTCTGCCTTTCATGAGCTATAGATTCATAAATTTTCGAATCTCACTGGATCTGGAATTGAATCTGATCTTGATCTTGATCTTGATTTAAGGAAGCACTAGATCAATGATCTCTTTGACTCATAAATGTCTCTCCTTTTTGGTATCTTTTTTTTTCAGGTGAAAATGATTTTTACCGTCGTGGCGCAATATACCCAAATCCAAAGGATGCTAACCTTTTGCTGTCGCTTGGTAGTCTCGTGGATTGCTGCTATTACCCTCCTTGCAAGAGGTCTCGCGTCGTCGCCGCTCTGCCGGCGCCTTCTCTCTTCAGTGCTTTCGAGGTCAAGTCAGTCTCTATTGATGTGCTCCCAGATGAGTGCCTCTTTGAGATCTTCAGGCGTTTACCTGGACCGCAAGAGAGGAGCGCTTGCGCTTCTGTCTCGAAACACTGGCTTACACTTGTGACTAGCATCAGGCAAACCGAGCTCGATGTTGTTCTTTCTGACAAAACCGAAGATGGTGATGATTGTGAAGGATGCTTATCTAGGAGCTTAGATGGGAAGAAGGCAACAGATGTTAGACTAGCTGCGATCGCTGTCGGAACAGCTGGCCGCGGTGGACTGGGAAAACTGTCTGTCCGGGGAAGCGATTCTGCTAGCAAGGTTTCGGATCTTGGTCTTAGGTCGATTGGTAGGAGCTGCCCTTCTCTTAGGGCTGTTTCCTTGTGGAACCTTTCTACCATTACTGACAATGGTCTCTTGGAGATTGCCGAGGGCTGTCCTCAACTTGAGAAGCTTGACCTGAGCCGCTGCCCTACAATCACGGACAAGGGTTTGGTAGCGATTGCTAAGAGCTGCCCTAACTTGAGTGAGCTGACATTGGAGGCTTGTTCGAGAATCGGAGATGAAGGTCTGCAAGCAGTAGCACGATCCTGCCCCAAGCTGAAGTCCTTGTCTATCAAGAACTGTCCTCTTGTCAGGGATCAAGGAATCGCCGCCCTACTTTCTAACACCACCAATTCCTTGGTGAAACTTAAGCTTCAGATGCTGAATGTCACTGATGTGTCTCTTGCTGTTGTCGGTCATTACGGCTTGTCGATCACTGATCTTGTGCTTTCTGGATTGTCACACATGAGCGAGAAGGGATTCTGGGTCATGGGAAATGGCGTCGGGCTGCAAAAATTAAACTCTCTGACCATCACAGCCTGCCAGGGAGTGACTGACATGGGGCTTGAATCTGTGGGAAAGGGATGCCCGAACATGAAAAAGGCGTTGGTCTGTAAATCCCCATTGTTATCCGACAACGGTTTGGTCTCTTTTGCAAAAGCTTCTTTATCATTGGAGAGTCTTCAGATTGAAGAGTGCCACAGGGTCACCCAATTTGGGTTTTTTGGTTCTCTTTTGAACTGTGGTGCAAAGCTGAAGGCTTTCTCTTTGGTGAACTGTTTGGGCATTAGAGATCTCACCACGGGATTGCCTGCTTCAACTCATTGCAGCGCTCTGCGCTCTCTGTCTGTTCGCAACTGCCCTGGCTTCGGTGATGCAAATCTTGCAGCCCTTGGGAAGCTGTGCCCACAGCTCGAGGATATTGAGCTCTACGGGCTCAAGGGGATAACGGATTCTGGTTTTCTATATCTACTTCAGAACTCTCTTGTGAAGGTGAACTTCAGTGGTTGTTCCAATTTGACAGACAGAGTGATCTCTGCAATCTCTGCTCGTAACGGTTGGACTCTCGAAGTCTTAAACGTCGATGGATGTACCAAGATCTCCGACGCCAGCCTGGTCTCCATTGCAGCAAACTGCCAGATTCTCAGTGATTTGGATCTTTCGAAATGTTCAATCTCAGATTCTGGGATTCAAGCATTGGCTTCCTCTGATAAGCTCAAACTTCAGATCCTATCCATGGCAGGTTGCTCTATGGTCACAGACAAGAGCTTGCCAGCCTTAGTGAGGTTGGGTTCAACTTTGTTGGGATTAAATCTCCAACAGTGTCGGTCCGTATCCAATTCCACTGTCGACTTCTTAGTCGAGCGGCTTTACAAATGCGACATCCTCTCCTGATCCACAATTCCATGCTCCACCTATATGATGATGGTATTCTAGTCCGGTCCAAAGTTAAGTGTCAGCTCTTTTTCAGGCTCTGTGATCTATGCGTTTCCTCTCGCTAGGCTCGGTATCACCTGGTTTTCCACTATTTTTTTTCCAAGTAGTTCGGCATCCGGTTTCTTTTTCCAGTCAATGTTGTTTTTGCAGGGTTCCCTTTTATCAGGGGAACTCTAGCTTATCACGAAACCGGAACGTCGTGTGGTTGCTTGAGAATATACTTACCGGGTATACCGAGATTTTAGGGTTTATCATCTCCTGTTTCTTGTCTTTTGTGTCTTTTACAAGCCTAATATTTCTCGTTTCTTTGCGTCGTTTGTCTTGTTAAAGTTTGGTTTTCCTCAAAAGGGTCTTTTGTGTGTTTTGTACGTGTTCAAGATTTGTTCAGGTGCTTTGGGTTCTCTCTCAGAGGTTTGCTCTGGCTTTTGTTGCAACAAACTCGATTAAGAGTTTTTTTTGTTGTTTTTTTGCCAGAGCCCTCGTTTTTTTTTTCCCATGGCACTGTATTACAATCTGTATGAACACTGTATTAAATTATGTAATGCCCTTTGGGGTGGTTTAATGAGTATTGAATAAAATTCTCATTTCGTTGTATATTTCTTTTTAATTAATATTCTTCGAGATCTGAGAAATTATTACACCTTTAAACCTGTTTATGGGACAGAGAATCAGATTGTATGCGAAAACCGGAGTTTTGACTTTAGCTTCACGTTTGTTTGTGTCCAATCAAAAAAGAAATGTGGTGTTCAATTAATGTGGTCGAGGAGAAGAATCGCGCCAGCGATTCTCTCGATACGAAATGATTTGAGTGGGAAAGGAGTGACATTATTATGAGTTATGACTATTCGTTGTCGATATTATTGTTTTTGTGGACTAATCTTTGATAATTAAGTAAGATGGGCCAGGTTTCCCAAATTTTGATCCCTTAAAGTGGAGACAAAGAATCATTGTGAGTTGCGCATTCTTGTCCACAGAGCCTTGACCGTATTCTCAAGTGCAGAGTCCCAAGCATCTAAAGGAAAAAGGTTGATTAACAACAATATTTACCAATCAGATTAAAATGGGGATAATAACTTGGAGATTTTTTTAAAAATATATTGTGAGATATCGGATTTCAGTCAATACATAATTTGGGCCAGTAATTGGGCCTTAGCAAGTTTCTAAAATTTAGTTGGTATAAATATGTGTACAATTCAAGAAATATTTAATCTTGAGTCTCGAGAATTTTGAACGCCTTAAAGGTAGGCCTGTCAAGTGGGTCAAACCAGTCCTGCGCGGATTTTTTTTTTTTTTTGACCCGTTTCGACCTGTCCCGTCAAATTCATTAACACAAATTTCTCGACAGCACTCGTTTCGCTTGAATTTGCGGGTATCCGCGGGTAACATGCAAATATTTAAATAATATTTAATAAAATAAATTTCATATGAAAAAACATAAAATCACAATTTTATGAAAAAAATTAACAAAAAAATTAATTAATTTATATATATTACAAAATATTTCAACATTTTAATAGTATTTGATAAATAAATATTATTTATTTAATTTTTAAAAAAATTAAAGCGTGAGTGATGTAAACCACATCAGATGTGTTTTCTGATTCTTCATAGTGGATGTTGTGGATCCCGAATTCACCCTAGACGTAGCGGTTAGAGGCCATGAACTGGATGAACAATTATTGTGTTCTTAAATTCGTAAATCAAAGATAGATTTAGATGGTCGGACACACGTGAAAAAATTTAATCAAATATGGATTAAAGTTTAAATCATAACAAGTGGTATCAGAACTCAGGCTCTTTGATTCACGGATTTAATGGTGAAAGCACGATTTGTCGGAAGAAAAAGATGAAAAATTTGGTTAAGGGAGTTGAAGCCTCTCGGTGAAACAAAGGGTTTCAAGTTAATGTGGAAGCAAATGGTCATACACACGTGAAAATCTGATTAAGCGTGTGATAAACCTCATGTTTTGCGAGGGTATATTGCTGAGAGGTTACTCGATTGGGGAAACTGCGTACATGGAAAAGTTGTTGGCTTTCTTGGTTAAGGGGGACTTAGGTCCAAGATCAAATGAAGATTTCTGAAGGTTCAAGCTAATCAGGTTGCAACCATGGTTAAATTTAAAAGGTAAGCTTTCGAAGCTTTGTTTTATTGTTTGATGGTGGTGAAGAAATCTGGATATCAGTTGCTGGTTTTGAGCAAGTTCAGAGTAAAGAACTAAGTGCATCGGGAAAGAAGAACAAGTAAAGTTCTGGGTTACCTGTTGGCATACAGGTGAATGTGATGCATGGTATTTTTCCAGTAAGAGAGTGACTTCAAGGGTTTTAGAGTGAAGTGCTAAAGACTGTAAATTGGTGTCTCAAGCATGTCACATGGTTGTGGATGTGAGACAAGTTTAAAGAAGCTGACAATTCGAGTATATTGGTGGGATGGTTTTGCTTATGGAGATTAGTTTGAACAAAGGTGAGCAGATATATTTGTTTCGAAAGTCTTCCTAGCCAGGTGGAGTTAGGCGACGGGTTCTGTTGGCAATAATAGCGGTGCAAAGTGATGTTCAATACAATGTGTTCAAACATGTAATAAGAGAAAAACTGTTTCAGGTTTGAATCATGTATTATTCAGAGTTTGTTGCACATAAAGTTCAAGGAATTTGATTCAAGACTCAATGTGCATGAGTAGAATCAAAATGCTAGTAAGGGAATCAAGTTGCAGAGAAACAAAGGTATACAAATCTATGAAGGAATCAATGATGAGTTGAACTTGACACATGATGTGTAGCAGCTCGTGTTACAACTCAAGAAGAGACATATGAAGAAGATAAAAGTGCCAAGTCTAGAGCCTAAAGTTAAAGGTTATAAGAGGCAGTTCTCAAGGAGACTTCAAGCTGAGCTCAAAGTGGAGATCTCAGAAGAAGCAATCAGGAAGAAAGGCAAATGAATCATGAGTTGCAGAGAAGTTGAGAGTTGTCTGAATCTGAAGGTGGAGATTTTGAGATATCAGACTTGGGACAGTAATTGGGCCTTAGGAAGTCTATAGGGTTTATTTGTTATAAATACATGTGTACAACTCAAGGAATATCTAATCATGAATCTCGAGGATTCTGAATGCCTTAGAGGTATCTCGTAAAGCGTGAATGATGTAAACCACATCGGAGGTGTTTTCCGATTTTTCATAGTAGATGTTGTGGATCCCAAATCCATCCCATACATAGCGGTTAGATGCCGTGAATTGGGTGAATTAAAGTTTAAATCCTAACATATAAAATGAAAACATGTGAAATCTAATTAAACGATGATAAAAATATTGGAGTATATATATATATATATATATATATATTAGGAGAATATATAATCATATATTTATCTGCTTGTCATTTTTGATCTTTTACTTGTATAGTTTTTACATAATTCCTTTTGTATAAATTAGGTCTTTGTCGCCAATTAGCAATAAAACATAAAAGTTTCCATCTTGCTTTTATGTGACATGGTATCAGAGGCACAACGAGGCTATTTTTTCATTATCTTTTGATTTCGACACTCGACCATGGCAGCTGATGATGAAGAAAGCTCTCGTAATGTGGTGGCCAAATATGCTGAAGATCCCGTTTTGCAGAGACGAACGATTCATATGTGCGATATGTCGGCGAGTGATAATCTAGGTTTACTGATCTCACATGTGTTTTTTGTTAGTGGTGAGTTTAGCACTCCCCGGTTTAACCTGGTTTGAACCGAGATCGGCCTAATTGATCCCGGTCTACGATGGTTCAGATCCGGAAGATTAACCCATGATCACGGTTACCGGCCTCTGGGCCCATCAAAGCTCATTTCGTCACGATTGGAACCGAACTCCGAGATTTACGAAATATTTCCTTATCAGGAATATGGAAATCTTCCTTTTCATGATTGAACTCGAAAAAGGAAACCGCCTGATTTTTAGCCGACTCAATACCTTATAAATTGAGAGGTCCTCGCCTCATTCAAAGGACATTCACAATTAATCCGCGAGACCTAAGAGATTGAGAGCTCAGACTTTACATATTTTAGTTTCCTTAGTTTCTTTGCTCTTTCCAATCTAAACAATCTTGTCCTTCGCCGAGGTAAGTCTAATAAAACGAGATTCTGATCAAAGTTGTATGTTTTACCCCTTTCAGTGATATCCGAATCATACAATTGACGCTGATTGTGGGGAATTTATTAAAACAAAATATTTGGATCTCGGTTGATAAGCTCGGCGATGGCAAGATCACCAGCCAACTCGGTGAACGGCGACGATGACAACCACAACCAGAACAACGAACTCACTGTTGGGCTCGTGATAACTTTGATGATTGGGATAACTTTGATGACTGGGCTCGTGAATTGTAGAATGCCTTGCGTGCATGCAAGAAATTTGGGTTCGTAGATGGCACAATCGCTAGACCCGCAGAGGATGCTCCTGAGATTGAAAATTGGTGGACGATTAATTCATTGTTGGTTTTGTGGATTCAGAACTCCATCGACTCATCTATACGTCGCGATATTTCTCACTTTGAGATCACTAAGGACCTATGGAATGATATTTCTGAACAATATAAGGTTGTTTCTAGTCCGAGAATTCAACTGTTAAAACATGAATTGGTGACTTGCAAGCAGAAAGGGTTAAGTATTAAGTCACATTTTAGGCAGATTTTAAAAGTATATTTAGCAGACATATAGTTCAGAACACTCAATAGAGTTGTGTCAAGTATGCGTGTTTTAGGCGGACTTAAAAATCAATATGATAGACTAATGTATACGCATTTTTGATAGAGTTCAAAATATATCTGACAAATTTATATTTAATCCCACCGACAGAGGAACCATTTCAAAAAAATAATTATTTTTTTCAAAATGTGACTATGGGCTTGATTGGTATAACATATGGTAAAGCAGTAGCTCTGATTAATGTATATATTTGAAGTGATTGACAGAGCTGTAAATGATTATATATAAAATTATTTAATATATATATTTGTAAGCATTATATCTATATTTATATTTCAAATATAATTTTTAAATTTTTTTTCATATTTCAATTGCATTTATTATATTATTTTTTATTTAAAATATTATAATAAATTAATAGAAAATAAAATAATGGTAAATATTAGTTTTAAAAGTATAAAAATTTAGATTTTAATATAAATATATTTTTTGATACTATTTAACAATATAAATTAGTTATATAAAATTATTTATTTTTTATATATATTTTAGAGGTTAATGATCAACCAAAAGTTTCATATGAAAGCATATAGGGAAGACGCATTTGCTACAGTTTTTAATGCTTTCCTAAATGGTTTATTAACAAAAGTTAATAAATCAATAAAAAGCTTAATGCTTTTTTAAATGATCTACCAATAAAGACCTATATATACCGACACAATATTAACATAAGTATATCAATTAGAACCGAACCCTTTGTTCAAAAAAAATTAGAACCGACGCAATATTAACATACGTATATCAATTAGAACCGACGCAATATGCGATTTTGTTTGCCGATATTCTTGAGACAATACCGGTGGTGGTGCAAAGGGCTGTTAATGACGCAAAGGCTTGGAGAGAAGCTAATGCGCAAGTTTCTGTACTAGATAACCGAGAGAGGATTAACGGTACTCTTGATGATAGGTGGCTCCCTCCTCCGAGCTCTCTGCTGAAATGCAATATGAATGTAAACTGGAGAAACTCTATTCTGCACTGTGGAGCTTCCTGGATTGTTAGGGATGCCAGTGGTAATGCTTTGTTTCACGCCAGAGAGGCCCTCACGAGAGCTCCTAACCGTATTATTGGAGAATTAAGAGGTGTACTATGGGTCCTTCAAAGCATCTGCGAGCTTAGACTGAAAAAGTGATTATCGCGTTTGACTGCAAGGCCGCTTTTGAGGAGTTATCGAAACCGGAAGACTGGCCTAGATACCATACTCTGACGAAGCAATTAGGTGATCTCATGCATAATTTTGATAAATGTGTTTTTGAACTTGAGACGATGAAATCGAACCTCGTAGCTCGCGAAATCGCAAAGAGTGTCATCAGAGACGGAAGATTCTAATCCTACCTCTCCATAGGGGGCCCTGCTTGGCTCCATGAACGTATACAACGAGACGCTAGCTTGATTTAGAATATCATTTCAGCAGGAAGTTTTTAATCGGTCCACATCAGTCTCTATTCCCAGCGAGGCCGTTATTTCATCTTCGAGTCTTTATTGTTAGGCTCTGATGTTTTTGGTCTTGTATTTTCTTGGTCCCTGTTTTTGTTTTTACTCTGTTTCAGAGCCAGAATTTTCCCCCTCTAATATCAATTCATATGATTAAAAAAAAAAAATTAGAATCGAATCCAAACCAAACCAATTAAAAATCATTTTATATGGTTTCAGTTTTTATAAAACAAATAAACCAAAAGTCGAAGAAACTGCACCGCAACAAACCTTAATGCCTAAACTAGATTGCCCACTTCTAAGTAATCATGTGACCTTTTTGTATATTTTTTCATTACTTCTTACAAAACTTTATTCAAATTCTAATAGGATAATTAATCACTAATGAAGCTCATGTTTAGGGATTAAATGCCTAATTTTCTCTATGATACGTTTAAGATTTTTTATTGAATTTTATTTCATAAACTGAAATGTATTAAATGAACTTTTTTTGTTTTTTTACGACGATGTATTAAATGTACTTAAGAAAGGCGTAAAACGTCAGATATTAATTCTATTGATAATTAACCTATAACTTGTTGATACTAATAACACTAATGACAATCGATCACTATAAATACACACACAAATCCTAACAAATGCCATAAAACAAAATAAGCAAACATTAAAAAGAGCTTAAAACAAAAATGGAGAAAAAAACAATTTTCATGGCATTTGTTTCCGTCATGGTTTTGCTATCGTTTTCTAATCCAACTTTGGCCATAGAAGACGATGAGGACAGGCCACTACTCAATTCAGACCACGAGTTTGATGCGGTGATTGCAGATTCACCGAGTTCGAGTGATTATAATCGCGACATGATCGAAAGCCAGTCGGAAAAACATCTCGACTATCTTATAAATTGTGGAGAAAAAATGGGACCTGATTCAGTTAAATGTAACATTGAAGTGAGAGCAGAGATTCTTCGGAACAAAGATGCTTCGAAGGATTGTTGTCGGATGATAGTGAAAGCTGGCAAGGAATGTCACATTGAATGGATGAAGTTGTTTTTCCAAACCTATCAACTCAAACGCTTCACTTCCAAAAGACTTTTCAAAACTAACGAAATATGGAACAGATGTTCTACTGAAATTGGATCTGTTTCACCATTTTCTGGTTAAAAAATCGTAACTAATGGTTTAAATTGATTACATTGTACCAACGATTTAAAATATTTTAACAATAATATTATATATGTTATGAATTAAATATATGAATGCCCATTATAAGGCTCATATTCTAGGAGGTTTAGAATATTCTCTGTTTCCTTATTTCTCATTATTCAGCTTGCTCTCCAAGTTTATGTAAACCTATATATCTCTCTCTTTATTCATGGAATAATACAACAACAATTTCCTCTCTCTCTCTCTTTTATTCACAACACGTTATCAGCACGATAGTCTCTCGATCTATTCTTACACCAAAAATGTGAGATTTAATTTCTGGTTATATTTATGTTTATGTGTATGTATTATTCTGGGATGATAAGGTATGCCTTCCGCGAACTGATCGTTATGGTAGGTTATGCCTCCTCAGATCATTATTATAGCGAGGATGGTTATAAATCTAATCCGACTTCAAATCATGTTTATTATCGACTCATGATTTGTAATATGGATTCACGATAATTATCTAGAATAATTATTGATGTGAGATTTAATTTCTCTATATGTTTATATTATTCCGGGATGATAAAGCGATGCCTTGTTTTCAAATCGATCGTCATGGTAGACTATGCCTCCACGATCATGATCATATGGTAGACTCTGTCTCCTCAGATCAAAGAATGGTTATCAATGCTTATCTAGAATAATGATTGTCGATCGTTTGATCTTTGTATTTTATTGATCTCTGAATCTGCACGAATTTATATTATAACCTACACTATTTCTAAAACGGATTTTGCACGGTGATTTTTGTCATTAAACTGAATATTGCTCATTAATCTGAATACTGCTTTTGCACTAATTCGTTTATGTACGATTTATGCACGGCTAGATTATAAGAGCATCGTTTATGCCCGATCTATGCACGGCTGGAATTTACCATACTTTTACTTAAGGATTTCTAAAACGGATTTTGCACAGACAAATTAAAAACATGTTTGATTACGAAATTTGCACAATTTTGTCATATAATTTTGTCTGATCAATTGATTGATTGATTGAGAACTTAGTTTAATGGCATGATAGTAACAAACTAGTGAACAATATGATTGATTGAGTATGTGACTATTATCTTTATTTATTGAATATGCAATTTGTTCATACCTTTATTATTTCATTGCCATCACCTTCATAGAGGGTTTTAAGATCGAACACTTGACCATAAGAGATCCATAAGTTCTTTGTAACAATCTAAAGAAAATGTATGATCACTAGAATGTGATATTACTTAAAGCTTGTTATGACTGATTAATCTAAGATTACATGACTTGAAGTCTGTAAGTGAACATTACTCAGTTATGTTCATAATTATTTGTAAATTGATATTATGTGGAGATAATATCATTGATACAGAGATTCTAAAAGACATACTTTACTTTTTAGATAAGTAATGTTATCATGAAGACACAATACTATGAAAAAGGATTTGAGAAGTATTATGAACTTATATATTGTCTCCTTGAGGCAGAGCAAAATAATGAGTTAGAGATGAAAAATCATGATACACTTCTAATTGGTTATGCTTCATTCCCTGATTCGAATGTGACAGTAATAACATTGGCCGAGGAAGTGGTTGTAGAAGTGATCGTAGATATGAACGTGGATATGTATATTGATATGGTCAATGTCAAGGTCGATGTAAATAGTCTCTTTCAAGAAGTCAGCTCACCAGAAGTGAGAAAATAAAGATGGTAACATACAAGAGATAATTCTCTCATGTGACGATGAAATAAGCTAGTGTACAATATGAGGTAGTACAGAGAATGTTAAAAGCTCTGGAAGAGCATATATATTTGCCTATGAGAATGCAATTTGAAATCGTTGATGTGGTATACTTTTCCAAGTCTCAAAAGTTAAAAGAATCTAAGATAATATACATGGTCCAAGTTGGGTATGTTGTTGATTCTAGAATGTGATTTAATTCGAGATGGATGGACCTGAAGTGTCATCATCTAGAGGGGGAGAATTAAAGATCTCATATCCATAGTAAGTGGAACATCTAGAAGATTATGTTCACATTCACAATAGACTTGATGAATCTTTTATAAAGAAAATCCAGGAGATTTTAAGATTTATCAAGTTGAGACAATGAGTGAAGGAAATGTCGAACATCTTCACATCATGAGTATTACCCAAGGCCGTAAAAAATATTTGGAGAAACTACCTGCATTCTCTATAAATTGTACTCAACGAAATAATATAATGGAGATAGTAAACAAGAAGTTTACTGAAAATATCACTGTTTTGGCATAACCGGTTAGGTCATTCTGGTGTAATAATAATGCGAAAAAGAACCAGAAGATTCTTATGTGTTATCCATAAAGGAAGTTGATAATACGGTTTTCACTATCCAATATACTTGGAATATATTAGTTTTCTGGCACGTACACAAAGAGATATTTTGGACTAATCATCCACTATGTATCTTTGCGAAAGTATTTAGTTAATTGATTAAAGTGAAACCGCATTGATTCGCATTATGCCAACGAATAATTTTGAGTTCTCCCAAGATTGGGTTTTGGTCAAGAACCAGATATTTCCCAACTAAAAGTTTTTGGATGTAATGTTGCTCCACCACCACATTGATCTAAGTTGGGGCCTCAAAGGGGGTTAAGAATTGTTGGATATGAATCTCCCTTGATGAGTAAATGTATTGAGCCATCAATAAGGGATAAGGTTCGATTTACATACTGTAATTTTAGTGAGTCAGTCTTTCCAACAATTAAGGGGGGAGAAGAAAATAAACAGCTGGAAAAGAAAATCAGTAAAAGAAATTATCTTGATCCTCATAAAGAATGTGCACTAGAAGTTCAAAAGATAATTCATTTGCAGAGTTAGCAAATTTGATGTCAGAAGCATTTCCTGTCCCTGATTGAGTGACGAAGTCACATATACCAGCTGCGCTCCAATTAATATTGATGTCTCGGGGGGGGGGGGACAATATCAACTGCTATTGAGTCTAGAGATCGCATGAAGCGTGATAGACCTATTGGTTCCAAAGATTATAATCCTCGAAAAGAAATGGAGCAGATTATGAAATGGCAAGATTGAGGAATCAAAGAATTATGGAGGATCTCCATAAGAGACATTAGATATGACTAAGAAGGAAATCCAGGTACCTGGTAATGATAAGATCCTTGCATTATTTGAGATAAAGAATGCTCACATGTGACAATATGATTGGTCTTGAAGTACCACACTTAAAATTCTATTTGAGTAGTTTATTGATCTCTTTCATGATTGAAAGATGTACTTTCATATAACAAGAAGAAAAGTCAAAACAATACCTTTTACAACAAGGAGCATGAATAGCTCGTATATACAAGTATGTACAATATGAATGTTTAGAAAATTGTATGTAAAAGAAAATTTGGCATGAAGTCCAAATAGACGAAGAAAATATCTTCTATGTGAAAATGATGTTATGGACTAGAAATCCAATAAACTGAGAAATTATGATAATCATACGAATGTATTAACTAAGGTTATGCTTATATCAATTCCCTAAAGATGATATATATGATTGGAATGCATTTCTTGAAGAAAATGTTTCTAGGGGGAGAAATATGATGATGTGCGTGGTTGTACTCTTTTTCCTTATCATGGTTTTAATCCCATTGGGTTTTTCCATGACAAGGTTTTAACGAGGCAACAAAGAACACGCATATGATATACATCTAAGGGAATGCAAATATGAAAGTTTATCACAATTCCAAAAATTATTGAGATCATTAGAAGCAAAGAGAATGATCAAGATGGATTATCCGGATACCCATTAATTGCAGAAGAATGGCGGTGTACATCTACTACAAACTCGTTCAAGTGAAGATTTGGCGGACTTATTTACTAAGGCGCTTCCAACTGCTACTTTCAGGAAGTTGGCTCATCTTATTGGATTACGCCGTCTCAAAGATCTAGACGGATGTACACATGAGGGGGAGTAAATGCGAGTTGCACTCTTTTCCCTTAACTATGGTTTTTCCCATTGGGTTTTACGAGTAAGGTTTTTAATGAGGCAGCATCTTACGCACTTTACTACTATTACATTATAATGGACATCCAAGGGGGAGTGTTATGAATTAAATATATGAATGCCCATTATAAGGCTCATATTCTAGGAGGTTTAGAATATTCTCTGTTTCCTTATTTCTCCTTATTCAGCTTGCTCTCCAAGTTTATGTAAACCTATATATCTCTCTCTTTATTCATGGAATAATACAACAACAATTTCCTCTCTCTCTTTTATTCACAACAATATATGATTTTTGTTTGATCTGATATATAGTATGGAAACCGAATTAAAATCTAACATTGCAGAGCTTGTGTTAGGCCTGGGAATTCGGCTAGTTCGGGGTTTTTGGGTAATTCGGGTTATAGCTTTTCCACCGAAATAACCGAATAAAATATTATAAGTTTCAGTTATTTTTGGTTAATTTGGTTATTTTAAATCATTAAACCTGTAAAAATGTCGAAAGAATCTAAAAATTCAATTAAATAAGTGCTCACAAACTCAAAAAAGTTTTAAACAAAATTGAACGGATGCATGATAGTTTAACTTTAAACTTTAAACAACAAACTAAAAAAACTTGAGAAGAATGGGAAGACATCTACAAAACACAAAGGGGGGGGGGGGGGGGGGGGGGGGGGGGTGTATTGAATTGTAGATTTTAATTAGTTTAGTGGATTTCATTTTTTGTGGCATTTAGGGTGATTTTTAGATGGATTTGGAGAATATAGGTGAGATTTATTAAAAAAGGAAAAATAAAGTCACGTGGGATTTGGAGGTGTTTTTAGGGTGATTCATAATTCCTTTAATGATTTGGTAAGTGATTCATAAGGCTTAAGACCATCGTGGCTTTTTGTCACAATTATATATGTTTATAGAATTAAAACATATACCCATACACAATGATCAAATATCATTACGAATCCGAACCATTATTTTGTATCATTGTCAAAATTAGTCGAGATTAATCCATTATTGTCGTGAAAAAAACAATGTATAACGAAAAAAACAAAAAAGTTCAAAAGCAATGGAAAAAATCAACGAGCAAAATATAAAAAAAAAAAAAATCTAAAAACTTTATTGCATCAAAACTCCATATCCATAGCATCTGCCCACATGGTTGCTGCAATACTTGCTCTCCAGTTATTAGCATTCAATCTTTGTTGTTCATGTGTACCATTAGGAACTTCAGCAAAATTATTTTTGTTATTACCTACCTCTTCATCATCGCTATCGCTATCGCTTTCTTCTTCAGGAAGAAATACGTCTGAACGACATTCCTTACGAAGATAATTATGTAAAACAACACATGCAATGCTTGTGTCTTATATGGAAAAGGTGGTGCAGATTTGAAGATGAGAAATCTCTATTCATTGCATTCAATTCATCACAAACCTTGGTCACAGTAGATTCCTCAATTCTAGCTTTCTTTCTTTGGGGAAGCTTTTCTCCCATGCTTTTTCCTGCTGAAGACACAACTCCATGGTCAGATGATAGTTCACTGATGAATCCTTTTGCATCATCCACCATTTGGACAAAATTTTTGTTGTTTGTCTCCTCATTGTGTCCAACTTGAGAGGGCTGTACATCAATGTTATCGCCTAAGCTCATAGCATTCTGCCCTGTTGCGATATTTTATCGAAATATCATTTGCAAATCCTCGAAATCTTCAAATGACTCATCACGCAGATGTTTATTACCTGGATGAGCCTATTTAACAAGAATAATATAAGAATTAAATTAAATTTCGTAATTAAGCAACACAAATGTATTCATAACTACTCATATTATAACTTTGTACCTCCAAATAGACATTCCATACTTCATCATCTGTAGTGAATTTCTTCATTACAGGGTCCCACTCAAACCCATAATTACAACGAAGAAAATCTGCAAAACTTTGGTACCTACCCTTCAATATCTTCATCCTATTTTTGTACTGCTTATATGTTTTAACAGTTCCAAGCTCTTTGGTTAAAGTAGACAATATTTTTGTCTCCACTGTTAGTTTGCTGAATTTACCACTAGCATCGCGAAAACCCTGATTGATTAGTTCCACTAGTAGGCGTAGCAACATTTTGTGTTCAAGATCAGACCACGCACCATATGGACCTTTGCCTTTTGGATCATCCATCGTAGTGTAGGTTGTTCTCTATAAACATTTTGTAGGACCAAAAATTCACACAATAGACAGGATACAAATTTAATCACGAATATAGAATAAACGTTAATGAAAACATGAGATTGATAAAACGATAAACATAAATAAATCAATGGAGGCGAGATGAATCTCTTTCCTTAACTCAAAGAATCTTTCGTAGTGCGACGGTTTATAATAGATCCATGAGTCACAGGATACAACCAAAGTTATCTGTTATCGCAGACACTCGATAACAGATGTATCGAACATTATAACTACGATACTCTCGAATAAAGACTTACTCTAAGCAATAGGGAATTGAAGGAAGTTTTGCTAGAGCTTTTAGGATGTGTTTTTAATGTTTGATCGGATGATTTTTCTGGTGAAAATCGGCTAGAAAAATCATCCAGTATATATAGGAGAGAGGCTAGGGTTTTGCACGGACTTGATTAACAATTACAGAATATTCCGCAGAATATTCTAGACGGCTGCTATTTTAAAATCGGCCCAAAGCCCAAAACCCGTCAAGCATCGATCGATACCAAGGGGTATCGATCGACACCTATAAGATGATACGACCATTCCTTATATATTCAAGAGAAAACATTTCTCGATAGTTATAGCCAATGAAAACATTTCATTTGAATGGGCTTAATTCATTTCTTTTCACACAAACACAATTTTATCAAGCCCACAAGCTGTGATAAAACATTTGTTCCAACACATTTGCAAACAGAATTCAGATGCTGAACGCAGGACAACACAAACCATAGAGAAACCTCAAGAATAACAGTAACGTCAAGCAGAAACTAAAATATATCGTATCGAACCGACAAGAAAACGAACCAGAGATATTTCTTCTAACATGGTTTAATTAATAACGTCATGCACAAAAGAAATAGAACTTATGCTAACAAAACTCACAACTAACAAAGTCCTTTTACTATGTCTACCAATTTTCAAACAAACTCATAACTCATAAACACATAGGTCCTTTGGTTTTTCTAACAAAAAAATTAAACAAAACGTAGACATAAGCAAAATTAAATCGAAAAGAATGCTCACTTTGACAGAGAAACCTTGAAACCTCGGAAACTAACCCTAAAAAAAACTAACCCTAAAGTACGTTGATTGTATATATATACACGTACACCTACAAAGCTAATCCTAAAAGAAACTAAAAACAAGAAGCCCATATTAACCTTTCTAAACGAGCAGCCCATAATTGAAGGACATATTTATCCAATTTACAATATAGATCACGGACAACTTTTGCAATCCTATACCAAAATTGAAGGATTGTATTTTGTAAACCTTTACAAGAAGAGAGCCTCACTGCTGCAATCACAAACGTATATAGTAATGTTCTTTAAAGAGCTTACTCTGTATTTTGGATTTTACCCCTTTTAGATCATGATATAAGTCCTATTTATGGAGTATTTATAGTATTTTGGAGTCTTTTAGAGTCTTTTACAGGTTATAGCATATTTGGAGCTTAATTGGAGTTTTTGGAGGATTATGGAGCATTTTGGGAGAAAAAGAGCAAAGTCATGCAGAGACGTCAGAAGTTTGGCATTCGTTGAAACACTTCCCACCGATGGATTGATCTCAAATATGGACACAAGACAGAACAATGGATTAGCTTTCGTTTGGAAGTTGTTTGAGGCCATTCCAACGGTGCGATCGAAAGTTATGCAAGTTTTCGTGAAGACATTCCAGTCTGTCTGTCGACACTGTACTGGTATCGACCGACACCAGTCCAGTATCGACCGACACCAACTGCAGACGGGGAAAAACGTGATTTTACGAGTTTAAATACCCTGCAACTTGGCCCAGAAGACTTTATTAATTACGAGAAGCCCCAGAACGTGTTTTAACATTATATTTAGGGTTTTCAGCGACTTTTATACATTACACTTTGATTACTCTTGATTCTACTTTGGTTTTTGGAGAGACAACTCTGAACTCCTGTTTCTTATTGCTTTCTTTGATGATCTATTCAATCATGTTGTTTTCATTCTTCACGTTTGAGGAGATCCACTTTAGGTTCAGGGTTCTCATAAGGGTTTTCTCTGAATGCTAGATTGATTAGTTGATTAGGATTCACCATCTGTATTAGTTCTTCGCCTTAGGTTGTGTTCAAAGCTAATTCTAGGTTGACGAATCTGGAACTTAGATCTTAGGATAATTGATTTGGCACGAAAGTGCGATTAATTACCTGATAGAACCTAGGGTGAGCAAAATAACTACTCGCAAAGAGATTTGGTCTAGTTGTTTTGTGAACAAATCAAACCTGATTTAAAAGATGATTTAGACTTTAGGATTCGCAAAGAGATTTGGAATTCTAGGATTTAGATTTAGATAGTTTTCGCAACGAGAGTTGGTTAGCTATATCTTAGTGATTTGAGTTTAAGAACCGCGCTAAATCTGAATCCTGCTAGTTAGTTTATCTGCATTCATTGAATTCCTGAGAAATACCCTGAGCCTATCTTTCTCCCAATCGAGTTACAACTTGTTTAATTTACGCATTGCTTTCAATTACATCTTTTGGTTTAGCTTAATTCGAATCTATTTAATCTATTGTGTGATTTATGTGAGTCCTTGTGTTCGACCCCTACATATACTGCAACTACTGCTTAGTACTTTTAGGGTATTAATTTGAGCATATCAAATTTGGCGCCGTTGCCGGGGACTCAATTTCGCCATTAGATTTTAGATTAGAATTTTGACTAAATCTGTTGATATCGATCGATACCAACCAGTATCGGTCGATACTCAATGTTTTTTGTTTTGTTTTTCGATTTTTAGTTACTTACGTGTTCTTGACTCTTGCGTTTCAGGGAAGCAAATAAGCCAGCAGAGATGAACAACCCAGTGATTTTGATTCAGGATGCTGCTGGAGCTTTGAGAGACCAAGAGGGTCAATTGTGCAATGCGAGAGGGCAACGACTTGATGAAGCTGGAAATATCATTCCCCCTCCAGCTGCTGTGAATGCAGGGAATGTTGTTGCTGCTCGCGGTAGAACTATTGGTGAGTATAACAGGCCTGATCAGTTTTATGCCAATCGATCAGCGATTCGCCCTCTTGCCTTTCAGAGGAATGACTTTGAGCTGAAACCTGCATACTTCACTCTTGTGGGTCAGCATCTTTTCCATGGTCTTTCTCATGAACACCCGATGGATCACATTGAGAGGTTTGAGGATTTGGTTACAAGCATCAAGTGCAATGGAGTGTCCTATGATTACCTCTTCTGCAAGCTCTTCCCATACTCTCTTGGTGGAGATGCAACCTACTGGCTAAACCAGTTACCTACTGGGTCGCTGAATATCTGGGAAGAGACGAAGAAAGCCTTTCTGAACAACTTTTTCGATGATGCGAGATCCGAGGATCTCAGGAACAAGATCTCTCAGTTTTCTCAAGGACCAACAGAAGCACTCAAGGCTGCTTGGATTCGTTTCAAGTCATATCAGAGAGATTGTCCACACCATGGGTTCACTCAGGTTCAACTACTGGGTACTTTCTATAGAGGAATCGATTGGAGGTATCAGATGTCTCTAGATGCTGCGAGCAATGGAAATTTCTACACAAGGTATCCTGACGATGCCTATGTGCTTATTGAGAACTTGGTTTCTAGCAATAGTACCAAGAATGCAGACATGGAGCGCAAGAGGCAAGCTGGTAACTTGGATTGCAGTTAGATTGCTGAGGTGAATGCTAAGTTAGATTCAATGCACAATCTGTTGATGGGCAAGCAACAGAAGGATGTTCGTTTTGCTGAAAAGGATGGAGTGGAATTTGTTAACCACATTGATGGAGTTGGATTTCAAGATCGAAGATATCAATGCCCACCCACACCACCCAGAACTTCTGAGAGCAGGTTTGAGTCTATGCTTGAACATATTCTTCAAGGAAAGCAGAAGATGACAATAGACCTCAATAGGAAGATGGACGCTATGTACACCGATCTGAATGGGAAAATTGAGTCTCTCAGTATTCATCAGAAGATGCAGGAAACTCGAATAGCAGAGATTTCGAACACCACCCGTGTGTCGACCGATACTACCTTGTATCGATCGACACACGTCCAAGGTTCTGCCAGAGACGATTCCAGAGAGCAAGCATCGATCGACACCACTTCACGTATCGATCGATACCGACCTGAAGAAACGACACATGAGCCTTGTATCGGTCGATACCCTACTTGTGTCGATCAACACCCCTCGCAGTCTGAACCAGAAATTGTAAAGAAGCCAGAGATGGTTGAGGAACGTGTCTACACGCCTAAGATTCCATTCCCTCGATTACCCAAACACCTCAGAGACCCCATTTCTCCAAAGTGGCTGCGTGGCTTTGAGAAGATGGTACGACGGATTCTCCTCACACTGACTTTTGAAGAAGATCTAGAGTACATGCCTCTGCTGAGTCACTTCCGAGATTGCAGAGAAACTAAAGACGAGATTAAGACACTCTTCCTCGAAGCCAGAAGCAAGTCACTACAGCTGAGGCAGTTGACCAAGAGGGAAGACCCAGGAATATTCTCCGTTCCATGCTCCATCTCTGGAATTGAATTCAAAGAGTCTCTCGTTGACTCAGGGGCTAGCGTCAATATCATGTCAAGGGAAATTGCAGATAGATTGTGAGCTGATATTCGACCTCCCAAGTCAACCATCACATTCACAAACAGTTCCACCGCACTCCCATATGGTACAATCCCTGATATGCTGGTTAACGTAGGAGATTGCTTGGTTCCTACTGATTTTCAGGTTGTGGAGATGAGTGCACAATCTTGTACGCAGTTGATTCTTGGAAGACCGTTCATGGCTACGGTTGGCGCCATTATGGACACACCCGGCAAGCACATCTCGTTCTCATACATTGACAAGGAGTTGTACTACAAAGCCATCCCTAGAGGAACTCCCACACATATCTCTTGCATCACCGTTATTACAGGAGAGACGTTGGTAGTTGATCTTCTGGAAGAGCCTCCTGACGGGCCTAATACCATCGACGTTCTAGATAATCCTTCTGTCATCACCAAGAAAGACGTCAACACAGCTAAGGCACATAAGAAGGTGAAGAGCAAGGAAGAAAAAAGTACTGCATCTATGACTTTAATCCCTCAGAAGTGTGATGGAGATTCGATTATGTACAAGGTGAAGTGCAAAGGAGCCTCGAAACCATTCTCTAAGGCTAGAGTCATCCTTACTTCGGAGCTAAAAGAGAAGGGAAAGGTGGTTGTGGAGAGCATGTTGCGCAGAACTTTGAACCTGGAAGTGTCTATCTGTGGAACTTGCTTGGGAGTAAGTTCTCAATTTTCTCCTGACTGATCACCTGAGCCAAAGTCAAGCTACTGACTTTAAACAAGCGCTTGGTGGGAGGCAACCCACTGGTGAGTCTGTACATACGTTTTTATTTTTCGTTATGTGTTTGTGTCAGGATAAACAAGGAGCAAAACTTAAAATCGCCTGAGTGTCGATCGATACCACATTGGTATCAGCCGACACCCTACACAAATCAAAACGGTTCATCATGTCGACTTAAGCCTGGTATCGATCGATACCAGGCTGTGTGTCGGTCGATACTCGATGTTCCAGCACGGTAACTTCTTGTTTTTCCCAATTATATTCTATTCATTTTTTTTCTTTTACTGACTCTAGGCTAGATAACACTGGGGACAGTGTTGTTCAAGTCTGGGGGAGTTGTCTGCTGACATTGTTTTTGTTTTTCTTAGAATCAATTGTTTTATCGAGTCAAAAACGTTTTATTGAGTCAAAACTTGTTAGAGATGATGATCCTGTGCTTGAATTGTTGTTTTGATTTTGTTTTTGAGTGACCAGTGTTGCAGGATCAGCTCTAGATCGACTAATGAAATATCCAAGGACTGACCAGTTGACTAGAAAACATCCATGTCTCCAGCAGAGTTCTTCTGAAGAATGAGCCAAAAATTTTCACTTCATCGATGTGGTTAGTATCTATAGAGCTTGATTCCTCATTCGTATCTGACAAAGGAAATCGTGTGTTTTAAAGAAATGGTATTTCTCTCCCTGTTACAAGTTAATTAATTAATAAGTGCATTAAAAGATGAAATGATTTTTTTCTGAGTAGAGGGTTAGGAAAATTTCCAGCGATCCCAGTATTCTACTTAAGAGGGAATGATCACACAAAGGTTGAAAGCGAGGTTAGAAATTTTTTTCGTGATACCTTTATCCGCCTACATCCTTTGATACATTGAGAAGGAGGAACCGGGGATTAGGTGGCAAACACCATCAATACTCGCGTCTCATTACTTGATTTGTATATGCAAAGCTAAAAAAATAAGAAGAGAACATAATAAGAAATAAGTCTAGGGGAGAGAAATAATACCAAAAAGTGTGAAAAGGGGTGGCTCCTTGTCTTGATATTGTATGAGAAAGAATCTAGAAGGCTCTTGATATTAATTCACAGCGATGAAACTGGCGAGGATGGCTTGATTGAACGATGCTGTGAGATAATGTGTGTAGTCTGGGAAGCTGCGAATGTCTACGGAGAAGTACATGGTGGTTAGATCAAAAAGCTGGTTAGGTGACATTTGGGTATTTGGGAAATTGGTCATTTTGATGTTTCATGAACAGGTGAGTCTCTACGTTCTCAAACCTCTTTCTCTGGTTTAGTCTTCTATTTGCTTGAGGGCAAGCAAATGCTAAGTCTGGGGGAGTTGATATATCATGGATTTTACCCCTTTTAGATCATGATATAAGTCCTATTTATGGAGTCTTTCTAGTATTTTGGAGTCTTTTAAAGTCTTTTACAGGTTTTAGCATATTTGGAGCTTAATTGGAGTTTTTGGAGGATTCTGGAGCATTTTGGGAGAAAAGGAGCAGAGTCATGGCATTCGTTTAAGAAGTTTGGCATTCGTTTAATAACTTCCCAACGATGGATTGAGTTCAAATTTGGACACAAGATAGAACAATGGATTAGCTTTCATTTGGAAGTTTTTTGAGGCCATTCCAACGGTGCGATCAAAAGTTATGCCAGTTTTCGTGAAGACAGTCCAGTCTATCGGTCGACACTGTACTGGTATCGACCGACACCAGTCCAGTATCGACCGACACCAATTGCAGACGGGGAAAAACGTGATTTTACAAGTTTAAAGACCCTGCAACTTGTCCCATAAGACTTTATTAATTACCATAAGTCCTATAACGTGTTTTAAGATTATATTTAGGGTTTTCAGCCACTTTTACACATTACGCTTTGATTACTCTTGATTCTACTTTGGTTTTTGGAGAGACAACTCTGAACTCATGTTTCTTATTGCTTTCTTTGATGATCTATTCAATCATGTTGTTTTCATTCTTCACGTTTGAGTAGATCCACTTTAGGTTCAGGGTTCTCATAAGGGTTTTCTCTGAATGCTAGATTGATTAGTTGATTAGGATTCACCATCTGTATTAGTTCTTCGCCTTAGGTTGTGTTCAAAGCTAATTCTAGGTTGACGAATCTGGAACTTAGATCTTAGGATAATTGATTTGGCACGAGAGTGCGATTAATTACCTGATAGAACCTATGGTGAGCAAAATAACTACTCGCAAAGAGATTTGGTGTAGTTGTTTTGTGAACAAATCAAACCTGATTTAAAAGCTGATTTAGACTTTAGGATTCGCAAAGAGATTTGGAATTCTAGGATTTATATTTAGATAGTTTTCGCAACGAGAGTTGGTTAGCTATATCTTAGTGATTTGAGTTCAAGAACCGCGCTAAATCTGAATCCTGCTAGTTAGTTTATCTGCATTCATTGAATTCCTGAGAAATACCCTGCTCCTATCTTTCTCCCAATCGAGTTACAACTTGTTTAATTTACGCATTGTTTTCAATTACAACTTTTGGTTTAGCTTAATTCGAATCTATTTAATCTATTATGTGATTTCTGTGAGTCCTTGTGTTCGACCCCTACATATACTGCAACTACTGCTTAGTACTTTTAGGGTATTAATTTGAGCATATCAATAAACTTTATAGAGCCTACTCTAGTATACTACTTAACAGCCTTTATACCAAATCGAATGTAGAGTGACAGTGAGATAGCATGTTTTTCATCTGGCGGATTAAGTTAGCATCAAACAAAAAGAAATTAGACGCAGAAAAATCTTAACCTGTTTCTTTCCATGTTTCGAAAGTCCCAGCTGAGTGAGCACATCCTTGAGCTCTTTTATCAGAAAATATGAAAGCTTATCCTGCCAACACAGTAGAAAAAAAACTTTATCCTCAACATAAGCAAGATAAAATCCACTGACAGCAATCATGAACCAGGAATCCAAAACCCTTGTGAAATAGAGCATCGTTTTAGCTCAGAAGTAATCACAAAATAGAATCCAGATCAAGACATAGTTAACACATGAAAAGCTCTTTCAAACATCCACTCAGTATACCAATCGACACAACATAGCAAGTTCAAATTAACAAAGATAAAGCAAAAAAGCACATCTTTAGGCCAATAATACCTTACAACTAGCTTCCAAATCCATGTCTTTAACCCAGAGAAAGACAAGCAAGCTCAGTTCAAAACACGCGAACGTAAACTCCAGCTATTAGTACCAAAGCCGTAAAATTCAAAGCATACAATCTTCTTTCCTACATGAAATTTGCATAATCGGATTTCTGCCCAAAATCTAGGATCAATTTGATGGGATTCGAAATCGAAAGATGTGAGTATTATCGTTAAATTGATGTGTGGTACCTTGAAGAGTTTTCCGGAAAAGTGACGGGCGTGGAATCTTGCTATGCCTGTGAATCTGGTTAACCAGAGGTGAAATTGATGATGGAGTCCGGCAAGATGCCGCTTGAGAGGCCGTACTAGGGGAGTAGTTCATATATAGTGGAAACTGAATCCGGATCAGGTTCGACGACGGGAAGGGTTGTAGTAAGGAGGGTGAGAGAGAAGAAAATTGAGAAATAGAAATCGTGGTAATGGAGAACAGATTGTTTGAGGTTCGTAGTAATGGAGAAGGAGGAGAATAGAGTAATGGAGAAATCGTAGAGGAGAATAGAGATAAAAAAACACTGGATTTTTTTTTATAAGTAGAAGATGATAATCGTGAGTCTCTTTCAAATTACACTCATATAGCTGTTATTTGTCCCAACTCTATTTTCAAGTAAAAATGCATCTCAAATCATCTACAATCCTATTCACAAGTGATTTTCATAAAAATTTGTTAAATTTCAAATAACAGCAGATTTGATATGATTTATTAAACTTTTTGTTTGAATAACAAAGGATTGTAGGTGATTTGAAGTGATTTTACTTAAATCTCATGTTGAATAACAAGGGATTTTAAAAGACAATTTAAAATCCTCAGTTCAATAACAGAGGATTTTTAAAAGAACCTAAAATCACTAACAATCCACATTTCAATACACCCCAAAAAAAACCAAAAAATTAGAAATTTTAAGTTCCAATTATTTCGCAAGAACCTGTTTATTAATGTAATGGAAGCCAGCAATTAAAATTGGAAAGACTGGTCCAAAAGAGCCAACATGAAGATCATTCAAATTCTAGAACCATAAGGCACAAATAAACGTTCGAGCAAATATGGTATGGCTGAAAACTGATTTTCGTTTCTTGACTCCATGACTAGTACGTAGTACTGTAGTACTATTTTTTATTTGAGCGTCGGAATGTACTCCGAAAAGCACCATATCGGGTTGTGAGGAGTGTTGTTGATGAAGCGGAAGCTTCTATGGATAGAACTAGATCCGTTGATTCTAAGAATACCCGGAAACTAGAGTTTGTGAATACTCTTCACACTGGTTTATTTATCAAAACCTCTTTAAAATCTCTTTATTAATCAAATCATCAACTGAATACAATAGAAGGCCTCGCTGCATCAGTTGTCGTTTTAGCTCAACCGGATCTACACGCGGGTTTAGCTACAGGTCGGGTTTAGTCTAAGAGGCTATTGGGCTCCGAAATCAAGTCTGCATACTGTTACAACAAGTCTTTGGGCCTTACACGGAAAATGGCCCAAGACCTAAGTTATAAGTCAGCTCAACATGAGCTCATCTTCTTCGTGTGACAAAACTGAAAGGAGAGAGAGAGAAGACTTGGAGAAACAGAGCAAGAGAGAGAGAGAAGACTATTCGCAACAGCTCAAGATCTTCTCCGGTTGTGATGGACGGTGGTGCGATCGGATTGCTTGGTATGGGTGTGGAGTGATAACGTGCTGAGCAAGCATATTTGAAAGTCAAACAAGACTTGCTAAAGACTAACTAAGGTTGGTGTAGACTAAACCGTGGTTAAGTTACTTATTGGGACCACACTGCAAAGGGAACGAGAAGTTGCAAGAAACAACCAAGCAACGTTTTTTCTGCTTTAAGGACATTCTGTTTGCTTGTGCCCAAAGAAGAAAGCCATGTTTGACTGTATCAGTTGCTGCTACAAGATTGCACCTTCAGTGTTTGAAGAAGCACTTTTGGGCGATTGGAGTTGGCACATGAAGCCCTAGTTTGTTACACTATAAATTAGGTGCTTATGGTTTAGAGAGAGAGAGCTAAGAAACCAGAGATACACATTTTAGTGAGAGGAGAGAAAACAAGTTAGTATAAGCTTGTTCTGAGTTTTCTCTAGCACAGGAAGTGGTACAGAGTGAGTCTAAGTACTAGTGAAGGGTATTAGGCGGATCACTTGTAGCTTCTTGTTGTAATCACTATACTGGTTCTAGTGGATTCCGAGGAGAGTCTCGGCGAGACGTAGCGACCCTCATTAACGGGCGTGAACTCGTTAAAGTTCCGTGTGTGCTCATGTTTTATCTTCTGCATCATACTCTGTTTTACTCTATGTTTTTACTGTTCATCATCTTCTTCGTGAAACTGCTACAGATCTCGGTTTGTTTGGTCTTCTCCTAAGGAAAGTCGATGCCTTTAGGGTATAGGAGTCCTAACAGAGTGGTATCAGAGATTTGGTTCGTGGTTTGTGGTTCTGTAGAGTTACCTCAAGCTTTGAATCATGTCTTCGGCGAGAGTAGAGGTTGAGAAGTTTAACTGGATATTCTGGGTTTGAGTATAGCTCTCAAGGAAACTAAGGTTAGTGATGAAGAATCCTCAAAACAGAAAGAAGGAGAAGACACGAGTGAAGAAGATAAGGAAAAGATGGAAAAGCTTGAAGCTTTAGAGGAAAAGAAAAAGGAAGCAAGGAGTGCAATAGTTCTGAGTCTCACATATAGGGTTTTGAGGAAGGTCAAGAAAGAGAAGACTGCAGCTTCTATGTTGAATGCTTTGGACAAGCTGTACATGTCTAAAACTCTTCCAAATCGGATCTATCTGAAGCAGAAGTTTTACAGCTTCAAGATGTCTGAGAATCTGTCTGTTGAAAGTAATATCGATGAGTTCCTTCATATTGTTGCAGATTTAGAGAACATGGATATTATTATTGAGGATGAGGATCAAGCAATCCTTCTGCTGATGTCGCTTCCTAAGGTGTTTGATCAGTTGAAAGATACTCTGAGATATAGCTCAGGAAAAGCTATATTAACTCTTGATGAAGTTGTAGCAGCCATTTACTCAAAAGAGTTGGAACTTGGCTCAGCAAGAAAGAGTATAAAGGGTCAAGCTGAAGGTCTTTATGTGAAGGAGAAACATGAGACCAGAGGAAGGAGCGAACATAGGGACAAAGGAAACAAGACCAAGATATCAAAATCCAAGAGTAAACGAGGGTGTTAGATCTGTGGTGAAGATGGCCATTTTAAGGTTTCATGTCCTAACAAGAACAAGGCTCAGTACAAGCCAAGTTATGGAAGCAGTAAAGGAGAGTCCTCTGGAAATGGAAACTTAGCTGAAGCAGCTGGGTTGTATGTGTCTGAAGCTCTGTCCTCAACATATATTCATCTAGAAGATAATGGATCATGGACACAGGATGTAGCTATCACATGACCTATAAAAGGGAATGGTTTGAGGAGCTAGATGAAGATGCAGGGGGTTCTGTCAGAATGGGTAACAAGACAATTTCTAAGGTTAAAGGAGTGGGAACTATCAGGATCAAGAATGAAGATGGTTTGAGTGTGTTGCTCACAAACGTGAGGTACATTCCTGAGATGGACAGAAACCTCTTATCTTTGGGAACTTTTGAAAAAGCTGGTTACAGGTTTGAATCAGAAAGTGGAGTTCTAAGCATCAAGGCTGGAGATCAGGTGCTAATCACAGGAAGAAGATATGACACGCTGTATCTACTTCATTGGAAGCATGTGAGAGATGAGTCACTTGCTGTTGTAAGACGGCAGGATGACACAGATCTGTGGCACAGAAGACTGTGTCACATGAGTCAGAAAAACATGAATATGCTGGTGAAAAAAGGTCTTCTCGACAAGAAGAAAGTTTCAGTCTTTGACACCTGTGAAGACTGCATATATGGCAGAGCTAAAAGGATTGGTTTCAACTTAGCTCAACATGATACAAGAGAGAAGCTGGAGTATGTTCATTCTGATTTGTGGGGAGCACCATCAGTTCCATTGTCGCTTGGAAAGTGTCAATACTTCATATCTTTCATTGATGATCACACAAGAAAGGTATGAGTATATTTTATGAAAACCAAGGATGAAGCTTTTGATAAGTTTGTTGAATGGATCAGTCTGGTGGAGAATCAAAGCGAGAAAAAAGTGAAGACTCTCAGAACAGACAATGGTCTGGAGTTATGTAACAGGTTGTTTGATGGATTTTGTAAATCAAGGGGGATTCAAAGGCACATAACCTGTGCATACACGCCTCAGCAGAACGGTGTTGCAGAACGCATGAAGAGGACGATCATAGAGAAAGTGAGAAGTATGCTGAGTGATTCTGGTCTACCTAAGAGGTTTTGGGCGGAGGCAACTCACACAACAGTAATTCTCATCAATAAGACGCCCTAAACAGCTCTGAACTTCGAGATACCAGACAAGAAGTGGTCTGGGAAAGCACCTGTGTACAACTATCTCAGAAGATTTGGCTGTGTTACTTTTGTTCACACAGATGACGGGAAGTTAAATCCAAGAGCAAAGAAAGGGGTCTTGATTGCTTATCCTACTAGAGTGAAGGGATACAAGGTGTGGCTGAATGATGAAAAGAAATGTGTGGTGAGCAGAAATGTCATCTTTCAAGAAAATGTCGTGTACAAAGATCTGATACAGAGAAATGACAACATTTCAACAGAAGATGAAGATCAAGTTGGATCTTATCTGGACTTAGATCTTGAAGCAGAAAGGGACATCATCTCGGGTGAAGAGAGAGAGACTGCTCAAGAAACAGAAATGTCAGGAAGTCCCATTCTGGTCACTCCTACAAGGGATGGTACAGATGCTGATGCAGAGGCTGATGTAAGTCACCCTCCATTGAGCTATCATCTGGTGAGAGACATAAACATAAGAGAAATCAAGGCACCAAGAAGGTTTGATGATGAAGATTACTTTGCTGAAGCTCTTTATACTACAGAAGATGGGGATGCAGTAGAACCTGCAAATTACAGTGAGGCAAAAAGAGATACAAATTGGGATAAGTGGAAGCTTGCAATGAATGAAGAGATTGATTCTCAAATGAAGAACAACACCTGGAGTACGGTTACAAGGCCATAGAATCAGAGAATCATTGGCAGTAGATGGATCTACAAGTATAAGCTTGGGATACCTGAGGTTGAAGAACCAAGATTCAAAGCAAGGCTTGTTGCTAAAGGGTATGCTCAAAGGGAAGGCATAGACTATCATGAGATCTTTGCTCCGGTTGTAAAGCATGTCTCTATAAGGATTCTGCTTTCGATTGTAGCTCAAGAGGACTTAGAGCTGGAGCAGTTGGATGTTAAAACAGCTTTCCTACATGGAGAACTGAAAGAGAAGATTTACATGACACCTCCGGAAGGATATAAGTCAATGTTCAAGGAAAATGAGGTATATCTTCTAAACAAGTCGCTGTATGGACTCAAGCAATCACCTAGGCAGTGGAATGAGAAGTTTGACAACTACATGACTGATATCGGGTTCGTAAGAAGTGATTATGACAGTTGTGCATACACAAAGGTGTTGCTTGATGGTTCTATGATGTATCTCCTGATTTATGTGGATGATATGCCGGTGGCGGCAAGGAACATTGAAGCCATATGTCAGCTGAAGAAAGAGCTCAGTTTGAAGTTTGAAATGAAGGATCTAGGCGCTGCCAAGAGGATTCTTGGTATGGAGATCACAAGAGACAGAGCTTCTTGTGCTTTGTGGCTGTCTCAGGAAGGGTACTTGAACATAATTTTGGAAACTTACAACATGACAGAAGCGAAGCAGGCTGTAACACCATTGGGAGCTCATTTGAAGATGTGTGCTGCAACTGAAGAAAAGCTGGTCAGAGATGAAGAGTATATGAAGTCAATCCCGTACTCAAATGTTGTTGGAAGCATCATATATGCTATGATTGGCACACGTCCTGATTTAGCCTATGTTGTTGGTATCATTAGCAGATTTATTAGCCAACCTATCAAGGATCATTGGCGGGGAGTTAAATGGGTGCTAAGATACATTAAAGGCACACTTAACACAAGGTTGTGTTACAAGAGAAGCTCAGATTTCAAGATTGTAGGTTACTGTGATGCAAACTTTGCTGCAGATCCTGACAAGAGGAGATCAATCACAGGATTGGTGTTCACACTTGGTGGAAACACCATAAGTTGGAAGTCTGGCCTGCAGAGAGTTGTGACTTTATTAACCACGGAATCTGAATACATGTCTTTGACAGAGGCTGTAAAGGAAGTTGTGTGGCTGAAGGGTCTGTTGAAGGAGTTTGGTTATGAGCAGAAATCTGTAGAGATCTTCTGTGATTCGCAGAGTGCCATCGCATTCTCAAAGAACAATGTGCATCATGAAAGTACGAAGCAGATTGATGTCAAATGCCATTACATCCGAGAGATCATTGCGGATGGAACGGTGGAAGTGTTGAAGATATCGACTGAGAAGAATCCAGCAGATATTTTCACCAAGGTATTGGCTGTGAGCAAGTTTCAGGCTGCACTGAACTTGCTACAGGTCAAGTCTGAGTAATAAACTCAGGGATCCGAGACTGGAATCCGGAACTAGAATCAGGTACTCTCTCTCTTATTTTGTGTGCGGTTTGATTGCTTGATCATCATGTTATCAGGTGAAGATTTGTGGAGTGATAACGTGCTGAGCAAGCATAATTGAAAGTCAAACAAGACTTGCTAAAGACTAACTAAGGTTGGTGTAGACTAAACCGTGGTTATGTTACTTATTGGGACCACACTGCAAAGGGAACGGGAAGTTGCAAGAAACAACCAAGCAACGTTTCTTTTCTGCTTTACGGACATTCTGTCTGCTTGTGCCCAAAGAGGAAAGCCATGTTTGGCTGTATCAGTTGCTGCTACAAGACTGCACCTTCAGCATTTGAAGAATCACTTTTGGGCGATTGGAGTTGGCACATGAAGCCCTAGTTTGTTACACTATAAATTAGGTGCTTATGGTTTAGAGAGAGAGAGCTAAGAAACCAGAGATGCACGTTTTAGTGAGAGGAGAGGAAACTAGTAAGTATAAGCTTGTTCTGAGTTTTCTCTAGCACAGGAAGTGGTACAGAGTGAGTCTAAGTACTAGTTGTTGGGCCCAAATTAAGTCCGGCTCGCTAAAAAGCCTCGTAACATAAGCTCGCAACCTGGGAAGAGGCCGAGCACGTAGAAAAAGAAGGAGACCGTTGGAAAAGGAGCTCAAAACAAGCAAGTCAAACACATTGAATGCATTCTCCCCAGGATCAAGCTGAGCATTTATTCGAAGATCACAAATTCAATTCCATGCTTTGAAGAAGACAAAGACGTTTGTAATTTTAAACTTGTATAAATCAGAGGAGAACTTATTTGTAAAGGGGATCGGATTCTTGGCAATAATATACAACATCTTTATAATTTTCTCTCAATTATTCTAAGTCCATACGACCTGAAAAAAGTTAAGAATCGAGGTTGTGAGATTCTGCTCTCACAATTTGGCGCCGTTTGTGGGGAAGATCAAAACAACTTCCTCTTTGTGACCTACGAAACCAACCACTCAAAAGAAGACAATGGCGGACACAACGAGTGCAGTGGTTACTACATCATCCGGAGTCATAAGCACCTTCATTCCTCTAACCTAGTCCGCCGACATCGTTCCAACAGACCTGGACGGAACAACAAGCGTTCCCATTACCACCTCAAGAGCAAGCGTCTCGACCGGGATCGACGACATTGTCGACCCCTCGGGACCTGCAGCCTTGAACCAATCGGCCCCGGATCAAATAGCTGAGATCCGGAACCTAATATCGTGCCTCATAGAGCATAATTGCTCAATGGCAGCAAGCCAGGACGACCTCAAAATAGCGAATCGGGCAGGCACCTCTGGGAGGCTCACCCTCCCACCTAGGGCACAATCCCTTTTTGCCCCCGGGCAGGGAGGATTGCCATTCCCACCTCCACTGGTGACAAGACTAAACTTTTCCGATATTAACGCCTCGACCAGCAGGATGGTCGGCTCAGCCACCACCTCGCAGTTCAACTCGATGATATCGGATCCCATATTCACTCCTTCCACGATCCAAGTTGCGGAAGGAGAGATTACGCCAATAGCGACCTTACCAGGAGTAGGCCCAACCTCGGATCTACTAACCGGTCAGGCCCGCTCTGGGAACGTAAATGAGGTCCGACCTGCCGGAGAACCCCTGCTCCGCTTCCCGCGTAATAACGAAAATCACTTGGGATCCGGCAGCTCACATGGGTTTGAGTCAATCAAGAAATATTGCGAAGAAACGAACGCCGAGCTGCAAAGGATGAGATCGCAGGTCCACGCTGCACTAAGCTCAGCACCTGAGATAGACAGAGTGATTGATGAAGTCAACCAGACTCCATTCACCTCGTGACTCGCAAACCCTCAGCTCGGCGATGTCGGGAATATCCGATTTCCCATATATAACGGAGAAACCGACCCCAAGGCATTCATGATAAGTTTCAAATTCCCCTTTTCAAGGGTGCGATTACTCGGGGGGGGGGGGGGGGGGACCTCGAGTCAGCACGCTGCCGTTTCTTTGCCGAAAATCTGACCAATTCGGCTTTGGAATGGTTTACTTCCCTGAAACCGAACTCAATTGACAACTTCACCCAACTTCAAGCTGCGTTCTTGAAGCAATATTCAGTATTCATCCAGATCGAGACCTCGGAGGCCGATCTATGGGTACTTACTCAAAAGCCAGGCGACTCACTGCGGACGTATATTGACAGCTTTAAAGCCGTCAAAGCGAAAATCGCTGACCTGCATAATCCAACGGCCCTGAAAGCCCACCAAAACGGATTGTTAAAAACCTCAAAATTCTTTGAAGAGCTTACAGTTCGGGAGCCCGTATCGCTAGATGATGCATTGCATCGCGCTTCGCGCTGGATTTTCCTCAAAGAAGCAAGTGCAGCTCAGCCAAGGCAACATGCACCCGCAACCTCGGCTAAGCAGTCTCAGACAACCAACTCCCAAGGATCTAAAAAATCTAGGAGAAAGGAGTCCTAAGATCAAAAAACAAAGTCAGGTGATACACTCATACTCAGTGGGAAGCCCACCTCGTAATAGATTTAAACCTTACGATCCCCGCAAGTGGTGCGATTTTCACAAGATCAAGGGCCATTCCACGGAGGAGTGCCATGAGGTGAAGAAGCAGCACGCTGCCAAATTCGCAGCGGGAGAGCTGGGAAAAGTCGAGCTGGAAAAGCCTCCTCCGAGGAAGAACTATTACCCAGCTCGAGACGATGAAAGGCGGGATCACCCATCCGAGGATGATCTTAAGCGAGAACGTTCATCAGAGGATGCAACGAGACGAGATCCCCACAATGACAGGGAAACAGAACTGCCTCCTCCCAGCACGAAGAAAAGAATTAACTTTATTCATGGAGGATCCCAGCTATGTCGCAACTCCGTAAACTCAATCAAGAAACATCAACGAAGGGTAAACACAGACACACGTGGCAGGACCCCACTCAAAGGACCTAACGCACAAATTTCGTTCTGGAAAAGCGAGGCCTTTGAGCTAGATTCTCCACATGACGATGCTCTTCTCATCATGCTTGAAGTAGGTGAATACGAGCTCACTAAGATGCTCGTAGATACAGGGAGCTCTGTAGAACTCATCCTCCTAAGCGTCCTTAGGGAAATGAATATACCAGATCACGAGATCGAAGAAAATAAGGTGGTGTTAACCGGATTTTCCGGAGAAACCACGCTGTCTCTCGGAACGATAAGACTCCCGGTAATAGCAGCCGGAGTAAGAAGAATGGTCGAATTCACAGTGATAGACATGCCAGCTCCATTCAATGCCATCCTGGGAAGAACCTGGATACATTCAATGAGGGTTGTATCCTCGACGTACCATCAATGTATAAAATTTTCTTCCCGGAATGGGATCGCAACAATTAAGGGAAGTCAAAAGGAATCCAGGATGTGTTACATGGCAGGTTTCTAGATCGCAAAGGAAAGTGATATATACCAACTGCAACGAAAAGATGAGCTCACATACCGCTTAGCTAAAAAGAAAAGTGTTCTAGGCTTCATCGGACCTCGTAAAGACTTCATTGAGAAAATCGTGGTCAACGAGTCTCACCCCGACCAGAAAGTAGGAATTGGGTCCGAGCTCTGCAAATCCCAAAATGAACAATTAATAACGTTCCTCAAAGAAAACTCAGGCTAATTCGCATGGACAACAGCTGACATGCCCGAAATCGATCTAAACATCATTTCACATGAACTCAATGTGGATCCAAACCACAAACCAATACGTCAAAAGCGTCGGAAATTCGGACCTGACAAGACCGAGGCTGTTAACAGTGAGGTCACCAGGTTGCTAAATGTTGGATTCATCAAAGAGGTAAAATATCCCGACTGGCTAGCAAATCCGGTTGTAGTAAAAAAGAAAAATGGCACCTGGCGGGTATGCGTAGATTTTACGGATCTAAACAAAGCATGTCCTAAGGATAGCTTCCCACTACCTCACATTGACCAGCTAGTGGAAGCTACCGCAGGGCACGAGCTCCTCAGCTTTATGGATGCATTCTCAGGATACAATCAAATACAAATGAACCCTGAGGACCAAGATAAAACATCCTTCATAACAGAACGAGGAACATACTGCTACAAGGTAATGCCATTTGGCCTTAAGAACGCTGGAGCAACCTATCAAAGACTGATGAACAAGATGTTCGCCAGCCTCCTGGGAAAAACAATGGAAGTCTACATTGATGACATGCTGGTCAAATCTCTGAAAGAGAAATATCACATAGGTCAGCTGGAGGAATGTTTCACCTTACTTAACAGGTACGGGATGAAACTCAACCCTTCAAAGTGCACCTTTGGGGTCGCCTCAGGTGAATTCCTAGGTTACATAGTAACTCAACGAGGGATAGAAGCAAACCCCAAACAAATCAGTGCGTTCTTGGTAATGCAACCCCCGAGCTCGTTAAAAGAGGTGCAAAGGCTAACAGGCCGCATTGCCGCTTTAAATCGGTTCATTTCCAGGTCGACTGACAAATGTCTCCCCTTTTACCAGTTACTAAAGGGAAACAAAAAATTCATATGGGATGACAATTGCGGGGAAGCCTTTAAACAACTAAAAGCATACCTCTCCGAGCCCCCCATCTTGTCAAAACCAATTGAGGGCGAGCCACTTTACCTATACGTAGCAATTTCTGAAGCCGCAGTAAGTGGCGTCCTCATAAGAGAAGAACGAGTTGAGCAAAAACCGATATACTATGTGAGAGAATCCTTAGTAGACGCCGAAACAAGGTATCCACGAATGGAAAAACTGGCTGTGGCAGTGTTAATCCCAGCTCGCAAACTCAGGCCGTATTTTCAGTCACATCCCATCGTAGTAATGAGAACACAACCATTACGCACAGTATTGCACAGCCCCAGCCAGTCTGGTAGGTTAGCAAAGTGGGCCATCGAACTGAGTGAGTACGATATCGAATATCGACCTCGGAAAAGCGCCAAAGCACAAGTACTAGCTGATTTCGTTATCGAGCTCACAGCTAATAGCCAGGTTACCGGAACAAACATCGAGACCTGGCAGCTTTATGTCGATGGAGCCTCCTCAAAACAACGGGCAGGTGTGGGAATCCACCTTATATCCCCGACTAACGAAGTCGTAGAACAATCTTTCAGACTCTGATTCTCAGCATCAAACAACGAAGCCGAGTACGATGCCTTAATAGCCGGTCTCCGACTCGCAGCTGGAATAGGAATACGCAAGCTAAATGCGTTTAGCGACTCCCAGCTCATTACAAGCCAGTTTCATGGAGAATACGAAACTAGAGATAGCAGGATGGAATCCTATCTAGCTATAGTGCTTGAGCTAGTCAAACAATTTGAAGCCTTCAGTCTAACGCGAATACCACATGGTGAGAACACGATCGCAGACGCACTGGCAGTTCTGGAATCAACCTCTAACTCACTCGTAAAAAGAGTAATTCCAGTAGAAGGAATTGAAAAACCAAGCATCAAAATCCACAAAGATAGCGAGGTTTCGATGGAAATAGACAATGACGATATGGAGGTAGATATAACAATAGCCACAGTAACAGGCGACCTCCCACCAGAAGAGGAAGAAGCCGCCGACCCGGAGCCAGACCTGCTTGACGCCAGGCACGTTACGCTCTGCGAAAAAATGATCGCGAGAGCTGACTGACGAGTAGCGATTATACAATACATTGAGGGGGGGGGGGGGGGGAGAGAGGCTCCCCCTAGCAAGTGGGAAGCTCGCAAGCTCAAAACCATAGCTTCAAGATATTGTGTAATCAGCCCCCACCTTTACAAGCGAAGTGTAAACGGCCCCTACCTAGTATGCGTCCACGGGCTCGAAGCTTTCACGATATTATCGGAAATTCACGGAGGCTCGTGTGGGAGCCACTAAGGAGGAAGGGCACTAGCCATTAGGATCAAAAGGCAAGGATATTTTTGGCCCACCTTGGTTGCTGACTGCGAAGAACATTCTAAAGCATGTGAGAAATGCCAACGGCATGCTCCGACTTTGCATCAGCTTACCGAAAACGTATCTTCCATTTCATCTCCATACCCCTTTATGAGGTGGTCAATGGATATAGTAGGACCCATGGTAACTTCGGGAAAAAGAAGGTGTCGTTTCTTACTCGACCTCACCGACTACTTCACCAAATGGGTGGAGGCAGGAGCTTTCCAGCAAATTAAAGCAAATCACGTACATGAATTCGTATGGCAGAACATAGTCTGCCGGCACGGAGTCCCATACAAAATCGTGACCGACAATGGCTCACAGTTCATCTCAAATCAATTCCTCGAATTCTGCGGAGATCACGGAATCAGATTAACAACCTCGACCCCACGTTACCCTCAGGGTAACGGGCAAGCTGAGGCAGCAAACAAGCTAATACTGAGCAATCTCAAAAAGCGACTGGATTCTAAAAAGCAAAGGTGGTCCGACGAGCTCCCTGGAGTTCTGTGGGCCTGTCGGACCTCACTTCGCATGGCAACCTCAGAAACACCGTTCTCCTTAGCTTACGGAATCGAGGCTGTGGTTCCCGCCGAGGTCGCAGTTCCCAGCTTGAGAATAGATATATGTCCCATAAACGAGGAACTGAACAAGGAAATGCTTCTCTACCACCTCGATGTTATCGATGAACGTCGAGACCGAGCACTCGTTAACCTTCAAAATTATCAACATGCGGCAGCACGCTACTATAATTCAAAGGTCAAACAGCGAAGATTTCGAGTCGGCGAGCTCGTCCTACGAAAAACATACGATAACAAAAGGGAAAGAAACGCTGGAAAACTAGGCACCAACTAGGAAGGTCCATACCAGATCTCCGAGATAGTAAAAGACGGCGTATACAAACTCACCAGGATGCACAACAATACGCCTGAAAGGAACTCATGGAATGCCATGAATTTAAAGAAGTACTATCACTAAAAAGACACTTGTAAAAATCGAACTACGAAAAGGTTTGATCCCTCCTCAGGGTACGTAGGCAACCTCACAAGGGTGCAGCTATTAAAATAAAAAATCTTCTTCTTTGAGCCTGTTGAAAACAGCCTGAGACCTCTCAGCTATCATATACAAGCTAAAAACTTTACTCTATAAATAAACAGCCTTACGAGCTAAAGCGTGCTACCATCTAGCACGACTCGACTTTGCGTCTAAATTGCAAGGTCACAACCCTCCTAGTCTCTAAATGACAATAACCTCTACGTCTAAACTGTTTATGTTACATGCATGCCTCTAAACGGCTTCGACCTTGCGTCTTTAAATCGTTTGGTCAGCTCCCGAGGTCTCTAAACGACCTAGCAGCAGGGTCTCTAAACGACCTGGGTCTTTGGCTGAAAAACCGCCTTTGATCTAAAAACACAACCTCTAAATGGCAAAAATCATAAAAATAAGGATTTTTTTTTTTAAAAACACCAAAATAGATAAAGCCTCCTCAAAGGAGCATGAGTTCAAAAACCCACTAAGGCATAAACAAGTTCAACAAACAAACCGGAAAAGGGTTTAAAGGCCTCCCCAGGCACTAAGTTCAAAAAGAACAGCAAGAAACGAAAGCAGTAAAAGTATCTCTAACAAGTGGGATCAGCTGGTTTATCCTCCGGGGCAGGTTGATTCAAGGGCAGCAGGAACTCCTTCCTAAGCTTCTGAGAACCAAGGTCCAGCTGATCATTCAGTTGTGCGCTTGGCCCAGCAGGCAGCGTAACCGAGTCAACGGATATCTGAGGAATATCAATTTTACCCAGGAAAAATCTGATACCTGGACGATGGCAAGCTCAGCGTCCAACCTCAGCTTCTCAACCTGAATGCTCTTCTTTTCAGCCTCAAAATCATTGATGGTTTGATTGATAATGTCATCAAGAAGAAGAATATTGGATTTACACTCCATAACCTGAGTCTCGGTATCAACCTCGATCTTCTTCTTCTCCCATTTATCCTTTATCCCCGAAAGAATGGCGCGGTACTGTTTGGATATCTCCTTCCTCGCGGCCTTTTCAGCTTTCTTCACCATCTCTTTTTGCCTCTTGGCGAGTTTCTTCAAGTCTTCAGTAACCTTCTCAATCTGGACCCTCAAGTCCACTATGTTTTCACTAGCTGAACGCAAACCAACCTCAGCAGCTCCAGCTCGCCCCTCGGCGACACGAAGATTCACCTTCAAGTCCTCGTTTGATATCTCCAACACAGAAACCCGAGCTAGAGACTCCCGGGCAGAATCTTCCCATCTCTTGGCCAAAACAGCTTGGTCCTTAACCTGGCCCTCTAGAAGAGCAACCTCGCCCATCCTCTCCTCGTTCCGAATGAGTCTCCTCATCAGCTCGTCCCTTTCAGTGACGAGGTCTTAGTTGCCCTCTCCACCTCCTCGGGCTGGGTAGCAGAACGAAGATCTTGCTCAAAAGAGGTAATCAGCTCATTAGCGGCGGAAACAGCCTGGGAAGGGAACATAAAAATTCAGCAGAGAAAAAATCAAAATAAAGAGCAAAGCAAAGGCAGTAGAAATTACCTGGCCCATCGCACTTGCGAACTGAACATAGCCCTCAGGCTTTTTCATGTTCCTAAGAGATGGCAGGAAGCAGGACGAAGGTCTAACACGCCTAAAGAGATTTGCAAGCTGGGAGTTGTTCTCAACAATTGCCTCAGGTCCATCAAAGTCGAACCTAAAGGCATTCGGAGAAACACCTTCACTACCCTGAGAACGAGGTACCACATGCCTCCTTGATGTCTCCTCACCATCAAACCCATCACCACGAGAGCGCTTGGAGCGAGACTGATGCTTGGCGGAACGACTCGGCTGTTTAGAAGACACCCTGGAAGCTGACTTTTGAGGATCCCTAGCTCGAACATCATGTTGGGTAACCTCGGCTTCACCACCCTTTGGCGGAACACCACCACCATGATCAACTTCAGGCTCGCAATGATCATCCTTTTCAACCTCCTCCCGTTGTGGGGTCTCAGTACGAACGGACTTACCGAGAGCCTCTTTGACCCTCTTATCAAGAGCACCGGCTGGCATCGGGGCAGGGCGCAATCGCATCCTCTCCCTGTAAGAAAGGCGCTGCGGCTTTTTGGGAGGAACCATCTTGCTGGATTCGGTGGAGCTCTCGCTACGAGTAAGATCAACCTGGGAAGTAGCAGGGGCAGTAGCTGGCACCTGGTAACCAGCCAGGGGATCAATCTCAGCCCAAGCTAGATCTTTAGCAACAACCTCAGCCTAGGAATAATAGATGGATCGGGAGCCGGAGCCTGAATTTGAAGTAGGGGAGACGGAGTCGGAGAATCTGCGGAGTCAAACAAAAAAGATTTAAGTAAAGAAACAATTCTTAAATCTAAAGAGAAAGAGACGTAAATCCACCCAAACATATTAGCCGGAAAGCAGATGCGACGGATAACCCGGGAGCTCGGCGATCACGAGCTAGCTGAATTCTGTCAAGGGAGAAACCCTTCCAGTCGGAACCTTCGCCCTTGACGAGGTCGACAAGCCGCTGGACCTCAGCTGTTACTGTCTTTGAAGAATCAATCGATTCTGCACAAAAGAAAAAGGATCACCACACTGGAATAAAAAAAAAAAGGAAAGTAACAACCAATTAAATTTTCCAGAAGGGATGCTCAAATCAACATCCGGGAGATCGCGCTGACCAGTGATCTAGGCCCAGGAATGTCGGAGCACCGACTCGCCCTCAATTGACGCGCTGGAAATCCTGAAATAGAACCATTGTTCCCACCATTTTCATCCCTCACATTAAACCTAAAGACAGATCGATTGACCTTCGCCGGGAAATAGTAGGTCCCGCGAAGGTGAGAGTTCCCCTTGATGTTGAAGAGCTGACGAAAGACCTCGGTGTCAAATACGACCCCTGATTCCTTAGAACGCACCCAGAGTGCAACAAGGGACCTCATCGCACTAGGCATAAGCTGCGGAAGGACAAGTTTGAGGTCACTGACGGTATTAGAGATGGCCGCCGGGATGGGAAAAATAAGGCGACATCTCAGGAAGAAAGCGGCGTAACCACATGCATAACCCTCCGGAGGATTCTCCGGGGAACTATCAGCCGGCGGGATGAGTAGATCGCCGATATCATGCCCGCATAAAGAGGAAATATTCGCAAGCTCGGCGGCCGAAATTGTGCTCTTCGAGTGGGAATCAAACCTCTCGACAAGATGAGGGGGAGTTTCCAGCTGGGAAGCGGAAGCCATCACAAAAAGAAGAGCAAAAGAAAATCGAGCTCGGAAAAGAGAGAAACTCGATCGGAAACAATGGAAGCTGAAGTTTCACAGAGCAGTATCTTGGATAAAAGTAAAAAAGGACGAAGATAGTTCAATTAATGGAGTAAAAAATAATAACAATGAGAGAGAAGGGAAAAAAGAGAAAAGACATCATTACCTTGGGAAACGGGATCTGAGGCGGCGTGGGTAGTTGAAGCAACAAGAACCGCTCATTTATATCCACTCTCCCACTCGTCCTGTCACGTCCCTTAAAAGTTGCGCAAACATTACAGGATCCCAACAAACTCGCCTTGCGAGCAAGAGATCAAATCAGAAGCCCGAGATTGCGAGATCGTGCCAGTTGGAGTATCAATCGAATCCCGAGATCGCAGTTCCGCATCCTCAATGACAAATCATTAAGGATGACAGGGGGCAACTGTTGGGCCCAAATTCCACACCTAAAAGTTCAGGTTGACTTAGTGGGCCTGGAATTAAGCCCGACTCTCTAAAAAGCCTCGTAACACAAGATCACAACCTGGGAAGAGGCCGAGCACATAGAAAAAGAAGGAGACCATTGGAAAAGGAGCTCACAACAAGCACGTCAAACACATTGAATGCATTCTCCCCAGGATCAAGCTGAGCATTTATTCGAAGATCACAAATTCAATTACATGCTTTGAAGAAGACAAAGACGTTTGTAATTTTAAACTTGTATAAATTAGGGGAGAACTTATTTGTAAAAGGGATCGGATTCTTGGCAATAATATACAACATCTTTATAATTTTCTCTCAATTATTCTAAGTCAATACGACCTGAAAAAAGCTAAGAATCGAGGTTGTAAGATTCTGCTCTCACACTAGTGAAGGGTATTAGGCGGATCACTTGTAGCTTCTTGTTGTAATCACTATACTGGTTCTAGTGGATTCCGAGGAGAGTCTCGGCGAGACGTAGCGACCCTCATTAACGGGCGTGAACTCGTTAAAATTTTGTGTGTGCTCCTGTTTTATCTTCTGCATCATACTCTGTTTTACTCTCTGTTTTTACTGTTCATCATCTTCTTCGTGAAACTGCTACAGATCTCGGTTTGTTTGGTCTTCTCCTAAGGAAAGTCGACGCCTTTAGGGTCTAGGAGTCCTAACAGAGTCTCCGGCGACCACTGCTGGCTAGATCTCCTTCTTCCCTCTCGGTAAAAGTTGCAAGCTTATTTCTCATATAGCTGCAAGGATAAGCAGCGGTTAATACCACTTGTATCGACATTGATATAGTGGAAGCATGGTGGTTTTGTTCCACTCCCAGAGGTACCTCAGGGGAACTGTGTGAACAAATATTGTGTTCTTTACTTTCAAAGTTTATCTGCAACGATCAATAACCTCAAGTCTAATTGAATCTAAAACTGAATCGAAGCTAAAGATTGAATCTGCACAAGTTAAATCTCTACACGGGTGTTCTAAGTTTTCCTCTCATGGCATCTCAATCAGCATGCATGTTCCCTTTGCGTTCCACATATAGTTTCAGTTGTCTTCTTGATCTTCCTTGTTGAGAGTTTGATTTCTGCAATCTCTTTATAAAATGACCTGTTTCTATCCCAAAGCACTAACGGCTTCTGCTTCAATAACAATGGTAAGTTGGCAAAACATTACCCCAAGACGAGTAGCAGTGAGTTTAGGAGGTTTTTGCTCAAAGCTTGAACTCATCTTCTACGATTCAGATTCTGCAAACTGTTGTGAAAAATGTGACAATTTCCTCGTAACTTTTGTGCACAAGAACGGCTTACACAAAACCCAACTCAATCACAATCTGATCAAAATTCACCTTTTAAGTATCATTACGAAACGAAAAAAACAGATCTTTGCGACAAACGACCGCATAGAATTTAAGCATTACGACTAAACATCATGCGGTACATTTGAAGCTCTTAATGAATGAAATATAGAAGGAGCAAGCAACCTTGTGAAGCAAAGCACAGCATCAAAAGGCCTTTGCATCTCTTTTTGCCCATCTTCACATTAAATAGTTTGATTTCAACCATTTATGGTTTCTGTTCCTCTTTCGCTCCTTAACTAATACACGAATGAGAATTTGAGGCTCTCAACAATCGTACCCCAAGTTTTAAGGCTCAACTGCACCCATTTCCACTACCACGGGAGTTTCGGTTCTGTCTTCATTCACTCTTGGAGCTTGTTCTTGTGAATCTTCTGGATCAGCATTCTCGCCTACAAGACTTGACTGGCTTTGTGTATCCACGTCTTTATCTGGTTTCTTTCTTTCGGGGTTTGCCTTTGTTGAGGTTGTCACAGCTTTTGCTGGGGCCACCTTCCCGTTTGACAGAGTTGTCTTTTCAGAAGGCAACCTGGGAAGTGACTTGCGCATAGGTTGCTTCTTGGTCTCAACGGGTAGAGTTCCTTTCACGACTGGTATATCTTTAGAGGCTTTCTCATCTAAGCTCAGCCTACCAAGGCGCGGGGTTTGACTAGTAATGGCTTCTTCAGAATCTACTCCAGAAGCGGTCTTCTTTCGCCCGAGTCTTGGAGATTTTGGTCTTGTTGTCGGTATCTACATACAAGTATATAGCATTTCACATGATAGTATGTATCTAGGACATGAGAGACAAAACGAAATCAATGTGCAGCAGTTGCAGAGATCTACCTTCTTTAACTCTGTTTTAGGTGGCTGAGGTTCTTGATAGAAGTTAGGCATTGGGGTGGCTTTGAAATTCAGACTCTTCCTTAGCATCTTAAGCTCAGCTTCTTGGGTTTCCTGCAAGTAAATAGAGGGTTTTTACACGAGAACACTGAGCATCTAGGCACTTTAAACGAACAAGAGGACACTTAAGCAAACAAGAGGGCATAGAATACGACCTTGGACTGGGCTTGTACGGTATTCTTTTCCTCTTCTTTCGCATGGATCTTTTCCTCAAGCTTTGAATAGAACTGCAGCACATGACAGCTAAATATGAAATTTGTTGGCATGTTTGTTGTGAGAATAAAGTACAGTGAAGCAAATGAGACCTCTCTTCTTTTTTCAGCTCGTTGATCACATCTGAAACTGAATCCATAATTTGGAAGCGCTCTAGCTCGTTGAGGTTTGCCATTGTCTGCTTTTGGACTACTAAAATGTAATTAAGTTTCAATAAACAAAACAAATGCTAAGGAGGTGAGAATGAAGAGTAAATCCAATAATAATAAGTATCAATGTGAAAGAAATACTTTGAAGACTGAGTATCATCTTCAGATGTGTCATTGACTTGTTTCCTAGCTTCCTTCAGTTTTGGCTTGTCCCTGTATCGAAGAGATAAGCAAACAAACAGATTCAGAGACCAGAACAAATTCATAAATCAGAAGCTTTTGAGTCACACCACCAACATCTGCCTGGAATTTCTTTGTCAAGTGTTCAAGACCATGTAAATAAAAAGAAACCACGTTTTCAAGAATGATATTTGTACCCGGTCCCTTCAGCTGGTGGAGAGTGATTGTCCCCATGCTGATATGAAAAAAAACGAAGAGATCAGAGACGATTTTCAGCCAAAACTATACATGGCTAATCACCAGTGATCATACTGACGAAACAAAACTATAAGAGGGGATTAACAACCTTCCGGACATGAGCCTCTCTACCATTGAGTGATTTGCTCTTAGGAGACTTTACCGGCTCTGCGTTTGGAGCAACCGAACCATTTGATGCGACCACTTTCCCATCTTTTTTCTTCTTCACCAAGACTGATGGGATATTCTTGCCCCCAGAGGGCTTCTCATGCTTGACCTTTCCTTGCACCTTTTGTCCTCTCATCTGTTTTGAGTCAAAAACAAGGATTTGTGTAAAGCGTAAAGCAAAAATGTACAAGATTCAAGTCACCAACCTCAGATGTCTTCATAGGATGCTGAGTCGAACAACCTCCCGAATCCTCTGAAGTACCATTTTCATCACTACCATCTCTTTCCTTCGTCATACCGCCATTTGCAATAACACAATCTGCCTCATCACAAGCTGGTACGCTTACAGAATCCATGGTAAACTACAAACAAAGTATGAAACTAAGACAAATATTAGTGACAGCAATCAAAAGATTCACATTTTCTAGGATTAAAAAGTTAAATATCAATCAGCATTAACATAGAAGCAGGCTTAGCATCCTTAACCCAGACTTAAGCCAAAACATGGCTTCTTAAGCCAAAAGAGAATACAGCAATCACTCTCAAAGAAAATCAGCAAAATCTAGTTAGGCAGCTTAATCATTGATGCCTTTCTTCTGGTTTCTAAAGCGATCTAAGCTTAGTAATGAAGTAACTAGTCTTGTACTAAAATCACATCTGAAGGTAGAAATCAAATCTAAACTTAAAAAACCTAAATGTTGTTTAGCAATGAGGTCACTTGTCTTGTAAGTGAGAGTTCCACTTCGATCTACGAACCAAAGAAAACATGCAAACAGAGGCAGACAAGTATGGAAGTTGCTCAGATTCATGAAAACTTTCGGCCATTTTTCAACTAATTTTTTAGAGTAAGAGGGAAAATCAGACAAAACAAGGAACTCCGACCACGGGGAAGTATCTTTCTCACCTTACGCAGTTCTTGGTGAAATCAAATGTCCATTGAAGCAGATTTGAGATTTCGACTTTTCTTTCTATGTTTTTTTTGCAAATTTGTTTTTTTAACGTCAGAGGATAATTTTTTTGTTCACAATCCAAACCAGCCTGATTCCGCGTTTTCTTATTGGTTTGGTATTTTGAGCTTTTTTGTTTCACGGGTTCGATTTGGTTTAGGTTGGTTGAATTCGGTTTTAATAGTGATTTACACTTTCACTATTTATTTTTACAAAATATACATTTTCAACTATTAATATATTTTTATACTGCTCATCTATACTATTAAAACATAGACACTTTTTATGTACAAACAATAATAATTGTATGTAAAGTTATAATTTATACTGATAACTATCCATGTTGTCAAACATATATATATATATATATATATTTAAAAATAATCTACATAATATTTTTATTGTTAGATGTGGATATTCTAATTAATTATAATATTTATAAATAACATTTAATCTCTATTTAATTGATTAAATTATTTTAAATATAATAATATTAATCCATGATTGTAGAGATTAAATATATATATATATATATATATATATTATATATTATGTTTATACATGGTTGTCGTGGTACATAAGAGAAGGGATATTAATCCGAATTTAAAACTTTAAGTGAGGTCTAAATTTAAAAACTCGAATATCTTCAAGTGATTTACACTTGGTTTCTTCCCACTCCATACTTCTAATGGAGTCACACCTTTCTCCAATGGCTTAAATGGTAATCTATTTTGCAAATAAGTTGATGTTGCAATAGCTTCAGCCCAAAACTTGTTTGATAAACTCCTCTCCGTGAGCATCGATCTAGCCATTCTCACAAGCGTACGGTTACGTCTCTCCGCAACACCGTTCTGTTGTGGAGTGTAGGGTGTTGTTACTTCACGATGTATGCCACTCTCTTGACATAGCTTGATGAATTCTTTTGATAAGAACTCACCACCTCCATCTGTTCTAAGCCTCTTAATCCGAGTTTCTGATTGATTTTCCACATAAGGCTTAAATATCTTGAATTTTGAGAGCACTTCACTTTTGCTCTTCATAAAATACACCCATGTCATCCTTGAATAATCATCAATAAATGTTAGAAAATACTTACTTCCATTTATTGATTCGATTTGCATTGGACCATACACGTCCGAGTGTATGAGTTATAATATGTTGCTTGTATTGCTTTCAGAACTTCTTGGAAAACTCCTCCTTGATTGTTTTCCCATCTCACAAGACTCACATACACCTTTTATTACTTCAAACTTTGGAAGATCTTCTACAATCTTTAGCTTTTGCATTGTCTCCATCTTGTCATAGTTTACGTGACCAAAACGCTTATGCCAAAGATTTGTCTATTCTTCTTTCTCTTCGAATGCAACGTAAGCATCTTCACTTGATTTTTTCAACGTATTGGAAAACTCTTGTCTTCCATCTTTGTGAGAACAGAATCTCACAACCTCAATCCTTAGCGTTTTAGGTTGTATTTTTCGGGAGAGATAACAAAGAACTTGAGAGAAAAAGTATGTATTATTGTTTATTGCCAAAAATTTGGTCCTCGACGTTATGACCGATATTTGAATCTTATACATGCTCAAAATATGTAACCGCTTAGTCCTTATTATACGTATTAAACACAGACTTAATTTCGCAATCTAAGACTTTATTGCTGAGCTTGATCCTGGGGTTTTGAGTTGACATGTTTGACTGTTGTGATGCGACCTCCTGCTTCCAACGGCCTCGCCCTTTCCTACGTGATCGGTTTCATCCAGCTTGTAAGCCCGTTCCGCCAGATCTCATTGTAAGCTGGGCCTTCTTCATTAGATATGTTTATTCAAGCTGGGCCTAGAGCATGAGATTTGGGCCCAACAGTTGCCCCCAACATCCTTGTTAATTTATTATTGAGGATGCGGTGTTACGATCTCGGGTCCTGATTCACTTTCTAGTTAGCGCAATCTTTGCAACCTCAGATCTTTAATTGATTCCTTGTGTGCTCAAATGCCGAGTTTGCTGGGATCTTTCATTGACTACGTGACTTTTAAGGGAGGTGACAGAGCGAGTGGATGAGTGGGTAGTGGATATAAATGGGCGGTTCACGTTGCTTCAACTTCCCACATCGCTTCAACTCCCCACTTGCCAAGGTAATGATATATATATTTTACTCTTTTTTTATGTCTTTGATTTAATCTGTCTCCTCTTCCTTTTACTTTTAACCGAGAAGTCTTTGCGAAAATTCCTTCCCCCATTGAACCCGGTCAAAAATTCTACTCTCATCCTCGATTTTCCGCGTTTTTTGCTATGTCTTCCTCTTCTCAGCCGGAACTTTTTCCCCCTCTAGCCACTCGGTTTGATTCTCACACAAAGAGTATGATCTCGCCTGCTGAGCTTGCAAACATCTATGCTCTATGTGGACTCAACTTCGGCGACCTCATCGCTTCGTCGGATGATAGCTCTCCGGAAAATCCTCTGGAGGGTTATGCATGTGGTTATGCCGCGTTCTTCTTGAAGTGCCGCCTGACTTTTCCTATCCCGGCAGCTCTTTTTAACATCGTCGGCGACCTCGGGCTTGCCCTTCCTCAGCTCATGCCCAGTGCGATGAGAATCCGTGTCGCGCTCTGGTTTCGCTTTAAGGAAACCGGGGTGGTGTTCGACAAATAAGTTTTTCGTCAGCTCTTTAATGTTAAGGCGAACTCGCATCTTCGCGGATCCTATTATTTTCCAGCGAAGGTTAATCGGTCAGTTTTTAAATTCAACGTGAGGGATGACAAATGGTGGGAGCAGTGGTTCTATTTCAGAATCTCGAGCCAATTTGTCGAGGGCGAGTCGATACTCCGGCATTCTTGGGCTCAGATTACTGGTCAGCATGAACCCTAGGAAGCCGGCTCGAGTGCCCATCTTCCTCTGTTCCTTAACTGTTTTTCTTTTGGTTTTGATTTAATTCTTCCCTTTTGCAGAGTCTATTGATTCTTCAAAGATAGTGACAGCTGAAGTCCGACGGCTTATTGAACTCATCAAGGAGGAGAGCTCCGACTGGAAACGATTCACTGCTGATCGGATTCAGCAAGCTCGTGATCGTCGAGCCCATGGGCTACCCGTCACAACTGCTCTCCGGCTCGCAGGTCTGTTTACATGTGCGCATAGAAATTTCTTCTTGGATCATGATTCTTTCTTCGATCTGACCATTGTTCTTGTCTCTGCAGATTCTCCATCTCCATCTCCCCCCCCCCTCAGATTAACATTTCGGCTCCTCTTCCATCTATTATCCCGAGACTAGAGGCTGTTGCTAAAGATCTTGCTTGTGTTGAGGTTAATCTTACGGCCAAATCCCAGGTGCCGGATACAGTTCCTGCCACTTCCCAGATTGATCTGACCCGTAGTGACAGTTCCACCGAATCGAACAAGATGGTTCCTAAGAAGCCCACGCCTTTCATACAGGGAGAGGATGCGACTGCGTACTGCCCTGATGCCAACTGGTGTTCTTGACAAAAAGGTCCAGGAGGCCCTTGGCAATTATGCCCGTGTCGAGACCTCGCAGCACGAAGATCCCAAAAAGGATGATCATCATAAGTCTGCGACTGATCATGGCGATGGTGGCAACTTGCCAATGGGTGGTGATGAGGCTGCTCAACAAAATATGCGAGCTAGGAGCTCTCATAAGTCAATCTCCAGGGTGTCCTCTAGGGAGCCCAGCCGCTTTGCGGAGCATCAATCTCGCTCTAAGCGATCTCGTGGCGATGGGTTTGAAGGTGAGGAAACATCAAGGAGGCACGTGGCACCTCGTTCTCAGGGTGGTGGAGGCAGTTCTCCGAATGTCTTTAGGTTCGACTTTGATGGACCGGAAGCATTCGTTGAGAACAGCTCCCAGCTTGCGAATCTCTTTAGGCGTGTCAAGCCTTCCTCATGCTTCTTGACATCCCTTAGGAACATGAAGAAACCTGAGAGCTATATTCAATTCGCGAATGCGATGGGTCAGGTAGCCTCGGCTATCTTTACTTTACTTTTATTATTTTTTTTTTTGCTGAATTTTCGTGCTCCTTTTTCAGGCTATTTCTGCCGCCAACGAGCTGGTTAACTCATTTGAGCAGGATCTCCGTTCTGCTACCCAGCCCGAGGAGGTGGAGAGGGCAGCTAGGACCATTGCTGACCTCGTTTCTGAACGAGATGAGCTGGTGAGGATAGTTACTCGAAACGAGGAGAAGATGGCTGAGGTCACCCTTTTGGAAAGTCAGGTTAAGGACCAAACTGCTTTGGCCACGAGATGGGAAGATTCTGCTCGGGAGGCCCAAACTCGGGTTTCTGTGCTGGAGAAATTAGGTGAGGATTTGAGGGTGGATCTCCGAGTTGTCGAAGGGCGAGCTGGGACTGCTGAGGTTGGCTTGCGCTCAGCCAGTGAGAGTATAGTAGGCTTAAGAGTTCAGATTGAGAAGGTTACAGAGGATTCGAAGAAGCTTGCCAAGAGGTAGAAAGAGATGGTGAAGAAAGCTGAAAAGTCTGCGAGGAGGGAGATATCTAAACAATATCACACCATTCTTTTGGGGATAAATGATAAATGGGAGAAAAAGAAGATCGAGGTTGACACCGAGACTCAGGTTATGGAGTGTAAATCCAACATCATTCTTCTTGATGAGATTATTAACCAGACTATCAATGATTTTGAGGCTGAAAGGAAGGGTATTGAGGTTGAGAAGCTGAGGTTGGACGCGGAGGTTGCCATAGTCCAGGTATCAGATTTTTCCCTGGGTAAACTTGATATTCCGCAGATATCCGATGACTCGGTTACGCTGCTTGCTGCTGGGCCAAGTGCACCATTAAGTGATCAGCTGGACCTTGGTTCTCAGGAGCTTAGGAAGGAGTTCCCTCTGCCCTTGGATCAACCTGTCCCGGAGGATAAACCAGCTGAACTTGCTTGCTAAAGACTCCTTTACTCTTTTCAACTTTTGTTGTTCTTCGAACTTGGTGCCTGGGAAGGCTTTTTAACCCGTTTATGTTTATTGTTGAACTCGTTATACCCTGACGGGTTTTTTGGTTTGAACTTATGCTCCCTTGAGGAGGCTTTAATTATTATGATTTCTTTTAAAGATCTTCTTTTTATGTGTGTTTTATGATAACTTTTGCCATTTAGAGGCTGATATATTTAGATCAGAGGCAGTTTTTCAACCAAAGATCCAGGTCGTTTATAGACCTTGCTTCCAGGTCGTTTAGAGATCATGGGAGCAGACCAGACGGTTTTAAGACGTAAGGTCAAAGCCGTTTAGAGACAGGCATGCAACCTGAACAGTTTAGACGTGGATGTCGTTGTCATTTAGAGACTAAGGAGGTAGTGACCTTGTAATTTAGACAAAAAGTCGAGTCATGCTAGCTAGTAGCATGCTCTAGCTCGTCAGGTTGTTTATTTATGGGTAAAGCTTTTAGCTTGTGAAGTAGGAGTTTAGGTCTTCAAGCTGCATTTAACATGCTTTTTGGGAGAGAGATTTTTATTTTATTTTAATAGTTGTACCCTTGTGAGGTTGCCTACGTACCCTGAGGAAGGATCAAGCCTTTCGTAGTTCGATTTTTACAAGTATCTTTTTAATGATAGTACTTCTTCAAATTCGTGGAATTCCATGAGTTTCTTTTGGGTGTGTTGTCGTGCACCCTGGCGAGCTTGTATACGTCGTTCTTTACTATCTCAGAAATTCGGTATGGACCTTCCCAGTTGGTACCCAATTTTCCAGCATTCCTTTCTCTTGTGTTTTCATAGGTTTTTCGTAAGACGAGCTCGCCGACTTGAAACCTTCGCTGTTTAACATTTGAATTGTAGTAGCGTGCTGCTGCGTGTTGGTAATTTTGAAGATTGACGAGTGCTCGATCTCGACGCTCATCGATTATATCGAGTTGGTCGAGAAGCATTTCGTTATTTAGTTCCTCGTTCACTGGACACATATCTACTCTCAGACTGGGGACTGCGACCTCAGCGGGGACTATGGCCTCAATCCCATAAGCCAAGGAGAATGGTGTTTCTGAGGTTGCTTTGCGAGGTGAGGTCCGACAAGCCCATAATACTCCGGGGAGTTTGTCGGACCATTTTTACTTTTTAGCATCCAATCGTTTTTTGAGATTGCTCAATATTAGCTTATTTGCTGCCTCGGCTTGCCCGTTGCCTTGAGGGTAACATGGAGTCGAGGTTGTCAGCCCGATTCCGTGATCTCCACAGAACTCAAGGAACTGATTTGAGATTAATTGTGAACCGTTATCGGTTACAATCTCGTACGGGACTCCGTGCCGGCAGACTACGTTTTGCCTTACGAATTCCTGAACGTGGTTTGCTTTAACCTGCTGGAAAGCTCCTGCCTCTACCCATTTGGTGAAGTAGTCAATGAGGACGAGTAGGAAGCGACACCTCCTTTTTCCCGAGGTCACCATAGGTCCTACTATATCCATAGACCACTTCATAAAGAGGTATGGAGATGAAATGGAAGATAAATTTTTAGTGGGCTGATGCAACGTGGGAGCATGCCGTTGGAATTTATCGCACACTTTAGAATGTTCTTCGCAGTCAGCGACCAAGGTGGGCCAAAAATACCCTTGCCTTTTGATCCTGATGGCTAGTGCCCTTCCTTCTGAATGGCTGCCACACGAGCCTCCATGTACTTCTGACAATATCGTAAAAGCTTCGAACCCGTGGACACATACCAGGTAGTGGCCATTCATACTTCGCTTATAAAGGCGGGGACTGATTATACAATATCTTGAAGCTATGGTTTTAAGCTTGCGAGCTTCCCACTTGCTGGGGGGAGCTTCTCCCCCCTCAATGTATTGTATAATTACTGCTCGCCAGTCAACTCTTGCAATCATTTTTTCGCGGAGAGAGACATGCCTGGCGTCGAGCTGAGCTTGTTCCGGGTCCTCTGCTTCTCCTATCTCGGGGGGGGGGGGGGGGGGGGGGGGGGGGGGGGTCGTCCCCTATTGGTGCTATTTCCATTAAATCCTCTGCATCTTTATCGATTTTAATGCTTGATTTTTCAATTCCTTCCACCGGAATTACTCTTTTTACGAGTGGATTCCAGGTTGATGCCAGAGCTGCCAGTGCGTCTGCGATCGTGTTCTCACCTCGTGGTATTCGCGTTAGGCTGAAGACTTCGAATCGTTTAACTAGCTCATGGACTATGGCTAGATATGATTCCATCATGCTATCTCTGGCTTCGTATTCTCCATGAAACTGGCTTGAAATGATCTGAGAATCGCTGAACGCATTCAGGTTACGTATTCCTATTCCAGCTGCAAGTCGGAGACCTGCTATTAAAGCCTCGTACTCGGCTTCGTTATTCGATGCTGAGAATCCGAGTCTAAAGGACTGTTCCACGACCTCATTAGTCGGGGATACTAGGTGGATTCCAACACCTGCCCCCTGTTTCGAGGTGGCTCCATCGATGAAAAGATGCCAGGTTTCGGGGCTTGTTTAGATCACCTGGCTATTAATTGTGAGCTTGATGATGAAATCAGCTAGTACCTGTACTTTGGCGATAGTCCGAGGTCGATATTCGATATCGTACTCACTCAGGTCGATGGCCCATTTGGCTACCCTGCCAGACTGGCTGGGGCTATGCAATACTGTGCGTAATGGATGTGTTGTCATTACTATGATAGGGTGTGACTGAAAATACGGCATGACCTTCCGAGCAGAGACTACTACTGCCAAAGCTAGTTTTTCCATTCGTGGATACCTAGTTTCAGCGTATACTAGGGATTTGCTCATGTAGTAGATTGGTTTCTGCTCATCTCGTTCTTCTCTTATGAGGACGCCACTCACTGCGGCCTCGGAGATCGCTACGTATAGGTAAAACGGCTCTCCCTCAATTGGTTTTGACAAAATGGGGGGCTCGAAGAGGTATGCCTTTAGTTGCTTAAAGGCCTCCCTGCACTTGTCATCCCATATGAACTTTTTGTTTCCTTTTAGTAATTGGTAAAAAGGGAGACATTTATCAGTCGACCTGGAAATAAATCGATTTAGTGCAGCAATGCGGCCTGTCAGCCTTTGCACCTCCTTTACCAATCTCGGAGGTTGCATTTCCAAGAAGGCACTGATTTGTTTGGGGTTTGCTTTTATTCCTCTTTGAGTCACTTTGTAACCTAGGAATTTGCCTGAAGCGACCCCGAAAGTGCACTTTAAGGGATTAAGTTTCATCCCATACTTGTTTAGTGAGGTGAAACATTCCCCCAACTGGCTTATGTGACCTTCCTCTTTCAGAGATTTAACCAACATGTCGTCAATGTAGACTTCCTTTGACTTACCCAGGAGGCTGGCAAACATCCTGTTCATAAGTCTTTGGTAGGTTGCTCCCGCGTTTTTAAGGCCAAATGACATCACTTTATAGCAGTACGTTCCTCGTTCTGTTATGAAGGATGTTTTATCTTGGTCCCCAGGGTTCATTTGTATTTGATTATATCCTGAGAACGCATCCATAAAGCTGAGGAGCTGGTGCCCTGCGGTAGCTTCCACCAGCTGGTCGATGTGAGGTAGTGGGAAGCTATCCTTAGGACACACTTTGTTTAAATTTGTAAAATCCACGCATACTCGCCATGTGTCATTTTTCTTCTTTACTACGACCGGATTTGCTAGCCAGTCAGGATATTTCACCTCCTTCATGAATCCGACGTTTAGCAACCTGGTGACCTCGCTGTTAACAGCCTCGGTCTTGTCAGGTCCAAATTTTCGACTCTTTTGACGTACTGGTTTGTGATTTGGATCCACATTGAGCTCGTGTGAGATGATGTTTAGATCGATTCCGGGCATATCAGCTGTTCTCCATGCGAATAAGCCAAAATTTTCTTTGAGGAATGTTATTAATTTATCCTTTTGAGCCTTGGAGAGTTCGGACCCAATTCCTACTTTCTGGTCAGGATGAGACTCGTTGACCACAATTTTCTCGATAAAATATTTGCGAGGTCCGATGAAGCCTGGACCACTTTTCTTTTTGGCCAGACGATATGCAAGCTCATCTTTACGTTGTAGTTGATATATGGAACTTTCCTTTGCGATCTGGAAACCAGCCATGTAACACATTCTGGATTCCTTTTGACTCCCCTTAACTGTTGTGATTCCATGCTGGGTAGGGAATTTTATGAATTGATGGTAGATTGATGATACAACCCTCATTGAATGTGTCCAAGTTCTTCCCAGGATGGCATTGAATGGGGCTGGCCTATCTATCACCGTGAATACGACCATCCTTCTTAGTCCGGCTGCTATCACATGGAGTTTTATCGTTCCGAGAGATAAAGTGGTTTCGCCGGAGAAGCCGGTTAACACCATCTTATTCTCCTCGATTTCGTGATCCGGTATATCTATTTCCCTAAGAACACTTAGGAGGATGAGTTCTACAGAGCTCCCTGTGTCCACGAGCATCTTAGTGAGCTCGTATTCACCCACTTCTAGCATGATTAGGAGAGCATCATCATGTGGGGAATCTAGCTCAACGGCCTCACTTTCCCAGAATGAGATTTGTGTGTCAGGTCCCTTGAATGGGGTCTTGTCACGTACGTCGGTATTTACCCTCCGTTGATGTTTCTTAATTGAATTTACGGAGTTGCGACACAACTGGGATCCTCCGTGAATAAAGTTAATTCTTTTCTTCGTGCTGGGGGGAGGTAGGTATGTCTCCCTGTCTTTGGGGGGATCTCGCCTTGTCGCGTCCTCGACTGAGCGTTCTCACTTGCGATCGTCCTCAGATGGGTGATCTTGCCATTCATCGTCTCGAGCTGGGTAATAGTTCTTCCTCGGAGGAGGTTTCTCCAGTTCGATTTTACCCAGCTCTCCTGCTGCGAATTTGGCGGTGAGCTGCTTCTTCACCTCATGGTACTCCTCAGTCGAGTGACCCTTGATTTTATGAAAATCACACCACTTGCTGGGGTCATAAGGCTTGAATCTGTTACGAGGTGGGCTTCCCACTGAGTACGAATATATCCCCTGATTTTGCCTCTGATCTTGGGACTCTTTTTTCCCGAACTTTTTAGGTCCATGGGAGTTGGTTGTCTGTGCTTGCTTAGTCGAGGTTGCGGGTGCATGCTGCTTTGGTTGAGTTGCATTCGCCTCTTCGAGAATAATCCAGCGCGAAGCGCGGTGTAATGCATCATCTAGTGATACAGGCTCCCAAACCGTGAGCTCCTCAAAGAATTTTGAGGTTTTTAGCAGTCCGTTTTGGAGGGCTTCCAAGGCCGTTAGGTTATGTGGATCGGCGATTTTTGCTTTGACGGCTTTAAAACTGTCAATGTACTTTCGCAACGAGTCACCTTTCTTTTTAGTAAGTACCCACAGATCGGCCTCCAAGGTCTCGATCTGGATAAATACTGAATATTGCTTCAAGAATGCAGCTTGAAGTTGGGTGAAGTTGTCAATCGAGTTCGGTTTCAGGGAGGTAAACCATTCTAAGGCCGAATCTGTTAGATTTTCGGCGAAGAAACGGCAGCGTGCTGACTCGAGGTCGCCCCCTAGTAGTCGCACCCTCGAAAAGGCGAATTTGAAACTTCTCATGAATGCCTTGGGGTCGGTTTCTCCGTTATACCGGGGAAATCTGATGTTCCCGACCTCGCCGAGCTGGGGGCTCGCGATCCGTGAGGTGAATGGGGTTTGATTGACTTCATCAATGACCCTATCTATCTTGGGCGCTGAGCTTAGAGCAGCGTGGACCTGCGATCTCATCCGCTGAAGCTCGGCACTCGTTTCTTCATAGTATTTCTTGATTGATTCAAACCCATGTGAGCCGCTGGGTCCCAGGTTGTTTTCATTATTGATCGGGAAGCGGAGCAGGGATTCTGCTTGACTTTATTAGCGTTCCCAGAGCGATCCCGACCGATTAGTAGGTGTGAGGTCGGATATACTCCCGGTAGGGTCGCAATTGGCGTAGTTCCTCCTTCCGCGATCTGGATCGTGGAAGGAGTGAATATGAGGTCCGATATCATCGAGTTGAACCGAGAGGCGGTGGCTGAGCCAACTATTCTGCTGGTCGAAGCATTGATATCGAAAAAGTTTAGCCTCTTCACCGGTGGAGGTGGGAATAGCAATCCTCACTGCACAGGGGCAAAGAGGGATTGTGTCCCAGGTGGGAGGGCAAACCGCCCGATGGCGCCTGCCCAAGCCGTTCTTTCGAGGTTATCCTGGCGGGCTGTCATTGAGCGATTCTGCTCTATGAGAAACGATATCAAGTTCCGGATCTCAACTATTTGATCCGGAGCCGGCTGACTTAAAGCTGTAGGTCCCGAAGGATCAACAGTATCGTCGATTCCAATCGAGAACGTTTGTTGTTCCATCCAGGTCTGCCGGAGCGATGTCGTCAGACTGGGTTATTGGGATGGAGGTGTTTATAACTCCGGATGAAGTAGTGACTACTGCACTTGTTGTGTCCGCCATTATCGTCTTTCGAGTGATTAGTTTCGTAGGATACAAGGAGGAAGTTGTTTTGCTCCTCCCTACAGACGGCGCCAAATTGTGAGAGCAGAATCTCACAACCTCAACCCTTAGCGTTTTAGGTTGTATTTTTTGGGAGAGATAACAAAGAACTTGAGAGAAAAAGTATGTATTATTGTTTATTGCCAAGAATTCGGTCCTCGACGTTATGACCGATATTTGAATCTTATACATGCTCAAAATATGTAACCGCTTAGTCCTAATTATACGTATTAAACACATACTTAATTTCGCAATCTAAGATTTTATTGCTAAGCTTGATCTTGGGGTTTTGATCATGTTTGACTGTTGTGATGCGACCTTCTACTTCCAACGACCTCGCCCTTTCCAACGTGCTCGGTTTCATCCAGCTTGTAAGCCTGCTCCGCCAGATCTCATAGTGAACTGGGCCTTCTTCATTAGATCTGTTTATTCAAGCTGGGCCTAGAACGTGAGATTTGGGCCCAACAATCTTGATATCCAAGATCTTTCCCCTTTTTGGGTCTTGAATCATGCATTTATTGTCTTCAAAAATAACTGGATATCCATTAGATATCATTTGCGAGACACTTAGCAAATTTCTAGCTAGTTCGGGTACAAGAAGTACATCTTTGATGACATGTACTCCCTTATTCGTAGAGACTCGTATATCTCCTTTTCCTTCTGACAAGACTTTCTCACCATTTCCAACTCGTATGGGGATTCTCTTGCTACGATCCAAGGTACTAAAGTATCTTGCATCTTTAGACATATGATTGGTGCATCCGCTATCCACCAACCATGTCTCTTCACAAACTGTTGAAGCTTATTCTTCTTCAACGGTACTAAAGAGCATATGACATTCATCTTCATTGTCATCTTCTGACTCTTCAAAACTTAGATGTGCTCTTTCACTTCGTCTAAGTTTACAATCTTTAGCTATGTGCCCCAGTCTATCACACACATAGCATTTTATTTCGTTTTTCACACTCTTTTGCTGAACACCTTCGTTCTTCTTTCTCCAACAATCTACCTCATTGTGATTGTTTCTTTTGCACACGCCACACCACTTATTAGTCTTCTCATGGCGTTTCTTGTCTTGCCTGTTTCCTTTTTTCGAACCAAGCTTTTCTCCATATATAAAACGCAGCCTCTTTGATATGCTCTTCTCGGAGACTTAAGCGCTTCTCATGCGCTTTCAAAGTACCTATCATCTCTGTCATAGGGAGACTTGATAGATCCTTTGTTTGTTCAAGGACATCAATGATGCTATCAAACTTTTGCGGCATTGAGATAAGAACCTTTTGAACCAATTGATAATCTGTCTTATCTTCACCATGAATTGTTAGTTGATTAATACTCATGTTAATCAACTTGGTTGTGAAATCATTTATGGTTTCACTTTCCTCCATCTTCAGATTCTCATATTCTCTTCTCAAGGTCTGAAGATTAATCATCCTTACTTGTGGACTTCCTTGGAACTCCATTTCCAAAGCGTTCCAAGCTTCTCTTGTGCTTGATGCGGGAGCAATTCTTGGAAATATTGAATCCGAAACTGCACTTTGAAGGATCTGAAGAGCCATCATATCCTTCATCACTCGATCATCTCTCTCTCTGGTTAACGCCGGTGAGTTTTCAGGAGACGAACTCAACGTAACTTCATTTTCGATAACATCCCACAACTTTCGTGTTTTCAAGATGGTTATCATCTTGATTTTCTAAAAGCCATATGATTCACCATTGAAGATTGGAATAACTTGTTGCATTGTTGTCTCCATAGCTCTGATACCATGTAGAACTTTGAACTGTCAAAGTCGTTAAGGATCGGACAACACATATTTTACTCTGTTTTTTGTCTCTATCTTTTTTTCTTGTTCGACACTCAACGTATTCTCTTTTTATGTATTACTTGATTCTTGTAAACGAAAACCACACACTTTTATTAGATATATAAACTGTATTTATAGTTTTACATGACACATTTTGACTAAGGGACACGTCTCTAGAAGACAACCCAATGTGGAGACACACACACACGTGTAACTGTTTTGCAGTTAACAATTCTAATCGTATCTCTTCGGTGTGAGATACGAATAGTTTATACATAAATCAGTTACTTAACTATATAATATACGACTCTTCTAAGATAATAAAATAAGATGAAGACTTGATCACATCCAACAATTTCAACTAGTGGGAAGCATATTAACTCAACAAATGCGTAGATTCAAAATCGTCAAGTCAATGGGTGGAATCAAAACTACGGATTCGTAAACTTGTAGCAGAATTGGGTATATTGAGCAAAAGTGGCTACACTGTGATAAGTACAATGCATTATATCTAGCTAAGAATCAAGTGTATCATAAGGCGAAGCACTATGATGTAATGTTTCACAAAATCAAAGCGGTTGTTGAGAATTAACGAAAGAAGAGTTTCTCTTTACTGAAATTTCAACGTATTACTTCCTTACTTTTCCAATTACAAGCTTCATATTTATATAACTTGGGAACAATCTAGACTTAGTTCGTTTGATGAAGGATCTCTCTACACTTGTCACACATCTACGAATTGTCATCTAGAGATAAGAGAGAGTTGGTGCTTTGTTGCAGGTTTTTCAAAGACATTGCTGTTTTGTGGATAATCATAATTGGATGTTCCTGGGTTTGAATCAGATTGGTCTTGGCCCATGTTTCGTATTGGGCCTATGCTGCTTCTTAATACTTTCATCCCCCCGCAAACTGAAGTTTTGATTGATCACGACACTCGGTTTGGAGCGGAGCTGGTGAAAAGCTTGACGAGGAAGTTATTTCGTGAAAATATCAGCGAGTTGCTGAGCCGCCGGAATGTGTTGGATTTCGAGAACACCGAGAGCGACTCTTTCACGGACATAGTGGTAATCAACTTCAATGTGTTTAGATCGACCGTGAAAAACTGGATTCGCTGAAAGACGCACAACGGAGAGATTGTCACACCGTAAGACAGCAGGTCGTGGTTGAGGAATGCCCAAGTCTCGGAGAACAAATGATATCCATGTCAGCTCAAAAGCAGTGGTGTCAAGGGCCCTATACTCTGCCTCTGTTGAAGATCAAGAAACCGTTGGTTGCCGTTTTGCCGACCATGAGATAATGTTGGAACCCAATAGCACACAAAAACCGCATGTTGATCGACGTGTATCGTGGCAACCTGCCCAGTCACTATCACTATACGCAACCACGGATAAGTCACAGTCATTAGAGAGATGTAATCCCATTGTAGAAGTACCTCGAAGATACATGAGAACACGTTTCAGCAAATTGAAATATGATTCTGTGGGTGAATGCATCCATTGACAAATGAAGTTAACTGCGAATTGGATATCTGGCCGAGTGATTGTAAGATATTGAAGTTTCCCTGCAAGACTGCGGACGTAGCTTGGTTCAGAGAACAATCGCTTATCACGGTAGACTTCATCAAGACGTAGTGGAAGAGGAGTATGAACGGGATTGCACTTTGTAATATTGGCATGATAAAAAATTTCCTCTGCATACTTTGTTTGACATAGAAATAAGCCTTGTGAAGTCGTATGTGCTTGAATGCCCAAGAAATAATGAAGATTTCCCAAATCTTTCATCGAAAATCGGGTGTTAAGTTCTGCAATTAGAGACTGAAACATGGAAGGATTGGAACCAGTGAGCAATATATCATCCACATATAGTAATAAAACCAATGTATCGCCATTGTGGTGATAGACGAAGAGAGAGGGATCAGCTGTGCTGCACACAAAACCAAACTCAAGAAGAAAATTATTGAATTTATCAAACCAGGCCCTTGGAGCTTGCTTCAATCCGTAAAGAGCTTTCTTTAGAGAGCAGATATGATTGGGATAATCAAGATCTTCGAACCCTGGTGGTTAAACTATATAGACTTTTTCGTGTAATTCACCATGTAGAAAGGCGTTTTTAACGTCCAACTGAGTAATACTCCATCGTTTTGCTGTTGCGACGGCTAAGACAGTCCTGATTGTTGTTGTTCGAACCACCGGGCTATAAGTCTCAACAAAATCCACACCCTCTGCTTGATCAAAACCTTTAGCCACAAGTATGGCCTTAAGCTTGTTAAGAGTCCCATTTGCGTTAAGTTTGACAGTAAACACCCAACGGCAGCCGAGAATATTCATGTCTGTTGTCGCAGGTGTCAAAGTCCAAGTATGGTTTTGATAAATCGAATCAAGCTCCTCAATCATCGCCTGTTGCCAGCCAGGATGTGCTAAGGCTTCCGCAGTTGTCGGTGGTAATGAAGGAATTGTCTTGCTGACAACAAGAGCATAAGGGGATTGGGCTTATGAATACCAAGGCGCGATCTTGTGGTCATGTGATGAACACGACTAGAATCCATTGTGGATTCAGGAACAAGGTCATTGTGTGAGGGTAATAAATTTTCCATCGCCGCATAAGAAGAAGCATCATGCGAAGGAACTGTCGTTGGTGCAGGACGAGTCGTCGAAAATTTTAGATGTCAAATTTGAAGAAGAAGCATCAGGCGAAGGAACTCCCATTGGTGCAAGATAAGAGTCGTCAAAAATTTCATATGTCTCAGGTACATGAACCTGAGATTCTTGTGAGATTTCTGCTTCTTGTGGATACTCTGTAATTTCAGGAGAAAGCGATGGAAGATAGTGAGGAGGATAATACAGATTTATACCTTCTTGCCATGCCTTAAGTAGACCAGTATTGTGTTGTAGAGCCTGATGTTTATACTTATCACTGAAGGGAAAGCACAATTCATCAAATATCACATGACGACATATATAGACACGACCAGTTGGTGGGTATAGACATCAGTATCCTTTGTATTGCGCATGATATCCAAGGAAGACGCATTGAAGAGAGCGAGGTTCGAACTTGTGTTGAGCAAAAGGACACAAGCATGGGTAGCACGCAAAGCCAAAGACTCCGAGGAAGGAATAATCGGGCTTCTTGTTGAACATAATCTCATAAGGACTTTGCTGGCTTAAGACGACAGAAGTGATCATATTGCTGATGAAATTGGCCGTATAAAAGGCTTCAACCCAAAACTTCAAAGGAGTTTGACTCTGAAAAGGCATAGATAGCCCGAGCTCAGTTAAGTGTCGATGCTTTCGCTCAGCAATACCATTTTGCTGGGGCGTTGAAGGACACGAAATGAAGTGAACAATCCCATGATTTTGTAAATGAGTTCTGAATCTAGTGCTCATGAATTCGCCACCTCCATCGCTTTGAAAGACCTTTATCTTTTTACTAAACTGGTTTTCAATTTGCTTTTGAAATGCTATGAAGACATCACAAAAATCAGGCTTCGCTTTTAGAGGTATCAGCCAAGAATACCAGGAGAAATTGTCAATAAACACAACATAATACTTGAAGCCTTGGACTGATACAACCGGAGAGGGTCCCCAAAGATCACACACTACAAGAAAACACAGTTTTTATGATTACATTTTGCGACTACTTTTTTAGTCGCAAAACTGAGTGACCCTTTTATGACTTATTTGCGACTAATAAGCGACTACTTAAATCGCAGAGGCATAGTAGTCGCAAATTAACGACCAAAATTATTCGTAGGCAATTAGTCGTTAATAAGGGACTGATATCCGACTAATAGTCGACTACATTCATTTAGTCGCAAAATGGTCTGACTTTGAGACTAATTTGCGACTGTTTTTTTTGTCGGGAAACGTAGTCGCAACAATAGTCTCTAATTTGCAACTATTAGTATTAGTCGGGAAATATAGTCTCACATTTGCGACTGTTTTGCAACTTAAATTAATCGTCTCAAATTTGCAACTGATTTGGACATTAGTCGATAAAGGTAGGTAGAAAACGTGGAAAATATAGAAGTTAGTTGGTACACCTACCATTTGCGACTACTTATAGTAGTCCCAAATTAATCGGAAAACAGTGGCAAAATAGTGGTACATTTGCGACTATTTTGTAGTAGTCGCAAATCAGTGACAAACTTTTTGCCTATATAAGGCTCGTAGCCCTCTCCCCCATTAACACAAATCATTCATTCAAACCTACGTACAAAAAAAACTAGAGTAAAAAAAAACCAGATCCAAATCCAAAAAAAACCAGATCCAAAAAATACAATGTGGAATTCATCAAGAGAGTGGATGTATAATAGAATCGATCCACACACAAATCATATCTCTAGTGAATTCTTGGCGGGGGTGGAGCAGTTCATGAATTTTGCTAATAGCCAACCACTAGCGCAAAGCAGTGGAGGTAGGTTTCACTATCCTTGTGTAAAATGTTAAAATTCTAAAATTTTGCAAGGAAATATAATTTCGAAGCATATGCATAGTAGGGGATTTATGCCAGGATATTATGTATGGTCTGAACATGGTGAAGATTATGATGTGGTTGGGGGATCAGGAGGAACGAATAGTCATTATGCTAATGTAGATTATACTAGTGGTAATTATCAACTAACAACATATGATGGGGGGGAATGTATATGTTGGGATGGTGAATGATGCATTTCATGGCACTACGCCATTTAATCATCATGAGTATCATCATGAACATGATAGTGGATATGATCATGTTCATGAAGAACCTACCCAAGAAGCAAAGCGGTTTTACGACATGTTAGATGCTGCAAATACTTCACTTTATGATGGTTGTCGTGAAGGTCTGTCGAAGTTATCTTTGGCTGCTCGGTTCATGAACATTGAGCCAGACCATAATATGGCCGAAAGCTGTATGGACGCATGGTCTGAATTGTTTACGGAGGCTTTACCAGAGGGTAATCAATCACCTAGTTCGTACTACGAGACATAAACTTTGATGCGAAAGCTAGGATTGTCGTACCATACATTTGATGTATGTATAGATAATTGTATGCTCTTCTGGAAAGATGATGAGAAGTTGGAGCATTGCAATTTCTGTGCAAAACCAAGATATAAAGCTAGTGAGGGACGAACTAAAATCCCGTTTAGTCGTATGTGGTATTTACTTATCACTGACAGATTGAAGAGAATGTACCAATAAGAGAAGACTGCATCATCGATGAGATGGTATGCTGAGCATGATTCAAAAGACGGAGTAATGTGTCATCCATCTGATGCGGCGGAGTGGAAGAATTTTTTAAATTTGCATCGTGCGTTTGCAGAAGAAACGCAAAACGTATATCTTGGGTTATGTACTGACGGTTTTTAATCCTTTTGGTATGTCAAAAAATCACTCGTTGTGGCCTGTGATCATGAATCCATACAACTTACCGCCATATATGTGCATGAATACTGAGTATTTGTTTCTGACGGTTTTGAATTCAGGACCAAATCATCCACGAGGCAGTCTTGATGTTTTCCTCCAACCTTTGATCGACGAGTTAAAGGAGTTATGGTATAACGGAGTTGAGGCATATGATGTGTCATTAGATCAAAATTTCAACATGAGAGTTGTTCTAATGTGAACTATAAGCGATTTTCCAGCATATGGTATGTTGTCGGGATGGACGACACATGGAAGACTATATCGTGTCCTATTCGTATGGATGATACAAATGCTTTTTATCTTCCGGCTGGTAGGAAGACATGTTGGTTTGACTGTCACAGAAGATTTATTCCTGTAAGTCATTCGTTACGGAAGAATAAAAAAAACTTTTTGAAGGGAAAGCACGCATTGAACGACTACCCACCACAATTTTTAACTGGTGAACAAGTTTTATATGAGCGTATAAGGCATGCAGAACCACCCAAAACATCTGAAGTCGGTGGAAATGGTCATGACAATAAAGTGGACGGCTATGGGGAGTGGCATAATTGGCATAAAGAAAGCATATTTTGGGAGCTACCGTACTGGACCGATCTGACGCTACGACACAATCTTGATGTGATGCATATCGAGAAGATTTTTTTCGATAAAATTATGTATACTGTTATGAATGTTAAAGACAGATCAAAAGACACAGTACAGTCAAAATTAGATATTGCAAATTTTTGTTCTCGGAAAGATTTGCATGTAGATGATCGAGGGAGAGCTTCATTTCCTATTTGGCGATTGACTTCAAAAGCGAGAGAAAGCTAACTACAATGGGTCAAACATGAGGTTAGATTCCCGATGGCTATGTAGCAGATTTAGCTAGTTGTGCAGACATCAACGGTGGGAGCTCTCGGGAATGAAAAGTCACGACGACCATGTATTTATGGAACGATTGCTTCCGTTTGTCTTTGCAGAACTTCTACCGCGTAACGTGCACCTTGCATTATCATGTATATATATATATATATATATATATATATATATATATATATATATAAATTATCATATATATGTTTCACTTATATATATATATAACTTATATGATTGTAATATATTGTCGTATGGATTGGAGCATTTTTCCGTGACTTAAGTAGTAAATCATTGGATCAAACCCGGCTCAAAGTTTTGAAGGATAACATTGTCATGATTTTGTGTAATTTGGAAAAAATCTTCCCACCTTCTTTCTTTGATATGATGAAGCACCTACCAATACACATACCTTACGAAGCGGAGCTTGGTGGTCCTGTGCAATATAGGTGGATGTATCCCTTCGAAAGGTTTTTTAAACGTTTAAAAGGGAAGGCGAAGAACAAAAGATATCCAGCGGGATCAATAATTCAATCATACATAAATGATGAGATATCTTATTTCTCAGAACACTACTTTGCTTCGCACATTTCTACATCTCGCAGAAGAAGGTATGATGGTGACTATTTCTCAGAACAGTAATTATACGAGCTAAAATGAAGGTCTTGACTATTTGTGGACGTTAATATTAATATTATTATTTCGTAGGTCAAATCGGTATGACGAAGGTGAATTACCGGTATATCCTATCCCGGTACCAGATATTTTCACTGAAGTAGGTTGTCCAAGTGGCCAAAGTAGTGAATTTTGGTTAACTGAGAAAGATTATAAATGTGCACATGCATATGTCTTGCGCAATTGTGACTATTTTCAGCCGCTTGAGAGGTAATATATGGTTCATTAACGTAATTATTATATTTTAATTAATTATAATATTTAATTTAGTTATTTAAGTATTTCTTATAGATTGTTGGAGGCGCAAATTCGATTTGAATATCCACAACTCTCTGATGACGAGGTCAACTCGAAAAGAGATGCAGATTTTCATATATGGGTTCGTCAATATGTACGTATTTAATATCCATCTATTGATTATTAAAGAATAGTTATGAATTTATTTTTTTAATATATTTGCATATATATAAATGTATAGGTGAATACTGAATACAATGAAAAGTCAAGAACATTTTCTTCCTTGGGTTCTTGAAATATTGGAAGGTCCCGAAAATAAAGTGAAGTCATGGCCTATGTATTTTACTAGAGGGTATTTGTTTCACACACGAGAACACGGACTCACAAAAAAAAAATGAATTATGGGGCATGTGTTCGAGGACAAAATTATTCTGAAGCATCTGATCAAGAGGATGATTTTTATGGGACTGTGGAAAAGATCATAGAGCTCGAGTATCCAGGATTTTCTGAATTTGAAGATCACCTTTTTCTACTGTGAATGGTATGGCCCTACGATTGGCAAAGGCACCCGAATGCAAGAAGGATGCATGGTTGATGTGCTATCATCAAGGAGATATCAAAATTACGAACATTTTATTTTAGGTAATTTTTGTTTTGATAAGTATGTATATATATATATATATATGTGTGTGTGTGTGTGTGTGTGTGTGTGTGTGTGTGTGTGTGTGTGTGTGTTTGTATGTCTACTTCTAATTTTACACCCACTTTATGTAAATGATCTCAAGCTGATCAAGTTTGTTATCTTTCATACCCATACATTAAACGACATCGGAAGGTGTGGCTCACAGTTCTCAAAGTAAATCCAAGACATAGTGTTCAGGGAAATTTAACGAAAAAGAGCCGGTTATATTGCAGCAAACAATTGATGATAACACGGATACGATTGAAGAAATCATAATTGATACTTTAGTTGAGGGAAATCAGCCTTACGAAGAAATTGATTTTGAGATCGAAGACGCAGAAGCAGATGACGAATTTCTTTGTAATTTATCATCGTCAAATGATGAAATTGAGCAATTTTAATAATATTTTAATTTATATCTTTGTAATCATATAATTATATATCATGTATGTTTTGTTGCAAATTTTTTTATTTATATATGTGTTTGTATATGTTTGATGCAATATAGTTGTATGTTTTATTTATATATGTGTTTGTATGTTTTGTAACATTTGGTCGGAACTAATATTATAGAAATGTTTTTGTAAATGTTTTGACACAATGCTTTATATATAAGTCTATGTAAGAAACAAACGAATGATCACAATGGCTCTTTGGTTACGTCCTTTCAGAACGAATATGAGGTCTAGGGTTTGATTCTGCGGAATCAGATCTTCAACAAATTAAGCAGTAGTCACAAACGTATCTTAAATTACCCACGATTTTGCGACCATTCTTTAATTTTAAAACAGATTTTCAACAATTTCGTAATAGTCAAGTAAGTGTCTTAAAATACCCACGATTTTGCGACTAATTCCTTACCAACACCTGAAATTCAGATTGATTTGCAACTATTTCGCAACTCCAGATGATTTTTTTTTATAAAAAATCAACAATATCGAATGTTAATTTAAACTTTTAGACATGTAGACATGTTTTGTATATTATTTAGACGTGTATTTAATATATTAAATTTATATATTCCAATTTTTAAACTTATGGTTGTATATTATTTAGACATGTAGTAAATTGACATATGTGTTACATGTAATAAGATAGGGTATTTATTTAAGAATTATTGAAATTACAATTTATGGTTGTGGAGAGTTCTAGTGTTAGATTTAGGTTAAGAATGAGTTTATAGTCTTAGTTTTATTAAAAATGAATGAAAGTTTGGGATTTAGGGTATAGGGTAATGAATTATTAAATATAGTCACAAAATAGTCGCACTCTGTGACTATTTTATGACTAATTTTCGACCATTTCAAACTATTTTGCTGAATTAACACGCGGTAACATTATCCCTCCTATTTTTTTTATTTGCGACCAGTTTTGCGACTATTTTTCTTTGAGACTGATTTGCGACTATTTAGAGACGTCTTCGTTCATTACAGAGTGAAGCTCGTCGTCTCCCCCTTCTATTGTCGAGAAAACCTAACTCCCTCATCTCTTTCTCTCTCACTCTCCGAACCCATTCCTTCTATCTCAATCTCTAAATCGGGATTCTCTACCTCTCATTCTCGGAAATTCCCTTCACGACAATGGGTCCCAAGGTAAGACCAAGTAGTTCCCGCGGCGGTGGTGGCCGAAAGTCTAGTTCCCGCGGTGGTGGTGGCCGGTTATCCGCGGGTGGGAGAGCAGACGGAGGTGTCGACTCGTCTTCCTACGCCTCCAACAACAGAATCGGTTACCCCTTCATCATCTCTTCCAGCCCAATTTCCTCCGACGACACAAACGCCACAATTCATTAATCCACAGCCCGAAGTCGTACTGTGCTGCCTCCGACGCCACAACCTCCGACTACGACGTCACAACCTCCGCCTTATCAGACTCCCCTGCATTATCCTCCGCCTTATCAGATTTCCCAGCAACAACAACCCTATCAGATTCCCCAACAACAACAACCTCTTTATCAGAATCCTCAACATCAACCGCAGCCGGTTCAGATTCTAGAGCATCAATCTCCTGCTCCCGAGATAGAACTGGACTTCGAACGGTTGTTAGATGATTTGTTGGCTCTTCCTGGCTGAGAACATCTACCAATCTTGAGTCCACATCCGATTTCCCACGTCTATACCACATGGTAAGGATCAATTCTAGCTTTGATTTTGCATCCATTAGTAGTTAGTTTGAATATCTAGTTTGATTTTGCTTTGCTTCTGTTAGTTGTTTGGTCCTGTTTTTCTCCTGTTACAGGTTGATTTTGCTTTGCTTCTATTAGTAGATTGCTCCTGTTTTGGTCCTGTTTCTGTTTCAGTTTGATTTTGCTGTGCTCCTGTTTCAGTTTCATTAATACAAATTGATGCATATGTAAGAACATATGGATGTCGATGGTTATGCATATGTAAGAACATTGTTCTATAAAAGTTTTACATCCATCTAGTGAGTTTCATTGTTCTATAAAGGTTTTACATCCATCTAGTGAGTTTCATTGTTCTGTAAAAGTGATTTTCATTCATTCATTTTCGTTTTTCATTACTAGGTAGTGAGTTTCATTGTTCCTCCAATCGGATTATCATTTGCAGTTTCATTGTTCAGTTTTGTTTTTCATTACTAGGTAGTGAGTTGCATTGTTCTGGAAATTGGATTATCATTTGCAGTTTCATTGTTCAGTTTCTTTTTTCATTGCTAGTGTAGTAAGTTTCATTGTTCAGTTTCGTTTTTCATTGCTAGTGTAGTAAGTTTCATTCATTTGCAGTTTCATTCATTAAGTCTAATTAACCTCTTTTGATGTTTTATGTCACAGGTTTAACCGAGACAAAGGCAAATTGTCTCGGGTCATTGCTGGCATATTTCGGAGGAAGTTCGATGGTCCAAGAAAGATATTTCAGAACATTTGCGGTAATAATTGTTATTTTTCATTGTATAGTAGACACATAGTAATCTGATTTAGTTACTGAGTGATACTTACCTTTATTGTGTTGTGTAGCGGAAGTACAATTGGGAGAGGGGGATTACTGACCTGGTGAAAGCAGGCTTCTTGAGAAGGGCCAAAAAACGGATGAAAGGCATAGTAAGTCAAGCTAAACACAGTGGTGAGAGACCACCTTGGATAGGCGAAACGCTTTGGGCAGAAATGGTGGCTCATTGGGAAACTCCAGAAGCAATTGAGAGGAGCTCTACTTACTCACAATGCTGCAACTCTGACCGTGGCGGTCTTGGTCCTCACAAACACGTATCCGGACAGAAATCATACCTGCAAGTTCAACAAGAAATGGTAACGTTTTAATTCATTGGTTTTATATATTGCATTTCAGAAAACTAATATGTTTTTGTATCATTTTAGGAAGAAGAATTAGGGCGTCCTGTCTCGCTTGGAGAAGTCTTTGTGAAAACACATACAAGGGTAAATGGATCTTTTGTTGATCAAAAGGCTAAAAGGGTAGCTGAAACTTACGAGAAGAACATCCAAGAGATGATGTCAGAAATGGCTGTTGATGGTGCATCACCTTCAGAGCAATCAACTCAGCAGAACCTGACCATTGAACAAAAGAATGAGATCTTTCTTAAGGTAAGTCTTCCTCTTCTTAGGATAAGTTTAACAAGTCTTTAGTTGCTGTAATCTGATTGAATCTGATGAGTTGATTGTTGAGGTAAGTTTTCAGTTTTCAGTTTCTTGTCTTAAGGTAATCTGATTGAATCAGATCGTGGTTCTTTTGTTGTTGTTTGATGCAGTCATTTTTCTGTTTCTTAAGGTAATCTGATTGATGCATTCAGTTTTCATTTTCTTGTCTTATGGTAATCTGTCATTTTTCTTTTGTTGCCGTTTGATGCACTCTTTTTACTGATTTGATCGTGGTTCTTCTGTTTCTTTTGTTGCTGTTTGATGCAATAGGCGTGTCATTTTTCTTTTGTTGTTGTTTGATGCACTCTTTTATTGCTGTTTGATGCAATAGGCGTGTCTTTTGCTTTTTATGCAACCTTCTGGTTCTTTTGTTGCTGTTTGAAGCATATAAGTCAATTCAGTTTTATGCAATCATTTTTTACTTTCTTTGCTGGTCATTTTCTGTTTCTTTCCTGGTCAGTTTTTTGACTCATGTGTTCTACGTTTCTAGTTCCTTCTGTTTCTCATGTGTTCTACGTTTCTTTCCTGGTCAGTTTTGTAACATGTCTTCTGAATCAGTTTTTGTTGTTGTTGTTGTTTTAGTCTACAGAAACAGATAACAAGGGACAACATTTTGGACTTGGGGAACTTGTAGAGATCGTCAACAGCAGGAGTAAGGACAGTAGTAGTTATGCATCCTCCTCAAACACAATTTTTGAGATGCAAGAACAACTTCGAGCTGCTCATCAAAAGATCACGGAACAAGAAGCGGAAAATGCTCGACGGGAAGAGGAACATCGACTTGCTCAAACTCAGTTGGCGTCGTTCCTCTCCTTCTTCAAAGATAAGGATCCTGCGTTTGCATCGTATGTGGCGGCTTCTCAAGCAGCCACCGCACCAGCCACCGTACCGGCCAACTTACCGGCTACAAACCATTCACTTCCATGTTAAAACTTTAAATTTTGTATATATAAATGTTTTGGATTTATAAATGTAAAAAATGTTTTGTATAATGTTTTCTATTATTGAAATCTTAAATTTAAACTTTTATTTTCATTTTAGGTTTTTTTTTAATCTTGAAAATTGTATTAAATTTAAATATAATTTTTGATTTGAGAAGAGGAATATAAAAATAGTGGCAAATTAGTTGTTAATAAGTGACTCTTTTGCGACTAATTTACTAATTTGCGACAACGACAAGAACAAAATAGTGGCAAAGTAGTTGCCAATATATGACTCTTTTGCGACTACTTTTAAAACAGTCCTAAATATAATTGTATCAAAGTAGTCTCGATAATACGACTCCTCATAGAGTCTGAAAATTATCGCTAATAAACGACTATATAATCGTCTTAAAATTGTCTCTATAGTACAACTCACAAAACAGTCTGTAAATCGTCGCCAATAAACGACTTTAAATGTCAGTGTCAACATAGTCGCTTATATACGACGAAAATATATTGTCACACAATAGTCATAAATTTGCGACTATTATGCGATAACTGTATTTTACGACCAATTATTTGCGACTACTTTTATTAGTCCCAAAATAGTCGCAAATGATTTGCGACTATTTTGGGACTCTTTTGGTAGTCGCAAAAGCTGTGTTTTATTGTAGTGACAATGGATTCGATCGAGGGGTTCGTTGACACTAGACTCAAAAATAAAGAAATGAAGTTGTGAACTCTTCCCCAACTGACATGGTTCAAAAATGAGAGATGAAGTACTCTTATTGACTACTATTGCCTTGCTTGACTGAAGAAGTTGAAGAATCTTGAAATTTGCGTGTCAAAGACGTTGGTGCCATATCATGTCACTCGCAGCACACTGTCTATTTGAGAAGAAAGCCACAAACTCCTTGTTCTCCAACACATAAAGTCCCTCACGTCTTGGCCCTCTGGTCACCACTTTCTGAGTTTCGAGGTCGATCACATAGACATTGTCAGCATAAAAAAAGACTCCACAAGGGTAGTCTTGACACAGTTTAGAGACAGATAATAATGACTTCTGCATTGATGGACAGACAAGAACATCATAAAGAGGAAGACTACATGTCGATGACGTGAGAGTGGTGGAACCAACATGAGTGATAGGAAGAAAAGAACCATCTGCAACCATGACATTCTCAGGACCTGAATATGGTGTGGCTGTTGACAGCGGAGCTGTTGTGGAGGTTATATGAGCCGAGGCACCAGAATCAGGGAACCATTCCTGTCCACTCTTGCCTGATACACGCAAGGCAGAGAGAGATTGAAGAGCATAATCACTTTGGTAAGAGGTATCGAACCGATTCCAACACTTAAGAGAAGAATGTCCGGTACGGCCACATATTTGACATACAGGTAGAGGATTATTAGAGCCACCAGATGTCTGATTCCGGCCTGAAGTATTGACCTGCTGAGAGAACCCTCGGCCGCGTGTACAGAAACCACCATGTCCTCTGCTACCGAACCGAGAGTAAGAGTTTCCTCTGCCTCTCTGACTAGAGTTGTTGTAGCTTGACCTCTGTGTTTGAAATGCCATATTTGGAGTAACATCTGACACTGCTTCATAGGATTGCAGGCGTGCATCAAATCCAGCGATGTCAGAGATAACATCATTGAGAGTTGGTGGAGGAAGACGTGTCATGGAGCTTTGAATAACGGTGGTTATTGGGTCATACTCACGGCCCAGACCATTGATAAAAGAAAAAATCTTCATGGATTCTTCTACTGGCTTCCCAATGGAGCTAAGCTTGTCACACACAGCTCGAAACTCACGACAATATGTGGGAATATCCTTACCTCGCTTTGATATCAGCTGGAGGTTACGACGAATCTCAAACTCGCGGGCAACATAACTTTTGTTGTAGTTATCAGCAAGAGACAACCAGACATCGTGAGATGTGGCTAGACAATGAACTGTGCCCAGAACTTCTTCTGTGAGAGTTCCAAAAATCCAAGAGATGATAAGTTGATCGGTGCAGGTCCACGCTTCAAATTGTGGATTTGCCGTTTGAACATCGACGTTATTGACGGTAGCCGTGACTGTTTCGTCTGGTGGAGCTATCTGGCCAGTGACAAAGCCCAGAAGCCTTTGACTACGAAGAAGAGCCTCCATTTGAGTCTTCCAGAGAAGGTAGTTGCTGTCATTCAACTTGATTGTGACAGAACTGGAAACATGAACAGTAGAGGGAAAGGGGTAAGGATCGATTCTCTCAGCCATTACAGCACCTGTTAGGATTTATGATACCATGAGAATTAACGAAAGAAGAGTTTCTCTTTACTGAAATTTCAACGTATTACTTCCTTACTTTTCCAATTACAAGCTTCATATTTATATAACTTGGGAACAATCTAGACTTAGTTCCTTTGATGAAGGATCTCTCTACACTTGTCACACATTTATGAATTGTCATCTAGAGATAAGAGAGAGTTGGTGCTTTGTTGCTGGTTGAGAGTTGGTGCTTTGTTGCAGGTTTTTCAAAGAAATTGCAGGTTTTGTGGATAATCATAATTGGATGTTCCTGGGCTTGAATCAGATTGGTCTTGGCCCATGTTTCGTATTGGGCCTCTGCTGCTTCTTAATACTTTCAGTTGTAACTTAATGTGTGATCTTACTAGAAAAGTTATACACGTTAGAGAATTCAGCTGATATGTTGACCAAGACAGTCACCGCAAAGAAGTTTAAATATTATATGGATTTGTTTCATGTCTTTCAGAGCTAAAGGAAGACGAAAACCCACATATATTGAACAAAAGTATGAAGTCACATGAAGTTTTTGTCAATGTGGAGTTTATTGCTGAAAAATGACTTACATCTTGGAATATAATGTTAAAACCCCCTTTCAAGAAACCAAATCGAACAGCCGCAAGCCGAAGGGGTCTTTAAGGTTAAAGGCTCCTCACGGTACGGTACACATGGAAAATATAAATAATTTTCTATTTTCTATTTCTACTATTGTCGTGTTTTGAGGCTTATATAAATGCGTTTTTAGGGTTTAAAAACATTTATTCACATAATTAATGAAAAGAAAACATTAGACAAAATAATATTCGCTTTAAATCGGTTTTTTTTTTTTTTTTTTTTTTTTTAACTTCTGATTCATTCATTGATTTCAAATCGTATATTATACATCAATAATAATTAAGCAAATCCAAATACACATCCATAATAATATAACCAAACATTAAAAAGAACGATAAATATGTGAATTTCCACGATGCTTTGGATACCGAAGCCTTACTCGCCAACGGATTAGTAAACCCGTTTCTTTCCTTCTCTAGAATCAATACCAAAATAATGAGACCATTGTTCTTGGCTATCATCTCTTGGATGAAACTCCATAATCGTTTATTGATGATATCTAATATTTCTTCTTGCACTGATTCCTTGATTCTCCGTGATTACACTATACCTGGATCCCATATTCGTTGATCGAAAAACCATATAACTCTTTGGAATTCATACTCAATCCCTTCCATTGATCGGGATCGTGAATATCAGGCATCATGAGAGATTAAAAAACCGTTCACGGAGATAACAGGTTCGTCTTGGATGAAATCAGGATATCGACATACTCCAACAAAAAACCATGAATGAAACGCCTCCATAACAGGAGGAAATTGTCGGAAACGTAACCATTTCCACTTACTAAAAGAGGAGACCTTAATCGATACTCCCAAAACAAATTGCTTGGATAAATGCACATGATTACCTTTTGATTTCAGATCTGCCATCGACACACCTTGAACCATCACAAAATCAGGAATTGATAGTCGATGGTCGCCGATGATATCTCGATCGGAACTTTCACTATTATCAAAAGGAAGATAACATATCGGGATAAAATCCTCTTCAAACATGCGATACCCATCCAAAATTATTGTAGAAAGAAAAAAGAGAATGAAACTGAAATTAAAATTTACAGAGCCAACGGAAAAAGCCGGCGGCCTGAAACCGGCAAAAATTTAAGGAGAGAAGTTACGATCGCTTTTGTAATCGCCAATCAGAGAGAAAAATATTTTGACTTTATTCGTAACTGTTCTTCGGTTTTTCTCTATTATAACGCTTTCTGAGTTCATATTTGGATACACTTGCGAATTCACAACAAGAGTGTTTTGAAAGTTTTAATCAAGTTAGGCCGAAAGAGAAAACATAAGTCTCTTAGGTGTTTAAGTTTTCATTCACGTTATTTGTTTCTTAAGTTTTAATAAAAGAGTTATGGGGTTTAGTTTTTACTCTGGTTCGTGATTCTGAACTCAATAAGTATCATCCATATCAAGTATTGGCCTAAGAAAAGCCCCACTCCATTGTAAACAAAATAAAAATCAAATGAAATAAACTCCAAAGGAATGTGGGAGTGTGATCAGTTCGATGCAAATATCTCCACTGTTATAAGAATTCAAGAAGAAATTATTGCATATTTAGAAAAAGTGGAAAACTCTATCGTTTACTTTGAATTGTATGACAAGGCAAGTCAAGGTCTTCGTAGAAAACACACGTATGACATATGTGAGGTTTAAGACCTGTATATGCACCAGGAAATAAGTTAAGTCAAGTCAACACTCACCATCGTATGATATATGTGCAGCTTAAGAATCATGTATGCACCACAAATAAGTTAAGTCAAGTCAAAACTTACAATAATATATGTGGTATAAGACCCATATATATATACCACGAAATTAGTTTAAGGGCTTGATTGGTGTAACGAATAGTAGAGCAGAAGTACTAAACAATAGAAGCAGTATGCTGCTGAAGATATATGCTCTGATTAATGTAGTGATTGGCAGAGCTGTAAAAGATTCTATATAAAATTATTTAATATATTTATTCGTAAGCATTATATATATAGTTATATTTATAATATAATTTATAATATTTTTTTCATATTTTAATTATATTTATTATATTAAATTTTTATTTGAAAATGAATAAAAATAAAGTAATGGTAAATATTGGTTTTAAAAGTATAAAATTTATACTTTAATATAAATTTAATTTTGATATTATTTTACAAAATAAATTAATTATATAAAATTATTTAATTGTTTTTTGATATTTTATAGGTTAATGCTCTACCAAAATCTTCATATGAAATCATAGAGGGAGGAACATTTGCAGAGCACCTGCATCTTCTAAATGCTTTCCTAAATGCTTTGTTGATTAGTTGATAAAATGTTTAATATTTTTTTTAAATGCTCTACCAATCAAGGTCTCAAATCAAGTTAAGTGAAGATATTTTTAGTAAGATCAAACGCAATAGCTAGGGAAATGAGGTGTTATTTAGATCCAATAGGTAGGGAATTATCAAAGGCAAAATGACATATCATCGGAGGAAGGCAAAATTTGCCTAGCATGAAATTCTGACACAATGATGATGTGGCAAGTTATAATTCGTTAGTTGTTTTTTCTTTTCTTATTTTCTTTCTTTTCTATTTCCCATTTTTCTTAAATGCTATTTTATCCAATAATTGATCACAATAAAAAAATTGTTTTACACAATTATTTTTTATTTTTGAACATCTATAAATAAAGCTAACATTTGGACACCAAAAAAAATCTCAAGTTTTAACACTCTTTTTATTTCTTCTCCTACATTATCACTCTCTTTGGTGTTTTTTTTTTCAATTTTCAATATCCTTATGGATCCATCTCGCAATTACAAATTCCTACAAAAATTACTTTGTGTGATTACAAATATATTAATAGTAATAGTATTTATAAAATGTATAACATATATAAAATAATAAATATAAAATAAATAAATATAAATGAATTAAATATGATGGAGTGATGTGGAGGAAAGAGAAAATGAGTTGGAGGAAAGAGAAAATGAGTTGGAGGAATGAAAAAATGATTTGCCTTCCTATTGTGAAGTTGGATGTGAATTAAAAAATTGAAATGATGTAGAAAAGAATAAAGTGACGTGGAGGGAATATAGGATGAGAAATTTGCTTCCTAGTGGAGATGGTCTAAACAAATATTTTGATTCAAGCTTTTGGGCAAATATACTTGCAGAAAACAGTGGATTTACGCTTTTGCTTGGATATGTATCGCCTTTTTATCACGAACTGCTCTACCACAAATGTGGATTTGTAAAATTCCAACGTCAAGCCGCTTGACTCAAGCGCTCTCCTAACAAAAACAATCCATAAGAAATGGTACGCAGCTCATCTCCTCTCACTCCAAATGTTAAATTAGAGAGGCATAAAGGTATGAAGCTATTCAGCTTGTTATTTGAAAGATCTAAAACTCCGATGTTGCTCAAATCACACAGCTGCCTTGGAATAGATTCTGTCAGATTGTTCCCCCTCAACAAAAGAATACTTATGTCGTCGGTATTGACAAACTGCGGGATACTCCCATAGAGTTTATTGTTCCGCAGAGAAAGTATACGGACACCTTCCAACAATGTGTCTGGAATTGGCCCCATGAAGATATTGTTCACTACAAGAATACAGCCGATTTCCGATAGGTATATCAGTCGGGAACCCGTCGAAAAATGGTTTTCCCGACCACTTTCCGACCGATTTGACCCGTCAGGACTATCGCGTCGGAAATCAAAATTCGTCGGAAATTGGTCTAGAATTTCCGACGGATTCCCGCGACATAAATATCCCGACCAATTCCCGACGGATATCAATAGTCGGGAAATTACCGACGATTTAACGATGGTACTAAATTCCCGACCATATCCCGTTGGTAAAATCTCGTCGGAAATTTCCTGACGGTATTCCGAAGGAAATCCGAGGGGCATAATCCCGACGGGGCAAATTTTCCTACTGATTCCCGACGTGAGTTTTCCCAACCGATTCCCAACGGGAATCTGAGGGGCATAATCCCGACCGATTCCCGACAGGAATTTAAAATTTCAAAAATTAAAATTAAAATTAAATACGAAAATGAAAATTAAATATTAAATATTAAATTGTGCATAAATATGATAATTGTTTTTTTTGTTTTTGATAACTCAGGTGATCCCAAGCCTATGGAGGGGCTCAGACTATCATGTGATGGGCCGGATCATGGTTTTACTAGTCCATCAGATTAATTCTCTGGACCTTTGGCCCAAAATTCCACTAGAAGCAACATTATAAGTTCCTAGTGGGAGTATAATAATTGTTTTGAATTTAAAGAATTTTTTTTCAAATTACAAAAACATAAAAAATAATTTATGTTCCCAATCCCTTTCCCGAAGTTCTCGTTCCCATTCTCCTTTCCCCTTTCCATTCCCGGGAAATCTAGGAACTTAATTTTCATTCATCCCGCCATGCCAGCGATATCCGTCTTTGCCTCTGTAAGTTTATCTTGCGTAACATCTAACTTCATTTCGGTGTCCGTTTTCGCTGCCTCCAAAGCTTCTGCTTTGGCCTTCAACTCTTCATTCTACTGGATGAGATCTTCAGAGTAATCGGGAAAACCCGATGAAGCTTCGTCGTCCATAACAGGGACCTTACCCAAACCCCCGAAGCCGCCTTTTTTTTTTTTTTATCAAGGGGGCATTCTTGTAAAAATTAAATTTAAATTAGAACATTATAATTTTATAATGTAAAAACTACATGAAAACTAAAAAAAAACTTACGCTGATAAGGAGACGATTGATCTCTTCCCGCGACATTTCGAAGGAACAGGAAGAGTCGCCTTGTGACTGCTGGGTCAGCTCGATCTTCTTCTTCTTCACCTTGTCGTAGATCTCACTCATGAGGGGATCCTAAATTACCCCGGTTGTCTTGTTCGTGTGGCACTTTTTCATCAACTTGAGGTGATCCGGACCCACACCTCCGGCCACATTTGTCTACAAAAAACGATGAAAATTAAATATTAATAATTAGTTTAACAATTAAATATAAAAAATAATATGTTATAAATGTATATTAACACGTTTATTTGATGATATACATAACCGTCAGAAATCGGTCGGGAATTTCCGACCGATCCTCCCAACATGCTGCAAAACATCAGATGTTTTCTGGATCGATCGATCTTCTCGGGATCGACCGATTCCATCGATCTCCTTCTCCCGACGAGAGTTTCCAACCGATGAAAGTAAAAGAGGTCAGAAATCGGTCGGGATTTCCGACTGATTCCCGACCGAATCGGATACTTTTTCCAAATAAATTCATATTACTAAATTGGAAAATAAATGGAAATGTTCTAATATTTCATATTTAAAAATATATGCATAGAAAAAAATTGTTACAAATTTATTCTGAGTATGATGAATAATCTGAAGTAGCTAAATCAGATTTCTTATCAAATTCTCCTCTCTTTTCCTCAGAATCCTCAAATACTTCGTAATCCCCGCCCATACCGGTGAAGTCAACCACAAGGTCGACCTCAAGAGAATGCTCGATTTCACCTAAGTTACCAATTGGAGTTTTCTATAAAGGGTCATGCTCGGAAACACTAGATACCATTAATCTTGGTTGTATGTACGTTACTGTAATCCACGGGTCTTGCTTGTTCCTAACCCGGGGGTATCAAATGTAGGAGACCTGATCCGCTTGTGAAGCAAGAATAAATATATCGTATTTCCGAAGTCGTTTTCCTGAGTGAACAGATGTTACACCGAATTCGTCATGACGTAGACCTTCCATTGGATCTAACCAATCGCAATAGAACACAATGCACCTCAAGCCAATCATTCCTGGATACTTGACTTCTAATATTTCGTGGAGTACACTGTAATAGACAAATTCGCCGGATGTAGACGATATACCGTAATTGCATGTTGTCTTCGAGCTCCCTTCACGGTAAGCCTTAAAAGCATACCCAGAGTGCAATACATTAGATAAACCATTGGAACAAAATTAGGACCACGCACAATCTCAACTAACCACGTGGGAAACGATACCCCGCTAGTAGTCATCTCATCAACATGTACAAATTGTGGACAATCATAAACAATATGTGCAAATGTAAGTATGTACAATTTAGTTAACCTGTGGGAAATCGAGCATCTGTGCAAATGTAAGCATGTACAATTTAGTTAACTTGTGGTAAATCGAGCACTTACGTACTATTGCAACCAACTCGAGAACTCATTCTGTTTACGGACTGCAAGCTCATCCTCTGTGTAATTTGGAAACCAATAACGAATTTGGGCCATGTATATCCTGTGAATAAACAAATACATTATGCAAAATACTATCAAGGATTTTTGTTCATTACTAAACATCGATCAAAATTAGGAACGTACCTCTCATATTCCAAAACTTCGTCGCAGTTTGTCAAAATATAAGTATGCAAATTCCTTTGTTCCTCCTTTGTTAGTCGTCGGGGCCTCCCTTTTCAACTAAGCCTTCCAATTTATGAAAATAGATTTGGGACATAGACCGGATAACTATGTTTTTCTCCTCCATCATCATGTCGTGCATGTCGTCTACTTTTAGTCTGGACCGAAGATGGAAAGTAGTAGCTCGCACAGTTGGATGCTTCTTCATTAATGCTATGTGCAACAATAGAACCCTCGACCCTTGCAAGATTTTTCACCTTCTTCTTTAGGTGGAACATATACCGCTCAAAAGGATACATCCATCGATATTGAACTGGCCCACCAAGTGCTGCTTCTCTAGGGAGATGAATAGAAAGATGCTCCATAACATCGAAAAATGCTGTTGGAAATATTTTCTCGAGGTTGCAAAGGAGAACCGGTATCTTCTTCTCTAGGTTTCGGATACCGTCTACTGTAAGTGATCTCGTACATAGATCGCAGAAGAAAGCACCAATCCCTGCATATATAAATGATAATGTTTTAGCAAAATTAAGATAATATATATCGAACTATATAGAATTTTATAAATCTACCTGCAATAGCTCCATGGACGTTTCTATGTAGAAGACCGGCAAAGACAAATGGAAGGAGGCGTTGCATGACAATGTGACAATCATGACTCTTCATCCCATAAAACTTTCCTTCTCCAATATTAACGCAATTCTGAATGTTAGATGCGTATCCGTATGGGAATTTGACACTATGCGTAATCCGGTCGAAAAACTCCTCATTTGATGGCTCATCCCAACGGAAAGCGGGGGGACAGTGATTTTCCGTTCGCCATTACATGGAGGTCCTCCCGGGAACAAATATCTGGCAAGTCCAATCTGGCGTTCAAATTATCTTTCGTCTTCCCTTGCACACTTAGAACAGTGTTCATGATGTTGTCAAGAAAGTTTTTTTCAATGTGCATGACATCTAGATTATGGCGCGGCAGATGGTTCTTCCAATATGGCAAATCCCAAAAAAAACTCCTCTTGTGCCAATTATGGTACTCGTCACAACCGTCAATGGGAAAATGAACATTACCACCACATAAAACCGTCTTCTCAGCAAAAACTCTCTCAACTGAGTGATGATGTATTTACCATCTAAATTATGAGGTTGACCATCAAATACTTTTTTGTTCTTCTTAAACAATGTCGTGCTCCGACGATATAGATGATCATGCGGTAGAAATCGTCGATGACAATCTAACCAAGAAGTTTTTCGAATGTGTTTTAATTGGAACACATCAGTGTTATCTTGACAATAGGGGCACACCAACCTTCCATGAGTCGATAATCCAGATTGCATACCATATGCTGGAAAATCACTTATGGTCCACATAAGTACCGCACACATCGTGAAATTCTGTTGGAGAGAAACATCAAACGCTTGAACACCATCTTTCCATAACATTTTCAACTCATAAATTAATGGCTGCAAGAAAATATCAAGGGATCTCTTAGGATGCTCCGGTCCGGGGAAGAGAATCGTGAGGAACAAAAACTCTCGTTTCATGCATAAACTAGGCGGCAAATTATAAGGTGTGACGATTACTGGCCACAATGAATATTGCCTCTCATGTTTCCCAAAAGGGTTGAATCCATCTGTAGATAACCCGATGTATACGTTCCTTGGCTCATACGCAAAACCTGGATAGACCTCTTGAAAATGTTTACACGCTTCTGCATCTGAGGGATGCATAATCTTTCCATCTGAGTTATGTTCTGCATGCAATCTCGGATTGATATAACCTCTTCAACCTCTCTGTTACCAGAAAATACCATATCCGCTTATGTGGAATATGTACTATGCCACCCGTTTTCTGATACCGAGGTTTGTGACAAAACGATACTTCACACGGTTTTCGTCATTTCTCCAGTAAATTATACAATTATCGATGCACATATCTATCATCTGATATGGCAATCCAAGACTAGCTACAAGTTTCTGAACCTCGTAGCATGAAGCCAGTGATATATTATCTTCAGGTAAAATATATTTCACAAAATCAGCTATCGTATCCACACAATCCTCCGCCAAGTTGAAATCAGTCTTTATAGTCATGAACCTGCTTGCAGTTGATAAATGCGATTCCCTCTCTACATCCTTCGTAAAGTGGACGCTTAGCTGCATCTAGCATATCAAAAAAATTTCGAGCTTCTAAATTAGGTTCCTCTATTCTAATACCATCCTGAATATACGATGCTACGTTTTCACGAAACACATCATTCACCATCTGAACAATACCTACGTTTGCATTTACTTCCGGTGTTGGTTCCTCTATCCTACCCGAATAATTGCTGCTACTACCATAATATTGCGCCACTGAATCAGTTTCTTCGTGCGTATACCAAATCTTGTAGCCCGCCACAAACTCATTCCTATATAGGTGATTCCATACTTCCCTAATAGAGACTAATCTATGATTCCGATATTTAGTACATGAAAAATACATTTTACCGTATTCTGACATCATGCTATTATTTGTTGCAAATGCTATGAATTCCTCAATACCTTGTGCATACTCATCCGTTAGTTGACCCGTCGCTGGATCATGCCGTTGTTTATCCATCCACGATCGAAAATAATCATAAGGGTTTGAGTTTGAAGAAAACATATTCTAATTTTTTTTTTGTCTAAGTTGTGAATGAGGGTGGAGAGATATTTATAATGGATTTTCCGCGTATTCCCGACGGATTTCCGACCGATTAAAAAATTTCAAACGGCTATAAAACGGCTAGTGCAATGGGCATATTAACGGATATATATCGTCGGAAATCGGTAAAGAATTCAAACAATTTTCCGACAGGAAAAAATCGGTCAGAATTTCTGACCAATTTTTGACGGGTTATTTTTCCTCGGTATCTCATCGTAAATCGGTAAGGAATTCCCGACCGTTTTTTCCCGTCTGGAATCGGTATGTTTTCTTGTAGTGGTTATGGAGGAATAAAAACATCACGACCATATGTGACGGTAAGGCTCCAGATAATTGGTTTCCAGAGAGGTCCATAAACCGAAGATACTGCAAATCCACCAAAGAATGTGGTATTGTACCTTTTAAGAAATTGTTTGATAACTATAAGAAACGCAAACCAGATAATTTAGATACCCAACTTGAAATAGCACATGTGAAACAATTGTTGGACATGTCAAGGAATGACAACCAGGTGGAGCTAACATGAGATCTACTCAGACATGTAGATTGAAACAAACAACATGATTGAATAAATCTCTGAAATTAATAATAGAGAAAGAAAACAAGGGTTTGAAATCTTCTCTCGGACGAACAGAGTTTCAGACTTGTCTCCCTCAAAAGCTCTCTCAACAGAAATCCAAAGTAGTATAAAGCGTAGCCAGAACAAGTGGCTGAAAACCCTAAATATAATGCTAAAACACGTTCTAGGCCTTTTTGTAATTATTAAAGTCTTCTGAGCCAAGGTGTAGAATCTTTAGACTTGTAAAAAGTCACGATCCTTCTCTTCATGCGATCAGTATCGACCGATACCATAAGTGGTATCGATCGATACACAGCGTCTGTGTCGGCTATTCAGGCCTTCAACTTGATCCTTCAGCTGCATGATTCTGCTTGGTTCCAAAAAGCTCCAATATCTCCAATTTAGTTCCAAACGTACCTAAACATGTAAAGACTCGAAAAGACTCCACAAATACTAGAAAGACTCTATAAATAAGACCTATATCATGGTTAAAAGCGGGTAAAAACCATGATATATCACAAGCTCAAAGGAGCAGCAAACCAACCTTTGACGAAGTATGGAGATTCGTTCAGTCAGAACTCGATATCTCTGCCACTCCACTGATTTCACGATTGCATTGAAAGCCGCGTTACAGTCGATTGCTATTATCACGTCTGTGATATGTAAGTCTCGAATTCTCTATAACGCCCAAATTACTCATCTCAATTCCGCCACGATTATGTTGGGAGAGCACGTAAAAGCTTCGCGAGCATGAAACAACACCTCACAATTCGCATCTCTAGCTACCCAGGCTCCACCACAATGTAGAACTGAGTTTCTCCAATTGGAGTTGACATTGCATTTAGTGGAACCACATGGAGGGGGGTGCCAACGATCATCAAACAACTGGTTCAAACTAGCGATGGGTGTAGTATGGTTGAGGTCTCTCCAAATTTGGGCATCATCGTTTACTCTCTGTGTCAACACATCAATTGTTTCATGTTTTCCTTCGTAAAGGACGACATTCCTGTTTTTCCACACCGCCCAAAGAATCCATGTGATCTTCCCTCTAATGATCTCCGATGTGTTCGGATTCTCCATCAAATCCAGAAGATAGGCAATATTCTCTTCGAGGCTGCTCGAAAATCCTCCTTATTGCTTAGGAATAAGGACGGAGGTATATAATTGATCAGCCATGTTACAGCGAAATAGCACATGGTTAATCGATTCCGATTCTTGCTGACATAACTTACAGCTCCGATCAACATTTAGCCCTCGAGTTGCTAGACGTTCAGCTACCGCCAACGCTCCCTATATTGTTCTCCACTAGAAGAAGCGGTTTTTTGGCTCCGGTTTCATTTTCCAAATACGCTGTTTTAGAATCACTCTGTTTTTGTTCTCTAGCGGTTCCTGAGGAATCACACTTTATTCTAATAATTAAATCTGATAATACTTCTTTTTATTTTTCAAAAACATTTTTAATCAACCAACCGTTTGCCATACACATTTATAAACTCCCAAAAATGAAAAGGTTAAAAAGCCTTTAGACTCTTGTTCCATTCTAAGAAAATTAAATTATCAAACGAGTAATTCGAATATCCCGTTCCATACACGTAAAACGAGTCTGTATCCCTTGGACTCAAATAATAACTTCCAAACAGTTAATTACTTGAACGGAAACATATATGGAATGAAAAAGTTTTTTTTTAAACACTTTCTAGACTATTATATCATTATTAGAGATATTTTGATTATATCTTATTACAAATAATGATCTACCTGCAAGATTTCACGGACGATTTCACGTTGACATCCCGCCCTGCAACACACTGATCTACGACAGACGGTACATGTACCACATCATGATGGACACCTTTACTCTTGATTCACGAGACCGGACGGCTTCGCCTGCACCGCACTAAAACCTCCGGTAGGATTTGCATCCATAATCTGCAAGAAAGTGCACTCTTTGGGAATTGAACCTCATACCTGGTGTAGAAGCATTAAACCATTTACCATTAGGCTATTGGGCTTCCACAAATGAATGAATGAAAAAGTTTTAGTTACGATTACGGGCGGAGACGGGTTTTCCCTCCCGAATAGACAAGCCTAACCAAATCAAATATAACACAAATCTATGTAAAAAATAATTTTATAACAAGTTTTTCGTTTAGGGTTTGAAAACATTTTGGCATACCTTCTACTTTTAATCTGCAAAAAAAATAACATCATATATTACAATCATGTAATATTTATAGCAAAATGGAAAAACATAAAGATAAAATATGGTACGATAGTTTCATATAACATGACAGGTTCGGGAAACCCAAGAAGCTAAAATCACTACCCAAACTTTCACTAATTTTGGTAAGAGTATACTTTGGGACGTGTAAGGATCGACTTTGGGATGAGTATTTTGAGTACTTCATGTAATTTTAAAATTTTTGGGAATTTTGATAAAATTTTAGATATTTTTTAAAAAGATTAAATTCTTAAATGGGTAATTCGAGTATCTCCTCCCATACACGTAATTAAAACGGGTTTTTATCCGTTGGAATCAAATAATCAACTTCCAAACGGTTAACTATTTGAACGAAAACATATATGGAACGAAACACTTTTAGTTACGATTACTGGCGGGGATGGTGTTTTACGTGTTTGGAGACAGGTAAAACTTAAGACTTTTACTTGATATCATGTCTATTTTGCTATGGTTTGATAACTTAAGACTTTTGCTAAGTATCCTACATTGTTTATGTTTCTATCACTACAAGAAAACAGTTTTTTTTACTACTGCAAAAACAGTCGGAAATCAATAGCAAAAGACTCTGTTACGACTGATTACCGACTGACATCTGTTGTAGGTAAAGGTCTGGTCGCAAATACAATCAGTCGCAAAATTGCTACTGATTTACGACTCATTTACGACTGATCTATGCGGTTACTATTCAGTCGCTAATCAGTCGCAAAAATTTACGACTGATTAGTGACTGAATAGCGACTGAAAGTTGCTACTACTTAGGTCGTCGGTAATCAGTCGTAAAATATAACGACTGCGTTGCGACTGATTACCTACTATTTTTGCTATTTATTTACAACTGAAATGAGCATCGATTTTGTATTTTTTTCATTTTTACGACTGTTTACCGACTGATTTTTTAATTTTTTTGTACTAAGTTGCTACTGAAAACCTACAACTAGATTATCAATTTCATAATTTGTTTAGCAACTAATTGGGTTGTTGATTATAATTAAAACTTGAAACTCTAAACAAAAGTGAAGCAAACAATCAGATAAGGCCAAAATAATACACCAAACTACGAATTCATACAACAAAATAACATAACTTTCATGTTCTAAACCAAAATGGAAAGACAACTCCAACTGAGGAGTTCTTTCCATTTCCAAAAAGATAACATAAGTTTCAAGTTTCAAGTGAGCTAAAGAAGGGAGAAAGAAGTTAGCTAAATCAGTGGAGAGGAAGATGATGGACCATCAGCATCAGTTTCTTGGGCAAGGAATGCGAGGAATCGGTTGTCAATTTTCAAGAACTTATTCACAATCGCAAGCTCGGCGGTCTGGGCCTTTTGAGCAGCTGCAAGTCGAGCATTCTCTTCTTCTTGCTGGGCGATATGAGGAGCTTGTTCCTCCAATTTCCTTTGAGCTACTACAAGATCAATTCTGTAAGTGACGACACATATAAGTTACTATAAGTTATAAGAAAAAGGTTTATTAGACATATGTAAGTGACAAAAGGACTCACCTTGCTGCTACAAGCATTCCACAAATACATCAAAATGATCTGAACATGTAAGTCTGCAGCAATCAAACAAAGAGAATAATCAATTACAGCCCTAAATTGGGGCTGGTTCTGAACCGGGTTGGGACTAAGTGGCTGGTTAAAAACTCAAGAGCGAGTTTACAGATATCGGTAAGGAGTTGCCCAAATGGTGGCCAGCCAGGTTCTTCCTTGGTTGTTGTCTCAAAGACAGGTCGAGAGAATTTCTTTTTGCCTGGATGGTCCTCTTCAAAGCTGGTTACTGAGCTTAGCTGATGTAATATAAAACAGAAAACATTTGTTGTATCTAGCATATGGCTAATGAGAAATGAAAAGAGGTGTGAAAGAGAAGAAATTGCAATTTACCGTCTTTGAGAGAAAAAATGTCCAAAACCAGATGCATTTATAACTCCTTGTCTACCTCTTGTTCCTTACCGTTGTCCCCCAGATCTTCCTCTGGGCATCGTACACTTGATCCATTCACATCGAGCTATGTCAAAACCCTAACAAAGCTCAAAGATGAGCCTACAGATGACCATAAGCCTATCAATTGGAAACTCAAATCAAAATTTGGGCATGATTTCCCTAAGCCTATCAATTGCAAACTCAAATCAAATTCCAGTATTTGAAATCCCCAAATCGCAGATAACTAATCTAAGCCTCAATTTTAATTTAAATCTTACGAAACAACAAAAATGGATTTTGATTACCTTTTTGTCGATAAAATCAACCCAAAATCTAAGAGGAAGAGGAGAAGAGGAGACGAAGGAGGCAAATAGAAAGAAGGAGAGGAAGAGGAGAAGAGGAGACGAAGAGGAGAAGAGAAGGTCGATGGTACAAAGTAATCGATATATTCCCAAATCAATAACCAAATCCGAATTCAATGTTCACGAGAAACAAGGAATCCGATTGTTCATCTTACAAGGATTATGAAGAAGAAAATCCTTCGTAGAGGAAGAACAGTGATGAGTACAAAGAGAATCTAGAGGAAGAAGATAACCAAATTCTAACAATTTTCTTCGATGATTCTAATTCTCTTCTCTGCTTCCTTTTTAAGCATCATCTCAAGCTGATGACTCTAAAACGATCTCAGCCATTGAGTACATCTTCTAACCTTAGCTCTCCACGTGTCCTTATTTCTTATTTACTAATTCCTATATCAAATCCTTCCCTCCCAAACAACCATGTCCTCATGGTTGAGAAGAAAACTATCAGTTCTTGTAACTCGTAGCAACCACAACAACCTTAGAATCTCCTCTGTCCACCTGATCAAACAGAAACTTCTAAGTATTCTCATCTTCACTCTTGTGCAACCACTTAAACAAGACCTGTAGTAATGCTTTCCCCAATACATCAAAAACTTCGTTAATGCACCCCTTGTTTATACGTGAACCTCCAATTTTTTCTCATCTGAACAGAAAAATAGTTTCCCGTGTCCACATTTGCAAAGTAAAAGTTGATAAGACTCCCTGCTTGAACTTGAATCCTGAGCAAGTTCTTCTTCTTCCAACATGGCCACACAGAAAAACAAAGGCTCATGTCCACATTTGCTGAAGCCAAGTGGATCCCACTCTCATTAGAGATTCTCAAATGTGCGGGCTGATTATCTTCAGGGGGCCTTGGTAATGATCCGTATAAAAAACCAATTGAGGAGCAATGGAAACCAACAGTCTGTTTTGATTCCTCTTGTGAAAAATCGGCCATTCTCGTTCTTATTCTGGTCTGAAACATCTCACTCTTGCACTCATAAACTGTCCAAACAGTGAAGTGCTTGTCCATATGTTCCAGAACAGCTTGGAATAAAATAGTAGCATTAATCTCGCTATAACTGCTCCCTAGTATCAAGAACAACATCCTTTTCTTCCTGAAACTAACTCCATGGCGCTTCACAATTCCTGCAATTTCCTTCGCCGTATTCAAAGTCTGCGTCATGTTATGTATAACACAAAGCACACTCGGACTGTTATCTTTGACCTGAGCCAGATTATCGTTAAGAATATGGCCAGCAGAGTGAAAATGCAGAGTTCGCGCTTCGTTCTTGAGTGAAAGACTTGTGAAGTCGCCGTGAAACATGTCTTGTAGGTGCAGACACTTTTCTTGGACAACATTCGAACTTTGCAGTGTTGGCACGATCACAGTCTTGGTTTGTTTATACTTAAACATAAAAGTCTTATAAGACTTTTTCTTCTTCCTTCGTTGTTGTAGCAGCTGCTCTGTGACCTTAAGCAAAGAGAAAACATTTTCTGGCAACCTGATATGTGATGAAACACGCTGCAACTGCTTAGACTGATAATCAACCTCCAAATTATGCACACTGTCAATAACAACAACGTTTTCAATGTTCTGCTGACCAGTGTCATCATATTTTCGTTGTGCTGCAGTTGCTTGGCCTCTATTGTCCTCGTCCAACTCCTCTTCATCTTTGGGTTTCAGCAGAAAAGTTGGAGGCAATTCTTCACTCTTCTCAATGAAGCCAACATGTTTCTCCATAGAACCATTAAGCATAGAAGACGAATTGAACCTAAAATCTGCAGTCGTTACATCCATTTTTGTAACCAAAACTGAATCAGTCTCGACCACAACATTTTCATGGCATAGATGCACTTCCATTTCGTCTGAATTGTTCGCACTCGCTTCATGAATTCTCAGCAATTCCTTATCAGTCTGTATTGACTCATCTTTTTCCTCGTCTGCCGAACTTAACTCTGCTTCCTCCGCAGTTTCCATAGTAGTTCCGTCAATAGTTTCATTGCTGGAATCCGCAAACCGTTCCTGCAACAAGATCTTATACGATTCCCAAGCGCTCACACCATATCTACTGAAATCAGAGGGCACTAGTGATCTATCCCAAGCTTCAGCCAATTCATCCAAATGAATAGCAGCGACCCAAACTTTATATTTCTCCGGAATATTAGCAATTTCGAAAAACTGTTCCACTGTGAAAAGCCATTCTCTGATCTTATCCCCATTAAACCTAGGCAAATCGATTTTTACTAATCGAGTTACACCGGAAGAAGAAGTCGTAGTACCTGTTCTTGATTGTCGAATCAACTGCTGCTGGATAAAATTCGAATCTGATTCACAATTGCGTTCGAAAATCGCCATAGATGTAGATGTACAGACGAAAATCGCGTTCGCCTGCCCCAAAATCGAATCCGAGAATCGAATGGCGACTGATACCTTTGGTACAAAGTAATCGATATATTCCCAAATCAATAACCAAATCCGAATTCAATGTTCACGAGAAACAAGGAATCCGATTGTTCATCTTACAAGGATTATGAAGAAGAAAATACTTCGTAGAGGAAGAACAGTGATGAGTACAAAGAGAATCTAGAGGAAGAAGATAACCAAATTCTAACAATTTTCTTCGATGATTCTAATTCTCTTCTCTGCTTCCTTTTTAAGCATCATCTCAAGCTGATGACTCTAAAACGATCTCAGCCATTGAGTACATCTTCTAACCTTAGCTCTCCACGTGTCCTTATTTCTTATTTACTAATTCCTATATCAGTCGACGGCAACGATAGAGGAGGAAGGAGACGAAAGAGACGAAAGAGATGAAAGAGACGAAGAGACGAAGAGACTAAAGAGACGAAGAGAAATAAGGAGACGAAGGAGCAGAGGAGAAGATTTCTGTCCATTGGATTTAGTCTCATCAACGATACACGTTAAAAAAAAGTGCAATCCTCCTTTTTATGGACTAACCAATGAGAAATTTTGTTACTTTTATCTTTTGGTAAATTTTATAATTTGTGGTAATTTGGTATTATAGTTTTTTTTAGGGTAAAGTTTAAGGTTTAAAGTTTATAATTTAGGGTTTGAAAGTTAAATTTTCGGATTTTGGAATTTGGGTTTTAGGATTAATAAAATGATTAGATTTGATTTTTTTTTAAAACTCAAACCTCTAAACCTCTAAACCTTGATCCCCCCTGGGATCGATTGATCCAGCTCCAATTTCGTAAATCTGAGTTTTGGGCTTTCTTGTTTCGTCCCAATTTCGCCTGATTTCGACCCTAGTCGACCTGCAACTTAAAACAAAGATATTTTTAGGTTACGATTTATTTTATTCATCAGAAAACTTCTGGATTGGTTCTTGTAAGATTTGAGGGAGACGAATCTCTACTTCACACCGGAAAAGATTTTTGAACCCTGTTTTCTACTTTATAATCTTATGATGCAATTCCTTTATTATCTCTGTGTTTTCTTTGTTTCCATGTCTGAGTAATCTCCGTGTAAGGTTTTTAGGGTTTCAAGGGATTCTCCATGAATCACTGAAACGGATTTGTTAGATTAGGAATTTACATAGAGTTCTTCATCTATTGTTGGAATTAAGGCTTAGACTAGATTGATCACCTAGTTTATGATTTTAGGATTAATCTATTCATCAAAAGTGCTTTAGATTTCCTGAAAGAACTTAGATTAGCAAATTGTCCTTAGCCAACGAAAGATGATGCTAAGGCAATTTGTGAACTTATCAAACCTGAACTTTAATGCTTGCCTAGAACACTAAGGTCAAACGCCAGTTTAGATTCTTAGGTTATTAGGCATAGTAGGTAGTACCACGACAGTGGGCTAGCTAGACATTCATGTTTGAGTTCAAGAACGAGTCTTAATTATCTCCCTAATTGACAATCTGTTTAGTGAATCTGGATTTCCTGCGAATTACCTAAATGCCTAGCGTTTTCTCTTATTGAATTTATATCGTTTCATTCATCGTTCTTAGTTTTAGAAGTTACAATCACAACAAACATCATTCGTCTTAGATTTACTTTCATCTTGCATTCTCGTAGTGTTGCATTTGGTCTCTGTGGATTCGATCCCTACATTACTACTTCGTCAACTGTCCTCTTGCGGTAGTTACTTTAGGGTTAAACTCTGAGTGTATCCGAATACAAGAATGAAAATTAAACACAGTAATGAAGACCTAACCAAGCGAATGTTGTTTTATTCAATATTATATATTTTTGTTTATTTAAATGTTGTTTTCAATATTTAACGAATTAGGTTAGTTAAATTTGTTTGCACAAAATCCGAGTCTGTTTAAGTTGATGAATTTTGGTTCGGGTCGAGTTTTAGGCCTATCACTATCCTCTTCATTGGAAATAAGATTGGAAAAAAATTAAGTATATATGATCAGTTGACCAGAAAATTAGGAAAATGATAACAAATTAGATTTGACAAAAATCTTTGCAATTTCATACAGAATTACCCCTACAGGAAAGAGACGAAAGTTGAGTTGTTTGCATTAAATGCTATGTCACATAATTAAATGCACAAAATCCAAGTCTGTTTAAGTTGATGAATTTTGGTGCGGTTCGAGTTTTAGGCCTATCACTATCCTCTTCATTGGAAATAAGATCGAATTTTTTTTTAACTATATATGATCATGACCAGAAAATTAGGAAAATGATAACAAATTAGATTTGAGCCTGGAACGGCTCCGGTTTCTAAAGCTCCATATCAGATGGTACCGGCGGAGATGGCCGAACTAAAGAAATAGTTGAGCGAGCTGATGGATAAAGGGTTTGTAAGACCAAGCAGTTCACCGTGGGACACATCGGTGTTGTTTGTTAAGAAGAAGGATGGGAGTTTCTGGCTTTGTATCAACTACCGTGGGTTGAACATAGTTACTGTGAAGAACAAGTACCCTCTTCCGCGGATAAATGAGTTGTTGGATCATCTCAGAGGTGCTACTTGGTTCTCCAAGATTGATCTGGCTTCATGTTACCATCAGATTCCAATAGAGGAGTCGGATGTCAGGAAGACTGCCTTTTGGACAAGGTATATATGGTCCCTTTGAGTTCGTAGTCATGTCTTTTGAGCTGACTAATGCACCTGCGGCTTTCATGAAGCTCATCAACACCTTTAGAGACTGTCTGGATGAGTTCGTGATCATCTTCATAGATGACATTCTGGTCTACACAAAGAGGCGAGACGAACACATGGTTCACCTCAAGACGGTTATAGACAGACTGAAGGAACATAAGTTGTATGCTAAGCTTAGCAAATGCAGTTTATGGCAAAGGGATATTGGACTTTTGGCGCATGTGGTCTCGGATAAGGGAGTGTCTGTAGACCCGGAAAAGATCAAGACAATTGCGGATTAGCCTAGACCTGTGAATGCCTCGGAAATAACAAGTTTCCTTGGTTTAGCCGGGTATTACCGACGGTTTTTTAAGGGCTTTGCGAGCATGGATCAGCCAATGACTCAGCTAACTGGGAATGACGTGCAGTTTGTGTGGTCGGCGGACTGCGAGAAGAGTTTCTCTAGGCTGAAAGAAATGTTTACGAGTACTCAAGTTTTGACTCTACATGAACATGATCAGCCATATGTGGTTTACACAGATGCATCCCGAATGGGCTTGGGATGTGTCCTAATGCAGCAGGGGAAAGTAATAGCTTATGCTTTGAGGCAATTAAAGAAGCATGAGTTGAATTATCCTATACACGGCCTGGAGATGGCTGCGGTAGTGTTTGCGTTGAAAATTTGGCGATATTACCTTTACGGGGGGGGGGGAAGTGCAAGTGTTCACGGTTCATAAAAGTCTGAAGTACATATTCACCTAGCCGGAGTTGAATATGAGGCACCGCCGGTTGCCTGACTTGCGAGATTGTTAAGATTGAACATTAGGTTCCGAGTGGGCTGATGCAGAGCTTACCCATTCCAGAGTGGAAATGGGACATGATCACAATGGATTTTGTGACCGAATTGCCAATGTGTTGCAAGATGGATTCGATCTGGGTTATAGTTGATAGACTGACTAAGTCTGCTCTTTTTCTTGCGATCAACAAGCATGACAAGACCGAGGGACTTGCAAAGTTGTATGTGGAAGAGATTGTTAAGTTACATGGAGTGTCGGCGAGTGTAGTTTATGATCGAGACTCGCGGTTTGCATCGGCTTTCGGGAAAGCACCTCAGAAGCGTTTTGGGACAAAGGTCCATATGAGTACATCTTATCATCCGCAAACTGATGTACAGTCTGAGATAACAATCATAATACTTGAAGATTTGTTGCGAGCTTGTGTTTTGGATTGGGGTGGGAGATGGAAAGATTACTTGCCTTTGGCCGAGTTTTCCTACAATAATAGCTACCGAGCCAATATTGGGATGAAGCCTTATGAAGCGTTGTATGGACGCCCCTGTCGTACACCGCTATGTTGGACCCAAGTGGGGGAGCGGAGTATCTATGGCCGAGACTTTGCGGAAGAAACAACTGAGAGAATCAGAGTGTTGAAACTCAAGATGAAAGAAGCTCAGGATCGACAAAAGAGTTATGCAAATAAACGCCGTAAGGAATTGGAATTCCAAGTTGGAGATCTGGTTTACGTCAAGATGGGTATCTACAAGGGTAAAGATCGAGCTACGTTATTCGGAAAATTGAAACCAAGGTATATGGGACCGTATAAGATTCTGGAAAGGATTGGACCAGTGGCTTATAAGTTAGAATTGCCACCAGCATTGGAAGCATTCCATAATGTTTTCCACGTATCTTTGCTAAGGAAATGCGTAACTCATGGGGAAAATCTTACCGCAGATCCACCACCAGACTTGCAAGAAAACTGGCCTATTGAGGGAATTTCAGTTTGGATTGTGGGAAAAAGAGTGAAATTGGTTGGCCGTAAGAAGGTCAAAATGATTCAGGTTGTCTGAGATTGCAAAGGGGAAAAAGATACAACATGAGAACCAGATGAAATAATGAAAACAAATTTCCCTAAGTGGTTTGAGAAGCAGCGAAAGATGAAGGAAAAGCCGAAGAAGAAGAAAGATTTGAGGACAAATCTAGTCATAAGTGGGGGAGAGTTGTAACACCCGTGTTCCGCAATTCTGCCAAACGAGAGAAATTGGTTAAAGCAGGAACGAGTCTTGCCTAGAAGAGATATGACCAATTAAAGGAGTTTCTGAGGGAAGTTGGAATCAACTGAGGAAAAGCTGAAAAAGGCTAAGGGAATCCGGATGTTCAGGAAACTAAGTATTTCGGGAGAAATCGAGTTAAGCTTGGGAAATCGATCAGTTCGGATGATTGCCGAGCTGAAATGGACTTTCACCGAGCTGTTTAAGTTTTTTACCGAGCTCAAATCAGCTGGCAATGATTTTCGGGGAGGTTAGCCAGCTAAAATCAGCTAGCCGAGTTTTTCCGGACTTGGTCGGAGGTTGGTCGGAACCAGAAAGCTCGTGTTGGCTTCAGACAGGGTTGGTAAGCAGTTATCGAGGAAAGTTGATCATCCGCGGGAAGAAATCATGGGAATGGTTATCTGACTTAAACACTTGGTGGAAAATGCACGAAAGCGGTTATCCGTCTAATCAATCGAGTAAACTCGCGGGAACGGTTATTTCCGGGGAAAATATATGCGTGGGAACGGTTATCGACCTGATCGATCGATCGAACTCGCGATAACGGTTTCTTTGGGAAATATAAACACGCAGAAGCGGTTACTGATCTGATCGATCAATTAATTCGCGGGAACGATTATTTCCAGGGGAAAACGAGCACTTGTCTATTTAAAGAACACATTTGGCTCATTTCTTCGGTTTCGCGCGACAAAGAACTCAGAAAGACCAGAGCGAAAGTTGAAAAGTTATCCGAGAGAAAAGCTAGTAACCGAGAGAGTATCCGAGAGAATCTGATTCTAGCCGAGAAAGAATCTGATTCTAGCCGAGAAAGAATCTGATTCTAGCCGAGGGATTATTTGAGGGATTATACGGGGGAATCTGTGTTGGCGATCTATTGAAGGATCAATCAATCCGAAAGCAACAAGAGGTATCAGAATCTGTCTGTACCAAATCCGAGGAAAGTAAGGTGAGTGCGTGACTGTGGCCATTAGTCTGGATCGTTTTTATGCTTAGATTATGTAGTCTGTTTGCTTGTTGGTTGTGATTGCTTGTCATATTCTGTATATCTACTAGCTAACCGTGGTGATTGATTCACCTTATCGGCAATTTAAATCCGGCAATGTGCTTGGGGCAATAATGCTTGCCGAGGCTTGTTTGGTCGCGAGAAGATTGACCAGTAAGCGTGGGTGATTATGCGTGGCTAGGTTTCTGTTGTGATAAGCGTTCTGGCTATATAATCGATGTTTGTTTGTGATTTCTGATTGTGGCTTGGTGAGACGGGATGACCGCTCTCACTAAGCAATTTTGTTGTTTATGCCTCCATTTTTGGATGCAGATTCCGAGTTTAGCCGAGATGGTACTCGTGATGCCTGATCAGATTGCAGGACAAAGGCTAGAAAGGGATATATACAAGCCCATATTTTCTTCATTCGCTCACAACTCAAAATCTCTCTCTCTCTCTCTCTCTCTCTCTCTCTCTCTCTCTCTCTCTCTCTCTCTCTCTCTCTCTCTCTCTCTCTCTCTCTCTCCTCTACGTGATTCTCTCTCACTACAAGGTAATTTTTTTATTACATTGGTATTAGTTAATTAGATAGGATTATAATTAATTAGATATGATTGGAATTATTGTATTATATTCGTTAATTTTGTTATTAATTAATTTTATATAATTTTTTTAGATATATATGGGGCCATGCAAATCTCACTATCGCCACTTCATGACTGGCGAGTCGGGACCGAGTGCTAATTCGGCGGTTCCATATTATGAGTCCGCACCAGCGCCGCCGCCGCCGCCGCCACCTCCACCTGCACCTCGACCCCCATTTATATATGCAGAATACACGGTCAAAGATTGTTTGCAGTAGCCGGGTCATGACGGTTTACCCCGGTTAGATCCGCAACGGCCGCCGAAAACCTTTTGGTACGTAACTTCAAATTTTTTTGTTATTAACTTTATTTTATTTACTAATAATTATAGTTTTATTTCTCAGGTTTGATCACGATACCAAAGTCGGACGGAGTGTGTCTGACACCATTAAATCATATTTCATGGAGCCTCACCGCAATTGGTATGCGGTTCTGAACGACGTTATCGAGACGTGGTTCAAATGTTTCGCGGTAATTCTTTTTTTTGGAGAATTAATTATTTTTACTTAACTAATTATAAATATTTTTTTAATCTTTTCTAATTTTATTGGAGTTTCTTTTTTTTTATATAGCAAAAATGGTACGGTGAAGACGAAGTTTAATACGAAGGCAAAATTTCGGCTCAATAATACCGTCTCCGATTGGAAGAGAAATTGGGAGGTTGATGGCGATAAGGCGAAGCCCATATACATGTCTTCCAAAGTTTGGGACGGCTTGAAGATCTACTGGAGAGATCCGCATTCGCAGAGTGTGGCTGCTAAGTGTTCGGCTTCTCGGAACACTGTCACTGAAGACGGTCTTTTGGCGGTTACGCCACATACTTCGGATCAAACATCTTTTGCGGGAAGGCGCCTTAAAAAATGCTATGATTTTTTTGGTTAATTTCTATTTTTGTGATTTTGTTATTAATTAAAATTATCCATTAACCGTTTATTTTTGTTTTGTATGTCGTTTTATAGGCAAACGGAGGCGAACTTCCTCCAATGACCAGAGTTTTTGAGGAAACTCACAAAAAGAAAGATAGCTCTTTTATGGATCCTCGGGCGGAGAAGGCCTACAATGACGCTATGGCAAAGATCGTCGAGCGTCAAACTCAGCTCTCTCAGCAGCTATTGCCATGTAGCTCGGTCCAATCCACAACGGCTTTGACCACATCCCAGTGGACGAGGTATACAAAAAGGTAACAATAATTAAATTATATTTTTATTGAATTATTTTTGCATTCAATTTATTAAATTTAACGTTTCTTTTTTTATGGTTGCCCCGACAAAAAATGGCAGAATTTTAGGGATGAGATCGATCCAAGATAGTGATGTCGCCTTGTCGTTATCCGGTTGTATTGCGGAGCGAGTTAAACGTCGCCCGCTCCGAGATTAGCACTTTGCGGGCGAAACAAGTGGTATACAATGAAAAGATCCCATGATGCGATAGGACGATCCTTGGATATAACTCTCTCTTCGATATTCTTGTCGCGAGTAACCTCGATTTGGCAAGCGCACTGAGACATCAGCAAACGGGTACATCACATCGGGCCAGAGGGATGCGGAACAGCGAGTGGATCCGCTCAAGGAACAGCGAGCGGAATTGGAGCTTAGATCGGACGCGGAGCTTTTAGGTGATTTCGGTATTAACCTAGAAGATAATTATTAGTATTTTGAATTTTATTTTGTATTTTAAATTTATTTATAAAATTTTAAATGATAATTATTTATATTATAATTATAATCTTATTAATAATTAATTTTGTTAATTTAATAAATATATATATATATATATATATATATTATTACGACGATTCTACGACGGATTATTTACATCGCTTTACCAACGAATTTACATCGATATATTACGATAATTTATGACGGATTTGCCGATACAAAATTCGATAATTCGATGTAAAATCGATGTAATGTTACAACCATATACCATCGATTTTTGGGTACCATATACCATTGATTGTACGACGGATTATTTACATCGCTTTACCAACAAATTTACATCGCTATATTACGATGATTTTACGACGGATTTACCGATACAAAATTTGGTAATTCGATGTATAATCGATGTAATGTTACAACGATATACCAACAAGGTAATTTTGGTCGTACTGTCGATGTAAAGTTACATCGATATTACGATGGATTATTTACGACGGTTTTTTGACGAAATTTATTCGTCACAGTGTTTCCGACGACTTTACGACGATTGTCGAGTAACGACGATCCGTTTACGACGTTTTGACAATCGTCGCAAATCCATCCCAAAGCCTGTTTTACATCGATTATGTCTGTTGTAATACACATGTTTTCTTGTAGTGAGAGGGATGGTTTATCGTTGGGTATTTGGTCTAGTATAATGTAGTAGCTAATTAGCAAACTCATATTTGTACTAGAACATCGTTGATTAAATTCAAGTATTTCTGTTTAATCTATTTATGCTCGAAAAACGACTTGTCTGATCGAACCAAACGCGAATCTGTTAAGTAAAATGTTAAAAATAATCCGGCTAAAATTTGGCTAAGTGTTGGCTAAAAATGAAATCCGGGTTAGGGTGCTATATATTGCCTCTGACAAGGGTCCATCACTTCTTACGTAATCAACCTAAAACGTTATCTAGTATCTTTCGCACAAATATAGGGGTGTGTTGGACTTTTCATCATAAACAGAATCGACCACACAGTAAAAAAAAAAAGGGAACTTAATTTCGCTGTTATTTAATAGCACTTTGTGGTATTAACCAAAAAAAAAAACACCAAAAAATAGTTGTTTGTAGTGATGGATCAACTAATTCAACAATTGGATCAAAATTTGGTGTTGGGCTTGTTTCTGAAACTGGGCCTTTTCTTCTTCAATTAGTGGACTATTTGAGATTGGAGCCCATAATTGTTGATCGTCTTCTTCAATGGATCGAGACGATACTTGTTCTTCAATATATGGGAACTCTGTCTCATAAAATCGAACGTCACGAGACACAAAGAAGACGTTTTTCTCCATATCAAACATACTCCAGCCTTTTTTCCCGTAAGGATATCCTACAAATACGCACTTTCAACTTCGTGGAGCAAACTTGTCTCCTTTGTGTGCTTGGTCGTGAGCATAACAAAGAGAACCAAACACCCGTAAGTGATCATACTGCGGCGTTTTTTCATACAGTTTTTCATACGGTGTAAGCCCATTCAGAACCGTACTTGGTGTTCAATTTATCAGATATCCGGCTGTCAAGATGCATTCTCCCCAAAAATCGATCGGCAAATTGGCTTAAAACCGCAACGCTCTTGCAACGTTGAGTATGTGGCGATGCTTTCTCTCAACTCGACCATTTTGTTGCGGTGTTCCGACACACGAAGTTTCATGAATAATTCTTTTGCTTTTAAAGAAATCCGTCAAACATAGAAACTCCGTGCCGTTGTCACTCCTCACCGTTTTTATTTTCTTCTGAAACTGTATTTCGGTCATAGAGACAAAATCCTTTAATTGTTTCGGTGTTTCAGATTTATCGTTTAAGAGATATAACCACACTCGGTGAAAAATCGTCAACAATGGTGAGAAAAAAACGGGCACCAGATGAAGGAGTTCTATACGGTCCCCAAAGATCACAATGGATTAATTCGAAAATGCTCGATGTTTTATTCTCGCTTATTGGAAAACAAACTCTGGTTTGTTTGGCGCGGAGACATATATCACACGCCTTATTTGAAAAATCAGAAGAGACACAACCATGAATATCCGGAAGTGAGCAAACTACTTTGGCAAAAGATTTCTCGTCTTGAGTTGTAACTGACGCAGCCAATTCCATACTGCGAAAATAGAAAGCACTAGTTCCTCGTCTACCCGCTCCAATCAACGTCCTCGAAATGCGGTCCTGAACAACGAGAAAGTGATCAGCCATTTGAACAACACAACTGTTTTCATCCATCAATTGACCAACTGAAATCAGATCCGACTGTAATTCTTCAACAAAGAAAACATATTTCAACACCAAATTAGAACCCAACCGAACTGTTACTTCTGTACTTGACACCCTTTCACGACCATCAGCTAAAATAATCAGAACTGGAGCCATTTGTCTCACATTAGAGAGATCTTCGAGTTCTCCTGTCAAATGATGTGTGGCGCCTGTATCAAGTATCAAAGACGGAAAAATAAACTTACCCGAGAGTGTCTCATTGTTGGTGTTTTTCCCGGAATTGATTAGGTTGACAAGAGAACGCCAATGTCTGTCACTCAACTCGCTGACGCCATCTCGATCCTTATCAGTCAACACATAATTCGCATGCTCCTGATTCAGAATAGGTGGTACATGAACAACATTAGCGTATGCTAATCCACGGCCACGACCACCGACTCCAGACGCAGAAGCACCTTCACGACATCTTCCTAGCGTAGTTCTACTTCTCGGCCTATCACCCCACCACTCCGGATAGCCAATTACAGCATAACAAGTTTCAGAAGCATGCCCAGCACGGTTACAATGCTTGCACACCATTGCTTTGTTTCGGTCATCGTTTCTTCCGAGTGTCTGATTTGATCGTGGTCTGGCTTGCACAGCAAAAGCAGCCACTTCAGTTTGCTCATCTTGAATTTTAGTCCCATTTCGGATTAGATCCTTTTCCTGGCGTACAATGTTGTACACCTCTTCCAAGGGTTGAACCGGGAAACGAGAGACAAGGCTTGATTGAACCGTGCGAAACATCACATCATCAAGACAAAATAGGAATTGATGTACCTTATCTTCCTCACGTTCTTTCTCTTGAATCGTGCCAAGGTCACATGTACACTTGCCGCATTTGCAGACTCGCAATGGACGATGACTCGCCAGATTATCCCAAATTTTCACCAGCTTCCCATAGTACGTTTCAATCGCCAATCCTCTTTGTCTACAACATGCAAGCTCAGCCTTAATTTGTTGAAGCCTCGGTCCGTTCATCACGGAAAATTGTTTCTTCAAATGTTCCCAAAGGTCTTGTGCAACGTCCCTGTGAGAGATAGTTGAACGGACCATTGGATCAATCGTCATTTTGATCCAAGACACCAGCAGTGCTTGGATTGTCCACCAATCCTCAAGATCCGTAGATCCCTCATCTGGTTTCTCAATCGTTTCGTTGAGGTACCCAAACTTCTTACGAGAAGACAGGGCTGTCTTCATTCCACAAGCCCACTCATCATATTGGTTCCTGTCAGCAGAGGATGGGAGATAACAGCTCCTGGATTATCAGCCGCAGTGAGATCGTAAGGCAAAATTGTACGCCTAATCTCCATGGTCGCATCGGTCGAAGTCACTCTTGGACTTGCGTTTTCATTCATTGTCAGAATTTGAATTGTTTCGGTGTTTAAGAAAAGAAATCGGGATCAATTAGAAATTTCAGGCTCTGCTACCATGAAGAATACCAGACGAAGAAAGAGAAAAATAGAGAATTTCTGATGTTTATTCAAGGGTTCCTCCCAAAGTATATATACAATCATATCTTGGGGAAGAAGAAGATCAATCAAGAATAACTACGTATACACAATTATATCAATCAGTGGAATCAGAATAATTGAGAGGAGTGATTAGAGGAGATGAAGATTGGCGTGACAGAGAAGAAGATCACGAGATTGTCGTGATTGAGGAGAAGATAACGATGATGATCTTGGTGGGTTTATCAGAGAGGCCCAATGCCCATTGGGCCTAATACTCCCCCTCAGGCTGGAGGGTGGAGATCGGAAATGCCCAGCTTGACTCGAAATGACTCATACGCTTGTCGGCCAAGAGGTTTTGTAAAGATATCAGCTAGCTGGGACTTACTATCGACATGAACGGTTTCCAGGACACTGTCTTGGATCTCATCTCTCACAAAATGACAATCTGACTCGATGTGTTTCGTTCTTTCGTGAAAACCCGGGTTTGTGGCAATGTGAATAGCAGACTTACTATCACAGTGAAGAAGCATCAGGAGATCATGAGCAACGCCCAGATCACGGAGAATTCGCTTCAACCATTTAAGCTCCTTTGTGAGAAACGCCATTGCTCGATATTCTGCTTCTGCCGAAGACAAACTGACCGTGTCTTGTTTGCGAGTTTTCCATTAAATAGGAGCGTCACCAAGTTGTACAAAGTAGCCTGTGACAGATCGCCGAGTTATCGGACAACTAGCCCAATCGCTGTCACACCAACCAGAAATCCGATAATCAGTGCTTGCGTGTAGAAGAATACCTTGGCCTGGACTGTTTTTGAGATATCGAACTATGCGTATCGCAGCATCCCAATGATCTTGTCGTGGTGCTTGCATAAATTGTGCTAGCACATGGACACAATAAGCCAAGTCGGGTCTCGTGACAACAAGATATATAAATCGACCATAAGACGTGATGTGCTCAATTTAATACCCTAAAGTACTAAAGCAGTTGTAATAGTATAGCTAGGGGTCGAACCACAGAAGACTCACAGAAACGCTCAATAGATTCTATAGTGTCGAATTACGCTAAGCCAAACAGTTGTAATTAAAAGCAGTGCAGAAATTAAACGAGATGTAAATCAATTGGGAAATATAGGCTCAGGGTTTTTCTCAGGAAATCAGTGAATGCAGACTAACTAACTAACAGGATTCAGATTTAGCGCAGTTCTTGAACTCAAATCACTAAAATATAGCTAACCAACTCTCGTTGCGAAAACTATCTAAATCTAAATCCCAAGAATTCCAAATCTCTTTGCGAATCCTAAATTCTAAATCAGCTTTAATATCAGGTTTGATATGTTCACAAATCAATTAAACCAAATCTTTTTGCGAATAATCAATTTGCTCACCTAGGTTCTATCAGGTAATTAATCGCACTCTCGTGCCTAATCAATTATCCTAAGATCTAAGTTCCAGATTCGTCAACCTAGAATTAGCTATGAACACAACCTAAGGTGAAGAACTAATTCAGATGGTGAATCCTAAACAGATAATTAACCTAGCATTCAAAGAAATCCTTTATGAGAAAACCCTAAACCTAAAGTGGATCTACTCAGACATGGAGAATGAAACAATCAACATGTTTGAATAAATCATCAATAGAATAGAAAGAAGGGTTTAGAGATCTGATCTCGGACGAAGGGAGATTCAGACTTGTCTCTCTAAAACCAAAGTAAAATCAAAAACAGAAAATAAAAGCATAAAAAGGCATAGCCTAAACAATGGCTGTAAAATCCTATTTATAACCTAAATCACGATTTGGGGCCTTCTTGTAAATATCAAAGTCTCCTGGGTGCTTTTGCAATTTTCCAAGACTTCATAATTAGTCGCGGCCCATGAAATCTTGATGAGTGTCGATCGATACCAGGGGGTATCGATCGATGCTCGGTGCTCAGATCGGGCTCTTAGTCATCAGACTTCAGTCTCGCTCCAGAATGCTCCAGAAAAGCTCCAATAATTCCAATTAAGCTCCAGACGTGCTATAACCTGTGAAAGACTCTAAAAGACTCCAAAACACAAGAAAAGACTCTATAAAAGGACTTATATCATGGCCTAAATAGGGTAAAAACCATGATATATCAACTCCCCCAGACTTAGCCTTTTGCTTGCCCTCAAGCAAATAGAAGACTAAACCAGAAAAAGAGGTTTGAAAACGTAGAGACTCACCTGTTCCTGAACCATCGAAAAGACCCTTTTCCCAAGTACCCAAATGTCACCTGATCAGCTTTCGATCTAACCATCATGTACTTCTCCGTAGACATTTGCAGCTTTTCCAGACTCCACACAAAATCCCACAGCATTGTTCAAGTAAAGCCCTCATCGCCAGTTTCATCTCTGCAGCTAATATTTAAGAACCTTCTAGACTCTTTACCAGACAATATCTTGACAAAGGAACCACCCTTTTTCACACTTTTTTGTATCAATTTCTCTCCTCCAGACTTATTTCTTATTATATCCTTATTATTTTTTTATTTTCAGCTTAGCATATACATATCAAGGTAGGAGACGCGAGTATTGATGGTGTTTGCCACCAAATCCCCGGTTCTTCCCTCTCTATGTATCAAAGGATGTAGGCGAATAATGGCATCATAGGAAAATCCTAGCCTCGCTTCCAATCCTTTGTGTGATCATCCCCTCTTAAGTAGAATAATGGGATCGCTGGAAATTTTCCTAACCCTCTACTCAGAAGAAAATCATTTCAATCTTTTATGCTCTTAATCTATCAACTTATTTCAGGGGAGAGAGATACCATAATTCTAAACACACGGGTTCCTTTATCAGATATGAATGATGAATCAAGCTCTATGAACACTAACCACATTGATGAAGTGCAAAAATTTGGCTCAGGCTTCAGAAGAACTCTGCTGGAGACATGGATGTTTTCTAGTCAACTGGTCAGCCTTTGGATTTTTCATTAGTCGATCTAGAACTGATCCTGTAACACTGTGCACTCAAAAACAAAATCAAATCAATAGGTTCAAGCACAGGATCTTTTGACTCAATAAAACAGTTTTGACTTGATAAAACGACTGACTCTAAGAAAAACGAAAACAATGTCAGCAGACACCTCCCCCAGACTTGAACAACACTGTCCTCAGTGTTATCTAGCCTAGAGTCAGTGAAAGAAACAAAGAAAAAGGATAGAACGAAGAGAAACAAGAAATTACCGTTCTGGAACAGTCGGTGTCGATCGACACACGGCATGGTATCGATCGATACCATGCTTAGATCGACTTTGTGAATTTTCATCCGCGATTGGTGTCGATCGATACCATAGGGATATCGATCGATGCTTAGGCGATTTCGAGTTGCTCCTTGTTCATCCTGACACAGACTCAAAACAAACGAAAATAAAAATAAAAACGAATCAAAAACAGACTCACCAGTGGGTTGCCTCCCACCAAGCGCTCGTTTAACGTCAATAGCTTGACTGTAACGCCCTTCAGGCTGGATAAGAGTGAGAGCTTGCACCAAAACAGGCTCCATCACTTGATATTACTAGCTTCAGAGTTCTGCTTAGCATGCTGTCCACAAATTCCTGCCCTTTCTCTTTCAGCTCAGAAGTAAGAAGGACTCTGGCCTTGGAGAATGGCTTCAAGGCTCCCTTGCATTTGACCTTGTAATCAATCGAATTCCCATCACACTTCTGAGGAATCAGAGTGACATGGGGATTCTCGACCTTTTTGTTCTTGGCCTTCTTCTTCTTTGTTGCCTTAGTCTTCTTCTTGGGGATGTTGGGCGGTTCAGCTGGAACGTCTGTGACAGTAGGCTCATCAGGAGGCTCTTCCAGAAGATCAATTGCTAGCGACTCTCCTGTGATAACCTTGATGCTAGAGGCACGTGTGGGAATACTCCTAGGTGGAATGACATCATAGTAGACATCACCGTCAATGTAAGAGAAAGATAGTCTCTTATTAGGTGTGTCTATGATCGCGCCTGCAGTAGCCATGAACGGTCGTCCCAGGAGTATAGGCATACGAGATATCGCACCCATCTCCACAACCTGAAAATCAGTAGGCACCAGACAGTCTCCTACTTGGACTAGCAAACCAGCGATTTCACCATATGGAAGTGAGGTGGAATCGTTTGCAAACGTGATAGATGTCTTAGGAGATAGAATAGTAGCCCCCAACTGCTCTGCAATTGCCTTTGAGATGACATTGACACTAGCCCCTGAGTCGACAAGAGACTCTTTGAAATCAACTCCTGAGATGGAGCTTGGTACTGCGAATTTCCCTGGGTCTTCCCTCTGTGTCAATTTCCGCGGTTGTAGTGAATTGCGAACTCTTTCTCCGATCACCTCAGGTGTTTTCATAACTTCTGGTCCGTTCTGAGAGGGGTATCGATCGACACCAGGTATGGTATCGATCGATGCCATGCGATTTGAGTCGTTCATGACAAGTACATCTTCATCAGAAAGAAGCTCCACGTTCGGGTTATCCAGCATATACTGTAGTTTAGCAATCTCCCATTCCTCCCTTGTCAGCTTAGGAATCATAGGATAAGGCATCCTGGTTACATACACTCGTTCTGCAACGACCTTAGGCACCACAGTCGAAGTTTCAACTGTTTCCTCAGAAATCGCCCCGGTATCGACCGATACCAATGGGGTATCGATCGATACACGGGTTTTCGAATCCATTCGAGCAGATGTCTGGGCTGGTATCGATCGATACTGGGGAGTATCGATCGATGCTTGTGCGATTTCAGGATTATCTTCGAGATTTTCTGCACTTGAGGAGATTGCATTGACGTGTGAATGAACCGTCTTTCCCTTAGAATTTGTTGCAGTCTGAGCTGCTTGCGTTTCCAGCATCCTGTGGCTCGTCTTTAGAGCTTCGATCCTTCCACTCAAATCGGTGTACAAATCATCCATCTTACCATTGAAGGTGACCGTCATCTTCTCCTGCCCTTGAACCAGGTGTTCAAGCATAGCCTCAATCTTACTCTCAGGAGTTTTGGGTGCTGGGGATTGGTACCCTCCTTGGTGACCATAGTTTCGATTGGTGTTGTACCCAAATCGCTGACCCTGAAAACCAGAACCACCTATGTAGTTAACATCTTCCACCTCATTCTCAGTAGCAAAGTGGACGGCCTTTGTTGTCCTTCCCAGCAGAAGACTGTGCATAGAATCCAGCTGAGCTTTCACTTCAGCAATCTGTGACCCATCCATGTTACCAGCCAGCCTCTTGCGCTCGAAATCTGCGCTCTTGGTGCTACTGCTAGAGGCAAAGTTCTCAATCAACACAATAGCATCCTCAGGATATCTGGTGTTGAAATTACCATTGCTCGAAGAGTCCAGACCCATCTGATATCTCCAATCTACTCCTCTGAAGAAGATACCCAGCAGCTGCACATCAGAGTATCCATGATGTGGACAATCTCTCTGGTACGATCTGAATCTTGTCCAAGCAGCCTTGAACGCCTCAGTAGGTCCTTGAGAAAAAGTGGAGATCTTATTCCTCAGATCTTCAGATCTTCCGTCATCGTAGAAGTTAATCAGGAAGGCTCTCTTGGTGTCCTCCCAATTAGTTAGCGATCCAGGAGATAGCTGCCTCAGCCAGTAAGTAGCTTCTCCACCTAGAGAGTAGGGGAAGAGCTTGCAGAAGAGATAGTCGTAGGACACTCCATTGCTCTTAATGCTAGTGACCAAGTCCTCGAACCTCTCTACATGGTCCATTGGATGTTCATGAGGAAGACCATGAAAGAGATGCTGTCCCACTAGAGTGAAGTAAGCAGGCTTCAGCTCAAAGTCATTCCTCTCAAACGCAGGAGGACGAATTGCTGAACGATTGGCGAAAAACTGGTCAGGCCTGTTGCATTCACCAATCGTCCTTCCACGATTAACCACAGCATTCCCTGCGTTGGCGCGCCCAGCTGGCGCGACAATCTCAACAACCGCAGCAGGGACAACGATGTTACCAGCTTCATCAAGTCGCTGCCCTCTCTCATTACACACGTGACCCTCTTGGTCTCTCAGAATTCCAGCTTCATCAGCTCTTAAAACCACTGGGTTGTTCATCCCTGATGTTTGCTTGGTCTTTCTGTTTGTGCGTTCCACAAACGCTAGCTGTTCCAGTGACAGTTCAACTAGTTGTGTGCTCTTGTTGCTTCTGGTTTCACGAACAGGCATACACCTGCAAACAAAACACTAGGCAAAGCACGTAAGTAACCAGAAAAATACGTTGAGTATCGATCGATACCAAGTGGTGTCGACCGATACCAACAAAAGAAGACGACGCGTATCGACCGATACTACAGAGTATCGATCGATACCGACGAACTTAGTCGAAATTCTAAACTAAAATCTAATGGCGAATTTGAGTCCCTGGCAACGGCGCCAAAATTGATGTGCTCAATTTAATACCCTAAAGTACTAAAGCAGTTGTAATAGTATAGCTAGGGGTCGAACCACAGAAGACTCACAGAAACGCTCAATAGATTCTATAGTGTCGAATTACGCTAAGCCAAACAGTTGTAATTAAAAGCAGTGCAGAAATTAAACGAGATGTAAATCAATTGGGAAATATAGGCTCAGGGTTTTTCTCAGGAAATCAGTGAATGCAGACTAACTAACTAACAGGATTCAGATTTAGCGCAGTTCTTGAACTCAAATCACTAAAATATAGCTAACCAACTCTCGTTGCGAAAACTATCTAAATCTAAATCCCAAGAATTCCAAATCTCTTTGCGAATCCTAAATTCTAAATCAGCTTTAATATCAGGTTTGATATGTTCACAAATCAATTAAACCAAATCTCTTTGCGAATAATCAATTTGCTCACCTAGGTTCTATCAGGTAATTAATCGCACTCTCGTGCCTAATCAATTATCCTAAGATCTAAGTTCCAGATTCGTCAACCTAGAATTAGCTATGAACACAACCTAAGGTGAAGAACTAATTCAGATGGTGAATCCTAAACAGATAATTAACCTAGCATTCAAAGAAATCCTTTATGAGAAAACCCTAAACCTAAAGTGGATCTACTCAGACATGGAGAATGAAACAATCAACATGTTTGAATAAATCATCAATAGAATAGAAAGAAGGGTTTAGAGATCTGATCTCGGACGAAGGGAGATTCAGACTTGTCTCTCTAAAACCAAAGTAAAATCAAAAACAGAAAATAAAAGCATAAAAAAGCATAGCCTAAACAATGGCTGTAAAATCCTATTTATAACCTAAATCACGATTTGGGGCCTTCTTGTAATTATCAAAGTCTCCTGGGTGCTTTTGCAATTTTCCAAGACTTCATAATTAGTCGCGGCCCATGAAATCTTGATGAGTGTCGATCGATACCAGGGGGTATCGATCGATGCTCGGTGCTCAGATCGGGCTCTTAGTCATCAGACTTCAGTCTCGCTCCAGAATGCTCCAGAAAAGCTCCAATAATTCCAATTAAGCTCCAGACGTGCTATAACCTGTGAAAGACTCTAAAAGACTCCAAAACACAAGAAAAGACTCTATAAAAGGACTTATATCATGGCCTAAATAGGGTAAAAACCATGATATATCAAGACGCCTATAAGATTCTGCATCATCAAGAAGTGGAGAATTAGAGAGAGCCAACTTATTATTCTGCTCCAAGGGAAACGTAGCAGGTTTACGGCCAAGCATTCCAGTTTCTGCAATTATATCGAGAGCATATTTCCTTTGACTTAGATAGAATTCGGTTGAGTTGCGCGATACCTCAATACCCAAGAAATATTTTAATGTGCCAAGATCTTTCATTTTGAAGCACATAGACAAATATTCCTTGAATGCTGTGATGACTTCAATCGAGCTTCCTGATATTATCATATCGTCAACGTAAACCAAAACGTTGAGCTGAATGCCTTGCTTCGCATATGTGAATAATGAGTAATCAGAGCGTGACTGGACAAATCCATACGCACGCATCGCAGAATGAAGCTTGCCAAACCAACATCGTGGTGCTTGTTTTAAGCCATAAAGTGATTTTCGCGAGCGACATACCTTGGAATCATCAGTTGAATTAAAACCAGGAGGTAGTTTCATCGTGAGATCACCATGTAAGAAGGCATTATGCACATCCATCTAATGCACCAGCCAATTTTTACCCGCGGCAGTTCGAAGAAACATCCGAATAGTCCCCATCTTAGCAGCCGGTGCGAATGTATCTCCATAATCAACTCCTTCAATTTTTCGGTTTCCGAGAGCCACTAGTCTCACTTTATAACGCTCAATTGTACCATCAGATCGGTATTTGATAGTGTATACCCATTTGCAACCAATCGCTTTTTTTCCTGGTGGCAAAGTTTCAAGATCCCATGTGTGATTTTCTTCCAACGCTTCAATCTCATGCCCTATTGCATCTCGCCAAACCTTGTGACCAACAGCTCGTTGAAACGTTTTTGGTTCATATCCCTCTGTAATAGCGGCCAAAAACGCTTGATGAGTAGCCGAGAATCGATCACAACTCACAAAATCTCCAATCAGATATGTTGATTTTGTTGCAGATGAGCTTGCCGAATCACGACTAATGGCGGTATTGACGACAAAATTCTTCAAAGTGACGGGTAACTGGCGATTCCGATGACCACGGCCTAACTGTTCAACTGGAGGTGGCTGGTCGTCTATCGTAGTCGAAGATGGGCATGTCGTCACCACAGGAGCCGAAGACGATGCGATGGAACGCAACGGTGTTTCAATTGAAGATATTTCTTCACGATTTTGTTCCACTATTATTGGGCTTGATTCATGATTTATATTTGGCCCAATAGTTGTTTGAAGTAGTGATGGATCAACTAATCCAACAATTGGATCAGAATTTGGTGTTGGGCTTATTTCTGAAACTGGGCCTCTGAACTGGGGTTTTTCTTCTTCAACTAGTGGACTATTTGAGATTGGAGCCCATTATTGTTGATCGTCTTCTTCAATGGATCGAGACGATACTTGTTCTTCAATATATGGGAACTCTGTCTCATAAAATCGAACGTCACGAGACACAAAGAAGACGTTTTTCTCCATATCAAACATACTCCAGCCTTTTTTCCCGTAAGGATATCCCACAAATACGCACTTTCGACTTCGTGGAGCAAACTTGTCCCCTTTGTGTGCTTGGTCGTGAGCATAACAAAGAGAACCAAACACCCGTAAGTGATCATACTGCGGCGCTTTTTCATACAGTTTTTCATACGGTGTAAGCCCATTCAGAACCGTACTTGGTGTTCGATTTATCAGATATCCGGCTGTCAAGATGTATTCTCCCTAAAAATCGATCGGCAAATTGGCTTGAAACCGCAAAGCTCTTGCAACGTTTAGTATGTGGCGATGCTTTCTATCAACTCGACCATTTTGTTGCGGTGTTCCGACATACGAAGTTTCATGAATAATTCCTTTGTTTTTAAAGAAATCCGTCAAACATAGAAACTCCGTGTCGTTGTCACTCCTCACCGTTTTTATTTTCTTATGAAACTGTCTTTCTGTCATAGAGACAAAATCCTTTAATTGTTCCGTTGTTTCAGATTTATCGTTTAAGAGATATAACCACCCACTCCGTGAAAAGTCGTCAACAATGGTGTAAAAAAACGGGCACCAGATGAAGGAGTTCTATACGGTCCCCAAAGATCACAGTGGATTAATTCAAAAATGATCGATGTTTTATTCTCACTTATTGGAAAACAAACTCTGGTTTGGTTGGCGCGGAGACCTATATCACACGCCTTATTTGAAAAATCAGAAGAGACACAAACATGAATATCCGGAAGTGAGCAAACTACTTTGGCAGATGCGTGACCCATCCGATTATGCCACAACGCAAAAGATTTCTCGTCTTGAGTTGTAACTGACGCGGCCAACTCCATACTGCGAAAATAGAAAGCACCAGTTCCTCGTCTACCCGCTCCAATCACCGTCCTCAAAATGCGGTCCTGAACAATGAGAAAGTGATCAGCCATTTGAACAACACAACTGTTTTCATCCATCAATTGACCAACTGAAATCAGATCCAACTGTAATTCTTCAACAAAGAAAACAGATTTCAACACCAAATTAGAACCCAACCGAACTGTCCCTTCTGTACTTGACACCCCTTCACGACCATCAACTAAAATAATCAGAACTGGAGCCATTTGTCTCACATTAGACAGAGCTTCGAGTTTTCCTGTCAAATGATGTGTGGCGCCTGTATCAAGTATCCAAGACGGAAAAATAAACTTACCCGAGAGTGTCTCAGTGCTGGTGTTTTTCCCGGCATTGATAAGGTTGACAAGAGAACGCCACTGTCCGTCACTCAACTCGCTGACGCCATCTCGATCCTTATCAGCCAACACATAATTCGCATGCTCCTGATTCAGAATAGGTGGTAAATGAACAGCATTAGCGTATGCTATTCCACGGCCACGACCACCGACTCCAGACGCAGAAGCACCTTCACGACATCTTCCTAGCGTAGTTCTGCTTCTCGGCCTATCACCCCACCACTCCGGATAGCCAATTACAGCATAACAAGTTTAAGAAGCATGCCCAGCACGGTTACAATGCTTGCACACCATTGCTTTGTTTCGGTCATCGTTTCTTCCGAGTGTCTGATTTGATCGTGGTCTGGCTTGCACAGCAAAAGCTGCCACTTCAGTTTGTTCATCTTGAATTTTAGTCCCATTTCGGATCAGATCCTCTTCTTGGCGTACAATGTTGTACACCTCTTCCAAGGGTTGAACCGGGACACGAGAGACAAGGCTTGATCGAACCATGCGAAACATCACATCCTCAAGACCAAATAGGAATTGATGTACCTTATCTTCCTCACGTTCTTTCTCTTGAATCGTGCCAAGGTCACATGTACACTTGCCACATTTGCAGACTCGCAATGGACGATGACTCGCCATATTATCCCAAATTTTCCCCAGCTTCCCATAGTACGTTTCAATCGCCAATACTCTTTGTCTACAACAGGCAAGCTCAGCCTTAATTTGCTGAAGCCTCGGTCCGTTCATCACGGAAAATCGTTTCTTCAAATGTTCCCAAAGGTCTTGTGCAACGTCCCTGTGAGATATGGTTGAACGGATCATTGGATCAATCGTCATTTTGATCCAAGACACCAGCAGTGCTTGGATTGTCCACCAATCCTCGAGATCCGGAGATCCCTCATCTGGTTTCGCAATCATTCCGTTGAGGAACCCAAACTTCTTACGAGAAGACAGGGCTGTCTTCATTCCACAAGCCCACTCATCATAGTTGGTTCCTGTCAGCAGAGGATGGGAGATAACAGCTCCTTGATTATCAGCCGCAGTGAGGTCTTAAGGCAAAATTGTACGCCTAATCTCCATGGTCGCATCGGTCGAAGTCACTCTTGGACTTGCGTTTTCTGTCATTGTCGGAATTTGAATTGTTTCGGTGTTTAAGAAAAGAAATCGGGATCAATTAGAAATTTCAGGCTCTGCTACCATGAAGAATACCAGACGAAGATAGAGAAGAAGAGAGAATTTCTGATGTTTATTCAAGGGTTCCTCCCAAAGTATATATACAATCATATCTTGGAGAAGAAGAAGATCAATCAACAATAACTACGTATACACAATTATATCAATCAGTGGAATCAGAATAATTGAGAGGAGTGAATAGAGGAGATGAAGATTGTCGTGATTGAGGAGAAGATAACGATGATGATCTTGGTGGGTTTATCAGAGAGGCACAATGCCCATTGGGCCTAATACAAGAACTGAGCTGAAATGGTTTCAAGGCAACATTGTTTTCGCTGAGGCTATAAAAGCATCGACAATATTGAGCCATGCTCGACGCCAACGACAATCAAAGCACATAAGTACAAGAATTCCTATCAACGCGGTCACATAAGTTGAAGCAGTACTAAAATAGAAGACCAACATGTCAATATGAGCTTTATCATCATAATCATCTTATTCTTCTCCATTATTTGCTTCCTCTAAGCTCTTCGTAGCCTCACAACTTCTATTAGTCGGCAGTCCACAAAGAAGAGGATTGTCTAAGTAGTTATTCTCGTCAAATGTGTTAAATTACCTTCCTTGGGGAATGATTCTTGATAAATTGTTGGAAGACACGTTGAACACAGCAAGTGAAGTAAGGTTGGTTAGCTGGTGAGGAATGCTTCCATGTAACATGTTTAAGAAAGATCAAGGCTCTCAATATCTTTCAGATTAGAGAAGTTGGATGGTATAGAACTAGACAAGAAATTGTGAGATAGATTCAACACTCGTAGTTTCGGAAGATCTCCAAGCTCCGCTGGAATAACACCACTTAATTGATTGTTTGACATATCCATCCCATACATATAATCAAGTATTCCTTTTTTGAAATCAGATCCATTAGTATTAGAATCACTTGACCAAGGTTCTACAGGACTATAAGAATTGCTCAACCAAGAATATTCTCCAGGACTATAAGAATCATACCTTCGCTTTACTGAAAATTTGATTTCAATTTCCTGAAATGCAGCCAAGTATATTTGGAACTCTTCTACCAGAAATGTGGATTTATAATATTCCGAATGAAAGCTCAGTGTAAGAGAAGTTTGCCCGTAGATAATCATCTTTTCTTGTCCACCTCGTCCAAATGATAAATTATAGAGGCATGAAGGTATGAAGCCATTGAGCTTGTTACCTGAAAGATCTAAAAGCCTGATGTTGCTCAAATCACACAATTGCCTTGGAATAGATCCTGTTAAATTGTTCTCCCTCAACAAAAGAATACTTATGTCCTGGGTGTTGACAAACTGTGGGATACTCCCAGAGAGTTTATTGTTACGCAGATCAAGTACTTGGACACCTTCCAACAATGTGTTTGGAATTGGCCATGTGAAGTTGTTGTTGCCGAGGAACAAAACTCTACCTTGTACATGTGATGTTAGTAAGGCTCCGGAAAATATGTTTCCAGAGAGGTCCAAAAACGAAATGAGCAGCAAAGAAGGTGGTATTAAACCTTCTAAGAAATTGTTTGACAACAATAAGAAATCCAAACGAGATAACTTAGATATCCAACTTGGAATAGCACCTGTGAGAAAATTGTGGGACATGTCAAGAAGTGACAAAGTGTTGGAACTAAGCAAACCAACTCCGAACTTCCCTGTGAATAAGTTGTTATTGATTTTCAAGACCTCTATTGAAGTGAAGCTTGTTCCTCTTGGAAAAAAATGGCCGCTGAACTTGTTGTGAGAGAGCTTCAGATATTTTAGTGAAAAACAACCCTTGAGAAAGCTTATTGGTAGCTTCCTAGAGAAGTTATTATAAGACAGGTCCATGAAAGAAATGTTGTTCATCTCACCAATCGAAGATGGAAATTGCCCTTGGAACCCATTATTCGAGCCATTCATATGTACCAGATTCGGAAGCGCATGACCAATATTACCTGGGAACATGATGCAGCGCTTGCGCGTCAACCCGAACGCCTACAAGTTACGTTTGCCAGTTCATCTTCGCACACATGACGCCTTCAACGTCAAGCACTTGTCCCCATTTTATGGCGACAACAACCCGTCAGATTCGTGGACGAATCCTTTCCCACCCGGAGGGACCTGATGCAGTGCATCCTTCGAGCTTGGGCTTCAACAAACACGTTGCGGGCCTCTTACGTGTTTGCTAAAGTTAATAACTATCTTTATTTAGTTTTGGGTTTTCTCATTGAAAGGATAATTATAAATCCTTTTGCGATTAGGACTTGGATTCGGTTTTGATTATTAGTTTAGTATTTATAGGTGATTTACAAAGCCTTGTAGAGATCATCTTGATTTTGAGAGTTTGTTTTATCTAAGAGCTTTTAAACAAGCACTAAAAGGAGTACTCTTGCCCTTTGCCTTATACGAAACTCACTTATCCTAAGTCAAATCCGAGTTCGTCACGAGTCCTCCTGGAGTTCTTGTCTTCGATCTCTTAATTAAGCTTCTGCACTCTATCAGTTGGTATCAGAATCGGAATGTTCCTGCTGTTTGTTGATCTACGACGATGCTGCCAAAGAAAAACACAATCGGAGGACACATTCCCGACCAAGGTGCTGCCGCACACACTGCTGATTGGGCTGAGCTTAGGAATACTCTCTTTGCGATGCAGGAGAATATTCAGGCTACTATTCATGAGTCCATTAAAGATATGGGAGAGTTACTGGTTAATCGTTTAACGAAGCATCGTCGACCCCGCGGCGAACAAGTAGCTCAAAATCCTTTCGCTCATGGAGCTGATGAAGATAACCACAAAGAAGATGACTTCGAGGGCCGTGGTCGACGTGATCGACACAGAGATCAGCAATACAACGATCGCGATGACCGTGATTGCAGGTGGGAGGCTGGCTTTCGGGTCGATATTCCTGAGTTCCATGGTGGTATTCGAGGAGACAATCATCTAGATTGGTTGGTTTCGGTGGAAGAAGTCTTGGATTTTAAACAAGTTCCAGATGAGCGTCGTGTTCCATTGGTGGCAATGAGGTTTCGCGGACACGCTGCTTCATGGTGGAAACAAATAAAATCAACTCGAACTCGCACTGGCAAAGAACCGATTCAGTCTTGGGAAAAATTGAAGAAGCATCTCAGGCGAACATTTTTACCCCACAATTACGATCGTACCTTGTACAATCGTTTACAGAATCTGAAACAAGAAAGTCGTAGCGTTGACGAGTACGCCAGAGAATTTTCGATGTTGCTTACTGATATATCATGGTTTTTACCCCTTTTAAGCCATGATATAAGTCCTTTTTATAGAGTCTTTCTAGTATTTTGGAGTCTTTTAGAGTCTTTTACAGGTTTTAGCGCGTTTGGAGCATAATTTGAGATATTGGAGCTTTCTGGAGCATTTTGGAGTCAAGCAGAGATTTTGTAGCTGAGACGTCGAAATCACCTTAGTATCGATCGATACACTTATGGTATCGATCGATACCCGTAGAAGAAACAGAAGGATCGCGACTTATTGAATATTTGAAGAATTGCAAATTGCCCCAGAAGTCTTTAATATTTATAAGAGAGCCCAGAACGTGTTTAGGTTATTTAATAGGATTTTACAGCCACTTTGTTGGCTACGCTTTATTTTACTTTGGATTTGTGAGAGAGCTTTGGAAGGGAGACAAGTCTGAAACTATGTTCGTTCGAAAGAAGATTTCGAACCCTTTTGTTACTCTTTCTTATTATTTATTTGAGCATTTATTCAGTCATGTTTATTGATTCAATCTCCATGTCTGAGTAAATCTCTTGTTAGGTTTGGGGTTTTCTCATAGGGATTTCTTTGAATGCTAGGTTGATTAGTTGTTTAGGGTTCACAATCTGAATTAGTTCTTCGCCTTAGGTTGTTCTCAAAACTAATTCTGGATTGATCACCTAGTACTTAGATCTTAGGATAATTGATTAGGCACGAGAGTGCGATTAATTACCTGACAGAACTTAGGATGAGCAAAATAACTATTCGCAAAGAGATTTGGTTTTATTGTTTTGTGAACAAATCAAACTTGAACTAAAAGCTGGTTTATACTTTAGGATTTGCAAAGAGATTTGGAATTCTTGGATTTAGACTTAGATAGTTTTCGCAGCGAGAGTTGGTTAGCTATACTTTAGTGATTTGAGTTCAAGAACCGTGCGTAACCTTAACCCTGATTTGTTAGTTTATCTGCATTCATTGATTTCCTGAGAAATACCCTGGGCCTATATTTCCTTCAATTGAATTACAACTCTTTTAATTTCTGCACTGCTTTCAATTACATATCTTGGCTTAGCTTAATTCGATACTATACAATATATTGTGCATCTCTGTGAGTCTTTGTGGTTCGACGTCAGGCGCTACCCTGCCAGGCGCTACCCTGCCTAATCGCCCTCATTATCGTATGAGTCCTCATGAACACGAAGAACTCTGACATCAAGTGGAAGATCTTTTACGCAAAGGCCATATACGGGAGAGCCTTAGTCTGTGCACTGTCACGGCATTGTTAATCCCAAAGAAAGACGGTTTGTGGCGCATGTGCGTGCACAGTAGCGCCATCAATAAAATCACAGTACGATATCGTTTTCCCATACCACCTCTGGATGATCTTTTGGACCATATTGGGGCGGCGAAATTGTTTTCCAAAATTGATCTAAAGAGTGGCTACCACCAGATTCGTATTCGACCTGGAGACGAATGGAAGACAGCGTTCAAGACTCGAGAGGGATTGTTTGAGTGGCTAGTCATTGATATGCTCAAATTAATACCATAAATGTACTAAAGCAGTAGTTATAGTATAGCTAGGGGCCGAACCACAAAGACTCACAGAGATGCACAATAGATTGTATAGTATCGAATTAAGCTAAACCAAGAGATGTAATTGAAAACAGTGCAGAAATTAAAAGAGTTGTAATTCAATTGGAGGAAATATAGGCCCAGGGTATTTCTCAGGAAATCAATGAATGCAGATAAACTAACTAGCATGATTCAGATTTAGCACAGTTCTTGAACTCAAGTCACTAAGGTATAATTAACCAACTGTCGTTGCAAGAATTATCTAAATCTAAATCCTAGGAATTCCAAATCTCTTTGAGAATCCTAAAGTCTAAATCAGCTTTAATATCAAGTTTGATATGTTCACAAATCAATTAAACCAAATCTCTTTGCGAATAATCAATTTGCTCACCTAAAGTTCTATAAGGTAATTAATCGCACTGTCGTGCCTAATCAATTATCCTAAGATCTAAGTTCCATATTCGTCAACCTAGAATTAGCTTTTAACACAACCTAAGCGAAGAACTAATTCAAATGGTGAATCCTATAAACAAATCAACCTAGCATTCAAAGATAACCCTTATGAGAACCATGAACCTAAAGTGGATCTACTCAGACATGGAGAATGAAACAATCATCATAACTGAATAAATCATCAAATAAATCAGAAAGAGTAACAAGAGGGTTCCAAATCCGATCCCGGACGAAGGGAGTTTCAGATTTGTCTTCCTCACAAAACAAATGTAAAAATAAAGCATAACCTAAACAGGTGGCTGTAAAATCCCTATAAATAACCTAAATCACGTTTTGGGGCTTCTTGCAAATATATAAGACTTCTGGACCAAGTTGAAATTCTTCAACTCTTCATTAAAGTCGCGTGTCGTGTCTTGCTGCGATGGGCATCGATCGATACCAGGGGGTATCGATCGACACTAGTCGTAAAATCGGGTACTCAGCAACACGATCTTCAGCCTTGCTCCAAATGCTCCAGAAAGCTCCAATATCTCCAATAAGGCTCCAAATGTGCTAAAACTTGTAAAAGACTCTAAAACACTACGAAATAGCATAAAGAATCTATAAAACGGAATTATATCATGGCCTAAAAGGGGTAAAAACCATGATATATCAACTCCCCCAGACTTAGCCTTTGCTTGCCCTCAAGCAAATAGAAGACTAAACCAGATAAAGAGGTTTGAAAATACGAAGACTCACCTGTTCATGAATCATCGCAAAGATCCTTTTCCCAAGCACCCAAATGTCACCTAATCATCTTTTGATCTAACCACCATGTACTTCTCCGTAGACATTTGCAGCTTTTCCAGACTCCACACATTATCTCACAGCATTGTTCAAATAAAGCCCTCATCGCCAGTTTCATCGCTGCAACTAATGTTTCAAGAACCTTCTAAATTCTTTACCATACGATATCATGACAAGGAATCACCCTTTTCACACTATTTGGTTTTATTTCTCTCCCCCAGACTTATTTCTTATTGTGTTCTCTTTTTTTATATCTGCATATACATACCAAGGTCCGAAACGCGAGTATTGATGGTGTTTGCCACCGAATCCCCGGCTCTTCCCTCTCTATATATCAAAGGTTGTAGGCGAATAATGGCATCATAGGAAAATCCTAGTCTCGCTTCCAATCCTTTGTGTGATCATTCCCTCTTAAGTAGAATAATGGGATCGCTGGAAATTTTCCTAACCCTCTACTCAGAAGAAAATCATTTCAATCTTTTATGCTCTTATTTATCAACTTATAACAGGGGAGAGAGATACCATAACTCTAAACACATGGATTCCTTTATCAGATATAAATGATGAATCAAGCTCTAAAAACACTAACCACATTGATGAAGCGCACAAATTTGGCTCAGGCTTCAGAAGAACTCTGCTGGAGACATGGAAGTTTTCTAGTCAAATGGTCAGTCTTTGGATTTTTCATTAGTCGATCTAGAACCGATCCTGTAACACTGTGCACTCAAAAACAAAATCATATCAATAGGTTCAAGCACAAGATCATAATCTCCAACAAGTTTTGACTCAATAAAACGTTTTTGACTCGATAAAACAACTGACTCTAAGAAAAACAAAAACAATGTCAGCAGACACCTCCCCCAGACTTGAACAACACTGTCCCCAGTGTTATCTAGCCTAGAGTCAGTGAAAGAAAACAAAAGAACAGAATAAAATTGGGAAAAACAAGAAGTTACCTTGATGGAACATCGAGTATCGATCGACACAGCCTGGTATCGATTGATACCAGGCTTAAATCGACATGATGAACCGTACATTCGCGATTGGTGTCGATCGATACCAGGGGGTATCGATCGACACTAGGCGATTTCGAGTTTTGCTCCTTGTTTATCCTGACACAAACACAGAACGAACGAAAAATAAAAAGAAAAAGACTCAAAAACAGACTCACCAGTGGGTTTCCTCCCACCAAGCGCTCGTTTAACGTCATTAGCTTGACTGTAACGCCCTTCAGGCAGGATAGGAATGCGAGCTTGCACCAAAACAGGCTCCACAACTTGACATTGCCATCTTCAGAGTTCTGCTCAACATGCCTTCCACAAACTCCTGCCCTTTCTCTTTCAACTCAGAAGTAAGAAGAACTCTAGCCTTGGAGAATGGTTTCGAGGCTCCTTTGCACTTCACCTTGTACTCAATCGAATCTCCATCACACTTCTGAGGAATCAATGTGACATGGGGATCCTCGACTCTTTTGCTCTTCACCTTCTTCTTTGTTGCCTTAGCCTTCTTGACAACTTCCTTGGGGATGCTGGGCGGTTCAACCGAAACGTATGTGACAGTTGGCTCGTCAGGAGGCTCTTCCAAAAGATCAATTGCTAATGTCTCTCCTGTGACATCTTCAATGCAAGAGACACGTCCGGGAGTTCCTCTAGGGATGGCTTTGTAGTACACCTCCTTGTCAATGTATGAGAATGAGATGAGCTTGCTGTGTGTGTCCATAATCGCACCAACCGTAGCCATGAATGGTCTTCCGAGAATCAACTGCGTACGAGATATTGCATTCATCTCTACAACCTGAAAATCAGTAGGAACCAGACAATCTCCTATTGTGATCATCAAATCAGCGATTGCCCCATATGGAAGAGAGGTGGAATCGTTCACGAACGTGATAGATGTCTTTGGAGGTTGAATATCAGCTCCCAATCTCTCTGCAATTGCCCTGGACATGACATTCACTCAAGCTCCTGAATCAACGAGAGACTCTTCGAATTCAACTCTAGAGATAGAGCATGGAACTGAGAATATCCCTGGGTCTTCCCTCTTAGTCAACTGTCTCATTGGAGGTGTACCTCTGGCCTTAATGAAGAGTGTCTTGATCTCTTCCTCAGTTTCTCTGCAATCTTTGAAGTGACTTAGCAGAGGCCAGCCCTCTAGAGCTTCTTCAAAAGTGAACGAGTGGGGAATCCTTCGTACCCTCTTCTCAAAGCCACGCAACTGCTTTGGAGTGATAGGATCTTTGAGGTGTTTAGGAATAGGATTCATCTTCTTGAGCTTGCGAACTCTTTCTGCAATCAACTCAGGTGTTTTCACAGTTTCTGGCTCGTTCTGCGAGGGGTATCGATCGACACCAGGTAGGGTATCGATCGATACTCTCGCTGTTGAATCGTCCCTGGCAGATACATCATCATCAAAAGGAAGCTCCACAACTGATTTATCCTTGCATCTGGCGTCCTACCATTCCTTCCTTGTCATAATACGAGGCATAGGATAAGGTATCCTGGGTATATACACTGGTTCTGCAACTACCTTAGGCACCATAGTCGAAATCTCAGGTGTCTCCTCAGAAATCGCCTCAGTATCGACCTACACCAATGGGGTATTGATCGATACACGAGATTTGATATGCTCAAATTAATACCATAAATGTACTAAAGCAGTAGTTATAGTATAGCTAGGGGCCGAACCACAAAGACTCACAGAGATGCACAATAGATTGTATAGTATCGAATAAACTAAGCCAAGAGATGTAATTGAAAACAGTGCAGAAATTAAAAGAGTTGTAATTCAATTGGAGGAAATATAGGCCCAGGGTATTTCTCAGGAAATCAATGAATGCAGATAAACTAACTAGCAGGATTCAGATTTAGCACAGTTCTTGAACTCAAGTCACTAAGGTATAATTAACCAACTGTCTATGAGAATTATCTAAATCTAAATCCTATGAATTCCAAATCTCTTTGAGAATCCTAAAGTCTAAATCAGCTTTAATATCAAGTTTGATATGTTCACAAATCAATTAAACCAAATCTCTTTGCGAATAATCAATTTACTCACCTAAAGTTCTATCAGGTAATTAATCGCACTGTCGTGCCTAATCAATTATCCTAAGATCTAAGTTCCAGATTCGTCAACCTAGAATTAGCTTTTAACACAACCTAAGCGAAGAACTAATTCAAATGGTGAATCCTATAAACAAATCAACCTAGCATTCAAAGATAACCCTTATGAGAACCCTGAACCTAAAGTGGATCTACTCAGACATGGAAAATGAAACAATCAACATAACTGAATAAATCATCAAATAAATCAGAAAGAGTAACAAGAGGGTTCCAAATCCGATCTCGGACGAAGAGAGTTTCAGATTTGTCTTCCTCACAAAACCAATGTAAAAATAAAGCATAGCCTAAACAGGTGGCTGTAAAATCCCTATAAATAACATAAATCACGTTTTGGGGTTTCTTGCAAATATTAAAGACTTCTGGACCAAGTTGCAATTCTTCAACTCTTCATTAAAGTCGCAGGTCGTGTCTTGCTGCGATGGGCATCGATCGATACCAGGGGGTATCGATCGACACTAGTCGTAAAATCGGGTACTCAGCAACACGATCTTCAGCCTTGCTCCAAATGCTCTAGAAAGCTCCAATATCTCCAATAAGGCTCCAAATGTGCTAAAACCTGTAAAAGACTCTAAAACACTACGAAATAGCATAAAGACTATATAAAACGGACTTATATCATGGCCTAAAAGGGGTAAAAACCATGATATATCAGTCATGCCTTTTGGGTTGTCTAACACTCCTAGTACGTTTATGCGTATTATGAATCAAGCTTTGAGACCGCTTATTGGGAATAGTGTTGTCATATACTTCGATGAGATCTTGATTTTCAGCTCATCCATGGACGTTCATGTGCAACACATACGCGAGGTATTGCTTATCTTACGTCAAGAACAACTTTTCGTCGGGAGGCAAAAATGTGAGTTTGGCGTTTCGGAAGTACTTTTTTTTGGTTATGTGGTCTCGTCCAAGGGCCTCTCGGTTGATCTTTCATAGGTCGAGGCATTCCGCTCTTGGCCAGTTCCGCGCACCATCTCAGAGGTGCGAAGCTTCCATGGGCTCGCTTCGTTTTATCGGCGTTTTGTCAGCCACTTAACACCATCATGGCTCCAATTACAAATTGCATGAAGGCTGGTAAATTTGATTGGACTCCAGAGGCATCAGTAGCGTTTGAACTCATCAAGGAGAAGCTAGCTACAACTCCTATTTTGGTATTACCTAACTTCTCTTTGATGTTTGAATTCCATTGCGACGCGTCGAAGCTAGGTATTGGCGCTGTACTGAGCCAACAAAATCGACATGTTGCGTACTATATCAAGAAATTGGCTGGTGCACGGGGACGTTACAGCACGCACGACGTGGGATTTTATGCAATTGTGCAAGGTATTCGTCATTGGCGTCATTATATGTCCACAGAGAATTCATTTTGTATACAGATCACGACGCTCTTCGTCATTTAGACAGCCATGCGAAAGTTTCTTCTCGCCACGCGTCTTGGATTTCATATTTGCAACAGTTCACTTTTTCCATTCGTCATCAATCTGGCAAAACCAATAAAGTCACTGATGCCCTGAGTCGAAGGCACAATCTATTGACGACGTTGCATACATCGGTGTTGGGTTTCTCGTCTTTCGCAGACCTCTATCCTCAAGACAAATTTTTCGGCCGCATATATTCGGATGCTTTGAGCGGAATATGTGACAACTACACCATTCACGATGGGTTCCTTTTAAAAGGTTCCCAAATTTGTGTTCCCGAATGTAGTCTTCGAACAAAAATCATTAGTGAATTGCATAACGAGGGTCACGTGGGTAGAAATAGAACCTGAGAACTGGTGACGGGTTTTTACTTTTGGGCGTCTTTGCGTTGAGATGTGGTTCACTTTGTTGAACGATGTCATGTTTGTCAACAGGCGAAAGGTAAAGCATCGAATGTTGGTCTCTATTTACCTTTGCCGATTCCTACACAACCCTGGACTGATATCAGTATGTACGGGGTCATGATTCCATCGTCGTTGTCGTTGATCGTTTTTCGAAAATGCTTATTTTATAGCTTGTAGGAAGACCACGGACGCCGTTAGTGTAGCTGTTATGTTCTTTCGCGAGATTTATCGTTTGCACGGTCTTCCTTCGTCCATTGTCTCTGATCGTGACACACATTTCCTGAGCCATTTTTGGCGTTCGTTGTGGTAGCTTCTCGGTACGAATCTGAACATGAGCACCGCCTATCATCCGCAGACAGACGGTCATACGGAGGTGACTAATCGTTCTCTTGGTAACCTCTTGCGCTGCTTGGTAGGTCATAATCTCAAGTCTTGGGATGCAAAATTGTGTCAAGCGGAGTTTGCTCACAATCATGCCTTGAATCGAAGCTTGGGCTTTTCTCATTTTTGTGTGGTGTATGGTATTCTCCCTCGTTGCCCGTTGGACTTGACCACGTTGCCGGATAGGTCCCGTTTTCATGGCGAAGCTGTCGATCTTGTCGAGGGTCTTCAGGAGATTCATCGTCAGGCTCGATCTAATTTGGAGGCATCAGTGACAAAGTATAAGTCAGCTGCTGATACTAAGCGCCGCGAGGTTCTTTTCGAACCAGGTGATTTGGTTTGGGTCATCCTGACGAAAGACCGCTTCCCGGCTGGAGAGTACAACAAGTTGAAGTCGAAGAAAATTGGTCTCATAGAGGTCGTCGTGCGCGTCAACCCGAACGCCTACAAGGTACGTTTGCCAGTTCATCTTCGCACACATGACGTCTTCAACGTCAAGCACTTGTCCCCATTTTATGGCGACAACAACCCGTCAGATTCGTGGACGAATCCTTTCCCACCCGGAGGGACCTGATGCAGCGCATCCTTCGAGCTTGGGCTTCAACAAACACGTTGCGGGCCTCTTACGTGTTTGCTAAAGTTAATAACTATCTTTATTTAGTTTTGGGTTTTCTCATTGAAAGGATAATTATAAATCCTTTTGCGATTAGGACTTGGATTCGGTTTTGATTATTAGTTTAGTATTTATAGGTGATTTACAAAGCCTTGTAGAGATCATCTTGATTTTGAGAGTTTGTTTTATCTAAGAGCTTTTAAACAAGCACTAAGAGGAGTACTCTTGCCCTTTACCTTATACGAAACTCACTTATTCTAAGTCAAATCCGAGTTCGTCACGAGTCCTCTTGGAGTTCTTGTCTTCGATCTCTTAATTAAGCTTCTGCACTCTATCAGAACATCCCACCAATATCATTTGCAGAAAAATCCAAAACCTGCAAATTATGCACTATTGTAGACATCCGAAAGATTGTGAATGAATTATTCTGCAACTGTAAGACTTCAAGTTCTGGATTATTCGCCAACAACCAAGTAGGAATGTTTCCGGATAATCTGTTGCTGGATAGATCAACTAGACGCAAGTTCTTTTGGTACACGAGAAATGAAGGGATTTTCTCCAAGCTGCAAAATCGTAGTACAACAACACTCAGTTGAAATTTTGGCTGCCAAGTACTCTCTGTCTCGACTTGTACCATATCAGATGTTGATGAAAGTTTGAACACCTTGATCTTGGTGAGGTTGGTGAGTGGATTCAGCGAGAAAAAACTTGTGAAGTTGTTATCTAACAATGATAGATACTCGAGGGAGTCAAGGCTGAGATAAGATGGTAGTTTTCCACTTAATTGGTTGGATGAGAGATCAAGAACCCGTAGCTTGTTTAAGCCACCTAAACAAAGAGGAAGTTGGCCTACTAAATTATTTTCTCTGAGATCGAGCTCCCGCAGATTCTTCATTTCACAAAATACTGCGAAAAGATAATGGGCATAACTAAACACTTCTCATACATAACAATGTTATGTTGTTCACTTAGATAATATTGGAGGTGAAGCAAACACACCTGCTATAGGTCCGCTGAAACTATTCCGAGCAAGATTCAGCAGTTCCAATTTAGTCAAATTGATTAGTTATGAAATCTATTATATAATTGGAGAGTTATCTCTCAATCTAGGATGACCACCTCATCACTACCAAATTTTTAACAATATAATTGGAGAGTTATCTCTCAATCTAGGATGACCACCTCATCACTACCAAATTTTTTAACAATATAATTGGAGAGTTATCTCTCAATCTAGGATGACCACCTCATCACTACCAAATTTTTAACATTAAAACATATTTAAAAAAATTCATTTAATACATGTCTATATTTATTTATCATTATTTTTATTTAATACAAATTACAAAAATACAAAATTTAGTGTAAATAAATAAATAAACGTTAAAAAATAACGAAATATTTTATTGAAAACGATATATTGTTAGATTTTCAACTAAAAACTTGAATTGAAGATTTATCCTATTTAAAATGTTAGAATGTGTTTATAAAATTAAGAATATAACATAGATTTTACTACATATAGTGATAAAAAAATTATTCAATTTTGGTCCGAGAATATATAATTTTTTATAATGAGATTTACATAATTTGAGAGTCACAAAAAATACTATAAATTTGTGGTAAATATAAGTTTTTACAATTAACTTTACAAAGTCGAGAATATGTAAAATATGACAAAGATAAGAACAAATAAATAAAATTATGGATAAAAAATAGTAGGGGAAATTAAAAAATAGATTTAAAAGAGGACTAATTGATTATTAATAGTCATAACTAAATAAAAATGAATATTAGGAGATTAAATTCAAAAACAAATCAAGGATAATTAAGTTTTCCGGAAATTTATCAAAACATTTGTTCTAGAAAATGAGAAATTAGGTCAAAAATATCTTTTTTTATTCTTTGCATACATATACCATAGAGGGAAGTCGAGTATTTAAAAGTAAAATTCATTGGAACCATATAAGAAAAACTTGATATTTTTTACGTGGTTTGAAATTTTAAAGTGTTATGATATTGTGTTTTTTTAAAAAAAAATATAAATATATATATATATATATATATTTCAAAACTAAAATAGTGAAAAAAACAATGCTCGAGAATGTTCAAACATTACCACAACAAAACATACATGTAAAGAGTGATACAATTTATTTTGTACCATATCGTGAGTGCAAATGTGATTCTACACCATACTTCAAGAAAAACACATGCTTGAGAATTCTTTCTTTGTATCAAATTCTAATAGTTTAATGGATTCGAAGAAACAAAGTATTTAAAACATGCTATGTTTTGTGAAAAAAAAGTCGTCGATGAAGTCCACATTTGAACATTTTTAATAAAAAAATGGATTGAATGTCGGTGGTGGTGTTTTATGTGCCAAATATTATGATGAATAACACTCCAACAATTTTTTATTTTTAAAGTATCTAAGCGCACCAAGACATAAGATCATGCAGTTTTTAAAAAAAAGACATTTTCTTAGCAAAAAAGAATAAAATCAAAACATATATCAAACTATTTTGGTATTTAATATGTTGAGTTAGTTCCAATTTCATACTATCCATGTATTATTAACGTATAATCAATATAAACAGAGTAAAAAAAGTGAACAATAATTGTGGCACAAAAAGATGTCGTCAAACAATGTTGACATCACAAAAAAAGACGGTACATTAATGTCTTAAAATTGGTGGTAAGTATAATATATTTTTAACTATAAATATAAGGAAAATAGTATGTAGATTATGCCAAAAAAGTATATAACAATCTAGAAAATATAAATATTGAATTTATTTAATTAAATTATTAGTGACCAACCAAAACATTAAACGAGACTAAAAGCGTAAAAAAGACAAATACTTAAAATGAAAATTAAAAAATAACAAATTAGAATTTGATATAGTCTTAATTCCGCTCAACGCGCGGGTCACTTATCTAGTAAAGTAAATGACAAAAGATAAGTATGGATATGAATCATATCATATGATGATCTTTGAGATAAACCAGTTTAACAATTATGTACAGAGTTAAATTTGTTAAAATTTCTATTATAAAGACAAAAATGTTACCTGACATGGAGCCGTTAAGTCTATTACCACTCAGATTCAACAGTTCTAAGCTTGCCAAGTCTTTAAGTTCTGAAATAATTTTAAGGAACCTTGAAAAATGATTGTTGTCTAAATGTAAGAAAAGCTATATTCATCCCCATTCCTAATAAAATTATGTTGAAAACAAAAAAAAGAAGATAAAAACAAGATTGCCTTGCAATTCCATTGAGCCAGAAAATTCATTTGAACTGAAATTCAGAGCCTTCAGCTTTTTCGGGTGAGTAAACTCTGCCAATATGGATAAAATGATATTTGAGATGGCATAAACCAATTCATCAATTGATGTCAACAAAAAAAAAACAATTCAACAATTATGTACCAATAAGTAGATTATGCTCATTGCGAATGGGAAAACACACATTTAATTGGAAAAGTGTTAAGTTACGTGGGTTTCCAACTCAAAACCAATTGTCAATGGTATTGATCTATGAATTCTGCAGACGTCAGAGAAGACATTGTTGCACTGGTGCGTCCTGGTGGTAGTTAAGCATGCGTGTTTGATGTTGTTTTCATAGAATCTAGAATAGAGTGGTAGACACGGGTGTGTGCTAGAAACCATAGGCAAAGTGTCTTTGCATTCTGATTCTAGTGGATTCATTCTTGACATGGTCCTTGAGATGTAGGAAACAAACCTCGTTAACAAATTCTATGTGTTCTTTATTTTCTGCACTTTATTCTTGTCTCACCTGCATTTATAAAAACTAGGGGAAGATGTTTTTGAATTGATTTGGTATATATGTCTTGCAAATGATCAAGACTTATAATGTGTGCTTTTACTTTTGTAAATAAAATGACCTATTTGTTGATGATGCATCTTTTGTCAGATCGATTAAATTTATAATCATTGTTATTACCAAGCATCACCCACTCAAAAACTGGCTTAATAAGCGATCAGTCACGTTTGGAGCTTTGTGTTTCTGATTTCTGTTAATCTACAATATCCATCACGACCATCATTTCATTCTGCGTCTGGCCAGAGAAACAACGATGGTAGCCTCTATAATGCCGTCTGTGGTATTCGTTGAGTCAAAATGGTGCGAGAGAGTCATAACGACGCTGTTTTTATTTTTGGCGGTAACTGAAGACTATTGAGTGGCTGGTCATTAGTTATATCAATTTAAAGGTTCATTTTTTTGTTGGTGTCAATAAGAAATTAGTAGTTTTGGCAAGACCACACAATTAGCACATGATTTAAAGATTCCATAAATAAAAGTTCAATGAGCGTTTAACTTAATGATTCGTTTGCTAAACACAATTAGCAACTTTTTTTTCTTTCCAATTCATATGTGTTCATACTGCAATTTTAATGCTTACATCAAACATACAATCCAATTTTCTTAGTTTCTGGATTTTATTTTGCTGAATCTAGTGAAAGGGAAAGTGTTTTTGGGTCAGCACCTTTTAAGGGTAATCTAGTACGTACTGTTTGTTTTTTTTTGTTTTTGTTTTTTTTTTTGATAATCAGGAGTGATCTGAATAAGTTATTCACCGGATTTTAAAAATGGTCTAAAACATGACATCTGTTTGACTGGCCAAATGGGTGGATGATGTAACTATTGGAAAGGAAAGCTTTGTGTCCTACAATTACAGTTGTATCCTTCAGTTGACTTGACTTAACTTATTTCGTGGTCTATATATGTTTTAAGCTACACATATATCATACGGTTATGAGTGTTTACTTGACTTGACTTTTTTTTTTTGTCATTATTTCGGGTCACAACAGACCGGCCCAATAGCCAAATACCCCTACACATGGATGGCAGGTAGAGTCGAACTCGACACCGGTAAGATGGCAGCAAATGTGTGGCAAACACTGACCCACTTACTCCTTCTTACTTGACTTGACATATTTCGTGGTGTATACACACTACAAGAAAACATCCCGATTTCCGACCAAAATTCCGACCAATTTTAAATAGTCGGAAATTACCGACCATATGCCGACGACATTCCGACGAAACAGCACCCGTCGGAAATTGGTCAGGAATTCCCGACCATTTTAACTTGGTCGGAATTTTGGTCGGGATTTCTGACCAATTTCCGACAGATTGGAGACCGAATGAAATCGTCGGAAATTAGTCGGTATTACAGACCGATTTCCGACTGTTTTCCGACGAGATATACACGTTAATATACCCGTTGCATTAGCCGTTTATAGTCGTTGGCGAGTATTAAGGTGGTCGGAAATTGGTCGGAAATTTTCGACCAATTTCAGACCAGGAAGGAATCCGACCTACTCCCAACGAAAATATAAACGTTAATCTGTCCGTTGCACTAGCCGTTTCATAGCCGTTTGAATTTTTAGACTGGTCGGAAATTGGTCGGAAATCCGCGGAAATTTTAATTATAAATACAACACCACCCTCATTCACAATTTACACCAAAAAAAAACATAGAAAATGTCTTCTTCAAATCCAAACACTAGAGATTATTTTCGATCGTGGATGGATAGACCACGGCAAGATCCAGCGACGAATCTATTGACGGAGGAGTATGCACAAGGTGTTGAAGAATTCATGACATTTGCGACAAACAATAGCATGACGTCGGAATACGGTAAATTGTATTGTCCTTGTCCTAAATGTCGGAATCATAGATTAGTCTCTGTTGGGGAAGTATGGAAGCATCTTTATAGGAATGGGTTAATGCCGAGTTATAAGATTTGGTATACGCATGGAGAAACTGATGCAATGGTGCAATATCATTGTAGTGGTTTTAATTATTCGGGTAGAATTATAGAGGAACCAACACCGGAAGTAGATGCAAACGTTCAGATGGTGAATGATGTGTATCGCGAAAACGTAGCATCGTATGTTCTAGATGGTATTAGAATAGAAGAACCTAATTTAGAAGCTCGGAAGTTTTTTGATATGCTAGATGCAGCTAAGCATCCACTATACGAAGGATGTAGAGAGGGAATATCGCCTTTATCAACTGCAAGCAGGTTGATGACAATAAAGACCGATTTCAACTTGGCAGAGGATTGTGTGGATGCGATAGCTGATTTTGTGAAAGATATTTTACCTGAAGATAATCTCTCACCGGCTTCATACTACGAGGTTCAGAAACTTGTAGCTGGTCTTGGATTGCCGTATCAGATGATAGATGTGTGCATCGACAATTGTATGATATACTGGAGAAATGACGAAAACCGTCGCAAGTGTCATTTTGTGGGAAACCTCGGTATCAGGAAACGGGTGGAAGAGTACCAGTTCAACATAAACGGATGTGGTATTTGCCGTTAACAGATAGGTTGAAGAGGTTATATCAATCCGATCGCACGGCAGGAGCTATGAGATGGCATGCAGAACATAACTCAGATGGAGAGATTGCGCATCCTTCAGATGCAGAAGCGTGGAAACATTTTCAAGAGGTGTATCCTAGTTTTGCGGCTGAGCCAAGTAACGTATACCTCGGGTTATCTACAGATGGATTCAACCCTTTTGGGAAACATGGGAGGCAATATTCATTGTGGCCAGTAATCATCACACATTACAATTTTCCGCCTAGTTTGTGCATGAAACGAGAGTTTTTGTTCCTCACGATTCTTGTCCCCGGACCGGAGCATCCTAAGAGATCCCTTGATATTTTCTTGCAGCCATTAATTTATGAGTTGAAAATGTTATGGAAAGATGGTGTGCAAGCGTTCGATGTTTCTCTCCAACATAATTTCACGATGCGTGCGGTACTTATGTGGACCATAAGTGATTTTCCAGCATTTGGTATGCTAGCTGGATGGTCGACTCATGGAAGGTTGGCGTGCCCGTATTGTCAAGATAACACTGATGCGTTCCAATTGAAGCACGGTCGAAAGACTTCTTGGTTCGATTGTCATCGACGATTTCTGCCGCATGATCATCCATATCGTCGGAGCACGACATTGTTTAAGAAGAACAAAAAAGTTTTTGATGGTCCACCTCCTGAACCGGATGGGAATAACATCATCACTCAGTTGAGAGATTTTGGTGCTGAGAAGACGGTTTCATGTGGTGGTAATGGTCATTTTCCCGTAGATGGTTGTGGCGAGTACCACAATTGGAACAAGAGGAGTATTTTTGGGGATTTGCCATATTGGAAGAACCATCTGCTGCGCCATAATCTCGATGTCATGCACATTGAAAAAAACTTTTTTGACAACATCATGAATACTGTTCTAAATGTGCAAGGGAAGACGAAAGATAATTTGAAGGCCAGATTGGACTTGCCAGAAATTTGTTCTCGGAAGGAACTCCATATAATGGCGAACGGAAAATCTCTGGCCCCCGCTTTCCATTTGGATGAGCCTTCAAAGGAGGTGTTCTTCGACTGGATTACGCATAGTGTTCAATTCCCAGACGGATACGCATCTAACCTTCGTAATTGCGTTAATATTGGAGAAGGGAAGTTTTCAGGGTTGAAGAGTCATGATTGTCACGTTATCATGCAACGCCTCCTTCCATTTGCCTTTGCCGGTCTTCTTCCTAGAAACGTCCATGGATCTATTGCAGGTACATTTATAATTTACAAAATTATATCTAAATTTTACTAAATTTATCTAAATTGTATAAATTTTACTAATTTTATTTATCATTTATGTAGGGATCGGTGATTTCTTCCGGGATTTATGCACGAGATCACTTACAGCAGAGGGTATCCGAAATTTGGAGGAGAAGATACCGGCTCTCTTATGCAACCTCGAGAAAATATTTCCACCAGCATTTTTCGATGTTATGGAACATCTTCCTATTCATCTCCCTAGGGAAGCAAGACTTGGTGGGCCAGTTCAATATCGATGGATGTGTCCGTTTGAGCGATATATGCTCCACCTAAAGAAGAAGGTGAAAAATCTTGCAAGAGTCGAGGGTTCTAATTTTGCACAGAGCGTGAATGAAGAAGCATCCAACTTTGCTAGCTACTACTTTCCATCTTCGGTGAAGACTAAAAGTAGACGACCTGCACGTCATGATGATGGAGGAGAAAAACCGCTGTATCCGGTCTATGTCCCAAATATTTTTGCAGAAATTGGAAGGCTTAGTGGAAAAGGGAGGTCTAGACGACTAACAGAGGAGGAACAAAGGCATTTGCATACATATCTTATGACAAACTGCGAAGACGTTTTCGAATATGAGAGGTACGTCACTTGATTTTGAATAATGTATTTGTTTAGTAATTACCAAAAATTAATCCTTGATAGTATTTTGAATAATGTATTTGTTTTATTCACAGTATATACATGGAGCAAATAAGGAATTGGTTTCCAAATTGCACAGAGGATGAGCTTATGGTCCGTAAACAGAATGAATTCGCGGATTGGTTGAAATATTACGTAAGTGCTCGATTTCCCGTAATTAAACTAAATTTTACATGCTTACACATATTGTTAATAAGTGTCCACAAATTGTACAGGTTGATAAGATGAATACTACCGGGACATCGATTCCCACATGGTTAGTTGAGATGGTGCGTGGCCCTACTTTTGTTCCAAGTGTTTATCCGATGTATTGCACTCGGGGGTATGCTTTTAAGGCTTTTCGTGAAGGGAGTTCAAGGACAACATGCAACTACGGTATTTCGTCTACATCCGGAGAATTTGTCTACTACGGAATACTCCGCGAAATATTAGAAGTCAAATATCCAGGAATGATTGGTTTGAAGTGCATCGTGTTCTATTGCGATTGGTATGATCCAGTGGAAGGTCTACGTCAGGACGAATTCGGTGTGACATATGTTCACGAAGGCAAGTGACATCGGAAATACGATCCATTTATTCTTGCTTCACAAGCAGACCAGGTTTCCTACATTCGATACCCCCGGGTTAGGAACAAGCAAGATCCGTGGATTGCAGTAATATCGATACAACCAAGAGGAATGATATCTGGTGTTTCCGAGCATGACCCTTTACAGGAAATGCCAATTGGTAATTTAAGTGAAATCGAGCATTCTCTAGAGGTTGACCTTGTCGTTGACTTCACCGGCATGGGCGAACTATTTGAGGATTATGAAGAAGAGAGAGGAGAATTTGATGAGGAATCCGATTCAGCTTCTTCAGATTATTCATCGGACTCAGAATAGTTTTTGTAAAAAATATTTTATATGCATTTATTTTGAAGTAAAAAATTTATGAAACTTTTTTCACATGCTTTAATTAGTTGTTTGAATATTTTTAATTAATAAGTATTCCTATACATCAGTTTCAGAATAAATTTGTAACCATGTTTTTTCATATGCATCTATTTTAAATCAACAAATTTTTCAAAAAATTTCAAATGATTAAATATGGTGTACGTATTTTTTAATACATTTAGTTATAAATTCCGACCATTTTCCGACCGGACACGAAAATCTGTCGGAAAATGGTCGGGAATGATTGAATTATATTTGCCCCGACTAAAACTTCCCCCGGCTAAAAACTTTAGCTCAATGTACTTTCAATTTATAAAAACATCATATACTCTATTAAATGTTTATTTTGCCATATATTTGTTAGACATAAGATGTTTACATGTGTTTTAAACAGTATACATTTTGAAAATTAAGAATTTTAAACCCTAAACCCTATATGGTCGGAAATTGGTCGGAAATTTCAAAGAAATTCCGACCAAATTCCGACCATATGAATATTTTCGAAAAAATGCCAAGTGTTTAATACATTTAATTCTAAATGCCGACCATTTTCCGACCGGACACGAGGATCGGTCGGAAAATGGTCGGGAACGATTGAATTATATTTTCCCCGGCTAAAACTTCCCCCGGCTAAAACTTCCCTCGGCTAAACGTTTTAGCCGGGGCAATTCTTTATTTGGTCGGAAACTGGTCGGAATTCCTCGAAATTTCCGACCAAATTCCGACCCTTTGGGGTTTCGAAACCTCAAAACGCATAAATTTGATTTGGACTATGTTTAATATGGTTAGATATGATCTTTTGAAAGAATTCAATGTCCATTTATCTTAACTAAACCAATTTTGGGGCATATCCTATAAAACCTAAAAGAAACCGAAAAGTATAAATATAAAGTGAATGTTTCGTTATGAACGGTTTAATTCGATATACTTTCAATTTATAAAAACATTATATATTTTATTATATGTTTATTTTGCCACATATTTGTTAGACATAAGATGTTTACATGTTTATTAAACAGTATACAGTTTGAAAATTATGAATTTTAAACCCTAAACCCTGTATGGTCGGAAATTGCAAAGCATTTCCGACCAATTTCCGACCAATATGAATCAATAGTCAGAAATTAGTCGGAAATTACAAGGAATTTCTAAAGTTTTATGTTGGATTTATAAACCCTAAACCGTATATGAAATACCAATTTTTATCTTAAGAATCAATCTTTTTGAACATCTAATCCAAACCTTACAAGAAAACGAATAGTGTAAGTATAAGTTATATGTTTCGTTAAGAGAGGTTAAACCCGTTCTCTTATCGATTCAGAAAAAGCGTCATATACTATATTTATGTTTACCTTGCCATATTGTTTTCATTCCTAAGATATTTAGATGTTTTATACGGTATTCAAATTTAGGATTTCATACCCTATTCCCTCTATGGTCGGAAATTAGTCGGAAATTTCCAACCAATTTCCGACCAATGTAATTTTTTCGAAACAAATGCCAAGTGTTAACAATATATCAATCCGCGACATGCAATATTATGAATAAATGCTCAGTATGGTCGGAAATTGGTCGGAAATACCGACCGATTTCCGACAATGCTGAAATAAAACCCGCGAAAATTAACCGGTAAATGAAATATTTGGACGGTTTTGTATTTTTCTAAAACTGACCGAATTCCAACGATACCTAGATCTAAATACATGTGCCGCATCGTCTTCTTCATTTCTTCGATCTCTCCTCTCTCACCGATTCTCTCTCTCCGCCGACCATCACCGCCTGAGCTCTCGCCGGTAAGTGTCCCTCTTCCTTCTCTTCTCTCCCTCTTCCTCTTCCTTCTCTTCTCTCCCTCTTCTCTTCCTATTTTCTTCTCCTAATTGTTTTTCCTTCTCTTGGTTTGTAGATCGCCGTAGCTTGATCCGTCCGCCGGAGCAGCCGTACGCCGAAGCCGCCGACCGCCGGAGCCGCCTTCCCTCCTCCACCGCCGCCGACATCTTCTCACCATGTAAGTGTTTTTGAGATATGTGGTTGTTGTTGTTGGGATTTGAAGATTAGGATGTTAGTTGTTTTAGCTTGAGTTTTGTGGGTAGATTGGAGATTAGGATGTTAGTTCTTATGATTTGTGGTTAGATTTGTGAGATTTGTGGGTTAGATTTGTAGGATTTGTTGTTAGATTATAATTTTTGGATTTGTTGTTTACACATAGTGTTTTTCAGAAAATTTTTGGATTTTTTGGTTTAATTAGATTTTTTGGATTTATGAAAAACATTTTATACAATTGGATTTTTGGATTTTTTGGATTTTTTGGATTTTTTTTATGAATATAAAACTTTAATAGATAATTTTTAGATTAAAAATACAAAAATATATATTTTTAAATGTTATAAAAATCATGTATATAAAAGGTTTTTAAATCTAAGATATTTTTAAGACTACGTTGATTTTTTTTAATTTTATCATTTGTATAAAATAACGTTTTCATTACTTTTTCATAATTAATAAATTTATTATTACTCTTTTTCATAATTTTTTATAATTTTGCGTTTTTGTTAAGGTCTTACAATGGTTTCGCGAATTTGAGCATCGGTGGTTCGTCTGAAGGGATGCAACAACCTCCACGTACCGGTGGTTCGACTCGAGGGGCAGAACCACCAAGTCCGGCCGCATCGACTATCCCAGAGTCGCAGAGTCAAGCTACTCGAATCATGACCATCGATGAGTTAGTCCAACAATCGGGCCGGGACTTGCACATCCGGCTTGATCCACATCTCGTTGGAAGATCGACATGGTAAAAACCTTTAGTTCATATATATATATATATATATATATATATATATATATATATATTTAATATCAAATTGTTTATAGTTTATCTTTTTTTGTAGGTTTGGTATATCGAACAACGAGATTAGCAAGGACATTATGAGGATGTTCCATTCGATCCTCGACAAACCGTACAAGAAGTTTTCAGAAGTCCCGTATGATGAGAAGCAAATTTGGTTTAGAAAATTTGCGGTAAGTTGTGAATTACTATATTTTTTCTTATATTTATAAGTATTTTTTTAATATTTTGCTAAGCATTTTTATTTATGTTTTCGTAGCAAGAGTTTACATGGCATCCTTCTCATACTGTCACGGTGGAAAAATTATTTATGAAGGAAGCGAGTACGCAGTTCAAGAGACACATGAACGAGTGGAAGAAAAAGTGGAGGAAAGGGGCAGACAAGCCGAAAGGCTTGAATTTGGAGGTTTGGAATCACTACGGACCATATTGGCAACAACCGGAGACAGAGAAACTCTCGAAGACTAATTCGGGAAACCGAAAGAGTGAGCGCAACGGGAAGGGCCAATACATCCACAACTCCGGATCGAGCAGCTTCCAGACCCGAGAAATTCAAATGGTAATCTTTTATTGTTTACATTGTTTTCTCTACTTAATTAATTATTAAATTATTTATTCATATTTAAATTTATTTGTTTTTATAGACTAATGAGGCCGGAGGTGTGCGTCCGAATCATTTGGACTTAATGAAGAGGTGCCACACGAACAAGACAACCGGGCTTATTCAGGATCCCCTCATAAGGGAGATCTACGAGAACGTGACGAAGCAGAAGACCGACATCGAGCTGACCCAACAGTCACAAGGTGACTCCTCCTCCTCCTTCGAGATGTCGCGGGAAGCGGTCAACCAACTCGTTATGAACGTAAATTTTTTTTTTCTTATAGTTTTACATTATAATTTTATTATGTTCTAATTTATTTATATTTTATACAGAAATTTCCCCTTGATAAAAAAGGGCGACGTCGCGGCGGTTTGGGTACGATCCCGTTTATGGACGACGGGTCTTCTTCTGGTTCTTTTTTCTCTGAAGATCTCATCAAGCAGAATGAAGAGTTCAAGTCCAAAGTAGAAGCTTTGGAGGCGGCGAAAACGGACACCGAATTCAAGTTAGGTGCCACGCAAGATGAGCTTTCGGAGGCGAGGTCAGATATCGCTAGCATGTCGTCTTGGATGAGAGCGAAGTTTCCGGATTACCCGGGAACGGGATCCGGATCCGAATCCGGATCTGAAAATGTTAATAATGTTAATGTTTAATGTTTTAAAAACACTTTTTCTTATTTCTAAACTATTTTATTTTCAAATATTTTAATGTTTAATATTAATTTTCATTTTCATTTTCGAATAAATTTATTTTCAATTGAATTAAATTAATCAATATTCATAATTTTTAAAATAATTTCAAAATAATATATTTTGTCGGAATTTGGTTGGAAATTAGAAAGGTCGGAATTTGGTCGGAAATTAAAAACGTCGGCATTTGGTCGGAAAAAAGGTCATCGGACTTTTGTCGGTAAATCGTCGGGTATTATTATGGTCGGAATTTGGTCGGAACTTAGTCTGGTCGGTATTTGGTCAGGAATTTGAAAGGTCGGAATTTGGTCGGAAATTAGTAAGGTCGGAATTTGGTCGGAAATTAGAAACGTCGGCATTTGGTCGGAAACAAGGTCATCGGACTTTTGTCGGTAAATCGTCGGGTATTATTATGGTCGGAATGTGGTCGGAACTTAGTATGGTCGGTATTTGGTCGGGAATGGGCGCATCAGACTTTAGTCGGTAAATCGTCGGGTGATATTTAGCGTCGGTAAATGGTCGGGAATGGTCTGGTCAGGAATCTGTCGGGAATTACCGACCAATTTCCGACCATATTTGATTTCCGACGCGATAGTTCCGACGGGCCAAATTGGTCGGAAATTCGTCGGGAAAGACGTTTTCCAACCGTTTTCCAATCAATATACCTGTCGGAAATCGAGTGTATTCTTGTAGTGACATAAGTCTTAAGCTACACATATATCATACGATTATGAGTATTTTCCGCAAAGACCTTGACTTGTATCTTATCATACAGTTCAAAGTAAACGAGACTGATTACTCACCTAACTAACTTAACTCATGTCACATGACTTTTATGTGTTTTTATTAATAGAGACTTCTTGATAAAAAATTTTATAACCGTGGTGGTATTAGCATTGAACTCAAACTCCCAAATAGCTTCGGAGTTTTTTTTTTGTTTCATTTGATTTTTATGTAATTTGCAATGGAAAGGAAACTTTTCTTGGGTCATTACTTAATATTGGTGATATTATTGTTGGGGCAGCTACAAGGATGCGAAAGCTGCAATGAGAAAGATAGGAAAGCTTTGTTGGAGCTCAAGAAATACATAATCTTAAAGAGTTCCGAATGGTTCCTCGAAGAATGGACGTCGACTGCAGAAGCGAACCACGATTTTGTCTCCATATAACATGTCCTAGAACTTGTTCTCCCTACTTGGACTACTTGGACTAATGACACAAAGAGCGATTGCTGCCGGTGGAAGGGCGTTGAGTGCAATCATACAAGCGGGCGGGTTATCGGGCTTTCCGTTGGTTTTATGTACTTTAAAGAGAATTCTTTCCTTAATCTTTCTTTGCTGCATTCCTTTGAAGAGCTTCGAAGTCTGAACTTATATGGGGAAAGCTCCGCCAACTCATTCGATGGCGTCTTTGATGATGTTGAAGGTATTCTAGGCTTTTTAAAGTGTTTAGTCTACCCTTGTGGTCTCTATTTGGAAATATTGCTTTGAAAAATTAGAGTTTTCGATGGGCTATTGTCTGATCTCTTTTTCTGCATTAACCAACTTACTGATGTCTATGCCACTCTGTTAACGAGATGTTTGTTTGCAGGTTATAAAAGCTTAAGAAGATTAAAATATATGGATCTCTCTTTCAATGCGTTCACGAAAATCATATTTCTTTTCTTAATGCCGCTACATCACTTACAACTCTTTTTCTTCCTAGTAACCGCATGAATGACACTTTTTGTTAAGTTATATGGGCTTTCAACTCAAAACCAAATGGAAATGAGTGAATTGGCCCATATTCCTTATATACTATATTTCCGATGTGAGAACCTAACACGTCCCATCGAGATGATGGCTAACCCGATAAGAGCCTCATCTCGAGGGAGCATGTTAGGATCTCACATCGAAAATATAAAGGGACCAACAATAGTATATAAGGGATATGAGCCAATTCACTTATTTCCAATTGGTTTTGAGTTGGAAGTCCATGTAACTTAACAAAAAGTGCCATTTATGCGGTTACTAGGAAGAAAAAGAGTTGTAAGTGATGTAGCGGCATTAAGAAAAGGAAAGATGCTGTTCGTGAACGCATTGAAAGAGAGATCCAGATATTTTAATCTTCTTAAGCTTTTATAACCTGCAAAAAAACATCTCGTTAACAGAGTGGCATAGACATCATTAAGTTGGTTAATGCAGAAAAAGAGATCAGACAATAGCCCATCGAAAATTCTAAATTTTCAAAGCAATATTTCCAAATAGAGACCACAAGGGTAGACTAAACACTTTAAAAAGCCTAGAATACCTTCAACATCATCAAAGAAGCCATCAAATGAGTTGGCGGAGCTTTCCCCATATAAGTTCAGACTTCGAAGCTCTTCAAAGGAATGCAGCAAAGAAAGATTAAGGAAAGAATTCTCTTTAAAGTACATAAAACCAACGGAAAGCCCGATAACCCGCCCGCTTGTATGATTGCACTCAACGCCCTTCCACCGGCAGCAATCGCTCTTTGTGTCATTAGTCCAAGTAGTCCAAGTAGGGAGAACAAGTTCTAGGACATGTTATATGGAGACAAAATCGTGGTTCGCTTCTGCAGTCGACGTCCATTCTTCGAGGAACCATTCGGAACTCTTTAAGATTATGTATTTCTTGAGCTCCAACAAAGCTTTCCTATCTTTCTCATTGCAGCTTTCGCATCCTTGTAGCTGCCCCAACAATAATATCACCCATATTAAGTAATGACCCAAGAAAAGTTTCCTTTCCATTGCAAATTACATAAAAATCAAATGAAACAAAATAAAACTCCGAAGCTATTTGGGAGTTTGAGTTCAATGCTAATACCACCACGGTTATAAAATTTTTTATCAAGAAGTCTCTATTAATAAAAACACATAAAAGTCATGTGACATGAGTTAAGTTAGTTAGGTGAGTAATCAGTCTCGTTTACTTTGAACTGTATGATAAGATACAAGTCAAGGTCTTTGCGGAAAACACTCATAATCGTATGATATATGTGTAGCTTAAGAGTTATGTATACACCAAGAAATAAGTCAAGTCAAGTAAACACTCATAAACATATGATATATGCGTGGCTTAAAACCTATATAGACCACGAAATAAGTTAAGTCAAGTCAACTGAAGGGTACAACTGTAATCGTAGGACACAAAGCTTTCCTTTCCAACAATTAGATCATCCCACTCATTTGGTCAGTCAAACTGATGTCATGTTTTAGACCCGTTTTAAAATCCGGTGAATAACTTATTCAACGACTACACTTATCCTAGGGAATTAGTCCGGCGGTAAAAGCCCAAATCACCTCTGATTATCAAAAAAAAAAAAAAAACAAACAAACAAACAGTACGTTCTACATCACCCTTAAGATTGTTAAGTTAACATGTGCTGACCCAAAAACACTTTCCCTTTCACTAGATTCAGCAAAAATTGGATTGTATGTTTGATGTCCAAACATCTCCCTGAATGTAAGCATTAAAATTGCAGTATGAACACATATGAATTGGAAAGAAAAAGAAAAAAAGTTGCTAATTGTGTTTAGCAAGCGAATCATTAAGTTAAACGCTCATTGAATTTTTATTTATGGAATCTTTAAAGCATGTGCTAATTGTGTGGTCTTGCCAAAACTACTAATTTCTTATTGACACCAACAACAAAATGAACCTTTATATTGATATAACTAATGACCAGTCACTCAATAGTCTTCAGTTACCGCCAAAACAAAAACAGCGTCGTTATGACTCTCTCGCACCATTTTGACTCAACGAATACCACAGACGGCATTATAGAGGCTACCATCGTTGTCTCTCTGGCGAGACGCAGAATGAAATGATGGTCGTGATGGATATTGTAGATTAACAGAAATCTCCAAACGTGACTGATCGCTTATTAAGCCAGTTTTTGAGTGGGTGATGCTTGGTAATAACAATGATTATAAATTTAATCGATCTAACAAAAGATGCATCATCAACAAATAGGTCATTTTATTTACAAATGTAAAAACACACATTATAAGTCTTGATCATTTGCAAGACATATATACCAAATCAACTCAAAAACATCTTCCCCTAGTTTTCTCTTTTGTTTTGATCTTTATTTCTCTTACTTGATGGGCAAGAAATCTCATTTTAAGTTTAATAATTAGATTATTATTATTTATTTTTTTGACATCGAGTATTAATTATTAATGAACTTCGGTTACTTTGTTTCGACTACATTCAGATTATAACAAAATTCGGGTTGGTTCAATAATTCGATTGAGTTATCGCTTTCGTTTACTTTGAATTGTATGATAAGATAAGTCCAGGTCATTAATTATATTAATTGTATGATGTATGTGTAGCTTCAAGTCACGTGTAGATCTTTGTAGTGAACAACTAAGAAAATAGGAAAAACACAGATTGGAAAAGGTTTTGTTTGAAATGTCCCCTTAGACTTTTCCCAAGAGTTCAGTGGAGACAGTAAATTTATAATGTCGGAGAGGAAAAACAGATCGATAACATCAAAACTATAGATTTTGCCAAAAAATCATCACCCAAACGGAATTAACAATTGGGGAGGATTACTAAACTAACTTTAAAAAATGTCTTAATTACTAAAACAATGTAAATCTTTCTAAATTACTAGAATAACCTAAAAATATATAAAATATCGATTTTGTCCTTTTGGCCTTTGTTAACAAAAACGTAATTACGATATTGCCATTACTATTTTTAATCCACATCAGCGCGCACAGATAAACAAGTCTACCGTTCTTTGACGGTAGACTTATTTTTTCTGGTAGACTTATTTTTCGGCCGGTAGACTTATTTTTCGGCCGGTAGACTTATTTTAGGTCCGTAGATTTGTTTTGGGTCGGCAGACTTATTTTTACGACATGGTAGATATGTTTTCGGGGGTAGACTTATTTTTTTGGTAGATTTATTTTTAATGACGGTAGATTTGTTAAAGATTGGTAGATTTAATGGGAGATCGGTTGAGTTTTTTTGTAGACATTTGACCAAATTGGTAGATTTATTTCCATTGATAGTAGATTTATCTCATCCGCGGTAGACTTCTTTGTAATGACGGCAGACTTATCATTGGATGGTTCGTTTTTTGGTGACAGTAGATTTATTGTAATGACGGTAGACATATATTATCGTGGTAGACTTATTCTTAAAACGGTAGATTTATTTTTAATTACGGTAGATTTATTAAAAACGGTAGATTTATATAAACTTTCGGGATACACGAAATTGGTAGACTTATCATAAGTTGGTAGATTTATCTGAATTTGGTAGATTTATCTGAATTTGGTAGATTTATCTGACATTTATCATTTTTATTTGACGCTAGACTTATTAAAATATTAATTAATAAATAAAATAAAACAATTACATTAATTTTTAAAAAAATCAAAAACATCTCCAAAAAATTGAAAACAAATTCCGAAAAAATTGAAAAAATTCCAAAAAGTCTAAAGTTAAGAAAACATAATTTTAAAATTTAAATATTATATTTTAGCTTATGCACTTTTGAACTAAAAATTTCTAAAAACTCAAAAATACAAAAATCCAAACAATTCTCAAAATTTTATAAAATTTCAAAAATCCATGAATAACACATCACATTTAAAAACAAATATCACATAACACCAAAATAATTGTATAAAAACCCTAAAGATAATTAAAATAAGACAAAAGACATGTTTAAATAATATTTTAAAACAATTCTTTATAGCGTAGGTAAAACGCTAAAGAAATTTTTTTTCGTGGATTTTTAATTTTATTTTAACCGTGTTGTATTATTCATTGATTTATTTTTATTTTTTGAGTTTTTAGAAATTTGTGAGAATTTGTTTGTATTTTTGAGTTTTTAGAAATTTTTTATTCAAAAATTCAAAACTTAAAAATAATATATTTTATGTAAAATTTAAAATTATTGTCTCTTAACTTAAGATTTTTTTGGATTTTTTTAATTTTTTGGGGATTTTTTAAAAAAATTTTGGAAATTTAATGTAACATTTTATCTATTTATAAATATTTTATCATTAAATATAAACACTGTTTCAAACCGTGTATAGTTCGGTATACATCTGTGAACAAGATGCTGTAAAATTAACACACGGTTCACAGTTGGAGATTTAAAATGGGCAACAAAAATAGTTGGGGTATTAAAAAACTTATCGGAATAAAATTGGAGTATTTTTATGGAATTTTCTCTATATATAATATGGAATAACGTGTAACTAGACATTAAGAAGTGATCAATTTTGGTTATGTTTATGTCTTTGATGATGTATACTTCATGATTATGTGTTTGGTTTTGCTACACTTATTGTGTTTTTTGGTTAAGTTACATGAAGACTTGTTTACGTTTTGCTAGACTTCGTGTTTTTTGGTGATGTATTGTTTACGTTTCTTTCAAACTCTTCAAACTATTGGTATTGCTAATGTTATGTATGAAATTAGTATGTTTGACTTTCAAGTATTGTGATAATAAACACCACATAGAATTTGTATGTTATCATTATATGTGGTTCATGTGTTTTTGTTTTAAATCTCACTAATTTTGGTTATCCATACTAAGCAAATATTAAAATAAATAAATTTACTGATTTCGTCAAGCACCTTTAAAAATCATCGTGGACTGTCTTACAATCACTAATTCAAAAACAAATATACCATCATATAGAATTCAATTATCATCTGTACAAATTCAAAAACAAATCTACCAAATCCAAATCTCCCATTAATTATACTCTTAGAAGAATACGTTGAATCGAAGACCGAAATGTCGTCGTAGACTCGGCCGCCGTCGTAAATCCCAGGAACCTGTCGGAGATAACATCAATTTAACACTATCAATTGAAAATATAACAAATGAAACAAGTCTACCATAACGGATTAAACAAGTCTACTAGAAAAATGGATTAAACAAGTCTACCAGAACGGATTAAACAAGTCTACTATAATGTTTTAAACAAGTCTACTAGAACGTTTTAAACAAGTCTACCAGAACTTTTTAAACAAGTATACCAGAACGTTTTAAACAAGTCTACCATAATGTTTTAAACAAGTCTACCATAACTTTTTAAACGTTTTTAACAATTCTCCCTAAATCTACCACTATTAGCGGAATTTCGTCGAACAAGTGGTGTGCATACCTCATGAAGACGCATATCAACCAAAAATGAGAGTTTTCTCTCCTTTCACCGGGAACTCGCGTCTCCCCTCCGCGCGTCGCCTCAAGAACGACCAAACGACGCCGGATCTCGTCGCCCTCGGAAGGAACTCGCCGAAGAAGATGAAAAAACTCATGAGAAACAGAAAATTTCTTTACCTACTCGTCGCCGGAATCAATCGCCGTGAGGCTGGAACGCCGGAGTCGGAGTATATCTCGCCGGAGAAGACGAGATGTTAAGAACATTTTAAACAAGTCTAACAGAACGTTTTAAACAAGTGTACCAGAACGTTTTAAACAAGTGTAACATAACTGATTAAACAAGTATACTGTAACGTTTTAAACAAGTCTACCACAACAGATTAAACAAGTCTACCATAACGGATTAAACAAGTCTACCAAAACGTTTTAAACAAGTCTACCAAAACGTTTTAAACAAGTCTACCAGAAAGTTTTAAACAAGTCTACCACTACTTATTAAACAAGTCTGCCACTATTAGCGGAATTTCGTCGAACAAGTGGTGTGCATACCTCATGAAGTCGTATATCAACCAAAAAACAAGGGTTTTCTCTCCTTTCACCGGGAACTCGCGTCGCCCTTCCGCACGTCGCCTCAAGAACGACCAAACGACGCCGAATCTCATCGCCTTCGGAAGGAACTCGCCGAAGAAGATGAAAAAACTCATGAGAAAGAAGAAAAGTTCCTTACCTACTCGTCGCCTAAATCAATGACCGTGAGGCTGGAACGCTGGAGTCGGAGTATAGCCCGCCGAAGAAAATGAGAAGACAAGAGGTTAAGAACGTTTTAAACAAGTCTACCAGAACGTTTTAAACAAGTCTACCGTAACGGATTAAACAAGTCTACCAGAACGTTTTAAACAAGTCTACCATAACGGATTAAACAAGTCTACCGTAACGGATTAAACAAGTCTACCAAAATATTTTAAACAAGTCTACCAAAACGTGTGTCGGGAATCAAACGTGTTTTTGCTGGAAAGAGGCGACAGAGCAGATCTGGTGGATCTACAACTTGACGAATCTGGATCTGTATCTCTGCAACTCAAATCAACGAAGCTACAAATCCCTCGACCTGAAGCTTTACCAAACCGACGGTGAGACAAGACGAAACAAACCAGAAAATAAGTATATCCTAAATTAGTAAAAGTCTACCAAAACGTATCAAACAAGTTTACCACAACGTATCAAACAAGTCTACCGTCAAGATTTTAAACAAGTCTACCATCAAGATTTTAAAGAAGTCTACCACAATATCTTAAACAAATCTACCGCAATGTACTAAACAAATCTACCGCAAATGAAAATCTACTAATAAATCTACCATCATTATGGACATTTTATCGAACAAGTGGTGGGCGTACCTCACGAAACAGTATATCAACCATAAAACGATATTTGTTTTGGATGGCGGCGTCGAAAGCGGCACGTCGGCATTGTAGCACTCCTTGCCTTTGACCGGCGGCCAACATACTTTGTAGGCGGCGACTCTGGCGCGTGGGGAGCCGTCTTTAGCCGTGTCGTTGCCTTGGCCGAAGATGTTGGCTCCGGGGAGCAGATCTTGTGGAAGACGGAATCAACGCCGGAGATCCGTTGGCGGAAGAGAGAGAAAAGAAGAAGAAGAGGGAGAGAGAGAGAAAAAAAAAGTAGAAGAAAAGAGAGAGAGAGAGAGAGAGAGAGAGAGAGAGAGAGAATCGCGTGAGAGATGAGAGTTGATATTTTTTTTTTAAATATTTTAGTTGTTTAAAAAAAAAAAATGGCATTTTCGTTATTAAAACGAAAAACCATACTTAAAGGTCTTTTGACAACTTTTGAAAGTTATTTTAGTTAGTGGAATAATATCACTACTTTTAAAGATTATTATAGGTAATTTTCTCTAACTATTATTATATTACTACGGCCACGGTCTCTGAGACATGGTGAGTCACTATAAATCAAACCCAATCCACAAAGGGATATGTAACCTTTTTTTTTTCTACAGAACCAGAGCCTAAAATCAATCTTGAAACAACCCTCGTTTTGCATCTAGTATTAAAGCCCACACAATAAGCCCAACAAAAGCCCATGTGTAACTCGATTTTCTTTGCAATTGTCTTTTCTATATAAGTGTTGTAATGAGACTTTGGGATAACCTAACCTTCGAGAGTTGAAAAACAACTCTCCTTCTTCTCCATTTTCTTATATAATTGAAACTCTTTTGTGAGGCCCGGTCCAGAGCAAATGCCAAGTAGTCGACGGCCTAGGGCCCATTTTTTTATTTTCCTGATTTGACCTGTCGTTGAATAAAGAGACACAATGTTTTTTTCAAAACCTCAGTGATCTGACCTATCCCGTTACTAATTTTTTTGTTTTTTTTCAAAATATTCAAAAAAAAAATTTTCATTAACCAAAAACAAGGAACATTTTTAATTTTCGACTAGGGCCTCCGATAGACATGGACCGACCCTATTTGTGATCTTGGTGACAATCCAAAGATTCTTCCTTTTTTACTTTCTTACAACTAAATAAAGCTCTATTAAACTATTTCTATTTCAGTTTTAGTTTCTAGCTATTTAGCTCTCTTTAGAGCAAGGTTCATCTTTGTCTTGAATATGCGTTCATGGTATCATACCCCTTCGGTTCATTGGGGTGTCATCTTCCAGCCTGCACTTACTCTGTCTCAGCCGGGACTCGAAGATTGGTGCTTAAATCTGAAAATAGAAAGCCTCGTGTTTAGGGTTTTTCAGTACGAAAGGGACCAGTGAAGCTTGCTCTCCAACAAAAGCTCTGGTGGACAAAATATTCTTGAGTTTATCTCATTTCACGAAACTCTAAACCTAAAAGGTGAAGCAGCGAAAGCCTTTTCAAAGCGAAGAGGATCCATCAGACAGAAGTTAGGAGTGTGCAAGCTCAGCGTCCAGGAGATCATGTCTCAAATTCAAGTTTCTCTATATAACAATATGTGTTTGTTTTTCACTTGAGACAAAACAAGGAATAGAAAATGCCATTTGATAGATTTGAGAAGAACATGATGATTGTTGTGGGTTTGGTGGCTTGTTGGATGGTTTAGACTTGCATATGGAACGTATGAAGCTAGATTGAGATAGGACAGTACTGGGCTTTATAAGGGTCTGATTATGGCTGCAAATTTCTGCTTGGTTGGACGCACATAAGGTGTTTGATGATATGTCAAAGAGAAGGCATAATGATTAGCAAGCAGTTTTTAGTTGGCTATGGATGGACAACAGATAGCGATTAGGATTAAGTAGTTGTGGGGAGAGATTCTTCTCGTATGAGAGTTAAACGGGAAAAGAAACCCGGACTCTTCGTGAGACAAATAGGTTAAAAGAACCTGAAAAGTTCTCACACTAATGTTCTCCTTGGGGAATAGAATCATCCACCTACATCACAAAGATCTTGCATTGCTTATTCATGCTTTCGCCAAAATCATCTACATTTGCGGTTTCAAACTTTGACATATTGGTTTTCACCCGACGTAAAGTTTGTGGGGGAGTATTGAAGCCCACACAAGCCCATGGGTAACTAGGTTTTCTTTGCAATTGTCTTTTCTATATAAGTGTTGTAATGAGACTTTGGGATAACCTAACCTTCGAGAGTTGAAAATCAACTCTCCTTCTTCTCCATTTTTTTATATAATCGAAACTCTTTTGTGATCTTGGTGACAATCCAAAGCTTCTTCCTTTTTTACTTTCTTGCACCTAAATAAAGCTCCATAGAGCTATTTCTATTTCAGTTTTAGTTTCTATCAATTTAGCTCTCTTTAGAGCAAGGTTCATCTTTGTCTTGAATCTGCGTTCATCTAGTACCACGATCCACAGAAAAGGCCCGAACAGGGACACAAAACAAAGATGGATAAGACAACGACAACAAATCTGAACTTTTCACCAATAAAACGACAAGAAAGCTTCCTTCACAATCAACATCAAGAGAAACAAAACTAGATATTGGGATATCATTTCCTTTAAGTTTAGCTCATTGATAGTATGATTTTTACTATTCAATTACTCAAATCCCACTCATGTCTTTGTAGTATTTGAGATATCGAACCACAAAGATTAAGATTGAAGCACTAGGAATACATGAATCTTCCTAAGTTAGAGCAAATGTTTTTGGGTTTTTATGTTTTTGAACTAAAGAAAACAAATGCAAGAAAAAAACAAAGATAGAAATGTGGATCATGAACTAAGCTATCAATGAGATGGTTAACAATCAAACAATGAATCATTTGGAAGCATACTATCCTAGAACATGGAATTCACAATTATGACTAATCCACCGTCGTGGCACTAATCACTTTGTTAATCACCAAATCAAGAACAAACCATCGTTTGTGATAAGATGATTAACAAGCATTAATTTCTAATCCCATTTAGTTCACTAATCACCCTAGACATCAACTCTCATTGGCTAGGCATGAAAAGCTCACAAAAGGTTTGGTGCAAGCATTTCATCGAACACCTATCGGGCGTGAAATGCTTAAGCTCTAGCTTTGATCTCTCAATCCAAAACTAGCTTTAAGATTAACCTAAGTGAAGGATCTAACAAGATGCAACCTAAATCTGGTCATCATCTAATCATCAAGACAATTAACAAATGAAGCCTAAACATTCAATGCACATTTATTCTTATGACATGGAACACTTTCAAGTAGATTAGTTCACTTCCATGACACTAATCATTGTACGAATCATCTAAAGTCAGCATCCACCGATCACTTAGATAATCCATAATTTACCACAAGTCCATTTAAGTCAACAATTCATCCTAAAGTCAGCATCCACCAATCACTTAGAATGAAAAGCATGCTTAGAAGTTTTCTAGATATTTCATCGAACAACTTGTGTGCATGAAATGTCTAAGTTCTAGAAATGAGTTTTCAATTCAATCATATCATTAAGATCCTTCCTAACATGAGAACACATGCTTATCTAGTCCTAAGCATCAACAATCAACCATCAAACCATCCAAATCAAGCAAAATCCAAATTCCAACAAAAGGTCTAAAGAACATGAAGAACAAGGACGCACACAAGAGAAAAATAGACATAAAGATAAAGAACAAGGATTAAATAAACATAATATAAAGATAGGTTGAAGAATCCTTCACTAGAGTGACATGAATAATGAAGATCCATCCAAAATCATCATAAGAAGAGTTTGGGATAAAACCCAACTCTAGAAAGAAGAAAACTTGCATCTAAAAATTAGGTTTTTCACTATTTAAAGAAGTTTTGGTTTTTAACAGGTCCCATCGGTCGGCCACAGCCCGATGCCACGCACCGATGCACTCTCAGATTTCGCAGAACTTCCATCGGTCACTTGCATCGGTGCAGTGCACGCTGATGGACTACTTGTCGTCGATCTTGTGAGCTTCCAATCGGTCGGCCACAGCCCGATGCCTCCTCAGACTTTATACATCGGCCAGGCAGAGACGTCTTCAGAAAATCCGCGATAACTCCTCAACCAAATGTCCAAATGGCCTGAATCCAACTCCTGTAGACAGATGACTAACTCCTATACAACTCCTATAAAGACCGTTGAGTCTGATTCATAACGGAGGGCCTTCGTCCAGCTACATCTTTCTGGCATCTCGGATGGGCCTTGCATTCCTCTTATGTTCCATAACTCCAAACATCATCAATTGTCTCCAAGACACCTAGAAACACTCCAAATGCATGCAAAGACTCACTACGACCTAATGCAAACACCTAATACTCTAATAAATACCAAAATGCTATAAAAACTATGCAAGACACATGCATGAGACACAAAACAATAACAAGAATGCATGCTAAAAAGAGGTAAAATATGGGAATATCACTCATCAAGCAATTGATTTATCTACTTACCTTTGCAACATTATTTTATATTGTTTGTACATTAGAAAGGTAGATTTTGGATATATACAACTTGCTCCCCAAGTTTATCTACTTACCAAATCTGTTGCAACGGATATATATTCCTGCAACTTTGTCGAGCTCAACAAGCCACTTTCCACGTCAGCTTCTGCGCCATGCCAAGTCATTTCCTCCTGATACGATGTATAATACATCCTCTAATCCATCATGTTCTGACTCATCGCCTGATACATCCTCTGATGTATCCAACTACAGTATTCTTGATCGCCACAATGTATTTATATCATGTGTCGATAAGAACTTGCATAAAGCACTGCCTCTGCACCTGCTCCACCAGCACATGTGCATCAGGTATTGCCTCAACATATGTTTCAGTTATGTCCATTGCAGTCTTTGTATGAACTGCCACATTGTGTATGTCAATTATGTCTAGCATCTGTAACATGTCATTTTTCCACAGCTATGGCATGTTATGTTCTGACAGCTTCTCAAATAAGTCAGCACAATACTAACAATCTCCCCCTTGATGATTGAGTTGTATAGCTCAGGCACTCAACCAATACCACAACACTTGTGTCACATCTTTCACTGTATTAAAGTTGTGTCATAAACTATTCCATCAAGTGCTAACTCAGCATATGTGTCAAGTCATATTGTTGTCTAAAAGCTGTCACGAACTGAGCCACCAAGTTCTAAACTCAGTCAAACATTACACTAACAATCTTCATATCATTATCTCTCATCTTCAAACTCCCACTCAATCTTATATCATCAGTTTGTGTGCTTTCTCTGAAACTCACACTTTGACTTGTCCAGATCAGTCAACACATAGCCATGTCATGCTCCATGTTTCTTGTCACATCGTCTATTGAGTGGTCAGATATATCAACACTTAGCTCATAAGATCTAACATCTTCATTATTTCCCATTTTAGCTTTGTTTGATACTCAAGCAACCTGTTCTGCAAACATCTGAGCGTGCAACCATCTAGATATCTGGTCACAAAGTATATCAATATCAATTTGACGACTCACAACATCTCATCTCATCTCCCCCTGCTTGAGTTTACACTAAGTTAAAAACCAACATGGCAAGATGTACCTCCTTGAAGCATCACACTATCACTTAAGTTTCCTTGTCGTAAGCTGATATGCTCAAATTAATACCCTATTTAGATACTAAAGCATTAGTTATAGTATAGTTAGGGGTTGAACACAAGGACTCACAGAAACACACAGTAGATTATGAATGTGGTAATTACGCTAAGCAATCAATGGAATTGAAAACAAGTACGTAAATTAAAAAGGATGTAAATTCAGTTGGAGAAAGATAGGTTCAGGGTATTTCTCAGGGAATCAATGAATGCAGGTGAACTAACTAACATGATTCAGATTTCACGCGGTTATTGAACTCAAATCACTAAAGTATAGTTAACCAACTCTCGTTGCGAAAACTATCTAAATCTAAATCCTAGGAGTTCCAAATCTCTTTGCGAATCCTAAAGTCTAAATCAGCTTTTATTCAACAAGTTCGATATGTTCACAAAACAACTAAACCAAATCTCTTTGTGAATAGTTATTTTGCTAACCTTAGGTTTTATCAGGTAATTAATCGCACTCTCGCGCCTAATCAATTATCCTAAGATCTAAGCTCTAGGTGATCAATCCAGAATTTCGTTTTGCAAACAATCTATGGTGAAGAACTAATTCAGATAATAAATCCTAATAACTAATCAACCTAGCATTTAGAGAAAACCTTATTGAGAACCCTGAACCTAACAAGGGATCTACTCAGACATGGAGAATGAAACAATCAACATAACTGAATAAACCATCAATAGAATAAAATAAGAGTAGAGTAAAACAGGGGTTCGAAATCTTCTCTCAGACGAACAGAGTTCTGACTTGTCTCCCCTCTCAAAAGCTCTCTCTCAGAAATCATTAAACAAACATAATGAAAAGCACACCAGCCAAAGTGGCTGTAAAACCTAGTTTAATAGTCTAAACACGAATTGGGGTCTTCTTGTAAATATTAAAGTCTTTTGGGGCAACTCTGCAATTCTTCAAACTTCATTAAAGTCGCGACTTGTAATCTGCTCCGATGGGTGTCGAACGATACCAGGGTGTATCGATCGATGCTTGACACTTCGAATGGGCCTTTAGTCACCAGACTTCAGTTTTGCTCCAGAATGCTCCATAAAACTCTAATATCTCCAATAAGGCTCCAAATGTGCTAAAACCTGTAAAAGACTCTAAAAGACTCTATAATAGAATAAAGACTCGATAAAACGGACTTATATCATGGCTTAAACTGGTAAAAATCATGATATATCAACTCCCCCAGACTTAGCATTTGCTTGCCCTCAAGCAAATAGAAGACTAAACCAGAGAAAGATGTTTGAATATGTAGAGACTCACCTGTTCATGAAACATCAAAATGACCAATTTCCCAAGCATTCTAAATGTCACCTAACCAGCTTTTGATCTAACCACCATGTACTTCTCCGTGGACATTCGCAGCTTCCCAAACTACACACATTATTTCACATCATCGTTCAATCAAGCCATCTTCGCCAGTTTCATCGCTGTGAATTAATATCAAGAGCCTTCTAGATTCTTTCCCATACAATATCGAGACAAGGAACCACCCTTTTCACACTTTTTGGTATTATTTCTCTCCCCCAGACTTATTTCTTATTATGTTCTCTTCTTATTTTTTTAGCTCTGCATATACAAATCAAGGTATGAGACGCGAGTATTGATGGTGTTTGCCACCTAATCCCCGGTTCTTCCCTCTCAATTGTATCAAATGATGTAGGCGAATAATGGCATCATAGGAAAATCCTAGCCTCGCTTCCAATCCTTTGTGTGATCATTCCCTCTTGAGTAGAATAATGAGATCGTTGGAAATTTTCCTAACCCTCTACTCAGAAGAAAATTATTTCATATTTTAATGCACTTATATATTAATTGACTTGTACCAGGGAGAGAAATACCATTACTTTAAAACATATGGTTCCTTTGTCAAATACAAATGAGGAATCAAGCTCTATAGATACTAACCACATTGATGAAGTGCAAAAGTTTGGCTCAGGCTTTAAGGAACTTCGCTGGAAACATGAGTATCTTCTGGTTAACTGGCCAGCCTTTGGATTTTTCATTAGTCGATCTAGAACTGATTCTGTAAAAATGGTCACTTAGAAGCAAGGTCAGATCAATAGATTCAAGAAAAAGATCACAGTCTCAGACAAAATTTAGACTCAATAAAACGACGAATGACTCAAAAACGAACTGACTCTAAGAAAAAGAAAAACAAAGTCATCGACTACCTCCCCCAGACTTAAACAACACTGTCCCCAGTGTTATCTAGCCTAGAGTTGGTTAAAGAAAACAAAAGAATTGATTGGAATCATGAGAAACAAGAAGTTACCGTCCTGGAACAATGAGTATCGATCGACACACAACTTGGTATCGGGCGATACCATGCTTAAATCAATACGTGTTCCTGTCTTTTGCGTAGGGTATCGACCGATACCAAAGGGTATCGATCGACACTCATGCGGTTTCGTTGTGCTCCTTGCTTATCTGAAACAGATTCAAAAACGAAGAAAAGATAAAAAATATAAAAATACAAAGACCCAAAAACAAACTCACCAGTGGGTTGCCTCCCACCAAGCGCTTGTTTTATGTCACGAGCTTGACTGTACTGACGATCAGTCGGAAGGAAGTAGGGAACTCACTCCCATGCAAGTCCCACAACTAGACACTTCCAAACTCAGAGTTTTGCGCAGCATGCGCTCAATGACCTCTTGCTCCTTCTCTTTAAGCTCTGGAGTAAGGATGATTCTTGCTTTAGAGAATGGTTTCGAGCGTCCCTTGCACTTCACCTTGTACTCAATCGAATTTCCATCGCACTTCTGAGGGGTTAGGGTGACACATGTAGCACGCTCAACCTCTCTGTTCTTCACCTCCTTCTTTGCCTTAGTCTTTTTGATGACTTCCTTGGCGACGATAGGAGGATGATCCAAAGTTTCTATGACAGTTGGTACATCATCAGGTTCGTCCAAAAGATCGACCATCAATGTTTCTCCTGCACCAACGGGGATGCAAAATATCTGTGTTGGAGCTCTTCTAGATGGGATGGCTTCGTAGGAGACCTCTTTGTCGATGTACGAAAATGAGATCCTCTTAGTGGGCGTGTCCATAACTGCACCAGCAGTAGCCATGAACGGTCTTCCAAGAATCAAAGGTGTGCTAGACCTTGCATGCATCTCTACAACCTGAAAATCAGTAGGAACTAGACAGTCTCCTACCTCAATCATCAAGTCATGGATTGTGCCGTACGTAACAGATGTGGAAGAGTTCGCAAATGTGAAAGGCATCTGAGTAGATCGTATGTCATCGATCTTAAGCTTCTCGGCAAGTGCCTTCGACATGAAATTCACGCTAGACCCTGAATCAACTAGTGATTCCTTGATTTCGACTCCAGAGATGGAGCATGGAACTGAAAATTTCACTGGGTCTTCCTTCTTAGTCAACCGCTTCAGCGTAGGCGGTGGACTTCTGACTTTAGCGAAAAGTACCTTGATCTCGTCCTCGGTCTCTCTGCAATCTCGAAAGTGACTCAGCAGAGGCATGTACTCTAGAGCCTCTTCAAAAGTGTGTGTAAGTGGAATTCTTCATACCATTTTCTCAAAGCCACGCAGCTGCTTTGGGGAAATGGGATCTCTTAGGTATTTAGGTACTTGAGGGTATGGAACCTTAGGCTTGTAGACGCGTTCCTCAATCATCTCTGGTTCCTTCACGGGTTCTAGTTCAGCTTTTGAAGGGTGTCGATCGATACAGGGTTGGTGTCGATTGACACGAGGTCCATGTATCGGTTCTTCAGAGTGGTATCGATCGAGACTCAGAGTGGTGTCGATCGATACTTTCGGATCAGGGTCGGAATCACCTTCTAAAAGGTGTTCAAGATTTCCTTCACTGGGAGAGGTGATGGCATTGACATAGTCGTTCTGAGCTTGAGTTGCCTTTCCTTTCACAGTAGCTGCAGTTAGAGCAACATGTGTCTCCAGCATCTTCTGATGAGTATTTAGGGCGTCGATCCTTCCACTCAGGTCCTTGTTCACAGCATCTATCTTCCCATTGAGATTCACTGTGAGCTGTTGCTGTCCTTGAACTAGCTATTCAAACATAGCTTCAATCTTGCTATATTGGATCTTAGCAGGTACAAGCTGATAGAATGAATTCCCGTAGTTCCTGACATACCCACTGTTCTGAGATGGTTTCTGACCAAACTGATTCGACCCTCCTTTCTGCGAGTTGTTGTTGAAGTTTCGTTGGCCTTGAAAACCAGAACCACCCATGTAGTTAACATCCTCTACTTCGTCCTCGTTGAATACCTCAACTTCTTCAGCAAAGTGAACAGCCTTATGTGTCTTGCCCATCAGAAGACTGTGCATAGAATCCAACTTAGCCTGAAAATCAGCAATTTGTGAACCATCCATGTTACCAACTAGCTTCTTCCGCTCAAAATCGGCATTCTTGGTGCTATTACTAGATGCCAAGTTCTCAATCAGGACATAGGCTTCATCAGGATATTTGGTGTTGAAGTTTCCATTGTTTGAAGCATCCAAAGTCATTTGGTACCTCCAATCAAGTCCTCTAAAGAAGAAACCCATCAGCTGAACGTCAGAGTATCCATGATGTGGACAGTCTCTCTGGTATGACTTGAATCTCGTCCAAGCAGCCTTGAACGCCTCAGTAGGTCCTTGAAAAAATTGGGAGATCTTGGAGGTAACTGCTTCAGTCAGTAGGTTGCTTCTCCACCAAGAGAGTATGAGAAAAGCTTGCAGAATAGGTAGTCGTATGAGACTCCATTGCTCTTGATGCTAGTGACCAAGTCCTCGAACCTCTCAACATGATCCATGGGATACTCGCTGGAAATACCATGAAAAGGGAGCTGTCCCACAAGAGTGTAGTATGCAGGTTTCAGCTCAAAGTCATTCCTTGGAAACGCAGGAGGACGGATCGCAGACCGATTTGCATAGAACTGGTCAGGTCTGTTACACTCACCAATCGTCCTACCATGATTAACCATAGCATTCCCAGCAATTGCTGCGTTCGCGTTCCTAGCGGCATTCCAAGCGACAACAGGAGCATGGTGAATGATGTTCCCCTCTCCATCCAGACGTTGTCCTCTCTCATTGCACAAACGACCCTCTTGGTCTCTGTAAGCTCCAGCTTCATCACGAACCAACTCTACTTGATTGTTGTTCATAAACGGATGTAAATTAAAACGGATGTAAATTCAGTTGGAGAAAGATAGGTTCAGGGTATTTCTCAGGAAATCAATGAATGCAGGTGAACTAACTAACATGATTCAGATTTAACGAGGTTCTTGAACTCAAATCACTAAAGTATAGTTAACCAACTCTCGTTCCGAAAACTATCTAAATCTAAATCCTAGGAGTTCCAAATCTCTTTGTGAATCCTAAAGTCTAAATCAGCTTTTATTCAACAAGTTCGATATGTTCACAAAACAACTAAACCAAATCTCTTTGCGAATAGTTATTTTGCTCACCTTAGGTTTTATCAGGTAATTAATCGCACTCTCGTGCCTAATCAATTATCCTAAGATCTAAGTTCTAGGTGATCAATCCAAAATTTAGTTTTGCAAACAACCTATGGTGAAGAGTTAATTGAGATAATAAATCCTAATAACTAATCAACCTAGCATTCAGAGAAAACCTTATTGAGAACCATGAACCTAACAAGAGATCTACTTAGACATGGAGAATGAAACAATAAACATAACTGAATAAACTGTCAATAGAATAAAATAAGAGTAGAGTAAAACAGGGATTCGAAATCTCCTCTAAGACGAACAGAATTCTAACTTGTCTCCCCTCTCAAAAGCTCTCTCTCAGAAATCCTTAAACAAACGTAATGAAAAGCACACCAGCCAAAGTGGCTGTAAAACCTAGTTTAATAGTCTAAACACGAATTGGGGTCTTCTTGTAAATATTAAAGTCTTCTGGGGCAACTCTGCAATTCTTCAAACTTTATTAAAGTCGCGACTTGTAATCTTCTCCGATGGGTGTCGATCGATACCAGGGGGTATCGATCGATGCTTGACGCTTCGAATGGGCCTTTAGTCACCACACTTCAGTTTTGCTCCAGAATGCTCCATAAAACTCCAATATCTCCAATAAGGTTCCAAATGTGCTAAAACATGTAAAAAAACTCTAAAAGACTCTATAATAGAATAAAGACTCGATAAAACGGACTTATATCATGGCTTAAACGGGTAAAAACCATGATATATCATAAGCTCGACACTTCAAATATGAATCTGATGACTATTAGGAGAAGCAACTCAGAAGCAGCTGTCCCAAAATAAGAAGATACTACTGTCGCCAATAGGAACAAGATCTGAGCTTGCCTAACGCACATAACAATTTTTATGATGTGGTAGCAGTGCCATAAGTAATTTGTAGAAATAGTTGAAGAATCCAGGAAATGCCCAACAATTTCAAACTAAAACACAGACTGGTTCAGCCCTTTGCTGCCCTAAAACCACTTTCTCCATGTCAACAAAATGCCCACCTTTCTTCCAAGCTCCAAATGAGCTCTCCGTATGCCATAACATAGTCCCATATGTCTAGAATTCTCCTTCAAAAATTCAAATCAAACTGACTTTGTTTGACCATTCAAACACCACTTTTCGTCAGGTTGGTCAAAACTTTCTCTCTACAGACCTGTCTGGTAAATGCATGAATAAATCTTAGAACAGCCGTTGGAATCTCGATCCCACCGTTATTCTCAAGACAACAATGCCAAGAAGCTTGCTACTACGTTTCAGCCAGATCATAACATTTTTGAGCCTCCAAACGTCGCTCTGAAGTTGATCAGACAGTTATGTCTTCTTCTATTTCTACACTTCCACTAGTCAACCTTAACTCTCCAGGATTTTTGTGGTTCTCTTCACTTTAATCTGAGACATTGTTCTGCTTGAAACCTGCAGATTCTCTTAACCAGCCTTGATTTTTCTCACTTCTGCAATCACAACGGAATCGCAGTTTTCTCTCTTGTGATTTTCAGCGGATTCTTCCCCTTTTGGTGAATCAGATATCAACATTTAATAGCAAGCTTCTACATCAGTGACCACACTTTTTCTCCCCTGTCGCTCTCCTCAGCCAACCTCTGAAACTTGTGGCATCTTCATAAAAAACCAGCCGATCACACCTCTGATTTCTTATCAATCCAAAAGATTAAAAAATAAAATATCAGAGAAAAGAACTCTAGAACTCTCTTATCTCTCTGATTTGCTCATGTTTTCGATCTGAAAATCAGATTGATTCTCTTCTTCTTTGAGCTTTTGATGATATAGAACCAACACTTCTCTGATTCTTCTTCTTCTTGAAATCGTGGTACCAAAATAACCACAAATCCTTGGATTTGTTATCTTCTATATATTTGTGATAGCCGCTTCTATATATCCAGAACCAATCATCTATATTACGGGTGAGGTTAATAACCTTCCAACTCCAACAACTTAGATTACTAACCATCACCATCTTCTTCTTCCTATGGGATACGATAGGGATGTCAATCGGGCAAGCCCGGCCCGAAACCCGTAAATCCCTCATATATTTAAGCCCGGCCCGGCCCAAAAAAATCGAGCCTATATTCCAAAGCCCGGCCCGGACCGGACAGGGCTTTAGGGCTTTGCGGGCTTTTTTTTACAAACACAAAAATTCTCAATTCTCAATCGAATAATTAAAACAAAATATTTATAAAAATAAATCTAAATTGAAATGTATTATATCAAATCTAATTAAATTTAAAAACAAAAGTTTGACAAAAAAACAAATAAAATTCAAATAAATTGTATTACCCAATAAAACCTAAAATCAAAACACTTCAAATCTAGGTAGTAGAGTTTAGATTATAATATCATTCATCGTATTCTAAATCCTCATCACCATCAAGGGGTACATATATATATATATATATTATTAAGTTTTGACATGTATAAATCATATAGAAATGTCATTAAAAGTCTATAGATAATGATTCTATAAAAATGAAATAAATATGGATGAATGATAATAGTCCCTGGATCACGAAATATATAGAAAATATGTCAAATTATTATTTTTAGAACGATAAATGTTGAAATAAAATCTCTAACTAATTAAAATGTAAAGTTCCATGCTTTTCGGGCTAGCCCGAGCCCGTTCGGGCTAAGCCCGAAAAACACACTAGCCCGAATGGGCTTAGCCCGAAAATCCCGATTTGTTTTCGGGCTTATATTTCTAGGCCCGAGCCCACTGTTTTTCAGGGCCGGCCCGGCCTCGGCCCTAATTGACACCCCTAGGATACGACAACCACCAGCAATTTTCTTTTGTGTAGGTGGCAAGTCAACTTTCTTTTAAACCCGAAAAAACCGAAAAAAATTATGAAACATTTAAACCCGAAAAATATTATCAAAAATCCAAAAAAATTTATGAAACGTTTAAAGTTTTATCAAAAACCCAAAAAACCCCAAAACAATTATGAAACGTTTAAACCCGAAAACAATAATGAAACGTTAAAAGTTTTATCAAAAATCCGAAAAAAATAAATTAGGGAAATTTTGATAAATGCAACTTTCAAACTAAAACTTTGCAAAACTATTATCAAATGAATTTTTTTTCAAAAATGAGAAATTACGCATAATAACACTTCTCTTTCATGTAATTACTAGAATAACACCCTCAGAAATGAGTTGACTAGAATAACACAACTATTTTGTCAAAAGACAGAATATCCATTTTCAATCACTTATTTACACAAATGCCATTTTGATTTTTTTTTTTCAAAAAATATATATATATATATATATATATATAAAACTCAAAACAATTTCTCTTCTCTCCCTTAAATCTATTCAGACGAAAAAAAAAAAAAAATTCTCGCCTCACCTTCTGTCCCAGTCGCCGCCAAGCTCGATTCTGCTGCAGTCCAGGAAACGCAGCCGTCATCTGCCGAGCCACTGAGAGAGGTAAACACGTGAACCCTAAACCCTAGGTTTAGCCTCTGTCTAGGTTTTGATATGGGCAAACCCTAACCTAACTCCGCCCTTGACCCGTAGCCACCGCAGCACTGCCCTAGCCGCCAGAACCCGCCAGAACCCGCCGCTGCGCCGAACCCTAGCCTCCGCGTGGATTGATTCCACCAAGAGAGGTAACCGCAAGCCTTTAACCTTTCGATCTAGGTTGTGTTCTTACTTGGATGTTGAACCGTGACTTTAACCAATGTTTTTTAGCATTTCATTTTCTGAGCATATTCATCTTGTAAAACCCATATTTGGTTTCTGCAGAAGAACATGAACAGATCACGAGACAAATAAGTCTGCGACAAGCAAATAAATATGTGACAAGCAAATAAATCTACGACAAACAAATAAGTCTGCGACAAACAAATTCATTTGTTGCAGACTTATTTCATTTGTTGCAGACTTGTTTTATTTGTTGCAGACATGTTTCATTTGTCGCAGACTTATTGTGTATGTCGCAGAATTATTTCCTTTGTTGATGATTTTTTTCCTTTGTTGCTGACTTGTTTCCTTTGTTGTTATTGTTGCAGACTTTGTTGTTATTGTTGCAGATTTGTTTATCGCAGACTTGTTTCATTTGTTGCAGACATGTTTCATTTGTTGCAGACTTGTTTTATTTGTTGCAGACATTTTTCATTTGTCGCAGACTTGTTTCCTTTGTTGCAGACTTGTTTCATTTGTTGCAGACTTGTTTTTAGATATTTAAAACTCTAGCCCGAGTTGTCCTCTAAGCTCGGTTTTAATTTCTGTTTTGGTTTTCATTAAGTTACACTTTTAAACATTGATATAAAATCACATTTTCGTTAGTTCCAAGTGCATTTTTGATCAAAATAAGTACATTTCCAAGACATGACTCTAATTCCCCTAATTTGATAAATTTGATCAAATCCCATCTATAAATTCACACAGCTCAGAGAAAAAAAAATCCCTGTAAATAGAAATAGAAGGTCTTGCTGCGCCGGGGATAGATGAAAAGACAAGCTCTGAAATGGATAAGTAGCGGAGAACAAATAAGTCTGCGACAAATGACAAAGAAAAAACAAAACGTATAAGTGTATGACAAAGGAAAACAAAATTGCAGCACACATAATAAGTCTCCGACAAAGGAAAACAAAATGCAACAAAACAAATAACTCTGCGACAAATGACAAAGGTAAAACAACAATATAATTTGCAACATGATCGCCACGGAGAACGGGATCGGCGACGACGATGGAGAACGGCGGAGATGAAGAAATTTTTCGGGTTGCAGAAAAGGTTGACACTACAAGAAAACAGCGAATTTGCCATTCCGTTTTGCGACTACAATGGCAGTGGCAAAAAAGTGTGACTACGTTACAACGAATTTGCGACTTATTTGCGACTCCAATATAACAGTCGTAAATGAATTTCAATTTAGCGACTAATTTAAACCATCGCAAATACGTCGCCATTTTACTACGATTATGTGACTCCCTTACAACTTCTGTTTGGAGTCGCAAAATAGTTCAAAAAGTACAACGCATTTGCGACTGCTTATGTAATCGCAAAAATGGAGTCGCATTTTCGAGTCGCAAAAAAACATTATCTCACGTAGTCGCAAAACCGTGGCTTTTTTGCGACTGTTTTGCAACTATATATTTGATATATCATGGTTTTTACCACATTTAGGCCATGATATAAGTCCGTTTTATAGAGTCTTTCTGCTATTTCGTAGTGTTTTAGAGTCTTTTATAGGTCTTAGCACGTTTGGAGCATAATTGGAGATATTGGAGCTTTGTGGAGCATTCTGGAGCAAAGCTGAAGTTCTTGTTGCTGAGTACCCGATTTCACGTCGAGCATCAATCGATACCCCCTGGTATCGATCGAAACTCATCACAGCAGACACGACCCGCGACTTTAATGAAGAGTTGAAGAATTGCAACTTGGTCCAGAAGTCTTTAATATTTACAAGAAGCCCCAAAACGTGATTTAGGTTATTTATAGGGATTTTACAGCCACTTTGTAGGCTATGCTTTATTTTACTTTGGTTTTGAGATAGAGCTTTTATAGGGAGATAAGTCTGAAACTCTGTTGATCCGAGAGAAGATTTCGAACCCTTGTTTTACTATTTCTGATTATTTATTTGATGATTTATTCAGTTATGTTGATTGTTTCATTCTCCATATCTGAGTAAATCCACTTTAGGTTTAGAGTTTTCTCATAAGGATTTCTTTGAATGCTAGGTTGATTATCTGTTTAGGATTCACCATCTGAATTAGTTCTTCGCCTTAGGTTGTGTTCAAAGCTAATTCTAGGTTGACGAATCTGGAACTTAGATCTTAGGATAATTGATTAGGCATGATAGTGCGATTAATTACCTGATAGAACCTAGGTGAGCAAATTGATTATTCGCAAAGAGATTTGGTTTAATTGATTTGTGAACATATCAAACCTGAACTTTAAAGCTGATTTAGAATTTAGGATTCGCAAAGAGATTTGGAATTCCTAGGATTTAGATTTAGATAATTCTCGCAACGACAGTTGGTTAGTTATACTTTAGTGATTTGAGTTCAAGAACAGCGTTAAATCTGAATCCTGTTAGTTAATTTATCTGCATTCATTGATTTTCTGAGAAAAACCCTGAGCCTATATTCTCTCTATTGAATTTACAACTCGTTACTGTTTACTGTTTTTGTTTCATCCTATTTGCTTAGCTTGATTTGACGCTATACAATCTATTGTGTGATTCCTCTGAGTCTTTTTGGTTCGACCCCTAACTATATTACACCCACTGCTTTAGTACTGTTAGGGTATTAATTTGAGCATATCAATATTGTAGTGGCATAAAAGTCGCATAGGAGTTGCTAAATTACCGGTGTAGCACATTATTCATACAGAGAGGTTGGTACACTTACTTTTAGTGACTCCAGCTTTGGAGTCGCAAAAGAGACGAATATTAGTGGCTAAGTAGTGGCAAAAATGTCTATTTAATAAATCTGACCGCCTTCCCCTTCTCCTCGCTCTGAGAAACATATGTTACGAAAATTTGAGAGAGGGAGTATCCATTATTGTTGAAACAAATGGCAGGATATTACAATTATCAAAAGTTTAGAGAGTGGATGTATAATAGGATCGATGGGCAAACAAGAAATATTTCGGCTGAGTTTGCAGCGGGTATGGAACAATTCATGAATTATGCAAATAATTGATATATCATGGTTTTTACCCTATTTAAGCCATGATATAAGTCCTTTTTATAGAGTCTTTATAGTATTTTGGAGTCTTTTAGAGTCTTTTACAGGTTTAGGTACGTTTGGAGCATATTGGAGCTTTCTGGAGCAGTTTGTAGCAGAGCTAAAGATCGTGTCGCTGAGAACCTGAATTCACGTCGAGCATCGATCGATACCCCTTGGTATCGATCGACACTCAGCGCAGCAAGACACGACCCTCGAGTTTTCCAAGACTTGAGGAATTGCAAAAGTGCCCAGAAGTCTTTAATAATTACAAGAAGACCCCAGATCGTGTTTTAGGTTATAAATAGGAGTTTTCAGCCACCTGTTTAGGCTATGCCTTTTTATGCTTTATTTTATAGTTTGATTTTACTTTGGTTTTAGAGAGACAAGTCTGAATCTCCCTTCGTCCGAGATCAGATCTCTAAACCCTTCTTTCTATTCTATTGATGATTTATTCAAACATGTTGATTGTTTCATTCTCCATGTCTGAGTAGATCCACCTTAGGTTTAGGGTTTTCTCATAAAGGATTTCTTTGAATGCTAGGTTAATTATCTGTTTAGGATTCACCATCTGAATTAGTTCTTCACCTTAGGTTGTGTTCATAGCTAATTCTAGGTTGACGAATCTGGAACTTAGATCTTAGGATAATTGATTAGGCACGAGAGTGCGATTAATTACCTGATAGAACCTAGGTGAGCAAATTGATTATTCGCAAAGAGATTTGGTTTAATTGATTTGTGAACATATCAAACCTGATATTAAAGCTGATTTAGAATTTAGGATTCGCAAAGAGATTTGGAATTCTTGGGATGTAGATTTAGATAGTTTTCGCAACGAGAGTTGGTTAGCTATATTTTAGTGATTTGAGTTCAAGAACTGCGCTAAATCTGAATCATGTTAGTTAGTTTATCTGCATTCATTGATTTCCTGAGAAAAACCCTGAGCCTATATTTCCCAATTGATTTACATCTCGTTTAATTTCTGCACTGTTTTTTAATTACATCTATCTGGCTTAGCGTAATTCGACACTTCATAATTTATTGTGTGATCTCTGTGAGTCTTTGTGGTTCGACCCCTACACTTACTACAACAACTGCTTTAGTATCTTAGGGTATTAAATTGAGCATATCAATTTTGGCGCCGTTGCCGGGGACTCAATTTCGCCATTAGATTTTAGTTTAGAATTTCGACTAAGTTCGTCGGTATCGATCGATACTCACTAGTATCGGTCGATACTCCGGCGACTTCTTTTTTGGTATCGATCGACACCACTTGGTATCGATCGATACTCAACGTATTTTTCTGGTTACTTACGTGCTTTGCCTAGTGTTTTCCTTGCAGGTGTATGCCTGTTCGTGAAACCAGGAGCAACAAGAGCACTCAGCTAGTTGGACTATCACTGGAACAGCTAGCGCTTGTGGAACGCACAAACAGAAAGACCAAGCAAACATCAGGGATGAACAACCCAGTGGTTTTAAGAGCTGATGAAGCTGGAATTCTGAGAGACCAAGAGGGTCATGTGTGTAATGAGAGAGGGCAACGACTTGATGAAGCTGGAAACATCGTTGTCCCTGCTCCTGTTATTGAGATTGTTGTGCCAGCTGGGCGCGGCAACGTTGGCAATGCTGCAGGTGTTCGAGCTCAGACAATTGGTGAGTACAACAGGCCAGAGCAGTTTTTCGCCAATCGGTCAGCGATTCGTCCTCCTGCTTATGAGAGGAATGACTTCGAGCTGAAACCTGCTTACTACACTCTAGTAGGACAACATCTCTTCCATGGTCTTCCTCATGAACATCCAATGGACCATGTAGAGAAGTTCGAGGACTTGGTCACTAGCATCAAGAGCAATGGAGTGTCCTACGACTACCTCTTCTGCAAGCTCTTCCCCTACTCTCTGGGTGGAGAAGCTACTTACTGGCTGAGGCAGCTATCTCCTGGATCGCTAACTAATTGGGAGGACACCAAGAGAGCCTTCCTGATTAACTTCTACGATGATGGAAGATCTGAAGATCTGAGAAATAAAATCTCCCAATTTTCTCAAGGACCTACTGAGGCGTTCAAGGCTGCTTGGACAAGATTCAGATCGTATCAGAGAGATTGTCCACATCATGGATACTCTGATGTGCAACTGCTGGGTATCTTCTTCAGAGGAGTAGATTGGAGATATCAGATGGGTCTGGACTCTTCCAGCAATGGTAATTTCAACACCAGATATCCTGAGGATGCTATTGTGTTGATCGAGAACTTTGCCTCTAGTAGTAGCACCAAGAGCGCAGATTTCGAGCGCAAGAGGCTGGCTGGTAATCAGGATGGGTCGCAGATCGCTGAAGTGAAGGCTCAGCTGGATTCTATGCACAGTCTTCTGCTGGGAAAGACAACAAAGGCCGTCCACTTCGCTGCTGAGAATGAAGTGGAAGATGTTAACTACATTGGTGGTTCTGGTTTTCAGGGTCAGCGATTCGGATACAACTCCAATCGAAACTTCACCAACAATGCTCAGCAAGGAGGGTACCAATCCCCACCACCCAAAGCTCCTGAGAGTAAGATTGAGGCTATGCTTGAACACCTGGTTCAAGGGCAGGAGAAGATGACAGCCACCTTCAATGGTAAGATGGACACCATGTACACCGATTTGAGTGGAAGGATCGAGGCACTAAATACGAGCCACAGGATGCTGGAGACGCAAGTAGCTCAAACTGCAGCAAATTCCAAGGGAAAGGCGGTTCAATCACACAATGCACACGTCAATGCCATCAGCTTACGTGCAGAAAATCTCGAAGCCATTCCTGAAATCGCACAAGCATCGATCGATACTCCCCAGTATCGATCGATACCAGCCCAGACGTATGCTAGAATGGATTCAATCACCCGTGTATCGATCGATACCCCATTGGTATCGGTCGATACTAAGGTGATTTCTGAGGAGACAACAGAGAGTTCTACTGTGGTGCCTAAGGTCGTTGCAGAACGAGTGTATGTAACCAGGATGCCTTATCCTATGATTCCTAAGCTGACAAGGGAGGAATGGGAGATTGCTAAACTACAGTATATGCTGGATAACCCGAACGTGGAGCTTCTTTCTGATGAAGATGTACTTGTCAGGAACGATTCAAATCGCATGGCATCGATCGATACCCTACGTGGTGTCGATCGATACCCCTCTCAGAACGGACCAGAAGTTATGAAAACACCTGAGGTGATCGGAGAAAGAGTTCGCAATTCACTACAACCGCGGAAATTGACACAGAGGGAAGACCCAGGGAAATTCGCTGTTCCATGCTCCATCTCAGGAGTTAATTTCAAAGAGTCTCTTGTCGACTCAGGGGCTAGTGTCAATGTCATCTCAAGGGCAATTGCAGAGCGGTTAGGAGCTGATATTCGATCACCAGAGGCATCTATCACATTCGCGAACAACTCCACCTCGCTTCCACACGGTACTATCCATGGTTTGCTGGTCAAAGTAGGAGACTGTCTAGTTCCTACTAATTTTCAGGTTGTAGAGATGGGTGCAATATCTCGTATGCCTATTGATGAGGACATCGGCTCTAGAACCGACCCAACTGTGATGCCCATCGTACCAGACGGTCCCATGACACGTTCCAAGGCCAAACAGCTCAGAAGAAGATTCGGAACGGCCATACAAGCGTTCGTCAACTCATCCGGACCAGGCGACCCGTTTGGAGGTTTAGCCGAGAGAAGAAATCACTTGCAGAATGACCGACCTAACGACTTTATCTCTACTGAGGGATGTAAGTTCTCACACCCAAGTGACTATTTGAAGACTAACCGGTCGAGTGGTTTTAGTCATACAGGCCCAGAATCTATTTTAGCCGAAGGACCTTATCCGGATACGGTTTTAGCCGAAGCAAAGGAGACAAGCGCATACGACCGTCCAGACGATCTGATCAGCACTGAGGGAGGTAAGTTCTCTCGACAAAGTGGATATTCTAAAGCTAACAGGTCGAGTAGTTTCCCTACTAGTGATGCAGAACAATCAGCTGCTTCACACACAAGCCACCTAGCCGGTAAGGACCAACCACGGGCCAAAGAAAGCGTTGAAGTTAAGGAGCTGTCGGAACTTGAAGAGGATGAATTCTACGATCAAGAAGATCTCCTAGAAGACTTCACCAAGCTGCTGCACGTCCAAGACGCACCAAGACCCGAGTCGCCTTCCAAGACGCCTCATGCGCCAACACCGGCCACTTCACCTCAATGTAAGCTGTTTACATTATACACTGTTATTGCAGGGACTTCAAGCTTCGACAATGATTAAAGAACTCTTCAAAACGACACCAAAACAAGAGTTTAGAAGTCGCGGCCATACTTTCCTTATTTTGCTTTAATAAAACGATGAGTTTATGTTATTTTTAGAGTCTTTTGCTTCTTGTAGTTTTATTTTAAACGTCCTGTTGTTTTGAGTCTTTGCTTGCTGTTTTTACGAGAACCCTAGAAGGTTCAGGCTGAAGGACTATTAATAAAGTCCCACACGCAGCATTGTAGACACAACTTTTACCTTGATTAATAAAATAGCCGCACTTTCTTCTAAGTGTCCGAGAGAAGCGATTTCTCTTCTTCTTGTTCTTGTTCGTGGATTCGACCAAGATCAAGCCTGCACCGTATCAGAGACTTCATCATCACCTCTGTGTCGTGTATTCGTTCCACCAACAGCCCACTCACCGACTCCACACGAGAGAAGCGATCGCCATCGTGTCAAGTCAACTTCACCGTCGACCATCACTCGGCCAAAGGGCAAGGCGACCGCCTACCTTTCGTCCCACGACTATCCCGGTTAAGTCCTCACCACCGAGGCTTACACCATCTGGTATCAGAGCCAAAGGTTCCACCTTTGGTTTCTTTTCTATCCTTGCTTCAATTTATTTTCGTAGATCTTATCGCCTAGAGTAGTGTCGGCTAGAAAGAAAATTCAAAAAAAAATTTTTGCTAGGGTTTTTTGTTTTCTGTTCGTGTCTTTGTTCTTGTTTAGTTTAAGAAAAGCAAAAAAAAAAAAAAAAAAAAATATAGAGTCTAGATCATTAGTTAATTTCCGTAAGTCAAAAAAAAAAAAAAATCTCACCGTATCGGATTTTGGGAGTTTGGAAAATTCCCCGGGGGAATTTTAGGAAGTTTCCCCGCGTGTTAAGAGTTACCGTCTGTCCAGAATATTTGCTCGGTCATTTAGGAAAATTTTCCCCGCGTATTAGCACTTGCCGGTTATTTAGGAAAATTTACCGTATCGGACCTAGTCGTTTAGGAAAGTTCCCCGGGGGAATTTTAGAAAATTTTCCCGAGAATTTAGGACTTACCGAGCACCCAGAATATTTTGCTAGGCCGTATAAGAAATTTTCCGAAAGACCTAAATTTCTGTCGAGCAATTTTTTTTACCATATTTCTCCCACTCGATATTTTGACGATTTTGTTTGTTTGAGTGTGTGACGAGGAATACAGAATCATGGACATAGGAGACGACGTTGACAACGCCCCACAAGATGCCGTTATGCAGATGCTCACTCTCATGAGAGACGAGCTGCGAGGCCTCGGCCAAAGGATGGACCAGCTCGAACAACCGAGAGTAGCCGGAGTAGCCGGAGTAGCCGGAGTAGCCGGAGGAGCCGGAGGAGCCGGAGGAGCTCCACATCACGATGCGATGCATGAAGATCGTGACAGCATGCCGGAGATGGAAGACGAATTTCCACCTGACCCTAGACGTCACCTTAACCAAAGGAGACGTGACCCCATTAGAGGACCTCGGCAAAGAGAGCATGAGCCGAATCATGACATGAAATTGTCACCTCCTACTTTTGCAGGGAAATCAAATCCGGAAGTGTACTTGGATTGGAAGAGACGCATGGAGTACATTTACGAGTGCTATGGGTATGGAGAAGGCAAGAAGATAGCCTTGGCAGCCGCACAACTCACCGAGAATGCACTTGCATGGTGGGATCGGACTGTGGCCGAGAGAAGAAGGCAACTTTTTGGGCCGGTCCAAACATGGCACGACATGAAATACCTCCTACGATTAAGGTATGTGCCTGATCATTATCACCGTGATCTTCAAAAGCGTTTCAGGAAACTAGCACAAGGCAACCGGACGGTGGAGGAGTATTTTGAGGAGTTTGAGAAATTAATGAACTCATTGGAGTTAGAAGAGTCCGAAGAGGCTTTGATGGCCCAATTCATTGACGGCCTACAAGAACGTATAGCTAGAAAGGTGGAGAGAACAAGGTATAGTGGACTCCATGAGCTACTACACCTCTCGGTGCAAATTGAACAACAAATCAAGAGAAAGACATCTCTCGCCAACCGAACCAGGACCAACACACCTTGGCAAGCAACTAGCAAGCCGGCCGACAAAGGCAAAGCTGCCGAGATAGACTCTCGGATCAAAGGCCGACCCAACGATTTCCCGAAGGCCATTCGGCCCGACCAAGGTAAGTTCTCTAGTACTAGTCAAGCTAGAACTCGTGATATCACATGTTTTAAATGCCAGGGAAGAGGACACTACGCTCGGGACTGCCCGAATCAAAGAGTTATGATCATTACGGCGAGTGGTGGATATGAATCTCAAGATGAGATGGGAGAAGAAGTAGATGGAGAAGAAGACGACGTTGAATATCCAGATACCGGTGACCTACTAGTCACTAGGCGAGTACTTAGCATGCTGGTTCAACCCGAAGAAAAGATCCAACGAGAAAACTTGTTCCACACGCGATGCACCATTAACAACAAGGTATGTAATCTCGTAATAGATGGAGGATCTTGTGCTAATGTGGCAAGCAAGTTTATGGTAGACAGGTTAGGCTTGGAAAAGACTAAGCATCCTAGGCCATACAAGCTACAATGGCTCAATGACACTACGGAGCTCAAAGTGACGGAGCAAGTGAAAGTTCCTTTTAGCGTTGGTAAGTACAAAGACGAGGTGCTTTGTGACGTAGTGCCTATGCAAGCTGGCCACCTCCTGCTGGGGAGACCGTGGCAATTTGATCGTGCAGCCATTCACAATGGCCGAACCAATTTCTACTCATTCATGCATAAGGAGAGAAAGCACAATCTGGCCCCTTTAAGCCCGACCGAAGTGCAAGAACTACAAGCCCGAATGAGCAAGGAAAGCAAGGTAAGTGTTTCTAATCTGTACATCAATGCTGGTGATTTAAACCGTGCTATGAGTGCCGAAGGCACTATATTACTAATGTTGTTTAAAGAATGTCTAAGTACAGAAAACAGGGAACTAGTCTTGCCGCCGGAAGTAGACGCTTTGTTAAGCAAATTCCGAGATCTCTTTCCCGAAGAGAATCCACCAGGCCTGCCCCCCCTACGAGGAATAGAGCACCAAATAGATCTTGTGCCAGGCTCGGCCCTGCCCAATAAAGCCGCTTACCGGATGAATCCCGAGGAGACTAAGGAGTTGGAGAAACAAGTCCGGGACTTGTTAGACAAGGGCTACATAAGAGAAAGTCTAAGCCCATGTGCTGTCCCTGTGTTACTAGTGCCAAAGAAAGATGGCACTTGGAGGATGTGTGTAGATTGCCGAGCTATCAACAATATCACTATCAAGTACCGGCATCCTATCCCACGCCTAGACGACATGCTTGACGAGCTAAGTGGTTCTACTATATTCTCAAAGGTAGATTTGAAAAGTGGATACCACCAAGTCAGGATGCGAGAAGGAGATGAATGGAAAACGGCCTTCAAGACCAAGCAAGGCCTATACGAGTGGCTAGTCATGCCTTTCGGCTTGACCAATGCACCGAGCACATTCATGCGACTAATGAACCAGGTTCTTCGTTCCTATATAAGTAAATTTGTAGTGGTCTATTTTGATGACATACTTATATATAGTAAGAACCTACAAGATCATCTCAAACATTTAGAACTAGTGCTTAAATCACTTCGCAAGGAAGGCCTTTATGCTAACCTTAAGAAGTGCACATTTTGTACTAATGAACTTGTTTTCTTAGGCTTTGTAGTGAGTGAACAGGGCCTACGAGTGGACGAGGAGAAGATCAAGGCCATAAAAGATTGGCCCACACCGACATCTATCGGACACGTTCGGAGCTTCCATGGCTTAGCAAGCTTTTACCGACGATTTGTGAGGGATTTTAGCACTGTTGCTGCCCCACTCACAGCTGTGATCAAAAAGAACGTGCCATTCACATGGGGAGCAGCTCAAGAAGCTGCCTTCAACGAACTCAAGGACCGGCTTACCCAAGCACCGGTTCTTGCTTTGCCGGATTTCGATGAAATGTTCGAAGTGGAGTGCGATGCATCCGGCTTAGGAATTGGAGCTGTGCTGCATCAAAGGAAAAGACCCGTGGCCTTCTTTAGTGAGAAACTAAGTGGAGCCACGCTGAATTATCCGACTTATGACAAGGAGCTCTACGCTCTTGTCCGGGCATTGGAGACTTGGCAACACTACTTGCTGTCCAAGGAATTCATTATTCATACGGACCATGAGACTCTTAAGCACTTGAGAGGTCAGACCGCACTTAAGAGGAGGCATGCCAAGTGGCTTGAATTTGTGGAGACCTTTCCATACGTCATCAAGTACAAAAAGGGCAAAGAAAATGTGGTAGCCGATGCCTTGTCAAGAAGGCATGCTCTCATTTCAACAATGGAGGCCAAAGTGCTAGGATTTGAGCACATCAAGGAACTATACAAAGATGACCCTGACTTCAAAGAGAGCTACGCTAATCACGGCAAAGGAATACACGGTCGATTCTATCTCCAAAATGATTTTCTTTTTAGAGGTAAACGTTTGTGTATTCCGCAGGGATCTATGAGAGAGTTGGTGCTTAGTGAAGCACATGGAGGAGGCCTAATGGGACACTTCGGTGTAGACAAGACTTTGGCCATAGTCAAAGACCATTTCTATTGGCCGCACCTCAAGAAAGACGTGAAAAAATATTGTGTTAGATGCATCCGATGCCTTAAAGCTAAATCCAGGTCACATCCTCACGGTCTTTATCTTCCTTTACCTATTCCTAACGCCCCATGGGTAGATCTTTCTATGGATTTTGTTTTAGGACTCCCCAAGATACGACATCAAGATTGCATCTTTGTTGTTGTGGACCGGTTCTCTAAGATGGCACACTTCATCCCGTGTGACAAGACAAATGACGCGACCAACATTGCCAATTTGTTCTTCAAGGAAGTGGTGCGCCTACATGGGATTCCTAGAACTATAGTGTCCGACCGAGACACAAAATTTTTGAGTCATTTTTGGAGGACTTTGTGGAAGAAGCTAGGGACCAAGCTTGTGTTCTCTACTACGTGTCACCCACAAACTGATGGACAAACGGAAGTGGTAAACCGTACACTTGGCTCTTTACTTAGAGCCACTCTTGGTAACAACATGAAAACATGGCTTGATTGCATTCCCTTCATAGAGTTTGCATATAATAGGGCTGTTCATTCGGCCACTAAGCTATCTCCTTTTGAAGTTGTTTATGGAATTAATCCTCTATCTCCAGTAGATCTTGTACCAATTCCCCAAGTAGAACAGGTTAACCAAGACGGGCTTAGACGTGCCGAGCTCATCAAAGAGTTGCATGAGAAAGCCAAAGCCAATATCGAGAAGAAAACCGAAGGGTACAAGAAGAGCCATGACAAAGGCAGGAAGGAGATCACATTCGAACCAGGAGATTGGGTCTGGCTACACATGACCAAAGAAAGATTCGCGGACAAGCGCGCGTCCAAGCTCGCGCCAAGAGGCGACGGCCCATTCAAAGTTCTAGCCAAAATCAACGACAATGCTTACCAACTAGAGCTGCCAGGTGAGTTGAACATCTCACATACATTCAATGTTGCTGATTTATCTTCTTTTGATACAGGAGATCCAGTTTTGTGGACAAAACCTCTTGAAGAGGGAGGGAATGATGAGGACATCGGCTCTAGAACCGACCCAACTGTGATGCCCATCGTACCAGACGGTCCCATGACACGTTCCAAGGCCAAACAGCTCAGAAGAAGATTCGGAACGGCCATACAAGCGTTCGTCAACTCATCCGGACCAGGCGACCCGTTTGGAGGTTTAGCCGAGAGAAGAAATCACTTGCAGAATGACCGACCTAACGACTTTATCTCTACTGAGGGATGTAAGTTCTCACACCCAAGTGACTATTTGAAGACTAACCGGTCGAGTGGTTTTAGTCATACAGGCCCAGAATCTATTTTAGCCGAAGGACCTTATCCGGATACGGTTTTAGCCGAAGCAAAGGAGACAAGCGCATACGACCGTCCAGACGATCTGATCAGCACTGAGGGAGGTAAGTTCTCTCGACAAAGTGGATATTCTAAAGCTAACAGGTCGAGTAGTTTCCCTACTAGTGATGCAGAACAATCAGCTGCTTCACACACAAGCCACCTAGCCGGTAAGGACCAACCACGGGCCAAAGAAAGCGTTGAAGTTAAGGAGCTGTCGGAACTTGAAGAGGATGAATTCTACGATCAAGAAGATCTCCTAGAAGACTTCACCAAGCTGCTGCACGTCCAAGACGCACCAAGACCCGAGTCGCCTTCCAAGACGCCTCATGCGCCAACACCGGCCACTTCACCTCAATGTAAGCTGTTTACATTATACACTGTTATTGCAGGGACTTCAAGCTTCGACAATGATTAAAGAACTCTTCAAAACGACACCAAAACAAGAGTTTAGAAGTCGCGGCCATACTTTCCTTATTTTGCTTTAATAAAACGATGAGTTTATGTTATTTTTAGAGTCTTTTGCTTCTTGTAGTTTTATTTTAAACGTCCTGTTGTTTTGAGTCTTTGCTTGCTGTTTTTACGAGAACCCTAGAAGGTTCAGGCTGAAGGACTATTAATAAAGTCCCACACGCAGCATTGTAGACACAACTTTTACCTTGATTAATAAAATAGCCGCACTTTCTTCTAAGTGTCCGAGAGAAGCGATTTCTCTTCTTCTTGTTCTTGTTCGTGGATTCGACCAAGATCAAGCCTGCACCGTATCAGAGACTTCATCATCACCTCTGTGTCGTGTATTCGTTCCACCAACAGCCCACTCACCGACTCCACACGAGAGAAGCGATCGCCATCGTGTCAAGTCAACTTCACCGTCGACCATCACTCGGCCAAAGGGCAAGGCGACCGCCTACCTTTCGTCCCACGACTATCCCGGTTAAGTCCTCACCACCGAGGCTTACACCACCTATCCTTTTGGGACGACCGTTCATGGCTACTGCAGGCGCGATCATAGACACACCTAATAAGAGAATCTCTTTCTCTTACATTGACAGAGGGGTCTATTATGGTGTCATTCCCCCTAGGAGTGCTCCCACACATGTGTCTAGCATCGAGGTTGTCACAGGAGAGTCGCTAGCGATTGATATTTTGGAAGAGCCTCCTGATGAGCCTACTATCGCAGATGTTCCAGGTGAACCGCCCAGCATCCCCAAAGAAGTTGCCAAGAAAACTAAGGCAACAAAGAAGAAGGCCAAGAGCAACAAAGTTGAGAATCCCCATGTCACTTTGATACCTCAGAAGTGTAATGGAGATTCGATTGAGTACAAGGTCAAATGCAAAGGAGCCTTGAAGCCATTCTCCAAGGCAAGAGTCCTTCTTACTTCTGAGCTGAAAGAGAAAGGGCAGGAGTTTGTGGACAGCATGCTAAGCAGAACTTTGAAGCTAGTAATGTCAAGTGATGGAGCCTGTTTTGGTGCAAGCTCTCACTCTTATCCAGCCTGAAGGGCGTTACAGTCAAGCTATTGACGTTAAACGAGCGCTTGGTGGGAGGCAACCCACTGGTGAGTATGTTTTTGATTCGTTTTTATTTTTATTTTCGTTTGTTTTGAGTCTGTGTCAGGATGAACAAGGAGCAACTCGAAATCGCCTAAGCATCGATCGATACCCCTATGGTATCGATCGACACCAATCGCGGATGAAAATTCACAAAGTCGATCTAAGCATGGTATCGATCGATACCATGCCGTGTGTCGATCGACACCGACTGTTCCAGAACGGTAATTTCTTGTTTCTCTTCGTTCTATCCTTTTTCTTTGTTTCTTTCACTGACTCTAGGCTAGATAACACTGAGGACAGTGTTGTTCAAGTCTGGGGGAGGTGTCTGCTGACATTGTTTTCGTTTTTCTTAGAGTCAGTCATTTTATCGAGTCAAAACTGTTTTATTGAGTCAAAATTTGTTGGAGATGATGATCCTGTGCTTGAACCTATTGATTTGATTTTGTTTTTGAGTGCACAGTGTTACAGGATCAGTTCTAGATCGACTAATGAAAAATCCAAAGGCTGACCAGTTGACTAGAAAACATCCATGTCTCCAGCAGAGTTCTTCTGAAGCCTGAGCCAAATTTTTGCACATCATCAATGTGGTTAGTGTTCATAGAGCTTGATTCATCATTCATATCTGATAAAGGAACCCGTGTGTTTAGAATTATGGTATCTCTCTCCCCTGAAATAAGTTGATAGATTAAGAGCATAAAAGATTGAAATGATTTTCTTCTGAGTAGAGGGTTAGGAAAATTTCCAGCGATCCCATTATTCTACTTAAGAGGGGATGATCACACAAAGGATTGGAAGCGAGGCTAGGATTTTCCTATGATGCCATTATTCGCCTACATCCTTTGATACATAGAGAGGGAAGAACCGGGGATTTGGTGGCAAACACCATCAATACTCGCGTCTCCTACCTTGATATGTATATGCTAAGCTGAAAATAAAAAAAAAAAATAATAAGGATATAATAAGAAATAAGTCTGGAGGAGAGAAATTGATACAAAAAAAGTGTGAAAAATGGTGGTTCCTTTGTCAAGATATTGTCTGGTAAAGAGTCTAGAAGGTTCTTAAATATTAGCTGCAGAGATGAAACTGGCGATGAGGGCTTTACTTGAACAATGCTGTGGGATTTTGTGTGGAGTCTGGAAAAGCTGCAAATGTCTACGGAGAAGTACATGGTGGTTAGATCGAAAGCTGATCAGGTGACATTTGGGTACTTGGGAAAAGGGTCTTTTCGATGGTTCAGGAACAGGTGAGTCTCTACGTTTTCAAACCTCTTTTTCTGGTTTAGTCTTCTATTTGCTTGAGGGCAAGCAAAAGGCTAAGTCTGGGGGAGTTGATATATCATGGTTTTTACCCTATTTAAGCCATGATATAAGTCCTTTTTATAGAGTCTTTATAGTATTTTGGAGTCTTTTAGAGTCTTTTACAGGTTTAGGTACGTTTGGAGCATATTGGAGCTTTCTGGAGCAGTTTGTAGCAGAGCTAAAGATCGTGTCGCTGAGAACCTGAATTCACGTCGAGCATCGATCGATACCCCTTGGTATCGATCGACACTCAGCGCAGCAAGACACGACCCTCGAGTTTTCCAAGACTTGAGGAATTGCAAAAGTGCCCAGAAGTCTTTAATAATTACAAGAAGACCCCAGATCGTGTTTTAGGTTATAAATAGGAGTTTTCAGCCACCTGTTTAGGCTATGCCTTTTTATGCTTTATTTTATAGTTTGATTTTACTTTGGTTTTAGAGAGACAAGTCTGAATCTCCCTTCGTCCGAGATCAGATCTCTAAACCCTTCTTTCTATTCTATTGATGATTTATTCAAACATGTTGATTGTTTCATTCTCCATGTCTGAGTAGATCCACCTTAGGTTTAGGGTTTTCTCATAAAGGATTTCTTTGAATGCTAGGTTAATTATCTGTTTAGGATTCACCATCTGAATTAGTTCTTCACCTTAGGTTGTGTTCATAGCTAATTCTAGGTTGACGAATCTGGAACTTAGATCTTAGGATAATTGATTAGGCACGAGAGTGCGATTAATTACCTGATAGAACCTAGGTGAGCAAATTGATTATTCGCAAAGAGATTTGGTTTAATTGATTTGTGAACATATCAAACCTGATATTAAAGCTGATTTAGAATTTAGGATTCGCAAAGAGATTTGGAATTCTTGGGATGTAGATTTAGATAGTTTTCGCAACGAGAGTTGGTTAGCTATATTTTAGTGATTTGAGTTCAAGAACTGCGCTAAATCTGAATCATGTTAGTTAGTTTATCTGCATTCATTGATTTCCTGAGAAAAACCCTGAGCCTATATTTCCCAATTGATTTACATCTCGTTTAATTTCTGCACTGTTTTTTAATTACATCTATCTGGCTTAGCGTAATTCGACACTTCATAATTTATTGTGTGATCTCTGTGAGTCTTTGTGGTTCGACCCCTACACTTACTACAACAACTGCTTTAGTATCTTAGGGTATTAAATTGAGCATATCAATAATCAGCCACAAACGGAGAGTAATGGTGGTAAGTTTTACTACCCTTGTCGTAATTGCCGAAATGATAAATTTCTCTAGGGGCGTAAAATTTGGAATCATCTGTATAATAGAGGGTTTATGCCAGATTATTACGTATGGTATAAGCATGGAGAGGAATTGAATGTCAATTTCGGAGCGAGTACTCATGTTAATACAAGTCATACAAATGAGAGTCAAGAAGAAATGAGTAATGTAGTAGTCGAAGATAGATATGTGGATATGGTGAATGATGCATTTCCTAATACCACAAATTTTTATAATTATCATCAAGATGATGATTATCAGAATGTAGAAGAACCTAACTATGAGGCAAAAATTTTTTACAATATGTTAGAAGCTGCGAAAAATCCATTGTATGATGGTTATCATGAAGGCCACTCACAATTATCTTTAGCTTCTCGGTTCATGAACATTAAGACATATTTTAATATGGCTGAAAAGTGCGTAGACTCATGGGCGGAATTGTTTACGGAGTATTTGCCAGACAATAATCAGTCAACTGGGTCATATTACGAGACAGAAAAATTGATGCGAAATATGGGCCTCCCATTTTATACAATTGATGTGTGTATCAACAATTGTATAATCTTCTGGAAAGAAGATGAAAAGTGGGCTATGTGTAAATTTTGTGAAGCACCAAGATATAAGCCTAGCGAGGGACGAACCAAAATACCATATAGTCGTATGTGGTATTTACCGATTGGTGACAGACTAAAGAGAATGTATCAAAGTGAGAAGACTGCAGCGGCAATGAGATGGCATGCTGAACACGAATCATAGGAATGATAAATGTGTCATCCATTTGATGCAACGGTGTGGAAAAATTTTCAACAGCTACATCATCGTTTTGCCAATGAACCCCGCAATGTTTATCTTGGATTATGTACAGATGGGTTCAATCCATTTGGTATGTCTCATAATCATTCGTTATGGCCTGTGATCATGACTCCATATAATTTACCCCCTGGCATGTGTATGAAGGAAGAGTACTTGTTTCTTACAATTTTGAATTTCGGACCAAATCATCCGCGAGCTAGTCTTGATGTCTTCCTTCGGCCTCTGGTTGATGAGTTAAGATAATTGTGGTCTACTGGAGTCGAGGCATATGATGTGTCATTGAATCAAAATTTTAATTTAAAAGCAGTGCTTATGTGGACGATTAGTGACTTCCCGGCGTATGGCATGCTATCAGGATGGACGACACATGGTAGATTATCTTGTCCAATTTGCATGGATGATACGAAGGCTTTATATTTGCCAAATGGAAGGAAGACGTGTTGGTTTGATTGTCACATGATGTTTCTTCCTCATGATCATCCATTAAGGAAGAATAAAACAAACGTTTTGAAGGGGAAACACGCTTTGAATGACTATCCACCTCAATCTCTGACCGGTGAACAAGTTTTATACGAGCGAATAAGGCATGTCAATCTACCAAAAACATTTGATTGCGGTGGAAACGGGCATGAAGTAAAAAAGGAAGGATATGGGAAGTAGCATAATTGGCACAAAAAAGCATATTTTGGGAATTTCCGTACTGGACGGACCTTAATCTACGGCATAATCTTGATGTGATGCACATAGAGAAGAATTTTTATGATAACATCATGTATACCCTTATGAACGTTAAGGATAAATCAAAAGACACTGTTAAGTCAAGATTGGATATAGCAAGATTTTGTTCTCGGAAAGAGCTGCATGTTGATGATCGTGGTAGAGCTCCTTTTTCTATATTCAGATTGACTCAAATTGCCAAAGAGCGCTTATTGGAATGTGTCAAACATGAGGTTAAATTCCCCGACGGATATGCGTCAGACTTAGCTAGTTGTGCGGATATAGATGGAGGAAAGTTTTCAGGCATGAAGAGCCATGACTGCCATGTTTTTATGGAACGGTTAATTCCATTTGTCTTTGCAGAACTCTTGCCGTGAAACGTGCACCTAGCATTATTAGGTACTAATTTGTAGTTATATATGCAATGTTTTTCATACATATATGATTACTAATTATAGTGTTCTGGTAACCATTTGAAGTTTGACTATTTTAGGGATTGGAGGATTTTTTCGTGACTTATGTTCTAGATCTTTGCAACAAAGTCGTGTTCGAGTTCTGAAGGAAAACATAGTCATAATATTATGTAATTTGGAAAAAATATTTCCACCTTCTTTCTTCGATGTGATGGAGCACCTACCTGTACATCTACCATACGAAGCTGAATTAGCTGGTCCTGTACAATATAGATGGATGTATCCCTTTAAAAGGTTTTTTAAAAAATTGAAAGCCAAAGCGAAGAACAAAAGATATGCGGCAGGATCGATTTTTCAATCATATATCAATGACGAGATATCTTATTTCTCCGAACACTATTTTGCAGCACATATACGTATGAAATCAAGGTAAAACATAAAAGAATATAAATAATTAGTTATTTAAAAATATTCGATTACTTATATGTGTTATTAATTTCAGTTTTATTTTAACTTTTACTAATTTTGTTAGGTCCACTAGATTCGAAGAAGGTGAAGTCCCTGTCTATCCGGTCCCTGTCTTTAGACGCAAAATTCGTCACTGCTTTGCGACTCCAGTTTATCACCAATACCGGAGTTTGAATTTAGTGGCAAATATTTGTGACTCTATTACGACTTCATTTAGCTATAACATGAGTCTCATGGTAGTCGCAAAAAAACTTCAGGTTGTGACTATCAGTGTATTCTTATTTTAGTCGCAAATATTGTTACTCATTATGGAGTCGCAAATTAGCCGCAATTTTGCCACTTTTTTGCGACGGAAAAAATTTGCGACGAGCGTTTTGCGACTACTTCCTGGAGTCATAAAAGAGTCTCAAAACCATGATTTGCGACTACTTTGAGACGATTACAGCAGTGGCAAAAACGATGTTTTCTTGTAGTGTGACGGCGGCCGCACATAACCCTAATGGTGCAGTGGGATATTTTGTAAATTTAATACTTTTTACTGGCCTTATTAGGAAAATCAACTTACACTACAAAGTTTGAAATAAGTCTGCAACACATTCAATAAGTCTGCAACAAAAGTCTAGGACAAACAAATTCGTTACGTCTGCAACACATTCATTAAGTCTGCATACAAAGTATGCGACAAACAAAGTGTTATTCTAGTCAGAAAACAAGTCTGCAACACAGTCTAATAAGTCTGCAGTTTTTAATGCCACGTAAGCAATTTACAAATATAAGTTGGCGACGTTGAGCATAAAATCTGCGACATTGTAAATAAATATGCGACAAGCAAAGTTATTTCAGTAAGACCTTTTACGTGTCGCAGACTTAGTCTCTTTGTTGCAGATTTTCCAAAAGTCTGCAACAAAGCATTTAAGTCTACAACAAACAGCTGCACATTTTTTATAAGTCTGCATACTAAGTCTGCAAATGAACTTAAGTCTGTGACAAAGGGAATAAATCTGTGTAATAAGTCTGCAATCAAAATAAGTTTGCACATTCTTAATAAGTCTGCAACAAAGCACATTAAGTCTGCGTCGAAAAGTCTGCAACACGCATAATAGGTCTGCAGATGTGCGCAGACTTAAAAAGTCTGCAACATTGAAAAATAAATTTGCATATTAAGTCTGCAGATCTGCACAGATTTATTAAGTCTGCATAACAAGTTTGCGCAGACTTGTCGATTTATTAAGTATGCAACAAATGTCCAAACACTTAATCTGAAAAACGCGATGGCATATTTGTAAATAACTCAATTTTTTGCTTACATCGAGATAATTTCGTAATGGCAGTGTCGTAATAACGTTTTTCCTATCAAAATCAAATAAGGGTATAATGGGCAAAAACACGCTTTTTCTTTCCTAGTAAATATTTGTTAGTCTAGTAATTAACCAATTTATATATGTTATTCTAGTTTTTTTCCCTTCAAAAATACAAACAAAATTAGATGATATACCTAAAATACCCTCAATTAAACTTAAACAAAAAAAGTATCTAGATCTGGAGATCTCGTCGCTGTGATTTTGCGGACGATACGATCTCTCCGATGTTCACCGTCGCTTGCCGTTTCTCACCGTCTCTCACCATTGCTCGCCGTTGATAAAACAACGACCTCACCCGCCGCCGGCAAAAGTTTTTTAAGCTATGATGCTTGATTAACCAACTCCGATCGGAGAAGATTTCGTGAGGAGAATCACAAAATTGCTTTTTGTGGAAATTGAAATGTTTTTCCATCTGTTCTGGTAAGATTATTCGGAGTATCAATCTGAATCCTTATTCAATCAAAATCGGAAGAATTCTAGAGTATCTGGGTATTGAATTTTTTTTGCACGCGATCTGAGATTTATGGATTAGGAAAGGAAACAACGGCTGTATCAAATTTTCTTTGAACTGTAATGTCTCACCAGAAATCATCTTCATGTCAAATCGGTTTTTGAAGCTTTAAATTATGAAGTCTATGGTGACTCTTGTCGTTGTTTGTTCCTTCCTTTTTCTCGTTTTTCATATCATTTTGGCGATGTCTCTTGATGAACCATTAATTTGATTTATAGGCTGACTTAAATCAGTCTATATCAATGGTTTCATATTATGCTTCATCTTCAGAGCTCTCGCATATTCGAGGAAAAACTGTCTACATTCATACTAAAATCGGTATAAGCATGTGAACTTAAAATCAAAAGTGTGAAAGTCTAGAAAATCTTCGAATGGTTTACCAAATTTATAAACATTCTTTAAAGCAGTTCAACAATATGGATTACAAATCAAATGTTAGCGTTAGGCTCCGCTAAGTCCAGTGGGTTAGCAGGCCGGCCTGCGTCCTATTGGCCCGCTACCGCGGCAAAAAACATACCTCAATAGAAATAGCTTTATCTGATACATGTCCGAGTGATGAAGCATTGGTACAAGTATCTAATTCGGATACTTATCTAATTATAATTATATTGTTGCCGATTTTTCGGGTTTTTGTTTGAGTCTCCGGTAATACCCGAACCGAACCGAGAAGCGAAACAAATATGTTGAAGACCCATTCGGGTAATATTGGTTAACCCAAACCGAACTGAACCTTGTATTTCGGGTCGGTTTGGGTCGGGTCTCTCAGGCTCGGTTTTTATGGCCATGGCTAATATAAACCCATATCAAACCTTTTAAGGTCTTATAAAACCATATAAATAATTTAATACGATACTTTTAATGTTTTTTAAAACTATACAAAACCATGTAAGACCTTATAAATCCTCTTATAAATCTTTTTTAAGTAGTTTACCAATATGGTTTACAAGTCAAATGTTAGCGTTAGTATTATAGTGGGTAATCGTCTCCTATGTCCCTCAGAGGACTCTTTAAATCACTATTGTCCCCGACTAATCTCTATAGCCCCTCATTTTTAGGAAAAGACGAAAATACCCCTGAAACTTTTTAAATTAAATATCACCTCCTTAATTATTTTTTTTAATGAAATATAAACGCCATAGGGATAACATCAGTTGTACCAGTATTACTGACATCCCCTAGTATTACCCTAGTTGTACTGGTATTGCTGGTATTACTGGTATTATTCCCCTAGTATCACCCTAGTTATACCAGTAATACTGGTGTATTACCAGTATTAATGGTATTACCTAATATTTCCTGGTTATACCCTAGTATTACCTGGTTATACCACCTGGTTATACCCTAGTATTACCTGGTTATACCACGCAGAGGGGATTCGAACCCTGGTCGCGCACGCCCGCGGGTGACGCGCGTGGAGCTCAAAACCACTGAACTACCGTGGTTTTCGTTGTCCTCTTACCGATTTAATTATATTTAACCCTTACAACCTTTCATTAAGGGTAAAGTTGTCATTTTACTACCCAGGGACATCTGAGCCCTTTTTCTAATCAATAAGGGCATACTAGCCCTTGACCCTATTATAGTTGGTTATCTACTTAGTTATCTATTGGATATTGGTAAACACTCGGTCGAAGCGACATTATTGGATATTGGGTGTTTAGATGGATTTATATGGTTGTATATGTTATTTTTAAAACTATATAAAACCATATAAATCCTTTTAAGAATATACAAAACCATAAAAACAACAGACTTCATCAAAGGAGGAGGATGCCGATTGCTTCTACTATGTAGATTTTCAATTTTTTCTAATGCAACATATACATCCACCAATCCCTGGAGCCAATTAAATCTTTATGAAATCATATAAATCATTTTAAAACTACATAAAACAATATAGTTTGGGTTTGAACTCTTCGAGACCCACTACTAGTAACAAAGTAATTTTATTTTTATTTTTATTTTTGCTCGCGGAAGATAAAAGAAATTAAGAAAATCTAACCAAAAAAATTGGATGTAGGCTCTGGTACCATGATAAATATAGGCTTATGGGCTACTAACATGTCTCTGATACCATGATAAATTGATGAAAGTAATAACACAAAAGTGTTTAGAAAGAATTATAATTAGACTCTCATGAAAATAATGTTACAAGATGCATATATAATTATATGAGAAAATTCATCAAAGTAACCTCGTGCATAAGGAATATTACTAGATTAACCTCTAGGGAGGGATGTCATACTAGACTAACCTTACTTTGTTGGTCAATGTCCATTTTATCCATATGTTGTATTGTATTACGATTATGTCATTATTAATTACTTTTGATTTATTTTTTTGAACAAAAGAAAATCTACCGTCATTTATATGGCAGTAGGTTTGTTTATATATGACGATAGGTTTGTGTCATCATTAAAAGTTAATGACGAAAAAACATGGTTTACAAAAAAAAAACCTCTCGACAAAGGCGATATTAAGCGACGGCAATGTTTGGGACGACGTCTTGATTCCGACGCGATTCCGGCCCGATTCCGGCGAGGAGTGAGCCGTTTCCGGTAAGTCTCTTCATCATCTTGCTTTGTTTTAGGTTTCTCTTGTTTCCACGAAGAAGAACCGCGACGAAGAAGAAGTTACGGCGAAGGAAATTGACTTTGGCGAGGAGGGAGGCGTGTTGAGGGTTCCGGCGAGTCATCTTCCGCCGTGTCGGCGATGAATGGGGAGAATGGCCGGTTGGGGGCGGCGGCGCTGAAAACTCTAATTTCATTTTTTTTTCGGCGGCGAACCTAATCCTAATTTATTTTGGTTGCAGATAATTTATTTTGTCTGTGTTTCCGGTCTACCGAACGAAATTCCGGTGAGAGCAAAGATTTTCCGGTGAGGAATGTTAAATTTTGTATTTATTTGGTGGTAGATTTTGTAACGCTTGATGGTAGATTTATTAGTAAGCTATATGTGGTTTGGTGAGTTTGGTAGGTTTGTTTATATATGACAGTAGGTTTGTTTGTATATGACGATAGGTTTGTTTGTATATGACGGTAGGTTTGTTTATATATGACGGTATATTTATTTTTATATGACGGTAGGTAGTTTGTATATGCGGTAGATTTGTTTGCTAGACTTATTGTTAACTATTGATAGTAATGGTAGACTTATTGTTAACGACTGACTTATTCTCTCTTTTCTCTGACATGTAGGTGGCGTCATCTCCGGTGATATTACCGGCGTCTGCAAATTCTGTTAACGAATCCAAAATGCAGAGAGATAAATGAACATGCTTGTATATGAATATAATTAGGGAAATGGAGATATTAGAAATGTTTTTTTGCGAGTTTAGAAATGTTTGTTCTTGAACATGTTTGTATATGCCTTTTAGAATCTAAAAAATATAATTTTTCTCTCTGGAATTGAAGTACTAAGGAAATGGAAGTTGATCTATATTCAATTTTAATGTATTCCCATGCATTGTCTGAGTAAATTTGGATTCATTGTGCGAGTAGTAAATTCATCATAAAGATGAGTTAAAATACTACATTTATAAGTGACCACATGCGCCTCTTGCGAATGTACAACTACAGACGGCATGCCAACTTGTTCTATCGATCAATGAAGAAAACAAAATTCAAACAAGTATACCGTGGATGAGAAAAAAATAATTATCTTTGACAAATAAAATCATTTAATTAAGTCCTAAGTAACAAGACAAGGGTTGTAAACAAACTTTCAATTAAGTATGGTGATTATGCATCATTGTCTCGAGGATGAAGATATATTGAACCACTAACAAATAGTAAGTGGAACAGACAATTAAACCCAACTAAAATCAAAGATCAACTACTACATATATTATGCTCAAGAACAAACACCCACAGTGCACTAAATCAAGGATTAAAAAATGTACACAAAATACGTCTCTCTTTGTGATTTAAGATGAAATGAAAAGTTAACTCCAGAAAAAAAATCAATAAAATAAATCTACCATCATTACAATAAATCTACCATCAAATAAAACAAATTCTCATACTTAGCAAATTTGGGTACCTGGTTTTTTCCGTAGATATGAGTTTTAGTGTAGGGCAAAAACGTTATTTCTCATTCTGGGAAAAGTCAAATGTCTACCACCAAACAATGTCGATAAATCTACCGTCAATAAAAGTCTACCACAATGCGAAATAATAAGTCTACCAACTGAAGATTATCTGAGTAAATACCAAAAGATTTACTAAATCTACCGCCATTAACAATAAATCTACCGTCATTAAAATTAAATCTACCACCATTACAAAACGAAGTCACCGAAATGTTAGACGGTTTTAAATCTACCGCCACTATAAGCAAATCTACCAACCCAATAAAAATCTACCGTTGCCAATACAAATCTACCGTCAAATAAATAAATATACCGCTACGATAAAATAATTCACACTGATTAACTCTACCACCAAAAAAAATAAGTCTACCAAAAAAGTCAAACTGAAGGTTATCTGAGTAAATACCAAAAATAAGTCTACCATCAAAGAAAATATATCTGCCAACTGAAGGTTATCTGAGTAAATACCAAAAATAAGTCTACCATCAAAGAAAAATATATCTACCAACTGAAGGCTATCTGAGCAAATACCAAAAATAAGTCTACCAAAAATAAATATATCTACCGAGTCGTTAAAATGAGTCTACCAAAATAAGTCTACCAATATTTAACAAATCTACCATCTTTCAAACAAATCTACCATCTATCAAACAAATCTACGGACCAAAATTTGAGTTGACCAACATCAAACAAGTCTACCGTCAAAGAATGGTAGACTTTTTAAATCAACTTTTGCCTACGTGACAAATGAATAGTAATTGCAGTTTTGTAATTGCGTTTTTCTCAACAAATGCCATAAGGGTACTTTTGGTAATATGAATAAAATTAGGTTATTGTAGTAATAAAAATAAAAGTAGGTCAAACTAATAATAAACATATAAATAAAGGTTAGTACAGTAATCCACCCTAATTATATCGAAAATTTTGAGAAATGCAACTTTCAAACCACTACTTTGCAAAACTATCATCAAATGAATTGTCTTTCAAAAATACAACCAAAATTAGATGGTATACCTAAAATACCCTCAATTAAACTTAAACAAAAAGTATCTAGATCTGGAGATCTCGTCGCTGTGATTTTGCCGACGATACGATCTCGCCGGTGTTCATGATCGCTCGCCGTTATCACCGTCTCTCACCATAGCTCGCCGTTGATAAAACAGCGACCTCACTCGCCGCCGGCAAAAGTTTTTTAAGCTATGATGCTTGGTTAACCAACTCCGGTCGGAGAAGATTTCGTTAGGAGAATCACAAAATTGTTTTTTATGGAAATTGAAATGTTTTTCCATCTGTTCTGGTAAGATTATTTGGTGTATCAATATGAATCCTAATTCAATCAAAATTGGAAGAATTCTAGAGTAGTATCTAGGTATTGATTTTTTTTGCACGCGATCTGAGATTCATGGATTAGGAAAGGACACAACGACTGTATCAAATTTTCCTTGAACTGTAGTGTCTCACCAGAAATCATCTTCATGTCAAATCGGTTTTTGAAGCTTTAAATTATGAAGTCTATGGTGAGTCTTGTCGTTGTTTGTTCCTTCCTTTTTCTCGTTTTTCATATCATTTTGGCGATGTCTCTTGATGAACCATTAATTTGATTTATAGGCTGACTTAAATCAGGCTATATCAATAGTTTCATATTATGTTTTATAACAGCTTCCCTAAACGTTTAAAAGTGAATTTCGGAACGCCTTCTAGCGATATCCGCAAACGCTTATTTCGAGTTTTAAGAGATAAAAAACCCTCAAAACTCAAAAAGCAAATTTAAGAGTCATGAGTCAATTTGCAATTAAGTGAAAATTCAATTGTGTTTGATTTTGTAACTTACAAAAATCATAACTCACTTTGAAATTGTCTTAATGAGAATAAATTCTCAAATCTCCATTTATTGCTCAACGTTGAATACGTTAGAGTGTTGGGAGATAATCAAGCAAACCTCAAAACTCAAAAGCGCTTCTGGGAACGTTTTATAGCGATCTCCACAGAACGCTTCAGTTAGCGACTTATTGCTTTAATCGCTAGTTCTAAATTTGTTATAAGAATCTGACTTCAGTTTCTGTCTTGTCTTAACAAATGTCAAACAACGTTGACAAGTCAAAAAATGGATCAAATGATGAATCGATCGACGCCCCAACAAGTTGGAACTAGTCTGCCACTCGAGTCTCTGTCAACGACTTTACCATCGGTGCCAAGCGCTGTAAGTGCTGGACTCACACTGGAAAAGTTTGATGGTTATGCTGAGGGGAATTCCAAGATGTGGTGGTATGACATTGGTGCAACCACTCACATCTGTATTGACAGAGACCAGTTCTCCACCTACAAAAGGAGCAAGAACGATGCTCGCCTACTGATGGGGAATGTGTCTCAATCCAAGATTGAAGGCATTGGCAACGTGGTCTTGAAGATGACTTCAGGCAAGGAACTCACCTTGACCAACGTGAAGCACGTGCCAGACATGATGAAGAATCTGATCTTCGGGATCATGATGAACAAGCATGGTTTCGGAATCAGCTTTGAGGCTGAGCACCTGATCTTAAGGAAACATGAGGTTTTTATTGGGAAGAGTTTTGTTAAGGAGGATCTGATCAAAATGTGTGTAATGACAGTCCTAAAAAATGATGTAACCCCTTCCAGTTCAATTAATAAGAATGCATCTTCTTACTTGCTTGAGTCTTTTGATATTTGGCATGAACGGTTAGAACATGTGAATTATAAATCTATCCAAAGATTAATTAATTTGAATCTAATCTCGAAATGAAAAATAAGCAAAAATAAATGTGAGACATGCGTACAAGCAAAACTCACGAAAACTCCATCACCTCGTGTCGAACGAACAACCGAACCTCTAGGTCTAATACACACAGACTTGTGCGACTTAAAAATCATTCAAACTAGAGGAGGTAAAAAGTATTTTGTAACCTTCATAGATGATTGCACAAAATACTGCTACGTATACTTACTACGTAGTAAAGATGAAGTCTTGAAAAAATTCAAAGACTTTAAAATCGAAGTTGAAAATCAACTCGGAAAAACTATTAAAATAGTTAGAAGTGATAGAGGAGGTGAATATGATGGACCTTTCAATGCTTTCTGTCAAGAAAAAGGCATTATACATCAGACCACTGCTCCCTACTCACCAGAATCTAACGGAGTTGCGGAACGAAAAAACCAAACTCTGAAAGAAATGATGAATGCAATGTTGCAGGAATCTGGGCTACCCCGGAATCTGTAGGGGGGGGGGGGGAAGCGCTTCTCGCCACAAACTATATCCTCAACAAAATACCGCACAAAGTAACTGGCAACACGCCATACGAACTCTGGAAAGGTAACGTACCTTCGTACAAATACCTGAAAGTGTGGGGTTGCCTAGAAAAAGTCGCAGTACCACCTCCTAAAAAGGTCTCAATTGGACCTAAAACCGTTGATTGTATCTTCATTGGATATGCACACAACAATAGTGCTTACCGGTTTCTGGTTCACAAATCAGACATACCGGATATCCATGAAAATACAATAATAGAATCAAGGAACGCGTCTTTCTTTGAACACATCTTTCCGTGCAAGGATAAACAAAATCTAAAACTCACTCGGAAAGAGAAAAACACTACCACCTCTATAAATGAGGCTAGTACTTCTGGCATTTCAGTAAACGAAGCAAACGAAGAAAATGAACCTAAACGAAGCAAAAGAGCTCGTAAAGGAAAATATTTCGGTTATGACTTCTTGATGGTCTTTCTCATAGAGAATGAACCAAGAACATTTACTGAAGCCATGACTACACCTGACGCATCTTTTTGGAAAGAAGCCGTCAACACTAAGTTCGACTCTATTCAGCAAAATCATACATATGAAATAACTGATTTACCTGAAGGGGTTAAACCACTAGGGTGTAAATGGATTTTCAAAACAAAATTGAAGACTGATGGCTCAATTGATAAGTACAAGGACAGACTTGTGGTGCAAGGTTTCCGAAAAAAGAAGGTCTGGATTTCTTTGACACCTATTCTCCAGTAACGAGAATAACTTCAATTTGAATGCTTATTGGCATTGCTGCCTTAAGAAATTTGGAAACGCATCAAATGGATGTTAAAATTGATTTTCTAAACGGTGAATTAGAAGAGAAGATATATATGAAATAACCCGAAGGATTTGTAGTTCCGAGACAAGAACACAAAGTCTGTAGACTTGTGAAGTCATTATACGGACTTAAACAAGCTCCTAAACAATGGCATGAAAAATTTGACAACATAATTATGTCAAATGGCTTCAGCATCAACGAATGTGATAAATGTATCTACATAAAAACTACTCCTAGTGGGTATATATTACTATGCTTGTACGTAGATGACATGCTAATTATTGGCAGCAATAATGACATTATCTAACAAACTAAGAAAATGCTTAGTGGAAAGTTTGACATGAAAGACATGGGTCTTGCAGATATCATTCTCGGGATTAAAATCACAAGAACTTCCGACGGAATCACTCTGTCTCAAGCTCACTATGATGAAAATATTCTTGAACGTTTTACAAACTATTCAAATGAGACTGCAAAAACTCCAGTTGACTCTCAACTTCACTTGACTAAAAATTCAGGTGAAACTGTGTCACAAGTAGAGTATACACGGGTAATTGGTAGTCTTATATACTTAACCAATTGTACTAGACCCGATCTAGCACATGCGGTAAACGTACTAAGTCGCTACACAAGCAATCAAGGTCACAAACACTGGAAAGCCATAACTAGAGTACTAAACTACGTACGATACACTAAAAATTATGGGCTGCTTTATGGGAAAGAACCCGCAGTTTTGGAAGGATACAGTGATGCAAACTGGATATCAGATTCCAAAAACTCGAAATTCACAAGTGGATATGTCTTCATCCTTGGAGGTGCAGCAGTATCATGGAAATCTTCCAAACAAACTCTACTGGCAAGATCAACCATGGAGTCAGAATTCATTGCTTTAGACAAAGCAACAGAAGAAGCTGAATGGCTTCAGAATTGTATGGAAGATATTCCAATGTGGGAGAAACCAGTACCGACATTACGTGTACACTGTGATAGCCAATCAGCTATCGCCCGGGCACTAAATAATCTCTATAATGGTAAATCACGTCATATAAGAAGACGACATAAAACCATTCGAAGCTTGATCACAACTGGCGTAATCACCATAGATTATGTCAAATCGGCTGAAAACCTAGCGGATCCATTTACTAAAGGTTTAACACGTGATCAAGTTGAAAAATCATCAACGGGAATGGGTTTAAAGCCTATTACTTAAAGATAATATTTGATGGAAACCCCACCTACGTGACTGGGGATCCCAAGATGTAAGGTTCAAAGAGACAACTAAATCAAACAAAATATAATAAAAGCACTGAAAGACTTCTCGTCTCTACTCAGTTCCCAAGATGATAAACAGTGCTTACATACATTTACTTACTGTATGTATAAAAGGATAAGCATAGATTTTAATGATAAGACCATCGCTTCGATATATCAGTGGAGTATCATATATACTTCTTAAAACAAATACTACTGGCAAATCACCTAGTGAGTGTGAAATGGGGCTGTTTCTAGGAGAATCTAAAAGGCTATATTCTCCAAGTTAACCATGCAAAGTTCAAGGCCAAAATAAACGCAATAGAGAACAAAGTTTTACGAGAAAATGAAACTGGGTTATACATGTTGTCTCGGTCTACATAAAAATCCAGGTGGTTCAAGACATCATGTTCACTTCCTAGCGAAGTAAACCCGACAGATATTAACAATGAGTGGTTCAAGGCTGAAACACGCTACCACCTTAAACACAGTAATTTTTCGCCTATACTCTTGAAAGTTTGTCAAGTCTAGTTTATCGAGTCAGTCAAGTCTGCATGCATTTAGAGTAATTTATATTCATGTGGGGGATTGTTGGACCAAAACTTAATAAAGCCCATTGGCTTATTAAGTTGTGTTAAATGTGAAAAGAAATAGCTCATGGCTAAGTAAATGAAAATTGCAAATTCCCACATCGGAAAGCAATGAGAAAAACCTCTAATATAAATAAGAAAAAACATGAGTCTAAGTTCAAAAAACTTAGAGGGAACCAAGGGACTCTACACGCGCGCCGCCGCCGGACCGGACCGGTCTCGGGTCTTGTGGCCTAAGATGTTCTTTTTGGGCCGCGTTTTGGTTAACTTTTTTGGCCCAAAAACGAATTTATCTTGGCTCAAAAAACGAATTAAATGGGTCAAATATTTTCTACGCAAATCTCGCCCTATTAATTTTCACGGTCAATCGAGAATCTCGCCCACCATTACTCTGCGAGATCTGATTGGTCAAAGAGCCATAAACGCAGCCTTTAATGCGTTGGCCGCCTCTCCAAGTCTTATAAGACTATTAAAAAGAGAGCCTCCCCTTCTCATTTTACTCACTCACTCAATACTCACTCACAACTCACTTCTCATAGAGAAGAAACACAAAGCTCCTCAATTCCTATAGTCTTTTCTTCTTATTTAAGAATAAGTCTGAGAGTATAGCGTAGAACAATAAGTTCGTACATTCAATGATCGGGTGATGCGATCATAGTCTCCAAATGGTTGTATACTGGGATTATTTATCTTACAAAACCGCCACACGTACTGCGAGAGATATTTAGAATTAAGGAAATAGATCATCTCGCCTCCATTTCAACGTTCTTTTCTTAATTATTTAAAACATTGTTCTTTATATTCTTATTCGTAATTTATGTATTCAAATTTATGGTCATACATAATTTACATCAAAACGCAGAAAACGGATGAGTTGTTGGTGATGAGTCGTTTAGATCCGCGGGTTATTTACAGATCAATAATAGATAAATCTATCTTTAATGATTTTTTTTTTCTCATTCACCTCTTTTTTCTAATGGCATTTCATTTAATATAATACATGACTCAATGTAATGTTCTAAATGTATTTTTATATTAATATAACAACCACGAAGAACCATAGTGTAATTTATCTAAAAAGTTCTTCATGGATTCTTACGTTCTCAAATTATAGATTAAAATTATATATACATGCTTTATTAAATTGATTTAAACGAAGAATCTTAAAAATAATATCCTGCGGAAAAGTGTTAACTTGCACTACCTCCCAATAGACAATGCAAGATATTTTCTACTAAATACGAAACTCTTCGAAAAATTCAAGTTTGACAAGTTTTTGATGTTTCTCAATCTAATTGATTATATGTTTGTGAATGTTGATCAAGTACTTTACTATATGTTTCATCTAGTTCGTTATATTTATGCATGTGACTATTATGTATGTTTCAACTATTACTTACGAACATTAGTAGATGTTACTAGGCCTGGGACGGATACGGATACTCTGTTTTTTGAAGGTATCCGTATCCGTATCCGTATTTGCCGGATATACAGTTTTACTATCCGTATCCGTATCCGTATCTGCCGAATATCCGGTTTTCAGATATCCTTAAAAATACCGGATATCCGCGGATATCCGGATTTAATTTTGACCATTATGACCACTATGACCAAGATTTAGCAAAATGGAAGACTATAATCAACGAAATTTTCTTGATGAAATTGGGGAGAATTTCGGATCAATTTGAACAGTCTAGAAACTCACCGATCTTCCTGACGTTGCTGTTGGTGAAGAGATACATCAGGAGATGAACAGTTCTTATGCTGAAGCTCTGATTGTACGAAGAGAGAGCCCCCTGAAGCTCCTTGTCGTCGATGAAGCCGCTATTGTCCCGATCCGCGGCCTGGAAGCAAGCCACGATGTTCGGATCCGTTCCCGGAGGAAACGCCGACGGTACCAGAGACGCAAACGGGCTTCCATAAGAAGCATGTGGAGGAGGAGGAGCTCCGTACCCTCCATGCCCCGACGTATCCCCGTAACCAACGGGAGATCCGTAAGCGCCCTGAGGTTTTTCTTTATGCGGCTTATGATCTCCAGGAGGAGACGCGTACGGGGCGGACGGTGGTGCACCGTATGGCGCGGAGGACGGTGGTGCACCGTATGGCGCGGATGACGGTGGAGGCTGCGCGCCGTACGGAACAGCGTACGGTGAGGATCCGTGCGGTGGAGGATTGGTGCCGGAGGATCCGTAAGGTTGAGGCGGTGGTGGGTTTCCGCCGTAACCGTAACCTTGGCTCGATGGAGGGTAACCAGACATGGCGAAAAAAATTTCAGGGATGAAAGAAGTGGAAAATGGTTTGCGAAATTTGGGAATTTAGTGGATGATATTTACGTTGAAGGGTGTAATCGTAATTATGATATACGGATACCGGATATCCGGATTTAATTTTGACCATTATCCGTATCCGTATCCGTATCCGGGATATTCGTTATATTATTATCCGTATCCGTATCCGAGCCACCGGATATCCGTTTTTTCGGATCGGATCGGAGCGGATACCGAATCGGATAACGGATACCGGATAATAATCTCAGGCCTAGCTGTTACTGTTATTTTTATAATCATATTGTTTATGAACTTGCATCATATTGCTACTCAACGTAATAACTAAATTAATGAAATTGTTGTTTTTACCTACTAAATCACAAGTTTCACAAATAAACCCAACTATCAAATGATTCAAAATATCGAAAACTCATATTTACACTATCTAAATACTAACTGATGTCTAAATCTCAAACCGTTTATGCTACACGCTAAACAAATATTGTTAAACACCCGTAAAAAATAAAAATAACACCGGCCCACATGGGCGGGTTATAATCTAGTTGGAAATAAAATTAGAAAAAAACACCAAAAGAAATAGACTCCAAAGCAATATGGACGTGCGAGTTCAATACAGTTATCACCACGTATAAGAGTAACTCCATTACCACCATCAATTGAGTGATTCCTATCGTTTACTGCACGGTACCTCCACGGCTATAATTAAACTTTAGTATTGCTGTGGAGGTATATGCATTAAACTCAACGGCAATACTAATTCAACAAGAATGATCATATATTTAGAAAAAGCCGAAGTTTATTGTAATGAAAACACTTAAAAGTCATGTGACATGCGTACAGTGAGTGATCCCTATCGTTTACTTTGAATTGTATGATAAGACAAGTCATGGTCTCTGCAGAAAACACCAATATCCGTATAATATATATATATATATATATGTGAACATCTTTGTAGATTCAGTCCATAGTGTAGATCCAGAGCTTTGAAGAGAAAGCAAATTCGTAATCATTGTAACTTAGATCCAGCGCTTTCAGCTTTTCAAGTGAATTAACTCAGCCACAAGACAAAAACACGCAAAGCAAGACACTTGTAATTAATATGAATAAGATGATCCTTGATATGGCATAAACTAATTTAACAATATATTATGTATGAAGTTAAATTCTTGTTTTAACGTCCATAAATAATGGCATGAATCTGCAATTGATATTGAAATTGCGTAAATAGGTTGAGCTTATTCGTGATCGAGTTGTAAAAATAATTAATTTTAGAAAAAGAAAAAGAAAAGAAGAGAATGAGGAGACAGAAACAATAATGAGAGGACTCGTTCTTCATCCTCCTCCTATAAAAGGAAGGAAAACACCATTCTTCACCATCCCATTTCATTTCCATTTCCATTTCCAATCTCAGATTCAAATCTTCTCAGTCAATTACCATGGCCGGCATCAAGGTTCACGGAGTTCCCAAGTCCACCGCCACCATGCGCGTCCTCGCTGCTCTTTACGAGAAGGATCTCGATTTCGAATTGATCCCCGTCGACATGATGGCCGGTGCTCACAAGCAGGAGCCTCTCATTTCCCTCAACGTAACTCCCAAGGTTTCATCTCTTGTATCTTTTGGTTTTCATGATTTTGCTCTCACCATGCTTCATTTCAGCCCTTCGGTCAAATTCCTGCTCTCCTAGACGGTGATTTGACGCTATTCGGTCAGTTTTTGTTTCCCACCATCATTGCAAAGATACAAATCTGTTTTATTGTGATTGTGATCGTGATCAATCTGGCGATTAAAGATTGTTGGTAATTTGCAGAGTCAAGAGCCATCACAGAGTACATAGCAGAGGAGTACAGCGAGAAAGGTGAGAAGCTTCTGTGCCCAGGCTGCAAGAAAGCCAAGGCACTCACAAAGGTATGGCTTCAAGTCGAAGGCCAACAGTTTGACCCAATCGCCTCCAAGCTTGCCTTCGAGAGTGTCTTCAAAGGCTTTCTTGGCATGACCACCGACCCTGCCGCTGTGGAAGACCTCCAAGGAAAGCTCGTCAAGGTCTTGGATATCTACGAGTCAAGGCTCGCCAAATCTGACTTCTTGGCTTGTGACTGCTTCACTTTGGCTGATCTTCACCACCTCCCAATCATCCATTACTTGATGGGTACCGACTCCAAGAACCTCTTTCAATCTCGCACTAAGCTTAGCGACTGGGTCAAGAGGATCACTGCCAGGCCAGCTTGGGCTCAGGTTCTTGACCTCCTCAAGCAGTAACAAAGTCGTTTGCCAAATAAATTATCGTCTTTGTTGTGTGTTTTCAAGTATTGTATCGTCTTCCTGATTCAAGTATTGTATCGTCTTCCTGATTCTGCACAATTTCCTTTATCTTTTCTTCTTCTTTTTCTGTCAAGGGTAAGAACTCGACCCTTGGTGTGTCCTTTTGTTGCTTCAATCTTTATTAATTATTTACCTCGTTCTCGTTGGACCGATTTTAAGTATGGTTGATTATTAGCAGGTGTTTATCAGTTTATGCTACGGTGATTATTAGCTTTTGTTCAACGAAACCATTTTATTTTAAAAGCACGATTTAATGTTTTGAAACCAAAAAACAATTGTGAGATAGATTCAACACTCGTAGTTTCGGAAGATCTCCAAGCTCCGCTGGAATAACACCACTTAATTGATCCATCCCATACATATAATCAAGTATTCCTTTTTTGAAATCAGATCCATTAGTATTAGAATCACTTGACCAAGGTTCTACAGGACTATAAGAATTGCTCAATCAAGAATATTCTCCAGGACTATAAGAATCATACCTTCGCTTTACTTAAAATTTGATTTCAATTTCCTGAAATGCAGCCAAGTATATTTGGAACTCTTCTACCAGAAATGTGGATTTATAATATTCCGAATGAAAGCTCAGTGTAAGAGAAGTTTGCCCGTAGATAATCATCTTTTCTTGTCCACCTCGTCCAAATGATAAATTATAGAGGCATGAAGGTATGAAGCCATTGAGCTTGTTACCTGAAAGATATAAAAGCCTGATGTTGCTCAAATCACACAATTGCCTTGGAATAGATCCTGTTAAATTGTTCTCCCTCAACAAAAGAATACTTATGTCCTGGGTGTTGACAAACTGTGGGATACTCCCAGAGACTTTATTGTTACGCAGATCAAGTGCTTGGACACCTTCCAACAATGTGTTTGGAATTGGCCATGTGAAGTTGTTGTTGCCGAGGAACAAAACTCTACCTTGTACATGTGATGTTAGTAAGGCTCCGGAAAATAGGTTTCCAGAGAGGTCCAAAAACGAAATGAGCAGCAAAGAAGGTGGTATTAAACCTTCTAAGAAATTGTTTGACAACAATAAGAAATCCAAACGAGATAACTTAGATATCCAACTTGGAATAGCACCTGTGAGAAAATTGTGGGACATGTCAAGAAGTGACAAAGTGTTGGAACTAAGCAAACCAACTCCGATCTTCCCTGTGAATAAGTTGTTATTGATTTTCAAGACCTCTATTGAAGTGAAGCTTGTTCCTCTTGGAAGAAAATGGCCGCTGAACTTTTTGTGAGAGAGCTTCAGATAGTTTAGTGAAAAACAACCCTTGAGAAAGCTTATTGGTAGCTTCCCAGAGAAGTTATTATAAGACAGGTCCATGAAAGAAATGTTCTTCATCTCACCAATAGAAGATGGAAATTGCCCTTGGAACCCATTATTCGAGCCATTCATGTGTACCAGATTCGGAAGCGCATGACCAATATTACCTGGGAACATCCCACCAATATCATTTGCAGAAAAATCCAAAACCTGCAAATTATGCACTATTGTAGACATCCGAAAGATTGTGAATGAATTATTCTGCAACTGTTAGACTTCAAGTTCTGGATTATTCGCCAACAACCAAGTAGGAATGTTTCCGGATAATCTGTTGCTGGATAGATCAACTAGACGCAAGTTCTTTTGGTACACGAGAAATGAAGGGATTTTCTCCAAGCTGCAAAATCGTAGTACAACAACACTCAGTTGAAATTTTGGCTGCCAAGTACTCTCTGTCTCGACTTGTACCATATCAGATGTTGATGAAAGTTTGAACACCTTGAGCTTGGTGAGGTTGGTGAGTGGATTCAGCGAGAAAAAACTTGTGAAGTTGTTATCTAACAATGATAGATACTCGAGGGAGTCAAGGCTGAGATAAGATGGTAGTTTTCCACTTAATTGGTTGGATGAGAGATCAAGAACCCGTAGCTTGTTTAAGCTACATAAACAAAGAGGAAGTTGGCCTACAAACTTATTTTCTCTGAGATCGAGCTCATTCTTCATTTCACAAACAACTGAGAAAAGATAGTTTGGAAAACAAAAAGATAATGTGAATAATTAAACACTTCTCATACATAACAATGTTATGTTGTTCAAATAGATAGATAATATTGGAGGTGAAGCAAACACACCTGCTATAGGTCCGCTGAAACTATTCCGAGCAAGATTCAGCAATTCCAATTTAGTCATATTGATTAGTTCTGAAATAAAGTAAATGACAAAAGATAAGTATGGATATAAATCATATCATATGATTATCTTTGAGATAAACCAGTTTAACAATTATGTAAAGAGTTAAATTTGTTAAAAGTTCTATTATAAAGACAAAAATGTTACCTGACATGGAGCCGTTAAGTCTATTACCACTCAGATTCAGCAGTTCTAAGCTTGCCAAGTCTTTAAGTTCTGAAATAATTTTAAGGAACCTTGAAAAATGATTGTTGTCTAAATATAAGAAAAGCTATATTCATCCCCGTTCCTAATAAAATTATGTTTAAAAAAAAAGAAGAAGATAAAAACAAGCTTGCCTTGCAATTCCATTGAGCCAGAAAATTCATTTGAACTGAAATCCAGAGCTTTCAGCTTTTTCAGGTGAGTAAACTCTGCCAATATGGATAAGTTGAGATGGCATAAACAAATTCATCAACTGATGTCAAAAAAAAAAAAAAAAAAAAACAATTCAACAATTATGTACCAATAAGTAGATTATGCTCATTGCGAATGGGAAAACACACCTTTAATTGGAAAAGTGCCATTCATGCGGTTACTAGGAAGAAAAAGAGTTGTAAGTGATGTAGCGGCATTAAGAAAAGGAAAGATGCTGTTCGTGAATGCATTGAAAGAGAGATCCAGAATCTCCAGATATTTTAATCTTCTTAAGCTTTTATAACCTGGAAACAAACATCTCGTTAACAGAGTGGCATAGACATCAGTAAGTTAGTTAATGCAAAAAAAGAGATCAGACAATATGCCGTCAAAAATTCTAAATTTTCAAAGAAATATTTCCAAATAGAGACCACAAGGGTAGACTAAACACTTTGAAAAGCCAAGAATACCGTCAACATCATCAAAGAAGCCATCGAATGAGCTGGAGGAGCTTTCCCCAGATAAGTTCAGACTTCGAAGCTCTTCAAAGGGATGCAGCAAAGAAAGATTAAGGAAAGAATTCTCTTTAAAGTACATAAAACCAACGGAAACCCGATAACCCGCCCGCTTGTATGATTGCACTCAACGCCCTTCCACCGGCAGCAGTCGCTCTTTGTGTCATTAGTCCAAGTAGTCCAAGTAGGGAGAACAAGTTCTACGACAGGTTCTATGGAGATAAAATCGTGGTTCGCTTCTGCAGTCGACGTCCATTCTTCGAGGAACCATTCGGAACTCTTAGAGATTATGTATTTCTTGAGCTCCAACAAAGCTTTCCTTTCTTTCTCAATGCAGCTTTCGAATCCTTGTAGCTGCCCCAACAATAATATCACCCATATTAAGTAATGACCCAAGAAAAGTTTCCCTTCCATTGCAAATTACATAAAAAGCAAATGAAACAAAAAAAAAACTCCGAAGCAATTTGGGAGTCTGATTTCAATGCAAATACCACCACGGTTATAAAAGAATTTAGCTAGAAGTCTCTATTAATAAAAACACATAAAAGTCATGTGACATGCGTTAAGTGAGTTAGGTGAGTAATCACTCTCGTTTACTTTGAACTGTATGATAAGATACAAGTCAAGGTATTTACGAAAAACACTCATAATCGTATGATATATGTGTAGCTTAAGAGTTAAGACTTATGTATACACCACGAAATAAGTCAAGTCAAGTAAACACTCGTAACCGTATGATATATGTGTGGTTTAAAACATATATAGACCACGAAATAAGTTAAGTCAAGTCAACTGAAGGATACAACTGTAATCGTAGGACACAAAGCTTTCCTTTCCAACAGTTACATCATCCACCCATTTGGCCAGTCTAACTGATGTCATGTTTTAGACCATTTTTAAAATCCGGTGAATAACTTATTCTCCTTGTCATGTTTCCTTCTATCACACAAGAAAATTCCCTTTTCTAAATTCTCCTTGTCTATCACGCCTTCAATCAAGATGATTTCCCTTAAATTAGTGGCCGAATATTGCAGCATTCATTGCAAATTTACCTTTCTAGTCGTCGATCTTCTTCCCCGACTCACCTCCCCGCGGCGACTACAACAACTCAAATCCCTTCTTGGTTTTCATTCCATGGTTGATAACATGCATGCGGCGATAAAAGCGATGTCTCTGGAAGATGACGAACCCATCAATATCCCGGATGATCCACGTTTCCAAGTCTTTGATGTGAACTCTACAAGTATCATGGGCAGGCTCTTAAACCCGGACAGTCAACCGATGGCAAAGATGATTGAAGCGATGCCAAGAATCTGGAGAGTGTATGACATAGTGAGAGGTATTTCTCTCTCCAAAGACAAGTTCCAGTTCATTTTTTAGAGGGAAGAAGACCTCGAAACAGTCTTGAAAGATAGACCATGATCTTATAATCATTGGACAATGCTTTTGGAGCGATGGACTCCTAACCCACCAGCGGACTTTCTGACAACCTTTGAGGTCTGGATCCATATTGCTAACATCCTGATGAACTTCTATACGGCATATACCATGTTTGAGCTGGCGAAGGCAGTGGGTCACCCTAAAGAAACTGCTTACGACCCTAAGGCATCACAGAAAACATAGTTTATTCGGGCAAGAATTAAGTTTGATATAGCCAAACCGGCTAGAGATTACAAAAACCTGAACATGCCCACCGGTGAGACTGTGGTCATTGAGTACAAATATGAAAAGCTTAGGAAAAAATGCTTTCATTGTCTAAGACTTACCCATGAGAAGTTCTCATGCCCACTGCTTCAGAAGAATCATACTAGACGGACTGAAAATTTGAGGTCACCACTGATATGCTCAAATTAATACCCTAAAAGTACTAAAGCAGTAGTTATAGTATAGCTAGGGGTCGAACCACAAAGACTCACAGAGATGCACAATAGATTGTATAGTATCGAATTAAGCTAAGCCAAGAGATGTAATTGAAAGCAGTGCATAAATTAAAAGAGTTGTAATTCAATTGGAGAAAGATAGGCTCAGGGTATTTCTCAGGAAATCAATGAATGCAGATAAACTAACTAGCAGGATTTAGATTTAGCGCAGTTCTTGAACCCAAATCACTAAGGTATAATTAACAAACTGTCGTTGCGAGAATTATCTAAATCTAAATCTTAGGAATTCCAAATCTCTTTGCGAATCCTAAATTCTAAATCAGCTTTAAAGTTCAGGTTTGATATGTTCACAAATCAATTAAACCAAATCTCTTTACGAATAATCAATTTGCTCACCTAAGATTCTATCAGGTAATTAATCGCACTGTCGTGCCTAATCAATTATCCTAAGATCTAAGTTCCAGATTCGTCAACCTAGAATTAACTTTGAACACAACCTAAGCGAAGAACTAATTCAGATGGTGAATCCTATAAATTAATCAACCTAGCATTCAGAGAAAACTCTTATGAGAACCCTGAACCTAAAGTGGATCTACTCAGACATGGAGAATGAAACAATCAACATAACTGAATAAATCATCAATAAAATAGAAACAAGAGGTTTTGAGATCTGATCTCGGACGAAGGGAGATTCAGACTTGTCTCTCTCAAACCAAAGTAAAATAAAGCTTACAAAATAAAGCATAGCCTAAACAGGTGGCTGTAAAATCCTATATATAACCTAAAACACGAATTGGGGTCTTTTTGTAATTATTAAAGACTTCTGGGCACTTTTGCAATTCTTCATGTCATGGAAAACTATTGGGCCGTGTCTTGCTGCGATGGGTATCGATCGATACTAGCCAGTATCGATCGATACCAAGGCTTCATATCGGGTTCTCAGCAACACGAACTTCTGCTTTGCTCCAAATGCTCCAGAAAACTCCAATTTCTCCAATAATGTTCCCAACGTGCTATGACCTGTAAAAGACTCCAAAATACTATAAAGACTCTATAAAAATGACTTATATCATGGCTTAAATAGGGTAAAAACCATGATATATCAACTGCCCTAGACTTAGCCTTTGCTTGCCCTCAAGCAAATAGAAGACTAAACCAGAGAAAGAGGTTTGAAAACACGGAGACTCACCTGTTCATGAAACATTGCAATGACCCTTTTCCCAAGCACCCAAATGTCACCTAATCAGCCTTTGATCTAACCACCATGTACTTCTCCGTAGACATTTGCAACTTTCCCAGACTCCACACATTATCTCGCAGCATAGTTCAAATAAAACCCTCATCACCAGTTTCATCGCTGCAGCCAATGTTCAAGAACCTTCTAGATTCTTTACCAGAAAATATCATGACAAGGAACCACCCTTTTTCACACTTTTTGTATTAATTTATCTCCCCCAGACTTATTTCTTATTATGTTCCTTGCATTTACACATTAAGGTATGAGACGCAAGTATTGATGGTGTTTGACACCAAATCACCGGTTCTTCCCTATCTATGTATCAAAGGTGTAGGCGAATAATGACATCATAGGAAAATCCTAGCCTCGCTTCCAATCCTTTGTGTGATCATTCCCTCTTAAGTAGAGTAATGGGATCGCTGGAAATTTTCCTAATCATCTACTCAGAAAAAATCATTTCAATTTTTTATGCTCTTATTTATCAACTTATAACAGGGGAGAGAGATACCATAACTCTAAACACATGGGTTCCTTTATCAGATATGAATGATGAATCAAGCTCTAAAAACACTAACCACATTGATGAAGTGCAAAAATTTGGCTCACGCTTCAGAAGAACTCTGCTGGAGACATGGATGTTTTCTAGTCAACTGGTCAGTCCTTGGATTTTTCATTAGTCGATCTAGAGCTGATCCTGCAACACTGTGCACTCAAAAACAAAATCAAATCAATAGGTTCAAGCACAGGATCATTATCTCCAACAAGTTTTGACTCAATAAAATAATTTTGACTCGATAAAACGACTAACTCTAAGAAAAACAAAAACAATGTCAGCAGACACCTCCCCCAGACTTGAACAACACTGTCCCTAGTGTTATTTAGCCTAGAGTCAGTGAAAGAAAACAAAAGAACAGAATAAAATTGGGGAAAACAAGAAGTTACCTTGCTGGAACATTGAGTATCGATCGACACACAGCCTGGTATCGATCGATACCAGGCTTAAATCGACATGATGAACATCTCTTCGCGATTGGTGTCGACCGATACCAATGGGGTATCGATCGACACTATGCGATTTCGAGTTTTGCTCCTTGTTTATCCTGACACAAACACAGAACGAACGAAAAATAAAAAGAAAAACGACTCAAAAACAGACTCACCAGTGGGTTGCCTCCCACCAAGCGCTCGTTTAACGTCAATAGCTTGACTGTAACGCCATTCAGGCTGGATAAGAGTGAGAGTTTGCACCGAAACAGGCTCCACAACTTGACATTGCTAGCTTCAGAGTTTTGCTCAACATGCCTTCCACAAACTCATGTCCTTTCTCTTTCAGCTCCGAAGTAAGAAGAATTCTAGCCTTAGAGAATGGCTTCGAAGCTCCTTTGCACTTCACCTTGTACTCAATCAAATCTCCATCACACTTCTGAGGAATCAATGTGACATGGGGATTCTCGACTTTTTTGCTCTTGGCCTTCTTCTTTGTTGCCTTGGCCTTCTTGACAACTTCCTTGGGAATGCTGGGCGGTTCAGCTGAAATGTCTGCGACAGTAGGCTCATCAGGAGGCTCTTCCAAAAGATCAACTGCTAATGTCTCTCCGGTGACATCTTCAATGCAAGAGACACGTCCATGAGTTCCTCTAGGGATGGCTTTGTAGTACACCTCCTTGTTAATGTATGAGAATGAGATGTGCTTGCTGGGTTGCTGATAGTTGCATAATTTAGTCCATTTTAGTATACATTTTAGTTAGCATTTTGTGATTTTTTGCATTCATTTCATTGTTTTTGGTCTAGTTTGCATCCATTTTAGAGTTAGTGAGTCTTAGGTTAGTTTTTGCATATGTTTGTGTGCTATGGAGTCTTTTAGGAACCATTTGGAGCTTATGGAATCATTTTGGAGCTTAGAGCAAGATCATGTGGCAAAATAAACCCAAACAATCAAGAAAAATGCAGAAGCCATCCGATGTGCTCTAAAGATTGGGTCAGAAGAAGCTCTTGCGCTCAGATTAAGCTTTGGAACACTTGATAAAGTTTGTAGGTAATTGAGTCATCTTTCCAACGGACGTTGTTTCATCAAGTTCTGAGCTGTATTGCGGAAGTTATCACCATTTCACTGAGCATACGTCCGTCTGGCGCGCGAATGAGCTACATGGAGCTCACAGCGGTGTACTGCAGCGGTCTACAGTGACCGCTGCGGATCCTCCCGACGAAAAAAAACCGAGATTCACAGCGGGCATGCAGCGGTCAACTCCACACCGCTGTGGGACCCTCCAGAGCAAAAATGTAGAAACCGTCCGAAGTGCTTCAAAGATCGACTCATATGAACAGTTTCCATTCGGATTTAGCTTCGGCGGTCTTCATGAAAGTTGTAGCTATGTGAGTTAGCCTTCCAATGGAACCGGTTTCAAGTCATTCCGATCTGGGGTTAGAGAGATACGACAACTTTAGTAAGCGCATGTCCGCCTGGCCTGCAAACGGAGCAAAACCGGAAATCCACAGCGGCCAGCTGCACCGGGCAACTGTAGACCGCTGCAACCTACGACCTGCTTTGATATTTAGGCCAAAAACCTTGTTGTTTGAGGATATATCTCATTTTAACTTCTCAAAAACACTCTTCATAGAGAGAGTTTGGAGTTTTTAAGAGATTCTTGGTGTTTTTATGAAAGTTCTTGTTTCTTTTCATCTATCTATCTATTTCTAATCATCTAACCATGAATCTAAACACCTCCTACATAGGATTTGTTGAGATTATCATGGTTTGTGAGTAGTTTCTTTAGAACTTTGGGTATGGTAGATTAAGATGTTTTCTTGCTAAATCATGATGCTTAGGACTTAGTTTATGAAGAATCCTTACTTGTTAGGTGTGATTAATGCTAGATTAGCCTTGACAAAGTTGATTTAGAACTTAAGGAATTTCATGCCCGGAAGGTGTTCGATGAAATTCCTCAACCAAACTTAGCAAGTGTTTTACATTCCTAGCCTATGGAAATAGATGTCTAGGGTGTTTAATGGCTATTTAGACTTGAGATTAATGCTTGTTGATCATTTAATTGCAAATGGAAGTTTGTTCTCAGTTAAGTGATTAGTGAAGTGATTATTTTCATGGAAGTGGATTAGTCTAAATTAGTGATCTAAGGCCTAAGGATTAGCATTGTTTGAGTATCATGGTTTAGCTAGAGAATGTCCAAGTCGATTACCATTACCCGAAGTTCGTTTGCTTATTCTTGTTTAAATCGTTTTCGTTACGTTTTAGTTCAAAACTTGTTAGTCTTTTAATTACCTTTGTTATATGCTTGGTTATTTATTATCTTGTCTTTAAATTGATTAGGATCATTAGAAAACCTTTATTTGATTAGCTTAGATTAAGAAGTGTCTCGTATTCTCTGTGTGTTGTTCTCGTGCCTCCTTGTGGATTCGATCCCTAAGTGCTACAATGACATACCATTAGATTGTGGTATTGTGCACAATGGGTTAATTGTGCGAACCGTAAAAAGTTCACTATCAATTTGGCGCCGTTGCCGGGGAGGTTTAGCAATAGCCATAGGGATTAGGACTCTTTTTGAGACTAAGTTTTATTTTTCTTTGTTTACTAATCTTTCCACCTTGTTTGCTCTTCTCTCTATAGGTGCATGAACTTTCAAAGGCGAGGTATGAATATGAATCTAGCACCACCGGTTAGAGATGCAAATGAGAACCGAGAAGAGGTTGCTCAAAGGGTTAGAGCACCGAGGTTGATTGGAGCGGGTGATGCTCCCAACGCCCATGGAAATCGCGCCGGTATACATCCACCACCGGTGGAGAGTAATAATTTTGAGATCAAGGCGAGTCTCATTTCCATGGTGCAAGGAAACAAGTTCCACGGTTTACCGGTGGAGGATCCCTTAGACCACTTGGATCAATTCGATCGAATTTGTGGAATAGTTAAGATCAATGGAGTCTCGGAAGATGGGTTCAAGCTTCGATTATTTCCATTCTCTCTTGGAGACAAAGCCCACCAATGGGAGAAGAACCTACCTCAAAGATCCATCACTTCTTGGGATCAATGTAAGAAAGCCTTTCTTGCCAAGTTCTTCTCTACTACAAGAACGTCAAGGTTGAGAAACGAGATCTCGAGCTTCACTCAAAAAGGGAATGAGAGCTTTTGTGAAGCGTGGGAACGATTCAAAGGCTACACAATGCAATGCCCACACCATGGCTTCTCCGAAGAATCGCTCTTAAGCACTCTATACCGAGGAGTTTTGCCCAAGTTTAGGATGCTTCTTGATACCGCAAGCAATGGCAACTTCTTGGGAAAAAAAGTTGATGATGGGATGGAGCTCGTTGAGAATCTTGCCCAAAGCAATGGGAATTATGGTGAGGATTATGATATAGCTTTGAGAGGAAGTGGAGAATATGAGGACCGAACAAGAAGGGAGATGAAAGCCCTAAATGAGAAGTTAGACAAGGTCTTGGAAGCCACACAAAGGCGAGTGAACTATGTAGGGGATTGCAAAGGTTACCAAGAGGAAGTTCACTTTGTGGGAAACCAAGGCGGTTACCCAAGCAAACCATCTTTTGCACCGCAACCGCAACAAGGGCAAATAAGCAACTCGACACAACAAGATGTCGAAATGAAGGGTATGCTTCAACAACTCTTGACGGGCCAAGCTCATGGAGCAAATGAGTTGAATAAGAAGATGGCCGAGATTCACACTAAGGTGGATTGCTCATACAACGATCTCAACGCAAAATTTGAAGATCTATCCTCTAGAATCAAACACTTGGATCAACAACGCACTCAAGGAGATTCCGATTCTAGTAGACCCATGGAGAAACTAAAGGGCAAAATCGATGCAAACCCAATGGAGTATTGCAATGTTATCCTCTCAAGTGACGAGATTGAAGAAGCTATACGAGAGATCAAGAGAGTTCTCCATGAATCCAAAGACGAAGTCGTAGTGGTTTCTAGCAACAAAGTAGTTGAGAAAAGAGATGTGGAGGCCAAGACAATTGTGAGGAAAGAGACTTCTTGCATTGAACCTCCTCAACGTGAGCCTAAATCGATTCCCAAGCTTGGAAATCCGGGTAAATTTGTCATCTCTTGCTCCCTTGGTGATTTGAATGTTGATGACGCCATGTGTGATTCGGGATCAAGCGTGAATGTGATGTCACTTGAATTGGTGAAGAGTCTTGAAATCAAGAGCATGAAGCACCACCCATCACACATCACTTTTGGAGATTCTTCTTCTAAGCAACCACTTGGCATTGTTGAAGATTATCCTCTCAAGATCGGAAATTGTCTCATTCCAACCGATTTCATAGTTATGAAGATGAAGCAAACCAGCAAACTCCCGCTCCTCCTTGGAACTCCATTCCTCAATACCACCGGTGCAAGCATGGACTTCCAAAACAAGAAGGTCGTTCTCAAGAACGTGAATGACAAAGTCTTCTATTCCATGAAGCCCTCTTCCACCAAGCTTTGTGGCACCATTGTTTGTAAGGATGATGAAGTGGAAGTTAAAAAGGTTGAGTATGTGGGAAGTTGTGAGAAGATGAATTTGGTTTCACCCCCAAAAGCTTGTAAAAAGAAGAAAGATTCTCATGAAGAGAAAGCTTTGGGTTATGGTAATGTTGAAGAAGCCTTAGCGCTGGATGGTGTTTGCTTGGAATCTCTTTTCCATACCTCTATGGAAAATGAGGTTGAGAGTATAAAGGTTCAAAAGAAGGGTAAGGGCACTAAGGCCAAAAAGAAGAAACCCAATGATACCCACCCTCCCACCCTTGTCAAAGGCGTGACGAGCAAGCCTAATGAGGTTAGATCAATTTTTCCCAAACTCGCCACTATGACCTTGACACCGTGGAGATATGAAGATGGTGTGGTTGAGTACAAGATCAAGTGTAAGGGAAGGTTAAAACCTTTTGCCATGGTTAGAGCAATCATCACACCCGAGCTCAAAGGAAAAGGTCCAACGGGAATTCAAGAGATCATGAGCAAGGTTCTCACACTCAAGCTCGAAGACCCGCCATGGAGTTCCACTACTCCTTCTCTCCAAGCCTAAAACGGTTTGAAACGTCAAGCGTAGCGACATAAAACAAGCGCTCTTGGGAGGCATTCCCATGACTATCTTTGTATATATTTTCGTTCTTTCTTGTTCCTTTTGATGTTTTTGTTTGATGTTTATAGTTTTCTTGGGTCCAAGGTCGTGGTGCTTAATGCATGAATGGGTAGAGCTACAGCACGTCACACTCCTCTCCAATCCAAAGGTATGATCCAAACTCCATTTCATTGTACATACTTTTGCATATTTTTACCTTCTCTTTGATTTGTGTTGCACCGAGACGTTGCAATTCAAGTTCGGGGGAAGGATTTGTGTCTTTTGATATTGTGTTTTGTGATCTTATTTTTCTTTTTGCATATTTGAGTCTCATTCATTCATATAAGTGCATATAAAAACCATTAAAAAAAAAAATATTTAGTTGCATTTTGCATGTTTAAGATTGAGTCTAGATGCATATAGGTGTGCATTCACTTGCATTGAGAGAATTATCCATGTAGAATATAAACTTAAGAGCTTGAATTAATGCCCTCGTTAGGAGTTCTTTGATGCATTTGAGCGATCACGAAGTTAAGGATGATCCATGCTTTGATCTTGCGGTTTGAATGTTTTTGTCTTGGTTGAAGCATGCTTTGAATTGAATCTAACTCTATCTACATGAACTTTAATCTTGACTTGAAATTATCATGCTTGTACATTGAAAAGTTGAACTCATGGATGTCATATACATATTTGAGCTATCTTACCCCTTTTTACCACTCTCTTGTTAGCTCAAATAGCTGATTCCCATATTTGGAACGGTTAACCACACCCTTAACTAAGCCTTTCCTTCAAGCCTTCATCTCTTGTGTGTGTCGTGAGGCCTAATTTTGAATGAACTTAGCAAAAAGTGTTGAGTTTGGAACGACAAGGAGTTGATAGATAGGTTGGTGATTTGGGTGTTGATGTAAAGAAAAGAAAGTGTGGAGAAAGGAAAAGATTGAGAAAAAGGATCGGGGAAAGTAAAAAGTTTGGATTGGTTGGCATGAAAATGTGAAATAGCTCTAGGTGTTGAAAGTATAAGTCTCTATGTGTGTAAAAGAAAGAAAGAGCCAAAAAGAAAAAAAAAATATATATGGCTAATGCATCTAAATGATGATTGAGAGACTAGTTATGAAAATGAAAAAGAGCTAAAAGAAAAAGATGAAGAGTCAATCCATTTGTTGAAAGAGAAGAAGAAAAGAAATGTGGTCTAAGAAGGCAAAATGCCTTGTGATATGGGTAGTTTAGGAATGGATCTTGATGGGTTTAGAAATAGGAGTGGAGTTCATATTGGGGCATTGGGTAGACGGATGTCATCCTTGTACGCATCAATTGTTCTTTACTCTTAGCATTTTGCCAAAGTTCATTCTTTCGTGAGAGATCCCATTGCATTGGAATACCCACATGATTGAGATCATTTTTATCTCAAAACCTTTTCCCTAAGCCAAATGAGTTCACTTGATTTTTATTAAGCATGATTCACCATTGTACTTAATGAATGTTAAAGAGTTAGAGGATATGATTACTTGTAGATGCTAAGGCTTAGACCAATTCGTATAGCGACGAGTATGGCTAAATCTTTTGAATTAGAGGTTGTTTGTGCATCACATAACTATTCTCAAGGGCATTGAATTAAATTCTTTTGTTAATATTCTCGGATATGATCTCTCGCATTCCAACCTCTTCTTCGACTTGTTCTTGTTTGTTTGCTTGCGGACAAGCAAAAGGCAAGTTCGGGGGAGTTGATAGTTGCATAATTTAGTCCATTTTAGTATACATTTTAGTTAGCATTTTGTGATTTTTTGCATTCATTTCATTGTTTTTGGTCTAGTTTGCATCCATTTTAGAGTTAGTGAGTCTTAGGTTAGTTTTTGCATATGTTTGTGTGCTATGGAGTCTTTTAGGAACCATTTGGAGCTTATGGAATCATTTTGGAGCTTAGAGCAAGATCATGTGGCAAAATAAACCCAAACAATCAAGAAAAATGCAGAAGCCATCCGATGTGCTCTAAAGATTGGGTCAGAAGAAGCTCTTGCGCTCAGATTAAGCTTTGGAACACTTGATAAAGTTTGTAGGTAATTGAGTCATCTTTCCAACGGACGTTGTTTCATCAAGTTCTGAGCTGTATTGCGGAAGTTATCACCATTTCACTGAGCATACGTCCGTCTGGCGCGCGAATGAGCTACATGGAGCTCACAGCGGTGTACTGCAGCGGTCTACAGTGACCGCTGCGGATCCTCCCGACGAAAAAAAACCGAGATTCACAGCGGGCATGCAGCGGTCAACTCCACACCGCTGTGGGACCCTCCAGAGCAAAAATGTAGAAACCGTCCGAAGTGCTTCAAAGATCGACTCATATGAACAGTTTCCATTCGGATTTAGCTTCGGCGGTCTTCATGAAAGTTGTAGCTATGTGAGTTAGCCTTCCAATGGAACCGGTTTCAAGTCATTCCGATCTGGGGTTAGAGAGATACGACAACTTTAGTAAGCGCATGTCCGCCTGGCCTGCAAACGGAGCAAAACCGGAAATCCACAGCGGCCAGCTGCACCGGGCAACTGTAGACCGCTGCAACCTACGACCTGCTTTGATATTTAGGCCAAAAACCTTGTTGTTTGAGGATATATCTCATTTTAACTTCTCAAAAACACTCTTCATAGAGAGAGTTTGGAGTTTTTAAGAGATTCTTGGTGTTTTTATGAAAGTTCTTGTTTCTTTTCATCTATCTATCTATTTCTAATCATCTAACCATGAATCTAAACACCTCCTACATAGGATTTGTTGAGATTATCATGGTTTGTGAGTAGTTTCTTTAGAACTTTGGGTATGGTAGATTAAGATGTTTTCTTGCTAAATCATGATGCTTAGGACTTAGTTTATGAAGAATCCTTACTTGTTAGGTGTGATTAATGCTAGATTAGCCTTGACAAAGTTGATTTAGAACTTAAGGAATTTCATGCCCGGAAGGTGTTCGATGAAATTCCTCAACCAAACTTAGCAAGTGTTTTACATTCCTAGCCTATGGAAATAGATGTCTAGGGTGTTTAATGGCTATTTAGACTTGAGATTAATGCTTGTTGATCATTTAATTGCAAATGGAAGTTTGTTCTCAGTTAAGTGATTAGTGAAGTGATTATTTTCATGGAAGTGGATTAGTCTAAATTAGTGATCTAAGGCCTAAGGATTAGCATTGTTTGAGTATCATGGTTTAGCTAGAGAATGTCCAAGTCGATTACCATTACCCGAAGTTCGTTTGCTTATTCTTGTTTAAATCGTTTTCGTTACGTTTTAGTTCAAAACTTGTTAGTCTTTTAATTACCTTTGTTATATGCTTGGTTATTTATTATCTTGTCTTTAAATTGATTAGGATCATTAGAAAACCTTTATTTGATTAGCTTAGATTAAGAAGTGTCTCGTATTCTCTGTGTGTTGTTCTCGTGCCTCCTTGTGGATTCGATCCCTAAGTGCTACAATGACATACCATTAGATTGTGGTATTGTGCACAATGGGTTAATTGTGCGAACCGTAAAAAGTTCACTATCAGTTGCTGGGTGTGTCCATAATCGCACCAACTGTAGCCATAAACGGTCTTCCGAGAATCAACTGCGTACGAGATTTTGCATTCATCTCTACAACCTGAAAATCAGTAGGAACCAGGAAATCTCCTATTGTGATCATCAAATCAGCGATTGCCCCATATGGAAGAGAGGTGGAATCGTTCGCGAACGTGATAGATGTTTTTGGAGGTTGAATATCAGCTCCCAATCTCTCTGCAATTGCCCTGGACATGACATTGACGCAGGCTCCTGAGTCAACGAGAGACTCTTTGAATTCAACTCTAGAGATAGAGCATGGAACTGAGAAGATCCCTAGGTCTTCCCTCTTAGTCAACTGTCTCAGTGGAGGTGTACCTCTGGCCTTAATGAAGAGTGCCTTGATCTCTTTCTCAGTTTCTCTGCAATCTTTGAAGTGACTCAGCAAAGGCCAGTCCTCTAGAGCTTCTTCAAAAGATATTCATGGGAGATCCTTCGTACCATTTTCTCAAAGCCACGCAGCTGCTTTGGAGTGATAGTGATGTAGCGGAAGTAACGATAAACAGCTCAACCAATGGATTCAAAGGAATCGATTGGGACCTGCCAGCTCAACCAAGGGATTCGAGAGAATCCTCGCTTGGGACCTGCTTCTTGAACTCGTTGAGATCTCGATAGATCTGCCGAAAACAAGGGATAGAGAATATTCTTCTCTCAAAAGCCAAAGCTCTTTATTAAAAATCAACAACTGAATAATACATTAAGCCTGAGAGACTATTTATAAGAAAACATAAAAACCCTAAAAACAATAAAAAGAAATTATCTAAATAATAAAATAAATAATAACGATATTTGGAATATCTCTCTGCATCATTCTCTCCAATGACGAAAAGATTCGTCCTCGAATCTTCAATTCTTCGCTGCATCAGGTCCCGTCGGCCAAGAAAGATTCGCCCTGGAATCTTCAACAACATTCTTAACACCAGAAAGATCTTCTTAAATCCATTAGTTTGGATATGCACAAGATCTCGCACGTATTCTGTCAGAAAATCGTTCCACCCGGATTTTGCACGAATCCAATACTGCAGAGATTTTCCAGAAACCTGATTTTCCACAATTTTCGCACGAACCGGATTCTGCATAGTTTTCTAGAAACCTCATTCTGCACAATTTTCGCACGAACCGGATTCTGCACGAAATCGAAATCAGAATCAATCTGATTGCGCACGGATTTTGCACGCCTCATATTTTTTTCAAAGACAAAATCGATAACGAGGACATCGTCTTCATAGGTGTCGTAGATCGGATCGCCATATATCTCTTTGTAGATCTCATGGTATTCTCTCTCGACAAAAAGACTTTTTGTCCTCAGAAGTATAGATGCCGTCACTCACCATGACATCCAGAATCGGTCTCTGATTAAGAAATCAAAGAACTTGTCTCTGATATCAACTGATGTAGCGGAAGCTTTAAAAGATAGAATAGTAATTCGTTGATTCTGAGAATACCCGGAAAACTAGGATAATCGCAAGATTATTCGTTTAGTCTGAGAATACCCGAATAAATCAAGCCTTCTTAGATTCGTTGAGATCTCTCTAGATCTACCGAAAACAAGGAACAAAGAGACAAAAGCTCAATATCATTAATCAATCAAAAACTGAATACAACTTAGGCATGAACGGCTTATTTATGATAAATCCAAAATACTATAAAAACCTTAAAACAATAAAAGGAAATTATCTAAATAATAAAATAAATAATAAAGATATTTGGAAATATTCCAAATATCTCTGCATCATTTGAAAATATCCCAAATATCTTTATTATCTATTTTATTAATTTAGACAATTTTCTTTTATTGTTTTAGGGTTTTTCTAGTATTTTAGATTTATTATAAATAAGCCGTTCAGGCCTAAGTTGTATTCAGTTTTTGATTGATTAGCTTTTGTCTCTTTGTTCCTTGTTTTCGGTAGATCTAGAGAGATCTCAACGAATCTAAGAAGGCTTGATTTATTCGGGGATTCTTAGACTAAACGAATAATCTTGCGACTATCCTAGTTTTCCGGGTATTCTCAGAATCAACGGATTACTATTCTATCCTTTAAAGCTTCTGCTACATCAGTTGGTATCAGAGCCAGGTTTTGAAACGACTGCACTCCTTTTTTTTTTTTTTTTTAAACATAAATAAATAAACAGTCATAAATAACAACGCGGAAATAATACAAACACCAGAACAATCCAAGTTCTACAGCTTACACAAGCCAGCAGTTCTAACAGCAAAAGCAACAACAATAAATAAAACCCCAGGTCCTAATCATCCCCTCTTCACTGCCTCGATTCCACGCTCACACATTATCTTTACCTGCATCGACAAAAGTGATGCATCAACATTTGGCTAACCAAACGCTGAGTGAGAGATCATCCCAACAACAGGCTAAACAAATAAGCACAATCAACAACAATTATCAATACGAAGAATTAATTAACACCAATTAAAACTTCTAACACAATAGCAATTCATCACCATGAAAACTATACCAACGCCTAGCAATTCCATCCCAAGAAAAGCTAGACACAAAGCCTGAAAGGCAACACACAACACGCCTTCAAGGCACAACCCACGACCAGTATCGATCGATACCTCCTTGGTATCGATCGATGCCCAAACACATGCCCACAGGCAAACAACCGGTATCGATCGATACACCCCTGGTATCGATCGATGCCAAGCAACACATGCCCACAGGCAACAGCTGGTATCGATCGATACACCCCTGGTATCGACCGATGCCTGCACGACTCGAGTCCACCGACAAGAGCCTAGTATCGATCGACACACACATGGTATCGATCGATACCCACCTGCAAATCCCAACCTTCCGCGAGATCTAAACCCAGAAATCGCCACAAACCAAGGCAAAACCCCAAACTCAACAATCAAGCTTAACTAAGCACCACACAAGCTTATTTGCTAACCTTTGGTCCCAACTCACCTTAAATCGGCTGGATCGAGCTCAAAATCGACCTCCCTTGCTTCCCACAAGTTCCCCACGACCAAACTCTTCCGATCTCTTCTTCAAGCTTCTCCCAAGCTCGAATCTCTCTCGATCTCGCAAGATCCAAGCTTCACCAAGCTTCACCTTCTCTCACGCTCTCCTTCTCTCTCTCTCTCTCTCTCTCTCGCGGCCAAGACTTCCTTTCCCAAAAGAAGGGTTTTTTTTTTCCACCCGCAGGAAGAAAAGAGGAAGAGACTTAAAGGAGAAATCCCGGCTGGTATCGATCGATGCTAAGATCCAATCCTGGTATCGATCGATACCGCCCCAGAACAAACTCGAATCAATTATTTTCCCCAATAATCAATTCTTCTGGAACGCGGGCGTTACAATTCTCCCCCACTAACTTAGATTCGTCCTCGAATCTTCGTTACCGTTCATCTCCCATGAACCGTTCATTTCCTATGAACCTCAATTGTCGCAACGATTACTCAATCCTTGGCCAACCCGGCCATCTCAATACTCACACGAGGTCCGATACCAACCTCCGAGGTTTCCCACTCAGTCCCTATGCTTATAACACCGCGGCATTGTAAGTATTTATTGCTCAAACACCAGCCAACCCCATTACTCAAGACACCGCAGCATCTCTGAGTTCCGAGCATCAGCCATATCCCGCAGGATATCCACCATACCATATTACCCAAGACACCGCAGCATCTCCGAGTTCTAGGTATATGCCGTACCACTCCACTCAGTAATATAACCTACAAGAGTCTCAATACCCCATACCACTCAATTCTAGGCAATATATCCCACGTCTGGGACATACTCCTTACGAATCCACGGTATCACGTATCACTCTAGGCTATAAACCTCCCGAGTCTGGGTACATCGCCACTCACACTCCCAAGACACACCGTCCTGCGAGCTATCGGCACCAGAGGAACCAGTCCTCTCAACGAGCAATAAATCACATATCTCTAAGCATCTCGACTGAACTACCTCCCGTGATCCGTGTAAATCCTCGCAAGGCAACACCGGCATCACCCATATTCCATACCCGGAATATCTGCCGTGCATGACCAATAACCCGGCCATCGCACCTCCCTTGCGCACCTTCCAGTGTCAGCTTGCTTTAGAAAGACTTGTCAAGACAACTATGACTAGGCTACCTTTAACACCCAACAACTCTCTGCAGTAGGTCCTCAATACAAACGTAATAAAACAAACAAGTACCATACGCCTGCAATCCGACCCACCACATAGAACCGCTAAGTGAAATAACCCGGTCTCGTCACTCGACTCATTTTCCCGAACAAGCTTAACTGAAAACACGCAACGCTCACAATAGCAATAAGAACATCCATCTTATCACTTTCTTGCATTAACGTTTCTTACCCCAAACATAATGCAAAATCGTGACTCCCAAAGTCACCAATAATAAGAAATACTCATCTTATTACACATCATAATGTAACATCGTTCTACACAACGGCAATACAAAATGAAACACACATAGCACACAGCTACAACCGAAACTGGAACCTCTCGATGGAACTCAAGCCGCAGCTTGCTTCTGGAACCACTTCTGGAACCTCGCTTCCATCCTAGCCTCTGGCTCCCAAGTTTCCTCCTGCACCCCGTCACAGTCCCACAGAACTCGCATCATCGGAATCCTCTTCCGACGAAGCTCCTTGACCCTCCGCTCGAGAACTCTCAAAGGTCTCGCCTCAACGGTCATATTGGGCTGGAGATCTGACGGAATCTCAGCCAATACCTCGTCACCCCTATGCAAACACTTCTTCAGCATCGACACATGGAAGACCTTATGAAATGCTTGCATAACCGCGGGTAACTCCAACCGATACGCTACCGGTCCCACACGCTCTACAATCCGGAACGGTCCCATATACCTCGGACTCAACTTAGTCGCAACAATGGACCTGTTCGGACCTCTCAGTAAAGCCATCTTGAGATACACACTATCTCCCACCTCAAACACAAGCTCTTTCCGCCTCTTATCAGCATAACTCTTTTGCCGATCTTGGGCCTCTTTCATGTTCAGCTTCAAAACCCGGATCTTCTCCGTAGTTTCCTGAACAAAACTCGCACCCAAAGTGCTCCTCTCCCCCACTTGTGTCCAACACAACGGGGTACGACATGGCCTCCCATACAGAGCCTCATATGGAGCCATCCCAATACTCGCCTGGTAACTATTGTTATACGCAAACTCAACCAAGCTCAAGTGATCCACCCAATGACCACCCCAATCCAGCACGCACATCCTCAACAAATCCTCCAAAGTCTGAATGGTCCGCTCGGACTGCCCATCTGTCTGAGGATGATACGCCGTGCTCAAGTGCACCTTCGTGCCCATCTCTGCCTGAAACGCACTCCAGAACTCCGATGTGAACTTAGGATCCCGGTCCGAAACAATACTCACCGGTACTCCATACAGTCTCACAATCTCCTGCACGTACTTCCTAGCCAAAACTGCCGCCCCATCGGTCTTCTTAATGGCCAGAAAACGCGCACACTTGGTCAATCGATCGACGATGACCCAAACAGCATCCTTGGTCCGAGAAACTGGTAAACCCACCACGAAATCCATCGTGATCATATCCCACTTCCACTCTGGAATGGGTAAACTCCGCAACAAACCACTCGGGACCTGGTGCTCCGCCTTCACTAACTGACACACGTTGCACGACGCAACCCAGTTAGCCACATCCTTCTTCATCCCGACCCAATGATAATAGCGCTTGAGATCGCGGTACATCTTAGTCGCTCCTGGATGAATCGCGAACATACTCGAATGAGCCTCACTCAGGATCTCTCGCCGCAAATCCTCATCCAAAGGTACGCATACCCTCCCACTAACAAGGATAGTGCCGTTCGCAGATACCTGATACTCAGAACCCTCTGCTCTCGAAGCCTTAACCAAACCCTCATCTTTTCCCTGAGCCAACCGAACCCTGCTCAAAAGATCTGCCTGGTTAGCCGCCTCTAAGCCCAAAGGTTCCTGAGATACAACACATAAGCGCAATGTGCTAATCTCGCTCACCAAGGACTCTACCTCGAGCTCCCGAGCCAAAGCCACCCGCTTCCGACTCAACGCATCCGCAACCAGATTAGCCTTACCAGGATGGTAAGCTATCTCAAGATCATAATCGGCCACTAGCTCCATCCAGCGCCTCTGCCTCAAATTCAACTCAGGCTGAGTGAAAATGTACTTCAAGCTCTTATGATCTGTGAACACCTGCACCTTTCCGCCATAAAGATAAGATCTCCAAATCTTTAATGCAAAAACCACTGCAGCCATCTCCAAGTCATGGGTAGGGTAGTTGCCCTCATGCTTTCGCAGCTGCCGCGACGCATAGGCAATAACCTTCCCCTGCTGCATCAACACACAACCAAGACCCACTCCCGACGCATCGGTATACACCACGTAAGGCTCACCCGACTCAGGCAACGCCAATACTGGAGTACTAGTCAACATGGCCTTCAGCCCTGCGAAACTCTTCTCACACTCTGAGGACCACACGAAAGGAACATCCTTCCCTGTCAGCTTCGTCATAGATTTAGCCAAACTCGCGAAACCCTTGACGAACCGCCGATAATACCCTGCCAACCCAAGAAAACTCCGAATCTCAGTGGCATTCCTCGGCCTCGGCCAAGTACTAATGGCCTGGATCTTCTCCGGATCTACCGACACTCCCTCCGCAGAGACAATGTGACCCAGAAAACCGATCTCCCGCTGCCAGAAGCTACACTTGCTCAACTTAGCAAACAACTTCTGTTCCCGTAGCTTCGAAAGAACCACACGCAGATGCACCTCATGCTCCTCCCGGCTCCTCGAATACACCAAGATGTCATCGATAAAGATGATCACGAACTCATCTAGATACTCCTGGAAAACGCTGTTCATCAGTCTCATAAATGCAGCCGGTGCATTAGTCAACCCAAATGGCATCACCACAAACTCGTAGTGACCATAACGAGATCTGAAAGCCGTCTTCCGGATATCTACCTCATCGATGGGAATCTGATGGTATCCCGACGCCAAGTCAATCTTGGAGAACCAAGTAGCCCCTCTCAACTGATCCAACAACTCATCAATCCGCGGAAGAGGATACCTGTTCTTCACTGTGACTCGGTTAAGTCCCCGATAATCAATACACAACCGAAAACTCCCGTCCTTCTTCTTCACGAACAACACTGGCGCTCCCCACGGTGAAGAACTCGGACGAATAAACCCTTTGCCCAACAACTCCTCCAGCTGCTTCTTCAGCTCTGCCATCTCTGCGGGAGCCATCCTATAAGGAGCCCTGGATATCGGTGCCGTCCCTGGTTCCAACTCGATCGTGAAAGGATCCGACCTAGATGGTGGCAACCCCTGCAACGACTGGAACACATCCTGGAACTCACGAGCCACCCGAATATCCTGAACCCTAGCCTCTCCGACAGCCTCCGGCAATGAAATGGTAGCCAAATACGCCTCGCAACCCCTCTCGATCAGACGCTCCGCGTGCACAACCGAGATCACGAGACTCCCGGAAGTCGGTCTCACGCCCTGATACACCAACCTCCCTTTCCCCTGGTCGAACTCGACTCGCCCTCGGTGACAGTCCAGATGCGCTCTGAACTTCCCGAGCCAATCCATGCCCAAGATGACATCGTACAGCTCCACGGAGCAGATAATCAAGTCGGCAGCCATGGACTCTCCTGCTACCTGAACATCCACGTCTCGCACCCGACCGTGAATCCTCAGGAGCTTCCCTCCGGCAACCTCCACGAAACCCAAACTCACACCGGGCTCGCTCCGCAGATTAGCCTTCTCGGCCAACTCCGGGGAAACGAAGCAATGCGATGCTCCCGTGTCAAACAACACATGACACTCTACACCCCCAACACACAAGGTCCCTGCACATATACATGTGCCGAGAACCTTAACACCCCGACAAACACGACATTCCCCAACACAGAATTAAACTTAGATGAGTCTAAGAAAATACCTGTGATCGGCCTGGAACTCGGCTCGCCGGTCTCGGTGATGGAGTACACTCGAGGCGCTGATGCCACCTGCCTGAGAGGCTGCACCACCGTGGTCTCACTCTGCCGCAACTGGGGACACTGAGGCCTGATGTGCCCCGCCTCCTTGCAGTGATAGCACACTCGAGAATCCACTCGCGCTCCGCCCTTCTGAGGACAGCTCGCCACTCGGTGATCCATGCTCCCGCAACCAAAGCAACCCGGACCACCCCGACTACTACTCGAAGAGCTCTCCCGCTTCCGCTTCTGTCCTTGCATCGGCTTACTACTGCCTCTGCTCGGACCGGACTGCTGCTGCACAGATCTCGCCTGAAAACGCGGTGTAGCCACTACCACCTCGTCCTTCAGACCCTCCTCAAGCAAAGCCGCAGTCTCAACCAACTCATCAACCGTGCAAAAAGACCTCACCATGCAACGGTTCCTCAAGTCAACCCGAAGACCCATCAAGAATCTCTGCACACGGGCCGACTCACTCTCACCCGCTCGTCTAACATAAGACCCGAGCCGGATGAACTCCACCTCATACTCGCGTACCGACCGATCCCCCTGAGTCAAACTCGCAAGCCTCGACCCTAACCGGTTGAACGCCTCCTGAGGAAAGAACTTGGAGTTAAACTCCTCCACAAAATCCGCCCAAGCCATCGCGGCCTGTACCCTCCGTGCTGCCACACCCCTCCACCAGAGATGCGCATCACCCTCCAGAAAATGGACCGCAATGTCCACCTGGTATCCCGCGGGACACCTACTCGAGAGGAAATTCCTCTCTATCCTCCTCAACCACGCATCAGCGTCCTCAGGATTAGCACCTCCAGAAAAGAACCCCGTGCCAATCCTCAGCATCTGCTCCATCATCCTCAGATAGGATGGGATCTCCCCAGCAACCGCAGCTGCCGCCTGAGGCTGAGCCTCCACCACTACCGGAGCCACAGGAGCCTGAGCCGGTACCCTCTCTGGTAACCGCTCCAACAACCTCGTCAACAGATCCGCTATGCGATCATCTCGGGCCCGAGCATCACCTGCTGCTACACCCGCAGCACCCGCTGGAACACCAGCCACACTGACGCTCACGCCAGCCCCAACGGCACTCACTCCGGCCGCACCCTCAGACCCAACCTGACTCGCACGCGAATCCTCGACCTGCTCCGCCGGCACACGGCCACGACCCCTACCACGCCCTCTAGCCATCTGCACACGTGCAGAAGCACAAGCTAAGAAACCAACAACAATCCTCACAATAAAGATACTCACCGTGGAATCTCACAAGGCTCGAAGAGGATGATTCTAAGACCCCACACAACACCCAATCTATTCTAGAACCACCTAGGCTCCTAGAACCGTAAGGGCTCTGATACCAAATTGAAACGACTGCACTCCTTTTTTTTTTTTTTTTTAAACATAAATAAATAAACAGTCATAAATAACAACGCGGAAATAATACAAACACCAGAACAATCCAAGTTCTACAGCTTACACAAGCCAGCAGTTCTAACAGCAAAAGCAACAACAATAAATAAAACCCCAGGTCCTAATCATCCCCTCTTCACTGCCTCGATTCCACGCTCACACATTATCTTTACCTGCATCGACAAAAGTGATGCATCAACATTTGGCTAACCAAACGCTGAGTGAGAGATCATCCCAACAACAGGCTAAACAAATAAGCACAATCAACAACAATTATCAATACGAAGAATTAATTAACACCAATTAAAACTTCTAACACAATAGCAATTCATCACCATGAAAACTATACCAACGCCTAGCAATTCCATCCCAAGAAAAGCTAGACACAAAGCCTGAAAGGCAACACACAACACGCCTTCAAGGCACAACCCACGACCAGTATCGATCGATACCTCCTTGGTATCGATCGATGCCCAAACACATGCCCACAGGCAAACAACCGGTATCGATCGATACACCCCTGGTATCGATCGATGCCAAGCAACACATGCCCACAGGCAACAGCTGGTATCGATCGATACACCCCTGGTATCGACCGATGCCTGCACGACTCGAGTCCACCGACAAGAGCCTAGTATCGATCGACACACACATGGTATCGATCGATACCCACCTGCAAATCCCAACCTTCCGCGAGATCTAAACCCAGAAATCGCCACAAACCAAGGCAAAACCCCAAACTCAACAATCAAGCTTAACTAAGCACCACACAAGCTTATTTGCTAACCTTTGGTCCCAACTCACCTTAAATCGGCTGGATCGAGCTCAAAATCGACCTCCCTTGCTTCCCACAAGTTCCCCACGACCAAACTCTTCCGATCTCTTCTTCAAGCTTCTCCCAAGCTCGAATCTCTCTCGATCTCGCAAGATCCAAGCTTCACCAAGCTTCACCTTCTCTCACGCTCTCCTTCTCTCTCTCTCTCTCTCTCTCTCGCGGCCAAGACTTCCTTTCCCAAAAGAAGGGTTTTTTTTTTCCACCCGCAGGAAGAAAAGAGGAAGAGACTTAAAGGAGAAATCCCGGCTGGTATCGATCGATGCTAAGATCCAATCCTGGTATCGATCGATACCGCCCCAGAACAAACTCGAATCAATTATTTTCCCCAATAATCAATTCTTCTGGAACGCGGGCGTTACAGGTTTAGCATATACCAACTGATGTAGCAGAAGCTTTACAGGATAGAATAGTAATCCGCTGATTCTGAGAATACCCAGAAAACTAGGATAGTCGCAAGATTATTCGTTTAGTCTGAGAATCCCCGAATAAATCAAGCCTTCTTAGATTCGTTGAGATCTCTCTAGATCTACCGAAAACAAGGAACAAAGAGACAAAAGCTAATCAATCAAAAACTGAATACAACTTAGGCCTGAACGGCTTATTTATAATAAATCCAAAATACTAGAAAAACCCTAAAACAATAAAAGAAAATTGTCTAAATTAATAAAATAGATAATAAAGATATTTGGGATATTTCCAAATATCTCTCTGCATCATTCTCTCCGTCGACGAAAAGATTCGTCCTCGAATCTTAACCATGATCGTCAACCTTGAATTTTAATTCTCCATAACATCCTTTGTCAATCAATTCATAAATCTCTCTCTTCAAGACTTCTCGCTTCTTGTTCCACGGCAAGGACAACTTCTTCAAACTTTCTTCAAATATATCTTTATTGAAAGCAATCGTGAAAGGATTAATCTTCAAACCTTGAACTCCAAGAGTGAAGCAACGTAACTCCAAATCTTTTTGAGCACGTGTATTTATTTGACCTTCGTTTTCTTTAGAAACAACATTAACCATGTAAATTGTTTGTCTCCTTTCAATGATATCACATAATGAATTCACGTCATCATGAACTTCTCCGAAAGCTCTACTAGAGAAGATAAACTCCATCGTAGGCACATCTTCTTCGTATATATCATAGATTGGATCTCCGATAATTTCTCTGAACTCTGTGCACAGATCTTCAGAAGAAACAAACAGATTTTCATCTGTGGGATAAAAAAGCCCAAGCGACATGCTAATCGAGTACACATAATCGAACCTTGATTGAGAAATCAAAGTGATGTCTCTAATACCAACTGATGTAGCACAAACTTTAAATGATAGAATAGTAATCCGTTGATTATGAGAATACCCGGAAAACTAGGATAGTCGCAAGATTATTCGTTTAGTCTGAGAATCCCCGAATAAATCAAGCCTTCTTAGATTCGTTGAGATCTCTCTAGATCTACCGAAAACAAGGAACAAAGAAACAAAAGCTAATCAATCAAAAACTGAATACAACTTAGGCCTGAACAGCTTATTTATAATAAATCCAAAATACTAGAAAAACCCTAAAACAATAAAAAACTTTTATCTAAATAATAAAATAAATAATAAAGATATTTGGAATATTTCCAAATATCTCTCTGCATCATTCTCTCCGATGACGAAAAGATTTATCCTCGAATCTTAATTGTGATCGCCAACCTTGAATTTTAACCGTGATCTTCATCTTCAAAATTTTCCACTAGAAACATAATTCGTTTCTTTATTTTTCTTCTAATCTTCCATTGATAAAATTCTTCACACACAAGTAAGCAATTTTGACATACTTCCTCAATATAGACTCTCGCATAAGGATGCACCACACGTGTCTTGATGAGCTGGTTACTCCATCTAAACTTATTCTCCAAGATATGATCAAACATATTTTCCAATGGGCTTTGTGTTGTATAAGCCCAAATCAAAACATGATTCTCCAAGTAGTTGTATTCCACGTGACCTAACTCACTATCTGGGGAAGAAACTTCAACGTTCAGATCGTTCATCTCTTGAACAACCAATTCATTGTCTTTGTCTTGAATCCGATCTTCGTCATCATAAACATCGAAAATTGGATATCCAACAATTTCTTTGAACTCTACGCACAGATCTTCAGAAGAAACAAACAAATTTTTATCTGTGGGATAAAAAATCTCGAGCGATATGGTAATCGAACACATATAATCGAACATTGATTGAGAAATCAAAGTGCTGTCTTTGATACCAACTGATATAGCGGAAGCTTTAAAAGATAGAGTAGTAATCCGTTGATTCTGAGAATACCCGGAAAACTAGGATAATCGCAAGATTATTCGTTTAGTCTGAGAATACCCGAATAAATCAAGCCTTCTTAGATTCGTTGAAATCTCTCTAGATCTACCGAAAACAAGGAACAAAGAGACAAAAGCTCAATATCATTAATCAATCAAAAACTGAATACAACTTAGGCATGAACGACTTATTTATGATAAATCCAAAATACTAGAAAAACCTTAAAACAGTAAAAGGAAATTATATAAATAATAAAGATATTTGGAATATTTCCAAATATCTCTCTGCATCATATAGGATCTCTGAGGTGTTTAGGAATATGATTCAGCTTCTTGGGCTTGCGAACTCTTTCTGCAATCAACTCAGGTGTTTTCACAGTTTCTGGCACGTTCTGCAAGGGATATCGATCGACACCAGGTAGGGTATCGATCGATACTAGTGCAGTTGAATCGTCCCTGGCATATACATCATCATCAGAAAGAAGCTCCACATTCTGCTTATTCAGCAAATACTTGCATCTAGCGTCTTTCCATTCCTTCCTTGTCAGCTTAGGAAGTATAGGATAAGGCATCTTGGGTTTATACACCCTCTCCTTGACAATCTCAAGCTTCTTCTCAACCTGCTCCTCAGTATCGATCGACACAGAAGGAGCATCAATCGATACTTGTGATTTTGGATCCTCTCGTGCAAGTGTCTGGACTGGTGTCGATCGATACATTGAAGTATCGATCGATGCCTTGGCGATTTCAGGATCCTCATCGAAATTTTCTGCACTTGAGGAGATCGCATTGACGTGTTCTCTTGGATTTTCAGTTCTCCCTGGAAGAAAACCTTCCTGACTCTTTACAACTGCTGCTGTATGAGCAACCTGAGTTTCCAGCTTCTCCTGGGAGAGACTGATGGCTTCGATTTTCCCATTCAGATCCATGTACAGCGAGTCAAACTTCCCATTGAAATCCCCTTGCAACTTCTCTTGTTCTCGAAGAAGTTGTTCCATCATGAATTCCATCTTATTGTCTGTGGACTTTGGAGAGATGGGCTGGTACGAAGAGTTCCCGTAATTTCGAGTGTTGTTGCTGAAGTTCCGGTTGTTGTTGTACCCAAATTGTTGACCCTGAAATCCAGAACCACCAACGTAGTTACAATCTTCCAGTTCATCTCCACTGATATTATTGACTCCATCAGCAAAGTGTACAGTCTTCTTCGACTTTTCGATCAGAAAATCCAGCTTTGCCTGAACATCAGCAATCTGCGACCCATCAATTCCTCCAGCTTGCTTCTTCCGCTCGAAATCAGCATTCTTGGTGCTATTGCTAGACGCCAAGTTCTCAATCAGCACGACTGCATCATCTGGATACCTGGTGTTGAAGTTCCCATTACTTGCAGTATCCAAAGCCATCTGGTACCTCCAGTCGATCCCTCTGTAGAAGGTACCCAGCAGCTGAACCTGATTGAACCCATGGTGCGGACAATCTCTCTGATATGATTTGAAGCGAATCCAAGCAGCCTTGAGTCCCTCTGTTTGACCTTGGGAAAATTGAGAAATTTTGTTCCTGAGCTCTTCAGATCTCGCATCATCATAGAAATTGCACATGAATGCATTCTTCGTCTCATCCCATGTAGTTAGCGAACCAGGAGTTAACTGCTTCAGCCAATAAGCAGCATCCCCATCAAGAGAGTATGGGAAAAGTTTGCAGAAAAGATACTCATTTGGCACTCCATTGTATTTCATACCAGTGACCAAGTCCTCGAACCTTTCGGGATGCTCATGAGGTAGGCCATGGAAAGGACTCTGACTCACGAGAGCATAGTATGCAGGCTTCAGCTCGAAATCGTTCCTCTGAAAAGTTGGGATGAGAATCGCAGATCGATTGACATAGAATTGATCAGGTATGTTATGCTCGCCAAGTGTCCTAGCTCGATCACCTGCAGCATTCCCAACGTTGGCGCGCCCAGCTGGCGCGACAATCTCAATAACAGCAGCAGGGACAACGACGTTTCCAGCTTCATCAAGTCGCTGCCCTCTCTCATTGCACACTTGACCCTCTTGGTCTCTCAGAACTCCAGCTTCATCAGCTCTTAAAACCACTGGGTTTTTCATCCCTGATGTTTGCTTGGTCTTTCTGTTTGTGCGTTCCACAAGTGCTAGCTGTTCCAATGACAGTTTAACTAGCTGAGTGCTCTTGTTGCTTCTGGTTTCACGAACATGCATACACCTGAAAACAAAACACTATACAAGGCACGTAAGTAACCCAAAAAATACGTTGAGTATCGATCGATACCAAGTGGTGTCGATCGGTATCAACAAAAGAAGACAGCGAGTATCGACCGATACTACAGAGTATCGATCGATACTGACGAACTTAGTCGAAATTCTCAAACTAAAATCTAATGGCGAATTGAGTCCCCGGCAACGGCGCCAAATTTGATATGCTCAAATTAATACCCTAAAAGTACTAAAGCAGTAGTTATAGTATAGCTAGGGGTCAAACCACAAAGACTCACAGAGATGCACAATATATTGTATAGTATCGAATTAAGCTAAGCCAAGAGATGTAATTGAAAGCAGTGCAGAAATTAAAAGAGTTGTAATTCAATTGGAGAAAGATAGGCTCACGGTATTTCTCAGGAAATCAATGAATGCAGACAAACTAACTAGCATGATTCAGATTTAGCGCAGTTCTTGAACTCAAATCACTAAGGTATAATTAACCAACTGTCGTTGCGAGAATTATCTAAATCTAAATCCTAGGAATTCCAAATCTCTTTGCGAATCCTAAATTCTAAATCAGCTTTAAAGTTCAGGTTTGATATGTTCACAAATCAATTAAACCAAATCTCTTTGCGAATAATCAATTTGCTCACCTAAGGTTCTATCAGGTAATTAATCGCACTGTCGTGCCTAATCAATTATCCTAAGATCTAAGTTCCAGATTCGTCAACCTAGAATTAGCTTTGAACACAACCTAAGCGAAGAACTAATTCAGATGGTGAATCCTATAAATTAATCAACCTAGCATTCAGAGAAAACCCTTATGAGAACCCTGAACCTAAAGTGGATCTACTCAGACATGGAGAATGAAACAATCAACATAACTGAATCAATCATCAATAAAATAGAAACAAGAGGTTTTGAGATCTGATCTCGGACGAAGGGAGATTCAGACTTGTCTCTCTCAAACCAAAGTAAAATAAAGCTTACAAAATAAAGCATAGCCTAAACAGGTGGCTGTAAAATCCTATATATAACCTAAAAAAGGAATTGGGGTCTTTTTATAATTATTAAAGACTTCTGGGCACTTTTGCAATTCTTCAAGTCTTGGAAAACTCGCGGGTCGTGTCTTGCTGCGATGGGTATCGATCGATACTAGCCAGTATCGATCGATACCAAGGCTTCATATCGGGTTCTCAGCAACACGAACTTCTGCTTTGCTCCAAATGCTCCAGAAAGCGCCAATATCTCCAATAATGTTCCCAACGTGGTATGACCTGTAAAAGACTCTAAAAGACTCCAAAATACTATAAAGACTCTATAAAAAGGACTTATATCATGGCTTAAATAGGGTAAAAACCATGATATATCAACCACTTCAGATTGATCGGTCCTTTGGTGGAAATACTATTGCTCTGATATCCACGAGAGGATTACTGGAGGCTCCGCCGGGATTTCCTCCGTTGTTCCCTGGTTTGTCCCGTGAAGAGAACCAAATAGCGTTACAATATGTTTCTCACGCATATGAGACGGAAAGGCTGGCACGGATCCAAAGGGTCCGATAATCCATTGATGATGCGACGGTTAACCCTACGGTTAAACTACCTCTTATCACCACTAATATGGATAAAGGAAAATGCCATGTATTTGGTTATGAAGAAGATACTGAGCGTTTAAAGAGGAGGAACATCAATGACGACAAGCCGATTGCATCTGCCCCTGGCCAAAACATTTTTGGTGACTCTGAAAATGAAATCTCATTGGCACAAAGTTTCTCACTCTCAACAGCTGATAAAGTTTCGACGGTTTTTCGTTTAGGCTCCAGAGCAAAGGCCTTAACGTTCGAGAACTTTACCGCTGTCAAGAAACCCAGAAGAAGGCCTCATGCCTGGAGAAGGAAAACCAGACATAATATCAATATGAGCATAGAAACTGTTCAAGCTTGTCAAGACAAGTTCCCGAAGGAGAGTGCCTCGAAGAGAAAAGCAGATCAGGGATCTAGCTTACCTACAAATAAATCATCAAAAACAGGCGACAAGACGGTGGCTTCTGATTTGAAGTCGCTGTTATCCCAATGAGCGCTATAAGCTGGAATTGTCGAGGAGCTGGAAGCACCGAGCTACATGGGATTCGCATTGCAACTAGGGGTCCATCGGTTCATCACCTCCTCTTTGCCGACGATAGTTTGCTCATGTGCAATGCTTCGGTGGAAGAAGGTGTAGAACTCATACGCTGCCTTAAACTTTACGTTGAAGCCTCGGGGTAGGAGATCAATCAAGCGAAATCGTCCATTATTTTTGGAACAAAGGTACAAGAGCATGTGAAAAGAGCAGTAAAAGCAGTACTTGGGATTGATAAAGAAGGAGGAGAGGGCTCATACTTGGGTCTACCGGAAATTTTTAGCGGATCTAAAGGCAAATTACTAAACTTTATTCGTGAAAAATTCCAAGGCCGTTTGAGAGGTTGGTTTGCTAAAGCTCTTTCTCAGGGGGGGGAAAGAGATACTCATAAAATCGGTTGGTTTAGCACTCCCAGTCTTTGCTATGTCCTGCTTCAAACTGTCTAAAGATTTATGTAAGAAGTTGACAAGTGAAATGATTGAGTTTTGGTGGAGCAGTGGTAATAATCGACATAAAATAACCTGGGTTGCCTGGCAAAAGTTATGTAAAAGGAAAGAGGAAGGTGGACTCGGCTTTCACGACATCAGCCTGTTTAATCAAGCTCTTCTTGGGAAGCAAGCCTGGCGCATCTGGTCCAAACCAGATTCCCTTCTTGTTCGAATATTCAAAAGCCGCTATTTCAAAAATAGTTCCTTCCTGGAATGTGGTGCGGGATCTAGACCCTCCTATGCGTGGCGCAACATCATTTTTGGCAGATAAGTAATCAAACATGGGATGATAAAATCTATAGGAGATGGAAGGGAGACAAGTGTATGGGCTGAAATCTGGATCCTTGATACTGCCCCGAGACCCCGTTGTATCGCGAGCACACTGTCATTGATTTAACGATCAAAGTCTCAGAACTTCTCGTGGAGAATACTGGATCTTGGGATACAGCTAGAGTCCGTCACACATTCACATATGAGGATGAGGAACGTATCCTTCTAATCAAACCTATACTTAATCTTCGAAACTCTCTGGTTTGGAGTGGGACGAAGAACGAAATTTACACGTCTCAAAGTGGCTACTGGTTTCTTGAAGCGGTTCGTGATGCTGCTACACCACCTGCTCACATCATGCTACCAATTGAAAAGGCTGTCTGGAATGATCTATGGAAGGCTAAAACCACACCTAAGATCAAACATTTTATGTGGAGAGCTCTATCGGGTGCCTTGGCGGTAAATGAGAGGCTGAGATCCCGTAGCTTATAGGTAGATTTGTCATGAACCTCTTGTAGTTCATCACCGGAGAGCATTTGTCATGTGCTCTTCAATTGCGATATCGCGAAGGCAGTATGGGAGTTATCGGGCATTCCCTCACCTCATGCAGGTTTTTCACCCAACTCGATGCTATTGAACCTTCATTATCTTATAAGGTGCAGCAAAAGCAGATTGATCCCTATGAAAAACCGCATAGCCTTTCCATGGATCATTTGGCAAATTTGGAAAGCACGCAATGCCTTTGTATTTGAGAGGATACGGTTTGATGCTAACTATATCATATCCAAGGCTACAGAAAATGCAGAAGCTTGGTTTCATATCAATGTACATGATTGTGAACTCAATCAGAGCCTTATGGTGGAAACTGATAAATGGAAGAAGCCAAATCAGAATGCTCTTAAATGTAACATTGGTTCATCTTGGAATAGAGAAACACAAACATGGGGGGTTTCATGGCTGGTCCGAGACTCTAATGGCGAGGTCCTCTTCCATAGCCGGCGATCTTATGCCCTAGTGTCATCCGTGCTGGAGTATGGACTTCTAAGCTTCCATTGGGCAATTGAAAGTCTTCGCAATATGCGGGACAAAGTAAGGTGGGTAACATTAGCTTTGAATCGTCATTTATCCACGCTCGAGAAGCACTTCTTAATCCTCACACTACAAGAAAACATGGTTTTACCGACTACAAATGGCGACTAAATAAGTAATCGCTAAAAGTTGCAACTAATTGGCGACTAATTAGCGACTATTTGGCGACTAATACAATTTGGTCGTAATTTAGTCGCTGTTTTACGACCAAAGAACATAGTCGCTACAGTAGTCGCTATTTTACGACTAATTTACGACTACATTTCAGACGGGAAATAATAGTCGCTAATTTAGCGACTAATATGCGACTCTTACACTGGATTGCTTATTTACGACTAAGGTTACGACTAATTTGCGACTATACTCGATTTTTATAAATCCTAAATTCTAAACTCCTAACACAAACCCTTAACCCTAAACCCTAAACCCTAAACCTGTAACCCTTAATCATAAACTCTAAATATTAAATTGTAAACTATATCTTACACATAAAAATCAAATAATATACAAAATATAACATTTACAAAAATTTCAATCTAATCATAACATGTATTCTAAATATTACATGTGTTTCAATCTCTCATTATGCATATTGCACAATATTATAACTATTTTTGTGTATGAACAAGTGTATAGAAAATGTAAGATTTCTCTTTTCTAAGTAAAAAAAGAAATGAATTTCAGTAATTTGAGGCGTAATTAACGACATCTTACCGACATATTTTCATATAAATGTCGCTAATATGTCGCTAAGACGACATATTCTTATTTTTATTGTCGCTAATATGTCGTTAATTAGTGGCGGATTAACGACACATTGAGATACTAAACCCAAAATCTTTACCCTAAACTTAAAATTGTAAACATCTATCCATTTTATAACGTTTTGAGCAAATTCGTCTATTAGAAGACTTTGTTTTAAGATTATAATCTAATATTATATAATCATCTACCTAACTCCAACATTTACACAAAATGTACTAATTATACTCTAAGACTTATAATGTATATGTTCATTCTAATATATTGTCATCATTAATAAACCACATATTAACCATATTGCACAATATTATAACTATTTTTTTTTATGAACAAGTGTATATAAATTATAATCCAGTATAATAACCATCTTTCTAATTTCCACATTTACATTAAACAAGTACTAATAGTGTAAGAGACTTATATTAGTATAAGTTTTTAGTTATATAGTTTTAAGTCATTGACCACATAGTTTAAAATGATTTGAGTTAAAAATTAGATTAATCTCATTTTGGTAAAATTTTCAATTGGGTTTAAACGAATATTAGAAACAAATAAATCAATTGGATTTATGACTAAAAAATTAAAGTAATTTAAACCAATTGGGTTTGAGACTAAACTAACAAGATTTATTCATTTTGGTTTTTGCCACCAAAATTTTCCTTTGGCGGCGGTTCCGGATTTGGGTTTAGCCCAAAAACATTTGGTTTTCATAAAACACTTAAAAAAAAAACTTAACTAATAAGCTTACTCTCTCATTCTCTCTCGCTTCTCTCTTCCCGTAAAGCCATCTTCGTTCCTTCCGGTGGATCTCGGCAAGTCGACGGCGATTTCGGCAAGGATCTCGGCAAGTCGTCGGCGATATCGGCATTCTCGGCAAGTCGTCGGCAATTCCCGTAAAGCCATCTTCGTTTCCTATGGGTAAATTTTCTAGATCTAATTCTGGGTTTGTTCTTGGTGAAGATGGAATTTCCGTTTCTGCTAGTCGTCGGAGTGCCAAGGTCGCAGTTCGTGAGGTTTGTAGATTTTTGTGTTTTGTAGATATTCTTTTGGATTTGGATTGGTTTGTGTCTAGGATTCGTTGGGTGAGGAGGTGGAGGAGGCGGGGAAGTCCGCTTGACTCTGCGACGGTGGCGAAGGAGGAGGCGAGTCAAGCTGAGGTGGAGAAGGTGGAGTAGGCGGTGGTGGCGAAGGTGAAGGGGAAGGGGAAGGAGGAGACATGTACTAGAAGCGGCTTCGTGAAGGAGAAGGAGGAGGCGAGTCAGGCTGAGCTTGATCTGATCGGAGGAGCTCCCGAAGAGGTGGAGCTCGTGTCCTCATGGCACTCGGAGGAGCAGATCTGGCCGGAGGAACTCGCGAGGAGGTGAAGCGGCGCCGGGGAGGGAGAAGATCTTTTTTTCATTTTTCATTATTTGTAATCGATCTTTTTTTTCTTTCATTTTTTCATTTTTCATTATTTGTAATTAATTATTTTAATAAATATTTTTTAATTATTTTTTTGTTTTTTTTTAATTATTTTTTTACAATTAGTCGTCAAATGGTTGTTAAATTAGTCAGAGAATAGTCGATAAATAATAGCTAAATCTTACGACTACTTTACGACTACTTTACGACTACTTCAGTGTTTATGTGGTGTAGTCGTCAAGTAGTCGCCATTTGGCGATTATTTTTACGACTACTTAGTTTAGCGACTAAGACTTGACGATTACATGGTTTAGTCGCTATTTAGTCGCACACCGCGTTTTAGTGACTAATTAACGATTATTGCTGTAGTCGCCAATACCATGTTTTCTTGTAGTATCACCTTTTCCTTGCCTTTACAGAGATTCTTCTTGGTATATTCCATCATCTCCAGGCTTTCCAGAATTGGTGTTTGAAACATACCTCATTGCTTGGAAACAGAGCAGCATATGCGATTGCGAGTTGATATATCATGGTTTTTACCCTATTTAGGCCATGATATAAGTCCTTTTATAGAGTCTTTTCTTGTGTTTTGGAGTCTTTTAGAGTCTTTCACAGGTTATAGCACGTCTGGAGCTTAATTGGAATTATTGGAGCTTTTCTGGAGCATTCTGGAGCGAGACTGAAGTCTGATGACTAAGAGCCCGATCTGAGCACCTAGCATCGATCGATACCCCCTGGTATCGATCGACACTCATCAAGATTTCATGGGCCGCGACTAATTATGAAGTCTTGGAAAATTGCAAAAGCACCCAGAAGACTTTGATAATTACAAGAAGGCCCCAAATCGTGATTTAGGTTATAAATAGGATTTTACAGCCATTGTTTAGGCTATGCCTTTGGATGCCTTTTGATGCCTTTTGATGCCTTTTTATGCTTTATTTTATAGTTTGATTTTACTTTGGTTTTAGAGAGACAAGTCTGAATCTCCCTTCGTCTGAGATCAGGTCTCTAAACCCTTCTTCCTATTCTATTGATGATTTATTCAAACATGTCTTTTGATTCAATTGCCATGTCTGAGTAGATCCACTTTAGGTTTAGGGTTTTCTCATAAAGGATTTCTTTGAATGCTAGGTTAATTATCTGTTTAGGATTCACCATCTGAATTAGTTCTTCACCTTAGGTTGTGTTCATAGCTAATTCTAGGTTGACGAATCTGGAACTTAGATCTTAGGATAATTGATTAGGCACGAGAGTGCGATTAATTACCTGATAGAACCTAGGTGAGCAAATTGATTATTCGCAAAGAGATTTGGTTTAATTGATTTGTGAACATATCAAACCTGATATTAAAGCTGATTTAGAATTTAGGATTCGCAAAGAGATTTGGAATTCCTGGGAGTTAGATTTAGATAGTTTTCGCAACGAGAGTTGGTTAGCTATATTTTAGTGATTTGAGTTCAAGACCTGCGCTAAATCTGAATCATGTTAGTTAGTTTATCTGCATTCATTGATTTCCTGAGAAAAACCCTGAGCCTATATTTCCCAATTGATTTACAACTCCTTTAATTTCTGCACTGCTTTTAATTACAACTGTTTGGCTTAGCGTAATTCGACACTATAGAATCTATTGTGCGTTTCTGTGAGTCTTCTGTGGTTCGACCCCTAGCTATACTATTACAACTGCTTTAGTACTTTAGGGTATTAAATTGAGCATATCAATTTTGGCGCCGTTGCCGGGGACTCAAATTCGCCATTAGATTTTAGTTTAGAATTTCGACTAAGTTCGTCGGTATCGATCGATACTCTGTAGTATCGGTCGATACGCGTCGTCTTCTTTTGTTGGTATCGGTCGACACCACTTGGTATCGATCGATACTCAACGTATTTTTCTGGTTACTTACGTGCTTTGCCTAGTGTTTTGTTTGCAGGTGTATGCCTGTTCGTGAAACCAGAAGCAACAAGAGCACACAACTAGTTGAACTGTCACTGGAACAGCTAGCGTTTGTGGAACGCACAAACAGAAAGACCAAGCAAACATCAGGGATGAACAACCCAGTGGTTTTAAGAGCTGATGAAGCTGGAATTCTGAGAGACCAAGAGGGTCACGTGTGTAATGAGAGAGGGCAGCGACTTGATGAAGCTGGTAACATCGTTGTCCCTGCTGCGGTTGTTGAGATTATCGCGCCAGCTGGGCGCGCCAACGCATGGAATGCTGTGGTTAATCGTGGAAGGACGATTTGTGAATGCAACAGGCCTGACCAGTTTTTCGCCAATCGTTCAGCAATTCGTCCTCCTGCGTTTGAGAGGAATGACTTTGAGCTGAAGCCTGCTTACTTCACTCTAGTGGGACAGCATCTCTTTCATGGTCTCCCTCATGAACATCCAATGGACCATGTAGAGAGGTTCGAGGACTTGGTCACTAGCATCAAGAGCAATGGAGTGTCCTACGACTACCTCTTCTGCAAGCTCTTCCCCTACTCTCTGGGTGGAGAAGCTACTTACTGGCTGAGGCAGCTATCTCCTGGATCGCTAACTAATTGGGAGGACACCAAGAGAGCCTTCCTGATTAACTTCTACGATGATGGAAGATCTGAAGATCTGAGGAATAAGATCTCCACTTTTTCTCAAGGACCTACTGAGGCGTTCAAGGCTGCTTGGACAAGATTCAGATCGTACCAGAGAGATTGTCCACATCATGGATACTCTGATGTGCAGCTGCTGGGTATCTTCTTCAGAGGAGTAGATTGGAGATATCAGATGGGTCTGGACTCTTCGAGCAATGGTAATTTCAACACCAGATATCCTGAGGATGCTATTGTGTTGATTGAGAACTTTGCCTCTAGCAGTAGCACCAAGAGCGCAGATTTCGAGCGCAAGAGGCTGGCTGGTAACATGGATGGGTCACAGATTGCTGAAGTGAAGGCTCAGCTGGATTCTATGCACAGTCTTCTGCTGGGAAAGACAACAAAGGCCGTCCACTTCGCTGCTGAGAATGAAGTGGAAGATGTTAACTACATTGGTGGTTCTGGTTTTCAGGGTCAGCGATTTGGGTACAACACCAATCGAAACTATGGTCACCAAGGAGGGTACCAATCCCCACCACCCAAAGCTCCTGAGAGTAAGATTGAGGCTATGCTTGAACACCTGGTTCAAGGGCAGGAGAAGATGACAGCCACCTTCAATGGTAAGATGGACACCATGTACACCGATTTGAGTGGAAGGATCGAGGCACTAAATACGAGCCACAGGATGCTGGAGACGCAAGTAGCTCAGACTGCAGCAAATTCCAGGGGAAAGGCGGTTCAATCACACAATGCACACGTCAATGCCATCAGCTTACGTGCAGAAAATCTCGAAGCCATTCCTGAAATCGCACAAGCATCGATCGATACTCCCCAGTATCGATCGATACCAGCCCAGACGTCTGCTAGAATGGATTCAATCACCCGTGTATCGATCGATACCCCATTGGTATCGGTCGATACTAAGGTGATTTCTGAGGAGACAACAGAGAGTTCTACTGTGGTGCCTAAGGTCGTTGCAGAACGAGTGTATGTAACCAGGATGCCTTATCCTATGATTCCTAAGCTGACAAGGGAGGAATGGGAGATTGCTAAACTACAGTATATGCTGGATAACCCGAACGTGGAGCTTCTTTCTGATGAAGATGTACTTGTCAGGAACGATTCAAATCGCATGGCATCGATCGATACCTTACCTGGTGTCGATCGATACCCCTCTCAGAACGTACCAGAAGTTATGAAAACACCTGAGGTGATCGGAGAAAGAGTTCGCAATTCACTACAACCGCGGAAATTGACACAGAGGGAAGACCCAGGGAAATTCGCTGTTCCATGCTCCATCTCAGGAGTTAATTTCAAAGAGTCTCTTGTCGACTCAGGGGCTAGTGTCAACGTCATCTCAAGGGCAATTGCAGAGCGGTTAGGAGCTGATATTCGATCACCAGAGGCATCTATCACATTCGCGAACAACTCCACCTCGCTTCCACACGGTACTATCCATGGTTTGCTGGTCAAAGTAGGAGACTGTCTGGTGCCTACTGATTTTCAGGTTGTGGAGATGGGTGCGATATCTCGTATGCCTATACTCCTGGGACGACCGTTCATGGCTACTGCAGGCGCGATCATAGACACACCTAATAAGAGACTATCTTTCTCTTACATTGACGGTGATGTCTACTATGATGTCATTCCACCTAGGAGTATTCCCACACGTGCCTCTAGCATCAAGGTTATCACAGGAGAGTCGCTAGCAATTGATCTTCTGGAAGAACCTCCTAATGAGCCTACTGTCACAGACGTTCCAGCTGAACCGCCCAACATCCCCAAGAAGAAGACTAAGGCAACAAAGAAGAAGAAGGCCAAGAACAAAAAGGTCGAGAATCCCCATGTCACTCTGATTCCTCAGAAGTGTGATGGGAATTCGATTGATTACAAGGTCAAATGCAAGGGAGCCTTGAAGCCATTCTCCAAGGCCAGAGTCCTTCTTACTTCTGAGCTGAAAGAGAAAGGGCAGGAATTTGTGGACAGCATGCTAAGCAGAACTTTGAAGCTAGTAATGTCAAGTGATGGAGCCTGTTTTGGTGCAAGCTCTCACTCTTATCCAGCCTGAAGGGCGTTACAGTCAAGCTATTGACGTTAAACGAGCGCTTGGTGGGAGGCAACCCACTGGTGAGTATGTTTTTGATTCGTTTTTATTTTTATTTTCATTTGTTTTGAGTCTGTGTCAGGATGAACAAGGAGCAACTCGAAATCGCCTAAGCATCGATCGATACCCCTATGGTATCGATCGACACCAATCGCGGATGAAAATTCACAAAGTCGATCTAAGCATGGTATCGATCGATACCATGCCGTGTGTCGATCGACACCGACTGTTCCAGAACGGTAATCTCTTGTTTCTCTTCGTTCTATCCTTTTTCTTTGTTTCTTTCACTGACTCTAGGCTAGATAACACTGAGGACAGTGTTGTTCAAGTCTGGGGGAGGTGTCTGCTGACATTGTTTTCGTTTTTCTTAGAGTCAGTCGTTTTATCGAGTCAAAACTGTTTTATTGAGTCAAAATTTGTTGGAGATGATGATCCTGTGCTTGAACCTATTGATTTGATTTTGTTTTTGAGTGCACAGTGTTACAGGATCAGTTCTAGATCGACTAATGAAAAATCCAAAGGCTGACCAGTTGACTAGAAAACATCCATGTCTCCAGCAGAGTTCTTCTGAAGCCTGAGCCAAATTTTTGCACTTCATCAATGTGGTTAGTGTTCATAGAGCTTGATTCATCATTCATATCTGATAAAGGAACCCGTGTGTTTAGAATTATGGTATCTCTCTCCCCTGAAATAAGTTGATAGATTAAGAGCATAAAAGATTGAAATGATTTTCTTCTGAGTAGAGGGTTAGGAAAATTTCCAGCGATCCCATTATTCTACTTAAGAGGGGATGATCACACAAAGGATTGGAAGCGAGGCTAGGATTTTCCTATGATGCCATTATTCGCCTACATCCTTTGATACATAGAGAGGGAAGAACCGGGGATTTGGTGGCAAACACCATCAATACTCGCGTCTCCTACCTTGATATGTATATGCTAAGCTGAAAATAAAAAAATAATAAGGATATAATAAGAAATAAGTCTGGAGGAGAGAAATTGATACAAAAAAGTGTGAAAAAGGGTGGTTCCTTTGTCAAGATATTGTCTGGTAAAGAGTCTAGAAGGTTCTTAAATATTAGCTGCAGAGATGAAACTGGCGATGAGGGCTTTACTTGAACAATGCTGTGGGATTTTGTGTGGAGTCTGGAAAAGCTGCAAATGTCTACGGAGAAGTACATGGTGGTTAGATCGAAAGCTGATCAGGTGACATTTGGGTACTTGGGAAAAGGGTCTTTTCGATGGTTCAGGAACAGGTAAGTCTCTACGTTTTCAAACCTCTTTTTCTGGTTTAGTCTTCTATTTGCTTGAGGGCAAGCAAAAGGCTAAGTCTGGGGGAGTTGATATATCATGGTTTTTACCCTATTTAGGCCATGATATAAGTCCTTTTATAGAGTCTTTTCTTGTGTTTTGGAGTCTTTTAGAGTCTTTCACAGGTTATAGCACGTCTGGAGCTTAATTGGAATTATTGGAGCTTTTCTGGAGCATTCTGGAGCGAGACTGAAGTCTGATGACTAAGAGCCCGATCTGAGCACCTAGCATCGATCGATACCCCCTGGTATCGATCGACACTCATCAAGATTTCATGGGCCGCGACTAATTATGAAGTCTTGGAAAATTGCAAAAGCACCCAGAAGACTTTGATAATTACAAGAAGGCCCCAAATCGTGATTTAGGTTATAAATAGGATTTTACAGCCATTGTTTAGGCTATGCCTTTGGATGCCTTTTGATGCCTTTTGATGCCTTTTTATGCTTTATTTTATAGTTTGATTTTACTTTGGTTTTAGAGAGACAAGTCTGAATCTCCCTTCGTCTGAGATCAGATCTCTAAACCCTTCTTCCTATTCTATTGATGATTTATTCAAACATGTCTTTTGATTCAATTGCCATGTCTGAGTAGATCCACTTTAGGTTTAGGGTTTTCTCATAAAGGATTTCTTTGAATGCTAGGTTAATTATCTGTTTAGGATTCACCATCTGAATTAGTTCTTCACCTTAGGTTGTGTTCATAGCTAATTCTAGGTTGACGAATCTGGAACTTAGATCTTAGGATAATTGATTAGGCACGAGAGTGCGATTAATTACCTGATAGAACCTAGGTGAGCAAATTGATTATTCGCAAAGAGATTTGGTTTAATTGATTTGTGAACATATCAAACCTGATATTAAAGCTGATTTAGAATTTAGGATTCGCAAAGAGATTTGGAATTCCTGGGAGTTAGATTTAGATAGTTTTCGCAACGAGAGTTGGTTAGCTATATTTTAGTGATTTGAGTTCAAGACCTGCGCTAAATCTGAATCATGTTAGTTAGTTTATCTGCATTCATTGATTTCCTGAGAAAAACCCTGAGCCTATATTTCCCAATTGATTTACAACTCCTTTAATTTCTGCACTGCTTTTAATTACAACTGTTTGGCTTAGCGTAATTCGACACTATAGAATCTATTGTGCGTTTCTGTGAGTCTTCTGTGGTTCGACCCCTAGCTATACTATTACAACTGCTTTAGTACTTTAGGGTATTAAATTGAGCATATCACGAGTAGCGTCACCCGTTACGTAAGACATCAATCATATATTTCGAGGTATGGGCCTCTATGGCTCTGTGATATTCTACTGGCAGAAGCTGCAACAACTTAGATGGGCTTCAGTACCCATGATCGATGGAGACTCATCACAGTCCCTTCTTCTTTTGACTTCGGACGGTCTAATTAGTTGGATGACCCCTTTTCCTTACCCCGCTTTGTGTTTTTTGTTTTGTTTTTACCCTAGAGGATATGTACGGTACCTACTATCAGATTACCCCTCGTTTGAATTCCTTGTAATTCTCGACTTTTGCATTGAATAACAACAACGTTAAAAAAAACTTATTCAACGACTAAAAAAAAAAACTTACCCTAGGGAATTAGTCTGTCAATAAAAACCCATATCACTTCTGATTATCAAAAAAAAAAAAAAACAGTACGTACTACATCACCCTTAAAAGGTGCTGACCCAAAAACACTTTCCCTTTCACTAGATTCAGCAAAATAAAATCCAGAAACTAAGAAAATTGGATTGTATGTTTGATGTCCTAACATCTCCCTGAATGTAAGCATTAAAATTGCAGTATGAACACATATGAATTGGAAAGAAAAAAAAGTTGCTAATTGTGTTTAGCAAACGAATCAATAAGTTAAACGCTCATTGAATTTTTATTTATGGAATCTTTAAAGCATGTGCTAATTGTGTGATCTTGCCAAAACTGCTAATTTATTATTGACACCAACAAAAAAACGAACCTTTAAATTGATATAACTAATGACCAGTCACTCAATAGTCTTCAGTTACCGCCAAAACAAAAACAGCATCGTTATGACTCTCTCGCACCATTTTGACTCAACGAATACCACAGACGGCATTATAGAGGCTACCATCGTTGTCTCTCTGGCCAGACGCAGAATGAAATCAACAGAAATCAGAAACAGAAAGCTCCAAACGTGACTGATCGCTTATTAAGCCAGTTTTTGAGTGGGTGATGCTTTGTAATAACAACGATTATAAATTTAATCGATCTAACAAAAGATACATCATCAACAAATATGTCATTTTATTTACAAATGTAAAAACACACATTATAAGTCTTGATCATTTGCAAGACATATATACCAAATCAACTCAAAAACATCTTCCCCTAGTTTTCTCTTTTGTTTTGATCTTTATTTCTCTTACTTGATGGGCAAGAAATCTCATTTTAAGTTTAATAATTAGATTTTTTTTTTTTTTTTTTGACATCGAGTATTAATTATTAATGAACTTCGGTTACTTTGTTTCGACTACATTCAGATTATAACAAAATTCGGGTTGGTTCAATAATTCGATATAGAAACTCTTATAAATTTGGATAATAAAATTTAGTTTGGATTTAGATTGATGAATTCGTTTCGTTTTTAATGTCCAATTGTCCATCACTATCCCCTCCATTGCAAATAGGACTAACAAAAAAAAAGGCAAAGGCAATAGACTAATGTGGGAGTTTGAGTTCAATACAAATACCACCACGGTTATAAAAATTCAACAAGATATGATCGTATATTTAGAAAAAGTCGAAGTCTCTGTTAATAAAACTTAAAAGTCATGTGACATGTGTCAATTGAGTTATCGCTTTCGTTTACTTTGAATTGTATGATAAGATAAGTCCAGGTCATTAATTATATTAATTGTATGATGTATGTGTAGCTTCAAGTCACGTGTAGATCTTTGTAGTGAACAACTAAGAAAATAGGAAAAACACAGATTGGAAAAGGTTTTGTTTGAAATGTCCCCTTAGACTTTTCCCAAGAGTTCAGTGGAGACAGTAAATTTATAATGTCGGAGAGGAAAAACAGATCGATAACATCAAAACTATAGATTTTGCCAAAAAATCATCATTCAAACGGAATTAACTATTATTATATTACTACAGCCACGGTCTCTGAGACATGGTGAGTCACAATAAATCAAATCCAATCCACAAAGGGATATGTAACCTTTTTTTTTTCTACAGAACCAGAGCCTAAAATCAATCTTGAAACAACCCTCGTTTTGCATCTAGTATTAAAGCCCACACAATCAGCCCAACAAAAGCCCATGTGTAACTAGATTTTCTTTGCAATTGTCTTTTCTATATAAGTGTTGTAATGAGACTTTGGGATAACCTAACCTTCGAGAGTTGTTTTTTCAACTCTCCTTCTTCTCCATTTTCTTATATAATTGAAACTCTTTTGTGATCTTGGTGACAATCCAAAGATTCTTCCTTTTTTACTTTCTTACACCTAAATAAAGCTCCATAAAACTATTTCTATTTCAGTTTTAGTTTCTAGCTATTTAGCTCTCTTTAGAGCAAGGTTCATCTTTGTCTTGAATCTGCGTTCATGGTATCATACCCAATTGGTTCATTTGGGTGTCATCTTCCAGCCTGCACTTACTCTGTCTCAGCCGTGACTCGAAGATTGGTGCTTAAATCTGAAAATAGAAAGCCTCGTGTTTAGGGTTCTTCAGTACGAAAGGGACCAGTGAAGCTTGTTCTCCAACAAAAGCTCTGGTGGACAGAATATGCTTGAGTTTCTCTCATTTCACGAAACTCTAAACCTAAAAGGTGAAGCAGCGAAAGCCTTTTCAAAGCGAAGAGGAGCCATCAGACAAAAGTTAGGAGTGTGCAAGCTCAGCATCCAGGAGATCATGTCTCAAATTCAAGCTTCTCTATATAACAATATGTGTTTGTTTTTCACTTGAGACAAAACAAGGAATAGAAAATGCCATTTGATAGATTTGAGAAGAACATGCTGATTGTTGTGGGTTTGGTGGTTTGTTGGATGGTTTAGACTTGCATATGGAACGTATGAAGCTAGATTGAGATAGGACAGTACTGGGCTTTATAAGGGTCTGATTATGGCTGCAAATTTCTGCTTGGTTGGACGCACATAAGGTGTTTGATGATATGTCAAAGAGAAAGCATAATGATTAGCAAACAGTTTTTAGTTGGCTGATGGATGGACAACATATAGCGATTAGGATTAAGTAGTTGTGGGGAGAGATTCTTCTCATATGGGAGTTAAACGGGAAAAGAAACCCGGACTCTTCGTGAGATAAATAGGTTAAAAGAACTTGAAAAGTTCTCACACTAATGTTCTCCTTGGGGAATAGAATCATCCACCTACATCACAAAGATCTTGCATTGCTTATTCATGCTTTCGCTAAAATCATCTACATTTGCGGTTTCAAACTTTGGCATCTTGGTTTTCACCCGACGCAAAATTTGTGGGGGAGTATTGAAGCCCACACAAGCCCATGGGTAACTAGGTTTTCTTTGCAATTGTCTTTTCTATATAAGTGTTGTAATGAGACTTTGGGATAACATAACCTTCTAGAGTTGAAAATCAACTCTCCTTCTTCTCCATTTTTTTGTATAATCGAAACTCTTTTGTGATCTTGGTGACAATCCAAAGCTTCTTCCTTTTTTACTTTCTTGCACCTATATAAAGCTCCATAGAGCTATTTCTATTTCAGTTTTAGTTTCTATCTATTTAGCTCTCTTTAGAGCAAGGTTCATCTTTGTCTTGATATTGCGTTCATATAGTACCACGATCCACAGAAAAGGCCCGAACAAGGACACAAAACAAAGATGGATAAGACGATGACAACAAATCTGAACTTTTCACCACTAAAACGACAAGAAAGCTTCCTTCACAATCAACATCAAGAGAAAAAAAACTAGCTATTGGGATATCATTTCCTTTAAGTTTAGCTCATCAAGCAATTGATTTATCTACTTGCCTTTGTAACATTATTTTATATTGGTTATAATTGTTTGTACATTAGAAAGGTAGATTTTGGATAGATACAACTTGCTCCCCAAGTTTATCTACTTACCAAATCTGTTGCAACGGATATATATTCCTGCAACTTTGTCGAGCTTAACAAGCCACTTTCCACGTCAGCTTCTGCGCCATGCCAAGTCATTTCCTCCTGATACGATGTATAATACATCCTCTAATGCATCACGTACTTACTCATCGCCTGATACATCCTCTGATGTATCCAACTGCAGTCTTCTTGATCGCCACAATGTATTTATATCATGTGTCGATAAGAACTTGCATAAAGGACTGCCTCTGCATCTGCTCTACCAGCACATGTGCATCAGGTATTGCCTCAATATATGTTTCAGTTATGTCCATTGCAGTCTTTGTATGAACTGTCACATTGTGTATGTCAATTATGTCTAGAATCTGTAACATGTAATTTTCCACAGCTATGTCATGTTATGTTCTGACAGCTTCTCAAATAAGTCAGCACAATACTAACAATCTCCCCCTTGATGATTGAGTTGTATAGCTCAATCACTCAACTAATACCACAACACTTGTGTCACATCTTTCACTGTATTAAAGTTGTGTCATAAACTATTCCATTAAGTGCTAACTCAGCATATGTGTCAAGTCATACTTTTGTCTAAAAGCTGTCACGAACTGACCCACCAAGTTCTAAACTCAGTTAAACATTACACTAACAATCTTCAGATCATTATCTCTCATCTTCAAACTCCCACTCAATCTTATATCATCAGTTTGTGTGCTTTCTCTGAAACTCACACTTTGACTTGTCCAGGTCAGTCAACACTTAGCCATGTTATGCTCCATGTTTCTTGTCACATCGTCTATTGAGTGGTCAGATATATCAACACTTAGCTCATAAGATCTAACATCTTCATTATTCCCCTTTTTAGCTTTGTTTGATACTCAAGCAACCTGTTCTGCAAACAGCTGAGCGTGCAACCATCTAGATATCTGGTCACAAAGTATATCAATATCTATTTGACGACTCACCACATCTCATCTCATTTCCCCCAGCTTGAGTTTACACTAAGTTAAAAACCAACATGGCAAGATGTACCTCCTTGAAGCATCACAATGTCACTTAAGTTTCCTTGTCGTAAGCTCGACACTTCAAATATGAATCTGATGACTATTAGGAGAAGCAACTCATAAGCAGTTGTCCCAAAATCAGAAGATACTACTGTCACCAATAGGAACAAGATCTGAACTTGCCTAACGCACATAACAATTTTTATAATGTGGTAGCAGTGCCAGAAGTAATTTGTAGAAATAGTTGAAGAATCCAGGAAATTCCCAACAATTTCAAACTAAAACACACACTGGTTCAGCCCTTTGCTGCCCTAAAACCACTTTCTCCATGTCAACAAAATGCCCACCTTTCTTCCAAGCTCCAAATGAGCTCTCCTTAGGCCAGAACATAGTCCCATATGTCTAGAATTCTCCTTCAAAAATTCAGATCAAACTGACTTTGTTTGACCATTCAAACACCACTTTTCGTCAGGTTGGTCAAAACTTTCTCTCTACAGACCTGTCTGGTAAATGCATGAATAAATATTAGAACAGCCGTTGGAATCTCGATCCCACCGTTATTCTCAAGACAACAATGCCAAGAAGCTTGCTACTACGTTTCAGCCAGATCAGAACATTTTTGAGCCTCCAAACGTCGCTCTGAAGTTGATCAGACAGTTCTGTCTTCTTCTATTTCTACACTTCCACTAGTCAACCTTAACTCTCCAGGATTTTTGTGGTTCTCTTCACTTTAATCTGAGACATTGTTCAGCTTGAAACCTGCAGATTCTCTTAGCCAGCCTTGATTTTTCTCACTTATGCAATCACAACGTAAACCTACAGGGAATCGCAGTTTTCTCTCTTGTGTTTTTCAGCGGATTCTTCCCCTTTTGATGAATCAGATATCAACATTTAATAGCAAGATTCTACATCAGTGACCACTATTTTTCTCCCCTGTTGCTCTCCTCAGCCAACCTCTGAAACTTGTGGCATCTTCATAAAAAACCAGCCGATCACACCTCTGATTTCTTATCAATCCAAAAGATTAAAAAATTAATTATCAGAGAAAAGAACTCTAGAACTCTCTTATCTCTCTGTTTTGCTCATGTTTTCGATCTGAAAATCAGATTGATTCTCTTCTTCTTTGAGCTTTTGATGATATAGAACCAACACTTCTCTGATTATTCTTCTTCTTGAAATCGTGGTACCAAAATAACCACAAATCCTTGGATTTCTTATCTTCTACATATTTGTGATAGCCGCTTCTATATATCCAGAACCAATCATCTATATTACGGGTGAGGTTAATAACCTTCCAACTCCAACAACTTCGATTACTAACCATCACCATCTTCTTCTTCCTATGGGATACGACAACCACCAGCAATTTTCTTTTGTGTCGGTGGCAAGTCAACTTTCTTTTAAACCCGAAAAAACCGAAAAAAATTATGAAACGTTTAAACCTGAAAAAATTTATGAAACATTTAAAGTTTTATCAAAAACCCAAAAAATCCCAAAAAAATTATGAAATGTTTAAACCCGAAAACAATAATGAAACGTTAAAAGTTTTATCAAAAACCCGAAAAAAATAAATTAGGGAAATTTTGAGAAATGCAACTTTCAAGCTACTACTTTGCAAAACTACCATCAAATGAATTGTTTTTCAAAAATAAAACATTACTCAGAATAACACTACTCTTTCATGTAATTAGTAAAATAACACCCTCGATCAGAACTGAGTTGACTAGAATAACACAACTCTTTTGTCAAAAGACAGATAATATCCATTTACACAAATGCCATTTTGATTTTTTTTTTTTCAAAAAAAAAATATATATATCAAACTCAAAAAATTTTCTCTTCTCTCCCTTAAATCTATTCAGACGAAAAAAACAAAAATCTCGCCTCGCCTCCTGTCACAGTCGCCGCCAAGCTCGATTCTGCTGCAGTCGAGCCTTGCGACGCCGGCGGAAACTCCAGGAAACGCAACCGTCATCTGCCGAGCCACCGAGAGAGGTAAACACGCGAACCCTAAACCCTAGGTTCAGCCTCTGTCTAGGTTTTGATCTGGGAAAACCCTAACCTAACTCCGCCCTTGACCTGTAGCCACCGCAGCACCGCCCTAGCCGCCAGAACCCGCCGCCGCGCCGAACCCTAGCCTCCGCGTGGATTGATTCCACCAAGAGAGGTAACCGCAAGCCTTTAACCTTTCGATCTAGGTTGTGTTCTTGCTTGGATGTTGAACCGTGACTTTAACCAAAGTTTTTCAGCATTTCATTTTATGAGCAGATTCATCTTGTAAAACCCATATATGGTTTCTGCAGACGAACATGAACATGTCACGAGAGAAATAAGTCTGCGACAAGCAAATAAATATGCGACAAACAAATAAGTCTGCGACAAACAAATTCATTTGTTGCAGACTTATTTCATTTGTTGCAGACTTGTTTCATTTGTTGCAGACATGTTTCATTTGTTGCAGACTTATTGTGTATGTCGCAGACTTATTTCCTTTGTTGATGACTTGTTACCTTTGTTGCTGACTTGTTTCTTTTGTTGTTATTGTTGCAGATTTGTTTATCGCAGACTTGTTTCATTTGTTGCAGACTTTGTTGTTATTGTTGCAGATTTGTTTATCGCAGACTTGTTTCATTTGTTGCAGACTTGTTTCATTTGTTGCAGACTTGTTTTATTTGTTGCAAACATGTTTCATTTGTCGCAGATTTATTTCCTTTGTTGCAGACTTGTTTCATTTGTTGCAGAATTGTTTTTAGATGTTTAAAACTCTAGCCCGAGTCGTCCTCTAAGTTCGGTTTTAATTTCTGTTTCGGTTTTCATTAAGTTGCACTTTTAAACATTGATATAAAATTACATTTTCGTTAGTTCCAAGTGCATTTTTGATCAACATAAGTACCTTTCCAAGACATGACTCTAATTCCCCTAATTTGATAAATTTGATCAAATCCCATCTATAAATTCACATAGCTCGGAGAAAAAAAAATCCTTGTAAATAGAAATAGAAGGTCTTGCTGCTGATACAAGGATTTTGTCCTATATCAATTACTCAAAATGCCTAAGTAGCATAAGAGGTATCGAATCCAAGGGTAGAGTTTCAATGCACCGAGATTACACACTACTTCTTAAGTTAAGCAAACAAGAGATAGTTTTTGTGATTAACAAGATAAAGATTCAAGTTAATATGTAAACAAGCAAGCAAAAGACTAAAACCGATTAATGCAATGAGATAAAGAGGATCTTTGGGAAAGGCAATTGATCTAGGGGAATCCAAGCTAATTAATGATGTCTAAACAATCACATAAGTGCATTTCATTAGGCATAGAACACTAATTATGATTAATCTAATCTCTTAGCACTAATCACTTTTTTAATTACAAATTCAAGAACAAACCATCATTTGTGAAAGTATAATTAACAAGCATTAAAGTTCAACTTCCAATAGCCAAAATTCACCCTAGACATTCACTCTCATGAGCTAGGCATGAAAATCTCCTATTTAGCATAGTTGGCATTTCATCAAACACTTGGTGTGCATGAAATGCCATAAGTTCTAAACTAGCTCTCTCAAGCCTAATCTATCATTAAGTTCACTAAATAAGAAAGGAAATAGATGCATTAAGCCCTAGACATCAAAGATCAACAAAGAAATCCCCTAAATCTACCAAACCCAATGATCCAAAGAGGTTCTACTCACTAATCATGAAAGACCCAACAAATCCTTTGAAGAACATGTTAAATCCCATAATTAATGAGTAAAAGATGAAAGATTAAAGAAATTAAACTTCCAATTGCATAAACCTCAAGATATCTCTTACACAAATCCAAGAACCCTCAAATATACAAGAACCACGTTTTTCTAGAGAGAAAAAGAGAGAGAGGAAAGCTTAGATCTAAAAAGTAGGTTAAAAACATATATATATATATATATATATATATATATATATATATATTGTTTTTGGGTGAACCGGGTCGACCCGGAACAAACCAGGTACCGACCCGGTTCAGATGGATGCGTCTTCAGTAAACCGGCCAAAAGTCCCTAACTAGTTGTCGGAATGACATGAATTTAGCTTGTGTGCACAGATAACTCTTCCCTCTACAACTTCCATGAAGACCGGAGCTGAATCTGATTGGAAGGCCTTCGTTTGGCCGGTTCTTTGGACGGTGTCATCTTCTCTCGGCAAGACGGACATACCTTCAGTAAATCTGTTTTATCTCCCAAAACATACGTCCAAATAATCTGATTCAAACTCCTGTGTATAGCTGATTCACTCCTCTACAACTTCTATGAATGGAGTTGAAGCTGAATCGGATCGTAATGTCCCCGTTTAGCCACATCCTGGAGACACTTCGGACGAGTTCGGCTGGTTCGGGTGAGAGAAGTGCAACATCGCAGCAGCTGGGCGACGTGGAAAGGAGCTTGGACGATGCTAAGGGCCTGACCTTCCATCGACCAAGTGCAGCGACCGGTGACCACGGTGTACTCGTCCCGAAAGCTTCCAACCGGGCATGTGCATGGTGTTGTCCTCTCGGCCAGGCAGAGACGACTCCAGTAAAACCGCGGTAACTCTCAGAAAATATATCCAACTCACCTGAGTAAAAATCCTGTGGGAAGCTAACTCAATTCTCCAAAACTCCCATGAAGATTCCATAAGCTGAATCAAATCTAAACCCCTTCGTCCTTCAGCATCTTTGAGACCCCACGGATTTAACCTCTTCTTTCCTTTAAATACTCCAAATGCATCCATCTTGAGACCAATGCTCCCAAAGCCTCCAAAACTCCAAAGGTATCTAAGATATAACTCCAAAATGCACAAAAACACTCTAGGACCTATCATGAATGCATTTGACTCCTAAGAAGACTAAAATGCCAATGTTAAGACAATAACTACATGCAAAACACTATAAACCTATATCAAATGTATGCTAAAAACATGTAAAATATGTACACATAAATTCCCCCAAACTTAAACTTTTGCTTGTCCTCAAGCAACTAGACCAAGAGAGAGAGAAATGAAAGAGGGTGTTTAAATCCGAGAATATAAACAAAAGAATTCGAGTTAATGCCCTTGATAGGATTTGTATGATGCACAAACATCCTCTACTTCAAAATATTTAGCCATACTCTTCTCAACACGAAATCGGTCTAGACCCTAGCACCCACAAGCATTCCTATCATCCAACTCTTTGACATTCATTAAGTGCAAACGGTGAATCATGTTTATACACATCGAGTGAACTCATTTGGCTAAGGAGTAGGTCTTGAGATGAAAATGATCTCAAACAATGTGGGTGTTTCGATGCAAGGGATCCCTCAAAGAAGAATGAACTTTGGCAAAATGCTAAGAGTAAGGAACAACCGATGCATACAAGGATGACTTCCATCTACCCAATTTCCCGGTATGAACTTCGCTCCTACTTCTAAGCCCAAAGTGAAACAATCCTAGCTACCCTTTTCCAATGCGTTTTTGCCTTCTTGTCCCACATCTCTTTCTCATATTTCTTTTCCTTTTGAATACGTATGGGATTTTCTTCTTCGCCTTATGAGAAAATGGTTGGGCTTTCACAAGTTTCTTTCCTTAGCTCTTCTTTCGCTTTTTCTTCTAGTCTCTTTCATTAAATTTCTAGCTTGAGCCATTTTTGGCTTCTTTACTTTCTTTTCAAAGCTAGAGACTATTTTCTTATCACTTAGAGCTATCCAAATTTATTTTTGCCAACCATCTCAATCAATTGCTTATCCCCTTTCTCCTATCTTTTTCCATTTCTCCTCATTCTCTTTCTTTCCAATCAATCACCCAAAACCCAAACCTATCTACCTTAGCCTATGTCTAGCTCAATGATGTGTGAGCTAGTTCTACATGGAAGCTTCTCCTTGTCGTTCCAAACTCAACACTTTTTGCTAAGTGCATTCGAAATTAGGCCTCACGACACACACTAGTAATGTAGGCTTGAAAGGAGGTTAAGGTTAAGGGTGAGGTGAACCATTCCAAAGATGGGAGATGGCTATTTGAGCTAACAAAGAGTGGTAAAAGGGAGAAGATAGCCCAAATATGTATATGGTATCCATGAGTTCAACTTTTCAATGCACAAACATGATAATTATTAGTCAAGATTAGAGTTCAAATAGTAGATAGAGTTGGAGTCAAATCAAAGCATGCTTCAACCAAGACCTAAACTTTCAAAACGCGAGATCAAAGCATGGATCATCCTTAACTTCGTGATTGTTCAAATGCATCAAAGAACTCCTAACGAGGGCATTAAATTAAGCTCTTAAGTTTATATCCTACATGGATCATTCTCCAAATGCAAGTGAATGCAACCCTATGTATGCTATGCATATCTCAATCCTATATGATTTGTTTTTGCAAAATGTATGAAAAATGCATGTAAGACTCAAATATGTGAAAAAAGGAAAATAAGAATCACAAGAAACATGGTCAAATACATGAGCCACTCCCCCAAACTTAAATCACACCGTCCCGGTGTGAAATAAATTTGAAGAAGTGACTCAAAGGAAGCAAACGAAAATGCAAAGATCAAGAAAAGAAAAGTATTTACAATGTTTTGGAGTTTGGTACCTAGAAACGAATGGAGAGAACGAGATGGAGCAAAAGGAGACAATATTCACCACGTCCATTCCTCAAGCCTTTGTCCTTAAGCTCACGACCATAAGACCATCAAGATCCTAATCACACTTAGCAAACCCATCAAAAAGAACTACAATTGAAAGAAAAGCAAAAAAAAAAAAAAAAAATATATATATATAAACAAAGATAAGCTTGGGGTGTCTTCCAAGAGCACTTTGTTTAAAGTCACTAAGTTTGACTTTGGTTACCCTTTTAGGCGGGTGAGAAGGGAGTGTGAGCACTCCAAGGCGGATCTTTGAGCTCAAGTTTGAGGACCTTGTTCATGACCTCTTGAATCCCGGTTTCACCTTTCTCTTTGAGCTCCAAGGTAAGGATTGCTTTGACCTTGGCAAAAGGCTTGGACCGGCCTTTGCATTTGATCTTGTATTCGATAACCCCTTCCTCATGCTTCCAGGGTGTAAGAGTTATGGTGGAAGGCATGTCTATCACAGACCTATCCCCAAAAAGCTTGCTCGGGACGTTTTTCACCTTAGCCTTGGCCTTTGTTCCCCTCTTGGCATCCTTGTTACCTTCAACCTTGAGAGTCTTCTCAACCTCCACTCTTGCAGCAACCATTGACTCTTCAACCATGCTTCCACCTTTGTCTTCAACTAAATTGCTATCATCATTCCCAAAACTTACCCCCCCCCACCTTGTTCCTCAATGTCCCCATTGAGCTTAACATCTCTAGAGGGAGGTGTACCAACATATGGACCATGGACTAGGATCTCAATTTCCATAATAAAGGCTTCATAATCATCAATGGGTTTTGATTTATGTGAGAAGATGACATTGCAAACCTCCTTTTGGCTCCCATTGACCTTACCTTTGAGCTTCTCCATGGGCTTACAAGTAAGGGAACTTTATTTAGCTTGTCGTTCTTCCAAGTTTTTGATTTTTGAAGACATGGAGCCTAGCTTTTGGTAGAGGTCATCGTAAGAGGAGTCGACCTTAGTGGTAACCTCAGCTTGACCCTTGAGTAGTTATTGAAACATCCCAATCACATCAAAGTCTTGGCTTTCTTGGAAAAAACTTTTGGAGCTGTTCCTTTGGTTGCTTTTACCCTCACCAACAAAGTGAACCATCTTTTGAAGAGCATTAAGGAGCTTGTCCATTTTGTCATTGAGAGCTTGCATTTTTTTGGTTCTCCTTTGCTCCTCTAGATCACGTGTGGGCCGTGTAGCAGGAGCATACCCATCACCATAGTTCTCTTCGCTTTGGGCCAAGTTCTCCACTAGTAGCTCGCCTTGATCCATGGTGAGGTTTGTAAAACTCCCTTTGCTAGCCACATCCAAGGTCCATTTGTGCTCTTGATCGATTCCCCAATAAAAGGTGCTAAGAATGGCTCCTCTCTTGAACCCATGGTGGGGACAATCACGTGTGTATCCTTTAAGTCTTCCCCATGCTTCATGAAAGGTCTCATGGACGCCTTGTTTGAAACCCAAAATGGCCTTCCTAGTTTGAACCGTTCTTTGTCTTGGATAGAACTTGTTAAGGAAGATCTTCTTGCAATCATCCCAAGACTTGACCAAGTGAGGGTAGTGTTCTCTCCCATTTGTGTGCTTTTTCTCCAAGAGAAAATGGGAACAAGATGAGCTTGATACTCTCGTGAGCCACTCCTCTAATCCTAATTGTGTCGCACAACCGCTCAAAGGAGTCCAAGTGATCATAGGGGTTCTCCACTTCCATCCCCAAGAATTTAGATTCTTGAATCAACCTAACCAAGTTTGCTTTGATCTCATAAGCTTTGGCTTTAATCGGAGGAGGGCGGATTCCGTACCTCACTCCACGACAAGAAGGAGTATCGAAGCTTCCAACGGTTGGCGCGTCCTTTTGATCTTGGGTTGGACTTGATGCCAACACTTGAGGTCGTGGTATTTATTGAATGTGTGGCATTTCTTGAGGTTTTGGAGCTTGAAAAATGTTACTTTGGTCGTCCATCTCCAACAATTCAAATGACATTGTCTTCCCAATTCTATTCTTTTGATTTTGGTACCTTTGAAAGCACAATAGAACTAAGGAAGACAAGTTAGTAACAATAAACAAAAGAAAATTCATCATGTCCACAAGATGCATGCACTTAGCTATATGCATTAACATAGTGTAAACAAAAGCTTAATCTCGAAAAGAAGTAAAATCATAATGTTGAAAGCTAAACCCACTTGGCAACGACGCCAAATTGATACAAGGATTTTGTCCTATATCAATTACTCAAAATGCCTAAGTAGCATAAGAGGTATCGAATCCAGGGGTAGAGTTTCAATGCACCGAGAATACACACTACTTCTTAAGTTAAGCAAACAAGAGATAGTTTTTGTGATTAACTAGCTAAAGATTCAAGTTAATATGTAAACAAGCAAGCAAAAGACTAAAACCGATTAATGCAATGCGATAAAGAGGATCTTTGGGCAAGGCAATTGATCTAGGGGAATCCAAGCTAATTAATGATGTCTAAACAATCACATAAGTGCATTTCATTAGGCCTAGAACACTAATTATGATTAATCTAATATCTTAGCACTAATCACTTTTTTAATTACAAATTCAAGAACAAACCATCATTTGTGAAAGTATAATTAACAAGCATTAAAGTTCAAGTTCCAATAGCCAAAATCCACCCTAGAAATTCACTCTCATGAGCTAGGCATGAAAATCTCCTATTTAGCATAGTTGGCATTTCATCAAACACTTGGTGTGCATGAAATGCCCTAAGTTCTAAACAACCCTCTCAAGCCAAATCTATCATTAAGTTCACTAAATAAGAAAGGAAATAGATGCATTAAGCCCTAGACATCAAAGATCAACAAAGAAAACCCCTAAATCTACCAAACCCAATGATCCAAAGAGGTTCTACTCACTAATCATGAAAGACCCAACAAATCCTTTGAAGAACATGTTAAATCCCATAATTAATGAGTAAAAGATGAAAGATTAAAGAAATTAAACTTCCAATTGCATAAACCTCAAGATATCTCTTACACAAATCCAAGAACCCTCAAATATACAAGAACCACGTTTTTCTAGAGAGAAAAAGAGAGAGAGGAAAGCTTAGATCTAAGTAGTAGGTTAAAAACATATATATATTGTTTTTGGGTGAACCGGGTCGACCCGGAACAAACCGGGTACCGACCCGGTTCAGATGGATGCGTCTTCGGTAAACTGGCCAAACGTCCCTAACCAGTTGTCGGAATGACATGAATTTAGCTTGTGTGCACAGATAACTCTTCCCTCTACAACTTACATGAATACCGGAGAGGCTGAATCTGATTGGAAGGCCTTCGTTTGGCCGGTTCTTTGGACGGTATCATCTTCTCTCGGCAAGACGGACATACCTTCAGTAAATCTGTTTTATCTCCCTAAACATACGTACAAATAATCTGAATTAAACTCCTGTGTATAGCTGATTCACTCCTCTACAACTTCTATGAATGGAGTTGAAGCTGACTCGGATCGTAATGTCCCCGTTTAGCCACATCCTCGAGACATTTCGGACGAGTTCGGCTGGTTCGGGAGAGAGAAGTGCAACATCGCAGCAGCTGGGCGACGTGGAAAGGAGCTTGGACGATGCTAAGGGCCTGACCTTCCATCGACCAAGTGCAGCGACCGGTGACAGCGGTGTACTCGTCCCGAAAGCTTCCAACCGGGAATGTGCATGGTGTTGTCCTCTCAGCCAGGCAGAGACAACTCCAGTAAAACCGCGGTAACTCTCATAAAATATATCCAAATCGCCTGATTCAAAGTCCTGTGGGAAGCTAACTCAATTCTCCAAAACTTCCATGAAGACTCCATAAGCTGAATCAAATCTAAACCCCTTCGTCCTTCAGCATCTTTGAGACCCCACGGATTTAACCTCTTCTTTCCTTTAAATACTCCAAATGCATCCATCTCGAGGCCAATGCTCCCAAAGCCTCCAAAACTCCAAAGGTACCTAAGATATAACTCCAAAATGCACAAAAACACTCTAGGACCTATCATGAATGCATTTGACTCCTAAGAATACTAAAATGCCAATGTTAAGACAATAACTACATGCAAAACACTAGAAACCTATATCAAATGTATGCTAAAAACATGTAAAATATGCACACATCAATTCTCCCAAACTTAAAACTTTGCTTGTCCTCAAGCAACTAGACCAAGAGAGAGAGAAATGAAAGAAGGGGTTTAAATCCGAGAATATAAACAAAAGAATTCGAGTTAATGCCCTTGATAGGATATGTATGATGCACAAACATCCTCTACTTCAAAATATTTAGCCATACTCTTCTCAACACGAAATCGGTCTAGACCCTAGCACCCACAAGCATTCCTATCATCCAACTCTTTGACATTCATTAAGTGCAAACGGTGAATCATGTTTATACACATCGAGTGAACTCATTTGGCTAAGGAGTAGGTCTTGAGATGAAAATGATCTCAAACAATGTGGGTGTTTCGATGCAAGGGATCCCTCAAAGAAGAATGAACTTTGGCAAAATTTTAAGAGCAAAGAACAACCGATGCATACAAGGATGACTTCCATCTACCCAATTTCCCGGTATGAACTTCGCTCCTACTTCTAAGCCCAAAGTGAAACGATCCTAGCTACCCTTTTCCAATGCGTTTTTGCCTTCTTGTCCCACATCTCTTTCTCATATTTCTTTTCCTTTTGAATACGTATGGGATTTTCTTCTTCGCCTTATGAGAAAATGGTTTGGCTTTCACAAGTTTCTTTCCTTAGCTCTTCTTTCGCTTTTTCTTCTAGTCTCTTTCATTAAATTTCTAGCTTGAGCCATTTTTGGCTTCTTTACTTTCTTTTCAAAGCTAGAGACTATTTTCTTATCACTTAGAGCTATCCAAATTTCTTTTTGCCAACCATCTCAATCAATTGCTTATCCCCTTTCTCCTTCGTCCTATCTTTTTCCATTTCTCCTCATTCTCTTTCTTTCCAATCAATCACCCAAAACCCAAACCTATCTACCTTAGCCTATGTCTAGCTCAATGATGTGTGAGCTAGTTCTACATGGAAGCTTCTCCTTGTCGTTCCAAACTCAACACGTTTTGCTAAGTGCATTCGAAATTAGGCCTCACGACACACACTAGTAATGTAGGCTTGAAAGGAGGTTAAGGTTAAGGGTGAGGTGAACCATTCCAAAGATGGGAGATGGCTATTTGAGCTAACAAAGAGTGGTAAAAGGGAGAAGATAGCCCAAATATGTATATGGTATCCATGAGTTCAACTTTTCAATGCACAAACATGATAATTATTAGTCAAGATTATAGTTCAAATAGTAGATAGAGTTGGAGTCAAATCAAAGCATGCTTCAACCAAGACCTAAACTTTCAAAACGCGAGATCAAAGCATGGATCATCCTTAACTTCGTGATTGTTCAAATGCATCAAATAACTCCTAACGAGGGCATTAAATTAAGCTCTTAAGTTTATATCCTACATGGATCATTCTCCAAATGCAAGTGAATGCAACCCTATATGCTATGCATATCTCAATCCTATATGATTTGTTTTTGCAAAATGCATGAAAAATGCATGTAAGACTGAAATATGTGAAAAAAGGAAAATAAGAATCACAAGAAACATGGTCAAATACATGAGCCACTCCCCCAAACTTAAATCACACCGTCCGGTGTGAATAAATTTGAAGAAGTGACTCAAAGGAAGCAAACGAAAATGCAAAGATCAAGAAAAGAAAAGTATTTACAATGTTTTGGAGTTTGGTACCCAGAAACGAATGGAGAGAACGAGATGGAACAAAAGGAGGCCATATTCACCACGTCCATTCCTCAAGCCTTTGTCCTTAAGCTCACGACCATAAGACCATCAAGATCCTAATCACACTTAGCCAACCCATCAAAAAGAAATACAATTGAAAGAAATGCAAAAAAAAAAAAAATATATATATATATATATATATAAACAAAGATAAGCTTTGGGTGTCTTCCAAGAGCACTTTGTTTAAAGTCACTAAGTTTGACTTTGGTTACCCTTTTAGGCGGGTGAGAAGGGAATGTGAGCACTCCAAGGCGGATCTTTGAGCTCAAGTTTGAGGACCTTGTTCACGACCTCTTGAATCCCGGTTTCACCTTTCTCTTTGAGCTCCGAGGTAAGGATTGCTTTGACCTTGGCAAAAGGCTTGGACCGGCCTTTGCATTTGATCTTGTATTCGATAACCCCTTCCTCATGCTTCCAGGGTGTAAGAGTTATGGTGGAAGGCATGTCTATCACGGACCTATCCCCAAAAAGCTTGCTCGGGACGTTTTTCACCTTAGCCTTGGCCTTTGTTCCCCTCTTGGCATCCTTGTTACCTTCAACCTTGAGAGTCTTCTCAACCTCCACTCTTGCAGCAACCATTGACTCTTCAACCATGCTTCCACCTTTGTCTTCAACTAAATTGCTATCATCATTCCCAAAAGTTACCCCCCCACCTTGTTTCTCAATGTCCCCATTCAGCTTCAAGGGAACATCTCTAGAGGGAGGTGTACCAACATATGGACCATGGACTAGGAATTCAATTTCCCTAATAAAGGCTTCATAATCATCAATGGGTTTTGATTTATGTGAGAAGATGACATTGCAAACCTCCTTTTGGCTCCCATTGACCTTACCTTTGAGCTTCTCCATGGGTTTACAAGTAAGGGAACTTTATTTAGCTTGTCGTTCTTCCAAGTTTTTGATCTTTGAAGACATGGAGCCTAGCTTTTTGTAGAGATCATCGTAAGAGGAGTCGACCTTAGTGGTAACCTCAGCTTGACCCTTGAGTAGTTGTTGAAACATCCCAATCACATCAAAGTCTTGGCTTTCTTGGAAAAAACTTTTGGAGATGTTCCTTTGGTTGCTTTTACCCTCACCAACAAAGTGAATTAAAGAGCATTAAGGAGCTTGTCCATTTTGTCATTGAGAGCTTGCATTTTTTTGGTTCTCCTTTGCTCCTCTAGATCACGTGTGGGCCGTGTAGCAGGAGCATACCCATCACCATAGTTCTCTTCGCTTTGGGCCAAGTTCTTCGCTAGTAGCTCGCCTTGATCCATGGTGAGGTTTGTAAAACTCCCTTTGCTAGCCACATCCAAGGTCCATTTGTGCTCTTGATCGATTCCCCAATAAAAGGTGCTAAGAATGGCTCCTCTCTTGAACCCATGGTGGGGGCAATCACGTATGTATCCTTTAAGTCTTCCCTATGCTTCATGAAAGGTCTCATGGACGCCTTGTTTGAAACCCAAAATGGCCTTCCTAGTTTGAACCGTTCTTTGTCTTGGATAGAACTTGTTAAGGAAGATCTTCTTGCAATTATCCCAAGACTTGACCAAGTGAGGGTAGTGTTCTCTCCCATTTGTGTGCTTTTTCTCCAAGAGAAAATGGGAACAAGATGAGCTTGATACTCTCGTGAGCCACTCCTCTAATCCTAATTGTGTCGCACAACCGCTCAAAGGAGTCCAAGTGATCATAGGGGTTCTCCACTTCCATCCCCAAGAATTTAGATTCTTGAATCAACCTAACCAAGTTTGCTTGGATCTCATAAGCTTTGGCTTTAATCGGAGGAGGGCGGATTCCGTACCTCAATCCACGACAAGAAGGAGTATCGAAGCTTCCAACGGTTGGCTCGTCCTTTTGATCTTGGGTTGGACTTGATGCCAACACTTGAGGTCGTGGTATTTCTTGAATGTGTGGCATTTCTTGAGGTTTTGGAGCTTGAAAAATGTTACTTTGGTCGTCCATCTCCAACAATTCAAATGACATTGTCTTCCCAATTCTCTTCTTTTGATTTTGGTACCTTTGAAAGCACAATAGAACTAAGGAAGACAAGTTAGTAACAATAAACAAAAAAAAATTCATCATGTCCACAAGATGCATGCACTTAGCTATATGCATTAACATAGTGTAAATAAAAGCTTAATCTCGAAAAGAAGTAAAATCATAATGTTGAAAGCTAAACCCACTTGGCAACGGCGCCAAATTGATACAAGGATCTTGTCCTATATCAATTACTCAAAATGCCTAAGTAGCATAAGAGGTATCGAATCCAAGGTTAGAGTTTCAATGCACCGAGAAAAACACAACTTCTTAAGTTAAGCAAACAAGAGATAGTTTTTGTGATTAACAAGCTAAAGATTCAAGTTAATATGTAAACAAGCAAGCAAAAGACTAAAACCGATTAATGCAATGAGATAAAGAGGATCTTTGGGCAAGGCAATTGATCTAGGGGAATCCAAGCTAATTAATGATGTCTAAACAATCACATAAGTGCATTTCATTAGGCCTAGAACACTAATTATGATTAATCTAATCTCTTAGCACTAATCACTTTTTTAATTACAAATTCAAGAACAAACCATCATTTGTGAAATTATAATTAACAAGCATTAAAGTTCAAGTTCCAATAGCCAAAATCCACCCTAGACATTCACTCTCATGAGCTAGGCATGAAAATCTCCTATTTAGCATAGTTGGCATTTCATCAAACACTTGGTGTGCATGAAACGCCATAAGTTCTAAACTAGCTCTCTCAAGCCTAATCTATCATTAAGTTCACTAAATAAGAAAGGAAATAGATGCATTAAGCCCTAGACATCAAAGATAAACAAAGAAATCCCCTAAATCTACCAAACCCACTGATCCAAAGAGGTTCTACTCACTAATCATGAAAGACCCAACAAATCCTATGAAGAACATGTTAAATCCCATAATTAATGATTAAAAGATGAAAGATTAAAGAAATTAAACTTCCAATTGCATAAACCTCAAGATATCTCTTACACAAATCCAAGAACCCTCAAATATACAAGAACCACGTTTTTTTAGAGAGAAAAAGAGAGAGAGGAAAGCTTAGATCTAAAAAGTAGGTTAAAACATATATATATATATTGTTTTTGGGTGAACCGGGTCGACCCGGAACAAACCGGGTACCGACCCAGTTCAGATGGATGCGTCTTCGGTAAACCGGCCAAAAGGCCCTAACCAGTTGTCGGAATGACATGAATTTAGCTTGGGTGCACAGATAACGCTTCCCTCTACAACGTCCATGAAGACCGGAGAGGCTGAATCTGATTGGAAGGCCTTCGTTTGGCCGGTTCGTTGGATGGTGTCATCTTCTTTCGGCAAGACGGACATACCTTCAGTAAATCTGTTTTATCTCCCTAAAAATACGTCTAAATAATCTGATTCAAACTCCTGTGTACAGATGATTCACTTCTCTACAACTTCTATGAATGGAATTGAAGCTGACTCGGATCGTAATGTCCCCGTTTAGCCACATCCTAGAGACACTTCGGACGAGTTCGGCTGGTTCGGGAGAGAGAAGTGCAACATCGCAGCAGCTGGGCGACGTGGAAAGGAGCTTGGGCGATGCTAAGGGCCTGACCTTCCATCGACCAAGTGCAGCGACCGGTAACCGCGGTGTACTCGTCCCGAAAGCTTCCAACCGGGCATGTGCAAGGTGTTGTCTTCTCGGCCAGGCAGAGACGACTCCAGTAAAACCATGGTAACTCTCAGAAAATATATCCAAATCGCCTGATTCAAAGTCCTGTGCGAAGCTAACTCAATTAAATACTCCCATGAAGACTCCATAAGCTGAATCAAATCTAAACCCCTTCGTCCTTCAGCATCTTTGAGACCCCACGGATTTAACCTCTTCTTTCCTTTAAATACTCCAAATGCATCCATCTCGAGACCAATGCTCCCAAAGCCTCCAAAACTCCAAAAGTACCTAAGATATAACTCCAAAATGCACAAAAACACTCTAGTACCTATCAAGAATTCATTTGACTCCTAAGAAGACTAAAATGCCAATGTTAAAACAATAACTGCATGCAAAACACTAGAAACCTATATCAAATGTATGCTAAAAACATGTAAAATATGTACACATCAGCTACGCCGGGGATAGATGAAAAGACAAGCTCTGAAATGGTTAAGTAGCGGAGAACAAATAAGTCTGCGACAAATAACAAAGAGAAAACAAAACGTATAAGTGTACGACAAAGGAAAACTAAACTGCAACACACATAATAAGTCTCCGACAAAGGAAAACAAAAATGCAACAAAACAAATAACTCTGCGACAAATGACAAATGGAAAACAACAATATAATTTGCAACATGATCGCTACAGAGAATGGGATCGGCAGCGACGATGGATAACGGCGGCGATGAAGAAATTTTTCGGGTTGCAGAAAAGGTTGACGGCGACCGCACATAACCCTAATGGTGCAGTGGCATATTTTGTAAATTTAATACTTTTTACTGGCCTTATTAGGAAAATCAACTTACACCTCGAAGTTCGAAATAAGTCTGCAACACATTCAATAAATCTGCAACAAAAGTCTAGGACAAACAAATTCGTTACGTCTGAAACACATTCATTAAGTCTGCGTAAAAAATATGCGACAAACAAAGTGTTATTCTAGTCAGAAAACAACTCTGCAACACAGTCTAATAAGTATGCAGATTTTAATGCCACGTAAGCAATTTACAAATAAGTTGGCGACGTTATGCATAAAATCTGTGATATTGTAAATAAATATGCGACAAGCGATGTTATTTCAGTAAGACATTTTAGGTGTCGCAGACTTAGTCTCTTTGTCGCAGATTTTCCAAAAGTCTGCAACAAAGCATTTAAGTCTGCAACAAACATGTGCAGATTTTTTATAAGTCTGCAAATGAACTTAAGTCTGTGACAAAGGGAATAAATCTGCGTAATAAGTCTGCAATCAAAATAAGCATGCACAGACTTAATAAGTCTACAACAAAGCACATTAAGTATGCGTCGAAAAGTCTGCAACACGCATAATAAGTCTGCAGATGTTCGCAGACTTAATAAGTCTGCAACATTAAAAAATAAATCTGCATATTAAGTCTGCAGATCTGCGCAGATTTATTAAGTCTGCAGATCTGCGCAGATTTATTAAGTCTGCAGATCTGCGCAGATTTATTAAGTCTGCATAACAAGTTTGCACAGACTTGTCGATTTATTAAGTTTGCAACAAATGTCCAAACACTTAATCTGAAAAACGCGATGATATTTTTGTAAATAACTCAATTTTTTGCTTACTTGTAAATAATTTCGTAATGGCAGTGTCGTAATAACATTTTTCCTATCAAAATCAAATAAGGGTATAATGGGCAAAAACACGCTTTTTCCTTTCCAGTAAATATATGTTAGTCTACTAATTAACCATTTTATATACCTAAAATACCCTCAATTAAACTTAAACAAAAACGTATCTAGATCTGGAGATCTCATCGCTGTGATTTTGCCGACAATAGGATCTCGCTGGTGTTCACCGTCGCTCGCCGTTTCTCACCGTCTCTCACCATCGCTAGCCGTTGATAAAACATCGACATCACTCACCGCCGACAAAAGTTTTTTAAGCTATGATGCTTTGTTAACCATCTCTGGTCGGAGAAGATTTCGTGAGGAGAATCACAAAATTGCTTTGTGGAAATTGAAATGTTTTTCCATCTGTTTTTGTAAGATTATCCGGTGTATCAATCTGAATCATTATTCAATCAAAATCGGAAGAATTCGAGAGTATCTAGGTATTGAATTTTTTTTGCACGCGATCTGAGATTCATGGATTAGGAAAGGAAAGAACGGCTGTATCAAATTTTCCTTGAACTGTAGTGTCTCACCAGAAATCATCTTTTTGTTGAATCGGTTTTTAAAGCTTTAAATTATGAAGTCTATGGTGACTCTTGTCGTTGTTTGTTCCTTCCTTTTTCTTATTTTTCATATCATTTTGGCGATGTCTCTTGATGAACCATTAATTTGATTTACAGGCTGACTTAAATCAGGCTATATCAATGGTTTCATATTTTGCTTCATCTTCAGAGCCCTCACATATTTGAGGAAAAACTGTCTACATTCATACTCAAATCGGTATAAGCATGTGAACTTAAAATCAAAAGTGTGAAAGTCTAGAAAATCTTGGAATGGTTTACCAAATTTATAAACATTCTTTAAAGCAGTTCACCAATATGGATTACAAATCATATGTTAGCGTTAGGCTCCGCTAAGTCCAGCGGGTTAGCAGGCCGTCCCGCATCCTATTGGCCCTCCCCCGCGGCAAAAAACATACCTCAATAGAAATAGCTTTATACGATCCATGTCCGAGTGATGAAGCATTGGTACAAGTATCTAATTCGGATACTTATCTAATTATAATTATATTGTTGCCGATTTTTTGGGTTTCTGTTTGAGTCTCCGGTAATACCCAAACCGAGTAGCGAAACAAATATGTTGAAGACCCATTCGGGTAATATTGGTTAACCCAAGCCGAATTGAACCTTGTATTTCAGGTCAGTTTGGGTCGGATCTCTCAGGTTCGGTTTTTATGCCCATGGCTAATATAAACCCATATCAAACCTTTTAAGGTCTTGTAAAACCATAAAAATTATTTAATACGATAGTTTAAAAGTCTTTTAAAATTGTACAAAACCATGTAAGACCTTATAAATGCTCTTATAAATCTTTTTTAAGTAGTTTACCAATATGGTTTACAAGTCAAGTGTTAGCATTAGTATTATAGTTGGTTATCTACTTAGTTATCTATTGGATATTGGTAAACACTCGGTCGAAGTGACATTATTGGATATTGGGTGTTTAGATGGATTTATATGGTTTTATATGTTATTTTTAAAACTATATAAAACCATATAAATCCTTTTAAGAATATACAAAACCGTAAAAACAACAAACTTCATCAAAGGAGGAGGATGCCGATTGCTTCTACTATGTAGATTTTCAATTTCTTCTGATGCGGCATATACACCCACCAAACCCTGGAGCCAATTAAATCCTTATGAATTCATATAAATCCTTTTAAAACTACATAAAATAATATAGTAAAAAGTAATTTTGTTTTTATTTTTGCTCGCGAAAGATAAAAGAAATTAAGAAAACCTAACCAAAAAAATTCGATCTAGGCTCTGATACCATGATAAATATAGGTTTATGGGCTTCTAACATGTCTCTGATACCATGACAAATTGATGAAAATAAGAACACAAAAGTGTTTAGAAAGAATTATAATTAGGCTCTCATGAAAATAATGTTACAAGATGCATATAATTATATGAGAAATTTTGAGAAACGCAACTTTCAGACTACTACTTTGCAAAACTATCATCAAATGAATTGTCTTTCAAAAATATAGCCAAAATTAGATGATATACCTAAAATACCCTCAATTAAACTTAAACAAAAAGTATCTTGATCTGGAGATCTCGTCGCTGTGATTTTGCCGACAATACGATCTCGCCGATGTTCACCGCCGCTCGCCGTTTCTCACCGTCTCTCACCATCGCTCGCCGTTGATAAAACAGCGACCTTACTCGCTGCCGGAAAAAGTTTTTTAAGCTACGATGCTTGGTTAACCAACTCCGGTCGGAGAAGATTTCGTGAGGAGAATCACAAAATTGCTTTTTGTGGAAATTGAAATGTTTTTCCATATGTTCTGGTAAGATTATTCGGTGTATCAATCTGAATCCTTATTCAATCAAAATATGAAAAATTCTAGAGTATCTGGGTATTGAATTGTTTTTGCACGCGATCTGATATTCATGGATTAGGAAAGGAAACAACGGCTGTATCAATTTTTCCTTGAACTGTAGTGTCTCACCAGAAATCATCTTCATGTCAAATCGGTGTTTGAAGCTTTAAATTATGAAGTTTATGGTGACTCTTGTCGTTGTTTGTTCCTTCCTTTTTCTCGTTTTTCATATCATTTTGGCGATGTCTCTTGATGAACCATTAATTTGATTTATAGGCTGACTTAAATCAGGCTATATCAATGGTTTCATATTATGCTTCATCTTCAGAGCCCTCAAATATTGGAGGAAAAACTGTCTACATTCATACTCAAATCGGTATAAGCATGTGAACTTAAAATCAAAAGTGTGAAAGTCTATAAAATCATCGAATGGTTTACCAAATTTAAAAACATTTTTTAAAGCAATTCACCAATATGGTTTACAAATCAAATGTTAGTGTTAGGCTCCGCTAAGTCCATCGGGTTAGCAGGCCGGCTTGTGTCCTATTGGCCCGCCCCCCCGGCAAAAAACATACCTCAATAGAAATAGCTTTATCCGATCCATGTCCGAGTGATGAAGCATTGGTACAAGTATCTAATTCGGATACTTATCTAATTATAATTATATTGTTGCCGATTTATTGGGTTTCTGTTTGAGTCTCCGGTAATACCCGAACCGAACCGAGAAGCGAAACAAATATGTTGAAGACCCGTTCGGGTAATATTGGTTAACCCAAACCGAACTGAACCTTGTATTTCGTTTCGGGTCTCTCAGGTTCGTTTTTATGCCCATGGCTAATATAAACCCATATCAAACCTTTTAAGGTCTTGTAAAACCAAATAAATCATTTAATACGATACTTTTAAAGTCTTTTAACACTATACAAAACCATGTAAGACCTTATAAATCCTCTTATAAATCTTTTTTAAATAGTTTACCAATATGGTTTACAAGTCAAATGTTAGCGTTAGTATTATAGTTGGTTATCTACTTAGTTATCTATTGGATATTGGTAAACACTCGGTCGAAGCGACATTATTGGATATTGGGTGTTTAGATGGATTTATATGTTATTTTTAATACTATATTAAACCATATAAATCCTTTTCAGAATATACAAAACAATAAAAACAATAGACTTCATCAAAGGAGGAGGATGCCGATTGCTTGTACTATGTAGATTTTCAATTTCTTGTAATGCAACATATACATCCACCAATCCTTGGAGCCAATTAAATCTTTATGAAATCATATAAATCCTTTTAAAACTACATAAAACAATATAGTTTTGGTTTGAACTCTTTGATATCCACTACTAGTAACAAAGTAATTTTATTTTTATTTTTATTTTTCCTCCCGGAAGATAAAAGAAATTAAGAAAACCTAACTAAAAAAATTGGATATAGGCTCTGATACCATGATAAATATAGGCTATGATACCATGATAAATATAGGCTTATGGGCTTCTAACATGTCTCTGATACCATGATAAATTGATGAGAGTAAGAACACAAAAGTGTTTAGAAAGAATTATAATTAGACTCTCATGAAAATAATGTTACAAGATGCATATAATTATATGCGGAATTTTGAGGAAACACAACTTTCAGACTACTACTTTGCAAAACTATCATCAAATGAATTGTCTTTCAAAAATACAACAAAAATTAGATGATATACCTAAAATACCCTCAATTAAACTTAAACAAAAAAATATCTAGATCTGGAGATCTCGTCGCTGTGATTTTGCCAACGATACGATCTCGCCGGTGTTCACCGTCGCTCGCCGTTTCTCACCATCGCTCGCCGTTGATAAAACAGCGACCTCACTCGCTGCCGGCAAAAGTTTTTTAAGCTACGATGCTTGGTTAACCAACTCCGGTCGGAGAAGATTTCGTGAGGAGAATCACAAAATTGCTTTTTGTGGAAATTGAAATGTTTTTCCATATGTTCTGGTAATATTATTCGGTGTATCAATCTGAATCCTTATTCAATCAAAATATGAAAAATTCTAGAGTATCTGGGTATTGAATTTTTTTTGCACGCGATCTGAGATTCATGGATTAGGAAAGGAAACAACGGCTGTATCAATTTTTCCTTGAACTGTAGTGTCTCACCAGAAATCATCTTCATGTGAAATCGGTTTTTGAAGCTTTAAATTATGAAGTTTATGGTGACTCTTGTCGTTGTTTGTTCCTTCCTTTTTCTCGTTTTTCATATCATTTTGGCGATGTCTCTTGATGAACCATTAATTTGATTTATAGGCTGACTTAAATCAGGCTATATCAATGGTTTCATATTATGCTTCATCTTCAGAGCCCTCACATATTGGAGGAAAAACTGTCTACATTCATACTCAAATCGGTATAAGCATGTGAACTTAAAATCAAAAGTGTGAAAGTCTATAAAATCATCGAATGGTTTACCAAATTTATAAACATTTTTTAAAGAAATTCACCAATATGGTTTACAAATCAAATGTTAGCGTTAGGCTCCGCTAAGTCCACCGGGTTAGCAGGCCGGCATGTGTCCTATTGGCCCGCCCCCCCGGCAAAAAACATACCTCAATAGAAATAGCTTTATCCGATCCATGTCCGAGTGATGAAGCATTGGTACAAGTATCTAATTCGGATACTTATCTAATTATAATTATATTGTTGCCGATTTTTTGGGTTTCTGTTTGAGTCTCCGGTAATACCCGAACCGAACCGAGAAGCGAAACAAATATGTTGAAGACCCGTTCGGGTAATATTGGTTAACCCAAACCGAACTGAACCTTGTATTTCGGGTCGGGTCTCTCAGGTTCGGTTTTTATGCCCATGGCTAATATAAACCCATATCAAACCTTTTAAGGTCTTGTAAAACCATATAAATCATTTAATACGATACTTTTAAAGTCTTTTAACACTATACAAAACCATGTAAGACCATATAAATCCTCTTATAAATCTTTTTTAAGTAGTTTACCAATATGGTTTACAAGTCAAATGTTAGCGTTAGTATTATAGTTGGTTATCTACTTAGTTATCTATTGGATATTGGTAAACACTCGGTCGAAACAACATTATTGGATATTGGGTGTTTAGATGGATTTATATGGTTTTATATGTTATTTTAAAAACTATATAAAACCATATAAATCCTTTTAAGAATATAGAAAACAATAAAAACAACAGACTTCATCAAAGGAGGAGGATGCCGATTGCTTCTACTATGTAGATTTTCAATTTCTTGTAATGCAACATATACATCCACCAATCCCTGGAGCCAAATAAATCTTTATGAAATCATATAAATCCTTTTAAAACTACATAAAGCAATATAGTTTTGGTTTGAACTCTTCGAGATCCACTACTAGTAACAAATTAATTTTATTTTTATTTTTATTTTTATTTTTGCTCGCGGAAGATAAAAGAAATTAAGAAAACCTAACAAAAAAAATTGGATCTAGGCTCTGATACCAGGATAAATATAGGCTCTGATACCATGAATATAGGCTTATGGGCTTCTAACATGTCTCTGATACCATGATAAATTGATGAAAGTAAGAACACAAAAGTATTTAGAAAGAATTATAATTAGACTCTCATGAAAATAATGTTACAAGATGCATATAATTATATGCGGAATTTTGAGGAAACACAACTTTCAGACTACTACTTTGCAAAACTATCATCAAATGAATTGTCTTTCAAAAATACAACAAAAATTAGATGATATACCTAAAATACCCTCAATTAAACTTAAACAAAAAAATATCTAGATCTGGAGATCTCGTCGCTGTGATTTTGCCGACGATACGATCTCGCCGGTGTTCACCGTCGCTCGCCGTTTCTCACCGTCTCTCACCATCGCTCGCCGTTGATAAAACAACGACCTCACTCGCCGCCAGCAAAAGTTTTTTAAGATATGATGCTTGGTTAAACAACTCCGGTCGGAGAAGATTTCGTGAGGAGAATCACAAAATTGCTTTTTGTGGAAATTGAAATGTTTTTCCATCTGTTCTGGTAAGATTATTCGGTATATCAATCTGAATCATTATTCAATCAAAATTGGAAGAATTCTAGAGTATCTGGGTATTGATGTTTTTTTGCACGCGATCTGAGATTCATGGATTAGGAATGGAAACAACGGCTGTATCAAATTTTCCTTGAATTGTAGTGGCTCACCAGAAATCATCTTCATGTCAAATCGGTTTTTGAAGTTTTAAATTATGAAGTCTATGGTGAGTCTTGTCGTTGTTTGTTCCTTCCTTTTTCATGTTTTTCATATCATTTTGGCGATGTCTCTTGATGAACCATTAATTTGATTTATAGGCTGACTTAAATCAGGCTATATCAATGGTTTCATATTATGCTTCATCTTCAGAGCCCTCACATATTGGAGGAAAAAGCTGTCTACATTCATACTCAAATTGGTATAAGCATGTGAACTTAAAATCAAAAGTGTGAAAGTCTATAAAATCATCGAATGGTTTACCAAATTTAAAAACATTTTTTAAAGCAATTCACCAATATGGTTTACAAATCAATTGTTAGCGTTAGGCTCCGCTAAGTCCAGCGGGTTAGCAGGCCGGCCTGTGTCCTATTGGCCCGCCCCCGCGGCAAAAAACATACCTCAATAAAAATATTTTTATCCGATCCATGTCCGAGTGATGAAGCATTGGTACAAGTATCTAATTCAGATACTTATCAAATTATAATTATATTGTTGCCAATTTTTTGGGTTTCTGTTTGAGTCTCCGGTAATACCCGAACCGAACCGAGAAGCGAAACAAATATGTTGAAGACCCGTTCGGGTAATATTGGTTAACCCAAACCGAACTGAACCTTGTATTTCGGGTCGGGTCTCTCAGGTTCGGTTTTTATGCCCATGGCTAATATAAACCCATATCAAACCTTTTAAGGTCTTGTAAAACCATATAAATCATTTAATACGATACTTTTAAAGTCTTTTAACACTATACAAAACCATGTAAGACCTTATAAATCCTCTTATAAATCTTTTTTAAGTAGTTTACCAATATGGTTTACAAGTCAAATGTTAGCGATAGTATTATAGTTGGTTATCTACTTAATTATCTATTGGATATTGGTAAACACTCGGTCGAAACGACATTATTGGATATTGGGTGTTTAGATGGATTTATATGGTTTTATATGTTATTTTTAAAACTATATAAAACTATATAAATCCTTTTAAGAATATAGAAAACAATAAAAACAACAGACTTCATCAAAGGAGGAGGATGCCGATTGTTTCTACTATGTAGATTTTCAATTTCTTCTGATGCAACATATACATCCACCAATCCCTGGAGCCAAATAAATCTTTATGAAATCATATAAATCCTTTTAAAACTACATAAAACAATATAGTTTTGGTTTGAACTCTTCGAGATCCACTACTAGTAACAAAGTAATTTTATTTTTATTTTTATTTTTGCTCGCGGAAGATTAAAGAAATTAAGAAAACCTAACCAAAAATATTGGATCTACGCTCTGATACCATGATAAATATAGGCTTATGGGCTTCTAACATGTCTTTGATACCATGATAAATTGATGAAAGTAAGAACACAAAAGTGTTTAGAAAGAATTATAATTAGACTCTCATGAAAATAATGTTACAAGATGCATATAATTATATGGGAAATTTTGAGAAACGCAATTTTTCAGACCACTACTTTGCAAAACTATAATCAAATGAATTGTCTTTCAAAAATACAACCAAAATTAGATGATATACCTAAAATACCTTCAATTAAACTTAAACAAAAAGTATCTAGATCTGGTGATCTCGTCGCTGTGATTTTACCGATGATAGGATCTCGCCGGTGTTCACCGTCGCTGGCCGTTTCTCACCGTCTCTCACCATCGCTCGCCGTTGATAAAACAGCGACCTCACTCGCCGCCGGAAAAAGTTTTTTAAGCAACGATGCTTGGTTAACCAACTCCGGTCGGAGAAGATTTCGTGAGGAGAATCACAAAATTGCTTTTTGTGGAAATTGAAATGTTTTTCCATAAGTTCTGGTAAGATTATTCGGTGTATCAATCTGAATCCTTATTCAATCAAAATATGAAAAATTCTAGAGTATCTGGGTCTTGAATTGTTTTTGCACGCGATCTGATATTCATGGATTAGGAAAGGAAACAACGGCTGTATCAATTTTTCCTTGAACTGTAGTGTCTCACCAGAAATCATCTTCATGTCAAATCGGTTTTTGAAGCTTTAAATTATGAAGTTTATGGTGACTCTTGTCGTTGTTTGTTCCTTCCTTTTTCTCGTTTTTCATATCATTTTGGCGATGTCTCTTGATGAACCATTAATTTGATTTATAGGCTGACTTAAATCAGGCTATATCAATGGTTTCATATTATGCTTCATCTTCAGAGCCCTTACATATTCGTGGAAAAATTGTCTACATTCATACTCAAATCGGTATAAGCATGTGAACTTAAAACCAAAAAGTGTGAAAGTCTAGAAAATCTTCGAATGGTTTACCAAATTGGTAAACATTATTTGAAGCAGTCCACCAATATGGATTACAGATCAAATGTTAGCGTTAGGCTCCGATAAGTCCAGCGGGTTAGCAAGCCGGCCTGCGTCCTATTGGCCCGCCCCCGCAGCAAAAAAACATATCTCAATAGAAATAGCTTTATTCGATCCATGTCCGAGTGATGAAGCATTGGTACAAGTATCTAATTTGGATACTTATCTAGTTATAATTCTATTGTTGCCGATTTTTTGGGTTTCTGTTTGAGTCTCCGGTAATATCTGAAGCGAACCGAGAAGCGAAACAAATATGTTGAAGACCCATTCGGGTAATATTGGTTAACCCAAACCGAACTGAACCTTGTATTTTGGGTCGGGTCTCTCATGTTCGGTTTTTATGTCCATGGCTAATATAAACCCATATCAAACCTTTTAAGGTCTTGTAAAACCATATAAATCATTTAATACGATACTTTTAAAATCTTTTAAAACTATACAAAACCATGTAAGACCTTATAAATCCTCTTATAAATATTTTTAAGTAGTTTACCAATATGGTTATCTACTTAGTTATCTATTGTATATTGGTAAACACTCGGTCGAAGCGATATTATTGGATATTGGGTGTTTAGATGGATTTATATGGTTTTATATGTTATTTTTAAAAATATATAAAACCATATAAATCCTTTTAAGAATATCGAAAACCATAAAAACAACAGACTTCATCATAGGAGGAGGATGCCGATTGCTTATACTATGTAGATTTTCAATTTCTTCTGATGCAACATATACATCCACCGATCTCTGGAGCCAATTAAATCTTTATGAAATCATATAAATCCTTTTAAAACTACATAAAACAATATATTTTTGGTTTGAACTCTTAAAGATCCACTACTAGTAACAAAGTAATTTTTGTTTTTTTTTATCGCGGAAGATAAAAGAAATTAAGAAAACCTAACCAAAAAAATTGGATCTAGGCTCTGATACCATGATAAATATAGGCTTATGGGCTTTTAACATGTCTCTGATACCATGATAAATTGATGAAAGTAAGAACACAAAAGTGTTCAGAAAGAATTATAATTAGACACTCATGAAAATAATGTTTCAAGATGCATATAATTATATGGGAAATTTTGAGAAACGCAATTTTCAGACTACTACTTTGCAGAACTATCATCAAATGAATTTTCTTTCAAAATTACAACCAAAATTAGATGATATAACTAAAATACCCTCAATTAAACTTAAACAAAAAAGTATCATAATCTGGAGATCTCGTCGTTGTGATTTTGCCGACGATACGATCTCGCCGGTGTTCACCGTCGCTCGCCGTTTCTCACCGTCTCTCACCATCGCTCGCCGTTCATAAAACAGCGACCTCACTCGCCGCCGGAAAAAGTTTTTTAAGCTATGATGCTTGGTTAACCAACTTCGGTCGGAGAAGATTTTGTGAGGAGAATCACAAAATTGCTTTTTTGTGGAAATTGAAATGTTTTTCCATATGTTCTGGTAAGATTATTCGGTGTATGAATCTGAATCCTTATTCAATCAAAATCAGAAGAATTCTAGAGTATCTTGGTATATATTGACTTTTTTTTGCACGCGATCTGAGATTCATGGATTAGGAAAGGAACCAACAGCTGTATCAAATTTTCCTTCTGTCTCACCAGAAATCATCTTCATGTCAAATCAGTTTTTAAAGCTTAAAATTATGAACTCTATGGTGACTCTTGTCGTTGTTTGTATAAATGTAAAGGTTTTCTATATTTCACTTAAGAGAGAATTACGGAGATTATATACAAGTGAGAGAGGAATCCATGGAGTAAATACATACATAATCTAAGGCTAAACTCAAGGAGATGATGAGGGAGCGAATGATGGAATTAACAGATTGTGTTCAAGTATATTTTGAAGTTATATCTTCTACACGCCTCCTCAAGATGGAGGGGCTTGGGCGACTCCAATCTTGCTGCAGAGTTGATGATGTCGTGCCCGTGGTAGCGGTTTGGTGAGCGCATCAGCAAGTTGGTCCTTAGTAGAGACATGTGTGACCCGAAGTATGCCATGTCGAACTTGATCATGAATGAAGTGGTAGTCAAGCGCAACGTGTTTCATCCTGGAATGAAAGACTGGATTTGCACACAAGTAGGTCGCGCCGACATTGTCACAGTACACTACAGGAACCGTGGACAATGTGATACCAAGCTCGGAGAGAAGTGAGCAAATCCATCGAAGTTCAGAAGCTGTGTTGGAAACTGAGCGATATTCTGCTTCTGTTGAGGATCGTGCTACGCCTGTTTGCTTCTTTGAAGACCAGGAGATGGGATGAGCTCCAAGATAGATAACATAGGCACTCGTAGATACAAAGTCATCGGTGTCTCCTGCCCAATCAGCATCAGAAAATGTGTGTAATGTGAGTTGGTTCTTGGTTGTGAAGAAGATACCATGCGTTGGTGTCCCTGCGAGGTATCGTAGGACGCGTTTCGCAGCTTGCCAATGATCCGTTGTAGGTCGGTGCATAAATTGTGAGAGGCGGCTGACCGCATATGCAATATCTGGCCGAGTAAACGAGAGATATTGAAGACTCCCCACCAGCTTGCGATATTCAGTAGAATCAGAGAGTGATGTACCAGAATGAAGCGTGAGCTTGGGTGAAGATGCCATCGGAGTCGTGACCGGTTTGGCGTTGAGCATGTTGTGGCATTGAAGCAGATCAACGATGTATTTCCGTTGAGAGAGGTGTAGTCCCTGTGCACTTCTCTTTGCTTCGATACCGAGGAAGTAGTCAAGGTCATGGGGATCTTTAATTGAGAAACGGGTTGCAAGCAATTTGAGAATCTGGTCCAACAACATCTGATTGTTTCCAGTGACAAGAATATCATCAACGTACACCAATAGATAGACAAACGAAGTACCTTGGTGTAAAATGAACAGTGATGCATCAGCTAAAGAATTGACAAATCCAGTGGCTAGAAGATGATTCTTTAGTTCCAAATACCACGCACGTGGCGCTTGTTTCAAGCCGTATATTGCTTTCTTCAAGCGGCAAACATGATTTGGTTTATCACTATCAATAAAACCAGGAGGCTGAGACATGTATACTTCTTCAGAGAGATGACCTTGAAGAAAAGCATTGTTAACATCGAGTTGGTGAATCGGCCACGAACCGCTGACATCAACATCAAGAACAAGGCGAATTGTGGTCGACTTGATCACTGGACTGAATGTTTCAGTATAATCGATGCCTGGCTGTTGATTGAATCCTTTGGCGACGAGTCTGGCTTTGTATCTTTCAATGGATCCATCAGGGTGTCGCTTGATGGTGAATACCCATTTGCAGCCTACTATATTTTGGTTCGGATTTCTCGGAACCAAATCTCATGTCCCGTTTCGAACTTGAGCATTAAACTCACCAACGGCCTCGTTTCTCCAATTTGGATCTTGCAAAGCTTGATTCACCGTTGTGGGTTCGAGTGAATGTGTCGGATCGAGAGCTACAGTTAGGGTGAATTTTTGGATTGGCTTGGTAATTTGGTTTTTCCTTCTCGTTTGCATCGGGTGAATGTTTACAGGTTGAGGTTGGGGATATTGGTTTGTGGAGGAGACGATGGTTGTAGGGGATTAGGTTTCATTTTGGTTTATCTGGTGGTTTTGGGCCTCTGATGGATTTGATTGTTGGGTCATATTTGGTGTAGTTATTGGGCATGTTTGTGGTTGTTGGGTATTAGAGTTAGAAGTTGGGCCTAGTGGGGGTTGTAAAATCTGGTTCAGAGTTAAAGGAGAAGAGGACGATACCTGTGTCGGATTATCGGCGACGGATGGCGTGAGTTGTGGCAATGTCGACGGTGATGCCCGGTGAGGATCTGAGTGTGGGGGCGCAATTGGCGGAGTTGGTACAAGGGACCGGCGGTTAACAGGTATGGTGGTGGTGTTTAAATTGGTGGTTTGGAGTTGTGATTCCTCTTCGATTGGTGTGGGAGTGACATTGACAAGAGAAAATGGGTAGGTGGACTCCACAAATTGGACATGGCGTGAAGTATAGACACGACCAGAAGCTCTATCCAAGCAGAAATATGCACTCTGGGTAGGTGAGTATCCAATGAGAACACACGGCACAGAACGGTCGTCGAGCTTGTGTTTGGTGTAAGGGCAAAGCCATGGGAAGCAGAGACAGCCAAAGACTCGCAACTTCAGATAGTTTGGTTGTTGACCGAAGAGTTTCGCATATGGAGAAGTGGCGTTGACGACTTCACTTGGCATCTTATTTATCAGGTATACGGCTGTGGTGAATGCATAACTCCAATATGATTTCGGCATGGAGGCATGGCCGAGAAGAGTTAAGCCAGTTTCGACTATGTGTCGGTGCTTGCGCTCGGAAATCCCGTTGTGTTCGGGCGTGTGAGGTGGTGTTGTTAAGTGAGCGATACCGTTGTCGGCGAGGAATTTTCGTAAGGCGATGAATTCTCCTCCGTTATCTGAGTAGAGAGTTTTGATTTTTCTCTCAAACTTGTTCTCAACCAGTGCTTTAAAGGCCATGAAGATTTCTTTCACTTGGGATTTTTGCTTGAGTGGATAGAGCCAGGAGTAACGAGTGTAGTGATCGACGATAACAAGGTAATATTTGAAGTTGTCGATGGAAACAATTGGTGAAGTCCACAAATCAGTGTGTAGGTATTCAAGGGGTTGTTTAGAGACAATGGTGTTTGAATGAAAAGGGAGCTTGTGGCTTTTATTAGTAAGACAATCGAAACAAGATAATTTTTTTTGAATAGAATGAGACAGAGGCAAAGAGAATTGAGAAACAATAGATTTTAAAGTGGTGAAAGAGGGGTGGCCGAGACGGGAATGCCAAGAGTGGAGGTCTGTTTTTGGAGAAGGTGAAGCAAAGTGACAACTAGCAAGGGTGGAGGTAACCGGCCACTCGTACAACTCGTTTTTAGTCTTGCCTTGGAGCAATTGGGCCCCCGTGCTCAAATCCTTCACCTGAAAATGTGCGGGAAAGAATTCCACAGAGACTTTGTTAGCATTGCACATTCGATAAACAGAAATCAAAAATTTCTGAATATTAGGCTCATATAAGACATCTTTCAAAGCAAGAGAGTGATGAGGTGTAGGGAGCAAAGCAGAACCAGTATGAGATATCGACAATCCTGAACCATCGGCAATGGTGACGCCCTCACCACCAGTGTATGGTTGATGGAGTGCAAGATTGTTCAAGTCCGAAGTAATGTGGTGTGTAGCTCCACTATCAAGGATCCAATTGTTTGCGTTGTAGGCATGGGCGGTGACAGCATTTGCACGTGGCTGCCACAGTGATGGAGGTGAGATATGTGGTGACTGTTGTGGATTGTATGAACCGCTAGGAAGTTGGAGCTGGGAGCACCGCCGAGCGCTGTGACCGTGAACACCACAGATCTGGCATCAGCCCAGATATGGGCGAGGAGTGTAGTGGTTATTTCGTGGTTGAAATTGTTGCTGCTGCCAGGTTTGATTCCCACGGTTGTTTGACCTGTGTAGGTGATTGTTGTTGTTGCCTCTGTGATTATTGTTGTTGCCTTTGTACGTCGCAGCATTTGCAGTGGCTGGGAAAGAAGAAGCAGGAACAGCTGCAGCTTGGATTTTGGCTTCATGATTGATGAGCTTCTCAAGGAGTTCTGTTAACGAACGAGCAGTGTCACGACCCTCAATCTGGTCCGTGACTGATTTGTAGTCATCAGTTAGACCCCCAAGGATAAATTCAATTTGATCTTCGTGGTCGTATGGTTTTCCGAGAAGAGTAAGCTGATCAAATCGTGTTGTAAGACCTTGGAAGTATTCACTAATTGATTTTGTACCTTTGCTCCATTGTTTGATTTGAAGTCTCAGTTGTTTCATATGGCCTCGACTTGGAGTAGCATATGTGGAAGAGAGAGTATCACAAATTTCAGCAGCGGTGGTGGCTTTCGAGAGGAGAGGCTGAATAGTGTTGGAGATCGCACCGAGGAGAGCGCTGTAGATAAGTTTATCTTGTCTCTTCCAAAGAGTGTAGGCACCGTTGTGTTGGACAACACCATTGGTGGTAATAGAGAGAGGTGGCACGACCATGGATCCGTCGGCATAAACGGCAAGATCGTATCCATCGAGTAGGGCGTGAACATGTTTGCTCCACATGAGGAAGTTTGAAGCATTGAGCTTGGTGACGTTGTTCATATTAACATTGAGGAGAGCTGGAGTGGCGGAGACAGCGATGGTTTCTGCGGATGATGTTGACATAATCGAGAGGAAAAAGAAGAAGATAAGAAGAAGAAGATTTGAAGAAAAGAATATGTAGCTATATTGCTCTGATACCATATAGATGTAAAGGTTTTCTATATTTCACTTAAGAGAGAATTACAGAGATTATATACAAGTGAGAGAGGAATCCATGGAGTAAATACATACATAAGCTAAGGCTAAACTCAAGGAGATGATGAGGGAGCGAATGATGGAATTAACAGATTGTGTGCAGGTATATTTGGAAGGTATATCTTCTACAGTTTGTTCCTTCCTTTCTCTGGTTTTTCATATCATTTTGGCGATGTCTCTTGATGAACCCTTAATTTGATTTACAGGCTGACTTAAATCAGGCTATATCAATGGTCGACGGGAATGTCCTCAAAGTTCTCCATATCTAACCGCTCAACGGGTTGAGCTCTTTTTCTTGCTCTCCTTGCTCTTGCGTTCTCTATTTCCAAAGCTTGAATGTCGTCAACTCTATCAACCAAATTCGTTGGACCACGACTTCGCAAGTTGGGTACGTTCATACACACCTAAAGAGAGAAATAGGAAACAAGATAGAGATGATTAATAACCAAAAGAAAAATAAAGCTTAATCTCAAGAAGATGTAAAATCTTAATGTTGAAAGCTAAACCCAATCGGTAACGGCGCCAAATTGATAGTAGGTTTTTATCGTATCTAGAATCAATTACTCTAGATGCTATGTAGCATAAGAGGTATCGAATCCAAATGGTTTAAGTACCAATCACTAAGAATTCATAGAACTTCCTAATTCAAGCTAAACAAGTTTGTTTTAAGTTTAATCTAAAAGGCAAATCCAATTCAAAAGTAAACAAACAAGTGCTAACAATACTAAACGAGATTAAATGCAAATGACAAGCGAATCCAAGGATGAGGTTATGGGATTAGAGTGACCTTATATCTAATTAATGATGCTCAAATACATATGCAATGCTAATCATTTGGTTATGATCACTAATTATGACTAATCCTCTCTTAAGGTACTAATCACTTTGCTAATCACTAAATCAAGGACAAACTCTCATTTGTGAAGAAATTATTAGCAAGCATTAAAATCACTATTCAAATCAACCAATAAACACTTTAAACAACTACTCTCATAGGTTAAGCATGTTTATCTCTTACTAAGCTCTTTGGGAAATTTCATCAAACACCTTGTGTGCATGAAATTCTCTAAGATCTAGGTTGACTCTCTCAACCTTAATCTAGCATTAGGACCACTTAGTAAAAAAAGAAATCAATAAATCTAATCCTAAACATCATAAATCATCTATTAGATCACACTAAATCAACCTCATCCTTAGATCCTAAAAGACTACTCACTAACCACTCACTAACCATTAGGAACCCAACAAATCTCATTAAGAACATGTTAAATCCCATGATTAGAGGATTAAATGATTAAGAAATAAGAGATAGATGATAAAGATTCAAAGATTCAAAGCTTAAATTGCATAAATCCAAAGTATCTCTTACAAATCACCAAGATCCCAAAGAGGAATGTGTTTTTGAAAGAGAAAACAAGATATAGATCCTAAAATTTAGGTTAAAACATATATATATATAAGTGTTTGGATCGACCTGGGTCAACCCGAAACAAACCGAGTATTGACCCGGGTGGGTATGGGTCATGTATGCTCGCACTGCATTTCAATGGGCCAGGGGGTCGATTGGTCGGTCGATTGAATCCACGTTTCCGACGGATTTCGACTCCATTTCAATTGGCCGGGGGAGGTCGATTGATAGGTCGATTGAAAATCCCTGCCGGGTTCAATCGACCCTTCAATCAACAAGGGGGGTCGATTGAATCTCCCCTGCCTCGACCAATGCCTTAGCTCGAACCTCCACTGCTCCAAAGCCATTTCCGTCACCTCTAGTGCATTCTTTCTCGTCCAAGATCGTCATCCACGCTCCAACAATCTTCCATAAACTCCATTTACACCTAAAATACATGATATGCAACAAAATTCCCTAGGACTCTTCTTAAACACTATGAACTCTAAATGTGGATGCAAAACTCAAGAAAACTATAAGAATGCAAGTGCTGGACACAAAGACACTACAAAAAAAATGTGGATAGCATCAATTAAAATGTATCAGTTCAATAATTGATACTAATTAGAATTATTTATTAACAAGTGATACAATTTTTGTAGTTTGACATCAATTATATTAATTGATGTTATTACTGGTTTATTTGACATCATTTAAGTAAAATTAATGCTAATTTATCTGAAATTGTATCACTTAACAAAAATCGATACAAAACAACAATTCACATCAGTTAAATAAATGTTGCATATACTGATTATTTTTAGCATCAATTAATATAACTGATATAAATATTAAAATTGATAAAAATATTTTGGAAAATATTATTCTACCAGATATTTGATTGGACGGATAATATTAGTCTAATAATTGGTTTTATCACACTTTTCATTTTACCATCAGTTCTTGACAAATGATATAGTTATTTGTATTATTACATCAATTAATATAACTGATATAAATATTTGAAATCAATTGTCATAAACGAAACAATTATTAACATCATTTATTTTGATTGAGGCAAATGTTAACATCATTTATTATAAGCGATACAAATTAACATCAATTACTATATATATGATGAAAGTAGTTACATCAATCCTTAAAAGTGATGCAAAACATTAGAGTCACCACTTCCTGAGTCAGTTTTATAAATGATGCAAACGAATTTGCATCAATCAAAAAATGATATAAACAAATATAATAAATGATACCACACACCTTATTTGTTGTAGTGAGATCTAACTTAAATGCATGCTATTAAGAGTTGAAATATGCAAATATCAGGATCCTAAAGAGAGATGTACCCAGTGTTTTGGGAAACTCTATAATCTCGTGTGTCTTTTCTTCTTTCATCTATAATCTCGTGTGTCTTTTCTTCTTTCATCTTTAATCTTCTTTCATAACAGAGAGAGAGAGTTTCGATTACCAATCGAGATTGTGAGTTGGATCCAAGTCCGTCTCTATTTTTATATGAGCCTTAGGCAAAAACAAAAATTTGGGCCCTTTTTCAAATAAATTTTGTTTTTTTGGTCCTTTTTCTTGAAGAATTTTTTTAAAAAAAATTTTGACCCATGACAAATGCCCATATTGCCATGTAGGGCTGGGATTATTATCCGGGATCCGGGATCCGGTATCCGGGATCCGGGATCCGGTATCCGGTATCCGATCCGACATCCGCTCTGATTCGATCTGAAAAAACAGATATCCGGGTAGTTCGGATACGGATACATATAATAAAATAACGTATCCGACGGATCCGGATACGGATTCGGATAATAGAAAAAAATTAAAAACGGATAACGGATATCCATTTATATTTTTTTTTTGTAAAACCTTATAGGAAATCCCATGTTATTTTTGGTTTGATTGTGAAACACAAAGCCCACTAAGCCTAATTTTCTCTTTTTTGCTACTTGAATGCTTCTTGAACCTTTGCTACTTGTAATTTTTGATATCATGATACATTTTTATTATCTATGTTTTATGTTTCAGATTTTTCTAATTTTAATTAAATAGGCCGGATCGGATCCGGATATCCGCAAATATCAGAGATTTTCAACGGATATTCGGAACCCGGATATCCTGAGCTTTCAGATCTGGATTCGGATAATAAAATTTATTATCCGGTGGATACGGATATATATCCAGATACCTTGAAAAACCCGGATATCCGCTCCGTTCCCAGGCCTATTGCCATGGGCCTGGACCGGCCCTGGCTGGATCGTAGTTGAATCTGCAACAGATACCATGAGAAATTTATGAATCGTGAATATATTAACTTGTATTTCTTAGACCAATTGGCCAATGTATTTGTACAACTCTCATCTCTCCTAAACCTAATACGAAAAGGAAAACCTCAAGAAAAGGAAAATTACAAATTTCTACAAATGAATATATCCTAATATTGGCTCGACTTAAAATAATCATGCCTTCAAAAGACGCACCCGGATCGACCATAGCCGACCAGAATAAGTTTGAAGCATTCCTGGTATTAGATGTGAACCGGTTAGATTGGTTTAATTGAAACCATATATTTAATTTCATTCATGTAAACCAGAACTGAGATACTATGTAACCATCGTCGATCTGAGATAATGAATAACAGAAAAACTCATTTCCACATTTCATCATCTTCTCTGATTCTTAACTCAACTAACATGGTATCAGAGCAATGAGAAACAAAATCTCATTCGATCCTTTGTTTTATTTCCTTTATTTGACCTAAATCCGTCGGTGATTCTCCCGATTGATTCTTTCTTATATTTCTTTGTGATTGATTTTTGGTTATTCCACCAGAAATCGATGATATCGCAAAATTTCTTGATTTGTTGAGCTTCGGTGTTGCAACAATGGTGATCAGTCGTCGTATTACTCGTCGCAACACTCGGGGTTCATCTTCTACTCGCACAGCGGCTATTCATGCAACTCATTCATCGGATTCCTCAGATTCACCAGATTCTTCACCTCCGCCAAATCTTTATCCCGATAGTATCCACTATCCTTTCTACTTGACGAACGGCGATAATCCTGGATCCTCTATTATTTCAGAAGTTCTTGATGGTATGAATTACGAGAATTGGCGCATAGCTATCACAATCGCGTTAGATGCTAAGAACAAAATGGCATTTATCGATGGTTCCATTGCTAGGCCAAGTGAATCTCATCGGAACTTTAGGATTTGGTCTAGATGCAACTCAATGGTGAAAGCTTGGATTCTTAACTATGTATCGAAAGAAAATTTACAAGAGTATTCTTCGCTTGGATGATGCATCAGAAATTTGGAAAGATTTAATGGTTCGTTTCCACATCACGAATTTGCCTCGATCATACTCACTTTCTCAGCAGATATGGTCTCTACAACAAGGATCTCTTAGTTTAGCAACATACTACACTAAACTCAAGACTCTTTGGGATGAGCTATATGGGGCAGATTGTGTCAAAACTTGCCACAATTGTGAATGCTGCAAAGCAACAAACAAGAAGTCTGATCATGCGAAGGTCATCAAATTTTTGGCTGGCTTGAATGATTCATATGGCGTCATTAGAAGCCAAATCATTATGAAGAAGAACGTTCCTGATCTGTTAGAGATATACAACCAGCTTTATCAAGATCACAATCAGAGAAACATTAATCCTATTTCGAATGCAACTGCATTCAATGTTTCTTCTGAGCAAAAACATGTGTCTATCAATGCAGCAACTTACAATAATGAGAAGTCTGCTAACAGACCTACATGCTCTCATTGTGGCTATACAGGACACACTGTTGAGAAGTGCTACAAGATACATGGTTACCCTCCTGGATTCAATCATAAATCAAAGTCTCAGACAGAAAAGCCATATTTTCCACAAAAACAGAACAATTATGTCAAACCAGTTGTAGCTCAGATTGCTATTTCTGAGACTTCTCGTGATAACAGTGTTTCAGGCTTGGTTAACAATCTTACCAAAGATCAAATCCAAGGCGTCATTGCATATTTCAATTCCCAGCTTCAACAGTCTGATGATCAACTCAACACAATATGTTCTACTTCTGGTGGCACCATCACGGTTTTACCCGGTATGGCTTTCTCTAATTCAACATTGTGTTTTGTTGGCATTTTACGAGCTATGAGAAATGCATTATCCTCTCAATCTTGGATAATAGACAGTGGTGTTACACATCATGTGTCTCATGATAGGAATCTCTTTGTGAGTCTTTCTGATGCCTTGAATAGTTCAGTAACCTTAACTACAGGAATAGGCATTAAAATTGCTGGAATAGGTCAGGTTAAGCTAAAAGAGCATCTGGTTTTGAACAATGTTCTCTATATTCCGGATTTTCGTCTAAATCTTCTAAGTATCAGTCAGCTTACACCAGATTTGGGATATCGAGTTATATTTGATGAAGCTTTTGATGAAGCTTCTTGCATGATACAAGATCCTATCAAGGGATTGATGATTGGTCAGGGTGAACAGATTTCAAATCTATATGTTTTGGAGACAACTTCAGTTCAAGGATCTTCTGATCAACTTTTTAGTACGAATGTTGTAGTTGATTATACATTGTGGCACAATAGACTAGGTCATCCATATGTGTATAAGGTTGATTCTATAACAGATGTACTTGGAATAAAGCAAAGAAATAAAGAACCGTTTCACTGTACTATTTGCCCACTTGCAAAACAAAAACGTCTTTCTTTTGCTTCCAAGAACAATGTGTGTGAAAATACGTTTGATCTCCTTCGTATGGACGTCTGGGGACCATTCTCGGTTGCAACTATTGAAGGATACATATATTTTCTCACCATTGTAGATGATCACACATGTGTTACATGGATCTATCTCCTTCGCACCAAAGATGAGGTACTTTTTGTCTTTTCAACATACTTGAAGATGGTAGAGACACAGTACAAAGAAGTGGTGAAAGGGCCCAGATTAGATAATGCTCCAGAATTGAAGTTCCTGAATTTATTCAAGCAAAAAGGAATTGTTCCTTACCACTCCTGTCCAGTAACACCGGAGCAGAATTCAGTGGTGGAGAGAAAACACCAACACATCCTGAATATGGCCAGATCTCTCATGTTTCAATCTCAAGTACCATTGGAACATTGGGGAGACTGTTCTTTGACCGCTTTTTTCCTCATCAATCGATTACCCTCTCCTCTTCTGAAAGATAAGTCTCCTTTTGAAGCTTTAACTTCTAAGAAACCTGACTATAGTGGCTTGCGTGTCTTTGGTTGCCTTGCTTACAGCTCAACTTCAACCAAAAATCGCCATAAATTTCAGCCACGATCGAGACCTTGTGTTCTCCTTGGATATCCTGCAGGATACAAAGGTTACAAGTTGCTGGATATGGAGACAAACAAGATTCATATATCACGTAACGTGGTGTTTCATGAAACCATTTTCCCATTTGCGAAAGGTCAATCTCCCAATCCTCTTGATTTCTTCTCTCCTATGGATAATTCTCATGTGAATAGTTCCCCTACAGTTGATAGTACCATTCCTGCAGTTGTAAGTACACATTCTCCTGCAGATGTGAATGATACATATGTACATGATGGTTATGTTCCTATAGATTCAGTTCATAGAGTAGAGATAGAAGAAATTAGACGGAATTCAAGACCGCCTTCTTATTTGCAAGATTATTACTGCAATATGGCTGATACTGAAATCCCCTATCCACTTGCTGCTTATTTGTCTTATGATCACCTTTCTGATGAGTATTTCTCAATGAGCCTAGTTCTTTCACTGAAGTTAAGAAGTTTGATGAATGGTTAAAAGCTATAAATGAAGAACTTATTGCTCTAGAAAGCACTTAGACTTGGGAAGTTTGCTCTTTGCCATCAGGAAAACATACGATCGGATGTAAATGGGTATATAAGGTCAAACTGAATGCATATGGGAGTTTGGAACGATACAAGGCACGATTAGTTGCCAAAGGTTACACTCAAGTAGAATGTGTGGATTTTATAGATACCTTCTCTCCTGTGTCTAAAATGACTACGGTAAAGACTCTACTGGTTGTAGCTGCTGCAAAACAATGGAGTTTGACTCAACTTGATATATCCAATGCCTTCTTAAATGGAGATTTAGAAGAAGAAATTTACATGAGACTTCCTCCAGGATATACACCAAAACAGGGGGAAACTTTAACTCACAATGAAGTTTGCCGATTGAAAAAGTCTTTATATGGCTTGAAACAAGCCTCTCGACAATGGTTTTTGAAATTCAAAAGTACGTTACTGGCTCTGGGATTCATAAAATCACACACAAATCATAATTTTTTTGTGAAAAATGTTGTTGGAAAGTATATAGATGTGTTGGTTTATGTCGATGACATAATCATCACTAGCAATAATGATTCAGAAGTTGCTCAATTGAAGATTGATTTGCAAATGGCTTTTAAGCTTCATGATTTGGGTCCTTTAAAGTACTTCCTTGGACTTGAGATAGCTCGCTCCAACAAAGGCATTTCTGTTTGTCAGAGAAAATATGTTCTGGGTTTGTTGGAAGAGACGGGTCTATTAGCTTGTAAAGCTTCTACAATTCCAATGGATCATAGTGTCAAGCTGACACAAATCGCAGATGAACCTATTGTTGAGGATATTGGAATGTACAGGAGATTGGTGGGAATGTTGATGTACCACACACTCACGAGACCTGATATCACATTTGTCGTAAACAAGTTGTGTCAATTCTCATCATCACCAAAACAATCACATCTTCAGGCTGCTTATAAAGTTCTACATTATCTTAAAGAAACTATTGGCCCGGGCCTGTTCTACTCAGCTGAATCAGATCTTGTTCTTAAAGCTTTCACTCGTGCAGATTGGGCATCCTGTTTGGATACAAGAAGATCAACATCTGGTTTTTGTATGTTTCTTGGTCCTTCTCTTATTTCGTGGAAATCAAAGAAACAATCTACTGTATCACATTCTACTGCAGAATGTGAATATAGAGGAATGGCATTTGCTGTCAAAGAAGTCGTCTGGTTGGTTAATCTTCTCACAGAACTTCAGGTTCCCCAATATCAACTTGTTGCATTTTTTTGTGACTCGACAGCTGCGATTAATATTGCCAACAATGCTGTTTTTCATGAGCAAACTAAACACGTTGAACTTGACTGTCATGAAGTAAGAGATCGAGTTGAAAATGGTCTGATCAAGACACTTCATGTTCGTACTACACATCAACTGGCAGATGTCTTCACCAAACCATTATTTCCTACACAGTTCAATGCATTTATTGGCAAGATGGCCTTACTTTCTCTATACATGCCATCTTGAGGGGGAATATTAGATGTGAACCGGTTAGATTGGTTCAAGTGAAACCATATATTTAATTTCATTCATGTAAACTGGAACTGAGATACTATGTAACCATCGTCGATCTGAGATAATGAATAACAGAAAAATTCATTTCCACATTTCATCATCTTCTCCGATTCTTAGCTCAACTAACAACTTGTTCTTCATCTTCAAGAGACTCGAGCAATCCCTTGATTTCCAAATGAGTCGGAAGCTTTTCTTTCTAGAGAGCATATTCATCGGAACCGTTGAATCTAGGCCTGGGCATAATAACCGAACCGAATGAAACCGAACCGAAATTAATGGTTCGGTTAGGTTATGGTTACTTCACAATAGCCGAATGGTTTTTATTTTTGATATCCATTGGTTATGATAACCGAATGGTTATTAACCGATAACCAATGGGTATCCATGGATATAAAAAAAAAAATTATGTTTATTTTCTCTAATTAACCGAAATAACCGAAATATAACCGAAATAACCGAACCGAAATAACCGAAACTAACAGAAATAACTGAAACTAACCGAAATATTTCTGAAATTTAACCGAAATAACCGAAACATTTCGAAATGTAACCGAAATATTTTGAAATTTTACCGAAATAACCGAAAATACTTGAAATTTAACCGAAAATAACTGAAACTATTCGGTTAACCGAAAATAACCAAAAGATTTCGGTTACCAAACGGTTATTAATTTTGATAACCATACCGAACCGAACCAAAACCGAACCAAAAACTGTTACTAACCGAATGGATAGTAAAAGACATAACCGAACGTAACCGAAAACCGAAATAACCGAACCGAACCGAACCGAATAACCATTTGCCCATCCCTAGTTGAATCTCTCAATTTTGACCTTTCCTCAAGTCATCCCCTTCAGATATGCGATTCGATCTTCCAGCCTTCAGTGGAACCTCACAAGCCTAAAGGACGCCGTAACAAAGAAAGCGTCAGAAAACACGTGGCAAGAGAATCTTATGTTCTCGCCTACAAAGGGAAGGAAGTACATAACTTGTTGGAGTAAACAAGTGTTCACGTGCGTTACTACGTTGCTTTATCCGTGTTGACGTGGCAACTTTTCAGTGGTCCTCCTGATCCTTTATCGGAAAAAGTATGAAAAATGATAAAAGGAGTAGACGAACCGGTCCGAATCTAAGTTCTCTTCTTGCAAAAGTTGTATAGAGAGAGACGAAGTTTTTGTCCCTTGTTATTAACTAAACCAAGGTTACGAAAATCATCCATCCAATTAGATACAGCCACGTTAGTATTAGCCCGCGGAAAACAGACAATGTGAGTCACACGCGATGTTTTTTATTACTTCTTTCTCATTTCCTCAAACGCGGATTTGCTGCGTTTGCCGAACATAAACGACCGAGTCGCTCTTTTTATGCCTCTCTTTTTTATTTGTTTTTTTCTTGGAAGGTTTCTCTCTTTGCTGTCTTTGATACCATTTCAATATTCTCTTACGTTTCCTATGCCGTTTTTAGAAGACTTACTCCTCTAAATACACATATCTCATCTATATATATAAAATACAACAAAAGATGGCCTCCTTCTCACATTTTATCAACACCTAAAAGAAAACAAAAACAGGGGCTAGAAAACCCCAAATAAAGAGAAAAACACAAAAGAAGAGGAATAAATTTTAAAATCAATGGCGAAGAAAGTGAGGAAGCTTCACGTGACAGTGAAGCCGGTGAGGCTTAATGGTTTACAGGCTATTCCCGGTGACGATACGACGGCAAAAAAGAATTTTGCGATGGTGGAGTTGAAATGGAAAGGACCGGTCTCCGGTTTCGGATTAGGGCTCGTCCCTTTCTACCGGTCGAACCGACCGGTTAACCATACGAGCAATAAACCGATTTCTTTGGGCGTAAGCCACGTGGAATGGGAGGAGGAGTTTGAACGAGATTGTTGCATTGTTGGCCCATGGAACCTTTCCTTCAATGTATTCTATGTGAGTTTTCTTAATTATCTTTTTTTGGATAATTAATTTAATGTTTAAATTTAATTAGTTGAATTCATCATCTGTTCTTGGTATTAGGGAGAGACTATAGACGTGAAAAGCAAAAAGGCTGTGATCGGAAAAGCGTCGTTGGATTTGGCAGAGTTAGCGTCGAAGCTTGAATCAACGGTGGAGAGAAAGCTTCCGATTAGGTCAAAGGGTTTACTTTCGAAGGAAGCAACTCTTGTGGTAAGCTGGTCAATTAAAACTTTAATCACATTAGTTAATTAATTAATCAAAAGTCATTTTGAATTTGAATTATTCTTCTTCTAATTGGATATTATATTAATCTCGGAAACATCATGGATACATTTTTATTCAATGGAAAAGGTAAATTAATTAACTAATCCTAATCCTTAATTAATTAAGACACGCGGTTGTTTATTTAAATCAGGTCAACGTGACTTTTTCCGAGGTAAGAAACGAACTCGGTCCGATCTCGATTGACTCAGCGATTTCTACGAGGATGGCGAGTCGTCGCGACGGCAGCGATTTCAATATGTCTTCGTCTCCGGCAACCGCGTCAAGTTCCAGCGGACGCAGCCCGGTTGTGGAAACCGGGTCGAATTCAAGCCCGGAGAACCAGTCTGAACCGGGTCATAAAGCCGGGTTTAATTGGTGGAAGAGACGACGGTTAAGCTTTTCTATGACATGGAGAAGAGAACCGGTATGCATTTCGGTTTACCACGAATTTTCAAAACCCGGTTCGATTTTGAATCTGAACTGAAACCGGTTTATTTTGCAGAGAGGGGATGAAGCTACGACGAAGATATCATCAAAACCGTCGGAGACGGAAGCAGAAAAGCCGGCGACGGATACGGATTTATCGATCGAGGCGAACAAATGGGTGGTGAAGGATTTAGTGAGCCGCGACGGAAAATCGAAGCTGAAATCGGAAGTTTACACGGCGTCGATTGATCAGAGAAGCGAACAAGCCGGCGGAGAAGCAGCTTGCGCGGCGGTGGCGGTTGTGGTAGCTCATTGGTTCCAAGCGAATCCTCGGCTAATCAATCCTTCAGGAACCGAATTCGATTCGCTAATCACAGAAGGCTCTTCCTTATGGCAATCCCTCTGTGACGAAGAATCGTATCTGAGATTGTTCCCGAACAAACATTTCGACCTAGAGACGATCGTCTCCGCCGAATTACGGTCGATTAGGGTTTGCACTGATAAATCGTTTACTGGGTTTTTCAGCCCGGAGAGATTTGCTTCGTTGGAAGGTTTAATGTCGTTTGATCAGATCTGGGACGAAATGGAGAAAGAAGTAGAGAGAGCTTCAGGAGAATCTAGGGTTTATATCGTTAGCTGGAACGATCATTTCTTCGTGGTGAAGGCAGGTTTAGATGGGTATTGTGTAATCGATTCGTTAGGGGAGAGATTGTTCGAAGGTTGCAAGCAAGCGTACATTCTTAAGTTTGATGATTCGAGTTTGATGTATGAGAAAGAGGAATCGTCGGAGGAGAAACTGGTTTGTGAAGGTAAAGAGTGTTGCAGAGAGTTTATAAAGAGGTTTCTTGCGGCGATTCCGGTGACGGAGCTTGCGGCGAAGAAGGAGAAAGGGAATGTAGTAGTGGATGTGTCTCTTCTTCATGAGAAACTTCAGATTGATTTGCATCATATTATGTTGACTGGTGATTAGAGATTTGCTTCATCTTTTTTTTTTTCTGACTATTTTGGTTAGTGTAGATGTGCTAGGATGGTGAGATTAGAGTCAGTATTTTGTGCATATTGTTAGTTATAATCTTCATTTTGAGACAATGTGTTGGGAAAAAATGTAATAATGTTTTTATATTTGTCTTGGCTCAATGATTTTTTTTTTGTCATGTTTCGTCATATATTCTAAAATCTCGTGTTATATCTCTATAATATTGTTTAAAAAGATATTTTTGAAAATAAACTTTGTTTTGTAAGTTATTTTATGAAATTACAAATAAGAAAAGATACTTGAAATAAAAAATGATATAATTGTCTTTTAAAATTGTTCATGAAAATATGAAAAATATTTATTTATCGTTAAAGATGTTATTTACTATTTATTTTCTTAATTATTATGATATTATTAAAAAATAATCAATCCATACATATTCAAAAATATATATTCGAGATCTTGCAATATTTTTCACTATGATTATTATATTTTATTTGAATATATATCAAAACAAAAGTTTGAAAAATATTTTACTAATTCTATCAAGAGTTAGACACGAGAAATTATTTTTTTAAGAGTTTGTGAATTGACCACAAAAATCATAGTCATTAAGCGGTATATATTAGAGTTATATTTTCAAGATTATAAGTTTTGCGGGTTAGCCCGTATAATATTTTAGTTCATTGCAAAACGGGTTAAGTAGATATGTTAGTTCGAGTTGACAATTCTATATATAATCATTAGTTAGATATATTAAAAAATTCAGATAAATTTATTTTTTCTTAAATTTCAAAACAATTTTTTTTAGAAATATTATTTCGCGCGGTTGAATCCTAGTTCTACTACAAAATCTAACACGTTTTAGATCAGGCATTTCATGAACCAGTTGTTAAATGGTTTTGTTCGGTTGTCAATATCTGAACATACCAGTCGTTAATCATTCAGATTGGACCTAAGACATGTTAAACATTAACGGCACAAAAAACAAATAATATGCATCTTATTAGAATTACATACTACCTAAGTTTTCTTCATAAATTTACATTCTAATTCATACAATGAAAATAGAGAAATGCATCGAATACACCAACAGTAAAAAACAATCGATGTGATTAGAGATGAACCACTCTAGTGGCTAACAATCAGCAAGGTGGTTGGACATAACGTTTCATATAATTGATTGCACAAGGTGTTACGTATAAGTTGTTGGAACTGATTTCTAGCGATTGTAAAGACAATTACAACGATCCCCAAACCCAAGGTGGTGCATCTAAAATGAGTGGATGCATATGGAGCAATATTGGCACATAATGGAACACCAATTACGTTTATGAGTTGCTTTTTGGGGATCACAAAGCAAAATTGGCCAACTTATGCGAGAGAGATGCTCGCAATTGTGATAACAATCAGAGCATGAAGACCTTCTCTCATAGGATGCCGTTTTATAATTTAAACCGACCAACAAAGCTATCGTTGACCAACAGAGCTATCGTTATCTCTTGGAACAACAAGTAATCATTCAAGAGCAACATAAGGGGGTGGACAAACTTGTTAGTTATGATTATGAGATCACTTATAAACAAGGCACATCAAATACAATAGCAAACACACTGTCACAAAGGCCAAATTGACCAACACTGAATGCAAATTTTGTCGAGCAGACTTACTTGGGGGACAAATTAATAAGAAAATTTGTTAAATCAAATGCGTACCTACTCAAAGTTAGAAAGCTAGTTTACAATCCCCTAGACAATCTTATGCGTGGAAAATTGGGCTGATCTACTTCAAGAATTTTGTTATAATTCCTCATATCTTTGCACTTATCACTACATTTGGAGATCACTGACAATATAAGGACATTCAAGCGATTGAACATCATTTCTATGGGCCGTCAATGCATAAAAAAAAACTAATAGTATATATCCTAGTGTGTAATAACTTGTCAAAAGGGTAAATGAGACACATTTACATATGCATGTTTGCTGCAAGCACTGCTCATTCCAAGACATGTGTGGAAAACATATATATGGATTTTTTTGATGAACTTCCAAAGTAACATGGTCATACTTTGATTATGGTTGTTGTTGATTGACTTAGCAAATCTGTTCATCTTGTGGCTCTAAAGCATCCTTATATAGATAGATTAGTTCCTGCTTAGTTCGTATGGTACATGGTCTACCACGTTCAATATTCAACAATTCATATTCGGTTTTTGTGAGTTCCTTTTAGCATGTGTTTTGGAAGTTGACTGACACAAAACTTTGAATGTGATCAGCTTATTGTACCAATCAGACAAGCAAATTTTGAATCGATGTATCAAACAAACCTTTCACTCTTTTATCAATCAAAATACCAAGATAATTGAGTATAATGTTACCATGGGTGAAATTCCAGTACAACTCAATGTATCACGCATCAACCATAATTTCTCCATTTCAATAACTTTACTTTACGTCACCACCACATCTTCCAGCATATGCAGTTGGTTTAACCAGTATTGACGAGCTTTATGAGCAATTGCTTTCCGCATATGAAGTTTTATGTTAGTTGAAGGACTATTTAGAGAATGAAAATAATCGAATGAAGCAAATTGCCTATACCAAAAGCCAAGAAGTCCAATTCAAGATTGGAGATTGAGTTTATTTGCGTCTTCACTACTCATCGTTGAAGAAGAAAAACGGTTGACATAAACCGTTTTCTCCAAATCATGATTTACGTGGTCAAATTTCTTCTTTCCATCGTGATTAAAGAGGAGTAAACGAAGAAGAGAGGTTTGGATTTGAAATTGTAGTGAATTGTGTTGAGAAAAATTAGGGATTTGAGAGATTTCTTTGGGGGAAAACGACAATTGGTTGTCGGAATCCAACATACCACTAGACATCATCACATTATTACATCGGATACGGAATCATTGTTGCCGAAAAAGGAAAACTCTATTTTGAGTGAAAGAACGGTTACCTCGAAACGATACTAGGAACACAAGAAAAAACCATCATCATTGAATTGATTGCCAAACAAGGCACAAAATCAAAAACATCAGCGTTGAAATATCATCAAATTGTTTTGGGCAATTGCTGTTTTTACACCAAAATTTCGTTTTTATGACAAAAATACACTGTTCTTTCAATCAAATGCTGCGTTACACTTTCGGGCGTGGAAAATTACAGTTACCCCCTTATGACCAAACAAAAAACGCGAAACCGCTATTACCATTTTAACCTTCGCGACATGTCACACTTCTATAGAGGTCCGACAGTTAGACTCTAATAGAAGTCTGATTTATTTCTCTTACCAGACTTTTATCAGACGTATTCGAGAAGTATGATACAGATTAAAACCGTAAATTTAAATTTAAAAATTAAAAAAAAAATTTTAATTTTTTTTTCTACAATAATTAAATATAGACTATTTTGATGTATAGAAATTAATATTTCATAAAATTGAATCAAATTAAACAAGGTTAGTTAATTATGCCTATACCTCAATAAATATCAGACTTCTTCGAGAAGTCCGAATCATATTTAATTAGTAAATTTAAATTTAAAAATTGTAAAAAATTATTTTGTTAAAAATTTCTTATACATAAATTAAATATAGACGATTTCGAAGTATTAAAATTAAATTTCGTAAAATTGAATCAAATTAAAAACATGTAAGGCAAAGTATGTTGTAAACCTCAAAACATGCTTTGTAATGGAAACATTTACATATAACTTTAGGGTTAGATTGAGAGTTTCTAAATTTTTAATTCATAATGTTTTTTACATATACTGGTTAGTTTGTGACTAAGTTAAACATGTTTGATGTTTGTTATAAGTTTTCTATATAATATGATGGTATTTAAGTAGTAATTATCAAGTTTATGGTTTATCAGACTGCCATTTCAGTCTGATCAAGTCCATGGTTTATCAGACTTCTTGATGGAAACCTGTGAATTAACCTGAAATAAGTTACCTTACTTGTGATTTTACCCCATATATAAACTAAAGTTACCAACCCTAATTTGTAAAAGTCATTATCGACTCCCTCTCTCTAAAACAGGAAGAATCTCTCTCTCTCTAAACTCTCTCAAACATCTCTCCGGAAACCCTCGTCGCCACTGGCACCGCCATTGCCGTCGTCAGCTTCTTCAGTCTGGTAATTACCTTTCCTTTTTCGCCTTCTACTCTACTTTCTGCAAAAAGTTTTTAGATCTATACGAAATAAGACAATTTTCCATGTTCTTTGCATAGATCTAAACAAACAGATGGGTTATTTGCCTAGATCTAATTAATTCCGTTTTAGATATACCTAAAAATTACTATATTAGAAGTCTGAAAGTGAATTAGACTCGATACGAAGTCTGATACTTGAACTGATCTGAATTAGACTCGATTAGAAGTTTGAAATTATACTTTCATTTAATTAGACTCTGTTAGAAGTCTGAAATTATACTTTCATTTAATTAGGCTCTGTTAGACTCGATTAGAAGTCTCTCACTCTCTCTGTGTTGCTTTACGTTTTGTTTCATAAATGGATGCAAGGAAAGGCATAATATGCGGACTCCCGGTAAACGGAATCATACCACAGCTCCACCCACAGCCACCACAAGGCATAATCTGCGGACTCCCGGCAAACGGAATCATACCACAGCTCCACCCACACCCACCACAAGAAGCAGATGATGATCGAGGAAGTGATGTGGTGGAGCTCACACGAGTAGATTACCTGAGAACTATGTGATACTTGATATGGGTGGAGTCCGACGAAGAAGATATCGAACCTGAGTACCGAAGACTTGTCCAAAACCTCAGAAAGGAAGAACAAAGGCTCAGAAACCAAGAACTCAACTCCGCTGCAATGAAACGACCAAAACAAGAACAAGGAGAGTCCTCAAGAGGCAAGGGTCGTCGTCGAGGCTAAGGAGCAGAAGCTGAAGGTATTAGTGAATTTACTTATGAACTTGGTTTAATTTATCACTATGTAATTTGTAATTTTAGATTAAACTATATATTTTGTATTTGAGGTGTGTTTGATAGTATCAACAATGTTTTGTAAACCTCAATTTTTTTCCATGGAGACAATGCAAGGGGTATTTCCACAACAACACGCATTTAGTGTATAATGCATAAGAGTTAAATTGTATCTTGATCATAAACTCTAAATTTTAAATTGTAAAACTCTTAAAAAAGCATCAAATAATATACAAAAAATAATCCAACTATTATAACAAATTTCAGAATTGATAATACAAAACAAAACAAATAAATTCTTGAGTTTGATTTAGTGTATAGGGCTTAAGGTTTGATTTAGTGTATAATGCATAAGGTTTAGGGAATGGAAGTATATAGTTTAATGTGTGAAATATAATTTTTTTGTAATTTCTCAATTAACAATAGAATATACAATAAATTTTTACTTCATATGTATAGCATAATATTTATATAAAATAAGTTTTTAAGAAAAACTTAAAAAGAATTAAGCGTTGAGTATTTGATTTAGGGTTTAGGGTATTGGCGTTTAGGGTTTAGGGTTTAGGGTTTAGGTTATGTTGATTTAGGGTCTATGTTATATTGATTTATGTTAGGTTATGTTGTCAATTAACAAATGAAAATGATTGCCAATGATTGGAAATGATTGCCAATGTCCACCGAAATTGCGACATTTTATATGGCAAGCAATCTCGGGGTGTCTGTCGGTCACAGCAAACCTACGCGCTAGAGGAATAAATTGTGACACACAATGTGCTAGGTGTGGCGTGGAGGGGGAAACGATTAATCATGTTTTGTTTGAATGCCCACCAGCGCTACAAACATGGGCACTCTCGCATATTCCATCGGCCCCGGGAGTTTTCCCGATGACATCGGTTTTCGCCAATTTTGATCATCTTTTTTGGAGACTTCCAGCTGAGGAAAGAAATCTAATGTTTCCATGGATTCTGTGGAACATTTGGAAAGCCAGGAATGATAAGGTGTTCTCAAATGTGGACAGAAACCCACAAGAGATTTTGAGGATAGCGGAAACAGAAATAGCAACTTGGGATGCAGCACAAAATAGTGAACCTGACATATCTCACCAACAACCACCGAGTCCCAACACCGGAATAAATGAACAAAATGAATATAACGGGCTCACATGCTTTATTGACGGGTCATGGAAGGAAGGAGATAAATTTTCTGGTTTAGGTTGGTTTTGCTTTCAGGAAGGAATTGAAGGAAAGATTATGGGGGCCCGTAATCTACGAAGAAGCATATCCCCGCTACACGTGGAGTTGGAAGCACTCATCTGGGCGATGCATTGCATGATTGCAAACAACAAGACGGCGATAGCCTTTGCTACAGACTGCTCAGAGTTGGTGAAGATGGTGTCTACACCGAATGAGTGGCCGGCATTTACGCTACAGTTGGAGGAGTTCATGAGGAGCAGGGAGGTTTTCACCTATTTCTCTATCACACAAATCCCACGCACGAGTAACACAGTGGCAGACAAGTTAGCACGAGGTGCTCGAGTCTACCCATCGGAAGTCACTTATGTAAACTCGATACCCCCGATTTGGTTCACCGAATAGGGTTAGGTATCAAGGCTGTTGACAAAAAAAAAAAAAAAAATCATTGCAAAAATGATTACAAACAAATATACAAACCTTACAAACTAATGATAAGTTACTAAGATTTAGGGCATAGGGTTTGAGGTTTAGGGCATAGGGTTTGAGATTTAGGGTTTAGGGTTATGATATTTTTCTTGTTCTATTAAAAATAGAAATATAATTTTAAGTATTAATGAGTGTTTGATCTAGTATATATGGATTCACACTTGTAAGAATTTTTTTTATATTTCTCAATTAGAAAACAAGAGTTTTGTCTATGTTCGACATATGAAGTTGGATATCATGTTCTTATCTGTAGGGTTAGATTGAGAGTTTCTAAATTTTTAATTCATAATGTTTTTTTTACATATACTGGTTAGTTTGTGACTAAGTTAAACGAGTTTGATGTTTGTTATAAGTTTTCTATATAATATGATGGTATTTAAGTAGTAATTATCAAGTTTATGGTTTATCAGACTGCCATTTCAGTCTGATCATGTCCATGGTTTATCAGACTTCTTGATGGAAACCTGTGAATTAACCTGAAATAAATTACCTTACTTGTGATTTTACCCCATATATAAACTAAAGTTACCAACCCTAATCTGTAAAAATCATTATCGACTCTCTCTCTCTAAATCAGGAAGAATATCTCTCTCTCTCTAAACTCTCTCAAACATCTCTCCGGAAACCCTCGTCGCCACCGCCACCGCCGTCGTCAGCTTCTTCATTCTGGTAATTACCTCTCCTTTTTAGCCTTCTACTCTACTTTTTCTGCAAAATTTTTAGATCTATACGAAATAAGAACATTTTTCCATGTTCTTCGCATAGATCTAAACAAACAGATGGGTTATTTGCCTAGATCTAATTAATTCCGTTTTAGATCTACTTGAAAATTACTATATTAGAAGTCTGAAAGTGAATTAGACTCGATATGAAATCTGATACTTGAACTGATCTGAATTAGACTCGATTAGAAGTATGAAATTATACTTTTATTTAATTAGACTATGTTAGAAGTCTGAAATTTAACTTTGTACGAATTAGACTTGAGAAGAAATCTGAAATTAGACTTTTCCGAATTAGATTCTTTTAGAAGTCAGAATTTTGACTTGATTTTAAATTAGACTTTATTAGAAGTCTGGCTTTAGACTTGTTTTAATTTTTGCGAATGTTTTCTGGTACACAGGATGGGGCGATTCAGTCACCTTCCAACGTCGAGTAATTCATGTTCAACAGGTCGACGTCGATCCGGATCATCCTACGGATTTCCCAAGAAATGCTTCTGCGGTCTGGAGCCCGTCATGCGAACATCCACTACTGCCGATAATCCTGGAAGAAGATTCTTCGGATGTCATAACTATGATGTAATGGCCTCTATATGTCATGTGGTTCGTTTGTTTTTTTTATGCTTATTATAATTTGGGATCTTAATATGATTGTATAAATGTGTCTGTGTAGGATGGTGGTTACCATATAATGAAGTGGTGGGATGAGGCTATGACTGAGGAGTTTAACGATGTAAAGCTGTATGTTGACCAACATGGTCAACTAATTGATGGCATGTTCGTTTCTATTGCTCAAATCGACAAGTATTTGTCCATGTTGCTCGCTGACGTCAAGGTAACGAAAAGCAGAGATAGCTCAATTAAAGGAGCGGTTGACGGAGAAGCCATGTGGCCAGATAATGCGTGGCGTCGAGTTGAAGAGTTTGACGTTCGATGGTGCTATTATTATCGTTCTGATCATGTTTATCTGTTTTGGTTTCTTGTAATATGTGACAATTTGTAACCAAATTTTTTATTTTTTCCATGGAACGAGATATTTGATTATGAAGTCGGTTTAATTTATCTGTCCTTCTTTACTATGTCAGACTGTTTATGAAGTCTGAATTTATTAGAATTTTTTCGAAGTCTGAAAAACTTAAACTTTGAAAATATCACCATTTCAGACTGCAAAACGAGTCTGGCAGTAGAAGTATTTGAAAAATACTTCTAAAATACTTCTAAGCGGCAATTAAAAATATTAGAAAAAACCGCAGAAAAAGGCGGGAATTTTGCCGCCCAAAATTTCCAGACTTCTCGCTCAATTATTGTCTTTGGTCTCTTATTGGCCTTCAACCGGTGAGGTTTTCCCTCCATGAGTTTCAACAGATAACCGAACTCAATTGCGACTATGTTGAGAATCTGGAGTACCCGGAGATTGAGTATACAGCCGATATGAGAGGAATGTGGGAGCTTCTTGGGTTGGATTTCTAGGTAGGGCCAAGTTATTTTTAGTTACTGGACGCTTGCAATAGATGTCGAGGCTGGTTGGGCTACCTAGCCATCTACACGAGCTTCATTGAGGCTCAGCACTGATCAGTTTCCTCAAGGGCTAACATGACTAAGCTACTGCTGTCTCCAGGGGCGTTAGAAGCATACCCATGGGGAAGACTAGCCTTCAAAATCTTGGTAGACACTGTCAAAACAAAGGAAAACAAAAAACTCCAAGATGAAAAAAACTATCAGGTTGAGGGCGAACGTCTGGGTATATTGGGCTTGTCCCGGGATTGCTACGCTTTATATAATGCACTTGCAAGATAACCCAGCCCCACCGCTCTTGGCTTACAAAGGATCAAGGAATCGGAAGAAAGTCGATTTAGAGTTGCGCAAACATGTATTTTACTGACCTTTTTTCCTTAAAATTCACCTTTGATTGCTCTATGTCAGACTGCAAATTCAGTCTAATAAGTTATCAGACTAATTTTGAAGTCTGAATTTTTCCCATACTTAATTTGCAGTCTGAAAGTTGTTGTCAGACTGAATTTACAGTCTGAAATATTGAAGTCAGACATTTTTTGAAGTCTGAAACTTTGTACCATACGGGATATGCATTCAGGTAGATTTTATTTATTTTTTACATACTAATATACATTTTGCTCGTTGACTTGTACTTGCAGACCCGCGTCAACAACTTCGTCGTTAAGGAGGTTGAGGACATGTTCCCCCTGTAGGACGATGGTGAGGATGATGAGAAAGTTGTGAACATTGTGAAAGCAATGTTTGGTGAGTTTGAGCGCCCTTGGAGGTGGAGTTTTAAACACTGGAAGTCTGAAGGTGTGTTGGCCATTGTCAAGAAAGAGGTGCCCCTTATTAAGTCCGAGGTGGTTAAGTATGAAGGTGGTCTGAAGAAGGCCAAGGGAAAGGGTGTTAAGAGGAAGGTTGTTGATGATGATGGTGAGGATGTTGATGATGATAAGAAGCAAGCAAAATCAGGCGGTGATGATGGTGGTGAGGTTGTTTACTTGATCAAGTCGATGGGTGAGAAGATGAATGAACTTTTTAGTTTTGTTAAAAAAGGTTTTGAGCAGGTGAATGAGAAGATGATTGAACTTGAGAAGGAAGTTAGGTTGTTAAGGGGAGAAAAGAGGAGGAAATCTGGTGTTGAGAAGTCTGATGTTGGTGTTGAGAAGAAGTCTGATGATGAGAAGAAGTCTGATGGTGGTGTTGAGAAGAAGTCTAATGGTGGTGGTAAGGTTGATGATGGTGGTGAGGCTGGGGCGGGGAAACGCAAAAAGGCTCCGTGGAAGAATATTACACCCAAAAAAATTGCTGTGAAGTCTCCTAAGCCTGCCGCGGTTGTTGAAGCTACAGACCAAAAATGACCTCAAAAAGAAGCTTCAGCGGTAGTGGATGCAAAGGAAGCCCTAGCTGAAGACAACCCTGCCCAACCGTCTGAGGCCAAGATTCAGACTCTGGATGTTGGGGTTAGTGTCCCAAACCCTCTACCAAAAAATGTTCAACAAAGGAGAAGTAGTCGAAGACTTAAGGACAAAGCCGTTGCTTAATATGCAGTATAAGTCTGGTAGTTGTTTGTAAAAACCTGAACCTATGTGCAACTAAAAACTAGTTATTTCGCTTTGTTGTTGTGTTTGATGTGAACATGGTTATCTGGTATTAGACTGAGATTTAAGTCTGATTTTGGTGTTATTTTAATATATGCCAGACTTCATTAGAAGTCTGATTTTGTTTTGGATTTATATTGCAGTTTGTAGGTGGCGTGGATAGTGTTAGATTATTTGTCTTCGACTTTTATTGCAGTCTGACAGAGGTGGTTTTTTTTATTTTGAAAATGCAGAGTAGTGTCGTGGGCAGCGAACTTAGTGTTCTTATCGTCGATAAGGCGGCCACGGGCATAAATTTCGATGCTGCATATATGTCGAAACAAGACACTAAGCAGGCAGCTGCTGGAGCTTATGTAAAGGCGAAGGCTCAAGAACTCAAACAGAAATAGCAGGATAAGGAGAGAAAGAGCTCAACCCAAGTGCAGATCACACCGAAATATGATCCTTGTGCTCCGGCAACCAGGATGGAAGTGAAGACACTTAATGATCACGTCAAAAAACTGCCGTATGTCGTCACACTCTACCTATATTCTAGAATAATTAGCTCGATGTCTAACACGCGTAATATATTCTGTAGGGGTTATCCGCAGAGGGAGGTGAACACATCCCTAGCTTGGTACTACGATCTGCACACCCCCAAGGAATGGCTGCATGACACGGTTAGTATATAATCTGGTCGGGTTTAATGATTTTCTGTTCTCAGACTTGATTTGTTGTTTGACATTGTTGTTATCTCTTTTAGACTTCCTTCAGACTTATTTAGAGGTCTGGTGTCATACTTCTTTTCAAGTCTGGTGTCAGACTTCTTTTCAAGTCTAGTGAAAGAATTTCTTTTCTCAGACTTGTTTTGCAGTCTGACATTGGTGTTCTCTCTTTTAGAGTTTCTTTAGACTTCTGTTTAAGTCTGAAATTTTTTGCACAATGTTGACTGAATGCAGCAAATAGATGCTGGGATTGATCTGATGAGGCTTCGACAACACAAACACCCGGAATGGTTCTGGTCCGAGAGGCTGATCTTCATTGACACACTGATGGGTAATTTGTGGAAGAAACATTATGATGATTTTGTGAAGAGCGGAGAAGGAGAAAATGTGATGCCCACGGCAAGGAGGCTGCCACCTGGTGTATGGGATTACCATACTGGTGAACTACCTTATTCCTGAAATCAAACAAGACTTGGGGGCTGGAAATTGATTACATCTACACTGCCTTGCACGTTGGGGGAAATCATTGGATAGCTATTATGATTTCTATCCCGGATAGGCACGTAACCATATGGGACAACATCATTGGACGAAAAACCGATGAGGTGGTAGAAGCGGCAGTGGCACCTATATGTGAGATCTTTCCCTACGTGATGCATTGTTTGGCCTCAGTAGATGAAAGTTGGAATTATCCCCTTGAGCGATACTCCTACACGATCGTAAGGAGCCCGAAACTTCCCCAAAACATCCAGACAGGTGATTGTGGGGTGTTTTGTTTGAATTTCATTGAGTTCCATTCTCTTGGGATGCCGTTTCTGAAGTGGATGTGTGATAAGAACATGAAGACTTGCAGAGAGAAGCTTGCGTATGAGATATTCACTAAGCTATGCCGAACAGGTGAAGAGGGTCGTACCGATGCCGAGAATGAATTGCTAGACGTCTACGAATAGGTGAAGTAGAGTTCCTCTTTAACTTTTGGATTCCCGAGAACAATGGATTCTTGCATATATTTATCTTTTGTAGATGTAAGAAAAACTCATCCATCTTTTGGCTTACTTTATGCGGGAATTTTTTGTGCCATGCCAATTGTGATGTCAAAAGCGTGTTGGGCATAGGTAGGGTATTTTTAGGGTAATTGGTTTAAAACTTCTATAGAAGTCTGGTGTAAGACTTCTATAGAAGTCTGGTGTCAGACTTCTATTTCTATCTTTTGTAATGAATTTCTGTTATTAGACTTATATTGCAGTTTGGAAAGGGTGTGGTTTTCTTAAAAACTTATTTAGACTTGACGAGATGCAGCAAAACATAAGTACTGCAAATTAAGTTTAAGCCAACAACAATAACCAACGATTAACAAAACAAGTTCTTAGACTTAGACAACTTAAAAACCGACTTGGAAACGAAATATTGTACTATAAAAACACCAACAGACTCCTCTCAGACTTTCTTCAGACTTCTCTGTCAGATTTCTAAATTGCATTCGTCAGTACATCAGACTTCTACCAGATCTAATCCTTCTCAGGTTTGGTTACCTGTCTCCACCGAAAAAACAGCAGCTTCTCATATACAGTAGATAGATGAAAACAACTATAAAACATGTGAGTGTAAGGTGATTTAGCTTATACAATTTGGTTTTTTTGTGGTCTGGTTGTTTGAAATTAGAACAAGTATATTGCTTGGGAAGCTTCTGTGGTTTATTGCCCTTTGTCTTGGCAATTTCTAGCTAAGTTTGCCACCTCGACTTTTGAGGTCTTCCAGGAGGACGAGGATTATGCGGGGGAAGGACACGTACGGTGTCAGGAGCTTTCATAGTACAGTTCTTCGGAAGGATGTTCATTGCGTATGCCTGAAACAGATAGTCCCTACCGTATGATGGGCATGGCAGCGTATATGGGTGTAGCTCAAGTTCTGGTGCAGCGCAGATTGCATGTGAGAAAGGTATCTTTTCGTAATCCCACACACCACATTCACACGTTCGGTTGTGCAAGTCGACCACACAATCCCTATGTCCTCCCTTAACAACGAATCGATACCCATACACGCGTTCTGCCGTCATGAAGTCTGCATAATATTCACGAATAGCCATCAAATATTCAACTCCTCGGCTAAATTTTGTTGTGAGACTCAATGCATCTAGCCGCCTTTTACAAAACCACGTCCCTAGCTTCCCTTGTATGAACTCCAAAAGGAAAGAGATAGGATATCCTTTTGTCTTCTTGACTACGGAGTTTATAGTTTCGGCAATGTTGCTCGTCTTTATGTTGTACATTTCTCCAACAAAGTGAACGCGGTTAACGCAAGTGAAAACACGACTGCAATAGAAGTCTGGTAAAAATAAGACTGCAATAGAAGTCTGATAAAGACGAATCAGACTGCACAAAAAGTCTGATAAGAAAAATGCATTTTCAGATTATACCTGTCTCCATTGAAATGAACGCGTGACCATAGACTCGGATCCGCATGTACTTCTCCGTAGACATTCGCAGCTTTCCCAGACTCCACACATTATCCCACAACATTGTTCAAATAAAACCCTCATCGCCAGTTTCATCGCTGCAGCTTATGTTCAAGAACCTTCTAGATTCTTTACCATACAATATCATGACAAGGAACCACCCATTTCCACACTTTTTGGTATTATTTCTCTCCCCCAGACTTATTTCTTATTATGTTCTCTCTTTTCTTTTAGATCTTGCATATACACATCAAGGTCCGAGACGCGAGTATTGATGGTGTTTGCCACCAAATCCCCGGTTTTCCCTCTCTATGTATCAAAGGTTTAGGCGAATAGTGGTATCACGGGAAATTTTCCTAACCTCGCTTTTAACCTTTGTGTGATCATTCCCTCTTAAGTAGAATAATGGGATCGCTAGAAATTTTTCTAGCCCTCTACTCAGAAGAAAATCATCTCATCTTTTATGCTCTTATTTATCAACTTATAACAGGGGAGAGAGATACCATAACTCTAAACACATGGGTTCCTTTATCAGATATGAATGATGAATCAAGCTCTTTAAACACTAACCACATTGATGAAGTGCAAAAATTTGGTTCAGGCTTCAGAAGAACTCTGCTGGAGACATGGATGATTTCTAGTCAACTGGTCAGTCCTTGGATTTTTCATTAGTCGATCTAGAGCTGATCTTGCAACACTGGTCACTCAAAAACAAAATCAAAGCAACAATTCAAGCACATGATCATCATCTCCAACAAGTTTTGACTCAATAAAACGACTGACTCTAAGAAAAACAAAAACAATATCAGCAGACACCTCCCCCAGACTTGAACAACACTGTCCCCAGTGTTATCTAGCCTAGAGTCAGTGAAAGAAAACAAAAGAACAGAATAAAATTGGGAAAAACAAGAAGTTACCTTGCTGGAACATCGAGTATCGATCGACACACAACTTGGTATCGATCGATACCAAGCTTAAATCGACATAATGAACCGTACATTCGCGATTGGTGTCGACCGATACCAATGGGGTATTGATCGACACTAAGCGATTTTGAGTTTTGCTCCTTGTTTATCCTGACACAAACACAAAACGAAAAATAAAAAGAAAAAGAATCAAAAGCATACTCACCAGTGGGTTGCCTCCCACCAAACGCTCGTTTAACGTCAGTAGCTTGACTGTAACGCCCTTCAGGCAGGATAAGAATGCGAGCTTGCACCAAAACAGGCTCCACAACTTGACATCGCTATCTTCAGAGTTTTGCTCAACATACTTTCCACAAACTCTTTTCCCTTCTCTTTCAGCTCCGAAGTAAGAAGAACTCTAGCCTTAGAGAATGGCTTCGAAGCTCCTTTGCACTTCACCTTGTACTCAATCGAATCTCCATCACACTTCTGACGAATCAATGTGACATGGGTATCCTCGAATCTTTTGCTCTTGGCCTTCTTCTTTGTTGCCTTAGCCTTCTTGACAATTTCCTTAGGGATGCTAGGCAGTTCAACTGAAACGTCTGTGACAGTAGGCACGTCAGGAGGCTCTTCCAAAAGATCAACTGCTAGCGACTTTTCTGTAACAACCTCGATGCTAGAGACACGTGTGGGAGCACTTCCAGGGGGAATGACATCATAATAGACCCCTCCGTCAATGTAAGAGAAAGAGATTCTCTTATTAGGCGTGTGTATGATTGCGCCAGCAGTAGCCATAAACGGTCGTCCCAGGAGTAAAGGCATACGAGATATTGCACTCATCTCCACAACCTGAAAATCAGTAGGCACCAGACAATCTCCTACTTTGACAAGCAAACCATGGACAATACCATATGGAAGCGAGGTAGAATCGTTTGCGAATGTGTTAGATGTCTTTGAAGATCGAATATCAGCGCCCAACCATTCTGCAATTGCCCTTGAGATGACATTGACACTAGTCCCTGAGTCAACGAGAGACTCTTTGAACTCAACTCCAGAGATAGAGCATGGAACCACGAATTTCCCTGGATCTTCCCTTTGGGTCAACTGTCTTAGTGGAGGTGGTGCACCTCTAGCCTTAATGGAGAGTGCCTTAGTTTCTCTGCAATCTTTGAAGTGACTTAGCAGAGGACGGGACTCTAGAGCTTCTTCAAAAGACGATTCCTGGGAGATCCTTCGTACCATCTTCTCAAAACCACGCAGCTGCTTTGGAGAAATGGGATCTCTGAGGTGTCGAGGAATAGGATTTAGCTTCTTGGCCTTGCGAACTCTTTCTTCGATCAACTCAGGTGTTTTCACAGTTTCTGGCTCGATCTGCGATGGGTATCGATCGACACCAGGCAGGGTATCGATCGATGCTATCGCTGTTGAATTGTCCTTGGCAGATATATCATCATCAATAGGAAGCTCCACAATCAGCTTATCCAGCGTAGCCTGGCATCTAGCGTCCTCTACCTCCTTCTTAGTCTTCCCAACAGCTCTGGGATAAGGTATCCCCGGTATATAGACTCTCTCTGCAGCTACTTTAGGCACCACAGTCGAAATCTCAGGTGTCTCCTCAGAAATCGCTTCAGTATCGACCGATACCAATGGGGTATCGATCGATACACGGGTTTTGGAAGTATCCCGTTTCAGAATTGTACCTGGCATCGATCGACACTTGGGGGTATCGATCGATTCTTTGGCGATTTCAGGATCCTCATCGAAATTTTCTGCACTTGAGGAGATCGCATTGACGTGTGCTCTTGGATTTTCAGTTCTCCCTGGAAGAAAACCTTCATGTTTTTTCGAACTCTCTGAAGTCTGGGCTACTTGAGTTTCCAGCTGCATCTGATGAATACCAAGAGCATCGATCCTTCCACTTAGATCTTTGTACATGGCGTCTATCTTACCATTGAAGGTCACTGTGATCTGTTGCTGTCCTTGAACGAGCGTTTCAAGCATAGTCTCGATCTTGCTTTCTGACGTTTTAGCAGGCACATGCTCGTAAGAAGAACTCCCATAGTTCCTGGTGTAACCGCTGTTCTGGGCAGGTTTCTGGTTGAATCCTCCTTCCTGGAAGTTGTTTTTGAAGCTTCGATTGTTGTTGAATTGATTCCTCTGTCCCTGAAAACCAAAACCACCAATATAGTTGACATCTTCTGCTTCACCCTCGTTAAACACCTCAACATCTTCAGCAAAGTGAACGGCCTTTGTTGTCTTTCCCAGCAGAAGACTGTGCATAGAATCCAGCTGAGCCTTAACTTCAGCGATCTGCGACCCATCATGATTACCAGCCAGCTTCTTGCACTCGAAATCTGCACTCTTGGTGCTACTGCTAGATGCAAAGTTCTCAATCAACACATAAGCGTCCTCAGGATACCTGGTGTTGAAATTACCATTGCTTGAAGCGTCCAAAGCCATCTGATACCTCCAATCTATCCCTCTGAAGAAGATACCCAGCAGCTGAACATCAGAGTATCCGTGATGTGGACAATCTCTCTGATACGATCTGAATCTCGTCCAAGCAGCCTTGAACGCCTCAGTAGGTCCTTGAGAAAATTGGGAGATTTTATTCCTCAGATCCTCAGATCGTGCATCATCATAGAAGTTAATCAGGAAGGCCCTCTTAGTGTCCTCCCAAGTAGTCAGCGATCCAGGAGGTAGCTGCCTCAGCCAGTAAGTCGCATCTCCACCTAGAGAGTAGGGGAAGAGCTTGCAGAAGAGATAGTCGTAGGACACTCCATTACTCTTGATGCTAGTGACCAAGTCCTCGAACTTCTCCACATGATCCATCGGATGTTCATAAGGAAGACCATGAAAGAGATGCTGTCCCACAAGAGTTTAGTATGCAGGTTTCATTTCAAAGTCACTCCTCTCAAACGCAGGAGGACGAATCGCTGACAGATTGGCGAAAAACTGATCAGGTCTATTGTACTCACCAATCGTTCTTCCACGATTAACCACAACATTCCTCGCGTTTCCAACGACATTCTCAGCGACAACAGGAGCAGGTGGAATGACGAACCCCTCTCCATCTAGACGTTGTCCTTGCTCATTGCACAACCGACCCTCTTGGTCTCTGTAAGCACCAGCTGCATCACGAACCAACCCCACTTAATTGTTGTTCATCTTAGCTGATTCTTTTACTTTCCTGTTTGTGCGTTCCACAAGTGCTAGCTGTTCCAGTGATATATTAACTAGCGGAGTGTTCTTGTTGCTTCTGGTTTCAAGAATAGGCGTACACCTGAAAACAAAAGTCAAGAACGTAAGTAACTGAAATATACGTCGGGTATCGACCGATACTTAAGGGTATCGATCGATACTCGGGCGATTTAGACGAATTTCTTAGCTAAAATCTAATGGCGAATTGAGTCCCCGGCAACGGCGCCAAATTTGATATGCTCAAATTAATACCCTAAATAGTACTAAAGCAGTTGCTGCAGTAAATCAGGGGTCGAACACAAGAACTCAAGATATCACACAATAGATTATATAGATCCAAAATACGCTAAATCAAAAGATGTAAACGAAAACAAGTACGCAATTAAAAGTGTTGTAAATCAATGGAGGAAAATATAGGCCCAGAGTTTTTCTCAGAAAATCAATGAATGCAGCTAAATTAACTAACATGATTCAGATTACGCACGGTTCTTGAACTCAAATCACTAAAATATAGCTAACCAACTCTCGTTGCGAAAACTATCTAAATCTAAATCCTAGGAATTCCAAATCTCTTTACGAATCCTAAAGTCTAAATCAGCTTTAAAGTTCAGGTTTGATATGTTCACAAATCAATTAATCCAAATCTCTTTGCGAATAATCAATTTGCTCACCTAGGTTCTATCAGGTAATTAATCGCACTCTCGTGCCTAATCAATTATCCTAAGATCTAAGTTCTAGGAGATCAATCCAGAATTAGCTTTTAGAACAACCTAAGGTGAAGAACTAATTTAGATTATGAGCCCTAAGAAACTAATCAACCTAGCATTCAAAGAAATCCCTATGAGAAAACCCCAAACCTAAAGTGGATCTACTCAGACATGGAGATTGAAAGCAACATGATTGAATAGATCATCAAAAAAATCAATAATTAACAGGAGTTCAGAGTTGTCTCTCCAAAAACCAAAAGTAAAATTAAAGTATAGAAAAATAAAGCTTAGCCACCAAAGTGTAAAATCCCTATAAATAACCTAAATCACGTTTTGGGGCTTCTTGTAAATATTAAAGATGTAAATATTAAAGACTTCTGGACCAAGTTGCAATTCTTCAATTCTTCATTAAAGTCGCGGCTTGTGATCTGCTCCGATGGGTGTCGATCGATACCAGGGGGTATCGATCGATGCTTGACGTGAAATCGGGTACTCAGCAACACGATCTTCAGCTTTGCTCCAAAATGCTCCAGAAAATTCCAATATCTCCAATTGTGCTCCAAACGTGCTAGAACCTGTAAAAGACTCTAAAATACTACGAAATAGAATAAAGACTCGATAAAACAGACTTATATCATTACTTAAAATGGGTAAAAACCATGATATATTAGTACCCTAAATCAATCTAGTAGTCTTGAAAATTTTTCATTGGTTTTATAATTTCCACACTTTTGAATATTATTTTAGTTACTCTCCCTTAATTATGTTTCCCTTCTTTGTTTTTTTCTTTAAATGGTAGTTTTTTTTTTTTTTTCCCCTTCCTCTCTCACATTTTAGGTATTGGTCGTTGGTTTTGGAGTCTTCTTCTTGAACCGAACATTTCATGTTCATGGTAACAATTTTAATAAATTTATGTTAAAATGCCCAATTATCTCAACAAATGTATGTTCATGGTTTTCCATTTAGGGTTTAGATTTCTATTTTTATATGTTCTTTATAGTTTTCATAGTTTACGTCATTTAATTTAGATTCCTCATTTTCCATTTAAAGCTTAGATTTTTTATCATTATATGTTCTTTATGGTTGTCATACTTTACGTTATTCAATTTGGGTTTGCTGTTTTTCATATTCGCTATTTCCCATTTTAGGATTTAGATTTCAATCGTTATATGTTTATAGTTGTCATATGTTCTTTTCTAGGGTTGTTGTGATGTTTTTGAGTTCATGCTTTTGGTCCACCTTAATTTTCGTTAATTATAGCCTTATGTTTAAGGGGAGTGGCAACGCGTGACATGAGCCATCTAAAAAAAGCATATGTATGAATAATACTTTCACGTCCAAAGATTTTTGGTTTGCTTATAAATTGGATCACAAGTTACTATAGTTCTACAATCTGATCATTCAGTGATTGCTCCCCATAAATAAAAGAAAGGATGAAACTCTTCATTTATCTCGTTGTGTTCTTTATCCTCTTGAGTGGTACCATGGCCAACAATGTGGCAGATTCTTTGATTCGAGATTATTGCTAAAAAGCTTCAAAAATACAGGAATCGGAACCAGATTACTACAAGTTATGCATCACAACTATCAAAGAAAATCCGGAGAGTCAGAGAGCGAGAAATATCGATGATTTGATCGTGGTAGGAGTCAAAAACGCTATGATGAACATGACGAACGTGAAAGGAGTCTTGGAGAAGATTCTGAAGGCGAGAACACATATGAGTAAGTTGAGAGAGAAGTTGATGCGTGATTGCCTTAAGCTTTATTCTGAGGGCATTGTCTCGTTAACCAAAGCTTTGAAGTACATCAAAATTCGGGATTACAAGAAAGTCGCCAGGAGTATAGGCGATGCAAGAGCTGCTCCTAGAACTTGCGAAATGGGATTCAATGGCGATAATAACCAGACATCTCCCGTGACGAAAGAGAACGATGCTCTCTTCGAAATGGCAGATATTCCTTTATCTTTTAATTACGATTCCCATCTTGATACGCCCACTGTATAGCTTACAGCCGAATAGTCTGTCGGTTTAAAGCGGTTAATTACAGTTTTTTATTATGTTATACAAGAATAATAATGTAGCATATATTGTATTAGCAAAAAGCATCTGTAGTTAACATACACTAGATTTATTCCATGCGCGTTGCGTGGAATACAATTTTAAACAGTTATTAATATGAATCGTTGAATATAAATATAATCATTTGAACTTTTTAAAATTATTTAGGTAAACGTTTGTATAAACAACAAACTTATTTTACCAAATGATATAAAACATATATTGCCAAAGATAACATTTTCCTTGAAAAAGCAATAAATTCTTCATGTGAAAACCTCATAAAATGAAGAAACGGTATGGACGACCATCCTATGACATTTTATCCAAGAGAAAGTTCATTTCATATTCAGGTCCCGTAAAGACTTCTCTTTAGAAGTTTTGATGTTCATTATTAACCTAATCATACATATAATTAAATGCCAATGCGAACTTACCACCACCCCGAAATTAATGTAATTAGGCCAAGTTTAAACATTTGTAAATTCAAATGTGTAAACATAACACCCATGACGTTACAACAGGTTTGGTAAGCATGCTTTACCCACCGAAGCAAGCGCATTGGGCCATAAGGAAATTGTCGACCAATCATAAACGTTCTTATCTCATATCACCAACTACGTTGCATGGTTAAGAAATTTACTATTTTATATAAAAAAACTCATTAATTTCACATGCTAAAAAGATATTTAAAAAAAAATTTAGTTTTGGGCGTACATATTTAATATTTCTGAACTTTGGTCAATTTTTCTTCATCCTTTTTAGCTGCACTCGTTCGCTTTCTGACACTGATCTCTTTTCACTTTCTCTTCACTCGCATATAACATATTGGAAACTGGATTGATTTTCAACTCATTGCATAACATATTGAGCGTCAAAGAATCTTATTGGCGATACCGATTTGTCGTGGTGGGGATGTTCTCATCTATTGTGATGCACGTCAAATCTGCTTATTAAATATCGATTCTTATTTTGAACTTGTTTATGTCCACCACACATCATATTTCCTCGTCACACCGTGTACTCTAACCTTGCTATTTAAAAAAACAAAAATTCTCTCATGATTTAAATTGTTCATCTATATTATATTATAATTTAAGCTACACATAATTTTTTTTTTGATTTTCTTAAAATATGTAACTTGTTTCAAGAAAATGTAATTTAATAACTTATTAAAAAGTCTAAATTTTTCTTGAAAAATAATTAGTCTTATTTTGAGTAAAACCGTTTAAATTTTGTATTTACAATTACAATTAACTTGTAGTTTTATTATCCTAAATAATTTGTAATTATTAGAAAAATGTTTTTTGATCAATTTAATATATTTTAACATGATAATTGTTTTTTCTATTTCTTAAAAAAGTAATTGTTGCTCCATTAACTCTATGTTAATATATAATTATATAATTTTAGATTCAACCAATCTCTATTCAAATTTTTTGTGTGTGTTGTATTTACTACAAGAAAACACAGGTTTCCCATCGTTTTTTTTTGTAACAATTTATTTTCGTTGTAAATAACCATCGCCTTAACGACGATTTTCAAAATCGTCGTGAATTTGGGACAAAATTATTTGTCGTAAAATCGCAGAAAAGTTCAGTCCGATTAACGACGATTTTGAAAATAGTTATAAAATCGTCGTTAACTACCAACAATTTACCCATGATTTTGTAAAATGTTGTAATATTGTTGTTATTTACCAATGATTTATATTCGTTGGAATATAACAACGATTTTTCGACGATATATAAGTTAGGTGAACACGATTAATTTTACGGATGTACCGGTTTTTTCACGAGGAAACTTGTCGCTGTAACTTCGTCGGCAATGTAAATATTCGTTGTAAAATTGATGTCAAATTCGTAGCTAATTTGATGGTAACAAAAATAAAAATCTATATATAGTGACCAACCTCATAATAAAAATTTCATATTCAGAAACATTTACTTCTCTCTCTCACAAACCAAAGATGTCAATATACTAAATTAGAAGATGGATGTATAATCGTATTGATTTGAAGGGATCGCTAACAAAGGAGTTCAGTGATGGGGTGGAGGGATTCATTCATCAGGCGGAAAGTATGCAAAATACGATTAACAATGGTATGATGTATTGTCCTTGTCCGAAATGCATGAATAGGAAATTTATCATTACCTCGAAAGTCTGGTCGCATTTATTACATAGAGGGTTTATGCTGCGTTACTATATTTGTTATTTTCATGGAGAGGGTCATGGAGGAAATGCAGCTAGTAGTAGTAGCAATTAACAAGCATCAAATTTTGATGAGTCGAAAATTTTACATCAATATTATTATCATGCGGAGTAGCATGGTCAAGATCATGATAGGATTCATTACATGGTTACATATGCATTTCATGAAACCGAAAGTATATTTGCACCTGATCATGATGAGGAACCCAATCTAGATGAAATTTTTTTTTATGATATACTAGATGCTGCAAATCAGCCACTTTACGATGGATGTAGAGAAGGGCACTCTAAATTGTCGTTGGCGGCTAGGATGATGACTATTAAAACTGATAATAACTTAGTTGAGGTTTGCATGGATGATTGGACTGATTTGATTAAAGAGTATTTGCCAGAGGACAATTTAGCTGCTGAAACTTACTATGTGATATAGAAGCTGGTTTTTAGTCTTGGATTGCCTTCTGAGATGATAGATGTCTATGTTGACAATTGCATGCTTTTTTGGAAAGATGATGATAAGTTGCAAGAATGTCGATTTTGCCATAAGCCAAGATATAAGCCGCAAGTTACTAGTCGGAGTAAGGTACCATTCCAGCGGATGTGGTACCTTCCTATAACTGATATGTTAAAAAGAATATATCAGTATGAGAAGACAGTTGCATCGATGAGATGTCATGTAGATCATTTGCAGACATATGTGGATGTTGCTCATCCTTCAGATGCAAAAGCGTGGAAACACTTTAAGATGGTACACCCAGACTTTGTTAGAGAGAAACGAAATGTGTATCTTGGTCTTTGCACATATGGATTTAGTCCATTTGGTATGTTTGGTAGGCAATATTCTTTATGGCCAGTAATCTTAACGCCTTACAACCGTCCTCCAGATATGTGCATGCAAATGGAATTTTTATTCTTGAGTATTTTAGTACCTGGTCCGAAGCATCCGAAGCATTTTTATGTGTTTTTGCAGCCTCTGATAGAGGAATTGGAGTAGGTGTGGTATACCAGGATTCATACATATGATTTTGCAAGGAAATGTTTTTTTACAATGCGTGCAGTGATTATGTGAACAATAAGCGACTTCCTTGCTTACAGAATGTTATCAGGTTGGACAACGCATGAGCGATTTTTTCCCCCATATTTTCTCAAACGCACATATCCATTTCAATCGAAACATGGTCGGAAAACAAGTTGGTTTGATTGTCACCGCCGATTTCTACTGATTCACCATCCATATCGGAGAAACAAACGATTGTTTAGAAAGAACAAAGTTTTTCATGTTCCTCCTCTTGTTTATCTTTTCGAGGAAGATATAGAAGCAGAAATTGATCATCTTAATTGGGCACATGAAACAATCATTTGTGGTGGAAATGGGCACACTCCAGCTAATATGTTGGATGGATATGGAGAGCATCACAATTGGCATAAGAAAATCATATTGTAGAAGCTTCCGTATTGGAAAGATCATTTGTTTAGACACAATTTGGATGTCATGCACATTGAGAATTTTTTTTAATAACATCATGCATATAGTGTTGAACGTGCGTGGAAGGACTAAAGACATTTGTAAGTCAAGAGTAGACTTGTTTGATCTTTTTTCTCGTAATAAGTAACATATTACAAGCAATGGGAAAGCACTTGTTCCTATATTTCGTTTGGTGCAAAAGAAACGTCAGCCTTGTTCAAATGGGCAACATCTGATGTGAAGTTCCCGGATTGGTACATTTCTAATCAAGCTAAATGTGTTGAGAAAGGACCAAAGTTTTCCGGGATGAAGAGTCACGACTGTCACATATTTATGCAACGACTACTTCCTTTCGCATTTGCTGAACTTTTACCAAGAAATTTACACGAATCAATTGTAAGTAAATTTAAATTAATTAATCACATATGTCTACATTGATATAATATAGATGAAATGGAAAATTAACATTACTACCTTATATGTGGTTGTCATTGTAGGCATCGGAGCGTTTTTTCAGGATTTTTGTACCTGCACTTTATCAGAAGATGCTATTGCACAACTTGATGCTACTATTCCTATTTTGTTGTGCAACTTGGAGAAAATATCTCCCTAGCCTTCTTTGATGTTATGGAACATCTACCTATCCATCTCCTTCACGAAGCAAGCCTTGGGGGAACTGTGCAGTATCGGTGGATGTACCTATTCGAGCGATTCATGGGACATTTGAAGAAGAATGCTAAAAATCTAGCCAAAGTTGAAGGCGCAATAGTAGCAAGAAGTTTAACAGAAGAAACTTCTCACTTCACGGGATACTATTTTGGCTCGAAGGTCAGCACACGGAAAATGGCACTTCGGCGATATGATGATAGAGGTGTAGGACGAACATATGCTAATGAAGGTGTCCCAGACATCTTTTCTTCAGTTGGTCAATTATGTGGAAGAGTGAAGTCAGTTTTGTTTGCCAATGAAAAAGACCATTTTAGTGCCCAAATGTATATCCTCTTAAATCGCGAAGAAGTTAGTCCATATGAGACATAAGTGTATGAACATATATATATGGTTAAATTATCCATTTATGCTGGTGGACACACCGCATCTTCTTCAGTTACAGACACGGATGTCGTCCTGCCGACACAAACACATAGTGCTCCACCGCCGCCACCACCACCACTACCTCAGGTTCCACAAGGTGTAGGACGTGCGCCGGCCCCATATGCATATATGACGGTCCATTATTTGCTTGCACAGCCGGGCCGGCATAAGCTTAAGAGATTAGACCCGGAGCATACCGACGGAGCAGAATGGTAATTTTTTTTAATTACATTTATTATTATATATTTATATTTAATTAATATATGTTTTGAATTATTGTTTCAGGTTTGGTATTAAAAGCAAAGTCAGACGCATCGTTATTGACATCATCAAGTTCTACTTTTCCTAGCTTCATACCAACTGGAAACAGCTCCCGGTACACGTTAAGGAGACATGGTTCAAAATTTTTGCGTTACGTAAAAACAAATTTTTTTTTTCATTATTTTATTATATTTATATATATATATAGTTAATCTAATTTTATATAATATTTAATTATTTTTGTTTCGCATACAGCAAAAATATGATTGGGATCTAGCTATTCATGACGAGGTTCATACATTGTTCCTCGAGAAGGTGAAGTTTCGCATCAGCGGGATAATTTCTTATTGGAAGAAACTATGGAAGAAGGATGACGATGATGCAAAGCCCATGTACATAGATAAATTAGTATGGGACAAATTGATGCAGTATTGGGTGGATCCGAAGTCGGTGAGAACTGCGGAGAAGTGTTCGGCTTTCCGCAACACCGTTGGTCTGGACGGCAAACCCGTGGCTTTACCTCATAGTGCCGGCCAAACGCCTTTTGCGGGTGTTCGTCTAAAAATGGTAATTAAATTTATTTAAATTATTTCGTTTATGTTATTTACTTGATTTGATCAATAACATTGTTTTTTTTTCTTAGGCCGCCAAAAACGGAGGTGTACTCCCTCCGATGACGAAGGTTTTTGAGCAGACGTACTAGAAGAAGAATGGTGCCTTCGTTTCAGGGAAGGCCGATATGATCTTCAACGAGGTGACTTCCAAGATCACCGAGCGAGAGACGCATCTCTCTCAGCTATCAGGCGGTTCGTCGGTCCAGTCTGGAGGGCTGACCACACCCGATATTGACCGGATCTTCGAGAATGTATATAGAATAATTTAGTACTTATAAATTTTTAGTATTTTTAAAAAATTCTAAATAACTGTGATTTTAAATGTAGGTTGCCCCTAAGAAAAAGGGGAAGGTCGTACGAATGGGATCTATTCGAGATGTGTCAACCGCCTCGTCAGTTGCTCCGCGACCACGATCGCTAGAAGATGATCCAGTCTTCTTACGTGCCAAGATTACAAGTCTAGAACAGACTCAAACCGTATATGAGGAGAAGATCCATAAGGTTCATGAAGAGATGTCGGAGTATGACGATATCTTCGAGGTCATAGCACTCGGGAACCCAGAATTTGGGGCCCTTTTGAAGGAAAAGTGATGATGACGAGCAGCGGAAGCTACTGCAGCAGCACAAGGAGCGGGGACAAGCGGTGCTCAGCCGAGAGATGGTGTTCTTGAAGACAATTTGGATTTAGGCTATTTCGATTGTATACTTTTTTTCCTCTCGTGAAACCGTTTCTCTCTCGTGCGATCAAACGATTGCTTGTCTTCATGCCGATTCATCTGGAATAACTTATATGATGATGCACGATCCGAGGATCTTAGGAACAAGATCTCCCTGTTTTCTCAAGGCCCTACTGAGGCGTTCAAGGCTGCTTGGACGAGATTCAGATCATATCAGAGAGATTGTCCGCATCACGGGTACTCTGATGTTCAGCTGATGGGTTTCTTCTTTAGAGGAATTGATTGGAGGTATCAGATGGCTTTGGATGCTTCGAGCAATGGAAACTTCAACACCAGGTATCCTGATGATGCTTATGTGCTGATTGAGAACTTGGCGTCTAGCAATAGCACCAAGAATGCAGACTTTGAGCGCAAGAAGCAAGCTGGTAGCATGGAAGGTTCTCAGATTGCTGAGGTTCAAGCCAAGTTAGATTCTATGCACAATCTTCTGATGGGCAAGACAACGAAAGCTGTTCACTTTGCTGAAGATGTTAAGGTGTTCAATGAGGATGAAGTAGATGATGTTAACTACATTGGTGGTTCTGGTTTTCAAGGTCAAAGGAATCAATACAACAATAACCGAAACTTCAACAACAATTCTCAGCAAAGAGGGTCGAATCAGTTTGGCCAGAAACCTTTCCAGAACAGTGGTTATGCTAGGAACTATGGGAATTCATCTTATCAGCATGTACCTGCTAAAACCCCTGAGAGCAAGATTGAGTCTATGCTTGAACAGCTGGTTCAAGGACAACAGCAGATCATAGTGGATTTCAATGGAAAGATGGATGCTATGTACAATGATCTGAGTGGAAAGATAGAGGCTCTCAGTACTCATCAGAAGTTGCCGGAAACTCAAGTAGCTCAAACTGCAGCAGCAGTCAAGGGAAATATGGTTCTTTCACAGAATGAATACGTCAATGCAATCACCTTAAGAAGAGCATGAAATTTCGAAAACCCTGTAGAAGATGACGATGAGGATTCTGAAATCGCCCGAGTATCGATCGATACCCTTCCTGTGTCGATCGATACCCGCTCTGAGATCGATACCACTACTTGTGTCGATCGATACCCCTTGCAGACTAAGCCGGAAATTGTGAAAAAACCGGAGATAACAGATGAACGTATCTACAAGCCTAAGGTGCCATATCATAGACCACCTAGACATCTCATGAATCCCATCACTGCAGAGAAGTTGCTCACTTTTGAGAAGATGGTGAGGAGAATTCCTCATACTATGTCTTTCGAAGAAACATTTGAAAATCGCCCTTTGGAATGTTACTTCCGAGATTGCAGAGAAACTTAGGAAGAGATCAAGGCAATCTTCATCAAGGCAAGAAACACACCCCCACTGATGAAGCAATTGACTAAGAGGGAAGACCCATGAAAATTTTCATTTTCATGCTCTATCTCTGGAATTGAATTCAAGGAATCTCTCGTTGATTCCGGGGCGAGCGTCAATGTCATATCAAAGGCACTTGCAGAGAGGTTGAGAATTGGTGATATTAGATCTACTCATATGACTCTCACATTCGCGAACTTTTCCACCTCAGTTCCATACGGTACAAACCCTGATTTGCTGGTTAAAGTATGAGATTGTTTGGTTCCTGCTGATTTTCAGGTTGTGGAGATGAGTGCAAGATATAGTATGCCTTTGATTCTTGGAAGACCGTTCATGGCTACGGTTGGTGCAGTTATAGACACGCCCAGTAAGAGGATCTCGTTCTCATACATTGACGAACATGTCTCCTACAAAGCCATTGCTTCTAGAAGAGCTCCCAAGCACATTTCTTGCATCACTGTTGTCACAGGAGAGGCATTGATGGTTGATATTTTGGACGAGCCTTATGATGAGCCAACTGTTATTGATTTAGTATCCATCAGCACGGGAGTGGATTGGTTAGATATTTATGTTTGAGTTTGAAACTTGCTTTTAATTATTCTCTGAATTGTTGTCTGATTCATGATCTCTGGATTCCTGCAAATAAACCCTCGACCTAACGTTTTTCCTTTATTGAATTTACATCGTTTAAATTGCTCTTGTTACTTTTCTAAAACAAACCATATTTCTGTCTTACCTTAATTTCATAATTGTGAGAATGGTAGTGTAACATTGGTCTCTGTGGATTCGATCCTAAAGTACTGCATTGACAACCGTTATGATTGCGGTAGTGTGAACTTTAGTTTTAATTGACTGAGTGAAAACGCTTAAATCAATTAGCAATGGGGGTAGCCACTTCATCAACAAGGTCTTCAAGAGTCTACTCAAGAAGCACGGGGTTAGGCATAAGGTGGCCACGCCATATCTCCCTCAAACAAGCCGCCAAGTAGAGGTTCCAAATCGACAAATCAAGGCCATATTGGAGAAGACCGTGGGAAGTTCGAGAAAGGATTGGGCTAAGAAGTTAGACAATGCAATGTGGGCTTACCGGACGGCATTCAAAACACCTCTCAGGACTACACCGTTCAATCTTCACTATGGGAAGTCATGCCACTTACCGCTCGAGCTTGTGTACAAGGCCATGTGGGCCGTGAAGCTACTAAACTTTGATCTCAAGACGGCACAAGAGAGGCGTTTGATCCAACTTCAAGAACTCGATGAGATTAGGCTTGAAGCATATGAGAGCTCCAAGATCTACAAAGAACGAACTAAGGCCTTCCATGACAAGAAGATTGTGCGCAAGGACTTCAAGGAAGGAGACTAAATCTTTCTCTTTAACTCGCGTCTCAAGTTGTTTCCCGGGATTTACGCTCTAGATGGCCCGGTCCCTTTGTGATCAAAGAAGTGAGGTCTTATGGAGCCGTTGTTCTTGTGAACAAGAATGGGGAAGATTTTTTTCCGAACGGCCAACGACTCAAACCGTACCACGCCAACGAAATCATTAAGGAGGGAGTCTCACTTCCCCTTGATGATGCTTCTATCACTTGAGCGTGGTAACAAACGTCGAACTTAGTGACGTTAAACAAAGTGCTCTTGGGAGACACCCCAAGCTTATCATTGTATATACTTCTAGGATTCTTATTTTCTTTTTTTCGTAGTTCGTTTTGATGTTTTTGTTGAATGTTCTAGGGACTCCAAGGTCGATGAGGCAATACCGATGTGTCACACCGATGAGTGACATCGGTATAACCAAACCAAGGGAAAAAGAGGAGCAATACCGAGGTAACAAATCCGTGCAACAAATCGGTATCCAAACCGAGGGGAAATTTCCTTAGCACCGAGGTGCAACACCGATTTGTGACCTCGGTATGTCGCGAGAAAGTTTTAAAAATCCGCCAATACCGATGTGTTACACCGACATGTGACAGGCGAGGTCGCGAGGTCGAGCAAGTCAACCAGCTAAAAAGCCAAACACATGGAAAGGAAGCGAGCTCGCAGGGAGGCATGAGCATTCACTTAACCAAGATTCAAAGCTGGTCAAACACATTTATTTTATTTTAAAGGCAAAAGATTACAAAATTAACTATGTAGTTAATTAGGCAGTTGCGATTCTTTAGCTGGTATAAGTTTTGGATATGAAACTCATTGTAAGAGACCAAATTCCTGGCAAACAAAACAATATACAACTTTTCACTCGAAATCTTCTAAGTTGTTTTCAAGAACATACAACCTGAAAAGCCAAGGATTAAGGTTGTGAGATTCTGCTCTCACAATTTGGCGTCGTCTGTGGGGAAGGAGCAAAACAATTTCCTTCTTGTAACCTGGGAAACTAATCATTCAGAAGAGAATATCGGGCACAACAAGCGCAGCAGTCACTGCTTCCTCCGGAGTTATAAACACCTACATTGCACCATCCCAGCATGACACCATCGCTCTGATAGGCTCAGATGGAACAACAAACTTTCCCATTACCACCTCGGGAGCGAACGTCACGACTGGGACCAACGAAACCGCCGATCCTTCGGGACTTGCAGTTTTAAACCAGCCGGTTCCGGATCAAATAGCTGAGATCCGGAACTTGATATCGGTTCTCATAGAACAGAATCGCCTAATGGCAGCTCGCCAAGACGATCTCGAAAGAACGACTCGGGCAGGCGCCATCGGGTGGTTCGCCCTCCCACTTGGGACACAATCCATGTTCCCTCTCGAACAGGGAGGATCAAAATTCTCGCATCCACCGATAATGAGGCTAAACTTTTCCGATATCGATGCCTCGATCAGCAAAATGGTCGGCTCAGCCACCACCTCGCGGTTCAGCTCGATGATATCAGACCCTATATTTACTCCTTCCACAATCCTTACCGTGGAAGGGGGGACTACGCCAATTGCGACCCTCCCGGGAGTAGATCTGATCTTAGACCGATTAATCGGTCAAGATCGCTCTGGGAACGCCAACGAAATTGAGACTCATGATAATCCTGAGGTTAAAACGAGACCTTGGAATGAGGTCAGCAACAACGCCCAGATCGCTGGAGAGTCCCTGCTCCGGTTCCCGGGTAATAGCGAGAACGGTCTGGGACCCGGCGCCTTGCATGGGTTTGAGTCAATTAAAAATATTACGAAGAAACTAGCGCTGAACTTCAGCTGATGAGATCGCAGGTCCACGCCGCTCTAAGCTAAGCACCTGAAATAGATAGGGTGATTGAAGAAGTCAATCATACCCCATTCAGCTCGCGGATTGCGAGCCTCGCCTCCAGCTCGGCGATATAACGGAGAAACCGACCCCAAGGCATTTATGAGAAGTTTCAAATTCGCCTTTTCAAGGGTCCGCATACTCGGGGGCAACCTCGAATCAGCGTGCTGTCGTAAAATCTAACGGATTCGGCCCTGGAATGGTTCACTTCCCTGAAGCCGAATTCGATTGATAATTTCACCCAGCTTCACGCAGCATTCTTGAAACAATATTCGGTATTTATCCATATCGAGACCTCGGAGGCCGATCTATGTGTACTTACACAAAAATCAAGTGACTCGTTGCAGAAGTATATTGACAGTTTTAAGGCCGTTAAGGCAAAATTTGCCGATCTACATAACCCAACGGCCCTGAAAGCCCTTTAAAACAGACTATTAAAAACCTCAAAATTCTTCGAGGAGCTCACAGTCCGAGAGCCCGTATCGCTAGATGATGCGCTACACCGTACTTAGTGCTGGATTATTCTCAGAGAAACAGGTGCAGCTCAATCGAAGCAACATGCACCTGCAACCTCGAGTAAGCAAGCTCAGACGACGAACCCCCAGTGACCTATAAAACTCGGGAAGAAATAGTCCCAAGACCAGAGAAAAAGTCAGGGGTTGCATTCGTACTCAGTAGGAAGCCCACCTCATAACAGATTCAAGCCCTATGACCCTAGCAAGTGGTGCGATTTTCATAAAATCAAGGGTCACTCGACTAAAGAATGTTACGAGGTGAGGAAGCAGCTCGCTGCGAAATTTGCTGCAGGAGAGCTGGGCAATGTTGAGTTGGAGAAACCCCCTCCGAGGAAGAACTACTACCCAACACGAGACGACGAAAGGCGAGATGCCCATCTGAGGACGATCGTAAGCGAGAACGTTCATCCGAGGACGCAATAAGGCGTAATCCCCCCCCCCCCCCCCCCCCCAAATACAAGGAGACAGATCTACCTCCTCCCAGCACGAAGAAATAATTAACTTTATTCATGGATGATCCAAGTTGTGTCGCAACTCCGTAAATTCGATCAAGTAACATCAACGGAGGGCAAACACGGATATACATGATAGAATCCCATTCAAGGGACGTTACACACAAATATTGTTCTGGGAAAGAGAGGCCATTGAACTAGATTATCCACATGATGATGCTCTCCTAATCATGCTGGAGGTGGGTGAATACGAGTTCATCAAGATGCTCGTGGACACTGGGAGCTCTGTAGAACTCATCCTCCTAAGTGTTCTTAGGTAAATGGGTAAACCAGATCACGAGATTGAGGGGGATAAGATGGTGTTAACCGGCTTTTCCGTGGAAACTACATTGTCCCTCTGAACAATAACACTCCCCGTAATAGTAGCTAGAGTAAGAAGAATGGTCGAATTCACGGTGATAGATAGGCCAGCCCCATTCAGTGCCATCTTGGGAAGAACTTGGATACATTCAATCAGAGTTGTATCTTCGACCTACCATCAATGTATAAAATTCCCTACCCATCATGGAATCGCAATGGTGAAGGGGAGTCAAAAGGCGTCCAGAATATGCTATATGGAAGGTTTCCAAATAGCAAAGGAAAGCAAATTATATCAATTACGGCGTAAGGATGAGCTCGCAGATCGCCTGGCCAGAAAAAAGAATGGTCCAGGTTCCATCGGACCTCACAAGGACTTTGTCGAAAAAGTCGTGGTCAACGAGTCTTATCCTAATCAGAAAGTAGGAATTGGATCCGATCTCTCCAGGGACCAAAGGACCCAATTAATAACCTTCCTTAAAGAAAATGTTGGATGGTTTGCATGGACAAAAGCCGATATGCCCGGGATCGATCCAAACATTATCTCACACGAGCTCAATGTCGATCTGAATCACAAGCCAGTACGTCAAAAGTGTCGAAAGTTTGGACCTGACAAGACCGAGGCTGTTAATAGTGAGGTCACCAAGTTGCTAAGTGTTGGATTCATCAAGGAGGTCAAATATCCAGACTAGCTATCAAACTCAGTCGTGGTGGAAAAGAAAAATGGCACATGGCGAGTGTGCGTGGATTTTATGGATCTAAATAAAGCATGTCCTAAGGATAGTTTTCCACTACCTCACATTGACCGATTAGTGGAAGCTACCGCAGGACACCAGCTCCTCAGTTTCATGGATGCATTCTCGGGATATAATCAAATCCAAATGAACCTTGAGGACCAAGATAAGACATCTTTCGTCACAGAACGAAGAACGTATTGTTATAAAGTGATGCCATTCGGTCTCAAAAACGTAGGAGCGACCTACCAAAGACTGATGAACAGGATGTTTGCCAGCCTCCTGGGCAAGTCAATGGAGGTCTACATTGATGATATGCTGGTTAAATCTTTGAAAGAAGAAGACCACATAAATCAACTAGGGGAATGTTTTGACTTACTGAATAAATATGGGATGAAACTGAACCCCTCAAAGTGTACCTTTGGAGTTGCTTCGGGTGAATTCCTAGGTTACATAGTAACCCAAAGAGGAATAGAAGCAAACCCTAAACAAATCAACGCGTTCTTGGAAATGCAACCTCCGAACTCGGCAAAGGAAGTGCAGAGACTGAAAATCCGCATTGCTGCTCTAAACCGGTTCATTTCCAGGTCGACTGATAAATGTCTCCCCTTTTATCAATTATTAAAAGGGAACAAAAAATTCATTTGGGATGGCAAGTGTGGGGAAGCCTTTAAGCAATTAAAAACATACCTCTATGAGCCCCCAATCCTTTCAAAACCAGTTGAGGGGGAACCCCTCTACCTGTACGTAGTAATCTCAGAGGCCGCGGTAAGTGGCGTCCTTGTAAGAGAGGGCAGGTGTCGGAATCCACCTCGTATCCCCGACCAACGAGGTCGTGGAACAGTCTTTCAGGCTCGGTTTCTCAGCATCAACTAACGAAGCCGAGTAAGAGGCTTTAATAGCAGGTCTACGACTCGCAGTTGGGATAGGAATACGTAGCTTGAGTGCGTACATCGATTCTCAGCTCATTACAAGTCAGTTCCATGGAGAATATGAAGCCAGTGATAGCCGAATGGAATCTTATCTAGCTATAGTCCACGAGCTAGTCAAGCGATTCGAAGTCTTCAGCCTGACACGGATCCCGCGAGATGAAAATACTATCGCGGACGCATTGGCAGCTCTCGCCTCAACCTCGAATCCTCTTGTGAAAAGAGTGATTTTAGTGGAAGGAATCGAAAAACCCAGCAATAACATCGAAAAAGATGTAGAAGATTTAATGGAAATCGATGTCGACAATATGGAGCTGGATGTAGTGCTGGCCCCAATAGAGGACGACTTTCCTTCTGGGGTAAGGGAAGCTGAGGACTCAGACCAAGCTCCACTTGACGCCAGGCATGAGTCCCTCCGCGAAAAAATGATTGCAAGAACTGATTGGCGAACAGCGATTATACAATACATTGAGGAGGGTGAGCCCCCCCCCCCCCCCCCCCCCCCCCTCCCCCCAGCAAGTGGGAAGCCCGTAAACTCAAAACCATAGCTTCAAGATATTGTGTAATCGATTCTCGCCTCTACAAACGAAGCATGGGCGGCCCATACCTGGTGTGTGTCCACGGACTCGAAGCTTTCACAATTATGCTGGAAGTACACGGGGTTCGTGTGGCAGTCATTCAGGAGGAAGGGCGTTAGCCATCAGAATCAAGAGACAAGGGTATTTTTGGCCCACCTTGGTAGCTGATTTCGAAGAACACTCTAAAGCATGCGACAAATGCCAACGGCATGCTCCCACATTGCATCAACCTACTAAAAATTTGTCTTCCATCTCATCTATGTATCCTTTTATGAGGTGGTCTATGGACATAGTAGGACCTTTGGTATCCTCGGAAAAAAGGAGGTGTCGCTTCATTCTCGTCCTTACTGACTACTTCAGTAAATGGATAGAAGCGGGGGCCTTCCAACAGATTAAGGCAAACGACGTGGAAGAATTCGTATGGCAAAATATAGTTTGCCGACACGGAGTCACATATGAAATCGTAACCGATAACGGTTCAGAGTTTATTTCGAATCGATTCCTCGAATTCTGTGAAGACCAAAAAATTAGGCTGACAACCTCGACTCCACGTTACCCTCAGGGCAACGGGCAGGCCGAGGCAGCAAACAAACTAATATTGAGTAATCTCAAGAAACGTTTGGATGCTAAAAAAGAAAAATGGTCTGATGAACTCACAAGAGTACTATGGGCCTGTCGGACCTCGCCTCGTAAAGCAACCTCAGAAATACCATTCTCCCTGGCTTACGGAATTGAGGCCATGGTCCTGCCGAGGTCGCAGTTCCCAGCTTGAGGGTAGATATTTTCCCCATAAACGAGGAAGTAAATAACGAAATGCTTCTCGACCAGCTCGATGTTATCGACGAACACCGGGATCGAGCACTCGTCAATCTTCAAAACTACCAACACGCAGCAGCGCGTTATTATAACTCGAAGGTCAAACAAAGACGATTTCGAATAGGCGAGCTCGTCTTACGAAAAGTATACGAAAATACTAAGGAAATGAATGCTGAAAAACTGGGCACCAACTGGGAAGGTCCATACCGGATCTCCGAAGTAGTAAAGAACGGTGTATACAAGCTCGCCAGGGTGCACGATAACATACCTAAAAGGAACTCATGGAATGCCATGAACCTAAAGAAATACTACCACTAAAACGGAAGACACTTGTAAAGTCGAACTACGAAAGGCTTGATCCCTCTCCAGGGTACGTAGGCAACCTCGCAAGGGTGCAGCTATTAAAATAAAATAAAAAATATTCTCTTAAACCTGCTAAAAGCAGCCTGAAGTCCTTCAACTACCATTTTCAAGCCGAAAGCTTAAATGAACAGCCTTACGAGTTGGAGTGTGCTACCAGCTAGCATGACTCGACTTAGCGTCTAAATTGCAAGGTCACAACCTTTTAAGTCTCTAAATGACAACAACCTCTACGTCTAAACTGTTTAGGATGAATGCCCACCTCTAAACGGCTTCGACCAGTGCGTCTTGAAATCGCATGGTCAGCTCCCGAGGTCTCTAAACGACCTCAGAGCAAGGTCTTTGAACGAGCGGAATCTTTGGTCAAAATACTACCTTTGATTCATCGAAAAGTGTCAGCCTCTAAATGGCGGAAATAGTAAGTAAGCCTAAAAAGCAAAAGATCTTATAAAAGTAAAGCCTCCATAAAAGGAGCATAAGTTCAACATAAACAAAAAAACCCCCCTTCAGGCATTAAAGGTTCAACAACAAGTGGGTTTAAAGGCCTCCCCGAGCACTAAATTCGAAAAGCTAATATGGAGAACAGAAAGGCCTCTAGTTGGCAGGCTCAGCTGGCTTACTCGCCGAGGCAGGTTGGTCAAGGGCAATGGAAAATCCTTTCGGAGCTCCTGAGAACCAAGGTCCGGTTGGTCACTGAATGGTAGCACGCTCGATCCAGTAGGTAAAGAAACCGAATCATCGGATACCTGCGGGAGATCGAGTTTACCAAGGAAATATCGCATACCTGGACGATGGCGAGCTCTGCATCCAACCTCAGCTTCTCAGCCTCAATACCCTTCTTCTCAGCCTCAAAGTCATTGATGGTCTAATCAATAATATCATCAAGGAGAATGATGTTGGACTATCACTCCATGATTTGAGTCTCGGTGTCAACCTCGATCTTCTTCTTCTCGAACTTATCCTTTATCCTTAGAAGAATGGCATGATACTGCTTAGACATCTCCCTCCTCGCAACCTTCTCAGCTCTCTTCACAATCTTCTTTTGCTTGCGGGCAAGCTTCTTCGAGTCCTCCTTGACTTTCTCAACCTGGACCTTTAAGCCAACTATACTCTCACTGGCAGAGCGTAGGCCATCCTCAGCAGTCCCAGCTCGCCCCTCGGCGACTCGGAGGTCCACCCTCAAATATTCACTGGATTTCTCCAGCACGGAAATCCGACCTTGAAAGGTGTCGGCGCGAGCTTGAGCCTCCCGAGTAGATTCCTCCCATTTCTTGGCCAAGATGGTATGATCCTTAACATGGCTTTCCAGAAGAGCGACGTTAACCATCTTCTCCTCATTCCGCATAAGCCTTACCACCAGCTCGTCCCGCTCGGCAACCAGGTCGGCAATGGTCATAGCCGCCCTCTCAACCTCCTCAGGCTGAGTAGCAGAGCGGAGATCCTGCTCAAACGAGTTGACCAGCTCATTCGCAGCAGAAATCTCCTGAAAAGAAATAAATAAAAGAATTAGCAAGGAAGTCAAACATAAAACAAAAGAAAGATAGGAAATCAAAGCTACCTGGCCCATCGCACTCGCGAACTTGGTGTAGCCTTTGGGCTTCCTCATATTCCTAAGAGAAGGCAAGAAGTAGGAAGAAGGTCTAACATGCCTAAGAATATTTGCGAGCTGGGAACTATTCTCGACGATCGCCTCAGGACCGTCAAAGTCAAACCAAAAAGCATTCGTAGGATTGCTCCCACCACTTTGTGAGCGAGACGCCACCTGCCTCTTCGCTACCTCCTCACCCTCGAATCCATCGCCGCGAGATCCCTTAAGGCAAGATTGATGCTCAGCAGAATGACTGGGCTCCTTGGCAGACGCCCTAGAGATTGACCTCTAGGAAGTCCCAGCTCGTGTATCACACTGAGTAATTTTCATATCATCCTCCGCAGGAAGATCACCACCATCACCTCGGTCAATATCGAACTCTCTTGAATTCTTTTTCTTGGAGTCCTCGCGACGTTAAGTGACATCATGAGTAGGTTTTCCAAGAGTCTCCTTGACCCTCTTGTCGAGAGCACTAGCCGACGTCGGGGCAGGGCGCAGCCGCATCATTTCCCTATACGAGAGGCGCTCTGGCTTCCTAGGGCGACCATCTTATTGGACTCGGTGGAATTGTCGTCATGAATCAAATAAACGGCATGAACGGTATCCTGCACCTGAGAAATAACCGGAGGGCCAACCGCAACAGGAGCCAAATCCTTAGCAACGGCTTCGAGCTTCGGAATAAGAGAGGGAGCTGGAATCGAAGTTTGAGCGTGTGAGGGGACCGGAGTTTGAGCCGAGAGAGATGGAGAACCTACGAAGCCAAATGACGTTAAAACCCCCGATCTTTTCTAAAAAAAAAGGAAAAGGGAAATAAAAATGAACCTGCAAGCTGAAGAGCAGTAGTAACGGATAACCCTGGAGCCGTACGATCACGAGCTCGCAGAATCCTAGAAAGAGTAAACTGGTTCCAGTCAGAGTTTGGCTCCCTAAGAAGATCGATGAGGTGCCGAACCTCAGCCATCACAGTCTTTGAGGAATCAATAGATTCTGCAAAAAGGAAAGCCAAATCAGAATAAGAAAGAAAGCGATTAAGGAATTCCCAAGAAGGACGCATGAGCCAGCCTCCTAGGGTTCATGCTAACCGGTGATTTGAGTCCAAGAGCGCCGAACTATCGACTCGCCCTCAATAAATCTCTCAGAAATCCTGAAATATAACCACTGCTCCCACCACTTATCCTCCCGAGCATTGAATCGAAAGACAGATCGGTTAACCTTCGCCGAAAAATAGTAAGTCCTACGAAGATTCGAGTTCGCTTTGACATTGAAGAGCTGGCGGAATTCCTCGGTGTTAAATATAACTCCGGCTTCCCTAGACCTCACCCAGAGTGCGACCAAGTTTCTCATCGCACTGGGCATGAGTTGGGGAAGGGCGAGCCCGAGGTCGCCGATAATGTCAGAGATGCCTGCCGGGATAGGAAAAGTGAGGCGACACTTCATGAAAAATACGGTATATGCACATGCGTAACCCTCCGGGGGATTCTCCAGAGAATCGACATCCGAAGGAACGAGAAAATTGCAGTAGTCGAGCCCACATAAAGTAGAAATATTCTTGAGCTCTTCAAGTGAGACCGTGCTCTCGAGTGAGGTCTGAACTGATCGGCAAACACAAGCAAAGCACTCGGTTGCGAGGGGGAGGCCATAGCAGAAAATCAGAAATTTTTCCAAAGATGAAGAAGCAAGCTTGTCGGAATTAGCGAGGGAAGAACTTTTACAGGAGAAGATAAGTGATAAAAGATAAATTGAAAAATACGATTTAAATAAAGACCACTCGATTAAAAATAAAAGTAAGAAGGACATGATTACCTTGGGAAGTGGGAAGCTGAAGCAACTCGAACAGTCCATTTATAACCGCACACTCGCCCACTCGCCCACTCGCTTTGCCATTCCCCTAAAAATCTCATGCTTGAGGCAAGATCCCTGCAATTTCGGCATTTGGCAGGCGAAAGACCTATAAGCTGCAGAGATTGCATTGACTTGGAGACCAATCAGGACCCGAGATTGCAGCATCACATCCTCAGTGATAAATCAATAAGGATGCTGGGGGGCAATTGTTGGGCCCAAATTTCGTACTCAAGGACCAACCCAAGTAAACGGGCTCGATAAGGAAGGCTCGGCCCCCGACGAGGCCTCATGAAACTATTTACAAGCTGGAGTAGGCGAGGTCGCGAGGTCAAGCAAGTCAACCAGCTGAAGAACCAAACACAGGGAAAGGAAGCAAGCTCGCAGGGAGGCATGAGCATGCACTTAACCAAGATTCAAAGCTGGTCAAACACATTTATTTTATTTTAAAGGCAAAAGATTACAAAATTAATTATGTAGTTAATTAGGCAGTTACGATTCTTCAGCTGGTATAAGTTTTGAATATGAAACTCATTGTAAGAGATCGAATTCTTGGCAAACAAAGCAATATACAACTTTTCACTCGATATCTTTTAAGTTATTTTCAAGAACATACAACCTGAAAAGCCAAGGATTGAGGTTGTGAGATTCTGCTCTCACAGAAAAGATGAAATGATTTTCTTTCGAGTAAAGGGCTAGGAAAATTTCCATCAATCCCACTATTTTACCTCGAAAGAGATGATCACACTAAGGTTGGAAACGAGGTTAGAAAAATTTCCAGAGATACCACTATTCGCCTACACCTTAAAATAAAAGGGTGGCACTAAAATGAATCGGGGATTCGGTGGCAAAAACCATCAATACTCGCGTTCCATCACCCATTGAAAGGGAAAGAGTCTAGAAGGTTGTGTTGTTGTCTCGTCACGATATCGAAAAGGAAAGAGTCTAGAAGGTTCTTGGCACTATGATCTTTGATGAGACCCAGTGATGATGGCTTTTGATTATTCCGCGAAATAATGAGTTGAATCTGGGAGGCTGCGATGCTTGTAGAGAAGTACATGATGGTTCGATCTAGAGCTAGTTTTGCAATACATGGATTACTAAAGTAATGGTCATTGCATGATTCTAAAGGAAATGTGAGTCTCCGTATTTTTCAAACTTTTTCTTCTTGCTTAGTTTTATGTTTGCTTGATGACAAGCAAAATACTAAGCCTGGGGAAATTGATATGCTTGGTTTTTACCGTTTTCTAACACATGTGTTTGGTGTTTTTTTATAGTATTTTATCGAGTCAAAGTTCATTTTTAGAGTCTTTTAGTTCTTTATTTAGTTATCCCAGGTAAAAAGGCGTTTAAGGAAGAAATTAGAGTAACGTGGGCAAAAACGCATTGAATAGTGTAGAAAAGAGCAAAATCGATTGATGCAAGGAGTGCATCGATCGATGCAACACCATCAGAAGAACCAGAATCGATTGATGCAAGGAGTGCATCGATCGATGGAGCATGCCCAGAAAGTCCAAAATCGATCCATGCAAAGAGTGCATAAATCGATGGAGCACACCCAGAAAGTCCAAAATTGATCGATGCAATATGTGCATCGATCGATGGAGCATGCCCAGAAAGTCCAAAATCGATCGATGCAATATGTGCATCGATCGATGCAAGTCAGCGAGAAGAAAAAGGAAATTACTGATTTTTCTGTTTTGCCCCGGAAACTGCCTACTTTGACCTAATCCTCCCAGAACCCTATATATACATTATTTTTATCCACTTTTAGGCTTTATCTCTTTTTACTGCTCTATATTTTATTCAGATTTTTGGCCATTGATATTGTAAGCTTTGAAGAAGAATCTCTGCATCTATTGAGAAGAATTCTAAACCCTTTCCTCTCTTTAATTATTATTATGAGTTTCTCTCTATCTCTTTGCTTGCTCTCTGCTGCCATGTCTGAGTAGTTTCTCAGTTATATTTAGAATTTCAACGGGATCCATGAATCATTGAATTAGACACAGATAGGAATTTATCTTTTGAGGTTTTCACTTATTGTTGTGTTTATTGCTTGGGTTGAACACTTAGTCTCTGATCTAGGGTTTAATATATACCACGTAAGTGTCGTAGGTTGCTAGAAAGAACATAAACGAGCGAATTGTCCTTAGCCAACGGAAGTTGATGTTAAGGCGATTCGTGAACATATTGAACATATTTGTTAATGCTGGTCTAGAACTCTAGGTTCAACGGGAGTTAGGATTTTAGGTTGCTAGATTTAGTAATCAATGCCACGGAAGTGGATTGGTTAGATATTTATGTTTGAGTTTGAAACTTGTGTTTAATCGTTTCCTGAATGGTTTTCTGATTCATGATCTCCTGATTCACGCGAAGAAACCCTCAACCTAACTTTTTCTCTTATTGAATTTACACCGCTTTTAGTTATTTTCATTACTTTTCAAACCAAACATTATTATCGTCTTAGCTTAATTTCATCTTGTGAGAATCGTAGTGTAACATTGGTCTATGTGGATTCGATCCTAAAGTACTACATTGACATACTGTTATGATTGAAATAGTGTGTACTTTAGTTATTAATTGACTGTGTGAAAACACCTAAATCTATTTGCATCGTTGCCGGGGACCAATAGCATTACCTTCAATTCTGAATTTGAAATTTAGTCTAAGATTCACTAACATATTATATCATATATTCGTGTGTGTTTCAGGGACTTTCTAAGATGGATTACTACTCAGGAAACGATAGTTACTTCAATGGTCATCGATCCCCTCTCTCTTGTGAAGCTCAGAGGCGATCGCCTATGGACCATGGACCTATTGGTGATTACATCCCGATGCCAATTTTCTACACATATCGACCCAATCAAGCTTACTCGCACCAAAATCAGAATTGGAGCGATTTTGGCCATGAAAACTATCGCCATCACTACCAGCCACGCCCACAACCACCACCTCGTGCCTACAATCACGTGAGAATCGTAGTGTAACATTGGTCTATGTGGATTTGATCCTAAAGTACTACATTGACATACTGTTATGATTGCAGTAGTGTGCACTTTAGTTATTAATTGACTGTGTAAAAACACCTAAATCATGACGTCGTTCAAGTTGCGATCGTATGCGAAGACCAGAGAATCTCCGACATGAAATTCCTTAAGCTCGGCCCAACCGTAATAGACGTCGTCCTACGCATTCCATCCGTCGGAGTCTCCTACTTTGTAGATCGTCGCAAAGCAGCAAACCAAGAGAATCGTGAATAATTTGTCTTATTTTTATTATTTAATTTTATTCAATAATTTATCCTATTTTATCATCATAAAGATAGGATATCTAATTTTATTTTTGGGAACTAACTATATCTTTAATATAGTTATCATTTTTAATCAATTTCCTTTTCAATGGTTTTTTGCTTCGTTAAAAATAAAATTACCCATATATCATGTTATAAAATGGATAATATTTATAAATTTTCATAAAATATGTTACAAAATTATATTCTTTAAAATAACAAATTTTAATGTAATGGGTTCTTTACTCGCGAAAGACACGTCACCGGTAGGTTATTTACCACCACTTCGAAGCAATGATGAACTCCGACTCCAACCATAGCGTGTCATAGCTGGTAACCAAGTGACACATGGACAAGACCGGGAAAACGGCCGATTCGTGCCCGAACTATTCCAAATGGTGCAGATTAATACCTAACAAATTCAAGTGTCCAATTTCGTACCCAGAATCTCAAAAATTTGAATATTCATACATGGACTATTTTTTTGGCGAAAACAAACATTGACCAACGCCCCGTTAGCCAAACTTGTAACACCGTTAACAGTTGCCACGTAAGCTGCCTCGTTGTCACATGAAGATCAAACGACGTCGTTTTGATTTTAAAAATTTATCAAAACATTGGGCTTCAAAGCCCAAAAACATAAGCAAATTGGGTTTATTAAAAAAACAAACAAACGACATCGTTTAGGTTTAATAAACAAACCTGTCACAATTCGTAAACATGTCTTCTTCTTCGGGAGCCCGAGAGATAGGGTTTAGGGATTCTTCGAAAATATGTGTGAGTTTGACGCAAATCGTTAGTTTTGGAAGAAAGAGAAGACAATTCCGAGTTTGGGGATACAATTCGACTTCTAGGTAGCTTTAAAATGATGTAATTCGAGATTTTAGGGTTTTGATTTTGGTGTAAAGGTTATAATTTTTTAATGGTTTCGAATTGTTTAATCCTTTCGAATTGTTTAATCTTTACAAATTTTTTAATGATTTTCAGTGATTCGGATTCGGGTTCCGTGTTTCTCATCTACTATGGTGGCAAGTTTGAGAAATTTGAAAACGGCACACTCCATTACGTCGGTGGCTCTGTGCATGAACATGTAGCATCGCCGCCATCAATGTTTCAAGCATTACCTATGAGTATGTATGGGCAGAGAGTGTGGTACAAACTGTCTTACGAAGATCTTAGTGAGTTGAAGGTTTTGTTGGATGGTTTTGGGAATTTTGAGAAAATGTGTGAAGCGGCTAAATGGACTAAGCAAGTTGAAATTTATATGGAAAGTGATGAAGACTTCGACGAAAATTAAAGAAGATATGGTGATGAAGACATCGATGAAAATCATAACAGTAATCAAGGAAGAGACGGTTATGAAGATAGAGGCCGAGATGAGCAAAATGAAGAAAGAGATGAAATGTGTAATGAGCAAGCTTGTGTGGAAGAGATAGTGGCGACATTTGTTGATGAGGAGGAGAATGATGATTACTCTCGACAAACGCCTCCTCCTTTGGATAATGAAGGAGAAAGAAACGAGAATTGTTATGAAAGTTGGAGAAGAGGTAGTGGAGAGCTCAAGATCAGCCAAGTTTTTGAAAGCTTGAAAGAGTTTAGAGAGGCTGTGTTGGAGTATGCTCTTAAAGGAGGTTGGAATATTCGGTACAATCGATGGGGATCAATTAAATCAGGGGCAAAGTGTGGGATAGAAAACTGCAAATGGAGAATCTACTGCTCTTACGAAGATTCAGTTTCTCAATGGATGGTGAAGACATTTCAAGAAGATCATACGTGTCACAAAAACTTTGACAGACAGTGTGATATGTAACATGTTCCTAGACGAGCTGAGAAATGATGCTGACCTGAAGCCTATCGCGATGCAACAAAGAATACATGAGTGTTACAATGTTGCTCCATCACACGATCAATGTCGAAAGGCAAAAAAAAGAGCTTTGGCAATCATTGAAGAAGAATGGGATGAGCAATATGCAAGGTTAAAAGACTATCGGGATGCAGTGTTAGAGTAAGTCTTCCTTTTTCTGTTGTGTATTATCTGTTGATTTTGATATCTTAATTATGTTGTATTTGATGTATATTGTAGGAAGAATTCTGACTCGACGGTGGAGCTTCGGACAGTTATTGGAGAAAATGGGAAAGAAGTTTTTGACAGCTTCTACATGTGTTTTGATGGACTGCGCAAAACTTGGCGGAATCACTGTCGACCCATCTTCGGAGTAGATGGTTGTTTCTTGAAGTCGAGTGCTAAAGTTCAGCTATTGGCAGCCGTTGGAAGAGACGGGAACAATCAGATATACCATTTTGCATGGGCAGTATTTCAAGCCGAGAACACCAAAACTTGGGTTTGGTTCATTCATCTTCTCAAAAAGGAATTGGATATTCGAAATGGTTATGGTTACACTTTGATATCCGATCGGCAGAAGGTATGGTTACACTTTGATATCCGACTGTGTACTAACACTACTCACTAACAAGGATCATTGAAACTCTTTCAGGGATTACTTAGGGCCGTGAATGAAGAACTACCACACATTGAGCACCGGATGTGTGCAAGACACATTTATGGAAATATGAAGAAAGCTCTTCCGAACAAGCCTCAAATGAAAAGTATGTTTTGGAAAGTTGTGGAGAGTTTCAATTTGGCTGACTATGAAGCAAATTTGAAGAAGATGGAAGAGTATGATGAAGAAGTCTATGCTGCCTTCAAGAGCCGAAATCCAGAAAATTGTAGTCGAGCTTTTTTTAACACCACTTCTTGTTGTGAAGATGCACTCAACAATTTTTCAGAGTCATACAACATGGCAATTGACAAGGCGCGTGCAATGCTATTAGTTCAGAGTTTGGAGACAATGAGAAGACAAGCTATGGTGAGGATAGAACTTAGAAGGAGAAAAACGGGAAAACATAAGGCCAAACACAGTTTCAAGGTTGGCCTTGTCATAGCGGAAGAAGGCAAACAGGTGAAATATTGCAGGTCACTCCTTGGACGTGACCATGTTTTCGAGGTTAGTGAGAGAGGTCAATCATACACGGTTAATATGAAAGAGATGAGCTGTAAGTGTAGGAGATGGGATCTTACGGGTATTCCGTGCCGGCATACGTTGCGTGTTGTATTTGATCATAAGAAGACATACAAGATTGACGATTTAGTTTCGGATTGGTATTTGACCTGTCAACGGGTTCAAGTTCTGGAAAACAAATGGTGAACCACCAATTGATGCAGCGAAGAGAGAGTTACATAAGGGAAGGAAGAGAAAACCAGCGAAAAGGATGAAGGCAGTTACCGAATCACCTACTAAGGGAAAAAAATGTCACCAATCATGGGCGCACAATGCGTTGTTCGCGATGCAGTGCGGCTGATCATAACTCTTGCAATTGTGTGAATCACGGAGTCCCATTTAAGCCTCGAAAACCAAAGCAGCCCAAGAAGAGTAAGACATCGGGATCAAACCAAGTGTCCGAGTCTATGACACTTGAATGTGGAGAAGGCCCTAGTCAACCATCTCAGACATCTTATGCATCTACGATTGATCAGGTTGCTTTTTGTCTTCTGGTTTTTGTTGCTTTTTGTCTTCTGGTTTTTGTTGCTTTTTGTGATGGTTTTAAAATTCGCTTCGCAGGCGGGTCTTTAACATGGTGGAGCTTTAAGATAGAGGAGCAACTTTTTGGACAATGCTAGTTTGTTTTTTTTACTTTGGTTGTTGTTAAACTCGGTTGTTGTGGGTATATTGTTTTTGTAAAACAATGGTTGTTTCGGTTATTTTGGTTGTTTAGAACCATTCTCGGCTATGTAATGCAAACATGCATTTGGTTCTAAAAATTTCTATAATATTTGTTAAACACCATGTTAAATAACTGAGTATCTGTATTTTCTTCAAGTAACTGTTAAATAAAAACAAGAAACTATGTTATGACAATGATATATAACAACCGTTACTTGAATCTCAAAGAACAAACTCCATCTAAAACCTGCTTAAATCCATATTTCCTTCCATTTCCGAAACTTCCTTCTCATATCCTAATACATCGGTTTTCATTGCTTCGAACTTTTTCTCATATCCACGAATATTGTCTTTCTTGAGCTCAAACTCCTTCTCAGATGAACGAATAACTTCTTTCATGTCATCGATCTCCTCAACCATCGACTATTCGGTCCATTTGAACAAATGGTTTTTGTCCTTCAAAATAATACATTTGTTACTAAACTCTACAAAATGCTAATTATATAGTTCTTAACACTTTCAATCCTTAACACTATCAATTCTTACCGTTTCAGATCCGTTTGGACAACAATGAAACAACCTTCCGGGATTTTTAGTTGTGCTTGAAGTTCTTATCATAGCAAATTCGCCACACCTACAAGCAATAGGAAAGCCTCTATCTCCTACACGAACACCATGCCTCATACTAGCACTCAACCCTGAATATTTTCCACCGATAGAGATCAATTTTACAATTCTCGAGTTATGAAAAGAAGAAAGTTAATTCATAACTATTAACCTGAATAAGCCGAAGAAGCTTTGTGATTCGATGATGTACTCATTCTCATCTCTATTTGCCAGCGAAATAAACCCTAGATCCGTCAGATGTTCTTCCCCAATTTTCAGATGGAGCTCGACGAAGAAGGCGATCCTGACGAAGACGAAGAAGACAGGTCTTTTAGGTTTTTTCTTTTAAACCAAAACGATGTCGTTTGGTTTTTTTTTTAATAAACCCAATTCGCTTATGTTTTTGGGCTTTGAGGCCCAATGTTTTGATAAATTTTTAAAATCAAAACGACGTCGTTATATCTTTCCGTGACAACGGAGCAGCATACGTGGCAATCGTTAACGGTGTTACGGGTTTGACTAACGGGGCGTTGGTCAATGTTTGTTTTCGCCATAAAAAAAATAGTCCAAGTACGAATATTCAAAATTTTGAGATTCTGGGTACGAAATTGGACACTTGAATTTGTTATGTATTAATCTGCACCATTTGGAATAGTTCGGTCACGAATCAGCCGTTTTCCCGGATAAGACCATGTACATAAAACTAGGCATGGGCATCCGATTTCTATGTTTTTCTTTTATTTTTGTTAATTCGGTTTTCCTTTGTTTGGGTTCGATAAAATCTCGCCAAAGTTAACCAAAAAAAATTTGCTTCATTTTGGAAATCAGTTTATTTGGTTTGGTTATGTATATAAAATAACCGCCAAATAAAACCAAAATCTAATGAACTTTGGTTTGCTCTGTTTGATAAAATTCAAATTACCGATTCGTTAAATTCGATAATCAAATATCAATGCATTCGGCCAGATCTTAAGATAATTATAAACCAATTTAAACCCAAAAATTTATTATGTTTTTCACGATGGCTCAAGATGGCGTTAGGTCTGTAACGGTAAAAACAATTATCCACGATGTCTCGAGATGCCAATAACGGCGACAATATGCAAAGGAGATGAAGCCTATGATAAAGATGGACGATGAGACGCAAGAGTGGATGAGGAAAAATCATGATTTTCAGAGAACATATGACAAAAGTAGGAAGGATGTGAGGATATACCAGTGAGAATGGCGAAGGAGAGGAATAGTTGTAGAAAATGGAAAAATCTCGTCAAACCGATTGGTTACCGTTATAAAACCAAGAACCGAATAAAATGTTTAAAGGTTCCGATTGGTTCTTTTCCCAAAACCGAATCAAAATTGAATTCTCTAAAATTTGGTTCGACCGTCTCAGTTCCAAACGGTTTCCGAATGCTTTCAATCATCATATCGCAAAATTTATCATACGCAAGATATATAATAAATCAACCTACCCTTTGTGGGACATTAAATGCTGAGAGGAGGGGTTGCTCACCACATGACGTTTTGACGAACCACGCTATGTTTCGAGATACGTGCAGCATACTAAATGTAAGTCACTTACTTTTTCAACACTTTTATGATGATGGCCCACCCACTCAATCCGACGTGGTAGGGCAAACCGATTAACGTGAGACCTGTTAAGAGTCCAAGCTAAGTATTTTCTATAAATAAAATCTCTCATACATCGATAAAGGGGTCGAGACTTTTCTTTAAATGACATGATTCTAGAAAAACAGTAAGAGGTTCCAGAGTTCTCCTACTTCACTAGTTCCCAAGAGATATCTTCATTGTACTTTTCGAACAAATCTTGTCAAATCCATTAAACATCCAGATTAGGTCGAAGATCATTTCGACCCGACCTAGAACCTTTCCTTGATAGTACTTTGCCTGACCCGTTTTCTGTTCGATGTCCAGTCACATGTCCTCTCTGACTTAAGCGTAAGATAATCATCGGTAGGACACCCTCTCGTCGTCTCGATATTCCTTGACTCAAATTACTGTTTATAGGTTTTCTTGTTTTCCAGAGTTCAAACTTGCTCTTTGATATATTCCAGATTCATAAGTTTTCCTCATCACCGGAATCACAAATCATATCCGAACATATTAATATCATCACCTTTTTGACATAGATTCTCTTCTTTCTTGAAAAAGTACCGTTTTTAATATTTTAATACTCTTGTTTATTTATTTTTTTATTTTACTAACTTAATAAAATCTTATTTTGTCCCAATTTGTAAAATAATATCTTGTTTAGAAGCAAAATAAACATCTTATTTATGTTAATTTACGAGTTTTTTTTCCTTTTTAATTACAATCTTCTTTTTTCCTTTGGCTAAAAATACAATTATGAAATCAAATAATACATAATTTGTTTATTCACTAATTTTATAGTTTTCTTTGTTATGACAATGGATACTATATTTTTTGTCAACTTAAAAGCTTATACTAAAAAAAAAGTTTGGTTAACCAAATCGTAGTAATTGAGTTTACTTACAAAAAATTAAAATAACGAAAAATAGCGTTACAAGACAAATAATTCGGTTTACTATTCAGATTATATAAAATCTATACTATAATGAGAGAGTTTTCTCTCAATCTAGGGTGTCCACCTCATCACCTCATTTACACAAAAAATTAACATTAAAATATATTTAAAACATTCATTTAATACATGTCTATTATATCTATCATTATTTTTATTTCATACAAATTACAAAAATACAAAACTTTGTCTAACAAAATAGAAAAGTGATAATTCGATATTAAGAATCAAAAAAATTGTAATAATAATTGGATAAAAAAATAATGAAATATTTTCTTAAAAATGATATATTGTTAGATTTTCAACCAAAAACTTTAATTTAATATTTATCATATTTAAAATGTTACAATGTGATTATGAAATTAAGAATGTAAAATAGATTTTACTACATATAATGAAAAAATAATTTATTCAATTCTGTTACGAGAATATATAATTTTTTATAATAAAATTTACATCATTTGAGAGTCACAAAATACTATAATATAAGTTTTTACAATTAACTTAACAAAGTCGAGAATATGTAAAATAGGACAAAGATAAGAACAAATAAATAAAATTATAGATAAATGATAGTAGAGAAAATAAGCATCTTATTATATAAAGTAGAATCTATTATACAATAGGAGAATTTTCTTTCAATATAAACTATCCACATCATCACTACAATCCTCTATTAATGGACACCACTTATGTAAAACTCTAATATGTACTAATTAAAGCTTCAACATAAGAATAATTATTACTATACAACTCCAAAACATACAATTACACCAACTAACGAGAAAATATATAATATTAATTATGATTTAAATTTTGAACCGGTTATTAACAAAATTAGTATATGCGAATGCATAAGTTTGGAAAAAAATAATTAAATGAAATAAGTGAAAAATGACCATATAGTAAGTTCATATTTGAAAATAAAATATTAAGATAAACTACTTAATTTATAGATAACCAACTAAAATTCAACAGAAAATACATATAAAATGAGTTTATTATCATAATTAACAGTATAACATCTATAAATTGATACTCGATAAATTAATATCTCGACAAATCAATACATTTTTTTGGATCCGAATTGTTTCTCGGACAAATAAATATATCAAGGATTTTCAAAGCCAAAACTTAGCCATTTACTAAATGATCGTCATAAAACTTGAAATGCTTATTACCCAATTTTTGTTAATGGAAGAGACTAAGTACCATTGAAGCCAATATAATAGACTCTGAGAATCGTTCACATATTCTTTAAATAAGAAAGATGGAGAAGTTAAACCAACTCTTACAATAACTTCACTCCAAGTTCTGGTGTCCTAAGAATTATCTTTGAAACCATTGAGGTTCCTATTAATATACTTCTTTCCTCATTGTTCACAGATTAAATGGACTAAAGATCATTAAGAATGATCGCTATTCTAACTTCCCAAAATTGCTAAAACTCTAAGATTTTGTGAAAATTTGATTGATTTTTACATCATTACCCAGAACAAACGATGTGTTTCTTTTGAAAGGATGTTCGTTGATCCCATCAACTCCATCTGCAATCACAACGCCACATATATCGCAATCTTTCCCCTCCTATAAATCCAAAACAACACGCAATATTTCAAATTTTGAACACCCGAATCTGGTAATGATAAGATACATAAAATTTCGAATTCTGAAATCATACCTTTAGGTAGGTGCGAGCATCAATGAAAGAATGAAAATGGCGGAAACAAATGTGAGAAGCGGAACCATGGCTACCGAAGGAGTTGAAAGTCACAGCGGCCATCGAGGATCAGTTATGTGAGTGGGATTTGTTGGATTTTTATAACTGAGAGAGGATATGTTCTTCGGAGATGGGGAACAAGGAAAAAATCACAGATCTTTTGTCAGCTGTCTTTCACAAAGAAAGTAACACTTGGGCCAAAATATCTATAGATTCCGGAACAGAAATGTAATATTACACGTCCAACTAAATATGTAACTTATGAGAGATTTGAAATGGTGTTAAGAAAATATATACAAAACTATAATTAGAATCACACAGTAGTGAAATACTACATATAAACACATGAAATAAGAATAATATTTCAACATATATAATCAACATAATTAAAAGAAAAAACCGTTGTTATATACAAACACTAATAAGGAGAAATAACAAAACACATGCATATACACACATTGCAACTATAAACCGACTATTAAACTAAAATTCCAAATTAAAAAAAAAATTGTTTCTTAAAAAATAACATATAAAAAAATTTATAAAACATGAATGTAAAATAAGCGCATATAAAAAAAATTATAAAATATGAATGTAAAATAAATCCGCGCGGAGCGCGGGGGTCAATCCCTAGTGTAATAAATAGAGCAAAGCAAAAACAAATATGCACTGCGAGTAATGGGAGATAGCGGGCATAACCTATTTATTTTGATGTCGTAAAAACTGACAAGATACACACATGAATTTTGGCTCATATTTGTTGTTTTTTTTTTTACGATATGATCAAAGAATATAAAGACTTTCTCTCAGTCTCTCTGCAGATTTAATTTGATTATTCTTTAGTTAAAGATAATGATTAAAGATACAAGAATTATATGGTTGATGGTATCAGTTGACTAAAATAAAACCCAAAAGTTATTCGGTTTTCAATTTGATTTTGATTTTGGTTCAATTTTCATTCAAATAAAAAGAGCGATACAAATAAGGAAATTAATATTCTCAAAATGTACATCTAAAATATACTTTGATAAAAATATGAATAACAACAAGAACTAAAGAACCGAAAGAAAGGAAAACTACCCAACAAAAAAAAAAGGAGAAACTCTTAATTAGCTAATTAATCTCGACTCGAACCAAATCGGAAAAGAAGGAAGCATATGCTCGAGTAGGTGAACCGAATGTTTAGTGATGATGAGATGTCAACGTGCGTAACCACCTTGTGAGACGGTCCATAGGTGAGAACTTCGGAACATTGGTTATTGGTCCGACCACGACTTGAAGCTTAAGCCCAGCCTCACAGTGACCGGGCTTCGATCTTATGAAATAATGAACTCCTGGTTTGGTGAGCCAGACGAGATCGTAGCCCGTCTTGTGCACGGCAACAAGTGAAGTCGGGTCGCAGTATAAGAATTCCAGATTGTTGATCCCGAGGATCACTAATGTTGTTTAAAGATTGATTACGGAGTGGGAGGTGAGATTTCCGTTAATTAGAACAAATCAACCACAATTTATAGCAGGTCGGGTATTACGACGAACAGGTCGGGGACCGTATTCTTTATATTGATGGTGAAAAGAGACGGACGATTTAGATTTACGAACTGCTTCCGACGGGAATCCAGTTTGGCGTTCTAAATCGCGATGCCTTGTTACAAAGGAGAGAGAGAGAGAGAGAAAGAGAGAGAGAGACCGGGCCTATTTTTGTAGAGATTGATGTCGTTTTTTTCAGAAGTCCCCTCCTTAATGCATAACGAGGGGTATATATAGTGAGGGTAGCTTCCTGCTTCCGCGGATTCCGGGACCACCCGTCACCCTCAGTCTGCTTCGCGGGTAAGGTGCTCCAGGAAGCGTGTCCCGGTTCTCAAGGTGAGAGGTAATGATGAGCTCGGCGCCATGCTTTTGTAAGATAGCATACTGTTCGGCCAACTTCCTTCCACGTGTCTTTTCCTCCTTCGCTTACTCTGCAGGGTTGGTGGGACGTCGGGTTCAGACCATACCCCTATTCAGATAGTGCACTGTTCGACCAACTCCCACGTGTCTCCCTTCCTTTTCACATCCCAATTTGGCGAAGTGTCAGCGCGGACCCGGGGTGCGCCTCTTAGGAGCTCGGGATTTTCAGATGAAGCTGAGCGCGGGACTCCAGGTCGGTGATCCCTGGTCAAAGGTTGACTCTATGCTGACCGAATCGAGGAGGGCTCTTGCTAAGATGGGCCTAACTAAATCGGGGTGCTAGGCCCACCTCCAACAATATCCCCCCCCCCCCCCCCCCCCCCCCCTCAGTTCGGTGGCATGAGGTGAGACGAATACATCGAAGTTGTTCTTATGCTAATTCGGCGCATCTTAGGACGGTCCTTTGAGATTCGAGTGGATGAGGGCGGCGTGTTGTAGCTCAGATTTGAGCCCGTGCTCACACGTGTAGGCTTTCCCGAGGATCCGGAGATCGTTGGCGCGTACCCATCACGCGGGGGAAACGAAACGGCGCTCCTTTTTCCGCGTGTATTGTTCACGCGCGGCGTACGAAACACGCTTCGCGTTTATCGAGGCGTCTCCTGCTTTTGGCGTAGGAAAAACGAAGAGGCCCCTTCATTAGGTTTTTGGGAGGCCGTGCTCCTTTCGACACGTGTCCAGGCGTCGCTTCGTTGTCCCCTTCCTCTATTTAACCCCTCTTTCTTCCTTTGGTTAGAACTTTCTGCGCATACTCTCAAGGTAACTCCTTCTCTCTGCACTTTTCAATTTCCTCCTTCCATTCTTCTCCCTGCGTTCTTCGATTTCTTCCTCCTCTCTGTGCGATGGCGCCGATGTTAGACGGAATTAGGACCGAGTCGAGCGATGAGTCGGCGTCTCGCGACTACCGCGACAATTCTCCGGAGGAAAGCTCTTCCCCCGATGGTTCCGAGCACGCTTCTTCTCCGAATCGAGGCTAGGAGGGCGAAGAAAGGCCTGTTTCTTCTACTTCGGGGGCCGCTCCGCCGCTTCCCGGGACCCGTCATAGGAAGAAGGCGGTGATAAGGTCCTCCTCTGGGGATCATGGCGCTGACCGGGACGGAGGAGGAACCGGGCGTGCGGGCGATCGTGGCGGACGCCGGGGTGGTCGCGGTGGAGGAGTACGAGCGGCCAAGGCGAGGAAGCCTCCCTTGGTCCTTTACGAGCAAGGCGGGTCGTCTACCTGGAGCACGCCGAGGTCGCTTGCCCTGTTGAGGGAGTTGTGCGACTTCCCTGCTGCCGCTGAGATCCGCCTGCCCAGACCGGACGAGCGTCCGTGGAACCCTCTGCCGGGCTTCGTCTGCCTGTACGAGGGCTTCTTTCTGAAGTGCGGGCTGCGTCTTCCTCTCCCCGAGCTGCTCGTCCAGTACTGCCGGGCGCGGGGTTTGGCCTTCTCGCAGATCTGCCCGTCCACGATCCAAGGGATGATCGTGCTGCTGACCCTGGGGCAGGAGTGTGACGTGGAGGTGACGGTGCCCATGTTCGAGGCTCTCACCCAACAGAAGGCGAATCCTGGGATCCCGGGGACTTACTACGCTGCTTTCAAGCCCGCGGCGAACATCCTTGAGGCCAGCAGCTCGGGGTCTAAGGCTAGCAAGCTGTCCAAGGATGAGGACTGGTCTCGCAGCTACTTCTACATCCGGGCTACCGAAGTGGTTGGACTCGACCCGTCAGCGAGATACACCCGGGATTGGAATTTTTCCCCGGGTAGGGGTTTGTAGACTGAGCTGCATTTCTCTTCTTCAGTTTTGATCTGACTAATGCTGTTTGTCTTGCTTTCAGGTCCTCACTCTTCCAGATTCAAGTTGCCAGACTACGCGGGTATCCTTGCTGTGTTCAGGACGGTGGGTGAAAGAGATTGGAAGTCGTTCACCTCGGGAAGAGTAGCAGCTGCCATGGCCGGAGGTAGGGTTTTTTTTTTTTTTTTTTTTTTTTTTTTTTTTTTTTTTTTTTTACCGACCTGACGGCTGACGTTATTGCAGTCGATCGAGGTTTGCCAGTCCGCTTTACGCGGATTCGTTTGTGGCGCCGCCTCCGCCGATTGTAGAGGTGCCGGTCAGAAGAGAGAGCCGGCGCCACGGGCTGGAGGAGAGGGGTCCGAGGCTGTTCCTTCGAAGAAGAGGGCTGCCATAACTGCCGGCGGGAAGGCCGGCAAGAAGAAGAAGAGGACCGAGACGGGAGGGTCCTCGGTTTCAGGTCGGGACGATCTCCGGCCTGAACAGCCTGGTTGCGAGCCCGAGGGCTCCTGCGTCCCGCTTGCCGGGAAGGCTGAGGTACCTGCTGCCGAGGTACCGGTCGGCGGTGGGGTTTAAGCGGTCCGGACCCTGACGGACGAAGAGGTCGCGGTTCAGGCGACGGAGGGCGGCGATGCGATCGTCGTTGTGGAGGAAGGGCGGGATCCTGCTGCCGTGCAGGGTGCCGAGGATCGAAGCAGCGATGGAGGCGGATCTTCGGAGGGTTCCGATGCTGAGCCTCGGGACTATAGCTTCTACTTCTACCACGAGGACGGTGGTATCCAGATCATCGTGGACCAAGATGAGTGCGCCGAGCTGGCGCAGGCGATGATGTTCGGGCAGAATCATCCGCACTTCCGGCCGATGGAGATGGTGGAGTCCGATGCCTTTCGCGCAGCGGCGCGGTCCGCAGCTCGGGTAAGCTTTTGTTATGGGTACAGCTTGTTGATTTATCAGGATTTACGTATGTTGTTGCTAACATCTGGTTTGATGCAGACGATGGCCCTCACTGCCTTTCTAGGGGAGGCCTACGAGAAGCGACTCGCCGAGAATGACGCGTCGCTCAACTACCTGAAGATGCGCCAGGAGGCCAGCGCGCAAACCCAGTCCGTTCTCCTCCGCGGTCTTGAGAAGGAGCTGAGGGAGGAGAAGGCCCGTTCTGCGGCGATGGAGAAGGAGGCGGCGCGGGTACGAGCCCGGGCTTTAGAGGCGGACAACGTTCTGGCCGAGCTGGAGGCGGAGAGGGCACGATCTGCTGCGGAGAGGGCTCGGTCGGCTGCCTTGGAGGAGGAGCTCGGGCTTCTGAAGGGGGAGAGGGAAACACTCCGCTCCAGGGTGAAGGGGCTGGAGGGCTCCATTGACCGGGCGAAGGCGGCCGTGGCTGCGGAGAGCGATCGGGTCACGGCCAGGTGGGAGGGCCGGAACCGGAAGTGGACCGCGAAGATGGAGAAGATCCGCGTCCATCTCGACGGTCGCAACCGGGCTTTAGAGCCTCATCTGCTGTTCAACCAGGTGGTTGGCATAATGGCATGCCTCAAGAGGATGGAGGCTGAGGACGGGATGTCGGTGCCGTGGTACCGGTATAAGAAGCTGGACGAGAATGAGGCGACGCTCGGAGCCCAACTGGACGACATCGATTTCCCGGACTTGACCCCGGAAGATTTGGATATCCCTCTTGACCGCATATCTGGCGTCCAGCTCGAGCGGCTTATGCCCGTCGGTCCTTCCGAAACGCCTGTCGTGGACCTGACCTTGGACGTTCACTCATCGGCTGCTGAGGCTGTCCAAGCGGACCTACCAGCACAAGACCCGGCCCCGGATGCTGTTGAAGCCGGTCCTGCCGCGCTGCCTGTTGAGGCCGCAGTTGGGGAAGAGCGGACCGAGCAACCCTTCCTTGGTGAGCACGGCACCAATGCGAGGATTGTGGGCCCGGACGATCTGGATGGTACCCGTGCTGACGGGGGTGAAGACTTACCGGCCGATGTGGCCTTGTAAAAGCTTTGTTTTTTGTTGTTGTTTTCTTCTTTTTTCTCTCTCTTTTTTGTAAAGACTAGGCCGTTGGCCCTTTATGTAAGTGCCGTATGAGGCTTAGTTTGAAATGAAATCGGTGTTCTTGGAATTCCTTTGTTTCCTTTTGCGAATGCCTGGTAGAATAGGTCGTAGACCGTATCCTGTGGTTCAACGTTGTGTGTGCAGGTCGTAGACCGGGCCCTTGTGTCTTTGTATCGGGTGCGAGGTATGGCTCGGCTTGAGATACGTAATGCTTGTGTATCTTTATTTATTTTTTGTTTTTGCGAGGTGTAGCTCGGCTTAAGGTACTTAAAGCTTGTGTACCTTTTTTTTGGTGCGAGTGGCGAGCTCGGCTTTGAGACACTTAGTGCTTGTGTGTCTGGTAGAGGTGCGAGCCTTGGGCTCGGCTTTAGTACTTATAGCTTGTGTACTATGTGAGTGCAAGTATTGGAGCTCAGCTTTAGCACTTATAGTTTGTGTGCTGGGGAGTACGAGCGTTGGAACTCGGTTTTTTTTTTTTTTTTTTTTGATGAATAGGTCGGGGACCGTATTCTTTTTTGTTTTGAAAAGGCTTTATTAGATTAATAGCTGAGCCCTGGTTAGGGGTTGCCTACGTACCCTTTAGTAGAAGGGATCAAGCCAATCGTAGTTCGTTTGTTTACAAGGATAGACAGCGGGGCGGAGCCCGGGGGCCTAATAGTAGAAGCGTTTTAGGCTTATCGAGTTCCAAGAGCGCGGGATTGCGTCGCCGTTCATCGTGACCAGCTCGTAGACGCCGGGCTTCACGATCTTGGAGATGAGGTAAGGGCCTTCCCAATTTGCACCGAGCTTGCCTGCGTTTAGCTCGGCGGTGTTTTCGAAGACCTTGCGCAGGACCAGGTCGCCCTCGGCAAAGAACCTGCCTCGAACCTTCTTGTTGTAATACTTGAAGGCGAGCTGTTGGTAGTTCTGGATCCGGAGGAGGGAATGGTCCCGTTGTTCCTCGAGAAAATCCAGCTAGCTCAACAGGACGGCGTCGTTCAGGTCGGCCTGCTGGGTGAGCATAGCGCGGCGAGGTGTGGGGAGGCCGACTTCGGATGGGGCCATTGCTTCCGTACCGTGAGAGAGGCTGAATGGTGTGTGACCTATCGATGTTCTTGGCGTTGTGCGATGGGACCAGAGGACTCCATCTAGCTCGTCGGCCCATGAGCCTTTCTTGTCGTTTTGTCGATTTTTAAGGCCGTCAACAATGGTCTTGTTGGTGGCCTCGGCTTGTCCGTTTCCCTGTGGATATCTCGGGGTGGACTTACTCAGTCTGATCTTCCACTTTGCGCGGAAGTCTTCGAAGAGGACCGACGTGAACTGGGCACCGTTTTCGGTCACGATATCGTAAGGCAGCCCGTGCCGGCAGATGATGAACCTCCAGACGAATTTTTGGACGTCCTCCGCCGTGATCTTGGCGTAAGCTTCGGCTTCGACCCATTTGGTGAAGAAATCGGTCATCACCAGGATGAAACGCTTTTGACGAGATCGGGGGAGAGGCCCGACTATATCCATGGCCCATCGCATGAATGGGTAGGGTGCCACCGCAGTGGTAAGGAGCTCGGTTGGGCAATGAATGAGTGGGCCGTGGCGTTGACATTTCTCGCACCGGGATGCGAACTTTTCGCAATCCTGAAGCATTGTTGGCCAGTAGTGTCCCTGGTTTCGTATTCTCAGGGCGAGAGCCCGGCCGCTGGAGTGGTTCCCGTCGGCGCCTTCGTGCATCTCTTTCATTACGTCGATGGTTTCTTGTCCGTGGAGGCAGCTGAGCAGGGTCCCCGAGGCGCTCCATCGGAACAGGTTGCCGTCCAACATCGTGTATCGGGCGCATTTTTTTCTTAGCCGGCGGGTGGCCCATCGGTCTGGGGGTGGACGCCGTCTGCTATGTACAGTAGTATGTCGACTCGCCAGTCTGGTAGTTCGGGCTCGGCTGGAGGTGGCGGTAGATCTTCTGCAGGTGGGACGTCCTCGTCGGGGTCTGCGATCTGGGGACCGATCAGGTAGGCCCCTTTTGGCAGTTCGATGCTAGGGAAGTCTATACTTTCAACCGGGATCACCCGCCGGTGAGCTGGTGCCGAAGTGGAGGCCAGTGCTGCGAGGGCGTCCGCGGAAGTATTATCACCTCGGGGGATCTTCGTTAGGGTGAACTCGGAGAAATCTGCGGCCAAGCCTTGGGTCACCTTGAGGTAAGCATCCATGCGATCATTCTTGGCCTCGTATTCCCCGCTGAATTGATTGGCGACGAGCTGGGAGTCGCAGTAGGCTTGGATTTTTTTCGCGCCGACCACCTTTTCCAGGCGCAGGCCGGCAATCAGAGCTTCGTACTCGGCTTCGTTGTTTGACGCTGGGAAGGCCAGACGGAAAGATTGCTCGAAGATCTCCTTGGTCGGGGATTCGAGGCGTATGCCGATGCCGGAGCCGTGTTTGGAGGCCGACCCGTCGACGTGCAAGCTCCACACTTCGTGGACTTCGTCGACCGCTATCTTTGGCACCAATTCAACTAGGAAGTCGGCCAGGACTTGAGATTTGACCACGGTCCGGCCTCGGTAGTCGATCTCATACTCGCTCAGCTCAACTGCCCATTTCATTATTCGGCCATATCGGCTCGGGCTGTGGAGGATGGTTCTGAGGGGGTAGGTGCATAGGACGGCGATCGTGTGGGATTGAAAATAAGGCCGGAGCTTTATGGCCGCGACGACTACCGCCAGGGCGAGCTTCTCCAAAGTCGGGTATATGCTTTCCGCGTCGTCTAGAGATTTGCTGATGTAAGAGATGGGCCTTTGGTCGCCCCGGTCTTCCCGTACTAGTACCCCGCTGACCGCCGATGCAGATACGGCGATATAAAGGTAGAGAGTTTCGCCTTCTTCTGGTTTGGACAGGATGGGAGGAGTGGATATGTACTCTTTCAGCTGCTGGAGGGCTTTCTCGCACTTGTCGTCCCACTCGAACCGTTTGTTAGCTCGGAGCAATTGATAGAACGGTAGACATCTGTCGGTTGAGCGGGAAATAAACCGGTTAAGCGCGGCGATTCTTCCGGTGAGTCGCTGTACCTGACGCGTGCTTTCTGGGGATTTCAGGTCGGTGATCGCTCGGATCTGCTTGGGGTCAGCTTCGATCCCGCGCTGGGTGATGATATATCCGAGGAACTCGCCCGACGTGACGCTGAAAGAACACTTGGCCGGATTCAGCTTCATGCTGTACTTGTTCAACGTCCGGAAGCAGGATCGGAGATGAGTGACGTGGTCGGTCGCTTCCAGGGACTTTACAAGCATGTCATCTATGTATACTTCCATAGTGTGGCCGATTTGATCAGCGAACATCTGGTTGACGAGCCGCTGGTAGGTGGCCCCGACATTTTTGAGTCCGAAGGGCATCACCTTGTAGCAGTAGATCCCTCGGTCCGTGATGAACGCGGTTTTCTCCCGGTCGTCGGGGTGCATGGGGATCTGGTTGTACCCTGAATAGGCATCCATAAAAGAGAGCAGCTCGTTCCCGGCGGTGGCTTCGACGACTTGGTCGATTCGGGGGAGGGGAAAGCTGTCTTTTGGGCATGCCTTGTTGAGGTCGGAGAAATCTACGCAGAACCTCCATTTCCCGCTCTTTTTCTTGACTACCACCGGGTTGGCTAGCCAGTCCGGGTAATTGACCTCGGTGATCAACCCGGCCGCGGTCAGCCTTTCTACCTCGTCATTGACTGCCTGTGCTCGCTCGGGGCCCAGCTTTTTCCGCTTCTGCTTGATTGGCCTGAAGGTCGGGTCCACGTTGAGCTCATGGCTGCACGTCACCGGGTCAATGCCAGGCATGTCGACGGTAGACCAGGCGAAGGTGGAGACGTTTTCCCCCAGGAACTCCACCAGCTCTTTCTTAATGCTCTCTTCAAGGTCGGTTCCGATGCCAACGCAGCGGGCGGGGTAGCTCGGATCGATGCTGACCTGGGAGATCCTGGGTGTTTGGCTCGCCGGGCTGATGCGCGTTGATGATTAAGCATGCCGGCGCGGCGTGGCGCAGTTTATGCTCAATGGCGAAGCAGGCGCGAGAGACCCGCTGGTTGCTCCTAAGAGTATACGTCCCGGCCTGATTGGGGAACTTGAGGCATTGATGGTACGTCGAAGTGACTGCCTTCATTGAGTGCAGCCAAGGGGTTCCAAGAATGATATTGTAGATCGGGGTGGTATCGAAGACCACGAACTTGACGATTTTTGTGACCCGGCCTACGTAGACCGGTAACTCGATGGTGCCGATTCCGTTGACGGTATCTCCGGTGAAGCCGGTTAGTGGGATGGAGTGCGGTTTGATTGCGGCTCCGTTCAGGTTCATCCTAGCGAGGGTATCCTTGAAGATGAGATCGACCGAGCTGCCCGTATCGACGAGGACTCGATTGACGTCGCAGTCGGCTACCCGGACTTGTACGACAAGGGGGTCATTGTGGGGCTGGTGGACCCCGGCCGCGTCTGCCTCGGTGAAGCATATCCCCCTTTTACTTGTGTCATGCGCGTCGATCTCTGGGCCAGAATGCCATTTCAGGGAGGCGTCGGTCTTCCTTTCATGACGCTTGATGGACCGTACTGAATCGTTACACGAGAGGTGGCCTCCCATGATCATCCCTATCAGAGTCCGCGCCGGGGGAGGCGACCTGCCCCTTTCCTGGTCTCGCGAGGGGGATCTCCGGCGACGATCGTCGTTCTGAGCGCGGTTATCAGGCTTAGCCCGGCTGTTCTCGCGGCCTCGATTATCGTGGGGTTGTACTCGATCGCTGTCCCGGGCTTGCGGACGCAGCCGCTCTGGTACGTGGATTTCCCCCCCCCCCTTTGGAATTGATTCAGCATGACGTCGTGGAGTGCGCGGCACTGCGAGGTCGGATGCCCCTTTCTCTGGTGAAAGTCGCAGAAGGCTGTCCTGTCATACTGCTCATCTGGTCGGGGTTCCCTGTCGTTCGGCTCGTCGGGACGCCGATCCTGTTGGTTGGGATCTCGCACATACTTGTTCCAGGGCAATTTTGACGCGGGGCTGGGGAGAAGAGCGGGGTCGCGCAGATGGAGGACGGCGGGCGAGTCGTTGACGAGGAACGCGGCGGCCTGCTTTCCTTTGCTACGTTGATATTCATTATCGTAGTGTTGACGAGGCTCCTGATACCTTTCTTGGGGTCGCTCCTTTGGGACCGGGGCCTTGTGCGAGGCGCTGTTCTTCGACTCAGCCGCCTTTTCCTGTTCGAGCTCGACGAATAGTCCGGCGCGGTGTAAGGCGTCTTCCAGCGAGCGCGGTTTGTTGAGCTTCATGTCGTCCTTGAAGGCCGAATCGGCCCGCAGGCCCTTTCATAGAGCGGGGAGCGTTGACTCGTCCGTGACGTTGCTTTGTGAGGCCGTGGCTTTGAAGCGCTCTATGAAGGACCTGAGCGACTCCTTTGCTCATTGGTTCAACGCCTAGAGATCTGCGCTAGATGCGGACTGTCTAATGTAGATGGAGTAGTGCTCGAGGAAGGTAGTCGAAAGATCTCTGAAGCTGTCTATGGAGTGCGTCTTCAGCCGAGAGAACCATGTGAGGGCCGGGCCGGTGAGGTTCTCTACGAAGAGCTGGCAGTGGGCGGCTTCACGCTCTTCCGGGGAGAAGTGGGCGCGGCCCATGGCGATGGTGAACGCCGTTAGATACTGGGCCGGGTCGGTGTTGCCCGCGTAGGGCTGGAGTTTGAGATTTCCGAGGTGCTGGAGCGGGACGGAGGCGATCCGGCGAGTGAACGGCGTGTTTTGCATCTCTCCGAGGACGCGATCTATTTCTGGAGCCGCGCTGGTGGCCTGATAGATTTTGGAGGACATCGCGCGGATAGTTTCCTTCATGGCCTCAAATTCGGCGTCCCTGACGCCCTCCGAGCTGGATCGTTGAAGGTGAGCTTCGTCATCCGGGGAGCTTCCTACTGCCGGGGCAAAACGTCCGCCCAGGCCTTCGGATCCTGACGGCGAGTTGCTGGGCCGGTTTCTCCGGGCGCGCGGGGTTTCTCCCCGAGGAGCTGGTTCTCCGGGGTGGACGTCGGGGGATCCGGTGTTGTCCGACCGGTCGCGGGAGGCTGCTAGTGCGGCAAACCGTTGATCGGTAGCTCGCGTAAGCTCGTCCATTCTGGCGAGCAGGGTCTGCATTACGGCGGACAGAGTGGGCTGGTCTTCCGGCGTTCGGGGCGCGTTGTGGGTGGCGGAGCCACCAAACGGGATGGGCGCCGGAGCCGGGGGCAGAGCTCTGAAGGACTGCTCTCGGGGGATCGATTGGTCGGTTGCCGCCTGGGCTGACGTTGCGGCGGCCGCTGTTGTTGCTTGAGTCAACGGCGAGGCCGTTGTCTGGGCCGGGGCCGTTGCTTGGGTCGGGGTCTCCTGCTCCGACAACACTCTTGGAGGTGGAATTGCCATTGCTGCTGCGGCTGACGTCTTTGTTGAACTGCTCCTTGCGTGTAGAAAAATCTCCCCCTCCTTCTAGCGCCAATTGTTGATCCCGAGGATCACTAATGTTGTTTAAAGATTGATTACGGAGTGGGAGGTGAGATTTCAGTTAATTACAGCAAATCAACCACAATTTATAGCAGGTCGGGTATTACGACGAACAGGTCGGGGACCGTATTCTTTATATTGATGGTGAAAAGAGACGGACGATTTAGATTTACGAACTGCTTCCGACGGGAATCCAGTTCGGCGTTCTAAATCGCGATGCCTTGTTACAAAGGAGAGAGAGAGAGAGAAATAGAGAGAGAGAGACCGGGCCTATTTTTGTAGAGAGTGATGTCGTTTTTTTCAGAAGTCCCCTCCTTAATGCATAACGAGGGGTATATATAGTGAGGGTAGTTTCCTGCTTCCGCGGATTCCGGGACCACGCGTCACCCTCAGCCTGCTTCGCGGGTAAGGTGCTCCAGGAAGCGTGTCCCGGTTCTCAAGGTGAGAGGTAATGATGAGCTCGGCGCCATGCTTTTGTAAGATAGCATACTGTTCGGCCAACTTCCTTTCACGTGTCTTTTCCTCCTTCGCTTACTCTCCAGGGTTGGTGGGACGTCGGGGTCAGACCATACCCCTATTCAGATAGTGCACTGTTCGACCAACTCCCACGTGTCTCCTTTCCTTTTCACATCCCAATTTGGCGAAGTGTCAGCGCGTACTCGGGGTGCGCCTCTTAGGAGCTCGGGATTTTCAGATGAAGCTGAGCGCGGGACTCCAGGTCGGTGATCCCTGGTCAATGGTTGACTCTATGCTGAATGAATCGAGGAGGGCTCTTGCTAAGATGGGCCTAACTAAATCGGGGTGCTAGGCCCACCTCCAACACATATCACCGCTGATTTCTACGGTTATTGGTCCGACCACGACTTGAAGCTTAAGCCCAGCCTCACAGTGACCGGGCTTCGAGCTTATGAAATAATGAACTCCTGGTTTGGTGAGCCTGACGAGATCGTAGCCCGTCTTGTGCACGGCAACAGGTGAAGTCGGGTCGCAGTATAAGAATTCCAGATCACCGCTGATTTCTAAGACGTCGTTGAATTCTTCGCCGTACTCGAAAAGGAGATTGTCTCCCACATGAAACTGTTTCTCCACGCTCCACTTGTAATAATAGTCACTGTCGTAAACCCTCCATCCTTTGGAGTCATCGACCTTGTAGATCTTTCCAGAAGGAAGGATCTTGCTCGGCGGCGGTGGTGGAGGAATCGGACATGACGGGTCATGGACGACAAGAACCTCGAGCTTCTGTCCGGTTGAGCATTGAGTATGATTTGAAGTTATGAAGAAGTGTTATCAGTAACCAGAGAAGCTGAGAATTGAGAAACGTTGGTTTCCTCTATTTGAACTGAATCACGCTCAGGTCTTTTAAATAGACCATATTGCTTATAACTTAAAATCTGAAATCAACTCAACAACTACAGAGATCGTTTCCTACAAATCAGGACGACTCATTTTATTCTGTTTAACTGATACAACAGCCTTAGACTTATTTAAACTTAATTAAAGCTCTAACGGTCTTCAAGAAGTAAGAACCTGGCTCCGTAAGGGTTACGACATCGTGTCCTGTGTTGTAGATGGCTATAGGAAAAGAAGAGTCGCAGAATTGGGACTCCAGAGCGCCGGAGACTTGTGTGACGTCGTTCAAGTTGCGATCGTATTCGAAGACCAGAGAATCTCCGACATGAAATTCCTTACGCTCAGCCCAACCGTAATAGACGTCGTCCTTCGCAGTCCATCCGTCGGAGTCTCCCACTTTGTAGATCGTCGCGGAGCAGCAACCCAAGAGAATCGTGAAGGTTGTTATCATCACGACCACGAAGCTCAACACCTTCTTAGTGTTTGTTGTATCCATGATTCGATGGTATACAAAAAGAAGGAACTAAGAAGCAAACAAGGAAAAGGTCGCCGAGAGATCGAGAGAGAGTTTGAAGGAAAAGTATCGATAATGTGATTGTGAGGAAAAATACTTTACCCTATCACTTTTTATATAGTGCATTAAGGATCCTAATCCTTGCCTTTTTACGTTTTTATTTACCTAATTTCCTTTTTCTAAAACAACCCACGATTTAATCTATTCGAAATATATGTACGTTTTTGCCTTTGTGGAACTAAATCCATCTCGTACCTTACAAAACAAGTTTAAAGTCTCACGTATTTTTCTGATTATACACGTTAATTTGTCTTATTTTTATTATTTAATTTTATTCAATAATTTATCCTATTTTATCATCATAAAGATAGGATATCTAATTTTCCTTTTGGGAATATCTTTTTTAATCAATTTCCATTTCATTGGTTTTTTGCTTCGTTAAAAATAAAATTACCCAGATATCATGTTATAAATTGAATAATATTTATAAATTTTCATAAAATATGTTACAAAATTATATTCTTTAAAAAAAACAAATTTTAAAGTAATGGGTTCTTTACTCGCGAAAGACACGTCACCGGTAGGTTCTTTACCACCACTTCGAAACAATAGTGAACTCCAACTCCAACCATAGAGTGTCATAGCTGGTAACCAAGTGACACATAGACAAGACCATGTACATAAAACTAGGCATGGGCATCCGATTTCTATGTTTTTCTTTTATTTTTGTTAATTCTGTTTTCGTTAGTTCGGGTTCGATAAAATCTCGCCAAAGTTAACCCAAAAAAGTTTGCTTCATTTCGGAAATCAGTTTATTTGGTTTGGTTATGTATATAAAATAACCGCCAAATAAAATCAAAATCTAATGAAGTTTGGTTTGCTCCGTTTGATAAAATTCAAATGATCGATTCGTTAAATCCGATAATCAAATATCAATGAATTGGGCCAGATCTTAAGATAATTGTAAGCCCATTTAAAACCAAAAATTGCCCCAACCCCAGTAATAAATCTTTCACGACGGCTCAAGATGGCGTTAGGTTTGATAAACAATTTATTATATTTTTCAAAACTACCGTCTTTAACGGTAAAAACAATCATCCAGGATGTCTCGAGATGGCAATAACGGCGACCATATGCAAAGGAGATGAAGCCTATGATAAAGATGGACGATGAGGAAAAATCAAGATTTTCTGAGAACGGATGACAAAAGTAGGAAGGATGTGAAGAGATACCAATGAGATTGGCGAAGGAGAGGAATAGTTGTAGAAGATGGAAAAATCTCGTCAAACCGATTGGTTACCGTTATAAAACCAAGAACCGTATAAAATTTGCAAAGTTCTGATTGGTTCTTTTCCCAAAACCGAATCAAAATTTAATTCTCTAAAATTTGGTTCGACTTTCTCAGTTTCAAACGGTTCTCGAAATCTCTTAATCATCATATCACAAAATTTATCATACGCAAGATATATAATGAATCAACCTACCCTCTGTGGGGCATTAAATGATGAGAGGATGGGTTGTTCACCACATGACGTTTTGACGAACCCCTCTATGTTTCGAGATACATGCGGCATACCAAATGTAAGTCACTTACTTTTTCAACACTTTTATGATGATGGCCCACCCACTAAATCCGACGTGGTAGGGAAAACTGATTAACGTGAGACCTGTTAAGGGTCCAAGCTAAGTATTTTCTATAAATAAAATCCCTCGTAGATCGATAAAGGGGTCGAGACTTTTGTTTAAATGACGTGCTTCTAGAAAAACAGTAAGAGGTTCCAGATATCTCCTACTTCATTAGTTTTCAAGAGATATCTTCATTAGTACTTTTCGAACAAATCTTGTCAAACCCATTAAACATCCAGATTAGGTCGAAGATCATTTCGACCCGAGCTAGAACCATTCCTTGATAGTACTTTGCCTGACCCGTTTCTGTTCGATGTCCAGTCACATGTCCTTTCTGACTTAAGCGTAAGATAATCATCGGTAGGACACCCTCTCGTCGTCTCGATATTCCTTGACCGAAAATACTGTTTTTAGGTTTTTTTGTTTTCCAGAGTTCAAACTTGCTCTTTGATATATTCCAGATTCATAAGTTTTCCGCATTACCGGAATCACAAATCATATCCGAAAATATTAATATCATCACCTTTTTGATAGAGATTCTCTTCTTTTTTGAAAAAGTACCGTTTTTAAAATTTCAATACTCTTGTTTATTTATTTTTTAGTTTTACTAACTTAATAAAATCTGGTTTTGTCCCAATTCGTAAATTAATATCTTGTTTAGAAGGAAAATAAACATCTTATTTATGTTAATCTACGAGTTTTTTTTTCGTTTTTAATTACAATTAATCTTCTTTTTCGTTTGGCTAAAAATACAATTATGAAATCAAATAATACATATTTGTTTTATTCACTAATTTTATAGTTTTCTTTGTTATGACAATGGATACTATATTTTTTATGTCAACTTAAAAGCTTATACTAAAAAAAAGTTTGGTTAACCAAATCGTAGTAATTGAGTTTACTTACAAAAAAAAATAAAAATAACGAAAAATAGCGTTACAAGACAAATAATTCGGTTTACTATTCTTTTTTTTTTAATCGTCTGGATGTTTTATTGATATAAACTTGAAGTTCTTGGAGAATTACATAGAATTATATGGATAACTAGCATCAAAGCCTAATAATAAATTCTAAACGATGCTATAATTCTACCCAAATAAACCATTGATTACAAGGATAACTAGCATCAAACCCTAATAATAAGGTCTAAAAGATGCGAAAATTCTACCCAAATGAACAATTGATTGCAAGGACCGTCTCGTCCATGTACCAAACTTGGAACTTAAAGCCGCCTTCGTGCATCACCACCTCCGTGCATCACGATGTACTCTCTCAGGGCAGATTATAAGTTTACGAACCTTGTCCGAAACCACAAACCAGCAACAATTATAACATACAATAATACATTAGCCGGTGATTCAAGTGGTTCCACTAAGTCAATTAAAAACCTAAGTGTACACTACTGCAATCTAACGGTATATCGATGTAGTACTTAAGGATCGAATCCACAGAGACCAAGTGTAACGCTAAGAGAATGCAGAAGGAAAGTAAAGCTAAGACGAACGATGGTTGTTTGTTGCTTTATGAGTCAACTAAAACTAAAACTAAGAATGAAAATAAAACGATGTAAGATTGATGGACGGAAACGCTAGGCCCTTAGGTAATTCGCAGGAAACCCAGATTCACTAAACATATTATCAATTAGGGAATGAATTAAGAACCGTTCTCGAACTCAAACATGAATGTCTAGCTAGCCCACTGTCGTGGTACTAACTACTATGCCTAACAACCTAAGAATCTAAACTGTCGTTTGACCTTAAAATTCTAGGCAAGCATTAAAGTTCATGTTTGATTAGTTCACAAATCGCCTTAGCATCAGCTTTCGTTGGCTAAGGACGATTTGCTCATCTATGTTCTATCTGGAAATCTAAAACACTTTTGATGAATAGATTAATCCTAAGATCATAAACTAGGTGATAAATCTAGTCTAAGCCTTAAATCCAACAATAGATGAAGAACTCTATGTAATTATGTAATTCCCTAATCTAACAGATCTGTTTCAGTGATTCATGGAGAATCCCTTGAAACCCAAAAAACCTAACAAGGAGATTATTCAGACATGGAAACAAAGAAAACACAGAGAGATCAAAAGGAATTCATAATCAAATAGAAATAAAATCCAAAAGGGTTCAGAAATCTTCTCCATATGAAGTTGAGATTCGTCTCCCTCAAATCTCCCAAGAACAAACCCAGAAGTTCTCTGATGAATAAAATAAAGCTTAATCTAAAAAGTGGCTAAAAAATAAGTATAAACAGGTCTACATTCGTTTTCCACGAATCCCTAGGTAAAACCGGGTCAAAATAAGTGAAAACCGAAATTTCTTTTTATTTTTCGCGTCACTAAACCGGTCGGTTTATGTTGGACCGCCTTCACGAAAACTGGCGTAACTTTTGATCGCACCGTTGGAATGACCTCAAACCACTTCTAAATGAAAGCTGATCCATTTCTGTATCTTGTATCAAATATTGAGCTTGATCCATTGGTGGTAAATCCTTCAACGAATGTCAAACGTCTGGCGGCTTTGTATGATTCTGCATCTTCATATGCTCATTTTCACCCAAAACAGTTCGTTTTCTCACAAAGTCACCTAAAACCTGAAAGGACTCGATAAAGGACTAAAAGACTCTAAAAAGACACTTTGACTCAATAAAAGAAACAAAAACAAATGTTAGAAACCGGTAAAAATACAGTTTATCAGCCGGCGGAAATGAAACCCCGGAAACATAGCCGGCAGGAAATAAAACCCCCAAAAACTGAGCTGGCAAACACTTCGAACAGGCACCAAAACAGACTTCGGAGGAGAGGAGCCACACTGGAAAAGCAAGACCGCAAAAGACATCCAAACCAAACCGACATAACCTCACCACCGAAGGTCACAACAGAGCAGCCACGATTCCGGACAGAAGCGGAGGAGAGGAAGTCGCGAGTCCACCACTTCCATAGATCTGCCGGAATCCAAACCGCCGAGCACCTCGAAGAGATCCGAGAAAAGAAAACATGTATATATAAAATGTAATAAATAGAGCAAAGCAAAAACAAATATGCACTGCGAGTAATGGGAAATAGCGGGCATAACCTATTTATTTTGATGTCGTAAAAACTGACAAGATACACACATGAATTTTGGCTCATATTTGTTGTTTTTTTTTTTACGATATGTTCAAAGAATATAAAGGCTTTCTCTCAGTCTCTCTGCAGATTTAATTTGATTATTCTTTAGTTAGAGATAATGATTAATGATACAAGAATCATATGTTTGGTGGTATCAGTTGACTAAAATAAAACCCAAAAGTTATTCGGTTTTCAATTTGATTTTGATTTTGGTTCAATTTTCATTCAAATAACAAGAGCGATACAAATAAGGAAATTAATATTCTCAAAATTTACATCTAAAATATACTTTGATAAAAATATGAATAACAACAAGAACTAAAGAACCGAAAGAAAGGAAAACTACCCAACAAAAAAAAAAGGAGAAACTCTTAATTAGCTAATTAATCTCGACTCGAACCAAATCGGAAAAGAAGGAAGCATATGCTCGAGTAGGTGAACCGAATGTTTAGTGATGATGAGATGTCAACGTGCGTAACCACCTTGTGAGACGGTCCATAGGTGACAACTTCGGAACATTGGTTATTGGTCCGACCACGACTTGAAGCTTAAGCCCAGCCTCACAGTGACCGGGCTTCGAGCTTATGAAATAATGAACTCCTGGTTTGGTGAGCCTGACGAGATCGTAGCCCGTCTTGTGCACGGCAACAGGTGAAGTCGGGTCGCAGTATAAGAATTCCAGATCACCGCTGATTTCTAAGACGTCGTTGAATTCTTCGCCGTACTCGAAAAGGAGATTGTCTCCCACATGAAACTGTTTCTCCACGCTCCACTTGTAATAATAGTCACTGTCGTAAACCCTCCATCCTTTGGAGTCACCGACCTTGTAGATCTTTCCAGAAGGAAGGATCTTGCTCGGCGGCGGTGGTGGAGGAATCGGACATGACGGGTCATGGACGACAAGAACCTCGAGCTTCTGTCCGGTTGAGCATTGAGTATGATTTGAAGTGATGAAGAAGTAAGAACCTGGTTCCGTAAGGGTTATGACATCGTGTCCTGTGTTGTAGACGGCTATAGGAAAAGAAGAGTCGCAGAATTGGGACTCCAGAGCGCCGGAGACTTGTGTGACGTCGTTCAAGTTGCGATCGTATTCGAAGACCAGAGAATCTCCGACATGAAATTCCTTACGCTCAGCCCAACCGTAATAGACGTCGTCCTTCGCAGTCCATCCGTCGGAGTCTCCCACTTTGTAGATCGTCGCGGAGCAGCAACCCAAGAGAATCGTGAAGGTTGTTATCATCACGACCACGAAGCTCAACACCTTCTTAGTGTTTGTTGTATCCATGATTCGATGGTATACAAAAAGAAGGAACTAAGAAGCAAACAAGGAAAAGGTCGCCGAGAGATCGAGAGAGAGTTTGAAGGAAAAGTATCGATAATGTGATTGTGAGGAAAAATACTTTACCCTATCACTTTTTATATAGTGCATTAAGGATCCTAATCCTTGCCTTTTTACGTTTTTATTTACCTAATTTCCTTTTTCTAAAACAACCCACGATTTAATCTATTTGAAATATATGTATGTTTTTGCCTTTGTGGACCTAAATCCATCTCTTACCTTACAAAACAAGTTTAAAGTCTCACCTATTTTTCTGATTATACACGTTAATTTGTCTTATTTTTATTATTTAATTTTATTCAATAATTTATCCTATTTTATCATCATAAAGATAGGATATCTAATTTTCCTTTTGGGAATATCTTTTTTAATCAATTTCCTTTTCATTGGTTTTTTGCTTCGTTAAAAATAAAATTACCCATATATCATGTTATAAATTGGGTAATATTTATAAATTTTCATAAAATATGTTACAAAATTATATTCTTTAAAAAAAACAAATTTTAAAGTAATGGGTTCTTTACTCGCGAAAGACACGTCACCGGTAGGTTCTTTTCCACCACTTCGAAGCAATGGTGAACTCCAACTCCAACCATAGCGTGTCATAGCTGGTAACCAAGTGACACATAGACAAGACCATGTACATAAAACTAGGCATGGGCATCCGATTTCTATGTTTTTCTTTTATTTTTGTTAATTCGGTTTTCGTTAGTTCGGGTTCGATAAAATCTCGCCAAAGTTAACCCAAAAAAGTTTGCTTCATTTTGGAAATCAGTTTATTTGGTTTGGTTATGTATATAAAATAACCGCCAAATAAAACCAAAATCTAATGAAGTTTGGTTTGCTCCGTTTGATAAAATTCAAATTATCGATTCGTTAAATCCGATAATCAAATATCAATGAATTGGGCCATATCTTAAGATAATTGTAAGCCCATTTAAAACCAAAAATTGCCCCAACCCCAGTAATAAATCTTCCACGACGGCTCAAGATGGCGTTAGGTTTGATAAACAATTTATTATGTTTTTCAAAACTATCGTCTTTAACGGTAAAAACAATCATCCACGATGTCTCGAGATGGCAATAACGGCGACCATATGCAAAGGAGATGAAGCCTATGATAAAGATGGACGATGAGGAAAATTCAAGATTTTCTGAGAACGGATGACAAAAGTAGGAAGGATGTGAAGAGATACCAGTGAGAATGGCGAAGGAGAGGAATAGTTGTAGAAGATGGAAAAATCTCGTCAAACCGATTGGTTACCGTTATAAAACCAAGAACCGTATAAAATTTGCAAAGTTCTGATTGGTTCTTTTCCCAAAACCGAATCAAAATTGAATTCTCTAAAATTTGGTTCGACTTTCTCAGTTCCAAACGGTTCTCGAAATCTCTTAATCATCATATCACAAAATTTATCATACGCAAGATATATAATGAATCAACCTACCCTTTCTGGGGCATTAAATGATGAGAGGATGGGTTGCTCACCACATGACGTTTTGACGAACCCCTCTATGTTTCGAGATACATGCGGCATACCAAATGTAAGTCACTTACTTTTTCAACACTTTTATGATGATGGCCCACCCACTCAATCCGACGTGGTAGGGCAAACTGATTAACGTGAGACCTGTTAAGGGTCCAAGCTAAGTATTTTCTATAAATAAAATCCCTCGTAGATCGATAAAGGGGTTGAGACTTTTGTTTAAATGACGTGCTTCTAGAAAAACAGTAAGAGGTTCCAGATATCTCCTACTTCATTAGTTTTCAAGAGATATCTTCATTAGTACTTTTCGAACAAATCTTGTCAAACCCATTAAACATCCAGATTAGGTCGAAGATCATTTCGAACCGACCTAGAACCATTCCTTGATAGTACTTTGCCTGACCCGTTTTCTGTTCGATGTCCAGTCACATGTCCTTTCTGACATAAACGTAAGATAATCATCGGTAGGACACCCTCTCGTCGTCTTGATATTCCTTGACCGAAAATACTGTTTTTAGGTTTTCTTGTTTTCCATAGTTCAAACTTGCTCTTTGATATATTCCAGATTCATAAGTTCTCCTCATTACCGGAATCACAAATCATATCCGAACATATTAATATCATCACCTTTTTGATATAGATTCTCTTCTTTTTTGAAAAAGTACCGTTTTTAAAATTTCAATACTCTTGTTTATTTATTTTTTAGTTTTACTAACTTAATAAAATCTTGTTTTGTCCCAATTCGTAAAATAATATCTTGTTTAGAAGGAAAATAAACATCTTATTTATGTTAATCTACGAACTTTTTTTTTTTTTTAATTACAATTAATCTTCTTTTTCATTTGGCTAAAAATACAAATATGAAATCAAATAATACATATTTGTTTTATTCACTAATTTTATAGTTTTCTTTGTTATGACAATGGATACTATATTTTTTATGTCAACTTAAAAGCTTATACTAAAAAAAAGTTTGGTTAACCAAATCGTAGTAATTTAGTTTACTTACAAAAAAAAAAAAAATAACGAAAAATAGCGTTACAAGATAAATAATTCAGTTTACTATTCTTTTTTTTTTTAATCGTCTGGATGTTTTATTGATATAAACTTGAAGTTCTTGAAGAATTACATAGAATTATATGGATAACTAGCACCAAAGCCTAATAATAAAGTCTAAAAGATGCTATAATTCTACCCAAATAAACCATTGATTACAGGGATAACTAGCATCAAACCCTAATAATAAGGTCTAACTACCGCAATCTAACGATATATCGATGTAGTACTTAAGGATCAAATCCACAGAGACCAAGTGTAACGCTACGAGAATGAAGAAGGAAAGTAAAGCTAAGACGAACGATGGTTGTTTGTTGCTTTATGAGTCAACTAAAACTAAAACTAAGAATGCAAATAAAACGATGTAAGATTGATGGAGGGAAACTCTAGGCCCTTAGGTAATTCGCAGGAAACCCAGAGTCACTACACATATTATCAATTAGGGAATGAATTAAGAACCGTTCTCGAACTCAAACATGAATGTCTAGCTAGCCCACTGTCGTGGTACTAACTACTATGCCTAACAACCTAAGAATCTAAACTGTCGTTTGACCTTAAAATTCTAGGCAAGCATTAAAGTTCAGGTTTGATTAGTTCACAAATCGCCTTAGCATCATCTTTCGTTGGCTAAGGACGATTTGCTCATCTATGTTCTATCAGGAAATCTAAAACACTTTTGATGAATAGATTAATCCTAAGATCATAAACTAGGTGATAAATCTAGTCTAAGCCTTAAATCCAACTATAGATGAAGAACTCTATGTAATTATGTAATTCCCTAATCTAACAGATCTGTTTCAGTGATTCATGGAGAATCCCTTGAAACCCTTAAAACCTAACAAGGAGATTATTCAGACATGGAAACAAAGAAAACACAGAGAGATCAAAAGGAATTCATAATCAAATAGAAATAAAATCCAAAAGGGTTCAGAAATCTTCTCCATATGAAGTTGAGATTCGTCTCCCTCAAATCTCCCAAGAACAAACCCAGAAGTTTTCTGATGAATAAAATAAAGCTTAATCTAAAAAGTGGCTAAAAAATAAGTATAATTAGGTCTACATTCGTTTTCCACGAATCCCTAGGTAAAACCGTGTCAAAATAAGTGAAAACCGAAATTTCTTTTTATTTTTCGCGTCATAAACCGGTCGGTTTATGTTGGACCGCCTTCACGAAAACTGGCGTAACTTTTGATCGCACCGTTGGAATGACCTCAAACCACTTCTAAATGAAAGCTGATCCATTTCTCTATCCTGTATCAAAATATGAGCTCGATCCATTGGTGGTAAATCCTTCAAAGAATGTCAAACGTCTAGCGGCTTTGTATGATTATGCATCTTCATATGCTCATTTTCACCCAAAACAGTTCATTTTCTCACAAAGTCACCTAAAACCTAAAAGGACTCGATAAAGGACTAAGAGACTCTAAAAAGACACTTTGACTCAATAAAAGAAACAAAAACAAATGTTAGAAACCGGTAAAAATACAGTTTATCAGCCGGCGGAAATGAAACCCCGGAAACATAGCCGGCAGGAAATAAAACCCCCAAAAACTGAGCTGGAAAACACTTCGAACAGGCACCAAAACAGACTTCGGAGGAGAGGAGCCACACTGGAAAAGCAAGACCGCAAAAGATATCCAAACCAAACCGACATAACCTTACCACCGAAGGTCACAACAGAGCAGCCACGATTCCGGGCAAAAGTGGAGGAGAGGAAGTCGCGAGTCCACCACGTCCATAGATCTGCCGGAATCCAAACCGCCGAGCACCTGAAGAGATCCGAGAAAAGAAAACATGTATATATAAAATGTAATAAATAGAGCAAAGCAAAAACAAATATGCACTGCGAGTAATGGGAGATAGCGGGCATAACCTATTTATTTTGGTGTCGTAAAAACTGACAAGATACACACATGAATTTTGGCTCATATTTGTTGTTTTTTTTTTTACGATATGTTCAAAGAATATAAAGGCTTTCTCTCAGTCTCTCTGCAGATTTAATTTGATTATTCTTTAGTTAGAGATAATGATTAATGATACAAGAATCATATGTTTGGTGGTATCAGTTGACTAAAATAAAACCCAAAAGTTATTCGGTTTTCAATTTGATTTTGATTTTGGTTCAATTTTCATTCAAATAACAAGAGCGATACAAATAAGGAAATTAATATTCTCAAAATGTACATCTAAAATATACTTTGATAAAAATATGAATAACAACAAGAACTAAAGAACCGAAAGAAAGGAAAACTACCCAACAAAAAAAAAGGAGAAACTCTTAATTAGCTAATTAATCTCGACTCGAACCAAATCGGAAAAGAAGGAAGCATATGCTCGAGTAGGTGAACCGAATGTTTAGTGATGATGAGATGTCAACGTGCGTAACCACCTTGTGAGACGGTCCATAGGTGACAACTTCTGTTAAAACCTAGTATTGGTATAAAGGATCCTTATGATTACGGTGTTAAGGCTGTGTCTTATATACACAATGAATAACCTAATTACAAATATGTAAAAGCTAAATTACACAAGGCTAAATATACGTAGGTCCATATATGGCCCAATACCCCCCCTCAAGTTGGAGTATGGAGGTCACAAATACCCAACTTGGACCTAAAAGCTTCGAACTCTTTCCGTCCAAGTGCTTTAGTGAAGATGTCTGCAAGTTGTGATTTTGTCGAGACGTGAACCGTTGAGATGACACCACGAACAATCTCATCACGAATGAAATGGCAATCCGATTCAACATGTTTAGTACCCTCATGAAAAACCGGATTAGCACTTAGATGAATGGCGGATTGACTATCACAATGCAAAGGGATTGGATAAGAACAATCGACACCGAGTGTGACTAACAGTTCGCGAAGCCACAAAATTTCACTGACCGTATCTGCCATTGCGCGATACTCAGCTTCCGCCGAGGAGCTTGAAACCACCTTCTGCTTCCTTGTCTTCCATGATATAGGTGAACCACCTAATTGAACGAACCAAGCGGTAAGAGATTTCCGAGACAAGGGGCAGCTTGCCCAATCAGAATCACACCATGCCGTGAGACGGAGATCAGAATCGGCGCGGAGCAAGATACCTTGACCCAGATTACCTTTGAGGTAACGGACAACACGCTCGGCAGCAGCCCAATGCTCAACCCGTGGAGCATGCATAAATTGGGACAAGATGTGAATGGCGTAAGAGAGCTCCGGTCTAGTAACGCCAAGGTAGATAAAACGACCAATAAGTCGACGGTAGCGAGTAGGATCGGAAAGTAGCTCACCGTTAGCTAACGCCAAAGTATGATTCTGTTCGATGGGATGTGAAGCAGGTTTCGCTCCAAGAAATCCCATTTCCGAAATAATGTCGAGAATATACTTCCTCTGACATAGATACATTCCTTGCGGTCCACGAGCAACTTCAATGCCCAGAAAATATTTTAAAACACCAAGGTCCTTCATCCGAAAACACGAACTTAGATATTGTTTAAAATCGTGAATAGCGGAAGGAGAGCTCCCTGAGATAATCAAATCATCAACGTAGACAAGGACATGTAACCGCAGAGAACCATCATCGAGAGTAAACAAGGAGTAATCGGAAAGATTTTGTATAAACCCGTATTCCTTGAGCGCACTCGAGAGTTTGGCGAACCAACAACGTGGAGCCTGTCGAAGTCCATATAGGGATTTATGTAAGCGACAGACCTGGTTCTTGTCATGTGTCCGAAAACCTGGAGGCGGGCGGATGAACACTTCTTCATCCAGGTCGCCATGGAGAAATGCGTTGTGAACATCCATCTGGTGAACTTCCCAATCACGGGAGACAGAGACATCCAAAAAAGAACGCACAGTAACCATTTTGCAAACAGGCGCGAAAGTCTCGTCATAGTCGAGTCCCTCCGTTTGGTTGTTGCCGAGAACCACAAGTCGCGCCTTGTACCGCTCGAGTGTGCCATCAGAACGATACTTTAGAGTAAATACCCACTTGCAGCCTAAAGCCTTCTTGCCTGGAGGCAGAGTCTCAACAGTCCAAGTACCACTTTCATCGAGAGCATCAATTTCAGTACGGGCTGCCTCTCGCCAATTCTCATCCTCAAACGCTTCATTCCAAGTACGGGGAATTTTTCCCGCCGATACCGCCGCAAGAAACGCACGGTGATGGTCCGAAAATTGAGAGCAATCGACGTAGTCACCAATGGAATACCAAGATGAATCCACAAAGTCGCTGTCGGAGCCGAGGTGCGTCGTATTGGTGACGAAATCGCGGAGTTTCACAGATTTGAATTTGGGACGACAACCCTTACCCATCGGAGCTTCCGAAGGTAACTCAGGCACAGAATCAGATGCAGCAGGAACCGCAGGGGCAGGAGACACAGCATCTGTCGCAGAAAGCTCAGAGATTGGAGTCACAACATCGGCATAATCCATGGCCGGAGAAGAGGAAAAAGACGAGGCGAGAGCGGGAGTTGGCGTTGAAGGGGATGGTTCAGTCGAATCCTCTGTGTCAGCCATAGAGGAAGTCGCGATTCCAGCAGGTGGCGACGGGCAGGAGGAGACGTCGAGTACAAAATCCTCGAGATCAACCGGAGATGAACATGTCGGAGATACCGTAGGTGGAAGCGGCGAGGAATTGTCTGTAATTGTCTCAGCATAAGGGAACTTTGTTTCACAGAAAATGACATCCCGTGATGTAGAGATAACGCCAGTTTCTAGATCGTACACTTTCCAGCCCTTCTTGCCGTATGGATACCCAAGAAATATTGATCGTGATCCCCTTTCTTCAAATTTGTCACCTCCATGCCGTTGATTTCGAACATAGCATAAACATCCAAAAACGCGAAGATGATTCATGGGTGGAGCACGATTATACAACATCTCAAAAGGTGACTTCCCTTTAAGTACGATCGTAGGTGTACGATTGATTAAGTAAGCAGCCGTAAGAACACAAAAACTCCAAAACTCAACGGGAAGATTAGCTTGAAATCGAAGAGCACGCGCCACGTTGAGAATATGACGATGTTTGCGTTCAACTCTTCCATTTTGCTGAGGAGTGCCAACACAAGAGGTCTCATGAAGGATCCCATGAGCTCGAAAATAAGATGAGAGACTCAAAATTCAGATCCGTTATCGCTACGAATCGTTTTGACTTTGCTCTCGAATTGCCGTTCCACTAAAGATATGAAATTGCGTAGAGTGGTTGCAGTTTCAGATTTGTTTGGTAACAAATAAAGCCATAGAGCTCGTGAATAGTCATCGACGATCGTAAGAAAGTATCGAGAGCCACAAAGAGATTCGGTCCGATATGGACCCCATAAATCACAGTGAACCAGTTCAAAAACAGATGATGTTTTATTACTACTCAAAGGAAAAATCTCTCGTGTTTGCTTGGCACGAATACAAACGTCGCAAGACTTAAAATCAAAAACACAGCGACTACTACTATCAGATAGCTTCAGCATCTCCATTGCTTTAGAGGATGGATGTCCAAGACGTCTGTGCCACATGTCGGTAGGCTGGATGGCCAAGACTTGTGTCATTGATGCGGCTGCAACTCCCCTAAAGAAATAAAGCCCATTGCGCTGCTCACCCGCCCCAATCAGCGTCTTGGTGATGCGGTCCTGAACAACACAAAGTTTATCAGAAATCTGGAAGATACAGCCACGATCCCTTGTTATTTGAGAAACAGAGATAAGATGACACTGCAATCCATCAACGAAGAACACATTGAGCAACTGAAGTGAAGATCCAAGAGAGACTTTCCCTTGTTTCGTAGATACGGTGAACCGACATCCGGTAATTTTATATTCATTGGTGCCATATCGTAAACATCCCGAAGAAAATCAATACTACCAGTCATATGATTTGAAGCACCTGTATCAATAATCCAAGATTCAACGAAATGCGTACCCGAAAGTCGATCATGAGAGCCCGAATTACGATCATTAAGCATCGAAACCAAAGTTCTCCATTGCTGGTCATTTAGGCCCGAGAAGCCGATCCGATCAGAGTCTGTCAATGCGGAATTGGCCGAAAAAACTGGTCCAGTCGTGGACATCTGATTTGCCCGTGCTGGTTCAGGTCGACGCGCAGAGGATGGTGCAGTCACCAAACGATTGTCCGCCATCGGTGGAGCTGAAATTTCAGATGACGAGGGAAGTTTCCCGCGCGGCCTATCTTTCCACCAAGGTGGATATCCAATTTTCCGAAAACAATTCGCAGCGAGGTGACCTGTTCTGCCGCAGAGAGAGCACAAAGCATTCGGATCCCGAAGCTCAGGCTGTTGTCGCGGTCGAACTGATGATTTAACTGCGAAGCTTGCTCCATCATGGCGTTCCTCCAGCAAACGACCTGTTCGTTTTGAGTCTTCATCCTGTGCCACGACTTGGTATGCTTCATCTAACGAGGGAAGTGGGTCGCGAGAGAGAAGTGATGATTTTACAGCGCCAAAAACAGATTCATCGAGACCCATCAAAAATTGATGGAGCTTGTCTTCTTCGCGTTCCCGAGCAATTTCATCTGCAGTTTTTGCACGTTGAAAATCCGCTAAACTCGTCCATAATTTTGTTAACTTGCCGTAATAAGCTTCCACGGCCAAGCCTTTCTGATGGCAAGTAGCGAGTTCCGTTTTAAGGCGTTGAACGCGCTGGCCATTCTTCACAGAAAATCGTTTCTGTATGTGTATCCACAAATCGTGAGCGATTTCGTGATGGGACAAAGAACTGCAGAGGTCGGGAATAATCGTAAGCTTCATCCAAGAGACCACCATAGCATTATTAGCCCACCAATCTTCCAAGTCTTCCGAATCATCAGAAGGTTGGGGAATACTCCCATCCACAAAACCAAATTTCTTCCTCGCTCGTAGAGCTAAGCGAAGACTCGAGGACCACTCGTCATAATTAGGGCCTCGAAGTGGTGGTTTCGAGATGACAGATCCAGGGTTATCTCCTGACGAGAGATCATAAGGATCGATCCTTCGACGAGCTGTCTCAGGTCGAAGTCGTGATGCCGGAGTTGTCGAGCCGTCTTTGACTTGGCTAGAATCCTCATAAGACATCGTAGATTAGAGAAGTATTTCGATTAGAGAGATCGAGAATACTAAGGTCAAATTAAGAAGAAAAAATATAGAAGGTGGCAGATGATCGAAAACCTAAACGAATTTTTAGGTTAATTCTCTGATACCATGTTAAAACCTAGTATTGGTATAAAGGATCCTTATGATTACGGTGTTAAGGTTGTGTCTTATATACACAATGAATAACCTAATTACAAATATGTAAAAGCTAAATTACACAAGGCTAAATATACGTAGGTCCATATATGGCCCAATAACTTCGGAACATTGGTTATTGGTCCGACCACGACTTGAAGCTTAAGCCCAGCCTCACAGTGACCGGGCTTCGAGCTTATGAAATAATGAACTCCTGGTTTGGTGAGCCTGACGAGATCGTAGCCCGTCTTGTGCACGGCAACAGGTGAAGTCGGGTCGCAGTATAAGAATTCCAGATCACCGCTGATTTCTAAGACGTCGTTGAATTCTTCGCCGTACTCGAAAAGGAGATTGTCTCCCACATGAAACTGTTTCTCCACGCTCCACTTGTAATAATAGTCACTGTCGTAAACCCTCCATCCTTTGGAGTCACCGACCTTGTAGATCTTTCCAGAAGGAAGGATCTTGCTCGGCGGCGGTGGTGGAGGAATCGGACATGACGGGTCATGGACGACAAGAACCTCGAGCTTCTGTCCGGTTGAGCATTGAGTATGATTTGAAGTTATGAAGAAGTGTTATCAGTAACCAGAGAAGCTGAGAATTGAGAAACGTTGGTTTCCTCTATTTGAACTGAATCACGCTCAGGTCTTTTAAATAGACCATATTGCTTATAACTTAAAATCTGAAATCAACTCAACAACTACAGAGATCGTTTCCTACAAATCAGGACGACTCATTTTATTCTGTTTAACTGATACAACAGCCTTAGACTTATTTAAACTTAATTAAAGCTCTAACGGTCTTCAAGAAGTAAAAACCTGGCTCCGTAAGGGTTACGACATCGTGTCCTGTGTTGTAGATGGCTATAGGAAAAGAAGAGTCGCAGAATTGGGACTCCAGAGCGCCGGAGACTTGTGTGACGTCGTTCAAGTTGCGATCGTATTCGAAGACCAGAGAATCTCCGACATGAAATTCCTTACGCTCAGCCCAACCGTAATAGACGTCGTCCTTCGCAGTCCATCCGTCGGAGTCTCCCACTTTGTAGATCGTCGCGGAGCAGCAACCCAAGAGAATCGTGAAGGTTGTTATCATCACGACCACGAAGCTCAACACCTTCTTAGTGTTTGTTGTATCCATGATTCGATGGTATACAAAAAGAAGGAACTAAGAAGCAAACAAGGAAAAGGTCGCCGAGAGATCGAGAGAGAGTTTGAAGGAAAAGTATCGATAATGTGATTGTGAGGAAAAATACTTTACCCTATCACTTTTTATATAGTGCATTAAGGATCCTAATCCTTGCCTTTTTACGTTTTTATTTACCTAATTTCCTTTTTCTAAAACAACCCACGATTTAATCTATTCGAAATATATGTACGTTTTTGCCTTTGTGGAACTAAATCCATCTCGTACCTTACAAAACAAGTTTAAAGTCTCACGTATTTTTCTGATTATACACGTTAATTTGTCTTATTTTTATTATTTAATTTTATTCAATAATTTATCCTATTTTATCATCATAAAGATAGGATATCTAATTTTCCTTTTGGGAATATCTTTTTTAATCAATTTCCATTTCATTGGTTTTTTGCTTCGTTAAAAATAAAATTACCCAGATATCATGTTATAAATTGAATAATATTTATAAATTTTCATAAAATATGTTACAAAATTATATTCTTTAAAAAAAACAAATTTTAAAGTAATGGGTTCTTTACTCGCGAAAGACACGTCACCGGTAGGTTCTTTACCACCACTTCGAAACAATAGTGAACTCCAACTCCAACCATAGAGTGTCATAGCTGGTAACCAAGTGACACATAGACAAGACCATGTACATAAAACTAGGCATGGGCATCCGATTTCTATGTTTTTCTTTTATTTTTGTTAATTCTGTTTTCGTTAGTTCGGGTTCGATAAAATCTCGCCAAAGTTAACCCAAAAAAGTTTGCTTCATTTCGGAAATCAGTTTATTTGGTTTGGTTATGTATATAAAATAACCGCCAAATAAAATCAAAATCTAATGAAGTTTGGTTTGCTCCGTTTGATAAAATTCAAATGATCGATTCGTTAAATCCGATAATCAAATATCAATGAATTGGGCCAGATCTTAAGATAATTGTAAGCCCATTTAAAACCAAAAATTGCCCCAACCCCAGTAATAAATCTTTCACGACGGCTCAAGATGGCGTTAGGTTTGATAAACAATTTATTATATTTTTCAAAACTACCGTCTTTAACGGTAAAAACAATCATCCAGGATGTCTCGAGATGGCAATAACGGCGACCATATGCAAAGGAGATGAAGCCTATGATAAAGATGGACGATGAGGAAAAATCAAGATTTTCTGAGAACGGATGACAAAAGTAGGAAGGATGTGAAGAGATACCAATGAGATTGGCGAAGGAGAGGAATAGTTGTAGAAGATGGAAAAATCTCGTCAAACCGATTGGTTACCGTTATAAAACCAAGAACCGTATAAAATTTGCAAAGTTCTGATTGGTTCTTTTCCCAAAACCGAATCAAAATTTAATTCTCTAAAATTTGGTTCGACTTTCTCAGTTTCAAACGGTTCTCGAAATCTCTTAATCATCATATCACAAAATTTATCATACGCAAGATATATAATGAATCAACCTACCCTCTGTGGGGCATTAAATGATGAGAGGATGGGTTGTTCACCACATGACGTTTTGACGAACCCCTCTATGTTTCGAGATACATGCGGCATACCAAATGTAAGTCACTTACTTTTTCAACACTTTTATGATGATGGCCCACCCACTAAATCCGACGTGGTAGGGAAAACTGATTAACGTGAGACCTGTTAAGGGTCCAAGCTAAGTATTTTCTATAAATAAAATCCCTCGTAGATCGATAAAGGGGTCGAGACTTTTGTTTAAATGACGTGCTTCTAGAAAAACAGTAAGAGGTTCCAGATATCTCCTACTTCATTAGTTTTCAAGAGATATCTTCATTAGTACTTTTCGAACAAATCTTGTCAAACCCATTAAACATCCAGATTAGGTCGAAGATCATTTCGACCCGAGCTAGAACCATTCCTTGATAGTACTTTGCCTGACCCGTTTCTGTTCGATGTCCAGTCACATGTCCTTTCTGACTTAAGCGTAAGATAATCATCGGTAGGACACCCTCTCGTCGTCTCGATATTCCTTGACCGAAAATACTGTTTTTAGGTTTTTTTGTTTTCCAGAGTTCAAACTTGCTCTTTGATATATTCCAGATTCATAAGTTTTCCGCATTACCGGAATCACAAATCATATCCGAAAATATTAATATCATCACCTTTTTGATAGAGATTCTCTTCTTTTTTGAAAAAGTACCGTTTTTAAAATTTCAATACTCTTGTTTATTTATTTTTTAGTTTTACTAACTTAATAAAATCTGGTTTTGTCCCAATTCGTAAATTAATATCTTGTTTAGAAGGAAAATAAACATCTTATTTATGTTAATCTACGAGTTTTTTTTTCGTTTTTAATTACAATTAATCTTCTTTTTCGTTTGGCTAAAAATACAATTATGAAATCAAATAATACATATTTGTTTTATTCACTAATTTTATAGTTTTCTTTGTTATGACAATGGATACTATATTTTTTATGTCAACTTAAAAGCTTATACTAAAAAAAAGTTTGGTTAACCAAATCGTAGTAATTGAGTTTACTTACAAAAAAAAATAAAAATAACGAAAAATAGCGTTACAAGACAAATAATTCGGTTTACTATTCTTTTTTTTTTAATCGTCTGGATGTTTTATTGATATAAACTTGAAGTTCTTGGAGAATTACATAGAATTATATGGATAACTAGCATCAAAGCCTAATAATAAATTCTAAACGATGCTATAATTCTACCCAAATAAACCATTGATTACAAGGATAACTAGCATCAAACCCTAATAATAAGGTCTAAAAGATGCGAAAATTTGATATGCTCAATTTAATACCCTAAAGTACTAAAGCAGTTGTAATAGTATAGCTAGGGGTCGAACCACAGAAGACTCACAGAAACGCACAATAGATTCTATAGTGTCGAATTACGCTAAGCCAAACAGTTGTAATTAAAAGCAGTCCAGAAATTAAACGAGTTGTAAATCAATTGAGAAATATAGGCTCAGGGTTTTTCTCAGGAAATCAATGAATGCAGATAAACTAACTAACAGGATTCAGATTTAGCGCAGTTCTTGAACTCAAATCACTAAAATATAGCTAACCAACTCTCGTTGCGAAAACTATCTAAATCTAAATCCCAAGAATTCCAAATCTCTTTGCGAATCCTAAATTCTAAATCAGCTTTAATATCAGGTTTGATATGTTCACAAATCAATTAAACCAAATCTCTTTGCGAATAATCAATTTGCTCACCTAGGTTCTATCAGGTAATTAATCGCACTCTCGTGCCTAATCAATTATCCTAAGATCTAAGTTCCAGATTCGTCAACCTAGAATTAGCTATGAACACAACCTAAGGTGAAGAACTAATTCAGATGGTGAATCCTAAACAGATAATTAACCTAGCATTCAAAGAAATCCTTTATGAGAAAACCCTAAACCTAAAGTGGATCTACTCAGACATGGCAATTGAATCAAAAGACATGTTTGAATAAATCATCAATAGAATAGAAAGAAGGGTTTAGAGATCTGATCTCGGACGAAGGGAGATTCAGACTTGTCTCTCTAAAACCAAAGTAAAATCAAACTATAAAATAAAGCATAAAAAGGCATCAAAAGGCATCAAAAGGCATAGCCTAAACAGGTGGCTGAAAACTCCTATTTATAACCTAAAACACGATCTGGGGTCTTCTTGTAATTATTAAAGACTTCTGGGCACTTTTGCAATTCCTCAAGTCTTGGAAAACTCGCGGGTTGTGTCTTGCTGCGCTGAGTGTCGATCGATACCAAGGGGTATCGATCGATGCTCGACGTGAATTCAGGTTCTCAGCGGCACGATCTTTAGCTCTGCTACAAACTGCTCCAGAAAGCTCCAATACTTCCAATAATCCTCCAAACGTGCTATGACCTGTAAAAGACTCTAAAAAGACTCCAAAATACTATAAAGACTCTATAAAAAGGACTTATATCATGGCTTAAATAGGGTAAAAACCATGATATATCAACTCCCCCAGACTTAGCCTTTTGCTTGCCCTCAAGCAAATAGAAGACTAAACCAGAAAAAGAGGTTTGAAAACGTAGAGACTCACCTGTTCCTGAACCATCGAAAAGACCCTTTTCCCCAAGTACCCAAATGTCACCTGATCAGCTTTCGATCTAACCACCATGTACTTCTCCGTAGACATTTGCAGCTTTTCCAGACTCCACACAAAATCCCACAGCATTGTTCAAGTAAAGCCCTCATCGCCAGTTTCATCTCTGCAGCTAATATTTAAGAACCTTCTAGACTCTTTACCAGACAATATCTTGACAAAGGAACCACCCTTTTCACACTTCTTTTGTATCAATTTCTCTCCCCCAGACTTATTTCTTATTATATCCTTATTATTATTATTTTTTTTTATTTATTATTTTTTTCAGCTTAGCATATACATATCAAGGTAGGAGACGCGAGTATTGATGGTGTTTGCCACCAAATCCCCGGTTCTTCCCTCTCTATGTATCAAAGGATGTAGGCGAATAATGGCATCATAGGAAAATCCTAGCCTCGCTTCCAATCCTTTGTGTGATCATCCCCTCTTAAGTAGAATAATGGGATCGCTGGAAATTTTCCTAACCCTCTACTCAGAAGAAAATCATTTCAATCTTTTATGCTCTTAATCTATCAACTTATTTCAGGGGAGAGAGATACCATAATTCTAAACACACGGGTTCCTTTATCAGATATGAATGATGAATCAAGCTCTATGAACACTAACCACATTGATGAAGTGCAAAAATTTGGCTCAGGCTTCAGAAGAACTCTGCTGGAGACATGGATGTTTTCTAGTCAACTGGTCAGCCTTTGGATTTTTCATTAGTCGATCTAGAACTGATCCTGTAACACTGTGCACTCAAAAACAAAATCAAATCAATAGGTTCAAGCACAGGATCATCATCTCCAACAAATTTTGACTCAATAAAACAGTTTTGACTCGATAAAACGACTGACTCTAAGAAAAACGAAAACAATGTCAGCAGACACCTCCCCCAGACTTGAACAACACTGTCCTCAGTGTTATCTAGCCTAGAGTCAGTGAAAGAAACAAAGAAAAAGGATAGAACTAAGAGAAACAAGAAATTACCATTCTGGAACAGTCGGTGTCGATCGACACACGGCATGGTATCGATCGATACCATGCTTAGATCGACTTTGTGAATTTTCATCCGCGATTGGTGTCGATCGATACCATAGGGGTATCGATCGATACTTAGGCGATTTCGAGTTGCTCCTTGTTCATCCTGACACAGACTCAAAACAAACGAAAATAAAAATAAAAACGAATCAAAAACAGACTCACCAGTGGGTTGCCTCCCACCAAGCGCTCGTTTAACGTCAATAGCTTGACTGTAACGCCCTTCAGGCTGGATAAGAGTGAGAGCTTGCACCAAAACAGGCTCCATCACTTGACATTACTAGCTTCAAAGTTCTGTTTAGCATGCTGTCCACAAACTCCTGCCCTTTCTCTTTCAGCTCAGAAGTAAGAAGGATTCTGGCCTTGGAGAATGGCTTCAAGGCTCCCTTGCATTTGACCTTGTAATCAATCGAATTCCCATCACACTTCTGAGGAATCAGAGTGACATGGGGATTCTCGACCTTTTTGTTCTTGGCCTTCTTCTTCTTTGTTGCCTTAGTCTTCTTCTTGGGGATGTTGGGCGGTTCAGCTGGAACGTCTGTGACAGTAGGCTCATCAGGAGGCTCTTCCAGAAGATCAATTGCTAGCGACTCTCCTGTGATAACCTCGATGCTAGACACATGTGTGGGAGCACTCCTAGGTGGAATGACATCATAGTAGACATCACTGTCAATGTAAGAGAAAGATAGTCTCTTATTAGGTGTGTCTATGATCGCGCCTGCAGTAGCCATGAACGGTCGTCCCAGGAGTATAGGCATACGAGATATCGCACCCATCTCCACAACCTGAAAATCAGTAGGCACCAGACAGTCTCCTACTTTGACCAGCAAACCATGGATTTCACCATATGGAAGTGAGGTGGAATCGTTTGCAAACGTGATAGATGTCTTAGGAGATAGAATAGTAGCCCCCAACTGCTCTGCAATTGCCTTTGAGATGACATTGACACTAGCCCCTGAGTCGACAAGAGACTCTTTGAAATCAACTCCTGAGATGGAGCTTGGTACTGCGAATTTCCCTGGGTCTTCCCTCTGTGTCAATTTCCGTGGTTGTAGTGAATTGCGAACTCTTTCTCCTATCACCTCACGTGATTTCTTGGCTTCTGGTTCTTTCTGCGAGGGGTATCGATCGATACCAGGTAGGGTATCGATCGACGCCATGCGATTTGAATCGTTTCTGACAGGTACATCTTCATCAGAAAGAAGCTCCACGTTCGGGTTATCCAGCATATACTGTAGTCTAGCAATCTCCCATTCCTCCCTTGTCAGCTTAGGAACCATAGGATAAGGCATCCTGGTTACATACACTCGTTCTGCAACGACCTTAGGCACCACAGTCGAAGTTTCAACTGTTTCCTCAGAAATCGCCCCGGTATCGACCGATACCAATGGGGTATCGATCGATACACGGGTTTTCGAATCCATTCTAGCAGATGTCTGGGCTGGTATCGATCGATACTGGGGAGTATCGATCGATGCTTGTGCGATTTCAGGAATGGCTTCGAGATTTTCTGCACGTAAGCTGATGGCATTGACGTGTGCATTGTGTGATTGAACCGCCTTTCCCTTGGAATTTGCTGCAGTCTGAGCTACTTGCGTCTCCAGCATCCTGTGGCTCGTATTTAGTGCCTCGATCCTTCCACTCAAATCGGTGTACATGGTGTCCATCTTACCATTGAAGGTGGCTGTCATCTTCTCCTGCCCTTGAACCAGGTGTTCAAGCATAGCCTCAATCTTACTCTCAGGAGCTTTGGGTGGTGGGGATTGATACCCTCCTTGCTGAGCATTGTTGGTGAAGTTTCGATTGGAGTTGTATCCGAATCGCTGACCCTGAAAACCAGAACCACCTATGTAGTTAACATCTTTCACCTCATTCTCAGTAGCAAAGTGGACGGCCTTTGTTGTCCTTCCCAGCAGAAGACTGTGCATAGAATCCAGCTGAGCCTTCACTTCAGCGATCTGCGACCCATCCTGATTACCAGCCAGCCTCTTGCGCTCGAAATCTGCGCTCTTGGTGCTACTGCTAGAGGCAAAGTTCTCGATCAACACAATAGCATCCTCAGGATATCTGGTGTTGAAATTACCATTGCTCGAAGAGTCCAGACCCATCTGATATCTCCAATCTACTCCTCTGAAGAAGATACCCAGCAGCTGCACATCAGAGTATCCATGATGTGGACAATCTCTCTGGTACGATCTGAATCTTGTCCAAGCAGCCTTGAACGCCTCAGTAGGTCCTTGAGAAAAAGTGGAGATCTTATTCCTCAGATCTTCAGATCTTCCGTCATCGTAGAAGTTAATCAGGAAGGCTCTCTTGGTGTCCTCCCAATTAGTTAGCGATCCAGGAGATAGCTGCCTCAGCCAGTAAGTAGCTTCTCCACCCAGAGAGTAGGGGAAGAGCTTGCAGAAGAGATAGTCGTAGGACACTCCATTGCTCTTGATGCTAGTGACCAAGTCCTCGAATTTCTCTACATGGTCCATTGGATGTTCATGAGGAAGACCATGAAAGAGATGCTGTCCCACTAGAGTGAAGTAAGCAGGCTTCAGCTCAAAGTCATTCCTCTCAAACGCAGGAGGACGAATTGCTGAACGATTGGCGAAAAACTGCTCTGGCCTGTTGTACTCACCAATCGTTCTTCCACGATTAACCACAGCATTCCCTGCGTTGGCGCGCCCAGCTGGCGCGATAATCTCAACAACCGCAGCAGGGACAACGATGTTACCAGCTTCATCAAGTCGCTGCCCTCTCTCATTACACACGTGACCCTCTTGGTCTCTCAGAATTCCAGCTTCATCAGCTCTTAAAACCACTGGGTTGTTCATCCCTGATGTTTGCTTGGTCTTTCTGTTTGTGCGTTCCACAAATGCTAGCTGTTCCAATGACAGTTCAACTAGCTGTGTGCTCTTGTTGCTTCTGGTTTCACGAACAGGCATACACCTGCAAACAAAACACTAGGCAAAGCACGTAAGTAACCAGAAAAATACGTTGAGTATCGATCGATACCAAGTGGTGTCGACCGATACCAACAAAAGAAGACGACGGGTATCGACCGATACTACAGAGTATCGATCGATACCGACGAACTTAGTCGAAATTCTAAACTAAAATCTAATGGCGAATTTGAGTCCCCGGCAACGGCGCCAAAATTGATATGCTCAATTTAATACCCTAAAGTACTAAAGCAGTTGTAATAGTATAGCTAGGGGTCGAACCACAGAAGACTCACAGAAACGCACAATAGATTCTATAGTGTCGAATTACGCTAAGCCAAACAGTTGTAATTAAAAGCAGTCCAGAAATTAAACGAGTTGTAAATCAATTGAGAAATATAGGCTCAGGGTTTTTCTCAGGAAATCAATGAATGCAGATAAACTAACTAACAGGATTCAGATTTAGCGCAGTTCTTGAACTCAAATCACTAAAATATAGCTAACCAACTCTCGTTGCGAAAACTATCTAAATCTAAATCCCAAGAATTCCAAATCTCTTTGCGAATCCTAAATTCTAAATCAGCTTTAATATCAGGTTTGATATGTTCACAAATCAATTAAACCAAATCTCTTTGCGAATAATCAATTTGCTCACCTAGGTTCTATCAGGTAATTAATCGCACTCTCGTGCCTAATCAATTATCCTAAGATCTAAGTTCCAGATTCGTCAACCTAGAATTAGCTATGAACACAACCTAAGGTGAAGAACTAATTCAGATGGTGAATCCTAAACAGATAATTAACCTAGCATTCAAAGAAATCCTTTATGAGAAAACCCTAAACCTAAAGTGGATCTACTCAGACATGGCAATTGAATCAAAAGACATGTTTGAATAAATCATCAATAGAATAGAAAGAAGGGTTTAGAGATCTGATCTCGGACGAAGGGAGATTCAGACTTGTCTCTCTAAAACCAAAGTAAAATCAAACTATAAAATAAAGCATAAAAAGGCATCAAAAGGCATCAAAAGGCATAGCCTAAACAGGTGGCTGAAAACTCCTATTTATAACCTAAAACACGATCTGGGGTCTTCTTGTAATTATTAAAGACTTCTGGGCACTTTTGCAATTCCTCAAGTCTTGGAAAACTCGCGGGTTGTGTCTTGCTGCGCTGAGTGTCGATCGATACCAAGGGGTATCGATCGATGCTCGACGTGAATTCAGGTTCTCAGCGGCACGATCTTTAGCTCTGCTACAAACTGCTCCAGAAAGCTCCAATACTTCCAATAATCCTCCAAACGTGCTATGACCTGTAAAAGACTCTAAAAAGACTCCAAAATACTATAAAGACTCTATAAAAAGGACTTATATCATGGCTTAAATAGGGTAAAAACCATGATATATCAAAATTCTACCCAAATGAACAATTGATTGCAAGGACCGTCTCGTCCATGTACCAAACTTGGAACTTAAAGCCGCCTTCGTGCATCACCACCTCCGTGCATCACGATGTACTCTCTCAGGGCAGATTATAAGTTTACGAACCTTGTCCGAAACCACAAACCAGCAACAATTATAACATACAATAATACATTAGCCGGTGATTCAAGTGGTTCCACTAAGTCAATTAAAAACCTAAGTGTACACTACTGCAATCTAACGGTATATCGATGTAGTACTTAAGGATCGAATCCACAGAGACCAAGTGTAACGCTAAGAGAATGCAGAAGGAAAGTAAAGCTAAGACGAACGATGGTTGTTTGTTGCTTTATGAGTCAACTAAAACTAAAACTAAGAATGAAAATAAAACGATGTAAGATTGATGGACGGAAACGCTAGGCCCTTAGGTAATTCGCAGGAAACCCAGATTCACTAAACATATTATCAATTAGGGAATGAATTAAGAACCGTTCTCGAACTCAAACATGAATGTCTAGCTAGCCCACTGTCGTGGTACTAACTACTATGCCTAACAACCTAAGAATCTAAACTGTCGTTTGACCTTAAAATTCTAGGCAAGCATTAAAGTTCATGTTTGATTAGTTCACAAATCGCCTTAGCATCAGCTTTCGTTGGCTAAGGACGATTTGCTCATCTATGTTCTATCTGGAAATCTAAAACACTTTTGATGAATAGATTAATCCTAAGATCATAAACTAGGTGATAAATCTAGTCTAAGCCTTAAATCCAACAATAGATGAAGAACTCTATGTAATTATGTAATTCCCTAATCTAACAGATCTGTTTCAGTGATTCATGGAGAATCCCTTGAAACCCAAAAAACCTAACAAGGAGATTATTCAGACATGGAAACAAAGAAAACACAGAGAGATCAAAAGGAATTCATAATCAAATAGAAATAAAATCCAAAAGGGTTCAGAAATCTTCTCCATATGAAGTTGAGATTCGTCTCCCTCAAATCTCCCAAGAACAAACCCAGAAGTTCTCTGATGAATAAAATAAAGCTTAATCTAAAAAGTGGCTAAAAAATAAGTATAAACAGGTCTACATTCGTTTTCCACGAATCCCTAGGTAAAACCGGGTCAAAATAAGTGAAAACCGAAATTTCTTTTTATTTTTCGCGTCACTAAACCGGTCGGTTTATGTTGGACCGCCTTCACGAAAACTGGCGTAACTTTTGATCGCACCGTTGGAATGACCTCAAACCACTTCTAAATGAAAGCTGATCCATTTCTGTATCTTGTATCAAATATTGAGCTTGATCCATTGGTGGTAAATCCTTCAACGAATGTCAAACGTCTGGCGGCTTTGTATGATTCTGCATCTTCATATGCTCATTTTCACCCAAAACAGTTCGTTTTCTCACAAAGTCACCTAAAACCTGAAAGGACTCGATAAAGGACTAAAAGACTCTAAAAAGACACTTTGACTCAATAAAAGAAACAAAAACAAATGTTAGAAACCGGTAAAAATACAGTTTATCAGCCGGCGGAAATGAAACCCCGGAAACATAGCCGGCAGGAAATAAAACCCCCAAAAACTGAGCTGGCAAACACTTCGAACAGGCACCAAAACAGACTTCGGAGGAGAGGAGCCACACTGGAAAAGCAAGACCGCAAAAGACATCCAAACCAAACCGACATAACCTCACCACCGAAGGTCACAACAGAGCAGCCACGATTCCGGACAGAAGCGGAGGAGAGGAAGTCGCGAGTCCACCACTTCCATAGATCTGCCGGAATCCAAACCGCCGAGCACCTCGAAGAGATCCGAGAAAAGAAAACATGTATATATAAAATGTAATAAATAGAGCAAAGCAAAAACAAATATGCACTGCGAGTAATGGGAAATAGCGGGCATAACCTATTTATTTTGATGTCGTAAAAACTGACAAGATACACACATGAATTTTGGCTCATATTTGTTGTTTTTTTTTTTACGATATGTTCAAAGAATATAAAGGCTTTCTCTCAGTCTCTCTGCAGATTTAATTTGATTATTCTTTAGTTAGAGATAATGATTAATGATACAAGAATCATATGTTTGGTGGTATCAGTTGACTAAAATAAAACCCAAAAGTTATTCGGTTTTCAATTTGATTTTGATTTTGGTTCAATTTTCATTCAAATAACAAGAGCGATACAAATAAGGAAATTAATATTCTCAAAATTTACATCTAAAATATACTTTGATAAAAATATGAATAACAACAAGAACTAAAGAACCGAAAGAAAGGAAAACTACCCAACAAAAAAAAAAGGAGAAACTCTTAATTAGCTAATTAATCTCGACTCGAACCAAATCGGAAAAGAAGGAAGCATATGCTCGAGTAGGTGAACCGAATGTTTAGTGATGATGAGATGTCAACGTGCGTAACCACCTTGTGAGACGGTCCATAGGTGACAACTTCGGAACATTGGTTATTGGTCCGACCACGACTTGAAGCTTAAGCCCAGCCTCACAGTGACCGGGCTTCGAGCTTATGAAATAATGAACTCCTGGTTTGGTGAGCCTGACGAGATCGTAGCCCGTCTTGTGCACGGCAACAGGTGAAGTCGGGTCGCAGTATAAGAATTCCAGATCACCGCTGATTTCTAAGACGTCGTTGAATTCTTCGCCGTACTCGAAAAGGAGATTGTCTCCCACATGAAACTGTTTCTCCACGCTCCACTTGTAATAATAGTCACTGTCGTAAACCCTCCATCCTTTGGAGTCACCGACCTTGTAGATCTTTCCAGAAGGAAGGATCTTGCTCGGCGGCGGTGGTGGAGGAATCGGACATGACGGGTCATGGACGACAAGAACCTCGAGCTTCTGTCCGGTTGAGCATTGAGTATGATTTGAAGTGATGAAGAAGTAAGAACCTGGTTCCGTAAGGGTTATGACATCGTGTCCTGTGTTGTAGACGGCTATAGGAAAAGAAGAGTCGCAGAATTGGGACTCCAGAGCGCCGGAGACTTGTGTGACGTCGTTCAAGTTGCGATCGTATTCGAAGACCAGAGAATCTCCGACATGAAATTCCTTACGCTCAGCCCAACCGTAATAGACGTCGTCCTTCGCAGTCCATCCGTCGGAGTCTCCCACTTTGTAGATCGTCGCGGAGCAGCAACCCAAGAGAATCGTGAAGGTTGTTATCATCACGACCACGAAGCTCAACACCTTCTTAGTGTTTGTTGTATCCATGATTCGATGGTATACAAAAAGAAGGAACTAAGAAGCAAACAAGGAAAAGGTCGCCGAGAGATCGAGAGAGAGTTTGAAGGAAAAGTATCGATAATGTGATTGTGAGGAAAAATACTTTACCCTATCACTTTTTATATAGTGCATTAAGGATCCTAATCCTTGCCTTTTTACGTTTTTATTTACCTAATTTCCTTTTTCTAAAACAACCCACGATTTAATCTATTTGAAATATATGTATGTTTTTGCCTTTGTGGACCTAAATCCATCTCTTACCTTACAAAACAAGTTTAAAGTCTCACCTATTTTTCTGATTATACACGTTAATTTGTCTTATTTTTATTATTTAATTTTATTCAATAATTTATCCTATTTTATCATCATAAAGATAGGATATCTAATTTTCCTTTTGGGAATATCTTTTTTAATCAATTTCCTTTTCATTGGTTTTTTGCTTCGTTAAAAATAAAATTACCCATATATCATGTTATAAATTGGGTAATATTTATAAATTTTCATAAAATATGTTACAAAATTATATTCTTTAAAAAAAACAAATTTTAAAGTAATGGGTTCTTTACTCGCGAAAGACACGTCACCGGTAGGTTCTTTTCCACCACTTCGAAGCAATGGTGAACTCCAACTCCAACCATAGCGTGTCATAGCTGGTAATCAAGTGACACATAGACAAGACCATGTACATAAAACTAGGCATGGGCATCCGATTTCTATGTTTTTCTTTTATTTTTGTTAATTCGGTTTTCGTTAGTTCGGGTTCGATAAAATCTCGCCAAAGTTAACCCAAAAAAGTTTGCTTCATTTTGGAAATCAGTTTATTTGGTTTGGTTATGTATATAAAATAACCGCCAAATAAAACCAAAATCTAATGAAGTTTGGTTTGCTCCGTTTGATAAAATTCAAATTATCGATTCGTTAAATCCGATAATCAAATATCAATGAATTGGGCCATATCTTAAGATAATTGTAAGCCCATTTAAAACCAAAAATTGCCCCAACCCCAGTAATAAATCTTCCACGACGGCTCAAGATGGCGTTAGGTTTGATAAACAATTTATTATGTTTTTCAAAACTATCGTCTTTAACGGTAAAAACAATCATCCACGATGTCTCGAGATGGCAATAACGGCGACCATATGCAAAGGAGATGAAGCCTATGATAAAGATGGACGATGAGGAAAATTCAAGATTTTCTGAGAACGGATGACAAAAGTAGGAAGGATGTGAAGAGATACCAGTGAGAATGGCGAAGGAGAGGAATAGTTGTAGAAGATGGAAAAATCTCGTCAAACCGATTGGTTACCGTTATAAAACCAAGAACCGTATAAAATTTGCAAAGTTCTGATTGGTTCTTTTCCCAAAACCGAATCAAAATTGAATTCTCTAAAATTTGGTTCGACTTTCTCAGTTCCAAACGGTTCTCGAAATCTCTTAATCATCATATCACAAAATTTATCATACGCAAGATATATAATGAATCAACCTACCCTTTCTGGGGCATTAAATGATGAGAGGATGGGTTGCTCACCACATGACGTTTTGACGAACCCCTCTATGTTTCGAGATACATGCGGCATACCAAATGTAAGTCACTTACTTTTTCAACACTTTTATGATGATGGCCCACCCACTCAATCCGACGTGGTAGGGCAAACTGATTAACGTGAGACCTGTTAAGGGTCCAAGCTAAGTATTTTCTATAAATAAAATCCCTCGTAGATCGATAAAGGGGTTGAGACTTTTGTTTAAATGACGTGCTTCTAGAAAAACAGTAAGAGGTTCCAGATATCTCCTACTTCATTAGTTTTCAAGAGATATCTTCATTAGTACTTTTCGAACAAATCTTGTCAAACCCATTAAACATCCAGATTAGGTCGAAGATCATTTCGAACCGACCTAGAACCATTCCTTGATAGTACTTTGCCTGACCCGTTTTCTGTTCGATGTCCAGTCACATGTCCTTTCTGACATAAACGTAAGATAATCATCGGTAGGACACCCTCTCGTCGTCTTGATATTCCTTGACCGAAAATACTGTTTTTAGGTTTTCTTGTTTTCCATAGTTCAAACTTGCTCTTTGATATATTCCAGATTCATAAGTTCTCCTCATTACCGGAATCACAAATCATATCCGAACATATTAATATCATCACCTTTTTGATATAGATTCTCTTCTTTTTTGAAAAAGTACCGTTTTTAAAATTTCAATACTCTTGTTTATTTATTTTTTAGTTTTACTAACTTAATAAAATCTTGTTTTGTCCCAATTCGTAAAATAATATCTTGTTTAGAAGGAAAATAAACATCTTATTTATGTTAATCTACGAACTTTTTTTTTTTTTTTAATTACAATTAATCTTCTTTTTCCTTTGGCTAAAAATACAAATATGAAATCAAATAATACATATTTGTTTTATTCACTAATTTTATAGTTTTCTTTGTTATGACAATGGATACTATATTTTTTATGTCAACTTAAAAGCTTATACTAAAAAAAAGTTTGGTTAACCAAATCGTAGTAATTTAGTTTACTTACAAAAAAAAAAAAAATAACGAAAAATAGCGTTACAAGATAAATAATTCAGTTTACTATTCTTTTTTTTTTTAATCGTCTGGATGTTTTATTGATATAAACTTGAAGTTCTTGAAGAATTACATAGAATTATATGGATAACTAGCACCAAAGCCTAATAATAAAGTCTAAAAGATGCTATAATTCTACCCAAATAAACCATTGATTACAGGGATAACTAGCATCAAACCCTAATAATAAGGTCTAACTACCGCAATCTAACGATATATCGATGTAGTACTTAAGGATCAAATCCACAGAGACCAAGTGTAACGCTACGAGAATGAAGAAGGAAAGTAAAGCTAAGACGAACGATGGTTGTTTGTTGCTTTATGAGTCAACTAAAACTAAAACTAAGAATGCAAATAAAACGATGTAAGATTGATGGAGGGAAACTCTAGGCCCTTAGGTAATTCGCAGGAAACCCAGAGTCACTACACATATTATCAATTAGGGAATGAATTAAGAACCGTTCTCGAACTCAAACATGAATGTCTAGCTAGCCCACTGTCGTGGTACTAACTACTATGCCTAACAACCTAAGAATCTAAACTGTCGTTTGACCTTAAAATTCTAGGCAAGCATTAAAGTTCAGGTTTGATTAGTTCACAAATCGCCTTAGCATCATCTTTCGTTGGCTAAGGACGATTTGCTCATCTATGTTCTATCAGGAAATCTAAAACACTTTTGATGAATAGATTAATCCTAAGATCATAAACTAGGTGATAAATCTAGTCTAAGCCTTAAATCCAACTATAGATGAAGAACTCTATGTAATTATGTAATTCCCTAATCTAACAGATCTGTTTCAGTGATTCATGGAGAATCCCTTGAAACCCTTAAAACCTAACAAGGAGATTATTCAGACATGGAAACAAAGAAAACACAGAGAGATCAAAAGGAATTCATAATCAAATAGAAATAAAATCCAAAAGGGTTCAGAAATCTTCTCCATATGAAGTTGAGATTCGTCTCCCTCAAATCTCCCAAGAACAAACCCAGAAGTTTTCTGATGAATAAAATAAAGCTTAATCTAAAAAGTGGCTAAAAAATAAGTATAATTAGGTCTACATTCGTTTTCCACGAATCCCTAGGTAAAACCGTGTCAAAATAAGTGAAAACCGAAATTTCTTTTTATTTTTCGCGTCATAAACCGGTCGGTTTATGTTGGACCGCCTTCACGAAAACTGGCGTAACTTTTGATCGCACCGTTGGAATGACCTCAAACCACTTCTAAATGAAAGCTGATCCATTTCTCTATCCTGTATCAAAATATGAGCTCGATCCATTGGTGGTAAATCCTTCAAAGAATGTCAAACGTCTAGCGGCTTTGTATGATTATGCATCTTCATATGCTCATTTTCACCCAAAACAGTTCATTTTCTCACAAAGTCACCTAAAACCTAAAAGGACTCGATAAAGGACTAAGAGACTCTAAAAAGACACTTTGACTCAATAAAAGAAACAAAAACAAATGTTAGAAACCGGTAAAAATACAGTTTATCAGCCGGCGGAAATGAAACCCCGGAAACATAGCCGGCAGGAAATAAAACCCCCAAAAACTGAGCTGGAAAACACTTCGAACAGGCACCAAAACAGACTTCGGAGGAGAGGAGCCACACTGGAAAAGCAAGACCGCAAAAGATATCCAAACCAAACCGACATAACCTTACCACCGAAGGTCACAACAGAGCAGCCACGATTCCGGGCAAAAGTGGAGGAGAGGAAGTCGCGAGTCCACCACGTCCATAGATCTGCCGGAATCCAAACCGCCGAGCACCTGAAGAGATCCGAGAAAAGAAAACATGTATATATAAAATGTAATAAATAGAGCAAAGCAAAAACAAATATGCACTGCGAGTAATGGGAGATAGCGGGCATAACCTATTTATTTTGGTGTCGTAAAAACTGACAAGATACACACATGAATTTTGGCTCATATTTGTTGTTTTTTTTTTTACGATATGTTCAAAGAATATAAAGGCTTTCTCTCAGTCTCTCTGCAGATTTAATTTGATTATTCTTTAGTTAGAGATAATGATTAATGATACAAGAATCATATGTTTGGTGGTATCAGTTGACTAAAATAAAACCCAAAAGTTATTCGGTTTTCAATTTGATTTTGATTTTGGTTCAATTTTCATTCAAATAACAAGAGCGATACAAATAAGGAAATTAATATTCTCAAAATGTACATCTAAAATATACTTTGATAAAAATATGAATAACAACAAGAACTAAAGAACCGAAAGAAAGGAAAACTACCCAACAAAAAAAAAGGAGAAACTCTTAATTAGCTAATTAATCTCGACTCGAACCAAATCGGAAAAGAAGGAAGCATATGCTCGAGTAGGTGAACCGAATGTTTAGTGATGATGAGATGTCAACGTGCGTAACCACCTTGTGAGACGGTCCATAGGTGACAACTTCTGTTAAAACCTAGTATTGGTATAAAGGATCCTTATGATTACGGTGTTAAGGCTGTGTCTTATATACACAATGAATAACCTAATTACAAATATGTAAAAGCTAAATTACACAAGGCTAAATATACGTAGGTCCATATATGGCCCAATACCCCCCCTCAAGTTGGAGTATGGAGGTCACAAATACCCAACTTGGACCTAAAAGCTTCGAACTCTTTCCGTCCAAGTGCTTTAGTGAAGATGTCTGCAAGTTGTGATTTTGTCGAGACGTGAACCGTTGAGATGACACCACGAACAATCTCATCACGAATGAAATGGCAATCCGATTCAACATGTTTAGTACCCTCATGAAAAACCGGATTAGCACTTAGATGAATGGCGGATTGACTATCACAATGCAAAGGGATTGGATAAGAACAATCGACACCGAGTGTGACTAACAGTTCGCGAAGCCACAAAATTTCACTGACCGTATCTGCCATTGCGCGATACTCAGCTTCCGCCGAGGAGCTTGAAACCACCTTCTGCTTCCTTGTCTTCCATGATATAGGTGAACCACCTAATTGAACGAACCAAGCGGTAAGAGATTTCCGAGACAAGGGGCAGCTTGCCCAATCAGAATCACACCATGCCGTGAGACGGAGATCAGAATCGGCGCGGAGCAAGATACCTTGACCCAGATTACCTTTGAGGTAACGGACAACACGCTCGGCAGCAGCCCAATGCTCAACCCGTGGAGCATGCATAAATTGGGACAAGATGTGAATGGCGTAAGAGAGCTCCGGTCTAGTAACGCCAAGGTAGATAAAACGACCAATAAGTCGACGGTAGCGAGTAGGATCGGAAAGTAGCTCACCGTTAGCTAACGCCAAAGTATGATTCTGTTCGATGGGATGTGAAGCAGGTTTCGCTCCAAGAAATCCCATTTCCGAAATAATGTCGAGAATATACTTCCTCTGACATAGATACATTCCTTGCGGTCCACGAGCAACTTCAATGCCCAGAAAATATTTTAAAACACCAAGGTCCTTCATCCGAAAACACGAACTTAGATATTGTTTAAAATCGTGAATAGCGGAAGGAGAGCTCCCTGAGATAATCAAATCATCAACGTAGACAAGGACATGTAACCGCAGAGAACCATCATCGAGAGTAAACAAGGAGTAATCGGAAAGATTTTGTATAAACCCGTATTCCTTGAGCGCACTCGAGAGTTTGGCGAACCAACAACGTGGAGCCTGTCGAAGTCCATATAGGGATTTATGTAAGCGACAGACCTGGTTCTTGTCATGTGTCCGAAAACCTGGAGGCGGGCGGATGAACACTTCTTCATCCAGGTCGCCATGGAGAAATGCGTTGTGAACATCCATCTGGTGAACTTCCCAATCACGGGAGACAGAGACATCCAAAAAAGAACGCACAGTAACCATTTTGCAAACAGGCGCGAAAGTCTCGTCATAGTCGAGTCCCTCCGTTTGGTTGTTGCCGAGAACCACAAGTCGCGCCTTGTACCGCTCGAGTGTGCCATCAGAACGATACTTTAGAGTAAATACCCACTTGCAGCCTAAAGCCTTCTTGCCTGGAGGCAGAGTCTCAACAGTCCAAGTACCACTTTCATCGAGAGCATCAATTTCAGTACGGGCTGCCTCTCGCCAATTCTCATCCTCAAACGCTTCATTCCAAGTACGGGGAATTTTTCCCGCCGATACCGCCGCAAGAAACGCACGGTGATGGTCCGAAAATTGAGAGCAATCGACGTAGTCACCAATGGAATACCAAGATGAATCCACAAAGTCGCTGTCGGAGCCGAGGTGCGTCGTATTGGTGACGAAATCGCGGAGTTTCACAGATTTGAATTTGGGACGACAACCCTTACCCATCGGAGCTTCCGAAGGTAACTCAGGCACAGAATCAGATGCAGCAGGAACCGCAGGGGCAGGAGACACAGCATCTGTCGCAGAAAGCTCAGAGATTGGAGTCACAACATCGGCATAATCCATGGCCGGAGAAGAGGAAAAAGACGAGGCGAGAGCGGGAGTTGGCGTTGAAGGGGATGGTTCAGTCGAATCCTCTGTGTCAGCCATAGAGGAAGTCGCGATTCCAGCAGGTGGCGACGGGCAGGAGGAGACGTCGAGTACAAAATCCTCGAGATCAACCGGAGATGAACATGTCGGAGATACCGTAGGTGGAAGCGGCGAGGAATTGTCTGTAATTGTCTCAGCATAAGGGAACTTTGTTTCACAGAAAATGACATCCCGTGATGTAGAGATAACGCCAGTTTCTAGATCGTACACTTTCCAGCCCTTCTTGCCGTATGGATACCCAAGAAATATTGATCGTGATCCCCTTTCTTCAAATTTGTCACCTCCATGCCGTTGATTTCGAACATAGCATAAACATCCAAAAACGCGAAGATGATTCATGGGTGGAGCACGATTATACAACATCTCAAAAGGTGACTTCCCTTTAAGTACGATCGTAGGTGTACGATTGATTAAGTAAGCAGCCGTAAGAACACAAAAACTCCAAAACTCAACGGGAAGATTAGCTTGAAATCGAAGAGCACGCGCCACGTTGAGAATATGACGATGTTTGCGTTCAACTCTTCCATTTTGCTGAGGAGTGCCAACACAAGAGGTCTCATGAAGGATCCCATGAGCTCGAAAATAAGATGAGAGACTCAAAATTCAGATCCGTTATCGCTACGAATCGTTTTGACTTTGCTCTCGAATTGCCGTTCCACTAAAGATATGAAATTGCGTAGAGTGGTTGCAGTTTCAGATTTGTTTGGTAACAAATAAAGCCATAGAGCTCGTGAATAGTCATCGACGATCGTAAGAAAGTATCGAGAGCCACAAAGAGATTCGGTCCGATATGGACCCCATAAATCACAGTGAACCAGTTCAAAAACAGATGATGTTTTATTACTACTCAAAGGAAAAATCTCTCGTGTTTGCTTGGCACGAATACAAACGTCGCAAGACTTAAAATCAAAAACACAGCGACTACTACTATCAGATAGCTTCAGCATCTCCATTGCTTTAGAGGATGGATGTCCAAGACGTCTGTGCCACATGTCGGTAGGCTGGATGGCCAAGACTTGTGTCATTGATGCGGCTGCAACTCCCCTAAAGAAATAAAGCCCATTGCGCTGCTCACCCGCCCCAATCAGCGTCTTGGTGATGCGGTCCTGAACAACACAAAGTTTATCAGAAATCTGGAAGATACAGCCACGATCCCTTGTTATTTGAGAAACAGAGATAAGATGACACTGCAATCCATCAACGAAGAACACATTGAGCAACTGAAGTGAAGATCCAAGAGAGACTTTCCCTTGTTTCGTAGATACGGTGAACCGACATCCGGTAATTTTATATTCATTGGTGCCATATCGTAAACATCCCGAAGAAAATCAATACTACCAGTCATATGATTTGAAGCACCTGTATCAATAATCCAAGATTCAACGAAATACGTACCCGAAAGTCGATCATGAGAGCCCGAATTACGATCATTAAGCATCGAAACCAAAGTTCTCCATTGCTGGTCATTTAGGCCCGAGAAGCCGATCCGATCAGAGTCTGTCAATGCGGAATTGGCCGAAAAAACTGGTCCAGTCGTGGACATCTGATTTGCCCGTGCTGGTTCAGGTCGACGCGCAGAGGATGGTGCAGTCACCAAACGATTGTCCGCCATCGGTGGAGCTGAAATTTCAGATGACGAGGGAAGTTTCCCGCGCGGCCTATCTTTCCACCAAGGTGGATATCCAATTTTCCGAAAACAATTCGCAGCGAGGTGACCTGTTCTGCCGCAGAGAGAGCACAAAGCATTCGGATCCCGAAGCTCAGGCTGTTGTCGCGGTCGAACTGATGATTTAACTGCGAAGCTTGCTCCATCATGGCGTTCCTCCAGCAAACGACCTGTTCGTTTTGAGTCTTCATCCTGTGCCACGACTTGGTATGCTTCATCTAACGAGGGAAGTGGGTCGCGAGAGAGAAGTGATGATTTTACAGCGCCAAAAACAGATTCATCGAGACCCATCAAAAATTGATGGAGCTTGTCTTCTTCGCGTTCCCGAGCAATTTCATCTGCAGTTTTTGCACGTTGAAAATCCGCTAAACTCGTCCATAATTTTGTTAACTTGCCGTAATAAGCTTCCACGGCCAAGCCTTTCTGATGGCAAGTAGCGAGTTCCGTTTTAAGGCGTTGAACGCGCTGGCCATTCTTCACAGAAAATCGTTTCTGTATGTGTATCCACAAATCGTGAGCGATTTCGTGATGGGACAAAGAACTGCAGAGGTCGGGAATAATCGTAAGCTTCATCCAAGAGACCACCATAGCATTATTAGCCCACCAATCTTCCAAGTCTTCCGAATCATCAGAAGGTTGGGGAATACTCCCATCCACAAAACCAAATTTCTTCCTCGCTCGTAGAGCTAAGCGAAGACTCGAGGACCACTCGTCATAATTAGGGCCTCGAAGTGGTGGTTTCGAGATGACAGATCCAGGGTTATCTCCTGACGAGAGATCATAAGGATCGATCCTTCGACGAGCTGTCTCAGGTCGAAGTCGTGATGCCGGAGTTGTCGAGCCGTCTTTGACTTGGCTAGAATCCTCATAAGACATCGTAGATTAGAGAAGTATTTCGATTAGAGAGATCGAGAATACTAAGGTCAAATTAAGAAGAAAAAATATAGAAGGTGGCAGATGATCGAAAACCTAAACGAATTTTTAGGTTAATTCTCTGATACCATGTTAAAACCTAGTATTGGTATAAAGGATCCTTATGATTACGGTGTTAAGGTTGTGTCTTATATACACAATGAATAACCTAATTACAAATATGTAAAAGCTAAATTACACAAGGCTAAATATACGTAGGTCCATATATGGCCCAATAACTTCGGAACATTGGTTATTGGTCCGACCACGACTTGAAGCTTAAGCCCAGCCTCACAGTGACCGGGCTTCGAGCTTATGAAATAATGAACTCCTGGTTTGGTGAGCCTGACGAGATCGTAGCCCGTCTTGTGCACGGCAACAGGTGAAGTCGGGTCGCAGTATAAGAATTCCAGATCACCGCTGATTTCTAAGACGTCGTTGAATTCTTCGCCGTACTCGAAAAGGAGATTGTCTCCCACATGAAACTGTTTCTCCACGCTCCACTTGTAATAATAGTCACTGTCGTAAACCCTCCATCCTTTGGAGTCACCGACCTTGTAGATCTTTCCAGAAGGAAGGATCTTGCTCGGCGGCGGTGGTGGAGGAATCGGACATGACGGGTCATGGACGACAAGAACCTCGAGCTTCTGTCCGGTTGAGCATTGAGTATGATTTGAAGTGATGAAGAAGTAAGAACCTGGTTCCGTAAGGGTTATGACATCGTGTCCTGTGTTGTAGACGGCTATAGGAAAAGAAGAGTCGCAGAATTGGGACTCCAGAGCGCCGGAGACTTGTGTGACGTCGTTCAAGTTGCGATCGTATTCGAAGACCAGAGAATCTCCGACATGAAATTCCTTACGCTCAGCCCAACCGTAATAGACGTCGTCCTTCGCAGTCCATCCGTCGGAGTCTCCCACTTTGTAGATCGTCGCGGAGCAGCAACCCAAGAGAATCGTGAAGGTTGTTATCATCACGACCACGAAGCTCAACACCTTCTTAGTGTTTGTTGTATCCATGATTCGATGGTATACAAAAAGAAGGAACTAAGAAGCAAACAAGGAAAAGGTCGCCGAGAGATCGAGAGAGAGTTTGAAGGAAAAGTATCGATAATGTGATTGTGAGGAAAAATACTTTACCCTATCACTTTTTATATAGTGCATTAAGGATCCTAATCCTTGCCTTTTTACGTTTTTATTTACCTAATTTCCTTTCTCTAAAACATATTTTTCTGATTATACACGTTAATTTGTCTTATTTTTATTATTTAATTTTATTCAATAATTTATCCTATTTTATCATCATAAAGATAGGATATCTAATTTTCCTTTGGGAATATCTTTTTTAATCATTTTCCTTTTCATTGGTTTTTTGCTTCGTTAAAAATAAAATTACCCATATATCATGTTATAAATTGGATAATATTTATAAATTTTCATAAAATATGTTACAAAATTATATTCTTTAAAAAAAACAAATTTTAAAGTAATGGGTTCTTTACTCGCGAAAGACACGTCACCGGTAGGTTCTTTACCACCATTTCGAAGCAATGGTGAACTCCAACTCCAACCATAGCGTGTCATAGCTGGTAACCAAGTGACACATAGACAAGACCATGTACATAAAACTAGGCATGGGCATCCGATTTCTATGTTTTTCTTTTATTTTTGTTAATTCGGTTTTCGTTAGTTCGGGTTCGATAAAATCTCGCCAAAGTTAACCCAAAAAAGTTTGCTTCATTTTGGAAATCAGTTTATTTGGTTTGGTTATGTATATAAAATAACCGCCAAATAAAACCAAAATCTAATGAAGTTTGGTTTGCTCCGTTTGATAAAATTCAAATTATCGATTCGTTAAATCCGATAATCAAATATCAATGAATTGGGCCAGATCTTAAGATAATTGTAAGCCCATTTAAAACCAAAAATTGCCCCAACCCCAGTAATAAATCTTCCACGACGGCTCAAGATGGCGTTAGGTTTGATAAACAATTTATTATGTTTTTCAAAACTACTGTCTTTAACGGTAAAAACAATCATCCATGATGTCTCGAGATGGCAATAACGGCGACCATATGCAAAGGAGATGAAGCCTATGATAAAGATGGACGATGAGGAAAATTCAAGATTTTCTGAGAACGGATGACAAAAGTAGGAAGGATGTGAAGAGATACCAGTGAGAATGGCGAAGGAGAGGAATAGTTGTAGAAGATGGAAAAATCTCGTCAAACCGATTGGTTACCGTTATGAAACCAAGAACCGTATAAAATTTGCAAAGTTCTGATTGGTTATTTTCCCAAAACCGAATCAAAATTGAATTCTCTAAAATTTGGTTCGACTTTCTCAGTTCCAAACGGTTCTCGAAATCTCTTAATCATCATATCACAAAATTTATCATACGCAAGATATATAATGAATCAACCTACCCTTTCTGGGGCATTAAATGATGAGAGGATGGGTTGCTCACCACATGACGTTTTGACGAACCCCTCTATGTTTCGAGATACATGCGGCATACCAAATGTAAGTCACTTACTTTTTCAACACTTTTATGATGATGGCCCACCCACTCAATCCGACGTGGTAGGGCAAACTGATTAACGTGAGACATGTTAAGGGTCCAAGCTAAGTATTTTCTATAAATAAAATCCCTCGTAGATCGATAAAGGGGTCGAGACTTTTGTTTAAATGACGTGCTTCTAGAAAAATAGTAAGAGGTTCCAGATATCTCCTACTTCATTAGTTTTCAAGAGATATCTTCATTAGTACTTTTCGAACAAATCTTGTCAAACCCATTAAACATCCAGATTAGGTCGAAGATCATTTCGACCCGACCTAGAACCATTCCTTGATAGTACTTTGCCTGACCCGTTTTCTGTTCGATGTCCAGTCACATGTCCTTTCTGACTTAAGCGTAAGATAATCATCGGTAGGACACCCTCTCGTCGTCTTGATATTCTTTGACCGAAAATACTGTTTTTAGGTTTTCTTGTTTTCCAGAGTTCAAACTTGCTTTTTGATATATTCCAGATTCATAAGTTTTCCGCATTACCGGAATCACAAATCATATCCGAACATATTAATATCATCACCTTTTTGATATAGATTCTCTTCTTTTTTGAAAAAGTACCGTTTTTAAAATTTCAATACTCTTGTTTATTTATTTTTTAGTTTTACTAACTTAATAAAATCTTGTTTTGTCCCAATTCGTAAAATAATATCTTGTTTAGAAGGAAAATAAACATCTTATTTATGTTAATCTACGAGTTTTTTGTTTTGTTTTTAATTACAATTAATCTTCTTTTTTCGTTTGGCTAAAAATACAAATATGAAATCAAATAATACATATTTGTTTTATTCACTAATTTTATAGTTTTCTTTGTTATGACAATGGATACTATATTTTTTATGTCAACTTAAAAGCTTATAATAAAAAAAAGTTTGGTTAACCAAATCGTAGTTATTGAGTTTACTTACAAAAAAAATAAAAATAACGAAAAATAGCGTTACAAGATAAATAATTCAGTTTACTATTTTTTTTTTTTAATCGTCTGGATGTTTTATTGATATAAAATTGAAGTTCTTGGAGAATTACATAGAATTATATGGATAACTAGCATCAAAGCCTAATAATAAAGTCTAAAAGATGCTATAATTCTACCCAAATAAACCATTGATTACAGGGATAACTAACATCAAACCCTAATAATAAGGTCTAAAAGATGCGAAACTTCTACCCAAATGAACTATTGATTGCAAGGACCATCTCGTCCATGTACCAAACTTGGAACTTAAAGCCGCCTCCGTGCATCACCGCCTCCGTGCATCACGATGTACTCTCTCAGGGCAGATGATAAGTCTACGAACCTTGTCCGAAACCACAAACCAGCAACGATTATAACATACAATATTATATTAGCAGGTGATTCAAGTGGTTTCAATAAGTCAATTAAAAACCTAAGTGTACACTACCGCAATCTAACGATATATCGATGTAGTACTTAAGGATCAAATCCACAGAGACCAAGTGTAACGCTACGAGAATGAAGAAGGAAAGTAAAGCTAAGACGAACGATGGTTGTTTGTTGCTTTATGAGTCAACTAAAACTAAAACTAAGAATGCAAATAAAACGATGTAAGATTGATGGAGGGAAACGCTAGGCCCTTAGGTAATTCGCAGGAAACCCAGAGTCACTACACATATTATCAATTAGGGAATGAATTAAGAACCGTTCTCGAACTTAAACATGAATGTCTAGCTAGCCCAATGTCGTGGTACTAACTACTATGCCTAACAACCTAAGAATCTAAACTGTCGTTTGACCTTAAAATTCTAGGCAAGCATTAAAGTTCAGGTTTGATTAGTTCACAAATCGCCTTAGCATCAGCTTTCGTTGGCTAAAAATACAAATATGAAATCAAATAATACATATTTGTTTTATTCACTAATTTTATAGTTTTCTTTGTTATGACAATGGATACTATATTTTTTATGTCAACTTAAAAGCTTATACTAAAAAAAAGTTTGGTTAACCAAATCGTAGTAATTTAGTTTACTTACAAAAAAAATAAAATAACGAAAATAGCGTTACAAGATAAATAATTCAGTTTACTATTCTTTTTTTTTTAATCGTCTGGATGTTTTATTGATATAAACTTGAAGTTCTTGAAAAATTACATAGAATTATATGGATAACTAGCACCAAAGCCTAATAATAAAGTCTAAAAGATGCTATAATTCTACCCAAATAAACCATTGATTACAGGGATAACTAGCATCAAACCCTAATAATAAGGTCTAACTACCGCAATCGAACGATATATCGATGTAGTACTTAAGGATCAAATCCACAGAGACCAAGTGTAACGCTACGAGAATGAAGAAGGAAAGTAAAGCTAAGACGAACGATGGTTGTTTGTTGCTTTATGAGTCAACTAAAACTAAAACTAAGAATGCAAATAAAACGATGTAAGATTGATGGAGGGAAACTCTAGGCCCTTAGGTAATTCGTAGGAAACCCAGATTCACTACACATATTATCAATTAGGGAATGAATTAAGAACCGTTCTCGAACTCAAACATGAATGTCTAGCTAGCCCACTGTCGTGCTACTAACTACTATGCCTAACAACCTAAGAATCTAAACTGTCGTTTGACCTTAAAATTCTAGGCAAGCATTAAAGTTCAGGTTTGATTAGTTCACAAATCGCCTTAGCATCAGCTTTCGTTGGCTAAGGACGATTTGCTCATCTATGTTCTATCAGGAAATCTAAAACACTTTTGATGAATAGATTAATCCTAAGATCATAAACTAGGTGATAATTCTAGTCTAAGCCTTAAATCCAACAATAGATGAAGAACTCTATGTAATTATGTAATTCCCTAATCTAACAGATCTGTTTCAGTGATTCATGGAGAATCCCTTGAAACCCTAAAAACCTAACAAGGAGATTATTCAGACATGGAAACAAAGAAAACACAGAGAGATCAAAAGGAATTCATAATCAAATAGAAATAAAATCCAAAAGGGTTCAGAAATCTTCTCCATATGAAGTTGAGATTCGTCTCCCTCAAATCTCCCAAGAACAAACCCAGAAGTTCTCTGATGAATAAAATAAAGCTTAATCTAAAAAGTGGCTAAAAAATAAGTATAAACAGGTCTACATTCGTTTTCCACGAATCCCTAGGTAAAACCGGGTCAAAATAAGTGAAAACCGAAATTTCTTTTTATTTTTCGCGTCATTAAACCGGTCGGTTTATGTTGGACCGCCTTCACGAAAACTGGCGTAACTTTTGATCGCACCGTTGGAATGACCTCAAACCACTTTTAAATGAAAGCTGATCCATTTCTCTATCTTGTATCAAAATATGAGCTCGATCCATTGGTGGTAAATCCTTCGAAGAGTGTCAAACGTCTGTCGGCTTTGTATGATTCTGCATCTTCATATGCTCATTTTCACCCAAAACAGTTCATTTTCTCACAAAGTCACCTAAAACTTGAAAGGACTCGATAAAGGACTAAGAGACTCTAAAAAGACACTTTGACTCAATAAAAGAAACAAAAACAAATGTTAGAAACCGGTAAAAATACAGTTTATCAGCCGGCGGAAATGAAACCCCGGAAACATAGCCGGCAGGAAATAAAACCCCCAAAAACTGAGCTGGAAAACACTTCGAACAGGCACCAAAACAGACTTCGGAGGAGAGGAGCCACACTGGAAAAGCAAGACAGCAAAAGACATCCAAACCAAACCGACATAACCTCACCACCGAAGGTCACAACAGAGCAGCCACGATTCCGGGCAGAAGCGGAGGAGAGGAAGTCGCGAGTCCACCACGCCCATAGATCTGCCGGAATTCAAACCGCCGAGCACCTCGAAGAGATCCGAGAAAAGAAAACATGTATATATAAAATGTAATAAATAGAGCAAAGCAAAAACAAATATGCACTGCTAGTAATGGGAGATAGCGGGCATAACCTATTTATTTTGATGTCGTAAAAACTGACAAGATACACACATGAATTTTTGCTCATATTTGTTGTTTTTTTTTTTACGATATGTTCAAAGAATATAAAGGTTTCTCTCAGTCTCTCTGCAGATTTAATTTGATTATTCTTTAGTTAGAGATAATGATTAATGATACAAGAATCATATGTTTGGTGGTATCAGTTGACTAAAATAAAACCCAAAAGTTATTCGGTTTTCAATTTGATTTTGATTTTGGTTCAATTTTCATTCAAATAACAAGAGCGATACAAATAAGGAAATTAATATTCTCAAAATGTACATCTAAAATATACTTTGATAAAAATATGAATAACAACAAGAACTAAAGAACCGAAAGAAAGGAAAACTACCCAACAAAAAAAAAGGAGAAACTCTTAATTAGCTAATTAATCTCGACTCGAACCAAATCGGAAAAGAAGGAAGCATATGCTCGAGTAGGTGAACCGAATGTTTAGTGATGATGAGATGTCAACGTGCGTAACCACCTTGTGAGACGGTCCATAGGTGACAACTTCGGAACATTGGTTATTGGTCCGACCACGACTTGAAGCTTAAGCCCAGCCTCACAGTGACCGGGCTTCGAGCTTATGAAATAATGAACTCCTGGTTTGGTGAGCCTGACGAGATCGTAGCCCGTCTTGTGCACGGCAACAGGTGAAGTCGGGTCGCAGTATAAGAATTCCAGATCACCGCTGATTTCTAAGACGTCGTTGAATTCTTCGCCGTACTCGAAAAGGAGATTGTCTCCCACATGAAACTGTTTCTCCACGCTCCACTTGTAATAATAGTCACTGTCGTAAACCCTCCATCCTTTGGAGTCACCGACCTTGTAGATCTTTCCAGAAGGAAGGATCTTGCTCGGCGGCGGTGGTGGAGGAATCGGACATGACGGGTCATGGACGACAAGAACCTCGAGCTTCTGTCCGGTTGAGCATTGAGTATGATTTGAAGTGATGAAGAAGTAAGAACCTGGTTCCGTAAGGGTTATGACATCGTGTCCTGTGTTGTAGACGGCTATAGGAAAAGAAGAGTCGCATAATTGGGACTCCAGAGCGCCGGAGACTTGTGTGACGTCGTTCAAGTTGCGATCGTATTCGAAGACCAGAGAATCTCCGACATGAAATTCCTTACGCTCAGCCCAACCGTAATAGACGTCGTCCTTCGCAGTCCATCCGTCGGAGTCTCCCACTTTGTAGATCGTCGCGGAGCAGCAACCCAAGAGAATCGTGAAGGTTGTTATCATCACGACCACGAAGCTCAACACCTTCTTAGTGTTTGTTGTATACATGATTCGATGGTATACAAAAAGAAGGAACTAAGAAGCAAACAAGGAAAAGGTCGCCGAGAGATCGAGAGAGAGTTTGAAGGAAAAGTATCGATAATGTGATTGTGAGGAAAAATACTTTACCCTATCACTTTTTATATAGTGCATTAAGGATCCTAATCCTTGCCTTTTTACGTTTTTATTTACCTAATTTCCTTTTTCTAAAACAACCCACGATTTAATCTATTTGAAATATATGTACGTTTTTGCCTTTGTGGACCTAAATCCATCTCTTACCTTACAAAACAAGTTTAAAGTCTCACGTATTTTTCTGATTATACACATTAATTTGTCTTATTTTTATTATTTAATTTTATTCAATAATTTATCCTATTTTATCATCATAAAGATAGTGTTGAGAATCCAGAGGCTCAAAGGCGTCAGCTTTGAGAGCTTAAACCCCAACAAACCAAGACCTGAAGCAGTTGCTGACATACTACAGAGACTGTAACAGAAAGTAGTACAGAACAGAGTATAGAGAGAAAGAGAATGGAGAAGGGAGCACACACAAGACTTAACGAGTTCACGCCCATAACAGGGTTGCTACATCTCGCCGAGACTCACCTCGGAATCCACTAGAGCACATAGGTTACAAAAGAGATCCACAAACCATCCCAAAACCCTCTTACAAGAGTCTCTCTTGGTTCTCACTCTTTACCTATGTCTACATTGTGTTGTAACTCTCTTAGCTCACTCTATCTCATGTCTACCTCTACATTTATATATAAGGAGACAACTCCAAAATCCTAGTGCCTTTTAATTCACAAGAAGACAAAGAACCTTATCTCTGGCTTTGTGGTCCCAAAAACATAACCCAACTATAGTAACTTATTCTAACTATAGTTTGTTCTTGTTTGACCTTTGTTTGACTTGTAAACTCCAACATCAAGTTATCATCTTCACAAATCTCCACCTGAGAACATGATGATCAAGCCAAACAACTTGCACTTCCATCAGAGAGAGAGATCCTTCTTCTAGTTTCTTGGATTCCAGTCACGGTTCCTGAGTAGGCTTACTCAGCCTTGATCCTTAGCCGTTTAAACACCATAAACCAGCTTGATCCTTGTTGCATTTAACATCTCGTTCAATGCACTTCAGCTGTGACTACTCACAATGCTGAACCTGAGCCATCAGCACATCTTCAGCTCACTTAGAGTTGTGAAAACAGCTTCAATACAATCTTGTATTTAGCTCAACTCTTCTGTGACACTTCCTGATGCATTCAACACTTGAATACCTGATACAACCGCTCAGCAAACTCCATTAACAAGTTCAGAAACACTTCCAACCTGTTAACACAACAGAAACCACCACAAGCTTCACCACTTGTGACTCCTCCAATCACACAGTATCCTCTACAACTTCTGTCCAAAACCATAGACCTGTTGCAGTGACTGAACAAACAATTATCCATCTGCAGAACCTTGATTCCCTTGCTAGCTTCTAGGATTTCCTCATGCGCATTGAGACCAAAACCCTTTGAATTCACTTGAATCAAATGCAGAAAACTGAACCACCTTTGTTTCAGAACCTGAAACCCTTTTGATTCATCCTTGTAGACAATCTCTGCAGCTTCTTAAGAACCACTGCATAACCTGAGGTTACCCTTAAACATGTCTCATAGCAACAAAGCCTTGTGCTATACCTGAGACAATCCTGTACAGCCTTTACACATCAATTCTAGAATACCTGATGCACTTCTTGCTGTACCAGCAGCCTGCTACACATGCAGACTCCACTAGACGACTTGAACCTTGCTTCATTCAGTTTCCAGACTTAAACCAAAGCCTTCTTCATCCCTATCATCGCCAGATACTTGAAGAAATTTCACTGAATGACATGCAAGCACCTGTCCCTGAGAAGATACTTACATAAACTCCTCATGGTGCGACAAACAACTAGAAACTCCTTAGTTGTTGTCTTCCAAATGCAGCTTGCTTCTCTGCACTTGCGTCCCTTTAGGACTCCTTTAAGTTGCATACTTCAGTCTTGAGATGACCCTTCTTGTCATGCTTTGAGCATAGCAATTTGTGACTGTCTTGAAGTGAATAACCCTGATACAAATTTTTCTGTACCAGCACTTGTCTCATTCAACAACTTCTTATGAAGACCCACTGAACCACTTCAATAACCTCATCTCAACTCACACTATAGTATATTCTCTGAATTTTCAGAAACCTGCAACTCCTTCAATCCAGAAAACCTGCAACTCTATTATAAAACCTGCAGTCATTTCTGAGATCCCTTACCAACAATCAGCTTCAAAACCAAAACATGTAAATGATAGTTGCATAATTTAGCCCATTTTAGCATACATTTTAGTTAGCATTTTGTGACTTATTGCATTCATTTCTTTGTTTTTGGTATAGTTTGCATCCATTTTAGAGTTAGTGAGTCTTAGGTTAGTTTTTGCATATGTTTGTGTGCTATGGAGTCTTTTAGGTACCATTTGGAGCTTATGGAAGCTTATTGGAGTTTTGGGGAAGATCATGGACTAGGAGGAACGTACCCGCAGCAAACGGAGATGATCAAGTGATGAAGGAGAAAACCAGACATTCGCAGCGGCTAGCTCACAGCGGTCTACAGTGACCGCTGCGGATCCTCCCGTCAAAAACACAGAGATTCACAGCGGTCATGCAGCGGTATAGGGAGACCGCTGCGGATCCATCCGGAGCAAAAACCAGGCGTTTCACAGCGGTCATGCAGCGGTATGAGCTGACCGCTGTGAACCTTCTCGGGCACAAAAATTGTCGGGTCAAACCCAGTTTGTCCCGGGTTGACCCGACCCGATCTGTATCTATTTAAGCAAATTAAGCCTAATTAGACGGGGGCGGCTTCTTTTGAGGGTTCTAAGCCACTTATTTCTTTCTTCTTTTCTTGTTTTTGTTTTGTATGAAAGATTCAAGATCCAAACCATTTTAGTGAAGATTTTCTTAAACTCTTTTTACCATTCTTCTTATTTTGCTTATGGCTTTCATTTGTACGGTTTATATTTGTGATTTAGCTATGTGTGAGTAGTTCTTTTAGGATTCTTGGGTGAAGTAGACTAGGGTGATTCTAGGTTTGTTCTTGATGTTTAAGAACTAGATTAGTTGATATCCTTTCTCATTGAGTGTTATTAATGCTGGATTGGCCTTGACAAAGTTGATTTAGATCATAGGGAATTTCTCGCCCGGAAGGTGTTCGATGAAATTCCCCAACCAATTCAATGAGTGTTTTACATTCCTAGCCTATGGAAATAGATGTCTAGGGTGTTTAATGGCTATTTAGACTTGTTATTAATGCTTGTTAGTCATGGAATCGCGAACGGAAGTTTATGACGATTGATGACTAAGAAATGGGTTAATACCATGGAAGTGGATTAATCTTTAGTAGTGTTCTAAGGCCTAGGGAGATATTTAGTCGAATGTTTGAGCATCTTGAGTAGATTAAAGAATCACCCGAGTCGATTGCTTTACCCGAGAATTCGTTTGTTTAAATTTGATATTAATCGTTTTCTTGTTTGCTTTGCTACTCGTTTATTTCTCTATTTTGCACGTTTCAAATTGTCCGATAAAAACCAAAACCCGATATTTGCTTAGATTAGATAGCGTCCTGTATTCTTAGTGCGTCGTTCTTATTTCCCTGTGGATTCGATCCCAAAGTGCTACAATGACATGCCATTAGATTGAGGCATTGTGCACAGTGGGTAATTGTGCGAACCGTAAAAAGTCCATTATCAATTTGGCGCCGTTGCCGGGGAAATTAGCAACAGCCATTAGGATTTGGATACTATTTGAGACTAAGTTCTTGACTTCTACTAACTTTTTATTTTCTTCTTTTTTGCTTCTTAGAGTCGATGGCCATGGATTACAATGATTGGCCACAAGAAGAGGATGCCACATTTGATGAAAGCATTGATGATGAGCCATATGTGGAGCCACCATTTGATGAAAGTGTACTCACATCAGAACAAAAAGTAGAGTTGGATGAGCTTTGCAAAGAAAACCCGGCATTGACAAGGAGTAATCTCGCGATTATGATCCGTTTGAACCTCATGTCACGTCGGGCAGCGCTTGAGGGAAGGGAGCTCACATATATTGAGATAAAGATAGCTCATGCACTCGAAGAGGTAATTTATTGGGTTCCACCATGCCAACTAGAAGGTATTTTTGACACAACCTTTGAAATCGTTGATTATGAGGATAGTCACTTGCCTTGCATTGAAGATGTAGCTTCTAGTTCACATGCTCTCAAGCTCATTAATGATTGCTGTGATTTAATATGTGAGTCTCAAATACTAGAAACCTTAAGAGTAGAAAAGCTTGCTAGTGATTATCATGAAGTATGTTTTGATATTAATTATCTATGTGCTTTGAATGATCATGATATCGAGTTTAAGCTTTCAATGCCTGAGGAATCTAGTTCTCTTCTTGAAAAATCTTACCTAGGGGGTGTGCTTGATGTAGATAAGATCTTGAATGAGATAGATGACCCTAAGGTTGAGATGAAATCTAGGAAAGAGGATGTGTTTTACATGATTGATGGAGATGAAGTTGACTATTTTGTGATTAACTCGTTTAAACATGAAATCGACTTTATTTTTCCATCAAATGCATTTGGTCCTCGTGAACATCTCATCATCAAGGAAAATTCCAAGATGTATGCTATATTTTTAGTAACCTTTCTTGATGTGATTTATGCCTCTTTGCCATGGATAGTCGTGTGCCGTGTTGCATATTTTGTTTCTTGTCCTGACAAGAGAAGGACCAAAGGTGCATTGGCTCAACCTTTTGATTCTCATGATTAACAGTTGAAACGTCAAGCTTAGCGACGTAAAACAAGCGCTCTTGGGAGGCATTCCCATGACTATCTTTGTATATATTTTCGTTCTTTCTTGTTCTTTTTAATGTTTTTGTTTGATGTTTATAGTTTTCTTGGGTCCAAGGTCGTGGTGCTTAATGCATGAATGGGTAGAGCTACAGCACGTCACACTTCTCTCCAATCCAAAGGTATGATCCAAACTCCATTTCATTGTACATACTTTTTGCATATTTATACCTTCTCTTTGACTTTTGTTGCACCGAGACGTTGCAATTCAAGTTCGGGGGAAGGATTTGTGTCTTTTGATCTTGTGTTTTGTGATCTTATTTTTATTTTTCCATCTTTGAGTCTCATTCATTCATATAAGTGCATATAAAAACCATAAAAAAAAAAATTTTAGTTGCATTTTGCATGTTTAAGATTGAGTCTAGATGCATATAGGTTTGCATTCACTTGCATTGGGAGAATTATCCATGTAGAATATAAACTTAAGAGCTTGAATTAATGCCCTCGTTAGGAGTTCTTTGATGCATTTGAGCGATCACGAAGTTAAGGATGATCCATGCTTTGATCTTGCGGTTTGAATGTTTTTGTCTTGGTTGAAGCATGCTTTGAATTGAATCTAACTCTATCTACATGAACTTTAATCTTGACTTGAAATTATCATGCTTGTACATTGAAAAGTTGAACTCATGGATGTCATATACATATTTGAGCTATCTTACCCCTTTTTACCACTCTCTTGTTAGCTCAAATAGCTGATTCCCATATTTGGAACGGTTAACCACACCCTTAACTAAGCCTTTCCTTCAAGCCTTCATCTCTTGTGTGTGTCGTGAGGTCTAATTTGGAATGAACTTAGCAAAAAGTGTTGAGTTTGGAACGACAAGGAGTTGATAGATAGGTTGGTGATTTGGGTGTTGATGTAAAGAAAAGAAAGTGTGGAGAAAATAAAAGATTGGGAAAAAGGATAGGGGAAAGTAAAAAGTTTGGATTGGTTGGCATGAAAGTGTGGAATAGCTCTAGGTGTTGAAAGTATAAGTCTCTATGTGTGTAAAAAAACAAAAAAAAAAAAACAAAAAAAAAAAAAAAAAAAAAAAAAAAAAAAATATGGCTAAGGCATCTAAATGATGATTGAGAGACTAGTTATGAAAGTGAAAAAGAGCTAAAAGAAAAAGATGAAGAGCCAATCCATTTGTTGAAAGAGAAGAAGAAAAGAAATGTGGTCTAAGAAGGCAAAATGCCTTGTGATATGGGTAGTTTAGAATGGATCTTGATGAGTTTAGAAATAGGAGTGGAGTTCATATTGGGGCATTGGGTAGACGGATGTCATCCTTGTACGCATCAATTGTTCTTTACTCTTAGCATTTTGCCAAAGTTCATTCTTTCGTGAGAGATCCCATTGCATTGGAATACCCACATGATTGAGATTATTTTCATCTCAAAACCTTTTCCCTAAGCCAAATGAGTTCACTTGATTTTTATTAAGCATGATTCACCATTGTACTTAATGAATGTTAAAGAGTTAGAGGATATGATTACTTGTAGATGCTAAGGCTTATACCAAATTCGTGTAGCGACGAGTATGGCTAAATCTTTTGAAGTAGAGGTTGTTTGTGCATCACATAACTACTACCAAGTGCATTGAATTGAATTCTTTTGTTAATATTCTTGGATATGATATCCCGCATTCCAACCTCTTCTTCGATTTGTTCTTGTTTGTTTGCTTGCGGACAAGCAAAAGGCAAGTTCGGGGGAGTTGATAGTTGCATAATTTAGCCCATTTTAGCATACATTTTAGTTAGCATTTTGTGACTTATTGCATTCATTTCTTTGTTTTTGGTATAGTTTGCATCCATTTTAGAGTTAGTGAGTCTTAGGTTAGTTTTTGCATATGTTTGTGTGCTATGGAGTCTTTTAGGTACCATTTGGAGCTTATGGAAGCTTATTGGAGTTTTGGGGAAGATCATGGACTAGGAGGAACGTACCCGCAGCAAACGGAGATGATCAAGTGATGAAGGAGAAAACCAGACATTCGCAGCGGCTAGCTCACAGCGGTCTACAGTGACCGCTGCGGATCCTCCCGTCAAAAACACAGAGATTCACAGCGGTCATGCAGCGGTATAGGGAGACCGCTGCGGATCCATCCGGAGCAAAAACCAGGCGTTTCACAGCGGTCATGCAGCGGTATGAGCTGACCGCTGTGAACCTTCTCGGGCACAAAAATTGTCGGGTCAAACCCGGTTTGTCCCGGGTTGACCCGACCCGATCTGTATCTATTTAAGCAAATTAAGCCTAATTAGACGGGGGCGGCTTCTTTTGAGGGTTCTAAGCCACTTATTTCTTTCTTCTTTTCTTGTTTTTGTTTTGTATGAAAGATTCAAGATCCAAACCATTTTAGTGAAGATTTTCTTAAACTCTTTTTACCATTCTTCTTATTTTGCTTATGGCTTTCATTTGTACGGTTTATATTTGTGATTTAGCTATGTGTGAGTAGTTCTTTTAGGATTCTTGGGTGAAGTAGACTAGGGTGATTCTAGGTTTGTTCTTGATGTTTAAGAACTAGATTAGTTGATATCCTTTCTCATTGAGTGTTATTAATGCTGGATTGGCCTTGACAAAGTTGATTTAGATCATAGGGAATTTCTCGCCCGGAAGGTGTTCGATGAAATTCCCCAACCAATTCAATGAGTGTTTTACATTCCTAGCCTATGGAAATAGATGTCTAGGGTGTTTAATGGCTATTTAGACTTGTTATTAATGCTTGTTAGTCATGGAATCGCGAACGGAAGTTTATGACGATTGATGACTAAGAAATGGGTTAATACCATGGAAGTGGATTAATCTTTAGTAGTGTTCTAAGGCCTAGGGAGATATTTAGTCGAATGTTTGAGCATCTTGAGTAGATTAAAGAATCACCCGAGTCGATTGCTTTACCCGAGAATTCGTTTGTTTAAATTTGATATTAATCGTTTTCTTGTTTGCTTTGCTACTCGTTTATTTCTCTATTTTGCACGTTTCAAATTGTCCGATAAAAACCAAAACCCGATATTTGCTTAGATTAGATAGCGTCCTGTATTCTTAGTGCGTCGTTCTTATTTCCCTGTGGATTCGATCCCAAAGTGCTACAATGACATGCCATTAGATTGAGGCATTGTGCACAGTGGGTAATTGTGCGAACCGTAAAAAGTTCATTATCAGTAAACTGCCTTGAACCTTCAGATTACACCCTGTATCAGCTGAATACCCGTCGATAAGAACTTGTTCTTGGCTTCCTTGTCTTCCTTGCACACTGAACTTCCATGAATCATGTTAAACAACGAGTTGTGCATCCTGTTAACTCTTCTGTTTTGAGCTAACCATACTCAGATCAGTTTGAGCTAGACACCCGAGATAACCTCCAAGAATAAACTGCTCCACCAGGAACCATAATCATTTGGATGTTACTCTGTCTTTGAAAGCTCATCTTCACCAATCCGATTCAAAGCACTCTTCACTGTCTCTTTGATCCACTCACACGTTCTGATGTATCAGATGAATTACCATGGCATCTTGCTTCAGAATGTGTGTCAGAACTTATGACACAACCTCTTTCTTCTTTCAGCCACTCCAAACTAATTCTTGTACCCGAAGACCCACCAAATAACCCTACTGAGCTTAAGCAACACTGTCTCTCCTTTACTTAGAGCATTCACCATGATATGACAATGCAACAACTTATGCCGATACACCATCAAACCACGCTTCCATCATAGAAACCCCAAACCATAACTTAGCATTCTCTTGCAACCAAAACACAACACATACTGATCTTGTACCGCTGAAATAAACAGAACACGCCGCCTAACTCCCTTAGCTAGGAAGACTTTCGATACACGATTGTAGTATATCCTGTTGCACAACAAACATTGAGAGACATTCGTCATGACACATGACGTCCCCAATGTCTTAGGCTTTAAGACCATCATATTCTTCTCCATTGCTTGAAGATCTGAACCAAATGCAAAATATTCTCTGAGAATTTCCTGTGAAACATTGCTCCACCTGAGACAGGAACACCTTGTTCTATCAGATTCACTCCAACAGACTTTCCATGTGTTATACACAACACAAATCTGCACAAACATGAATCTGTGCTACTAACTCCATGTCAAGAGCATACACTCCTGAAACAACAGCTCATACACCTTTCGGCCTTACACTCCAGCTCACACTAGTTGAGTGTTACTCCTTCTGTTTCCAAAGAACATTTCAGACTACAACAAAGTCATACAACCTCACTGCATTCCCTCTGAAACAACAACCTTGTAGCTTCACGTTCTCTGAAAAAATCTACCAACCGTAGACTCTCATATTCACTGAACAGATAACTACCCACTGAGACAAAACCTGAGACAGAACCTGCAGCAGAAAACCCTTTCAAAACTCAACCCAAAAGCCACTGAAGTCTACAGAACCGTTTCTGTCTTTAACCAAAACAGAACACTTCAATTGCTTCATAACCATCCTGCAACACCCTTTAGACTGAATCCAAAATACCTTTACCGATACTCAAACAGCCATAAACACGAAAGCTTTAACACAGCCTGAACCTGTCTTTGCCGCACTGAATTACCCCCAAAAACAGAATGAAACCCATCACTGAATCTTGTTCAATCCATAGCAAAACCAGTACAAACCCCTTTGTGTTGCAACAAGCTTTCGATTCCAAAGAAATGCAGAACTAAAGCAACCTGAAACTTCAATATAGAGCATCACAAAATACCTTGTGATCGCAGCGGAATCAAACTGAATTAGTCCCAAACTTGAGTCTTGAAGTTGATGTTTCGATCCTGATGTACACACTTTGAGTTACACAACTTGAACTCGTGTGTTACACAATCAAAATCCAGCTGATTCTTGTAAAAGACCTTCAGCTTACACCAACCTTTAACCGGCTTCTTCAGCAATGATCAAGAGCATCCATCTTCGATCATATGCAACCTGCTTCTATCTCTTAATATCCCTTGTGCTTGCAACACTTCCACTTGTGAGTAATCTGAAAATTCTTCTCACTATGCTGCAGAACTTGTACCTTGAAGAGCTTAGAGGCAACCTGATTTTATAACCTTGAAATCACCTCATCCGATTCAAACTTCTGTTCTGAATCACTCCTTGTAGTACCCGCAATATCACATCTCAATTACACACTCAGTTACACACCATAACCATAGCTTCTCCTTTGCTTCTTCTGTTGCTCCTTGTTACTAACTCTGTAACTGGAACAGAAAACCTGTAGCTGAACCAGTAAACCTGCAACTGCATCAGATGACCCTGTAGCTACAACAGTAACCCTGCAACTATGACAGAAAACCTGTAGCTGAATCAGAACACCTGTAGCTGCACCAGAAAACCCAGCAACTGAACCAGAAGACCCTGCAATCAGACCCGAAACCCTGTAGCTGTAACTGTAACTCTGCAACTGCATCAGAAGACTGCACCAGCAACTGCATCAGAAACCCTGCAGTTTCAACAGAAAACCTGCAATTGCTCAAACCTTCTTGATGCATGACATGCTTCGAATGAGATGTTTCTTGCTTCACCAGCATGAGTCTTACAACTCCTTCCCCTCAGATTCGTGCTGTTCACCAAGAGATATAGCTTGGCTTTCAGCCTGAGACACTCAAGTCTCCCTTTCTCAACACCTGAGAAAACACAAATGATGCTCACCAATGAAGAACCTTACAGCAACTTCATCTCCTCTGCACCATTTACCAAGAGCTCCTGATTTTGTTGCTTCACCTGAGACATGTCTTGTCTCCCACAACCAAGCTCTACCAAAGAAAAGAATGTGGATGCTTAAGGCAAATGAGCCTTACTGCCCCAGCCTTCCAAAGATCCAACATTTCCTAGTTTTCTTCACTTTCCTTCTTTCTCTGGATCCTTTTCTCTACAGATCTGGATCTTCTTTCTCTCTTTCTGGTTTTGTTTCTTCTAGATCTGAGACTTTCCTTACTGAAATCTCAGTCATCCTCAAAGCTTCACTCATGCCTAGAATCTCCACCTAAGCCACGAGTTCCTGCTTCCACAAAACACAACCTCTATGACGAACACACTCTTCCGCTTCACTTTTTGTCAAAGCATGATTCTTGGCTTGAGAGAACCACGAAGCACAGAACCTTGGCTCTGATACCACTCTGTTGAGAATCCAGAGGCTCAAAGGCGTCACCTTTGAGAGCTTAAACCCCAACAAACCAAGACCTGAAGCAGTTGCTGACATACTACAGAGACTGTAACAGAAAGTAGTACAGAACAGAGTATAGAGAGAAAGAGAATGGAGAAGGGAGCACACACAAGACTTAACGAGTTCACGCCCATAACAGGGTCGCTACATCTCGCCGAGACTCACCTCGGAATCCACTAGAGCACATAGGTTACAAAAGAGATCCACAAACCATCCCAAAACCCTCTTACAAGAGTCTCTCTTGGTTCTCACTCTTTACCTATGTCTACATTGTGTTGTAACTCTCTTAGCTCACTCTATCTCATGTCTACCTCTACATTTATATATAAGGAGACAACTCCAAAACCCTAGTGCCTTTTAATTCACAAGAAGACAAAGAACCTTATCTCTTGCTTTGTGGTCCCAAAAACATAACCCAACCATAGTAACTTATGCTAACTATAGTTTGTTCTTGTTTGACCTTTGTTTGACTTGTAAACTCCAACATCAAGTTATCATCTTCACAGATAGGATATCTAATTTTTCTTTTGGGAATATCTTTTTTAATCAATTTCTTTTTCATTGGTTTTTTGCTTCGTTAAAAATACAATTACCCATATATCATGTTATAAATTGGATAATATTTATAAATTTTCATAAAATATGTTACAAAATTATATTCTTTAAAAAAACAAATTTTAAAGTAATGGGTTCTTTACTCGCGAAAGACACGTCACCGGTAGGTTCTTTACCACCACTTCGAAGCAATGGTGAACTCCAACTCCAACCATAGCGTGTCATAGCTGGTAACCAAGTGACACATAGACAAGACCATGTACATAAAACTAGGCATGGGCATCCGATTTCTATGTTTTTCTTTTATTTTTGTTAATTCGGTTTTCGTTAGTTCGGGTTCGATAAAATCTCGCCAAAGTTAACCCAAAAAAGTTTGCTTCATTTTGGAAATCAGTTTATTTGGTTTGGTTATGTATATAAAATAACCGCCAAATAAAACCAAAATCTAATGAAGTTTGGTTTGCTCCGTTTGATAAAATTCAAATTATAAATTCGTTAAATCCGATAATCAAATATCAATGAATTGGGCCAGATCTTAAGATAATTGTAAGCCCATTTAAAACCAAAAATTGCCCCAACCCCAGTAATAAATCTTCCACGACGGCTCAAGATGGCGTTAGGTTTGATAAACAATTTATTATGTTTTTCAAAACTACCGTCTTTAACGGTAAAAACAATCATCCACGATGTCTCGAGATGGCAATAACGGCGACCATATGCAAAGGAGATGAAGCCTATGATAAAGATGGACGATGAGGAAAATTCAAGATTTTCTGAGAACGGATGACAAAAGTAGGAAGGATGTGAAGAGATACCAGTGAGAATGACGAAGGAGAGGAATAGTTGTAGAAGATGGAAAAATCTCGTCAAACCGATTGGTTACCGTTATAAAACCAAGAACCGTATAAAATTTGCCAAGTTCTGATTGGTTCTTTTCCCAAAACCGAATCAAAATTTAATTCTCTAAAATTTGGTTCGACTTTCTCAATTCCAAACGGTTCTCGAAATCTCTTAATCATCATATCACAAAATTTATCATACGCAAGATATATAATGAATCAACCTACCCTTTCTGGGGCATTAAATGATGAGAGGATGGGTTGCTCACCACATGACGTTTTGACGAACCCCTCTATGTTTCGAGATACATGCGGCATACCAAATGTAAGTCACTTACTTTTTCAACACTTTTATGATGATGGCCCACCCACTCAATCCGACGTGGTAGGGCAAACTGATTAACGTGAGACCTGTTAAGGGTCCAAGCTAGGTATTTTCTATAAATAAAATCCCTCGTAGATCGATAAAGGGGTCGAAACTTTTGTTTAAATGACGTGCTTCTAGAAAAACAGTAAGAGGTTCTAGATATCTCATACTTCATTAGTTTTCAAGAGATATCTTCATTAGTACTTTTCGAACATATCTTGTCAAACCCATTAAACATCCATATTAGGTCGAAGATCATTTCGACCCGACCTAGAACCATTCCTTGATTGTACTTTGCCTGACCCATTTTCTGTTCGATGTCCAGTCATATCTCCTTTCTGACTTAAGCGTAAGATAATCATCGGTAGGACACCCTCTCGTCGTCTCGATATTCCTTGACCGAAAATACTGTTTTTAGGTTTTCTTGTTTTCCAGAGTTCAAACTTGCTCTTTGATATATTCCAGATTCATAAGTTTTCCGCATTACCGGAATCACAAATCATATCCGAACATATTAATATCATCACCTTTTTGATATAGATTCTCTTCTTTTTTGAAAAAGTACCGTTTTTAAAATTTCAATACTCTTGTTAATTTATATTTTAGTTTTACTAACTTAATCAAATAAGTCACTTACTTTTTCAACACTTTTATGATGATGGCCCACCCACTCAATCCGACGTGGTAGGGCAAACTGATTAACGTGAGACATGTTAAGGGTCCAAGCTAAGTATTTTCTATAAATAAAATCCCTCGTAGATCGATAAAGGGGTCGAGACTTTTGTTTAAATGACGTGCTTCTAGAAAAACAGTAAGAGGTTCCAGATATCTCCTACTTCATTAGTTTTCAAGAGATATCTTCATTAGTTTTATTTATTTTTTAAAATTTCAATACTCTTGTTTATTTATTTTTTAGTTTTACTAACTTAATAAAATCTGGTTTTGTCCCAATTCGTAAAATAATATCTTGTTTAGAAGGAAAATAAACATCTTATTTATGTTAATCTACGAGTTTTTTTTTCGTTTTTAATTACAATTAATCTTCTTTTTTCGTTTGGCTAAAAATACAAATATGAAATCAAATAATACATATTTGTTTTATTCACTAATTTTATAGTTTTCTTTGTTATGACAATGGATACTATATTTTTTATGTCAACTTAAAAGCTTATACTAAAAAAAAGTTTGGTTAACCAAATCGTAGTTATTGAGTTTACTTACAAAAAAAAAAAAATAACGAAAATAGCGTTACAAGATAAATAATTCAGTTTACTATTCTTTTTTTTTTAATCGTCTGGATGTTTTATTGATATAAACTTGAAGTTCTTGGAGAATTACATAGAATTATATGGATAACTAGCATCAAAGCCTAATAATAAAGTCTAAAAGATGCTATAATTCTACCCAAATAAACCATTGATTACAGGGATAACTAGCATCAAACCCTAATAATAAGGTCTAAAAGATGCGAAAATTCTACCCAAATGAACTATTGATTGCAAGGACCATCTCGTCCATGTACCAAACTTGGAACTTAAAGCCGCCTCCGTGCATCACCGCCTCCGTGCATCACGATGTACTCTCTCAGGGCAGATGATAAGTTTACGAACCTTGTCCGAAACCACAAACCAGCAACAATTATAACATACAATATTACATTAGCAGGTGATTCAAGTGGTTTAACTAAGTCAATTAAAAACCTAAGTGTACACTACCGCAATCTAACGATATATCGATGTAGTACTTAAGGATCAAATCCACAGAGACCAAGTGTAACGCTACGAGAATGAAGAAGGAAAGTAAAGCTAAGACGAACGATGGTTGTTTGTTGCTTTATGAGTCAACTAAAACTAAAACTAAGAATGCAAATAAAACGATGTAAGATTGATGGAGGGAAACGCTAGGCCCTTAGGTAATTCGCAGGAAACCCAGAGTCACTACACATATTATCAATTAGGGAATGAATTAAGAACCGTTCTCGAACTCAAACATGAATGTCTAGCTAGCCCACTGTCGTGGTACTAACTACTATGCCTAACAACCTAAGAATCTAAACTGTCGTTTGACCTTAAAATTCTAGGCAAGCATTAAAGTTCAGGTTTGATTAGTTCACAAATCGTCTTAGCATCAGCTTTCGTTGGCTAAGGACGATTTGCTCATCTATGTTCTATCAGGAAATCTAAAACACTTTTGATGAATAGATTAATCCTAAGATCATAAACTAGGTGATAAATCTAGTCTAAGCCTTAAATCTAACAATAGATGAAGAACTCTATGTAATTATGTAATTCCCTAATCTAACAGATCTGTTTCAGTGATTCATGGAGAATCCCTTGAAACCCTAAAAACCTAACAAGGAGATTATTCAGACATGGAAACAAAGAAAACATAGAGAGATCAAAAGGAATTCATAATCAAATAGAAATAAAATCCAAAAGGGTTCAGAAATCTTCTCCATATGAAGTTGAGATTCGTCTCCCTCAAATCTCCCAAGAACAAACCCAGAAGTTCTCTGATGAATAAAATAAAGCTTAATCTAAAAAGTGGCTAAAAAATAAGTATAAACAGGTCTACATTCGTTTTCCACGAATCCCTTGGTAAAACCGGGTCAAAATAAGTGAAAACCGAAATTTCTTTTTATTTTTCGCGTCACTAAACCGATCGGTTTATGTTGGACCGCCTTCACGAAAACTGGCATAACTTTTGATCGCACCGTTGGAATGACCTCAAACCACTTCTAAATGAAAGCTGATCCATTTCTCTATCTTGTATCAAAAAGTGAGCTTGATCCATTGGTGGTAAATCCTTCAACGAATGTCAAACGTCTGGCGGCTTTGTATGATTCTGCATCTTCATATGCTCATTTTCACCCAAAACAGTTCATTTTCTCACAAAGTCACCTAAAACCTGAAAGGACTCGATAAAGGACTAAGAGACTCTAAAAAGACACTTTGACTCAATAAAAGAAACAAAAACAATTGTTAGAAACCGGTAAAAATACAGTTTATCAGCCGGCGGAAATGAAACTCCGGAAACATAGCCGGCAGGAAATAAAACCCCCAAAAACTGAGCTGGCAAACACTTCGAACAGGCACCAAAACAGACTTCGGAGGGGAGGAGCCACACTGGAAAAGCAAGACCGCAAAAGACATCCAAACCAAACCGACATAACCTCACCACCGAAGGTCACAACAGAGCAGCCACGATTCCGGACAGAAGGGGAGGAGAGGAAGTTGCGAGTCCACCACGTCCATAGATCTGCCGGAATCCAAACCGCCGAGCACCTCAAAGAGATCCGAGAAAAGAAAACATGTATATATAAAATGTAATAAATAGAGCAAAGCAAAAACAAATATGCACTGCTAGTAATGGGAGATAGCGGGCATAACCTATTTATTTTGATGTCGTAAAAACTGACAAGATACACACATGAATTTTGGCTCATATTTGTTGTTTTTTTTTTTACGATATGTTCAAAGAATATAAAAGTTTCTCTCAGTCTCTCTGCAGATTTAATTTGATTATTCTTTAGTTAGAGATAATGATTAATGATACAAGAATCATATGTTTGGTGGTATCAGTTGACTAAAATAAAACCCAAAAGTTATTCGGTTTTCAATTTGATTTTGATTTTGGTTCAATTTTCATTCAAATAACAAGAGCGATACAAATAAGGAAATTAATATTCTCAAAATGTACATCTAAAATATACTTTGATAAAAATATGAATAACAACAAGAACTAAAGAACCGAAAGAAAGGAAAACTACCCAACAAAAAAAAAGGAGAAACTCTTAATTAGCTAATTAATCTCGACTCGAACCAAATCGGAAAAGAAGGAAGCATATGCTCGAGTAGGTGAACCGAATGTTTAGTGATGATGAGATGTCAACGTGCGTAACCACCTTGTGAGACGGTCCATAGGTGACAACTTCGGAACATTGGTTATTGGTCCGACCACGACTTGAAGCTTAAGCCCAGCCTCACAGTGACCGGGCTTCGAGCTTATGAAATAATGAACTCCTGGTTTGGTGAGCCTGACGAGATCGTAGCCCGTCTTGTGCACGGCAACAGGTGAAGTCGGGTCGCAGTATAAGAATTCCAGATCACCGCTGATTTCTAAGACGTCGTTGAATTCTTCGCCGTACTCGAAAAGGAGATTGTCTCCCACATGAAACTGTTTCTCCACGCTCCACTTGTAATAATAGTCACTGTCGTAAACCCTCCATCCTTTGGAGTCACCGACCTTGTAGATCTTTCCAGAAGGAAGGATCTTGCTCGGCGGCGGTGGTGGAGGAATCGGACATGACGGGTCATGGACGACAAGAACCTCGAGCTTCTGTCCGGTTGAGCATTGAGTATGATTTGAAGTGATGAAGAAGTAAGAACCTGGTTCCGTAAGGGTTATGACATCGTGTCCTGTGTTGTAGACGGCTATAGGAAAAGAAGAGTCGCAGAATTGGGACTCCAGAGCGCCGGAGACTTGTGTGACGTCGTTCAAGTTGCGATCGTATTCGAAGACCAGAGAATCTCCGACATGAAATTCCTTACGCTCAGCCCAACCGTAATAGACGTCGTCCTTCGCAGTCCATCCGTCGGAGTCTCCCACTTTGTAGATCGTCGCGGAGCAGCAACCCAAGAGAATCGTGAAGGTTGTTATCATCACGACCACGAAGCTCAACACCTTCTTAGTGTTTGTTGTATCCATGATTCGATGGTATACAAAAAGAAGGAACTAAGAAGCAAACAAGGAAAAGGTCGCCGAGAGATCGAGAGAGAGTTTGAAGGAAAAGTATCGATAATGTGATTGTGAGGAAAAATACTTTACCCTATCACTTTTTATATAGTGCATTAAGGATCCTAATCCTTGCCTTTTTACGTTTTTATTTACCTAATTTCCTTTTTCTAAAACATATTTTTCTGATTATACACGTTAATTTGTCTTATTTTTATTATTTAATTTTATTCAATAATTTATCCTATTTTATCATCATAAAGATAGGATATCTAATTTTCCTTTGGGAATATCTTTTTTAATCATTTTCCTTTTCATTGGTTTTTTGCTTCGTTAAAAATAAAATTACCCATATATCATGTTATAAATTGGATAATATTTATAAATTTTCATAAAATATGTTACAAAATTATATTCTTTAAAAAAAACAAATTTTAAAGTAATGGGTTCTTTACTCGCGAAAGACACGTCACCGGTAGGTTCTTTACCACCACTTCGAAGCAATGGTGAACTCCAACTCCAACCATAGCGTGTCATAGCTGGTAACCAAGTGACACATAGACAAGACCATGTACATAAAACTAGGCATGGGCATCCGATTTCTATGTTTTTCTTTTATTTTTGTTAATTCGGTTTTCGTTAGTTCGGGTTCGATAAAATCTCGCCAAAGTTAACCCAAAAAAGTTTGCTTCATTTTGGAAATCAGTTTATTTGGTTTGGTTATGTATATAAAATAACCGCCAAATAAAACCAAAATCTAATGAAGTTTGGTTTGCTCCGTTTGATAAAATTCAAATTATAAATTCGTTAAATCCGATAATCAAATATCAATGAATTGGGCCAGATCTTAAGATAATTGTAAGCCCATTTAAAACCAAAAATTGCCCCAACCCCAGTAATAAATCTTCCACGACGGCTCAAGATGGCGTTAGGTTTGATAAACAATTTATTATGTTTTTCAAAACTACTGTCTTTAACGGTAAAAACAATCATCCATGATGTCTCGAGATGGCAATAACGGCGACCATATGCAAAGGAGATGAAGCCTATGATAAAGATGGACGATGAGGAAAATTCAAGATTTTCTGAGAACGGATGACAAAAGTAGGAAGGATGTGAAGAGATACCAGTGAGAATGGCGAAGGAGAGGAATAGTTGTAGAAGATGGAAAAATCTCGTCAAACCGATTGGTTACCGTTATGAAACCAAGAACCGTATAAAATTTGCAAAGTTCTGATTGGTTATTTTCCCAAAACCGAATCAAAATTGAATTCTCTAAAATTTGGTTCGACTTTCTCAGTTCCAAACGGTTCTCGAAATCTCTTAATCATCATATCACAAAATTTATCATACGCAAGATATATAATGAATCAACCTACCCTTTCTGGGGCATTAAATGATGAGAGGATGGGTTGCTCACCACATGACGTTTTGACGAACCCCTCTATGTTTCGAGATACATGCGGCATACCAAATGTAAGTCACTTACTTTTTCAACACTTTTATGATGATGGCCCACCCACTCAATCCGACGTGGTAGGGCAAACTGATTAACGTGAGACCTGTTAAGGGTCCAAGCTAGGTATTTTCTATAAATAAAATCCCTCGTAGATCGATAAAGGGGTCGAAACTTTTGTTTAAATGACGTGCTTCTAGAAAAACAGTAAGAGGTTCTAGATATCTCATACTTCATTAGTTTTCAAGAGATATCTTCATTAGTACTTTTCGAACATATCTTGTCAAACCCATTAAACATCCATATTAGGTCGAAGATCATTTCGACCCGACCTAGAACCATTCCTTGATTGTACTTTGCCTGACCCATTTTCTGTTCGATGTCCAGTCATATCTCCTTTCTGACTTAAGCGTAAGATAATCATCGGTAGGACACCCTCTCGTCGTCTCGATATTCCTTGACCGAAAATACTGTTTTTAGGTTTTCTTGTTTTCCAGAGTTCAAACTTGCTCTTTGATATATTCCAGATTCATAAGTTTTCCGCATTACCGGAATCACAAATCATATCCGAACATATTAATATCATCACCTTTTTGATATAGATTCTCTTCTTTTTTGAAAAAGTACCGTTTTTAAAATTTCAATACTCTTGTTAATTTATATTTTAGTTTTACTAACTTAATCAAATCTTCTTTGTCTCAATTTGTAAAATAATATCTTGTTTAGAAGGAAAATAAACATCTTATTTATGTTAATCTACGAGTTTTTTTTCGTTTTTAATTTCAATTAATCTTCTTTTTTCGTTTGGCTAAAAATACAATTATGAAATCAAATAATACATATTTGTTTTATTCACTGATTTTATAGTTTTCTTTGTTATGACAATGGATACTATATTTTTTATGTCAACTTAAAAGCTTATACTAAAAAAAAGTTTGGTTAACCAAATCGTAGTTATTGAGTTTACTTACAAAAAAAAATAAAATAACGAAAAATAGCGTTACAAGACAAATAATTCAGTTTACTATTCTTTTTTTTTAATCGTCTGGATGTTTTATTGATATAAACTTGAAGTTTTTGGAGAATTACATAGAATTATATGGATAACTAGCATCAAAGCCTAATAATAAAGTCTAAAAGATGCTATAATTCTACCCAAATAAATCATTGATTACAGGGATAACTAGCATAAAACCCTAATAATAAGGTCTATAAGATGCGAAAATTCTATCCAAATGAACTATTGATTGCAAGGACCGTCTCGTCCATGTACCAAACTTGGAACTTAAAGCCGCCTCCGTGCATCACGATGTACTCTCTCAGGGCAGATGATAAGTCTACGAACCTTGTCCGAAACCACAAACCAGCAACGATTATAACATACAATATTACATTAGCCGGTGATTCAAGTGGTTTCACTAAGTCAATTAAAAACCTAAGTGTACACTACCGCAATCTAACGGTATATCGATGTAGTACTTAAGGATCGAATCCATTGAGACCAAGTGTAACGCTACGAGAATGAAGAAGGAAAGTAAAGCTAAGACGAACGATGGTTGTTTGTTGCTTTATGAGTCAACTAAAACTAAAACTAAGAATGCAAATAAAACGATGTAAGATTGATGGAGGGAAACGCTAGGCCCTTAGGTAATTCGCAGGAAACCCAGATTCACTAAACATATTATCAATTAGGGAATGAATTAATAACCGTTCTCGAACACAAACATGAATATCTAGCTAGCCCACTGTCGTGGTACTAACTACTATGCCTAACATCCTAAGAATCTAAAATGTCGTTTGACCTTAAAATTCTATGCAAGCATTAAAGTTCAGGTTTGATTAGTTCACAAATCGCCTTAGCATCAGCTTTCGTTGGCTAAGGACGATTTGCTCATCTATGTTCTATCAGGAAATCTAAAACACTTTTGATGAATAGATTAATCCTAAGATCATAAACTAGGTGATCAATCTAGTTTAAGCCTTAAATCCAATAATAGATGAATAACTCTATGTAATTATGTAATTCCCTAATCTAACAGATCTGTTTCAGTGATTCATGAAGAATCCCTTGAAACCCTAAAAACCTAACAAGGAGATTACTCAGACATGGAAACAAAAAAAACACAGAGAGATGAAAAGTAATTCATAATCAAATAGAAATAAAATCCAAAAGGGTTCAGAAATCTTCTTCGATATGAATTTGAGATTCGTCTCCCTCAAATCTCCCAAGAACAAACCCAGAAGTTCTCTGATGAATAAAAAAAAGCTTAATCTAAAAAGTGGCTAAAAATAAGTATAAACAGGTCTAGATTCGTTCTCCACGAATCCCTAGGTAAAACCGGGTCAAAATAAGTGAAAACTGAAATTTCTTTTTATTTTTCGCGTCACTAAACCGGTCGGTTTATGTTAGACCGTCTTCACGAAAGCTGGCGTAACTTTTGATCGCACCGTTGGAATGAACTCAAACCACTTCCAAATGAAAGCTGATCCATTGCTCTATCTTGTATCAATATTTGAGCTCGTTCCATTGGTGGTAAGTCCTTCAACGAATGTCAAACTTCTGAAGGCTCTGTATGATTCTGCATCTTCATATGCTCATTTTCACCCAAAACAGCTCATTTTTTCACAAAGTCACCTAAAACCTGAAAGGACTCGATAAATGACTAAAAGACTCTAAAAAGACACTTTGACTCAATAAAAGAAATAAAAACAAATGTTAGAAACCGGTAAAAACACAGTTTATCAGCCGGCGGAAATGAAACCCCGGAAACATAGCCGGCAGGAAATAAAACCCCCGGAAACTGAGCTGGCAAACACTTCGAACAGGCACCAAAACAGACTTCGGAGGAGAGGAGCCACACCGGAAAATCAAGACCGCAAAAGACATCCAAACCAAACCGACATAACCTCACCACCGAAGGTCATAACAGAGCAGCCACGATGCCGGACAGAAGAGGAGGAGAGGAAGTCGCGAGTCCACCACGCCCATAGATCTGCCGGAATCCAAACCGCCGAGCACCTCGAAGAGATCCGAGAAAAGAAAACATGTATATATAAAATGTAATAAATAGAGCAAAGCAAAAACAAATATGCACTGCGAGTAATGGGAGATAGCGGGCATAACCTATTTATTTTGATGTCGTAAAAACTGACAAGATACACACATGAATTTTGGCTCATATTTGTTGTTTTTTTTTTACGATATGTTCAAAGAATATAAAGGCTTTCTCTCAGTCTCTCTGCAGATTTAATTTGATTATTCTTTACTTAGAGATAATGATTAATGATACAAGAATCATATGTTTGGTGGTATCAGTTGACTAAAATAAAACCCAAAAGTTATTCGGTTTTCAATTTGATTTTGATTTTGGTTCAATTTTCATTCAAATAACAAGAGCGATACAAATAAGGAAATTAATATCCTCAAAATGTACATCTAAAATATACTTTGATAAAAATATGAATAACAACAAGAACTAAAGAACCGAAAGAAAGGAAAACTACCCAACAAAAAAAAGAGGAGAAACTCTTAATTAGCTAATTAATCTCGACTCGAACCAAATCGGAAAAGAAGGAAGCATATGCTCGAGTAGGTGAACCGAATGTTTAGTGATGATGAGATGTCAACGTGCGTAACCACCTTGTGAGACGGTCCTGTAGGACCAAAATTATCGCACAATAGACAGGAGAGATTTAATCACGATTTATATAAATAAACAGTAAGGAACAGACGATTCATAAAACGATAAAGCAATAAAATAAATCTAAGGAGGCGAGATGAATCTCTTTCCTTAACTCTAAGAATCTCCCGTAGTGCGACGGGTTTTAATAGATCCATGAGTCCCACGATACAACCAAAGTAATCTGTATCATCTACACTTGATATCAGATCTATCGAACATTATACTACGATACTCTCGAATAAAGACTTACTCTAAGCTGTAGAGGATTGAAGGAACTCTTTCTTTTGTAAGTGTGTTTTCTGTGTGTGATTGGATATCTTTCTCTCAAAAGAGGCGATCCTATATATAGGAGAAGATCATAGAGGAAATTATTTCCAACTAGCGATGTGGGACTTTTTACATGTCCCTCACTTTTCCTTTTTTTTTTAGGTTTTTCCTTTTCTTAAGGCTTTTCCTTTTTTGTAGGCTTTTCCTTTTTTAAGGCTTTTCCTTTTTTAAAGGTTTTTCCTTTTCTTAAGGCTTTTCCTTTTTTTGTAGGCTTTTCCTTTTTTAAGGCTTTTCCTTTTTTTAAGGTTTTTCTTTTTACATTCACAAAACTTTTTTACATAGCCCAAATGTCTCATTTCAATTCACACATACACATATTTATAAAGCCCTCAAGCTCTTATAAATTTTGTTTAAACAATCCCCCACATGAATAGAAATGACTCTAAACATATGAAAATTGAACAGACTAGACTTTACTAGACATACTTGACTAGACTCGACTAGACGTAGACAGACTTTCGAGAGTATACGAAAATGTAACTGTCACTGAAAGGTAGCGTTTTTCAGCTTTGAACCAAACAATTTTAATATCTGTTGCGTTTACTCGGCCAGGAGGTGAACATGATGTCTTGAACCACCCGGATTTTGATGTAAACTGATACAACAGATATCGCACAGCGACATTTTCTCGTAGAACTTTGTTCTCTATTGGGTTCATTTTGGCCTTGAACATTCCTGGTATTCGTGAGTGAATTTGGAGAATATAGCCTTATCTTTCATTCTCCTAGAAACGGCCCCATTTCACACTTCACAAGGTGATCTTTTATTAGCTTGTTTTCAGAAGTGTCCTGTCACACTCCACTATCTACACAGCTATGCAATCATTAAAAGCCAACGCTTATCCTCACTATCCACAGGTAGAACTATTTTATCATCCTAGGAACTGGGCAGAGACATAGTCTCACAGTGCTCAAATTCGAATCAGTTTAATTTTGTTTCCCTTTGAACCTAGATCTTGGGATCTCCAATCACATAGGTGGGGTATCTGTCAAACATCATCTTTTTCTATAGGCTTTAAACCCATTCCTTTTGATGATTTTATAATTTGATCTCGCGGCAAACCTTTGGTAAACGGATCCGCTATGTTATCAACCGACTTGATGTAATCTATCGTTATTACACCAGTTGAGATCAATTGTCTAATGGTCTTATGTCGTCTTCTTATATGACGAGACTTGCCATTATATAGATTACTCAGTGCCCGAGAGATAGCCGACTGACTATCACAGTGTACACGTAATGCTGGCACTGGTTTCTCCCACATTGGGATATCTTCCAAAAAGTTTCGAAGCCATTCTGCTTCCTCAACAGCTTTGTCTAAAGCTACAAACTCTGACTCCATGGTTGATCTGGCCAGGAGTGTTTGTTTAGAAGATTTCCAGGATATTGCTGCACCAGCAAGAGTAAAGACATATCCACTCGTGGATTTGGAGTTTCTTGAATCTGAAATCCAATTGGCATCACTGTACCCTTCCAGCACTGCTGGTTCTTTACCGAAGTGCAGCCCATAACTTTTGGTGTATCTTAGATAATTTAATACCCTAGTTATGGCTCTCCAATGGGTATGACCTGGATTGCTCGTGTAACGACTTAGTACGTTTACCGAGTGTGCTAAATCGGGTCTAGTACAATTCGTTAAGTACATTAGACTCCCGATGACTCTTGCATACTCCACTTGTAACACTGCTTCACCTGAATTCTTTGTCAAGTGAAGATGAGGATCAAGTGGAGTTTTTGCAGTCCCATTGGAGTAGATCTTAAACCTCTTTAGGATTTTTGTAGCGTAATGATCTTGAGACATAATTATTCCTTTTGAATTTCGAATAATCTTAATCCCTAGAATTACATCAGCTAATCCCATGTCTTTCATATCAAACTTTCCACTTAGCATGTTCTTTGTTTGAATGATTATATCTTTGTTGCTTCCCATGATTAGCATGTCATCTACGTACAAACACAATAACACATAACCTTGTGAAGTACTTTTGATATAGATGCACTTATCACATTCATTGATGTGAAAGCCATTTGACATCATTACACTGTCAAATTTTTCATGTCATTGCTTCGGAGCTTGCTTGAGTCCATATAGTGATTTGACAAGTCTACAGACTTTCTTCTCTTGTCCGGGAGCAACATAACCCTCAGGTTGATTCATATAGATCTCTTCCTCTAAATCTCCGTTTAGAAAAGCAGTCTTAACATCCATCTGATGTATTTCAAGGTTTCTTAAAGCTGCGATTCCAATCAACATGCGAATCGAAGTAATTCTCGTCACTGGAAAATAAGTGTCAAAGAAGTCCAATCCTTCCTTTTGACGAAATCCTTGTACCACAAGCCTAGCCTTATACTTGTCTATAGAGCCATCGATTTTTAGCTTAGTGGTGAAGACCCATTTACAGCCCAGAGGTTTACAACCTTGAGGTAGGTCTACCAACTCATAAGTATGATTTTGCATAATTGAGTTGATTTCACTGTTAGATGCCTCCCTCCAGAAAGGTGCATCAGGTGTAGACATCGCTTCCATGAAAGTACTTGGACCACTCTCCGCTAGGAATGCCATTATGAACTCAGAGCCAAATGTCTTATCCTTACGAGCTCTCTTGCTTCGTCTCGGTTCAACTTCTTCTACTTCTGTAGAAGTGCCTGAAGTGCTTGCCTCATTGCTAGCATCTCGTTCATCACGAGTTCGTTTAGGATTTCCTCTATCCTTACATGGAAACACATTTTCGAAGAAGTATGCATTCCTTGACTCCATTATTGTGTTTACATGAATGTCTATTATATCTGATTTATGTACCAAAAATCGATAGGCACTACTATTGTGCGCGTATCCGATGAAAATGAAATCTACCGTTTTTGGTCCGATGGTGACCTTTTTTGGAAGTGGTACTGCAACTTTTGCCAGGCACCCCCACACTTTCAGGTATACATACGAAGGTACATTACCTTTCCAAAGTTCATAAGGAGTTTTTCCTGTGACTTTGTGTGGAATTTTGTTCAGGATATAATTCGAGGTAAGCAGAGCTTCCCCCCACATGTTCTGGGCTAACCCAGATTCCTGCAACATTGCATTCATCATTTCCTTGAGAGTTCTGTTTTTTCTTTCAGCAACTCCATTGGATTCCGGTGAGTAGGGAGCAGTTGTTTGATGAATAATGCAATGTGCTCTACAGAATGCATCAAATGGTTCACTATATTCACCACCCCTATCACTTCTGACCTTTTTATGGTCTTGCCGAGTTGGTTTTCAACTTCCAGCTTGTATTCTTTAAATTTGTCCAAGGCTTCATCTTTACTTCGCAGTAGAAAGATGTAACAATATCTCGTGCTATCATCTATGAAAGTCACGAAATATTTCTTGCCTCCTCTGGTTTGAATATATTTCAAATCACATAAATATGTGTGAATTAAACCTAGAGGTTCTGTTGTTCTTTGAACGCTGGGTGATGGCGTTTTAGTGAGTTTGGCTTGGACACAAACCTCACATTTGTCTTTGCTTAATTTGCATTTAGGAATCATGTTCATGTTCATTAATCTACTCATAGACTTGAAATTAACATGTCCTAATCGTTCATGCCAAATATTAAAAGACTCAGCGAGATAAGCAATTGGTTTCTTATCATTAATCTTAGGGTTCTTCGAGGTGGAAGCCTCGGTTACATTATCCTTTCGGATTACTGCCTCAACAGACATCTTCAATAGATTATCACAAACAAAACCCTTACCCAAATACATCCCATTCTTCGTTAGGATCAGCTTATCACCTTCCAGCTTCACAGAGAATCCATGCTTACTTATGAGCGATCCAGAGATCAGATTCTTGCGCATATCTGGTACATGGACGACGTTCGTGAGAACCAGTTGCTGTCCAGAGGTGAGCTTCAGAACAATCTTCCCTTGACCATCAATTGTCGACGAGGCTGAATTACCCATTAAGAGTTTTTCACCATTCTTGGTCTTTGTGTATGTGGAGAACATCTCTCGATCCATACAGATGTGTCTGGTTGCACCAGTATCTAACAACCAAGTCTTTGGATGGCTTTCAGCAACATTGGCCTCAATGACCACAGCACACATGCCAGCTTCTGTCAAGTTGGCTTGACCTTTCACTGTTTTGATCAGACTCGCAGTCGTTTGATCCACTTTGTCACTGGTTTTCTCCATAGTTCCAGAGTTGTTGTCAACGTTGTTTGTCATTTTGTTCAGACAAAAGAAACAATTTTCAATTAGTATCGATATATAAACTTTAAGAATCGCAATTCTAATATCGAACTAAATCGCATTGGTGTCGAACGATACTCCTTGGTATCGATCGATACACACACAATGTCTATCGATACACCCATATGGTGTCGATCGATGATCAGCTTGTCTCGATCGATACACCTCGGTGTCGATCGATGCTCAGCTTGTGTCGATCGATATACATATAGTGTCGATCGATGCACCCTGTGTGTCGATCGATGCAAGTGAATTTTTACACAGGATCGATCGATAAACCACAGTGTCGATCGATACATGTTAATATTACACAGTATCGATCAACATAGACCCAACTAGGTCGATGCACAGTATTGATCGATACACCTCAGTGTCGATCGATACAACTCGATGCAAAGTATCAATAGATGCACCTTAGTGTCATATGATACAACTGTTTGCATGGTATCGATCGATGCACCTCAGTGTCAACCGATACAATTTTGTCTAGTATCGATCGATACCATAAGGTGTCGATCAATACTCACAAGGCTTCGATCGCAATCGAACCTATCAAGAACCTGATTTGTGTTCGTTGATTCTACCGTTCATTAATCGCAATTAAAGACGGTATTTAGAAGATGTTTAAAGCAGTACTGCTTCTACTACACGTTTCAAGTTGCTAAACAGCTTTTTGATAACGTTTGAGTATCACTAGCAGATTAACATCTTCTTAAAAATAGAATAGATGGAGATTGCCTCTACTACACGTTTCAAGTTGCTAAGAAGCTTTTTGATAACGTTTGAGTATCATCAGCAGTAGAAGAATCGTTTTAGAAAACCGTTTGAAAACGTTTATTTACTCGTGATTAAAGATCCAATTGAAGTAATAACAAAAATTGGATCTTCTTAGAGTTAAGATTGTAGGACCAAAATTATCGCACAATAGACATGAGAGATTTAATCACGATTTATATAAATAAACAGTAAGGAACAGACGATTCATAAAACGATAAAGCAATAAAATAAATCTAAGGAGGCGAGATGAATCTCTTTCCTTAACTCTAAGAATCTCCCATAGTGCGACGGGTTTTAATAGATCCATGAGTCCCAGGATACAACCAAAGTAATCTGTATCATCTACACTTGATATCAGATCTATCGAACATTATACTACGATACTCTCGAATAAAGACTTACTCTAAGCTGTAGAGGATTGAAGGAACTCTTTCTTTTGTAAGTGTGTTTTCTGTGTGTGATTGGATATCTTTCTCTCAAGAGAGGCGATCCTATATATAGGAGAAGATCATAGAGGAAATTATTTCCAACTAGCGATGTGGGACTTTTTACATGTCCCTCACTTTTCCTTTTTTTTTAGGTTTTTCCTTTTTTTAGGTTTTTCCTTTTCTTAAGGCTTTTCCTTTTTTGTAGGCTTTTCCTTTTTTAAGGCTTTTCCTTTTTTAAAGGTTTTTCCTTTTTTAAAGGTTTTTCCTTTTCTTAAGGCTTTTCCTTTTTTTTGTAGGCTTTTCCTTTTTTTAAGGTTTTTCCTTTTTACATTCACAAAACTTTTTTACATAGCCCAAATGTCTCATTTCAATTCACACATACACATATTTATAAAGCCCTCAAGCTCTTATAAATTTTGTTCCAACAATCCCCCACATGAATAGAAATGACTCTAAACATATGAAAATTGAACAGACTAGACTTTACTAGACATACTTGACTAGACTCGACTAGACGTAGACAGACTTTCGAGAGTATACGAAAATGTAACTGTCACTGAAAGGTAGCGTTTTTCAGCTTTGAACCAAACAATTTTAATATCTGTTGCGTTTACTCGGCCAGGAGGTGAACATGATGTCTTGAACCACCCGGATTTTGATGTAAACTGATACAACAGATATCGCACAGCGACATTTTCTCGTAGAACTTTGTTCTCTATTGGGTTCATTTTGGCCTTGAACATTCCTGGTATTCGTGAGTGATTTGGAGAATATAGCCTTATCTTTCATTCTCCTAGAAACGGCCCCATTTCACACTTCACAAGGTGATCTTTTATTAGCTTGTTTTCAGAAGTGTCCTGTCACACTCCACTATCTACACAGCTATGCAATCATTAAAAGCCAACGCTTATCCTCACTATCCACAGGTAGAACTATTTTATCATCCTAGGAACTGGGCAGAGACATAGTCTCACAGTGCTCAAATTCGAATCAGTTTAATTTTGTTTCCCTTTGAACCTAGATCTTGGGATCTCCAATCACATAGGTGGGGTATCTGTCAAACATCATCTTTTTTCTATAGGCTTTAAACCCATTCCTTTTGATGATTTTACAATTTGATCTCGCGGCAAACCTTTGGTAAACGGATCCGCTATGTTATCAGCCGACTTGATGTAATATATCGTTATTACACCAGTTGAGATCAATTGTCTAATGGTCTTATGTCGTCTTCTTATATGACGAGACTTGCCATTATATAGATTACTCAGTGCCCGAGAGATAGCCGACTGACTATCACAGTGTACACGTAATGCTGGCACTGGTTTCTCCCACATTGGGATATCTTCCAAAAAGTTTCGAAGCCATTCTGCTTCCTCAACAGCTTTGTCTAAAGCTACAAACTCTGACTCCATGGTTGATCTGGCCAGGAGTGTTTGTTTAGAAGATTTCCAGGATATTGCTGCACCAGCAAGAGTAAAGACATATCCACTCGTGGATTTGGAGTTTCTTGAATCTGAAATCCAATTGGCATCACTGTACCCTTCCAGCACTGCTGGTTCTTTACCGAAGTGCAGCCCATAACTTTTGGTGTATCTTAGATAATTTAATACCCTAGTTATGGCTCTCCAATGGGTATGACCTGGATTGCTCGTGTAACGACTTAGTACGTTTACCGAGTGTGCTAAATCGGGTCTAGTACAATTCGTTAAGTACATTAGACTCCCGATGACTCTTGCATACTCCACTTGTAACACTGCTTCACCTGAATTCTTTGTCAAGTGAAGATGAGGATCAAGTGGAGTTTTTGCAGTCCCATTGGAGTAGATCTTAAACCTCTCTAGGATTTTTGTAGCGTAATGATCTTGAGACATAATTATTCCTTTTGAATTTCGAATAATCTTAATCCCTAGAATTACATCAGCTAATCTCATGTCTTTCATATCAAACTTTCCACTTAGCATGTTCTTTGTTTGAATGATTATATCTTTGTTGCTTCCCATGATTAGCATGTCATCTACGTACAAACACAACAACACATAACCTTGTGAAGTACTTTTGATATAGATGCACTTATCACATTCATTGATGTGAAAGCCATTTGACATCATTACACTGTCAAATTTTTCATGCCATTGCTTCGGAGCTTGCTTGAGTCCATATAGCGATTTGACAAGTCTACAGACTTTCTTCTCTTGTCCGGGAGCAACATAACCCTCAGGTTGATTCATATAGATCTCTTCCTCTAAATCTCCGTTTAGAAAAGCAGTCTTAACATCCATCTGATGTATTTCAAGGTTTCTTAAACCTGCGATTCCAATCAACATGCGAATCGAAGTAATTCTCGTCACTGGAGAATAAGTGTCAAAGAAGTCCAATCCTTCCTTTTGACGAAATCCTTGTACCACAAGCCTGGCCTTATACTTGTCTATAGAGCCATCGATTTTTAGCTTAGTGGTGAAGACCCATTTACAGCCCAGAGGTTTACAACCTTGAGGTAGGTCTACCAACTCATAAGTATGATTTTGCATAATTGAGTTGATTTCACTGTTAGATGCCTCCCTCCAGAAAGGTGCATCAGGTGTAGACATCGCTTCCATGAAAGTTCTTGGACCACTCTCCGCTAGGAATGCCATTATGAACTCATAGCCAAATGTCTTATCCTTACGAGCACTCTTGCTTCGTCTCGGTTCAACTTCTTCTACTTCTGTAGAAGTGCCTGAAGTGCTTGCCTCATTGCTAGCATCTCGTTCGTCACGAGTTCGTTTAGGATTTCCTCTATCCTTACATGGAAACACATTTTCGAAGAAGTATGAATTCCTTGACTCCATTATTGTGTTTACATGAATGTCTGGTATATCTGATTTATGTACCAAAAATCGATAGGCACTACTATTGTGCGCGTATCCGATGAAAATGCAATCTACCGTTTTAGGTCCGATGGTGACCTTTTTTGGAAGTGGTACTGCAACTTTTGCCAGGCACCCCCACACTTTCAGGTATACATACGAAGGTACATTACCTTTCCAAAGTTCATAAGGAGTTTTTCCTGTGACTTTGTGTGGAATTTTGTTCAGGATATAATTCGAGGTAAGCAGAGCTTCCCCCACATGTTCTGGGCTAACCCAGATTCCTGCAACATTGCATTCATCATTTCCTTGAGAGTTCTGTTTTTTCTTTCAGCAATTCCATTGCATTCCGGTGAGTAGGGAGCAGTTGTTTGATGAATAATGCCATGTGCTCTACAGAATGCATCAAATGGTTCACTATATTCACCACCCCTATCACTTCTGACCTTTTTTATGGTCTTGCCGAGTTGGTTTTCAACTTCCAGCTTGTATTCTTTAAATTTGTCCAAGGCTTCATCTTTACTTCGCAGTAGAAAGATGTAACAATATCTCGTGCAATCATCTATGAAAGTCACGAAATATTTATTTCCTCCTCTGGTTTGAATATATTTCAAATCACATAAATATGTGTGAATTAAACCTAGAGGTTCTGTTGTTCTTTGAACGCTGGGTGATGGCGTTTTAGTGAGTTTGGCTTGGACACAAACCTCACATTTGTCTTTGCTTAATTTGCATTTAGGAATCATGTTCATGTTCATTAATCTACTCATAGACTTGAAATTAACATGTCCTAATCGTTCATGCCAAATATTAAAAGACTCAGCGAGATAAGCAATTGGTTTCTTATCATTAATCTTAGGGTTCTTCGAGGTGGAAGCCTCGGTTACATTATCCTTTCGGATTACTGCCTCAACAGACATCTTAAACAGATTATCACAAACAAAACCCTAACCCAAATACATCCCATTTTCGTTAGGATCAGCTTATCATCTTCCAGCTTCACAGAGAATCCATGCTTACTTATGAGCGATCCAGAGATCAGATTCTTGCGCATATCTGGTACATGGACGACGTTCGTGAGAACCAGTTGCTGTCCAGAGGTGAGCTTCAGAACAATCTTCCCGTGACCATCAATTGTCGACGAGGCTGAATTACCCATTAAGAGTTTTTCACCATTCTTGGTCTTTGTGTATGTGGAGAACATCTCTCGATCCATACAGATTTGTCTGGTTGCACCAGTATCTAACCACCAAGTCTTTGGATGGCTTTCAGCAACATTGGCCTCAGTGACCACAGCACACATGTCAGCTTCTGTCAAGTTGGCTTGACCTTTCACTGTTTTGATCAGACTCGCAGTCTTTTGATCCACTTTGTCACTGGTTTTCTCCATAGTTCCAGAGTTGTTGTCAACGTTGTTTGTCATTTTGTTCAGACAAAAGAAACAACTTTCAATTAGTATCGATATATAAACTTTAAGAATCGCAATTCTAATATCGAACTAAATCGCATTGGTGTCGTACGATACTCCTTGGTATCGATCGATACACACACAATGTCTATCGATACACCCATATGGTGTCGATCGATGATCAGCTTGTATCGATCGATACACCTCGGTGTCGATCGATGCTCAGCTTGTGTCGATCGATACACATATAGTGTCGATCGATGCACCCTGTGTGTCGATCGATGCAAGTGAATTTTTACACAGGATCGATCGATAAACCACAGTGTCGATCGATACATGTTAATATTACACAGTATCGATCAACATAGACCCAACTAGGTCGATGCACAGTATTGATCGATACACCTCAGTGTCGATCGATACAACTCGATGCAAAGTATCAATAGATGCACCTTAGTGTCATATGATACAACTGTTTGCATGGTATCGATCGATGCACCTCAGTGTCGACCGATACAATTTTGTCTAGTATCGATCGATACCATAAGGTGTCGATCAATACTCACAAGGCTTCGATCGCAATCGAACCTATCAAGAACATGATTTGTGTTCGTTGATTCTACCGTTCATTAATCGCAATTAAAGACGGTATTTAGAAGATGTTTAAAACAGTACTGCTTCTACTACACGTTTCAAGTTGCTAAACAGCTTTTTGATAACGTTTGAGTATCACTAGCAGATTAACATATTCTTAAAAATAGAATAGATGGAGATTGCCTCTACTACACGTTTCAAGTTGCTAAGAAGCTTTTTGATAATGTTTGAGTATCATCAGCAGTAGAAGAATCGTTTTAGAAAACCGTTTGAAAACGTTTATTTACTCGTGATTAAAGATCCAATTGAAGTAATAACAAAAATTGGATCTTCTTAGAGTTAAGATTGTAGGACCAAAATTATCGCACAATAGACAGGAGAGATTTAATCACGATTTATATAAATAAACAGTAAGGAACAGACGATTCATAAAACGATAAAGCAATAAAATAAATCTAAGGAGGCGAGATGAATCTCTTTCCTTAACTCTAAGAATCTCCCGTAGTGCGACGGGTTTTAATAGATCCATGAGTCCCAGGATACAACCAAAGTAATCTGTATCATCTACACTTGATATCAGATCTATCGAACATTATACTACGATACTCTCGAATAAAGACTTACTCTAAGCTGTAGAGGATTGAAGGAACTCTTTCTTTTGTAAGTGTGTTTTCTGTGTGTGATTGGATACCTTTCTCTCAAGAGAGGCGATCCTATATATAGGAGAAGATCATAGAGGAAATTATTTCCAACTAGCGATGTGGGACTTTTTACATGTCCCTCACTTTTCCTTTTTTTTTTAGGTTTTTCCTTTTTTTAGGTTTTTCCTTTTCTTAAGGCTTTTCCTTTTTTGTAGGCTTTTCCTTTTTTAAGGCTTTTCCTTTTTTAAAGGTTTTTCATTTTCTTAAGGCTTTTCCTTTTTTTGTAGGCTTTTCCTTTTTTAAGGCTTTTCCTTTTTTTAAGGTTTTTCCTTTTTACATTCACAAATCTTTTTTACATAGCCCAAATGTCTCATTTCAATTCAAACATACACATATTTATAAAGCCCTCAAGCTCTTATAAATTTTGTTCCAACAATCCCCCACATGAATAGAAATGACTCTAAACATATGAAAATTGAACAGACTATACTTTACTAGACATACTTGACTAGACTCGACTAGACGTAGACAGACTTTCGAGAGTATACGAAAATGTAACTGTCACTGAAAGGTAGCGTTTTTCAGCTTTGAACCAAGCAATTTTAATATCTGTTGCGTTTACTCGGCCAGGAGGTGAACATGATGTCTTGAACCACCCGGATTTTGATGTAAACTGATACAACAGATATCGCACAGCGACATTTTCTCGTAGAACTTTGTTCTCTATTGGGTTCATTTTGGCCTTGAACATTCCTGGTATTCGTGAGTGAATTTGGAGAATATAGCCTTATCTTTCATTCTCCTAGAAACGGCCCCATTTCACACTTCACAAGGTGATCTTTTATTAGCTTGTTTTCAGAAGTGTCCTGTCACACTCCACTATCTACACAGCTATGCAATCATTAAAAGCCAACGCTTATCCTCACTATCCACAGGTAGCACTGTTTTATCATCCTAGGAACTGGGCATAGACATAGTCTCACAGTGCTCAAATTCGAATCAGTTTAATTTTGTTTCCCTTTGAACCTAGATCTTGGGATCTCCAATCACATAGGTGGGGTATCTGTCAAACATCATCTTTTTCTATAGGCTTTAAACCCATTCCTTTTGATGATTTTACAATTTGATCTCGCGGCAAACCTTTGGTAAACGGATCCGCTAGGTTATCAGCCGACTTGATGTAATCTATTGTTATTACACCAGTTGAGATCAATTGTCTAATTGTCTATCGTTATTAACCCATAGGTGACAACTTCGGAACATTGGTTATTGGTCCGACCACGACTTGAAGCTTAAGCCCAGCCTCACAGTGACCGGGCTTCGAGCTTATGAAATAATGAACTCCTGGTTTGGTGAGCCTGACGAGATCGTAGCCCGTTTTGTGCACGGCAACAGGTGAAGTCGGGTCGCAGTATAAGAATTCCATATCACCGCTGATTTCTAAGATGTCGTTGAATTCTTCGCCGTACTCGAAAAGGAGATTGTCTCCCACATGAAACTGTTTCTCCACGCTACACTTGTAATAATAGTCACTGTCGTAAACCCTCCATCCTTGGGAGTCACCGACCTTGTAGATCTTTCCAGAAGGAAGGATCTTGCTCGGCGGCGGTGGTGGAGGAATCGGACATGACGGGTCATGGACGACAAGAACCTCGAGCTTCTGTCCGGTTGAGCATTGAGTATGATTTGAAGTGATGAAGAAGTAAGAACCTGGTTTCGTAAGGGTTATGACATCGTGTCATGTGTTGTAGACGGCTATAGGAAAAGAAGAGTCGCAGAATTGGGACTCCAGAGCGCCGGAGACTTGTGTGACGTCGTTCAAGTTGCGATCGTATTCGAAGACCAGAGAATCTCCGACATGAAATTCCTTACGCTCAGCCCAACCGTAATAGACGTCGTCCTTCGCAGTCCATCCGTCGGAGTCTCCCACTTTGTAGATCGTCGCGTAGCAGCAACCCAAGAGAATCGTGAAGGTTGTTATCATCACGACCACGAAGCTCAACACCTTCTTAGTGTTTGTTGTATCCATGATTCGATGGTATACAAAAAGAAGGAACTAAGAAGCAAACAAGGAAAAGGTCGCCGAGAGATCGAGAGAGAGTTTGAAGGAAAAGTATCGATAATGTGATTGTGAGGAAAAATACTTTACCCTATCACTTTTTATATAGTCACTACAAGAAAACAGGTGTATTTCCGACGGAAATTCCGACGGCAATAATTCCGTCGGAAATTTCGGACGACTTTCCGACGGATTTCCGACTAACTTCTCATCCGTCGGAAGTTCCGACGGATTTCCGACGACCATAATCCGTCGGACACTTTTCGACAGATTTCCGACGACTTTTTGACGAATTCTGATGTTGCCGACATACTGCCGACGGATTTCCGACGACGTTCATCCGTCGGAATTTTCCGACGGATTTCCGACAGGTTCCGACATGGTTGCCGACATGGTTGCCGACATCGATAATATCTACTTTATATCCGTCGGAAATCCGTCGGAAAATGCACAAAATTTTCCTTATAAAAACGTTTCCACGCTTCATATCACAAAAAAAAAAAATCTCTGTTATCTAATTCCTTACGAAAATGTCTTCTTCAAATCCTTATAATTATTTTCGATCATGGATGGACAAGCCTCATCAAATTCCGGACACGGGCCTAGTTACGGAGGAATTCAAAGAAGGTCTACAGGAATTCATGGCATTTGCGGGTATGCAGAATAAATAAAAAAAACCGGTAAAATCTATTGCCCTTGTACCAATTGTGGGAATCGTAGATTTATCGTGATAGATGAAGTATGGTCACACTTGTATTGTCATGGGTTTATGCCGGGTTACAAGATTTGGTATTATCATGGAGAAAATGATACAATGGTGGATAATTATGCTAGTACTAGTGAACATTATATTGGGGATAACACTAGCTTAGAAGAACCCGCAATGGAAGTACAAAGTACTGTAGGTCATGTTCAGATGGTGAACGATGCATTTCGTGAAAGTATACCATCGATTGCTGAGTATGGAGATAGAGGAGAAGAACCTAATTTAGAAGCTCGGAGATTCTTTGATATGTTAGACGCTGCTAAACATCCGTTATATGATGGGTGTAGAGGTGAACATTCCCCTTTATCAACTGCAACAAGGATGATGGGTATAAAGACGGATTTCAATTTGAGTGAGGAGTGCGTGGATGCAATCGCTGATTTTGTGAAAGAAATTTTGCCAGAAGATAATCTTGCACCGGCATCATACTATGAGATACAAAAACTTGTTCAAGGTCTAGGATTGCCGTATCAGATGATAGATGTATGCATAGACAATTGTATGCTCTACTGGAGAGAGGACGCAGACCGTACGACATGTCGTTTTTGTCGCAAACCTCGGTATAAGGAAACAGGTGGAAGAGTGCCAGTGCCATATAAACGGATGTGGTATTTACCGTTAATAGAGAGATTGAAGAGGTTATATCAGTCAGAGCGCACAGCGGGAGCAATGAGATGGCATGCAGAGCATACAACAGATGGAAAAATCGCCCATCCGTCAGATGCAGGAGCATGGAAACATTTTCAATCCATTTATCCCAGCTTTGCGTTTGAGGCAAGGAACGTATACCTTGGATTATGTACCGATGGTTTCAGCCCTTTTGGGAAGCACGGCAGAAAATATTCTTTGTGGCCAGTAATTGTAACACCTTACAATTTGCCACCATCTTTGTGCATGCGAAGGGAGTTCTTGTTCCTTAGCATTCTCGTTCCTGGACCAGAGCATCCGAAGAGATCACTTGATGTGTTTTTGCAACCATTGATTTATGAGCTGCGAATGTTATGGGACCAAGGTATTGAAGCGTTTGATGTTTCTTGTCACCAAAATTTCATCATGCGGTCGGTACTTTTGTGGACTATTAGCGATTTTCCAGCATATGGCATGTTATCAGGATGGACAACGCACGGAAGGTTATCGTGCCCGTACTGTCAAGATAACACTGATACGTTCCAATTGAAGCACGAACGGAAAACGTCTTCGTTTGATTGTCATAGGCGATACCTACCTAGCGATCATCCTTATCGTCGGAGCACCACATTGTTTAGGAAGAACCGGAAAGTATTTGACGGTCCTCCTCCTGAGTTAGATGGTGAGTATTTGTTGACTCAGTTAAGAGATTTTGGTGCAGAGAGGACCGTTGATTGTGGTGGTAACAGACATCATCCTGTTGATGGTTGTGGCAACGTTCATAATTGGCACAAGAGGAGCATTTTCTGGGATTTGCCTTATTGGAAGAACCATCTTTTGAGGCATAATCTGGATGTCATGCACATTGAGAATAATTTTTTCGACAACATTATGAACACCGTTCTCAATGTCAAAGGGAAGACGAAGGACAATCTGAAGTCTAGATTGGACTTGCCAGACATTTGTTCTCGTAGAGCACTACATGTGACAGGGAACGGGAAGCCTCCGGTCCCGGCTTTTCGTTTCGATGAACCTTCAAAGGCCGAGTTTTTTGACTGGATTACCGAAAGTGTTAGATTCCCGGACGGATACGCATCTAACCTTCGGAACTGCACTGATCATGGAGAAGTGAAGTTTACTGGGATGAAGAGTCATGATTGTCATGTGGTGATGCAGCGCCTCCTTCCATTTGCCTTTGCATGTCTTCTATCACGTAATGTCCACGAAGCAATTGCAGGTACAATCATGAAATTATTTATTTACTACTTTATACAATATATACTTCATTATTTAATTATTCATTTGTTATCCATATTTTGCAGGGATTGGTGCCCTTTTTCGAGATATATGTTCTCGCTCTCTTACATCAGACGGTATCCGCAATCTTGGGGCTAATATACCTGTAATCCTTTGCAATTTGGAGAAGATATTTCCTCCTTCATTCTTTGATGTTATGGAACATCTAACAATTCATTTCCCTCGAGAAGCAGAGCTTGGGGGCCCGGTTCAGTACCGTTGGATGTATCCTTTCGAACGGTATATGTTACATCTAAAGAAGAAGGTGAAAAATTTGAGTAGAGTGGAGGGTTCTATCGTCGCACAGACCATCAATGAAGAAACCTCACATTTTGCCGAGTCCTACTTTCCATCACAAGTCAAAACAAAGAGTCGTAGAGCAGCTCGACATGATGACGGAGGCGTCCTACCTTTCTATCCGGTCGATGTACCTCATATATTTTTAGAGATTGGACGACTTAGTGGAAAAGGCAAGAAGAGGAGACTTTCACCACAAGAGCGAGAGCATTTGCATATGTATATTCTCACAAACTGCGACGGAGTTGATGAATATGAGAGGTATTATATTGAACTTAATTTTTAATTACTTATTGGGTTCTTGATTATATATATATGTACTAACGTGATAATTGTTTCAATCTCACAGGATGTATATGGCTTATCAACGTTTTGCATTTCCTGACAAAACAGAGGACGAGCTCATCGAGCTCAAACAGGAAGAGTTCGGACTTTGGTTAAGAGATTATGTAAGTCTTTTAATTGCCTTGTTTTTAGCAATCATCATATGTAATGAAATATTTAATTATTTGATGTTTTTTTATTTTAATTGTGCAGGTGACGACAGAGAAGGCTAATGGACAAACATTTCCCACGTGGTTAGAAGAAATTGTGAGATTTCCACTAGCAACCGTGCAGTCACATGTGATGTATAGCACACGGGGGTACGCTTTTAAGATTCTTCGGGATGATAGGAGTGCGACAACTTCAGATTACTGTGTATCAACTCAGTCAGGTGATCTTGTATAATATGGTGTCGTACGTGAGATTTTCGATGTTCAGTACCCGGGAATGCTCGGTCTATGATGTGTTGCATTTTTATGCGACTGGAACGACCCATTAGTAGGAAGCGGTGTGCGACACGACCAATTTGGTGTTACATCATTACATAGCAGAAGAAAACTCCAGAGATACGAGCCATTTGTACTTGCATCACAAGCAGACCAGGTTTGTATTTCTTTTACGTTAATTTTTAATTTAGTTTTGTTGCATTCCCGTGGTTAAATTTGTACATGGTGTAGGTATGCTACATTCCCTATCCGCGGGTGACAAACAAGCAAGACCCGTGGGTTACAGTCACATCGATAAACCCGAGAGGTAGAGTTCATGGGATGTCTGATCATGAACCCCTCCAACAAAGCTCCGTAGGTTTGGGTTCAATCGAGCATTCCCTTGAGGTCGACCTTGTCGTTGATTTCACCATACAGGCAGACGATCGAGTATTTGAGGATTCAGAAGAAGAATTTGACGAATTTGGGGAACCTTCCGATTCAGGAGAATCAGATTACTCATCATCGGATTGACAGTAGTTTTAATTATAAAATTTGCACCGTAAAATATGTACATATATTTGAACTAGAATTGTAATGTGTAATATATCAGTTATGTCGAAATTTTATAAAGTTAGACATTTGATTAAGTGTAACAAAATCGGAAATTAAAAAAAAAAAATTTGGTTACAAGGTTAACCTATATAACTTCTATATAAATTCTATATAACACATTTTCTTGATGTATATACAAGGTTAACCTATTTTATATACATCATACAAGTGTTTGTAAACTTTTGCCACAAAAAAAACCTATATACACTATACCCTAAACAAGATTTTTGAATATATCCGTCGAAAATCCGTCGGAAATTTCCGACGGATTTCCGACGGATGAATATACCTCGGCTAAAACCTGGGTTATATCCGAGGGATTGATTTTTTAGTCGAGGCAACTGGATCCGTCGGAAATTTCCGACGGATTCAGTTGCCTCGACTAAAAAATCAATCCTCGTTTGGGTTATAACCCAGGTTTTAGCCGAGGTATATTCATCCGTCGGAAAGCCGTCAGAAATTTCCGACGGATTTCCGACGGCTATATTCAAAATTCTTGTTTAGGGTATAGGGTATAGGTTTTTTTTTGTGGTAAAAGTTTACAAACACTTGTATGATGTATATAAAATAGGTTAACCTTGTATATACATCAAGAAAATGTGTTATATAGAATTTATAAATTTTGATGGAAGTATTTGTATAAGTTATAGTATAAGATATAGTTGATTTATGTGAAATGATATGTTTTGATGTTGTATAATTTTTAAACTAATGCAAAGCCTTTAATATTGATGACCTTAATATATATATATATTGAATGAAACATGTAAATTACATGTCCCTAAATCATATAAAGAAACCCTAAACCCTAAACCCCAAATATACCATAATTCCGTCGGAAATCCGTCGGAAATTTCCGACGGATTTCCGACGGATCTGAAAAATTAGACACGTGCTTGTTGACTGACCAATCGACAAACATGCAAGGAATATACCTTATCTTCTCCAATCCGTCGGAAATTTCCGACGGATTTCCGACGGACTTTGATATTTTCGAGACCGCGGGAATATCAACCGCGTAAATGAAATTATTTTTCGAAATCCGACGGATTTCCGACGGACATCGAAATATATCGACAAAGCGTAAGTTTTTTTCCTTATTTCTCTATTCTTCCTCTCTCTCTTCCGTCGCTTCTTCTCCCTCTTCTCTCTTCTTCTTCCTTACCGAAAATCTCTTCTTCTCCCTCTTCTCTTCTTCTTCTTCACAATTTCAGTTTTACTCTTCAATTCCTCAACTCCTCTTCATCAATTCCTCAATTCTTCTTCAACAAAACCATGTAAGTTTAATCAATTCCTTTAATTTTTTTTTAGATCTTGTTAGTTTTAGGGAATATATTAGTTAGGTTGTTAGAATTCTATTTATGTGAATTATTAAGTGGTTATAATAGAATTTGTTATTTAGAATAATATTAGTGTTAGGGTTTATGTGTTTAGATTGTTGATTTAGAATTGTTAGATCAAGAAAACAAATTTTTGATTTTTTAAAAACGTTTCTTTATATTAAAATCGTTTTTAGATCTTGTTTGATTTTCTAAAAATATTTTAAAAACGTTTCTAGATATTGTTTGAAAATTTTAAAATATTTGTATATATTAAAATCATTTTTAAAATATTGTTTAAGTAATAAAAACGTTTAGACAATATTTGTATATATTAAAAACGTTTTTATTATATTTGTTAAGTAATAAAAACGTTTTCATAATATTTGTATATATTAAAATTGTTTTTAAAATTTTTTTATAGTAATAAAAACGTTTTTATAATATGTGTATATATTAAAATCGTTTATAATATTTTTTAACTAATAAAAACGTTTTTAAAATATTTCTATATATTTAAGTTGATGTTAAAATATTTTTTTAATAATAAAAACATTTTTCAAATATTATTTTAGAAATAAAATCGTTTTTAATATTTTTTATAGTAATAAAACGTTTTCTAAATATTTATATATATTAAAACTGATTTTAAAATATTTTCCCAAATTTTGAAATTTTTTAAAAAATTTGAATTTTTAGTAAACTTTGAATTTTTCGGAAAATTTGAATTTTTTGGAAAATTTGAATTTTTCGGAAAATTTAATTTTTCCTAAATTTTTTTCCAGAAATTTCAAAAATTTTGGTAACTTTTGAATTTTTTGTTAATTTACTAACAATTTTACCGTTTTCCGTAGGGATCACGACGAAGTTCTTCAGTTGGGAGGCGGCAACCAAGGACGCCGTTCTCGGTGTACGCCTCCGGGACCAACGAGCTCGGGAACTCACATCCCAGATTCCCAGCAATCCGCTGCTCGGAGCCACATTGAGATCGAGGAGCTAGTCCGGCAGCCTAACCGGGGCCATTGCATCCGACTCGACCCGAAGTTTGAGGACGGCAATTGGTAAGATAATTTTTGTACATTATTTCAATTTATTTAGATTTTTAAACTTAACATATTTATATTTTTTCATAATGTTTTCAGGTTTAAGCTGTCGACTCAGATCACCAAGGCGATATTACGGATGCTCCACAACATGTTGGACAAACCGTACGAGAAGTATTCGGACATGCCTACCGAGGAGAAAGACGTGTGGCACCGGACTTTCGCGGTAAGTTATTTATTGATATATTATTTATTTTGAATTTCATTTTGTCAATTTTTCTTGTTGACATGTAACATATATTTTTTAAAAATTGTAGCAAGAGTTCACGTGGGACTCTCATCATACGCGCAAAGTCCTTGACACATTCGACAAGTATGCCGCAAACTCGTACTCCAAGCACATGTACGAGTGAAAGCAGAAGTGGAAGCACAACAAAGACAAGCCGAAGGACCTTGACGACGACGTCTGGAAGGGCTTCTGTGAGTACTGGAGTAGGCCTGCGACGAAAAAGACCTCCGAGCAACAGTCGAAGAACCGAAATAGCCAACGAGGCGGGAAAGGGGTCTACATCCACAACGCGGGAGCAAAGACCATCGAACGGGAAGCGATGGAAATGGTAAGTTTAATTTAAATTTTTTATTGCTAATTCTGTTTTTTATATTTATTTAACTTAACAAATTTTCGCAGGCGAGAGAATCTGGTTCCGAACACGATTATCTTAAACTCATCGAGCAGAGACACACCAACAAGAAAACCAGTCAGATACAGGACTTGGGGATGCGGGATGTTGTCGAGAAGAGCAAGAAGAGGAAGCTGGACCGTGAACTATCAATATCGCAGCTCACTATGGACGGATCGACGTCCTCGAACTCTTTATCCCGGGAAGAGATAAACCAGATTGTACTTGAGGTAAGTTTTAATTTCATTTCGTTTTTTTATTTTCGTTATTTAATTATTATCGGTTATAATTATTCGCAGCAAACCCGGCAAGTGAAAGGTCGATTCGCTGGGTTAGGCACCCTTCCGACCCAAGAATCTTCTTCCTCGCTTCCTCGTTATCCTTCGGAGTACCGGGTAGAAATCGAGAGGCTCACCCAAACGGTGAAAGACCGTGACCAGCAGGTCGAAGAGCTACGGACGGAGCAACAGACTACCAACAAGAAGCTCTCCTGCTTGGAGAAGATGATGGAGAAATGTTTCCCGCATATGTTTCGGGATAATAATCCTGACGACGACGACGGAGATTCTCCAACCGTTTAAATATTTTCTTTTAATGCTTTTTTTTTGAACAATTTATTTTAATGTGTAATGAATTTTCTAATTTTGTTTAATGAATTTATATATTTATTATTTCTATTTTTAATTTATATTTCTAATTTATATAATTTTAATATATAAATTTCAAAAAAATAAATAATTAAATAAAATTCAAAATACCAATTCCGTCAGAAAACCGTCGGAATAAGTTACCGTCGTAAATCCGTCGGAACCTATTTCCGACGAAGAACCGACGGACTTCCGAGAAAACTTCCGATCAAATTATCCGTCGTAACTCCGTCGAAAATAGTTACCGTCGGAATTCCGTCGGAAATATCTTCCGACGGATTTACGACGGACTTCCGACAAATTCATCCGATCACCATCCGTCGGAAATTCTGTCGGTAATATATCCGTCGGAAGTCCGTGGGAAATTCCCGACGGCCAACCGACGGATTTCCGACGGCATTTTCGACCGAATATCCGTCGGAGTATCCATCGGAAAGTACGCGGTCGGAAATCCGTCGGAAATGTCTGACGGATTTCCGACGGCAAGAATCCGTCGGAAATTTCCGACGGATTCTGACGAAAAACTATATTTCCGACGAACTGTAACCGATAGCTTAAATCCGTCAGAAATCCGTCGAAAATAACCCTATTTTCTTGTAGTGCTGCATTAAGGATCCTAATCCTTGCATTTTTACGTTTTTATTTACCTAATTTCCTTTTTCTAAAACAACCCACGATTTAATCTATTTGAAATATATGTACGTTTTTGCCTTTGTGGACCTAAATCCATCTCTTACCTTACAAAACAAGTTTAAAGTCTCACCTATTTTTCTGATTATACACGTTAATTTGTCTTATTTTTATTATTTAATTTTATTATTCAATAATTTATCCTATTTTATCATCATAAAGATAGGATATCTAATTTTCCTTTTGGGAATATCTTTTTTAATCAATTTCCTTTTCATTGGTTTTTTGCTTCGTTAAAAATAAAATTACCCGTATATCATGTTATAAATTGGATAATATTTATAAATTTTCATAAAATATGTTACAAAATTATATTCTTTAGAAAAAAACAAATTTTAAAGTAATGGGTTCTTTACTCGCGAAAGACACGTCACCAGTAGGTTCTTTACAACCACTTCGAAGCAATGGTGAACTCCAACTCCAACCATAGCGTGTCATAGCTGGTAACCAAGTGACACATAGACAAGACCATGTACATAAAACTAGGCATGGGCATCCGATTTCTATGTTTTTCTTTTATTTTTGTTAATTCGGTTTTCGTTAGTTCGGGTTCGATAAAATCTCGCCAAAGTTAACCCAAAAAAGTTTGCTTCATTTTGGAAATCAGTTTATTTGGTTTGGTTATGTATATAAAATAACCGCCAAATAAAACCAAAATCTAATGAAGTTTGGTTTGCTCCGTTTGATAAAATTCAAATTATCGATTCGTTAAATCCGATAATCAAATATCAATGAATTGGGCCAGATCTTAAGATAATTGTAAGCCCATTTAAAACCAAAAATTGCCCCAACCCCAGTAATAAATCTTCCACGACGGCTCAAGATGGCGTTAGGTTTGATAAACAATTTATTATGTTTTTCAAAACTACCGTCTTTAACGGTAAAAACAATCATCCACGATGTCTCGAGATGGCAATAACGGCGACCATATGCAAAGGAGATGAAGCCTATGATAAAGATGGACGATGAGGAAAATTCAAGATTTTCTGAGAACGGATGACAAAAGTAGGAAGGATGTGAAGAGATACCAGTGAGAATGGCGAAGGAGAGGAATAGTTGTAGAAGATGGAAAAATCTCGTCAAACCGATTGGTTACCGTTATAAAACCAAGAACCGTATAAAATTTGCAAAGTTCTGATTGGTTATTTTCCCAAAACCGAATCAAAATTGAATTCTCTAAAATTTGGTTCGACTTTCTCAGTTCCAAACGGTTCTCGAAATCTCTTAATCATCATATCACAAAATTTATCATACGCAAGATATATAATGAATCAACCTACCCTTTCTGGGGCATTAAATGATGAGAGGATGGGTTGCTCACCACATGACGTTTTGACGAACCCCTCTATGTTTCGAGATACATGCGGCATACCAAATGTAAGTCACTTACTTTTTCAACACTTTTATGATGATGGCCCACCCACTAAATCCGACGTGGTAGGGCAAACTGATTAACGTGAGACCTGTTAAGGGTCCAAGCTAAGTATTTTCTATAAATAAAATCCCTCGTAGATCGATAAAGGGGTCGAGACTTTTGTTTAAATGACGTGCTTCTAGAAAAACAGTAAGAGGTTCCAGATATCTCCTACTTCATTAGTTTTCAAGAGATATCTTCATTAGTACTTTTCGAACAAATCTTGTCAAACCCATTAAACATCCAGATTAGGTCGAAGATCATTTCGACCCGACCTAGAACCATTCCTTGATAGTACTTTGCCTGACCCGTTTTCTGTTCGATGTCCAGTCACATGTCCTTTCTGACTTAAGCGTAAGATAATCATCGGTAGGACACCCTCTCGTCGTCTCGATATTCCTTGACCGAAAATACTGTTTTTAGGTTTTCTTGTTTTCCAGAGTTCAAACTTGCTCTTTGATATATTCCAGATTCATAAGTTTTCCGCATTACCGGAATCACAAATCATATCCGAACATATTAATATCATCACCTTTTTGATATAGATTCTCTTCTTTTTTGAAAAAGTACCGTTTTTAAAATTTCAATACTCTTGTTAATTTATATTTTAGTTTTACTAACTTAATCAAATCTTCTTTTGTCTCAATTTGTAAAATAATATCTTGTTTAGAAGGAAAATAAACATCTTATTTATGTTAATCTACGAGTTTTTTTTTCGTTTTTAATTTCAATTAATCTTCTTTTTTCGTTTGGCTAAAAATACAATTATGAAATCAAATAATACATATTTGTTTTATTCACTGATTTTATAGTTTTCTTTGTTATGACAATGGATACTATATTTTTTATGTCAACTTAAAAGCTTATACTAAAAAAAAGTTTGGTTAACCAAATCGTAGTAATTGAGTTTACTTACAAAAAAAATAAAATAACGAAAAATAGCGTTACAAGACAAATAATTCAGTTTACTATTCTTTTTTTTTTTAATCGTCTGGATGTTTTATTGATATAAACTTGAAGTTCTTGGAGAATTACATAGAATTATATGGATAACTAGCATCAAAGCGTAATAATAAAGTCTAAAATATGCTATAATTCTACCCAAATAAACCATTGATTACAGGGATAACTAGCATCAAACCCTAATAATAAGGTCTATAAGATGCGAAAATTTTATCCAAATGAACTATTGATTGCAAGGACCGTCTCGTCCATGTACCAAACTTGGAACTTAAAGCCGCCTCCGTGCATCACGATGTACTCTCTCAGGGCAGATGATAAGTCTACGAACCTTGTCCGAAACCACAAACCAGCAACGATTATAACATACAATATTACATTAGCCGGTGATTCAAGTGGTTTCACTAAGTCAATTAAAAACCAAAGTGTACACTACCGCAATCTAACGGTATATCGATGTAGTACTTAAGGATCGAATCCACAGAGACCAAGTGTAACGCTACGAGAATGAAGAAGGAAAGTAAAGCTAAGACGAACGATGGTTGTTTGTTGCTTTATGAGTCAACTAAAACTAAAACTAAGAATGCAAATAAAACGATGTAAGATTGATGGAGGGAAACGCTAGGCCCTTAGGTAATTCGCAGGAAACCCAGATTCACTAAACATATTATCAATTAGAGAATGAATTAAGAACCGTTCTCGAACTCAAACATGAATGTCTAGCTAGCCCACTGTCGTGGTACTAACTACTATGCCTAACAACCTAAGAATCTAAAATGTCGTTTGACCTTAAAATTCTATGCAAGCATTAAAGTTCAGGTTTGATTAGTTCACAAATCGCCTTAGCATCAGCTTTCGTTGGCTAAGGACGATTTGCTCATCTATGTTCTATCAGGAAATCTAAAACACTTTTGATGAATAGATTAATCCTAAGATCATAAACTAGGTGATCCATCTAGTTTAAGCCTTAAATCCAATAATAGATGAATAACTCTATGTAATTATGTAATTCCCTAATCTAACAGATCTGTTTCAGTGATTCATGGAGAATCCCTTGAAACCCTAAAAACCTAACAAAGAGATTACTCAGACATGGAAACAAAGAAAACACAGAGATATGAAAAGTAATTCATAATCAAATAGAAGTAAAATCCAAAAGGGTTCAGAAATCTTCTCCGATATGAAGTTGAGATTCGTCTCCCTCAAATCTCCCAAGAACAAACCCAGAAGTTCTCTGATGAATAAAATAAAGCTTAATCTAAAAAGTGGCTAAAAAATAAGTATAAACAGGTCTAGATTCGTTCTCCACGAATCCCTAGGTAAAACCGGGTCAAAATAAGTGAAAACCGAAATTTCGTTTTATTTTTCGCGTCACTAAACCGGTCGGTTTATGTTGGACCGTCTTCACCAAAACTGGCGTAACTTTTGATCGCACCGTTGGAATGAACTCAAACCACTTCCAAATGAAAGCTGATCCATTGCTCTGTCTTGTATCAATATTTGAGCTCGTTCCATTGGTGGTAAGTCCTTCAACGAATGTCAAACTTCTGAAGGCTCTGTATGATTCTGCATCTTCATATGCTCATTTTCACCCAAAACAGCTCATTTTTTTCACAAAGTCACCTAAAACCTGAAAGGACTCGATAAATGACTAAAAGACTCTAAAATGACACTTTGACTCAATAAAAGAAATAAAAACAAATGTTAGAAACCGGTAAAAACACAATTTATCAGCCGGCGGAAATGAAACCCCGTAAACATAGCGGGCAGGAAATAAAACCCCCGGAAACTGAGCTGGCAAACACTTCGAACATGCACCAAATCAGACTTCGGAGGAGAGGAGCCACACCGGAAAAGCAAGACCGCAAAAGACATCCAAACCAAACCGACATAACCTCACCACCAAAGGTCACAACAGAGCAGCCACGATGCCGGACAGAAGAGGAGGAGAGGAAGTCGCGAGTCCACCACGCCCATAGATCTGCCGGAATCCAAACCGCCGAGCACCTCGAAGAGATCCGAAAAAAGAAAACATGTATATATAAAATGTAATAAATAGAGCAAAGCAAAAACAAATATGCACTGCGAGTAATGGGAGATAGCGGACATAACCTATTTATTTTGATGTCGTAAAAACTGACAAGATACACACATGAATTTTGGCTCATATTTGTTGTTGTTTTTTTTACGATATGTTCAAAGAATATAAAGGCTTTCTCTCAGTCTCTCTGCAGATTTAATTTGATTATTCTTTACTTAGAGATAATGATTAATGATACAAGAATCATATGTTTGGTGGTATCAGTTGACTAAAATAAAACCCAAAAGTTATTCGGTTTTCAATTTGATTTTGATTTTGGTTCAATTTTCATTCAAATAACAAGAGCGATACAAATAAGGAAATTAATATTCTCAAAATGTACATCTAAAATATACTTTGATAAAAATATGCATAACAACAAGAACTAAAGAACCGAAAGAAAGGAAAACTACCCAACAAAAAAAAGAGGAGAAACTCTTAATTAGCTAATTAATCTCGACTCGAACCAAATCGGAAAAGAAGGAAGCATATGCTCCAGTAGGTGAACCGAATGTTTAGTGATGATGAGATGTCAACGTGCGTAACCACCTTGTGAGACGGTCCATAGGTGACAACTTCGGAACATTGGTTATTGGTCCGACCACGACTTGAAGCTTAAGCCCAGCCTCACAGTGACCGGGCTTCGAGCTTATGAAATAATGAACTCCTGGTTTGGTGAGCCTGACGAGATCGTATCCCGTCTTGTGCACGGCAACAGGTGAAGTCGGGTCGCAGTATAAGAATTCCAGATCACCGCTGATTTCTAAGACGTCGTTGAATTCTTCGCCGTACTCGAAAAGGAGATTGTCTCCCACATGAAACTGTTTCTCCACGCTCCACTTGTAATAATAGTCACTGTCGTAAACCCTCCATCCTTTGGAGCCACCGACCTTGTAGATCTTTCCAGAAGGAAGGATCTTGCTCGGCGGCGGTGGTGGAGGAATCGGACATGACGGGTCATGGACGACAAGAACCTCGAGCTTCTGTCCGGTTGAGCATTGAGTATGATTTGAAGTGATGAAGAAGTAAGAACCTGGTTCCGTAAGGGTTATGACATCGTGTCCTGTGTTGTAGACGGCTATAGGAAAAGAAGAGTCGCAGAATTGGGACTCCAGAGCGCCGGAGACTTGTGTGACGTCGTTCAAGTTGCGATCGTATTCGAAGACCAGAGAATCTCCGACATGAAATTCCTTACGCTCAGCCCAACCGCAATAGACGTCGTCCTTCGCAGTCCATCCGTCGGAGTCTCCCACTTTGTAGATCGTCGCGGAGCAGCAACCCAAGAGAATCGTGAAGGTTGTTATCATCACGACCACGAAGCTCAACACCTTCTTAGTGTTTGTTGTATCCATGATTCGATGGTATACAAAAAGAAGGAACTAAGAAGCAAACAAGGAAAAGGTCGCCGAGAGATCGAGAGAGAGTTTGAAGGAAAAGTATCGATAATGTGATTGTGAGGAAAAATACTTTACCCTATCACTTTTTATATAGTGCATTAAGGATCCTAATCCTTGCCTTTTTACGTTTTTATTTACCTAATTTTCTTTTTCTAAAACAACCCACGATTTAATCTATTTGAAATATATGTACGTTTTTGCCTTTGTGGACCTAAATCCATCTCTTACCTTACAAAACAAGTTTAAAGTCTCACGTATTTTTCTGATTATACACGTTAATTTGTCTTATTTTTATTATTTAATTTTATTCAATAATTTATCCTATTTTATCATCATAAAGATAGGATATCTAATTTTCCTTTTGGGAATATCTTTTTTAATCAATTTCCTTTTCATTGGGTTTTTGTTTCGTTAAAAATAAAATTACCCATATATCATGTTATAAATTGGATAATATTTATAAATTTTCATAAAATATGTTACAAAATTATATTCTTTAAAAAAACAAATTTTAAAGTAATGGGTTCTTTACTCGCGAAAGACACGTCACCTGTAGGTTCTTTACCACTACTTCGAAGCAATGGTGAACTCCGACTCCAACCATAGCTGGTAACCAAGTGACACATAGACAATACCATGTACATAAAACTAGGCATGGGCATCCGATTTGTATGTGTTTCTTTTATTTTTGTTAATTCGGTTTTCGTTAGCTCGGGTTCGATAAAATCTCGCCAAAGTTAACCCAAAACAGTTTGCTTCATTTTGGAAATCAGTTTATTTGGTTTGGTTATGTATATAAAATAACCGCCAAATAAACCAAAAATCTAATGAAGTTTGGTTTGCTCCGTTTGATAAAATTCAAATTATCGATTCGTTAAATCCGATAATCAAATATCAATGAATTGGTCCAGATCTTAAGATAATTGTAAGCCCATTTAAAACCAAAAATTGCCCCAACCCCAGTAATAAATCTTCCACGACGGCTCAAGATGGCGTTAGGTTTGATAAGCAATTTATTATGTTTTTCAAAACTACCGTCTTTAACGGTAAAAACAATCATCCACGATGTCTCGAGATGGCAATAACGGCGACCATATGCAAAGGAGATCAAGCCTATGATAAAGATGGACGATGAGGAAAATTCAAGATTTTCTGAGAACGGATGACAAAAGTAGGAAGGATGTGAAGAGATACCAGTGAGAATGGCGAAGGAGAGGAATAGTTGTAGAAGATGGAAAAATCTCATCAAACCGATTGGTTACCGTTATAAAACCAAGAACCGTATAAAATTTGCAAAGTTCTGAATGGTTCTTTTCCCAAAACCGAATCAAAATTGAATTCTCTAAAATTTGGTTCGACTTTTTCAGTTCCAAACGGTTCTCGAAATCTCTTAATCATCATATCACAAAATTTATCATACGCAAGATATATAATGAATCAACCTACCCTTTGTAGGGCATTAAATGATGAGAGGATGGGTTGCTCACCACATGACGTTTTGACGAACCCCTCTATGTTTCGAGATACATGCGGCATACCAAATGTAAGTCACTTACTTTTTCAACACTTTTATGATGATGGCCCACCCACTCATTCCGACGTGGTAAGGCAAACTGATTAACGTGAGACCTGTTAAGGGTCCAAGCTAAGTATTTACTATAAATAAAATCCATCGTAGATCGATAAAGGGGTCGAGACTTTTGTTTAAATGACGTGCTTCTAGAAAAACAGTAAGAGGTTCCAGATATCTCCTACTTCATTAGTTTTCAATAGATATCTTCATTAGTACTTTTCGAACAAATCTTGTCAACCCCATTAAACATCCAGATTAGGTCGAAAATCATTTCTACCCGACCTAGAACCATTCCTTGATAGTACTTTGCCTGACCCGTTTTCTGTTCGATGTCCAGTCACATGTCCTTTCTGACTTAAGCGTAAGATAATCATCGGTAGGACACCCTCTCGTCGTCTCGATATTCCTTGACCGAAAATACTGTTTTTAGGTTTTCTTGTTTTCCAGAGTTCAAACTTGCTCTTTGATATATTCCAGATTCATAAGTTTTCCGCATTACCGGAATCACAAATCATATCCGAACATATTAATATCATCACCTTTTTTATATAGATTCTCTTCTTTTTTGAAAAAGTACCGTTTTTAAAATTTCAATACTCTTGTTTATTTATTTTTTAGTTTTACTAACTTAATCAAATCTTGTTTTGTCTCAATTTGTAAAATAATATCTTGTTTAGAAGGAAAATAAACATCTTATTTATGTTAATCTACGAGTTTTTTTTTGTTTTTAATTACAATTAATCTTCTTTTTTTGTTTGGCTAAAAATACAATTATGAAATCAAATAATACATATTTGTTTTATTCACTAATTTTATAGTTTTCTTTGTTATGACAATGGATACTATATTTTTTATGTCAACTTAAAAGCTTATACTAAAAAAAAGTTTGGTTAACCAAATCGTAGTAATTGAGTTTACTTACAAAAAAATTAAAATAACGAAAAATAGCGTTACAAGACAAATAATTCGGTTTACTATTCTTTTTTTTTTTAATCGTCTGGATGTTTTATTGATATAAACTTGAAGTTCTTGGAGAATTACATAGAATTATATGGATAACTAGCATCAAAGCCTAATAATAAAGTATAAAAGATGCTATAATTCTACCCAAATAAACCATTGATTACAGGGATAACTAGCATCAAACCCTAATAATAAGGTCTAAAAGATGCGAAAATTCTACCCAAATGAACTATTGATTGCAAGGACCGTCTCGTCCATGTACCAAACTTGGAACTTAAAGCCGCCTCCGTGCATCACTGCCTCCGTGCATCACCGCCTCCGTGCATCACGATGTACTCTCTCAGTGCAGATGATAAGTCTACGAACCTTGTCCGAAACCACAAACTAGCAACGATTATAACATACAATATTACATTATCCGGTGATTCAAGTGGTTTCACTAAGTCAATTAAAAACCTAAGTGTACACTACCGTAATCTAACATTATATCGATGTAGTACTTAAGGATCGAATCTACAGAGACCAAGTGTAACGCTACGAGAATACAGAAGGAAAGTAAAGCTAAGACTAACGATGGTTGTTTGTTGCTTTATGAGTCAACTAAAACTAAAACTAAGAATGCAAATAAAACGATGTAAGATTGATGGAGGGAAACGCTAGGCCCTTAGGTAATTCGCAGGAAACCCAGATTCACTACACATATTATCAATTAGGGAATGAATTAAGAACCGTTCTCGAACTCAAACATGAATGTCTAGCTAGCCCACTGTCGTGGTACTAACTACTATGCCTAACAACCTAAGAATCTAAACTGTCGTTTGACCTTAAAATTCTAGGCAAGCATTAAAGTTCAGGTTTGATTAGTTCACAAATCGCCTTAGCATCAGCTTTCGTTGGCTAAGGACGATTTGCTCATCTATGTAATATCAGGAAATCTAAAACACTTTTGATGAATAGATTAATCCTAAGATCATAAACTAGGTGATCAATCTAGTCTAAGCCTTAAATCCAACAATAGATGAAGAACTTTATGTAATTATGTAATTCCCTAATCTAACAGATCTGTTTCAGTGATTCATGGAGAATCCCTTGAAACCCTAAAAACCTAACAAGGAGATTACTCAGACATGGAAACAAAGAAAACACAGAGAGATGAAAAAGGAATTCATAATCAAATAGAAATAAAATCCAAAAGGGTTCAGAAATCTTCTCCGATATGAAGTTGAGATTCGTCTCCCTCAAATCTCCCAAGAACAAACCCAGAAGTTCTCTGATGAATAAAATAAAGTTTAATCTAAAAAGTGGCTAAAAAATAAGTATAAACAGGTCCAGATTCGTTATCCACGAATCCCTAGTTAAAACCGGGTCAAAATAAGTGAAAACCGAAATTTCTTTTTATTTTTTGCGCCACTAAACCGGTCAGTTTATGTTGGACCGTCTTCACGAAAACTGGCGTAACTTTGGATCGCACCGTTGGAATGTCCTCAAACCACTTGCAAATGAAAGCTGATCCATTGCTCTATCTTTTATCAAAATATTAGCTCGATCCATTGGTGGTAAGTCCTTCAACGAATGTCAAACATCTGACGGCTCTGTATGATTCTGCATCTTCATATGCTCATTTTTACTCAAAACCGCTCATTTTCTCACAAAGTCACCTAAAACCAGAAAGGACTCGAGAAAAGACTAAAAAACTCTAAAAAGACACTTTGACTCAATTAAAGAAACAAAAACAAATGTTAGAAACCGGTAAAAACACAGTTTATCAGCCGGCGGAAATGAAACCCCGGAAACATAGCCGGCAGGAAATAAAACCCCCGGAAACTGAGCTGGCAAACACTTCGAACAGGCACCAAAACAGACTTTGGAGGAGAGGAGAGGAGCCACACCGGAGAAGCAAGACCGTAAAAGACATCCAAACCAAACCGACATAACCTCACCACCGAAGGTCACAACAGAGCAGCCACGATGCCGGACAGAAGAGGAGGAGAGGAAGTCGCGAGTCCACCACGCCCATAGATCTGCCGGAATCCAAACCGCCGAGCACCTCGAAGAGATCCGAGAAAAGAAAACATGTATATATAAAATGTAATAAATAGAGCAAAGCAAAAACAAATATGCACTGCGAGTAATTGGAGATAGCGGGCATAACCTATTTATTTTGATGTCGTAAAAACTGACAAGATACACACATGAATTTTGGCTCATATTTGTTTTTTTTTTTTTTTACGATATGTTCAAAGAATATAAAGGCTTTCTCTCAGTCTCTCTGCAGATTTAATTTGATTATTCTATAGTTAGAGATAATGATTAATGATACAAGAATCATATGTTTGGTGGTATCAGTTGACTAAAATAAAACCCAAAAGTTATTCGGTTTTCAATTTGATTTTGATTTTGGTTCAATTTTGATTTTGGTTCAATTTTCATTCAAATAACAAGAGCGATACAAATAAGGAAATTAATATTCTCAAAATGTACATCTAAAATATACTTTGATAAAAATATGAATAACAACAAGAACTAAAGAACCGAAAGAAAGGAAAACTACCCAACAAAAAAAAAAGGAGAAACTCTTAATTAGCTAATTAATCTCGACTCGAACCAAATCGGAAAAGAAGGAAGCATATGCTCCAGTAGGTGAACCGAATGTTTAGTGATGATGAGATGTCAACGTGCGTAACCACCTTGTGAGACGGTCCATAGGTGACAACTTCGGAACATTGGTTATTGGTCCGACCACGACTTGAAGCTTAAGCCCAGCCTCACAGTGACCGGGCTTCGAGCTTATGAAATAATGAACTCCTGGTTTGGTGAGCCTGACGAGATCGTATCCCGTCTTGTGCACGGCAACAGGTGAAGTCGGGTCGCAGTATAAGAATTCCAGATCACCGCTGATTTCTAAGACGTCGTTGAATTCTTCGCCGTACTCGAAAAGGAGATTGTCTCCCACATGAAACTGTTTCTCCACGCTCCACTTGTAATAATAGTCACTGTCGTAAACCCTCCATCCTTTGGAGTCACCGACCTTGTAGATCTTTCCAGAAGGAAGGATCTTGCTCGGCGGCGGTGGTGGAGGAATCGGACATGACGGGTCATGGACGACAAGAACCTCGAGCTTCTGTCCGGTTGAGCATTGAGTATGATTTGAAGTGATGAAGAAGTAAGAACCTGGTTCCGTAAGGGTTATGACATCGTGTGCTGTGTTGTAGACGCTATAGGAAAAGAAGAGTCACATAATTGGGACTCCAGAGCGCCGGAGACTTGTGTGACGTCGTTCAAGTTGCGATCGTATTCGAAGACCAGAGAATCTCCGACATGAAATTCCTTACGCTCAGCCCAACCGTAATAGACGTCGTCCTTCGCAGTCCATCCGTCGGAGTCTCCCACTTTGTAGATCGTCGCGGAGCAGCAACCCAAGAGAATCGTGAAGGTTGTTATCATCACGACCACGAAGCTCAACACCTTCTTAGTGTTTGTTGTATCCATGATTCGATGGTATACAAAAAGAAGGAACTAAGAAGCAAACAAGGAAAAGGTCGCCGAGAGATCGAGAGAGAGTTTGAAGGAAAAGTATCGATAATGTGATTGTGAGGAAAAATACTTTACCCTATCACTTTTTATATAGTGCATTAAGGATCCTAATCCTTGCCTTTTTACGTTTTTATTTACGTAATTTCCTTTTTCTAAAACAACCCACGATTTAATCTATTTGAAATATATGTACGTTTTTGTCTTTGTGGACCTAAATCCATCTCTTACCTTACAAAACAAGTTTAAAGTCTCACGTATTTTTCTGATTATACACGTTAATTTGTCTTATTTTTATTATTTAATTTTATTCAATAATTTATCCTATTTTATCATCATAAAGATAGGATATCTAATTTTCCTTTTGGGAATATCTTTTTTAATCAATTTCCTTTTCATTGGTTTTTTGCTTCGTTAAAAATAAAATTACCCATATATCATGTTATAAATTGGATAATATTTATAAATTTTCATAAAATATGTTACAAAATTATATTTTTTAAAAAAAACAAATTTTAAAGTAATGGGTTCTTTACTCGCGAAAGACACGTCACCGGTAGGTTCTTTACCACCACTTCGAAGCAATGGTTAACTCCAACTCCAACCATAGCTTGTCATAGCTGGTAACCAAGTGACACATAGACAAGACCATGTACATAAAACTAGGCATGGGCATCCGATTTCTATGTTTTTCTTTTATTTTTGTTAATTCGGTTTTCGTTAGTTCGGGTTCGATAAAATCTCGCCAAAGTTAACCCAAAAAAGTTTGCTTCATTTTGGAAATCAGTTTATTTGGTTTGGTTATGTATATAAAATAACCGCCAAATAAAACCAAAATCTAATGAAGTTTGGTTTGCTCCGTTTGATAAAATTCAAATTATCGATTCGTTAAATCCGATAATCAAATATCAATGAATTGGGCCAGATCTTAAGATAATTGTAAGCCCATTTAAAACCAAAAATTGCCCCAACCCCAGTAATAAATCTTCCACGACGGCTCAAGATGGCGTTAGGTTTGATAAACAATTTATTATGTTTTTCAAAACTACCGTCTTTAACGGTAAAAACAATCATCCACGATGTCTCGAGATGGCAATAACGGCGACCATATGCAAAGGAGATGAAGCCTATGATAAAGATGGACGATGATGAAAAATCAAGATTTTCTGAGAACGGATGACAAAAGTAGGAAGGATGTGAAGAGATACCAGTGAGAATGGCGAAGGAGAGGAATAGTTGTAGAAGATGGAAAAATCTCGTCAAACCGATTGGTTACCGTTATAAAACCAAGAACCGTATAAAATTTGCAAAGTTCTGATTGGTTCTTTTCCCAAAACCGAATCAAAATTGAATTCTCTAAAATTTGGTTCGACTTTCTCAGTTCCAAACGGTTCTCGAAATCTCTTAATCATCATATCACAAAATTTAGCATACGCAAGATATATAATGAATCAACCTACCCTCTGTGGGGCATTAAATGATGAGAGGATGGGTTGCTCACCACAGGACGTTTTGACGAACCCCTCTATGTTTCGAGATACATACGGCATACCAAATGTAAGTCACTTACTTTTTCAACACTTTTATGATGATGGCCCACCCACTCAATCCGACGTGGTAGGGCAAACTGATTAACGTGAGACCTGTTAAGGGTCCAAGCTAAGTATTTTCTATAAATAAAATCCCTCGTAGATCGATAAAGGGGTCGAGACTTTTGTTTAAATGACGTGCTTCTAGAAAAACAGTAAGAGGTTCCAGATATCTCCTACTTCATTAGTTCCCAAGAGATATATTCATTAGTACTTTTCGAACAAATCTTGATTTAAAAAATATTTATAAAATAAAAAATGTTATTACAAAAAAAAACATAAAATGTTATAAAAAGATTTTAAAAAAACATGAAATTTAGTTCAGAAATAGTTCAAGGAAGGCCTTCTTCATGGTCGCCTGCAAAGCGCTGAGATCTTGTCGGGTTGAGTCGTGAGCGGTCTGCAACTCCGCGTGTGTGGACTGCAACTCACCGACCTTCTCGTCACGGTCTTTCACCATTTGGCTGAACCTCTCGATTTCTTCTTTGAACTATGAAGCATATCGAGGCATAGAGGAGGAAGATTCCCGCGAATCAACCTTTGACTTGTCGAGTTTCCTACGAAAGTTTAAAAATGTTATTAATGAAAATTATGGAAAAAAAAAAATTTGAAATCAAATTAAAACTTACCTCGAGAACAAGTTGGTTGATCTGTTCCCGGGATAACTCGTTATAGGACGACGATCCATCGAGAGTGAGCTGAGACATCAAAACTTCATGTTCCGTCTTCTTCTTCTTGCACTTGTCGACAAGGTCACGCATCCCCACATCTTGGATCAGACCGGATTTTTTGTTGGTGTGTCTTTGCTCGATTACTTTAAGGTAATCTGGAGTTTTACTGTGTGCCTTCGCCTGTGAAAGTTCGTTAAGTAAAATAAAAATAATAATGAAATTAGTAAATAAAAATTGGAAATTAAACTTACCATTTCCATTGCCTCGCGTTCGACGGTCTTTGCGCCCCGTTGTGAATGTAGATCCCCTTCCCTCCTCGCTCGCTCTTCCGGTTCTTCGAGTTTTTCTCGGAAAGCGTCTTCGTCTTCGGTTTACTCCAATACTCACAGAACCCCGTCCACATGTCGTCCTCGAGGTCCTTCGGCTTGGATTTTCCATGCTTCCACTTCTGCTTCCACTCGTGCATGTGTTTCGAGTACGAAAGTGCGGCAAACTTGTCGAATTGGCCAATAACTGTCGTCGTATGATTATGGTCCCACGTGAACTCTTGCTACAATAAAAAAAACATAATGTTAGTTTTCAAAATAAAAAATAACAAAATGAACTAAAAAAATAAAGATTTATTAAAAAATGATTTACCAGGAAAGTTCGGTGCCACAAGTCTTTCTCGTCGGTTGCCATGTCCGAGTACTTCTCGTACGGTTTTGCCAACAGGTTGTAGAGCATCCGCAAGATCGCATTGGTTATCTCAGTCGACAACTTAAACCTGAAAACATTAAAAAAATAATTAAGTACGTTAGGATTCAAAATGTAAATAAATTGAAATAATAATCGGAAATGTAACTTACCAAGTCTCGTCCTCGAAGTTTGGGTCAAGAAGGATGCAATGGCTCCGATTCGGCTGCTGGACTAGATCCTCGATCGCAATCCTGTTCCAAGCAGCGGATTGCTGGGAGTCCGCTGCTTAAGTTCCCGAGCTCAATCCGCCAGGTGGCGTAGCCCGAGAACCCCAAGAATGGCCTCCTTGGGAGCCGCCGCCCAACTGTAGTGCGTCCTCGTTATTCCTGCGGGAAAAACGTAAAACCGTTAGTACATTGAAATCTAAAACTTCCGAAAATTCAAAAAATTTCAAATTTCCTGAATAGTTCTCGAGAAATTCAAAATCTGTAGAAATATTCAATAATTCCCGAAAATTTCAAAATCTCCCGAAAATTTCAAAAATTCCCGAAAATTTCAAAATTTTCCGAAACTTTCAAAATTCCCAAAAAATTCAAAACGTTTTCAAAAAATAAATTTTTAAATAATTCAATTATAATTTTATAAATACTTAAAATTATAAAAACGTTTTTAAAAATCAATATTTATAAAAAAACGTTTTCAAAATCAAAATTTATAAAAACGTTTTCTACATATTATATAAAAACATTTTTATATAAATTTTATTTTTTATACTAATTATACATATCAAAAATTCAAAAAACGTTTTTTATACTAATTATACATATCAAAATTTCTAAAATTCCAAATCTACATATAACAATCTACATCTAACAACCCTAATCAAAATTCCAAATATACATCTAATAATCTAACATCCTAACACCTCTAATTCCACAACAACTTCAAAATCTAAATCTAACCATCAAAATCTAAATCTAACCATAAAAAACTTACATGTGAGGGAGGGAGAGAGGTCGCCGGTGAGAGGGACTTTATCGCCGGAGGAAGAGAGAGGAATCGCCGGAGAGAGAGAGAGAGAGAGAGAGAGAGAGAGAGAGAGAGAGAGAGAGAGAGAGAGAGAGAGAGAGAAGAAAGGAAGAAGAAGAAGACAGTTTGATTTATTAAATCAATCGATTTCCGACGGATATATTCGTCGGACCGCGTAAAAATTTCGTTTACGCGGTTAAAATTCCCGCCGTCACGAAATTTACCCTAATTCCCTGCATGTGTTTGTATTGGCGAGTCCACATACACGTATCCAGATCCGTCGGAAATTTCCGACGGATTTTGGATAAATTTGGGGTTTAGGATTTAGGGTATGGGGATATGGTTTGATAATCCTAAATGTACACGTTTCATTAAAAAAAATAGTAAATTCATCAATGATAAAGACTTTGTAAGACCTTATAACTTTTACAAGATCAAAACCTATACATTTTTCATAACATCTCTATACCTTATACTAAAACTTATACTAACACCTCTATCAAATTTTATAAAATATATAACACATTTTTAATTTGAAATTTGACAAGTTCAAGCTATTTTATATACATCTTATAAGTATTTGTCTACAATTTTTACAAAAAAACTTAACCCCTATACCCTAAACCACATTTTATACCGGCTAAAAATGAATCTCTCGGCTAAAACTTAATATGTCGGAAATTTTCGACGGATGTGAAACCCCGGCTAAAACTCGTATCGACATTTCCCCCGGCTAAAACTCGTATACTTAGCATTTTTTATTTGATTTTTGGTTTTGTAAACGAGGAATATAAGTAAATCAAATGTCTAAGTTTATAACTCAAATGTAATACATTACACATTACATATCTAGTACAAATACAATTACATATTTTATAATGCAAAGTTTATAATTAAAACTACTCAGAATCTGATGATGAGTTATCTGATTCTGCTGAATCGGTAGTTTCCCCAAATTCGTCAAATTCTTCCTCTGAATCCTCAAATACCCGATCGTCGGCATGTACGGTGAAATCAACAACAAGATCGACCTCAAGGGAATGCTCGATCGAACCTAAACCAACAGAGTTTTGCTGGAGGGGTTCATGGTCTGACATCCCATGAACCATACCTCTCGGGTTTATAGATGTGACTGTAATCCACGTGTCTTGCTTGTTTGTCACTCGAGGATATAGAATATAGCATACCTACACCATGTAATAAAGTCATATAAAAAGTTAGATACGGTAATGCAAAAATACTAACAAATAAATTATCATAAAAGAATGAAACTAACTTGGTCTGCTTGTGAAGCAAGTATGAATGTCTCGTATTTCTGGAGTCGCCTTTTGCTATGTAATGATGTAACACCAAATTGGTCGTGTCGCACACCGCTTCCTACTAATGGGTCGTTCCAGTCGCATAAAAATGCAACGTATCTCAAATCGAGCATTCCCGGGTACTGCACATTGAAAATCTCACGTACGACACCATAGTATACAAGATCACCGGACTGAATAGAAACAATGTAATATGATGGTGTCGCACTCCTATCATCCTGAAGAATCTTAAAAGTGTACCCCCGTGTGCTATACATAACATGTGACTGCACGTTTGGTAGTGGAAAGCGCGAAATGTTTTCTAACCACATGGGAAAGCTTTGTCCGTTAGCCTTTTCTGTCGTCACCTGCACGAATAAATTAAAAAATAAGTAAAATAAATCATTCATTATATATGAAAGTTTAAACAAGGCAATTAAAACACTTACATAAGCTCTTAACCAACGTCCGAACTCTTCATGTTTGAGCTCGATTAGCTCGTCCTCTGTTTTGTTCGGAAATGAAAAACGTTGATAATCCATATACAAGCTGTGACAGTGAAGCGATCATCATGTTAACATATATATAATCAAGGACCCAATAAGTAATTAATAATTTGGTTCAATATAATACCTCTCATATTTTTCAATTCCGTCGCAGTTTGTGAGAATATACATATGCAAATGATCTCGTTCCTGTGATGAAAGTCTCTGTTTCTTTCCTTTTCCACTAAGTCGTCCAATCTCTAAGAATATATGAGGAACATCGACGGGATAGAAAGGTATTACGCCTCTGTCATCATGTCGAGCTGCTCTACGACTCTTCGTTTTGACTTGTGATGGAAAGTAGAACTCGGCAAAATGTGAGGTTTCTTCATTAATGCTCTGTGCGACAATAGAACCCTCCACTCTGCTCAAATTTTTCACATTCTTCTTTAGATGAAACATATACCGTTCGAAAAGATACATCCAACGGTACTGAATCGGGCCCCCAAGCTCTGCTTCTCGAGGGAGATGAATTGTTAGATGTTCCATAACATCAAATAAGGAAGGCGGAAATATCTTCTCCAAATTGCAAAGGATTACATGTATATTATCCGCAAGATTGCGGATACCTTCTGCAGTAAGAGAGGGAGAACATATATCTCAAAAAGGCACCCATCCCTGCAAAATCTGGATAACAAATAAATAATTAAATACTAAATTATATATATATATATATATATTGTGTAAAGTATTAACAAAATAATTTAATGATTGTACATGCAATTGATTCGTGGACATTACGTGGTAGAAGACATGCAAAGGCAACGGCAAATACCACATCCGTTTATATGGCAGTGGCACTCTTCCACCTGTTTCCTTATACCGAGGGTTGCGACAAAAACGGCATGTCGAACGGTCTGCGTCCTCTCTCCAGTAGAGCATACAATTGTCTATGCATACATCTATCATCTGATACGGCAATCCTAGACCTTGAACAAATTTTTATATCACATAGTATGATGTCGGTGCAAGTTTATCTTCTGGCAAAATGTCTTTCACAAAATATGCGATTGCATCCACGTACATAGCTGGTAACCAAGTGACACATAGACAATACCATGTACATAAAACTAGGCATGGGCATCCGATTTGTATGTTTTTCTTTTATTTTTGTTAATTCGGTTTTCGTTAGCTCGGGTTCGATAAAATCTCGCCAAAGTTAACCCAAAAAAGTTTGCTTCATTTTGGAAATCAGTTTATTTGGTTTGGTTATGTATATAAAATAACCGCCAAATAAAACAAAAATCTAATGAAGTTTGGTTTGCTCCGTTTGATAAAATTCAAATTATCGATTCGTTAAATCCGATAATCAAATATCAATGAATTGGGCCAGATCTTAAGATAATTGTAAGCCCATTTAAAACCAAAAATTGCCCCAACCCCAGTAATAAATCTTCCACGACGGCTCAAGATGGCGTTAGGTTTGATAAACAATTTATTATGTTTTTCAAAACTACCGTCTTTAACGGTAAAAACAATCATCCACGATGTCTCGAGATGGCAATAACGGCGACCATATGCAAAGGAGATGAAGCCTATGATAAAGATGGACGATGATGAAAAATCAAGATTTTCTGAGAACGGATGACAAAAGTAGGAAGGATGTGAAGAGATACCAGTGAGAATGGCGAAGGAGAGGAATAGTTGTAGAAGATGGAAAAATCTCGTCAAACCGATTGGTTACCGTTATAAAACCAAGAACCGTATAAAATTTGCAAAGTTCTGATTGGTTCTTTTCCCAAAACCGAATCAAAATTGAATTCTCTAAAATTTGGTTCGACTTTCTCAGTTCCAAACGGTTCTCGAAATCTCTTAATCATCATATCACAAAATTTAGCATACGCAAGATATATAATGAATCAACCTACCCTCTGTGGGGCATTAAATGATGAGAGGATGGGTTGCTCACCACAGGACGTTTTGACGAACCCCTCTATGTTTCGAGATACATACGGCATACCAAATGTAAGTCACTTACTTTTTCAACACTTTTATGATGATGGCCCACCCACTCAATCCGACGTGGTAGGGCAAACTGATTAACGTGAGACCTGTTAAGGGTCCAAGCTAAGTATTTTCTATAAATAAAATCCCTCGTAGATCGATAAAGGGGTCGAGACTTTTGTTTAAATGACGTGCTTCTAGAAAAACAGTAAGAGGTTCCAGATATCTCCTACTTCATTAGTTCCCAAGAGATATATTCATTAGTACTTTTCGAACAAATCTTGATTTAAAAAATATTTATAAAATAAAAAATGTTATTACAAAAAAAAACATAAAATGTTATAAAAAGATTTTAAAAAAACATGAAATTTAGTTCAGAAATAGTTCAAGGAAGGCCTTCTTCATGGTCGCCTGCAAAGCGCTGAGATCTTGTCGGGTTGAGTCGTGAGCGGTCTGCAACTCCGCGTGTGTGGACTGCAACTCACCGACCTTCTCGTCACGGTCTTTCACCATTTGGCTGAACCTCTCGATTTCTTCTTTGAACTATGAAGCATATCGAGGCATAGAGGAGGAAGATTCCCGCGAATCAACCTTTGACTTGTCGAGTTTCCTACGAAAGTTTAAAAATGTTATTAATGAAAATTATGGAAAAAAAAAAATTTGAAATCAAATTAAAACTTACCTCGAGAACAAGTTGGTTGATCTGTTCCCGGGATAACTCGTTATAGGACGACGATCCATCGAGAGTGAGCTGAGACATCAAAACTTCATGTTCCGTCTTCTTCTTCTTGCACTTGTCGACAAGGTCACGCATCCCCACATCTTGGATCAGACCGGATTTTTTGTTGGTGTGTCTTTGCTCGATTACTTTAAGGTAATCTGGAGTTTTACTGTGTGCCTTCGCCTGTGAAAGTTCGTTAAGTAAAATAAAAATAATAATGAAATTAGTAAATAAAAATTGGAAATTAAACTTACCATTTCCATTGCCTCGCGTTCGACGGTCTTTGCGCCCCGTTGTGAATGTAGATCCCCTTCCCTCCTCGCTCGCTCTTCCGGTTCTTCGAGTTTTTCTCGGAAAGCGTCTTCGTCTTCGGTTTACTCCAATACTCACAGAACCCCGTCCACATGTCGTCCTCGAGGTCCTTCGGCTTGGATTTTCCATGCTTCCACTTCTGCTTCCACTCGTGCATGTGTTTCGAGTACGAAAGTGCGGCAAACTTGTCGAATTGGCCAATAACTGTCGTCGTATGATTATGGTCCCACGTGAACTCTTGCTACAATAAAAAAAACATAATGTTAGTTTTCAAAATAAAAAATAACAAAATGAACTAAAAAAATAAAGATTTATTAAAAAATGATTTACCACGAAAGTTCGGTGCCACAAGTCTTTCTCGTCGGTTGCCATGTCCGAGTACTTCTCGTACGGTTTTGCCAACAGGTTGTAGAGCATCCGCAAGATCGCATTGGTTATCTCAGTCGACAACTTAAACCTGAAAACATTAAAAAAATAATTAAGTACGTTAGGATTCAAAATGTAAATAAATTGAAATAATAATCGGAAATGTAACTTACCAAGTCTCGTCCTCGAAGTTTGGGTCAAGAAGGATGCAATGGCTCCGATTCGGCTGCTGGACTAGATCCTCGATCGCAATCCTGTTCCAAGCAGCGGATTGCTGGGAGTCCGCTGCTTAAGTTCCCGAGCTCAATCCGCCAGGTGGCGTAGCCCGAGAACCCCAAGAATGGCCTCCTTGGGAGCCGCCGCCCAACTGTAGTGCGTCCTCGTTATTCCTGCGGGAAAAACGTAAAACCGTTAGTACATTGAAATCTAAAACTTCCGAAAATTCAAAAAATTTCAAATTTCCTGAATAGTTCTCGAGAAATTCAAAATCTGTAGAAATATTCAATAATTCCCGAAAATTTCAAAATCTCCCGAAAATTTCAAAAATTCCCGAAAATTTCAAAATTTTCCGAAACTTTCAAAATTCCCAAAAAATTCAAAACGTTTTCAAAAAATAAATTTTTAAATAATTCAATTATAATTTTATAAATACTTAAAATTATAAAAACGTTTTTAAAAATCAATATTTATAAAAAAACGTTTTCAAAATCAAAATTTATAAAAACGTTTTCTACATATTATATAAAAACATTTTTATATAAATTTTATTTTTTATACTAATTATACATATCAAAAATTCAAAAAACGTTTTTTATACTAATTATACATATCAAAATTTCTAAAATTCCAAATCTACATATAACAATCTACATCTAACAACCCTAATCAAAATTCCAAATATACATCTAATAATCTAACATCCTAACACCTCTAATTCCACAACAACTTCAAAATCTAAATCTAACCATCAAAATCTAAATCTAACCATAAAAAACTTACATGTGAGGGAGGGAGAGAGGTCGCCGGTGAGAGGGACTTTATCGCCGGAGGAAGAGAGAGGAATCGCCGGAGAGAGAGAGAGAGAGAGAGAGAGAGAGAGAGAGAGAGAGAGAGAGAGAGAGAGAGAGAGAGAGAGAGAGAGAAGAAAGGAAGAAGAAGAAGACAGTTTGATTTATTAAATCAATCGATTTCCGACGGATATATTCGTCGGACCGCGTAAAAATTTCGTTTACGCGGTTAAAATTCCCGCCGTCACGAAATTTACCCTAATTCCCTGCATGTGTTTGTATTGGCGAGTCCACATACACGTATCCAGATCCGTCGGAAATTTCCGACGGATTTTGGATAAATTTGGGGTTTAGGATTTAGGGTATGGGGATATGGTTTGATAATCCTAAATGTACACGTTTCATTAAAAAAAATAGTAAATTCATCAATGATAAAGACTTTGTAAGACCTTATAACTTTTACAAGATCAAAACCTATACATTTTTCATAACATCTCTATACCTTATACTAAAACTTATACTAACACCTCTATCAAATTTTATAAAATATATAACACATTTTTAATTTGAAATTTGACAAGTTCAAGCTATTTTATATACATCTTATAAGTATTTGTCTACAATTTTTACAAAAAAACTTAACCCCTATACCCTAAACCACATTTTATACCGGCTAAAAATGAATCTCTCGGCTAAAACTTAATATGTCGGAAATTTTCGACGGATGTGAAACCCCGGCTAAAACTCGTATCGACATTTCCCCCGGCTAAAACTCGTATACTTAGCATTTTTTATTTGATTTTTGGTTTTGTAAACGAGGAATATAAGTAAATCAAATGTCTAAGTTTATAACTCAAATGTAATACATTACACATTACATATCTAGTACAAATACAATTACATATTTTATAATGCAAAGTTTATAATTAAAACTACTCAGAATCTGATGATGAGTTATCTGATTCTGCTGAATCGGTAGTTTCCCCAAATTCGTCAAATTCTTCCTCTGAATCCTCAAATACCCGATCGTCGGCATGTACGGTGAAATCAACAACAAGATCGACCTCAAGGGAATGCTCGATCGAACCTAAACCAACAGAGTTTTGCTGGAGGGGTTCATGGTCTGACATCCCATGAACCATACCTCTCGGGTTTATAGATGTGACTGTAATCCACGTGTCTTGCTTGTTTGTCACTCGAGGATATAGAATATAGCATACCTACACCATGTAATAAAGTCATATAAAAAGTTAGATACGGTAATGCAAAAATACTAACAAATAAATTATCATAAAAGAATGAAACTAACTTGGTCTGCTTGTGAAGCAAGTATGAATGTCTCGTATTTCTGGAGTCGCCTTTTGCTATGTAATGATGTAACACCAAATTGGTCGTGTCGCACACCGCTTCCTACTAATGGGTCGTTCCAGTCGCATAAAAATGCAACGTATCTCAAATCGAGCATTCCCGGGTACTGCACATTGAAAATCTCACGTACGACACCATAGTATACAAGATCACCGGACTGAATAGAAACAATGTAATATGATGGTGTCGCACTCCTATCATCCTGAAGAATCTTAAAAGTGTACCCCCGTGTGCTATACATAACATGTGACTGCACGTTTGGTAGTGGAAAGCGCGAAATGTTTTCTAACCACATGGGAAAGCTTTGTCCGTTAGCCTTTTCTGTCGTCACCTGCACGAATAAATTAAAAAATAAGTAAAATAAATCATTCATTATATATGAAAGTTTAAACAAGGCAATTAAAACACTTACATAAGCTCTTAACCAACGTCCGAACTCTTCATGTTTGAGCTCGATTAGCTCGTCCTCTGTTTTGTTCGGAAATGAAAAACGTTGATAATCCATATACAAGCTGTGACAGTGAAGCGATCATCATGTTAACATATATATAATCAAGGACCCAATAAGTAATTAATAATTTGGTTCAATATAATACCTCTCATATTTTTCAATTCCGTCGCAGTTTGTGAGAATATACATATGCAAATGATCTCGTTCCTGTGATGAAAGTCTCTGTTTCTTTCCTTTTCCACTAAGTCGTCCAATCTCTAAGAATATATGAGGAACATCGACGGGATAGAAAGGTATTACGCCTCTGTCATCATGTCGAGCTGCTCTACGACTCTTCGTTTTGACTTGTGATGGAAAGTAGAACTCGGCAAAATGTGAGGTTTCTTCATTAATGCTCTGTGCGACAATAGAACCCTCCACTCTGCTCAAATTTTTCACATTCTTCTTTAGATGAAACATATACCGTTCGAAAAGATACATCCAACGGTACTGAATCGGGCCCCCAAGCTCTGCTTCTCGAGGGAGATGAATTGTTAGATGTTCCATAACATCAAATAAGGAAGGCGGAAATATCTTCTCCAAATTGCAAAGGATTACATGTATATTATCCGCAAGATTGCGGATACCTTCTGCAGTAAGAGAGGGAGAACATATATCTCAAAAAGGCACCCATCCCTGCAAAATCTGGATAACAAATAAATAATTAAATACTAAATTATATATATATATATATATATTGTGTAAAGTATTAACAAAATAATTTAATGATTGTACATGCAATTGATTCGTGGACATTACGTGGTAGAAGACATGCAAAGGCAACGGCAAATACCACATCCGTTTATATGGCAGTGGCACTCTTCCACCTGTTTCCTTATACCGAGGGTTGCGACAAAAACGGCATGTCGAACGGTCTGCGTCCTCTCTCCAGTAGAGCATACAATTGTCTATGCATACATCTATCATCTGATACGGCAATCCTAGACCTTGAACAAATTTTTATATCACATAGTATGATGTCGGTGCAAGTTTATCTTCTGGCAAAATGTCTTTCACAAAATATGCGATTGCATCCACGTACATAGCTGGTAACCAAGTGACACATAGACAATACCATGTACATAAAACTAGGCATGGGCATCCGATTTGTATGTTTTTCTTTTATTTTTGTTAATTCGGTTTTCGTTAGCTCGGGTTCGATAAAATCTCGCCAAAGTTAACCCAAAAAAGTTTGCTTCATTTTGGAAATCAGTTTATTTGGTTTGGTTATGTATATAAAATAACCGCCAAATAAAACAAAAATCTAATGAAGTTTGGTTTGCTCCGTTTGATAAAATTCAAATTATCGATTCGTTAAATCCGATAATCAAATATCAATGAATTGGTCCAGATCTTAAGATAATTGTAAGCCCATTTAAAACCAAAAATTGCCCCAACCCCAGTAATAAATCTTCCACGACGGCTCAAGATGGCGTTACGTTTGATAAGCAATTTATTATGTTTTTCAAAACTACCGTCTTTAACGGTAAAAACAATCATCCACGATATCTCGAGATGGCAATAACGGCGACCATATGCAAAGGAGATGAAGCCTATGATAAAGATGGACGATGAGGAAGATTCAAGATTTTCTGAGAACGTATGACAAAAGTAGGAAGGATGTGAAGAGATACCAATGAGAATGGCGAAGGAGAGGAATAGTTGTAGAAGATAAAAAAATCTCGTCAAACCGATTGGTTACCGTTATAAAACCAAGAACCGTATAAAATTTGCAAAGTTCTGATTGGTTCTTTTCCCAAAACCGAATCAAAATTGAATTCTCTAAAATTTGGTTCGACTTTCTCAGTTCCAAACGGTTCTCGAAATCTCTTAATCATCATATCACAAAATTTATCATACGCAAGATATATAATGAATCAACCTACCCATTCTGGGGCATTAAATGATGAGAGGATGGGTTGCTCACCACATGACGTTTTGACGAACCCCTCTATGTTTCGAGATACATGCGGCATACCAAATGTAAGTCACTTACTTTTTCAACATTTTTATGATGATGGCCCACCCACTCATTCCGACGTGGTAGGGCAAACTGATTAACGTGAGACCTGTTAAGGGTCCAAGCTAAGTATTTACTATAAATAAAATCCATCGTAGATCGATAAAGGGGTCGAGACTTTTGTTTAAATGACGTGCTTCTAGAAAAACAGTAAGAGGTTCCAGATATCTCCTACTTCATTAGTTTTCAATAGATATCTTCATTAGTACTTTTCGAACAAATCTTGTCAACCCCATTAAACATCCAGATTAGGTCGAAAATCATTTCTACCCGACCTAGAACCATTCCTTGATAGTACTTTGCCTGACCCGTTTTCTGTTCGATGTCCAGTCACATGTCCTTTCTGACTTAAGCGTAAGATAATCATCGGTAGGACACCCTCTCGTCGTCTCGATATTCCTTGACCGAAAATACTGTTTTTAGGTTTTCTTGTTTTCCAGAGTTCAAACTTGCTCTTTGATATATTCCAGATTCATAAGTTTTCCGCATTACCGGAATCACAAATCATATCCGAACATATTAATATCATCACCTTTTTTATATAGATTCTCTTCTTTTTTGAAAAAGTACCGTTTTTAAAATTTCAATACTCTTGTTTATTTATTTTTTAGTTTTACTAACTTAATCAAATCTTGTTTTGTCTCAATTTGTAAAATAATATCTTGTTTAGAAGGAAAATAAACATCTTATTTATGTTAATCTACGAGTTTTTTTTGTTTTTAATTACAATTAATCTTCTTTTTTTGTTTGGCTAAAAATACAATTATGAAATCAAATAATACATATTTGTTTTATTCACTAATTTTATAGTTTTCTTTGTTATGACAATGGATACTATATTTTTTATGTCAACTTAAAAGCTTATACTAAAAAAAAGTTTGGTTAACCAAATCGTAGTAATTGAGTTTACTTACAAAAAAAATAAAATAACGAAAAATAGCGTTACAAGACAAATAATTCGGTTTACTATTCTTTTTTTTTAATCGTCTGGATGTTTTATTGATATAAACTTGAAGTTCTTGGAGAATTACATAGAATTATATGCATAACTAGCATCAAAGCCTAATAATAAAGTATAAAAGATGCTATAATTCTACCCAAATAAACCATTGATTACAGGGATAACTAGCATCAAACCCTAATAATAAGGTCTAAAAGATGCGAAAATTCTACCCAAATGAACTATTGATTGCAAAGACCGTCTCGTCCATGTACCAAACTTGGAACTTAAAGCCGCCTCCGTGCATCACCGCCTCCGTGCATCACGATGTACTCTCTCAGTGCAGATGATAAGTCTACGAACCTTGTCCGAAACCACAAACTAGCAACGATTATAACATACAATATTACATTAGCCGGTGATTGATAGTTGCATAATTTAGTCCATTTTAGTATACATTTTAGTTAGCATTTTGTGACTTTGTGCATTCATTTCATTGTTTTTGGTCTAGTTTGCATCCATTTTAGAGTTAATGAGTCTTAGGTTAGTTTTTGCATATGTTTGTGTGCTATGGAGTCTTTTAGGTACCATTTGGAGCTTATGGAATCATTTTGGAGCTTGGACCAAGATCATGGGGCAAAATAAACCCAAACAATCAAGAAAAATGCAGAAGCCATCCGATGTGCTCTAAAGATTGGGTCAGAAGAAGCTCTTGCGCTCAGATTAAGCTTTGGAACACTTGATAAAGTTTGTAGGTAATTGAGTCATCTTTCCAACGGACGTTGTTTCATCAAGTTCTGAGCTGTATTGCGGAAGTTATCACCATTTCACTGAGCATACGTCCGTCTGGCGCGCGAATGAGCTACATGGAGCTCACAGCGGTGTGTGGCAGCGGTCTACAGTGACCGCTGCGGATCCTCCCGTCAAAAACACAGAGATTCACAGCGGTCATGCAGCGGGGAGAGCCAGACCGCTGTGGTTCCCTCCTGAGCAAAATGAAGAGTCCGTCCGAAGTGCTTCAAAGATCGACTCGGAAAGACAGTTTCCATTCGGATTTAGCTTCAGAGTACTTCATGAAAGTTGTAGATATGTGAGTTAGCGTTCTAATGGAACCAGTGTCAAGTCATTCAGATCTGGGGTTAGAGAGATAAGACAACTTTAGTAAGCGCATGTCCGCCTGACCTGCAAACGGAGCAAAACCGGAAATCCACAGCGGCCAGCTGCATCGGGCAACTGTAGACCGCTGCAACCTACGACCTGCTTTGATATTTAGGCCAAAAACCTTGTTGTTTGAGGATATATCTCATTTTAACTTCTCAAAAACACTCTTCTTAGAGAGAGTTTGGAGTTTTTAAGAGATTCTTGGTGTTTTTATGAAAGTTCTTGTTTGTTTTCATCTATCTATCTATTTCTAATCATCTAACCATGAATCTAAACACCTCTTACATAAGATTTGTTGAGATTATCATGGTTTGTGAGTAGTTTCTTTAGAACTTTGGGTATGGTAGATTAAGATGTTTTCTTGCTAAATCATGATGCTTACGACTTAGTTTATGAAGAATCCTTACTTGTTAGGTGTGATTAATGCTAGATTAGCCTTGACAAAGTTGATTTAGAACTTAAGGAATTTCATGCCCGGAAGGTGTTCGATGAAATTCCTCAACCAAACTTAGCAAGTGTTTTACATTCCTAGCCTATGGAAATAGATGTCTAGGGTGTTTAATGGCTATTTAGACTTGAGATTAATGCTTGTTGATCATTTAATTGCAAATGGAAGTTTGTTCTCAGTTAAGTGATTAGTGAAGTGATTATTTTCATGGAAGTGGATTAGTCTAAATTAGTGATCTAAGGCCCAAGGATTAGCATTGTTTGAGTATCATGGTTTAGCTAGAGAATGTCCAAGTCGATTACCATTACCCGAAGTTCGTTTGCTTATTCTTGTTTAAATCGTTTTCGTTACGTTTTAGTTCAAAACTTGTTAGTCTTTTAATTACCTTTGTTATATGCTTGGTTATTTATTATCTTGTCTTTAAATTGATTAGGATCATTAGAAAACCTTTATTTGATTAGCTTAGATTAAGAAGTGTCTCGTATTCTCTGTGTGTTGTTCTCGTGCCTCCTTGTGGATTCGATCCCTAAGTGCTACAATGACATACCATTAGATTGTGGTATTGTGCACAATGGGTTAATTGTGCGAACCGTAAAAAGTTCACTATCAATTTGGCGCCGTTGCCGGGGAGGTTTAGCAATAGCCATAGGGATTAGGACTCTTTTTGAGACTAAGTTTTATTTTTCTTTGTTTACTAATCTTTCCACCTTGTTTGCTCTTCTCTCTATAGGTGCATGAACTTTCAAAGGCGAGGTATGAATATGAATCTAGCACCACCGGTTAGAGATGCAAATGAGAACCGAGAAGAGGTTGCTCAAAGGATTAGAGCACCGAGGTTGATTGGAGCGGGTGATGCTCCCAACGCCCATGGAAATCGCGCCGGTATACATCCACCACCGGTGGAGAGTAATAATTTTGAGATCAAGGCGAGTCTCATTTCCATGGTGCAAGGAAACAAGTTCCACGGTTTACCGGTGGAGGATCCCTTAGACCACTTGGATCAATTCGATCGAATTTGTGGAATGGTCAAGATCAATGGAGTCTCGGAAGATGGGTTCAAGCTTCGATTGTTTCCATGCTCTCTTGGAGACAAAGCCCACCAATGGGAAAAGAACCTACCTCAAGGATCCATCACTTCTTGGGATCAATGTAAGAAAGCCTTTCTTGCCAAGTTCTTCTCTACTACAAGAACATCAAGGTTAAGAAACGAGATCTCGAGCTTCACTCAAAAAGGGAATGAGAGCTTTTGTGAAGAGTGGGAACGATTCAAAGGCTACACAATGCAATGCCCACACCATGGCTTCTCCGAAGAATCGCTCTTAAGCACTCTATACCGAGGAGTTTTGCCCAAGTTTAGGATGCTCCTTGATACCGCAAGCAATGGCAACTTCTTGGGAAAAGAAGTTGATGATGGGATGGAGCTTGTTGAGAATCTTGCCCAAAGCAATGGGAATTATGGTGAGGATTATGATATAGCTTTGAGAGGAAGTGGAGAGTATGAGGAACGAACAAGAAGAGAGATGAAAGCCCTAAATGAGAAGTTAGACAAGGTCTTGGAAGCCACACAAAGGCGAGTGAACTATGTAAGGGATTGCAAAGGTTACCAAGAGGAAGTTCACTTTGTGGGAAACCAAGACGGTTACAACAAAGACTTCAACTCCAACTTCCCGCAACAAGGGTTTATTCCTAGAAACCAATTCCAAGAAAACCAAGGTGGTTACCCAAGCAAACCATATTTTGCACCTCAACTTCAACAAGAGCAAGGAAGCAACTCGACACAACAAGATGTCGAAATGAAGGGTATGCTTCAACAACTCTTGACGGGGCAAGCTCTTGGAGCAAATGAGTTGAATAAGAAGATGACCGAGATTCACAATAAGGTGGATTGCTCATACAACGATCTCAACGCAAAATTTGAAGATCTATCCTCTAGAATCAAACGCTTGGATCAACAACACACTCAAGGAGGTTCCCATTCTAGTAGACCCATGGAGAAATTAAAGGGCAAAATCGATGCAAACCCAATGGAGTATTGCAATGTTCTCCTCTCAAGTGACGAGATTGAAGAAGCTATACGAGAGATCAAGAGAGTTCTCCATGAATCCAAAGATGAAGTCGTAGTGGTTGCTAGCAACGAAGTAGTTGAGAAAAAAGATGTGGAGGCCAAGACAATTGTGAGGAAAGAGACTTCTTGCATTGAACCTCCTCAACGTGAGCCCAAATCGATTCCCAAGCTTGGAAATCCGGGTAAATTTGTCATCTCTTGCTCCCTTGGTGATTTGAATGTTGATGATGCCATGTGTGATTCGGGATCAAGTGTGAATGTGATGTCACTTGAATTGGTGAAGAGTCTTGAAATCAAGAGCATGAAGCACCACCCATCACACATCACTTTTGGAGATTCTTCTTCTAAGCAACCACTTGGCATTGTTGAAGATTATCCTCTCAAGATCGGAAATTGTCTCATTCCAACCGATTTCATAGTTATGAAGATGAAGCAAACCAGCAAACTCCCGCTCCTCCTTGGAACTCCATTCCTCAATACCACCGGTGCAAGCATGGACTTCCAAAACAAGAAGGTCGTTCTCAAGAACGTGAATGACAAAGTCTTCTATTCCATGAAGCCCTCTTCCACCAAGCTTTGTGGCACCATTGTTTGTAAGGATGATGAAGTGGAAGTTAAAAAGGTTGAGTATGTGGGAAGTTGTGAGAAGATGAATTTGGTTTCACCCCCAAAAGCTTGTAAAAAGAAGAAAGATTCTCATGAAGAGAAAGCTTTGGGTTATGGTAATGTTGAAGAAGCCTTAGCGCTGGATGGTGTTTGCTTGGAATCTCTTTTCCATACCTCTATGGAAAATGAGGTTGAGAGTATAAAGGTTCAAAAGAAGGGTAAGGGCACTAAGGCCAAAAAGAAGAAACCCAATGATACCCACCCTCCCACCCTTGTCAAAGGCGTGACGAGCAAGCCTAATGAGGTTAGATCAATTTTTCCCAAACTCGCCACTATGACCTTTACACCGTGGAGATATGAAGATGGTGTGGTTGAGTACAAGATCAAGTGTAAGGGAAGGTTAAAACCTTTTGCCATGGTTAGAGCAATCATCACACCCGAGCTCAAAGAAAAAGGTCCAACGGGAATTCAAGAGATCATGAGCAAGGTTCTCACACTCAAGCTCGAAGACCCGCCATGGAGTTCCACTACTCCTTCTCTCCAAGCCTAAAACGGTTTGAAACGTTAAGCTTAGCGACGTAAAACAAGCGCTCTTGGGAGGCATTCCCATGACTATCTTTGTATATATTTTCGTTCTTTCTTGTTCCTTTTGATGTTTTTGTTTGATGTTTATAGTTTTCTTGGGTCCAAGGTCGTGGTGCTTAATGCATGAATGGGTAGAGCTACAGCACGTCACACTCCTCTCCAATCCAAAGGTATGATCCAAACTCCATTTCATTGTACATACTTTTGCATATTTTTACCTTCTCTTTGATTTTTGTTGCACCGAGACGTTGCAATTCAAGTTCGGGGGAAGGATTTGTGTCTTTTGATCTTGTGTTTTGTGATCTTATTTTTATTTTTCCATCTTTGAGTCTCATTCATTCATATAAGTGCATATAAAAACCATAAAAAAAAAAAAAATTAGTTGCATTTTGCATGTTTAAGATTGAGTCTAGATGCATATAGGTTTGCATTCACTTGCATTGGGAGAATTATCCATGTAGAATATAAACTTAAGAGCTTGAATTAATGCCCTCGTTAGGAGTTCTTTGATGCATTTGAGCGATCACGAAGTTAAGGATGATCTATGCTTTGATCTTGCGGTTTGAATGTTTTTGTCTTGGTTGAAGCATGCTTTGAATTGAATATAACTCTATCTACATGAACTTTAATCTTGACTTGAAATTATCATGCTTGTACATTGAAAAGTGAATTCATGGATACCTTATACATATTTGAGCTATCTTACCCCTTTTCACCACTCTCTTGTTAACTCAAATAGTCGTTTCTCATTTTTGGAACGGTTAACCACACCCTTAACTATACTTTTCCTTCAAGCCTTCTTCTCTTGTGTGTGTCGTGAGGCCTAATTTTGAATGAACTTAGCAAAAAGTGTTGAGTTTGGAACGACAAGGAGTTGATAGATAGGTTGGTGATTTGGGTGTTGATGTAAAGAAAAGAAAGTGTGGAGAAAATAAAAGATTGGGAAAAATGATAGGGGAAAGTAAAAAGTTTGGATTGGTTGGCATGAAAGTGTGGAATAGCTCTAGGTGTTGAAAGTATAAGTCTCTATGTGTGTAGAAGAAAGAAAGAGCCAAAAAAGAAAAAAATATATATATGGCTAAGGCATCTAAATGATGATTGAGAGACTAGTTATGAAAGTGAAAAAGAGCTAAAAGAAAAAGATGAAGAGCCAATCCATTTGTTGAAAGATAAGAAGAAAAGAATCCCCTAAGTTAGAAAAGAAATGTGGTCTAAGAAGGCAAAATGCCTTGTGATATGGGTAGTTTAGAATGAATATTGATGGGTTTAGAAATAGGAGTGAAGTTCATATTGGGGCATTGGGTAGACGGATGTCATCCTTGTACGCATCAATTGTTCTTTACTCTTAGCATTTTGCCAAAGTTCATTCTTTCGTGAGAGATCCCATTGCATTGGAATACCCACATGATTGAGATCATTTTTATCTCAAAACCTTTTCCCTAAGCCAAATGAGTTCACTTGATTTTTATTAAGCATGATTCACCATTGTACTTAATGAATGTTAAAGAGTTAGAGGATATGATTACTTGTAGATGCTAAGGCTTAGACCAATTCGTATAGCGACGAGTATGGCTAAATTTTTTGAATTAGAGGTTGTTTGTGCATCACATAACTACTCTCAAGGGCATTGAATTAAATTATTTTGTTAATATTCTCGGATATGATCTCTCGCATTCCAACCTCTTCTTCGACTTGTTCTTGTTTGTTTGCTTGCGGACAAGCAAAAGGCAAGTTCGGGGGAGTTGATAGTTGCATAATTTAGTCCATTTTAGTATACATTTTAGTTAGCATTTTGTGACTTTGTGCATTCATTTCATTGTTTTTGGTCTAGTTTGCATCCATTTTAGAGTTAATGAGTCTTAGGTTAGTTTTTGCATATGTTTGTGTGCTATGGAGTCTTTTAGGTACCATTTGGAGCTTATGGAATCATTTTGGAGCTTGGACCAAGATCATGGGGCAAAATAAACCCAAACAATCAAGAAAAATGCAGAAGCCATCCGATGTGCTCTAAAGATTGGGTCAGAAGAAGCTCTTGCGCTCAGATTAAGCTTTGGAACACTTGATAAAGTTTGTAGGTAATTGAGTCATCTTTCCAACGGACGTTGTTTCATCAAGTTCTGAGCTGTATTGCGGAAGTTATCACCATTTCACTGAGCATACGTCCGTCTGGCGCGCGAATGAGCTACATGGAGCTCACAGCGGTGTGTGGCAGCGGTCTACAGTGACCGCTGCGGATCCTCTGTCAAAAACACAGAGATTCACAGCGGTCATGCAGCGGGGAGAGCCAGACCGCTGTGGTTCCCTCCTGAGCAAAATGCAGAGTCCGTCCGAAGTGCTTCAAAGATCGACTCGGAAAGACAGTTTCCATTCGGATTTAGCTTCAGAGTACTTCATGAAAGTTGTAGATATGTGAGTTAGCGTTCTAATGGAACCAGTGTCAAGTCATTCAGATCTGGGGTTAGAGAGATAAGACAACTTTAGTAAGCGCATATCCGCCTGACCTGCAAACGGAGCAAAACCGGAAATCCACAGCGGCCAGCTGCATCGGGCAACTGTAGACCGCTGCAACCTACGACCTGCTTTGATATTTAGGCCAAAAACCTTGTTGTTTGAGGATATATCTCATTTTAACTTCTCAAAAACACTCTTCTTAGAGAGAGTTTGGAGTTTTTAAGAGATTCTTGGTGTTTTTATGAAAGTTCTTGTTTGTTTTCATCTATCTATCTATTTCTAATCATCTAACCATGAATCTAAACACCTCCTACATAAGATTTGTTGAGATTATCATGGTTTGTGAGTAGTTTCTTTAGAACTTTGGGTATGGTAGATTAAGATGTTTTCTTGCTAAATCATGATGCTTACGACTTAGTTTATGAAGAATCCTTACTTGTTAGGTGTGATTAATGCTAGATTAGCCTTGACAAAGTTGATTTAGAACTTAAGGAATTTCATGCCCGGAAGGTGTTCGATGAAATTCCTCAACCAAACTTAGCAAGTGTTTTACATTCCTAGCCTATGGAAATAGATGTCTAGGGTGTTTAATGGCTATTTAGACTTGAGATTAATGCTTGTTGATCATTTAATTGCAAATGGAAGTTTGTTCTCAGTTAAGTGATTAGTGAAGTGATTATTTTCATGGAAGTGGATTAGTCTAAATTAGTGATCTAAGGCCTAAGGATTAGCATTGTTTGAGTATCATGGTTTAGCTAGAGAATGTCCAAGTCGATTACCATTACCCGAAGTTCGTTTGCTTATTCTTGTTTAAATCGTTTTCGTTACGTTTTAGTTCAAAACTTGTTAGTCTTTTAATTACCTTTGTTATATGCTTGGTTATTTATTATCTTGTCTTTAAATTGATTAGGATCATTAGAAAACCTTTATTTGAGTAGCTTAGATTAAGAAGTGTCTCGTATTCTCTGTGTGTTGTTCTCGTGCCTCCTTGTGGATTCGATCCCTAAGTGCTACAATGACATACCATTAGATTGTGGTATTGTGCACAATGGGTTAATTGTGCGAACCGTAAAAAGTTCACTATCAGTGATTCAAGTGGTTTCACTAAGTCAATTAAAAACCTAAGTGTACACTACCGTAATCTAACATTATATCGATGTAGTACTTAAGGATCGAATTTACAGAGACCAAGTGTAACGCTACGAGAATACAGAAGGAAAGTAAAGCTAAGACTAACGATGGTTGTTTGTTGCTTTATGAGTCAACTAAAACTAAAACTAAGAATGCAAATAAAACGATGTAAGATTGATGGAGGGAAACGCTAGGCCCTTAGGTAATTCGCAGGAAACCCAGATTCACTACACATATTATCAATTAGGGAATGAATTAGGAACCGTTCTCGAACTCAAACATGAATGTCTAGCTAGCCCACTGTCGTGGTACTAACTACTATGCCTAACAACCTAAGAATCAAAACTGTCGTTTGACCTTAAAATTCTAGGCAAGCATTAAAGTTCAGGTTTGATTAGTTCACAAATCTCCTTAGCATCAGCTTTCGTTGGCTAAGGACGATTTGCTCATCTATGTAATATCAGGAAATCTAAAACACTTTTGATGAATAGATTAATCCTAAGATCATAAACTAGGTGATCAATCTAGTCTAAGCCTTAAATCCAACAATAGATGAAGAACTCTATGTAATTATGTAATTCCCTAATCTAACAGATCTGTTTCAGTGATTCATGGAGAATCCCTTGAAACCCTAAAAACCTAACAAGGAGATTACTCAGACATGGAAACAAAGAAAACACAGAGAGATGAAAAAGGAATTCATAATCAAATAGAAATAAAATCCAAAAGGGTTCAGAAATCTTCTCCGATATGAAGTTGAGATTCGTCTCCCTCAAATCTCCCAATAACTAACCCAGAAGTTCTCTGATGAATAAAATAAAGTTTAATCTAAAAAGTGGCTAAAAATAAGTATAAACAGGTCCAGATTCGTTCTCCACGAATCCCTAGGTAAAACCGGGTCAAAATAAGTGAAAACCGAAATTTCTTTTTATTTTTTGCGCCACTAAACCGGTCAGTTTATGTTGGACCGTCTTCACGAAAACTGGCGTAACTTTGTATCGCACCGTTGGAATGTCCTCAAACCACTTCCAAATGGAAGCTGATCCATTACTCTATCTATTATCAAAATTGTAGCTCGATCCATTGGTGGTAATTCCTTCAAAGAATGTCAAACATCTGACGGCTCTGTATGATTATGCATCTTCATATGCTCATTTTCACTCAAAACAGCTCATTTTCTCACAAAGTCACCTAAAACCAGAAAGGACTCGATAAAAGACTAAAAGACTCTAAAAAGACACTTTGACTCAATAAAAGAAACAAAAACAAATGTTAGAAACCGGTAAAAACACAGTTTATCAGCCGGCGGAAATGAAACCACGGAAACATAGCCGGCAGGAAATAAAACCCCCGGAAACTGAGCTGGCAAACACTTCGAACAGGCACCAAAACAGACTTTGGAGGAGAGGAGCCACACCGGAGAAGCAAGACCGTAAAAGACATCCAAACCAAACCGACATAACCTCACCACCGAAGGTCACAACAGAGCAGCCACGATGCCGGACAGAAGAGGAGGAGAGGAAGTCGCGAGTCCACCATGCCCATAGATCTGCCGGAATCCAAACCACCGAGCACCTCGAAGAGATCCGAGAAAAGAAAACATGTATATATAAAATGTAATAAATAGAGCAAAGCAAAAACAAATATGCACTGCGAGTAATTGGAGATAGCGGGCATAACCTATTTATTTTGATGTCGTAAAAACTGACAAGATACACACATGAATTTTGGCTCATATTTGTTGTTTTTTTTTTACGATATGTTCAAAGAATATAAAGGCTTTCTCTCTGTCTCTCTGCAGATTTAATTTGATTATTCTTTAGTTAGAGATAATGATTAATGATACAAGAATCATATGTTTGGTGGTATCAGTTGACTAAAATAAAACCCAAAAGTTATTCGGTTTTCAATTTGATTTTGATTTTGGTTCAATTTTCATTCAAATAACAAGAGCGATACAAATAAGGAAATTAATATTCTCAAAATGTACATCTAAAATATACTTTGATAAAAATATGAATAACAACAAGAACTAAAGAACCGAAAGAAAGGAAAACTACCCAACAAAAAAAAAAGGAGAAACTCTTAATTAGCTAATTAATCTCGACTCAAACCAAATCGGAAAAGAAGGAAGCATATGCTCGAGTAGGTGAACCGAATGTTTAGTGATGATGAGATGTCAACGTGCGTAACCACCTTGTGAGACGGTCCATAGGTGACAACTTCGGAACATTGGTTATTGGTCCGACCACGACTTGAGGCTTAAGCCCAGCCTCACAGTGACCGGGCTTCGAGCTTATGAAATAATGAACTCCTGGTTTGGTGAGCCTGACGAGATCGTAGCCCGTCTTGTGCACGGCAACAGGTGAAGTCGGGTCGCAGTATAAGAATTCCAGATCACCGCTGATTTCTAAGACGTCGTTGAATTCTTCGCCGTACTCGAAAAGGAGATTGTCTCCCACATGAAACTGTTTCTCCACGCTCCACTTGTAATAATAGTCACTGTCGTAAACCCTCCATCCTTTGGAGTCACCGACCTTGTAGATCTTTCCAGAAGGAAGGATCTTGCTCGGCGGCGGTGGTGGAGGAATCGGACATGACGGGTCATGGACGACAAGAACCTCGAGCTTCTGTCCGGTTGAGCATTGAGTATGATTTGAAGTGATGAAGAAGTAAGAACCTGGTTCCGTAAGGGTTATGACATCGTGTCCTGTGTTGTAGACGGCTATAGGAAAAGAAGAGTCGATAATGTGATTGTGAGCAAACAAGGAAAAGGTCGCCGAGAGATCGAGAGAGAGTTTGAAGGAAAAGTATCGATAATGTGATTGTGAGGAAAAATACTTTACCCTATCACTTTTTATATAGTGCATTAAGGATCCTAATCCTTGCCTTTTTACGTTTTTATTTACCTAATTTCCTTTTTCTAAAACAACCCACGATTTAATCTATTTGAAATATATGTACGTTTTTACCTTTGTGGACCTAAATCCATCTCTTACCTTACAAAACAAGTTTAAAGTCTCACGTATTTTTCTGATTATACACGTTAATTTGTCTTATTTTTATAATTTAATTTTATTCAATAATTTATCCTATTTTATCATCATAAAGATAGGATATCTAATTTTCCTTTTGGGAATATCTTTTTTAATCATTTTCCTTTTCATTGGTTTTTTGCTTCTTTAAAAATAAAATTACCCATATATCATGTTATAAATTGGATAATATTTATAAATTTTCATAAAATATGTTACAATATTATTTTCTTTAAAAAAAACAAATTTTAAAGTAATGGGTTCTTTGGTGGTAAATCCTTCAACGAATGTCAAACGTCTGGCGGCTTTGTATGATTATGCATCTTCATATGCTCATTTTCACCCAAAACAGTTTATTTTCTCACAAAGTCACCTAAAACCTGAAAGGACTCGATAAAGGACTAAGAGACTCTAAAAAGACACTTTGACTCAATAAAAGAAACAAAAACAAATGTTAGAAACCGGTAAAAATACAGTTTATCAGCCGGCGGAAATGATACCCCGGAAACATAGCCGGCAGGAAATAAAACCCCCAAAAACTGAGCTGGCAAACACTTCGAACAGGCACCAAAACAGACTTCGGAGGAGAGGAGCCACACCGGAAAAGCAAGACTGCAAAAGACATCCAAACCAAACCGACATAACCTCACCACCGAAGGTCACAACAGAGCAGCCACGATGCCGGACAGAAGAGGAGGAGAGGAAGTCGCGAGTCCACCACGCCCATAGATCTGCCGGAATCCAAACCGCCGAGCACCTCGAAGAGATCCGAGAAAAGAAAACATGTATATATAAAATGTAATAAATAGAGCAAAGCAAAAACAAATATGCACTGCGAGTAATGGGAGATAGCGGGCATAACCTATTTATTTTGATGTCGTAAAAACTGACAAGATACACACATGAATTTTGGCTCATATTTGTTGTTTTTTTTTTTACGATATGTTCAAAGAATATAAAGGCTTTATCTCAGTCTCTCTGCAGATTTAATTTGATTATTCTTTAGTTAGAGATAATGATTAATGATACAAGAATCATATGTTTGGTGGTATCAGTTGACTAAAATAAAACCCAAAAGTTATTCGGTTTTCAATTTGATTTTGATTTTGGTTCAATTTTCATTCAAATAACAAGAGCGATACAAATAAGGAAATTAATATTCTCAAAATGTACATCTAAAATATACTTTGATAAAAATATGAATAACAACAAGAACTAAAGAACCGAAAGAAAGGAAAACTACCCAACAAAAAAAAAAGGAGAAACTCTTAATTAGCTAATTAATCTCGACTCGAACCAAATCGGAAAAGAAGGAAGCATATGCTCGAGTAGGTGAACCGAATGTTTAGTGATGATGAGATGTCAACGTGCGTAACCACCTTGTGAGACGGTCCATAGGTGACAACTTCGGAACATTGGTTATTGGTCCGACCACTACTTGAAGCTTAAGCCCAGCCTCACAGTGACCGGGCTTCGAGCTTATGAAATAATGAACTCCTGGTTTGGTGAGCCTGACGAGATCGTAGCCCGTCTTGTGCACGGCAACAGGTGAAGTCGGGTCGCAGTATAAGAATTCCAGATCACCGCTGATTTCTAAGACGTCGTTGAATTCTTCGCCGTACTCGAAAAGGAGATTGTCTCCCACATGAAACTGTTTCTCCACGCTCCACTTGTAATAATAGTCACTGTCGTAAACCCTCCATCCTTTGGAGTCACCGACCTTGTAGATCTTTCCAGAAGGAAGGATCTTGCTCGGCGGCGGTGGTGGAATCGGACATGACGGGTCATGGACGTGTGAGTTGATGATTCAACTTGAAGACTCTTGGATTCAGTTTGATGGAGCTTGAAGAAACTGAAGCTGAGAACAGGTGAAGAATTGAAGACTTAAACTAAGTGTGGCATATACATTAGTGGAAACATAGGGGTTCAAATCAGAGGCTTAAGTGGAAGTTGTTGTTTTAAGCAGAGACTCTCAATTCTGAAGTTATTAGTCACGTGGGATGTTACATGTGTGAGATATAAAAGATGGCTTATCCTCTACGATCTTCAAGAGAGTTCTTCGCATCTCGGAGCTTTAAATGGCAAGAGAGAGTTACATAGAGAGTGAGATAAAGATCTAGAGAGATTACAAGAGGGTGTAATCGATCTTGGGTTCTTGGGGTTCTTTCTCTCTATCCTCTTCTATCTTCTTCTTCATCCTTTTGTAAGATCGATCGATTTGTGATCGGAGGTGAGCGTTTCTGTATAAACCCGCCTGAGGTGGTTTCCGGTGACTATAGTGGACGTGAGGCAGCACAATAGACTCTCCCGGACGTAGCCGTAATGGGTGAACCGGGTTAACATCTCGGTGTCTCATGATTTAGTTTGAAGTTCTTGATTCGTGAGTTCGTCAAGTTCCATCGGGAAAGAGAATTGAGACAATCAATATCTCTACAGGACGACAAGAACCTCGAGCTTCTGTCCGGTTGAGCATTGAGTATGATTTGAAGTGATGAGGAAGTAAGAACCTGGTTCCGTAAGGGTTATGACATCGTGTCCTGTGTTGTAGACGGCTATAGGAAAAGAAGAGTCGCATAATTGGGCCTCCAGAGCGCCGGAGACTTGTGTGACGTCGTTCAAGTTGCGATCGTATTCGAAGACCAGAGAATCTCCGACATGAAATTCCTTACGCTCAGCCCAACCGTAATAGACGTCGTCCTTCGCAGTCCATCCGTCGGAGTCTCCCACTTTGTAGATCGTCGCGGAGCAGCAACCCAAGAGAATCGTGAAGGTTGTTATCATCACGACCACGAAGCTCAACACCTTCTTAGTGTTTGTTGTATCCATGATTCGATGGTATACAAAAAGAAGGAACTAAGAAGCAAACAAGGAAAAGGTCGCCGAGAGATCGAGAGAGAGTTTGAAGGAAAAGTATCGATAATGTGATTGTGAGGAAAAATACTTTACCCTATCACTTTTTATATAGTGCATTAAGGATCCTAATCCTTGCCTTTTTACGTTTTTATTTACCTAATTTCCTTTTTCTAAAACAACCCACGATTTAATCTATTTGAAATATATGTACGTTTTTGCCTTTGTGGACCTAAATCTATCTCTTACCTTACAAAACAAGTTTAAAGTCTCACGTATTTTTCTGATTATACACGTTAATTTGTCTTATTTTTATTATTTAATTTTATTCAATAATTTATCCTATTTTATCATCATAAAGGTAGGATATCTAATTTTCCTTTTGGGAATATCTTTTTTTAATCAATTTCCTTTTCATTGGTTTTTTGCTTCGTTAAAAATAAAATTATCCATATATCATGTTATAAATTGGATAATATTTATAAATTTTCATAAAATATGTTACAAAATTATATTCTTTAAAAAAACAAATTTTAAACTAATGGGTTCTTTACTCGCGAAAGACACGTCACCAGTAGGTTCTTTACCATCACTTCGAAGCAATGGTGAACTCCAACTCCAACCATAGCGTGTCATAGCTGGTAACCAAGTGACACATAGACAAGACCATGTACATAAAACTAGGCATGGGCATCCGATTTCTATGTTTTTCTTTTATTTTTGTTAATTCGGTTTTCGTTAGTTCGGGTTCGATAAAATCTCGCCAAAGTTAACCCAAAAAAGTTTGCTTCATTTTGGAAATCAGTTTATTTGGTTTGGTTATGTATATAAAATAACCGCCAAATAAAACCAAAATCTAATGAAGTTTGGTTTGCTCCGTTTGATAAAATTCAAATTATCGATTCGTTAAATCCGATAATCAAATATCAATGAATTGGGCAAGATCTTAAGATAATTGTAAGCCCATTTAAAACCAAAAATTGCCCCAACCCCAGTAATAAATCTTCCACGACGGCTCAAGATGGCGTTAGGTTTGATAAACAATTTATTATGTTTTTCAAAACTACCGTCTTTTACGGTAAAAACAATCATCCACGATGTCTCGAGATGGCAATAACGGCGACCATATGCAAAGGAGATGAAGCCTATGATAAAGATGGACGATGAGGAAAATTCAAGATTTTCTGAGAACGGATGACAAAAGTAGGAAGGATGTGAAGAGATACCAGTGAGAATGGCGAAGGAGAGGAATGGTTGTAGAAGATGGAAAAATCTCGTCAAACCGATTGGTTACCGTTATAAAACCAAGAACCGTATAAAATTTGCAAAGTTCTGATTGGTTCTTTTCCCAAAACCGAATCAAAATTGAATTCTCTAAAATTTTGTTCGACTTTCTCAGTTCCAAACGGTTCTCGAAATCTCTTAATCATCATATCACAAAATTTATCATACGCAAGATATATAATGAATCAACCTACCCTTTCTGGGGTATTAAATGATGAGAGGATGGGTTGCTCACCACATGACGTTTTGACGAACCCCTCTATGTTTCGAGATACATGCGGCATACCAAATGTAAGTCACTTACTTTTTCAACACTTTTATGATGATGGCCCACCCACTCAATCCGACGTGGTAGGGCAAACTGATTAACGTGAGACCTGTTAAGGGTCCAAGCTAAGTATTTTCTATAAATAAAATCCCTCGTAGATCGATAAAGGGGTCGAGACTTTTGTTTAAATGACGTGCTTCTAGAAAAACAGTAAGAGGTTCCAGATATCTCCTACTTCATTAGTTTTCAAGAGATATCTTCATTAGTACTTTTCGAACAAATCTTGTCAAACCCATTAAACATCCAGATTAGGTCGAAGATCATTTCGACCCGACCTAGAACCATTCCTTGATAGTACTTTGCCTGACCCGTTTTCTGTTCGATGTCCAGTCACATGTCCTTTCTGACTTAAGCGTAAGATAATCATCGGTAGGACACCCTCTCGTCGTCTCGATATTCCTTGACCGAAAATACTGTTTTTAGGTTTTCTTGTTTTCCAGAGTTCAAACTTGCTCTTTGATATATTCCAGATTCATAAGTTTTCCGTATTACCGGAATCACAAATCATATCCGAACATATTAATATCATCACCTTTTTGATATAGATTCTCTTCTTTTTTGAAAAAGTACCGTTTTTAAAATTTCAATACTCTTGTTTATTTATTTTTTAGTTTTACTAACTTAATAAAATCTTGTTTTGTCCCAATTCGTAAAATAATATCTTGTTTAGAAGGAAAATAAACATCTTATTTATGTTAATCTACGAGTTTTTTTTTTGTTTTTAATTACAATTAATCTTCTTTTTTCGTTTGGCTAAAAATACAAATATGAAATCAAATAATACATATTTGTTTTATTCACTAATTTTATAGTTTTCTTTGTTATGACAATGGATACTATATTTTTTATGTCAACTTAAAAGCTTATACTAAAAAAACGTTTGGTTAACCAAATCGTAGTAATTGAGTTTACTTACAAAAAAAAAAAAAATAACGAAAAATAGCATTACAAGATAAATAATTCAGTTTACTATTCTTTTTTTTTTAATCGTCTGGATGTTTTATTGATATAAACTTGAAGTTCATGGAGAATTACATAGAATTATATGGATAACTAGCATCAAAGCCTAATAATAAAGTCTAAAAGATGCTATAATTCTACCCAAATAAACCATTGATTACAGGGATAACTAGCATCAAACCCTAGTAATAAGGTCTAAAAGATGCGAAAATTCTACCCAAATGAACTATTGATTGCAAGGACCATCTCGTCCATGTACCAAACTTGGAACTTAAAGCCGCCTCCGTGCATCACCGCCTCCGTGCATCACGATGTACTCTCTCAGGGCAGATGATAAGTCTACGAACCTTGTCCCAAACCACAAACCAGCAACGATTATAACATACAATATTACATTAGCAGGTGATTCAAGTGGTTTCACTAAGTCAATTAAAAACCTAAGTGTACACTACCGCTATCTAACGATATATCGATGTAGTACTTAAAGATCAAATCCATAGAGACCAAGTGTAACGCTACGAGAATGAAGAAGGAAAGTAAAGCTAAGACGAACGATGGTTGTTTGTTGCTTTATGAGTCAACTAAAACTAAAACTAAGAATGCAAATAAAACGATGTAAGATTGATGGAGGGAAACGCTACGCCCTTAGGTAATTCGCAGGAAACCCAGAGTCACTACACATATTATCAATTAGGGAATGAATTAAGAACCGTTCTCGAACTCAAACATGAATGTATATAAAATAACCGCCAAATAAAACCAAAATCTAATGAAGTTTGGTTTGCTCCGTTTGATAAAATTCAAATTATCGATTCGTTAAATCCGATAATCAAATATCAATGAATTGGGCAAGATCTTAAGATAATTGTAAGCCCATTTAAAACCAAAAATTGCCCCAACCCCAGTAATAAATCTTCCACGACGGCTCAAGATGGCGTTAGGTTTGATAAACAATTTATTATGTTTTTCAAAACTACCGTCTTTTACGGTAAAAACAATCATCCACGATGTCTCGAGATGGCAATAACGGCGACCATATGCAAAGGAGATGAAGCCTATGATAAAGATGGACGATGAGGAAAATTCAAGATTTTCTGAGAACGGATGACAAAAGTAGGAAGGATGTGAAGAGATACCAGTGAGAATGGCGAAGGAGAGGAATGGTTGTAGAAGATGGAAAAATCTCGTCAAACCGATTGGTTACCGTTATAAAACCAAGAACCGTATAAAATTTGCAAAGTTCTGATTGGTTCTTTTCCCAAAACCGAATCAAAATTGAATTCTCTAAAATTTTGTTCGACTTTCTCAGTTCCAAACGGTTCTCGAAATCTCTTAATCATCATATCACAAAATTTATCATACGCAAGATATATAATGAATCAACCTACCCTCTGTGGGGCATTAAATGATGAGAGGATGGGTTGCTCACCACATGACGTTTTGACGAACCCCTCTATGTTTCGAGATACATACGGCATACCAAATGTAAGTCACTTACTTTTTCAACACTTTTATGATGATGGCCCACCCACTCAATCCGACGTGGTAGGGCAAACTGATTAACGTGAGACCTGTTAAGGGTCCAAGCTAAGTATTTTCTATAAATAAAATCCCTCGTAGATCGATAAAGGGGTCGAGACTTTTGTTTAAATGACGTGCTTCTAGAAAAACAGTAAGAGGTTCCAGATATCTCCTACTTCATTAGTTCCCAAGAGATATCTTCATTAGTACTTTTCGAACAAATCGTGATTTAAAAAATATTTATAAAATAAAAAATGTTATTACAAAAAAAAACATAAAATGTTATAAAAAGATTTAAAAAAAACATGAAATTTAGTTCAGAAATAGTTCAAGGAAGGCCTTCTTCATGGTCGCCTGCAAAGCGCTGAGCTCTTGTCGGGTTGAGTCGTGAGCGGTCTGCAACTCCGCGTGTGTGGACTGCAACTCACCGACCTTCTCGTCACGGTCTTTCACCATTTGGCTGAACCTCTCGATTTCTTCTTTGAACTATGAAGCATATCGAGGCATAGAGGAGGAAGATTCCCGCGAATCAACCTTTGACTTGTCGAGTTTCCTACGAAAGTTTAAAAATGTTATTAATGAAAATTATGGAAAAAAAAAAATTTGAAATCAAATTAAAACTTACCTCGAGAACAAGTTGGTTGATCTGTTCCTGGGATAACTCGTTCTAGGACGACGATCCATCGAGAGTGAGCTGAGACATCGAAACTTCATGTTTCGTCTTCTTCTTCTTGCACTTGTCGACAAGGTCACGCATCCCCACATCTTGGATCAGACCGGATTTTTTGTTGGTGTGTCTTTGCTCGATTACTTTAAGGTAATCTGGAGTTTTACTGTCTGCCTTCGCCTGTGAAAGTTCGTTAAGTAAAATAAAAATAATAATGAAATTAGTAAATAAAAATTGGAAATTAAACTTACCATTTCCATTGCCTCGCGTTCGACGGTCTTTGCGCCCCCGTTGTGAATGTAGATCCCCTTCCCTCCTCGCTCGCTCTTCCGGTTCTTCGATTTTTTCTCGGAAAGCGTCTTCGTCTTCGGTTTACTCCAGTACTCACAGAACCCCGTCCACATGTCGTCCTCGAGGTCCTTCGGCTTGGATTTTCCATGCTTCCACTTCTGCTTCCACTCGTGCATGTGTATCGAGTACGAAAGTGCGGCAAACTTGTCGAATTGGCCAATAACTGTCGTCGTATGATTATGGTCCCACGTGAACTCTTGCTACAATAAAAAAAACATAATGTTAGTTTTCAAAATAAAAAATAACAAAATGAACTAAAAAAATAAAGATATATTAAAAAATGATTTACCACGAAAGTTCGGTGCCACAAGTCTTTCTCGTCGGTTGCCATGTCCGAGTACTTCTCGTACGGTTTTGCCAACAGGTTGTAGAGCATCCGCATGATCGCATTGGTTATCTCAGTCGACAACTTAAACCTGAAAACATTAAAAAAATAATTAAGTATGTTAGGATTCAAAATGTAAATAAATTGAAATAATAATCGGAAATGTAACTTACCAAGTCTCATCCTCGAAGTTTGGGTCAAGAAGGATGCAATGGCTCCGATTCGGCTGCTGGACTAGATCCTCGATCGCAATCCTGTTCCAAGCAGCGGATTGCTGGGAGTCCGCTGCTTAAGTTCCCGAGCTCAATCCGCCAGGCGGCGTAGCCCGAGAACCCCAAGAATGGCCTCCTTGGGAGCCGCCGCCCAACTGTAGTGCGTCTTCGTTATTCCTGCGGGAAAAACGTAAAACCGTTAGTACATTGAAATCTAAAACTTCCGAAAATTCAAAAAATTTCAAATTTCCGGAAAAGTTCTCGAGAAATTCAAAATCTGTAGAAATATTCAATAATTTCCGAAAATTTCAAAATTTCCCAAAAATTAATAATTTCCCTAAAATTTCAAAATCTCCCGAAATTTTCAAAAATTCCCGAAAATTTCAAAATTTTCCGAAACTTTCAAAATTCCCAAAAAATTCAAAACGTTTTCAAAAAACAAATTTTTAAATAATTCAATTATAATTTTATAAATACTTAAAATTATAAAAACGTTTTTAAAAATCAATATTTATAAAAAACGTTTTCAAAATCAAAATTTATAAAAACGTTTTCTACATATTATATAAAAACATTTTTATATAAATTTTATTTTTTATACTAATTATACATATCAAAAATTCAAAAAACGTTTTTTATACTAATTATACATATCAAAAATTCTAAAATTCCAAATCTACATATAACAATCTACATCTAACAACCCTAATCAAAATTCCAAATATACATCTAATAATCTAACATCCTAACACCTCTAATTCCACAACAACTTCAAAACCTAAATCTAACCATCAAAATCTAAATCTAACCATAAAAAACTTACATGTGAGGGAGGGAGAGAGGTCGCCGGTGAGAGGGACTTTATCACCGGAGGAAGAGAGAGGAATCGCCGGAGAGAGAAAGAGAGAGAGAGAGAGAGAGAGAGAGAGAGAGAGAGAGAGAGAGAGAGAGAGAGAGAGAGAGAGAGAGAGAAGAAGAAGAAAGGAAGAAGAAGAAGACAGTTTGATTTATTAAATCAATCGATTTCCGACGGATATATTCGTTGGACCGCGTAAAAATTTCGTTTACGCGGTTAAAATTCCCGCCGTCACGAAATTTAGCCTAATTCCCTGCATGTGTTTGTATTGGCGAGTCCACATACACGTATCCAGATCCGTCGGAAATTTCCGACGGATTTTGGATAAATTTGGGGTTTAGGGTTTAGGGTATGGGGATATGGTTTGATAATCCTAAATGTACACGTTTCATTAAAAAAATAGTAAATTCATCAATGATAAAGACTTTGTAAGACCTTATAACTTTTACAAGATCAAAACCTATACATTTTTCATAACATATCTATACCTTATACTAAAACTTATACTAACACCTCTATCAAATTTTATAAAATATATAACACATTTTTAATTTGAAATTTGACAAGTTCAAGCTATTTTATATACATCTTATAAGTATTTGTCTACAATTTCTACAAAAAAACTTAACCCCTATACCCTAAACCACATTTTATACCGGCTAAAAATGAATCTCTCGGCTAAAACTTAATATGTCGGAAATTTTCGACGGATGTAAAACCCCGGCTAAAACTCGTATCGACATTTCCCCCGGCTAAAACTCGTATACTTAGCATTTTTTATTTGATTTTTGGTTTTGTAAACGAGGAATATAAGTAAATCAAATGTCTAAGTTTATAAATCAAATGTAATACATTACACATTACATATCTAGTACAAATACAATTACATATTTTATAATGCAAAGTTTATAATTAAAACTACTCAGAATCTGATGATGAGTTATCTGATTCTGCTGAATCGGTAGTTTCCCCAAATTCGTCAAATTCTTCCTCTGAATCCTCAAATACCCGATCGTCGGCATGTACGGTGAAATCAACAACAAGATCGACCTCAAGGGAATGCTCGATCGAACCTAAACCAACAGAGTTTTGCTGGAGGGGTTCATGGTCTGACATCCCATGAACCATACCTCTCGGGTTTATAGATGTGACTGTAATCCACGGGTCTTGCTTGTTTGTCACTCGAGGATATAGAATATAGCATACCTACACCATGTAATAAAGTCATATAAAAAGTTAGATACGGTAATGCAAAAATACTAACAAATAAATTATCATAAAAGAATAAAACTAACTTGGTCTGCTTGTGAAGCAAGTATGAATGTCTCGTATTTCTGGAGTCGCCTTCTGCTATGTAATGATGTAACACCAAATTGGTCGTGTCGCACACTGCTTCCTACTAATGGGTCGTTCCAGTCGCATAAAAATGCAACGTATCTCAAATCGAGCATTCCCGGGTACTGCACATCGAAAATCTCACGTACGACACCATAGTATACAAGATCACCGGACTGAATAGAAACAATGTAATATGATGGTGTCGCACTCCTATCATCCTGAAGAATCTTAAAAGTGTACCCCCGTGTGCTATACATAACATGTGGCTGCACGTTTGGTAGTGGAAAGCGCGAAATGTTTTCTAACCACATGGGAAAGCTTTGTCCGTTAGCCTTTTCTGTCGTCACCTGCACGAATAAATTAAAAAAATAAGTAAAATAAATCATTCATTTTATATGAAAGTTTAAACAAGGCAATTAAAACACTTACATAAGCTCTTAACCAACGTCCGAACTCTTCATGTTTGAGCTCGATTAGCTCGTCCTCTGTTTTGTTCGGAAATGAAAAATGTTGATAAGCCATATACAAGCTGTGACAGTGAAGCGATCATCATGTTAACATATATATAATCAAGGACCCAATAAGTAATTAATAATTTGGTTCAATATAATACCTCTCATATTCTTCAATTCCGTCGCAATTTGTGAGAATATACATATGCAAATGATCTCGTTCCTGTGATGAAAGTCTCTGTTTCTTTCCTTTTCCACTAAGTCGTCCAATCTCTAAGAATATATGAGGAACATCGACGGGATAGAAAGGTAGTACGCCTCTGTCATCATGTCGAGCTGCTCTACGACTCTTCGTTTTGACTTGTGATGGAAAGTAGAACTCGGCAAAATGTGAGGTTTCTTCATTGATGCTCTGTGCGACAATAGAACCCTCCACTCTGCTCAAATTTTTCACATTCTTCTTTAGATGAAACATATACCGTTCGAAAAGATACATCCAACGGTACTGAATCGGGCCCCCAAGCTCTGCTTCTCGAGGGAGATGAATTGTTAGATGTTCCATAACATCAAATAAGGAAGGCGGAAATATCTTCTCCAAATTGCAAAGGATTACATGTATATTATCCGCAAGATTGCGGATACCTTCTGCAGTAAGAGAGGGAGAACATATATCTCAAAAAGGCACCCATCCCTGCAAAATCTGGATAACAAATAAATAATTAAATACTAAATTATATATATATATATATATATATTGTGTAAAGTATTAACAAAATAATTTAATGATTGTATATGCAATTGATTCGTGGACATTACGTGGTAGAAGACATGCAAAGGCAACGGCAAATACCACATCCGTTTATATGGCAGTGGCACTCTTCCACCTGTTTCCTTATACCGAGGGTTGCGACAAAAACGGCATGTCGAACGGTCTGCGTCCTCTCTCCAGTAGAGCATACAATTGTCTATGCATACATCTATCATCTGATATGGCAATCCTAGACCTTGAACAAGTTTTTGTATCACATAGTATGATGTCGGTGCAAGTTTATCTTCTGGCAAAATGTCTTTCACAAAATATGCGATTGCATCCACGCACTCCTCACTCAAATTGAAATCCGTCTTTATACCCATCATCCTAGTTGCAGTTGATAAAGGGGAATGTCCACCTCTACACCCATCATATAACGGATGTTTAGCGGCGTCTAACATATCATAGAACCTCCGAGCTTCTAAGTTAGGTTCTTCTCCTCTATCTCCATACTTAGCAACCGATGGTATACTTTCACGAAATGCATCGTTCACCATCTGAACATGACCTACGGTACTTTCTACTTCCATTGCAGGTTCTTCTAAGCTAGCGCTATCCACAATATACTGTTCAATAGTACTAGCATAATTATCCACCATTGTATCATTTTCTCCGTGATAATACCAAATCTTGTAACCCAGCATAAACCCATGACAATACAAGTGTGACCATACTTCATCTATCACCATTAATCTACGATTCCCACAATTAGTACAAGGGCAGTAGATTTTACCGGGGTTTTTCGCTTTCTTCTGCTTACCCGCAAATGACATGAATTCTTGCAGACATTCTTTGAATTCCTCTGTAACTAGGCCCGTGTCCGGAATTTGATGAAGAAGACATTATCGTAAGGAATTATAAGGATTTGAAGAAGAAGACATTAACGTAAGGAATTATAAGGATATGAAAAATACATTATCGTAAGGAATTAGATAAAAGAGGTTTTTGTTGTTGTTGTGATTGTAAATGAAAGGGTGGATACGTTTTTATAAGGAAAATTGTGCGTGTTTTCCACGGATTTCCGACGGATGCAACGAAGATATTTACGATGTCGGCAACGATGTCGGTAAGATGTCGGCAAGGTCACCATCTGTCGGAAATCCGTCGGAAAGTGTCCGACAGATGCCCGTCGTCGGAAATCCGTCGGCAACATGTCAGCAACATCAGCATTTGTCGGAAGGCCATCAAAAATCCGTCGGAATTGGTCCGACGGATTGTTGTTGTCGAAAATCCGTCGGAAATTTCCGACGGGTTTGATTTTCTGACGGATGGTACGTTCGTCAAAAATCCGTCGAAAATGGCCATGTTTTCTTGTAGTGTGTTTTTTGGTTTTCTTGTTTTCCGGAGTTCAAACTTGCTCTTTGATATATTCCAGACTCAAAAAAATTCCGCATCACCATAGTCACAAATCATATCCCATCATATTAATATCATTACCTTTTTGACATAGATTCTTTTTTTTTCTTGAAAAAGTACCGTTTTAAAAATTTGAATACTCTTGTTTATTTATTTTTTAGTTTTACTAACTTAATAAAATCTTTTTATCCCAATTCGTAAAATAATATCTTGTTTTGAAGCAAAGTAAACATCTTATTTATGTTAATCTACGAGTTTTTTTTCTTTTTTTTAATTACAATCTTCTTTTTTCCTTTGGCTAAAAATACAATTAAGAAATCAAATAATACATATTTGTTTTATTCACTAATTTTATAGTTTTCTTTGTTATGACAATGGATACTATATTTTCGTAGTAATTGAGTTTACTTACAAAAAATTAAAATAACGAAAAATAACGGTACAAGACAAATAATTCGGTTTACTATTCAGATTATATAAAATGTAATAAATAGAGCAAAGCAAAAACAAATATGCACTGCGAGTAATAGGAGATAGCGGGCCTAACCTATTTATTTTGATGTCGTAAAAACTGACAAGATACACACATGAATTTTGGCTCAGATTTGTTTTTTTTTTTTTTACGATATGATCAAAGAATATAAAGACTTTCTCTCAATCTCTCTGCAGATTTAATTTGATTATTCTTTACTTAGAGATAATGATTAAAGATACAAGAATTATATGTTTGATGGTATCAGTTGACTAAAATAAAACCCAAAAGTTATTCGGTTTTCAATTTGATTTTGATTTTGGTTCAATGTTCATTCAAATAACAAGAGTGATACAAATAAGGAAATTAATACTCTCAAAATGTACATCTAAAATATACTTTGATAAAAATATGAATAACAACAAGAACTAATTAAAGAACCGAGAAGAAGGAAAACTACCCCGATTTGGTTCACCGAATCGGATTAGGTATTAAGGCTGTTGACAAAAAAAAAAAAAAAATAGAAAAAAAACTACCCAAAAAAGAAGAGAAGGAAAACTACCCAAAAAAAAGAAGAGGGAGCAACTCTTAATTGATAGAATATGGAAACACAATCTCCTTATCTCCTCCAATTACTCATACAATTAATGTCCGATATTTTTACCGTTGTATAGAGATCTCCCTTACTCTGTATATATTCTCAAATCCCTGCATCAATACGATTAAGCTAATTACCATAGATTCAACATGGTATCAGAGCACCATAGATCCTAACCTATTTTTTTTTACCTCTCTTCCGCCGTCTCCTAATCTTCTTCTTCCTTTGTGTCTTTTTCTCCATACTCGAGATCTCTCTTCATTAACTCCTCTGCAATTCATCATTCTCTCTTACCCACAATTATCATGGCCTCTGACTCCACTGCTGAACGCACATATGTGTTCAACACACAGGATCCACAGAGCACGTTATTATCGGTTAACATGTCCAGTGTTATCAAGCTCACAAATCAGAACTATCTCATGTGGTGTCGCCAAGTCCGTGCGTTGCTCGAAGATCATGAACTTCAACAGTTCATTGATGGCTCTTCCGACGAACCGGCTCCGACAACGGTCGTTGATGCCGTCTCGACCCCTAATCCGAGATATCCTCCTTGGAGACGTCAAGATCGCCTTCTGTATAGCGCGATCATTGGTACGATCTAGCAATCTGTCCAGTCCTTAGTCTCCACCGCAACTACAACGAAAGAAGTTTGGGACAGCCTTGCTACAGCATTCGGTAATCCTACTCGCGGGCACATCCGCCAGCTCCGATTTCATATCAAGACGTGCGTCAAAGGGACGAAATCAATCAGCGAATACCTTCGCCTGATCAAAGCCAAATCTGACGATCTGGCACTCCTTGGCAAGCCCATGGATCCAGAAGATCTAATTGAAGACATCCTCGCTGGGCTCAACGAAGATTACAAACCCGAGATTGACGCCATTCATGGCCGAGACAATCCGATCTCCTTCACCGAGTTGTATGAACGCCTGGTGAATCGCGAAGCTATGCTTCTCTGCAACGACTCTCCCTCCGGTGGTCCTGTGGTGGCTAATGCCACTGATACTCGTCCGCGTCAACAACATCGATCAACACACTACAATCAAAATCGAAACACCACCTCTTCTTCTCCGGCTCGTGTCTACAACAACACCAACCAGCTTCGATTTACAAAACCATATCAAGGAAGGTGTCAAGCGTGTGGTGTGCAAGGCCATAGTGCAAAGTTTTGCCCTGATTTTTGCATGATCTGAGGCTCCTCCTCTGCTCCACCGTGGCCACAACAACAGTCTTCGCAACAACCGTCTAGCTTTCAGCCGTGGCAGCAACCACCTGCCTATCCGTCATGGCAGCCTCGTGCTAATGCTGCTATGTTATCCGATCCTTCTACATGGCTTGTCGACTCGGGTGCCTCGCATCACATGACGTCTGACTTGGGAAATCTCTTCGTTCACAATCTGTATGGTGGTGGTGATGATGTGCTCCTTGGTGATGGCTCGGCATTACCAATTACGCACTCTGGTTCTTTTTCCTTTCCCTCCAATACACGTTCTTTTCACTTAAACAATGTTTTATGTGTACCCTCTCTTGATAAAAATCTCATCTCTGTTTTTCAACTATGTAAGACTAATGTTGTTGCTGTCACCTTTAACCTTACATATTATCAGGTTCGGGATTTACAAACGGGGGCTCTTCGTCTGGAAGGCAAACCTAAGGATGGTACTTATGAGTGGCCCAAATCGTCATCCTCCAAACCACCATCTCTCGCCTTTGCCTCCACCATTAAAGCCAATTTATCCGATTGGCATTCTCGTTTAGGGCACCCTGCTTTATCTATTCTTCAAAAACTCGTTTCTCAATTTCATTTGCCTGTTTCCTCAAATGTTTTGATGGCTCAGCCATGCTCTGCTTGCTCTATTAATAAAATGCATAAGTTACCGTTTTCTAAATCTACGCTCTCGTCTTCTCAACCTCTTGATATCGTATTTTCTGATGTTTGGACATCTCCACTGATTTCTATTGATGGTTTTAAGTACTATGTTATTTTTGTTGATCACTTTACTAGATACACATGGTTGTATCCTTTGAAACAAAAATCTCAAGTTTACAATGTTTTTACGACGTTCAAAAATTTGGTTGAAAATCAATTTCAATCCAAATCAAGAACTCTCTATACTGATAATGGGGGTGAATATATTGGTCTTCGACCTTTTCTCTCGAGTCACGGTATTTCACATATGACCAGCCCACCTCACACACCTGAGCATAATGGTATTGCTGAGAGACGTCATCGACATATCGTTGAGACGGGCTTAGCGCTTCTATCTCATGCGTCTATGCCAAAGTCTTATTGGACTTATGCTTTTGGTGCTGCTGTTTATCTTATAAACCATATGCCAACACCTACTCTTGATTTTAAAACCCCTTTTCAAAGCCTATATCATCATGCTCTGAATTATAAAAAATTACGTGTTTTCGGGTGCTTGTGCTTTCCATGGTTACGACACTATGCATCTCATAAATTAGATGCTCGATCGACACCATGTGTTTTTCTAGGGTACTCCATCTCGCAAAGTGCCTATTTTTGTCTTGATAGAGCCACGTCTCGGATTTATACATCTCGACATGTTGTTTTTCACGAAACTGTTTTTCCCTTTTCAATTAATTCTCCGATAGAAATCTCTGATCTCTCTGAAAATTCGGAACCAGAAGCTTCTTCTCACCCGTTAATCACCATCATCCCGCAGCCCACTCGTCGAGTACCTCTTGTCGCTGCGATGCCCTCTTTGGAACATAGTTCCCCTGTTTTAACACCCGTGATTCAGTCTTCTTCTATTTCAGGTTCTGAATCGTCGCATTCTCCACCATCACTTTCTCCACCGGTGGATCTCTCGCCTTCTCCATCTCCACCGCCAGCACCTGCTCCGATCCCGTCTCCACCGCCAGCACCGGCTCCGCCTCCCCTGACAGCACCAACACGAACAAGCAATCGTACCCGGAAACTGGTTCAGAAGCTTAATCTCCATACCACCATTTCAAAAGCCTCTGAAATCGTCCCGCGCACCGTTGCCGACGCTCTGAAAAGTGCTCATTGGCGTCAAGCCATGAGTGATGAGATCAATTCACATATAAGAAATCATACGTGGGATCTCGTTCGTTCAACTAATGCTACTAATATTGTTGGTTGCAGGTGGGTGTTTACAATCAAAAGACGACCCGATGGGACTATTGACAGATATAAAGCTCGGCTCATTGCTAAAGGATACAATCAAAGGCCTGGCATTGACTACCATGACACATTTAGTCCGGTTGTCAAGCCAGCCACCATTCGTATCGTACTTAGCACTGCCGTGTCCCGGGATTGGACTATGCGACAACTTGATGTCAACAACGCCTTTCTCCAAGGTCATCTTCGCGACGAGGTGTACATGATCCAACCGCCTGGTTTTCAAGACAAAGACAATCCTCAAGCCATCTGCAAACTCCGCAAAGCGATCTACAGCCTTAAACAAGCTCCGCGAGCTTGGTACAACGAGCTGCGCCCATTCCTTCTCCAATCCGGGTTCACGAACTCCGTCGCGGATGCATCTCTGTTCATCTATAAGCAGAACGATATCCTCCTCTACATGCTTGTCTATGTGGATGACATCATCCTCACGGGCAATAACTCATCTCATATTTCTCGATTTATTGATTCCCTTTCGAACCGTTTTTCTCTTAAGGATTTGGGTGATCTTTCCTATTTTTTAGGTATTGAGGTCACTCGTACCAAAACAGGAGTACATTTAACCCAACGTCGTTATATTGCAGATTTGCTACACAAAGCCAACATGACGGATGCTAAACCTGTGTCAACACCAATGGATGCGAACTCGTCGCTCACACTACTCTTGGGCATCGCCTTGGACAACGCAACGGAGTATCGCACAATTGTGGGCAGTCTTCAATATATATCCCTCACAAGGCCGGACATCTCATTCTCCGTCAACAAATTATCACAATATATGCATCGTCCAACCACAATATATTCTTCGCTACCTCTCCGGCACTATGTCTCACGGCATCTACCTACAAGCCACAAACAAGCCAGACCTTCATGCCTTCACGGATGCGGATTGGGCCGGCAGTAAAGACGACTTCACCTCCACCAGTGCATATCTTGTATATCTCGGAAGTCACCCCATTGCTTGGTCTTCAAAGAAATAAACCGGCGTTGCTCGTTCTTCAACCGAGGCCGAATACCGATCCTTAGCCGCTACCACATCAGAAATATGTTGGATTTCATCTCTTCTCTCGGAACTGGGCATCACTGTCACCGCCAAACCTGTCGTTTACTGCGATAACATTGGTGCTACATACTTAGCGGCCAACCCTGTTTTTCATTCTCGGATGAAGCACATAGCCTTTGACTACCACTTCGTACGCCAATTCGTTCAATCCGGACAGCTACGAGTTACTCATGTTACTTCTGCCGATCAGTTAGCAGATGCTCTCACGAAACCTCTATCCCGTGGGCGCTTCCAAACTCTCTCTGTCAAGATCGGACTCTCTTATGGCCGTCCGTCTTGAGGGGGTGTGATAGAATATGGAAACACAATCTCCTTATCTCCTCCAATTACTCATACAATTAATGTCCGATATTCTTACCGTTGTATAGAGATCTCCCTTACTCTGTATATATTCTCAAATCCCTGCATCAATACGATTAAGCTAATTACCATAGATTCAACATTAATTAGCTAATCTCGACTCGAACCAAATCGGAAAAGAATGAAGCATATGCTCGAGTAGGTGAACCGAATGTTTAGTGATGATGAGATGTCAACGTGCGTAACCACCTTATGAGACGGTCCATAGGTGACAACTTCGGAACATTGGTTATTGATCCGACCACGACTTGAAGCTTAAGCCCAGCCTCACAGTGACCAGGCTTCGAGCTTATGAAATAATGAACTCCTGGTTTGGTGAGCCTGACGAGATCGTAGACCGTCTTGTGCACGGCAACAGGTGAAGTCGGGTCACAGTATAAGAATTCCAGATCACCGCTGATTTCTAACTCTAAGACGTCGTTGAATTCTTCGCCGTATTCTCCAACATGAAATTGTTTCTCCACGCTCCACTTGTAATAATAGTCACTGTCGTAAACCCTCCATCCTTTGGGATTACCGCCAAGTGGAGCTGTTCGATCTCAAGAGTAACGAGTTTATCGAGTTGACTCGTTTAGTGGCGCCGGAGAGTCACCATTTGAACCCTTTCCTCTCCCCAGATTCCGTAAAGTCTAACGTTTTTGGCTTTGTTGCATGTTTGTTTTTGGATATTAATCCTCTATGTAATTATGTAATTCCCTAATCTAACAGATCTGTTTCAGTGATTCATGGAGAATCCCTTGAAACCCTAAAAACCTAACAAGGAGATTACTCAGACATGGAAACAAAGAAAACACAGAGAGATGAAAAGTAATTCATAATCAAATAGAAATAAAATCCAAAAGGGTTCAGAAATCTTCTCCGATATGAAGTTGAGATTCGTCTCCCTCAAATCTCCCAAGAAAAAACCCAGAAGTTCTCTGATGAATAAAATAAAGCTTAATCTAAAAAGTGGCTAAAAAATAAGTATAAACAGGTCTAGATTCGTTCTCCACGAATCCCTAGGTAAAACCGGGTCAAAATAAGTGAAAACCGAAATTTATTTTTATTTTTCGCGTCACTAAATCGGTCGGTTTATGTTGGACCGTTTTCACGAAAACTGGCGTAACTTTTGATCGCACCGTTGGAATGAACTCAAACCACTTCCAAATGAAATCTGATCCATTGCTCTATCTTGTATCAATATTTGAGCTTGTTCCATTGGTGGTAATCCTTCAACGAATGTCAAACTTCTGAAGGCTCTGTATGATTCTACATCTTCATATGCTCATTTTCACCCAAAACAGCTCATTTTTTCACAAAGTCACCTAAAACCTGAAAGGACTCGATAAATGACTAAAAGACTCTAAAAAGACACTTTGACTCAATAAAAGAAATAAAAACAAATGTTAGAAACCGGTAAAAACACAGTTTATCAGCCGGCGGAAATGAAACCCCAGAAACATAGCCGGCAGGAAATAAAACCCCCGGAAACTGAGCTGGCAAACACTTCGAACAGGCACCAAAACAGACTTCGGAGGAGAGGAGCCACACCGGAAAAGCAAGACTGCAAAAGACATCCAAACCAAACCGACATAACCTCACCACCGAAGGTCACAACAGAGCAGCCACGATGCCGGACAGAAGAGGAGGAGAGGAAGTCGCGAGTCCACCACGCCCATAGATCTGCCGGAATCCAAACCGCCGAGCACCTCGAAGAGATCCGAGAAAAGAAAACATGTATATATAAAATGTAATAAATAGAGCAAAGCAAAAACAAATATGCACTGCGAGTAATGGGAGATAGCGGGCATAACCTATTTATTTTGATGTCGTAAAAACTGACAAGATACACACATGAATTTTGGCTCATATTTGTTGTTTTTTTTTTTACGATATGTTCAAAGAATATAAAGGCTTTATCTCAGTCTCTCTGCAGATTTAATTTGATTATTCTTTAGTTAGAGATAATGATTAATGATACAAGAATCATATGTTTGGTGGTATCAGTTGACTAAAATAAAACCCAAAAGTTATTCGGTTTTCAATTTGATTTTGATTTTGGTTCAATTTTCATTCAAATAACAAGAGCGATACAAATAAGGAAATTAATATTCTCAAAATGTACATCTAAAATATACTTTGATAAAAATATGAATAACAACAAGAACTAAAGAACCGAAAGAAAGGAAAACTACCCAACAAAAACAAAAGGAGAAACTCTTAATTAGCTAATTAATCTCGACTCAAACCAAATCGGAAAAGAAGGAAGCATATGCTCGAGTAGGTGAACCGAATGTTTAGTGATGATGAGATGTCAACGTGCGTAACCACCTTGTGAGACGGTCCATAGGTGACAACTTCGGAACATTGGTTATTGGTCCGACCACGACTTGAAGCTTAAGCCCAGCATCACAGTGACCGGGCTTCGAGCTTATGAAATAATGGACTCCTGGTTTGGTGAGCCTGACGAGATCGTAGCCCGTCTTGTGCACGGCAACAGGTGAAGTCGGGTCGCAGTATAAGAATTCCAGATCACCGCTGATTTCTAAGACGTCGTTGAATTCTTCGCCGTACTCGAAAAGGAGATTGTCTCCCACATGAAACTGTTTCTCCACGCTCCACTTGTAATAATAGTCACTGTCGTAAACCCTCCATCCTTTGGAGTCACCGACCTTGTAGATCTTTCCAGAAGGAAGGATCTTGCTCGGCGGCGGTGGTGGAGGAATCGGACATGACGGGTCATGGACGACAAGAACCTCGAGCTTCTGTCCGGTTGAGCATTGAGTATGATTTGAAGTGATGAAGAAGTAAGAACCTGGTTCCGTAAGGGTTATGACATCGTGTCCTGTGTTGTAGACGGCTATAGGAAAAGAAGAGTCGCAGAATTGGGACTCCAGAGCGCCGGAGACTTGTGTGACGTCGTTCAAGTTGCGATCGTATTCGAAGACCAGAGAATCTCCGACATGAAATTCCTTACGCTCAGCCCAACCGTAATAGACGTCGTCCTTCGCAGTCCATCCGTCGGAGTCTCCCACTTTGTAGATCGTCGCGGAGCAGCAACCCAAGAGAATCGTGAAGGTTGTTATCATCACGACCACGAAGCTCAACACCTTCTTAGTGTTTGTTGTATCCATGATTCGATGGTATACAAAAAGAAGGAACTAAGAAGCAAACAAGGAAAAGGTCGCTGAGAGATCGAGAGAGAGAGAGTTTGAAGGAAAAGTATCGATAATGTGTTTGTGAGGAAAAATACTGTACCCTATCAATTTTTATATAGTGCATTAACGATCCTAATCCTTGCCTTTTTTAAGTTTTTTTTTTTTTTTGTCAACAGTCTTTTTGACGTTTCTATTTACCGAATTTCATTTTTCTAGAATAACCCACGATTTAATCTATTTGAAATATATGTAGATTTTTACCATTTTGGACCTAAATCCGCCTCTTACTTTACAAAACAAGTTTAAAATCTCACGTATTTTTCTGATTATACACGTTAATTTGTCTTATTTTTATTATTTAATTTTATTTAAAAATTTATCCTATTTTATCTTCATAAAGATAGGATATCTAATTTTCCTTTTTGGAACTAATTATATCTTTAATCTAGTTATCATTATTAATCAATTTCCTTTTAAAAGGTTTTTCACTGCGTTAAAAACATAATTACTCATATACCATGTTATAAAATGGATAATATTTATAAATTTTCATAAAATATGTTACAAAATAATATTCTTTAAAAAAACAAATTTTAAAGTAATGGGTTCTTTACTCGCAAAAGCACGTCACCGGTAAGTTCTTTACCACCACTTCGAAGCAATGGTGAACTCCGACTCCAACCATAGCGTGTCATCGTTGGTAACCAAGTGACACATGGACAAGACCATGTACATAAAACTAGGCATGGGCATCCGATTTCTATGTTTAGGATTTTGACTGTGTTAGCCTTGTGTGAGCGTAGAGAAATCTCGTCAAATCGATCGGTTACCGTTACCAAACAAAGAACCGAATAAAAGTTTCAAAGCTTTTGATCGGTTCTTCTCCCAAAACCGAATCAAACTTGAATTCTCTAAAATTTGGTTCGACCATCTCAGTTCCAAACGGTTCCCGAAAGCTCATAATCATCATATCGCAAAATTTATCATACGCAAGATATATAATGAATCAGCCTACCCTCTGTGGGGCATTAAATGATGAGAGGATGGGTTGCTCACCAGATGACGTTTTGACGAAACACGCTATGTTTTGAGGTACGTGTGGCGTACCAAATGTAAGCCACTTACTTTTTCCAGGACTTTCATGATGATGGCCCACCCACTCAATCCGACGTGGTCGGCAAATCGATTAATGTTGGACATGTTAAGAGTCCAAACTATGTATTTTCTATAAATAAGATCCCTCGTACATCGATAAAGGAGTCAAAACGTTTTTTAAAATGACGTGATTCTAGAAAAAACAGTAAGAGATTCGAGATATCTCCTACTTTATTAGTTTCCAAGAGATATCTTCATTAGTACTTTTCGAACAAAACTTGTTAAAACCCATTAAACGTCCAGATTAGGTCGAGGATCCTTTCGACTCGACCTAGATCCATTCTTTGATAGTACTTATAGAGTATTAAGGTTAAATGATATATCATTAGATGAAGGACATACACAATATATAGAGATTACATCGTAGAGATTAGGGAATTATTATTTACTAATCTACCTTTTACATATATATATCTTATACGCTCCCTCAAGATGGAGGGACCGGTCTCACACCAATCTTGTCAAATAGTACAAGGAACCGCGGGCGAGGTAACTGTTTGGTGAGAGCATCCGCCAGCTGATCTTTGGTGGAGACATGAGTAACTCGAAGGGCTCCTGGTTGAACATGACCGCGAATAAAGTGGTAATCCAATGAAAGGTGTTTCATCCGGGAGTGAAAAACTGGATTCGCACTGAGGTAAGTAGCGCCAACATTATCACAGTAAACAACCGGAGACGATGAGAGTGTAACTCCAAGTTCAGTTAATAGAGAACAAACCCATTGAGTTTCTGAAGCAGTATTGGCAACTGCTCTATATTCCGCTTCTGTCGATGATCGAGCAATACCTTTCTGCTTTTTTTAGGACCAAGCAATTGGTGAAGATCCCAAATACAGTATGTATGCATTCGTCGATACAAAATAATATGTATCCCCAGCCCAGTCCGCATCTGAGAAAGCATGTTGAGATATAGGAGAGTTTGCTTGTTGAAAAATACCGTGAGACGTTGACCCTGCTAGATATCGGAGCACTCGCTTCGTCGCTTGCCATTGATTATCAGTTGGTCTATGCATAAACTGTGACAACCGATTGACTGCATAGGTGATATGCTCAAATTAATACCCTAAAAGTACTAAAGCAGCAGTTGTAGTAAAGTAGGGGTCGAACATAAGGACTCAAGAAAATCGCTCAATAAACTACTTAGTGTCGAATCAAGCTAAGCAATTCAGTTGAAACAAAAAGCAATAAACAATAAAAGAGTTGTAAAATCGATGGAAGAATATAGGCCTAGGGTATTTCTCAGGAGATCAATGAATGCAGATAACCAATCAGTCAGGATTCAGATTTAGGGCGGTTCTTGAACTCAAATCACTAAGCTATAATTAACCAATTATCGTTGCGAGAATTATCTAAATCTAAACTTCAAAACCCCAAATCTCTTTGCAAATTCCTAAGAATAAATCAGCTTTAATATCGAGTTTTATATGTTCACAAATCAACTAAACCAAATCTCTTTGCGAATAATTAATTTGCTCACCCTAGGTTATGTCAGATTATTCAATTGCAATGTCGTGCATAATCGATTAACCTAATAGCTAAGTTCCAGATTCGCCAACGTAGAATTTGCTTTGAGAACAACCTATGGTGAAAAACTAATTCAGATGGTGAATCCTAACTTATCAATTACCAGCAATCATAGAAATCTTCATAAAAGTCGCGATCATTTTGTTCCTTCGATGGGTATCGATCGATACCGTAAGTGTATCGATCGATACTCATGCATCAAATCGGCGTTTTAGCTACAGGATCTCTGCTTGGCTCCAAAATGCTCTAGAATGCTTAGATATCTGCAATTATGCTCCAAACGTACCTAAAACCTGAAAAGACACCAAAATACTAGAAAGACTCTATAAAAAAGACTTATATCATGGCCTAAAACGGGTAAAAACCATGATATATCAACTCCCCCAAGAGAAAGAGGTTTGAAAACACGGAGACTCACATGTTCTTGAAACATCGCAATGACCCTTTTCCTAAGCACCTAAATGTCACCTAACCAGCTCCAGATCTAACCACCATGTACTTCTATGTAGACATTCGCCGCTTCCCAGACTTCACACATTATCTCACAGCATTATCCAATAAAGCCCTTATCGCCACTTTCATCGCTGTGATCAATGCCAAGAACCTTCTAGATTCTTTCCCATACAATATCATGACAAAAAACCACCCAATTTCACACTTTTTGGTATTATTTTCTCTCCCCCAGACTTATTTCACATCATGTTCTTTCTCTTTTTTTAAGATCTGCATATACACATTAAGGTTTGAAACGCGAGTATTAATGGTGTTTGCCACCGAATCCCCGGTTCTTCCTTCTCTATGTATCAAAGGTGTAAGCGAATAGTGGTATCACGAGAAATTTTCCTAACCTCGCTTCCAACATTTGTGTGATCATTCCTTCACAAGTAGAATAATGGGATCGCTGGAAATTTTCCTAGTCCTCGACTCAGAAGAAAATCATTTAATCTTTTATGCTCTTATTTATTAATTTAAAACAGGGGAGAGAGATACCATTATTTTTTATACATGGGTTCCTTTGTCAGATATGAATGAGGAATCAAGCTCACATCAATCACATCGATGAAGTGCAAAAATTTGGCTCAGGTTTTTATGAATTTTACTGGAAGCATGGGCATTTTCTAGTCAATTGATCAACCTTTGGATTTTCCATTAGTCCGATCTAGAACTGATTCTGTAAAAATGGTCACTCAAAAGCAACGTCGGCACAATAGGCTAAAAAAAAAAATTAAAATCTCCAATAAATTTTGACTCATTAAAACAAATTTTGACTTAAAAACGACTGACTCTAAGAAAAACAAAAACAATGTCAGCAACTACCTCCCCCAGACTTGAACAACAATGTCCCAGTGTTATTTAGCCTAAGGTTGGTGAAAGAAATCAAGAGAACTGAGTAGAATTTGTGAAGGAGAAAAAGTTACCGATCTGGGACAGGGGTATCGACCGACACACAGCCTGGTATCGATCGATACCAGGCGTAGGTCGATACAGTGAACTCTTCTCAACGACAAGTGACAAAAATGCTGCTCTCAATTTTTGACCAAGGATCCGAAAGTGGTATGGTTAGCACTGTTAGATCACTCAAACACAGGTTAAAAGCAACAAGATATCATAATGCATAATCCAACAAAGTTCAAAATCAAAAGAAAATGACAAAAAATACTCAAAAGTTCAAAAGAAAAGAAAAAGAAAAGAAAAATAAACCAGATAGAACAGAGGACTAATCCTCATCAGAATCATCATCTCTAGTGGTGTGAGATGGTCCTTCTCCTGAAGGTGAGCGGGGGCGTGATGGTGCAATGCAGCCGCACCGAGAAAGAGTAGAGATGGCGTTCCAGATACTCTGGAAACTCTCAACCAAATACCTCTGAAAGGTGTATGTATCCATAGGAATCGCAGGTGGTGTAGGGAGAGTACTCGTAGAAGAAGATGGAGCTCGAGCTCGTCGTGGCTAACCTCCAGCAAAGTTAGCGGCAGCAACAGGTGCGCTAGCAGAAGAACCTCGGCCTCGGCTAGTGCGAGGTGCAAAAATCAACAGGCTCGGATCAGGCTCGGATCAGGCTCAAAACGCAGCTGATTAGGATCGTCACCAATGTCGGTGAGCTCTGTGTTAGGGAGCCTAATCAGAAAGTCCTCATCTGTGTTAGAGAAACACAAACGTCGCTCATGCTTCAACCACCTAAGGTTCTGCATATGTCTCTCATCCATGACAATGCGTGTGGTGACTACCGAACAACTCGTTGTGCTTATGCTGAAGTGCTGGAAGATAGGAGTAAGAAAATTACCTACTGTCTCGGTCTTCCGAGCTGCACTCTGGCACCCAAGAATGGTTTGGTCTTCAGAGAGACCAGGTGATGCGCAAAGATCGCCCCTAGGTTGACCTCCAGATCAAGCTCAGGCCACTCATAGTTCTCGTCATCAATGATATCCCCAATAGCCATGGAGAACATAACAAGCTCAGACAGCCGCATCTTGTTAGGCTGCATCTTGCACAAGATAGTGTTGCTCAGAATCCTAACCAGACAGCGCAGAACAGGGTAGCGCACATCCATCTGAGTGGAAGTCTTGGAGTAATAGGCTCTGTTCCCGAAATGCTCCCAGAAAACCTGCACATCGTGAAACTGAGTAGGCAGAGCTACCCGCCTGAAGTCTCTGCCGAAACCATATATGTCGCAGAGATCTGGGAGTGGCAATTTGTATCTCACTCCGCGAATCATGAAGGTCATGGTACCTTCCTGTGCGTCCTTTAGAACCTCGTCCTGATAGTAGACGCGGACTGTTGCGAGGAACTGTCGCACCAAGTCAGGGAACAGATCATACTGCCTCATAGGCATAGTACCCAAGCCAATCTTTTCGATCAGACGCCCGAGTTCCCTGTCGATACCCAAGCGGCGCATGGTGTTAGGGTCAACAAACCAAGTGGTATGTACATCAACGTCCTGCCAAGCATTGTAGAACAACGTGTCATAGTCATCCCAAAACACCGAGATAGACCTGTAGACACAGTCCTCACTCTCAGCAATCTGCCTATCTGGTCCCTCCCAAACTCTGCTGCAAGGAATCTTGGCTTTCTCGTTCCGCTTAGGCCAAGGAGCTCTAACTGTGGCAGTAGGAGCCACATGATCAGCGGGAGCAGCGGGTGGTTGTGATGAAGGTGCCAATGGTGGTGGGATGTCGCGCAAGGAAGTATGCGGAACCTCAATGTTTTCGGACGGCCCATCAATCCTCACTATGTAGTTTTTGTTGCCTAGGTAACCGTTCACTACACCTCTTCGCCAATGTAGGCCATCCCAGATCTTGACACGTTGACCCAAGGGGAAATCCTTTGGCGGTGGGTTTGAGCTTGATGCATCATCCGTTCGTGTTCTTTTTCGAGTAGACATCTGCAATCAAAGACAAAGAACACAGCAAACACAAATTAAGCACCAAATCCAACAACACGGTAACAATCAGCAACATATTACTCAAAATTCCATCACTGCCCGCAGGGTATCGACCGATACCCTGTCGGTATCGGTCGATACCCTGGCGTTTTCGAACCAGAATCTCTAAATTCTAAAATTTCCAAAATTCCAACAAACTAGCACTAAAGGGGGGTTCGAAAATCTGTTCTAATCACTTATCTAACAAGCATTGCCCACTAAAACGAGTGAAAAGAGTCAAATATCATGAAACCCAAACCTTGTGTTCTCGTGATGGAAAGAGAGGAAATAGTGTATTATACCTTGTAGATCGGATGAATAGATGATAGAAACAGGGAAAGCTCAAAAATCTAACAAGGTTAGGCCCTTGAATCACTAAAATCTGTGAAGAATTGAAGAATTTGTGATTTTAAGAGAAGAGGTGTTCTTATCGATCGGTGGAGGCAGAGGAAAGTTAAAAGTAAAACCGTAGGGGTTTAAAGGAGACTTACATGCGCGTTGGGTATCGATCGACACCATCAGTGGTATCGTTCGATACACGGGAGTCAGTCCAAAATGTATGCGTTTAACATCGGTATCGATCGACACCATCAGTGGTGTCGATCGATACTGACCCTCCGAATCTGATTCATGTGACACAGCATGACACAAAACACAAAACCGAAAAAAATAAAAAATAAACAAAAGACTTATGTACAGACTCAATGGTGGGTTGCCTCCCACCAAGTGCTTGTTTTACGTCACGAGCTTACTTTACGGACGATCAGTCAGGATAAGAATGAGAGCTCGCACCAAAATAAGCTCCACAACTTAACATCTCCAGCTTCAAAGTTCTGCTCAACATGCTCTCCACAACCTCTTGTCCTTTCTCTTTCAGCTTCGGAGTAAGAATAACTCTAGCCTTAGAGAATGGTTTTGAAGTTCCCTTGCACTTCACCTTATATTCAATGGAATCTCCATCACACTTCTGAGGGATTAAGATCACATGGGTAGCACTCTCGACTCTTTTGTTCTTCATTTCCTTCTTTGCCTTAGCCGGTTTGATGTCTCTCTTGGTGATGATAGAAGGACGATCGAAAATGTCTATAACAGTTGGCTCATCATAAGGCTCTTCCAAAAGATCAACCATCAACGTCTCTCCTGTAACAATGGTGATGCAAGAGATATGTTTGAGAGCTCTTCTAGAAGGAATGGCTTTGTAGGAGACATGTTCGTCAATGTATGAGAACGAGATCCTCTTACTGGGCGTGTCTATAACTGCACCAACCGTAGCTATGAATGGTCTTCCAAGAATCAAAGGCGTACTAGATCTTTCACTCATCTCCACAACCTGAAAATCAGCATGAACTAGACAATCTCCTACTTTAACCAGAAAATCAAGGATTGTACCGTATGGAACTGAGGTGGAAGAGTACGTGAATGCGAGAGTCATCTGAGTAGATCTAATATCACCAATTTTTAACTTCTCTGCAAGTGCCTTTGACATGACATTGACGCTAGACCCTGAATCAACGAGAGATTCCTTGAATTCAACTCCAGAGATAGAGCATGGAACTGAAAATTTTCTTGGGTCTTCCCTCTTAGTCAACTGTTTCATCGGTGGTGGCGTGCTTCTTGCTTTGATGAAGAGTGCTTCGATCTCTTCTATAGTTTCTCTGCAATCTCGGAAGTAACAATCCAAATGGCAATTTTCAAAAGCTACTTCAAAAGACATAGTATGGGGAATCCTCCTCACCATCTTCTCAAAAGCGAGCAACTTCTATGCAGTGATGGGATTTCTAAGATGTCTAGGTGGCAAAGGATATGACACCTTAGGCTTGTAGACACGTTCCTCAGTCATCTCCGGCTGTTTCACAATCTTTGGCTCAGTCTGCGAGGGGTATCAACCGATACCAGATTGGTATCGATCGATACAGGCAGTGGTGTCGGTCGACACAGACGTATCAGGCTCAAAATCGCCTTCAACCTCTTCTAACTCCACAAATTTCTCTGCATCCAAACCCTTTTATACAACTGCATTGACCTCTTTAGTACTCTTTAAAGTGATTGCATTGACGTATTCATTCTGTGAATGAGCCATCTTTCCCTTGAAAACTGCTGCAGTTTGAGCTACTTGAGTTTCCAGCATCTTCTGATGAGTACTGAGAGCCTCAATTTTTCCATTCAGATCAGTATACATGGCATCCATCTTCCCATTAAAATCCACTGTCATCTTTTGCTGTTCTTGAACCAGCTGTTCAAGCATAGACTCAATCTTGCTCTCTGGAGTTTTAGCAGGTATATGTTGATAAGATGAACTCCCATAATTCCTGGTATAACCGCTGTTCTGGAAAGGTTTATGGCCAAACTGATTCGATCCTCCTTGCTGAGCGCTGTTGTTGAAGTTCCTGTTGTTATTCTGGAATTGATTTCTCGGACCTAGGAAACCAAAACCACCAATGTAGTTAACGTCTTCTACTTCATCTTCATTGAATACCTCAACATCATCAGCAAATTGAACAGCCTTCATCGTCTTGCCCATCAAAAGACTGTGCATAGAATCTAACTTGGCTTGAACCTCAGCAATCTGCGAACCTTCCATGCCACCAGCTTGCTTCTTACGCTCAAAGTCTGCATTCTTGGTGCTATTGCTAGATGCCAAGTTCTCAATAAGTACATAAGCGTCCTCAGGATACCTGGTGCTGAAGTTTCCATTGCTCGAAGCATCCAAAGCCATCTGATACCTCCAATCAATTCCTCTGAAGAAGAAACCCTTCAGCTAAACATCAGAGTACCCATGATGTGGACAATCTCTCTGATATGATCTAAATCTCGTCCAAGCAACCTTGAACGCCTCAGTCGGGCCTTGAGAAAACTGGGAGATCTTGTTCCTAAGATCTTCGGATCATGCATCATCATTAGGGCTGTCAATTTGAGTGTTTACCCGCGGGTCCCGCGGGTTTTACCAGCTGCGGGGCGGGTGCGGGTCGAAAATTTACAAAATACCAAAAAGCGGGGCGGGTGCGGGTCGAGTGTTTTTAAATGCGGGGCGGGTACGGGTCTGTATTTTTTTCTCGCGGGTCTCGCGAGTAACCCGCAATTACAAAAAAAAAAAAAATTATTTACTAAATGTTATTAAAATTTTGAAATATTTTGTAATATATATATCTTTGAAATATTTTGTAATATATATATATCTTTGTAAATTTTGAAATATTGTTAACTGATTTGTTTTGTAATATATATAAATTAATTAATTATTTTGTTTATTTTTCAGAAAATTGTGTATTTATGTTTTTATGTGAAAATTTATTTTATTAAATATATTTTTTTACTAATTTTTTATTTTTTTAAATATTTGCGGGTTACCCGCGGGTACCCGCGGGTTCAAGCGGGGCGGGTGCGGATCGAACAATTTTTGTTAATGAGTCAAGCGAGGCGGGTCGATGCGGATCGGAAAATACATGTAACCCGCGTGGGGCGGGTCAAGCGGTTGGACCCGCTTGGCAGCTCTAATCATCATAGAAATTATTCTGGAAAGAAGTCTTAGTCTCCTCCCAGGTAGTCAGCGATCCAGGAGGCAACTGCTTCAACCAGTAAGATGCATCTTCACCTAAAGAGTATGGGAAAAGCTTGCAGAAAAGGTAGTCACAGGATACTCAATTGCTCTTGATGCTAGTGACCAAATCCTCGAACTTCTCAATATGATCCATGGGGTATTCACTAGAAAGACCATGAAAGGGTGTTGACCCACAAGAGTGTAGTACGGAGGTTTCAGCTCAAAGTCATTCCTCTGAAATGGTGGAGGGCGAATCGCATATCGATTTGCATAAAACTGATCAGGTCTGTTGTACTCACCAATCGTTCTACCACGATCAGCCACAACATTCCCTGCATTCGCAGCATTCCCAACGACGATCTCCTCAACAACAGGAGGAGGTGGAATGATGTTCCCCTCTCCATCTAAACGTTACCCTCTCTTATTGCACAATTGACCCTCTTGGTATCTATAAGCACCAGGTTCATCTTGAACCAAAACCACTGGATTGTTGTTCATTTCTGCTGGCTTCTTTGCTCTTATGTTTGTGCGTTCCAAAAGTGCTAGCTGCTCGTTTGACAGATTAACTAGCGGAGTGTTCTTGTTCATTCTGGTTTCACGAATAGGCATACACCCTGAAAACAAAAATCAAGAACGTAAGTAACACAAAAATTCACGACATGTATCGACCGATACCACTAGGGTGTCGATCGATACTGTTTGAACTTAGTCGAAATTCTCAAACTAAAATCTAATGGCGAATTGAGTCCCCAGCAACGGCGCCAAATTTGATAAGCTCAAATTAATACCCTAAAAGTACTAAAACAGTAGTTGTAGTAAAGTAGGGATTGAACACAAGGACTCAAAAAAATCGCTCAATAAACTACTTAGTGTCGAATCAAGCTAAAAAAATTCAGTTGAAACAAAAAGCAATATACAGTAAAAGAGTTGTAAAATCAATGGAAGAATATAGGCCCATGGTATTTCTCAGGAGATCAATGAATGCAGATAACCAATCAGTCAGGATTCAGATTTAGCGCGGTTCTTGAACTCAAATCAATAAGCTATAATTAACCAACTGTAATTGCGAGAATTATCTAAATCTAAACTTCAGAACCCCAAATCTCTTTGCAAATTCCTAAGAATAAATCAGCTTTAATATCGAGTTTGATATGTTCACAAATCAACTAAACCAAATCACTTTGCGAATAATTAATTTGCTCACCCTAGGTTCTGTCAGATTACTCAATTGCACTGTCATGCCTAATCGATTAACCTAAGATCTAAGTTCCAGATTCGTCAACCTAGAATTAGCTTTGAGAACAACCTATGGTGAAGAACTAATTCAGATGGTGAATCCTAACTAATCAATTACCAGCAATCAGAGAAATCCCTATGAGAAAACCCTAAACCTAAGATGGATATACTCAGACATGGAGAATGAAACAATCAACATAACTGAATAGATCATTAAATTAAACAATAAGAAAAAGAGTAACGAGAGGGTTCGAAATCTTCTCTCAGGCGAACAGAGTTCTGACTTGTCTCCCTCACCAAGCTCTCTCTCAAAAACCAAAGTAAAATAAAGCGTGTATCAAGCGTAGCCAACAAAGTGACTGAAAAACCTAATAAATATCCTAAACATGTTTTGGGGCTTCTTGTAAATAATAAAGTATTCTGGGGCAATTTGCAGTTTCTCAAATCTTCATAAAAGTCACGATCCTTCTGTTCCTTCGATGGGTATCAATCGATAACGTAAGTGTATCAATCGATACGCATGAATCAAATCGGCGTCTCAGCTACATGATCTCTGCTTGGCTCCAAAAAGCTCCAGAATGCTTCGATATCTCCAATTATGCTCCAAACGTACCTAAAACCTGAAAAGACTCTAAAAGACTCCAAAATACTTGAAATACTCTATAAAAAGGACTTATATCATGGCCTAAAATGGGTAAAAACTATGATATATCAATAGGCAATATCAGGTCGAGTGAACGCCAGGTATTGTAAGCTTCCAATCACTTGACAATATTCACTTGGATTGTCGAGAGCGTGTCCTGAGTTGAGAGACAGTTTTGGTGTTGGCGACATTGGTGTAGAGACAGGCTTAGCATCCAACATATTTTTCTTGAGTAGTAAATCATGAATGTACTTTCTTTGCATCATGTGAAGACCTTTAGAGGAGCGTGTTGTTTCGATGCCCAGAAAGTACGAGAGATCCGTCGGGTCTTTCAACGAAAAGCGATGAGCCAGAGCATCAATAAATCTTGTAACCAGAATGTTGATGCTACCAGTGACAATAATGTCATCCACATACACAAGGATATAAGCCATTTCAGCACCGTGAATGTATATGAACACATATGTATCAGCCAAAGAATTGAGAAAACCAATGGAACATAGAAAGTTTCTCAACTCTTGATACCAAGCTCTCGAGGCTTGCTTGAGGCCGTACAACGCTTTCTTGAGGCGACAAACGTGATGTGGTCGGTCTATGCCGATGAATCCACGTGGTTGAGAGACATAGACTTCATCGGTGAGAGTTCCTTGAAGGAACGCAATGACATCAAGTTACTTTATTTGCCAGGAACGAGCAATTGCTAGCTGCAGCACGAGTCTGATCGTTATCGACTTGACGACCGGGCTAAATGTCTCTGAGTAATCCAAGCTGTATTGTTGATTAAAGCCTCTTGCAACCAATCGTGCTTTATACCTGTCAAGATCACCATTGGGTAAATACTTTAGTGTAAAAATCCACTTCGTAGCAATGACATTTTGATATGGACTTGGGGGAACCAAATCAAATGTATGATTGCAGATTTGAGCATTGAACTCCTCTCCCATGGCGTTTCTCCAATACCAATCGCGCAAAGCCTGATTCACGGTGGTTGGAATTTCTGGTTTGTTCTTCATGGCCATAAGGGTGAGTTTGGTGATTCGGTTTTTGGCACAAGTTTGCATCGGATGGTTATTTGTTGGTGGAGGTGAAGTTTTTGGTGTAGGGAGTATCGGGGAAGAAGGTATCGCGGGGGAGGATGAAGAGGGATTGAGAATTGGATTTGGGTTTGGTAATGGGCCAATGTTTGGATTTTGGGCCTGTGTAATACTAACCTATGTTGGGCCTGTTGAATTGTTTCCTGAGCCCACACTCGTTGGACTGGAATTTGTAGAGACAGTTCTTCGCGAGGAAGAAGATGTCGTGACGGCGTCATCTTGCGACGACGGGTGAGGATCCGCGTTCGGGGGCATAGGAGGCGGCGCCGGTGGTGGCTGATGAGCTATGACGAGCGGCGAGTGGGTTATGGGAACAGGGATGGGATTGTGGTTCGTCGCGATTTCTGGTTCGGTTTTGGTGACCTCTGTCTCTGTTGAAGCAGCAAATGGATATTTTTCCTCCACAAATTGAACGTGACGGGAGACGTAGATTCGTCCAGAAATTGGTTCCAGACATAGGTATGCGCTCTGGGTTAGTGAATATCCCATAAACACACACGGTTGCGATCGATTTTCCAACTTATGGCTCGTGTAAGGACGAAGCCATGGAAAGCATAAGCAGCCGAATACTCTGAGCTTGAGATAATTTGGTTGTTGTTGGAACAGTTTGGAATACGGTGATTCATCTTTGAGCACGGAACTGGGCAAGCGATTAATGAGGTAGATCGCTATCGCAAACGCATACGTCCAATATTGAGGTGGAAGAGACGCTTGATGGAGCAATGTCAAACCCGTCTCGACGAGGTGATGATGCTTGCGTTCTGAGATTCCGTTGTGTTTTGGGGTATGTGGAGGTGATGTGAGATGAGAAATTCCATGAGACGACATAAATGATCGTAGTCCCACGAACTCGCCACCATTATAAGAATATAACGTTCTGATTTTGCTTTGAAATTGATTCTCCACCAGATTTTTGAACGCCATGAATGTTTCTCGAACTTGAGATTTTTGTTTCAATGGGTAAAACCATGAATATCTTGTGTAATGATCAACAAGGATAAGGTAATACTTGTAGTTATCAACCGAAACAATGGGTGAGGTCCAAACATCGAAATATATGTATTCAAGAGGGCTTTTTGAGGTAATGGTGTTTGAATATAATGGAAGTTGATGGCTTTTCTTGATTAAACAATGAGAACAAGAGTACTGTTTTTGCGTAGAATGAGAAAGCGGTAAAGAAAATTGAGATATAAGTGTTTGTAAAACATTGGAAGATGGGTGACCAAGGCGTGAATGCCACAATGGTTTAGAGGTTTTTGGTGTTGGGGAAGCGAATAGAGAGACGATTGTGTTTGGATGGACTGGCCACTCGTATAGCTTATCTCTAGTTTTACCTTGGAGTAATCGGGCCCCCGTTCGAAGATCCTTCACTTGAAAATGAGCAGGAAAGAATTCCACAGACACTTTGTTAGCATTACACAAGCGGTAGACGGATATGAGATTTTTGTGGATGTTTGGGACATAGAGAATCTTGTTTAAAGTAAGGAAACGAGATGAGGTATAGAGTTTGGAAGAACCAGTGTGCGAGATCGGTATTGTAGAACCATCAGCAATGGTGACTTCTTCTCCACCATGATAAGGCTGGGGAAGGAACAGATTGTGCAAATCTGACGTGAGATGATGCGTTGCACCGCTATCAAGAATCCAATTATTTGGATTGTACGACGTCGCAACTACCATGTTTGCACGGGGCTGCCATGTAGCCGGAGAGAGAGGATAGTTGCTCGTGGAAGAGCTGTAGTTTCCACTGGAAAGCTGGAGTTGTGAGCAGCATCGAGCACTGTGGCCATGAACTCCACAAATCTGACAACGACTTTGATAACCACGCGGAGCAGACTGGTCGCTACGAGGCTGGAATTGCTGTTGTTGCCAAGTCTGCTTGTTGTGATTGTTGGAACGATTTGGAGAGCGATAGTTGCCGTTGTTGTTGCTGCGATTTGCGTTGTTGTTGGAGCAACGATATTGAGTAACATTTGCCAAGATTGGTAGCGGTGAAGAGTTAATCACTATGGATTGAAGCTTGAGTTCATAGTTGATGAGTTTTTCATGAACTTCCGTGAGTGACGGAGGGACATCATGGCCTTCAATCTGATCTTTCACTTGCTTGTAATCATCGGGCAATCCGCTAAGTATGTAGTCGATATGATCTTCAGTATCCATTGGTTTCCCGAGAAGTGCCAGCTGATCAAATCGAGTCGTGAGCCCCTGAAAATATTCATTGATGGATTTTGTCCCTTTGGTCCATTGCCTTATCTGCTGTCGTAATTGTTGTTGGTGACCACGATTTGGTCTCGCATAGGTGGAGGAGAGAGTCGTCCAAATCTCGGCTGAGGTCGTTGTTGTTGCGAGAATCGGTTGGATTGACACCGAGATGGCACCAAGGAGAGCACTGTAAATCAGTTTATCATGTCGTTTCCAGAGTGTATGTTCACGATTGGGGGTGATTACACCGCTGGTGTTGGTTGTTGGTGGTGGAGACACAGCAGATCCGTCGACATAGCCGGCGAGATCGTATCCATCAAAAAGTGTGTGGACCTGACGGTTCCACATGAGATAGTTGGTAGATGTCAATTTCGTGACGTTGGTCATGTTGACGTTGAGGAGAGCAATAGAGTCGGAGATCGCCAGTTTCATTGGAGGAGACAGGTGAAGCCATGGTGACGTTATCTGAGTGTGATGAGGAAGAAGAAGAAAATTTTGAAAAATTGGGAGGCGGCTCTTTTTGTTTTAGGTTTTTAGAGATCTCTGCTCTGATACCATATAGAGTATTAAGGTTAAGTGATATATCATTAGATGAAGGACATACACAATATATAGAGATTACATCATATAGATTAGGGAATTATTATTTATTAATCTACCATTTACATATATAGACCTTATAGTATTTTGTCTGACCTGTTTTCTGTTCAATATCTAATCACATGTCATTTTCTAACTTGGTGTTTAAAAATAAAATAATGGAATTGGTATTGGGCCCAAATTCCACACCTAAAGCCCAGCTTGGTTAAACGGGCCTGGAATCGAACCCAGCTCACTGAAAAGCCTCGTAAGAGTAAGCTCGCGACCTGGGAAGGGCCGAGTACGCAGAAAAAGAGGAGATCGTGGGATCAAGCTCAGGAATAACCCGCAGCAAGCAAAGTCAAACACATTAAAACCCGTAACCCCAGGATCAAGCTCAGGAATAAATTCCTAGATCGCGAATTTAAAGTCTAAATTCAATTACGTATATTGATAGATTAGCGGTTACGTTTTAAGAGGACGTGTATAAATTTAGAATACGGAGAACAATGTGAAGGATCGAATTCTTGACTACGAAAAAGGCAATAATAACATATATATAATATTTCTCTCTCAAATTCCTCTCGAGTTCTTACAAGTTTTTCCTAAATCTTTTTAATGCACTACAACCTCAAAGTAGTCAAGGATTGAGGTTGTGAGATTCTGCTCTCACAATTTGGCGCCGTCTGTGGGGAGAAGCAAAACAACTTCCTCTTTATAACCTACGAAATTAACCACTCCAAAGAAGACGATGGCGGACACAACAAGTGCGACAGTTACTACATCATCCGGAGCCATAAACACCTCCATTCCTCTAACCCATTCCGCCGACATCACTCCAACAGACCTGGACGGAACAACAAATTCTCCCATTACCACCTCGGGAGCAAACGTCTCGACTGGGACCGACGATAATGCCGAACCCTCGGGACCTGCAGCCTTGAACCAATCGGCTCCGGATTAAATAGCTGAGATCCGGAACCTGATATCCTGCCTCATAGAGCAGAATCGCTCAATGCTTGCACGCCTGGATGACCTCGAAAAAGCGAATAGGGCAGGCATGATAACCCTGTATTTTACCATCTTGAGTCCCATATTTTCCTATGTTTTCTTTGTGTTTCATGTTGTTTTCATAACATTTACGTCGCATTTAGGTCCAAATCGAGTCGCATTGCATTTAGGATGTCCTAGGTTGTTTTTGTGTTCTTTTTGGCTTGTTATAGCCTTTCTCAGGTGTTCGGGACTGATTTGGATGAGCGCGGACGGAAGGAAACCGCAAAGATCGAAGAAGGAACGTGAGGACCGGAAATACACTGGCGATCGGTCATAACCGATCGCTGAAAGCGATCCACGACAAAACGAAAAACATGCTCGATCGGTTACAAACCGATCGCTGAAACCGATCAAGATTGCTTCAGGCGATCGGTCATAACCGATCGCCATAACCGATCGACAGTGCCTCCGGATTTTCAGCATGATTTTGGGAACCAACCACTTATGTAATATAATTGTCAACATTTCTTCTTTTTAATAAGAACTCTAGGCACGAAAAAAATCAAGAATCTCTGCTTCTTTTTACTGTTCTAAGCCAACTACTTCTTTCTTCTTCTTTCTTGTTTTTGTATGAAAGATTCAAGATCCAAACCATTTTAGTGAAGATTTTCTTAAACTCTTTTTACCAATCTTCTTATTTTGCTTATGGCTTTCATTTGTACGGTTTATATTTGTGATTTAGCTATGTGTGAGTAGTTCTTTTAGGATTCTTGGGTGAAGTAGATTAGGGTGATTCTAGGTTTGCTCTTGATGTTTAGGAGTTAGATTACTTAAAACCCTTGCTCATTAAGTGTTCTTAATGCTAGATTGACCTTGATCTAGTTGATCTAGAACCTAGGGAGTTTCATCACCCGGAAGGTGTTTGATGAAATTCCTGAACGAATTTAATGAGTGCTTTTCATATCTTAGCCAACGGAAAATTGATGTCTAAGGTGAATTGTGGTTAATTAGACTTGTGCTTATTGCTTGTTAGTCATAGAATCGCGAACGGAAGTTTATGACGATTGATGACTAAGAAAGGGCTTAATGCCATGGAAGTGGATTAATCTTTAGTAGTGTTCTAAGGCCTAAGGAGATATTTAGTCGAATGTTTGAGCATCTTGAGTAGATCAAAGAATCACCCGAGTCGATTACTTTACCCGAGAATTCGTTTGTTTAAATTTGATATTAATCGTTTTCTTGTTTGCTTTGCTACTCGCTTATTTATCTGTTTTGTATGTTTCAAATTGTCCGATAAAAACCAAAACCAATTCTTGAACTGCTTAGATTAAGAAGTTTCATGTATTCTTGGTTTTTAATCCCAACCCATTATGGAGTGATATCTCAAATACTACAATGACACGAGTGGGATTTGAGCAATTGATAGCGAAAAATCTTACTATCAATTTGGCGCCGTTGCCATTTGGGTTTTGCATTAATCATTAGGATTTTGAATCTTCTTGAGACTAAGTTTTATTTTTAATTTGTTACTAATCTCTTTCACTTGGTTTTTCCCCTTCTCATAGGTGTATGAACACGAGATCACAAGGCACATCAAATCTTATAGACCGTGTTGACAACATCCGTGCTCTAGAACGAGCAAACACAAGGGCAAGACAAGAGAGAGAGAGACACCTTCAACGGTTAGGAATGGAGGGTGAACAAGTTCCTCCGGTTGCAAACCAAGATGCACCCGTGCTAGGTGTTGGTCACCAAGATGCTGGTCACCAAGGTGTTGGTGTGAACCGAATTCCAATTCATCCACCACGACCTGCACGACCAATTGGAGCCGGTGATGCACCAAACACACATGCTAACCGTCAAGGAATTGCACCACCACCAGTTGAACACAACAACTTTGAGATCAAATCCGGTATTATCTCTATGGTGCAAAACAACAAGTTCCATGGGCTGGCCATGGAGGACCCATTGGATCACTTGGATCAATTCGACCAAGTGTGTGGTTTGGTGAAGATCAATGGCATCTCTGAAGATGCATTTAAGCTGCGGTTATTCCCTTTCTCTCTAGGGGATAAAGCTCGGCAATGGGAAAAGAACTTATCTCAAGGTTCCATTACTTCATGGGAACAATGCAAGCAGGCATTCCTGTCAAAATTCTTCTCCACAACAAGGACAGCTCGACTAAGGAATGACATCTCAAGCTTCACACAAAAGAATAATGAAGGCTTTAGTGAGGCATGGGAGAGGTTCAAAAGCTACACCATGCAATGCCCACACCACGGGTTTTCGGATGAATCTCTTTTAAGCACTTTGTATCGTGGTGTTCTGCCCAAGTACCGAATGCTTCTCGATACCGCGAGCAACGGGAACTTTCTGGGTAAGGAAGTTAATGATGGGATGGAGCTTGTAGAGAACTTAGCTCAAAGCGACGGTAACTATGGAGAAGACTATGACAGATTTTCACGAGGAGGTGGAGACTTCGATAACCAAAAGACGAGACAGGATATTAAAGCTCTTAATGACAAGCTGGATAAGCTTATCCAAGTCTCACAATCAACCGTAAACTTTGTTGGTGAGTTCGATGAAAACCAAGGCCATCAAGAGGGAGTTGAGCATGAAGATAAGCAAGAAGAAGTCAATTATGTGGGTGGTCAAGGTGGCTACCAAGGTGGCTTCAACGCAAACTATAGGAATCATCCCAATTTTTCCTATAGAAGCAACAATGTCGCAAACCCTCAAGACCAAGTGTATCCCCAACAAAACACTCAAGGTCAAGGATTTCAACAAAAGAACTTCATCTCTACAAATCAACAAAGACCATTTGTTCCAAGGAACAATTTTCAAGGAAACCAAGGTGGGTTTCAACCAAAGCAACAATCTAACCCACCCGGTTTTGCACAGCAAGGACAACCAAGCAACACAACGCCTCAAGACACCGAGATGAAGAACATGCTTCAACAAATATTACAAGGCCAAGCTCAAGGAACCATGGAATTGAGTAAGAAAATGGCGGAAATCCACAACAAGGTGGACTGTTCTTACAATGATCTCAACTCCAAATTTGAGTCATTGTCGTCTAGAGTCAAACAACTCGAAGGACGAGGAATTGCTTCATCGTCACGCCCTCAAGGTACCTTACCGGGAAAACCCGAGGCTAATCCGAAGGAGTTTTGTAACGCTATCACATTGCGTAGCGGAAAAGAGCTTCCCCCACGAGAGCTTCCATCTAATCTCAACGAGGACATTGAGAACCAAAGTGGGGAGGTGGTCATTGAGAATGAAGCAAATGTGGGTGAAGAAGATGCTGTTTCGGGAAAAGCTAAAGGAGCAAGGACAATAGAAGACGAAACCGTGGTAGCACCTACAAAGAAGAAGTCTTTTGTCCCACCGCCTTATGAACCCAAGCTTCCTTTCCCGGGCCGCTTTAAGAAGCAACTCATGGAGAAATACAGAGCGATCTTCGATGAGCAAATCAACAAAGTCCAAGTGACTATGCCCTTGGTTGATGCTTTCTTGTTAGTCCCACAATACACTAAGTTCCTTAAAGATGCAATCAAGGATAGAACCAAGGACTTAGAAGGAATGGTTGTGCTTTCCCATGAGTGTAGTGCAATAATTCAACGGAAAGCCATACCAAAGAAGTTGGGAGATCCAGGAAGCTTTACTCTTCCATGTGCTCTTGGACCACTTGGTTTTGATCATTGCTTGTGTGACCTTGGAGCAAGTGTAAGCTTGATGCCTTTCTCAGTGGCAAAACGTCTAGGCTTCACTGCCTACAAAGCTTGCAAAATTTCTCTCGTGCTAGCGGATAGGTCGGTGAGACACCCAATTGGAATGCTTGAAGATCTACCGGTGAAAATTGGAGATTTTGAGGTACCCACCGATTTTGTTGTTCTTGAGATGGATGAAGAACCCAAAGATCCTCTCATCTTTGGAAGACCATTTTTAGCCACCGCCGGGGCTATCATAGATGTGCGAAAAGGGAAGATTGATCTTCATTTGGGCAAAGACGATGTGCTTAACTTTGACATCAATGCAATGATGAAGAAGCCCACAATAGATGGTCAAGCCTTCTACATTGAAACTATGGAGGAGCTAGCGGATGAGCTTCTAGAAGAGTTGAACTTGGAGGATCATCTCCAAATTGCTTTGACTAAAGAGCATGGAGAGAATGGGTATCTTCATGAAGAAAGTGTTGGTTACATGAAGTTGCTAAACTCGCACAAAGCACTAGTTGGAGAAAATTCGTTTTTGGAACTAGAGCACAAAGAAACTGTTGAAGACGGATTGGAAAACAATGTAAGTGCTTTGGAAATTGACTACATGAGTGCTTTAGATGTCGACTTGGAGGACGAGCAAGAAACTAGCAATGGTGAGACTAGTTTCGATGAAGATTGGAGCGAACTCAAAGCCCCAAAAGTCGACCTCAAACCACTCCCAAGTGGACTAAGGTATGCGTTCTTAGGTCCAAATGAGTCTTATCCGGTCATAGTAAATGAGAGTTTAGATAAAAATGAGTTGACCGCCCTTTTGAGAGAGTTGAGGAAATTTAGAAGAGCAATAGGCTACTCTTTAGATGATATAAAAGGAATTTCCTCTTCTCTATGTACACACCGAATCCATCTAGAAGATGAGTCTATGAGCTCTATTGAACATCATAGACGGTTAAACCCGAATTTGAAAGAAGTGGTTAAGAAGGAGATTCTTAAACTTCTAGATGCGGGGATAATATATCCCATTTCGGATAGTACATGGGTCTCACCGGTTCATGTGGTTCCCAAAAAAGGTGGGATAACGGTTATACGGAATGATAAAGATGAATTGATTCCCACTAGAACTATAACCGGACATAGGATGTGCATCGATTATAGAAAACTAAACTCGTCTACTCGAAAAGATCACTTCCCTTTGCATTTTATTGACCAAATGTTAGAAAGATTGGCAAATCACCCATATTATTGTTTCCTTGATGGATATTCGGGATTCTTTCAAATCCCAATCCACCCCAATGATCAAGAGAAAACGACCTTTACATGTCCCTATGGTACCTTCGCATATCGAAGAATGCCATTTGGACTTTGTAATGCGCCCGCGACTTTTCAACGGTGTGTAATGTCTATTTTCTCGGACTTAATTGAGGACATGGTAGAGGTGTTTATGGATGATTTTTCTGTATATGGTGCCTCGTTTGCTTCTTGTTTGTCAAATCTTTGCAAGGTACTCACTAGGTGCGAAGAAGCAAATCTCGTCTTGAATTGGGAGAAATGTCATTTCATGGTGCGAGAAGGCATTGTCTTGGGGCATAAGATCTCGGAAAAGGGCATTGAGGTCGACAAGGCTAAGATCGAAGTGATGATGGGTTTGGAACCGCCAACCACGGTGAAGGGCATTCGAAGTTTTTTGGGCCATGCCGGGTTTTATAGACGGTTCATCAAGGATTTCTCGAGGATAGCGAGACCTCTAACAAGGCTTCTTTGCAAAGAAGTAGAGTTCAATTTCGATGGAGAATGCCTTGAGGCATTTTTGGAAATCAAGAAAGCTCTTGTGAGTGCTCCAATTGTGCAAGCACCGGATTGGGATCTTCCGTTCGAAATCATGTGTGATGCTAGTGACTTTGCGGTTGGCGCGGTTTTGGGTCAAAAGAAAGACAAAAAGATTCATGTCATCTACTATGCTAGTAGAACCTTGGATGATGCTCAGACGAGATATGCAACCACGGAAAAGGAGCTCTTAGCGGTGGTTTATGCTTTCGAAAAATTCCGCTCCTATTTGGTGGGATCCAAGATCGTGGTATACACGGATCATGCCGCCTTGAGACACTTGATAGCAAAGAAAGATGCCAAACCAAGGCTTCTACGGTGGATCCTTCTTCTTCAAGAGTTCGATATGGAGATTAAAGACAAGAAAGGCATTGAAAACGGCGTTGCGGACCACTTGTCTAGATTAAGAGTTGAAGAGACAATTCCCATAGATGATTCTCTTCCCGAAGAACATCTTATGATTGTTGGGATGTTGAAGAAAAGCTATCATGCGGGGTTGAAACTAGAAGAGGTCATGAGTTTGAGTGATCTCGGTTTGCCGTGGTATGCTGATTTCGTGAACTATTTAGCTTGCGGGAAGGAACCACCAAACTTGGACAGTTACAACAAGAAGAAGTTCTTTAGAGATGTAAACCATTTCTATTGGGACGAGCCTTATCTATACAAGAGATGCTCGGATAGTCTGTACCGGAGATGCATCCCGGAGGAAGAAGTGAATGGAGTGCTGTATCATTGTCATGGTTCGGTATATGGAGGGCACTTCGCATCCTTCAAAACCGCAACAAAAGTGCTTAATTCCGGGTTATGGTGGCCAAGCTTGTTCAAAGACGCCCACACCTACGTTTCGTCATGTGATGCTTGCCAAAGAAAAGGCAACATAAGTAGAAGGGATGAGATGCCTCAAAATCCCATCTTAGAAGTCGAAGTGTTTGATGTGTGGGGAATAGATTTCATGGGACCATTCCCCTCGTCTTACGGAAACCAATACATATTGGTGGCGGTGGACTATGTTTCTAAGTGGGTCGAAGCCGTTGCGAGCCCAACTAATGACGCCAAGGTGGTCATTAAGCTATTCAAGACGATCATTTTTCCGAGGTTTGGAATACCTAGAGTGGTGATTAGTGATGGTGGAAGTCATTTTATTAACAAGGTGTTTGAGAGCTTGCTCAAGAAGCATGGAGTCAAACACAAGGTTGCCACACCCTATCACCCTCAAACGAGCGGGCAAGTGGAAGTCTCTAACCGCCAAATCAAGGCAATATTGGAGAAAACGGTGAGTAGCTCGAGGAAAGATTGGGCCAAGAAGCTAGACGATGCTTTGTGGGCATACCGAACCGCGTTCAAGACTCCCATTGGTACTACACCGTTCAACTTACTTTATGGGAAGTCATGTCATTTGCCCGTTGAGTTGGAGTACAAAGCATTGTGGGCAGTTAAGTTGCTGAACTTTGATATTAAGACGGCTTCGGAAAGACGTCTAATCCAACTACATGAGCTAGATGAAATCCGTCTCGATGCCTATGACAGCTCAAAGATTTACAAGGAACGGACTAAGACGTTCCATGACAAGAAGATTGTCAATAAGGGTTTCAAAGTTGGAGACCAAGTGCTGCTTTTCAATTCTCGGTTGAAGCTATTTCCCGGAAAATTGAAATCGAGGTGGTCGGGACCGTTCAAAGTCAAAGAAGTACAGCCTTACGGAGCGGTAACGCTATGGAACAACACTGGCGGAGAATTCACGGTTAATGGGCACAGACTAAAACCGTACTCAGCATCAACATTCATCGAGGAAGGGATCTCGGTTCCGCTCTCGAACCCGTCTCCCGCCTAAAAGGGTTTGCAAAGTCAAGCTTAGTGACTTTAAACAAGCGCACTTGGGGGGCAATCCCATGTTATCCTTTGTAAATATGTTCATATGTGTGATTTAGATTTAAATTTATCTTTTTTTTTTTTTTTTTTTTTTTGGTGGGTTTCCAGTTTACAAGACGGGAGGATTAGCAGGAGAACGTCCGGGATCAAAGAAGAAAATTGACAAAAAAAAAAAAAAAAAAAAAAAAAAAAAAAAAGAAGGTTTCATCGATCGGTTACGAGATAGCGACCAGTTACGATGAAAAATCAGGTTGCCTCGATCGGTCTAGGCGATCGGTTATAACCGATCGAAATTTGCATCGATCGGTTATGCCGATCGGTTACGAGATAGCGACCTGTTACAAAGAAAAATCATGCCTCGTCGATCGGTCTTGGCGATCGGTTATAACCGATCGAAATTTGCCTCGATCGGTTTCATCGATCGGTTATAACCGATCGCGACACAAGGTAGGTTATTTCTTCTTCTTCTCACGCGAGTTCTCTCTCCCTCACTTCTTCTTCTCCGCAAAATCAAAACAAAAAAAAAAAAAAAAAGAGATTTTTTGAGAGAACTCTCTCAATTCTACATCGATTTTGCTCAAATCTTTACCCTTCTCACTCATTTTTCGAACCCAATCCCAATTCTAAGAAGATTTCAATCATCCACCATCAATCTCTCAAGGTAAACAACTTCAAATCCCTAATCTCCATGGATTTTTCAAAGGTTTGAAACTTTTCAAATTCTCATGAACTAGACCAAATTTGCTATGGATTCTACAGTCAAATGCTAGTTCTAGGATGGTTAAACATTGGAGAACCACGATTAGAGAACGAATCATGGATTTTGAGTATAAAATTTTTTGGTGTTCTTGAGCGTGAATAGTGAAATCAGGGATTTGTTGAAATTTTGGGGATTTTGATTGAAATTGATTCATTTGAACTGCATAAATAATTACAATAATTTTGATTCACCATGGATTCACAATTACCGGGCCATTGGATTTTTATTGGAATATTTTTGGATTTGTGAAATTGGTGAATTCTAAATTTTTGTGGATTATACTCTATGTTCTTGTTAATTGGGATTGTTTGCTTGATTGGAATGTGCCGTGTTCTTAATCTCCAAATATATTTTGTAGGAAATGGCAACTCAAGCGAAGAAAGCAACCGCCAAACGATCGAATAAAGCACGTGCTAGCGTCCCAACGGAACAACAAGCTGTCGTATGGACAGAGCCGGAAAAGAAAGCACTGCAGGGGTTCGAGAAATTCAAGATGCACTCGACGCGGTTTCCAGATAAAAGAGTGTTGGAGAACTTGGGTTTATTGGATGACGTGACCACCTTCCTGGACTCTATCGGCATGGGTGTCTTGATGAGAATGGACGCGCCCACGTTTGAAGTTCCGGTCCGCCACCTATTGGCCACCGTAACGGTTGACTACAAGGATCCCAAAGAGAAGATAGCGCAAGACGGGATGCTTCGATTCAAGGTGGATGACAAGGAATATGCGTTGTCCATCTTTGATGTGTGCGAGGCATATGGGTTTCCAAAGAAGACCCAAGTTCAGTTCCCGGTCTTGCACGCTGCAAATTCTGTGTGGAACACCGTTGCGGAAGGATTCTACTCGAGTCACAGCGCGAAGGTGACGTGTGTGCGGAACCCGGTCATCCGGTATGCTTGCAAGCTGTTTGCAAACACGATCTATGCGAGACACGGAACCGGAGCGGTATTGCTAGAGGAGTTGTGCTTGGTCCACCAAGGGATCAAGGGAATGTTGAGGTATGCCGACGGAGATCCCATTGAAGACGAGTTGGGCGACAACGTAAACTACGGGAGTCTCCTAGCGGCAAGACTCGTAAGCCTTAGGAGCTGGTTTCGAAGAGCAAAGATTCACCACCTATGGCTAGGAGGGTTTCTTACACCGCTCCTAGAAAAGGCGGGAGTAGACCTACGTCGCTACACTCCACATCACGAACGCAACTACCTCGACCGCACTTATCTCATCAAGAACAGGTTCTTGAAGGCGGGAAGAGACAACGCGTACAAGCTGTACGACGAGAACAAGAAGACGCGCACCTTCCGACTTCCCAACACCGCACGGACAACCTTGTTGGGGCTGGACAACGTTGTGTTCAGGCTGCGAGAAGACGAATATCTCGATGCCATCGCCCAAGGCGAGGAGGAACAGCAACAACCGGAGCAAGAGCAACCCGTCGAAGAAAAAGAGAACCCGATGGGTGATGATACGGGTGACGATCTATACGGGAACATCAACGACGAACTTCCCGAGATTGACTTCAACCCGAGGACCAAGAGGGAAAAGATCGTCCATCAAGCATACAAGATGCAAAGGCGGATCAACGAGATGCAGCGGAAGATCAACGCGGCACAAAAGAAGCTATTCGCCAAACTTTTCCGCAAAGTCAAGAAACTTCAACCGCCTAATTACGTCTCCTCGGAAGATGACGACGATGAAGAGATGGACGATGACCCTACCAACCACGCCACGGATTATGACGCAGGCCCGAGCACGTCCTGACGAGAAACCAAAAACAAGATCACATTTAGTGAGTTTTTCCAACTTTTGCACATTTTATTCTTGCGTTTTCTATTTATGAACTTTTGTTACCTCTCGACTCGTGATACACCGAGACGGTGTAAATCAAGTCCGGGGGAGTACTAATTTGAGTTTATTTGTTTTTGAGTTTTATTTGTTTCTTTTTATTTTCGTTTTTGCATTTTGCATTTGCATATATATATATATATCATAAAAAAAAAAAAAAAAAAAAAAAACGAAAATCATTTTGCTCATTTAGAATTTGATTTTTCTTTCTTCATTTTTCATAGGATTGAGTCTAGAAGCATATAGGATGCATTCATATGCATAGGGGACAATGATTAAGCGCTTGAACTTTGAAAACATTGCCCTCGTTAATCATGTTATGATGCTTGAACTGCTTCGAAAATTTGGAAAATCCATGCTTTGATCTCTTGGCTTGAATATCTTTGATTAGGATGAAGATCGTTGCGATTTGATTCCAACTCTATCTACTTGAACCTAATTTGAACATTAATTGTCTCACCTAGGGATTCGAAATGCATTCTCATGGTCTTAATCTATATACTCGAATTTTCTTATCCATTTTACCACTCTTGTGCTAATTCGAGTAGCTATTTTCATCTTTAGGATAGTTCCCCACCTCATCACCTAAGCCAATTGTTTCAAACCCATGTTATTTGTGAGTGAGGCCTTTTTCTTGAAAGTGCATACAATTGAAAAATCTTGTAAGAGAAAGGAACGACAAGGCTTATCTTCCTTAGATAAATGACTTGGGATTTGATAGATAGAATGGTTAAGATAAGTCGGAACGAATGGTGAGTGAAAAAAGGGAGATGGTGAGAGAAAATCGGGTGTAGGCTAAAGAAAGAGCCTAAGGTGTAAAAAGAAAAAGAAAAGAAAGCGAGAAACTCTAGGAGAAACCGTATATCTAAAGTTATCTAAACTCTCGATATATATAAAAAAAAAAAAAAAAAAAAAAAAAAAAGAGAAAACAGAATAAGAGTTTAGACTAAGAAGAGAAATTCTCCTAGAGTGTTAAGAAAAATAAAAGAAACGAGGTTGTGAGCAATGTGTATATTTAGCCAAAAAGGGGCTATGGGTTTTATTTACGGGATAAGAGATTGTGAGGCAATGAGCTTAAGACGAGAGATTAGAAAGCTAGGATAGGATGGAAGATAATCTTTGATACATCATTGTTCTATTCCTTCCTTGCTTTTTCGAATTGCCATGCATTACGTTTTTGTGAGAGAAAGTCACCCGTAAAATTTGAACCTCCTCGTATATTGCTTTCTAGCCTTTCTCACCAAAACCGATTGAGAATGTATTAGATTCCCTTATGTGAGACCGCACTTGAAAAGATTTAATTGAATGTTAAAGAGTTGGTTGATATGAATGCTTGTGGATTCCAAAGTCTTAGGCACTAAAGTAAAAAAATTCAAGTTGCGATAAGTATGGAGAAGTTCGTTAGAGTAGAAGCGATTTTGGCATTATGGCATTTTTACCTAAGGACATTGAGTTGAAAGTTTGATGTGTTTTCTTTTGGATATGAGTCCCCACCTTCAAACCTCTCTTCTTGGCTTACTTTGCTTTATTCGCTTGAGGACAAGCAAAAGGCAAGTCCGGAGGAGTTGATAACCCTGTATTTTACCATCTTGAGTCCCATATTTTCCTATGTTTTCTTTGTGTTTCATGTTGTTTTCATAACATTTACGTCGCATTTAGGTCCAAATCGAGTCGCATTGCATTTAGGATGTCCTAGGTTGTTTTTGTGTTCTTTTTGGCTTGTTATAGCCTTTCTCAGGTGTTCGGGACTGATTTGGATGAGCGCGGACGGAAGGAAACCGCAAAGATCGAAGAAGGAACGTGAGGACCGGAAATACACTGGCGATCGGTCATAACCGATCGCTGAAAGCGATCCACGACAAAACGAAAAACATGCTCGATCGGTTACAAACCGATCGCTGAAACCGATCAAGATTGCTTCAGGCGATCGGTCATAACCGATCGCCATAACCGATCGACAGTGCCTCCGGATTTTCAGCATGATTTTGGGAACCAACCACTTATGTAATATAATTGTCAACATTTCTTCTTTTTAATAAGAACTCTAGGCACGAAAAAAATCAAGAATCTCTGCTTCTTTTTACTGTTCTAAGCCAACTACTTCTTTCTTCTTCTTTCTTGTTTTTGTATGAAAGATTCAAGATCCAAACCATTTTAGTGAAGATTTTCTTAAACTCTTTTTACCAATCTTCTTATTTTGCTTATGGCTTTCATTTGTACGGTTTATATTTGTGATTTAGCTATGTGTGAGTAGTTCTTTTAGGATTCTTGGGTGAAGTAGATTAGGGTGATTCTAGGTTTGCTCTTGATGTTTAGGAGTTAGATTACTTAAAATCCTTGCTCATTAAGTGTTCTTAATGCTAGATTGACCTTGATCTAGTTGATCTAGAACCTAGGGAGTTTCATCACCCGGAAGGTGTTTGATGAAATTCCTGAACGAATTTAATGAGTGCTTTTCATATCTTAGCCAACGGAAAATTGATGTCTAAGGTGAATTGTGGTTAATTAGACTTGTGCTTATTGCTTGTTAGTCATAGAATCGCGAACGGAAGTTTATGACGATTGATGACTAAGAAAGGGGTTAATGCCATGGAAGTGGATTAATCTTTAGTAGTGTTCTAAGGCCTAAGGAGATATTTAGTCGAATGTTTGAGCATCTTGAGTAGATCAAAGAATCACCCGAGTCGATTACTTTACCCGAGAATTCGTTTGTTTAAATTTGATATTAATCGTTTTCTTGTTTGCTTTGCTACTCGCTTATTTATCTGTTTTGTATGTTTCAAATTGTCCGATAAAAACCAAAACCAATTCTTGAACTGCTTAGATTAAGAAGTTTCATGTATTCTTGGTTTTTAATCCCAACCCATTATGGATTGATATCTCAAATACTACAATGACACGAGTGGGATTTGAGCAATTGATAGCGAAAAATCTTACTATCAAGGCACCTCTGGGTGGCTCGCTCTCCCACCAGGGACACGCCCCTTTTTTCCCCCTGGGCAGGGAGGATTGCCATTCCCACCTCCACCGGTGACAAGACTAAATTTTTCCGATATTAATGCTTTAACCAGCAGGATGGTCGGCTCAGCCACCACCTCACGGTTCAACTCAATGATATCGGACCCCATATTCACCCCTTCCACGGTCCAGATCGCGGGAGGAGAAGTTACGCCAATTGCGACCTTACCAGGAGTAGACCCGACTTCGAATCTACTAATCGGTCAGATCCGCTCTGGGAACGTAAATGAGGTCGAACCTCGGGATAATCCCGATAGCAGCAACCATCCCCAACCTGACGAAGAATCCCTGCTCCGCTTCCCGAGCAATAACGAAAACAACTTGGGATCCGGCAGCTCACATGGGTTTGAGTCAATAAAAAAATATTGCGAAGAAACGAACGCCGAGCTACATCGGATGAGATCGCAGGTCCACGCTGCTCTAAGCTCAGCACCTGAGATAGACAGAGTGATTGATGAAGTCAATCAGACCCCATTCACCTAGCGAATTACGAGCCCTCAGCTCGGCGATGTCGGCAACATCCGAGTTCCTAGGTATAACGGAGAAACCGACCCCAAGGCATTCATGAGGAGCTTCAAATTCGCCTTCTCGAGGGTGCGACTACTCGGAGGTGACCTCGAGTCAGCGCGCTGCCGTTTCTTCGCCGAAAATCTAACTGATTCGGCCTTTGAATGGTTTACCTCCCTGAAACCGAACTCAATTGACAACTTCACCCAACTTCAAGCTGCATTCTTGAAACAATACTCGGTATTCATCCAGATTGAGACCTTGGAGGCCGATCTGTGGGTACTTACCTAAAAGCCAGGCGACTCATTGCGAACGTATATTGACAGCTTTAAAGCCGTCAAAGCAAAAATCGTTGATCTGCATAATCCAACGGCCCTGAAAGCCCTCCAAAACGGATTGTTAAAAACCTCAAAATTCTTTGAGGAGCTTACAGTTCAGGAGCCCGTATCACTAGATGATGCATTACACCGCGCTTCGCACTGTATTATCCTCGAAGAAGCGAGTGTAGCTCAACCAAAGTAGCATGCACCCGCAACCTCGACTAAGCAAGCTCAGACAACCAACTCCCAAGGATCTAAAAAATCCGGAAAAAGGAGTCCCAAGATCATAAACAAAGTCAGGGGATACACTCATACTCGGTGGGAAGCCCACCTCGTAATAGGTTCAAGCCTTACGATCCCAGCAAGTGGTGTAATTTCCACAAGATTAAGGGCCACTCGACAGAAGAGTGCCATGAGGTGAAGAAGCAGCTCGCTGCCAAATTCGCAGCAGGAGAGATGGGCAAAATCGAACTGGAAAAACCTCCTCCGAGGAAGAACTATTACCCAGCTCGAGACGATGAAAGGCGGGATCGCCCATCCGAGGATGATCGTAAGCGAGAACGTTCATCCGAGGACGCAACGAGGCGAGATCCCCCCCCCAAAGACAGGGAAACAAATCTGCTTCCTCCTAGCACGAAGAAAAGAATTAACTTTATTCATGGAGGATCCCAGCTATGTCGCAACTCCTTAAACTCAATCAAGAAACATCAAAGAAGGGTAAACACCGACACACGTGACATGACCCCATTCAAGGGACCTGACACGCAAATTTCATTCTGGGAAAGCGAGGCCGTTGAGCTAGATTCTCCACATGACGATGCTCTCCTCATCATGCTAGAGGTAGGCGAGTATGAGCTCACTAAGATGCTCGTAGACACAGGGAACTCTGTAGAACTCATCCTCCTAAGCGTCCTTAAGGAAATAGATATACCAGATCACAAAATCAAAGAAAATAAGACGGTATTAACCAGCTTTTCCAAGAAAACCACACTATCTCTCGGAACAATAAAACGCTCTGTAATAGCAGCCGGAGTAAGAAGAATGGTCTAATTCACGGTAATAGACAGTCCGGCCCCATTCAATGCCATTCTGGGAAGAACTTGGATACATTCAATGAGGGTTGTGTCCTCAACGTACCATCAATGCATAAAATTTCCCGCCCAGCATGGGATCTCAACAATTAAGGAAAGTCAAAGGGAATCCAGAACATGCTACATGGCAGGTTTCCATATCGCAAAGGAAAGTGCTATATACCAACTACAACGAAAAGATGAGCTCACATACCGCCTAGCCAAAAAGAAAAGTGGTACAGGCTTCATCGGACCTCGCAAAGACTTTATCGAGAAAATTGTGATCAATGAGTCTCATCCTGACCAGAAAGTAGGAATTGGGTCCGAGCTCTGCAAATCCCAAAAGGAACAATTAATAACATTCCTCAAAGAAAATTCCGGCTCGTTCTCATGGACAACAGCTGACATGCCCGGAATCGATCTGAACATCATTTCACATGAGCTCAATGTGGATCAACCACAAACCAGTACGCCAAAAGCTTCGGAAATTCGGACCTGACAAGACCGAGGCTATTAACAATGAGGTCACCAGGTTGCTAAATGTTGGATTCATCAAAGAAGTAAAATATCCCAACTGGCTAGAAAATCCGGTCGTAGTAAAAAAGAAAAATGGCACCTGGCGAATATGCATAGATTTTACGGATCTAAACAAAGCATGTCCTAAGGATAGCTTCCCACTACCTCATATTGACCAGCTGGTGGAAGCTACCGCAGGACACGAGCTCCTCAGCTTTATGGATGCCTTCTCAGGATATAATCCCATACAGATGAACCCTGAGGATCAAGATAAAACATCCTTCATAACAGAACGAGGAACGTACTGCTATAAGGTGATGCCATTTGGCCTTAAAAACGCGGGAGCAACCTATCAAAGACTTATGAACAAGTTGTTCGCCAACCTCCTGGGGAAGACGATGGAAGTCTACATTGATGACATGCTGGTCAAATCTCTGAAAGAGGAAGATCACATAGGTCAGCTGGGGGAATGTTTCACCTTACTAAACAAGTACGGGATGAAACTCAACCCTTCAAAGTGCACCTTTGGGGTCGCCTCAGGCGAATTCCTAGGTTACATAGTAACTCAACGAGGAATAGAAGCAAACCCCAAACAAATCAGTGTGTTCTTGGAAATGCAACCTCCGAGCTCGGTAAAAGAGGTGCAAAGGCTGACAGGCCGCGTTGCCGCGTTAAATTGGTTTATTTTCAGGTCGACCGACAAATGTCTCCCCTTTTACCAGTTACTAAAGGCAAACAAAAACTTCATATGGGATGACAAGTGCGGGGAAGCCTTTAAACAGCTAAAAGCGTACCTCTCCGAGCCCCCCATCTTGTCAAAACCGATTGAGGGTGAGCCACTTTACCTATACGTAGCAATCTCCGAAGCTGCAGTGAGTGGCGTCCTCATAAGAGAAGAACGAGTTGAGCAAAAACCGATCTACTACATGAGCAAATCCTTAGTAGACGCAGAAACCAGGTATCCAAGAGTGGAAAACTGGCTCTGGCTTGGTCTCAGCTCGTAAACTTAGGTCGTACTTTCAATCACACCCCATCATAGTAATGACAATACAGCCATTACGCACAGTATTGCATAGCCCCAGCCAGTCTGGCAGGCTAGCAAAATGGGCTATCGAACTGAGCGAGTACGATATCGAATACCGGCCTCGAACAAGCGCCAAAGCACGGGTACTAGCTGATTTCATTATCGAGCTCACATCTAATAGCCAGGTTACCAAAACGAGCACCGAGACCTGGCAGCTTTATGTGGATGGAGCCTCCTCGAAACAAGGGGCAGGTGTGGGAATCCACCTTATATGACTAACGAAGTCGTGGAACAGTTTTTCAGACTCGGATTCTCAGCATCAAACAACGAAGCCGAGTACGAGGCCTTAATAGTGGGTTTTCGACTCGCAGCTGGAATAGGAATACGCAAACTGAATGCATTCAGCGATTCCCAGCTCATTACAAGCCAGTTTCACGGAGAATACGAAACCAGAGATAGCAGGATGGAATTCTATCTATCCATAGTCCATGAGCTAGTCAAACAATTCGAAGCCTTCAGCCTAACGTGAATACCGCGGGGTGAGAACACGATCGCAGACGCACTGGCAGCTCTGGCATCAACCTCGAATCCACTCGTAAAAAGAATAATTCCAGTAGAAGGAATTGAAAAACCAAGCATCAAAATCAATAAGGATATCGAGGATTTAATGGAAATAGACAACGACGATATGGAGGTAGATATGATAATAGCCACAGTAACAGGCGACCTCCCACCAGAAGAAGAAGAAGCCGCAGACCCGGAGCCAGACTTACTTGACGCCAGGCACGTTACGCTCCGCAAAAAAATGATCGCGAGAGATGACTGGCGAGTAGCAATTATACAATACATTGAGGGGAGAGAGGCTCCCCCCAGCAAGTGGGAAGCTCGCAAGCTCAAAACCATAGCTTCAAGATATTGTATAATCAGCTCCTGCCTAAGTGAAGTGTAAACGGTCCCTACCTAGTGTGCGTCCACGGGCTCGAAGCTTTTACGATATTATCGGAAATTCACGGAGGCTCGTATGGCAGCCACTCAGGAGGAAGGGCATTAGCCATTAGGATCAAAAGGAAAGGACACTTTTGGCCCACCTTGGTCGCTGACTGCGAAGAACATTCTAAAGCATGCGACAAATGCCAACGGCATGCTACGACTTTGCATCAACCTACTGAAAACTTATCCTTCATTTCATCTCCATACCCCTTTATGAGATGGTCAATGGATATAGTGGGATCCATGGTAACTTCGGAAAAAAGAAGTGTCGCTTCTTACTCGTCCTCACCAATTACTTCACCAAATGGGTGGAGGCAGGAGCTTTCCAGCAAATTAAAGCAAATCACGTACATGAATTTGTATGGCAAAAAATAGTCTGTCGGCACGGAGTCCCATACGAGATCGTGACCGACAATGGCTCACAGTTCATCTCAAATCAATTCCTCGAATTCTGCGGAGATCACGGAATCAGATTAACAACCTCGACCCCACGTTACCCTCAGGGTAACGGGCAGGCTGAGGCGGCAAACAAGCTAAAACTGAGCAATCTCAAAAAGCAGTTGGACGCTAAAAAGCAAAGATGGTCCGACGAGCTCCCTGGAGTCTTGTGGGTCTGCCGGACCTCACCTCGCAAAGCAACCTCAGAAACACATTTTTCTCTGGCTTATGGAATCAAAGCTGTGGTCCCCGCTGAGGTTGCAGTCCCCAGCCTGAGGATATACATATGTCCTATAAACGAGGAGCTGAACAACGAAATGCTTCTCGACCATCTCGATGTTATCAATGAATGTCGAGATCGAGCACTCGTTAACCTTCAAATTATCAACACGCGGCAGCACGCTACTATAATTCAAAGGTCAAACAGCGAAGATTTCGAGTCGGCGAGCTCGTCCTACGAAAAACCTACGAGAACACAAGGGAAAAAAACGCTGGAAAACTAGGCACCAACTGGGAAGGCCCATACTGGATCTCCGAGATAGTAAAAGACGGCGTATACATGCTCACAAGGATGCACGACAATACACCTGAAAGGAACTCATGGAATGCCATGAATTTAAAGAAGTACTATCATTAAAATGACACTTGTAAAAATTGAACTACGAAAAGGCTTGATCCCTCCTCAGGGTACGTAGGCAACCTCACAAGGGTGCAGCTATTAAAATAAAATATATTCCTCCTCGAGCCTGTTAAAAATAGCCTGAGACCTCTCAGCTACCATCTACGAGCTAAAAACTATACTCTATAAGTGAACAGCCTCACGAGCTAGAGCGTGCTACCAGCTAGCACGACTCGACTTTGCATGTAAATTGCAGAGTCACAACCTTCCTAGTCTCTAAATGACAACAACCTCTACGTATAAACTGTTTAGGTTACACGCATGCCTCTAAACGGCTTCGACCTTGTGTCTTTAAATCATTTGGTCAGCTCTCGAGGTCTCTAAACGACCTGGGAGCAGGGTCTCTAAACAACATGGATCTTCGGCTGGAAAACCACCTTCGATCTTAAAAAAACAACCTCTAAATGGCAAAAATCACGAATAATCATAAAAAAGGATCTCAAATCATCAATGGAGCACGAGTTCAAACCAAAAAGCCCACTAGGGCATAAACAAGTTCAACAAACCAGAAAAGGGTTTAAAAGCTTACCCAGGCACCAAGTTCAAAAAGAACAACAAAAGACGAAAACAGTAAAGGCATCTCTAGCAAGCTGGTTCAGCTGATTTATCCTCCGCGGCAGGCTGATTCGAGGGCAGCGAGAACTCCTTCCTAAGCTCCTGAGAACCAAGATCCAGCTGATCATTCAATCGTGTGCTTGGCCCAGCAGGCAGCGTAACCGAGTCATCGGATACCTGAGGAATATCAATTTTACCTAGGAAAAAATCTGATACCTGGACGATGGCAAGCTCCGCATCCAACCTCAGCTTCTCAACCTGGATGCTCTTCTTTTCAGCCTCAAAATCATTGATGGTTTGGCTGATAGTATCGTCAAGAAGAAGGATATTGGATTTACACTCCATAATCTGAGTCTCGGTATCGACCGCAACCTTCTTCTTCTCCCATTTATCCTTTATCCCTAAAAGAATGGCACTATACTGCTTGGATATCTCCCTCCTCGCGGCCTTCTCAGCTTTCTTCACCATCTATTTTTGCCTCTTAGCGAGTTTATTCGAATCCTCAGTAACCTTCTCAACCTGGACCCTCAAGTCCACTATGTTTTCACTAGCTGAACGCAAACCAACCTCGGCGGCCCCACCTCGCCCCTCGGCAACACGGAGATCCACCTTCAAATATTCATTTAATTTCTCCAACACAGAAACCCTAGCTTGACCCTCTGGGGCGGAGTCTTCCCATCCCTTTGCCAAAACAGCTTGGTCTTTAACTTGGCCTTCCAACAGAGCAACCTTGGTCATCCTCTCCTCGTTCCGAGTAAGTCTCCTCATCAGGTCGTCCCTTTCAGTGACGAGGTCTGCGATGGTCCTAGTTGCCCTCTCCACCTCCTTGGGCTGGGTAGAAGAGCGGAGATCTTTCTCAAAAGAGGTAATCAGCTCATTGGCGGCGAAAACAGCCTGGGAAAGAAACATAGAAATTCAACAAAAAAACCGAGGTAACAAGGAGCAAAGTAAAAGACAGAAAAAATACATGATCCATCGCACTTGCGAACTGAACATAGCCCTCAGGCTTCTTCATGTTCCTAAGAGATGGCAAGAAGCAGGACGAAGGCCTAACACGCCTAAAGAGATTTCCAAGCTGGGAGTCGTTCTCAACAATCGCCTCAGGTCCGTCAAAATCGAACCTAAAGGCATTCGGAGAAATACCTCCACTACCCTGAGGGCGAGGTCCCACATGCCTCCTTGATGTCTCCTCGCCATCAAACCCATCGCCACGAGAGCGCTTGGAGCGAGACTGATGCTCGGCAGAATGACTTGACTCTTTAGAAGACACCCTGGAAGCTGAATTTTGAGGACCCTTAGCTCGAACATCATGTTGGGTAACATCGGCTTCATCACCTTTTGGCGGAACGCCACCACCACCATGATCAACTTCAAGCTCGCAATGATCATCTTTTTCAACCTCCTCTCGTTGTGGGAGCTCAGCACGAATGGACTTACCAAGAGCCTATTTGACCCTCTTATCGAGAGCACCGGCCAGCGTTGGAGCAGGGCGCAAACGCATCCTCACCCTGTAAGAAAGGCGCTGCGGCTTCTTAGGAGGAACCATCTTGCTAGATTCGGTGGAGCTCTCGTTACGAGTAAGATCAACCTGGGAGGTGAGAGGGGTAGTATCTGGCACCTGGGAACCAGCCGGGGGATCAATCTCAACGCGGGCTAGATCTTTAGCAATGGCCTCGAGTCTCGGTATAATGGAAGGAGCAGGAGCCGGAGCTTGGATTTGAAGCAGAGGAGACGGAGGTGGAGAATCTGCAAAATCAAGTAAAGGGGACTTAAATAAAGAAACAATTCTTAAAATCTCAGAAAGACAAAAATATAAATCCCTCCAAACCTATAAGTCGGCAAGCTGCTGCAACGGACAATTCGGGAGATCGACATTCACGAGCTTGATGAATCCTATCAAGAGAGAAACCCTTCCAGTCAGAACTCTCACCTTTGACAAGGTCGACAAGCCGTTGGACCTCGGCTGTTACCATCTTTGAAGAATCAATCGATTATGCACAAAAGAAAAAGGGGTCACCATAATAGAACAAAAAGGGGGCAGCAATTAAGAAACCCTCAGAAGGAATGCTCGGATCAACATCCAAGAAGTCACGCTGACACGTGATCTGAGCCCAGGAGTGTCTAAACACCGACTCGCCTTCAACGGATCTGCTGGAAATTCGGAAATAAAACCACTGCTCCCACCATTTGTCATCCCTCACATTGAATCTAAAAACGGATCGATTGACCTTCGCCGGAAAGTAGTAGGTCCCGCGAAGATGAGAATTCCCCTTGACGTTAAAGAGCTGGCGAAAGACTTCAGTATCAAAAATAACCCCAGACTCTCTAGAACGCACCCAGAGTGCAACCAGGGACCTCATCGCATTGGGCATAAGCTGTGGAAGGGCAAGTCCGAGGTCACTGATGATGTTAAAAATAGTTTCTGGGATGGGAAAAGTAAGGCGACATCTCAGGAAGAACGCGGCATAACCACATGCATAACCCTCCGTGGGACTCTCCGGGGAACCATCAGCCGGTGGGATGAGCAGATCGCCGATATCAAGTCCACATAAGGAGGAGATGTTCGCAAGCTCAGCAGCCGAAATCGTGCTCTTCGAATGAGAATCGAACCGCTCGGCACGAGGAGGAGGAGCGTCCAGCTGAGAGGTAGAAGCCATTGCAAAGAAAAAAGGGGGCAAAGAAAATCAAGTCTGAAGAAGGAGGAAATTCTAACGGAAAAAATGGAAGTTGAACTTTCATAAAAGAATATCTCGAGTAAAAGTGAGGATGAGGTGAGGAAAGTTCAATTAATGGAGTAAAAATAATAAAAGAAAGAGAAGAGATAAATCGAAAAGGCATTATTACCTCGGTAAAAGGGAGTTGAGGCGGCGTGGGAAGATAAAGCGACGAGAACCACTAATTATACCCACTCGCCCACTCGTCCTGTCACGTCCCTTAAAAGTCGTGATGACGCTACATGATCCCTACAAACTCGCCCTACAAGCAAGCTGTGAATCAATCAGAAGCCCGAGATTACGAGATCGTGCCAGTTGGAGGATCAATTAAATCCCGAGATTGCGGCTCCGCATCCTCAATGATAAATCATTAAAGATACTGGGGGGCAACTGTTGGGCCCAAATTCCACACCTAAAGCCCAGCTTGGTTAAACGGGCCTGGAATCGAACCCAGCTCACTGAAAAGCCTCGTAAGAGTAAGCTCGCGACCTGGGAAGGAGCCGAGTACGCAGGAAAAGAGGAGATCGTGGGGGAAGGAGCCCGCAGCAAGCAAAGTCAAACACATTAAAACCCGAAACCCCAGGATCAAGCTCAGGAATAAATTCCTAGATCGCGAATTTAAAGTCTAAATTCAGTTACGTATATTGATAGATTAGCGGTTACGTTTTAAGAGGACGTGTATAAATTTAGAATAGGGAGATCAATGTGAAGGATCAAATTCTTGACTACGAAAAAGGCAATAATAACATATAATATTTCTCTCTCAAATTCCTCTCGAGTTCTTACAAGTTTTTCCTAAATCTTTTTAATACACTACAGCCTCAAAGTAGTCAAGGGTTGAGGTTAGGGATGTTAATAAGGGTTTTTAAACCCAACCCAGCCCTGCTTATTTAAAGCTCAGCCTTAAATGAACCCTAACTCTTTTTAAGCCCTATAAAATTTGTAATATAGGGTTAAACCCTTTTGAGACCTTTTTGAAGTGGTCATGTTTTTTTTACTTAAGAAACAACCTTTATAATAAAGTTTTGAGAGTAAGACACAAACCACACAACTAATAAATTATAAAGAAAAAGACAAACATTTTGGTTTTCTGAAAGAAAGAAATAAAATAAGAAACAAAATGGATTTAAAATATTTAAAATTTGGCTTCTTCATCATGTGTTAAAATCTCCAACTCCTGAGCTACTTGCCACCTTTGTAATATCATTATCTTTATCATCAAAATAATCTTCAATATCACCTAAAATTTGATGAATACAAGTTAGTTAAATCAGCCTAAGACATAAGCTTATAATGTATTGAAACTTTACCTTCAAATTCTGCAAACTTTACCTTAAAAATCTATCTCTACCCCTAACTTTTTCATATTCGACATACCTAAAAGGTAAATCATGAAATATGATGATCTCAGAAGTCATCTCTCGATCAGTTTTGTGATCATACTTAGGCATTTCCTCAGACTTAGGCTTATCTGGGCAAATCAGTAGATGACGATTCATTGTTGATGTGCCATATGTCTTTTCTATAATCAACTTAATACCACAATAATGACATATAGCCCTTTCTTTTCCATCAGCCTCTACTCCTACAGATGTAAAAACTTTCCAACATTTAGCTCTTTTACGTTTGCTACGTACCGGTTGAATTCGTTGAGATGGTTGGGTGACACTTTGTGTTTGTCCTTGAGTTTCTTCTTCATCGTTTATCTCCATCTCCATGTTTTCATTTTCTACATCTAGAACAGCAATATTTTCCACTGCTCAAGAAAAAGGAGAAGGAGCCAACCAAATCGAAGAAAAATTCGGTAACAAAATGACTTGACTATTGATTAAAACGATCCTTAGATCATCTCATGATTGAACATTCTAATCCCTTATGTCTACACATCAACAAGAGACAATAATAATTGGACAGAACCAGCAAAAGCTAATCACTTTAATTTGAGCTATTCCCAACAAAAAAATGGACTTCGTGAGATCTAATCCACCAACAAAGATCACAAATTTCTTTGAGAAATCGGAATTTAAACAAAACCCAAAGCTAAAACCCAACCCAGAATCATTGTAAGAACAGAAGATTGTCGTTAAGCCTAACCTCCAGAATTCCTCGACGGTCGAGAAAGTGAAGACGGATCGCAAGGAAGGAACTTTCCCAACTCGACAGGAAATTATTCTTCTCTTACTAAATTGATTTAAAGGGTTTTTAGTAAACACAAAATCAGAACAGAACACAAATTGATTTAGAGATTTGATTTCTGAGATCAGAAGATGAATATTAGGGCAAGAGTAGAAGAATAAACCTACGACAATGTTTATTAAAACAAGAAAAAAAAACTTGCACAAATCATGACCCAATTATTAAAACCCTTTAACTTTATTTACTGGATCCGTTTTGAGCACACGAATTTTTGATCTAAAAAAAATGGCCAAAGCTTTAATATATTAAAAAGGGTTAGCCCTAACCCTTAAATATAAATCTTTATTAATATCCCTAGTTGAGATTGTGATATTCTGCTTTCACAATTGGTGTTTAAAAATAAAATAAAAAAAACAGCCCCATCCTTCCAAAAATTAGTCAAGACATTATTATTCTAGAGATAATTAGCTATTAAAACAAAGAAACGGAGCAAATTTTATTTATTCTATTCACATTGATGATGCAAATTTATTAATTTTTCAAAAAGATTTATACAAAAATAATACACCCTTACATTCGTTGGGCATGAAGAGACACCAGCTTAGCTTCTTTTTTTTTTTTTTTTTTTTTAAAGTTCTCCAAAAACAAATAATTTAAAGGACTGGTCATTATACGTCTTTGTGGTAATGGAGGGTCCCATCCTAGCTGTCAATATTATATATAACCCATCGGGTCACCTAAATTTAAGTCTAACAGAGACTTCCATCAAATACAAATAAAAATAAGAAAGCGACAAATAGTTTCACCTAATAAGTTACAAATGAACCAACCAATGGCTTGCTTCAAACTTGAAAGAGTAGTAGGCTATGTAAGCATTTTCTTAGTTTCACCTGTCTGTTTTGGACAACATAACAAGTCCTATATAGACTTTTGCAAGTCAAACTATAACACTCTCAAGTCCGACAAAAGTGTTTTTATAGTTTAAACATCAAAGAAGATATCATCAAAATGTGTTATACAAAAGGGAATCAAGATTCTCAAAAAGTGTACATAAAACTATAAATCAAACTCGAGTAGAGAGAGACAGAAGGTTCACAACTTGGGAGATATTATCGTTTTACAACAATCCAAGGATAACAATAAAAAAAAACACACACACGAGATCGAAGGCGGAAGACGAGTCATCTACACATATATGAAAACAAAAATAATGAATCAGTAAGGGTTGTTGTAGTAATACCCCGGTTGTGGGGGTCCCATCCCGTTGACAGGTGGCATTCCATAAGGCATTGGACCTGAGTTCATCTTCGCCAGACTGGCTTGACCTCTCATCCCTTCCCGCTGGTATTGCTGCCATAGCTGCTGCTCTTGGCTCAGCAGATACTGCTTCTTCTCCATCTCGGCCATTTGCACGTATGAAGGTGGTGGGATGGTTAGTGAAGCTGCGAATGGGTCTTGGTTCACTTTCTCGACCGTTCCATCTGGTGCAGGTAAGGCCAATACTTGATTGTTGGTTTTACCTGGTAAAAGTAAAGCTACGCTGCTCGCGCTGCCACCTGTTAATTGCGAGGTGCTCACGTGTTGTCTAACCATTCCTTGATCGTACATCCCGTTGAGTAACAACGAATCGAAGCCTCCGCCCAAAGCTGCTGTCTGTTTCTCTAAGTTGCTAGCTGTTTCAACCAATGCCAATTCCCAATCTGCTTTCCCGGGCTCTGCAGCAGGATTTTGCCAAGCAGAAGTCACTCCATTCGAGGAGAAGGCTTCCCATTTGCCGTTACTACCCGGTGGACCTGCAAAGAGGGCAAGCGCAAATTTGTTCCCTTGATCATCAGCATTGACTTCATCTTCCCTTAAGTTAACTAAATCATCGGTGACTTGCTGTTTTGGAGGCTGAGACTCTGGTTCAGGCGGAGGGGGAGGGTTGTAGTTCTCTGGAGGAGGAAGCGCTTTGATCTCGTTCATATCAGGTTCAGGGTCTTCTTCTTGAGCTGCTTGTGGAGGAGCTTCAATTTCTTTCCTCTCGGGACTCTTGGATCTCTTTGCTCTGTCTCTCACAAACTCTTCCAATGTATCCAACAACTTGCTTGTGATCCTCTGCACTTCCGGGTACTCAGACGACCTCGCCACACCTGTTTCCTTGCACCAATTATAAAACGCAATGAGCTCATCAATCTGTTTAGCCGCACTAGCATACGCATCAAAGGCCTTGACACAATCCGTATACTCCATATCGAAAAACTTGTCCAGCAAAACAGCCAAAACCTCACAGATATCAGCGTACAGCTTAAAACTCTCCCTCACAACCGGGTACAGCGCGATCAATATCATCCTACTGTTCTTAGCTAAACCAGTTGGTCTCAAGGACAAAAACCGATCAAGCAGCCTTTGCAAATGACCCATCTTTCCGAAAATCCTTTCCGGCGTCATTTCCCTTAAAGGTGTAGCAGCTTTCTTCTCATCTCTTCCTCCTCCTCCTCCCATCTCAGTCATATCTCCGTAAGACCTAGATCTCTTAGGCACACCACCATAACCATTACCATCTCCCCTGAGGTCACCACCACCACTCTCATAATCATAAGATCTCGGAGGCGGAGACCGGAAATCGTCTCTTCCTCTACCATATCGATCATCCCCATTGCTATGATGGCTACTACTACCACCACTGTTCACCTTCACACCACCCTTCCTCTCAAAGAGAGCCAATTCAAGCCTCTGATCCAAGTAACAAGCATAAGTCCTCACAAAAGCCGAATGATCCCACGAACTCGAATGCGCTTCGTCGCGAAAATCAGACATGTTAAGCATCCTCGTACCTCGTCTTGTCGAATGGAGAATCTCTTCCTGGAAAAGAGGGTCTCCTTCGTTGAGAAGCCGGTGAACGAGCATCAGGGCCTTGAGAGCGACTACCCAATCGCGCGTTTTCCCCAATCGCCGGGAAACGGAGGTTACGCAGGCGAGTATGTAGCCACGAGAGAGAGAAGTCAGGTTTAGGATCTCGCGGATGTACTTCTCGCTCGCTGGATCGTCGTCGTGGCTCGTAGCTTTCACGATCGCTACTTCAAGATCTGGAGCCATGTTGCTCGCTACTTTCGCGATCCCGATGCTCGTCTGATCCTTAACCGCTCCGATCGCTTTCCGAATACTCGGCGCCATCTCTTACCGATCTCTGAGAAAAGGTAACAAAAGAATTCGAAAATTATTTGACGAGATTTTGGGTTTTCACACATTTGAATCCAACGAGAAACACATTTGAATACTGAAATTGGTTTTCGATTTCGAGTTTTTTCTATAACTATTTTTAGAAATTACCGTTGTGAGTTTTACGGGAGGTTTCTTCGCTAGATCTACGGGGGAAGGTTCGTCTTCGTCGTCGACGTCGGAGTCAAAACGGTGTCGGATTGTTTGGAGTTTTGTTTCTTCGGCTCTTGAGATCTTTAGATCTGTGAAGGAGGAGTAAGAGGAGGAAGAAGAAGATCTCGAAAACGAAAAGCGTTGTCAGATTCGGCGAAGGAGTAGACAAAGGATGGTGGTGGCTGAAGAGAGAGAAAGAGTTGGATTTACGAGGAGAGTTGGAGTTCGTGATGACGTGGTGATTTTATAGCCGTTGATCTGGAGAGAAGGAGATGCGAAGGTTTTTTTTACCGGCACTGTCGGGAGCTGTGTGCTTGTCGGAAGGTAAATGATGTATTTGTCCGAATAACATATTATTTTCTCAGTGGAAAATTAACTCTACCTTTTTTAATTTAGTTACGGGAAAGTTGTATAAAAATATGTGAATTTAGAATTAAAAAATCGATATCCTACCTTATCAAAATGAACTCCCAGAGGCGATTTTTTTGGCGATACCTTTTCGCTCTGAAACTTTTCGTTTTCAACCGTCTTCTCTCCAGTATAGAGAGTGTTTGTCACCGGTTACTGGCGATTATTTTAGGAGAAGATTTCGGAGAAACTGTCGGATCTGTAACTGTTCCTTGCGATCTATTTATATCCTGCGTTTTTCTTCGATTTGGTCTTGATAATCAAATTTGGGGAAATCATTTTCTTTTGTTCATCTCGATAATGTCGGATCGAATTCGAAAACAAATTGCAGGAGATCTCACTGGGCATTGAGGATGAGATTGTGAATCTTCCTCTCGATCTCTGCACTGAAGCGGCGAATGAAACAAGGTTCGGCCACATCACTAAACCGGTGAATCCTCGACGTCATAACCTCCATGCAATGATGATAGCCTTGCCGCGACTATGGGGAGTTGATGATGAAGTCACTAGTCGAATTTTGGAGAATAAGAAGATCCAATTTCTCTTCAAATCGGAATATACTATGATATATGTTCTCCGAAGAGGACCATGGTCATTCAATGACTGGATGTGTGCAATTCAGAAAGGGACTCTACTTCATTATGATGATGATCTCAAGCAGATCTCATTCTGGGTCCAAATTAAAGGAATTCCTTTGCAATTCCTCACTGTTCGTATGGTTCGATATATCGGACATATAATGGGTGATTTTCTCGAAACTGATTTCGACGGCGATGGTGCTCAACATGTCAATTATGTGAGAGTGCGTCTCCTTTGGAATGTCGACACACCTCTTCGCTTTCTAATGCTCTTCCAATTTGGTGATGAAGCGACCGTGTAGAAGTTTCTGTATGAGAAATTACGCAACTTCTGTTCGATCTGCGGTCTAATTTCTCATGATGCAACTGAATGTCCAACAAATACTGAACTGGTGCCTGATGAACCCACTGATAATGATGATGGAGATGATAATGACGACAATCCGCCTGGATTTCCTCCTCCAAATGCGACGGCCCCGAAGTTCCACAGTCTGAAAAGAATAAGGAAAAGGAAGGGGAATGGGAAACTTCGCAGAGTCAATCGGGAAAGAAGAAAAAAGCAACCGCTGAGACAGATGATCCGATGGGTCCTCAAATTGGGTATTGCAATGTTCGCCAAATGTATTCAACAAATGAATTTCAGGAGATGATTACCAAGCGTCTACGCACACATGCTGAAGCAGTATTTCATAATTGTTATAGGCAGAATGGTGAAGCAAGTTCCTCAAGTACACCTAGTGGTGGGAATGAAACGCCACAACAACAACACGACCGAGATGGCACGGTGGACCAGAAACCACTGGAGGGAGAATAAATACAGCATTTTGGAACTGTCGGGGCTTGAAAGGGAACTTGGTAGTTCGACGCCTCAAGGGAATAAAGGCAACTTTTTCCTCGGACATACTCTTTCTCGTTGAAACTAAAAAATTCGGATGATGTCGTACGGGATGTAACAGCAAAATTGGGTTATGATAATGTTAGATGTGTTTCGCCTTTGGGTATTGGAGGGGGTTTATCTTTGTTGGGGAATAACTCTGTTTCTATTTCTTTTATTTTTACTGATGCAAGACTTATGGATTGTAAGATAAGTAATAAAGAAGGTTTCTACTACTTATCTTGTGTTTATGGTAATCCCATAAGGAAATTAAGGTATATTTTGTGGGAAATGAACCAGAGAATTGCAACAAATCGTGTTGGGCTATGGTTATTATGTGGAGACTTTAATGAGATACTCAATGATGATGACCTAAAAGGAGGTAGAGTGAGGGAAAATTGGAGCTTTGTTGATTTTAGGAATATGGTTTCACACTGTGGGGTTAAAAATCTTCCATATAAAGGTAATAATATGACTTGGCTGGGCAAAAGAAGAACACACACGGTTGAGAGTATGCTGGATCGAGCCTTTGCAAATGATGAATGGAGAGCGAAGTATCCTGCATCTGAAGTTGAATACTTGCAACTTATTGAGTCTGACCACAGACCAGCCATCATCAAAATTAGGAAACGAATAGATCACGGAATACGTCATTTCCGTTTTGATAGTCGTTTATGTCAACAACCAGAATTTAAATCAATTGTAAGAGAATGATGGCTCCCGCCGCATCAAGAAGATAATACTTCGATCATGTCGCATATCTCCAATTGTCAAAAAAACATCGCTACATGTAAGAGGACCAACAATACAAACTCAGCTAAACAAATTAAGGAATTGATTATTCGAATCGATGCAGCTCATACAGATCCGTTTGTCTCCTTAAAAGAAATTCATGGGCTACGAAGGGAGTTGAATTTAGCTTATAAGAACGAAGAAACCTATTGGCAACTAAAGAGTCGGAATCAATGGCTCAATATGGGAGATCGCAATACACGCTTATACCATGCTTCTACGAAAAACAGACGAGCGAGGAATCGTATAGTCTCCTTAAAAGACCTTAGTGGGGAAGAATTATTTGGAAATCGTGAAATTGTCAGGGAAGCCGAGAGATATTTTCAAGATCTTTTTACAACAATGGGACCAAGTGATATGTATGATGTTCTTAGTAACGTCTCTAATGTTATCACATGCGACATGAATGAAACGTTAACAAAGGGAGTGACACTGGATGAGATCAAAAGCTCATTATTCTCTATTGGTGCTTCTCGTGCACCTGGACCAGATGGATTCACCGCATGATTTTACCAGAAGTATTGGGATATTGTTGGGCCAGCAATAAGCAATGAAGTCACTCGTTTTTTTTTAAAAGGGAGAATTGAATCCAGAGTTGAATCACACAAACATGTGTCTTATTCCGAAACTAGAAAACCCGACAACAATGAAAGACTTTCGACCCATTGGACTTTGCAATATTATCTACAAGGTCATATCAAAAATATTAGTTCAACAAATGAAATCGGTGCTCCCAGATATTATCTCTGAAAATCAAGCAGCCTTCACGGCCGGACGTTTTATCACTGATAATGTACTCATCGCACATGAAGTATTGCACTCCTTAAGAGTCTGAAAACGATGTGTAACATCATATATGGCAGTAAAGACAAATATTAGTAAGGCATACGATATGATCGAATGGAGTTTTTTGGAGCAAGTCATGCGCAAGAAGGGATTCAATGACAAATGGGTTCACTGGATTATGTTATGTGTTAAGACCGTATCTTTCTCTGCTCTAATCAATGGCAACCCATACGGAAAATTCACAGTTTCTCGAGGACTACGAGAAGGTGACCCTCTCTCTCCGTATCTTTTCATCCTATGTTCTGATGTGTTGAGCTCTCTTCTATCTAAGGCCGAGAAGGAACACAAGATACAAAGAATTAGAATTAGTAACCGAGGACCTACGATATCTCATCTCCTTTTTGCGGATGATTCTTTATTTTTCCTAAAAGCCGACCTTTGAAATAGCCAACAGCTAATGGAGATTTTTTTCCAAATACGGTAAAGCATCTGGCCAGCTAATCAACTTAGAGAAATCATCGATAACTTTTGGTGATAAGGTTTTTCAACATACAAGAGACAATATTCAACGGATATTACAAATTCCAAATATTGGAGGTGGAAGAAAGTATCTAGGCCTACCAGAACAGTTTGGAAGAAAAAAGAAAGAGATGTTCCAATACATTAAAGAGAACGTACAACGGAAAATCAATGGTTGGCAAAATCGATTTCTTTCAATAGTAGGTAAAGAAGTCTTGATTAAATCAGTAGCCTATGCAATGCCGGTATACTCCATGAGTTGTTTCGAGCTCCCGAAAGAACTCTGCTCGGAAATTGATAGTATGATGTCTCGATTCTGGTGGGGTTCGACACCCGAAAATTGCAAAATGTCGTGGGTTTCTTGGAAGAAAATGGCAAATTCTAAAAGAAATGGAGGTCTGGGTTTTAAGGATCTACATAAATTCAACCAAGCTCTACTAGCTAATCAAGCTTGGAAAATAATGTGACGTCCTCAAAGTCTTCTCTACCGTCTGCTTAAAGCACGTTACTTTAGAAATAGGACTTTGCTCACCGCCTCAAAAGGAACCCAACCTTCATATGGATGGAGTTCTCTTCAATTTGGCTGCGAATTACTCAACAAAGGATTTCAAATAAGAATTGGCAATGGGGAGAGTACAAAGTTAGCGACTGACCCATGGATCCCAACGATACCACAGAGACCTCCCCTTCTCATGAATTCATGTGACCCTGACACTACGGTACAATCTCTTATCGACATGACTAGCTTCCAATGGGACAAGGGGAAAATTTGATATGTTATTGATCCTTCTGATCAACATCTAATACAGAAAATATTTTTATCCACTCTAATACGCCCTTTACCGTAAGATCTCTCAAGGAGGAGGTAGATTTGAATTTGGATAATCCTTGAGGTTAATTCACGAATGAATTAAGAACAAGGAGGTGAAGATCTCAATCTTAGAAACGTGGAGTAGCTAGAAAGGCGTGGGAATCACTCCCGAAAATCCTTTCTAAAACACACTCACTATGGATGCCTCTTCAACGGAGATCGGTAGAAAGGTCGCACTAAAGGTGGCGGAAACCCCTTTGATATTACCCAACGATTTTCCCGGAATCACACCAAGAAAAATCGAAGAACTCACAAAGAACTCAAGAGAATCTATCCCTAGAACTCGAAGTGAAAGAAGAAGTTTTTATTAAAAGATTGTTAATGATCTAAAAGATCTTACATAATTTAAATAAGCAAATGAGTTTAAGGGACTAATCCCTTCTCGAAAATTAAAGAAGAAATTTCAAAAATGAGAGAAGAAAACTCGAAAGTTGTAGAAAAATAAATGCAAAGTTTGACTTGAAGAATTCGCATGTCTCTTGGGCTTCTTGGGCCGAAAATTCCTTGCTGGGCTTTAAGGGAAAAGTGTTCCAAAGCCTCATTAAAAACCTTGTCATGTAAAACCAATTGGGTAAAAACCATGACTAAGGAAAAGAGTGCACTTGGACTTGGATCAAAACCAATGCGGTTTGAAGCACTTCTTCCTTCAAACCCATGCATCTATGAACTTGTTGAACGAGTCCTCCTAGTGCCTCCTTAAGCTTCTTCGCCTTAGCTCTCGTCATAGGTCCTTCCGGAACATGCAAAGTCTCCTCGGGTTCAAGCTCCTCCTCGGCAAGCTTCTCCTCGGCAAGTTCCTCCTCGGCAAGCTTTCCCTCGGCTATTTGATCAACCTCCATTGTGCCATCTAGGATCATATCACACTCCATCTTTGCAAGATGAACACAACCGGGGTTATTCTGCCGATGAAAATTACACAGTTAAATTAGGTTATTGGCTCGCTTCTACTATGCTTGACATCAAAGCCGAAACACAACCGCCGCTAGCAACAAACCCATATATAGCCACTGGTATTTGGAAGCTCAATCTTGCACCAAAAATAAATTATTTTCTGTGGAGAATAGCATCTCGAGCTATCGGAGTAGCTGAACATCTTCGACGTCGTAATATTATGGTCAATCCGAGATGTACACGATGATGTGGAGAGGATGAAACTAGTAACCATTTATTCTTCACATGCCACTATGCTGAATCCGTTTGGAGACTTCTCGGTATACCCACTACTATGCTCTGTGATCCCCTTATCCCTATTGAGGTTAAATTTCGATATCTAGTTGGTCTTCACCATGATAATACAATTGGAGACTTACAACGAACATTTCCTTTTTGGATAATGTGGAGAATATGGAAGAGTAGGAATGATATTTTGTTTAAATGAAATGACATCGAAGCCAGAGACACTTTTACTCGGGCGTTTGCTGATACTAAAGAATGGATTTCAAACGTGACGAGAGTGCCTAATGGAGCGCATCAAGCACAAGGACGACAAACCATTCGCCATTCTTCATGGAAAAGGCATTTGAGAGGTTTGATTAAATGCAACTATGATGCTTCTCATCGTATCGGCGTAGGCGATTCAAGATTAGGCTGGATAATACGAAATTCCAATGGAGTCTTTTTGGATTGTGGAATGGGAAAATTTCAAGGACGACTAACGGTGGAGGAAGCTGAATGTTCTGCTTTATTATGGGCACTACAAGCAACTTGAGCATTGGGTTATAACAAGGTTGAGTTTGAAGGATATAACATCAATATCATCCGACTTATCAATGGAAATGGACATAATTTACGTCTAAATCACTTCATTCAAGAAATCCAAAGATGGCAAATCATGTTTGACCCAATACTTTTCACTTTCTGACATAGAGAAGAAAATGTTTGCGCATATATTTTAGCCAAAAAAGCTATCGGTTGTAACCGTCAATGGTCCTTATACCATGTATGTCCCCAATTTCTTAAACTTGCTGTTAACAATGACTGTGATTCCGTTAACTAATAAAGATAATTTAGACAGCAAATAAAAAAGTGAATTTGGAAAGTAATTATCCGGATCCATTAATATATACGGGTATCTGGAATCGGTTAATATAAAATTAAAAAAGTTTAAATCGCAAAAATAGAAAATATCATACAAAAAATATCAAATTTGATTCGTAAAATATTTTCGATCATATTTACTATAATTATTCTTAAAAATACTTTTAACTTTTAAGTAAAATTTGTTTTAATGATATTTAAAAAAATTATGGCGGATCCGAACCAATTCTAAATACTCGAAGTTTGAAATCAAATGATCCAAATACAGATCCGGAGGCTCTAGATACCCGATACAAAGATTCCAATCTTGAGAAGAAAAAGAGAATGCAACTTTACCAGCACTAATCTTAGTGTCTCCATTTAATAACAAAGTCATCTATACTATTAAAATATGATCATTTTTTGAATCTATTTTTAAACACCCCTTATTTAACAAAAAAAAATTGAACCTATTAACAAACAGTTATTAAACATGTTACCAAACATTTATTAAATTTATTATAAACTTTTAAAATTACAAATTAAACATATTTGAATAAAATAACACTTAAATTAATTTTTATTCTTCATTTCATTTTACATATTACAAAAAAACTTTTAAAGAAAAGGAGAGTAAGTTAGGAAGCTTTTGGACATATGCTTTATGATGAAATAACACACAAAAAGACATATTAATTACGAATTATGCTACATAGGCAAACATACAAAAAGAACAGTAAACACAAAGACATACAAAAAGAGCAGTAAGCTTAGACACATACAGAAAGCTAAGATAACCTATGTGGTCAGTAGTCAGTAAGAGTGATTTGAGCCATCAGAATAATCTTCATCGTCTTCAGGTGGAGCTGCTTCACCCCATCCTGCTCTCCCCAACGGCTGAAATACGATGACCTTACCGTTGCTGAGCCCAACAGAGATCTGGCTCGGATGTGATGGATGAGCAACTACAACAGCCGGATAAACCTCGAGCCTGTGCCATTCCCAGTTTGGTAGCCAATTTGATTACATCATTTCTAGCTTTTTTATTTGATCAAATGGAAGAAGCGTGGGCAAGGGAACGGTACCTGATGTTGCTGGGGATGGGTTGAGTAAAAGCAGTCAGATTGACTCGACATATCGTCGAAAAGGTCTTGGAGTCGAGAATTTTTATAGACCCACTTTTAAAGCCAACATAGATGATCTCACCATCGGATGAATATGTAGCAGAAGTTATTGAAGTATCAGATTCATTGGGTACCCACTGCGTAGCATTGTTTTGTTTGAAGTCGATAAGATAACTAGATGTTCAGGAAATATTATCAGAGAAGAGAGTCTTGAAAGTGTTTGCCTTTTACCTGCATAAGACAGTCCAGAGTTGGAGCTTGGCGTACACTTATCCACCTCTCTTGGACCACGAGTAGCTCGATTTGATACGGGTCAAACTGGATGTGAGTTACTAAAGAGGAGAACTCATGGTTAAGATGCCGGGTGCAATATTTATGCATGGAGTTATTACTTGTTAGCTTTACCCAGCTTTTTATGCTCCAAACACAGAGCTGTAGAAAACAAAAAACAATTTAGGAATCCTGAAAGCAACAATTTTGTGTACTTACAGAGGCATGTACAAACCTTTCCATCAGCTCCGGATGAGACGAGGACATTAAAACAGCGCGAAAACGCTAGGCAAGTAATTCTCTGATTGTGGCCCTCCAGTTTTTCTTTGATCTAATACATATTACGGCTTCATATTACTTTTTATTACCAGACAAAGTCAGCAACGGTTTCAGATGATTACCACGAAAACAAAAACATTACCTTTCTCGAGGATAAACAATGGATAAAGATAGAGCCATCATCTAGCCCAACGGCAAGCAAATCACCAGGAATAAATATAAAATACGTAGCTGTAGGTGTATGACTTCCAAAAGCAGCTACCTTCTGCAGTTTTGTGCAAACAGTGTCATTTGATGATGCAGACACAAAGGCAAGACCCAAAAGCTTATAACACTACAATGCTTCTTACCTCAAAACTCTTCAGATCAAAAACTGCTATTTTTCCTCCTGAAGTAGAGAAAAGATAGGAACCCTTGATTGCAAAGCATGACGTTGAATTCTGAACAGAAGTTGCTATCTCGTTTTTCATAGTTGTCCCACTTTGAGGTTGATGTAACCGTGGCTTCGGAAATACATTTTCCTTCAATATTCGAGGAGTATACTATACGCAGAAAATTTGAAGAATCAGGTAGATAAGTAGCTATGAAATCAGCGCTGAAACATAGCAGATATAAATTTGGCATCTAAACCTTGCAGAATTCATATTGGCTACTCGACCATGTCCAGAGTTTATGTGTCGTGTCTTCTGCCAAAGCCAGTATGTAATCTCCAAAAAGGGAATAGGTCAAACGTACAATCTAGCAAAGTCAACAAAATCAATGAGATCCCAATAATTGAAGATATCGAAGACAAGTTTGACTACAAGTGTAGGTGATACTCTCATTCCAAACAGCTCAAGAGAATAAATTTCTCAGAGAAGATGGTATCTTCATGATCCTACTACCGAGAATGTATACACAGGTGGCAGGAATTATGTAGTCAGAAAATAATTTTCTAGCATGAGACATTCCCCTTATATTAACTGATAGTTTTACTCTAAACAGAGTAATTTTCTAGCATGAGCCATGTTCAGCCATGTTCTTTTTCCCTTCTAAAGATCATTCAAAAGTCTCAACGAAAGCCTTAGGGTGACAAATTTAAAAAGATTCTGGAGAAAGTAGCCATACCCTTCCTCCTGAACAATAATCAGGAAGAACCAGTGCATTGCACTCAGATGGATCATTGATTTCCTTTAGTTTGCAGTTATCAACCTTCGTCCTTCGCCCTGTTTCATTGAATTTTTTTTTGAAAGAGGATGATGCGCCACAAAGGTACGGTACAACAGGAATATTTTCCAGAGAATTAGAATTGTTGCATGTATAAGGTTTCCACCAGTCCATACTGCATAAGGTGAAGAAAATCAAAACTAAAAGAAACCACTAAAAGAAAATCAAGACTAGAAAAACAACCCTTTTGGAAGTCTTACGTCTGCTTCATTAGTGTTAAAAGTCTTGATTTTTCCATGCTAGGAAACTCGAGTTTATCTTTCAGGACTGGGTTCTTCTTGGCTAGCATGGCAACAGAGGCATGTAGCTTAATCTTTGGCGAGATGTTATCAAAAGATCCAGATGGGGTTGTAACCTCCCTGCAGTAGAAAATCTTCATCAGAATGAAAGCTGTAGCCTGTCAAATAAATAATTAACAGGATTTACTGAAGAAACCTAAGTCTAGAATTGCTCAATCATTTTTTTACATTTAAATATACAAATTACCGCACAGAGAATTTGGGGATAATAACATTCTAATATGAATTGAGTATAACTACTGTATGTTGCACTTATGATCATGCTTCCATCATATGAAAAGTCTTTTACTAAATAATCAGGATCTCATAATGGAATTAGTCACACATATGTATATCCCATCTGTTGACATATATCACTAGAAATGTAAGTGCAGATAAATATATTTTAACCAACCATTCTGTAGATTCTAGGCATTTAAGTTTCTGGATTTCAAGAAACATAGCCTTTGAGTACTTATTCTTGCGAGTGTCTGTAAAAGCTGTCAGGTACTCTTCAGCTTTGTCCAACTCACCAAGCGTCATCACTTCCGCCAGATAATTCAAATTGAAGAAGACTTTTGATTCTTGCTCTAATCTTTGGAAAGAAAAAGTTATCAACAATAAGAAAGAAAGATATATCCAAAACCACATAACCCTGCAGAAGCTTACTTATGCAAAGTGTGCTTGTACTTGGCTTCATGGAGAAATTGAAGGATTAAGCAAATGAGATCTTCCTACAAGAAACGCACTGGTCAGAAACAAAAGGCTAAATGAATGCAAAAGAACCTCGAGCAACCAAAATCTAATTTCAACATAGTTTTTTGGTACTTAATAAGCTGATAAGAAAATATGTAAAATTTTTACCTTCAAACCTCCATTTTTCCCTTCACAAGTTGGACAAATGAGGAAGATAAGCGACAGCAATGCAGAATTATTCAAATTCGGAAAAAAAAGTTTGCCACTTAAGGAAGGATTGCTTTCTGCTTGTTTACGGAGATCAGCACACAGTTTGGCTCTCACCAATGGTTTGTCCATGCAACAAGTTTGCTCAGAAATTCTACAAACAAAGCCACCACTAAAAACTGTATGAAATCTGCAATGGAGCAAATTATAAATGGCTAATATATATTAACGCTTGCCTTATATCTTCTACAGCAATCACCTCAACCAAATCGTCAAAGCCATCATCTTTGAAAACAGGAATTCGTCTCAAATCCTTCGAGAAAGTGTTCACAGATTCAGAGCCACCACTTCTGCAAAACATAACTAAAAAGGAATAAGAAAACATATATAAGAAACTAAAATGACAATCTTTTAGCTTTCTGAGGTTAAAACAACATATAGCTTTCTGTTTATGTGCCCTCAAAGGAAGGAACAACAAATTTACTGGTAAAAAAAAATTCCAACCCATTTCCAGCAAATTACAAGAAACTATATGCATCACTATGAGGTCTGGAATCATTGGTTTTGAATTTGGAGCCAATAGTGCAACGATATTGAACATCAAAGTCCATGCATCCCCAGCTAATGACACAACAAAAGGATTTCTCTCCAGCAGGGTCAAGAAGAATAGAAAATATATGAATCAATAGTCCTTCTACCAGAGATCCTAAGAGATGATTTATAAGAAAAATGTCATAAAATGAATTGTAAGAAGAGTATGGCTTTTGCTTGCCGATCGGGTGCTTCAGAAAATTTCCACTTGTACAGGTCAAAGAACATCTTCCTTGAATATGTATTTGCATCAGGACTAGTGAATGCTGAAAGGTAATCCTCTGCATCTTTCGAGTTACCACTGAGAATAGCATTGGAGAAGTAGCTAAAATCGAAGAAAATCTCTGAATCCTGCTCCAGTCTTCATAACAAAACAAACAACACATCAATTTGGTATAGAACCAAAGAATCAAACTACTGATCTTCTTAGAGTCATAAATCTATTTTCGTTTTTGCTTCTAACCTTCATATTACCTAAATCTTCAGTAATCAGTCAGGGCCAAAAGCTATTCGAACTAATAAAATATAAACAAAAACACCCAGGAGATACGAAACAACTTTGCATTGAAATCATAATCCCTAATTCAATCAAACTCCAGAAACCGAGAAAATGCAGAAACGAGGAAGACCCAAAATCAGAGAGAATAAGTGTGACCGTACAAGTGTAAGCTCCCTTCGTAGCCCTCTTCATGAAGAAACTGTAAGATCAGGAATATGAGATTTTGTCGATTCGTCTCGTCTAAGATCATCGTTGAGCCACCGATAAGAAACAAACACGCATTGAAATTTCTAAAGTTCTCTTGATCTTAGTTCCAGATGAAATTTAGGGTTCCAGAAATCGCTCCTATGATTTCAAATTTTTGAACACAGTAGAGAGAGAGAGAGAGAGCGAAGAAAATCAGCAATTGTAGAATCCCGATTCTCTCGAGATCGGAGAAAGGAAGACGAATGAAAAGTTTGCAAGTCAGAGAAAGTTTCTCGTCGTCTTCGTTTAATCCGCTACTAATGGACAGTCCAGTGTGAAGCAATGAAGGCGAAAGAGAGAAGCGAGAAAATAGGGAAGGTGATAAGTCCACCTACTTATCATTACCCTGATATATCTATCCCTAAAAATTCGATTGATGACGTAACGATGCTAGTATTAAGCATCCTCTACACTGTAGAGTCTCTACAGTCGCCTGGGAATTCGGGTAACCCAGACTTTCGATTTTTTGGGTTTTCGGCTAATTTGGTTGATGAAAATTCTATCGAAATCGGGAAAATATATGGTTTGGTTCGGTTCGGTTCGTTTGTTGGATAATTCGGTTTTTAAAATTCTACCGAATGTAACCGAAATTTCCAGGTTTTGTGTTGAAAAATTGGTTAATTTCGGTTATATTATATTAATTCGATTCGGTTATCCAGTTCAAAATTTTAAATAAATTTTCATAAATTTTGGTATAATCTGATATAATTCGGTAGACATCAATTTAAAACAATTAAAAATACAAAAAACGATCTATTCGGGTTCATTTAAAACCTCCAAACCGAATAAAACCAAAATCTGGAAATTTTGATTTGGCTCGGTTCAATTAAAATTCTCAGGCCTACTCTTTACTTTTGACATTTACTGTACAATCCAAATATCTAATTCTTACAATTTAGGAATTTTCACATAATCCATTTAAATTGGCAAAGAGAGTATATGAAGCAGATGTTTTATTCTCTGTTTTTAATGTAACACCATCTTAGTTAATATCGTATTTGTATTACCCTTATACTAAATAAATTAATAATATTAGAAGTTAAAAAAACAAAAATTCCAATTAATCTGTTGGTCAATTTTCACATAATTCCATTAATTTGTTGAAAACAAATATTCATGTATTTCTGATATAATGTGTAAATTAAATATATGAGGAAAGGCGATTAAACCGCTTCTCTCCCAAAGTGTGAAACCAGATCTATCAAACCACCGTCTTCATTAGATTTCTTCCGGTCGACGTTGGTTCTGGCATAGGTCGTCCTCTTCTTTTCTCTTTGTCCATAGTTTTTAGTTTCTACTCAAATAAAGACATTGAACGAAGATTATTATGTCGATTTCTTTGATGATTAACCTTCAATGTCTTTTCTTCTATCTCTCTCTATGAGAGAGTGTTATGGCGATTCAACCCCTCTCGACGAGGGTTTCCTTACATTGTGGTGTGGAGCAGTATCTCTTCATTCTTCACAACGCAGACATCTCCGGTGTGGGTCTCACCCCATTGCACGACGATCCATCTTCATCCAAATCTTAATTTCCATTCAGATCGTGTGATGAAGATTATATGTATGTTTGCCTTGAGATAATTTTGTCTCATCGCAATTTTATACAAAATCCCAATCTCTTATTCTTTTAGATTTGATGGTGAAAGGATCTACCTTATAAATAGTGAAGGGGATCTCTCTAGCTTCCACACTTGCCCCCTTATTGGTTATTTTTATTTTCTAATTAATATTATTTCATTAATATTTACTTATTATTTTTTTTCATAGAACATTAATATGTACTATTCAGTACAAGAAATATGCTTATTGATAGCATATTATTATAGCACATTTTTCGTAGTTGCTATTATAGGTGATATCAGGAGTTGGGTTTATTTATCATAGCATTTCAGAAATCTATATAAATTAGTAAGAGAAATATTATATGATGTATATCTATGTAATATTACATGATGTATATCTATATAAATTAGTAAGAGAAATAGTTACAACATTTATCGAAGGACAATAGATAATAAATTATGGAAAAAATAGTTTATGCAATGGCGCCAATAGTCAAACTTTTTTTTAACAATAAATTTAAAATCTCAACAAAAAAATGTAAGTGAAAAAGAATAAATTATGGAAAAAATGACTATAGATTAAGAAAGTTTCAAGCAATTAAAATAAAAATTAGAATAAAAACGATAATACAAAAAAATATTCAATAAAAGAATCGAAAAGATAACAAGTTATCAAGAAGGAAGAGAAGAAGATAACAAATAAAAAAACATAAAAGACGGAAACAATGATAAATACAAAAATTTTAAAGCGTAGAAAAGAGAAACATAATAGTGAAAGGTATGTGAGATCAAAAACTCAAAATGGTAAATTGTTAAAGTTAAAAAGTGTGAAAAACAAGTAAATATTCATAAAAAACAAATGGAAAAGATTACTAAGGTCATTATAAAAGAAAAAATATATATAAAAAGATACAAGATAATATTGAAGGTTCAACTCGAGTAGTGTCGTCGAAGAAGAGGTATTGGTAATCGATCTGCTATGGCGATAACCAGTCCAAGAAGATGCCATGATCGCCCCCGCCGTAGATGCAACCTCCTCCATCTCTGTCTCCGAGGATGACGCGAGTTGGGAGTATGGTGATTAATCAACCTTACGAAGACGAGAGCTCCGACTCTTCTAGCGATGGTTCGTTTTGAAATAGCAATGATCGCGGATTCAATCTCCTTAACTACAAGGGGCAAGGCTAAAGGGTTCAAACGAGGAAAAGAGCAAGAGAGGCGCTTAAGGAGCCTAAGAAGAGGATTCTTAATCGAACGGCAACATGCCAGCTTGTTTCAATGGGGCATGCGGCGTCAGGAAAGGGGCATCACCAGACGGGTCCTGTGATGATGAGTTTATGTTCGATGGCTAATCAGGGTCAGTCCCAGCAACAGCAAGCGCAAGGAAAACATGTATTTACCGGTGGTGGAATGGATGCATCGCCGTTTATGCTAGGGACCAATACCATCCGGTTTATGTAATCGGAATGTTGGGGAATCCAGCTTTAGCAGCAACAACCGGAGGAGGTTACATGTATCTGATGTTGGCGAGTGCTCTAACCCATGGTGGGTTGAGCCATGCTTTGTTGCAGTCGAGCCAGATGGGTGGTATTGGTGAGCCACGCGTTGGTGCTGGTCTATCAGTTATGGGATCTTACTTTAGAGGTCAGAGCCTGCCTAATGCTTATCGTGATTCGGATACCGGAAAATGAGGGAATGGTAAATATTCAGATGATGGCGGCTCGTTTCATGGCTACTCAAAGTATTCATGGTACGCTCTCGCTGTAACCTCTTTTGTTTTATAGCAAAGCATGTGATCATATTGTGGTTAAATGTCTTTGGATAAGTATATGTTGCATGATTCATAGTAGGAGCGTATATATTTGGCTTAATGGATATATATACTGGGTTACGACTTTGTGGTAGTAATCGGAATATCAGCTGTCATGATGTCTCTTTAGATCTGCATTTGTTATGAAGAATTAAAAAAAAACACAAAAACTTCTAAATAAAAGTACTCGCGCGTTAGCGCGGGGACTCACCTAGTTGAGTATAAAATTTGAAGAACATGTTGGTGCATTGGTCGGGAAATCAACATAGAATGAACGATGTTTCGGAGTTGAAGATGTATCATCTTTGTTGTATGGCGATATTCGTACGATTGTTGAAAATTAGCAGTACCAAATTTAATTTCTTTTGGAAAAAAATCATTATATTGGATTCTTGATCGAAGAATATCTTCAGATCTAATTTGAAAATCGGCCAATGTAATACAACATGAGAAAATTGTGTTTAAATTGGTTATGTTGATAATCAAAGATGAAGTTCGCATCAGATCAAATGCGAGGATGATAACGAGTAAAATTAATTTTTGTTCGAAAAGCATCGTCATATTTATTTCTTTTATTTTTTATTTTCCAAACGTTTGTATTTTATTATCTCTGTACTTTCTATGTAATCTTGAATTTTATATATAAACTAGATAAGTACCCGCATATATGCGGATTAGTAATTTAATATTTTATAATCCTTGGAAAAAAAAATTAGATAAACCGTGAAAATATATAATACATAAATTTAGAAACAAAGTTTTCGATGAAATAAATATATATTTTGAAGAAAAATGTGGTGAAACATATGCAGTAAATAGCTTTGGATACGATTATTGAACTTTTAATTTTTTTGGTGTATAATTGATATATTACCAAATTGTGGTTTATATAGAGGTGAGAAATTATGATTTTTCCTTTTATGATTAATAATTAATTGTTTCTTTAATATAAACGGAAAACTAAAGATTTTTTTTCCTTTTAGGATAAATTTAATATTTTTATATTTTATTTTATTTTAGTAAATTTACAATTTAAGATTATGAATCGGTTATTAAAGTTTTAGAATTTTTATGTTTTTTTATTAATCGATTTTAATTTTTTCTTAATCTTTTTATATGTACTAGTGGTTGATCCGCGCTTCGCGCAGAATTTTGTGTTGCGTTTATTGACATAGTTATAAGAAAACTCGATGAAATCAAATCTTTTCATTAAGTTTTGTATTTCACAAAGTAAAAAAAAAATCAAATTTTAATATTTATTGTGTTTAATGGTTTTTATATATACTTAATGTATTTATATATATACAATATTTAGAAAACAATTACATAATATATTAATCAAAACTTTAAAATCAAATTTGGTTTGTAAATATCTAAATATTTCTGTAGGTTTATGATTTTCGAATATCCATAATCACATACTCAATTTTGGATAGTTACATTATCGTCAATTCATTTCCACAAAAACATCATGTAGTTACCTCCTGGATCGCTGACTAACTGGGAGGAAACTAAAACTGTTTTCCTGACCAATTTTTATGATGACGCAAGATCCGAGGATTTTAGGAACAAGATCTCCCAATTTTCTCGCGGACCTACTGAGGCGTTCAAGGCTGTTTGGACGAGGGTCAAATCATATCAGAGAGACTGTCCACATCATGGATACTCTGATGTTCAGCTGATGGGTTTCTTCTTTAGAGGACTTGATTGGAGGTACCAAATGACTTTGGATGCTTCAAACAATGGAAACTTCAACACCAAATATCCTGATGAAGCCTATGTCCTGATTGAGAACTTGGCGTCTAGCAATAGCACCAAGAATGCTGATTTTGAGCGAAAGAAGCTAGCTGGTAACATGGATGGTTCGCAGATCGCTGACTTTCAAGCTAAATTGGATTATATGCATAGTCTTCTGATGGGCAAGACACAGAAAGCTGCTCACTTTGCTGAAGATGTCGAGGTATTCAACGAGGATGAAGTAGAGGATGTTAACTATATTGGTGGTTCTGGTTTTCAGGGTCAGAGAAATCAATTCAACAACAACCGAAACTTCAACAACAACTCGCAACAAGGAGGGTCGAATCAGTTTGGCCAGAAACCATTTCAGAACAGTGGGTATGTCAGGAACTATGGGAATTCATCTTATCAGCATGTACCTGCTAAACTCCCAGATAGCAAGATCGAGGGTATGTTCGAACAGCTGATTCAAGGACAGCAGCAGCTCACCGTGAATCTCAATGGAAAGATAGATGTTGTGTACAAAGATCTGAGTGGAAGGATCGACGCGCTCGATACTCATCAGAAGATGTTGGAAACGCAAGTAGCTTAAACTGCAGCAGCTGTCAAAGGAAAGGCGGCTCAGGCACAGAAGGAGTACGTCAATGCCATCACTTTGAGAAGTGCAGGAGATCTCGAAAACTTTGAAGAAGATGATTCTGAACCTGATTCGTCAGTGTCGATCGATACCACTGCCAGTGTCGATCGATACCCCTCGGAGGCTGAACCAGAGATCATGAGGAATCCATAGATGGTTGAGAGACGTGTCTACAAACCTAAGAAACCAGATCCTCGACCGCCTAAACACCTCAGAGATCCTATTTCTCCAAAGCAGGTGCGTGGCTTTGAGAAGATGGTACGAAGAATTCCACTCACACATACTTTTGAAGAAGCCCTAGAATGCCGCCCTCTGCTAAGTCACTTTCGGGATTGCAGAGAAACTGAGGAAGAGATTAAGGCACTCTTCATCAAAGTCAGAAGTCCACCGCCTCCACTGAAGCGGTTGACTAAGAGGGAAGACCCAGGGAAATTTTCAGTTCCATGCTCCATCTCTGGAGTTGAAATCAAGGAATCACTGGTTGATTCAGGGTCTAGCGTGAATGTCATTTCAAAGGCACTCGCAGAGAAGCTTAAAATCGATGACATAAAATCTACTCAGATGCCTCTCACATTCGCGAACTCTTCCACATCTATTCCGTACGGTCATATCCATGACTTGATGGTTAAGGTAGGAGACTGTCTGGTTCCTACTGATTTTCAGGTTGTGGAGATGCATGCAAGGTCTAGCACACCTTTGATTCTTGGAAGACCGTTCATGGCTACTGTTGGTGCAGTTATGGACACACCTAGTAGGAATATTTCATTCTCGTACATTGACAAAGAGATCTCCTACGAAGCCATTCCTTCTAGAAGAGCTCCAACACAGATATCTTGCATCCCCGTTGGTACAGGATAAACATTGATGGTTGATCTTTTGGACGAGCCTGATACTGTGCCAACTGTCATGGAAACTCTAGATCATCCTCCTATCATCGCCAAGAAAGTCATCAAAAAGACTAAGGCGAAGAAGAAGGTGAAGGACAAAAGCGTCGAGAGTGATGCATGTGTCACCTTAACCCCTCAGACGTGCGATGGAGATTCGATCGAGTACAATGTTAAGTGCAAGGGACGCTCGAAACCGTTCTCTAAGGCCAGAATCATCCTAACTCCAGAGCTGAAAGAGAAAGGGCAAGAGGTTATTGAGCGTATGCTGCGCAATACTCTGAGTTTGGAAGTGTCTAGTTGTGGGACTTGCATGGGAGTGAGTTCCCTACTTCCTTCTGACTGATCGTCCGCAAAGTCAAGCTTGTGACTGTAAACAAGCGCTTGATGGGAGGCAACCCATCGGTAAGTCTGTACATACGTTTTTATTTTCATTTGTTTTTGATTTTTGGTTGTGTTTTGTGTCAAACGTGAAGCAGATTTCAACGAGGAGTATCGATCGACACCAGTCAGTGTCGATCGATACCAAGTATCATAAAAAGGAGCATAATCGTCACTCGACACCATCTAGTGTCGACTAAAAATGACAAGTGTCGATCGATACCTGTGGGTATCGATCGATACTCCACGGCCAGGTAAGTTTCCTTAAAACCCTACGGTTTTATCTTCTTCCTCACAATCCCTCATCGTTCGATACCGCCGCCCACCTCTCTCTCTCAAATCCCAACCTTTCCAAATCCTAACCGAATTGAGCAATTTAAGTGCCTGAATTCATTAGAATTTCTCCTTCTATCCATTTCTAGCACTTGTTTCTCAATCCAACAAAGGTATGATCTCGAAATTTTAGTTTTTCATTCCGATTTTTAGGTGAATGGGTTTGTGAAATTCAACTCCTTACAACTTGTTTTTATCGATGCATGTCGTTTGCTGAGTTGTCCTAGGGTAGTTTCGTACCAATCTCCACCTTTAAATTGCCTTGATTCTCATCGTTTATGATTTGAAAATTCGTGTGTTGAGCCACTGAAATAGCTTCAAGGCATCAATCGATACCCTATGGTATCGATCGATACCCTCATACTTTTTATGCGATTTTGTTTGTGGTTAATCTGAGAGATGTTTGATTTATGTGGTATTGTTGATTTGTCTCTGATTTCAGATGTTTGCATCAAAGAGAGCAAGGACTTAAGGTGAGACGAGGACATTCAATGTGAATGAGCGAGTCGAAGCACGAATCTCATCGCAGTGGGTTGAGGTAGTGGTTAAGGCTTGTCTTGGCGACGGCCGCTTCAGAGTCGTGCCGGTTAATCAACCCACCACCAGCCTGCTAGTAAACGAACATTCTATCCGCGCTCTCCGTACGTCGACCTCTCGTCGGACGCCGATAACGTACAAGCAGAATGATAGAGTTAAGTACTGGGATGATGCGTATTGGCGTCAAGGTTTCGTGAGCACTGTTCGGGGTTGTGACAGTTACGGGGTTATATTTGACGGAGAGACAGAGGAAGATGAGCTTTCAGGTGATGCGTCACGCAGAGCTTCTCCGACTTCACCCACACAGTCTGGACCACCACCTCCACCTATGAACCCCACTCCTCGGTCCGCTAGTTTTCCTCGTGCCGATTCCCCCCCCCCCCCCCCCGCACCGACCCTTGGCCTAGACGAGAGGGTACCAAGATTGTCTCCGACCGAAATTGGGATGGACAGGAGAAGGCGTATGCCTTGAGTGACGACACAGCTTTTAGACCCATTTCTAAGGAGTTGGACGATTTCGACACGATGTTCTACAACGCGTGGTTGGGTGTTACCATCGAGCCTACCAGGTTTGTGGATGGCCTTGCTTTGCATAAGCTGGGTATCGACACCAATTGTTTTGGCTCGCCTGCTTGAGCGGATTGGTTTTGGTCACATGGCTACACATCAGCATGACCGTTACCCAAACTTGGTTAGTCAGTTTATGGCGACAACTCGCGTTAGCTATTCAGATGAGCTTTTGCGAGACGCACAGGGAGGTAGCATGTCCTTCATGGCTCGCGGAGTGAGGTACATGATTTCACTCCCTGATCTCTGTGATATCTATGGGTTTCGAAGGGATCGCATGAGGATTGCTCTTCTAGTTGCCCATCCTGACATGCATGGATTCTGGGCATGGTTTGGGAACGGTGTCTACGAGTCTAAGACGTCCACTCAGATGGACATACGACATCCGGTCCTGCGTTGTTTTGTTAGGATCCTGAGCACTACTCTCCTGTGCAAGATGGAGCCTAACAAGATGAGAGTATATGAGCTTCTGCTTCTGTTTCTGGCTGTCAGGAACATCATCCCTGAGCAGGATTTTGATTGGCCTGAGCTTGAGGATGTTAACCTTGGGGTTGTGTTTGCGCATCATCTGGTCTCTCTGAAGACCAAACCATTCACAGGGACGAGCACGAAGAAGGAGTCAGTTGGTAGTCTGCTCACTCCTATCTTCAGCACCTCAGGATCAGTACTACGAGCTACAGGATTGTCACTGCGCGTCGATACATGGATGAGGCTCATCTGAGGAACCTTAAGTGGTTAAAGACTAGACGACAGGTTCGTCCACCCGCTGCTGACATCCCATCTACTTCACGTCTGGGAGGACGTACACAGGCTGCACTGTGCCCACCAATTCCTGAGCCACAGTGGCCTGAGGACACGGACGTCCCGATGGAGCCAGCTGTCTTCCAGAGACTGATGATAGCGAGTATAAAGAGCATATGGGCCGCTGTTCACTGCTGATGCATGACTGATACAGACGCTGATCCATCGCCCATCGTCCTAGCATGGACCTTCACATACCGCTCTTGCTGCTGACCATGAGAGCGATTCTGAGGAGACGGAGGATTAGTAATCCCTCCATCTGATTTTCACGTTTGTATTTTTCTTTTCTTTTTCTTTTATTTTTCTTTTCTGTTGAACTTATGTCAGTATTTGTTTTTGCATTTGAACTTCTTTGGATTTATATTTGATCTACCATGTTGCTTTTAACATGTTTTTGAGTGTTCCTAACAGTGCTAACATCTAACACAATGGAATGCTTTCCCTGGTTAAGCAACTCGACACCACTGATTTTCAATCTGTGTGTCGATATATGGCTGGTGTCAATCGATACCTTCCAGTATCGATCGATACCCTGTAAAGGTACGGTTTGTGGTTTTCATAATCGACTTGGTTCATTTGTTTTCTTTCACCAACTATAGGCTAGATAACACTGGGGAGAGTGTTGTTTAAGTCTGGGGGAGGTAGTCGCTGACTTTGTTTTTGTTTTTCTTAGAGTCAGTCCGTTTTTGAGTCATTCATTGTTTTATTGAGTCAAAATTTTGTCTGAGACGGTGATCTTTTTCTTGATTCCTTTGATCTGACCTTGCTTCTAAGTGACCATTGTTACAGAATCAGTTCTAGATCGACTAATAAAAAATCCAAAAGCTGACCAGTTAACCAGAAGACACTCATGTTTCCAGCAAAGTCCCTTAAAGCCTCAGCCAAATTTTTGCACTTCATCAATGTGGTTAGTATCTATAGAGCTTGATTCCTCATTCGTATCTGACAAAAGGACCCATGTGTTTTAAAATAACGGTATTTCTCTCCCTGTTACAAGTTAATTAATAATCGCATTAAAAGATGAAATGATTTTCTTCTGAGTAGAGGTTTAGGAAAATTTCCAGCGATCCCATTATTCTACTCAAGAGGGAATGATCACACAGAGGATTGGAAGCGAGGCTAGGATTTTCCAATGATGCCATTATTCGCCTACATCCTTTGATACGTTGAGAGGGAAGAACCGGGGATTTGGTGGCAAACACCATCAATACTCGCGTCTCGTACCTTAATCTGTACATGCAAAGCTAAAAACAAAAGAGAGAACATAATAATAAATAAGTCTGGGGGAGAGAAATAATACCAAAAAGGTGTGAAAAAGGGTGGTTCCTTGTCATGATATTGTATGGGACAAAATCTAGAAGGTTCTTGATACTAATTCACAGTGATGAAACTGGCGAGGATGGCTTGATTGAACGATGCTGTGAAATAATGTGTGTAGTTTGGGAAGCTGCAAATGTCTACGGAGAAGCATATGGTAGTTAGATCAAAAGCTGGTTAGGTGACATTTGAGTGCTTGGGAAATTAGTTATTTCCAGGATTCAAGAACAGGTGAGTTTATACCTTTTCAAACCTCTTTCTCTGGTCTAGTCTTATATTTGCTTGAGGGCAAGCAAATGTTAAGTCTGGGGGAGTTGATATATATTGGTTTTTACCCTGTTTAAGCCATGATATAAGTCCGTTTTATCGAGTCTTTATTCTATTATAGAGTATTTTAGAGTCTTTTACAGGTTTTAGGACATTTGGGGCATCATTGGAAATATTGGAGTTTTATGGAGCATTATGGAGCAAAACTGAAGTCTGGTGACTAAGTACCTGATCGAAGCGTCAAGCATCGATCGATACCCCCTAGTATCGATCGACACCCATCGAGGAGATCTCAAGTCACGAATTTAATGAAGTTTGAAGAATTGTAGAACTTGCCCAAAAGACTTTAATATTTACAAGAAGACCCCAATTTGTGTTTAGATTATTAAATTAGGTTTTACAGCCACTTTGGCTGTGTGCTTTTTATTACATTGTTCTTGAGGATTTCTGAGAGAGGGGAGACAAGTCAGAACTTTGTTCGTCTGAGAGAAGATTTCGAATCCCTGTTTCATTCCACTCTTATTTTATTCTATTGATGATTTATTAAGTTATGTTGATTGTTTCATTCTCCATGTCTGAGTAGATCCCTTGTTAGGTTCAGGGTTCTCAATAAGGTTTTCTCTGAATGCTAGGTTAATTTGTTATTAGGATTCTTTATCTGAATTAGTTCTTCACCATAGGTTGTTTGCAAAGTTAAATTCTGGATTGATCACATAGAACTTACATCTTAGGATAATTGATTAGGCGCGAGAGTGCGATTAATTACCTGATAGAACCTAAGGTGAGCAAAATAACTATTCGCAAAGAGATTTGGTTTAGTTGTTTTGTGAACATATCAAACTTGATTTAAAAAGCTGATTTAGACTTTAGGATTCGCAAAGAGATTTGGAATTTCTATGATCTAGATTTAGATAGCTTTCGCAACGAGAGTTAGTTAGTTATACTTTAGTGATTTGAGTTCAAGAACCGCGTAAAATCTGAATCCTGTTAGTTAGTTTACCTGCATTCATTGATTTCCTGAGAAATACCCTGAACCTATATTTCTCCAACTGAATTTACATCCATTTTAATTTACGTACTTGTTTTCAATACCATTGATTGCTTAACGTAATTCTCACATTCATAATCTATTGTGTGTCTCTGTGAGTCCTTGTGTTCGCCCCTAGCTATACTATAACAACTGCTTTAGTATCTAAATAGGGTATTAATTTGAGCATATCAAATTTGACGCCGTTGCCGGGGACTCAATTCGCCATTAGATTTCGTTTGTGAATTTTGACTAAGTTTGACGGTATCGGTCGATACTCGCCGTTCTCTTTTGTTGATATCGATCGACATCACTTGGTATCGATCGATACTCATCGTGTTACAAGTCACTAACGTTTTTGACTCTTGTTTTCTGGTGCATGCCTAATCGTGAAACCAGAAAGAACAAGAGCACTCAGCTAGTTCAACTGTCATTGGAGCAACTAGCACTTTTGGAACGCACAAACAGAAGGGCAAAGAAACCAGCAGCTATGAACAACAATCAAGTAAAGTTGGTTCGAGATGAGGCTGGTGCCTACAGGGACCTAGAGGGTCGTTTGTGCAATGAGAGAGGACAACATCTGGACGGAGCGGGGAACATCATTCCACCTGCTCCTGTTGTCGCTGGGAACGCGAACGCAGTGAATGCGGAGAATGATGTGGTTAATCGTGGTAGGATGATTGGTGAGTGCAACAGACCTGACCAGTTCTATGCAAATCGCTGTGCGATCCGTCCTCCCGCTTTTCCAAGGAATGACTTTGAGCTGAAATCCGCATACTATATTCTTGTGGGATAGCACCCTTTTCATGGTCTTTCCAACGAGCATCCCATGGATCATGTTGAGAGATTTGAGGATTTGGTCACTAGCATTAAGAGCAATGGAGTCTCTTATGACTACCTTTTCTGCAAGCTTTTCCCATACTCTCTTGGTGGGGAAGCAACCTACTGGCTGAAGCAGTTACCTCCTGGATCGCTGACTTGCTGGGAGGAAACTAAAACTGCTTTCCTGACCAATTTCTATAATGGCGCAAGATCCGAGGATTTTAGGAACAATATCTCCCAATTTTCTCAAGGACCTACAGAGGCGTTCAAGGCTGCTTGGACGAGGTTCAAATCCAATCAGAGAGACTGTCCACATCATGGATACTCTGATGTTCAGCTGATGGGTTTCTTCTTTAGAGGACTTGATTGGAGGTACCAAATGACTTTGGATGCTTCAAGCAATGGAAACTTCAACACCAAATATCCTGATGAAGCCTATGTCCTGATTGAGAACTTGGCGTCTAGCAATAGCACCAAGAATGCTGATTTTGAGCGAAAGAAGCTGGCTGGTAACATGGATGGTTCGCAGATCGCTGACTTTCAAGCTAAATTGGATTATATGCATAGTCTTCTGATGGGCAAGACACAGAAAGCTGCTCACTTTGCTGAAGATGTCGAGGTATTCAACGAGGATGAAGTAGAGGATGTTAACTATATTGGTGGTTCTGGTTTTCAGGGTCAGAGAAATCAATTCAACAACAACCGAAACTTCAACAACAACTCGCAACAAGGAGGGTCGAATCAGTTTGGCCAGAAACCATTTCAGAACAGTGGGTATGTCAGGAACTATGGGAATTCATCTTATCAGCATGTACCTGCTAAACTCCCAGATAGCAAGATCGAGGGTATGTTCGAACAGCTGATTCAAGGACAGCAGCAGCTCACCGTGAATCTCAATGGAAAGATAGATGTTGTGTACAAGGATCTGAGTGGAAGGATCGACGCGCTCGATACTCATCAGAAGATGTTGGAAACGCAAGTAGCTCAAACTGCAGCAGCTGTCAAAGGAAAGGCGGCTCAGGCACAAAAGGAGTACGTCAATGCCATCACTTTGAGAAGTGCAGGAGATCTCGAAAACTTTGAAGATGAAGATTCCGAACCTGATTTGTCAGTGTCGATCGATACCACTGCTAGTGTCGATCGATACCACTGCTAATGTCGATCGATACCCCTCGGAGGCTGAACCAGAGATCATGAGGAAACCAGAGATGGTTAAGAGACGTGTCTACAAACCTAAGAAACCAGATCCTCGACACCCTAAACACCTCAGAGATCCTATTTCTCCAAAGCAGCTGCGTGTCTTTGAGAAGATGGTACGAAGAATTCCACTCACACATACTTTTGAAGAAACCCTAGGATGCCGCCCTCTACTAAGTCACTTCCGGGATTGCAGAGAAACTGAGAAAGAGATTAAGGCACTCTTCATCAAAGTCAGAAGTCCACCGCCTCCACTGAAGCGGTTGACTAAGAGGGAAGACCCAAGAAAATTTTCAGTTCCATGCTCCATCTCTGGAGTTGAAATCAAGGAATCACTGGTTGATTCAGGGTCTAGCGTGAATGTCATTTCAAAGGCACTTGCAGAGAAGCTTATAATCGATGACATACAATCTACTCAGATGCCTCTCACATTCGCGAACTCTTCCACATCTATTCCGTACCGTCAAATCCATGACTTGATGGTTAAGGTAGGAGACTGTCTGGTTCCTACTGATTTTCAGGTTGTGGAGATGCATGCAAGGTCTAGCACACCTTTGATTCTTGGAAGACCGTTCATGGCTACTGCTGGTGAAGTTATGGACACACCTAGTAGGAAGATTTCATTCTTGTACATTGACAAAGAGGTCTCCTCCGAAGCCATTCCTTCTAGAAGAGCTCCAACACAGATATCTTGCATCCCCGTTGGTACAGGAGAAACATTGATGGTTGATCTTTTGGACGAGCCTGATACTGTGCCAACTGTCATGGAAGCTCTAGATCATCCTCCTATCAGCGCCAAGAAAGTCATCAAAAAGACTAAGGCGAAGAAGAAGGTGAAGGACAAAAGCGTCGAGAGTGCTGCATGTGTCACCTTAACCCCTCAGAAGTGCGATGGAGATTCGATCGAGTACAAGGTTAAGTGCAAGGGATGCTCGAAACCGTTCTCTAAGGCCATAATCATCCTAACTCCAGAGCTGAAAGAGAAAGGGCAAGAGGTTATTGAGCGTATGCTGCGCAATACTCTGAGTTTGGAAGTGTCTAGTTGTGGGACTTGCATGGGAGTGAGTTTCCTACTTCCTTCCGACTGATCGTAAACAAGCACTTGATGGGAAGCAACCCATCGGTGATTCTGTACATACGTTTTTATTTTCATTTGTTTTTGATTTTTGGTTGTGTGTTGTGTCAAACGTGAAGCAGATTTCAACGAGGAGTATCGATCGACACCAGTCAGTGTCGATCGATACCAAGTGTCGTAAAAAGAGCAAAAGTGTCAATCGACACCATCCAGTGTCGACTAAAAACGACAAGTGTCGATTGATACCTCTGGGTATCGATCGATGCTCCACGGCCAGGTAAGTTCCCTTAAAACCCTACGGTTTTGTCTTCTTCCTCACAATCCCTCATCGTTCGATACCGCTGCCCACCTCTCTCTCTCAAATCCGAACTTTTCCAAATCTTCACCGAATTGAGCAATTTAAGTGCCTGGATTCATTAGAATTTCTCCCTCTATCCATTTCTAGCATTTGTTTCTCAATCCAACAAAGGTATGATCTCGAAATTCCAGTTTTTCTTTCTGGTTTTTAGGTGAATGGGTTTGTGAAATTCAACTCCTTACAACTTGTTTTTATCGATGCATGTCGTTTGCTGAGTTGTCCTAGGGTAGTTTCGAACCAATCTCCACCGTTAAATTGCATTGATTCTCATCGTTTATGATTTGGAAATTCGTGTGTTGAGCCACTGAAATAGCTTCAAGGTATCGATCGATACCCTCATACTTCTTATGCGATTTTGTTTGTGGTTAATCTAAGAGATGTTTGATTTATGTGGTATTGTTGATTTGTCTCTGATTTCAGATGTTTGCATCAAAGAGAGCAAGGACTTCAGGTGAGACGAGGACATTCAATGTGAATGAGCGAGTCGAAGCACGAATCTCATCGCAGTGGGTTGAGGTAGTGGTTAAAGCTTGTCTTGGCAACGGCCGCTTCAGAGTCGTGCCGGTTAATCAACCCACCACCAGCCTGCTAGTAAACGAGCATTCTATCCGCGCTCTCCGTACTTCGACCTCTCGCCGGACGCCGTTAACGTACAAGCTGAATGATAGAGTTAAGTACTGGGATGGTGCGTATTGGCGTCGAAGTTTCGTGAGCACTGTCCGGGGTTGTAACAGTTACGGGGTTATATTTGACGGAGAGACAGAGGAAGATGAGCTTCCAGGTGATGCGTTACGCAGAGCTTCTCCGATTGGGACGATTTCTGAGGAGTGGGACGATTTCGACACGCTGTTCTACAACGCGTGGTTGGGTGTAACCATCGAGCCTACCAGGTTTGTGGATGATCTTGCTTTGCATCAGCTGGGTATCAACACCGATTTTTTTGGCTCGCCTGCTTGAGCGGATTGGTTTTGGTCACATGGCTACATAGCAGCATGACCTTTACCCAGACTTGATTCGTCAGTTTATGGCGACAGCTCGCGTTAGCTATTCAGATGAGCTTCTACGAGACGCACATGGAGGTAGCATGTCTTTCATGGCTCACAGAGTGAGGTACAGGATTTCACTCCCTGATCTCTGTGATATCTATAGGTTTCGAAGGGATCGCAGGAGGATTGCTCTTCCAGCCGCCCATCCTGACATGCGTGGATTCTCGGCATGGTTTGGGAACGGTGTCTACGATTCTAAGACGTCCACTCAGATGGACATACGACATCCGGTCCTGCGTTGTTTTGTTAGGATCCTGAGCACTACTCTCCTGTGCAAGATGGAGCCTAACAATAAGAGAGTATCTGAGGTTCTGCTTCTGTTTCTTGCTGTCAGGAACATCATCCCTGAGCAGGATTTTGATTGGCCTGAGCTTGAGGATGTTAACCTTGGGGCTGTGTTTGCGCATCATCTGGTCTCTCTGAAGACCAAACCATTCACAGGGACGAGCACGAAGAAGGAGTCAGTTGGTAGTATGCTCACTCCTATCTTCCAGCACCTCAGGATCAGTACTACGAGCTGCAGGATTGTCACTGCGCGTCGATACATGGATGAGGCTCATCTGAGGAACCTTAAGTGATTAAAGACCGGGAGGAAGTGGATTCTTAACAGATCTGATGGGAGCTTTCTGGTGCAGCTACCTGACAGGGATCTGACAGACTTATCTGAGGGTCCTGCTCAGCTTCGTTTTGAGCCTCCTGCGGAGCTGTTGACTCAGATTTCTTTGACTAGACGACAGGTTCGTCTACCCGCTGCTGACATCCCATCTACTTCACGTCTGGGAGGACGTATACAGGCTGCACCGTGCCCACCTATTTCTGAGCAACAGTGACCTGAGGACACGGACGTCTCGATGGAGCCAGCTGCCTTCCATAGACTGATGATAGCGAGCATGAAGAGAATCTGGGCCGCTGTTCGCTGCCGATGCACGACTGCCACAGACGCTGATCCATCGTCCTAGCCTGGACCTTCACATACCGCTCCTGCTGCTGACCATGAGAGCGATTCTGAGGAGACGGAGGATTAGTGATCCTTTTATCTATTTTCACGTTTGTATTTTTCTTTTCTTTTTCTTTTATTTTTCTTTTCTGTTGAACTTATGTCAGTATTTGTTTTTGCATTTGAACTTCTTTGGATTTATATTTGATCTACCATGTTGCTTTTAACCTGTTTTTTAGTGTTCCTAACAGTGCTAACATCTAACACAATGGAATGCTTTCCTTGGTTAAGCAACTCGACACCACTGATTTTCAATCAGTGTGTTGATATACGGCTGGTGTCGATCGATACCTTCCAGTATCGATCGATACCCTGTAAAGGTACGGTTTCTGGTTTTCATAATCCACTTGGTTCATTTGTTTTCTTTCACCAACTCTAGGCTAGATAACACTGGGGACAGTGTTGTTTAAGTTTGGGGGAGGTAGTCGCTGAATTTGTTTTTGTTTTTCTCAGAGTCAGTCCGTTTTTGAGACATTTGTTGTTTTATTGAGTCAAAATTTTGTCTGAGACTATGATCTTTTTCTTGATTCTTTTGATCTGACCTTGCTTCTAATTGACCATTGTTACAGAATCAGTTCTAGATCGACTAATGAAAAATTCAAAGGCTGACCAGTTAACCAGAAGACACTCATGTTTCCAGCAAATTTTCTTAAAGTCTGAGCCAAATTTTTGCACTTCATCAATGTGGTTAGTATCTATAGAGCTTATTCGTATCTGACAAAGGAACCCATGTGTTTTAAAATAACGGTATTTCTCTCCCTGTTACAAGTTAATTAATAAGCGCATTAAAAGATGAAATGATTTTCTTCTGAGTAGAGGGTTAGGAAAATTTCCAGCGATCTCATTATTCTACTCAAGTGGGAATGATCACACAGATGATTGGAAGCGAGGCTAGGATTTTTCTATGATGCCATTATTCGCCTACATCCTTTGATACGTTGAGAGGGAAGAACCATAGATTTGGTGGCAAACACCATCAATACTCGCGTCTCGTACCTTAATCTGTACATGCAAAGCTAAAAACAAAAGAGAGAACATAATAATAAATAAGTTTGGAGGAGAGAAATAATATCAAAAAGGTATGAAAAAGGGTGATTCCTTGTCATGATATTGTATGGGAAATAATATAGAAGGTTCTTGATACTAATTCACAGCGATGAAACTGGCGAGGATGGCTTGATTGAACGATGCTGTGAAATAATGTGTGTAGTCTGAGAAGCTGCGAATATCTACGGAGAAGTACATGGTGGTTAGATAAAAAGCTGGTTAGGTGACATTTGGGTGCTTGGGAAATTGGTTATTTCCACGATTCAAGAACATGTTAGTCTCTACCTTTTCAAACCTCTTTCTCTGGTTTAGTCTTCTATTTGCTTGAGGGCAAGCAAATGCTAAGTCTGGGGGAGTTGATATATCATGGTTTTTACCCTGTTTAAGCCATGATATAAGTCCGTTTTATCGAGTCTTTATTCTATTATAGAGTCTTTTAGAGTCTTTTACAGGTTTTAGCACATTTGGAGCATCATTGGAAATATTAGAGTTTTATGGAGCATTATGGAGCAAAACAGAAGTCTGGTGACTAAGTACCTGATCGAAGCGTCAAGCATCGATCGATACCACCTGGTATCGATCGACACCCATCGAGGAGATCACAAGTCGCGATTTTAATGAAGTTTGAAGAATTGCAGAACTTGCCCAGAAGACTTAAATATTTACAAGAAGACCCCAATTCGTGTTTAGACTATTAAATTAGGTTTTACAGCCACTTTGCCTGTGTGCTTTTTATTACATTGTTCTTGAGGATTTCTGAGAGAGGGGAGACAAGTCAGAACTCTGTTCGTCTGAGAGAAGATTTCGAATCCCTGTTTCATTCCACTCTTATTTTATTCTATTGATGATTTATTCTGTTATGTTGATTGTTTCATTCTCCATGTCTTAGTAGATCCCTTGTTAGGTTCAGGGTTCTCAATAAGGTTTTCTCTTAATGCTAGGTTGATTTGTTATTAGGATTCTTTATCTGAATTAGTTCGTCACCATAGGTTGTTTGCAAAGCTAAATTCTGGATTGATCACCTAGAACTTAGATCTTAGGATAATTGATTAGGCGCAAGAGTGCGATTAATTACCTGATAGAACCTAAGGTGAGAAAAATAACTATTCGCAAAGAGATTTGGTTTAGTTGTTTTGTGAACATATCAAACTTGATTTAAAAAGTTGATTTAGACTTTATGATTCGCAAAGAGATTTGGAATTTCTAGGATCTAGATTTATACAGCTTTCGCAACGAGAGTTGGTTAGCTATACTTTAGTGATTTGAGTTCAAGAACCGCGCTAAATCTGAATCATGTTAGTTAGTTTACCTGCATTCATTGATTTCCTGAGAAATACACTGAACCTATCTTTCTCCAACTGAATTTACATCCGTTTTAATTTACGTACTTGTTTTCAATACCATTGATTGCTTAGCGTAATTCCCACATTCATAATCTATTTTGTGTCTCTGTGAGTTCTTGTGTTCGACCCCTAGCTATACTATAACAACTGCTTTAGTATCTAAATAGGGTATTAATTTGAGCATATCAATCAACACTATGTTTATGTAAGCATGTAAAGTTTAGTTTAATTAATTGAGAATCATTTAGCACTTACATAATATTGCAACCAATCCGCGAATTCATTATGTTTACGGACCACAAGCTCATCTTCTGTGTAATTTGGAAACCAATCGCGAATATGTGCCATGAATATCATGTGAATAAACAAATACATTATGAATCATCTTATAATGTTTTACTCTGACTCTTGGATTGAGATTAATTAGCTCTTAAATTTCGTCTTCATTGTTTTGTGAATCATCTTATAATGTTTAATTTTCGTAAGAAGTCAATTAAATCATAGTTACATCTTTTTTTGTCTTTCTATTTTTTCTTTATTCCAATTGTAGTTGAGGAACTTTAAACATCTTCCCAAGAAATGGATTTTTTTTTTCACACCTCATTTTGTTATAAATAGTTTTTTTTTTTTTTCACTACAACAACACAAATCTACTATTTTTTTCTTACACGAAAGAGCTGAACAACATTACATTTTTTTATTCTTTGATATATTCAAATATCAACATAAATAATATTTCAAAGTACATAAAGAATTAGTTAAATGTAACAAATATCCACAATTCATACCCTAAAAAAACATATATCCACAAAAAAAGTGTAACAATCCGCGCATCATGCGGAATACTATCTAATAAAATAAATAGAGAGCATAAGATTTGTTTTCTTTCAAAATGAGTAGGAATGTCAATTAGGGCTAAAGTCCGGAGCCCGGCCCGGCCCAGCCCTAAAAATCATCGGACTCAAACCTAGAAATATAAGCACAAAAATCTCGGGTTAGTGATTTTTTAGGGCTTGGTCTCTGGCCGGACTCAGACCGGTCCGAAAAACCCATAAATAATTTTGTTTTTATTGAGTTAGTGGTTTTGCTTAAGGTTTAATTTTTCAAAATATAGAGTATTTTCTATATTTACTTCATATTTTAAAATTAATATCTATAGATTTTCAGTGATATTCTATATGATTTATAATTGTCAAAAGTTAATAAAGCTTACTTGATTTTTTTTTCTTTTAGGAATTGAGATTTTTTTGTTCGTAAAGAAAATTCCGAAAAAACCCTATAACTCTGTTTGGGCTAGATTGGACTTTAAAATATAGACTCGGTTTTTTTTTCGGACCGAGTTTAAATATATACAAACTTTACGGATTTTGAACATGGCCGATTGACATTCCTCCCTAAGTATGAGCTACTTCATTTATTATCGAATTTTGAGTTTCTCTATTTATAAAAGTATAGTTTATTAGTATCGATTTGTTTTTTCTTCAAGAATTTGTCTATGCTAGTTTGCGAAATTGAGCATATGTCATTGAAAATGAGTTTAAAAATGGCAAATGTTACCTTAGCTATATAAGTTATCTGATGACTAGATAATGCTTGTTTTTTCTTTTTTTTTCTTGTGTTGGGAGATTTGTGGGTTTTATAAGTTTATTGATAATTAAGGTAAAATAAATTTTTTTAAAAGACGTTAAGGAGATTTAAAAAAAAAAGACGTTAAGAGCACCCACATTGAAGAATACTGCATGTGTCTCTCAATTTTAAAAGAATAAAAGTTATCAAAAATGAGTGAACAGGAGAGAGACACTGTCTTAGGCGAGACATATTTGTTAGATAAAGACATGCCACGTGTCTGCAGTCTATTGGTTTTAAATATTTTTTGATCTGAATAATTTTTTTTTTTGATTCATTTTTTGCAAAAAACATTTCCTCCTTTCCTCTCCTTTCGCATGGGAAGAGAGAAATCGAAATCTCTCTCTCTTTAAATCCGATTTCGAATCCAAAGAAATCGAAATCGAAATCTCTCTCTCTTCAAATCCGATTTCGAATCCAAAGAAATCGAAATCGAAATCTCTCTCTCTCTTCAAATCCGATTTCGAATCCAAAGAAATCGAAATCGAAAGTCTCTCTTCCAACCCAATCTAATTATGATCAATCGATCTATTTATCTTCGAATCCGATGAATCTCTTCGAATCTCTCTCTGTTCGCATCGGATGTATCGATTTGGCATCCGACGAATCGATTTTGATCAATTGGGAGATGAAACATTGTAGAAGCTCAACTCAATCCGTCGCATCACCTCCTACCTCCACGCTACAGCGTAAATCAGCATCTCTATGCTTCAGTTTGGCATAATTTCCAATTGCTACTTAGTTTGTTTTATGTGTTTCGAAATTGTTATAATTGGAAAGCTTTATTTGCCCAGATTTGAAGAAGATTGCAGATGTGATCGATACTGGATAGTCTACCAAGGGAGTCCGGCGTATAGCTCTGGCTGTTTGTCTGACCGTGGGACTACGACGGAAGCTCACCGGTTCTGTCATCTCTGATTTCCTTGATTTGGCTTTGGTTCCTGGAAATGAGGCTCATACTCGTCTTTCTTCTTTTGTTAAGGTATGTATCGCCTAATGTAATTGTGATTGTCAAAAATTGTGTGGTTAATATGATCTGTAATTTGTTGTACTTTGATTTGATGTAAACTAGATTCTACCCCGTGCGTCCGCACGAGAATTTTTGTTTTTTTGTTTACCAAATTTTGTAATATAATTTTTTTTTTTGTATTTAGATATAATTTGTGTTATAGATATAATTTTTTCAATAAGTGACTAAGATTTATTTTTGTGTTTAGATATATTTTGTTTTTGTATATTTCTAGTATTAAATATGACTGTGATTATAAAAACATAATTCTAACCCGTCCGTTCATATTAATCCGAGAATGACCGCGATTATAAAAACATAATTCTAACCCGCATGTTCATATTACCGTATAATATAAATATTTATAATTTCAAATATTTAAAATTTAAGGCTGATTGATTGTGATAAAAAATATATATATATACAATAACATACTCCCTCTGTTTCATAATATAAGTTGTTTTAGAGGTTTTGTTTTATTTCAAAATATAAGTTATTTTCACATTTTTATGCAATTTTTACCTTTATTGAATATTGTGTGACCAATAATATTATGCACTATTTTTATGATTAGCTGAATTGTTTTTAATTTATATATTAAATTATATATTTTTTAAGAAAATTAAATTTCTTAATATTTGTGCCTTTAACCAAAACAACTTATATTATGAAACAGAGAGAGTATCATTTATGATCTCTGTCATTATGAGAATATTATTTAAATTTGAATATTTAAATTAAATATAAATTAATATCCGGTTTATTATTTTTGTAAAGATATAATAACAACTGGTTTTGTGATTTTTGATAATAGACTAATATAAAAGTTTTCATGATTGGACACAAAAAGTATATATGTTTTAGTTTTGCTTGTGGTAGAATTCTTAATTTTGAATTTGAATAGAATAACCATTTCTGGTTTAGATTTTCTGTTAATATTTTTTAATAAATCTTTATTAATATAAGCGAATATTAATATAATTTTGACAATCTCGAATTTAATTCTAAATTAACAACTCCTAAAATTGTGTGATTCTTAAAATATTAATCATTTAATATATGTAAATAAAAATATTGAATTTGTATTGGTAACTGAATGTTGTCCATATGCATGATCAAATTTATGGTTGTGCAAATCTAATTAATAATATATTCTTTTTTCAGTTTGAAAAATATTCAATTATAAATCTTATTGTATTAATAAGATTTAAATTTAGAAGTAAACATATTTTTTTATTAATTATGAATATTTTGTTTGTAACTGTTGATAAAATCTTAGAAAATCTACATTAAATTACATTAAATTCAAAATTTAATATTATCTTTCAATGAAAATTGTTAATTTTGAATCTGTAACATTAAAAAAACTTGATTATTAAAATATTTCTCATAATCTAAATTAAAAAAATTCAAAATAACTAATATTATTTTTGTAACAAAATAATAATAAAAATTTAAATTATTTTTAAAATTTAATTTACATATTTTGAAATAATCGATTTTATATATAATTTTAAATATTTAATTTAATTTCTGACAGTCTGAATTTTTCTAATTACGAATTAAAATTAATATATATATATATAATAAAATTAATTAATTAATTAAATTACTATTTAATTGAATCAGATTAATTAAATGAATTTTTAATTGAACAAAATTATTCTGTTTGGACACATGGATAGTTATCCACAAAAATCTAAAGTTTAAAAGTTATCCTGGATATGAATAAATTCATATTGATATTTTCCTGTTTGGACACAAAATATCACTCTGTTTTAATAGATTAGATGTGATTGTGTGGTTAAAATGATTTTGAATTTCCCAATTTTAGATTAGATAAGAGTGAAGTAGCAAGCTATTGTTCTGTATGTGTGCTAGTGATAGTGTGGTAGTTAAGAGTAAGAGTGACGAGTGAAGTAGCTAGTGATTGTGTGCATAATAGGGAAGAAGCAATCAAGAGTTTTAATGAAACAATGATGGAGATTACTTGGCACTATTGCAAGCATCTGTTTCAGAATGAACAATGGCTGATGAGAGTACGTTTTAAGACTGAAGTAGCTAGCTATTGGTCTGTATGTGTGCTAGTGATTGTGTGCTAGTTAAGAGCAAGAGTGAAGTAGCTAGTGATTGTGTTCATAATATGTTACACCATAAGTTGTGTAACATATTATAAGGTCTCTGGATTTGGCACGCATTTTTCGGACCTCCATGTACTTTAAACGATATAAATGTTCTTGACCGCTCACCGGTTTTTGATGACATATTAGAAGGTCGAGCTCCACCACTGACTTACTTTGTCAATGGACGACAATACAATATGGCTTACTATCTCACTGATGGTATATATCCGAAATGGGCAAATTTCATCCAATCAATCTCACTTCCACAAGGTCGGAAAGCAAAATTATTTGCTCAATTTCAAGAAGCTGCCCGAAAAGATGTCGAGCGTGCTTTTGGGGTCTTGCAAGCTCGATTTGCGATTGTCAAAAATCCCGCTCTTAGTTGGAATAAGATAAAAATAGGAAAGATAATGAGAGCATGTATCATATTGCACAATATGATTGTGGAAGACGAACGAGAAGGATACAGTCTAACCAATGTATCCGAATTCTATCAAGGAGAAGGAAGCGGGACTTCACATGTGGATTTTTCGTATTCGCCAAATATGCCTTCCAGTCTCGCCAATATGATGGTCGTTCGAAATGAAATGTGTGATACAGCAATACATAACCAATTGAAACGTGATTTGGTTGAACATATCTGGCAACATTTTCGCAACGCTGCAAATTAGACCCGACTTTATTACGTTCTTGATAATGCTTTTATATGTTTCTATCATTCTAGGTTTTTGTTTTTTCTTTATTTTATCCATATTTATGTTTGTATTTGTTATTTTCATATTGTAATATATGTTTAAAAGTTTTTTAATGTAATATATTTATGTTGTGTATAACTTATATAGTTTTATTTTTTATATTTCATAAGTTTAACCCAACATTTATTATATTAAAATTTTATACAAAAAAATATTTACAATAATTAGTTACTTTTTTAATCTTAAGACACCTTTTAATGAGTATGTGCAATGAAGGGGTGAAAGGCTAATTCATACCTCAACTAAGGCTACTGGTACCGATTATTACCTGAACTATGGACATGTGCCCACACATACCCAAACTGTTAAATATTGGAATATTCATACACAAACTTAGTTTTTTTTTGTCAATTCATGCATTGACCCGGATTCTGTCAGTCAACCCCGTTAATTTGTTAACGGAGATGACTCAGCTGCCACGGTGGCATACCCGTGGTCAAAACGACGTCGTTTTAAAAAAAAAAAGATTGTTAACCCAGGGTTTCGAACCTGGGTTGATTGATTGCAAAGTGAACCGAAATACCAATATGCCAGAGTGATTTATTGGAATATATCACTAAAGAAATGGTTAAGTGGATATACAAATGTTTTTTTTTAAACCTGGAGATCCGTATACCGACCCAACCTATTCTTCTTCTTCTTCTTCACCCCGTCCGATCTCGAGCCCGAGAATGTTTGAGAATTAGTCAAGGAGAGACTTTTAATGCATCATTGTTACTGAATCGTGTTACTGATTATCTTTTTTCAATTGTTGAATTCGAATGATGATGAATCGAAATTGAAGAGTTTATTTGAAATGATCTCCACATATTTTTTTCCCAAAACTCAATTGGTAAATTTAAAAAGGAGAAAAATTGACATCAAGTGAAAAAAAGAAAGGAGAAAAACTTGAATTGTAACTTCAACGCCGTTCTTTCCGGCGATAATCACATACGTAGCCATTCCCAAAAACAGCATGTGCTTCTTTGTAATTATCACAATCTCATCTTCTCTTGTCATCTTCTTCGCAATTCTCCACAAAGCAACATTATCCTCTTCACTATTCACCCTAATCTTCCTCCCATCGAAATCCTCTTCACTCCTCACAAAATCTTCTCCCAAAACCAAACGACCTTTCGTGGTCTCCATGTTCATGGAAGCTGGAATCGGCGTGATGGGTTCGAACTGGAATCGGCGTGATGGGTTCGAAGCTTTGGGACCGTGGTTCCAGTAATCGTCGTCGGGTTCTGCGAAGGTAACATCGTTACCCAAATCAAAACCCTAGCCACCGACGGATACGACGTCGGTGGTCTTCACAATCTTCAGTTTCATGAAGCTCTCGATCTATTCACTAGATCTGTTTCTGGGTACGAGTTTTTTTAAAACATTTGTATCTCCACTTAAGCATTTCGTTACTGATATATTCCAATAAATAACTCTGGCATTTGGTGTTTCAGTTCACTTTGCAATAGATAAACCCAGGTTCGAATCCTTGGGTTAACAAATTTTTTAAAAAAAAAACGACGCCGTTTAGACCACGGGAATGCCACCGTGGCAGCTGAGTCATCTCCGTTAACAAATTAACGGGGTTGACTGACAGAATCTGGGTCAATGTATGAATTGGCAAAAAAAAACTAAGTTCGTGTATGAATATTCCAATATTTAACAGTTTGGGTATGTGTGGACACATGTCCATAGTTCAGGTAATAATCGGTACCAGTGGTCTTAATTGAGGTATGAATTAGTCTTTCTCCCGTGCAATGAAGTGTCAATTTTAGTGTCAAATTATGTAGAGTGTCTTTACTTAAATTTATATTAAATTTAATTTTAAAAAATTGTTAAGACACACATAGACACACATTCTTGGGTCTCTATTGTGGATGATGGGGAACTAAATTTTTTTATTATTTTTTAAAAGACTTTAAGGAAAGTTGGAAAGTCATTATTGCTATTTCATCTTCTCTCTTCTCTCTTCTCTCTTCTCTCTTCTCTCTTCTCTCTTCTCTCTTCTCTCTTCTCTCTTTTCTCTCTCCTAATCGTCTGCTTCCTTTTCATTTTGAATGGTCTGTGATTGTGATATTGTGATCGCTACACCAGTCTCTATTCTTAACCAGGTGAGCATGCTTTTGACAGAGTAGTTTTTGAAGGCTTTACGCAAGAACGAAGAGATTCTTAGACGCGGGTTTTCAGATTCTAATGCCTCGGGTAAAAAAAATTATTTTCGTTGATTTACATGTTTGGCCTTTTATCCGATAAAGCCCAATAAGTAATAAATAAGAAAGACTTGTAAAACGCAGCGTTTTATTTGTGCATTGCGATTAGTACGTATTATTTGTGCATGTGCGATTAGTAGAAAAAGAAGAATCTTATCATCTACAGCACAACATTGCGTTTTATTCATTTTCCAGCTTCTTATGTTTGTTTTTCATTTTTTTTTTTGCCGACTAAATTGCTTTCACTAAAAAAATCAAACTACAAACATGGTTACAAAGTCGAATACAAAATATCAAAATACAAATTCTTGCATAATCACCTATTTGCGCCATATGATGAAGATAAATAATAGATTTTTGCATTAATTTATTGTAGTTTCGCTGTACTGACTTTTGTATCCCATTTAATGAATTAGATGTTATAAATACAAAACAATAAAATTAATTTGGCAGCATACCATTTTGTGGACAAAATATTGTGAAGGTGTAAATAATATTTGTGTGTGTAAAGAATAATGGACAATGGTTTTTGGAGAGACATGAACAATATTGTTATCTTTCTTATTTTCAACAAACTTACCAATTAACTTTATTGAAGAGCATTAAGTTTAAATGAACATTCCTCTGATAGATGAAACTAAGTGATTTTTCATCAATTTTTGTTTTGTTTTTTTTTTCGTTTGCTACGGGAACTATCAAGTCATGGATCAAGCAAGTTTATGATTCATTTATGAAGTAAGCCACATAAACCCTTAATATATAATTGTTTTTTTAGGAATTCAAACTAAATTATATATATATATATATATATATATATATATATACTTTTTTTTTAATTTTTAGATACTTATGATTCAATATTCTTCCTAAATGTTTCATCAAAACTATTGACAAAATATGTTCCACCAATAGTAAAGTGCTATTTAATTTCGCCCAAATTTTGCACATAAATAGTTACCTGATCATAGTTATGGTACTCTTACATGTCATCTCCCTAAGAAGCTTTGAACCAAAATCAGTGTGCATCGATGGAAGTGTGTACTATGCTGCTTTTTTGCCAACCAAGGAACTAGCAATGATACAAATTCATTTGGGGACAAAAACGTTTTCTTCATATCTGATTCCACAGGCTTCAATCTTTGGCATTGTTCCCTGGAACAAACCTACTTTACTGGACATAGATGGCAAAGCTGGTGTTTTCTTTAAAGAGAATGATGGAAATCACAGAATTTTGGTCTTGGAAGACAAGAAAAACGTTGAATGGTCTGTCATTGTAATTGCTACACCTGTCTCCATTCTTAACCAAGTGAGAAGTCCTTTTGACAGAGTAGTTTTTGAAGGATTTACACGAGACAAGAAGATCTTCTTCTCTCACGGATGGCTCCGTTTTGAGCTTTTATGTGTACAATCCAAACAACCATGAAGTCCAAATTAACAGCATCAAATGAGCATCATCTTCTCAGCAAATCACTTATTGGAACCACAAGGACAACTTGATGTTCATGTAAAGGATAAACAATTTTTGCTTTTGTCTTTATCTTTTGTGAAGGCATTCTATTATTATTTTTAGTCTTGAGCAATTTTGAAGTAAGCCACATAAACCCTTAATATATAATTATTTTTTTAGGAATTCAAACTAAATTAGTTTTTTTTTTTTTTTTTACATTTAGATGCTTATGATTCAACATTCTTCCTAAATGTTTCATCAAAACTATTGACAAAATATGTTCCACCAATAGTAAAGTGCTATTTATTTTTGCCCAGATTTTGCACATAAATAGTTACCTGATCATAGTTATGGTACTCTTACATGTCATCTCCCTAAGAAGCTTTGAACCAAAATCAGTGTGCATCGATGGAAGTGTGTACTATGCTGCCTTTTTGGAAACCAAGGAACTAGCAATGATACATTTTCATTTGGGGACATAAACGTTTGCTTCCTATCTGATTCCACATGTTTCAATCTTTGGCATTGTTCCCTAGAACAAACCTACTTTACTGGACTTAGATGGCAAAGTTGGTGTTTCCTTTTTAGAGAATGATGGGAATCACAGAATTTTGGTCTTGGAAGACAAGAAAAACGTTGAATGGTCTGTCATTGTGATTGCTACACCTGTCTCCATTCTTAACCAAGTGAGAAGTCCTTTTGACAAAGTAGTTTTTGAAGGCCTTACACGAGACAAGAATATCATCTTCTCTCACGGACATGGCTCCATTTTGACCATTTATGTGTACAATCAAAACAACCATGAAATCCAAATTAACTGCATCAAAGGAGCATCTTCTCAGCAAATCACCTATTGGAACCACAAGGATAACTTGATGTTCATGTAAAGGATGAACAATTTTTGTTTTTGTCTTGATCTTTTGTGAAGGCATTCTATTATTATTTTTCAGTCTTGAACAATTTTGACACATAAAAGTCATGTACTTTTAACTTTCGTCCCAATTCTATTAAATAGAGAGACTGATTTTCAAACTAGTTCTACTGTACATCAGTTAGATAGATTCGATGATATATCAAAACATATTGTATAACTTGACATTAGATGACCGAAGATTTAAAGACCTCAATGCATGTCGTCTGTTGTTGGTCCACAAAGATTTGAAAAGTATGATAGATAAACCTTAGTATACCATGGGAAAATCTGGAAAATGTTTGTTTTTATTGTACAACATCCATTGGTGAGATCTCTGCATGGTAACTTCTCCTGCGATTCTGTAACAACATGGATGTTGCACCCCTTTTTCTCGTTTCCCATCAAAAACCTACTCGCGTGTAACGGAGCTTGTTGACATGCCCACTATGAGGGAAGCTTCCAAGTAAGGCCGAGATCAAATGGCTCGCTGCCACTAAATCTGTCAACATCAAAGATAAAAAGAAAGCTGCTGATTTCTCGAAGAACCCTGTATGGCTTAAGGGACAATTCAAAGTCTGCATTATTACAGAGCTCATACGCTTCTATTTCTGTATCCACTTTCTTTAGTCCATGCAAGAAAGACCCTCCATGTGAAGATATACATTACTTGAATTTGCAAGAACACATTTTCCAACAAATTGGCGGTATATTTGTTTCAACAGATATAGTTTCAGGCTGAAGAAAAGAACAACAGTAAGAGTCTGCTCGAGCATTGTGCCGAAAGCCAATCCCTCTTCACCAGATTCAACAGTGTATAAATGAAATCTCTGAGAATGATAAAACCATATGTAAACTTTAAGATTGCCTAATTCAGTATCGCAAGAAATTCCATCCTAGTCTCAACACGGAAGCAACTTTAGCCACGCGGTCAAGTTCTCAGTGCAAACAGCTTCACGTGGCAGTGAACCATACCTCAGCTTGTCTAAGTTTGGCCCGAACCTGCACGTAGGAGCTGCATACGAGGTGGAAGATTCTAGAAAGTTGATGTACGCACAGAAAAGCCATGACAATACGTGGGTTAAGTTCTTCCAAGAAGTATCGACCTCAGACTGAGGTACATCAAACACATCCCACATCTCAACCCCAACAGACTTCGCGTTCATGCTTGGAAGTGGGTCGAATCCTCCCTAGTGTTCATGGTTCCAACGACCCTTAGTGAAATATAGTTCCATCTCCTCGACCCAAAACTTCTGAACTTATTGAAGAAAATCATGTTTCAGAGATTTCAGAAAACAAAAACAACACACGTAGGTTACTTCCGAAGCTGCCAAGTCTACATCACTGCTACTCGTGCTAAACTGATAAAGTCTTCCAAGATCTTAAAACTCCAAATTCCAAACTGCAAGAGAGAATATTTGAGACGACCCTAATCGCATCCCACCTGAAATTTCCTTTCCAGTTCAAACCAATACAAAAATTCCATCCTTAATTTCTAAGCTCAATACGTTTTTTATGGGAAAAAACAAAGACGTTATATTACCAACTGAGAAATAGCTTTCAGGGGGCCATGTGAGTTTGATGGAGGAGCTCGGTTCTCGAAATGGAAGTGAGCTATTGTGAATAGGAATATTTCCTATCTCTGTTAAGGTCATTTTAGTTTTTGTATATATCTTAGGGTTTACGTTGTAACTACATATATCGTTCTACATCAATGAAGATACAAAATTTCTTCCGCTATTCTGACATGGTATCAGAGCCGAGGGTTTTCTAATTTCCCATCGTGCTCTTCTTAATTTCTCTGTTATTCTTTTGATTGGTCAAGGCTTACGTCGTGCATCCTGTTTTCTGGTTTTGGTTAGTCCAGGCTTGCGTCGTGCATCCTGATTTTTTTTGTTTTGTGATTGATATGTTGTGTGATCATCACAGTTATCAAGTTTCTTTGGTTTATCATCATCAATGGCTTCCGACGGTAGTAAAGATGGTGATACGAGTTCTCTTATGGTGAAGTCACAACTTGAGGTTGGTCAAGATGTGACGATTTTATTTTATTACTATTTGCCGACGGGTGATGATCATGGTCAACTGATTTGCACCGTGCTTCTCACCGGTCCTAACTATGAGAGATGGGCGAAGTATATGCGTAATGCTCTCAAAGCTAAAAACAAATTGGGTTTCATCGATGGTGTTGTGACAAGACCGGCTTCGGGTGTCGATGATTGTGGCATGAATTCTCAATACTAGTGATCCCAAACTTGATGCTTGTGGCATGGATTCTCAATACGAGCGATCCCAAACTTTGCACCTCTGTTTCATGTGCTGATACAGTTTTTGAACTTTGGGATGATTTATGCACTCGTTTTTCTGTTTGCAACGAACCAAGAGTGTATGAACTCAAGGCGAGTGTTGCTAATTTCAAACAAGAAGCTTACTATGTTCAAGATTACTTTGGTCGTCTGAAACTTCTGTGGAACGATCTGAATGATTTTGAACCATTGCCGGAGTGTTGTTGCGGTCAAAGCAAGTGCAAGACACATCAGAAGCAGATTGAGATGCGTGACAAGGAACGCAAGTACCAGTTTTTAATGGGTTCTGATAATGTTCGATTTGGTAATACACGGTCCATTATTCTGTGTATGGCACCTCCTCCGTCTCTTGAGAGTGCTTTCTCGATGGTTCTTCAAAAAGAACGTCATCAACATGTTACGAGAATTACAGAAACTCGTCATGATCCAGTTGGTTTTTCGGCTCAGATTTCAAATGGTTCAGGAAGTTCTGGGCGTGGTCGCAATATTCTCACATGTACCTACTGCAATTGTATTGGTCATGAAGAGCAAACTTGTTATCAACTCCACGGTTTTCCAGCTGATTCTAGTTGTGGCAGAGGTCGTGTCGCGGAAACAACACTGGTCGTGGTTGTGAAGTTGTTTACGGAAGAGCAAATTCAGCTCAAGCAAACATTGGCGGTTTCTCAGATCAACAACACACTATCACTAGTGCTGATCGCCAAGGTTTAGCGTTCAACTTCTCACAATCGCAAAATGGGAGACTATTGTTCATCTTCTTAACACATCAAAGCCCACTCCTCACAATCGTCTCTCGGGTATTATCATTGATTTCGGTGCTTCTGTGCATCTCACCGGGAATATTAATCTCTTATTTGATAATCATGATATTAATCCTTATCCCAATTGGTTTACCAAATCTTGAATCTGCTATGGCAACAAAACAAGGCAAATTGAAACTTGGAGACTCGGTTACTCTCACTCGTGTTCTCTACATACCTAATCTTCAAGCAACATTGTTGTCTGTCTCTTCCTTGTTGAAGGAGAAGCCGTGTTTAGCAATATTTACTTATAAGCTTTGTTACTTGCAGGACCGTGCTACGAGGATGCTGATTGGGGCGGGTAGTGAGTGTGATGGTTTGTACTTCTTCCGGGGTGTTTTTGTTTTTCAAGTTAAAGTGGTTGCAATGGCGTCTCCAAGACTGTGGCATCGTCATTTGGGGCACCCTTCTCAGTCTTTGCTTTCTCATTTATCTGGTGTTATCGATTTGAGTAGTGATAATTCAAACTCCAAAGTTCCATGTGACGTTTGTGTCCGTGTGAAACAACCTAGTTTTTCTTTCCCGGAAAGTAATAATAAAGTTGATGAGATTTTTTCTGTAATCCATTGTGATGTCTGGGAACCATATCAAACTCCAACTACCTATGGATCAGTTTACTTCCTCACTATCGTAGATAACCATTCTAGAGTTGTTTGGGTACATTTACTTCAAGAAAAAAGTGAAGTTGCTCTCCTTCTTCAAAATTTTTGTCACACGGCTGAGCGACAATTCAATAAGAAGGTTTGTATTGTACGCAGTGATAACGAGACAGAGTTTGTATGTCTTAAGACATTTTTTGCGGCTCAGGGAATTCAACATCAGGCATCTTGTGTTGGTACTCCGCAGCAAAATGGTCGGGTTGAACGTAAACACCGACATATATCGAATGTCGCTCGCTCCCTTCGGTTTCAGGCTTCTCTACCAATCGAATTTTGGGGAGATTGCGTTCTTATATCTCCACATCTCATTAATCGTACACCATCATCTGTTTTAGGTGGACGTACGCCGTATGAGATTTTGTTCAACAAGAAACCTATTTACGATCAAATTCTTACCTTTTGATGTCTTTGCTATGGTCACATAGGTACCCGATGGTGTGACAAATTTGATGAACGCTCTTCACGTTGTGTGTTTCTTGGTTACTCTCATGGTCAAAAAGGATGTGAGTTTACGATCTTGATCGAGAGGAATATTTTGTTTCGAGGAATGTCGTCTTTAATGAAGAGGTGTTTCCTTTTATTACATTAGATTCACCTGTTCTTCTGCCCATGGTTTCTTCTTCGCCACTTTCTATCATCGATGAAGAGCCATGTTCTATTCCGATTTAGGACGACAAGGGGAGAAATAATTATCTCACTTATGTTGATCCGACATCTCCGTATGATACAGACGTTGCTCCTCCATCACCAATTTCGTGTTCACCAGATTATGGAGTTGTGACACTTGAATCTTCTCCATCTCATGCATCTAATGAAGTTTCCCCTTCGACAGTTAACCTCCATGAGGATTTGGGTCCCAGAAAGCGTCTAAAGATGAAGTCAATTTTACTTGCACTTTACGAAACGTATGCTGCTAAAACACTTGAAAACCCATCAAACTCCTCGCCTCCTGCTTCCTCTGGTCCTTCAGGTACGGCTCATCCTATTGCTGATAATCTCTCTCCTATGCGTTTTTCAGCAGGTTATTGCGCCTACTTAGCAGCCATTACCGTGGCTGACGAACCATCTTCTTTTACTCGTGCAATGACATTTGAAGAATGGAGAGATGCAATGTCTGAAGAAATCACTACTTTACCAGATAATGCAACTTGGAAAATAGTTGATCTTCCTCCCAACAAGAAAGCAATTGGCTGCAAATGGATTTACAAAATCAAACATGGTACTGTTGAATATTACAAAGCTCGATTAGTTGCTTTGGGAAATCGCCAGAAAGAGGGCATCGACTACACATAGACATTTACACCAGTCTCTAAGTTAACGACAGTGCATATTTTTCTTCGTATCGCAGCAGATCGTAAGTGGGAACTTCATCAAATGGACGTTCATAATGTTTTTCTCCATGTAACTTTGGATGAACTAGTATATATGCAACTTCTTTCGGGATTTTCAAAAGATTCTCTGAACAAAGTTTGTAAGCTGCGAAAATCATTATATAGACTTAAGCAGGCTCCTCGTTGTTGGTTTGATACGTTTTGCACTGCTCTCCTACAGTATGGTTTTCACCAATCCTCTGCGGATTCATCTATTTTCTCATTGCTTAATGGAGATAGTTATCTGTCTGTTTTGGTCTACATTGATGATTTGGTCATTGGTGGCAACGATCCCGCTTCCATTGCCGCTTTCAAAGAGTATTTAAGCAGTTGTTTTCACATGAAAAATTTGGGACATCTTCGATATTTTCTTGGTCTTGAAATTGCGCAGAATCAAGACAGTACTTTTCTTTGCCAACGCAAATATTATTTGGATATTATCATCGAGTGTGGTTTTCTTGGTTGTCGTCCTTCTTTGATTCCGATAGAGCAGAATCATCGTCTTGCTTCGGCTACACATCCTTTTCGATGAACCAGAACGTTATCGGTGTGTTGTGGGACGTCTCATCTACCTTACCATCACGCTTCCGGAGCTTTGCTATGTTGTTCATATTTTATCCCAGTTTATGAATAGTCCACGCCAGACACAATGGGAAGGAGCACTGTGGGTCGTGCGATTTTTCAAAGGTGCTCCGGGTCAAGGATTGTTGTTTCGAGCCGATTCGAGTCTTCTTTTGGAAGCCTATTCTGATGATGATTGGGCTTCATGTCCTCTAACGCGATGTTCTCTCACTGGTTACGTCATGATTCTTGGTGGTTCTCCGATATCTTGGCAAACGATTAAGCACAAGGTGGTGTCTCAATCTTCCGCTGAGGCTGAGTATCATCGTGCGATGGCTGACACGGTCAGTGAGATCAAGTGGCTTCGACAACTTCTCAGTTCGTTTGGTCTTCCGCAAGATCAACCTATTCATATGTATTGCGACAATCAATCTGCAATGGACATTGCGCCAAATCCTGTTTTTCACAAACGAACAAAACATATTGAGAATGATTGTCACTTTACTCGTGATGCTATTACAAATGGTTTGATCAAGACAGCTCATATTCGTACAACGGAGAAACCTGCAGATATGTTTACGAAGGCTCTCGGCAGGACTCAATTATTTTATCTTCTTGGCAAGATGTGCATTTGTGATCTTCATGCTCTAGCTTGAGGGGGAGTATTGTGAATAGGGATATTTTCTATTATGATATTATTGTCTAATCTCTGTTAAGGTCACTTTAATCTTTTAATATACTTTAGGGTTTACGTTGTAACTACATATATCGTTTGAGGCCTAAACGCTAAAATGGTTAATAGCCGTCGCGATTAAAGAGCGATAGCGAATGAAATGGCCAAAATCGAAAGAAAAAAAAAAAAAAAAAAAAGAGAAACGTATACAAGCCGGAATTTGTTTTTTTTTTAATAATATTTTTACATTAGCGGTTTTATTCATTTCTTGAAAAATGTTGTTATACATGTGGAGTTTTTTTTTTCTAACATATACTTTTTCTAGTTTTCAAATTAGTGATTTCATGTGTATTTTACCAATGTTCATTGACCATTAAATCGTTGTACATGTAACTGAATAATTTGGTAAGAATCATTATAGTATTTTATATATAACTTTTCTTAATTAACATCAATATAATTTGAGTATATGACTTAGGCCTTGATTGATAGAGCATTAAAAAAAGCATTAAGCCTTTGATCAACTAATCAACAAAGCATTTAGAAGCTACATATGTTTTGCAAATGATCTTCCCTATATGTAGGGCTGTTAAAATGGGTTGTCCATGTCCATTTAGACCCGTCCAATAGTGTCTATTTTGATTGTGGATAAATTGTGTCCATGTCCATTAACGTCCATGTCCATGAACGACCATGCCCATTAACGACCATGTCCAAATGGGCTGTCAATTAGTGTCCATGGGTCAGAATATAACAAATTGTTTAAAAAATAAAAAAAATCTAAGATGTTGATATTTGCTTTGTATATTTAAATGACATATGATTTTGTATATTTTATATGTTTGCTTTGTATATTTTGTATATATGTTTGCTTTGTATATGTTTTTTTTTAAATTAGCTTATTGATGTTAATAGACGTCTTATTTTTTTCACCATAACCATATTATATTGATTGTTATAATGGGACCCAAGACCTTAAACAAACTTCGTTACCCATCAGCTTATAACATTGATCCGTTCAAGGCTATGTATAGAGTAATGAGCTTAAGTTATATTCATTAGATAATTGGGATACAGTATTGATACTGGTTATACAGAGGATACTAGGGATTACATAATGACTAATCTACCCTTCTACAAACGTATACATATACATGTCGAAACTGGCTTAGAGTCAAGCATGTTCGTCTTGAGAAGCAAGTCCTAAATATACTTCTTCTGCATCATGTGAAGACCGGTCGCTGTCCTTGTTACCTCGATTCCCAGAAGTATGTCAGATCCGTTGGGTCTTTGAGAGAGAATCGACGAGCCAGAGCATCGATGAACTGATCGATGAGATGATTGCTGCCTGTGACAATGATATCGTCAACATATACAAGGATATAGGCAATGTGAGCGCCTTTGATGTAAATGAAGACTTAAGTATCGGCCAGAGAGTTTTGGAAACCGATGGAGCAGATAAAGGTCTTCAGTTCTTGATATCATGCACGTGGGGCTTGTTTGAGGTCGTATAGTGCTTTTTTGAGACGACATACATGATGCGGTCGATCTTTATCCACAAATCCTGGTGGTTGAGATACGTAGACTTCGTCGGTTAATGTTTCCTGGAGGAAAGCGTTATTCACGTCGAGCTGTTTTATATTCCACGAACGAGCTACAACCAACTGAAGGACAAGTCGTATTGTGATCGATTTAACCACCGGACTAAATGTTTCAGCGTAATCGAGACCGTATTGTTGGTTAAAACCTCTCGCCACCAATCGAGCTTTATACCTGTCAAGATGACCATTAGGTAAGTATTTTAGTGTAAAAATCCATTTGGTTGCAATAACATTCTGGTTTGGATTGGGAGGGACCAAATCAAAAGTGTTATTGCGGATTTGAGCATTGAACTCATCTCCCATAGCCATCCTCCATTTCCGATCTCGTAAAGCTTGGTTCATCGTGGTTTGGATTTCTGGTTTAGTGGGTTTTGTAGTGGCGACAATGGTGAGTTTGGATTTTGGCTTAGTGATTTGGTTTTTGGCACGGGTTCTCATCGGATGGGTGTTTTTGGATGGTGGTGGTAGGTTTGTCGTGGAAGAAGGAATGACGGAGGAAGAAGGGGAAATTGCTCATTTTATTCCTCAACTATTTGCAATTGGCACAAATAATACTCAACAATCGTGGTTGCAAAACAATTCCCCAACTCATCGTTGACCACGCAAAATCGAGATTCAAAAAGTCAAACGTTATTTACTAAATGGATACATGTCCACTAAATCGGTTTTAACTCCTTCAATACAACTCCAAATGAGGTGAACCCACTACCATTGGAAAGCTAACTCAATTTACTATATATTTGATGAAGAGATCCAAAGCTAAATCCAAAGAGAAGGCTTTCGTACGCGTAGATTTTATAGACACATATTTTTGATGAAAGATCTACTTGTATGGAAGTCTTTCCTTTGAATTTAGCTTTCGAGCTCTTCATCAAATTTATAGTAAATTGAGTTATATTTCCAATGGTAGTAGTTCTAACTCATTCGGGGTTGTATTGAAATAGTTACAGCCATTAAATCGATATATGTCCACTAAATCGGCTGTAATTACTTCAATACAACTCCAAATGAGTTGGAACCATTACCATTGGAAAGATAATTAAATTTACTATAACTTTGATGAAGAGCTCCAAAGATAAATTCAAAGGGAATGCTTCCATACAAGTAGATCTTTCATCAAGAATATGTGTCTAGAAGATCTATACGTACGAAAGCCTTCTCTTTGGATTTAGCTTTGGATCTCTTCATGAAAGTTATATTAAATTGAGTTAGCTTTCCAATGGTAGTGGGTTCACCTCATTCAGGGTTGTATTGAAGGAGTTACAATCGATTTAGTAGACATGTATCCATTTAATAAATAATATTTGACTTTTTGAATTCCGATTTTGCGTGGTCAACGATGAGTTGGAGAATTGTTTTGCAACCACGATTGTTGAGGATTATTTGTGTCAATTGCAAATAGTTGAGGAATAAAATAAGCAATTTCCCGAGGAAGAAAGTGAGGGATCGAGAATTGATTGGGTTGGAATTGGGTTTTGGTTATGTTGGTTTTGGGCCTCTGCATTACCTGCATCATTTGGGCCTAAATAATTATTAATCAAGCCCAAATTTTCTGTGTTAGAAGAAGACGGTAGAATGCTCTCCGACGGCGACGATGGGATGACTGTCGCGACTGGTAACGACATGTGAGGATCTGTGCACGGGGGCAGGGGCTGCGACAGAGGCGGCTGAACAGGATGAGCTGATACGAGCGGCAGGGAAAGCGGGACAGTTACCGGAATTGCGTTGTTCACGATTTCAATTGACTCGGGTAGGGAGACTGGATTTGCTGATGTAGCAGCGAACGGAAACTTCTCTTCCACAAATTGGACATGTCGAGAGACATACATACGGCCAGATGCTGGTTCGAGGCAGAGATATGCACTCTGGGTGAGTGAGTACCCCAAAAATACACATGGTGTTGAACGATTCTCCAATTTGTGACTTGTGTAAGGTCGAAACCATGGAAAGCAGAGGCAACCAAAAACTTTGAGCTTGAGATAATTTGGTTGTTGTTGAAAGAGTTTTTCATAGGGCGATTCATCCTTGAGCACCGAGCTTGGCAAACGATTAATGAGATAGATTACTATAGCGAATGCGTATGTCTAGTATTGTGGTGGAAGAAAAGCTTGGTGGAGAAGTGTAAGACATGTTTCGACAAGAGGTCGATGCTTCCTTTATTATTTATTATTTATTATTTATTATTTATTATTTATTATTTATTATTTATTATTTATTATTTATTATTTATTATTTATTATTTATTATTTATTATTGATTATTGATTATTTATTATTTATTATTTATTATTTATTATTTATTATTTATTATTTATTATTTATTATTTATTATTGATTATTTATTATTTATTATTGATTATTTATTATTTATTATTTATTATTTATTATTTATTATTTATTATTTATTATTTATTATTTATTATTTATTATTTATTATTTATTATTTATTATTTATTATTTATTATTTATTATTTATTATTTATTATTTATTATTTATTATTTATTATTTATTATTTATTATTTATTATTTATTATTTATTATTTATTATTTATTATTTATTATTTATTATTTATTATTTATTATTTATTATTTATTATTTATTATTTATTATTTATTATTTATTATTTATTATTTATTATTTATTATTTATTATTTATTATTTATTATTTATTATTTATTATTTATTATTTATTATTTATTATTTATTATTTATTATTTATTATTTATTATTTATTATTTATTATTTATTATTTATTATTTATTATTTATTATTTATTATTTATTATTTATTATTTATTATTTATTATTTATTATTTATTATTTATTATTTATTATTTATTATTTATTATTTATTATTTATTATTTATTATTTATTATTTATTATTTATTATTTATTATTTATTATTTATTATTTATTATTTATTATTTATTATTTATTATTTATTATTTATTATTTATTATTTATTATTTATTATTTATTATTTATTATTTATTATTTATTATATATTATATATTATTTATTATTTATTATTTATTATTTATTATTTATTTTCAGTTTTTCTGCCCCCAAATCGATTTTGACCTTATTTTGAAAGTATTTTGGACAGACCATGTCCACAATGTCCAAGTCCGTTTTGTCCGCGGACAAAATTGGACCATGCCCATTTAACCCGCTTCACATATGGACTTGTCCATGTCCGGTCCATAATATTTTGGACACAGACAGCCCATGGGCGGCCCACCCATTTTGACATCTCTATCTCTATGCTTTCATATGAAGTTTTTGGTAGAGCATTAACCTATAAAATATCAACAAAAAAATTATATAATTAATTTATTTTGTTAAATAATATCAAAAATTATGTTTATATTAAAGGGTAAATTTTATAATTTTAAAACCAATATTTACCATTATTTTATTTTTTATTAATTTTTAAATAATTTTTTAAAAATATATATAATATAATATATACAATTGAAATATGAAAAAATATTATAAATTATATTATAAATATAACTAGAGATATAGTGCTTACGAATAAATATATTAAATAATTTTATATATAATCTTTCACATCTCTGCCAATCACTACGTTATTTTTCTTACCTATGTTTGATACATTTCCAGTAATTAAACAAATGAATAAAAGGTAGTTTCAATCATGTTTTTTAGTTATATTTTTTTCAACACACTATTTGTATATATTATATACTCACGTAGAATTTATTTAGAACGGAATTAGTTAACTATATAACGACTAACAGTAGCATGTAGCAGATAAAGTAACTATTAAAAGAATGATTTTTATATATATCTTGTTGTTGAATTGTATCAACAATCAAAGATATCAGAATCATATTCAACATCCCTTAGCTATGTATTTTCAAGGTCCTTCCCAAATCCCAAACTGGAGTATTCACATACAACCACGTTCCAAACTGTTTACCTTAACTCTATTTAATTAAGTTTTGAGCCAAAACCCCACTGAATAACATGTTTGGAGACTGTGCTATATAAACCGATTGTGATTCTCTTATTAGTGTTAGCATTTTTGAGAATTGTTCTTCTCTCATATGAACTATAGCGAAAAAGCTTAGATGATTCTTGGTGAGTGAATATACGAGATGTTGGGAGTTGCTGCACAAAAAAGGTGATGTTACTGTGGTAAGGTGGGTAGATTAGGAATAGATTCGATCAGTAATAAATCACATGTTGGTGATGTTGGGTAACACTGATTAAACCCGGTTGTAATAATCTCTTTAAGTTATTCTTAATACGAAGTATGTGTTCATAGTTCTTATTATCTTTGGTCTCCAGTCTTCTCGAGTATGTCAAACAAGAGTATATGACTACATCTGCTTGAGTATATGAAACGAGGAGCCAACATGGGAACGTGCAGTCACAGTTGCAGATCTATAATCCACCTGTAACCAAACGTGCACAACAGTAGAAATGTCAAACAAAACAAAATTCAATTCCACAAAAAAAAAATGTCAAACAAATTCTGATCTTTTTTTTTCAAATTCTACCTCGTCAACAACATTGCCTTTTGAATCAACTACAACTCCATATTCCACGAAATGACTCGTGGGTAGGGGTGTCAATTATGGCAAAAATCCGAGGGCCGACCCGGTCCGGCCCTGAAAAATAGTGAGTTCGGACCTAGAAATAAATGCCCAACAAAAATATTAGGCCTTCCGGGTTAGTGTGTTTTTCGGGCTAGCCCGAAAAGACCGAAACTATTTGATTACATATGTATTATTAAATTTGGGTATGAAAAACATACCATTATAGAAGAAGAAAAGTCTAAATTGACTATATACTTAGAAGACGATATATTGGAACTGACTTTTTATGAAGACATGGATGTTTTATAATGGTGGAAGTGTCAGTTACAACGTTATGGTGAGTTAGCTCGTATGGCATGTGATGTTCTACGTATTCCGATAACTACAGTGTCAGAGTCTACATTTAGTATTGGTGGGGTTTGAATCGGAGGGTAAGAGTTATCAAAACAAAAATTGAAAAATATTTTATTAATTTTATAAAAAGTTAGACACAATAAAACTATTTTTTTTAAGAGTTCGTAAACTAAACACAAAAACTAGAGTCATTTAACGGTGCATATTAGAGTTATGTTTTCAAGATTATAAGTTTTTGCGAGTTAGGCCGAATAATATTTTAGTTCACTAGAAAACAGGTTAAATATACAAATTATTACAAATTGACAGATTTATCTATAATCATTAGTTAGCTATATTCTAAAATTCAGATAAAAAAAAAATTCTTAAATTTCAAAACAATTTCTTAAAAAAAAAAAAATACTATGCGCTATAATTAGCGCGGGTTAAATCATAGAAGAGTTTTAGAAGAAGAAGATGATTAAAAAGCCATATTTTTGTTTTTTAGTTTTACAATCCATTTTGAAATACAGAAATAAAGACATCCATGTCACATTTCTTCAAACACATGCCAATCTCCGCACCACCGGTCTCATCCCTCCTCTCCGACAACGAGAAGAGAATGTGATTGCTGTTGGATATATTCTCAGTATTCACGGGTCTTCCCCACCCAAAATCCGACCCATATATCCCAAACTTGTTAGACCCAGAAACGACCAGCTTCTGTGCATCTAGTTCCATCTTTTTCAATCCTTCCTCATACAATTCCCATATTGACTCAGCCCCTCTTGAACTGAAACCTCTGATCGAATCGCTGAGAATCTCGACGCCATTGACAAACCCATCTTCTCCCAAAAACGTCTTCGCTTTGCATCCAGAGAAATTGATAGGTAACACGCAGTTCCCGAAGTAGGTCACAGGAACCGGAGGGGCTAGCCTGTCTCTGAAATCAACATCGTACATGAAAGGAACTGGTTGATCTGCGTCTACTCCACGTGCTTTCACCACACAGGTCAATACATAGGCGTAAGTGACTACGAAAGTTGACAGGTGAAGATCGGAGCGAGTTGACTCGCTTTTGGCTCGCTCTTTGAGTTTTTTCACGTTCTCCAGAGTCAGCTCAAACGTGATCCTGACGACATCATCGATATTTTTGGCTGGAGGAAGCTTTAGGGTTCTTACGTTTTTCTTGTCTTGTGAGAGAAACGGTGGGAGTTGGAAGATCTTCGGTTCGAGTTCGGCTGGAACATTGACGACCGTACGATCTAAAAGCATAGGTAAATGAAGATCTTGCGGTGTTGTTCCGTGTTTACAGATGTGAGCCCAAGATTTTAGAAATTTCACCACAGTTTTGCCGTCCATGGCAGCATGGTGGAGTGTAATTCCGATGCAAAAGCCTTGGTTCGGGAACAAAGTTATTTGCAGGGTAAGAACAGAGGCTGAGTCAGAGGAAACCTGTAAGTCGGGCGCTAGAGCGAGTAACTCAGTCTGGTGACGGAGTCCTTTGCCGGAAATACGAGAGAAATCGGCGTCGGTCTCGGCCACTGTGAGCGAGAGAGCATCTTGCGGGAAGACGATGATGTGCGGCTTAGGATCTCTTGGGTCCCACTTGACGTGACCGGAGAGAGGGAGAAAGTGAGTGAGGACAATGGAAAGAGATTGCTCGAGCTTGGGGAGGATCACCGAGTAGAAGGAGTCGTGTGATGACTCAGTGAGCCTATAAAAGGTGACTCGCTTCGTAGGAACGTTTCTTAGCCACACTAAATCGAAGAAAGTGAGTGGGAGAATGAGCGGGTCAACTAAGTGGGTTGCAGGGCTAACTCGAGAGATCTTGACCACGTTTAACGCCATCGTTCACAAAGATAATCTCTCTTGGACTCTCTTTCAGACAGACTTTTGATGGCAATATGTAGTTGTTATTATATCCGGTGAGATTAATAGTTGGTGTGTGTGCCAAATCAAACTTTATTCACCAATTAACAAATACAGCAATAAAATATGAACCCAAATATGATTGTTAAAAAAAAAGAAAGTAACATATGATTATTTATATTTATCTGGTGAAACAACGCATCAGCATGTGAAAGATGCTTTTAGTAGTAGGTAAAGGAACTTTATATATTAAAAATATTAAATAGTATGTGAAAAATGTTTTTAGTAGGTAAAGGAACTTTCTATATTAAAAATATTAGATGCTTGTTTTGACTAGCTATTATTTTGGATAGGGGCGGGTCAAATTCACACATGTATTCCGGGTGTAGAGTTATTCAACTCTACCTCATGCTATTCAGTCATACCCTTTCCTTTTAATGAAATGTGATATCCTCATTTTGCCATTTTAATTTCGAAAGTAGGACATTAAAAAAAGAAATGCTGACCAATGAGAATTAAGGAAATTTCATCCAATCAGAAGGTACGTTTATAAATTTCGACCAATTAGAACAAAACAAATTTGGGTCAATCAGAAAGGAGGATTACAAATTTCGACCAATTAAAACAAAACAATTTGGGCCAATCAAAAGATGGGAAAAGGAAAAAAACAATCAAGCGCCAAAAATTCCAACCAATCAGGCGCCAGGAAAAAAAAACTTTTCTCTCAAAAACAGATTCGCATAATTCATCGCCCATTCATCGCGAGAGCTCTTCTTTTGGGAAACGACAACTCTTCTTCTACTTCTTCATCTGCCATTGAAGCTTTAAAACGAGGTTAGTTCTTCTATTATGTTAGTAGATTATGCCCTAGATACCTATGGGTTAGGGGGATTTCAATTGAATTTACAAAATCGGGGGATTTCAATTGAAATTACAAAATCGGGGGATTTCAATTGAAATTACAAATTCGGGGGATTTCAATTGAAATTTCTTAATTGAATTTATAGATTATCGTAGGTAGAATATAGTTTTTGTCCCTATTTCACCCAATTTGCTGTGATACAGGAAAACTGGAAACAATTGGTATTACTGAGGCAAGTGTACAACTGAGAGCTATTGGTATTACTGGATTCTAATGTAGTTTTTTAATTTATATTCAGGAGACAATGATCATAAACATGCTTTTTGATTATGGAGGATATTATTCAAAGTGTGGAGAAGAAGATAAATGGATTTCAAAAGAAGGTTGCATGTACGCTGTAATGTTTAAAACATCAAGTTTGGAAGAGATAACTTACTCGGTGATAGTGGATAGGATATGCAAGAAGTTTGGGGTAGCTGAATCTACGACGAAGCTGAAACTGAGTTACATTCCAATAGTAGTGAAAACTCAGAGACGATTGTATATTTTGGATGATGAGGATGTCTCTGTCTATCTGACTTCCTTGGATAAAGAGCAACGCAGAAGTGTTTTGAATGTAGAGGTTGTAGAGGTCAGCAAAGATGTTGAAATAAATGAGTTGGGCGAACAATTTTCAAGAGTAAAGCATGTAAGTTCATTTGGTGTGAATTACAGCGATAATGGTAGAGCTAATGTTGGCGTAAATGATGGTAATGGTGGAGTTAATGATGGTGTCATTGTTATTTACACAGGAAATTGTTCAACAGAACAACATCATGAGCCGATAGAGAATGCAGATTGTGAGAATGTAGATGGAGCTAGAGAACGAAGATGGTGAGAATGCATCACGTGAAGATGGGGATAACGATGAAGATAACGGTATGGAAAGTTTCCGAATGCTTGAAATTGTTGAGTTTCCACATTCTGGAGAAGAACAACAGTTTGTAGATGCATGGGAAGATGGTATTGGTCTTAAAGTAGGCCAATAATTTGCAAGTAAGTAGGAATTGATATATGTCATTGATAGAGTTTCACATCAAAATTGTTTTGGGATCACTTTAAGTAAGTCAGATAAGAGTAGATACGTGGTAAAATGCGGTGAAGACGGTTGTAATTGGTATCTACGAGCTACGAAGGCTACGAATACAACGTTGTTCACGGTTAGAGTATACAAGAAGATGCATACATGCTCTCGCACTACTTCGAGTACAAGCATCAAACAAAGGAAAGGCACACCAAGATTAGTTGTTGGTATTGTCTCTGAGTTGTATCCAGTTCAATTGGAACTCCCAGCTCCTAAAATTCTCGTCGTTTTGGTTCAAGGAAACGCTAGTGTGAATGTGTCATACTCTACTGCATGGAGAGGAAAACAAAAAGCTCTGAGCATGGTGCGTGGTAGTCCAGAAGAAAGTTATAATGATTTGTATTCATATTTGTACATGTTAGAACAGGTCAATCCCGATACAAGAACAAGTGTTTTATTGGATGAATAAAAAAGGTTCAAGTACGTATTCTTCGCTTTGGGAGTTTTCATTGAAGGGTTTCGAGCAATGAGGAAAGTGATCATTGTGGATGCAACTTTTCTGAACAACCAACATGGGGCTGTGCTAATTTTTGCAACATCTCAGGATCCTAATCATCACCATTATCCCATTGCTTTTGTTGTAGTTGATGCTGAAAACAACGCGAGTTGGAACTGGTTTTTCAATACGCTGAAAACAGTGATACCCGATAGTCCTGAATTAGTGTTTGTTTCAGACAGAAATGCAAGCCTCATCAAAGCAATAGGTGAGGTGTACCCGAGCTCTAAACATGGGTATTGCATCTTTCATTTGTCCCAGAATGTGAGATTGCACGTTAGAAGGGACAAAGATGTTGTTGCAGAAAAATTCAGGGATTGCGCAAGGCTGTATACAGAGGCTGAGTTTCTAGAAGCATACAGTGAATTGCGGAATACTTATCCCCCCAGAAGCAGAGGAGACGAAGAATGCCGAGTATCAGCTCTTCCGAGAGATCAAGTCTGAATCCTCCTCTTGAACGCAATGAGAATTTTGGAATTCCGACTGCTTGTTTTTGTCGTGCGGCACCAACCATTGAAACTTCTTACACAAATCTGGATCCAGGAAGGAGATACTACAGCTGCGCCCTCAAATATGTAAGCAAAATTCTTATTTCCAGTTTATTTTTGGATAACGAATGGTTATGGGCATCCTTTCATTTCTTGCAGACTCCATCCGGAGGATGCCATTTTTACAAATGGTGGGATGATGCAATAACAGAGGAGATCGGTGACATTCGGAGAGCTATTCGGAACGAGATGACAGACCAAGAAGATTCCATTCGATACGGCCTTAGGAGGGCTTGGACATGCCTTCAGCATGAAGCGGCCAAAATTAGAGACCTCCGAGAATCTATTAAAGAGCTGAAAGAATCTTATCACAGCCTTAGCAGCATCGTGTGTGACTCAATTGTGAATGAAATTAATCTGGCTTCAGATGCCTTTCATCGAAACGAGTTTTACAAGGAAGTGAAGGTGATGGTTACTCTCTCTGTTCTTGCCATTGTCTCGGTATCTTCAACCATCCACTTGTTTAAGTAGATAATATAAATCTTGATCTTATGTTGTTCATAACTTTAGTGAATCTTGATTTTCTGGATTTTGTTATGTTGTTCAAAATTTTCGAGTAGTTGAACCGAGAAACACCGAGTATTACCGACTTTTAGAAATTTTGAATTTTTGAGTAGTTGGACCGAGAATTACCGAGTATTACCCAATTTTGGAATTTTTTAATTTTTGAGTAGTTGGACCTAGAATTACCGTGTATTACCCAATTTTGGATATTTTGAATTTTCGAGTAGTTGGACCGATAATTATCAAGTATTACCCAATTTTGGAATTTTTTAATTTTCGAGTAGTTGGACCTAGAATTACCGAGTATTACCCAATTTTGGAAATTTTGAATTTTCGAGTAGTTGGACCAAGAATTATGGAGTATTACCCAATTTTGGAATTTTTTAATTTACGAGTAGTTGGAACGAGAATTTTCCAATTTTTTAATTTTTTTTTAATTTACGAGTAGTTGGACCAAAAATTAACTAGTATTACCCAATTTTGTAAATTTTGAATTTTAGAGTAGTTGAACCGAGAATTAACGAGTATTACCGATATCTGACTTGTCATAAATTACGAGTAGTTGAACCGAGAATTACCGAGTATTACCGATATCAGATATTAAATTACGTATATTTGTACCCAGTTATACGGATGCTTGATTCGGTATATTGTCGAATCCGTATATTTGAACCCAGAGAATTATGAAATATTTATATATATATATAAAAAATTACATATAAATATATAAAAAACACATATAAACATAAAAAAACATTAAAAACATAATATTAAACATAAAAAAACATAAACATAACATAAAAAAAACATAATATTAGATTTTTTTCGCCATGGATTTAACCATGGCGTAGTCCTTTGTCCATCGTCGTGCCTCACCATCATAGCGCTCCCTCTCCCCTCGGTCATTAAGGTGATGTGTTCGATGAACACATCGCCTTCATTCACCATAGGGTGAATAAGCATGTCCGCCAACGCCTCCAGGAGCTCCTTCATCGACGTCTCTATCGACCAGCCGGTGGCCAGAAGCCAGGGTTGGAAGACAGTGCCTTTCACACTTACGTTAGGGTGGAAGATCGGTGTGATGAAGTAGATCGTGGGGGGGCCTGAAGGGGAAATTCGGCAGGAACCAGATTTTGAGGGAGAACTGACCCCCTTCGTATGGGCTGCTCGGGGGTCCGATGAGGGTCGCCTCCCACTCGTAGAGGTCTTCCCCAACAGGGCCTGCGGCGAACCCTGCCCTAGGGTTCTGTATAAGTTCCTTCAGGTGCCGCTTGATCCACACAGTCACCATGAGAGATGAGAGAAGATAGATGAGAGATGAGAGAAGATAGATGAGAGATGAGAGAAGAGAGACGACGAAGATCGAGATGATGTATTGATGAAGAAGATGACAGATGATAATGAAAGATGAGAATAACGTGTATTTATAGAAGGGAAGGGAAATGGCAAAGGTCGCCACGAAAGAGGAGTAGTTATGGAATGGTATTACTGCTTCGAAGCGGTACAAATACCTCCCTTACCTTCATTTATTATTTCTACTGCATGCAGATTTGACAGTTTTGACGCCACGAACAGCAACGTAAACCGAGTGGACGTAATTAATTAAATTTAAGTAATTCCACAAAAACATTCCGTAAACCGACGCTTTGGGAACATGATAAAAATTAAAAACATACTTGTTTAACACGAAAAAACTTATTCTCTCACCACTCCTTTAATTGATGATTTAGTTTACAACCACTTCGAATTTACTTACCCGAATTGAATGCTGAGTTGACAGTGTATTACTGGTAAAACTACTACCGCTTTCTTTTTTATTTATCTTTAATTATCATGATTTGACCGCCACTACATTATTGATTGCCACTACCCATCGATTATATACAATATAAGTTCAGCATTTGACTATTTCATTTAATGTTTCTTGTTACAGGCCCAATTTCACACGCTTGATTACTCAGATTATCCAAAAACATAATAAAGAGTCATGTCCAAAAAACAAACCATGATTAAATTGAGAGAGAAGATAGAGGGAAAAACAGTTCAACGCTTCCTCTGCCGAGTGATTGGCCCTGTCGTCCTCGAAGCCTCCTGTTTCCGTTTCCCAACACCCTCTTCTTGCTCAACAGGAGCAACAGCCGTAGCCTCGGCCTCTTTTGGTTGCCCTACAAATACATCATAGTGTTACCGAACAATATCAAGTAATACCGAAACCAGATTTCAAAGTTAAATACCTCTTCTCTTCTCGTACGTCTAGTCATATACGTCCTACCAATCATCTTCTCCTTCTCCTTTTCCTTCTCCATCTCAATTGCCACCTGACGTCTCCCTTCTTTACCTTCTTCTTCTCCTTCTTCTTCTCCTACCTGCTCTCCTTGTCATTCTCTTCTTGCCTCTTTCATGTATTCTTCAATGAAGTTGAGTCTTCTATCAATGCCATCCATGCGGTCCATGATTTGGAGAAATTGATCGTCCATACTTTTCTTCAAGCTCTGTAGCTGTTCCACAAATCCAACCGGAGCGACATTGACATTCTCCCTAGCCACATCACGATTATGGACCCTCTCCTTATCATCTCCTCTGGCAGCAACATCAATGATGAATAGCTCTTTCCAGAATATTGGCTTCCCTTCGTCTATTATACGCTTCGACCAACTGTCATGAACTACATCAGAGAAATATGGTTCTTCATACTCCCCACCCACGATTCGAGCCATCATAATTTCCTCATACAAGGATGGTTGCAAGATACTGTGAATGTCATGTGAATATAAAAATTTACAATTTAAAAACAAGTATATGCTACATAAATAATGGAAAACCTATAAGATGATTTTCAACCTTAGTATCACCAAGTACTTCATATAATTCCGATAAAGGAAAACCTTTGAGTGCGAATGGTCGCCACTTTTGTTTGCACATCCGAGGACAATCACTCTCTGCTCTTCTAACATCTTCTCTATATTTGATCTTCAGATTTGGAATTGCCTCAAAAGCTAAAATCTACAAATAACACACCAAATTACAAATAACACACCAAATTACAAATAAAATCATAAAAAACAAGAAAAGGATTACTTATCTCCAACGGAGTAACAAAGCTTGGAAAGGTCCATGAATCTGTTTCGATGACCCCATTGAAATGTTTCATTGTATGATCAATTTCCTTCATATTCACTTCGAAGGAAAACCGCCCCATGGGAATGTCCGACACGCTTCAAGATCGTTCACAATCCTAAGAAAAAACGGCTCCACAGATGGTGCTTTCGGGCCGGTCTTCGACTTTCCACTTATTATGCTAGCTAAGAAGTAGACGACACACATTTTCAAACGATCTGGACAAGCTCGCATCTTGCCGAGCTTTTTTTCAACAGCAGCAATTGAGGGGACGGTTCCTTTCTTAAAATGCCTCGACTTGAACTCATCAGTTCCCATTGTCTCAAAGTCATCTTCTGGATACGGACGACAGTCTAATCCAGATAGGAGTGCATGTTCTCTGTGAGAATAGCGGATGGGAACACCATTAACAACAAACCAACATTCATTCCTCTTATTTGTACTTGTCGTCCAAAGAAGAAGCAACCACATACCCATCACCTTATGATATGGGTCCCTATGCATGTGCCAAAAATCTTTGAACTGCGGATGCTCTGTAAACCACCTCAGCTCGTCAGGTTGAAGTCCTATAGACTCCAATTTCTCCACTGCTTTGTGGATAAAGCACCTTGTTGCCAATTTGATTACCTTGTTATACTCAGTTGTATCGAAGAACATCCTCTTAGGTTGCAATGGCTGGTCTTCCTCCTCGATATACGTTTGCTTCCACCACAGTGTTAACTGACTACCCTCACCATTCACTCCCGACGGTTCTGGGGGCGAGTTTGTATACATTTCCGGTACCGGAGTCTCAATTTCTTCGATAACAGCCATAACAGAAGTTCTACGAAGTTATAACACAACTATTAGCATCTGAAATACAAGTCTACACAAAAATCGAATTCCTTTGTTTCTACACAAAACTCGAATTCCCAAATTTCATATTCCATTCTACTTAATCTTGAATCCAGTTGAACGAAACATAGAAGAATAAGAGGAAGGACAAACCTGATTTAGAGACGAGATTTCGATTCTCCAGTAATCACTACCAATGTCTTAGTTGTACCTTTTAGTACCAAATAGGAGGGAAGAACTTTTGAATCGACACAAGTCTATGGGAAAGATGTTGCTCGGGATTCGACAATTTTAGGTTTTAATTTTGGGTGTTACCCGATTTCAGCGATTTCGACCCGATACTCGTTGGTCTGGTATAGAATTCGATCCGATATCGCGGGTGGAGTGTGGATATCGCGGGTTTGGGTGTGGATATAGCTGGTTGGGTTGGTAATTAACAAAGTTTTTAAGGGTGAGTAGTCTTTTAACGCTTTCTCGATTTAAAAATAAATCATAAATAAATTATTTTTTATAACGGGGCCATATGTGAATAATGGTCTTCTGAAAAGGGCATCTCAACATTTCCCCCGATAGAGGCGACCAGTCCAAATTTTGAGTTGGGTTTTTTAGGTTTTGGGTTCAGTTTGAGTTATTTAGTTTGAGAATTATTTGACCAAAATTTGATTTACATAAAATTTGGATCAAATTTTATATGTTTTAAATAAGGTTTAAGCTGTTTGAATCGTAAATAATTTGACCAAAATAAATTTATATATAATTTTATTTGGATTGTTTAGATATTGTATTAGGTTTGGTTATTGAATGTTTATAAAATTTAAAAAATTACAATAACATCTAAAATAAATTTGTAACGCCAATTATAATAAATAAATTAATTTATAAAATCTAGAAATAAAACAAAACCATTATCCTTGATATTATAAAATATAAAATCCAGAAATAAAACAAAAACATTATTCTTGATATTGTAAAAGAGACTTGAAGTCCAACAAAAAAGTCAATAGCAAACTAGAACTCTAAAATCGTTGGAAGAAAATCCTTAGAAACTCCTAACAAAACCTACAAAATAAATTGAACATGTACATACAATAAGTATTAAATTATAAATACCCCATAACAATGAATAAGTTTGAGAAAGTGTTACGTGGTATGTAGCTTAACTATAAAAATGTCTTTAAAAGAAGGGTTTTCTGCAAAAAAAACCTGTCACTTGGTTCTGATTTGTAAGAAAATCCATCACCACAGAAAAATCCAGGTCAAATCTTCACCCTAGAGTTAAACCGCAATACAACCCTCGACTATATCGATGACATGGCAAATGAAGAAATTGTTGATAAAAAACACGGAACGTAAACTCTGCGTTTTGGTGGAGTGAAAACGACATTAAAATTGGTAATAAGTGTCGTTTTGGCGGAAAAAAATAACAAGATGTTTAAAACCTCATTTAAACAAAATCGATTTAACCAAAGTCAAACCGATTTCGTTTCTTATGAACTTAGAATCAAGAGTTGAAGATTCTTCCTCAGATTGATTTGATCTTTTTTGAATTTTATTCCGGTGGGGGTTCAATCGATTTCAATCAGAGATTGGATCTATAACGCCCCGAAACCCCCTACTTGTGGGCCCCACCCTCGTCCGACGGCCGGTGCGCTAGTCTGGGAGGCTCGTAATACTTGTTTACTGACCCTGCAATCACCACATGATCTTTCCCCGTGTTTTGTCCTCACTCGCACAATACCGCGAATCACTTCCCGGTAGGTCATCCATCCTTAAATTTCTACAGCTCAAATACGCTTAACTCTGGAGTTCTCTCTAGACAAGTGATCGAAAAGATAAGTGCACTTTGGTGACATAGGTAGCCAAATTAATTCTTATAAGCCTCTCCGCATATACCAGAAATCGGGATGTTACAATCGGGATATACGTCCTCGTTGCGCACCAGGACCGTTAGCCTTGACGGAGTGAGCCCACATGACTCCACACACGTTTTTGGGTTCGGCTCTGATACCACTTATAACGCCCCAATCCCCCTTACTTGTGGGCCCCACACCCTCTCTTGGCCTATGGGCCCCACCTTCGTCCGACGGTCGGTGCGTTAGTCCGGGAGGCTCGTAAGACTTGTTTACTGACCATGCAATCACCACATGATCTTTTTCCGTGTTTTGTCCTCACTCGCACAATACCGCGAATCACTTCCCGGTAGGTCACACATCCTTAAATTTCTCCAGCTCAATCACGCTTAACTATGGAGTTCTCTCTGGACAAGTGACCGAAAAGATAAGCGCACTTTGGTGACATAGGTAGCCAAATCAATTCTTATAAGCCTCTCCGCATATACCAGAAATCGAGATGTTACAGGATCAAAGATTTCGATCAGAGATTGGATCGAGCAGCAGAAAATCGAGGAGCTTAAAAGGCTTCAGCCATGGCGGCCGAGAATTCTTCAAACGGTATCGATGTCGACACTAGTCTTGATTCCGTTGGTTGTTCTGAATCTCCTTATTACTTGGGCTCTTTGGCTATCTGATTGAGAGACTCCCGTTTCGATTTCTCCCCGAGTGAGTACGGCTCATCTCAGATTTGTCCTGAAGCAAGACGATCGACTCTCCCCGTTTCGAGGCGCACCTCCGACACTATTCGCTGTGAATCTGCTGGTGACGATCTTCGATCTCTTCCGTAAGTCCAAAATTCCGATGCTATCTCAGCATCTCTGTTGTTCTTCTTTTCATTATCCCAGGGAAGACGGGGCCTCCAATGAAGCTTTTGAGTTTATAGAATGGTGGAGGTCGGAGATACAGTCATAGAAGAGATAAAAGATTCAAAAGATTGAATATATATGTGCTCCTTATTTTCTCTTTTGCCGATCAGAAATATAATCGTTTTTTTTTTCTTTTCAAGATCGAGGCTGAAATTTTGGAGATTTTAGCTGTAAAAATCATGATGGAAATCTGGGTTTTTTTTCGTGCGTGCGAGTGAGATTTGTGTGATTTCAAACAGATTATTTGAGTTTGAGGTTGAGCAATCATAGGTGTTGCAAAACAACATGTACTTCGCTGATTCGACAAGGCCAAAACGGCTGTGTATTACTCGCCGTTAAAGATATAACATCTCTTAACCAAGAGGGCTGTATTGCAGTTTGATTCTTGGGTGAAGGATTGACCTGCATGTTTTTGTGGTGATGGGTTTTCTTGCAAATCGGAATCAGATGAAGGTTTTTTTTTGCCGAAAACCCTTAAAAGAATCATCGCACTGCGTGTGGTTGTTCGTGATGCTCTAGAAGATCAAATACATCAAACCAATAATTCATAATTACAAGTAAAATATTAGAATCAATTAATCAAGATATATATATATACCTTCTCTAGTAGAATCTAAAAACGCTTTTTCCTCCTCTTTTTGTAATGCCTCTATGTGTTCAACACTTACAACTGTATTATAGCGAAGGTAAGAGCGCCACCAATCCTGACTTAAAACTAACTCATCAACCGTTGCAGGACTTAAAGTACTCCTATATTGATCAAGTATGCGACCTCCAGTACTAAATACAGACTCGGAAGCAACATAAGAGACTGGAATTGCGAGAACATCTCTTTCTATTAGTGATAAGATAGGGAACTTGGTACTATTGCATTTCCACCATGATAAAATATCATACGTCAGCAACCATTCTAGTATATTTGCTACATGGATCATCTTCATCTCCATCAACACCATTAAAGGAGTTAGAAGTCTCTGCCAGACTACTTTCATCAACATCCACAGTTGTCGTACTGCTCTTTTTAAATGTGTTGTACGTATCAAAAAGTCTTCGCAACAAATCCTTGACACATTCTTTCAATTCAGCACATTTGGGACTACCTTTACCATAAGACTTTTCAAAACAGTGAGTGGCAGAAGACAACTTGCTCCGAGGATCTAGGACAACATCAACAATCAAAATGTTATTGACTTTGTCTAGACCGTCCCAATATTTATCAAACTTCTGATTAATCTTCGTTTCCATGTCCCTTAAAGTAGAATCATGATCCATAGCTATTGACCTCAAAACTGATTCAATTTTGCACATTTCATTATATAACATCTACTAGATGTTACATTTTTGGAAGCATAAAATATCAAAGTGGAGTCATAAAATATCTTCAGAAATCTTTCTATGCGCGCGTTCTGCTTTATCCCAGTCATCAGTCCACTAAGACCATATTCCTCATGAAAATAAGCATCATACAACTTGTTTTCCCCGGCCAGCCGGTCAAACGCTCGCCTATACTTCAAAGCTTCACGTAACATAAGATAAGTAGAATTCCAAAGAGTACTACAATCTAATATCAAGCTTCCCCTGCCAATTTTCTCTTGATCAACTTGTGTTTGAAAAGCTTGCAATCTGGAATTAGATGATCTAGCATACTTCACTGCATTTCTAATGCTAAGTACACTATCACCCATCTTTCCCAAACCATTAGTCACAATCAAGTTCAATATATGCGCACAACAACGAACATGCATAAACTCACCATCCAATACAAGTGTATCATCTCCTTGTGTCAATAATCTATTTATGAAAATACTAATAGCGCGATCATTGCCACTAGCATTATCAAGAGTTAGTGTGAACACTTTCTTTATACCTCAATCAAGCAAGCATTTTTCAAACTGTTTTGCCATTGTATCCCCTTTATGGTCAGATATAGGACTAAAACCAATAATTCTTTTATGCAACACCCAATTCTCATCTATAAAATGCGCAGTGATGACCATGTAGCTGACAGTTGTAATTGATGTCCATATATCAGTCGTAAACGATATCATTTGTTCACTCAATAAACTCTTAGGATGGCTTTCTCGTTGTTGAACACATCCCTTGTAATTGTTTTACGTGAAGGGATCTCATACTTCTGGCATGTCTCACTACAGAAGTGCCAAGTTTGTTGGTTGATTTTATTAATTATTTGATCGTTTTGGATTACTATAGATCTTTAATTCTGTCTTTTGTGATTTTTTTTTAGAATTTTTTTAATTACGAGAATATGCATGTGGAATCCAAATCTCTTTCTATCTTAAAAATATGCTTTTTATGTCTCTATTGAACTCAAAAGCCATTTTTTTTAATTGAATGTAAAATCTATTCAACCAGAAAACTGTTTTTACAATGAATGCATACTTTAGTTCGAAATTTCATATGTACACGATAGATAGATCAAGTGGATCGTTTACGGAAGGTGTCATGGACGAATCTAGAACCAAAGCATCAAACCATCATCATAGGTGTTGACGCCCGTTCTTCGAATCGAACTAATTCAATTTCGTACATTCTTGTCAATGAATTTGATTAGCCATGAAAAAGGGAGAGGAGGTTCTCCATGTTTCCGCCCATTTCTATCGCGCCAAATAAGATAAAGGGTCGCTTGAAACGTATACCTAATCAAAACACAAAGTGGTTCTTGTGTAGGTACCGTTGTGAAGAAGGGCAACAATGTTGTCCCAGTTTGTTGTATAGCCGCTCCCAAGTAGTCTTCTCATTACGTTATCCCAGATTTCCGAGGAATATGAACAATCAAAGAAGAGATGATTTTTCAACTCCTCTGTGGTTCTAGACAGTATACAATCATAATTGTGGCCTATGTTCCATGACTTCATACGGTCTCCAGTTGATTATATGTTTTTGACCGCGCGCTAACCATGAGAAGAAGGAATACTTAGGCGTGTCCTTCGTGAACCAAATTCCCTTGCACCAATCCATCTTCGCGTTAGCCTCTCGGATTAGATTCCAAGTACCTTGTGTTGTGAACGTTTTCTTGAATTTGTCCTCTGCATAAATCCATAGTGAAACATCATCAACCCATTGTCTTTGTTGTCTTGCAATCTGAAACTCTTCTTCAATAAGGTTGAGAATATTGATGCAATGGTTCCGTTAACGATGAGATGCCAGAACTGATTCCACGGTGGCTTCGGAGGAGATGCCCATGTCAATGCTTCCCCGAGCTCCCGTGATGTCGTGAAGTCTCCCCAACTTGGACCAATTATCAAACCAAAAAGATGTTGTACGACGATTCCAAATATCAACCTTGTGGAAACTTTTAGCCAATACCCGATATTTGAGGAGTTTTCTCCACATCCATGAGCCCGTGTTTTGGCGATCTTGCACTTCCCAAAAAAATGCAAGATCTGGCGAATTTTGGTTGCTCATTCCTCTCTACGGGTGAATTGGATTCGCAGGTACTTATTACGAAAGGGTTCTTTCTGGATTGTAAAAAGCTCTTCGTTTCTAGGATCGTGGATGTGGAAAAACCTACTCAAATATAGAGAGGTTGCGAAGGACTTTGTGAAAATCGAAGTGCGAAATGGAGCAAATACATCTTTATAGTATGACGATTGGTCGCCATTGGGCAGGCTGGTGAATGGCTTGGGCGAACGAGGATGCATAGACATGGGGATATCAAGCTACACAACTGTGGAGCAGGTCTTGCAAACTCATAGAAGGAGAAGACACAAAAATGATTTATGCAATCGAATAGAGGATGTGATTGATGAGCAGCGGAGAAAAGGCGAGCTTGATGGTGAGGATATGGTTCTTTGGCGAAAAAAGGAGACATGTTTCGAACGGGATTCAGTTCGAAAAACAATTGGTACTTCATTAGAGAAGCTACGCCTATTAAAGAATGGTGGAATGGAGTCTGGTTTTCCTACGCTACGCCGAAATATGCATTCCACTCTTGGCTGGCATTTCGCAACAGGTTATCAACGGGAGACCGTATGATTCAATGGAATAGTGCGGTGAACGGAGCTTGTGTTCTATGCCAAAATGAAGATGAAACACGAAATCACCTCTATTTTCGTGCAGATTCTCGGAGGAAATCTGGTCCAGCTTGGTTCGCAATATATTATTGACGAACTACACAACATCTTGGGATCAAATCATCGATCTACTAGTGGATAGCTCTCGGGAAGAAAATCCATCTCTTCCTTATACGATATGCTTTCCAAATTTCTCTTCATACCATATGGAAAGAACGAAACAAGATGAGACATGGAGAATCTCCAAGACAAGCCTCGCAACTAGCAAAAATGATTGACAAGCAAATTCAGAACCGCTTAACCTCCATTCGACAAATGGGAGATACAAGATATGAAGGTGGGATGCAAACATGGTTTGCCTCAAGATGAATCTTTTTTAATCAATTTCAAAAATAGATAGAATAGCTAACTTATGTAAGTCGAAATAAGACGCATTCAAATATAAAAACTTGTTTGAATTAATTGTACATTCTATTCAAATATATATATATAACAAAAAAGGGTTCGAAATTGGATCCAACTTAAAGAAAGCAGAAACATAATCTTGATCAGGGTTCAAGTGTAAACTTCAGTCATTCATTTGATATGATAATGAAATATGTAATTGTAGCATGATTCTATTTGTTCTATTCAAAGAGGTTGATTTGTTGAAAAGGGTGAGACGTTGATGGTTTATAAATGTCACATGCTAAAGTTTGAGGGTTTTTCTATGAATAAGTTAAACGTTATGGGGTTAAAGTGGAAAGCTTCGATATTTACCGGCAGCGACCAAAATGTCATTAATTTCTCTTTTCAAGTCCTTTGTCCTCACGAGACTGAGCTTCACGAGATCCCTCAATACTCAAATAACAAACAAGGTCGAATTAACGACGAAGCCCATATTGGTAACAACAATCTCAGTCTGTCTGTCGATTCCTAAAATCTCAAGTTTTGACTTATACATATATTATCTGTTCATTGATCTTTCCATGGCTGCTCGTCTTTCGTGTATATCTCCGCTTCAATTGGTTCATTACTTTCTATGGCTGATTCATTGGGTAGAAAGCGATTCTTTTTATTTATTTTGGTTGTAATTTGAAGTGATTGATCCCAGAATTTGTTATCTAGGGTTTTCAGAAATTTCCTAATTTCTCGTACTGTTCAGTCGTGTTCTTTCTATGGGTTTTCAGAATCAGATGTCTCTGAGTGAGAAAGTAATTCTTCTTGCAAAAAAATGACATCTTTGAGCTGACGAGATTTGGTGCGTGTGCAGGAAACCTGATTCCTTGATGTTGTGGTGTGGAGTTTCAAGAGTTGGAGGTTCTTGAAGAGTTTTCTGATTGAAGGATTTATGATGAGTGTTAGATGGCCAAGAGTTTTAACGCCAACCCTTCTTTCTCAGATCCTAAAGAAGCAAAAGAACCCAGTAACAGCACTTCAACTTTTCGATGAAGCAAAAGAGAGGTTTCCTAGTTACGGTCACAATGGCTCCGTGTATGCCACCATGATTGGCATCCTTGGTAAATCAAATCGTGTGTTGGAAATTAAATATGTCATAGAGAGGATGAAGGAAGATTCTTGTGAATGTAAAGACACAGTTTTTGCATCGGCCATCCGTACATTTTCTAGAGCTGGAAGGCTGGACGATGCCATCTCTCTCTTCAAGAGCCTTCATGAGTTCAACTGTGTGAATTGGACTCTAACGTTCGATACTCTTTTACAGGAGATGGTTAAAGAATCGGAGTTCGAAGCTGCTTGTCACATATTCCGAAGGTATTGTTATGGGTGGGAGGTGAATTCTCGAATAACGGCTCTGAATTTGCTTATCAAGGTACTTTGCCAGGTCAATCGCTCTGATATGGCTTCTCATGTCTTTCAAGAGATGAACTACCAGGGTTGTTATCCCGACAGAGACAGCTACAAGATTTTGATGAAAGGGTTCTGTCTAGAAGGGAAACTTCATGAAGCCACGCATCTATTGTATTCAATGTTCTGGAGGATCTCGCAGAAAGGTGCAGGTGAGGACATTGTGGTTTATAGAATTCTATTGGATGCGTTATGTGATGCTGGAGAGGTTGATGAGGCTATTGAAATTCTTGGGAAGATCTTGAGAAAAGGACTAAAGGCTCCTAAACGATGTTACCATCATATTGAAGCTGGTCATTGGCAAGGTACCAGTGAAGGTAGAGAACGGGTGAAACGATTGTTAACTGAGACTTTGATCCGAGGCGCAATTCCTAGCTTGGATAGCTATAGTGCCATGGCTACTGATCTTTTCGAGGAAGGTAAGCTTGTTGAAGGTGAAGAAGTGCTTCTTGCAATGCGAAGAAAAGGCTTTGAGCCAACACCATTGATTTATGGTGCCAAGGTTAAAGCACTGTGTAAAGCCGGGAAGCTGAGAGAAGCGGTTTCTGTAATCAATAAGGAGATGATGGAAGGTCATTGCCTTCCAACAGTTGCAGTGTATAACGTTCTTATAAAAGGCCTATGCGATGAAGGGAAGTCCATGGAGGCTGTTGGATATCTTAAAAAGATGTCTAAGCAAGTCTCTTGTGTAGCTAACGAAGAGACATATCAAACTCTAGTGGATGGTTTGTGTCGCGATGGTGAATTTGTTGAAGCTAGTCAGGTCATGGAGGAGATGTTGATAAAATCATTCTTTCCTGGTGTTGACACTTACAGTGTGATGATAAAAGGTCTTTGTGCTAAGGACCGTCGGTATGAAGCTGTGATGTGGTTGGAAGAAATGGTTAGTCAAGATATGATGCCAGAGTCTTCTGTGTGGACCGCTTTGGCTGCATCTGTTTGTTATGGTGCCATTGATGTTGTTGAGATACTTCAGCATCTAACTAGTAGCAATCGTTGACCGTATAAACTAACTGCTGCTTCATCTATGTGAGAGTCAGCATCAGTTTGAGGTTGTGACATTCACCTTTTCCAGCTTGAAATCCGCAGTTCTGGCTTCAAGTCCTGGTTTATGATTATGGGGCTATGGTCACATGTAATTGTGCTTAAGATTGTGTAAATTCTATAAGAAACTCGAGTTCATGGAGAATCTGTTCGATCGAGGATTTAAAGACGGGTCAAACCGGAAAGGTTTGATGGTTTTCGGTGGATGATCTGTTGCTTCTGACTTATGAGATCAATGAGGCCACATGCCGATGCTCTGTCTTATTGTATACCATCCTACTTAAAAACTATTTTGTTTGTTTGCTAAATTCAAATCATATCCAAAGGAGTGGTTAAATTGAATATTAGTGATAACGTTTTTACCGATCCTTATTCGAATATCTGTCTTCTTCTCCCTCCCTTCTCACATCTTCTTCCCTCTGTAAACACATTTCGTAAAACAAAACAAAAAAGAGATTGGAACATTAGCGCAAGTCTGTGAATCAGCTCAATTATTTTAAGCTGTAAAATACGGGGCCAGGTGTAGGATTTCAACCTATAATCCTGTGTGATATTTGTTTATGATCTAGCAATCTAAGAACTTATGAACACGAGAAATTGTTTTCCGGTTCACCTGTAGGCTACGTCCGGGGGATTTTATCATAATTCCTGCGAATGTACTATCCACTCTCGATCAGAACCTCCCTGATCTTGGATTACAAGCTTCAATACAAGGTCTAATACAATCTTGTCTCTTTTCAGGAACATCAAGAGAGACGAAGACTTAGAACCTGATTGCAAGCTGCCGAAGCACTCGGAAACACGCTGGAGAAGAAAACCTGAGCTTCACGAGACTCACCGGAGATGAAGACCTCTCTGAATCTCCCTTCGCCTCTTTCTCTCTCTAGCTCCTCTGTTTTCTCTCTCTCTTCTGTTTCTTTTTCTGTTTCGTCTGTTGTAACGATGAACAATGCTTCATCGTTTCAGTTTAATGAGCAAACACAGTTTATGGGCTTCGATCTTGTTTAGGCCCAATACCTATTGCGACCCATAAGTCACAGACCCACAAACTCCACCTTGACTTTTGGTCGTGACCTAAAACCATTTTCAGACAACCCTCCGAAAGATCCGCCTCCGACACTCTAGCGTGGCTCTGCGGCGATTTTGCCGTGCCTCCGCTTCTGCTCATCAAACCGACGATCTGAACCGATCAAAACGATCTCCGTTGTCTTCTCTACCTTCGACTGAGCCCTCAAGGTAACCTCTTCACTCTTCCAGCTCCTTTTAGCTTGGTGACTGTTCATCTTTGATGTTCCCTTTTGTCGATATGTAGATTCCAACGACTAACCTCCTTTCCTGAATCTCTTTCAGGTACTAGGACCTTCACGGACTTAGCTTTCTGCATGTGAGACAGTGACCATCCGAGCTCGCCAACCTGTCGACTTCACATCAGAACTGGACTCTTCTCTAAGACTCCACCTTCAGGTAAACACCTCCATCTACTGATTTACTCATGAACTGACAAACAGAGAACCTGTAGCCTGATCTAAGTAACTTGCTTTCTGTTGTTTTAACTCTTACTCTTGAAGACTAACCTTGTCTTCTTTCTGTGTCTGCGAGGCGACGAACAACATGAACACCCCACAACACTTAGCGTCTCTTGCTATTCGAGGACTTTGAGCAGTACACGCCCCTGCTCAAACTTGTTTCCAGGTAACCCTTTAGTTAGGAGATCCACATGATTCACAGATGTGTGAATCTTGTTAATTGAAGCTTCACCATCTTCAACTGTTTCTTTCATAAAATTGTACCTCGTGTGTATATGCTTAGTTCTCTCATGGAAACCTCCATTTTTGATCAAGTGTATAGCACTCTGAGAATCTGAAAACACCTTAACATCATCCTGTTTAACACCTAACTCAGTAACAAACCTCCTAAGCCATAAGGCTTCTTTGAACGCTTCTGCTAACGCCATGTATTCTGATTATGTGGTTGAGAGAGCAACTACATGTTGGAGACCTGATCTCCAGCTCACTGTATTTCCTCCAACTTGAAACACATAACCTGTAATTGATCTTCTACAATATAAGTCTGTAGCATAATCAGCATCTGAGAACCCAACCACTTTGAAATCTTCATTTTTAATAAAAGTCAAGCTTAAAACTGATGCACCTTTAAGATACCTCAAAATCCACTTAACTGCTTCCCAATGCTCACTGCCTGGATTACCCATGAATCTGCTTACCACCCCTACAGCATGAGACAAATCAGGCCTAGAACCCACCATTGCATACATAAGACTCCCAACTGCACTTGCATATGGAATGTCCCTCATTAGTATAGCTTCTGATTCCTGTTCTTCCTGATTTAAACTCTTTAGTTTAAACCGAGAACCAGTAGGTGTGGCTAATGCTTTAGCATCAGCCATATTGAAGGTTCTCACCACTTGCTCAATGTGTCTGCTTTGAGAAAGTTTAAGACTTCCTTTCTTCCTGTCTCTGATTATGTCCATTCCCAAAATCCTTGTTGCTGCACCCAAATCCTTCATTTCAAACTCAGTGCTTAAAACCTCTTTTAACTTCTGAATTTTACCCATGTCTCTTGAAGCAGCCAACATATTATCCACATATAGGAGAAGATATATCCTTTCTGAAATGTTCTCACCCTTAATGTAGATACACGGATCATGTTCACTTTGACTGAACTTCTTAGATTTCATCAAACTATAAAACCTTTTGTTCCACTGCCTTGGTGACTGCTTAAGCCCGTACAGTGACTTCTTCAGAAGACAAACCTTTTCCTCCTGACCCTTCACTACATACCCTTCTGGTTGACTCATAAAAATTTCTTCATCTAGAGTCCCATGTAGAAAAGCTGTCTTGACATCTAGTTGTTCCAACTCAAAATCTTGATTCACCACCAGAGATAGCATGATCCTTATTGAAACATGCTTCACGACAGGAGAAAAAACTTCATTGTAGTCTATTCCCTCCACCTGAGAATAACCTTTTGCCACCAACCTAGCTTTGTATCTAGGTTCTTCTACTCCTGGTATTCCTGGTTTCAGCTTGAACACCCACTTGCAGCCAATTACTTTCTTCCCTTCTGGCTTATCCACCAAATTCCAAGTCTCATTTTTGTGTAGAGAATCCATTTCCTCATCACCTGCAAGGTTCCAAAACTTCCAATCTCTGTACTTTTTGGCTTCTGAAAATGATATGGGTTCATCTATTTCAATCTCTGAAGCTGCTACTAAAGCATATGCTACCATATCATAATCATCAAACTTAGATGGACATTTCGTACTTCTTCTTACTCTGTCTCTTGCCAATACATAGTCCTGTAAATTTTCAGCCTCTGACTCTGCTTCTTCTCCTTCACTGTCTGAAATAACCACTGTCTTTTTGCTGATACTTCCTGGTTCTTCATCTGTTTCTGAAGTAGCTCCACCTGAATCAGATGAACTCGCAATTCTAGAGCTTTGTATAAGACCTTAAACTAGATTTTGACTGAAAGACACTCTTTTAGATCCTTTTCGATCATGTTCTCGTTCAGTTCTGTCTTCTTGCTGAATAGTACCTTCTGTCACATGTGAATCTTTGAAGACCTCTTCCTCATGAAACACAACATTTCTACTGATGGTACACTTTCCTTCTTCTGGTAACCAGACTCTGAACCCTTTAGTCCCTTGTGGATAGCCTACGAAGAAACCTTTAAATGCTCTAGGACTGGTCTTTGACCTTACAACATGAACATAGGCAGCACACCCAAATCTCCTTAGGTGACCAATACTTGGCTTGAACCCTGACCACAACTCTTCTGGTAACTTGTAACCAACTCCAGAACTTGGCGATCTGTTAATCAGATACACTGCTGTTTAAGCAGCTTCTGCCCAAAAACTTTCACCCAATCCACTCTCAGCTAGCATACACCTCACACGTTCCATGATGGTTCTGTTCATTCTCTCAGAAACCCCATTATGTTGTAGAGTATAGGTGCACGTTCTGTGTCTGTTGACTCCTTCATTTTTACAGAAATTATTAAACTGATTATTGCAGAATTCCAAACCATTATCTGTCCTTAAGCATTTCAACTTCTTGCCTGTCTGATTTTCAACAAACAATTTCCATTCCTTGAACTTCTGGAAAGCTTCATCTTTAGTCCTTAGGAAGAATATCCAGAATTTTCTTGAATAGTCATCTATAAATGAGATGAAGTACTGATTCTCTGCTAAACTTGGTGTCACATTTGGTGAACCCCAGAAATAAGAAAGCACATATTCAAGAATCTCCTTAGATGTATGCTTCCCTTTCTTGAAACTTTGCTTGTGTGATTTTCCCAATACACAGTCTTCACAGAATCCAAGCTCATTTACATCTTTTTTCTTCAGATATCCCTCTGTCACTAGTCTTTCCATATTCTTGTGACTCATGTGTCCCAATCTAGAATGCCACTTTATTGTTGAATCCACTACTGCCTTAGCTGAATACGATTCTCCTTGTGACACTGTTCCTTCTAGATAATACAGTCCATTTCTGAACTTCCCTGAGATCACTTCTTTACCATTTTTCTTAAACTTCACAACGAAATCTTCACCCTCATACTTACAGCCTGCTTTTTCAAGACATCCATAAGAAATCAGGTTCCTGCCCATTGTTGGCATATACTTCACATCTGACAAGATCACAACTGACCCATCTTGCCTAGTGATTCTTATCTTGCCATTTCCTTTGATGTCACTGTAAGTATTGTTTCCCATTAGTACCCTTCCACCATTGAACTCCTCTAGATCATATAGCAGACGTTTATTTGGGGTAATGTGATAGCAACTTCCTGAGTCCAGAACCCATTCATCATCAATGTAGTCCTCACTAGCTGTTAAGATGATTGGCTCTGTTACTTTAACCACCACATTTGAAGAACCTCCTTGTTGTTTCTGTTTTCCTCTTTCAGGACAATCTTTCTTCCAATGTCCTTCTTTTCCACATATGAAGCAGTCTTTGTTGTTTTTGCCGTTTTTACCTTTGTACTTAGACCAATTTCTTTTGCCCTTTCCTTGATAATCATTCCTCTTTTCTGACCTGCCACGATCACCAGCATACAACCCTTCTGCCTCAACCTTCTGCTTTCTTAGTAAGCCTTTCTGCTTAAGCTCAACCTCTTTAGCATAAGCTCGAGTCACCACATCATCCAATGTCAGTGTATCCTTCCCACTGCCATATTTCAGAGTATGAACTAGTTGTTCAAACTTTGGTGGGAGACTGGTTAGGACCTGGATTGCTTGATCTTCTTCTGAAACAGTTATGTTCAAACTGCCAAGATCATCTATCAATTTGAGAAAATCATTTAAATTTTCTTCAAGGCACTTTGATTCCACCATTATGTAGCTTGCAAATTGCTGCTTTAGGTAAATTCTGTTTGGGAGAGACTTTGTTTGATAATATTTTTCCAGTGCTTTCCAAATTGCTAAAGCTGTTGGCTCCTTCATGACCTTTCTCAAGATCGAGTTTGATAAACACATACAAATCAGATTCTTACATCTTTTGATCTTCTCACCTTTTGATTGATCAGGCTTGGTCCCTTCACCCCCAACGCTTTTACCTTTTTCTTCTGCTACAGATGTTTCTGCTACAAATGCTTCTTCCTTAAGCGCAAAATCTAATCCCAACAATTCCAATTGACTTAGAACCTTAAATTTCCACAAACCAAAATCCATCTTGCCGTCAAACTTCTCTACATCCAGTCGTTGTACCATTTCCATTGCTGTGTCTTCTTCTGCCTTGACCTTTGCAGAACACAAAGACTGAAGATGGTGTGGTACTTACAAATCAACCTCCAGCTACCAAGCAAAGACTTGCAGAACAAGCAGCTCCTGTAACAACACAGATGACCATATAAGTTTGCAACCTTACCCTTAATCTTCTTGCTGGTACTTATCTGAGCTTTCTTGATTACGGATCTTGGTACTGTGGTGACTGATCTTTGATGAGATCTTGTGTTCCCTTAGAAAGTGTCTTATCACACAGATTATGTTCAACCTGGCTCTGATACCACTTGTAGGATTTCAACCTATAATCATGTGTGATATTTGTTTATGATCTAGCAATCTAAGAACTTATGAACACAAGAGAAATTGTTTTCCCGGTTCACCCGTAGGCTACGTCAGGGGGATTTTATCGCAATCCCTGCGAATGTACTATCCACTCTCGACCAGAACCTCCACGATCTTGGATTACAAGCTTCAATACAAGGTATAATACAATCTTGTTTCTTTTCAGGAATATCAAGAGAGACGAAGACGTAGAACCTGATCGCAAGCTGCCGAAGCACTCGGAAACACGCCGGAGAGAAAAACCTGAGCTTCACGAGACTCGCCGGAGATGAAGACTTCTCTGAATCTCCCTTCGCCTCTTTCTCTCTGTAGCTCCTCTGTTTTCTCTCTCTCTTCTGTTTCTTTTTCTGTTTCGTCTGTTGTAACGATTAACAATGCTTCGTCGTTTCAGTTTAATGAGCAAACACAGTTTATGGGCTTCGATCTTGTTTAGGCCCAATACCTATTGCGACCCATTAGTCACAGACCCACACCAAGGCCTAATGTTTTATACACAGGGCCGGGTTAGCCCTGGAATTTTAAGCCCTTAACAACATCCCATAGATATCAGAACCAACGATGATCGAATCTTCTATAACACTTCATCTGCGATTCTCGTTCTCATTCCCACCACCGATTTTCTGATGACACATCTCTGCCCAATTACATACAAAAAAAGGAAGACGATTGAAACCTTTATCGACAATGGCTGCTACATTTTCATGAGAGGTACATCGAGAATGCAACTGTCTCCGATTATACTATCGTTTATGACAGCTTTACTCATGGAGCTTGGAGTCATCTCACAAGGGCTTACATTACTTGAACCCCCCAATTTTACACCTCTTAATACTCTCCATGTTAGCTCTATAGTAAGCTCCGACGCTTTTCACATCTTCCCAATATCCATCAAACATACGAGCCTTCACCTGAAAAACAAAGTTTCTAACAAATCTAGCCTATGATTGCTTCTTGTCTCTTTCATAACCTACCTTAATGCCTTGAGAGATAGCACCGGGAATGATTTCACTGGCCATGTCTTTTGCCTTCACCAAACATTGGTTATTGAAACAACAAAAATGGGTTTGAGATTTGCGAATATTAAAACGTGTGATGGTGGTTGTGGTGAAAGCGGTCCGACATTTTCGGTTGCAGACATTTCTTTAGCTTTGCCTTTGCTTGTGAAACTATGGCTGCAACTGGTTGTCAACGAAAGAAATAAGTTGAATAAGTTGAATCACAATGAGTTGAATATAAATGAGCGGAATAGTACTATTGAGTTGAATAAGTTGAATGAAATGAATAAGTTGCAGAAAAATAAATAGTTAAGATAAATGATAACTATTTAGAAGAATACAGAAGAATATAAAATTTAATATTAAAGATATATTGATACACGGGTATATAGGGTTTGAAAAACCTATACACGACCAGGGGCTGTTTTGCGGGTGACTTTGCAGGTGGAGGGATTGACTTGCATTTGTTTTAGCTGAGGGGTATTATTGCAAAAACAATAAAGGTTGAGGGTCTTTTTTGCAGTAATCCCTTAATAATATCCTAAAAGTTATATAAATTGACATTAAAACTTAATAATTATGATAATATATTTAAAATAAATTAAAGTTAAAAATAATTGTTACTAGAAGATAAATTCTTTATTGCAATTAGTAAAAAAAATATTTTTAAAAATAAATTTTAACTTTGATGACGAGAACCACGACGATTTGCATACCATATATGTTCAGCAATTTGATCACGAAAAATCCTCATATAAGTTCCAACTTCAAATTTTGAAAATAAAATCTTTTGATATAAAAAATTGAGCTGATTTTGTGTAACTAAATATCTATTAATCTATTTAAAAAATAAAAAATATTGATTGTATTGTTTATTTCCAAGATTTTCTGAACAAAAAATTAATTTATTTCAAAAAATTAATTTATTTCCAAGATTTCCAAGATTTTCTTTGCAAAAAAATTATAAATCACGTAATATTTATTTTAATTAAAAAATTAAAAATTGTTTAAAAAAAAAAGCTTATTCCTCCATTGTTACTCACCTATTTTGAAGAGTAACAAATTTTAGTGTGATCAACCATTTTTCAACTCATTATGTGGGTCCCATTAATTTTTAGAGAAATGCAATTTTGGCTCAAATGGTAAGTTTTTAGAATAAAACAGTGGAATCAATGATTCAACTCATTTTTATTCCTCTATTATGTCAACCAGTTGCAGCATATGTCTTCTTAAAATTTCGTTAACGCTGTCTCTTTAGATTTGATTCCAGCTTCTTCTTCTCTCTTTTTTTTTTTTGATATATCTTATCGGTTGATCCGGTCAGTCTCGTTAGGAACGCACCGAGGTACTACATAATGGACTTCACCCCGAAGGGCCACTACACTGTATGTTCCGAGTTTGGAATGCTTTTCAATGCCAAAAGTAGCCGGATTGCCTGTTACCGGACTACCAGGTAAACTGCATGGGCCAAAGCCAAGGCCCAGACTTCCCACATAGATGTGCTTTTGTTTCAAGGACATATCAAACCTGGATAGAGTGAGGTAACAACCCACGCGGTCCTTCCTATCACTTCTCATTTTTTTTGTTCGTTATTTTAAAAAGGCCTATTATTGTTATTATATATAGAAACAATTGCACAATAAGTCACTTTTACACTTTCTTATTACACAATAAGCCACTTTCAATTTTTGGTGTACTTTTGTGAGAGTAAAATACCAAACTATCCAATGCTTCACTTTGTTTTTTTGTAAATCGGAAATTGCTGGCATGAACTCATCCACGACATTGCATCCATGACCATGCAGGGCAACTTCGGATTTTTAAAAAAAAATAAACAGTGAAATAAGTATACTAATAGTTGAAAGTAGCCTATTGTGTAAAAAAAAAAAAAAATGTGGCTTATTATGTAAATCACCCTTATATATATAAAAAAAATATATTCGATCAATGATGTTTTGAAATTCAGTGATCACATGAATCATGGGGACAGCTCTATTTTAGAATTTAATCATTTACTGAAAAAACGGATAATATTGCCGAATATTTTTGAATAGGATTGCTAGAGCTCTTGCCTCTTGGATATATGAAAAGCCAGAATAGTTTTTGAAGGTTCTCTGTAATCATACTTTAGGAATTTTACAAACCTAAAATGCACAATTTCTATCAATTAATTTGTTCTAGTACCGTGATGTATGTGTCATAACTCATAAGCCATAACTCATACTAAAATCCATTTTTTTTGTGTGTTAGTTGTATAAGACGAAAAAAAACTATAAAATATTTCAAAAAATTAAGATCTTTTAGGTTAAAACAACCAATTGACCAAAAAAATCAATGCAACAGCAAACAGTTTTGACCAACCAGATTTTTAAAATCCTAACTTTTCTAAGAAAATGATAAGGGTAAAATGATAATAATCTCAATGGATGGCGTGGATCCAAAGGTAAGCATGCTATGCCCTTGTCTAATCTTTCGTATCTTTATTATTTTTTTGTCAATCTTTCGATTAGGCAATAATGCCTAACTATAAAATAGTTTTCTATTATCTAAAGTTGCGAATAAACATGTCATGCGATGTCATCCATGTTTACGGTTCAGATGTTAGGGTTTAAGGTTTGAACTTTTAGGGTTTGAGGTTTATATATGTATGGTTTTATGGCAAGAGTCGTAAACAACTGGATCTTCTAGTGAATAATGAAACAGGTAGCATCAGTTTTTTTCTTCTCAGATTAACATCTCAGCAGTTATTAGCCTCTTAGGAAAACTAAAATTTACAAGGATAAAGAAACCAAGTACTACTCCTAACAGGACTCTGTTTTTTTTACAGACCGAATATTATGAACAAGGTTGCGAAATCACACTGAACCGAGGTCTGAGATTCGAAACTTTTTAGTTATACAAGAGAAATCTCTGTGTACTTTCAGTTCTAATATAACTTTGTTGAGAGACAAATGCAGTTATAAAATAATCATAAGCAAAACATCTTTAATCATTGATATCATGATTATCATTGCATTATTCAATGAAACTTTAGCTAAGCACCTAAACAGAATCTCGAGATTCTGAATGAAAATCTGAAGATTGTAATTAATCCGAAAATAAATTCTTAAGTCTTAACTAAAAAGCAACAAAAACAAACTACATGAAAGAAAAACCTAACTGATGTGTTGCGTTTTTAACTCATTCTAACCCGTGTTTTGCAAGGTTTTCGAGTCTTTATCGAGTCTTTTAATATTTTTAGAGTCACTTTAGGTCAAAAGGCATTTCAAGACGGAGTTTGGAGACTAAGTAGTGTGGATAGCTATCATGGAAGGAATTGGGACTAGAAAGGCAAGGAAAACATGAAGGAGAGACTATCAAGCCATTTTGTCGGCCATTCACTACAAGAAAAAATTCCGATTTCCGACCAAAATTCCGACCAACTTAAAATGGTCGGGAATTTCCGACCACATACCGACGATATTCCGATGAAAACACACCCGTCGGAAATTGGTAGGGAATTCCCGACCATTTTAAGTTGGTCGAAATTTTGGTCGGAAATCCCGACTGATTTCCGACGGATTGGAGACCGAATAACAATCGTCAGAAATTGGTCTGTATTCCATATCGATTTCTGACTATTTTCCGACGAGATATATACATTAATATACCCGTTGCATTAGCCGTTTATAGCCGTTGGAGAATATTAGGATGGTCGGAAATTTAATCCAATTTCCGACAATTTTCCGACCAGTAAGGAATCCGACCAACTCCCGAGGAAATATATACGTTAATCTGGCCGTTACACTAGCCGTTTGAATTTTTTACAATGGTCGGAAATTGGTCGGGAATCCGCGTAAATTTTAATTATAAATACAACACCACCCTCATTCACAATTTGCACCAAAAAAACATAAAAAATGTCTTCTTCAAATCCAAACACTAGAGATTATTTTCGATCGTGGATGGATAGACCACGGCAAGATCCAACGACGAATCTACTGACGGATGAGTATGCACAAGGTGTTGAGGAATTCATGACATTTGCGACAAACAATAGCATGACGTCGGAATACGGTAAATTGTATTGTCCTTGTCCTAAATGTCGGAATCATAGATTAATCTCTGTTGGGGAAGTATGGACGCATCTTTATAGGAATGGGTTAATGCCGAGTTATAAGATTTGGTATACGCATGGAGAAACTGATGCAATGGTGCAATATCATTGTAGTGGTTTTAATTATTCGGATAGAATAGAGGAACCAACACCAGAAGTAGATGCAAACGTTCAGATGGTGAATGATGCGTATCGCGAAAACGTAGCATCGTATGTTCCAGATGGTATTAGAATAGAGGAATCTAATTTAGAAGCTCGGAAGTTTTTTGATATGGTAGATGCAGCTAAGCATCCACTATATGAAGGATGTAGAGAGGGAATATCGCCTTTATCAACTGCAAGCAGGTTGATGACAATAAAGACCGATTTCAACTTGGCGGAGGATTGTGTGGATGCGATAGCTGATTTTGGAAAGATATTTTACCTGAAGATAATCTCTCACCGGCTTCATACTACAAGGTTCAGAAACTTGTAGCTGGTCTTGGATTACCGTATCAGATGATAGATGTGTGCATCGATAATTGTATGATATATACTGGAGAAAGGACGAAAACCGTCGCAAGTGTCGTTTTTGTGGGAAACCTCGGTATCATGAAACGGGTGGAAGAGTACCAGTTCCACATAAACGGATGTGGTATTTGCCGTTAACAGATATGTTGAAGAGGTTATATCAATCCGAGCACACGGCATGAGCTATGAGATGGCATGTAGAACATAACTCAGATGGAGAGATTGCGCATCCCTTAGATGCAGAAGAGTGGAAACATTTTCAAGAGGTGTATCCTAGTTTTGCGGCTGAGCCAAGTAACGTATACCTCGGGTTATATACAGATGGATTCAACCCTTTTGGGAAACATGGGAGGCAATATTCATTGTGGCCAGTAATCGTCACACCTTACAATTTGCCGCCTAGTTTGTGCATGAAACTAGAGTTTTTGTTCCTCACGATTCTTGTCCCCGGACCGGAATCCTAAGAGATCCCTTGATATTTTCTTGCAACCATTAATTTATGAGTTGAAAATGTTATGGAAAGATGGTGTTCAAGCGTTTAATGTTTCTCTCCAACAGAATTTCACGATGCGTGCGGTACTTATGTGGACCATAAGTGATTTTCCAGCATTTGGTATGCTATCTGGATGGTCGACTCATGGAAGGTTGGCGTGCCCGTATTGTCAAGATAACACTGATGCGTTCCAATTGAAGCACGGTCGAAAGAATTCTTGGTTCGATTGTCATCGACGATTTCTGCCGCATGATCATCCATATCGTCGGAGCACGACATTGTTTAAGAAGAACAAAAAAGTATTTGATGGTCCACCTCCTGAGCCGGATGGGAATAACATCATCACTCAGTTGAGAGATTTTGGTGCTGAGAAGACGGTTTCATGTGGTGGTAATGGTCATTTTCCCGTAGATGGTTGTGGCGAGTACCACAATTGGAACAAGAGGAGTATTTTTGGGATTTGCCATATTGGAAGAACCATCTGCTGCGCCATAATCTAGATGTCATGCACATTGAAAAAAACTTTTTCGACAACATCATGAATACTGTTCTAAATGTGCAAGGGAAGATGAAAGATAATTTAAAGGCCAGATTGGACTTGCCAGAAATTTGTTCTCGGAAGGAACTCCTTATAATGGCGAACGGAAAATCCCTGGCCCCCGCTTTCCGTTTGGATGAGCCTTCAAAGGAGGAGTTCTTCGACTGGATTACGCATAGTGTTCAATTCCCAGACGGATACGTATCTAACCTTCGTAATTGCGTTAATATTGGAGAAGGAAAGTTTTCAGGGATGAAGAGTCATGATTGTCACGTTGTCATGCAACGCCTCCTTCCATTTGCCTTTGCCGGTCTTCTTTCTAGAAACGTCCATGGAGCTATTGCATGTACATTTATAATTAAAAAAATTATATCTAAATTTTACTAAATTTATCTAAATTGTCTAAATTTTACTAATTTTCTTTATCATTTATGCAGGGATCGGTGCTTTCTTCCGGGATTTATGCACGAGATCATTTACAACAGACAGTATCCAAAATTTGGAGGAGAAGATACCGGCTCTCCTATGCAACCTCGAGAAAATATTTCCACCAGCATTTTTCGATGTTATGGAACATCTTCCTATTCATCTCCCTAGGGAAGCAAAACTTGGTGGGCCAGTTCAATATCGATGGATGTATCCGTTTGAGCGATATATGCTCCACCTAAAGAAGAAGGTGAAAAATCTTGCAAGAGTCAAGGGTTCTATTGTTGCACAGAGCATGAATGAAGAAGCATCCAACTTTGCTAGCTACTACTTTCCATCTTCGGTGAAGACTAAAAGTAGACGACCTGCACGTCATGATGATAGAGGAGAAAAACCGCTGTATCCGGTCTATGTCCCAAATCTTTTTGCAGAAATTGGAAGGCTTAGTGGAAAAAGGAGGTCTATACGACTAACAGAGGAGGACCAAAGGCATTTGCATACATATCTTCTGACAAACTGCGAAGACGTTTTAGAATATGAGAGGTACGTCACTTGATTTTGAATAATGTATTTGTTTAGTAATTACCAAAAATTAATCCTTGATACTATTTTGTTCCAAGTGTTTATCCGATATATTGCAATCGGGGGTATGCTTTTAAGGCTTTTCGTGAAGGGAGCTCAAGGACAACATGCAACTACGGTATTTCGTCTACATCCGGAGAATTTGTCTACTACGGAATACTCCGCGATTAGAAGTCAAATATCCATGAATGATTGGTTTGAAGTGCATTGTGTTCTATTGCGATTGGTATGATCAAGTGGAAGGTCTACGTCAGGACGAATTCGGTGTGACATCTGTTCACGGAGGCAAGCGACATCAGAAATACGATCCATTTATTCTTGCTTCACAAGCAGACCAGGTTTCCTACATTCGATACCCCCAGGTTAGGAACAAGCAAGATCCGTGGATTGCAGTAACATCGATACAACCAAGAGGAATGATATCTGGTGTTTCCGAGCATGACCCTTTACAAGAAACATTGGTAATTTAGGTGAAATCGAGCATTCTCTAGAGGTTGGCCTTGTGGTTGACTTCACCGACATGGGCGAACTATTTGAGGATTCTGAAGAAGAGAGATGAGAATTTGATGAGGATTCCGATTCACCTACTTCAGAATTATTCATCGGACTCAGAATAGGTTTTTGTAAATAATATTTTATATGCATTTATTTTTAAGTAACAAATTTATGAAACCTTTTTCACATGCTTTAATTAGTTGTACGATTATTTTTTATTAAAGAATTTCGATACATCTATTTCATTTTTTCATCAGTTTCAGAATAATTTTGTAACAATGTTTTTTCATATGCATCTATTTTAAATCAACAAATTTTTCAAAAAATTTCAAATGCTTATATATGGTTTACGGATTTTTTAATACATTTAATTCGATATTCCGACCATTTTCCGACCGGACAGGAGGATCGGTCGGAAAATGGTCGGGATAGCGAATTATATTTGCCTAGTCTAAAACTTCCCCCGGCTAAAACTTCTTAGTCTGGGCAATTCTTTGTTTGGTCGGAAAATGGTCGGAATTCCTCGAAATTTCCGACAATTTTCCGACCATTTAATCTCATACTCACAATAAACGTGCTAAAATTATCAATAAACGTGCTAAAATTATCAAAGAACGTGTGGTTTATTAGTTGGTCTGAATGTGGTCGGAATTCCTCGTAAATTCCGACCAAATTCCGACCATTTGAGGTTCCGAAACCTCAAACGGCATAAATTTGATTTGGACTATGTTTAATATGGTTAGATATGATCTTTTGAAAGAATTCAATGTCCATATAGCTTAAGTAAAACAATTTTGGGGGCATATAATAAAAAACCTACAAGAAACCAAAAAGTATAAGTATAAGGTTAATGTTTCGTTATGAAATGTTTACCTCCATCTACTTTCAATTTATAAAAAACATCATATACTCTATTAAATATTTATTTTGCCATATATTTGTTAGACATAAGATGTTTACATATTTTTTAAACAGTATACAATTTGTAAATTAAGAATTTTAAACCCTAAACCCTATATGGTCGGAAATTGGTCGGAAATTACAAAGAAATTCTAAAGTCTTATGTTGGATTTATAAACCCTAAACCCCATATGAAATACTAATTTTCCGACCAATTTCCGACCGATATGAGCATTTCCGAAAAAATGCTAAGTGTTTATAAATCCAACACCCAATCGCAAAAATGCAAAGTGTTTACAATTTTTTGTAAATTTCAAATAGGGGTTAGGGTTTAAAATTTCAAATGCTAAGTGTTTAGAATTTTAAACCCTAAACCCTATATGGTCGGAATTTAGTCGGAAAAGCTTAGGAATTTCCGACCAATATGAATAAATGGTCGGAATTTGGTCGGAAATTTACAAATTCTAAAGTTTTCTTGGATTTATAAACCCTAAACCCTATACAAATTCTAAATTTGATTACACTATGTTTGCTAGGGTTAGATATGATATTTTCAAAGAATTCAATGTCCAACTATCTTAAGAATCAATATTTTTGAACATCTAATCCAAACCTTACAAGAAAACGAATAGTGTAATTATAAGTTATATGTTTCGTTAAGAGAGGTTAAACCGTTCTCTTATCGATTCATAAAAATCGTCATATACTCTATTTATGTTTACCTTGCCAGATTGTTTTCATACATAAGATGTTTAGATGTTTTATACGGTATTCAAATTTAGGATTTCATACCCTATACTCTATATGGTCGGAAATTTCCGACTAATTTCCGGCCAATGTGAATTTTTTCGAAAAAATGCCAAGTGTTAACAATATATCAACCCGAGACATGCAATATTATGAAAAAATGCCAAGTGTTAGTCGGAATCGCGTCGGAAATACCGACCGATTTCCGACCATACTGAAATAAAACCAGCGAAAATTCACCGCTAAATGAAATATTTAGGTGGTTTTGTATTTTTCAAAAACCGACCGAATTCCGACCATTCCTAGATCTAAATACAAGTGCCGCATCTTCTTCTTCATTTGGTCGATCTCTATTCTCTCTCTCCGCCGACCATCACCGCCGTCGCTCTCGCCGGTAACTGTCCCTCTTCCTTCTCTTCTCTCCCTTTTCCTCTTCCTTCTGTTCTCTCCATCTTCTCTTCCTCTTCTCATCCTCTTTTCTTCTCCTAATTGTTTTTCCTTCTCTTGTTTTTTAGATCGCCTGAGCCTGACCCGTCCGCCGGAGCCGCCGTCCCTCCTCCGCCGCCGACTTCTTCTCACCATGTAAGTATTTTTGAGATATGTGGTTGTTGTTGTTGGGATTTGAAGATTAGGATGCTAGTTGTTTTAGCTTGAGTTTTGTGGGTAGATTGGAGATTAGGATGTTAGTTGTTATGATTTGTGGTTAGATTTGTGAGATTTGTGAGATTTGTGGGTTAGATTTGTAGGATTTGTTGTTAGATTATAATTTTTGGATTTGTTGTTTACACATATTGTTTTTCTAAAGTTTTTGGATTTTTTATTTAATAATAATTTTTGTTATGAATATAAAACTTTAATAGATAATTTTTATATTAAAAATACAAAAATATATTTTTTAAATGTTATAAAATCATGTATATAAAACTTTTTTAAATCTAAGATATTTTTAAGATTTTTTGAACTTTTTTAATTTTATCATTTGTATAAAAAAACGTTTTCATTACTTTTGCATAATTAATAAATTTATTATTACTCTTTTTCATAAATTTCTTATAATTTTATGAATTTTTGAAATTTTCATAAAAACCGTTTTGATAATTTTCATAATTGTTTCGGGTTTTTCGTAATATTTTGGGTTTTTGGTAATTTTTTCGGGTTTTTTGGTAATTTTTTCGCGTTTTTGTGAATATTTTCATAGTAATCGTTTTTTATTTTGCGTTTTATTTATAGTTTGCGTTTTATTTTTAGTTTGTGTTTGCGTTTAATATCTAACAAATTTTGCGTTTTTTTTTCAGGTCGTACGAGGGTTTCGCGAACATGCTCATCGGTGGTTCGTCTCAAGGGATGCAACAACCTGCACGTAGCGGTGGTTTGACTCGAGGGGCAGAACCACCAACTCCGGCCGCATCGACTATCCCAGAGTCGCAGAGTCAAGCTCCTCGAATCATGACCATCGAGGAGTTAGTCCAACAACCGGGCCGGGACATGCACATCCGGCTTGATCCACATCGAGTTGGAAGATCGACATGGTAAAAACCCTTAGTTCATATATATATATATATATATTTTTTTTTTTTTAATATCAAATTGTTTATAGTTTATCTTTTTTTTGTAGGTTTGGTATATAGAATAACGGGATTAGCAAGGCCATTATGAGGATGTTCCATTCGATCCTCGACAAACCGTACAAGAAGTTTTCAGAAGTCTCGTATGATGAGAAGCAAATTTGGTTTAGACAATTTGCGGTAAGTTGTCAATTACTATATTTTTCTATATTTATAAGTATTTTTTTAATATTTTGCTAAGCATTTTTATTTATGTTTTCGTAGCAAGAGTTTACATGGCATCCCTCTCACAATGTCACGGTGGAAAAGTTATTTATGAAGGAAGCGAGTACGCAGTTCAAGAGACACATGAACGAGTGGAAGAAAAAGTGGAGAAAATGGGCAGACAAGCCGAAAGGCTTGAATTTGGAGGTTTGGAATAACTACGGACCATATTGGCAACAACCGGAGACAGAGAAACTCTCGAAGACTAATTCGGAAAACAGAAAGAGTGAACGCAACGGGAAGGGACAATGCATCCACAACTCCGGTTCGAGCAGCTTCCAGACCCGAGAAATTCAAATGGTAATATTTTATTGTTGACATTGTTTTCTATCTTTAATTAATTATTAAATTATTATTTATTCATATTTAAATTTATTCGTTTTTATAGACTAATGAGGCCGGAGGTATGCGTCCGAATCACTTGGACTTAATGAAGAGGTGCCACACGAACAAGATAACCAGGCTTATTCAGGATCCCTCATAAGAGATATCTACGAGAACGTGACGAAGCAGAAGAGCGACATCGAGCTGACCCAACAGTCACAAGGTGACTCCTCCTCCTCCTTCGAGATGTCGCGGGAAGCGGTCAACCGTCTCGTTATGAACGTAAGTTTTTTTTTTTCTTATAGTTTTACATTATAATTTTATAATGTTCTAATGTATTTATATTTTATACAGGAGTTTCCCCTTGATAAAAAAGGGCGGCGTCGCAGGGGTATGGGTATGATCTTGTTTATGGACTACGGGTCTTCTTCTGGTTCTTTTTTCTCTGAAGATCTCATCTAGCAGAATGAAGAGCTCAAGTCCAAAGTAGAAGCTTTAGAGGCGGCGAAAACGGACACCGAATTCAAGTTAGGTGCCACGCAAGATGAGATTTCAGAGGCAAGGTCAGATATCGCTAGCATGTCGTCTTGTATGAGAGCGAAGTTTCCAGATTACCCGGGAACGGGATCGGTATCGGGATCCGCAAATGTTTAATGTTTTAAAAACACTTTCTGTTATTTTATTTTCAAAACTATTTTATTTTAGAATATTTTAATGTTTAATATTAATTTAAATTTTCATTTTCGAATTAATTAAATTAAATTAAATTAATCAATCAAAATTCAAAAAAATTCAAAATAAATTCGAAATACAGTATTTCAAGTTGGTCGGAATTTGGTCGGAATTTATGTTGGTCGGAATTTGGTCTGAATTTAGGTTAGTCGGAATGTGGTCGGGATTTAGTTTAGTCAGAATTTGGTCGGAATTTTAGGGTGGTCGGAATTCAGGTTAATCGGAATTTGGTCGGAACATGGTCGGAAACCGTCGGGTATACGGATGGTCGGTATTTGGTCGAAAAAAGTATGGTCGGTATTTGGTGAGTAATAAGTTAGTCGGACTGTTGTCGGTAACTCGTCGGGTAATACCCGACGCTTTATAACGTCGGTAATTGGTCGGGAAAATAATGGTCGGTAATCCGTCGGAAATTCCAGACCAATTTCCGACCAATATTGATTTCCGACGCAATAGTCCCGACGAGCCAAATCGGTCGGAAATTGGTCTGAAAAGCCGTTTTCGACGGTTTTCCGACCAATATGACCGTCGGAAATCGGCTGTTTTCTTGTAGTGATTTGGCCGATAGAGAGGACCAATAAAAAGCCCAATCTTGTGCAAAAGAGTATCAGCTCCTGTGAAAGTTTTTATCGGCCATTTGGCCGATAAGAATGGGTCGATAAAATGATGAATCTAAAGCCAAAAGACGTCAAGTTCCTGTGATGGTTTTTATCGGCCATTTGGCCCATAGAAGTGGGCGATAAAATGCCAAATCCAAAAGCCAAAGAAAAACAAATGTCAAGTTCCGGCCAAGCCATTTTATCGGCCATTTGGCATATAAGAATGGGCAGATAAAATTCCAAATCGAGGAAAAAAAGGAAATTTTGGGCTTTTCCTGTTTCGGCCCAAATTTGCCTAATCTCGACCCTGGACGACTCTAGACCTATTTAGACCTATTTTCAGTCACTTTTAACATGACACTTTCTTTTCTATTCAAAATTTTGGCTTTTGCAACCTTGTAAGCTTTGGGGGAAGACGAATCTCTGACTCTACATCTTTGAGAAGAATTTATGAACCCTATTTGATTTTCTATCTTATTGATTATGAGTTTTTCTCTATCTCCTTGCTTGTTCTCTGCTTCCATGTCTGAGTAGTTTCATAGTTAGGTTTAGGGTTTCAAGGGGATCTATGAATCATTGAATTAGACATAGATAGAGACTTATCCTTTGTGGTATTCACTTATTGTTGTGTTCATTGATTATGCTAAATTGATCACTTAGTCTATGATCTAGTGTTAATCTAATTATCAAAAGTGTTGTAGATTGCTAGGCGAGCGAATCGTCCTTAGCCAACGAAAGCTGATGCTAAGGCGATTCGTGAACATATCAAACCAATTCATTAAAGCTGGTCTAGAATTCTAAGTTCAAACGACAGTTTAGAATCTTAGGTTGTTAGACTTAGTGATTAAACATTTATGTTTGAGCTCGGGACTTGTGCTAAATCATACTCTGAATAGTTCTCTGATTCATGATAAAAGAGTGCATTTCGGAGCAAAAGTACGTTTTTGAATAAACTTGGACCGTCAAAGAAGACACAACCAACTTTCAGATGCAATTGGTTTGGAGACATTGCAATGGTTGGATCTTCATATATTCATGAAGCAAGCTGCCTTGAAGTAGAGCCACCGCGGGCTGAGAAGCTGCACCCACAGCCATGAGGATTTTCGCCGCGGTCAGAGGAGCTCTTCCCGTGGCCAACATGTGTTTTGCCGTGGTCAGATACCAAGCACCAGCGGCAAGCGCCTGTGTGACCTAACTCGACTTTGTTTCATTCCCGATGCCAATTCCGTCTTTTCAACTCAAACCCTAAACGTCTCCAAAGAAGTGAAGACTATAAATACATGCTTTTAGGTCTCTTAGACATATCTTTTTCACGCTTTTAGACATAGACGAATTTTCAGCCACTTTTATTCCTGTTCATCGATTTGGAGCAAGGATTCTCAACTTGTGTCTTCAATAGAAAAGTCTTTTTTCATGTCTTTCTCTTACTGTTTTTATTTTATTTTTTTATGATGTTTAGCTCAGCTATGGCTGAGTAGTTCTTTTGTTGGGTATAGGGTCTTAAAGGGGTTCTCATGGTTCGATTTATCGTTAGGTTTTTAGGCTAGGATATCGATTAGGGTTCTTCATTCTATCTTTTTTATTAATGCATGTTTGCTTGATTGATCACCTTGCAACTGAACTTAGGTATTTTTAGAGCTACGAAAGTACTGGATCTATATGCCTGACCTAGGGTAGACGAGCAAAACTGTTACAAGATACGAAAGTATACTTGTAGAGGGGTTGTGAGCGTTAACAAACTTGTTTGTGTCATCATAATTTTATGCGCATCTAGAGATGAAAACTACTAGTCGAGTATATAAATTATAGGTGTGTAGGATGTACGAGAGTAGGCTACACACTGATAAGCTCAAATTAATACCATAAAATTACTAAAGTTTTGTCGATTGTAATACTTAGGGATCAAATCCATAGAGACTCAAGAAAACACACAGTAGATTTTAAGGGTTGAATTAAGCTAAGTGATCAATGGAATTGAAAGCGAATACTTAAATTAAACAAGTTGTGATTCGATTGGAAAGAAGATAGGTTCAGGGTATTTCTCAAGAAATCAATGAATGCAGATAAACTACCTAATCAGGGTTCAGGTTACGCACGGTTCTTGGACTAAAATCACCAAAGTATTATTAACCAACTATCGTTGCGAGAATTATCTAAGTCTAAATCCTAGAATTCCAAATCTCTTTGCGAATCCTAAAGTTTTTTAGTTCAAGTTTTATTTGTTCACAAAACAACTAAACCAAATCTCTTTGTGAATAGTTATTTTGCTCACCCTAAGTTCTATAAGGTTTCTCAATTGCACTGTCGTGCCTAATTGATTAACCTAAGATCTAAGTTCTAGGTGATCAATCTAGAATTAGCTTTGAGAACAACCTAAGGCGAAGAACTAATTCAGATTATGAACACTAGTCAACTAATCAACCTAGCATTCAAAGAAATCCCTTATGAGAACCCTAAACCTAACAGGAGATTTACTCAGACATGGAGATTGAAACAATAAAAATAACTGAATAAATCCTTGAATAAATAATAAAGAAGAGAGTAAAACAGGGGTTCGAAATCTTCTCTCGGACGAACAGAGTTTCAGACTTGTCTCCCTCAAAAGCTCTCTCACCAAAAACCAAAGTAGAATAAAGCGTGTATGAAGAAATGTCCTAGCCAAAGTGGCTGAAAAACATAATAAATACTGCTAAACACGTTTTGGGTTTAATTGTGAATAATAGAGTCTTCTGGATCTGAGAGCAAAATCTCCATTCTTCTTAAATCGCGGACGTGTCTGCTTCTGAGGTTAGCATCGACCAATACCATAAGTGTATCGATCGATGCTCGAGCTTCAAATCGGATACTCAGCTGCACGAACTTCTGCTTTGCTCCAAAAAGCTCCAATATCTCCAATTATGCTCCAAACGTGCTAAAACCTGAAAAGACTCTAAAACACTACGAAAACACTAGAAAGATTCTAGAAAAAGGACTTATATCATGGCCTAAAACGGGTAAAAACCACGATATATCAACTCCCCCAGACTTAGCCTTTACTTGCCCTCAAGCAAACAGAAAACCAAACTAGAGAAAGAGGTTTGAAAACACGGAGACTCACCTGTTCATGAACCATCGCAAAGACCCTTTTCCTAAGCACCTGAATGTCACCTAACCAGTTCCAAATTTAACCACCATGTACTTCTCCATAGACATTCGCAGCTTTCCCAGACTCCACACATTATCTCGCAGTATTGTCCAAATAAAACCCTCATCGCCAGTTTTATCGTTGCAGCCAATGTTCAAGAACCTTCTAGATTCTTTACCTTACAATATCATGACAAAAGAATTACCCAATTCATACACTTTTGGTATTGTTTTCTCTCCCCCAGACTTGTTTCTCATTATGTTCTTCTTCTCTTTTTAGACATGCATATACACATTAAGGTCTGAAACGCGAGTATTGATGGTGTTTGCCACCGAATCCCCGGTTCTTCCCTCTCTATGAATCAAAGGCGTAGGCAAATAGTGGTATCATGGAAAATTTTCCTAACCTCGCTTTCAATCTTTGTGTGATCATTCATTTACAAGTAGAATAATGGGATCGCTGGAAATTTTCGTAGCCCTCTACTCAGAAGAAAGTCATTTAATCTTATATGCTCTTATTTATTAACTTATAACAGGGGTGAGAGATACCATTACTTTAAACACATGGGTTCCTTTGTCAGATATGAATGATGAATAAAGCACTGTAAACATCAACTGCATCGATGAAGTGCAAAAAATTGGCTCAGGCTTTAGAAGAACTCTACTAGAGACATGGGTGTTTTCTAGTCAACTGGTCAGTCTTTGGATTTTTCATTAGTCGATCTAGAACTGATCCTGTAACACTGGTCACTGAAAAACAAAATCAGAACAATAGGTTCAAGCACATGATAATCATCTCCAACAGGTTTTGACTCAATAAAACGATTTTTGACTCAAAAAATGACTGACTCTAAGAAAAACAAAAACAATGTCAGTAACTACCTCCCCCAGACTACAAAAACATTGTCCCCAATGTTATCTAGCCTAAGGTTGGTAAAAGAAATCAAGAGAACTGAGTGGAATTTAAAAAAAAAGAAGCTACCGATCTGGGATATGGGTATCGACCGACACACGGCACTGGTATCGATCGATACCAGGCTTGAGTCGACACAAGTATTCAAATCAGCGACAATGGGTCAATTGTTACTCCATATTGTGTGTCAAACGATCCAAGTGTTAAAGGTAGCACTGTTAGATCACTCAAACACAAGTCAGATGCAACAAAAGATCATAGATGCATAAATCCACAAGTCCAAAACAAAAGAAAATGCTGACATAAAGACTCAAAAGTTCAAAAGAAAAATAAAAAGAAAAGAAAAACAAACGTGAAAGTCAGATAGAAAGAGGACTAATCCTCGTCATCAGAGGTGTCGTCGCCAGCAGTGTGGGATGGGCCAGCCTCCATCGGTGTGCGGTGATCGAGGTGAACGAGGACGAGGAGGAACCATACAACTGCATCGTGAAATGGTACTCCAAATCGTCTGTAGACTCTCGACGACGTATCGCTGAAAAGGATCCATCTCCATGGCAGGCAATGTAGGAAGAGAAAGTGCAGGAGCAGCAGCGGGTGTATGCGCACGTTGCGCACGTCGTGGTTGACCTCTAGCGACAGCAGAAACACTAGCCCTATGCGTCAGGTGAGACCGTCAAAGAGCTTAACTCTTTCGAGCAAACGGAACTCATGCGGAGGATCTGCAGGTGGATTCGAGCTTGTGGCTTCGGATCGTGTCCTCTTCCTATGCTGCATCTGCATCAACAACAAAAAACAACAGCATAAACCCAACATCTCTCTCAAACATAGCAAAAACGATCAAGGAATACACTGAGCATCGACCGATACTAGGTTGTATCGATCGATACTCAAACGGTTTTCGAACCACACGAAGATCCAAATCCGAAAATTCCAAAAGTCGAAACAAATGGCAATTAAGCGTAATGCGGGTTCCGAACAGTCCTAGAACAACGTAATCAAGTAGTATTCGTCTAACAAAACGAGTTCTAAGAGCCAAAAATCAAAAACCCAACCGTTGGTCACAAATTGAAAAAGAGGAGATTCGTGTTTCATACCTTGTAGATCGAGTGAAAGGGTGACAGAATGTGAAAGGGCACAAAAATCCTACAATGATAGACTCTTGAATCACTCAAATCCGTGAAGAAACAAATATTTGGTGATTTTTGAGGAGAGTATGATATGTGTCGCTCGATCGAAGCAATGAGGAAGAAGAAGAAAAGCCTTAGGGTTTTATGCGGAAACTTACCTGGGTGGTAATATCGACCGATACCATAAGTGGTATCGATCGATACTGAGCCTCCGAATCTGATTCACATGACACAGAAAAAACACAAAACAAAAACCAAAAAAAATAAAAGACTCGTATATACAGACTTACCAGTGGGTTGCCTCCCACCAAGCGCTCGTTTAACGTCACTAGCCTGATTGTACCGCCGTTCAGGCAGTGGGTGCATCATCAAGAGGCATTATGTGGCCTTCTTGAATCTCGGCGCTCCGCCAATAGTGTTGTACCCTTTGTCCATTGACAGTGAACTCTTCGCCTGAATGATTCGTCAGGACAATTGCACCATGTGGTCTAACTTCCTTGACTGTGAAAGGACCTGACCAACGAGAACACAATTTACCAAGAAACAAATACAAACGAGAGTTAAACATAAGTACATGGTCATTGGGTTCAAAGTGTCTGGAGAGGATCTTTTTGTCGTGATATGCCTTGGTCCTCTCCTTGTATAGCTTCGAGTTCTCATAGGCATGATGCCTAATCTCATCGAGCTAGTTCAGCTGAATCAATCGCCTCTCAGCAGTAGACTTGATGTCGAAATTTATCATCTTTGTAGCCCATGCTGCCTTATGCTCGATTTCCACCGGAAGGTGATACGCTTTCCCATATAGCAAGTGAAACGGTGTAGTCCCAAGTGGTGTCTTGAAAGCGGTTCTGTAAGCCCACAGTGCATCATCCAGCCTTGTAGACCAATCCTTCCTAGTAGTACCCACAGTCTTTTCCAGAATCTCCTTGATCTGCCTGTTAGAAACCTCAACTTGCCCACTAGTCTGAGGATGATAAGGAGTAGCTACACGATGATTAACACCATGCTTCTTCAACAACCTCTCGAAAACCTTGTTAATAAAGTGAGAGCCACCATCACTTATCACAATTCGAGGTACTCCAAATCGAGGGAAAATGATGGTCTTAAACAGCTTAAGGACCACTGAAGAATCGTTGGTGGGACTAGCAATTGCTTCCACCCACTTGGATACATAGTCCACAACAACTAAGATGTACTTGTTTTTATATGACGAAGGAAAAGGACCCATAAAATCGATGCCCCAAAAATCAAAAATCTCAACCTCAAGGATAAAGTTCTGTGGCATCTCATGTTTCTTACTGATCTTCCCTCTCCTCTGACACGCATCGCATTGCGAAACGAATGCATGAGCATCCTTAAACATAGTAGGCCACTAGAAGCCTGCTTGAAGAACCTTGAACACTGTCTTGAAAGTAGCAAAATGTCAAGCATACTTAGATCCATGACAATGAAACAAAACATTAGGTACCTCTGATTCAGCAATACATCTCCTGTAGATACCATCAGAATAGTGCTTGTACAGGTAAGGGTCATCCCAAAAGAATCGCCTTATGTCACGCAAAAACTTATTCTTGTCATATTTCTTGAGGTGCTTTGGCTCTGCATCTGCAGCGAGGTAGTTGGCAATATCAGCGTACCATGGTTGATCAGAATCTGCTGCAGCGACTAGATACCCTTCAAAAGCACCAAGGTGTTCAACAGTCAAAACAGGTTCGGAAATCGCAGGGTATCGACCGACACCAGGGGAGTGTCGATCGATACTGAAACCTGCAATTCATGGGAATTGCAGAGTTTCGGCAAAACCCATTTGAAACTCAGTTTCAATGAAGTAAATGGACTCTTCTGGTAATTAATATGCTCAAATTAATACCCTAAAAGTACTAACGCAGTAGTTGTAGTAAAGTTACGGGTCAAACCACAAAGACTCAAGAAATCGCTCAATAGATTATAAGATTCAAATTACGCTAAGTCAAGTTTAATAGAAGCAGAAAAAGTAACTAAATCAAGAGATGTAAATCGATGGAAGAAAACTAGGTTCAGGGTATTTCTCAGGAAATCAATGAATGCAGATAAACTAACTAATAGGATTCATATTTAGCACGGTTCTTGAACTCAAATCACTAAGGTATAATTAACCAACTCTCGTTGCAAAAACTATCTAAATCTAGATCCTAGGAATTCCAAATCTCTTTACGAATCCTAAAGTCTAAATCAGCTTTTAGATCAAGTTTGATTTGTTTAAAAAACAACTAAACCAAATTCATTTGCGAATAGTTATTATGCTCACCTAAGGTTCTATCAGGTAATTAATCGCATTCTAGTGCCTAATCAATTATCTTAAGATCTAAGTTCCAGATTCGTCAACCTAGAACTAGCTTTGAACACAACCTAAGACGAATAACTAATTTAGATGGTGAATCCTAATCAACTGATCAATCTAGCATTCAGAGAAAACCCTTATGAGAACCCTGAACCTAAAGTGGATATACTCAGACATGGAGAATGAAAACAACATGATTGAATAGATCATCAAAGAAATCAATAAGAAACAGGAGTTCAGAGTTGTCTCTCCAAAAACCAAAGTAGAATAATCTATGTCTCAAGTTATGAAAGCGTAGCCACCAAAGTGGCTGAAAAACCTAATTATAAAGCTAAAACACGTTTTGGGGCTTCTGGTAATTATTAAAATCTTCTGGACCAAGTTGCAGAGTCTTTAAACTTGTAAAATCACGTTTTTTCCCGTCTGCAGTTGGTGTCGGTCGACACCAGTACACTGTGCTAACCAAACTGGACTGTCTTCACGAAAACTGACATAACTTTCAATCGCACCGTTGGAATGGCGTCAAACCACTTTCAAATGAAAGCTAATCCATTGATCTGTCTTGTGTCCAAATTTGAGCGCAATCCATCGGTGGCAAGTTCTTCAACGAATGCCAAACGTCTGACGTCTCTGCATGACTCTGCATCTCCATATGCTCCAAAATGCTTCAATATCTCCAATTAAGCTCCAAACGTACCTAAACCTGTAAAAGACTCTAAAAGACTCCAAAATAATATAAAGACTCCATAAATAGGACCTATATCATGGTCTAAAAGGGATAAAATCCATTATATATCAACTCCCCCAGACTTAGCATTTGCTTGCCCTCAAGCAAATAGAAGACTAAACCAGAGAAAGAGGTTTGAAAACACGGAGACTCACCTATTCATGAAACATCGCAATGACCCTTTTCACAAGCACACAATTGTCACCTAACGAGTTCCAAAACTAACCACCATGTACTTCTCCTTAGGCATTCGCAGTTTCCCCAGACTACACACATTATTTCAAAACATCTTTCAAATAAACCCATCATCGCCAGTTTCATCGCTGTGATTAATACCAAGAACCTTCTAGAATCATTCCCATACAATATCATAACAAGTAACCACCATTTTCACACTTTTTGTATCGATTTATCTCCCCTAGACTTATTTTATTATTATGTTCTCTTCTTTTTCTTTTTAGATCATGCATATAAATATCAAGGTATGAGACGCGAGTATTGATGGTGTTTGCCACCGAATCCCCGGTTCTTCCCTCTCAAAGTATCAAAGGATGTAGGCGAATAATGGCATCGTAGGAAAATCCTAGCCTCGCTTCCAATCCTCTGTGTGATCATTCCTCACAAAGCAGAATAATGGCATCGTAGGAAAATCCTAGCCTCTACTTAGGAGAAAATCATTTCATCTTGTATGGTCTTAATTATTAACTTATAACAGGGGAGAGAGATACTATCACTTTTAAACACATGGGTTCCTTTGTCAGATACGAATGGGGAATAAAGCTCTATGAATACTAACCACATCGATGAAGTGCAAAAATTTGGCTCAGGCTTTAAAACAATTCTGCAGGAAACATGTATGTCTTCTAGTTGACTGGTCAGCCTTTGGATTTTTCATTAGACGGACTGTAGCTGATTCTGTAACAGTGGTCACTTAAAAGCAAAGTCAGAACAATATAATCAAGAATAAGATCATCATCTCCAACAGGTTTTGACTCAATAAAACAACGAATGATTCAAAAACAACAGACTCTAAGAAAAACAAAAACAAAGTCAGCGACTACCTCCCCCAGACTTGAACAACACTGTCCCCAGTGTTATCTAGCCTAGTGTTTGGTGAAAGAAAACAAATGAACCAAATGGATTGTGAAAATCAAAAAATCTTACATGTGAAGATGATGGGTGTTGATCAATACAGACTGGTATCGATCGACACCAGTTGTATGTCGACACACTGATTTCAAATCAATGGTATCGAGTTGCTTAACCCAGGGAAAGTGATCCAAAGTGTTAGAAGTTAGCACTGCTAGGAACACTCAAAAACAAGTTAATAGCAACAAGATAATCAAGCATAAATCCATGAGTTCAAATGCAAAAATAAAGCTGACATAGGATAAAAAGAAACGAAAAAGAAAAAGAAAAATAAAAGACTTATGTACAGACTCACCAGTGGGTTGCCTCCCACCAAGCGCTTGTTTTACGTCACGAGATTGACTTTACGGACGATCAGTCAGGAGAAGAATGAGAACTTGCGCTGAAACAAGCTCCACAATTTGACATCGCCAGCTTCAGAGTTCTGCTCATCATGCTCTCCACAAACTCCTGTCCTTTCTCTTTCAGCTCCGAATTGAGAATAACTCTAGCCTTAGAGAACGGTTTCAAAGTTCCCATGCACTTCACCTTATATTCAATTGAATCTCCATCGCATTTCTAAGGAGTTAAAGTCACATGGGGAAAACTTTTTACTCCTTTGCTATTCACCTTCTTCTCTGCCTTAGCTGTTTTGACGTCTTTCTTGGTAATGACAGAAGGACTATCTAGAACGTCGATGGTATTAAATCCGTCAGGAGGCTCTTCCAAAATATCAACTACCAACGTCTCTCCTGGAACAACGGTGATGCAAGAGATATGTGTGGGAGTTCCTCTAGGGATGGCTTTGTAGTACACCTCCTTGTCAATGTATGAGAACGAGATGTGCTTGCTGGGTGTGTCCATAATGGCACCAACCGTAGCCATGAACGGTCTTCCAAGAATCAACTGCGTACGAGATTGTGTGCTCATCTCCACAACCTGAAAATCAGTAGGAGCCAGGCAATCTCCTACGTTAACTAGAAAATCAGGGATTGTTCTATATGGAAGTGAGGTGGAACTGTTTGCGAATGTGATAGATGACATGGGAGATTGAATATCAGCTCCCAATCTCTCTGCAATTACCCTTGACATGACATTGACGCTAGCCCCTGAGTCAACGAGAGACTCTTTGAATTCAACTCCAGAGATGGAACATGGAACTGAGAATATCCCTGTGTCTTCCCTCTTGGTCAACTGCCTCAGCGGTAGTGACTTGCTTCTGGCTTTGAGGAAGAGTGCCTTAATCTCGTCATAAGTTTCTCTGCAATCTCGGAAGTGACTCAGCAAAGGTATGTACTCTAGAGCTTCTTCAAAAGTCAGTGTGTGTGGAATTCTTCGTACCATTTTCTCAAAGCCAAGCAGCTGGTTTGGAGTGATGGGGTCTTTGAGATGTCTAGGTAGATCAGGAAATGGCATCTTAGGCTTGTAAACCCTTTCTTCAATCAAATCAGGTGTCTTCACAATTTCTGGCTTGGTCTGCGAGTGGTATCAACCGACACCAGGTAGGGTATCGATCGATACTCGGGGTTCTGAAACGTCTCGAGAAAGGATTTGGACTGGTGTCGATCGATACTCGGTGGTGTCGATCGATGCTTTCACTCTGGAATCGTCGCTGGCAGAACTTTGGACGTGTGTTGATCGATACAAGGGAGTATTGGTCGACACAGGAGTGGTGTTCGAAATCTCATCGTTATCTTCGGCCAGACTGACGATAATCTCTGCTATTTGAGTTTCCAGCATCTTATAATGAATACTAAGATACTCAATTTTTCCATTCAGATCTGTGTACATAGCGTCCATCTTCCCATTGAGGTCTACTGTCATCTTCTGCTGGCCCTGAAGAATCTGTTCAAGCATAGACTCAAACTTTCTCTCAAAAGTTCTGGGTGGTGTGGGTGGGCGTTGATACCTTTGATCTTGAAATCCATATCCACCAACGTAGTTAACATGTTCCACTGCATCTTTTTCAGCAAAACGAACAGTCTTCTGCTGCCTGCCCATCAACAAATTATGCACTGAATACAGCTTGGCCTGAATCCCATCAATCTGTGATCCATCAGCTACACCAGCGAGCCTCTTCCACTCAAATTCTGCATTCTTGGTGTTATTGCTAGACGCCAAGTTCTCAATAAGCACATAGGCATCATCAGGATACCTGGTTTTGAAATTCCCATTTCTCGCAGCATCCAAGGTCATCTGATACCTCAAATCAATCCCTCTGAAGAAGTAACCCAGCAGCTGAACATCAGAGTACCCATGATGTGGACAATCTCTCTGATACGACCTAAATCGAATCCACGCAGCCTTAAATCCCTCAGTTGCTTCCTGAGAAAATTGAGAGATCTTGTTCCTGAGCTCCTCGGATCTCGCATCGTCAAAAAATTGTTCAGGAACGCGTTCTTTGTCTCCTCCCAAGTAGTCAACGAACCAGGAGACAACTGCTTAAGCCAGTAAGTTGCATCTCCACCAAGAGAGTATGGGAAGAGCTTGCAGAAGAGGTAGTCATAGGACACTCCATTGCTCTTGATGCTAGTGACCAAATCCTCAGACCTCTCAATATGGTCCATGGGATGTTCATTGGAAAGACCATAAAAAGGATACTGACCCACAAGAGTGAAGTATGCAGGTTTCAGCTCACAGTCATTCCTCTGAAAATCAGGAGGGCGAATCGCTGATCGATTGACGTAAAACTGATCAGGCCTGTTGCACTCACCAATCGTCCTACCGGGATTAATCACAGCATTCCCTGCATTCACAACAACTGCAGGGACAATGATATTTCCAGCTTCATCAAGTCGCTGCCCTCTCTCATTGCGCAATTGGCCCTCTTGGTCTCTCAAAGCTCCAGCAGCATCCTGAATAAAAATCATTGGATCGTTCATCTCTGCTGGTTTCTTTTCTTTCCTATTTGCACGTTCCAAATTTGCTAGCTGCTCGTTTGACAGATCAACTAGCAGAGTGTTCTTGTTCCTTCTAGTTTCACGAAGATGCATGCACCTGAAACACAAAAGTCAAGAACGTAAGTAACTGAAACACACGACGGGTATCGACCGATACCACAAGGGTGTCGATCGATACTCAACGATTTAGACGAAATTGTAAGCTAAAATCTAATGGCAAAATTGAGTCCCCAGCAACGGCGCCAAATTTGATATGCTCAAATTAATACCCTAAAATTACTAACACAGTAGGTGTAGTAAAGTTAGGGGTCGAACCACAAAGACTCAAGAAATCGCTCAATAGGGTAAAATTTTTTGAGTTTTTCGAAACCTTGTTGTGATTCAAATTACGCTAAGTCAAGTTTAATAAAAGCAGAAAACAATAACTAAATCAAGAAATTTAAATCGATGGGAGAAAACTAAGTTCAGGGTATTTCTCAGGAAATCAATGAATGCAGATAAACTAACTAACAGGATTCAGATTTAGCACGGTTCTTGAACTCAAATCACTAAGGAATAATTAACCAACTCTCGTTGCAAAAACTATCTAAATCTAGATCCTAGGAATTCCAAATCTTTTTGCGAATCCTAAAGTCTAAATCAGCTTTTAGATCAAGTTTGATTTGTTCACAAAACAACTAAACCAAATTCGTTTGCGAATAGTTATTACACTACAAGAAAACGACGGATTTCCGACGGGCAAAAAGCCGTCGAAAATTTCCGTCGGCAATCCGACGGATTTCCGACGAATGGAATATCCGTCGGATATTTGGGTCCATCGGGTATTGTTCCGACGGATTTCCGACAGTGTTTCCGACGGATGGTGATCTTGCCGACATGATGACGACGGTTTTCCGACGAGTGGCATCCGTCGAACGATTTCCGACGGATTTAGGATGGTGTTTCCGATGGATGCTGATCTTGCCGACATGATTGCCGACGGTTTTACGACGATTGGCATCCGTCGGGCAATTTCCGATGGATTTCCGACGGTGTTTCCGACGGATTCTGATCTTGCTGACATGATTGCCGACAATTTTCCGACGATTGGCATCCGTTGGGCAATATCCGATGGATTTCCGACGGATTAGACTTTGCCGACATGGTTGCCGACATCATTGCCGACATCAATAATATCTTTTTATTCTGTCGGAATTCCGTAGGAATGCCGTCGAAAAACTCAAAAAAATTTGCTTACAAAAACGTATCCACCCCTCATTCATTTAGAATCACAACAAACAAACAAAAACATACAAAAAAAACAAACACATATACAATGTCTTATTTTCGATCGTGGATGGACAAACTTCCGCGTGATCCCGCGACGGGAGAATTGACGGATGAGTTCGCACAAGGTGTGGAGGAGTTCATGAACTTTGCGTCAAACAATATCATGACATCAGAATACGGTAAAATATATTGTTCTTGTACTAAATGTCGGAATTATAGATTAGTCACAGTTAGGGATGTAAGGAAGCACTTATATAGGAATGCATTTATGCCTGATTACAAGTTTGGTATACTCACGGAGAAACCGATTAAATGGTGCATTATTATGGTAGCACATCGGATAGGTTTGGTAGTACTTCGGGTTCTAGGTTAGAGGAACCAACACCGGATGTAGATGTAAATGCAGGTTACACTCAGATGGTGAATGATGCGCTTGGTGAAAACATAGCATCTTTTCATCATGTTGAGGATATTAACAGGGTAGAGGAACCAAATTTAGAAGCGCGGAAGTTTTTTGATATGCTAGATGCATCTAAGCAGCCATTATACAGAGGATGTAGAGAAGGACTATCGCCTCTATCAGCTGCAAGCAGGTTGATGGCTATAAAGACGGATTTCAACTTGGCCGAAGATTGTGTTGATGCGATAGCTGATCTTGTGAGAGATGTCTTACCTGAAGATAATATTTCACCGGCTTCATACTACGAGATTCAGAAGCTTGTAGCTGGTCTTGGATTACCTTATCAGCTGATAGATGTGTGCATCGACAACTGCATGATCTACTGGAGAAATGATGAAAACCTGTTGAAGTGTCGTTTTTGTCAAAAACCTCGCTATCAGGATACAGGAGGCAGAGTACATGTTCCACATAAACGGATGTGGTATCTTCCCCTAGCTGATAGGTTGAAGAGGTTATATCAATCCCAGCACACGGCATGGCCTATGAGATGGCATGCAGAACATAACTCAGCTAGAGAGATAGTGCATCCTTCAGATGCAGAAGCATAGAAACATTTTCTAGAGGTTTATCCTAGTTTTGCATGTGAGCCAAGGAACGTATACCTGGGGTTATCTACGGACGGATTCAACCCATTTGGAAAGCATGAGAGGAAATATTCGTTGTGGCCAGTAATCATCATACCGTACAATTTACCGCCATCTATGACCATGAAACGAGAGTTTTTGTTCCTCACGATCCTCGTCCCAGGTCCAGAGTATCCTAAGAGATCGCTTGATATTTTCTTACAGCCATTAATTTACGAGTTGAAAATGTTGTGGAAAGATGGTGTTGAAGCGTTCGATGTATCCCTGCAACAGAATTTTATGATGCGTGCGGTACTTATGTGGACCATAAGTGATTTTCGAGCATACGGTATGCTATCTGGATGGTCGACGCATGGAAGGTTGGCGTGTCCGTATTGTCAAGATAACACTGATGCGTTCCAATTGAAGAACGGACGTAAGACTTCTTGGTTCGATTGTCATTGACGATTTCTTCCGCATGATCATCCATATCTTCGGAGCACAACATTGTTTAGAAAGAACAAAATAGTTTTTGATGGTCCACCTCCTGAGCTAGATGGAAATTATATTATGAATCAGTTAAGAGATTTTGGTGCCGAGAAGACAATTCATGCGGGGGTAATGGGCATTATCCCGTTGACGGTTGTGGTGAGTACCACAATTGGCACAAGAATAGTATTTTCTAGGATTTACCATATTGGAAAGACCATTTGTTGCGCCATAATCTAGATGTGATGCACATTGAAAAGAACTTTTTTGACAACATCATGAACACTGTTCTAAATGTGCAAGGAAAGGCGAAAGATAATTTGAAGACCAGATTGGACTTGCCAGATATTTGTTCTCGTAAGGAGTTGCATGTAATGGCGAACGGGAAATCACTACATCCCCCTGTTTTCTGGATGAATGCGTCTTCAAAGGACGAGTTCTTCGATTGGATTAAGCATGGTGTCAAATTCCCAGACGGATACGCATCTAACCTTCGTAATTGCGTCGATAGTTCAGAAGGGAGGTTTTCTGGGATGAAACGTCATGATTGTCATGTTGTCATGAAGCGCCTCCTTCCATTTGCATTTGAATGTCTTCTTCCTATAAACGTCCATGGATCTATTGCAGGTTTACATACATTTACACTATTACGTATGGTTATTTTATATTTGTGATTATTAAACGGAATTTATTTAATTTTGTATCTGTACTATATATGCAGGGATCGGTGCTTTCTTCCGGGATCTATGCACGAGATCACTTACACCAACCGGAATCCAAAATCTAGGGGAAAACATCCCGGTTCTCCTTTGCAACCTCGAGAAAATATTTCCTCCTGCCTTTTTTGATGTTATGGATCATCTTCCCATTCATCTCCCTCGAGAAGCAGCACTTGGTGGGCCTGTTCAATACCGATTGATGTACCCTTTTGAGAGGTATATGTTCCACCTAAAGAAGAAGGGGAAAAATCTTTCTAGAGTCGAGGGTTCTATTGTCGCACAGAGCATTAATGAAGAAACTTCCAACTTTGCTAGCTACTACTTTCCAGCGCAAGTCCAAACAAAAAGTAGACGCCCCGCACGTCATGATGATAGAGGGAACATAGTTAGTTATCTTGTATATGTTTCCGATATATTTACTCAGATTGGACGACTAAGTGGAAAAAGCAAGGATCGGCGACTATTAGAGGAGGAGCAAAGGCACTTGCATATGTATATTCTGACAAACTGCGATGACGTTTTAGAATATGAGAGGTACCTAATTAAATGTTATTTTTTATTGGTTAATGTTATTATAATTTTCTAATGTATTTGTTCATGCACATGATGTTCATGACCCAAATACGCGAATGGTATCCAAATTACACAGAGGATGAGCTTGATGTCGTCAAGCAGAATGACTCTGGTGATTGGTTGAAATATCATGTAAGTGATAAATGATGATTTATTATTATATATTTAAATTAGAATAATTTTTTTTATATATAAACATTGTGTCGATTATTGTCCACTTGAAATTTTAACAGGTTCGTCAAATGACTGCTCTCGGTAATGAGTTTCCGACCTGGTTAGTTGAGATGATGAAAGGGCCGACGTTTATTGCAAATTCTTATCCGATGTATTGCACCCGAGGGTATGCTTTTAAGGCTCATGGGGAAGGAAGCTCAAAGACAACTTGTAATTCTGGTATATCAACTCAATCTAAAGAAGTTGTGTACTACGGTGTCCTCCGCGAAATATTGGAGGTCCATTATCCGGGGATGATCGACTTGAGGTGCATTGCGTTATATTGTGATTGGTATAGTCCAGTAGGAGGTGTACGCCAGGACGCATTTGGTGTTACATCTGTCCACTCTCGAAGGCGACTTCAAAAATACGATCCTTTCATTCTTGCTTCACAAGCGGATCAGGTTTCCTACATTCGATACCCCCGGGTTAGGAACAAGTAAGACCCTTGGATTAGAGTTACGTCGATACACCCAAGGGGAAGAGATTATGGTGTGGCAGAGCACGACCCTTTGCAGATTCCGGCAATAGGTAACTTCCGATCGAGCATTCTCTTGAAGTTGATCTCGTGGTTGATTTCACCATGGACGGGAATTACGAGGTCTTTGAGGATTCAGAGGAAGAGATCGGCGAATTTGACGAGCACTCCGATTCAGCTACGTCAGATTATTCTACGGATTCTGAATAATGAATTTTATGTAATATATTGTATTTATCTGTCATGTTTTAACATTTTTATGAAATAAAAACGTAGCTTTCTTCGCGTAAATTAAACATAAATATAGTAAAGTTTAACGCAATATTTTCTAACCGTAAACCCCCCCGGCTAACCGTAAATCCCACAGGCTAAAACAAAGAGATTTACGGGGGATTTACGGTTTTATCCGAGGGTGATTTACGGTTAATGGGGAATCTGTCGGAAATCCGTCGGAAATTTCCGAGGGATTTCCAACGGATTTCCGACGTTTTTAGCCGGGGGAATAAGATTTCCTCGGCTAAAACTTCCCCTGGTATAAGTTTTAGCTGAGGGAATAAGATTTCCTCGGCTAAAACTTCCCCCTGTAAAAGTTTTAGCCGAGGAAATCTTATTCCCCCCGGCTAACCGTTGATCCCCTCGGCTAAAACCCTAAATCCCCCCGGCTAACCGTAAATCCCCTCGGCTAAAACCGTAAATACCCCGGCTAACCGTAAATCCCCCCGGCTAACCGTAAATCTCCTCGGCTAAAACCGTAAATCCCCCCGGCTAATCGTAAATCCCCCCGGCTAACCGTAAATCCCCACGGTTAAAACCATAAATCCCCCAGGTTAAAACTGTAAATCTCCCCGGGTAACCGTAAATCCCCTTGGCTAAAACCTTAAATCGCCTCGGCTAACCGTAAATCCCCCCGGCTAAAACCATAAATTCCTCGGCTAAAACCGTAAATCCCCCCGGCTAAAATAGTTAATCCCCGGGCAAGTTTTAGCCGAGGCACTGAAAATCGTAAATCAGGCGTATACCGTCTCGGCCAAAAGCGAAAGTGCCTCGGCTAAACCCAAAAATACTAGCATCCGTCGGAAATGTCCGACGGATTTCCGACGGATGGTAGTATTTTTTGGTTTAGCCGAGGCATTTTCTGTTTTATACTTAGCATTTTACAAAATATCATAAGCCGTCGGAAATCCGACGGATTTAGGGTTTAGGGTTTTAATTTACAAGATTTTGAACACACTTGGTCTTCATATGAGTAGAAGTAACAAATCTAAACTACTTTATGTAAAAAAAATGCTAAGAATCAAACATTTTAAACTTTTTAATTGAAACTGAAGCAATCCCGTACATGTCCATAGATGTTCTATGTGTTTTTATGAATGCTTGATATCGTTCATCGATCGATTTTTACAAAAGCGTATATAACTTGTTCTGATCGGTTTTCAAAAGTTTTTCTTATAAGTAAATACCACAAATGGTTATTAAACATCAAAATTTATCTAATTTTTCATTTTTAAACCCTAAATCCCAAATCCGTCGGAAATTTCTGACGGCCTTTATAAATTTTCCCCGGGAAATTGAACCGTGTAACGAAAATCGTTGAAAATTGTAGCGGTTAATTTATTTCAATTTCCGACGGGAAACCGACGGGTCGGTCCGTCGGAAACGACGTAACTTAATTTCCAAAACCGATTCATCTCTCCTTCTCTATTCAATCTTCTTCACTCTTCTTCTTCTCTCTTCTTCTTCTCTCTTCAATCTTCTTCACTCTTCTTCTACTCTTTTCTTCTTCTCTCTTCTTCTTCTCTCTTCTTCTTCTCCCCTCTTCTTCTCTCTTCTTCTTCTCCCCTCTTCTTCTCCCCTCTTCTTCAATCTCGCCGAGCCTCCTTGCCCCTCGCCGGAGCTCAGCTTCGCCGCCTCGCCGCTGGAGCTCTTCCTCGCCCCCTCGCCGCCGGAGATCAACCTCGCCACCGGTTTATACATGTAAGACCTTTTTTTGTATTTAGATTTGTTGATTTGGTGTTTGGGGAAGAGATTTGGTGTTTGTGGTTTTAGATATAGATCTAGATTAATATGTAAAATTTGGTGTTTGTGGTTTGATTTGGTGTTTATGGTTTTAGATTTAGGTTGGATATAGATCTAGATTGATATATTTCTTGAAATTTGGATTTAGATTAGGTTTTTAGCTTAGGTTATATATCTATAAATTTTTAAAAACGTTTATGAAAATTATATATAAGAAAAACATTTATGAAAATTTATATATATGCAAAAACTTTATGAAAAACGTTTTATAAAATTTAGATATATGAAAAAACCATTTATATATATATATATATATATATATATATATGTATTTTTAAAAAATGTTTTTTATATATAGTTATATATTAAAAACGTATTTTGAAATTTATATATATATATATATATATATATATATATATGTATATAAAACGTTTTTATATATATTTAAATATTAAAAACGTATTTTGTAAAACTTATATATATATATGTATATAAAACTTTTTATATATATAGTTATATATTAAAAACGTTTTTTGTAAATTTTTTTATATATATAATATGTATATAAAACTTTTTTTATATAAATGTAAATTTTAAAAAAACTTTTTTATATAGTTATATATTAAAAACGTTTTTTGTAAATTGTTTATATATTTAATATGTATATAAAACGGTTTTAATATAAATGTAAATTTAAAAGTTTTTTTTTATATAGTTATATATTAAAAACATTTTTTGTAAATTTTTTATATATTTAATATGTATATAAAACGGTTTTTATATAAATGTAAATTTAAAAAACTTTTTTATATAGTTATATATTAAAAAAGTTTTTTGTAAATTTTTTATATATTTAATATGTATATAAAACGGTTTTTATATATATGTAATGCTACAATGTTTTTTATGTAAGGTTTTGTTTTTTTTACATGTATTGATTGTTTATATAAATTTTCAAATGATTTCGTTTGTTTTTTTTAAATTGTTGTAGGTCTTACGGGCATTTTGCTAGTGACCGTGCCGGCGGTTCGAGGCAAAGAGGGCGGAGGCCAGCTGCCTCAAATCCGAACCCGGATTTTTTTCCGCCTACGCCGCCTTCACCTACTCTCGATGCAGAGGGTGTAGGTCAACCGACGATCATAACCGTCGGGGAGCTCGTTCAACAGCCGGGACGAGAACTACTAACAGTTCTCGACCCGAAACGCCGCATCCCGAGATCTACTTGGTAATACTATGTCTTTTCTTAAATAATTTTTTTTTATTTATTATCAATTTTTAATTTGTTTTTTCATAGGTTTGGATTCTCCGGGAATGGCATTAGCAAGTCGGTTTTGAAGATGTTGCACAGCCTCCTCAAACACCCGTACCCGACATATGCCTCTATGCCGTCGGACGACCAAGATATGTGGTTTCGTACCTTTGCGGTAAGTGATAAATTAATTACTTGTTTGTATTATATTTTGAGATTTTGTTAACAAAGTTTATTTCTATTTTTTTGTAGCAAGAGTTTACTTGGAAATCTACGCTCACGAAGACGGTCGAGGCAGAATTTCACCAGGAGGCTTCCCGGCAATTCTCTCGCCACATCTGCGATTGGAAAAAGGCTTGGAAGAAGGGGAAAAATAAGCCGAAATGCTTGAACGAGGATGTGTACAAGGGGTACGAGCCGTACTGGAAATTGGCGACGACCATAGCTGATTCTGAGACTCACACCAAGAACCGGAGGAGTCAACGGAACGAGAAGGGAGAAGCCGTTCACAACAAGGGGGCAAAGAGCTACTTGACAACGGCCGACGAAATGGTAAGTACCTTTTCGGTTTTTAGTTCTTTGTTAATAAAAAACGGTTTTCTTTAACCGTTTTATATATTTCGTAGACGGAGGAATTGGGCGAAGAGCTCGATCACCTTGCATTGATGGAGAGGACGCACACCAACAAGAAGACGGGCCAAATTCAAGATCCAGAAATGAGGGAGTACGTCGAAACCGTGAAGAGGGCGAAAGACGATTTGCTCACCCAGAGATCGCAAGACGATTACACCGGATCCAACGAAGTCACTCGGGTCGAGCTTAACGAGCTAGTCCTCGCGGTAAGTAAAACTTATGATAATATTTATTTAGATAATTATTTTTTAATTGTAAAATCTAAACTTTTTGAATTGTTTTTGTAGGAGGTACCGGTTAGGAAAGGTCGTCGGCCGGGGTTGGGTAAGGTTGCGACCCAATTAGCTTCTTCTTCGGCCGGTTTCTCGATGGATGAAGATCTTATCCGGCAAACCGAAGAGCTCACGGCGAAGGTCACGGTATTGGAGGACAAGCAAACGAAGTGGGCGGATTTCTTCAAGATGAAGTTCCCGGACATGCCGCCGAATCTATTTTGATTATGTTTTTTTTTATGTAATTTCAACTTTTTCTAAAACTTTTAAATATTTATGTTTTGTAAGATTTTATTTATATATTTAATTTTCGTTTTTTAAAATCATTTAATTTATTTAATTTAATTAATATAGAATTGTAAGAAATATTAATTATACATATATAATAAATATTAAAAAAAATTACAAAACATTACCGTCGGAAATTTCCGACGGCTTGAGAACCCACTCCGTCGGAAATCCGTCGGAAATTCACCGACGGAATATCCCTTGGATTATCGTCGGAAATATTCCCGACAGATAGGTCGTCGGAAAACCGTCGGTAAATAATCCGTCGGTAAATAATCTGTCGGAAATCTGTCGGTAAATAAGCCGTCGGAGTGGATTCTTAAACCGTCAGAAATCCGTCAGAAATTCACCGTCGGATTATCGTCGAAATTATTCCCGACGGACAACTCCTCGGAAATACGTCAGTAAAATTTCCGAGGGATTTCCGGCGGATTTTCTTGTCCGACGGATTTTGCCGTCGGTTCTAGCGTGTTTTCTTGTAGTGTTATGCTCACCTAAGGTTCTATCAGGTAATTAATCGCACTCTCGTGCCTAATCAATTATCCTAAGATATAAGTTCCAGATTCGTCAACCTAGAATTAGCTTTGAACACAACCTAAAGCGAATAACTAATTTAGATGGTGAATCCTAATCAACTGATCAATCTAGCATTCAGAGAAAATCCTTATGAGAACCCTGAACCTAAAGTGGATCTACTCAGACATGGAGAATGAAAACAACATGATTGTATAGATCATCAAAGAAATAAATAACAAACAACTGCAAGTAGTTCCTTCTATGTGGTGTTGTATCCTCTGAGCATCATCCAATGTCCTGCTGGCATAGTAGATAATGTGCAGTTTCTTATCCTTCCTCTGACCCAAAACTGATCCAACAGCAAAATCACTAGCGTCACACATGATCTCAAAAAGGCAAAGTCCAATCAAGAGGTTGCACAATAGGAGCACTCACCAAAGCCTTTTTAATCTCCTCAAAGGCTGCAAGACACTCAGGTGTGAAATCGAATTTGATATCTTTGCATAATAGGGCGGTGAGTGGGCGGGCTAGCATGGAAAAGTCCTTGATGAATCTTCTGTAAAACTCAGCATGACCAAGGAAGCTTCGAATATCCTTCACAGAAGTCGGTGGTTGGAGGCTTGTCATGACCTGAATCTTGGCTTTGTCAACTTCGATCCCAGCTTCAGAAACCTTGTGCCCAAGCACGATGTCATCCTGAACCATAAAGTGACACTTTTCCCAATTAAGGACCAAGTGTTTCTCTTCACACCTCTGTAGCACCTTGCACAAGTTAGCCAAACAGTCATTGAATGATGATCCATACACTGAAAAATCATCCATGAACACCTCCATAAAATCCTCAATCATGTCTGTGAAGATAGACATCATGCATCTCTGAAAAGTGGCTGGAGCATTACAAAATCCAAATGGCATTCTTCTGTATGCGAATGTGCCATAAGGACATGTAAAAGTCGTCTTCCCTTGGTCATCTGGATGTATCGGAATATGGAAAAACCATGAATACTCATCGAGAAAACAGTAGTAGGGATGACTAGCCAACCTCTCCAACATATGGTCAATGAATGGCAATGGGAAGTGATCTTTCCTTGTGGCTGCATTCAACTTCGTGTAGTTAATGCATATTCGATGCCCAGTGATAGTCCTAGTAGGAATCATCTCATCCTTCTCATTTTTCACCACGGTTATCCTTCCTTTCTTAGGAACAACGTGCACTGGACTGACCCAAGAACTGTCCGAGATGGCATAGATAACCCCTGCATCCAAGAGTTTCATGATTTCCTTCTTAACCACTTCTTTCAGGTTTGGATTCAGCCTCCTCTGATGCTCAATTGAAGCCTTTGACTCGTCCTCAAGATGAATCATATGCATGCACATGTCCGGTGATATGCCTGAAATGTCATCAAGAGAATAGCCAAGAGCTTTGCGATACTTGCGCATCTTGTTCAGCAGTAAGGTAATCTCTGCGTTGTTCAAAGAAGCATTGATAATCACTGGGTATGTGGAATTAGGACCAAGAAAACCATACCTCAGATTTGCTAGAAGTGGCTTGAGTTCCACCTTATGAGCTTTCTCCTCGCTCCAATCTCCAAGCCCAGCAGCTTGTTTAGAACTTTCGGCCAACTCCCTTTCTGGTCGCAGGGTATCAACCGATACTAGGGTAGTATCGATCGATACTGGTGGTGCTGTATCGAGCATCTTCGAGTATCCAGCAGCAACATCACCCGAATAAACCTCTTACTCAGCTAAACAGACTAATGCTCTCTCCAATGGATCCTTAGGATGCATCTCCAGGAATTACTCTTCAGCTATGTCACTGAACGTATCAACAAAGAAAGTCTGTCCATCGGTGGTTGGTCTCTTCATCATCTTCTCCATGTTAAAAGTCAAGACCAAATCACCGATGTTGAGAGCAATCTTTCCATTTCTAGGAATCAATCAGAGCACTAGTTGTTGATAGGAATGGCCTTCCCAAGATAAGAGGATCTCTGGGTTCTGAATCATACTCTAGGACAATGAAGTCAGTTGAGATCAAACAATTCCCAATCTTTATAGGAACATCCTCGAGCAACTCCTCTGGAAGTCTAACTGACTGATCACCAAGTATCAGTGAGATCCTTGTTGATGTGAAGTCTGTCATCCCCATTCTCTTAGCAACTGAGTATGGCATGAGGTTGACACTTGAGCCAAGGTCACAAAGAGAACGCTCAAATCTGTTTGTGAAGATCGTACAATCCAACACAAAACTCCCTGGATCTGGTAGCTTCTTTGGGATCCTGTTGGTCTGGATTGCACTGCACTCATGAGTAATCATCAAACATCCTTCATCAAGGTTCACATTGCTGGACACCATCCTTTTGACATATCTCCTGAAAGCTGGAGAAGTCTTGATAGCATCGATGAAAGGTTGTTCAACAACCAGCCTGTCCAAAATGTCCTTACATCTAGAGTCTTCTACCTCCTTCTTAGTCTTTCCAATAGCCCTGTGATAAGGTATCCTCGGAATGTAAACTCTCTCTGCAACTACATCATGTACTTTCTTCGAAACCTTAGGTGCTGTATCGACTGCAGGGTCGGTATCGACTGATACAGGGGTGGTATCGATCGATACATGGGGTTTTGAGTTATCCCGTGAAAGTATCTGGACCGGTGTCGATCGATGCTGGCTAGTGGCGATTGATACCCTGGGGATTTCAGAATCCTCATCGTCAAGATCGACGAAATTTCCTGTAGTTTGGCCAACTTTCACTCCTGTATTGACCTCTTTTCCATTCCTCAAGGTGATTGCATTGATGTGTGCCCTTGGGTTTTCTTTTTTCCCTGGAAGAAAACTTTCTTGCCTTTTCATAGCCTCTGAAGTCTGAGCTACCTGAGTTTCATGCTTTTTCTGATGAATACCGAGAGCGTCGATCCTTCCATTCAGATCTTTGTCCATGGCATCCATCTTCCCATTGAAATCCACTATTATCCGCTGCTGTTCTTGAACCAGCTGTTCAAGCACAGACTCAATCTTTCTCTCTGGAGTTTTAGCAGGTATATGCTGATAAGATGAATTCCCATAGTTCCTGGTGTAACCACTGTTCTGGAGAGATTTTTGGTTAAATTGATTCGACCCAAAACCACTTGAATTAGCTTCAGATTTGAATCCTCCTTGCAGGAAATTGTTGTTGAAGTTTCGGTTGTTGTTGTATTGATTCCTCTGACCCTGAAAACCAGAACCACCAATGTAGTTAACATCCTCTACTTCATCCTCATTGATATTCTTGACTTCCTCAGCAAAATGAACTGCCTTCATCGATTTTCCCAGCAAGAGATTGTGCACTGAATCTAACTTAGCTTGAACATCAGCAATCTGCGATCCATCCATGTTCCCACTTTGCTTCTTTCGCTCAAAGTCTGCATTCTTGGTGCTATTGCTAGACGCCAAGTTCTCAATAAGCACATAAGCATCATCGGGATACCTGGTATTAAAATTCCCATTGCTCGCAGTATCCAAAGCCATCTGATACCTCCAATCAATCCCTCTGAAGAAAAAACCCATCAGCTGAACATTAGTGTACCCATGATGTGGAAAATATCTCTGATATGATCTAAATCTCGTCCAAGCAACCTTGAATGCCTCAGTCGGGCCTTGAGAAAATTGGGAGATCTTGTTCCTAAAATCCTCGGATCGTGCATCATCATAGAAATTATTCAGGAAAGCAGTCTTAGTCTCCTCCCAAGTAGCCAGTGATACAGGAGGCAACACTACAAGAAAACTGGTCTTTTACAACGGACAGAATCGATGTAAAATTGATGTAAATCAGGCTTTGGGACGATTTAGCGACGATTCTCAATTCGTCGTAAATTGTTCGTCGTTAATCCCAAAACGTCGTAACTGTTGGGACGTTTACAAATCGTCGTTAAACATTCGTCGTAACATCGTCGTAATATTACGACGATTATACCAATGCGGTGCAACTGCTTCAGCCGGTAAGTCGCATCTCCACCTAGAGAATATGGGAAGAGCTTGCAGAAGAGGTAATCATAGGACACTCCATTGCCCTTGATGCTAGTGACCAAATCCTCGAACCTCTCAATATGATCCATGGGGTGTTCATTGGAAAGACCATGAAAGGGGTGCTGACCCACAAGAGTGTAGTATGCAGGTTTCAGCTCAAAGTCATTCCTCTGAAATCTGAAATGGTGGAGGGCGAATCGTTGATCGATTGGCATAAAACTGATCAGGCCTGTTGTACTCACCAATTGTTTTACCATGATCAGCTACAGCATTCCTAGCATTCGCAGCAACAACCTCCTCGACAACAGCAGGAGGTGGAATAATGTTCCCCTCTCCATCCAATCGTTGCCCTCTCTCATTGCACAATTGACCCTCTCGGTCTCTGTAAGCACCAGCTGAATCTTGAACCAAAATCACTGGATTGTTGTTCATCTCTGCTGGCTTATTTGCTTTTCTGTTTGTGCGTTCTAAAAGTGATAGCTGCTCCGATGACAGATTAACTAGCGGAGTGCTCTTGTTCCTTCTGGTTTCACGATTAGGCATGCACCTGAAACACAAAAGTCAAGAACGTAAGTAACACAAAAATTCACGACATGTATCGACCGATACCACTAGGATGTCGATCGATACTGGTAGAACTTAGTTGAAATTCTCAAACTAAAATCTAATGGCGAATTGAGTCCCCGGCAACGGCGCCAAATTTGATAAGCTAAAATAATACCCTAAAAGTACTAAAGCTTTGTCGATTGTAATACTTAGGGATCGAATCCACAGAGACTAAAAAAAACACACAATAGATTTTAAGGGTTGAATTAAGCTAAGTGATCAATGGAATTGAAAGTGAATACTTAAATTAAACATGTTGTGATTCGATTGGAAAGAAGATAGGTTCATGGTATTTCTCAAGAAATCAATGAATGCAGATAAACTAACTAATCAGGGTTCAGGTTACGCACGGTTCTTGAACTCAAATCACCAATGTATAATTAACCAACTGTCGTTGCGAGAATTATATAAGTCTAAATCCTAGAATTCCAAATCTCTTTGCGAATCCTAAAGTATAAACCATATTTTAGTTCAAGTTTGATTTGTTCATAAAACAACTAAACCAAATCTCTTTGCGAATAGTTATTTTGCTCACCCTAAGTTCTATCAGGTTTCTCAATTGCACAGTCGTGCCTAATCGATAAACCTAAGATCTAAGTTCTACGTGATCAATCTAGAATTAGCTTTGAGAACAACCTAATGCGAATAACTAATTCAGATTATGAATCCTAGTCAACTAATCAACCTAGCATTCAAAGAGATCCCTTATGAGAACCCTAAACCTAACAGGAGATTTACTCAGACATGGAGATTGAAACACCAAACATAACTGAATAAATAATAAAGAAGAGAGTAAAACAGGGGTTCGAAATCTTCTCTCGGACGAACAGAGTTTCAGACTTGTCTCCCTCAAAAGCTCTCTCACCAAAAACCAAAGTAGAATAAAGCGTGTATGAAGAAACGTCCTAGCCAAAGTGGCTGAAAAACCTAATAAATACTGCTAAACACGTTTTGGATTTAATTGTAAATAATAAAGTCTTCTGGATCTGAGAGCAAAATTTCCATTCTTCTTAAATTGCGGACGTGTCTGCTTCTGAGGTTAGCATCGACCGATACCATAAGTGTATCGATCGGTGCTCGAGCTTCAAATCGGGTACTCAGCTGCACGAACTTCTGCTTTGCTCCAAAAAGCTCCAATATCTCCAATTATGCTCCAAACGTGCTAAAACCTGAAAAGACTCTAAAACACTACGAAAACACTAGAAAGACTCTATAAAAAAGGACTTATATCATGGCCTAAAACGGGTAAAAACCATGATATATCACGCACACTATCGTGTTCCAAGTTCAAGAACCAAAAGACGACAAAAGTCACTTTAAAAATCCTAGCAAATTCGTTATGATAATCGACCATGATCCCTAGAGAGTTCCTGATTGCCCAACGCTTCGTTTATTTGTTTACAACCTCGTTTTAATTATACGCTTTGCTTACTTGCTTTCTTATTTACTTTCTTAGTTTAGTTTAAATTCCTAGCTACAAAAATCGTGACACACAAAACCCCTTTTAATAGATTAGGTGTAGACACAACTTAGACCTCAATAGAAATCTACAACACTCAAATCTATGTGGATTCGATCCCTTAAATAATACTGCGTTTGCTGTGCACTTGCAACTTTGCTTAAGGGTAAAACTTGTCAAGTCAGTTCCCGTACACATCACTTATTTAAATGTTCCTTACAATTTTAGCACTTAATTTTTTTTTGTTTTTAGCATGTAAATGACAAAAATACCCCTTCTTCTGTCTACCTGCGTACCGTCAACAAGCGTACACGCCGTACTGTACATGGGCAAAATTGTCATGAATAGTAACAAAAATCAATACTATAAAAACAGAAAGAGTCTCTCCAGCAATGACAACTCAGCATTCTTGTACTAGGAGAAGCTGACACATCATTAAAAAAATCTACCAATAAAAATATTTTATTTAATACATGTCAGCTAAAAATTTTACGCATCAGCCACATCTACTACCAAAAAATTATAAACGAAAATCAATTAATATTCTATCGTTAAAACTTCATCTTTAACACATACGTGCACTATGGGATAATTAAATAAAAATAAATAGAGTGCATTTAGTGAAATCACTCAATATAAAAAACTATCCGTTTCCGTATTCCATCTTTTCCTCACCTTACCGTAAGTTTTAATCTATCCCTCACATATGTTGCGCCTAGGCTATGATTCGTATTTTTTTTATGTTCAGTTATAATTGCAGAGGAACTAATGTCGGGGGAGATGGTCTTTCGAAAGTATCTGTAAGGTTTTGAAGCAAGAAAAATTCACTCAGCGCTCCATTTTTTTTGTTTTTAATATAATCTCATCGCTCCATCTTACACGAATCTCTTCACTTCCCATAGGTAAGAATTTATATTTCACAAGTATACTTATGTTCATTTTAATTTAGAATTCGACAACTTTCTGCCCATCATGAATATATTATCTGATTTTTCTGGTTTTTCTTCTGATTAAAACAACGCAAATACATACAACTTTAATTAGATTAAAATTTTAGAATGAACTATTACTAAGGTTTCATGACAAAAATGTTTGGCAATGATTGATGAAATTTAGTGTGATTGTGAGATTATCAACGAATGATCTCTGTTTGGAACAAAAGTCACGTAGCTAATGAAACTTTTGAAAATTTAGAAGCTGAAGCAATCTCTGTTTTGTCATATAACTCTTCTATCTAATCATCTAACATTCATGTCATCTTAAAGATTTAGAGAAGGTTACGAAGACTGCTGATTCTAATTGTGGACGAGAACCCCTTCACGTCACTATCTTTCTTATTTTTTTTTTTATTGGTTGATTGATATGCCGGCTCGAAGTTTCATTGAACTGAGCTTATTGGATGCATAATTTGCTTATCCTAAATCTCTACATAATCTTAACACATGATCAAGCAAACTGAAACTTCTAACCCTTGAAAAGCGTTGTAAGGCTGATAATGTTATGCTTGGTTTCTATTACGATGAGTTTTTACGGCATTTCGGTAACAACAAAGTCTTTCCAAACATCTAAATAGGTGTTGCAAGACTTGTATGGATCCTTTTTCTTCTTTCATTGTGATAACCGTCTACTCACTGTGATAATCGTCTACTCACTGTGACGGTTTTGTCATGATATTTATGCTTATCACGTGGTTCCTATAACTAATACAAGTTTCATATAATGTTGTTTCAGACAAGGTTTTTTTTTCTAATAAGATGATGTTCTATGAAGATGATTGTGAAATTCCACTATTAATCATTCTTTGCTTTGTTCATATGCCTTACAAATAGGAGCCGGCGAATTTTGAACAAAGCTTCATAGAAGGATCGATCCGGCCCAGAGAGAAGCTCCAGCCCCATAACTGTTTGGACATTGATAGAATGAAGCCAAAAAAGATGCAAAAGTAAATCTTGTGAATAACTATGGATAAAAAGGCTTTTTTCTTCAAGTTTCAGCGGTATGTCTCCATTAAGAAGCTTTTTGTGGCTTGAGAGGTACTACTAGATTCTATTCGTTTCTTTGTAACTCTCAATTAAATTGTTGTATATTTTTCATACAATTCAACTTGGATTCTCCTTGAATCTTAATGGGCTTCTATCATATATCATAACTTTTGTTATTATTGTAGTACAAATGTTTAAAATAAGATGAAGTACTCATCGTCGAATTGTACAAATAGATTATGCGTAAATGACTTAATTGTATCTCTAACAATTTATGATTATAAACTCTCGGAATCTTTTCTACATTTTAATAAATCTCCCTTGTGTAGTGTCACATGTGTGAAACTTTGATCTCGGCATAGCACAATCTCTTCTACCACTTCACATTAAATGTAAGATCTATTCATTGGTATGAACACCTTACCCATTTTCTTATTTCTTCATTTTACTAACATGTTCTCAATTAATTTGAAGCAAAGGACATATATATCTGAAAGAAGAAATAAGAAGATGGAGAAGATGATGAAAAACCTTGTTTTCTATATTTCTCTTCTTCTGTTCTTATTACATTGCATTTGGGTTTTATACTAGAAACTAGAAACTCTAATGTTGGTGTTCTCTCTTACGTGTCACAATCTTGAAGGAGATCAAACTTGTTTGAGGTTTTAATGTCGATCGTCATCTTCTCCGTACTTTTGCAGGTCGAAGACTCTGCTTTTTGCTTTTCTTGTGCAGGTATTTGTGACCTTTGTTTTGTGTTTTGATCCAAGATGGGCCTCGTGATATCTCGGCCCAATGACAAGGGTTGTTGTTCTTTGGGCTTCCAAACCACACAGCCTACTTTCTCTGTATTTATCAATTTTGTTGCATCATTTTCAATACCCCCCCCCCCCCCCGCAAACTTTGTGTAGGTGGGAAGTCCACACCAAGTTTGAATCTGAGATTGCTGACAGCTTCATGAGGGAGAGACTTGGTAAAGATGTCAGCAAGCTGGTAATGGAAAGGGATGTGCTTTACCACTAGAGAGCCAAGAGCTACTCTTTCTCGGACGTAATGATGATCAAGCTCAAAACGCTTGGTCCGGGAGTGAAACGTCGGGTTTGCTGAGAGCATAACAGCAGATAAGTTGTCACACAGAAGCTCAGGAGTTGTTGTGATTGGTATTCCGAGATCCCTTAAGAGTGAGCTTACCCATTTTAGCTCCGAAGCAGCCTCCGAGAGGGTTCTATACTCTGCTTCGGTAGAACTTTTGGACACCGTATCTTGTTTTCTTGAAGACCAGGAAATGATGTTGGTTCCAAGAAAAGTGCAGAGTCCTCCTGCAGACATGCGAGTGATCTTGCATCCCGCCCAATCACTATCACTGTATGCTCTCAGAGTAAAATCAGTGTCTTTGTTGAAGTTTATTCCCATAGTGATTGTTCCCTTTACATACCGAAGTATTCTCTTGAGCAGAGTGAAGTCAGAGGTAGTTGGAGCATGTATTTTCTGACAGACATAGTTTACTGCAAATTGTATGTCAGGCCGAGTAAGAGTTAAGTATTGAAGCTTACCGGCAAGACTTCTAAAGTATGTCGGGTTGGAGAAATTTTCTTGTTGATTTGGGATTTGGCACTCTGTCAAGTTGTAAGGGAAGAAGAGTAGGCATTGGTTGACAATCACTCATTCCTGCAACAACCAAGAGATTTTCTGCATATTTTTGCTGAGAAAGAAACATACCACCACCATGAAACTAAGCATGAATTCCCAGAAAGTAATGCAATTTTCCCAAATCTTTCATTCGAAACTGTTTGTTCAGTTCATCAAGAAGCCTCTGCATTGATAATGAACTGTTTCCTGTGATAACCATATCATCAACATACAATAGTAGCATAATCACATCACTGTTCTTCATGTAGACAAATAGAGAAGGATCTGAAATGCTGCAAATGAATCCAAATTCTAATAGATAAGTATTGAACTTTTCAAACCATGGTCTTGGAGATTGTTTTAAGCCATATAAGGATTTGTGAAGTAAACACACATGATTTGGTCTAGCTTTGTTTACAAAGCCTGCAGGTTGATACATATATACGGTTTCAGTTAGATCACCGTGCAAGAACGTGTTTTGAACGTCCATTTGCTTTATATCCCATTGCATCACTGTGGCAGCATGAAGAACAGAACGCACAGTAGCTGTCCTTACCACTGGACTGTAGGTTTCAAGATAGTGTATACCTTCCTCTTGAGTGAATCCCTTAGCCACCAGTCTGGCTCTTAGTTTGTCCAAGGAGCCGTCAGCTTTGAGTTTTGTTCTGAAAACCCATTTTCTTCCTAAGACATTCATGTCTGGTGAAAAAGGAACTAATGTCCAAGTGAATGTTTCTTTGCAATTTCCTATTTCATCATGCATAGCATTGTTCCATCCTGGATGTTTTAGAGCTTCAGTTACTGTCTTGGGCTCAGGATAGGAGACTTTATTTGTTAGAAGAACGTATTTTGGATTTGGTTTACGGATTCCAACTTTTTCCCGAGTAACCATCTGATGACCTTGTTGATTTGTAGCAGGTAAGGCAGCATGAGAGGGAGCTTGAGTTGACACAGGAACAGCCTGTGGAGTATCTTGTGATGGAGTAAATGTCCTGATTAAGGAGGAAAGTGAACTGTTGCCTATAGGAACAGGTTCAGGACCTGCCGTACACCCATAACACACTTCCTCCAAAGCAGTAGTCACACAAGGAGAAACACGCTGCAGAGAAGGAGAAAGTGGAGGAAAATCTTCAGTTGTAAAGGGGTTCTCTGCATTTGTCTGGGAAGAATGTTCTTGTGCTGCACTTGTTGGAATAGTAGCTGAAATTGGTGCTCTTGGCTTAGGTGCATGAGACTGTTCAGAAAGAGATGAGACAACAAGAGGCTGTGAAGGCTGGAAAACTCTGTTGCCAAGCTGAAAACAGAGGAGTTGTATTTGCTGGTTGTAAGTGACCATATAGCTCTGCAAATGGGAACCGTTGTTCATCGAAGATAACATGTCTACTGATGTAGACTCGACCAGTAGTAGGAAGAAGGCACCTGTAGCCCTTATATTTTTCGTTGTAACCCAAAAATACACATTTCAATGATCTTGGGTCAAACTTATGTTGAGCATAGTCTCTTAAGGTTGGATAACATGCAAAACCGAAGACCCTAAGAGCCGTATACTCTGGAGTTTTGCCGTGAAGATGTTCATATGGACTATGTGGATTAGCCAAAGCCGTATGGGGAAGCAAGTTGCTGAGAAAATTTGCAGTGAAGAAGGCTTCAACCCAATATTTTTGAGGCATTCTGCTTTGAAACATCATTTATAGTCCCAACTCTGTAATTTGTCTATGTTTTCTCTCGGCCAGTCCATTTTGTTGTGGCGTATAAGGGCATGAGATGTATTGTTGTATGCCACAAGACTGTAGATGGCTCAGAAATTGTTTGCTTGTAAACTCTCCCCCACCGTCACATTGAAAAGTTCATATCTTGTGGTGAAGTTGGTTTTCAACAAGTGACTGAAACATTGTGAAAGTAGAGTAAAAATCTGATTTCATCTTCAAAGGGTAGAGCCAACAGAACCTTGAATAGTTGTCAATGAAGATTACATAATATCTAAAACCTTGGACTGACACTACAGGAGAGGGACCCCAGAGATCACAGTGAATCCTCTCTAAGGGTCTAGACGCAACAAAAGTAGAAGTTGAAAATGGTAGTCTTGCACTCTTTCCAAGATGACAAGCTTCACACACGATCTTGGTGTGCTTATTGATAAGGATAGACTTGTTGGAGGACAGATGGTGAAGGACTTGGGGATTCGGATGTCCTAATCTTCGATGCCAAACATCATCACTCGCAGCCTATTGTCGTGAAGAGTAGAACACCTGCACCTTCGGATCCTCCAGCCTATACAGCCCATCAATGTTTGTTCCCAGAATAAGAAGCTTCTTTGTGGCCTTATCATTGACACGAACTCCATCACAGTCAAACTCAAAAGAACATGGATAATCATGTGTAAGTTTTGAAACAGATAAAAGAGATTTTGCTATGTCTGGACACACCAGAACATCCTGCAAAGGAAGATTACCTGATGCAGATGGTAAAGAAGCTGATCCGGTGTGAGTGATAGGCAGGAAGTCTCCATTTCCAACCATCACAGTGTCAGAACCATCATATGCAATAGCCTGATGCAAATGTTGTGGAGAGTTTGTGACATGTGCTGTAGCACCAGTGTCGGGAAACCATTCATGGCCAGAGTGATCAGTGACATCCGTGATTCGCATAGCAGCTAAAGCAGTCTGATTTTCTGCATATTGATAGTTGTTATCAAACCTGTGCCAGCAGAGTAAGGCGGGATGACCTGTCTTTCCACAAATTTGACATACAGGACGATTAGCATCAGTAGAGGAGCTTGAGGAGGAGAGAATTTGTTGATGGAAACCTCTGCCCCTTGTGGAGAAAGAACCATTTCCTCGTGAGCTACCAAAACGGCCCCTGTTGGTGAAGTAACCCCTTCCTCTGTTGTTGTATGGACCAGAATATTGATTTGAACGAACAGTGTTGAAGGCTAGATGGGGAGAAACAGTGTTTTCCACAGAGTAGGCTTGAAGGCGTTCATCATAACTGACCAGCTTTGGAACTACAACATCTAGAGTCAAGCCAGTGTTAGTGTCCATTTGGCTCTCGATACTGGTTTTTATTGGCTCATACTCCCTGCCAAGTCCATGTATAGCAGCATAAATCTTCATCTTTTCTTGAACTGGGCTACCAATGGATTCCAACTTATCACAAATCGATTTAACCTCCTTGAGATAGTCAACCATTGCTCTGTCCTTCTTTGAAAAAGTTTGTAGCTTTCGTTGAATCTCGAAAAGACGAGAGGAAGAGACTCGGTTAAAATGATTTGCTAAGCCTAACCAAACCTCAGAGGATGTGTTGCAACCAACAACCAAACTTAAAATGTCGTTTGAGAAGGATCCAATGAGCCAAGATTTCACAACCTGGTCAGTTTGACTCCACTTCTGGAAATCGGGATTGACCCTGGTTGTTGCACTGCCATCGTTCCCGGGAACAGAGATGACTGGATCTAGTGCAGGAATTTGACCGGTGCAAAACCCAGAAGACCCTGACCAGAAAGAAAAGATTAGAACTGAAATTTCCAAAAAATGTAATTTTTCTCGGTCAAGGTAACTATAACACAGTTGGCGATGTTTAGAAACGGAACTGAGTAGGTATTGAGCTCGGCGTTTGGATTCGTCATGGCTCTGATACCATGAAAGAAGAAATAAGAAGATGGAGAAGATGATGAAAAACCTTGTTTTCTATATTTCTCTTCTTCTGTTCTTATTACATTGCATTTGGGTTTTATACTAGAAACTAGAAACCCTAATGTTGGTGTTCATTCTTACGTGTCACAATCCTGAAGGAGATCAAACTTGTTTGAGGTTTTAATATCGATCGTCATCTTCTCCGTACTTTTGCAGGTCGAAGACTCTGCTTTTTGCTTGTCTTCTTGTGCAGGTATTTGTGACCTTTGTTTTGTGTTTTGATCCAAGATGGGCCTCGTGATGTCTCGGGCCAATGACAAGGGTTGTTGTTCTTTGGGCTTCCAAACCACACAGCCTACTTTCTCTGTATTTATCAATTTTGCTGCATCATCTTCAATAATATCTTCATGGGTAGTGATTTGGTTTCACTACTAAGGAGTCTATAAATGGTATGGGTTCCTATCCTTAACCATTTAGAGGCAAGGAAAAGAGAAGAGAGTAAGTGAAGAAACTAAGGTAGAGCAATTACAAGAGGGTTTGGAGTAGAACCTGAGTTGAGAGGTGAATCAAGTGATCCGACCAGTTTTGCACTCAATGCCAGGCTAAAGACAAACTACTTTGTAAGGGGTTTGGATGGGAATAACATTGTGGTGATCAAAACCGTTTGAATCCATTATGGTGAAGAGTGTTTTCTCATGTAGGGGCATGAGACAAAAACAAAGTAATATGACCAAGAGGAGCAGTAAGGGAAGCAAACAATAAATCCCTCTCTATCAACATGGTGTGAATTGTGTCTTGAAATATGAGCAATGAGGAATAAAAAGATGAAACGAATTTGAAAACGTGGAGATGTGTTAATATGGAATTATGTTAAATAAATTATTTAATTTTCGATAACAACTTTTGAGATATATAGTAAATAAATATGGAAGCTGAGATGTCAATTTTATTAGGTGAAAGCTATTGGATGTAATAGTAAACTTATGTTAAAAACTGCCAAAATATGAGAACCTGCAACATGCTAAAACTACCAAAAATGAACGAATCGACAATGATGTCAAAGAAATGATAGAAGTTGGGATGCTGCACCAATGCACCATTCACAAAAATTACCAAATTTTTCATTCACATTGTTTTATGCAAGTTAAATGTATACCCAAGAGATTCAACTATAGAGAAAATATCGGACTATGTGGTGTTCACAATTAATATAAAAGTGATTTAAACAATATAGTGTAAAACTCAGATTTATCAAATAAAATATAATATTAAATCAATGAAAACAAAAAAAAATACAAAAAGAACCAAAAAAAGCCCCGCGGTATAACGCGGATAATTACCTAGTGTTAAAAAAAACTATGAACAGTAAATTAAATGTTAAAAAATTATGTAAAATTTAGAAAGTGATATTTTATGCAAAACATCCCATAAATATATAGCAAAAGAAAAAGTTCAGCTTTAACATAAAGCTTGATAATAAAACTACTCGATCATTGCAGAAAAAACGCATTTTCACGTTAAAACTTGATCAGCTCTAACATCACAATCCAGAGACCTAGCACAAGAAAAACTTACAAAATCACTAGATAGCCCAGTAATGTACAAACATAATTCTGTGAAACAATTTTATTCATTGACCAAGTCAATTAGACTGAGTCAAAAATTGGAAAATAATTACAGTTTACCTCTGATTATGACATTATAGCAGCAGGCGTTGCATTAATCCATACTAGGAGCACCTAAGTTTGTAGCTAAAGCTCCGTAACTTAACCAAAAAAGGTTAAAAAATTTCTTTCTTCTTTGATGCATAATCATACCCAACACATTGCGAACCAAAGCATTTTTGCCTAAACAAGGCAAAGATAAAAAAGGTATATCAATCAAAGATGGGTTTTTTAACAGGATTAATTGGGACAAAGATGAGCATCGTGCTCAGGCGGTCAAACCAAACATAAGCATTGAGTCACAAAACCATAATTACTAATCCAACTTGGAAACTTGGCAGAGATTTTGAGAAGATTGAGAGAGACGTGTATTGAGGGAGAGATGAGGGTCAAGAGACTTTGTCCTTCTCTCCTATAGTTCCTGAGCTCGCAGAATCATTTCATTTTTCATTTATTTCCCAGGAGAATGCTTGTGTCAAACGGGACATAGTTCAGAAGCACCATAGCAACATGACTTGATAAACACAGAAAAAATCAGTACTTGATTTGCATTACGAAAACTGAGAAAATCCAAACAAAACTGGGATCAAAAAGGGGAACATTGAGGATTATAAATTATAAAGTTGGTAACACAACATTAACCTATTGTCTGCAAATAACACAAGCATTCATTAACAATAATCTGCATGTTTCATAGAGTAAAAAACAGAAATTGTGAAAGATGATATATTAGATAGGCCTCAGATTAAGCCCCTTTTAAGTGGGTGGCAAAATTTGTAGAGAAATTCATATACACTTCAACGTGTGATTGTTCTTTTGGCTTTAAAGAACCTCTCTCTGATTGAGACTAACTCCTTTGCGGCTTCACTCGTTGCCAAACGGTTCATTGGGGATTCTTCACAACACCTAAGTCCCACATTCAAAACCAATGTCAAGCACTCAGCAACAGGGAAACCGACTCTGAGACCGCTGTGAATAATCGATTTGTCTGCAATGTCCAATACTCTCTCTGGCAACGCTGATTTGGTGTAGCTGTGTAGGGTAAAGTTTCCTCCAAATAACTCATTCGCAGGTCGTTTTCCGGTGAACATTTCCAAAAGGAGAACCCCAAAGCTATACACATCACCATGTATTGATGGCTGCCCTCCCATCCCATATTCTACAACATAATTCACAAAAACAAAATTGAAGTGATAAAATACACTAATTTTCTTCATTTAAACTTTGCATATGTGTGATGGTTTTACCTGGTGCAACATAACCGATGGTCCCTCTAACGCCAACTGAGCTTAGTTGGTTGAAGAAAGACTCCTGGTCGAATTTGAGAAGAAGACGAGCCAGACCAAAGTCGCTAAGATGGGCAGTCAAATCATCATCTAAAAGGACGTTGCTTGGTTTGAGATCGCAATGAGCTATAAGTTCGTGGCAATGAACATGAAGATAGTCCAAAACAGAAGCCACATCTACGGCAATGTTGAGCCTTTCAAGAAGTGTCAAGGTTCTTGAGGGCCTACGAATCTCTTCGATTTCCTCTGGGTGCAACCACATATCCAAGCTTCCATTCGGCATGAACTCATATATGAGAGCTCTAAATTCATTTCCTTGGAAATCAATACTTGAACAAGCCGTCAACAATTTTACAAGATTACGATGCCTTATGTCCTTCAGAGATTCACATTCTGCCATAAAACTCTTCAACGCTCCACGTCTCTGCAGGTTTAGAACTTTTACCGCAACAACTTTTTCCTCCGTTGGGAGAAATGCCTTAAACACAGTACCAAAACTGCCTGACCCAACCATATTGCTTAAAGAGAAGCAATTTGTTGCATTACGAAGATCTCCATAACTTATCTTCTGATGGAAGACCTCCAAGGTAGATTGAGTGGGATTATTGGTCTCCTTGTTCTTCTTTATTTTTCTGAACCAAATCAAAGAAACTGAAGCGATGAACAGCAGCAAAAGCAAAGATATGCCTACACTAACTCCAATTGCAACTTTCTTTAAATGAGAGGAATGCTTTGTCTCCACTGGTGGTTCTTGCGGGATGCATGGATTTAGTTGAAATTCTGTTATACCTCCACACAGATCATTGTTTCCAAATACGGAAACTATAGAAGTATTCTGAAAAATTCCTTTTGTAGGCACCCTCCCCTCAAATTTGTTAACGGATAGATTGAGATACTTCAACTTGGTAAAGTTTGTAAGATATTCAGGTATAATTCCAGAGAGATTATTCTTCGACAAATCAATCTCTTTAACACCCACCAACCCTTTTATATCTGGAATATCTCCATAAAAATAATTCCCTTGCAAATAAAGATTTTCCATTGTGAGACAATTTCCCATGGTTTGTGGGAGTTTCCCTGATAATCTATTATGCGCAAGAGACAGTGTACCAAGATTTTCCAGTTGTCCAATATCTTCTGGCAAAGAGCCGATGAAGGAATTCCCAGACATGTCTAGGAGAACAAGGCGCTGAATTTTCATAATTTCCCGAGGTATAGTCCCATTCAACTTATTAGACTCAATATGTAAATATAGCAAATTGCTACATTTACCGAGACTTGGAGGAACAATGCCTCGAAAACTATTGTAAGACAAATCGAGTGTTTCTAACATAGTGATGTTGCCTATAAAAGCTGGTATCTCTCCTGAGAATGTATTTGAAAATAGACTTAAACGCGTCAAATATAAAAGCTTCCCAAGAGAGGTTGGGAGTGGTCCAGTCAACATATTTCGATACAACAAAAGTTCTTGTAGGCTTATGAGATTCCCAATGTCATGAGGAATTCTTCCAGAAATGAGGTTTCCTCCAAGGTCTAAAGATATGAGTTTAGCGGAAAGATTGGCAATGGCGGAAAGATCACCCCCAAGCCTATTCTGACCAATCTCAAATTTCTCTAGTTGGGTGCAGTTTGTCAAAGAAGTGAGGAATTCAAGATCTCCATAAGAGTAACTTCCCAAAGAATTGTTATAAAGAGAGAACAATTTCAGATTTGGTGTTTTTCCGAAGGTAGGAATACTTCCTGTCAGATTGTTATCATTCATTGCCAATTTTTGAAGAGTCGAGATATTGGAAAGTGTTACTGGAATGGATCCCGTGAGATAATTCCTTCCCACATTTAAGAAACGAAGATTTGGCAGCAGAATACCAAAATCAGGCCTCAGGCGTCCCAAGAAATGATTATAAGAGATACCTAAAAGCTCAAGTGAAGACAAATTGTAGATAGCGGGAGGAAAAACACCTGAGAAATTGTTCAAAAATAATTGAAGACTCCATATTTGAGTCAATTTAGCTACATCACTCGGAATTTCTCCTTCTAGATTGTTTTTTGAGAATGCAAGTTGTTGTAGAGATGTCAAGTTTCCTAGAGATGCAGGGAGCTTTCCTTTCAGATAGTTTTCATAAAGATTTAAATCAACTAGCTTCGTCAATGACCCTATTTCTGAAGAAACACCTTCTCCAAGAAGATTTGAAGCTAAACTAAGCGTCAACAATCTAGAGCAGTTGTACAAACCAATTGGAATCCGTCCTTCCAAAACATTATAGCCCATATCCAAGTATTCAAGTCTAAACAAGTTTCCCACCTCTTCAGGAATAGTACCACCAAAAGAGTTATCATTAAGATCAAGTGATATGAGAAATGAAAGATTACCAATTGATGGTGATATCACTCCCCCTAATGACATACTTTCGAGGTGCAGACTAGTAACTCTCTTGTCTTTGCGGCCACATGTAACCCCTTTCCAATTGCAGAGTGGGAATGAGTGATTCCATGAGGACAAGACAACTCTTTTGTCTTCAGAAACTTGAGACTTGAATTCGAGCAAAGCTTGCCTATCAGTTTCATCGGTAAAACCATGTGCTTCGAGTAGCATGAGAGCAATAAAAGAAAGAAAAAGAAACAGTTTCATGCTTCTAAAAGTTTTTTTTTTTTGTCTTAAATGTCTTTCTGGTTTAAAGCTATCTGTGCTTATCAAATTTTGCAGGAAATGAATTATAAGGGACGAAGCAATTGCAAATTTCTTGGAATGCGGTACTTTAATGGAATGACATGGATTCTTGCCGTGTAAACGGTGTTAAAAACATGTCACTAGTCTTTACCACATACCACTTATGTCACTTTTATTTTTATTTTTATTTTTATTTTTATTTTTATCACACATCTTGGGTTTATGAAGAAATCCACCAATTGACGACAAGTGTGTTATCATTGCATGGCTAGATAATTTAGTTGCAACAAAATCGTAAAATTTCAAAGAGTATTGAACAGTTTCATGCTCGAATAACACTTTCCTATCAGTCTCATAGGTACAAACTACTCATGTGCATAATATCCGGATCCAAAAAATTTAATCAAAAACCGATCCGAAAAAAAGGAATCGAATCCGAACCGAAACCGATAAAATATCCGAACGGATCCTAGATTTCTATATCCGAAGAACCGAAACCGAACCAAAACCAAACCGAAAACTGAATGGATATCCAAAATAACCGAAATACAATTATATACCCAAAATATTAATTATATTTAGATTTGATAACCCAAAATTACAATTATAAATCCGAATAAATGAATTATTTTTATACCAAAATGATTGAGAGACCCAAAATAACAAAAATATACAAAGTTTTTAATTAAATTTGTTAAGTTTTATCCAAATTTTATTTTAGTTTAATCAATTTTATTTAAATTTAACCAATTTTTATTTTATTTTTTATGATTTTTCGGATATCTAAAACCGAACCGAATCCGAATAGATTCGAACTAAACACGAACCAAAATTCTAAAATATCCGAATGGATAATAAATTTTTAAACTGAAAATCCAAAAATCTGAATGGATCCGAACCCGATCAGATATCCGAACGCATAAACCATTTGTATTGAAATCAAGTAAAAGAAACAGTCTCATGCTTCTCCCTAGACAAAACTGTCAGACTTTTCCAAAATCTAAGCCAAGTAGTCAATTGCCTAAAAAGAAAAAATAAAGATAAATAAAGATAAAAATTCCACTAGTCTTTATGACTTTTCTGTAGACGTGATGTGACAAACCTGCAACAAAGAAAAAAAAACAAAAATATCCATATCAATATTTAATTGTTTTTACTGGACGAGTGTTTCAAATAGTATTGAACAGTTTCATGCTCGAATAACAATTTCCTATCAGTCTCATAAGTACAAACTAGTCATCGCATAATATTCGGATCCGAAAAAATTAACCAAAAACCAATTAGAAAAAAAAGAATCAAATCCGAACCGAAACCGATAAAATATTCGAATAGATCCTAGATTTTTATATCCGAAGAACCGGAACCAAATTCTAACCGAACTGAGAACCGAATGGATATCCGAAATAACCGAAATACAATTATATATCCAAAATATTAATTATATTTAGATTTGATAATCCAAAATTACAATTATAAATCTCAATAAATAAGTTATTTTTATACCAAAATGATTGAGAGACCCAAAATAACCAAAATATATAAAGTTTTTAATTAAATTTGTTAAGTTTTGTCCAAATTTTATTTAAGTTTAACCAATTTTATTCAAATTTAACTAATTTTTATTTTGTTTTTATGATTTTTCGGATATCAGTAATCGAATCGAATCCAAATAGATCTGAACCGAACACGAATCGAAATTCTAAAATATCCGAATGGATAAATCCTAAACCTAAAAATTCGAAAATCTAAAAATCCGAATGAATCCAAACCCGATCGGATACTTGAGCGCACAAACCATTTGCATTGAAATCAAGTAAAAGAAACAGTCTCATGCTTCTCCCTAGACAAAACTGCCAGACTTTTCAAAAATCTAAGTCAAGTAGTCAACTGCCTAAAAGAAAAAAAAAGAAAAAAATTCCACTAGTCTTTATGACTTTTCTATAGCCATCATGTGGGTGGCTGGACTACAGACAAACCTGCAACAAAGAAAACAGAAAACAAAAATATCCATATCAATATTTAATTCTTTTTACTAGACGAGTGTTTCACCGCCTCTTACTGGTGGCTATTATTTTATTCATTCATCTTTACTATAAATATGTGAGAAAATTATACTCAGATCCATTTTTTTATTCATATCCATATCAACTTTTATTATTTTAATCATATCAAAATTACACTGTCAGTTATAATTCGTCGGAAATTAAATTTGGTCAAATTTTCGATAAACTACCAAAGATGATTTTTCGACGGATTTTCGACAAATAGTCTCCATCGGAAGGATTTTTGATAATTTTCCGACGAAGTTATAAGTTGGAATGCACCGTCGGAAAGTTATCGGATATCCGTCAGAAATTTTCTGACGTCTTTCTGACGAGCATTGTAGTCGGAATCCCCCGTCGGAAAGTTATTGGATATCCGTCGGAAAAATTTCCGACGCTGTATTTATGCCCCATTGTGAATATATATCCGTTTGGCTAAGGCTCTCGATCTCAGATTTGAAATCCAAAGAATAGTAATGCTAATCCGAACAAGAAAATTCATGGCTCGAAAGTCGAACCTTGTGGATAGGACGCATGCGTATCCATGTAGTTGCGTACACGTGTACAATATTCACGTGGATATGTATGCATATCCATGTAGTTGCGTACACGTGGTCGATATTCGAGTGGATACACATGCATATCCATGTAGTTGCGTACACGTGGACGCTATGCGTGTGGATACGCATACACATTCTTGTAGTTGCATACACGTGGACGATATGCGCGTAGATACGCATATGTCTATCCATTTAAATGCATACATGTGTCTGCATCTATATAGATATGCATGCGTTCGACCAATGTGTTCGAACCACATGTAAGTAAAATATTGTAGAATAAGTATCAAAGTATAAAGGGAAAAAAATAGTTTTCAGTGCAAAAAAAAAGTGAAATTAATTTTTTTTATGAGAAGAAATAAGAAAAATAAAATAATTGGGATGTGAACCAATAATAAAAAATTGTTTTGTGTTTTAGAAAAAAGGATATGAGGTTAGTTTAGATATTTCACATGTCAAAAATCATATAAAATATGTACAAAATCATAAAGTGTCAATTTTGTAAATTTAATGTGGTACAAAATCATAAAGTGTCAATTTTGTAAATTTAATGTGGGAAAATGACCCTAGAGTGTAACTCACTCTAAATATGTTACTTATGTTATTTAGAAGAGTAGAAATGGTGAATAAACAAGAAAGTAATATACAGTCTACCTCTCTCTATCTTCCCCCTCGTCAAATCTCTTCTCTCTCCCACTACACATCTCTCATATATATATACATACATCTTACCATATACATAAATTATTATATTATAATTTCTAACATCTTATCAGCACGATCGTTTTCAGATCTATTTTTATATGAAAAAATGAGATTTAATTTATGCTCAATTTATTTTAAAATTTATATATTATTTTGGGATTATATGGTATGTCTTCTCCGAACATATCGTTATAGTAGGCTATGTCTTCACGATCATTTTATCATATGATAGATTATGTCTCTTTAGATTATATTTATGGTATGGAAAGCATGCATGACTCATAGGAAATCAGGGCCCTGTGTTAGCCCAAAATCTTTTTTAAATTTTAAAATTATAGTAAGTGGATGATGATTTGATTTTTTTAAATAAGGACCCTAAAATCTAATTCATTTAAAAAAAAATAAGGGCTCTAAAATCTAAAAAATACTATTGAAAATTGTGTTGGGCCATGTGCATTTTTCACTGTGAGCACACCCTATAAACCGTGCCTGATGGAAAGTTAAGCATCCTCCTTGTTCATATTTATGGAGTTGATGGTTGAAACCGCCTCCTTGATCATATATTTGTGGGTTGGAAGGTTATGCCTCATCCTCAAATTTATGGTAGGATCTGCCTCCTCATTGTTAAAGATACGCTGAATCATAGATTTAATATCTAAATATTCACTTTATGTAATTAGACTCTTCTAGAGAATTTTCTTGTTCAAGTATATATATGTATCCTCTGTCAATATTGAATAATAAAAAACATCATTCCTTACATGGTATCAGAGCGGGTCCCAAAACCCTAATTTTCTTCACTCTCGGCTGCCTCCTCCTTACTTTTCTTCTCAATCTCGATCTCCCTCCTTCTTACACTTCTTCTTCTTCCCCTTAAATCAACCAGCCGTCTTTCTTCATCATGTCTACCACCTCTGTTGAAACCGTTGACACCACTCCTCAAGCGCTTCTCAATATTAACATGTCTAACGTGACGAAACTCACCGCAAGCAATTATCTCATGTGGAGTCTTCAGGTTAATGCGCCTTTCGATGGTTACGAACTGGCTGGTCATCTCGATGGCTCTGTCTCCGCACCACCCACCACCGTCACGACCAACAATACGGAAGTACCAAATCCAGCGTTCACCTTATGGAAACGACAAGATAAGCTCATCTACAGTGGTCTGATCGGAGCCATCTCTGTCTCTGTCCAGCCCCTTGTCTCCACTGCCAAAACAGCATCAGACATATGGAGTACGCTTGCAGCAACGTACGCCAACCCGAGCAGGGGACATACCCAACAACTCAGACTTCAGCTCAAAAATTGGTCCAAAGGTACTAAGACCATCGATGAGTGTGTTCAGGGCCTAACCACAAGATTCGATCAGTTGGCGTTACTTGGCAAACCAATTGACCATGAAGATCAATTTGAGTACATTCTAGGTGGCTTACCTGAAGAATACAAGGCCGTGGCAGACCAACTTGAAGGGCGCGACACCACACCAACCGTCACTGAAGTCCATGAAAAATTGCTCAACAAAGAAGCCAAGCTGTTAACTATCTCCTCGGCTCCAACAATTCTTCCTGTCACAGCCAACATTGCTTCAAGCAGACACCAAGGACAACAACAACACAACCAGACTCAAATGTCTTCTCAACCTTGGTCTCGGAATCAACAAAATAATCACTCCAATAATCTCCGCGACAACCGTGTCTCTCGTGGCTATCAAGGTGCACAACAAGGAGGATATCAAGGTCGCTGTCAACTCTGAGGAGTGTACGGTCAAAGTGCAAAGAGATGTTCTCAACTGAACAATCACAACTTCACAACAAGCAACAACTCCGTGAGCTCTGCCTATCCACTGTGGCAGCCCCGTGCTAATCTAGCTTTGGGAGCTCCGAATCCTAACACAACCTGGCTCTTGGACAGTGGTGCTACACACCACATGACGAGTGATCTCCACAATCTCGCACTTCATCAACCTTACCATGGCAATGATGCGGTACTCATTGGGGACGGTTCTGGCCTGGACATCACACATACTGGTTCCCTTTCTATGCCCTCTTCCTCTCGGAATCTCACTTTAAACAATGTTCTCTGTGTTCCTCACATTCACAAAAATCTCATCTCCGTATATCGCCTTTGTACTACTAACAAGGTTTCCGTTGAATTCTTTCCCGCCCACTTTCAGGTCAAGGATCTGACCTCGGTGCCCCGTTATTCCAAGGCAAAACTAGCGGAGATCTCTATGAGTGGCCTGTTTCTCAAACTACTCTCACATCTTTCTTTGCCACTTCAACACCAAAAACGTCCCTTGATGATTGGCACTATCGTTTTTGCCATTGGGGACGGTTCTAGCCTAGACATCACACATACTGGTTCCCTCTCTATGCCCTCTTCCTCTCGAAATCTCACTTTAAACAATGTTCTATGTGTTCCTCACATTCACAAAAATCTCATCTCCGTATATCGCCTTTGTACTGCTAACAAGGTTTCCGTTGAATTCTTTCCCGCCCACTTTCAGGTCAAGGATCTGACCTCGGGTGCCCCGTTACTCCAAGGCAAAACTAGCGGAGATCTCTATGAGTGGCATGTTTCTCAAACTACTCTCACATCTTTCTTTGCCACTTCAACACCAAAAACGTCCCTTGATGATTGGCACTATCGTCTTGGCCATCCATCTTCTTCAATTCTTAAGACCATTGTCTCTCGTTTTTCTCTTTCTCATTCTAAAACACAAATTTCGTTGTGTTCCGATTGTTTCATCAATAAAAGTCACAAATTACCATTTGCTCAAACTTCAATTGTCTCGTCTCGTCCCCTTGAGTACCTCTTCACAGACGTTTGGACATCTCCGGTAATCTCGGTGGACAATTATAAATACTATCTTATCTTAGTTGATCATTACACACGGTATTCTTGGTTTTATCCTTTGAAAACAAAATCGCAGGTGCGTGAGACATTCATTCCGTTTAAAGCCCTTGTGGAAAATTGGTTCAAAACAAAGATTGGTACCTTGTACTCCGACAACGGTGGCGAGTTCATCGCTCTCAGATCCTTTCTTTCCCATGCCGGAGTCACTCATCTCACCTCATCGTTCACGAAGCCAAATAACTCATGAAACTCAATCTCAAGCCCACCATAACCCAAGCCCAGATACAAGCCCAATACCAAATGAACCACAACCTCAAGCCCAACCAGAAACTCAAATTCCTCCAGGCCCAAATTCAACACCTGAATCACACCCAACTCCTGTGAATCTAAACCCGTCGTCCTCATCAACCCAACCTGCTCTCGCAAATCCTTCTCCCACCAATTTCCACCCTATGCAAACTCGCCTAAAGGCAAATATCCGAAAACCAACATCCAAACTTAACCTCCTCGCTAAATCGTCCTTGACAATCCCTCCTGAACCCACCACGATAACCCAGGCGCTCAAAGACCAACGGTGGAGAGGAGCTGTATCTCACGAAATGACTACATTTTCTCATAATCAGACCTTCGACTTGGTCCCTCGTCCACCAAATCACAACATTGTTGGATGCAGATGGTTGTTCAAGCACAAGTTCTTACCGGATGGTTCTCTCGACAGATGTAAAGCAAGATTGGTTGCAAAAGGATACAATCAGGAGTATGGTCGTGACTACACAACCACATTCAGTCCGGTAATCAAGGCAACTACAATTCGACTCATGCTTCAAATCGCAGTTTCTCGGTCATGGCCAATTCGTCAATTGGATGTCAATAACGCATTCTTGCAAGGCACATTGCACGAAGAAGTCTACATGGAGCAGCCTCCCGGGTTTGTTGATCAAGACAATCCGACTCATGTTTGTCGTCTCCGTAAGACAATCTACGGTGTGAAACAAGCACCGCGTGCGTGATACCTGGAGCTAAAAACGTATCTGCTCAGTCTTGGATTCAACAATTCACAAGCAGACACTTCCATGTTTGTACTCAAGCGAGGTATTCATTATACCTATCTGCTGGTGTATGTTGATGATATACTTATTACAGGAAGCAGCCCACCCATCATTCATCAGATCCTATCGCTACTAGCTGAACGGTTTTCGGTGAAGGATCCTGAAGATCTAAACTACTTCCTAGGTCTTGAAGCTCATCGCACTCCTAAGGGACTTCATCTGTCTCAAAGGAAATATGTTACTGATCTTCTTCACAAATACCACATGGGTGACGCTAAACCAGTATTAACACCAATGGCGACCTCCCCGAAGCTATTTCTCCACTCGGGCACCTCGCTCTCTGATCCAACATAGTATCGACGACTAGTAGGCAGTCTCCAATATCTCTCTTTCACCAGACTGGATATTGCCTTCGCTGTCAACCGCCTATCCCAATTCATGCATCACCCAACGGAGGATCACTGGCAGGCTGCCAAACGAATTCTAAGGTATTTAGCCGGCACTTCAACTCATGGAATATACTTTGCAGCCACCAACACCAACACCATCCAGCTCCACGCGTTCTCTGATGCTGACTGGGCTGGCGATTATGATGACTACATTTCTACCAATGCTCACGTCATTTATCTAGGCCGAACTCCTGTCTCTTGGGGTCCAAGAAGCAGACAAGTGTGGCACGATCCTCCACGGAAGCTGAGTATCGCTCCGTTGCCAACTCCTCCGCATAAATCCGATGGATTTGCAACTTACTCACTGAACTTGGAATCACCCTACCGTCTCAACCAGTCATCTATTGTGACAATTTGGGCGCAACGTTCCTGTGTGCAAATCTCGTCTTCCACTCTAAGATGAAACATGTTGTTCTCGATTATCATTTCATCCGTGGGCAGATTCAGACAGGGATACTTCGAGTAGCTCATGTAAACACGAAAGATCAGCTCGCCGACGCTCTAACGAAACCACTTCCTCGGTCACGGTTTACTGAGCTACGAACCAAGATTGGAGTCACTTCCGCGTCTCCATCTTGAGGGGGCGAGTTAAGGATACGCTGAATCATAGATTTAATATATCAATATTGACTTTCTGTAATTAGACTCTTCTAGAGAATTCTCTTGTTCAAGTATATATATGTATCCTTTGTCAATATTGAATAATAAGAAAGCATCCTTCCTTACACTCATATATATAGTTGCCTCATGATTATATGATAGACTATTTCTCCTCATATCACTGCCTTCTTCGATTATGTAGAAGAACCACATATAAATCAGATGTCATGAAGATATTTATGAAAAAAATCGATTATGTCATGAAGAACCACATAATAAATTTCGTCCAGAAGACAATTAACATACATACTAATTGTTTTACTTATAGTTCTTAAATTGCTGTTTCTTTTAATTTATGTTTATTATCGTAAATTATATGGAAGGTTGCTTTCTGAATTGATATGTTCAGTTGTTTAATTTATTTTGTTAATAAAAAATTAAGTATCTGAGTTCCAGTAGACCTAGATAGAAAGAAAAATACAAAGATAGTGGGGAGAGCTCTAGAAGAGCTAGATGTTCTAGATTAGCGAAACGCTCCAGAAGAGCGAAATGTTAAAAAATAGCAAAACACTCCGTATGAGCGAAACACTCCAGATAAGTGAAACGCTCCAGATGAGCAAAACGCTCCAAAAAAACAAAACTCCCTAAAAGAATGAAATGCTCCAGTAGAACAAACGTTCTAGAAAAACATATGATGAAGACATGCATAAAGATGGAAAAATTGTATAAGATAGTCAACATGAAGCTTACTAATATATAATATAACCGGTTTAAGCAATCTCGGTGTAATAATGATTTCAAATATTATTGAGAAGTTATGCGGGAAGACTAAAAGTTTTTTCACACATAGCATGTTTTAGCGAAAATAAATTGAAAATGAGACCATCATGAGAGATGAATCACCATTTTTTGTTGAACAAATTCATTGGATATGATGATTTGATTTCTTTAAACAGTCCCCAAATTATACCCCAAATATAAATGATTTAAAAGCGAAAATCTGTTTAAGATGAACGAGTAAGAAAAGCCATCATCCTGAGGGGGGGGGGGGGGGGGGGGGTACTAAGAGTCCCACAAAAGGATTTGATGCATAATACATAATCCAAAATAGGTAATTTGATATGTTATTGATCCTAAAGTGGAATTTAATTCGAGATGGATGAACTTGAAGTATCATCATCTCGAGGGGGAAAATTAAAGAATCATATATCAAAAGATTGATGGGTCATTTATAAAGTAAATCGAGTATATTGCAAGATCAACTATGGTAAAAAATTTCCATCTAATTGATTCAATTAAATATTATTTATTCCTTCTTTTGAAATTTATGGGTATGCAATATATGCATACCACACTGCATAAAAGTGAGACCCATAAAGTATATTGAATCATCAATCGAAGATGTTCTTACCACAAGATTTTCAGATCATTATTACTGGAAGAATGGTTTAATAGTTTGTATCCTTGAACAAATGAATGCAAACTTGAATTTCAAAGTTCAAAGGATTACACAAATCAAATGCCATAAGCATTTATAAACAGCTTATGGATGAAATTTCTCGAAATGAATTACCATTGGAAATTATAGATCCTTGTATAAATGAATATGAACCTGAAGTTCAAAGGATAATTTAGTTACAAAATATTGTAAATTAAATGCCAGACATATAATTACCATTAAGAAAAATCTCATTTTTTGCTGAAAATACTCCAATAAAAATATATATTCATGAAAGACGACTAATCTATAGTAAATCTATGGCACATAAGAAATGTGATAGACCATTTTGGTTGCAAATAAATCCTCAAAAATGGAAAGAAAAAAATATATGTAATTGTTAAATATATGATTAATCTTTTGAAGAGACCGTTGACATGGTTAATAATAAAATCAAGTACATGAATGAAATCATTGATAATAATAAAGAAATCTCGATTAACCATGTTATTACGGGAAAATGTGGAACCAAAGATAAAATAACTATCGACAGTATAAACAAGATAGCGCGCGATATAAACAATACAAATGAGGATCATAAATCTACATTCGTGGGTGAGTGTAGAAAGTGAAAAATATTGGCCAAAAAGTGAAAAGAGGCAATCAAGTCTGTGTTAACCTCATATGAAAAATGAGAAATGAGAAATTTTTGGACCAGCAGTCCAAGCATTAAAGGGAATGGAAAATGACCTTACGATATGTAAAACAAAATGACTTCTCACACGAGGTCATGTCCAAATATCCGATATTGAATGAATATTCAAATGTGGTGGATGCAATGTATTAAAGTTGGCAGTATATGAACGACTTGAATTGTTCCTTATCGATGTCGTAACATCTTTAGATGAAAAATCCATGAAGGATTTAATCCCTGAGGATTAATGATATCATAATTATGTTCCCAGAAACTCTATTTGGTGAATATATGTTACATGAGGTATAATAATTAAGGTTAACCTATTTACCCATGCATAATTATCAAAATATTATGGATAAAAAGAAATGATCCTTGATTTAATCATAACCTGAACTCCTGAAGAGTTGTCACAAACCGTATAGTATTTACATAAATAATTTGGGATAAGAAACTTTTGAAAATGAGAATTCTTTTCAGGCATCCCAATTGAACAGCTCATCGCCTACGCATTCACATTGTAATGGGATAAATCATATATTTTATTATCTCCAAGGTACGATTAATTTGAGATTATTTTATTTTAAAACCCCCCAAAGTTGGTCTAAGTTTTTTTGCAGGCATCCCAATTGAACATCTCATCTCGAAAGATCTCAGCAGGATCTAGCATATAGAAAAACTCACATATACACATTTCTAAAGGAAGTTCTATATGATCTTGAAGTATCAGACTATGTGAGTGATACCTCATGGTATAAAAGTATTGTGGTATACGATGTGTTTTCATATGGTAAGATGGAAAGCCAAAATATTATAAATTTCCAGCATTAGGGGGAAAGATTAAATAAGTGCCAAAATATATTATATGGTAAACACCATTTTTGGTATACCTTAATCCTCCCTACCAAATATCACGAACTTGAAGTTCATAAAATTTGGCAGTACTCCATCAAGAATTAATGTTCATGAAGAACAAAATTTATGGGAGCAGAGTAAATGAACTCAAGGTCCAGTTGAAAAAGGGGAGAACGATGAACTATAAAAAAAAAAAAAATTCTCCAGAAGAGAAAAAAAAATAGGAGAACAAAATGAAAGAGTTTCAGAAGAATCAATAGAAAGAGAATATCGAGAAAATATATGAAAGGATTCTCGAAAAATGCATAAAGATATTCATTTAGAAGACGAACATGATACATAAAGTATGAAATTTCCTTTAACTACGCCCAAAATGGAAAATTAGTGGACTATTTTTTTTTAGTATGTATAGAAATCGATCATGAAAATAATGATCTAGACCCAAGGTCCGTGTCAGAGTACCAGAAAATGTCTGACTATGAGAAATAGCTAATGTTCATGAGAAATGAATTATTCTGACTCAATAAAAGCAAATGTCTTAGGACCTACAATCATTACCCATGAAGATGTAATATCATTGGGTCCAAATGGGTATTTGTGAAAAAACAATGAGAAAAAAGTCACAGGATTTAAAACCCGATTTGTGGCATAATATTTTTCTCAAAGACTGGGAATTGATTATGAAAATATATATTTCGTAGTCATAGGTGCAACCACATTCAGATATTTGATGAGTCTAATGACATCTAAAAATCTATATATATATATATATTATAGATGTTGTGATTGCATATTTATATTGATCACTTTATAATGATATATCCATGAAAATTCTAGAAGGATCAAAGATGCCTGAAGAATCTGAGAAAATTTGTTGGTCAAGTTACATCGATCACTACTCAAAAAGAGATTGATGTTGCAAGAACTCATATGTAAGAAGAGTTTAAAATGAAAGATCTTGGAAAAACAAAAAAATTATATTGGGCTCTAGATATAGTATTTCCAAGATGGTATATTCATGCATAACAAATTACACCGAAATGGTAGAAAATCGTTTTAAAATGGATAAAGTGAATGCTTTGAGTACTGCAATTGTTATTAGATCACTCGATATTGAAAAATATCTATTTTGACATTGCAAAGATAACAAGAACGTATTAAGTCCTGAAGTACTTAATGTAAATTTTATAAAAAGAGCATGACCAACTTGAATACTAAGGACTGAAAGTCTAATGATCCGAGAAATTATATGACGATCGTACAAGTTTTTTCACTAAGACTCTATACTTATACATATTTCCAAAAATATGGGATATATTATTGGAATGCATATCCTGAAGATGATGCTTCCAGGGGGAAAAGTGTGATGATGTGTGTGGCTGCACTCTTTTTCCCTTGCTATGGTTTTTGTCCCACTGAGTTTTTCCATAAAAAAAGTTTTTTAACGAGGCAACAAAGAACACGCAAAAAGATAATCATTTAAAGGGAAATTTTATAATTTCAATGAAGAAGGCTTATCACTCTTTGTTATACATTAATAAGATCAAGAGAAGCAAAGAGAATGATTGAAACGAATCATCTACAAGATATTTGAAGAGAACAAGATTCATTTTTTTCAGGGGGAGATTACGTCATTTTTCTATTTTTCTCTTTTCATGATTTTCAATTGAGAAGCCTTTCTTCATCTTTCTCTTTATTGTTTTCATTTATTTATTATGATGTTTAGCTCAGCTATGTCTGAGTAGTTTCTTTGTTGGGTATAGGGTTCTTAAGGGGCTCTCATGGATCAATTTTTCATTAGATTTTTAGATTAGAAGATATCGATTAGGGTTCTTCGTTCAATCCTTTTTGTTAATGCATGTTTGCTTGATTGATCACCTTTGCAACTGAACCTAGGTATTGTTAGAGCTACGAAACGAAAGTGCTGGATCTATATGTTTGAACTAGGGTAGGCGAGCAATTCCACTACAAGATACGAATGCATATTTGTAGAGTGATTTTGAGCATTAACAAACTTGTCTTTGTCATCATAATATTATGTGCGGCTACAACGAACACGACTGGTCGAGTATATAAATTACAAAAAGTAGCAAAAGTGCCTTTTAATGTAATTCATCCTATATTTTTTTTAAACGAGGATTTAATTCACGTTCAATTTTATTATAAGCTATAGAAGTAATACAATTGTTGATAAGTCGATCTAGTGTCCCAAACATACTTTGTTGCCATTACTAAATTAAGTAGCACATAGTTGTAGTAAGTAGGGGTTAGTTGGGGTGATTAATTTGATTATACAAGCAAAGTGATGTCACATAGTCCTATTACTTTGTCGTTTATTAGTTAAATCAAATGGAAGAGATGTTTAAAAAAGGTTCTATCAAATGGAAGAATACTTAAGTACTACACAAAATTTTAATTTCAAAATATGTAAAAACAAAAATTTGGCAGGGGTATCAATCCGAACAAAAAAACTATTATTGAAAAATATGTACATAATCGTAATCTAAAACAAAATCTACAGAAATTTAGTAAGGATATCAATATGAACAAAAGTTTATTTTTTAAAATATGTACATAATCATAATCTAAAACAAAAATTACAGAAATTTGGTAGGGGTGATCAATATGAACAAAAAATTATTTTTAAAATATGTAAATAATTATAATATACAGAAAATTATAGAAACTTAGTAAGAAACATCAATTTTGAAAATAAAAAAAAACAAATTACATGCATAATTACATTCTACAACAAAACTATAGAACTTTGGTAGCTCGAGGTATCAATTTATATATGTATTGCTCTTCTTCTTACGAGAGAAAAAAAAACAGAAAAATGGCTTTAAAAGTATACGAAGAGACTAAAAACATATCTCGAAAAAAACAAAACAAAAAAAATCCCACTATAACAAATGGAGAAACGACGAATGCAGTCTTAAAAATCTCCAAAGTCTCTAACGGAGAAAGAAGGGTTCTTATTATTATCGGGCATATTGCCAGCGTGGCGTAGACCAAGCGTAAGCGACACACCAGGCTGTTTGGTCCCGAATCTCATGACGTTCACATGACCATCGTCGACATGAAAGTCACTGACGTCCTGCTGACACGTGGCGACGGTGAAAACGTCTGAAACGCCGTGAGAAGCGGCGGCGACGGAGGAGAAAGAAGGGAGGAATGAAGAGTCGTTTTCGTGAGGTGTCGACGTCATCATCGTTGTTGTTGGGGTTTGTGCGGTTATTGTCTGAACGAGAGTGAAGTTGCTTTCATTGTTGGGTTTCGTGTCATTGTTTGTTTGTTGATGTCTTCTTTGTTGTTGATAATCTTCTTTTTGATTTTCTTCTAATTCTTCTTCTTCTCTTTATTTTGCTTCTTGTTGATACATTTCTTCAACCATTGGTTTCCATAGACGAACCCTAGCATTTATAAACCAATTCGACACCTGAAAAAACCAACAAAATCAAAATTTAATCCAAAATTGTTACTTTCACCCAAGTTTCATATAAAATACTTCAATGCTTAATTTTAAAGGATATGTGAAACAACCAAAACTTCTTCTGTTTCAAAAGAAAGTATGTAGTTCTATAGAATCATTTTTTTATCTTTGAAATATGTCGTTTCATATTATCTAATGTGATTTTTCAAACCTAATTTCTGATTTACGTTTTATCAAAATATAATAAGTGTTGAATTCAAGTTATCAAAATCTCATTAGTGATATAAATATTGAATTTAAGTTATTAAACTTATTTAAGCTATTTAAACAAGATCACTAGTGATATATTGAATAAGTTTGCTAGAGCAGATATATCGATATATCACTAATAACTTATTTAATTATGATAAACTTATTTAAGGTTATTAAACTTAGGTTTTGAAATTAAGTTATCAAACTCATTAGTGATATATTGTATTTAAGTTATCAAACTTGTTTAAGTTATTTAAACTCATTAGCTTACTTGTTTATTTAAAGTATATTTTAATTTGTAGGAATTTTTTCAACATAACACTTTTTATGAAACCGAATATAGTATTATATATGGATATGTATAAGTCGAGTGTATGGTCTAGATAATTCACGTACACAAGAATTTGAGGTCTGGTCGTTATAATTGAAATTAAAGCTTCAAACTTTCATGCACATGAGAAATATGGTCCTAGTTTGAGTATTTATGCCTCTCTCTCTCTCTCTCTCTCTCTCTCTCTCTCTCTCTTTCTCTCTTTCTTTCTCTCTCTCTTTTTCTCTCTCTCTCTCTCTCATATATACATACATCTTACCATATATATCATTTATTATATTATGATTTATAACAGGCTGTAACTACAGACAACTTGTGGTGATAATGCAACTTGAAGCAAAATAGGGATAATAATAAATTGGCTGTAATCACAGACAAAACTGCCAAACTTTTCCAAAATCTAAGTCAAGTAGCCGACTGCCTAAAAAGACAAAACTGCCAGACTTTTCTATAGACATGATGTGGTGGCTGGACTATGTGTCCCATATGATGGGTCTGGGAATCTAGACAATTAGCTTAAGAACACAAGAATGGACCATTAGAGCATGTCCAATGGTGAGGTTCTAAAAATGAGTATCTAAAATTTTTAGAACCTCATCTTTTAGAACCCCAACATTTTGTATGTTAATTTTTAGAATCTGTATCTAAAAGTTCTAACTTTAGAACCCTTCTCTCTTCTTTTTAGAACCTCTCCAATATTTATCAATTATATATCATTATAATTTTTTAGAACTCTTCTATTTAGAACCCCCATTGAACATGCTCTTACGACCACAACAGTTGTCATCTTTTGTATGAAAGGAGAAAACGTTATTTTATGATATTCAGCAACCATACATGTGATATTCAGCAACAGTTGTCATCTTCAATTATTTTCTATTCAGGATGGTCGCCTCACCGGTAGACGATAACGAAAAACTTAAAGTGTTTGTTTATTGTTCCATGACTTGTATTGAGTCCATCTATGTGAGTTAAGAAATAATTTGCTTTGAATTCGTTACATAAATGTTTTTTAATATGTACATCTCATACATCTGTGGATGTGTAAATTCCGGTTTACTAAACTAGGTCCATTAAGCAAGATGTAAAAATGGTGCATAAGTGAAAGATAACGGCAAAGTGAAATATCGAGCTCAAAAACACGTCGGAGTAACCTTCTATTGAAGAGGAATAAATGTCGAAGTCAGCCAACCACGAAGTAGACTGAAAACTCGTTCAAATCAATGATTAAAAACGCCAAAGAGTAACTGTCGTATCCACCAGAGTAAATGTCATTAATGACGAATAAAACAGACTAAATGACAACGTTAAACACGGACTCGGAGTATAAAAGAAGGGGCAAGGACAATAAGTAAAATACAATCATTTTCACTCACAACTACCACTATACTTTCACACTTATCAATTCTTTGTTCTTGTTCTTGTATTAAAAGCTCTCGAGAATGAAATACTAAACTCATTTACTCAAACTTTTCGTATCTAAAACCAAGTTTTATCCATTCAGCTCGTTGCGAGCAATCTACTTTCCATTTATTGCTCGATAGCCATTTGATTTTCTATTAAAGAGAGTTGTTAATAAGGAGCTAGCTACAGTTTCCGTGCGGCCAGATAAGCCAAAGTCTTTTGAATATTACTATTTACAAGTTTTGATCGTTATAATTCCAACTATAATAGTTTGGCTCTAGAAGGAGGGAGATAGGCAAATCTAACTCCAACACAGAATATCCGCATTGGCTTACAACCAAAATATCGTTCAAGAAACCTTAAACAAGATATGCCTGAGATGGTCAGTAGGGCAATGGCCACAATGATCCAATATGTGGAGAAGATGGCCGCCGACCACGCGTTGTTGTCCCAATCAGTTTCCGAATTTCGCTCATATATGGCATGACCATGAGAGCTACCACCCCATGTGTTTCACAAACACCGCTGACTGCGTTGCCATCGAGAAATAACAGAAAAAGAACCTCGTTCCCAGGTTCACTCAGTCTCGAGACAAATCAATTAGATCATGACCAGAATAGCCACAACACAGAGAAACTTCCATGAGGTGGGAATCAAACCAATCACGTGATTTGATCTTCACCACCACCTCGCGGTCCAGTCAACACACTTTGGCAAAACCAAGGTCACAAAACTCTCCTAGCCCTAGAGTCCGAGTAAAGAAGTGACCATGGCCATTCGGTTAGATCACAATCAGTTCGTTGGCAATCCCAGAAGTGATCTCGACCCATGAGCCTGGAAATACTTTTATAAGGCCTTGGCCGAAACGAGATAAGGATTACGGACCGTGATCTCGAGGGTCCACAACGCAATAAGCACGGACCCCCAGATCGATTGTGTAGTTAAAGAAACCAAGCGCACTCCGTTCTATGATAGGATCAAGAATACACCGATCAAAGACGTAGGAAAGCTCATTCTTCCCATTTATGAAGGAACGACGAGTCCTAGGTCGTATTTAACCACATTTAGGATCATAGTCGATAGATCCCACTTCAACGAGTACGAGAAGGATGTCGGATTATGCAAACTCTTTACCGAGCATCTCGTAAGGCTACCTCTTGACTAGTGGAACGATCCACTGATAGATTCTCCCAGCTCTCAGTCACTTTTCTGAAGCAAAATTTGGTATTCATTCAAAAGATCGTCTCGAAAGAAGAACTATAGACTCTCTCGCATAGACCTTGGAATTTACTTCAGTCATACATCACCAAATTGTAAGCAATCATCGCCTGGATGCCCATTGTCCACGATGAAACGGCCTTAGCAGCCTTAAAAAGGGGGTTATGGCACGACTGTATAATTAGGGATGACATTGTGGTCAATGAACCCAAAACCATCCAGTACGCACTTCATCGAAGTGAGAGCTAAGCAACAGCCGGAGAAGAACTCAATGCTTTGGAAGAATGGCATAAGAACTCAAAACTGCAAGTCCCTGTGAATCAAACTGCTCCTCGTAGTGATATAAGGGAGTACATGAACATAAGCCAGTCTGGAGGTTTGCACACTTACGTGGTTAAAAAAGAATCGAAAAGAACTGTTGAAGATAGGCCTGCTTGGCCCAACATCGTTTTATTATTGTGACAACATTCCCCAGAGATATTCTTGTCGACCCAACATCATTTTATTATTGTTTACAACCGATTTTTCTTTTAGTTTTTGCCATCGATTTTCTACATCTCAATTTACAAGCAATTTTTTCTTTTACGTATTTTACAATTTGTGACACCAAAACCCTATAAAAACCTCTTTCGTTTTAGACTTCCTTACTAACTCTCTTTCTAAGGTCTTATAGAAAAGATTTCCCTCCATGTGGATCGATACCCAAAGTCATACAACGCACATATGTGCACTTGCAGACATTAGGGTTTACAGATTTAAAACCTGAAGCTAGGATAACACCTGCATTCACATCATATTTTAGGCGTCGTTGCCGGGGAGGCAATCGCTCTTGTTCTGCCACACCTGAGAGGTTAGTAAATCGACTCTAAAACAAACTTTTTCTTTTTAATATTCGGTTTTGTTTTTCTTCGTTTCAAGTCTCTGAAACATAGACTCGCCTCTAGAGCGAAATCACTACTACAAGCATGGTTACTACGACCAAGATTATGCTCACTACTCTCATGATTCACACTCAAACCGTGACTCGTTATACATGGATGGGAAACCGGCACCGACCACCTACTCTCGAGGAATCTACGAGCATTCTTATTCCCGAAATGAGCCTTTTGCGTCTCCGTTTATCAACACTTGACCAAAATCTTACCATCTTCCTCATCAATCCTCGAACCAGCACGAATACAACTCGGAAATTAACATGCGTTTGGAGTGACTCAATGCTATGCTAAATCAATAACTTGACTGTCGAGTCATGACCGAGGCAACCATGAATAAGAAGATAGACTCAAACTACACCGAATTTAACAAGAAATTTGATGATCTTGCTACCCACGTCATAGCCCTCGAGGAGTAGACTCTAAAGGACGCTGCTACGATCAACAAGAGGAAGAAAATCATAGTGTAACCTTATTGTCAAGGAAGAAGAGAAACCACCTGACTCTCTTGGTGGAACACTTGAAGAAGAAGACGTGGATGACCACCATTCCAGAGAAGAACTCACCCGAGACGAGAAAGAAGACGAACCATGCTATTCATCCTGAAGCTCCCCCACCGCGGTCGCATGCCCTCTCCCCGCGGTAAAACCCCCTTTCTCCGCGGTCGTGTGCTCTCCGCCCGTGGCCAGCTCCCCATCCACCGCGGGCACGTGCTCTCTTCTTGCGGCCAACTCCTGCTCATCTCACCTTGGACCTATCGTGTCCCAATCACGTCGCTTCGAGCAAGCAGCCTTCACCATTGCTATTCAAGCTTCATTAGAGCCCTCAAGCAACTTGGAACAAGTCTCTTATGCACCTTGCAAGGTGATCCAAGCTCATGATGATGCCACATCCTCTTCTTCAACACCATTTCAAAGGAGCCCGCCAAGGAAGATATATATATGCCTTATATCGATTCTTAGTAATGTTTTAACACTACATATTCTTATTATGAGTCCTACTCAGCCTTTGAACCAGCATCTCCTGCAAGTCATCTATCCGAGGAACCAAAGATGCAAAACATCTCCCGAGAAAGATTGATCGAATTTAACAACTTGGTGAAATCGATCCCGATGTTTATCCCTTTCAACGATGTTTGGAAGGAAGGTCCTCTATAAGTTTTCTTCCACTACAGCAAGGAGAGCAAGGAAGATATTCACACCTACTTTATGAGAGCTATGCAGTCACCTACACCGTACGGTACTTCCTACGCCATTCGTTTATTTCATCCCGAGAAGCATCGAGGATACCCGAACAAGATTAGACGAGATAAGCTAGATGAATTCAACCGCGTGGTTTGTGATCTACCTCAAGGAATCACGTTTGTTAGAGCTTTCATGGACCACATGCATGGTCATTTCTTTTGTGAAAGCAAAGAATCTGCCCTGGAGATAGAAGATCTCTTCACAAACGCTAGGAACGGAAGACCGGTTCGAACTCTTCATAAGATTCAAGAACAAGATCAGTTTCTCATCACTTACAACATCAGTGGAGTCGAGTTTAAAGACATTCTTTGTGACTCTGGAGCCTGTCTTAGCATCATGTCCAAATTGACCGCAAAACGCCTTAGTATTAAGCACGTGCATCCGACCCGAACGAAAATCAGCATGGCTGACGAAACTTGTGCTACACCGAAGGGAGATTACATAGCTCTCGTCAATTTCTACATTGTCAAGACGACGAAAGTTGATTCTACACCGGTAATCCTAGGATGGCCTTTTTATCAACTGTCGAAGCCATCATGGATGGGCCAAATCGACGTGTCTCCTTAGCCAACATCGACAAGGATGTGTTCTACACCGTTGTACCGCTAAAGAACAGAGGATAAAAACACCTCAAGTCGAAGGATCCCGATTCTGACTCACAATAGAGAGATGAGACATCTACTGAGGAGACCGGAAGGAGATCGAAAAAGACTTGTCGAAAGACATTGTCTTTCTGCGATTAAGCTCATCTCGCTACCAACGTAGAGCTAAACGACTTAAAACAAAAGCGCTCAATGGGAGACAACCAATTTCGGTAAGTTTTTCTTTCTTTTTCTATTAACGTTTTATTTTTCTTAGTTTCAGATTTCAAAAAAATTAAAAAACCCAAAAAATTTTAAAAAATGAAAAGACAAAAAGATAAAATCACGGTTCGAACTGGTCTGCCCAGCACGAACCGCGAGGAGACGTTTGGCCGTAAAAGAATCTTGGTCGGGGGTGCAGCACCCCTAGCCGTGGTTAGCTTTACTTCCGCCGCGGTCGCAATCAACCGACTTGCGGCGACCATCCATTTGGTCGTGGTCGCGATCAACCGACCCGCAACCAACCTCCTATCGTTTGCGATCGAGTTCATTCGATCCGCAATCGATTCCAATCCATTCCTTACCATCCCCATTCCCATTCCCAATCACCACACCACCATTTACCATTCCCAATCCATCCCTAAGCCATTCCCCCATCACTATTCCTGACCACTTCCAGGTAAGTTTTCTACTTTCAGAAACATTTTCAATTATTACATACTCTATTTCTCGTCTTTGCTTGATTTATTTCACACTGAGAGTAGTGTGATTTAAGTATGGGGGAGGATTCCATCCCTTACTAACCACATTTTCTTTCATGAGTCTTTGCATTTTTCGCTCTTTCTTTTAAATTTTTAATTTTTTTTCAAAAGTAGGAATACGTTTTGAGGGAAATGATGATAGAAATCCATGACGATAACCGACCAATGTGCTTCTACGCTATTTCCTAGTAACATGCTCTTTCGTAGTTTGGTTCTAGACTAGGCGGTAGTTAGAGTTTCTGTTAATGTGAAATCCCAGAAGAATTTAGAAAGTAAAGATTCTTTAGGATGGAATATACTAGCTCTATTATACTTGGACTTTAACTTGACTTAATTTTCTCATCAAATGTTTAGGCAAAGATAACGAATCATACATTCAGGGCGTTCTTTTACCTTTTACCACTCTTTGTCGTACTTGAATGGCCAGCTCATCTTTAAGTTGGTACCCCACCCGAAACTTAACCATTTTCAAACCTCATGCATTCTCTCTTTGTGCCTCATGTGCAGATATGTGCAAAAAACGCTAGAGAGGGAGGAGCGACACAGCTTTCAGTCACTAAAGATGGAGACTTGGTTCTCCCTTGGAAATCTCAAAAACATGGTAAATTTTCGTGCCCCTAAGACTCTATCTCAAGAAAAAGCGTTCTCTCCTTCGAAAAAAAATTATAAGGGAAAGAAAACAAGAGCCTAAAGAGAGTCTAGGTTGGTCGAAATTCTTATGAGGCATCCATGGTTCGTTTGTGAGAAGTTTGTCATTCCGAGCCCACAGAAAAATCTAAGTCTAGGAGAATGACAGAAAACTTTTGTTTTTGGAGAAAGGAGTAAGTGCAACCATTTTACGCAAGAAGAAGTGACCGGAAGATGTTGTTCTCAATAGATCCATCCTCTTTGCTGTTTTGCATAATATCTTGCATCCTCTGGTGAAATTACGGTAACCCGAAACACCTTTAACCTCACCTTAAAAAGCATTTTATTACCTATCATCGATTGTCTTGGTTTGATCCTTTTGATGAGAATTTCACATTTATACTTAATGAATTTAGAGAGATAGTTGACCGAAATTTTTGATTTTGAAAGTTTAGATTTCGTATGACGGATACCGTGGACTAGTTTTACGGAAACCTTTGGTGAGAATTTTCTAGGCTAGGTTGCGATTGATGTAGTTTGATGGTCATAGTTTAGAAGGACGGTCTCCGAGATTCCGAGTTCCCTATGATTTTCGTTTGATCTTTCCGAGCTTTAGTTATATTTTTTTGAGGACAAACAAAGTCTAAGTCTGCGGGAGCTGATAACACCATATTTTATCCATTTTACTATCATTTTTAGAACACTTTAAAAAGTGTTTCACTTGCTTTTATATGTTTTTATTACGGTTTTTGCATATTTGTAGTTTCAAGACTCTTTTCAGGTTACTTAGGCAAAAGCATTGCAAATTGGAGAAAAACTAGATTTTCGGCTCATAGTCAAATCGTCAGAAGTTCAACTGCTAAAGAGGTTCTTCTTACCGTCTGATCCATCCCAATTTTTGAGATATTCAAGAAGGACTAGCTACCTTTACATTCCAATTGATTGGAGGACGATCCAACTAATCAATCAAAAGATACATGAAGATCAAGACGTCCCATTCAGCCACTCCCGGAGCAGCTCCACCCACGGCCAAGAGGCAGTTAACCGCGACCAGAAGCTCTGCGCCTGCGGCCAAGAGCAGTTCGCCCCGGTCAGAGACATTGGACCCGTGGCCAGCTCTTGTTTCTTCCTGAAGCCCAATTGCAAGTCCGATTCGAATCTCGTCAAGTCCAACTACGGAGAAACCCTAAACACCGACGAAATTAGAGCAGAAGACCTATAAATATGTGATTTTAGAAACTCTATTTCGTGTGCCTTAGTGTGTGCCATTTTTAGTTTACTTTTTGCACTACTTTTTGTTCTTAGTTTTTGCTTTTACTTTCGAGATTTGTAGAGAAGTTTTCTCCCGACTTTGGTTTTAAAATCGATAAGCTTTTTCTTCAATCTCATGTTCTTTATTTAATCATGTCTTTGTTTTCTTCAATTATGTCCAAGTAGTTTAGTCATTGGATTTAAAGGGATTATCAAAGGGGATTCACATATTCGATAAGGATTTCACGAGGTAAATCTAGTCGTATTCTATAACTATTTCCTATAGGTTGTTGTTAAGCATGGATCTAGCGTCATGAACTAGAGACTGATCCAAAGTGTAGTATGAACCACCAAAACAGCTGAGTCTAATCACCGAAACTATTAATCTATATGGAGCGTGTTGCACTATAAGATTTCGAAAGTATACTTATAAAGTACCGTGCATGTTTATGAACTTGATTTTGGCATCATAATTTTATGTGAGGCCAGTTTCAAAAGCGATTGGTCGGGTATATAAATTATAAGTGTATAGTACGTACGATAGTAGGCTTGCATATTTTTGTATTCCATTTCATGGAGTTTACTAGAATCGATTTTACTAAGAGCTTTGTTACCATGTTTGAATCGAACAATCCCCAGAGATATCCATGTCGACCCAACATCGTTTTATTTTTGTTTACAACCGATTTTTCATTTAGTTTTTGCCATCGATTTTTTATTTCTCAATTTACAAGCAATTGTTTCCTTTTATGTATTTTACAATTTGTGACACCAAAAACCCTATAAAAACCTCTTTCGTTTAGACTTCCTTACTAACTCTCTTTCTAAGATTTCACAGAAAAGTTTTCCCTCCCTATAGATCAATACCTAAAGTCCTACAACGCACATATGTGCACTTGCAGACATTAGAGTTTACAAATTTAAAACATGAAGGTAGGTTAACACATTCACTCGCATCACTGTCCCTCGTCTACCATACACTATCGTTCAGTTCTTAGTGGCTAAGGCCAAGAGAGACGCAGTTGCAGAGCGCTTTCGACTATTCTTAGCATCACCAGCCAGTGCCCCGTCTGCTCCCGCGAGCTCCTCACGCACACACGGATGATGCAAGTGAGGTTGTTACCCTAACTTTCGTTTTAAAATTTGTAAACCCTAATGTGTGCAAGTGCACATATGTGCATTGTAGGACTTTAGGTATCGATCCACAGGGAGGGAAAGCTTTTTTTGTGAGATCTTAGAAAGAGAGTTAGTAAGGAATTCTAAAACGAAAGAGGTTTTTATAGGGTTTTTGGTAACGAAAATTGCAAAGTGCTTAAAAGGAAAAATTGCTTGTAAATTGAGAATCAAAATCGATGGTAAAAACTAAAAGAGAAAATCGGTTTGTAAACTATAATAAAACGATGTTTGGTCGACATGGATATCTCTGGGGAATGTTCGATTCAAACACAGTACCAAAGCTCTTAGTGAAATCGATTCTATTAAACTTCACAAATGGAACATAAAAATATGCAAGCCTACTCTCATACGTACTATACACTTATAATCTATATACTCGACCATTTGTTTTCGTCTCTGGCCGCGTAGAATATTATTATGACCAAATCAGGTTCGTAAACATTCACGGCACTCTATAAGTATACTTTTGAAATATTATAGTGCAACAACCTCCATATAGATTAATAGTTCGGGTGATTAGATTCAACATTTTTTGTGGTTCTTACTACACCTAGGGATCAGTCTCTAGTTCACGACGCTAGATCCATGCATTAACAACAATCTATAGAAAAGAGTTCTCGAATACGGCTAGGTTTACCGTGTGGAATCCTTATCGAACATGTGAATCCCCTTCGATGATCTTTTTAAACCCAATGACTAAAATACTCGGACATAATTGAAGAAAGCATAAACATGATTAAATAAAGAACAAGAGGTTGAAGAAGAAGCTTCTCAATTTTAAGACCAAAGTCGGAAGAAAACTTCTCTATAAATCTCGAAAGTAAAAGCAAAAACTAAGAACAAAAAGTAAACTAAAGTTGGCACAAAATGAAGCAAACGAAAATGGGATCTTAAACACACATATTTATATGTTTTCCCTCTTATTTTTGTCGGTCTTTAGGGTTTCCCCGTAGTTGGACTTGACAGTATTCAAACGGGCTTGCTAATAGGCTTCGAGATCAAAACAGAAGATGGCCGCGGGTCCAATGTCTCTGACCGCGGCGTACCACTTCCTGGTCGGGGGCGGAGAGCTTATGCCCGCGGTGAACTGCCTCTTGGCCGCGGGTGGGGCTTCTCCATGACTGGTCGTATGGCACTTCTTGATCTTCATGTATCTTTTGATTGAACCGTTGTTTCGAATTTGATGTCTCCAAAACTGGGCTGGAAAAGACGGTGAGAAGAATATATTTGGTCGTTGAACTTATGACAGTTTCACTCTGAGCCAAAAATCTGGTTTTTCTCCAATTTGCAATGCTTTTGCCTAAGTAACCTGAAAAGAGTCTAGAAACTACTAATATGCGAAAACATATAAAATCGAATGAAACACTTATCAAAGTGTTCTAGAAATATCTTTTTTTGAGTTTTTAAAAGTTGTTTTTATATAAAAAGAAGTTTTATGTTTTTCAAAAAACGTTTTTGGGACTTACCTTGGCGTGCGGGACACTAAAATTAAACTGGTTATGGTTCAATTTTAGGTCGGAAACATGTTCGGTATTGCATGGTTAAAAGTCGGAAATGGTTCGGGAATCGTCGGGATGGGTTTTTGGTCGAACAGGTTTTGCTGCGGGTCGAGTGCACGCGACCGCGGCCAACTCCTCCTTTGTTGCGGGTCGAGCTCGTGTGACCGCGGCCGACCGCTCATTCGCCGCAGGCCCATGAAACAATTTCCCGGTCGAATGCCCATTCGCCGTGGGTTGAGCTCCTCCGACCGCGGCCAAATGGATGTTGCTTCGAGAGCATTTTCTCCTTCGTTCCTTTGGCGTTTCTCGATCCGTTTCGAGTGGCTTTTTTGTTTTTTGTGTTTTTTGGGTTTTTGATGTTTTTGGGTTTTTTGGATTTTATATAAAGTTTGAAATACTAAAAAGAAAGACGTTAATAGAAAAAGAACGGTAAAATAAAAGAAACAAAAAATGTACCAAATGGGTTGCCTCCCATCAAGCGATTTTGTTTAAAGTCGTTAGCTCGCCTTTTTGGTGAGATTAGGCGTGAACAATAGATGTCCCAGGAACAAACGTTTCCTGGGCGTCATTGAGTTTGGGATGTGATTTGCCTATCTTTGGTATCACCTTCTACTTTCCGCGTTTTCTCAGAACCTTCGTGTTTTAGAGAGCTTGCTTCGTCTTCTCAATCATTCCTTCCACTCCCACTTCCTTGGTGTCTCTTAAGTCAGGTGGAATGGTAATCCTAATTTTTGCAAATGGCTTAGAAGCAAAAGGTTGCGTTACCTTTGTAGGTCTTTTCTTAGTCGACTCATCTTTCTCTTTTCCTTTAGGAAAAATTGAATTATTCTTCTTGTGCTTTTCCCTTGGACTCATAATTCCATCCGGGACAGTTGGATAGAACTTCCTTCGATCCACATTCAAGAAAACAACAAAATTTTAGTGTGATCAATGATGGCACCAACGGTAGCTAGCTAAGAACGGTCGAACAAAAATCAATGGTCTCCCCTCGTTTCGATCGATCTCAAAAACTTGAAAATCAGCTATCACTCCTTCGGGTTTTTTTTGTGATGAATCTCTAAAGATTACGCTCACGGTAGATGGTGTGAGTGTTTTTCTACCAAGTTTCTCGGCAAATGTCTTTGACATGATGTTGATGTTGGCTCTGGAATCACATAAACAATCTGAAAAATTCACTCCCAAAATGAAACAAGGAAAAGAAAAACATCCCAGATAATCGGCTTTCTTTAGCCTTTGAAAAGGGATCTGTTTTGGTACCTCAAATGGCGGTTCTTGGACCTTCTTGGTTACGGTATTGGTTGGTCCATAGAGTGGGACGAATTTTGAAGCTTCTTTAGGCTCCGTCTTAGTTTTGACTTCCTTTTTGGGTGTGGTGGAAATCACATTGCAAAATCTCTTCGGGTTGGCTTCCACTCTTTCGGGTAAAACTCCGTTCGGTTTCTTCATAGAGTTCGCGTTTTGGAAGACTTCCATATCCAACTTCTTGACTTGGGTCAAAAGAGATACGAACTACCCATTTAAATTATTGTACATACAATCGACCTTGGTGTTGAAATTTTTTTTCGTTCTCTCGTTGCTTTGACCAAGTAGTTGAATCGATTGCTCGAGCTTCACTATTTTGGCATCAAGTTGAGTGTTAGAGACACCTTATTTCTGTTGGCTCGTGTTTTTGTAAGGCGCGGCTTGAGAATTGAAAGGCAACTTTGGTTGTAAGTTCTCATTTCCGCCATAGTTCCAATTTTGGAACCGGTTTCGGAATGGTTTGGATTGTTGAGGGTAGAACTGGTCTTGAGAGTTATCCACGTTAGAGTTTTGATACGAGATATTGTTGAAGTTGGCGTTGCAGAAGTTGTTGTTGAATCCATTGTTGAAGCGGTTTTGGTAAGATCCTTGTGCTTCGACATAGTTAACTTATTCTTCTTGAAAATACGAACTGATGTTGTTGGGTTCGTTGTAAGCATCATCTTCGCCTCCATTGGTAGCTTCAAAAGCATGCACTTGGCGATTTTGGTTTTTAAGAAGTTGGTTAATCATGTTCTTTAGCTCGGCTATCTCCTTAGCTTCAGACACGTTAGATCTAGTCGATCTATCGTAGTCGGGAAAATTGTTGCTAGTGGACATAGCAAGATTTTTGATGAGAGCTCTTCCTTGGTTGATGGTCTTTGTGGAGAAATCTACATTGCTGGCCTTGTCGAGAGAAAGTTGATATTTCAGTAATAATCCTCGGTAGAAAGTGTTGAGCAAATTTGGACCGAAGAAACCGTGGTGAGTGCAATCTCTCTCATAAAATGTTATGATGAACAAACAAGTTCGTTAACGCTCACAACTCCTCTACAAGTATACTTTCGTATCTTGTAACGGTTTTATTCTTCTACCCTAGGTCAAACATATATATCCAGTACTTAGCTCTAAAAATATCTAAGTTCAGTTGCAAGGGGATCAATCAAGTAAACATTCATTATTAATAAAAAGGATAGAACGAAGAACCCTAATCGATATCCTAAACTAAAAACCAAATGAATAATTGAATCATGAGATCCCCTTGAGAACCATATACCCAACAAGAGAACTACTCAGCCGTAGCTGAGCTAAACATCATCATAAATCAAAGAAAAACAGTAAGAGAAAAAGATGAAGAAAGACTTCCCTATTGAAGACACAAATCGAGAATCCTTGCTCCAAATCGAAGAACTATAATAAAAGTTGCTAAGAAATTTGTCTCTGTCTAAAAACGTGATAGAGATTATATCTAAGAGACCTAAAAGCATGTATTTATAGTCTTCACTTCTTTGGGGAAATTTAGGGTTTGATATGAAAAGACGGAATTGGCCTCGGGAATGAAATGAGCTTGATTGGTGGCACAAGGAGTGGCCATGGGTGCGTGGTCTCGACCCGCGGTGGAATGCTCGTTGGCCGCAGGCCGCCCTCTCTTGACCACGACGGAACGCCAGTTGGCCACGGGTTCAACTTCTCTGCCCGCGGTGGCTCTGCTTCAAGGCAGCTTCGTCTACCTTATGTTCTTCGTGAATATTTGATGATTCAACCATTGGAAAGTCTCCAAACCAATTGCTTTTGAAATCTGGTTGTGTCTTCTTTGTTGTGTCCAAATTTGGGGATCATCATACGGTGAGAAAGTCTTCTTTGATTGCAAGACTTCTGACGGTTCATGTTTATCCAAAAACGTACATTTGCTCCGAAACGCACTCTTTTATCCCGAGTTACCTTAAATATCTGATATATCATGGTTTTTACCTGCTTTTAACCATGATATAGGTATTATTTATAGAGTCTTTTGAGTATTTTTGGAGTCTTTTCGAGTCTTTACAAGTTTAGGTACGTTTGGAGCTAAATTGGAGATATTGGAGTATTTTGGAGCCAAGCAAGATTATGCAGCTGAAGGATCAAGTTGAAGTCATGGTGTCGCTCGACACATGTCAGAAGAGTTAACACAGAAGCTGTGTATCGATCGATACCACTTATGGTATCGGTTGATACTTATCGCATGAAGAGAAGGATCGCGACTTTTTACAAGTCTGAAGATTTTACATTTTGGTCCAGAAGACTTTAATAATTACAAGAAGCCCCAAAACGTGTTTTAGCATTATAATTAGGGTTTTCACCCACCTTTTTGGCTAAGCTTTCTATATTGGATTTTTGTGAGAGAGCTTTGAGGGAGACAAGTCTGAAACTCTGTTCGTCCGAGAGAAGATTTCGAACCCTTGTTTTCTTTCTCCTTTATTATTAATTTCAGAGATTTATTCAATCATGTTGTTTGTTTCAATCTCCATGTCTGAGTAGATCTCCTGTTAGGTTTAGGGTTCTCAATAAGGGATCTCTTTGAATGTTAGGTTAATTAGTTGGTTAGGGTTCATAATCTGAATTAGTTCTTCACCATAGGTTGTTCTTAAAGCTAATTCTAGATTGATCACATGGAACTTAGATCTTAGGTTAATCGATTAGGCACGACAGTGCAATTGATGATCTGATAGAACCTAGGGTGAGCAAAATAACTGTCTGCAAATAAATTTGGTTTAGTTGTTTGTGAACAAATCAAACTTGAACTTAATGCTGGTTTAAACTTTAGAATTTGCAAAGAAATTTGGAATTCTGATATTTAGATTTAGATAATTCTCGCAACAACAATTGGTTAGTTATAGTTTATTGATTTGAGTTTAAGAACTGCACTTAATCTGAACCCTGACTAATTGGTTTACATGCATTCTCTAATTTCCTAAGAAATACCCTGAACCTATCTTCCTCCATTGAATTTACAACTCCTAATTACTTTATTGCTTCCTGTTTTATTGACTTACTTAGCTTAATTCGAACCTATTTAATCTATTATGTGATTCTTGAGTCTCTGTGGATTTGACCCCTAAATCCTACAATTGACAAAGCTGTTAGTACTTTAGGGTATTACATTTGAGCTTATCAAATTTGACGCCGTTGCCGGGGACTTTTAATTCGCCATTAGATTTTAGTCTAGAATTTCGACTAAGTTCGATAGTGTCGAGCGACACCAACCAGTGTCGGTCGATACTCATCGTTATTTTTGTTACTTACGTGCCTTGTCTTTTGAGTTTCAGTTGTATGCCCATTCGCGAAACCAGGAGGAACAAGAGCAATCAGCTAGTTAATCTTTCCAATAAGGAGCTAGCAAATTTGGAACGTGCAAACATGAAAACAAAGAGGCCAGCAGAGATGAACAATCCAGTGGTATTGACTCGTGATGATGCTGGAGCTTTGAGAGACCAAGATGGTCAATTTTGCAATGAGAGAGGGCAACGATTTGATGGAGATGGAAACCCCATTGCCCCTCCAGTTGTTGTTGATGAGATGGTCGCGCCAGCTGCGCGCGATAACGAGGGGAATATTGGGAATGTTGTGGTTAATCGTGGTAGAACGATTGGTGAGTACAACAGGCATGATCAGTTCTATGTCAATCGATCAGCGATTCGTCCTCCTACTTTATAGAGGAATGACTTTGAGCTGAAACATGCATACTTCACTCTTGTGGGCTAGTACCCTTTTCATGGCCTTTCTCATGAACACCCCATGGATCACATTGAGAGGTTTGAGGACTTGGTTACTAGCATCAAATACAATGGAGTGTCCAATGATTTCCTCTTCTGCAAGCTCTTCCCATACTCTCTTGGTGGAGATGCAGCTTATTGGCTTAAGCAGTTGCCCCCTGGATCACTGACTACTTGGGAGGATACAAAGAATGCCTTCTTGAACAATTTCTATGATGATGCAAGATCCGAGGAGCTCAGGAATAAGATCACCCAGTTTTTCCAGGGAGCGACTGAAGCGTTTAAGGCTGCTTGGGTAAGATTCATGTCATATCAGAGGGATTGTCCACATCACGGGTTCACTAAGATTCAGTTGCTGGGTATCTTCTTCAGAGGGATTGATTGGAGGTATTAGATGGCTTTGGATGCTGCGAGTAATGGGAATTTCAACACCATATATCCTGACGATGCTTATGTGCTTATTGAGAACTTGGCATCTAGCAATAACACCAAGAATGCAGACTTTGAGCGAAGAAAGCAGACTGGGAGTATGTATGGATCGCAGATTGCTGAGGTTCAAGCTAAATTGGATTCAATGCACAATCTCTCGATGGGAAAGACGATGAAGGCTGTTCATTTTGCTGATGAGGTTGAGAACTTCAATGAGGATGAAGTGGAAGGTGTTAACTACATTGGTGGTTCTGATTTTCAAGGTCAGAGAAATCAATACCACCAGAACAACAACCGAAACTTCACCAACAATGCTCAGCAAGGAGGGTACACCCGTACCTATGGGAATTCTTCTTATCAACTTCTACATGCTTAAACCCCAGAGAGCAAGGTTGAGTCTATGCTTGAACAGCTTCTTCAGGGACAGCAGAAGATGACAGTGGATTTTAATGGGAAGATGGATGCTATGTACACATACCTGAATGGAAAAATTGAGGCTCTCAATATTCATCAGAAGATACTGGAAACTCAAATAGCTCAGACCGCAGCAGCTATCAAGGGAAAGATGGTTCATTCACAGAATGAATACGTCAATGCAATCACCTTAAGAAATGCTAAAGGGGTCACTGCAGTGGTAGAAAAAGGTTTGAATACAGAAAAATTCATGGAAATAGAAGAGGTTGAAGGTGATTTTAAGCTTGATACGGTTGTGTCGAGCGACACCACTACTTGTGTCGATCGACACCATTACCTGGTCGATCGACACCAACCTGTGTCGAGCGACAGCACTACTTGTGTCGATCGACACCAACCTGAAAAGACGACACAGAAGCCTTGTGTTGATCGACACCAACCTTGTGTCGGTCGACACCCCTCGCATATTGAGCTATAAACTATGAAAACACCGACGATTGTTGAGGAGAATGTTTACAAGCCTAAGGTGCTGTATCCTAGACCACCTAGACATCTCAGCGATCCCATTACTGCAGAGAAGTTGCTCGCTTTTGAGAAGAGGGTAAGGAGGATTCCACATACGATGTCTTTTGTAAAAGCTTTGGAATACCGCCCTTTGCTTGGTCACTTCTGAGATTGCAGAGAAACTCTAAAAGAGATCGAGGCACTCTTCATCAAGGCGAGAAGCACACCACCATCAATGAAGCAATTGACTAAGAGGGAAGATCCAGGAAAATTTTTAGTTTCATGCTCTATCTCTGGAGTTGAATTCAAAGAATCTCTCGTTGATTCAGGGTCTAGCGTCAATGTCATGTCAAAGTCAATTGCAGAGAGGTTGAGAATTGGTGATATTAGATCTGTTGAGATGACTCTCACATTCGTGAACTCTTCAACCTCAATTCCATATGGTACCTTCCCTGATATGCTTGTTAAAGTAGGAGATTGTCTGATTCCTACTGATTTTCAGATTGTGGAGATGAGCGAAAGTTCTAATATACATTTGATTCTTGGAAGACCGTTCATGGCTACAGTTGGTGCAGTTATAGACACGCCCAGTAAGAGAATCTCGTTCTCATACATTGACAAAGAGGTCTCCTACAAAGCCATTCCTTCTGGAAGAGCTCCCAAACATGTCTCATGCATCACCGTTGTTACAAGAGAGTCGTTGATGGTAGATCTCTTGGAAGAGCCTTATGATGAGCCAAATGTCATAGACATTTTAGATGGTCCTTCTATCATCCCGAAGAGGGACATCAAAACGGCTAAGGCAAAGAAGAAGGTGAATAGCAAAAGAGCCAAGGGTGCTGCCTATATGACTTTAACCCCTCAAAAGTGTGATGGAGATTTGATTGAATATGAGGTGAAGTGCAAGGGAACTTCGAAACCATTCTCTAAGGTTAGAGCTATTCTCACTTCAGAGTTGAAAGAGAAAGGAATTGTGAAGGGTATGTTGAGCAGAATTCTGAAGCTGGATATGTCTAGTTGTGGAGCTTGTTTTGGAGCAAGTTCTCATTCTTATCCTGACTAATACATGGGCGTAAAGTCAAGCTAGTGACGTAAAACAAGCGCTTGGTGGGAGGCAACCCGCTGGTAAGTATGCATATAAGTTCTTTTGTTTCTTTTGGTTTTTGGTTTTGTGTCTTGTGTTTTGCATGAATCAGTTCCAAAGGGTCTGTGTCGACCGATACCGATCGACACCACTTGCGCGATAAAAAGAAGTTTCCGTGTCGACCTACGCCTGGTATCGATCGATACCAGGCTGTGTGTCGGTCGACACCCCAACCCCAATCCGGTAACTTCTCTGATTTTCACGCCTATACTCAGTTCTTTGGTCTCTTTTACCAACTCTAGACTAGATAACACTGGGGACAGTGTTGTTTAAGTCTAGGGGAGGTAGTTGTTGACAATGCATTTGTTTTTCGTAGAGTCAGTCGTTTTTGAGTCAAAAATCGTTTTATTGAGTCAAAACCTGTTGGAGACTATGATCTTTTTCTTGAATCTATTGTTCTGACATTGATTCTAAGTGACCATTGTTACATAATCAGTTCTGGATCAGATTAATGAAAAATCCAAAGGCTGGCCAGTTAACTAGAAGACACCCATGTTTCCAGCAGAGTCTATTAAAGCCTGAGCTAATTCTTTGCACTTCATTGATGTGATTGATGTTCACAGAGCTTGATTCCTCATTTATATATGACAAAAGAACCCATGTGTAGAAAGTAATGGTATCCATCTCCCATGTTATAAGTTAATAAATAAAAGCATGAAAAGATGAAATGATTTTCTTTTGAGTAGAGGGTTAGGAAAATTTCCAGCGATCCCATTATTCTACCTGAGAAGGAATGATCACACAAAGGTTGGAAGCGAGGTTAGGAAAATTTGATGTGATACCATTATTCGCCTAGACCTTTGATACGTAGAGATGGGAGAACAGGGAATTTGGTGGCAAACACCATCAATACTCGCGTCTCAAACCTTAATATGTATATGCAAGAGAACATGATATGAAATACGTCTGGGGGAGAGGAAAAAATACCAAAAAGTGTGAAAATTGGGTGGTTCTTTTGTCATGATATTATATGGGAAAGAGTCTAGAAGGTTTTAGGCATTGATTACAGCGATGAAACTGGCGATGAGGGCTTAATTGGACAATGCTGCGAAAGTATGTGTGGAGTCTGGAAAGCTGCGAATTTCTACGGAGAAGTACATGGTGGTTAGATTTGGAACTGGTTAGGTGATATGTGGAGTACTAAGGAAAAGGGCCATTGCAGTTGATATATCATTGTTTTTACCCCATTTAAGCCATGATATAAGTCTGTTTTATAGAGTCTTTCTACTATTTCGTAGTGGTTTAGAGTTTCTTACAGATTTTAGCACGTTTGGAGCATAATTAGAGATATTGGAACTTTCTGGAGCATTTTGGAGCAAAGCAACGTTCGTGTAGCTGAGTATTCGATTTGAAGTCTCCATGTCAATCGATACTGACGAGTATCGGTCGATACTCATCGAAGCAAACACGACCCGCAACTTTAATGAAGAATTGAAGAATTGCAAAATTGCCTAGAAGATTTTATTATTTGCAAGAAGCCCCAAAACGTGATTTAGGTTATTTAATAGGATTTTACAGCCACTTTGATGGCTATGCTTTATTCTAAGTTTTATTTTACTTTGGTTTTGTGAGAGAGCTTTTGAAGGGAGACAAGTCTGAAACTCTGTTCGTCCGAGTGAAGATTTCGAACCCTCTTGTTACTCTTTCTATTTTATTTGATGATTTATTCAAACATGTTTATTGCTTCAATTTCCATGTCTAAGTAGATCTATTGTTAGGTTTAGGGTTCTCATAAGGGTTATCTCTGAATGCTAGATTGATTAGTTATTAGGATTCACTATCTGAATTAGTTCTTCGCCATAGGTTGTTTGCAAAGCTAATTCTAGATTGATCACCTAGAACTTAGATCTTAGGATAATTGATTAGGCACGAGAGTGCGATTAATTACCTGATAGAACCTAGGGTGAGCAAAATAACTATTCGCAAAGAGATTTGGTTTAGTTGTTTTGTGAACAAATCAAACCTGATCTAAAAGCTGATTTAGACTTTAGAATTCGCAAAGAGATTTGGAATTCCTAGGATTTAGATTTAGATAGTTTTCGCAACGAGAGTTGGTTAACTATATCTTAGTGATTTGAGTTCAAGAACCGCGCTAAATCTGAATCCTGACTAGTTAGTTTATCAGCATTCATTGATTTCCTGAGAAATACCCTGAACCTATCTTTCTCCAATCGAATTTACAACCATTTTAATTTACGTTCTGTTTTCAATATCATTGATTGCTTAGCTTAATTCTCATATATTTAATCTATTGTGTGTCTCTGTGAGTCCTTGTGTTCGAACCCTACTTTACTGCAACTACTGCTTAGTAATTTTAGGGTATTTATTTGAGCATATCAGCAGTGTTTCAAGAACAAGTGAGTCTCCTTGTTTTTCAAACCTCTTTCTCTTGTTTAGCTTTATGTTTGCTTGAGGGCAAGCAAATGCTAATTCTGGGGGAGTTGATATATCATGGTTTTTACCCGCTTTTAACCATGATATAGGTCTTATTTATAGAATCTTTTGAGTATTTTTTGGAGTCTTTTCGAGTCTTTACAGGTTTAGGTACGTTTGGAACTAAATCGTAGATATTGGAGCATTTTGGAGCCAAGCAAGATCATGCAGCTGAAGGATCAAGATGAAGTCATGGTGTCGAGCGACACTAGTCTGAAGAGTCGACACATAAGCTGTGTATCGATCGATACCACTTATGGTATTGGTCGATACTGATCGCATGAAGAGAAGGATCGCGACTTTTTACAAGTCTGAAGATTTTAAACTTTGGTCCAGAAGACTTTAATAATTACAAGAAGCCCCAAAACGTGTTTTAGCATTATAGTTAGGGTTTTCAGCCACCTTTTTGGCTAAAATTTATTCTATCATGGATTTTTGTGAGAGAGCTTTGAGGTAGACAAGTCTGAAACTCTGTTCGTCCGAGAGAAGATTTTGAACCCTTGTTTTCTTTCTCCTTTATTATTAATTTCAGAGATTTATTCATTCATGTTGTTTGTTTCAATCTCCATGTCTGAGTAGATCTCCTGTTAGGTTTAGGGTTCTCAATAAGGGATCTCTTTGAATGCTAGGTTAATTAGTTGGTTAGGGTTCATAATCTGAATTAGTTCTTCACTATCGGTTGTTCTTAACACTACAAGAAAACTGTCAATTTTGAACGAAAATTTACGACCGTTTTAAATCGATGTAACTTTACATCGACATTACGATGACATTACGACGAAATATGTGTTCGATGTAAAAACGTCGTAAATATATGTCGTCTTAATTTCGATGTAAAATTACGACCATTTTACGACGACATTACGACGCCAATATAAATCGTCGTAATATCGCTGTAACTTTACATCGATATTACGACGAATATGGCTTCTGCATATTACGTTGATATTACGACGAATATGGCTTCTGCATATTACGTTGATATTACGACGTAATATCGTCGTAATGTCGTCTTGGGTTAAGGAGCAGACCGTTGTATTCCCACTTCTGATGATCTGGCCAACAAAGAACTCTGGGGGTCTAGTTTTCTACATTCATAAAGACCAACCACCATAAGTGAAAGATACATAGAATTGGACATCCTTATATTACGATTTACATAGATGTCCAATTCTATGAATCTTTCACCTATGGTAGTAATGAAGACTGTCTTTACACACTACAAGAAAACTGCCTTTTTACAACAAACAGAATCGTCGTAAATCGGTCGTAAAACTTGATTTACGACGGATTAGCGACGATTAACAATTCGTCGTAAGTTCATCGTCGTTAATCGCAAATCGTCGTAAATTCGTCGTAATATTAAGGAGGACAAAAAATCGTCGTAAAATCGATGTAATATATTCGTCGTAAAATCGTTGTATATTTACATCGAATGTACGACGAATATTTTACATCGATTTTACATCGATATCACGATAAAAGTTTACATCGATTTTACATCTAATTATACAATTTTTTTTCCGACAAATCGTCGTAAATGCGTCGTAATATGATTAAACATTACATCGAATTTACAACGAATTATAAAATTTATGTTTTGAAGAATTCGTCGTAAATTCGTCGTAATAGGTAGATGTAAATACGCTGGTAAATCGATGTAAAATATTCGATGTAAATTCGTCGTAACTACTGAACGATGTTATAAATCGATGTAAAACTATTGATGTAAAATCGATGTAAATTATGAAACGATGTAAAATCGATGTAAATTATTCGATGTAAATTCGTCGTAATTTAAAATATTTTATATAAATTAAATAAAATTAAAAAAATATATTTTAAAAAATATATTTAAAAATTAAATTTTATAAATATATTCAAAATATAAAATAAAATTTAAAATACAAAATAAATTTTTTATTACAAACTAATTCCTAGGAGGAAAACGTAAATTATTAAAAAGTTCGTCGTCTGATCCATTCTGCTCCATATTCGCTCGTTCTTGCGCGAGCGGATCAGTTGGCAGGCCCGATGTCGATTCTCCCTGCTGCCTTAGTGCAGCCGCCAAATCCGGGTTACTCAGGGCAATAATATCGAAGAGAGTGTTGTATCCTTGGATTGTTTTATCGTATCCTTGGATCTTCTCATCGTATACCACCTGCTTCTCCCGCAAATTGTTGATCTCGGAGTTGGCGTTGTTTAACTCCGTCCGCAAAATAACCGGATCGTCGAAAAGCTGACGACGGGACGACGCGGCGGCACTATCTGCGATCGATCCCATCCCTAAAACTCTGCCCTTTTTCTTCGGGGCAACCTTTTAAAAAAGAAACGAAAAATTTAATAAATTGTATAAAAAACAATAACATTTGTAAAAAAAAAAAAAAGATTTAAATTACCTCTGCGTATATGTCGTCCATCTGGGCAACCGTCAAAGTCGCAGTGGATTGGACCGAACTACCGCCAGGTGATAGCTGCTGAGAAAGCTGAGTTTGACGCTCGCCGATCCTCGCATGCGCGTCATTGTAGATTGCCTCAGCTCGAGGATCTACAAAAGATCCGTCTTTCCTCCTGTGAGTTTCCGCAAAAACTCGGGTCATCGGAGGAAGTTCGCCTCCATTTGCCTAACAAAAAAGACATTAAAAAAGAAATCAAACCGTTGATGGATAATATAAATTAATAACAAAATAAAATTACATAAATAAAATTATAAGGGAAAAAATTATTACCATTTGAAGGCGTTTTCCCGCAAAAGATGTTTGACCCGACGTATGAGGCATAAGCGCTGGAAGACCGTCTGGACCCATAGTGTTTCGAGAAGCCGAACACTTAGCGGCCACTTGCTGCGCATGTGGATCTCTCCAGTATGCCGTCAAGCCGTTCCAAACATCGGAAGACATGTATGGCGGCTTTCCCTGATCGCCTTTAACCTCCCACTTCCTCTTCCAATCGGAAATGGTATTGTTGAGCCGGAATTTTCCCTTCTTTTTGAATTCCGCCTTCACCGTCTCGTTGATCGTAACGTCCCAATGCCATTTTTGCTATAAAAAAAAATATCATTAGAAACGATATATTAAAGATAAAGAATTCTCCAAAATAATATTGAATTTAAAAAAAAAAAATTTACCGCGAAACATTTAAACCATGTCTCGACAACGTCTTCCGGAACCGAAGACCAATTGCGGTGAGGCTCCATGAAATAGGCTTTAATGGTGTCAGCCACACTCCGTCCAACTTTGTTATCTTCCTTAAACCTGAGAAATAAAACAAAAATTATTAGTAAAAAAACGAAATTCATAATGTAATTAAAAAAAAAAAAATTTACGTACGTACCAAAAAGTATTCGGGATCCGTCGCGGATCTAACCGGTCTAAAGAATCATGCCCCGGCGACTGCAAAATATCTTCGACCGTCAATCCTGCATACAACAGGGGCGGTCGAGCAACTGCATCTGGAGGCGGCGGCGCTGGTCCGGAAAAAGAATCCGGAACAGCGGACTGTGTCGCAGAAGATGACGGGAGTTGCTGATTCTCACTAGGTCCCGTCTCCATAAACTGTCGATAGTGTGACTTACGTGGCGCCATATCTAAAAAATATTTAAAAATAACTCAATTTTAGTATCATATAATTCCATTTCTAACTAATAATTCCAATCCTAACTAATAAATATTACATTCCTAACTAACAATTCAAAATTCTTAAAACGATAATATAATTTATAAAAAAAAAAAATGTTACCTTTTGTTTTAGAGAGAGGGCAGAGATTTTAGAGAGAGAGAGAGTTGAGAGAGTTTCTAGAGAGAGAGAGATTTGAGAGTTGTGAGGGAGGGAAGAAAAAATCGTCCGCGTATATATAGATTTTAATGTCGTCGTAAAATCGTTGGTACATTACGACGAGTTTACGACGAATTCGTCGTAACATCGTCGTAAAACTGTAACCAAAAATTCAACCTATCGGAAATTTCCCTCGACGCGGTAAATTAAATGTTGAGGTTTTACAACGATTTTACGACGGATTCGTCGTAAAATCGTTGTAATTGTACAACGATTTTACGACGAATCCGTCGTAAAATCGTTGTAATAGATTAAATCTATACCCTAAACCCTAAATAACAATACACATATACAGGACGTAAGAACGAAGTATATTTGTGCATCTAATACTTCTAATATTTAACATTAGATTCAGTAACGACGATTGAATCTAAATAGTCGTCGATTTCCTTATTTTACATAATAATGTATAGCATTCGTTCTTATAAGTATATTCGTAACATGCATGACTTTAATAATTTAATTGATATAGTAAAATTGTTTTTACTATGATTAGAACTTACTTATAATTTTTAAAACCAAACAAGTAAATCAAACCCTAAACCTTATATTTAATTTGGGTATTACAACGAAATTACGACGAATTCGTCGTAAAATCGTTGTAATGCTAATCGATGTAAAATCGTTGTAATGGTAATCGATGTAAAATCGTTGGTAATGTCTAAATCGTCGTACACCAGTCGTAAATGACTGAAATTGGCAAAGTTTGGTGAAACACGGTTTTTTATAGCTCACCTAACTATTTACATCGCATTTTGTCGACGTAATTTCGTGGCATATTCGATGTAAAATCGTTGTAATGCTAATCGATGTAAATTCGTTGTAAATTTTCGTTGCAAATCCGTTGGTAATTTCTACAAAATTTCTATAAATACCTTCCACACTTTCAATGCAAACTCAAAAAAAAAATTCATATCCACTTTTCTTTAAGTTTTTACGTTGATCATTGTATACCTGCTTGCCTGATGATCTGGCCAATAAATAATTCTGTAGGATCTTGTTTACAAGTAATTAAAGACAGTCTTCAACTATCATAGGTGAATGATTCATAGAATTGGACATCTATGTAAATCCTTCATAATATAAGGATCGATGTCCAATTCTATGTATCTTTCACTTATGGTGGTTGGTCTTTATGAATATAGAAAACTTGATTCCTAGAATTCTTTGTTGGCCAGATCATCAGAAGCAGGTAAACAACTTTCAACTCCTAAACCCAAAATATAAACGATGTAAAATCGTTGTAATGCTAAGCGATGTAAAATCGTTGTAATGTAATCGATGTAAAATCGTTGTAATATTAATCGATGTAAAATCGTTGTAATGCTAATCGATGTAAAATCGTTGTAATGCTAATCGATGTAAAATCGTTGTAAAATCGTTGTAATAAATCCGTTGTTATCTTCCCGATGGGGCCTAGGAGTAGCTCATGAAACCAAAATGGATATGCGGGATCGCCATGATCAACCTATGATAAGTGTAAAAGTTAGATTGAAAGCCGATATAATTAAATGAAATATTTATAACTATATATATTAACTTACTTGCGTCTTCAACCACTCAACAAAGTGACGATCTTTACGGTCGTTTATTTCATCATCTGAAACCCCTTCAATGCATTCTCGTACCTGAGTATCAAATAAGCTACAAAATACATATATAGACATAAAAATTAACACATTTAATTATAATTATATTAATTATTAATTATTAATGACTGATTAATTAAATATTTTGGTTATTATACCTTTCGAAAGGACTCACTTCATCACAGTTTAGGAGGATGTACGTATGTGCGCTGTGCCTGTCATGCTCGTTATCCCACCAAACTTCCTTCAATTTTCCACTAAGACGACCAATTGGTGAGAATATATCTGGGACACCCTCTACCGCATAAATTCGTCCCACACCGCCATCATCGTATCGTCGGGGAGCCCGTTTGCGTGTACGGACTTTTGGAGCGAAATAATATGAAGTGAAGTGTGAAGTTTCTTCTGTCAAACTTCCCGCAACAATTGATCCTTCAACCCTTGCTAGATTTTTTGCCTTTCCCTTTAAATGTTTCATGAAGCGCTCGAATGGGTACATCCACCTAAACTGAACAGGGCCTCCTAGTTCTGCTTCGTGGGGGAGATGAATGGGAAGATGTTCCATAACATCAAAAAACGCAGGGGGGAATATCTTCTCCAAATTGCACAACAAGATTGGAATATTAGCAGCCAGTTGTGCAATTACATCTTCTGACAACGTCCGTGTACTAAGATCCCGGAAAAACGCTCCGATGCCTGCAAAGACAAAATTATATACATTGTAACATATATATATATATATATATATATATATATAATTAATCTCAATAATTTTATATGTGATGAAGTATCTTACCTCCAATTGCTTCATGAACATTTTCTGGAAGGAGTTCGGCAAATGCGAAAGGAAGTAAACGTTGCATAAACACGTGGCAGTCATGACTCTTCATCCCTGAAAACTTTTCTCCTTTCTCAACAGATTTAGCAAGATTGGATACATACCCATCAGGAAACTTCACGTCAGATGAAACCCAATTAAACAACGATGCCTTTTGTTCTGCACCCAACCGAAATATAGGAACTGGTGATTTTCCATTGCTCATTATATGCAACTCATTTCTGTTGCAAATATCTGGCAAGTCCAACCTTGACTTTCCGCTGTCTTTGGTTCTTCCTTTCACGTTTAACACTGTATGCATGATGTTATCAAAAAAGTTTTTCTCAATGTGCATGACATCAAGATTGTGTCTCAGTATATGATTTTTCCAGTACGGAAGATCCCAAAAAATGCTTTTCTTGTGCCAATTGTGATTAACCCCGTATCCATCAGGCATATTAGCTGGAGTGTGCCAATTTCCCCCACGATTCACAGTTTCTAGTCCCCCAAAATGATCTATTTGCGCTTCTAGATCTTCCCCAGATAGATACACTGGTGGGGGGACACGCACAATTTTGTTCTTCCTAAACAACCGCCTGTTTCTCCTATATGGATGATTGATTGGTAAAAACCGGCGGTGACAATCAAACCAGCATGTTTTTCGACCATGTTTCAGTTGAAACGCATCTGTCCGATCGAGGCAATAAGGACAAGATAACCTCCAATGCGTCGTCCAACCAGATAGCATTCCGTATGCAGGGAAGTCGCTTATTGTCCACATAAGCACCGCACGCATCGTAAAATTTTTTTTCCTCGAACAATCATATGTCCGCACTCCTGTATACCACAACTGTTTCAACTCATGAATGAGAGGCTGCAAAAATACATCAAGGGACCGCTTCGGATGATTGGGACCAGGGACTAAAATATTCAGGAAAAGAAATTCCCTTTGCATGCACATATCTGGGGGAAGGTTATAAGGAGTTACGATAACTGGCCACAAAGAATATTGCCTACCAGACATACCGAATGGACTAAATCCATCAGTGCAAAGACCAAGATACACATTTCGCTTAGAGTTAGCAAAATCAGGGTGTACCGTGTTAAAGTGTTTCCAAGCTTTTGCATCTGACGGGTGAGTCACTTCTCCTTCTCTCTGTGAATGTTCTGCATGCCACCTCATCGATGCAGCTGTCCTTTCAGATTGATACAATCGTTTCAACCTATCAGTTATAGGAAGATACCACATCCGTTGGTATGGTATCTTTTTACGCCCAGTTGTTTGGGGCCTAAATCTCGGTTTTTGGCAAAATCGACATTCCTGCAGCTTATCATCATCTTTCCAAAAAAGCATACAATTGTCAACACATACATCTATCATCTCAGAAGGCAACCCAAGACTAAACACCAACTTCTGTATCTCATAGTATGTTTCGGCAGCCAAATTATCCTCTGGCAAATACTCTTTAATAAGATCAGCCCAATCATCCATGCAAACCTCAGCTAAGTTATGATCAGTTTTAATTGTCATCATCCTAGCAGCTAACGACAATTTAGACAGACCTTCTCTACATCCATCGTAGAGTGGCTGGTTTGCAGCGTCTAGCATATCATAAAATCGCTTCGCATCTACGTTGGGTTCCTCAACAGTACTATTATCAGCATTTGTTTCATGAAATGCATCATTAACCATGGCATGCATCCTATCATGATCTGCACCCTGATCAAATTGATGTTGACCATGATCATAACTACCTTGATAATTTGATTCTACTTGACCTTGATAATTACTACTACTATCCGTTGCTTGAGTTCTTTCAAAACCCTCTCCATGTTGATACCAAACATAATATTGCGGCATAAACCCTCTATTTAGTAAATGCTTCCACACCGTCTCAATAAACATATATCTCGTATTCTTGCATTTACGACAAGGACAGAACATCTTACCACTTTCCAGGGTTGTTTGCATATTCCCGGCCTGATACATGAATATTTCAAGCCCTTCTTTGAATTCTTCCGTCAAATCTCCCTCTGAATCCTTTTGCGTATACATCCATTTTCGTAGTTCGTATATAGACATTTATATATATATATATTTTTTTCCTGTTTGTTTTTTTTTTTTTCTGTTTGTTTTTTTTTTTTTTTGATTCTTTAGTTTGAAGGTACGCTGTATTTATAGAATTTTTTTCATAATTACCAACGATTTTCCAACGGATTTACGACGAATCGTACGATGTAAATTCGATGTAAATTTAGTAGGTGGAACTTTTAAAAAACGTGGTCTACCTAACCGGGAACAGCGACGTTAAATCGTCGTAATATCAACGTAATATACAGAAGAAATATTCGTCGTAATTTCGTCGTAAAATTACATCGATATTACGACGATTTATGTTCTCGTCGTAATGTCGTCGTAAACTAGTCGTAAATTTACATCGAAATTACGACGACACATATTTACGACGATTTTACATCGAACACATAATTAGTCGTAAATTCGTCGTAAAGTCGACGTAAAGTTACATCGATTTAAAACGGTCGTAAATTTTCGTTGGAAATGGACAGTTTTCTTGTAGTGACATGAAAACAAGATCCCACAGGATTCTTTGTTGGCAAGATCATCAAGAAGTGGGAACACAATGATCAGCATAAGAACCCAAGGAAACGTGGATATGTATATATAGTGTGTATTTTTTTTTTTGAGTTACCATTGAAGGTGTGGAAGGTATTTATAGAAATTTTCTAGAAATTACCAACGGATTCGCAACGAAAATTTACAACGGTTTTACATCGAATAGCATTACAACGATTTTACATCGAATATACGACGAAATTACGTCAAAAATATTTGATGTAAATAATTAGGTGACCTATAAAAAACTGTGTTTTACCAAATTCTCATAGTCGACGTGAAATCGTCGTGATACTGATGTCACTATTTACGTCGTAACATCGTCGTAAAACTACGACGAATTTACGATGATTTAGTTTTAATTTACATGTTGGTTTATCAACGTATATCATGTTTTACATAACTTCTAATCATAGTATAAACATGATAATCCATCGTATAATCGTCGTTGTTGAATCTGTTGTTAAATATTAAAGGTATTAGATGCACAAATATACTTCGTTCTTACTTCCAGGATATGTGTATTGTGATTTAGGGTTTAGGATATAAATTTAATCTATTACAACGAAATTACGATGGATTCGTCGTAAATTCGTTGTAAAAATTACAACGATTTTACGACGAATCCGTCGTAATTTCGTTGTAATACTTAAAATTTAGGGTATAGGGTTTGATTTACATGTTTGATTTTTTTTTATCTTATATCTTGTTTTACGTAAGTTCTAATCATAGTATAAACAAGTTTAAGTTTTTACAAAATCATTTACATGATTTAAGTCTTCCATGTTACGAATATATACTTATAAGAACGAACGCTATACATTATTATGTAAAATAAGGAAATCGACGACGATATAGATTCAATCGTCGTTGTTGAATCTTTTGTTAAATATTAGAAGTATTAGATGCACAAATATACTTCGTTCTTACTTCCATGATATGTGTATTGTTATTTAGGGTTTAGGGTATAGATTTAATCTATTACAACGAAATTACGACGGATTCGTTGTAATACTTAAAATTTAGGGTTAGGGTTTGATTTACATGTTTAGTTTTTTTTATCTTATATCTTGTTTTACGTAAGTTCTAATCATAGTATAAACAAGTTTAAGATTTTACAAAATTATTTACATTATTTAAGTCATGCATGTTACGAATATATACTTATAAGAACGAATGCTATACATTATTATGTAAGATAAGGAAATCGGTGACGATATAGATTCAATCGTCGTTATTGAATCTGTTGTTAAATATTAGAAGTATTAGATGCACAAATATACTTCGTTCTTACTTCCAGGATATGTGTATTGTGATTTAGGTTTAGGGTATAGATTTAATCTATTACAACGAAATTACGACGGATTCGTCGTAAATTCGTTGTAATTTACATGTTTAGTTTTTTTATCTTATATCCTGTTTTACGTAAGTTCTAATCATAGTATAAACAAGTTTAAGTTCTTACAAAATTATTTACATTATTTAAGTCATGCATGTTACGAATATATACTTATAAAAACGAATGCTATACATTATTATGTAAGATAAGGAAATCGGTGACGATATAGATTCAATCGTCGTTATTGAATCTGTTGTTAAATATTAGAAGTATTAGATGCACAAATATACTTCGTTCTTACTTCCAGGATATGTGTATTGCGATTTAGGGTTTAGGGTATAGATTTAATCTTTTACAACGAATTTACGACGGATTCGTCGTAAAATCGTTGTAATTTTTACAACGAATTTACGACGAATCCGTCGTAAATTCGTTGGAAATCGAAATATTTAATTTACCGCGTGGGGGAAAATTTTTGATAGGTTGAATTTTTGGTTTTAATATTACGACGATTTTACGACGGAATCGTCGTAAAATCGTCGTAAATTACCAATGATTTTACGACGACCACAAAATCTATATATACGTGACCAGATTTTTCCTCCCTCACAATCTCACACAAACTCACTCTCTCTCTCTAAAACGCTCTCACCTCTCTCTACCTACGAAAAAGGTAAAAAATTTATTTTTTGGTTTTTTAAATTATATTATTGTTTGTGAGGATTTTGAATTGTTAGTTAGGATTGTAATTTTTATTAGTTAGGATTGGACTTATTATTTAGGAATGGAATTATATTATATTGGAATTGAGTTATTTTTAAATATTTTTTTAGATATGGCGCCACGTAAGACACACTATCGGCAGTTTCTCGAGACGGGACCGAGTGCTAATTCACAACTCCCGTCATCTTCTGCGACACCGTCCGCTGTTCCGGATTCTTTTTCCGAACCAGCGCCGCCTCCAGAAGCAGGTGCTCGACCGCCGTTGTTGTATGTGGGATTGACTGTCGAAGATATTTTGCAGTCGCCGGGGCATGATTCTTTAGATCGGTTTTATTTTGTATTTTAAATTTTATTTTATATTTTGAATAGATTTATAAAATTTTAATTTATAAATATAATTTTTAATTATTTTTTTAATTTTAATTGAAAAAGAAATAATATTATATATATATATATATATGTATTACATCGAGTTTACATCGACTCAACATTTACATCGATTTTACATCGTTCAATAATTTACGACAAATTTACATCGAATATTTTACATCGATTTACCAACGCATTTACAGCTACCTATTACGACGAATTTACGACGAATTGTCAAAACAAAAATTGTATAATTCGATGTAAAATCGATGTAATGTTTCATCCTATTAAGACGAATTGACGACGGATTGTCGAAAAAAAAATTGTATAATTCGATGTAAAATCGATGTAATGTTTCGATGTAAAATCGATGTAATGTGTTCGTTGTAAAATTGATGTAAATTTATATCAATTTTACGACGAATAATATACGACGATTTTTAGTCCTCCTTAATGTTATGACCAATTTACGACGATTTCTGATTAACGACGATCATATTGCGACCAATTTACGATGTAATTGTTATTCGTCGCTAATCCGTCGTAAACCATGTTTTACAACCAATTTACGACGATTCTGTTAGTTGTAAAATAGCAGTTTTCTTGTAGTGTAATGCTAATTCTGGATTGATCACCTGGAACTTAGATCTTAGGTTAATCGATTAGGCACGACAGTGCAATTGATGATCTGATAGAACCTAGGGTGAGCAAAATAACTATTTGCAAAGAGATTTGGTTTTGTTGTTTTGTGAACAAATTAAACTTGAACTTAATGCTGGTTTGGACTTTAGCATGTGCAAAGAAATTTGGAATTCTGAGATTTAGATTTAGATAATTCTTGCAACGACAGTTGGTTAGTTATAGTTTAGTGATTTGAGTTCAAGAATCGCGCTTAATCTGAACCCTGACTAATTGGTTTACCTGCATTCTCTGATTTCCTGAGAAATATCCTGAACCTATCTTCCTCCATTGAATTTACAACTCCTAATTACTTTATTGCTTCTTGTTTTATTGATTTACTTAGCTTAATTCGAACCTATTTAATCTATTGTGTGATTCTTGAGTCTCTGTGGATTCGACACCTAAATACTACAATCGACAAAGATGTTAGTACTTTAGGGTATTACATATGAACTTATCAATATCTTTTAAAACTCTAAAACATGGAAATCACTTAAAACCATTGAAACCAGAGTTAAAACACATGCAAAAGATATAAAAGTGATCCATAAAAATAGACAAAAACCGGTGTTATCAACTGCCTCAGAGTTAGATCTTTGGTTTTCCTCAAACAAAACAGAAATCTGTACTTTCGAAAGAATTTTTCGAAAACGTAGGAACTAACAAAAATATCAGTGACCGTCCGTCTCAACTATAACCAACGTAATGCATCAATCGAATTAGTCTAGAAAATTCTCATCAAAGTACTACAAGGCTAGTCCACGGTATCCGTCATGCGAATATCTAACCACTTAAACTCTAACTTTCAGTCAACTTGCTCTTAGCATTCATTAAGGGTTGCATGATTCTTATCAAAAATTACTAACGAAGACAATCGAGTCTAGGCATTAAGGTTCGAAAATGATGGTTGAGGTTTGGGGTGTGGTACCAGCTAAAGATGAATTGGCCATCTAAGACAACAAAGAGTGGTAAAAAGGGAAAAGATGTCCTAGATGTCTGATTCGTTGTCTCGCCTAAAACATTTGATAAGAAAATTAAATTCAAATTAAGTTCAAATAGAGTGAGTTAGTATATCATGTCAGAACGAATCTCTATGGGTCAAAATCCTCTGGGGATGTCGTATTGCAAGCACTCTAGATACCGTCTAGTCTAGTACCAAACCAAAAATAGCTGGTACAAGAAAATAGTGTAGAAGCACATAGGTCAAAATCATCATAGATTTTGTTTCATAGTTGCTGAAAAATAATTAATAAAAACTGTAAAAAAAGATTACACGAAATTTTTAAAATTAAAGCAAAAAGTTAGATAGAAGATTCAAAGAAAAGAAAACAGATTAGTAACGGATAAACATCTTCCCCCAGACTTAAATCACACTGTCCTCAGTGTGAAAGAGTTGGTGAAAGGATGGAAAATACATTAAAATAAAATAGAAAATAAAGAAAATATAAAGGGAAGAAGATTGATTGAACCGTGGTGGTGATGTGCGAGGCTGATCGTGAGTGATGAAGCGCGAGGCTAAACGTCACGTGAGCCATCTGTCTCAGAACCGGACAAGTTACCATCTCTTGTCGTTCTAGCTTTCTCTTAATGGCTGCGTATTCTAGCCTCTGTGTGTGTGAGGAGCTCGCGGGAGCGTATGGTGCATGGGTATGTGCTAGTAGGAGTAGTCGAGAACGCTCTGCAGCTGCGTCTCGCTTGGCATTGGCCACTAGGAACTGGCCGATAGTGTATGGTAGGCGATGGACCATCTGTACATAGTGCATTGTCTCCAATCGCCACTGAGGAACTGCTCCTTCTCGGAGCTAATCTCATCGAGACACTGAAGTTTCAAAGCTTCACTAACCTCTTGGACGGTTAGCGAGTAAGAATATCCACGAATAGTGAAAGTGAGCGTACCGTCTCTTGCTCTTGGATTAGAGAGACTCTTGTAGCTCATGGTGACTGAGGCTATGAATTCTTCGGTGAGATCTTCGTTGGTATGGAGATTGAGCTCCATGAAGGGTCGAAGGTTAAGCATGTCGAGATACAAAATCACGTCTTCTCTAATCCTGAGCGCGTCGAGAGCCGAGTAATCTATACAAGGTGTGGAATTGATCTACATTCTTCTGAGCTTCTCAAGGTAGTCGACATTCAGGTCCATAGGCTTCCCGACATATCGCACCTTTGGTCTGGTTTCCGGAGGTTGGGTTGGTTCGCGTGGAGGAGACGGTGTCGGGTCATGTGGAGGGAGTGTTGCGCGAGCTCGAGGTCGAGGTCGTCTTTGGCTCATCACGAACTCGGCGAGGTTAGTTTCACCCTCCACAGTAGTTGTATCCGATCCTCCTTGACTCTCCTTGGGACGCATAGAGATTGATCTCCAGGATGATTCTCCTACGAATCCACTCTTCTTAGAGCGTGTTATGTGAAATCTCACATGATCCATTGTTCCTACAAAATAGAAAACAAATCTTGGCAAAAATATGAATATGGTTGTGATTGAAAGATTTCAATGCGCGAGGATACTAAATCGAGTATCAAGAGACACGTTCAATCTACAAACGAGCAACATCAAACGTAAATCTATCAAATCGAGATGCCACTGAATAATTTCGGATTTGTGACGTTCTTATATAATAATTTCTAAAAATAAATTCTAAAGCTCATCATTATGCACATTCAATAAATTACCGTATATTAATCACTAACTTAACAAGACTTGGCCAAATAAATCAAAGCTACTCTCCAAATTCGTTTTTAATTAAGCTTGAAAATATCAAATTCCAAAAAACTCAAATCCATAATAATTAAGTACCAAAATCGAAATCTAATCATTCTAGAAGTTTAATTTAGAGCTCTCTAACAATTTCTAACCATTATAAACATAAATCTATTTAAAGTAAGAAAAACATAGGGTTTCGCTCATATGAAAAAGTAGAAGTTTAGGATCATACCTTGGTGGAAGAGATGAGATAGGTGCAGAATTGAAATCTCCTTTGAAAAAGAGTGGGATAGGACCAAAGAATTTTTGTAAAACCTTAAAAATTGAAAAAGATGTTCTTGCTCAAAATCTCCAAGTCTCTTGGAAGAGAAGAAGAAAGAGAGCTTAAATATAGAAATATCATTTTGAGCTTTGAAACGTTGTTTTTATGTAAAAAGAAGTTTTTTGTTTTTCAAAAAACTATTTGGGACTTACCTTGGCGTGCGGGACACACAAATTAAACCGGTTATGGTTCAATTTCAGATCGGGAACATGTTCGGTATTGCATGGTTAAAACTCGGAAACGGTTCGGGAATCGTCGGGATGGGTTGTTGGTCGGACTGGTTTGGCTGCGGGTCGAGTGCACGCGGCCAACTCCTCCTTCGCCGCGGGTCGAGCTCGTGCGACAGCGGCCGACTGCTCATTCGATGTGCGCCCATGAAACAATGGCCCTGTCGAATGCCCATTCACCGCGGGTCGAGCTCCTCTGACCGCGGCTGAATGGCTATTGTTTCGGGAGCATTTTCTCCTTCGTTCCTTTGGCGTTTCTCGATCCGTTTCTAGTGGCTTCTTCATTTTTTGTTTTTTTGTGTTTTTTTAGTTTTTTTGATGTTTTTGGGTTTTTTGGATTTTATATAAAACATGTGTCTTCAATAGAGAAGCCTTTCTTCATTTTTTCTCTTACTGTTTTTCTTTTATTTATGATGATGTTTAGCTCAGCTATGGCTGAGTAGTTCTCTTGTTGGGTATAGGGTTCTCAAGGGGCTCTCAAGGTTCGATTATTCATAAGCTTTTTCAGTTTAGGATATCGATTTGGGTTCTTCGTTCTATCATTTTTATTATTGCATGTTTGCTTGATTGATCACCTTGCAACTGAACTTAGATATTTTTAGAGCTACGAAATTACTGAATATATATGTTTGACCTAGGGTAGACGAGCAAAACCGTTACAAGATATGAAAGTATACTTGTACAGAGGTTGTGAGCGTTAACGAACTTGTTTGTTCATCATAACTTTCTGCGCGGCCGGAGACAAAAGCTATCGGTCGAGTATATAAGTTATCGGTGTGTAGGATGTACGAGAGTAGGCTACACACACTATAGTGTTCCAAGTTTAAGAACCAAAATACGACAAAACTCGTATTAAAAGTCCTAGCAAATTTCTTATGATAATTGATCGTGATCCCTAGAGAGTTCCCGATTGCCCAACGTTTCGTTTATTATTTTACAATCTCGTTTTAATTTTTTGCTTTGCTTACTTGCTTTCTTATTTACTTGCTTAGTTTAGTTTAAATTCCTAACTACAAAATCCTGACACACAAAATCCGCTTTAAATTTATTAGGTCTAGACACAACTTAGAAATCGAGTGAAATTTTCGGGCACTCAAATCTCTATGGATTCGATCCCTTAAATACTATTGCGTTTTCTGTGCACTTGCAGCTTTGTTTAAGGGTAAAAAATGTTAAGTTCAATCCCAATCACATCAAGTTTTTGGCGCCGTTGCCAGGGATTTGATTGTTGATTATTTGATTTCTTGTTCTAAATTTTGTTCTAGACAACTTTGATTTTTAAGCTTTTTGTTGCTCTTTTGATATTTTCCTTTATCTTTGTCGTTTGTTCTTAGGTGCATGAACACTAGGAGAACTCCTAGAGAAATCGTACTGCAACTAGACAATATCGAAAGACACGAGAGAGAATTCGAGGCAACAACTTCTGAAGACTCAAAAGAAGGCTAAGGATGGCCGAAAACGACCGTCCGGAGAATAAACCAAACCATGATCAACTTGATCACGAGAATGACCATGATGTTTCAGATCACGAAGATAACCGCGATGCTGTCCATGGTGAAAACAACCAGCCACTTCTCGATCCCGAAGAAAACAAAAACCAAAATGCTGAAAATTTGAGGCAACAACTTCTTGTCGATCATGATGCACCGAGGAAAGATGCTCAAGTGAATTCACCGATTTCTATTAATGGCGAGAACGCCAACCATCATGTTTTACCCGTTAATCCTACGAGGAGACAAGCGCGTAACTGCACAATTACTGATTTTGATGCACCGTATCAACACTATGAAAACCGAGCCGCGATACAAGTTTCTTTACCTCATAGGAACGACTACGAGATCAAGCCTCAAATAATTTATTTGGTAAGGAAAAAACAGTTTCATGGAGTTGCTACCGAGCATCCGATGGAGCACATCGTGATGTTCGAAGAGATATGCGGAATTACGAGAACAAACCAAGTTCCCGTCGATTACTTAAAGTGTAAGCTGTTTCCTTTTTCTTTAGCCGATAAAGCTCACCGTTGGTTGAAATCTTTGCCCGTAGGATCTATTACTAGTTGGGAAGAGTGCAAATTCGTCTTCCTAAGTCATTTTTACACAAATTCGAGATCCAACTTTTTGAGAAACAAAATCCAAAGTTTTCATCAACAATCGATCGAGTCTTTCTATGAAGCGCGAGAATGTTTCAAAGAGTATGAGAGAGATTGCCCTCACCACGGTTTCTCTGGTCTGAATTTGCTCAACACTTTCTACCGAGGATTATTACCGAAATATCAACTTTCTCTCGACATGGCTAGCAAAAGAGATTTCTCCACAAGACCATCAACCAAGGAAGAGCTCTCATAGAAATTCTTGGTATTTCCAATAACAACAATTTTCCCGACTACGATAGATCGACTAGATCTAACGTGTCCGAAGCTAAGGAGATAGCCGAGCTAAAGAACATGATTAATCAACTTCTCAAAAACCAAAATCGCCAAGTGCATGCTTTTGAAGCTACAAATGGAGGTGAAGATAATGCTTACAACGAACCCGATAACAACGGTTCGTATTTTCAAAAAGAATAAGTTAACTATGTCGAAGCACAATGATCTTACCAAAACCGCTTCAACAATGGATTCAACAACAACGCCAACTTCAAAAATCTCTCGTATTGAAACTCGAACGTGAAAAACTCTCAAGACCAACTCTACCTTCAACAATCCAAACCATTCCAAAACCGGTTCCAAAACCAGTTTTTTTAAAAAAAATTAAATATTTAATTAAAAACAAAAAAAACATAATTTTTTTTTTGTTGGTGAGACACCCTAATAGGCTAAGAGTGTCTCACCGATGCAGATGCTCTAATGGGCTAAATCAAAAAGTCTACATGAGTTGACGTTGACTTAGAAATTACCAATATAAAAATGGTAAAAGTAATATTCTCTTGTAAATAATTGGTTTGCTTCATGTTCGAATGATAAAAATAGAATAAGTAATATTTTCTTGTAAATAATTGGTTTGCGTTTATTTGATTCTTAAGAATTTTGAGTAGTCTTCTCGTTTTTTTTTCTTCTTCTATTATAGTTGACAATATAAAAATGGGTTTTGTCTATTATAATTCTCGATCGATTTGATTAAAATCACTTCCTTGTTTGTGTTAATCTCTAAAATAATCTCTATCTATTTACTTTTCTCTAATTTAGAACCCCAATTTTAGCCCCAAATCGATATTGGATTTTCAGTAAGTTGTGTGAGTTTGGAGTTTGAGTCGGGTTTTGTTCTGGGTCAGGTTGAATTAGCTTAGTCGCGGTTAAAAACCCGCGATTTGCTGGTTTTCTAAACACAATCACGAAATTAATTTAGTATATTGTAATTAAAAGACATTAAATAGTTTGTGATATTTATTAAAGTACACAATTATTTGGGGTATGTAGAAAAGAAAAAAAAAGTCCAAAATGTATATCAAAAAAACTATATACTAAGAATAGTGTACCAAAGTCGACCAATATACAAAACATTTTGTTTTCACAACATCTTCACGGAAATCGAATATTTAACGTTAACTCTCCCTCATCTTTTTTTTGGTAAAATTTTACAAAAAATAATTTTAATCGAAGGCTCAGAACTCTCTCTTATTTTTCTTAATTTAAAACGAAAAACTTTTACTTCCACTCATCCCAAAAAAGCAAATCACCGAACTACTTCCACTCATCCCAAAAAGCAAATATACAAGACACTTTGTTTTCCACAACATCTTCACGGAAATCGAATATTTGACGTTAACTCTCCCTCATCTTTTTTGGGGTAAAATTTTACAAAATACTCCTTCCATTCTGAATTAATTCATGTTTTAGATAGTTTTTTTTTCACAATTAAGTGATGTTGTCATTACCAATGCAAAATTAAATAATTTTTATTATTTTTGACAAATTATATTTTATAAACTATTTGTTCACTAGTTCAGATGAATAATAAATGAAGTTTTAATATAAAAAAAAATAAAAATTAATTGTTTTTTTAATTTATGTGCATACTACTAAAACACTATTTAATTCAGAACAAATGGAGTATAATTTTAATCGAAGGCTGAACTCTCCCTTATTTTTCTTAATTTAAAACGAAAAACTTTTACTTCCACTCATCCCAAAAATCAAATCACCGAACTACCCAACATATCCTAATCCCTATATATACCACACAGCTTCTTCCTTCTCGACCACAGACAATAACCAAAACATGGCTTTCACAAAAATTTCCATTGTCATTTTCCTTTGCCTTCTAGGTTTATACTCTGGAACCGTCAAGTCTCAAAACGATGCTTACTGCGGTGCTGGATGCCGATCAGGTACTTATAAAGGCACTGTAACCCAAACCAGTGGTGGATCGGTCAATAGCATTTTGACACAACAATTCTTTGATAACATTATAAAAAAAGCCGGTAGGGGCTGTGCCGGAAAAAGATTCTACACCCGTGACTCTTTCATTAACGCCGCGAATACTTTTTCCAACTTTACCAATTCTGTTACTAGACGTGAAATTGCTACCATGTTTGCTCATTTCACTCACGATACTGGACGTAAGATTTCTTTCTTCTCTACTTTTTAATATATTATAAAAATATATTTATATTTTTTTGTATGTACATCTACTCTAGTCATGACTGATTCTAACTTTCAGTTAACTATAAATAAATGAGTAGATTATTATCGGAACCTAAGGATTGGATATTTCTAAGCGTTTGCATTATTTGAAATTTAGAAATGGATGTTATCATTAACAGGTGAAGAAGTATTTGAAACAATCTTGGTTTACGACATATATAAGATTAAACCTGTAAAAACTGAACATTTGACTTGATCTCAATTAATTTAAGCTGATTATAAATCACTTTGTTTCATGTGCATCTCTATGTCGTATAGACTTCTGCTACATAGAAGCAATAAATGGAAGGTCACGACGTAAATGCAGGCACCCCGCTGAACAGGTAGATTGTATTCCGCGCAAAGGCTACTTCGGTCGTAGTCAGAGTCTCAAACTCAACCGTCTACGTCAGCCCGAGCTTGTGGATAGCAACCCAACTGTAGGTTTCAAAACGAGTTTGGGGTTTTGGATGAATAGCGTACGGCCAGTACTGAACCAAGGATTTGGAGCCACCATAAGAACCATCAATGGAATGGAATGTAACGGTGGGAATACAGGTGCGGTCAATGAAAGGATTAGGTACTATAGAGACTATTGTGGACAGCTTGGTGTGGACCCTGGTTCTAACCTTAGTTGCTAAAAAGTTCCTCGAACGCAAACACACATACACGTGAACGTGACACTTATTAATGCAGAATAATAAGTGAGATGAAAAAGTTAAATATCATACGTATGTACTATATAAAATAATTATTATTATATATGTTGAATAAGTTAAATTGTGTAATAATGACAGTGTTGAATAAGTTGTGTAAAAATGTGAGTATTGAATAAATTGTAAAATATCTCATGGAATATTTTATAAGATATTCTTTATGATTTGTACTATACATAAGGAGGTTTGGGTGAAACATAAACCAAGCCAAGTAAATAAGTGGAGTTTGAGAGAGTTTGAGAGTCTTTGTAATAATTGAGTGTGTATTATAATATAGGCTTCCTCCTTTTCTTAAATACTGTTCTATATACTTATTTGATCCTGATCCTTCGTGGTTGTACCTACTATGTGTCTGTAAATTTGGTATTAGAGCCATGACAGTTTAAACTTTGGTTCTTATCTTTCCAAGGGGTACTATGCCTAGTGGATCCTCCACACCAGAAATCCAACTAAGTTAAGAAAGAAGAATATAGAGAAAAATCCATGAGTTTGTAAGGCTAGAAGTACCTTGAGGCCCCAAACAAAGAAAGTATTGCCTCAGTTATCATATATAGTATAAGCAAAGGGGGGGGGGGGGGGGGGGGGGGGGGGGGGGTTAGCAATGGAGCTCTCTATTGGGGTTGGTTTTGACCCACTCAAGATTAACAGCTTGAAAATGGCCAAATATGAGGATGCCTTCTTATCCGAACCGAGCCAAAAGAGATTAGAAGACGATCGAGCCAAAGGACGGCTCGGTCTCGTTCTGTTCACCTCGACAAGACTCACCTCAGATAGCTCACTTCAAATAGCTTGCCTCGGTCAGTTCACCTCATACAAAACGGTACCGAGCCGAGGCGAGATCAATAGCAGTTCTTTGACGAACCAAAACCATGTCTTGGTTGAACCAAAACCGAACCGAGGCTTAACCAAGATTAAAACCATCTTTGTACTTTGTTTCTCTAAACAGCAATACTAAAACTATTTTTGGATCTTTTCTTGTGTTTCCTTAATTGAATCTTCTGTTCCCTTTAAAGTATTTAACAAGAATTTGGTTGTGCGAGTTTCGACTCCCACAATTTGGCGCTGTCTGTGGGGATCTAGAAGTTTTTTTACTCACAGAAATCACAAGGAACGATATTTGAAGAGATGTCCGGAGACGAGCAAAGAACCGGTGATGACACGAACAACAACGTTGGCAACCCCGTAGAGTCGATCTCAGCGGCTCTCCCCTAGTGACCCCGGAGATTGCATCGGCGCCCATGGCCGAACTGAAGGACATGCTCGCCGCGTTTCTCAAAAAGGCGGAAGAACAAGACAAGATGAACAAGAATCTATCGGAGAAGATCGAAACATTGACGTCGGAGAGCCGAGCTTGAGATATACACACCGAAAACCTCAGCTCGACAGCGAATCACCCCATGGGAATCTTGAGGAGACTCAGTCTCAACCCAATGGCCCTCAACTTCTCAACGCCTCCTGGCACCTCGGCACACACACCAAAAAGCTAGAAACATTGACGTCGTAGAGCCGAGCCCGAGATCTATACACCAAAAACCTCAGCTCGGCAGCGAATCACCCCATGAGAATCTCGAGGAGACTCAGCCTCAACTCAACAGTTCTCAACTTATCAACGCCTCCAGGCACCTCGGCACACACCTCAGGAATCCCTAGGAGACTGCCACCTCTGAACCTGTCTGACGAGGTGACACCTGTGGGGACGAGGCCAATTTTGATTGAGCCACCTAGGTTGAACCGAAGATAAGAGCTACTAACGATGGACGAATCTAACAAATCGACGATCACTCAAGACTTCATCTCGGGAAAAACAATACATCCATCACCGACGCGGAGAATCCAAAGGAAAGATATCATACCTTCGGACGCATCACGCGCGAAGAACTCACCTCAGCACTGAAAGGAAGCGGAATCAGAGGAGAAGCTCATAGCTTATCTCGGCTCGGAAACCTAACAGAAGAACAAGAGAACCTTCTTTGGGTACAACAAACACAACGTGAAGAACTGGGAAGGATGAGCTGAAGTCAAGACAACGAGCCTCGAGAGATAACCCAAGCCCAAAACGACGAGATCAACGAAATCCGAGCTTCTTTGGCTTGGGCCAACGCCGAGATGCGAGCCGTTCGATCACAAGTTCATCATGCAATCAGCGCAGCACACGAGATAGATCGTATGTTGGAGGAAACGCAGATGACTCTATTCACGGCTCGGATCACCGAGGCGAGAGTATCCGACCCACGAAAGGTGAGAGTCCCGTTCTACGAAGGAACTTCCGACCCAAATGCTCATATCACAGCTTTTTCGTATAACAATGGGCCGATCCAAACTCAAAGAGATCGAGAAAGATGCTGAATATTATCTCATGTTCGTGGAGCCTATGAAGGGAGCTGCCTTCGAGTGGTTCTCAAGGTTTTATAGGAATTAAATCGATAACTTCCAGCAATTGTCCGGTGAATTCCTAAAGTAATACTCTATGTTCATGGAACAAGAGACTTTCGATGCCGACTTATGGACAATGGCACAAACATCAACTGAAACGCTGCGAAACTTCATGGGGCAATTCAAGACGGTGGTCTCAAGGGTTGAAGGCGTAAGTGACCGAGTCGCTGTCATCGCACTAAAGAAAGCGTTATGGTACGAATCGGATTTGCGAAAAGAGGTCGCGTTGAACACACCCCTGACGATCCAAGATGCTCTGCACCGATACACGGATTTCATAAACCACGAGGAGGAGATGAGGATCCTCATGGAAAAACATGAGCCGGTGAAACCGACGAACCGAAGCGTCGCCAACATCCCAAATCCGCCGAACCCGAGAAGAAATACACAAGGTGGACGTTTCGTTCATCATGAAGGACCTAAGTTCAGTGGAGCCCACAACTATCAAGTAGGAACCAGACGAGGGAAAGACCTGCGGAACACATGGACGAGAAACTCCAACAACTTTGACGAGAAAGATTACTGCGAGCATCATTAGTGTTACGAACATCTGACGGCAAATTTCCGAAGCTAGGTACGAAATTGGCGGCCAAATTCATGGCCAGAGAGTTCGGCAACGCGGTAAACCTCAAAGATTTTTAGCGCGAGGAAGAGAACAATTAGAATTGACCAAACCGAGGTGGCTAGGTGGAACAAAATCAAGACGAGATCCCGAAGAGAGGAAGGAAAACAACGAGGAAGAACCACAAGGTCCTCGGCGGAGGATCAACATGATAATGGGATTATCCCGATATTGCGCAGACAAGGTGTCATCGATCAAGGCTTATCAACGACGAGTTGAAGCTAAAATCAACTGGTCGGGACCCCCCAACCTCACAAACGTCATATTTTCTTTCGCTGAAAACGAAACCACCAGAATCGACAGACCACATAACGACCCTCTCGCCGTCATGCTAACCATCCGAGATCACGGCGTGGCAATGATACTAATAGACACAAGGAGCTCTGTCGATGTGATTTTTAGAGAAACCCTCGGGATAATGAACATCAAGCTGACATAAATCATAGCCGACCCGAGACCTCTGACTGGATTATGCGGAGACACAACGATGACTCTCGGCACAATCAGACTGTTGGTGCATGCAAAAGGTGTAACAAAAATCATGGCAGATCACCCGACGATATACAACGTAATCATGTGAACTCCGTGGATAAACTCCATGCGAACTATTCCCTCACCTTATCATATGTGCATCAAGTTCCCGATCCTCGATGGAGTCAAGACAATCTAGGGGAAACAGAAGGAGTCAAGAGTATGTTTCCTAGTCGAACACAAACTTAGGAACCCAATAACCGACATCAAAGACAACCGAAAGAAGTAAAAAACGGACCAGGAGTCGGAGAAGGACTTAGCTAAAGTCTTATAGCAATTCCAAATTACGGAGGCTCCCGAAGAAGAGGCTAAGCCGACCTGTGCGCCTGTAATATCAGTTTGTATTGAGATATCCATCCAGATCGATGTTGAGGTCAGATTTCATCCGCTCGAGATTAACGAATCGAGACAAGGAATGTCGACCCGGGGGAACAAGAGAAGCCCGATGCGATATAACAGTCCTGAATAGCCTGGCTCAAAAATCCTACCTCGGCGAAGCAGCCCTGAGCAGAGCAGAGCCGAACCAAGGTGAAAGACAGTGATTTCTTCCGACCAAACCGAGACCAGACCGAAATGGATCGGTTCACCCCGAAAGGAAAGGTAGAGCCCGTTTGATTGCAAATGGGCCGAGAGGAAGGCTTATGGGCCGAGATACAGGTTACTCGCCAACTCTTGTGGGCCGAACTAAAGGTCCATGTCATCAATTTCCCTACTCGGCAGCAACACGAAGTAAAAAGGAAATATTCATTTTTACTTTTGAGATTCTCGCTGATGCAAACTTGTATAAATAGCCATCATAATCACTTGTAGCCCTGGGCATAATATCCGGATCCGAAAAAATTAACCGAAACTGATCCGAAAAAGAGGAACCGAACCCGAACCGAAACCATTAAAATATCCGAACGGATCCTAAATTCCTATATCCGAAGAACCGAAACCGAACCCGAACCGAACCGATAACCGAATGGATATCCGAAATACCTGAAATACAATTATATACCCAAAATATTAATTATATTTAGACTTAATAACCCAAAATTACAATTATAAATCCGATTATATGAGTTATTTTTATTCCAAAATGATTGAGAGACCCAAAATAACCAAAATATATGAAGTTTTTAGTTATATTTGTTAAGTTTTGTCCAAATTTTATTTAAATTTAACAAATTATATTCAAATTTAACCAAATTTCATTTTATTTTTATGATTTTTTGGATATCCGAACCCGAATGGATCAGAACCGAACCCGAACCAAAATTCTAAAATATCCGAATGGATAATAAATCTTAAACCCGAAAATCCGAAAATCCGAATGGATCCGAACCGAATCCGATCAGATATCCGAACGCCCAGAGCTAATCACTTGTAACTAGCAGACCGAAAAACACTAGCAGAAGCTCTTAGAAATATTACCCTTGTACTAAAACGCTTACAAACAGCAATAATAAAAAAACCATTTTTGGTTCTCTGCTTGTGTTCTTCCCCATAAAATTTTGTTCCCTTAAAAGTCCTTTAAAAAAATTGGTTGTGCGAGTTTCGAATCACACAATTTGGCGCCGTCTGTGGGGACAAAAAGTATTCTTACTCGCGAAAACACCAAGAACATGATACGAAGAGATGGACGGCGATGAACAAAGAGTCGGCGATGACGAGAATAACAACGGTGGAGGTGTAGTCAATCCCAGCAACACTCCTGCGATCATGGAGAAAACCTCGTCGCCTTTAACCGAATTGAATGATATGCTAACCTTGCTGCTAAAGAAGGCGGATGAGCAAGACAACCTGAACAAAACCCTATCGGAAAGGGTTGAGACCATGACGCCTGAAGGTCGGACCCAAGACCTGCAAACGGGATACCTCGGCACGAACATGTCTCCAAGAATGCTCACGAGGAGGCTCAGCCTTAACCCGGTAGCCCTTGGCTTCTCAATACCCACAAGAACCTCGGCAAACGAAGGACAACCACTATTGCACCCATCTGAAGAGGGGAAGCCCACAGTGCTGAGGCCTTTCTTATTTGACCCACTTCGGTCGGGTCGCAGAACGGGGCAACAAATCCCTGAGCACACAAGAAGAATCGACGCCTTGGGATGTATCAAGGATTGCAAGCTTTCCTCATCACCGGAAGGGGCATGATCCATAGAAGATGTCCCTTGCTCAAACCGGCTCGTTCTCAACCCGGCCTAATACTTCTCCACACCTATGACAACCTCGGCATGAAAGCTCCCAACACCGTACCCGTCTGGATGGATGGCACCTGCGGTGGCAAGGCCGCTCTCATCCGATCTATTCATGTTGAGTCGCAAAATAGATCAGCAAACCCCCGAAGTCGTAGGAATTCAGCTCGGATCGATGATCGAAACTACCAATGACGGAGCAATTTAAACCAAAAGAACAGACACCTCGATTTTCGTCATAAGCGCTGAACTCGCCTTAGCATTGGAGGGAACAACAGTTGCGGGAAACATCCCCAATCCAAGTCGGCTTGGCAACAATTTAATGGAAGAGGAAGAAAATATTCTCTGGGTGGAGCAAATGCAACGTGTCCACGAGCTGAGAAGGATGAACCAGAAACGACGCAACAAACTAGAAGATGTAGCGTTTCCAGAGAATACATGTAATTCAGGTCGGATCGGCGATATTTTATGGGTAGAGCAAATGCAACGCGCTGACAAGTTAGGGACACATCAGAACCAACACGATGAATTGACAAAGACGAACCCACCCGGGATGGGTGACACGAGCAAGATCGAAACATCCTTGACTCAAAACGACGCTGATAGAAGAACCATTTATTCGAAGGGTTATCATGCAATCAACACAGCGCCCGAGACCGAACAAAAGCCTAAGGAAATGCTCTAAGGCCATGTTAGAGGGGGATTTAGCACTCCCCCGGTTTAACCCGGTTTGAGTTTAAATCAGCCCAACAATCGACTTCAAGGCCCATCAAGACCGATCTACAAAATAAAAGGAAGTTTCTTTTTATTTGATAAAAATAAGATTTCCTTTTATTAGAAAAAGACAAATCCCGGGAAGAAATGAGATTATCCTTATCGGCTTAAAGGAAAAATGACAATTGCCAATACAAAGTCAAGAAGAAAAAGGAAAAGCTAAGGACTTCAAGACTTATAAATAGGAGAACCCCCTATTCATAATAATCATCTCACGATCTCACAATCCTTCTAATCTTAGAAATCACAAACATTCCATGTAAACAAGAACTACGTTTTGGCTTGATCCATTCAAAGGGTACGTAGGCAGCTTTCAACGGCAAAGCTATGATTCTAATAAAAATAATTCTCATAAACTCTAAACTGATTTTCACCAATCTATGAGATGGTGAATTCTGGTTCTTACAATTGGCGTCATCTGTGGGGAATGGAGAATTATTAAACCCTAAAAATCCGAAAGACCTAATCCATACTCAGAAAAATCGAGAAGACCGACGTTGTCGCTTTCCACCAAGAACGTCTTCACCAAACACAACAAAGGAAAAACAAAATTTATCACTTGTTGGGTGAGAAACTCGTATTGTCGTCATCTTCAACTCCTCAAAATCGGAGATAATTCCTTGGCGGAAAAACAACAACCGCCAAGTTTCACCATCAACCAACGATCTCCATCTTCTTCGCCGCAAAAGCCGCACATGAGTGGGGGGAGAAGCCGCGAGCACCACCACCTCCGTTCAGCATCACCGCACCGTCGCTCATCATCGGAGATGAGCCAACGGGGAAAAAGGTCGATTCGTACCCGAACTATTCCAAATGGTGCAGATTAATACCTAACAAATTCAAGTGTCCAATTTCATACCCAGACTCTTAAAATTTTGAATATTCATACCCGAACTATTTTTTTTTTTTGCGAAAATAAACATTGACCAAAACCTCTGTTAGTCAACCCCATAACACCGTTAACGGTTGCCACGTAAGCTGCCCCGTTGTCACGGGAAGATAAAACGACGTCGTTTTGTTTTTAAAATTTTATGAAAAAATGGGCTCAACGAATTGGGCCTCGAAGCCCAAAAAAATTTCGAATTGGGTTTTCAAAAAACCCAACCTAAACGACATCGTTGAGCCCAATTGACCCCACCATTGTCAAAGACCTCGCCTTTCTCTCAGACCTCAACATTCTCCATCTCAACAGTAACATATTCTCTGGCCAAATCCCAGATTCTTTCAAATCCCTAGATTCTCTTCGAGAGCTTGACCTCAACAACAATAGATTCTCGGGTCCTTTCCCTTTAGTCACAATCTACATCCCCAATCTGGTTTATCTCGATCTCGGATTTAACAATTTTTCAGGATATGTCCATGAAGCTCTCTTCCTCAATAATAACCAATTCGAAGGAGAAATCCCTCGGAATCTCGGACTCTCCGAAACTCTCCGGCTTCGGTGATCAATCTCGCCAATAACCATTTTCCAGCGAAATCCCGACGACTTTTGACCTCACGGGATCGAGGGTGAGAGAGGTTTTGCTCTTGAATAACCAGTTAACCGGTTGCATACCGGAATCTATAGGAATGTTCTCGGAAATTGAAGTCTTTGACGTCAGCTACAATTCGTTGATGGGTCATGTCTCCGATACCATATCTTGCTTGTCGGCGATTGAGGTTTTGAATCTTGCGCACAACAGATTCTCCGGCGAGGTTCCCGATTTGGTTTGCTCGTTGAGGAACCTGTTAAATCTCACTGTTTCCTTCAATTTCTTCTCTGGGATTAGCTCTAAATGCTCCAGGATTAGTTTCATGTTTGATTTCGCCGGTAATTGTATCCCCGGGAGGAATTCTCAGCGGCCGCAGCCGGATTGCTCCGGTTTTTCCATTTTTTTTTTAAAAAAATTTATGCTTAAGACCTATCCTTTGTGACTTCCACCAGAATCAAAAATCTTAATTAGTTAATTCGTAACCAAATTTTTAAGTCATATTATGTGTAACCGGATTTTGCCAAAATCCAACGATGTCGTTTAGGTTGGGTTTTTTAAAAACCCAATTCGAAATTTTTTGGGCTTCGAGGCCCAATTTGTTGTCTAATTTTTTTTAAAAATTTTTAAAAACAAAACGACTTCGTTTTATCATCCCGTGACAACAAGGCAGCTTAGAGCATCATCATCCCTAAGCAACTCAATGGAGTGCTAAACAATATTTTAATAATAACTCTAAGCAACTCAATGCCACATAAGCAAATTCCTTTAGCTTTTCCATAAGCAGAGTTGCTTATCCGTACAAAAAGAAGCAACGCTTCTTCATTTTTTTTTTTTTTTTTCATTTAATTAAATCAATTTAATTTCTAAGCAACCCTTAAGCAACTACCGTTGATGATGCTCTTACGTGGCAACCGTTAACGGTGTTATGGGGTTGATTAACGGGGAGTTGGTCAATGTTTGATTTCGCCAAAAAAAAATTGTCCAGGTATGAATATTCAAATTTTTAAGAGTCTGGATATGAAATTGGACACTTGAATTTGTTAGGTATTAATCTGCACCATTTGGAATAGCTCGGTATGAATCGGCCGTTTTTCGCGAGCCAACGTCATCATAATTCCATCACCGCACCGACCAAACGAGTTGGCACGAGCTAAGGCAAGCTTTAGATTATAACCTACGCCGCAAACAGCGCAGCACCACCTCCGTATGTGACATCTTTCGCCGACCACCATCGCGAATATGTTTCCTTGTTCTGATCTCGACATCACCACACCAACAATAATCACCTATCAAATATGTACAAAATACGTTTCGATAAAAGGCGCCACATCACAACCGTCCCTCGTTCTCCAATCTAGACTTTCATCTTGAGCCAATCTCCACCACACGAGCTCTCTGGAGTTCCGCCTTCACCGCTGTCAACAATTCCGAGATATCCAAAGCGCCGCCACCTCCAACTCAATACCGAAGGCCATATGTTGCTCAAATTTTCGTTTGGGCTTGAGCAGAATTTTGGCCCATTTAATATCAAGAGATATCAAGCCCAGATTCCAAAAAAAAAAAAAAAAAAAGCGGAAAGAAGAAAGAGTCGAATTAATTGGTTTAATCCAAAAACCAGATCGGTCCAAGTACAAGTTTTGGTTCGTTTACCGAACTAAACTAGACATTTCGAAGCAACAACGCAACGTTGATATACCCGCCAAAGTTCGGGATTAAAAGAAAAAGAATGTTCACCGATCTCATCAACCTAGCTAAACAATTACACACCAGCAACCAAAAGCTAAGTATCACTTTCTTTGCTAAGTATTATGATCAAAAATCTCAAAGAAAACAATATCTTCACATTTTTATCAAAATATCGCAAGATTTACAAAAATTGTCGCTCTAGCTAGAACGTTTCGGTAGCGCAAAAACAATTATAACAACATGAAGTCAAGAGCTTCAACTCGTCAATCCATCTTAGATCATTGCCCGTCGAGCTATCTCAAGTCTTAGACCGTCCACCAAAATATTCTCACCTCGTCAACCGAGCTCTCCAAAATTCAGGTATCACCTACGGAAAAGTATCTACTTTTCAAACATGTTATGTTCAAACTCAATCACAGGGTCCCTCCCTCTAAGCCGAACTACAGTTCGCAAAAGCAAAAAAAAAAAAAGACGCTCGTCTACCGAGATACGATACGCTCTCTTACCGAGCTACATTTTCTACCGAGCTATGCTCAATTATCAAGACACTCTTACCTACCAAGCTATGCTCTTACTATCGAGCTACATCTTCTATAGAGCTACAATACGCTTCCCTATCGAGTGACAATACGCTCTCCAACCGAGCTACATTTTCTACCGAGCCACAACCCGCTCATTACGACATGTTCATCTTCCGAACTATACAACGAGTGACAACTCGTTTCGATTCAGAATTCTAGACCTTCAGTTCATCAGTTTTTAATTCAGATCAGTTTCAGTTTATCGGTTAATCGATTTCAGATCAGTTTCAGACTATCAGTCTTAGTTTCGGATTATCAGTCTCAGTTTGATATCAGATCGGTTTATCAGTTTCAGTTCATATGAGTTTGTCGTATAGAATTACAGGTCGTCAGATTCAAAACTTCAGTTCATCAAATTCAGAACTTCAGATTCAGAACTTCAGTTCGTCAGATTCAGAGCTTCAGTTCGTCAGATTCAGAGCTTCAGTTCGTCAGATTCAGAACTTCAGTTCGTCAGATTCAGAACCTAAGTTCGTCAGATTCGGTTCGAAACTTCAGCTCTTCAAAAACTGAACTCCTCAGTTCGCATCGAAATCCGAACTCACGTAGTTCGCATATCCCAAATCATCAAAGCAAAATAAGCCGAGTCCGTCTCGCACACTTCGATTCGATCTGGAAAGTAATAAGCCGAATTCTCAACATTCGCAAATTATAAACGAGCCTCCGTAGTTCAGAAATCCCAGATCATCTGAGCCAAGTAAACCGAGTCCGTCTCGCACACTCCGATTCGATATGGGAAATAGTAAGCCGAATTCTCAACATTCGCAAATTATAAGCCGAATAACGCAATTCCCAGATTGTCCGAGCTAAATAAGCTGAGTTCGTCTCGCACACTCCAATTCAATCTGGGAACTAAGCCGATCTCCCGACGATCGCCGATCTCCCAACGATCGCCGATCTCGAAACATGTCGTAAGATCGAGTTCATCCCCTACACCCCGGCTAAGACGGTATTATGTACGACACCAATTTTGTGCACGGTGAACTCGAGAGGATCGTATCATTTTACGACCTCGAATTAACAATCAAGAATTGACTAAGTAAAATAAATTGAATATCTTAAGCCGAGCTCACATAGCTTGCAAAACCATCATACCCCGAACTACGAATGGCTTGTTCCCGTCAAAGGGTACGTAGGCATTCTTTCCCAAGACGCAGCTATAAAATCAAAGAAAACCCAAAAGACGCTCTTCCTGAAGCAGCTCATCGATCCCGACATTCAGTCAGCAGAAACCGAGTTAATAATCTCACAAAAGCTTTTGAGCTCCGTTTGCTACACATCACAGCTCGTCTACCGAGCTCCCTAAAATCCGGGTACCCCTTATCAAAATCTATTTACTTTATTATTCGAGGAGATTTTCTTTCCAGATTATATCGCAAGGTCCATCCCAAAGCATGACCAACAAAGAAAAAGCGAGACGTCCGCCTACCTCCCAATCAAACATATCGCCCTTCGCAGTAAGACAAGCTCGCGTTCGCAGCTCGTCAGCCTCGCACTAAGGAAGTGCAGTCGCAGAAACTTTACTCGAACGAAGCTAAGCAACTTCAAGTCCGCCAAAGAAGATTCGAAGGACACAAGTCTGAACGATCAAGACATGATGTTGATTTTAACTCCAACCAGGCTAAAGAATTATCCGCCGAACTGGAACACTCCTTCGCCGAACTGAGGGGGGGACTAATTGTTAGAGGGAGATTTAGCACTCCCCCGGTTTAACCCGATTTGAGTTTAAATCAGCCAACAATCGACTTCAAGGCCCATCAAGACCGATCTACGAAATAAAAGGAAGTTTCCTTTTATTTGATAAAAAAAAATTTCCTTTTATTGGAAAAAGGCAAATCCCGGGAAGAAAGGAGATTATCCTTATCGGCTTAAAGGAAAAATGACAATTGCCAATACAAAGTCAAGAAGGAAAATGAAGAGCTAAGGACTTCAAGACTTATAAATAGGGGAGCCCCCTATTCATAATAATCATCTCACGATCTCACAATCCCTCTAATCTTAGAAATCACAAACATTCCCAGTAAACGAGAACTACGTTTTGGCTTGATCCCTTCAAAGGGTACGTAGGCAGCCTTCAACGGCACATCTATGATTCTAATAAAATAATTCTCCTAAACCCTAAACTGATTTTCACCAATCTATGAGATGGTGAATTTTGGTTCTTACAGGCCGGACCAACGATCAACCAAGAAAGAACCTCAGCAAACACAATGCGATCACCCCCGAGGAAATCGTCCGCCACCCAGGAAGGATCAATATCCCATTCTACGATGGAACGACATACATAACGACTTTCCGCGTGGCAATGGGCCGAGCCAATCCCAAGGGCGGCAAGAGAGAAGATGGTTTTAGTTTCTGGTTCGCAAAACATTTGAAGGGAGCTGCCCTCAATTGGTTCTCAAAACTCGATTGGAACTCGATCCATAATTTTCAACAACTGTCGGCCTGACTCATAAGGCGTTTATCTACGTTCATAGAACAAGGTGCCTCCGACGATGATTTATGGGCCCTAAGGCAAAGCCCAACGGAACCGCTATGGAACTTTATGGAGTGTTTTAAAATGGCACTTTCAAAGGAAGAAGACGTGAGTGACCGAGTCGCACTCAATACACTAATATGGGCGTTATGGCACCGATCAGACTTCCGAAGAGAAATCACACTCAAGAAGCCCTTGACAGTCCATGATGCCTCCGATTCATTTCCAGGGAGGAAAAGACGAGAGACGCTCCATCCCGAAGCCATATCAACGACCAACCAAGAGCACATCTATGTGAATATGATGAGACCAGCATCGACGAAAGACACCGCACCCCAAGACGCTCCAAGCGTAAGAGATTCACTTCGACCGTGGAGGATAAACTCGAAGAAATCCCTAGTCTTTCCCGGTTCGAAAACACGGTAGTAGAGAGCTATCCTTCAAATAAACGAATTAGACATGACAACGCAGCAAGGAGAACAGTCCAACCACGCGCTCTCTCCGTCAATATGACCAAGACCACGAACAAATCTTGAATCTGTGACGAAGGGTCAACCCAAACCCCCTATTCACCCCGTCAAAAGAACCTGACGAAGATAGCAGATATGGCATACATTGATTCCTTCATGTGCCACGATAACACGGATTCATACTGCAAATCTTATTCAGCCTTCGCACATGCCTCTCCCATATCCGCACCACAGCGCTGGCACCCGAATAAGATAGGTACAGAGAAACTAGAAGATTGTTTTTCAAGTAGTTCGCAGTCTACCCGTATAAGTCATGTTTGCCAAAGCATTCACGAAATGCAAACTCAGACATTTCTTCCGCGATAGCACCGGATTCACATCAGAAATAGGGAATCCCTTTACTTATGCAAAACGTGGAAGACCAATTCAGATACTTTACAAAACTCGGGAACAAGATCCTCATCTCATGCAAGATCCACGACGTCGATTTCACTAACGTCCTGTGCGACTGCGGAACTTTCCCAAGCATCATTTCCAAATCCACCGTCAAACACCTCGGCATAAAGCATATCTACCGAACCCGAACAAGGATCAGCAGAGCCAACCAGTCTCGTACAACACCAAAACGGATCGCGCGTGATGTACTTGTAAAGATCGGAGATTTTATAGCACCCGCCGACTTCTACGTTTTCGAAGCAGAGAAGATCTATCCGGCTCTGATAATTCTTGGATGGCTGTTCTTAGCTACGACCGGAGCAATCATGGATTGGCCACGTCAACGCCTATCTTTCACTCACATCGACATCGATGTTTTCTACCCGCCACCTAGGTTAAACACGAAGAAGAAGGTTCCTCAGAATCACAGTGTAGAAATGACAAGCCACCCGAGAAGGCCAAAGGAAAACCCAAGAAGATCCATCTAAGGAGAAAACTCTCCTTCGACTAGAACCACCTTATCGCAATGAACTACGAGATGGCTTGATCCCTAACAAGGATTCGTAGGTAACCAATCTTCAAAAATGTGCAGCTAGCCCCCTCTTTAAAAAAGGGGGGAGTGGGTACGTATACACATACTCCCATCTTCGTAAGCGCGACCTTCTCGCACTTAAGTGTTTATCAATATATATCGCATTTACACTCGTCACTTTCGTCTGTTGCTGGCCACAGCAACGAACTCATACATCCTTTACGGATTTTAACCACTATCCTATATGGATCGCGGTTCTCTTACAATCCACCACAGATTAAAACGAGGTATACAAATTAAAGGCGGGTATATCCGGACCAGAGAAAGGAAAAAGTATACCTCGACCAAACCACTCACAATTTTACTATCGAAACGGGAACGTAAGTCGAGTCTACATCACAAGCCCTAAAACCAAAGTAAAATCTAAACACCCAATTATCATTCGAGCCGCAACATGTGTGACTCGAAACTCGCACAACCAATTTTTGTAAAGGACTTTTAAGGGAGTTTCTGGGGACTAACGCAAGCAGAGATACAAAGATGGTTTTTTATTATTGCTGTTTGTAAGAGTTTTAGTACAAGGGTAATATTGCTAAGAGTTTCTGCTAGGGTTTTTTTAATGTGTCTGCTACAAATGATTATGATTACTATTTATACAAGTTTGCATCAGCGAGAATCTCGGAAGTAAATGGAATATTTCCTTTTTACTTCGTGCTACCGCCGACTAGTGCAATCGATGACCTGGGCCTTTAGTTTGGCCCACAAGAGTTGGCAAGTAGCATGTATCTCGGCCCATAATCGTTCTTCTCGGCCCATTCGCAATCCGACTGGCTCAACCTTTCCTTTCAGGGCGAACTGATCCGTTTTGGTCTGGTCTCGGTTTGGTCAGAAGAAATCACTATCTTTGACCTCGGTTCGGCTCTGCTCTGCTCAGGGCTGCTTGGCCGAGTTAAGATTTTTGAGACAGGCTATTCAGGACTGTTATACCACGGCTCGGGCTTCTCTTGTTCCCTCGTGTCGGCGTTCCTTGTCTTGATTCATTAATCTCTAGCGGATGAAATCCGACCTCAACAGTTTCCCCCCAGCTCGCCCGGCTCGAGAATAGTCGTGACGAAGTAGAAGTTATCGAGATCGAGATTAACCGCCGAAAAGTAGTGACACCGAGCCGTGATTATCAGGGTATTCTTTGTTCGAGGGGAAAACATATTCCTTGGGGCGAATTTGATATGCATCACTGCCTCAGGGTGATATAGGTGTTAGCTATGCTCCAGAGATTTGTTGCAATTACGGGAGGGTTCACTCTTGTTCACGCGGTTTGCTTTAAATGTCTTAAGAATTGTAAATGCTTTTTGTTGGTTTCTGAGGTCACGCGCACTCACGTGCTGAAAGCTTATAAAGGAGAGATTTCTCTACTTTTCTCCTCATAACTTTTCCAAAACTTATGAAATTCAGGTAGCTATCTTCTCTCTTCTTTTTCCTTTTAATTTATTATTTCCGAGGCGATATGTCAGATCGCGATGTTTTGAATGGCTCGGTTGGTTCGATCAATCGTCTTCCGCCTGGTCGTAATTCCACATTAGACGCTGAGGTGAATAAGTCGACTGAGGAGGATGGGGATTATGATCCCCATTTGCCTTCGGCCGCGGGAACCGACGTTGAGGTTGATGGGTCGCCCGAGGTTAATAGCTCTTCTGAGGCGAATCTTCCTTTCTCCGAGGTTCAGGAAGCCGTAGTGAGACTTTCCTTCGACATGGTCCCTTTTGAAGGGTTGATTCCTTCCTTCGTTGCAGCGCCCAAAACCGCGGTGATTACTAAAGGTGTAAAAATTGAAGACAAGGACTTCTTTTGGGATCCCAACGAGGCGAGAAATCTGTGACAAGACCTAAGAGAAAACGATCTGACCCGCCGGGTTCCACACTTTCCACCGAGACTTCTTTGAATGAGTTGCGGGTGCGATTCAATATATCTGACGATGTTGAATTTGTGGTCCCTGAATCGTCCGATCGGGTTGATAAGCCTCATCCAGATTGCTTCAATGTTTATGAGGCCTTTTAATTATGTTTTCTTTTGTTTTTGATCCACGAGGTGATTCTTCGTTATTTGTGGAGACAAAGACTTGCTTTAGCCCAAATCATGACTCGGGGGCTTCGCCACCTTATAGGGATTTTAATTCGTTGTTACGAATGTGATGTCGAGGTCACCGTTGATCACCTTTGAAATTTTTTGGACATCCGAAGAGTTCCCAAATCTGCCACGTTTTATATTGGTAGCAAAATGACTAGGAGGATCATCACAGAGTTTCCGAGCAAGGACAGTAGTTGAGAGGATCATTTATTCTTTGTTGGCATTTCCAAGGCTTCCGTCGGCAGTAGCTGTCTTCGCTTGGTCAAGACGAACTAGGGACCGCTTGGTAGCTCACCCGTAGATTCTGGCTCGGTATACTATTCTATTTTGTTTTCTGGCCTTCACATTATATTTTTGTAGATCGTGATTTCCTCCCCCCCCCATCCCGAACGATCTAACCAAGGTCTTTGACACATTGAGAGCGAGGATGGTTCATTGGGGAAAGCATTTCTCCCTTCAGAGTGTAGAGAAAGTTCGAGCTCTTTTTAGTGGTGCTTCGGTTAGTTTGGATCTTTCGTCTTCAGAGGATTTGAGAACGACAATGGTAAAGAAAACATCCGCCCGTGATAAGATAGAGAAAGAGAGAAGCAAGGGAAGCAACGAGACGAGTTGTTGGAAAATACACAGTGATAGCCCCTGAGGCATTCGCTTATGTCCCTGGAACAATTATTTCCAGGGCAACTTCGGGTGAGGGCGTCGAGATGAACCTCGTAACCTCACCCGAGATTCCTGCTCCGATTGATGGGGAAAAGAATCATGCCCCAACTTTTCTTCCTATGTCTAAACCCTCTGCTTTAGCTTTAACGAAGCATGCTAATTTGTGAAGCCGGAAACGTTCTGCACCGAATGACGATCGAAGCGAGGTTGCGAAGAAAAAGAAGGCTGATACTCCTGCTTCTGCTGATCTCTTATCCTCCGAGATGATTGTTGATGATGTTGCTGCGTATGCCGCCATCCTCGCGCATATCAATGGACCCGAGGTTCATCTCCCCCCCCCCCCCTTGAGCCTGCTAATCAAGGATAAGGCGTACGCTGACATGTCGTTATGCGGCATCCGGGTATGAGCTGGTTTTTATGCCTTTTTAAACGATGTCCTACCCCCTTTTCTTATTTTTTCCCTTTTTGCAATTTGTCGCCTCCATCAATGAGATGGTTGCCACCTATGAGTCAGGGGCTCTCAAAGTCAGGCACCTTGTCGAGGATGCGAGGATGAACGCTTCGATACTGAAGGGCAAACACGACGAGGCGGAGAAGAGACTTGCCCTCGCATCAGCCAAGATTACGGATCTTGAAAGGGAGAGGATGATATTGAGGGAGATGTCAGCCAAATCTGCGGACCATGCGCTCAATTTGAACGAGGAGAGGATGCGGTTTAAGGCTGATATAGATTTGTTGTGGAGGCGGCTTGTGTCAAAGGATGCTCGCCATGATTCTAACGTCAAGAAGGCTCGTAAAGAGACGAGGCGAGAGTCAGCTCGGAGATTCCAAGCTCGGGTTGACAAAATTAGGGCGAGTATATACCATCAGGAGGGTGTCAAGGATAAAGATCAATACGAGGTTAACAGCAATCTAGAGCTCTTGGACGTTCTTCGAAAGGATAATTCTCCGACCCTTGAGGCCAAGGCGGAGAAGCTCATTGGATGGAAGGCTGGCTTGGTCGGAGCGGATAAGTTTGATAAGATCGCCTCCTGTTTGAAGGAAGGGTCGGTGGTTTCTCCTGTTTCGAAGGATTCAGTGGCTTCTCTCCTCGGGAATGATCCGGTTGAGCTTACCGCGACTAGTGTCGGTGTCACCAATCCTGCGGGATCTAACGAGCGTCTTTCTGGGATCGCCGATCTTACGATTGATGATGGCGAAGTTAATCGTCATGTGTAGTGACCTTATTTGTAGTGTGTTTTGTTAGATTTGTATCTCTTTGTATTGAACCAATGTCTGGGTGGCTTTATCCAGTTTGTAATGAAAATTTGTTTCCTTGATTTTGCCGATGTTGCTTTTCTTAGGAAATATAATGCCATTTTGCCTTTCGTGTTGATTTTGTCTAATTTGGACATGCCTCACACTAAACGACGTGTTTCGATACGATTCGTTTAGTACGGTGTTGAGACGCTGAAGACCAATGTGTTGTGAAGAGGTTGGTTACTGGGTTTATGTTTTACTTCGGTTTTAGGTTTTGCGTTGTGGACTCGGCTTACGTTCCCGTTTCGATAGTAAAAGTGTGAGTAGTTTGGTCGAGGTATACCCTTTCATTCCTCTGGTCCGGATATACCCGCCTAAAATTTATATAGCGCGCTTTAATCAGTGGTGGATTGTAACCGAACCGCGATCTGTATAGGATAGGGGTTAAATCCAAAGAGGATGTGTGAGCTCGTTGTTGTGGCCAGCAACAAACGAGAATGATGAGCGCAAGTGCGAAAGGTTATTTTTTTTTAAGATATGGAAGTATGTGTATACGTACCCACTCCCCCCCCCCCCCCCCCCCCCCCCTCGTTTTAAAGGGGGGGGGGGGTGTAAGAACCAGATTTCACACATAGATGAAATCAGTTTAGGGTTTAGGAGAATTATTTTACTAGAATCATAGCTGGACCCAAGGTGGGTTGCCTACGTACCCTCGAAAGGGATCAAGCCGGTCGTAGTTCTAATTACATAGAAAGTTCTAGATGATCATTATGAATGAGGAGCTCTTCTATTTATAAGTCTCGAGGTTCGTCGATTTTCCTTTTCCTTCTTGAATTAACAATGGCGATTATCTTTATTTCCCGGAGTCGATAAGGATAACTTCCTATTTTCTCGGGATTTTGCCTTTATCAAATAAAAGGAGATCTTCCTTTTATTTCGTAAGTCGATCTTGATGTGCTTTGATGTCGGAGTTGGGTTGATCTTAATTCAAACCGGGTTAAACCGGGGGAGTGCTAAATCCCCCTCTAACAGGGGGGGGGGGGACAGCTGAACCTCTCCGAAGATTGGTGGCCTACGTACCCGTTTCAGGGATCAAGACGTGTTTAGGACGCGATAGTTTTAGTGATATTATTTCTTGAGGTGAATTACGTTCTACGATCTTGGGATGGGGTCGTCAGACATGTTGGCGAGTTTGTATACTCCTGGGCGAACTACCTTAGTGACCTTGTAAGGTCCTTCCCAATTGGTCCCGAACTTACCAGCGTTGCGTTCTGCTGTATTATGAAAAACTTTGTGAAGGACCTGATCCGCCTCGTTGAACCTTCTGCTTCGAAAGTTAGAATTGTTGTACTTAGCTGTCGGTTGCTGGTAGATTTTTTATACGTATAAGTGCTTGGTCGCTGCGTTCGTTTACCAAGTCCATTTCGTCGAGGAGCATCAGGTGATTGAGTCCCTCTTGTCCGGGTAGAAGTCTGCGTCGTACTCCGAAAAATTCAACTTCAGGAGGAATCACACACTCCATTCCGTATACGAGGGAAAAAGTGTTTCTCATGTGGTGCGGCGTGGGGTAGTTCGATGGGACCGAAGCACACCTTCAAGTTCGTCGGCCCAGCGGCCCTTTTTCTCATTGAGACGTTTTTTCAGGCCATCGAGGATGGTCTTGTTAGCTGCTTTGGCGTGTCTGTTTCCTTGTGGGTGGCGTGGTGTTGACTTGCTTAAACGTATTTTCCATTTCTCGCAAAACATCTAGAATCTTGTTGAGATACATTAAGAGCCATTGTCTGTGACGATTTCATATGGAACTCCGTGTCGGCATATGATATTCTTCCAGACGTAGTGTTCTACCTGGACATCCTTGATGCTAACGTAAGAGTCTGCTTCGATACATTTGGAAAAGTAATATGTCAAGACTAACATAAATCTTTTTTGCTTGGATCGGTGAAGCGGGTCGACGATGTCCATGGACCATCGCATGAATGGGTAAGGCGAGGAGATTGATTATAGAAACTCGGTCAGTTAGTGAATCATTGGGACGTGTCGTTGGCATTTCTCGCACTTCGTAGAGATTTGTTTGCAATCTTTCATCATAGTGGGCTAATAGTAGACGTATCGTTTGATTTTGATTGCTAGGGACATATAGGTAGATAATTCAAAAAAAAAAACATATATAATATTCTACAAATTATAAATATGTTTTTAATTGGTACATTATTCCCAAAAAATGTTTCTGATTTTCTAAAATTAGTTAAACGTATTTAATAGTTTGAAAATTAGAAGAAAAAACATTTTTTTATAATTCTAACAAATTTGTTAAAACGTTTTTCCATCTAAAAAAAACACATTTACCAAACCTAACAACTACCAATCTCATTCCAATCCTATATTTTAACCACCTAACACCTAAATTTCTAATAAATATCATCCAAAAACTTATGAAATTTAATAAAGAGATTTGAGAGACTTACATGTTGGGATTCATGGAGGATTGAAGAATTGAGTTTAGATTTATGTTTTTTAGGGAGTGATAAGAGAGATTTGAGAAGAAATCGCAAGAAGAGGGAAATAGATAAGAGAGAAATCGGTTGGAAGAGAAAGAGAGAGAGATAAAAGAGAAATGAGAAGAATCGTCTCAGTTTTGTGATATATATATATCGATTTCCGACAGCGATATCAATCGGATACCTAAAATTTTTCATTTAGGCAGCCAATCTTCTCGCGGTCTCGAAAAAAACTAAATCAGTAGAAAATCCGTCGGAAATTTTTGATGGATTTAGTAATATACGATATATTCAACCAATCTCAATCGAATTCTAACAATCTTCATCAAGACCACTAATGAAAGCTTGCATACGAACCTTCCAATATCCATAATTTGAAGAATCAAGCTGTGGTGGTCTGGTCATAGACGTACCTTCATGATAGGACTCCATGAAACCCGATTTCGAACTCTTTCCTACTTCATGAACTATCTTTTGATCCTCACCATTGATCTACCCGAAACAAGACTAAATCTCTATCGAGAACCCGTTATGATACCAATTGTAAATGCAGGTGAGACAAGAATAAAGTGCATAAAATAAATATACACATAATTTGTTAACGAGGTTCGTTTCCTACTCCCCATGACCACGTCCAGATTTTAAATTCACTAGAATCAGAAGGCAATTACAAACAAATTGCAAATGCATAGATCAAGCACAATTCTCTTGAAATACCGCTCTATCCTATAATATGAACTCCTCAGGATAACCTAACCATGAACTAAACTTCCCCAATCATAGACTTCAATTTCCAATGATCAACTCCCGATCTCACAACAAAAACCCTTATTCTTCTTTTTTTCTCTCTCTCTCTACTCTGCAACCTCATAAGGCCACGCTCTCTCTATATATTCGGTTAAATTTGCACTTCAAGTTTTTCCAAATATCCATATATCATATTTCCTTTATTTTAAAATATCTCCAAATCCTTTTGAAAATCTCTATAATATTATTTAAGAAGACATTTTTAAAAATGAACTTTGTTTTGTAAGTTATTACATGAAATGTCATTACAAATAACAAAGAATAATTGAAATAGGAAATGATATAATAGTCTTTTAAAATTATTGATTAGAATATGGAAAGTGTATATTTTGCATTAAAGAGATTATTTATTATTTAATTTCTTAATTATTTTTAATAGTATATATTTTAAAATAATAATAAATTAATATATATTCAAATAAAAAAATCTATTCAAAATCTTGCTATATTTTTACTATAATTTATTATGTTTTATTTGAATATATATCAAAACAAAAGTTGAAAAATATTTTACTAATTTTATAAAAAGTTAGACACAAAAAAACTATTTTTTTTAAGAGTTCGTAGACTAAACACAAAAACTAGAGTCATTTAACGGTGCATATTAGAGTTATGTTTTCAAGATTATAAGTTTTTGCGGGTTAGCCTGAATAATATTTTAGTTCACTAGAAAACATGTTAAATAGATAAATTATTACAAATTGACAGCTTTATCTATAATCATTATAGTTAGCTATATTCTAAAATTCAGATAAAATCAATTTTCTTAAATTTCAAAACAATTTCTTTATAAAAAATTACTCCGCGCTATAATTAGCGCGGGTTAAATTCTAGTATTCTATTTATTTAAATCTTCTCCTAAGAAAATGGAAATAACCCAAAGCTGCAATATCCTCTTCAATATACTCATCCATCTCATCAATCAACTTTTGGCTCAAATCTTATCACCTAGATTCGTTCATATCTCATCAATCGCACATCTCCACATCATGTATGACAGCATGTACTACTTCGTGACTGATACAACAACACTTCAAGCTAATGCATCTTCATTTTCTTCAACTTGAATCGGGTTGGCAAGCACGATTTTGCCATTTTTGAAAAGTAGAATGGGGAATTTAGAGAAACTTGGGATCCATTGGGGAGCCATGGGATCAGATGGGGTGAGGACATGGGGATTTGGGAGAGAATAATTGCAAATGAGGGAGAATATGTCAAAGATGGTATCAGAGTTGAGTCCTTAGTTTTTGGAATCTTCATATTTAGATTAGAGTTTTAAGTTATGTCTTAAAACAAAACAGTTGTATCATCTCTGAGCCGAGTCCTCGGTTTAGGAACCTTTTCAAAACTTATAGGGTTCTTGCCGATTTTTTGTGATGGTTCTGGAATTTTTTAAATTGTGATACCTATAAAAAAAACTAAAAATCTTCAAAGTGGGAAATTGTGTGGAGACTAATGTTATGAATCCTAAACATTACCACAAACTCCTTATCATTGTAATTTACTGTTGACAAATGTGTCTTTAACTTGTAGACAAACAAATATAATTTTGGTTGATTGCATTGTTATGGTAGAAAGGCTATTTCATACCTCAACTGTTTAAATATGATATAACCAATATGTGTTGATTATTAGGTAAATTTAAAAGCGGAAACGAATTGTGTATCCAAAAAGATTTGAATTTATGTATCTAAAATGTATTCAAATGGATGATATATTTGAAAATTCGTACTCAAATCTAATTTTTTTGGATTTACAAAACATTAAATAATAAATCATAGACATCATTTTTACGTTTAAAAAAAATGATTTGTATATATGTATGTAGTCGTTGATCTTTTCCTCTCCCAGTCACAAAAATAGAGATCTCAATTGGTGCTCAAAGCAGATCCAATAATTTACTTCTTTTTTTCGAAAATGTATTGTAAGAAATTATAATTTACTAAACAATTTTAATTTTAATATGAACTTATTAGATAAGTTATTTTATTCTTTTGTCAGCAAATTACTCTAGTTTTTTTTCAAAAATAAATACATATTCTACTTCTTCTTTACACACACACACACACACATATATATATTAAGATTGTATTATGCTTCCCAAAATTTTGTCCATATAATGGAATAGTTTTTTTTATTTGATACACATTCTTATATAGGTTGAATATTTATTACTTTTTGTGTGTAAGTTTTTTTTTTATGACGCAATTTTTGTTTCCATATGACCCATGTGTTTTCTTTGGACTATAAAAACATGCCATTTGAGCATGTAAATCTGTTTCTTATTAATAGATGTTTTAGAAGAAAAAAATTGTTTCAAAAAGATAGATGTTCTCAATTTTCTATGCATTTTTTTACTAATTAATGGTAAGAAATTTTAGAATTCAAAAACATTTATTGTTTATTGAAAGTAATTGATTTTTTGAATTACTATTGGTTAAGAGTCACAGAAAATTATTTACTGTAAAAAATTATTCATTAGTGAACATTAATTTTCTCTTAATATTTGTGAAAACTCTATAAAAAATCTATCTTTTAGAAACAAAGAGAGTATTATTTGGTGCACATTTAACAAATTATGAATTAAAATATATTAGTTAAGTTTTAATAATGTTTTCTCAATTTATTTTGTGGTATCTAAAATATCCAAAGGCCTATATAAGAGGTTTCAAGTGTCACATTAAGCTTATCATTTGTCCCACAAATCAACTTCATAATGCCAAGAGTTTTTTCTCTTCAGGTTTTGCAGTCTTCACCAAGAAACCAGTCCAAACCACAATGAATCCAAATCAATGCGAAGTTCGCAAATTCCAAAATAATCTGTGCGGCAAAGAATGCATTTTTGCTCCACTCTTTCCTTCCGACGATCCATACAAGTTCAAAGTGGTTAACACCATTTTTGGATTTGAAACCTTATCTTTCTTCCTCAAAGATCTTTCACCTGACCAACGTGAACTCACTGCCAACAGATTCTACATCGAGGCCTAATCTTGTTTCGAAGACCCAGTTAACGGTTGCGGAAACTTCGCCACTGCACTCCAAAATTATGCAAAACACCAAGTCCGTTGAAACATTTGTCTTGACCCCCAATTTTTTTTTCATTTTTTTGGCTCGCAAATTTTTTTTGTTTTCATTTTTGGCCCCCAAAATTTGTTTTTCTTTATTTTTTAGCCCCAAAAAAATAAAAACTTTAAAATTGGTCTTTGGCCCCCAAAATTTCAGGGCCGGCCACACCCGAAGAATTGGCTGAAACTAAGGAGTTTCTTGCATATTATTCAAGACCAATCGTTTTGGCTCTCCCTGCATTAAGCCAAATGGTGTCATCTGATAAATCTGATGATTCTTTGACAAAAATCTTTGAAGACTGTCCTTAAAATGGATTGTTGGAACCATCAGTAAATGGTGAAGCTATTGGTGATGAAACAAAAGTTGAATAAGCTTTTGATTTTATTTTTTTTTATTGGGGATTTTGCACGTAATATCATTTATTTAAAATTTCTAAATATATTTAGTATTTTTTTAACTTATTTAAAAAATTAACACTTATTTCACTATTTATTATAATTTAGTCAATGTATAGTACAACGTGTATGTAGACGGTACATAGGTAAACAGAATGATGGATATTTTTGTTATTTACACGCAAAAGGAAAAAAAAATGTGTTATACTAATAAAAGTTAAAATAAATGACTATCTTTGCAATTATGTCTTTTTGAATTATTTCTTTTATGAATTTATCGTTTCAGAGCTTTTTATGGACTTGATCTGATCATTGTTTTTGTTTAGACATTTTTCATTAAGGCAACTCGTTAAAAGAAAGTGATTTGATGTTTCGTGAGTCTTTTTGATATGAAATCTACGAAACCAATCATAAAGTGCTTTTTTCTTCTTCTTATCAGTTTTTACTATGTTTTTATTTTTATTTTTGTTTGTCAAATAAATTTTAGGATTTCTAATTCTGTGGTGTCCCCTATCTTTTTAATGGTCAAAGAGAAGAGTTCTTTGTTATTAATTGAGAGCTCATGTCATTAAAGATTCATGAATTTTAATTTTCTCCCATTTCAGAACAGAATAAACTATCTACGTGATGCATATCTATAGTATTAAAAGGGGTATATATTTTGTGTCCGAACTGGAATTTTTTATATATTAAGCTATTATTTACTTGGATAACTACTATTTCTGTTGCAGGCAAAACGGTCAATTCGTACTTCAACATTGACAAATGGTACCGATTCGTACCCAAATAATTTTGGTATCCGAATTCATACCTGAACCATTAAAATTTTGAATATCAAAACATGAACTAATTTTTTTTGGCCAAAACGTACATTAACCCGATTTCTGTTAGTCAACTCTGTTAAAACTGTTAAAAAAGATGAGTCAGCTGCCAGGTAGGAATCCTCGTTGGAACTGATCATCATTGTGGTCGTGGGTTCGAGCAACCAGAATGATTTAAAAAAAAAAAAAAACCAAATTCTTAAAAACGACGTCGTTTTGAGGATCAGTTCCAACGAGGATTCCCACCTGGCATAATGAAGACCCGTTACTTTTCATATTGAACTCCCGTTGTAAGACGAATTAGAAAAAAGAAATTTATCTAAACACCAAAATAATTATGTGTCTCACATGACAAAAAATTATATCTAAACATAAAAATAAACACAATTTTTTTTTTGTCAACAACCTAAGTACCTAAAACGGTTCAGAGATCCAAACCAGAGGTACCGAGTTTACATAGGTAATATCTAATAGGTAGACACGAGCACTCTGTGCTACTATGTGCTAGCTTGTCCGCCTTTGTGTTGTTTGCGTGTGGGATGAGAGAGATAGAGAAAAAGGTAAGCACCTCCTTACTCTTCACGAATTCCTCCAAATGTAATGTGAAAGCCGTTCACTCCTCGGGTGTCGATAACATCTTCACCAGTTTGTAGCAGTCTGTTGCAAAAGGTATCGCCGTCTTCTGGTTTGCAATCATACAATGCATAGCCCAAATAAGTGGTTCTAATTTCGCGTGTTGGGGGAGAAACTTCTTCGTAAATTCCTTGCTCCTACGAGTGTTCCTTCCACTCCTTCCTGAAAGCAATGGCATCTTATTCCAGAAAATTTATTTGTGTCCTTCAAAGATCCATCAATATAGCATTTCCATCCGTCGTAATGTGAAATCACCTGGGATGGGCAAAATTTTTGGGATACCATTGCTTGATCGCTATTTTGTGTTGTTTCCCAGATTGTTGGCTCAGATTCCGCAATCTTCAGAGTTTCTTGTGGATCTCTATCAATATTCGAAAAAACCTTATCATTCCTCGCTTTCCAAATATACCTTATTACATATCAAGGAAAGGATAATGTGTTGATGTTTACATGGAGAGGAAACAAGATTGCTATGGCTCCTGTTTTACACTTTGATCAGAATTCAGAGAAGAAGAATTCCAATTTCTTGGTTATGATACATAGTGAAAAGGAGCTTGATGAGGCAATTAAAAAAACTAAATGTTTCTGCCCCGTGGTGGTTAAAGGGTTGATGAGCGTTGTAAAAGAGGAAACAACAATTCCATAAGAAGAACCAGATAATGCTCCCACGTGATGTAAGACATATTATTGCATGAAAACATTGGAAATGAAGAAATATTATTGGTACAACCAACAAATTAAAATTTAATTCACGGTAATACTAATATAAGTGAAATATCTCCAAAATACAACTGTTTGGAAACGAGAACAACTATACAACTATGAAGTATAACTTTTTAAAATATTTTAATTTTTTTTAAATTTTGTTTTTTCCCTCCATTTAAATGTTTTTCATGCCATGTGTTTAATGTTTTTTGGAATTTTTTTAATTTCTTAATTTCTTCAAGCCGGATTTTTTTAAATTATTTTTTAATACTCAGTTGTACCGAGTAATTCTATTAATACCGATATATGACGACACCAAGTGTCCATTTTAATTGTGTTATGTGTTTTAATACTAGAACTTGTCTCAACTATTTGTAACAGATTCAATCATATGTAATACCGAAATATAGTTGTATCAAGTAATATTAAAAATGGTTTCAATCATAAGAGATCAACGTAATACCGAAATCTAGTTGTACCAAGTAATACTAGAAATGGTCTGAGTAAATCATAGAAGATCTAGTTATACGTAATACCGAAACCTAGTTGTACCAAGTAATACTAGAAATGTTAAAATAAAACTTTTAAATATGGATGGAAGTTCTTGTGAAACAACTCGGCATGGACATCAAAGACAAAGCTTATAACAACTAAAGAAGAAAGCTAAACACTCAAAACTACGGTGAGGTAGCGAAACTACTCTGTTAAGAATCATGCAACTCTGTAAGCTCGAGGGCGTAGAAACATCAATGTCGATGATAATCAAACCTATTTCAAGTTCACCACGTAGCTTTCTCTCTGTTCATAAAACCATTCCAAGCCATGCTAACTAATCTTAGGAAAATTGGGGGGAAAAAAAGAGAGATACTTGTTTGACCTAAATCCAAAGCTAAAGCTAGTGTGAGAGGGCGATCAATGAGGCTAAAGTCAATCAACCTTGTTAAAACAATCATTAATCAGCAACAGCTAAGAGTCAGTGCAAAAGTTCACATTCTTCAAGACAATGACCAACAGAAATCTAGCAACAAACAATAAGCTACGGTCGTCTATATTGGCCAGAGATGGGTACCAACAAAATCAGACCCTGAGAATCTGCAGCTTGTTGGAGAAAGCAATGGCAACCCAATCAGGCTGAGAAGATGACCATTGAAGCTACTCAATCTCAGCGCCGGCTGTGTAAGCTAGAATCGGATGAAGACCACCTTCAACATGATGTCTGATAAACTGTGTTTTTACCGGTTTCTAACATTTGTTTTTGTGTCTTTTATTGAGTTAAAGTGTATTTTTAGAGTCTTTTCGTCCTTTATCGAGTCTTTTCGTCCTTTATCGTGTCTTTTTACGTTTTAGGTCACTTTGGGAGAAAATGAGCTTGGGAGAAAATGAGCCGTTTTGGGTGAAAACGAGCATATGAAGATGCAGAGTCATGCAAAGACTTCAGAAGTGTGGCATATGTTGAAGAACTTTCCACCGATAGATCGAGCTCAAATTTTGATACAAGATAGATCAATGGATTAGGTTTCATTTGGAAGTGGTTTAAGGCCATTCCAACGGTGCGATCAAACGTTATGCCAGTTTTCGTGAAGACAGTCCAGTCTAACGAGCAGAAGAAGCATGTGGAGGAATGGAACCAGGAGCAAATTAGATCGATCGATCCAACAAAGGATCGATCGATCCTTTTTCCGACGATCAACAAGGCAGTTTTTAACTTCCTATTTTACCTTGGAATTATCCCAACTCGATCCAATTCGACCCAACACATATTTATACTTATTTTAATCCACTTTCTAAGGCTACGCTTTATTTTCTACAGACTTTTACATCTCTTTCTTTGGGGAGATAAATCTCTGACTCTACAGGCTTTTGAGAAAATTTCTGAACCTTAATTTATTATTTCTATTGGATTATGATTTCTTCTTCATATCTTTGTGGTGTCTATGATTCTATGTCTGAGTAATCTCATAGTTATGTTTTAGGGTTTCAAGGGAATTTCATGAATCGTTGAATCATATTGGTTAGAATAGGGATCTATCTTCTAGTTCTTCATATCTATTGTTGTTCTTAGTGCTGAAACTTGATTAGCTACATAGTTTCTGATCTTAGGTTGTTTAACGCATCAAAAGTGTTTGTTTAAAAACATGAAAGAACATAGATGAGCAAAACGTCCTTAACCAACGAAAGCTGATGTTAAGGCGTTTTGTGAACATATCAAACTCAATCTTAAAGCATGTTTAGTTTCCTGAATTCAAACGACAGTTTAGAATATTAGGTTATTAGGCATAGTAATTAATACTACGACACTAGGTTGATTATAAAACAGTGATTTGAGTTCTAGAACGTGCTTAATGATTTCCCTGTTTAATTCTATGATTTGTGATTTTTTATTTCGTGCGAATTACCCGAAGACCTAGCGTTTTTCTCTCTTGAATTTACATCACTCTTAGATTTTAAAAGTTACAAACCACAAACCATTGCATTCGTCTTAGATTTACTTTGCTTCCGCAATCTCGTAGCGTTACACTTGATTTATGTGGATTCGATCCTAAAGTATTACATCGATATACCGTTAAGATTGCGGTAGTGTGCACTTTAGTTATTAATTAACTGTGTAAAAACACTCAAATCACTGTCCCATGGCATCCTCCTCATTCATCTCGGTCTCAAAGAATCAATACACTCAAGAATTTCTCGGTCTCAAAGAATCAATACCCTCAAGAATTTTGTGTGGTGATGATGATTACACCAAATATGAACTCTCCGATAACCAAAATCCAAGCTCTCATGAATCGATTTCAGTAGATTCAGACTAATCGCGAAAGTGTCGACTCGATTTTGATCTGAGCTACACCACCGCTGGCCTGAATCGGAAGCAGCGCCAGAGCTAACGCGCCGGGATCCTTATGCGACGAACAAGCCGGATGTGTCAAGGAATAAGAAGGCGGACCTGTCCAAGCCACCGTTACCGTAATACGTCGGCGGCGAAGAAGACGGATTCCGATTCTCGAATGAAAAAAAATTGCATCCATGGCGGAGAAGAAGGGAGAAGAAGCTTTCATGAAAATTGCTTTCATCAAAAAGGAGAAGAAGGGAGAATAAGCTTTCATCAAAAAAAAAATTGCATCCATGGCGGAGAAGAAGGTCCGAAGAAGGGAGAGGAAAAAGCTTTCATAAAAAAAAAAAAATTAACCAAAAATTAAATAATAGCTAGACCCGACCCGATTCCACCGGATTTTGATCCAAATCGTGGTTGGTCTGTAATTATGTAGACTTTGATTAGTTTTTTGGAAATTGTACCACTTTCTCTAATTAAAAAAAATTGATTAATAGGGGAGGAGATTTGAGAATAACTTTAGACCAAAAGTGATTTCAGCAATAAGTAGTCGTGATCTAGGCATGACAACGGTTACGGTTATTACGGTTATCGTTTCATAAATACCGGTTACGATTATAAATTTGTGTTAACCTTAATTTTAACTATTTAATATATGGTTATGGTTATTACGGTTACGGTTACGGTTAGATATAGTTATGGTTATTTGATGACTATGATACGGTTTTTGTTTTTAACACTGAATTCATTCCATAAATTTTATCAAGAGAGTACATTGGTAGGAGATAAGGTTCAAACCCAGAAAGAAAAACCAGAAAACCAGTACAGGAAGATGATACCAGTAGGTACCTAACAAAAGAGAAAGGAGATAAGGGAGACAACTAAAATCAATCCCGAACAGTAACAATGTTTACCACGCTCTCTAGGCTACATAAGTGCCGATTGTGTGGTTCTCCATGGCCTTTGCCGCTTCGGCGAAGATCAATTCATTCAGCCAGCTAGGACCTTTCCTTGCGATATAGGATTGGAACCTGCTGTCCCGAGTTACACTCAGTGCGATGGCTTCCGCAGCCCTATTCCCATTGACAGAAGTGTGTTCCAAACTCCAAAAGTCGAAGGATTGCAACATATTTAGGATGTTCAGAATAATACCTTGAAGATGGGGAAAACCCAGTGGGTTAAGGAAGGCTTCGCGAACCTATGGATATGCAGATTCGAAACACACTCTGTTAATTTTCAAATTCGTGAGGCTTTCCACTGCCCATAAGAAACTCATAAGCTCAACTTCCACTTCCGAGTTAATTGAGGAAAACGATATTCGACTATGAAATAACACGTTTCCTCGGGAGTTTCTTACTAACCAAGAGGCGCCACTGTCACGGGACAAATGATTCCATGATGCGCCAATATTACATTTGAGGATTGATGGAGGCGGTCTTCTCCAAGAGGAGACCTGACCGTGATCACTCGGCTTGTTATCAGCCTCAGCCCCGTTGACTTGAAACCAGATGTAACTATCTTCTCTTGCCTTGGCAACAATCTCTTTTGGTTTCATTCAAAATTTATCGAATATGAACTCATTATGGGCCTTCCATAGGTACCATAAAATCCATGGGAAAGCTGAAGTTGTATCCATATTCCATCTCGGGTTCTTAGTGCAGCGCAGAAGGTGATGGAATTTCAAAAAAAACTGAATTTGATGAAAAACCTGCAGCAGGTAGTGGGATTCGGGATAAATCCCAAACTTCCTTAGCGATAGGGCAGTTAAATAAAGCATGGCAAATCGACTCATCAGTTGTTCCACATGAGGTACAAGTCGCATCAATGTGGATACCACGAGTTCTGAGGCGTGATTTGACCGCCAGAGCTCCGCTAAGGGCTCTCCACATGAAATGTTTAATTTTTGTAACTGTCTTCATTCTCCACAGGTTACGCCATAGAGCTTTCTCAATCGGTGGCATCGGAGGAGCTGGTGGAGCAGTAAGTTCTAGCATGTCTTCTAGGAGCTTGTAACCACTCTGAGATGTATAAACTCCATTTTTTGTAAAGTTCCAAATAAGAGCATCCCTCTGATTGCGTCTTGTTTTGAGAGTGAGGATATGTTCCGCATCCTCATCCGTGAAGGTTTGTCTCACTAGATTGATATTCCATAAGCCAGTGTAATTATCCACAAGGTTGGCGACCTTCAAAGTCAAATCAACGACGGTGTTAATTATCCACAAGGTCGATGACTATGATACGGTTAACATCAATGATATATCCATAAATTTATTTAATTTCCGTCAAAAAATTTAGATAATGATATACCGACCAAAATTTTGACGATGCTATCAACTAATATAAAACTAAAATTTATAGTATGAAATTATGATTATATGATTCAAACTTTTATGTGGTGAATTAGCTAAATAAACATGAATTCTATTATAATGTAAACTAAGAATGATTTGATTAATAAAAAAAGGTAGTGCCAAAAATGAGAGAAAAAGAAAACAAAAAAATGGCGACCCAAAAGGCGAACCAAAAGACGGTTTTCTTTCCGTTTCTTTTCAATTTCCTTTTCACCACTCCGGTGACGGTTTACTCAGATTTCGCCGGTGAGATAGGAGATTATGGATCTTCCCCTCGTTTGGCGACAGTTAATCCCACTCTGGATCCCACGACCCATAGTGAAGCACATCCTCCTTCGTTTTCGGTGGTTTCAAGCATTTATAAATCGAGAATCTTGGCCTGCATCTCTTCACAATTTATTCAGCAATCTTCTTCAAAAATTCATTATCCTTTTCGATTCTATACTACTCTTTTGAAGATGGCTGATAATCTGCGAAGAGCTGTTCAAGATTTGGATCTTGGTGTCGAAGATGAGCTTTTTGCCCTCCCATTGGATGTGGTGAATCAAGCGGCAAATGAAAACCGCTTTGTTCTCATGTGAAGACCGATGATACCACGAAGACATAACCTCCGCTCGATCATTGCTAACTTACCCCGTAATTGGGGTCTTGAATGGATCGTGTTCGGTCGAATCGTGGAAAATCACCGATTTCAGTCCATTTTTCCGTCATAGGAGACTTTGGAGAGTGTGCTCTGACGGGATCATTGGGCTTTCGCGGACAGAATGCTAAGTCTCCAAAGATGGGTGCCTCAGACGGATCTTGTAATGCTTAACTTCATCCCCTTCTGGATTCAAATCCGAGGAGTTCCGCTACAGTACATGAATCAAGAGGTAATTGAGCATATTGGACGTGCTCTTGGTATACTGATGGATGTTGATTATAATCATGAGGCTGTTGCAAGACGTGAGTATGCACGTGTTAGGATCAATTGGGACATCACTTCCCCTCTTCGATTCCAACGTAACTTCCTGTTCGAAATTGGTGTCAACACTCTCCTGCGTTTCCGTTTTGAACGACTTCGAGGATTCTGCGAGGTCTGTGGTATGTTAACACATGATTCGGGCAACTGTCTTGTGCAAAATGGTGGCCTTGTTCACATCTCTGATGACGAAGATGATATTGATGAAGAAGCTAATGGTCGAGGTCCAATCCGAGGGGTTCAAATCCGAGAATTGAATGAGAATGAAGTACAAGGAGCCGCTGAGAACCATGAGGCACAACAACTTCCAAATGGACATGATGTGCATGATGATGATTTTGTGGAAGAGGAAGACTTTCTTCCCGTTGAGGAAGTTCAACGATTGGAAGTAGAAGAAGATTTAATGATTGATGTGGATGAACAATTTGGAAATGCTATGGAGCGAGGGGAACTTGACATGAATGAGCTGTTCAATCATGTCCATATATTCTCCAATGCAACCGGTGATGTTACAGGTGCTGATTTACTGTATGGGCAATCTTCAATTGATGATCAAGTGATGGCTAGAGACTATGCTGATTTTGATGAGAATATGCTGGATACGAATAACCGTAAGAGGAAGTTCACTAATACTGAAGTTGAGATAGAGTCTTCTGTTATGGTGCGATAAGTGAGTGAGTGTAATGGTACAAACATGTATGCTATCACACCTTTGATGGTTGGAGATGCGGTGGGCCCTGAACCACCTCTTCCACCATGAGGAAAACCTGTTAGAATTGTCGAGGTATTGGCAATGACTCGACAGTTCGACGCCTTAAGGAGATACATCAAAAGTACCTCATGGACATCATCTGCTTCTCAGAAACAAAACAACCGGACAACTACATCAGAGATTTGTGTTGTGATTTAGGTTTTCAGCATTATGTAACGGTTCCACCAATAGGTCTTAGTGGTGGTTTAGTAATATTATGGCAGCAATCAGTTGATCTTTCTGTTTATTTTCAATCCCCTAATCTTGTAGATTTGTTTCATCAAAAGTAATGGAATCAGTTTCTACTTGTCTTTTGTCTATGGACATCCTGATCCAAATTACATAAGCAATCTATGGAAAAGATTAGAGAGATTGACAATCAATAGAAAGGGTCATTGGTTCATCATGGGAGATTTTAATGAATTGTTAAGTAATAATGAGAAGAAAGGAGGTTGTCTACGTCCTGAATCTTCCTTCCGCGATTTTCGACAGATGGACGACATTGTGATTTCTCGGATCTAAAGACAGTTGGCAATAGATTCTCTTGGGCTGGACATAGAGGAAACCACTATATTCTGAGTTGCTTAGACAGAGTAATGGCGTATTCAAAAAGGCATTCTCGATTCCCAGACTCGGAAACTCATTTTTTGGAATTTGACGAATCTGATCACAGACCTTTGGTCACTTTCATATCCGATGCTCCACAGGAACGAAGGGGACGATTCATGTATAATGATCGATTAGCTTTAAGAGATGGTTTTTCTCAAGCAATTCAGAGAGGTTGGGGAGAAGATTTGAATCCAACAGTATCATTATCCCAACGTATCACTTTCTGTCGTAAGCAAATATCGAGATGGAAGCAAAATAACTGATGCAATGCAAAGAAAAGAATATCCTTATTAAGATATCAACTGGATAAGGCTACAACTTCTAGAAATTCGACAAATTTTAAGAGAAGACAACTGAGAACATATCTCCATTAAGCTTATCTCGATGAAGAAGTCTTCTGGAAAAGAAAGAGTCGAAACACATGGCTAACAGAAGGAGGCCAAAATACGAAGTTCTATCATTCTGTTATGAAGACAAGGAAAATTCGTAATAGATTAAGCTCCATGCAAGATGGTGCTGGATTAATCCATAGGGGGGTAGCGCTATCGGAGGGATAGCAGAACAATATTTTATAGACCTGTTTAAGTCTCAAGGAACGCCAGACACAATTATGGAAGAAGTCTTTACGGGTTTCTCGCAACGTGTTTCATCTGAAATTAATAAGGATCTCACAAAACCAGTTACCTTGGAGGAAATCAAAACTGCGGTCTTTTCAATTGGTGCCCATAAAACACCAGGACCAGATGGATTCACGTGTGCTTTTTATCAAAAATTTTGGGAAGAAACACATCCTGCTCTACTCAAAGAAATACAATACTTTTTCGATCATGGCTTTCTGGATCAGCAACACAACCACACAAATATATGCCTCATTCCAAAGATATCACCACCGACGGTAATGGCAGATTTTTGACCGATTGCGTTGTGTACTGTCAGCTATAAGATCATCTCAAAAATCCTTGTCAATCGATTAAAGAAGCATCTCAGCGGGATTGTATCAGAAAATCAGGCGGCTTTTGTTCCAGGACGAATGATAACAGATAAAGTCATTATTGCACATGAAGTTTATCATGCTCTTACGGTTCGTAAGAGACAATCTAAATCATATATGGCGGTAAAAACATATATCACCAAGGCATATGATCGGTTAGAATGGAAATTTCTTGAAGAAACAATGAAGAGAATGGGTTTTCACCAGAAATGGATACACTGGATTATGACATGTGTATCAACAACAACTTTCTCGGTTCAAATCAACGGTACTCCAATGGGCTTTATACAACCAAAACGAGGAATTCGACAAGGAGATCCCCTATCCCCATATTTATTTATTCTCTGTGCAGAAGTTCTATCACAACTAATGTCTAAAGCTATCACCGAGAGAAAGATTCAAGGCCTCAAAATCAGTAACCAGAGTCCGGCGGTGAATCATCTTCTTTTTGCTGATGATTCCCTCTTTTTCTCTCTTGCTAACCCAAAATCTGGTAGAGCAATCAAAAATATTCTTGCTCTGTATGAAGCTGCATCAGGTCAAACTGTCAATTTGGGGAAATTGGCAATCACCTTTGGTAGCCGAGTAAAGGATACTGTCAAAACACAGATAAGAAGTTTACTTGGAATTCATAACGAGGGAGGAAGAGGAAAGTATTTGGGAATACCAGAACATATTGGTAGGAAGAAGTCAGCTATGTTTCAATATATTATTGATAAGGTTAAAGCTAAGACACAAGGTTGGGATAAGAAATTTCTCTCTCAAGGTGGTAAAGAAGTTCTCTTGAAATCAGTTGCAACTTCTATGCCAGTTTATTCGATGAATGTCTTCAAACTTCCCAAAAATATTTGTGAAGAAATTAATGGTGTTCTGGCCCGATTCTGGTGGGGCAAAGGTAATGATACTAGAGGAATGCATTGGTTTGCCTGGAATCGACTAAGTGTACCAAAAAAAGAAGGAGGTCTTGGGTTCAAGGACTTTGAAAGTTTCAACTTAGCTTTGCTAGGGAAACAGGTTTGGAGAATTCTTCATTTCCCTAACTGTCTGATGGCAAGGATTTTAAAAGGACAATATTTTGCTGAGAAAAATATATTAACAGTAGGAGAAGGAAAGAAAAGCTCATACATTTGGAAGTCACTTCTACAAGGCAGAGAATTGTTGATGAAAGGCTTACGATTCAACATTGGTAATGGCTCTAATGTCAGTATGAGGATAGATCCTTGGTTACCCACCAACCCGCCATGACCACCACAACCAATCTCTCCGGAAGTGGAGCATTGTCTGGTCAACGATCTGATTACTGATAATTTGGGATGGAAAGAAGAGAACATCAAAAGGTTAGCTGTTGAAGAAGATGCATAGTTGATATTGTCGATACGAATACATTCTCGCAACGCCAAGGATTTTCTGGGATGGCACTACAACAAGTCAGGTCTATACACAGTCAAGTCAGCATATTGGTTAGCCACGCATTTGCCTAGCGTGACAACACAAACAAACCCTCCTCCGGAAAATCCGCTACTAAAATCGAAAATCTGGAAATTAAATACAACTCCTAAATTGAAACATTTTCTATGGAAAATTATTTCTCAAGCTCTACCTATTGGAGATTGCTTAAAGATAAGGCATATCACACAGAATGCAGGGTGTCAAAGATGCTTACTCAATGATGAAACAATGCTACATCTCTTCTTTGAATGTAATTATGCACAATCAATATGGAGGGCATCCGGTTTCCCTAATCTGACTTTCTTAGAGTCGTCTCAAAATTTAGAATCGAAGATTGAAGCTCTTATTACTCAAACTGCGACAATACCTTCTCACATTCATGAACTACCTTTATGGGTCCTTTGGCGAATTTGGAAGAGCCGTAACATCCTTCTATATCAACGAAAAAATGTCTTGTGGAGAAAATCATTGAAGTTGGCTCAAGAGGATGCAAAGGAAGGGCTAGACACGTGATTACATTGAACAATGTCATCATCATCAAAAGGTTAGTATTACACAGACGCCGAATCTTCTAGACATATGGGAAAAACCAAAGACGGGATGTATTAAATGCAATTACGATGGTTCGTTCATTAAGACAAGAAGAGTTTCAAAGGCAGGGTGGCTATATAGAGATGAAAAAGGAGTATATTTAGGAGCGGGTCAAGCAGAACACTCGGCTGCACATAATGCTCTAGAGAGTGAATTCTAAGCTTTGTTAATGGTAATGCAAAATGGTTGGTTTCGAGGCTATTGAAAAATGATAATTGAAGGTGATTATAAATCTCTGACACAACTTCTCAGCGGTGAGACACTAAACTTTAGTGCATACAACTGGATTCGTGAAATCTGGGATTGGAGCAATAGTTTTGATGAAATCAAATTTACATGGATATCAAGGAATGAAAACATGGCTGCATATATTTTATCAAAATTACAGATTTCAGGAAATGTTTCCTATGTTTATTATCATTATCCTCCTTATGCTTTATCTAACACTTTACATTCTAACTATGTATCTTCATCATAATAATAATATTTAGAAGTTAAAAAAACAAAAAAAGGTAATGCCTAGTGATCGTGGATGGAGTGGATTTAATGAAGACATTGAACAATTTAAATCACAGTTTTTAGCACGTTAACTATTAATTAATATAATTTTATTAGTTTTAAATAATTTTGGATTAGTTATTATTTGATTATACATCATATTTCTATGCTATATTAGTTATATTTATATAAAAAATTATTAATATTTTTATTTTATTTTAAAAACGGTTACCGTTAAAAAATTAAGGTTTTAACTTTGCGATTAACCTATGATTTTAATACGGTTATGGTTAATTAACGGTTACAGTTAGTAATTCAATTAAGCCTAACTAATATATTTTTACAGTTTGATTTTGGTGATGCCTATCGTGATCCTTACTAAACCCTAAGCTTCGCCGACTGCTCCGATCATGATCCTTCGCCGCCGACTGCTTCGCACTGCTCCGATCGCCGACTGAGCGAAGGTGTCTTTCTCTCTTAATAAGCTCGTTAATGGCGGAAATTGGTTCTTACCTCACGAATTTGACCTTGATACTTGATAGTATTTTCTCTACTCTTCTGTTTTCTAATTCCTAATCTAAGTTTCCCGTCTCAGCCACTTGCGATGTCGACATGGCTTGTAATTACTTCTGGCTGTGAGTCCGGTTGCTATGGCCGTGATACGGAAAATGGAAGCAAAATGGAGGAAGATGCAGTAGCTGGTAGTGTTAATCAGGAGAGTGTCTGCGTTAAGTGTAAATGCAATGCGTATATGGTTTTTAGGGACGATGGAAGATTCTGCGCCGATTGTTTCAGGAAAAATGTCTTTGGGAAGTTCCGTCTCGCTGTTACTTCTCACGCCATGATTACTCCTTCGGATAATGTCCTTGTTGCTTTCTCCGGCGGATCATCTTCCCGGTTTTGCTCTCTTTCTCTCTTTGTTATTATTTTTTGCTTCTTCCTGTTTTCGTTAACTGTTGTCTAAACGTAGCAGAGTATGATGTGTTAGGTATTGCTCTTCAATTTGTGCACGAGTTGCAAATCAAGGCTTTGAAGAATTATGATCTTTACATGTGTTTGGTGTTGGTGTTGCGTTTGTGGATGAAAATGCAGCTTATCCTGCTCTTTCCACTGAAATGGTTGATGCGATTGCTTGGATTCGATCCACTGTGACGGATTTGTCAAAGGATCTCCATGTTTTTCCAATCGAAAGCGTCTTTGGTTCAGACTCTCTTGATGCATGGGATAGGCTCGTAAAGCTATTGGATTCTGTTACTGACGAGTCTGGAAAAGAAGACCTTGTGCTGCATCTAAGAATGTTGTCTTTGCTGTGGTTTGGCTATTATATTGATTTGTATCTATTGGGAAAAAACAGATTAGTTGCCTCTGAGAATGGATACAACAGATTAGTTGTAGGATCATGCACATCGAGACTCGCTTCCCATGTTCTTACGGCTACTGTCAAGGTGTGTTGCTTACATCAAAGAATGTAGATATTTCAGACATTTAGGATCTAACCGTTTGCATCTGTAAAAATGTAGATATCTTTGTTTGGACATCCCATTTAGACTACTTTCTATCGAAATTGTGATTTGAATTGCATTTTTTTCTTGAGATAGGGACGAGGCTATTCACTATCAGCAGATATTCAGCATGTTGATGCGAGATGGAAGGTTCCCATTGTGCTTCCACTCCGTGATTGTGTTTGGCAGGAAATAACTAGACTCTGCCATTTGGATAGGTTCGTTTATCAACTGCCGTTGTCCATACATGTATTTCCATATTCTTGGAATTTCCTGTTCAACTGTTTAAATGTCATCTAACACATTCTGGGCAAGACAGTTTGAAGACTATGGAGTTGGTTCGTCATCCTCAATCCGGGATCAATGACTTGGTGTCTTCATTTGTTGCTCTGTTGCATGTGCAATCTATGTTTATCTTTTGCGTATCCTGTAGTGCATGCATGGTTTGCTGTTGCTTCTTTGTCTTTACTGATTCATTGGTCTTTGAGTTATATATCCCTTTGTGCAGGAAGAAAATCCTTCTCGGGAGTGCACAATTGTACGGACAGCTGCAAAACTTACTCCATTTTACCTCAATAAAATCCCTGAAACGGACGACTCTTGTATTCCTTTGGCCACTCAGAGGCGTCTAAAGAGATTCAATCTCAAATATGACGGTTCTATGACTACAGAAGCATTCTGTCCTATATGCAATGGCCCGCTAAATAGATCAAACTCATCAGATTTGAATACTTTTGAAGGATGCCATGAATCTGATGTCCTTTATGCCGCTTGCTGTTCAAGTTGCCGGTTTCAGATACTTCTACAAGATGGATCATCTCTTGAGCATTTTGGTTCATTTCTACCACATCACATGATGTCCCAAGTGAAGCATCAAAAGGTTAACCGTCAAACTTATTTGAGCTGAGTACCTAAAATGTTGGCTTGCTAATCAATAGCTCTGAACTTGTAGATTTAGAAATTCATTTTAGAATTATTAATAGTTGGTGCGTCCGAGAAGCAGCAGAACTAAATCGAGAACCGCAAAAGTTAGCATCCGGTTCTATGACCTTGATTGGTAGAGCATTTAAAAAAAACAGTAAGTCTTTTATCAACCAATTAACAAAACATTTAGGAAAGTATTTAGAAGTTGCAGATGCTCTGCACATGCTCATGCCTCTATGTTTTATATGAAGCTTTTGGTAAAACATTAACCTATAAAATATCAAAAATTTTAAAATAATTTTATATAACTAATTTATTTTGTTAAATAATATCAAAAAATTATGTTTCTATTAAAGTGTAAATTTTATACTTTTAAAACTAATATTTACCATTATTTTTTTTTTTTTATTAATTTCCAAATAAAATTTTAAATATAATATAATAAATACAATTGAAATATGAAAAAAAAATATTAAAAATTATATTATAAATATAACTATAGAAATAGTGGTTACAAATAAATATATTAAATAATTTTATATATAATCTTTCACAGCTCTGCCAATCACTACATTAATCAGAGCATACAGTTTCAGCAGCATACTGCTTAGTGCTACTGCTCTACTATCAGTTATACCAGTTGATATATCATGGTTTTATCCTGTTTAAGCCATGATATAAGTCCGTTTTATCGAGTTTTTATTCTATTATAGTCTTTTAGGATCTTTTACAAGTTTTAACATGTTTGTAGCATAATTGGAGATATTGGAGCTTTTAGGAGCATTTTGAAGCGAAATGGAACTGAAGCGACTAAGTACCCGATTTGAAGTCAAGAGCATCGATTGATACCCCCTGGTAACGATCGACACCCATCGAAGCAGATATGAGTCGCAACTTACACAAGTCTTGAAGAATTGCAGAATTGCCTCAGAAGACTTTAATATTTACAAAAAGCCCCAAAACGTGTTTTACCTTTATAATTAGGTTTTTCAGCCACTTGGATGGCTATGCTTTATTCTACTCTTGATTCTACTTTGGTTTTTGGGGAGACAAATCTGAACTCTTGTTTCTATTGATTTCCTTTGATGATCTATTCAATCATGTTGTTTTCAATCTCCATGTCTGAGTAGATCCAATTTAGGTTCAGGATTCTCATAAAGGTTTTCTCTTAATGCTAGATTGATTATCTGTTTAGGATTCACCATCTGAATTAGTTCTTCGCCTTAGGTTGTGTTCAAAGCTAATTCTAGGTTGACGAATCTGGAACTTAGATCTTAGGATAATTGATTAGGCGCGAGAGTGTGATTGATTACCTGATAGAACCGTAGGTGAGCAAATTGATTATTCGCAAAGAGATTTGGTTTAATTGATTTGTGAACATATCAAACTCGATATTAAAACTGATTTATTCTTAGGAATTTGCAAAGAGATTTGAGATTCTGAAGTTTAGATTTAGATAGCTTTCGCAACGAGAGTTGGTTAGCTATACTTTAGTGATTTGAGTTCAAGAACCGCGCTAAATCTGAATCATGTTAGTCAGTTTGTCTGTATTCATTGATTTTCTGATAAATACACTGGGCCTATATTTTCCTCCATCGAACTACAACTCTTTTAATTTACGTTTTGCTTTCAATTACATTTATTGGTTTAACTTATTTCTCTTCTATATAATCTATTGTGTGTTTCTGTGAGTCCTTGTGCTCAACCCCTAGCTATACTATAACAACTGCTTTAGTATCTAAATAGGGTATTAATTTGAGCATATCAAATTTGGCGCCGTTGCCGGGGACTCAATTCGCCATTAGATTTTAGTCTGAGAATTTCGACTAAGCTCGTCGGTATCGATCGATATTACCTAGTATCGATCGATACTCGTCGTCTTCTTTTTGTTGATATCGATCGACACCACCCAGTGTCGGTCGATACTCAACGTGTTTTTTTTGTTACTTACGTGCTTTGCCTAGTGTGTTTCAGGTGTGAATTTGGAACGTACAAACATGAAAGCAAAGAAGCCAGCAGAGATGAACAACACGATGATTCTGATTCAGGATGCTGCTGGAGCTTTGAGAGATCAAGAAGGTCGGTTGTGCAACGAGAGAGGACAACGTCTGGATGGAGAGGGGAACATCATTTCACCTGCTCCTGCTGTCGCTGGGAATGCCGTTGGGAACGCTGTGGCTGATCGTGGTAGAACAATTGGAGAGTACAACAGGCCTCATCAGTTTTATGCTAATCGATCAGCGATTCATCCTCAGCCTTTTCAGAGGAATGACTTTGAGCTGAAACATGCATACTTCACTCTTGTGGGTTAGCATTTTTTTTATGGTTTTCCTCATGAACACCCTATGGATCACATTGAGAGGTTCGAGGACTTGGTCACTAGCATCAAGAGCAATGGAGTGTCCTAAGACTACCTTTTCTGCAAGTTTTTCCCATACTCTCTTGGTGGGGAAGCAACTTACTGGTTGAAGCAGTTACCTCCTGGATCGCTGACTACTTGGGAGGAAATTAAGAATGCTTTCCTGAATAACTTCTATGATGATGCACAATCTGAGGATCTCAGGAACAAGATTTATCAGTTTTCTCAGGGTCCGACTGAGGCATTCAAGGCTGTTTGGATTCGTTTCAAGTCATATCAGAGAGATTGTCCGCACCATGGGTTCACTCAAGTTCAGCTGCTAGGTACTTTCTACAAGGGAATCGATTGGAGGTATCAGATGACTCTAGATGCTTATGTGCTTATTGAGAACTTGGTTTCTACACGAGGTATCCTGACGATACATATGTGCTTATTGAGAACTTGGTTTCTAGCAATAGTACCAAGAATGCAGACATGGAGCGCATGAAGCAACCTGGTAACTTGGAGTGTAGACAGATTGTTAAGGTGAATGCTAAGTTAGATTCAATGCACAATTTGTTGATGGAAAAACAGCGGAAGGCTGCTCATCTTGCTGAAAAGGATGAAGTAGAATATGTTAACTACATTGATGGAGTTGGATCTCATGATCAAAGGTATCAACGACCACCCACGCCACCCAGAATTTCTGAGAGCAAGATTGAATCTATGTTTGAACAGCTTATTCAAGGACAGTAGAAGCTAACGGGGGAATTCAATGGGAATATTGATGTCGTGTACAATGATCTGAGTGGAAGGATCGACGCTATTAATATTCAGCAGAAGATGCTGGAAACTCAGGTAGCTCAAACTGCAGCAACTGTCAAAGGACTGGTGGATCATTCACATAACGTACAGATTTCGGAAATCACCTCTGTATCGACCGATACCCTCTTGTATCGACCGATACCCTCTTGTATCGATCGATACCCGTTCAAGAATCTGTCAAAGACGTCTCGAAGGAGCAAACATCGATCGACACAATCCCTGTATCGATCGATACCCTCCCAGATACTGCAAAGGAGCCGCGAATGAATGTTGACAGACTTCACAAGCCCAAGAAGCTGAATCCTATTCCTCAACACCTCTGAGCCCCCATTTCTCCAAAACAGTTTCTTGGCTTTGAGAAGATGGTACGAAGAATTCCACTCACACATACTTTTGAAGAAGCCCTAGAGTGCCGCCCTCTGCTGAGTCATTTACGAGTCTGCAGAGAAACTGAGGAAGAGATTAAGGCACTTTTCGCTAAGGTCAGAAGTCCACCGCCTGCACTGAAGCGGTTGACCAAGAGGGAAGACTCAGGAATATTCTCCGTTCCATGCTCCATATCTGGAGTTGAATTCAAAGAGTCTCTTGTTGACTCAGGGTCTAGCGTCAATGTCATGTCAAGGGCAATTGCAGAAAGAATGGGAGCTGATATTCGACCTCAAAAGCATCTATCACATACGCAGACTGTTCCACCTCACTTCCCTATAGTACAATCCCTGATTTGCTGGTTAACGTAGGAGATTGCCTGGTTCCTACTGATTTTCAGGTTGTGGAGATGAGCACAAAATATCGTACACAGTTGATTCTTGGAAGACCGTTCATGGCTACGGTTGGTGCCATTATGGACACACCCAGCAAGCACATCTCGTTCTCATACATTGACAAGGAGGTGTACTACAAAATCATCCCTAGAGGAACTCCCACACATATATCTTGCATCACCGTTGTTCCAGATGAGACATTGGTAATTGATCTTTTGGAAGAGCCTCATGACGAGCCAACTGTCACAGACATTCTAGATAGCCCCTCTGTCATCACCACGAAAGATGTCAAAACAGCTAAGGCAAAGAAGAAGGTGAAGAGCAAAGGAGTAAAAAAATTTCCCCATGTGACACGATTTGACTGAGGATCGCTTGCTCTAGTACGGTTGAGAGGGATAGATCCACGACTTCAAAGAATCCACGGGAAGAGATGCTAAGGCGTGGGAGAATTCCCGAAAATCCTTAGGCCCAAATCCGACTATGAACTTTTGAAACGAGGGGGTGGCTGCGTTGTCTTGAGGGATTCGAGAACAGAGATGTTAGAGCGTGGGAGATGAATCCCGAAAATCTCTAAGCCCTTTGTCACAAGAAGAATCGAACAAGAAAACGGATCGAAGGTTGCGTCGAGAAGATGCGGAATTAATCTCGATAAACCAAAAGAAATTCAGTGACTAACCATCACAGAAAATCGAGAGAAAGGAGAGAATAATCTCTGAAAATAACTTAGATAAAAGTGAATGTATGTTTTCGACAATGAGGGAGAGAAGAAGATAAAGAGAAAATTCAAAGGGGAAAAGCAAGGGTCATTCTCGAAACAAGGAGAAGACCCATCGAAAATTACAAAGAAAATAAATACAGTTTTTGAATTCAAATGATAGTTGACCAACTGTTGGAATTCCGCCAGAAATTCCCGCGGAAAATTTCCCTCGGAAAGTCCCTCGAAAAGTCCCTCGGGAATAAATCCCTCGGAATTTTCCTCGGAAAATTCCCCCGCGGAACTCTCAAGAAGTCGGACCGTTTAGCAGTGTAATCCGTTTGCCTCGTTAAAACCTCTATACGGAAAACCCATTTGGGACAAAACCGTATACAGGAAAAAGAGTACAAATGTATCACACAAACGGCCTAACCTCATAGAGAGTTCGAAGACAATGAGGTGAGGACGGGTTGTGTACGTTGATCCTCCTCGTTCCTTGCATCCGTGAGTAAGTTCCGAACAGCTCCCGCCAGTTGCCGTGCCTTAGACCGTGTGATTGGTCCCTCGGGAATGATCATCGCGTCTTCTTGAACCTCCACCGGATCCGTCGCATCCATGATCATATCATCCCCCTCCTCTTGAAAAGGATTTGCCCTCAAATCGATTTCATCTGCAACATAAGGAATAATATCAGCAACATTAAAACTTGAACTTATCGAATACTTACCTTGGAGATCGAGTTTGTAGGAGTTGTCGTTGATTCTTTCCACCACCGTGAACGGCCCATCGACTCTTGGCAAGAGTTTCGACTTTCTTTCCTCCGGAAACCGTTCTTTCCTTAGATAAATCCAAACCAAATCGCCGGGTTCAAAGACTTTCTTGTTTCGCCCCTTGTTTGCATGTTTGCGGTATTGCTCCGTCTTACGTTCGATGTTTGCTTTCGCCTTCTCGTGCATCTGTTTGACCATCTCGGCCCTTTTCTTACCATCCATATTCACATGTTCACTCAAAGGTAAGGGGGTTAAATCGAGAGGAGTAAGAGGATTAAAACCATAAACGAGTTCGAAAGGAGAAAACAAAGTCGTAGAATGTTGTGCATGATTATAAGCAAATTCTACATGAGGCAAACAATCTTCCCACGATCTAAGGTTCTTTTTAATAACAGTCCGCAATAAAGCTCCTAAGGTCCTATTAACCACCTCGGTTTGACCGTCCGTTTGCGGATGACACGTAGTAGAGAAACAAAGCTTTGTACCTAACTTAGCCCAAAGAGTTTTCCAAAAATAGCTAAGAAACTTTGTATCCCTATCCGACACTATAGTCCTAGGCATCCCATGCATGCGAATAACTTCCCTAAAGAATAAATCGGCTATGTTCGATGCATCATCAGTTTTATGGCAAGGAATGAAATGTGCCATCTTAGAAAACCTATCGACTACCACAAATATCGAATCATTTCCCTTCCTAGATTTAGGCAATCCTAACACAAAATCCATGGAGATATCTGTCCAAGGAGCACTCGGAATGGGTAGAGGAGTATACAAACCTTGATTTTGACGTTTAGATTTTGCATACTTACAAGTCGTGCACCGGTTGCAAACACGTTCCACATCGCGTTTCATATGCGGCCAAAAGAAATGATCTTGCACGATATGAAGTGTTTTGGCAACGCCAAAATGTCCCATAAGTCCACCACCATGTGCTTCCCTAATAAGCAAATCTCGCAAAGAAGAGTTAGGTATACAAAGACGGTTCTCGTAAAACAAGAAACCATCGCTTTGATAATATTTTCCGAAAGCAAATTTAGAACAAGATGAGAAAACTTCCTGGAAATCAGAATAAGTTGCATATGAATCCTTGATCATCTCGAATCCAAGTATTTTCGCATCAAGTGTCGAGATAAGAGTGTACCTTCGAGACAACGCATCGGCAACAACGTTTTCCTTACCTTGCTTGTACTGAATTACGCATGGAAACGTCTCGATGAATTCGACCCAACGTGCGTGCCTCTTATTCAACTTTTGCTGGCTCTTTAAGTGCTTGAGAGATTGGTGATCAGTGTGAATAATGAACTCCTTCGGCCATAAGTAATGCTGCCACGTTTGGAGAGCTCGAACCAAAGCATAAAGTTCCTTGTCGTAAGTTGGATAATTGAGCGTTGCTCCTCCAAGTTTCTCGCTGAAGAAAGCCACGGGTTTCTTCTCTTGCATGAGTACAACACCTATACCAATACCAGAAGCGTCACATTCAATCTCGAAAGCTTTCATAAAATCGGGTAAAGCGAGTAAAGGAGCGTGAGTAAGTTTATTTTTCAGCAGTTGGAACGCATCCTCTTGAGCTTGTTCCCATCGAAATCCCACGTCCTTCTTGATAACCTCGGTAAGTGGTGCGGCAATCGTGCTGAAGTCACGAACGAATCGTCGATAAAATCCCGCCAAACCGTGAAAACTCCGAACATTGCTAACGGTCTTTGGGCTCGGCCAATCGCGGATCGCCTTTATCTTGTTCTCGTCAACCTGTATGCCCTGAGAACTCACCACAAAACCTAAAAAGACAACGTTATCTGAACAAAAAGAACATTTCTTTAAATTACCAAACAACCGTTCCTTCCTAAGCACATCTAACACCAATCGCAAGTGTTCCATATGTTCGTCTAGGTTCTTACTATAAATCAGAATATCGTCAAAGTAGACAACTACAAAGACGCCTATATACGACCTAAGAACATGGTTCATCAAACGCATAAATGTGCTAGGAGCATTCGTTAAACCAAACGGCATTACTAACCACTCATATAGACCGTGTTTGGTTTTAAAAGCGGTTTTCCACTCATCACCTTCCTTCATCCGGATTTGGTGATAACCACTCTTAAGATCAATCTTAGTAAACACACTAGATCCATACAACTCATCTAACATATCGTCTAACCTTGGGATCGGATGACGATACTTTACCGTTATGTTGTTTATCGCGCGGCAATCGACACACATCCGCCAAGTACCGTCTTTCTTCGGCACAAGTAGTACGGGTACGGCACATGGGCTCATACTTTCCCGTATATGTCCTTTAGACATCAGCTCATCTACTTGACGTTGTAGTTCCTTCGTTTCTACGGGATTCGTTCGATACGCCGGCCGGTTCGGAAGAGTAGCGCCGGGAACAAGGTCGATTTGATGCTCGATTCCGCGGAGTGGTGGCAAACCACTTGGTCCATCATCCGGGAACACATCAGCATACCCCTGTAAAAGAGATGAAACGCTGCTCGGAATATCCGGCTCGGGATTAGTCATACTCGAAAGAACATCCCTAAAAACTAATAACACACAAGATTGCCGAGAAACGAGAGCATGTTTTAGTTCACTCGGTTTGATATATAATGATTCATTCACAAGTGTTCTCTCACATGACTTAGTACCTATACTCTCGGTTTTATCAGAATGAGAAGACGAGGAATCACTTACCTTGCTTTTGCCGTGACTCTTATCGAGTTTAAGTTGATCGAGATATACCTCGTGCGGCGAAAGTGGAGCAAGAGTGATTTTTCGGCCGTGATGTTCAAAGGAATGCTTGTTCGTAAACCCGTCATGAACGGCTCTACGGTCATATTGCCACGGTCTTCCAAGTAGGATGTGACCAGCTTCCATAGGTATAACATCGCACACTATTTCGTCCTCGTAGCGGCCGATTGTCAAAGGAACCGAAACTTGTCGGGTAACTTTGAGATGTCTTTGATTATTCAACCATCGAAGGTTGTAAGGCCGTGGATGCTTCCTGGTCTCCATACCTAGCTTATCCACCAATGTAGTGCTAGCAACGTTAGTACAACTTCCACCGTCGATAATTAGACTACATACCTTGCTTTTAACCATGCATCGGGTATGGAAGAGGTTTTCCCGTTGTTCGTTTTCAATGACAGGTTCCTGGGCAAGAAGAACACGTCTCGCCACTAAGAGTTCCCCGTCAACCGCATGCTCTTCATAATCGTCAAAGATTGGAGCGGTTTCCGTCTCTTCTTCATTGTCGGTCACGATTTCACCGTTTTCTAGCAACATCATTGCGCGTGCGTTTGGACACTTGTTGGCGTAATGTCCTTTGCCCCTGCATTTAAAACACTCAATGTCACGATTACGCATTGGATTCGAATCACCCTTACCTTTGTAGTCATAGCCGGAAGTTTGCGGTTTGAAATCCGTCTTAGGCTTAGAATCGGCTCTTGGTGGATAATTCGGTTTGTCTCCTTTGGTGAAGCTCGGTTTGGAGCTTGAGGCGTAAGGTTGCCGTGACGCGCCTTTTCTCTTAAGTTGCTGTTCCACTAGGACAGCCTTATGCAACATTTCCTCCAAAGTCGCATACGTTTGCATTTCCATTCGGTCTTGTAAATCGCGATTCATGCCGGCTAAGAACCGTGCCATTGTGGCATCGATCGGCTCATCCACGTCAGCCTTTAGCATGAGCTTTTCCATCTCCTGGAAATAGTCCTCCACGTTCTTACCTCCTTGACCTAAACGCCTTAACCGTTGGTGAAGTTCCCGGTGGTAGTGTAGCGGTACGAATCGTCTTCGCATTAGTGCGATCATCTCCGTCCAAGTCTCCACGGGATTCTCACCGTTGCGTCTCCTGTTTGTCACAATTTGATCCCACCAGTCAATAGCATATTCATGAAACTCAGTAGCAGCTAACCTGACTTTTTTATAAGGGGAAAAATTTTGGCAATCGAAAACTAGTTCGATTTTCTTCTCCCATTCGAGGAAGGCATCCGGATCGTTTTTGCCGTAGAATGGGGGAATGCGAAGCTTCATTCCGCCAAGGTCATCGTTGTTACGTCTTTGAGGTCGTTGCTGCCGGTTGTGGTTTCCCTCGGATGAATCTCCTCGGTCATAAAATGGATTGTCCTCCGATTCATTTTGCCGCGGCCGATTTCTCCTTGGTCTCGCCGGTGCGTGACAACTTCCATATCCAACACTCTGTTCGGATCGGACATCATTGGCTCTATGGTCTCTCGGTTCAGCACCTTGATTTCTTTCACCACGTCTTGGCGTACGAACCGCCAAAGTCGCCATTTGGTCTCGCATTTCGCGGAGAATTTGTGCCATATCATCGACTTTTTGATTAACGCCATCAACTTTTTGATTCATCACAGCCTCTCGTTCTCTCCTAGAACGTGATGAAGCTGATTCACTTTCTTCCGACATATTGTACCTCGCATAAAATCAAACACAACACAAATGAGTGTATGCAAAATTCCAGATTTTTCTCAAGTAACCACAAAAACAGATGTTTTCCGAAAAACTCAAAACGAAATTCTTTTTATTTATTTTTTGAATTTTAAAAATTATGACAATTAACTAAAGACAAAGATCTACTCAGATATATTTTTTTTTGATTTTTTTGATACGTTTTTGAATTTATAAAAATCAAAACAGACAGAAAAACGAAAACTTTTAAACCCAGAAAATTGTAAGAAGATGAACAGTTTGAATTGGATAAATCTCACCGATTTTGGAGCAAGTGTCTCTGATACCACTTGACACGATTTGACTGAGGATCGCTTGCTCTAGTACGGTTGAGAGGGATAGATCCACGACTTCAAAGAATCCACGGGAAGAGATGCTAAGGCGTGGGAGAATTCCCGAAAATCCTTAGGCCCAAATCCGACTATGAACTTTTGAAACGAGGGGGTGGCTGCGTTGTCTTGAGGGATTCGAGAACAGAGATGTTAGAGCGTGGGAGATGAATCCCGAAAATCTCTAAGCCCTTTGTCACAAGAAGAATCGAACAAGAAAACGGATCGAAGGTTGCGTCGAGAAGATGCGGAATTAATCTCGATAAACCAAAAGAAATTCAGTGACTAACCATCACAGAAAATCGAGAGAAAGGAGAGAATAATCTCTGAAAATAACTTAGATAAAAGTGAATGTATGTTTTCGACAATGAGGGAGAGAAGAAGATAAAGAGAAAATTCAAAGGGGAAAAGCAAGGGTCATTCTCGAAACAAGGAGAAGACCCATCGAAAATTACAAAGAAAATAAATACAGTTTTTGAATTCAAATGATAGTTGACCAACTGTTGGAATTCCGCCAGAAATTCCCGCGGAAAATTTCCCTCGGAAAGTCCCTCGAAAAGTCCCTCGGGAATAAATCCCTCGGAATTTTCCTCGGAAAATTCCCCCGCGGAACTCTCAAGAAGTCGGACCGTTTAGCGGTGTAATCCGTTTGCCTCGTTAAAACCTCTATACGGAAAACCCATTTGGGACAAAACCGTATACAGGAAAAAGAGTACAAACGTATCACACAAACGGCCTAACCTCATAGAGAGTTCGAAGACAATGAGGTGAGGACGGGTTGTGTACGTTGATCCTCCTCGTTCCTTGCATCCGTGAGTAAGTTCCGAACAGCTCCCGCCAGTTGCCGTGCCTTAGACCGTGTGATTGGTCCCTCGGGAATGATCATCGCGTCTTCTTGAACCTCCACCGGATCCGTCGCATCCATGATCATATCACCATGTGACTTTAACTCCTCAGAAGTGCGATGGAGATTCAATTGAATATAAGGTGAAGTGTAAGGAAACTTCGAAACCATTCTCTAAGGCTAGAGTTATTCTCACTTCGGAGCTGAAAGAGAGAGGACATGAGTTTGTGGAGAGCATGATGAACAAAACTCTGCAGCTGGCGATGTCAAATTGTGGAACTTGTTTCGGCGTAAGTTCTCATCCTTCTCCTGACTGAACGGCCGTGTAGTCAAGCTCGTGACGTAAAACAAGCGCTTGGTGGGAGGCAACCCACTGGTGAGTCTGCCTTTGCGTCTTTTTCTTTTTCTTTTTCGTTTTTGGGTCTGTCTCAGGATAAACAAGGAACACCACAAGATCGCATAAGTGTCGATCGATACCCTTTGGTATCGGTCGACACCCTCTGCGAATGAGGAGGACATGTATCGATTTAAGCTTGGTATCGTCCGATACCAAGCTGTGTGTCGATCGATACCCAATGTTCCAGCACGGTAACTTCTTGTTTCTCATGTTTAAATTTGATTCATTTGTTTTCTTTCACCAACTCTAGGTTAGATAACACTGGGGACAGTGTTGTTTAAGTCTGGGGGAGGTAGTCGCTGACTTTGTTTTTGTTTTTCTTAGAGTCAGTCCATTTTTGAGTCATTCGTTATTTTATTTAGTCAAAACTTTGTCTGAGACTGTGATCTTTTTCTTGAATCTATTGATTTAACCTTGCTTCTAAGTGACCATTGTTACAGAATCAGTTCTAGATCGACTAATGAAAAATCCAAAGGCTGACCAGTTAACCAGAAGACACTCATGTTTCCAGCAAAGTTCCTTAAAGCTTGAGCCAAATTTTTGCACTTCATCAATGTGGTTAGTATCTATAGAACTTGATTCCTCATTCATATCTGACAAAGGAACTCATATGTTTGAAAATAACGGTATTTCTCTCCATGTTACAAGTTAATTAATAAGTGCATTAAAAGATGAAATGATTTTCTTCTGAGTAGAGGGCTATGAAAATTTCCAGCGATCCCATTATTCTACTCAAGAGGGGATGATCACACAGAAGATTGGAAGCGAGGCTAGGATTTTCCTATGATGCCATTATTCGCCTACATCCTTTGATACGTTAAGAGGGAAGAACCGGGGATTTGGTGGCAAATACCATCAATACTCGCGTCTCATACCTTGATGTGTATATGCAAAGCTAAAAACAAAAGATAGAACATAATAAAAAATAAGTCTGGGGAGAGAAATAATACCAAAAAGTGTGAAAAAGGGTGGTTCCTTGTCATGATATTGTATGGGAAAAAATCTAGAAGGTTCTTGATACTAATTCACAGCGATGAAACTGGCAAGGATGGCTTGATTGAACAATGCTGCGAAATAATGTGTGTAGTATGGGGAGCTGCGAATGTCTACGGAGAAGTACATGGTGGTTAGATCAAAAAGCTGGTTAGGTAACATTTGGGTGCTTGGAAAATTGGTCATTTCCACGTTTCAAGAACAGGTGAGTCTCTACGTTTTCAAACCTCTTTCTCTGGTTTAGTCTTCTATTTGCTTGAGGGCAAGCAAAGGCTAAGTCTGGGGGAGTTAATATATCATAGTTTTTACCCTGTTTAAGCCATGATATAAGTCCGTTTTATCTAGTCTTTATTCTATTATAGAGTCTTTTAGGATTTTTTACAGGTTTTATCATGTTTGGAGCATAATAGGAGATATTATAGCTTTTAGGAGCATTTTGGAGCGAAATGGAACTGAAGCGACTAAGTACCCGATTTAAAGTCAAGAGCATCGATCGATACCCCCTGGTATCGATCGACACCCATCGAAGCAGATACGAGTCGCGACTTACACAAGTCTTGAAGAATTACAGAATTACCCCAAAAGACTTTAATATTTACAAAAAGCCCCAAAACGTGTTTTAGCTTTATAATTAGGTTTTTCAGCCACTTGGATGGCTATGCTTTATTCTACTCTTGATTCTACTTTGGTTTTTGGGGAGACAACTCTGAACTCCTGTTTCTATTGATTTCCTTTGATAATCTATTCAATCATGTTGTTTTCAATCTCCATGTCTGAGTAGATCCACTTTAGGTTCAGGATTCTCATAAGGGTTTTCTCTTAATGCTAGATTGATTATCTGTTTAGGATTCACCATCTGAATTAGTTCTTCGCCTTAGATTGTGTTCAAAGCTAATTCTAAGCTGACGAATCTGGAACTTAGATCTTAGGATAATTGATTAGGCGCGAGAGTGCGATTGATTACCTGATAGAACCTTAGGTGAGCAAATTGATTATTCGCAAAGAGATTTGGTTTAATTGATTTGTGAACATATCAAACTCGATATTAAAACTGATTTATTCTTAGGAATTTGCAAAGAGATTTGGGATTCTGAAGTTTAGATTTAGATAGCTTTCGCAACATGAGTTGGTTAGCTATACTTTAGTGATTTGAGTTCAAGAACCGCGCTAAATCTGAAGCATGTTAGTTAGTTTGTCTGCATTCATTGATTTCCTGAGAAATACCCTGGGCCTATATTTTCCTCCATCGAATTACAACTCTTTTAATTTACGTTTTGATTTCAATTACATCTATTGGTTTAGCTTAATTCTCTTCTATATAATCTATTGTGTGTTTTTGTGAGTCTTTGTGTTTGACATCTAGCTATACTATAACAACTGCTTTAGTATCTAAATAGGGTATTAATTTGAGCATATCACCAATCAAGGCGTTTCACATAGCCCTGGGAAAAATACCCGAATCCGAAGAACCAAACTAATTCCGAACCGAAAAAAAGGAACCGAACATGAACTAAAACCGATAAAATACCCGAACGGATCCTAGATTCCTATATCCGAAGAACTGAAACCAAACCCGAACCGAACCGAAAATCGAATGAATACCTGAAATACAATTATACACACAAAATATTAATTATATTTAGTTTTGATAACCAAAAATTACAATTATAAATATGAAGATATGAGTTATTTTTATACCAAAATGATTGAGAGGCCCAAAATAACCAAAATATACAAAGTTTGTAGTTATATTTGTTAAGCTTTGACCAAATTTTGTTTAAATTTAACCAATTTATTCAAATTTAACCAATTTTTATTTTATTTTTATGATTTTTCGAGTACCCGAAATCGAACCGAACCCGAACCAAAATTCTAGAATACCCGTATGGATTTTAAATCCTAAACTCAAAATCCTGAAAATCCGAATAACCCGAACCGAACCCGATCAGATATCAGAACGCCTATGGCTAGTTTCATATCTCTTTGGCTCTTGAGACCTTGGTTAAACACTAATTAACCTTGGTTTCCAAAATTATTTTTCAGGGACAAATTAAAAGACTGTTTGCTCTTGGACAATGAAGAAGATGTCTAAATTTGCAATGCTTGTGATGTTTCAGATATCATTCTTCCCGGCTTGCACAAGGCAGAGAGAAATTTAAACTGCATTATCTTTTTGTAAATGTTTCTATGCTGGTCACACCACCCGCTTAGAGTTTGTTTATCCACCTGGCTGCATTAGAGTGAATTTGTTTATTTATTTTTAGCACTCTTGCTCTTGAAGCAAAGCAAGAAAGGAATCTCTGCCTATTTATTAGAAATTTTATACCATCATATACGAAGTACTGATGGTTTCGGTTTGGTCGGTCAAGCTTTTAAATCTCGTACGTATTTTCATAGGCTAAGACTAGGCATGGGCATTCGGATACTTGGATCGGGTATTTCGGGTTTTGGATATTTCGGATTAAGGGGTTTAGATACCGATCAAGTATTTTTGAAATTTGGATCGGATTCGGTTTGGTATCCTATGGATTTGGGCCGATTCAGATATTTGATTGAAGAACCGAAATTTTTTTGGGTACGATTTGGTTTGTATATAAAAGTATTTAAAATACTAGGTTTGGGCATTCGATATTCGGATATCTATGAAAACCGATTTTCAGGGCAAATGGCAGTCACATGGGATCAAAGTAGTTAAGGCACTTGACATTAAAAGATTTTAGGTTATATTTAAGGTCAGCAGTTGTAAAAACAAGTGCAAATATCATGTTTTCTTCCGAGACAATGCGCAAACGCCCCTTCGTTGAAACCTTGCTTACAACGTATTCGGCATGTTTCAAAATCGCATGGCTTGCCAAACTCTATGGCCGTCCTACATTCTTTTATCTCCCGCTGTCCACTTGACAAAGCCAAAAAGCCTAAAAACAAATAAAATATTACAAATACTTCAGATTTTTTTTAAAGTATATCAACTAAATAAACAAGCATATTTTATAGATTATGTTCATTTGGAAATAGTTAGTTCAAAAGTATCATTACGTAGAATAAAACTAAAAATTTTGTCATGTACGATATCTATAAGCCAAATGATCATCGCGTATCTAGAGGTGTCAAAATGGATCATATGTAAGTGGGTCACGGGTCAAATGGTTGATCCATGAAAAACAAAAATTTATTTAAATAAATATTATTAATAATTTTTAAAAATGAGAAAATTAAAAATAGTAAATAATATTACAATATATTTATATTATGAATTGATAAATTTTCTTTAATTATCGTAAATTGTTAATGAATTCGCGGAATCACATTTTTTGTGGAAAAACACGGAATTACGTTTTTGGCGGGAAAACTCGCGGAAAAACGCGGAATCATGTTTTTGGTGGAAAAACGCGGAATCGCGTTTTTGGCGGGAAAACGCGGAATCGCGTTTTGGCGGGAAAACGCGGAATCGCGTTTTGGCGGGAAAACGCGGAATCGCGTTTTGGCGGGAAAACGCGGAATCGCGTTTTTGGTGGGAAAACGCGGAATCCCGTTTTTGGCGGGAAAACGCGGAATCGCGTTTTTGGCGGAAAAACGTGGAATCACGTTTTTGGCGGGAAAACCCCTAGAAATTAACAATAAAGATAGTCAAAAGGCAACAATTTATATATGAGATAACAATGAGTTGAAAATTACTTCAATTCACTGAAAATTATCAAAATAAACTCTTCATCGTCTCACTTAAACATCATAAAGACAGAAACAAAGAAAAAAGGCCAAAGAAAACAAAAAAAAGGAATATGTTCCAAAACAACTCTGGTCTCTTTGTTGATCCAAAGAGATTAAAGAGAATAATAATCCCTGAAAAAGTCTTCAAAGCCTCATTCATCGTCAGATTCAGTTAAACCGCCATAATTGTAGTCTCCATAGTCATCATATCCATCGCCGTTCCCTTCTTCAATGGAAATATGTTCAGGAGTAAACTGATACTCCTGTACAGCGTCTGGAGGAAGCGGTGGATAGTCATAATAGCTGCAAGAACCAAGATTAGTCGAAAATACAACAATTCAGTGGAGTTTGTGAATAACAAGACTTCAAAATACGATAGCAGAACACTTACACAGGGGTCTGGTGATCCACAAAATCTTCAAAGTCACGCCAACGTTCACCATTTTCATCGTAATAGCATTGACACATATCTGTTTCACAAGAATGATCTGAGTCATCATCATCATCGTCATCTTCATCATCATAATTACCATGGCCAGTAAGTAGGCAACCAGAAGGACAAGTCTGTTGGTCCTTCTTCCATTCAACCCCACATTTGTAGCAAAACTCATACCCACATCTACACAAAGCACATTGACGTTATAAAATAAAATCTGCAAAAATCGACAATTTTTAAAAAAGGAAATATTAGTGTTGAAAAGATACGTATTATGAAACAGAGTGGGTATCCATATACCTGCAAGTCATGTGGTTGCAGCCTTGAGAACGTTCAATCAAGTACCTACACTTGACACATTGACGCCACCTATTGTCGTTTGCAAGAGACTTTAGCTTCATATCATCAACTAGAGGGTCAGGGTGAAGTTTCTTGTAATCAGCACAAGACAAATCAGTATGCGATGGTACTTTGCAATCAATGCAAAAGAGTCCGCAGCATTTGACACATTCCCGAACATTGGACTGGTCTGAGTCAGCAGAGCTCGAAAGCTCGGATTTGGACATCAACATTGAGCAGTTTGGATATGGGCAATAGATTCTCTCTGTAGCGGGAATCGAATCCTCTTTCATCTTTTGTTTCCACATCTCAATCATCCAAGTTGTCAAAATCTTGCTACAGCTTTCAAGAGTGAGCTCTGACTTGCATCCCTCACCAAGGCATGTGGGCACAATTCCGCTAAGCAGCTTCACTTCCACATACTGTTTCACACAAGAAAAGCAATGACGGTGAAAGCATTTGTCAGTTAAGAACATCCGCTCAGCATCGGTTTCTTCAAGACAAATGGCACAAGTTTCTCCCTGTGCTGCCTTAGAATCAACGCTGCTGTTTTGAGAAACTACTGTCTCTCTTGCAAGTTTAAAAGCAAACTTAATATCGTTCCGTGGAACCAGAAGAGGATCACTAGAAGCCATTTTTTCTTTTAAGCGACGGACTTCTTTCACAAGCTGAAGAATTTTGTTCTGCGTCGGCTTATCTCCACCATTTATCTGCATTTAAATTCAGATTCAATCTCGTAAAACCAAACATGAGAAAATCACAAAACTCATATATGTTTCAGATTACTTATAGAAAAGAGACCTACACATCTTTAGAATTACAAGTACAACAATTAAAACCCAACGATAAGAAAATACTAATTAACCATCTAGTGTTTATAAAAACTATTTCTACAAGAATTACAAGCCAACAATTACATAATAACCATCTAATTAAAACAAAAGAACAACTTCTCATCTAAAATCAAAGGTTTCGGACTGCAATTTCCAAGTAACATTACCAAATATATTTCTGTGTACCGTCCACAAACGTACATGCCTTACTGTACATGAGCTAAATTATCATGTAAAATACATAAAGTGATACTTAAAAAAAACTAATGAAATTTAAATAAAGTGCCATATTTTGCAAAACACCCATTAGTAAATTTTGCAAAACAACCATTAGTTTATAAAAAGTAAAAACTATTTCTACAAGAATTACAAGCCAACAGTTAAATAATAACAATCTAATGATAACAAAAGAAGCCTATTCAACTTCTCATCTATGATCAAAGGTTTCGGACTACAATTTCCAAGTAACACTACCAAATAATTGTAACACTACTAAATACCAAAATAGAGAAATTACCACCGATTCATGGACTTTCTACAAACAAGAACTATTCTTAAGCAAAAAAAAAAAAAAAAAAAAAGCCAAACAATATCAATCAATTCAACATATACCAAAGCAATAATAAAGAAGACAAAACACTTACGAATTGAAATATGTGATGATCATCGCAATAAATCTTGACATGTCTAATCCCCAAGTCGAAAGCTTCACGTAAACCATGAATCAACGCCCTAATCTCCACTCCTCTCCGGTTAGTCTCTCCGTCACTCAGTGATTCTTTAATCTCATACATCAAATTATCATTGTCGTCGCAAATTGCAACACCGTATCCAGCCGTAACGGTCTTTTCTCCACCGTCCGCCACCTTCTCGTCACTTACCAGACCCTTGAAATACAATCTGTAGACAACATTGTCCACAAATTGGATGCCCTTACAAGAACCCTCGTCTTTAGGGTTTGGGATATCTCCAGTTACCTCGGAATCTAGCCGCCGTCTTTTGGAAATCAAGTCCGAATCGTGTTTTTCCATTTTTTTTGTTTTGTTTTGTTTTGTTTGGTCTTAACTTTTCTTGTGAGAATCGAACCCTTTATATAGAGGAAGTATAGCGTCCTTGAGAAGTTAATTTAACTTTCATTAGTTTTTTTAGCATTTTAGATTTTTTATTATTTTTTTTAGTGGGCAAATGACGAAAATATCATCGATTTCCCGTGTACCGTTCACAAACGTGTATAATGTACTATAAATGAGACTAAATTATCATGTATAATACATAAAATGTTATTTTCTAATATCACTCTGAAAAAATGCAAAAAAACTAATGAAACTTAAATAAAATTAATGTCAAATTTTACAAAGCACCCAATAAATTTTCTCATTAACTGCTTGTTATTCAAGTCCCTTAAGAGCTGTATTGAACTGAGCATTTGAAGTTATTTGAATTAAAAGGGAAAACAATCTATTTCCCCACGAACTATGGCCATATTCCTCTAGATCACCACCGAACTATGACTTTTGTATATCTTCCCACGAAAAGATAGTGAAAGACCTAGATCCCCCGAAAATAAAGTTTGAGGCTTAAATCATCAAAGATGTCGGTTTCTATGGTTTGTGTTCAAACCAAATCTTAAACCGAACTAAAACCTAATTCCAACCAAACAAACCCGAAAAATGACCCGACCACCCAACTTCTTCTTAGCCTACCCAAAAACTGACCCGTTAAAATTAAATCGAAATTAAAATTAAAACCCAATTCATGATCAGATACGAAAATGCGCAAAAGCCTATATGAGACTCATGATGAGAACGAAGACAACTTCGAGATGCTTCGGAGTTCGGAGCATAAATAGCCAATTAGCTTCGTCGACGGGATTGAGAAGTGGTCCTTCTTTGATTCTGATTTCAATTAGATCTCTGTCAGTGAAGCTTGAAGCTTGAACAAACGATGTCGATTGATCAGATTTGTCTCCGTCAGTGAAGCTTGGACGAACGATTATCTTGCAAGAGGAACGCGGTGGATCCGTTGTGTCGTGGGAAAAGCTCGATGAGTGGTTAATGTTGTTACATCTCATGCTCGAACGAGAAGAAAGTCTACGACATTCCTTTCACGCAGGAAGGATTAAAGCATTATCATAACACTTCGGCCATCGGAAATGGGATTGGAATTTTTTTTAATCTATTCAAAAGGATACAGCTTCTCGATTTCAGGGTGGATTTGAAAAATTGCAAAATCATACAAGATAAGTAAGTACCTCGTATGCAGTTGCGATTTTCACAAACAACTTCTTCGATTCAAGATCCGGATTCTTATCAGGATAATTTATCGATTCATCAAAGTGAAGAAACAATCCGCGAAAGAACGAAAATCAAATCCAATCTATCGGAGATTCAATAAAGAAACAATGTCTAACAAATCCAGAATCCTTACTGTTTCAGAGAAAGTTTGTAATAAGATATCTTGATATCAGATGTGTTCGGATCTTGAGATACTCTGATTAAGAGAGAGAGAGAAATCAAAAAGGAAAATCAAAATCTGAATGGAATGTGGATCGGAAGGTGAACCCGAGGAGAGCATAGCAATCTTCTGCGCCGCAATAAATGGACGAAGAAGATTGAACGAACAAAGAAAGTAAGAGAAGGATCAAAGCCCATCACCACCGCTCCGTCGCCGGATCGGAGTTCGTCGAAGAAGATTTATTTTTCTTTTGTGTTTTTTATTTTATTAATTAAAATAAATAAATAAAATAATAAGATGATTTTGGTTTAGAATTCGGGTATGGGTCATAATACGTGGTTTAGAAATCTAATCGGGTCGTAATCCGGTTAAGAATTGGTTTTACATGGTTAACAACGATTGTAAAATAGTAAACCATCTAAAACCGAGTTTTATGGGAATTTTGGTTTTGAACTTTTTTCGGTGGGGATTTAGGTCTCGAACTATTTTTCGGGGGGATTTACGTCTTTAACTTTCATTTCGTGGGGAGATATACAAAGGGCATAGTTCGGTGGAGATCTGGAAGGATATGACAATAGTTCGTGGGGAAATAGATCGTTTACCCATTAAAATGATAAATCTTATGTTATTCAAACATAAATTTTAACAAATTTTCTAAATTCCAATGTTATTGGATATAGGAGATTTTGCACTTAATTGAAGTTTCATTAGTATGTTGACATTTTTTAAAACCTACGTTGGCTCGTTATTAGAGTCACTTAATGTTTGTAACCGTTTTTTGTTAGTGTCGATTGAATTTCTATAAATTTTAAATGGAAAATTGTTCGTTAGCTACACGAACTATACGAGAATGCATGACTACACATCCGAACTAAAATAATGTGTTGATAACTACATAATCTATTGATATAGCATAGATACACATCCGAACTAACATGAGTCATGTGCCCAACACCATGACCATCATTTTCTTTGCTTTCCCGGTGTACTGGTCGACGGACTCCGGCGCTGACCCGCATTAACTCATTAAATCCGACTCAAATTAAATAAAAACTTAAAAATGAAAACATAAAAACATAAAAAAATGACCTCCTCAGCTTCTTCTTCCTCGTCAATTCTGATTTACATATAAGATTTTGATTCGGTAGGTTCTCTCAATTTCATTGAATTCGATTCTTCCATTCATTTAATTTTTGAGTTTTGATGAACATCAAAATAGTGTGTGGTTAGGGTTTACGAAATTCCCAAAATCGTTTGCTAATTTGGGTGATAAGCGAATTAAGAAAATCAAATTCAAGCAAACCGCCATTAGCCCTTCTCGTCACTCACAATCATTTCTCGAACTCTCTTCTTCTCTTTCTCTCCGTCCCATAAACTTTCTGGTTTAAATTTTCCTAAAATCTACACGAAGTTCTTGGACGAATCACTCTGAAATCTCTTAACTAAAGATGTATTTTCCTCATCTTCTTCCAATTTTCTTTGATTTCCATCGGCGAGGCATCTCTTAACCACCACCATACCCACCACATCTACATTCATGCTTCGCCGTAGCTCATACAGCATCGGTGTGTTTCACATGATGCATGCTCGTTTTAGACGACAGAGTCGGAGTTTGGGTCTAGAGAGCAAACCACTGAACTTTTTTTTTTTGCGTATAAGTAATGATTTGATCTTTGGGAAACCGTTTGAGATGTATTGTGGAACTTGTGGTGGTGGTGCTGATGCGGTAGCTGTTTTCGGTGAGAATTGATCGAAGCTTGGTGAAATTTTCAGTGAGAATTGATCGGAACTTTCTTAAAACTTTCGCTTTGGACCCTCATTGAAAGCGAAACATTTCGCTTGCCCCTCTTGAAATCGATGGTGGTCTTCTTCGCCAGAGAAGATGAAGCAGAGAACGTGGCCATGTAGATCTAAAGGATCTCGATCTCCACGGCAAGCTCTAGTGGCGGATGTGTATTTTGATTTCAATCGAGATTTTTGGAATCGAGCTTGTGAAATTGTTGACCCGAAGAATGAGGTGAACGAGATTTAGGATGTTGATTGAGACTAGAGAGAAAGATTCGGAGAATTTGTTGTTGCTAAGATCAAATTCTTGAAGAGAATCTATGGTTTTGAAGGAATTTGAGATTTGACCAGAGAAGTATGAATTTTCGTTGAAGAAAAAAAAAAGAGTCAACGCGGGTCAACGCCGGAGTCAGTCGACTAGTACACCGGAAAAGTAAAGAAAGTGATGGTCATGGTGTTGGGCACATGACTCATGTTAGTTCGGATGTGTGTCTATAATATGTCAATAGATGATGTAGTTATCAACACATTTTTTTTCTTTTCACAAAGAACAATATCTCCTTCTCCTCCATTCTCTGCTAGGTTCAGATCTCCTCCGAAATCTTCCTTTGCCGCGATTCCATAAACAAACCGCAAAGTTCCTCTGAAATCTTCCTCCAAATTCTTCCTCATTCTCCTCCGTCAAGCCTCCAGTGGAGATGAAATCTCTGAAGGCGACCTCCTCTCTCTTGGAGCTTCTCGATCCAAGCCCATATCTCTGTCGATTTAGGTTTTTCACCAGTGTCGGAAATTGGTGAATGCTCCGGCGAGAGATTCCGTGAGCCAGCGGCTTGGGCGTAGATCTGCAAGTCAAAAGGAACGACTATTTTGGAAAATCAGCTATGACCTCATCGCCATCGATGGATAATGGAGGCTCGGCCCCCTCTGGATCATCTGCCCTTCAAGGCTGTATGCAAGAATTCAAACTCTTCGAGACTCAATCGGTAAGTGAAAATTCCAACCTGAGTATTCTCACTGCCATTTGTTTGTCAAAGGATATTTTGTATCACTGGTTCCCTATAGATTAATCGTAGCTTGGTTCATTGAATGTCACTAACATGATATCTTTCTTTTTTTTTTCCTCAGAATTTCTACATGATTGGTCGGAATGGTAGTGGAGTATATAGAGTACTAAAGATAGACCGGCTAGATGCGTCTGAGCTTAACGTCAGTGAGGATACTACATGCTGCTTATAACTGAAAGAAGAGAGATAGGTGAAATTTGTGGTCACATGGTCTATGAAGTGTCTAGGAGTGAGTTAATTTCATTGCAAAATTCTAGTGTGCTTTGCAACATTGCAAATTCAAGAGACGAGAACAGGTATTTTGATACTTTTGCTACAGTATGATTTTCTTTTTTTGTAGATGCCATTGTGTTTCTAGATTTGATATGTGTTTGTACTCTAATAGTTGCTACTGCATTCCCTATTGACCTTAATTAACAGGTGTACCTGATACTCGATGACTTCATTCTTGCTGAGGAGCTCCAAGAAACAAGCAAAAGAGTTTTGAACTTTTTAGCTACATGTTATTCTTATATAGGCAGATACTGTATTTTGGTCCATGTCTATGTTGCTCGTGGGGGTGTTCTAGAAGTGTATTGCTTTCAATCTTGAGTTCTAGAAGTGTGTTAGGCTGTGTTTACGTCTACTTTTGGCGTTCCTCACCCTTTGAGGAGAATATCGAAATTTTAAACTCAACTATTACTGCCATTGAAAATTGCATTAGATACTACCCTTTGAAAGATTCTGGCTTTCAGTTCCAGTTACATTTAAACTGAAAGTTCTTATGTGACTGTCTTCCTCTCTTGCAGTGGTTATTCTTACCTTTCAAACAATTATAACTTTATAAGTCTAGGGAGCATCAATGTGTAAGTTTTTTTTGTTGCTGACTTGAGCATTGATAAAACAATTGCGTCATCTTCCCTTATCTAGTGATACCTGCCTGACTTGAAGCCGTGTCTCTGTTGCAGAAATGGTGATACATATGCTGGAGAGTATTTTGCAGACAGGATGCATGGTTTTGGAGTGTATCAATTTGGAAACGGGCATCGGTATGAAGGAGCCTGGCATGAGGGGAGAAGGCAAGGGCTTGGTATGTATACATTCAGGAATGGTGAGACACAGGCAGGCCATTGGGAAGATGGTGTTTTCAGCTGTCCTACCGAGCAGACCACCCGTCCTGATTCATCGTTTTCCATCAGTCATTCCAAGGTTCTTGACACTGTCCAGGTAACTTATAAACTTATCTTACTCCTGCTAATATATAGGTACTTTTGTTAATCTCTTGAGTAGTTAAGAGACCAATTTGTAAAAAAAATTGAATACCCACATGAGGTTTGATCCTTACCTCTTTCTCCCTTCATTCAACAGCAAGCAAGAAAAGCAGCTGAGAAGGCACGTGCAATTGTGAAGATAATGCTGATGATGAGACACTAACGGATAAAACTGAAGATTGCAAAGCCCTTAGAGCATCATTAACGGTGAACTTTTGTGGGTGTCTTTGACATTTTTTGATTAAAAAATAATTTAATCTGATGAAAAATGGATGAAACGGATCTGTGGAGTGAACCCGTTGAAACGGGGTCGTCAGATATATAGAAGACACGTGTCGCCGTTTGATTGGACCGAAGGAAAAAAAAAATGGGTGATCGATCTCTTCGTATTTCTCTCTCTCTCTCTCTCTCTCTCTCTCTCTCTCTCTCTCTCTCTCTCTTCTCCGAAGGAGACGGCGATGGCGATCGGGTTTTCGATGTCGCCGTTGTCGTCGGATCTTCTAAACCGCTTCTGCGACGCCGTTTCGTACCAAGAATCGTCGACACTTTGTCGTCTCCTATCCTTCTCTTCCAATTCTGCATCTCATCTCTCACTCGCCGACGCACTCAACGTCTTCCAGGTGCATAAAATTCTCTGACTTGATGAAAGTTTTCTGCTTGGTCCTGACCCATGTAAATTAGCAGCTTTGAAACAGTAGGAGTATGTTTTTGCGATAGAGGCATGATCCTTTTTGTTGTAAAAGTTTGTGTCCTTTTTGTTAGGTTCAGTTTCAATCCAGGATGCTTCCGATATGTTCTAATTTGGTCCTACTGCTTAACCAATGAGTGTGAATTTTGAATTTAGGGCTCGAAACAGTAGGAGTATGTTCCTGCGAGAGAAGCTATGAGGCTTAAGTAGGTAACTTTGGTCGTTGAATCAAGCTGATGTAGCTATGTTTTCTCCCCTTCTAATGGATTAGCCCGTTTCATTGATTGGTGGAGTAGCTGTAGTATGCTTCAGAGAGTTTCTTTTTGTTCCGTTTCATCACGGGCTTTCATGTTAGATGTGAGTTTTGCATAACATTCGCCTTGCCTCTATCTAGAGAATGATATTCAATTGTAAATTACTGCTAGTTTTGTTAGAGGCGATTCACTAGCTTGTAAATTTTGCCGAGAGCTTTTTCCGTATACTTACAGTAATTTAGCCTTCAATATTTTCAGCATCAACACATAAAAATAGTCAAGAAGCTTGGTTATTGAGTTGGATTTCTCTGTTTTGTTAGGAACACTCTATTGCTAGTTGCATATCATCTGAGGAGATTAATTTTGGTACCCTGCAATCTTATCTGCGAGTTCATAATCCATCATTCATTGCCATCGAGTTCATAATCCATCATTCATTACTTGACTTTTTCATCGCATGCCACTTGGTTCAATACTTGTTTCTCTTGTAGCACTTCATTTGCTTTCACTAAGATACTAAAAGGTGTTTGAAATTTCTTCCAGCTTTGCATTGCTAGAACTGGTTAGCCACAGAAGCTTCATGCCCGAACTGGTTGAACAAGGGTTGGCCGCATGTTCAACGTCTGCTGGTGGGGTTGCTTCAGTTTCTTGAGCCTTTTTTGAGAAGACTTCAGCAAACTTCAGAATCTGGTTAGTGAAACTTCAAAGTACTATGTTATTTTTGTGTCTAATTGAATGAAAACACAACAAACTTAGTTAAGTTAAGTAACACAACTAGTTAAGTTAAGTTAAGTTTGAATGAAAACACACTAAAACTAACAAAGTTAACTTCGGTTAAAACACAACTAAACCAAAACTAAAGTTATTGAAAACTTAGTTGATGTGTGATGGAGACATAAGTCATTAAGATGAGTAACTTAAATCTCTAAACCTAACCCGAAATAAATGAAAAATTAGGTGGCTCCTTTTATTTATTACACTTGTTCATAAGTGTAATATCTCCTCTAAAAACTGATTAGCTCCTCCTCTAACCCGAACTCTCTGTTAGCTCCTCTCAAAACTCTCTCTCTCTGCTAGCTCCTCTCAAAATGAACCTGGATTTTACAGATCCTTTAAACTCCTCCCAAAGGTATGTTGATCTCTTGAATAGCCAACAAGAGATTAACAGTCCCGAAACCTTGCCTCAAGAAACAGATTCACCTTTAAACCGAAGAGCTCCAACCACAAGATGGAAAGTTGTAGAAGAAAAAGTTCTTGTACAATGTTGGTTAAACACAAGCAAAGATGCAGTTGTGGGAAATGAGCAGAAATCAGTGACTTTTTGGCGTAGAGTTGCTGACTTGTACTCTGCAAGTCCTCTTGTGGTTGGTCTAGCACCAAGGGAGTCCAATACTTGTAAGCAGAAATGGAGGAAAATCAGTGAGAGTGTCAGCAAGTTCGCAGGCTGCTATGAGTACGCCTGCCGTAACAAGAAGAGTGGCCAGAATGAAGACGATATTATGGAGATGGCTCACCAGTTGTACACCTCTGATCACCCAAAGAAGCTGAAATTTAGTTTGGAACACGCTTGGAGAATGCTCAAGAATGATCAGAAATGGTGTAAATATGTTGAGGAAAAACAGAAACCGCCTGGTGCTTCATCCACCTCCACCACCGCCTGCCATGTGGAAGAAGAAACAGAGGAGAGGCCATTGGGTGTGAAGGCTTCAAAGGCCAAGGGGAAGAAGAGAGTTAGGAGGCAGAGTGAAGATGCAGGGGAGAGTTCTTTGAAGGTGCTTCAAGAGATGTGGGTTATCAAAAAGGAGGACTTGGCTGGTCAAGAGAAATTACTATCTCAACAGAAAATCCTATCCCAACAGAAAATCCTTGATAGCCTCCTTCTCAAACCCGAACCATTATCAGAGGCTGAAAGCATACTAAAGAACAAGCTTATCACCGAGATGTGTAATCTTCTTGGTATTGAGATTGCACTTGTTCTGATTTTCTTTAGTTTCAAACTCTTGGCTTTAGTTTCAAACTCTTGACTTGGCTGTTCTGATTTTCTTTAGTTTCTCTGTTGGCTTTAGTTTCATCTCTCGGTTATGTTCTCCCTGGTGTTTCATCCTATTTTTTTGTTTGTTCTCCCTGGTGTTTCATCTTGAGAATTTGCCTTGTGAAGTAAGTGATTGTGATGAAGTTCTGATAGTGAAATGTCTTTTTTTTTTTTTGTCAATGCTTTAAGGTGATAAACCAGGGAAAGCTAGTGAAGAAGCAGATGAATCAAGGTGAATCGTCATGATTCATATTATCTCTGCACCAATCATATCTTGTGTTAAATCTTCTTACATTCTATCTTTTGCCGAATGCAAAACACAGCATCTTTCACCAGACCAATATAACCAAAATTTGCTTTTACAGGGTCAAGGAACGTGAACCCGAGATAGTTACTGCAGAACCACCAGAACCAAAGTAAGTCTAGCTGGGTTTACCCTTTTTAATCTTAAACTACAGATTCAGGCTCACGGATATGAAACGTGAATTCACCTTATTTCTGATTGTTACAAATCCCTACTAAGCTGAAACTGTTCTCTATGAACATGAACTAATGTATTGTGTTTGGTATGATGAAATCCAAACTAATGGTGATGATGATAAAACAGGACAACAGAGCCATCAGGGTCTGGATCATCATTTAGGCCGGGGACATGGCAGCCACCATCCTAACTCTCTTCTTCTATCTCGGTAAATCAATTTTTTTTGATTTGTTCATAGAAAGCTTTATCATTTAGCCAATGCGTTTCTTTATGACTTCAAGTGTTGATGATATAAAGCTTCCTGTTTCTTCTTACTGTCACATTTAAGTTGTCTTCTTCAATACACGTTCTTGTTTTGCTTGTATTGGTTGTCATGTAAAATACATAAACCGGTCATTTTATACGTACTCAAATCATGTAAACCCCACAGAATGTATTAACAAGGTCACGGGTTGATATTTGTTAAACTCAGCACTTGTTCATGACTTCTTATGTGTTCTGCAGGAGGCAGTCAGTGAGCAAGGAGGAGGAAGACAAGTGGTCAAGGAGGAGGAGTTTGTTTGTGTTTTGGTTGTATTATAGACAACTTGTTTGTTTGTGTTTTGGTTGTATTATAGACAACTTGTTTGTTTGTGTTTTGGTTGTATTCTACAACTTGTTGTATTCTTACTTATTGCAACTCAATCTCTTATTGCAACTCAATCTCTTATTGCAACTCAATCTCTTTCATTACAACTTCTCTCTCACAACCAAATTTTCTTTTCCATAATTACCAAACAAAAAAGTCATGACTTCTCATCCATTTGATGCAAATTTCTATCAAAACTTTGATGAAAATTTTGCTCAAATATTTAACGAAGGTTTTCAACATTGTGTTGATAGTGTCGTTGAACGTCAAGTGACGAGAAAGCAAAGGAAAAAACGAGCATATATAGAAAGAGGACGCGAAGAAGGGCACATTCGACTATGGAACGATTACTTTAGTGATCAACCGGTTTACCCAGATGATATTTTTCGACGACGTTTTAGAATGAACAAGCCATTGTTCATGTCTATTGTTCAAAAACTCTACACTGAGGTACCATTCTTTCAACAGAGACAAGATGCTACCGGAAGGTCCGGCCTTTCACCCCTACAAAAATGTACAGCCGCAATCCGGATGATGGCATATGGTGTTGCAGCTGATGCGATGGATGAATACCTCAGGCTCGGTGAAACCACTGCGAGCAGATGCTTAGAACATTTTGTGGATGGAATTATACATTTATTCGAGGATGTGTACTTGAGAAGCCCAACAGCAGAGGATCTTCAACGATTACTATATATTGGAGAGTTTAGGGGATTTCCCGGGATGATAGTAGAAGACGAACGAGACCAAGGCACTCAATATAATTTATCAGAATTCTTACAAGGAGAAGAAAGGGGGACTTCACAAGTGGACTACACGTTCTCTACAGAGACTCCTACAAATATGAATAATATGATGGCCAATCGAGCTCTAGTTCATGACAGAACAATGCATGACCAATTGAAAGCTGATTTGGTTGAGCACATTTGGCAAAAATTTGGAACAAATGAAGACTAGAGCCGAGTTAGTTGTGTTATTCATCATGCTTTAAAATGTTTTCTTTTTATTTTACGTGTTTACGGATTGTAATATACGTTCAAATTTTTATGCAACCTATTATATTACTCTGTTTTATTTAATCTTCAATATTTATATATAATAGTTTAATTTTTTGTTTATTTTTCAAACATTTATAAAACACAAAATTTTATTATTTTTTAATTTTGTAGAACCCCACTAATGGTGTCACCATTGCACACATATATTAACCACATGAAATAAGTGAGTGTCAATCAATTTTTTAATATTAAATTTATTTTTAAAATATAAGGTTAGACACCTTAAGGGTGTCACGGTTAATGATGCTCTTACGACTCAGCTAATGAACCGAACCTGTTGCAAGTTCTGTTTACAAAACGTTCCAGATTTTTTTATTTTTTTATTTATGGTTACAACCTAAAATCTGACTTGTTATTATAAAGGCAATCTAAAATTGAGTGATCCGAATTTAGAGGATTCGATAAATAGAACATTATCATCGTTACACAACCAATAAATAAAATTTACAAAAAAAAAAAAAAGATTATGATATTTAATTTAGAGTTTAGGGTATAGGGGTTAGGGTATAAGGTATAAGATTTGAAAATTATGATCATTGATTTAGAGTTTAGGGCATATAAGGTTTATGGTATAACTGTATAAAGTATAAGATTTGAAATATATAAGTTTTTGAAACAAATAAATAAAAGGAGAATTAAGTCTTGAATACTTGATTTAGGGTTTAGGACATTGTAGTATAGAGTTTATTGTCTGAAATAAAATTTCTTTGAAATTTCCTAATTTTCAATGGAATATACAATGAATTTTTGTGTAATATGTATAACATAATCTAAACATGTAATGTTTTAAAGATAAAATTAAAATATAGTTTAGGGTTTAGGGCATTGGCATATAATTTAGGTTATGGTTATTTGGGGTTTAGGGTTACGATTTAGTGTATAGGGTTTAGGGCATAGTATATAATTTATTTGTTATTTGTGAAATAACAATAGAATATATAATAAAATTTTGTCTTAAAATTATATATATATATATATTTATATAAATAAATTTTAAAGATAAAACCAAAAGAAAGAATTAAGTGTTTATTATTGATTTTATTTAGTTAGTGTTTAGGGTATAGATTATGTTCATTTAGGGTATAAAATATTTATGTTATGTTGTCAAATTACCAAATGAAAATTAAAATGATTGTCAATGATTAAAAATGATTACAAAATCATTGCAAAAATGATTACAAACATACAAACCTTACAAACTAATGATAAGTTACTAAGTATTTCATCTATAGTTTAGTGTCACACAACATTTTTTATATAGTTTTTGTTTTAAATTTTTTTATAAACTCCAAAATTATATATTATTTACTTAGTCTTTCATTCATCTATCATTTAGGGTTTCACAACCTTTGTTATATAGTTTTTGTTATTAGTATTTGTGTAAATTAAAAAATTATATATTATTACAAAATAATAATTTATCATAAAATACTTGATATAAAATATTTCCAAATTAAAAATATAAATAAAACCTGTTAAAAATCGTTTTATTTAGGGTATGAGAAAATAAACATTCACAAGATCAGAACCAATGGGAATGTATCACTCAGATCGATTACGTGGCACAATCTAACACCGTTGGATCCTTATACTTTTCTTTCTCTGATTTTGACCCTTCACCGTTGGATCCTTATACTTTTTTTATTCTTTCCTTTTCTCTCTAGGGTTCGAGAGACGAAGTGAGACAGCGGCCAAAAATCCCCTTTTGCTATTTCTTTCACTTTTTTCTCTCGATTCCTCTCTCTTGCGCCGTCGGCGAAACCAACACCTACACCTGAGTAGAAGAACAAAGCGAAGCTAATCGGCATCATCGCCGGGAGCGTCGCCGGCGGAATCCTAACCCTCTTACTCCTATTAACGCTCCTGATCGTCTCCTGGCGACGGAAGCGACGGAGCCATAGGCGATATGGTATATGGTATGATTCAAATCGACGAAAGCGACGGAGCCATAGGCGATGTTTCGAGCCATAAGAATTGGACAATCTCGATCACTTGCTTCATCTGATGCTTTTAATTTCTTGAGTTTGTTTGATTTAGTGATTGATTTGTATTTTGTTTCCATGGATGTTCTGTTGATATGTTAGCTTAGGTTCAGTAATGATTGTTGTTGTGATTTCTCTACTCACTTGATTATGTGAGAGATTGCTTCTTCAGTAAGACAATCGTTGGTGTTAGTCCTAGAACATTTCACATTACAATATGTTATGAGATTGAAGCTACCTAGTGAATTTGTAGTAGGAATATGAATGAATAATATGATTCATGGATGTTCTTTCTCTCTGCGTTAGTGATTGATGAGCTGCTTTTGTACTTTATTTTCTATGATGTTTTGTTGTTATTTTAGTCACTTGAATATCAGATCTGAATGCTCAAATGTTAGTAACCATTGTTGAATATCACTTAGGTTGGTAAAGCTGCCGGAGCTAAATGGAAGTCTATGAGTGAGGAAGTGAGTATTTTTTGCCATTGAAAATCGATTGTTTCATCTTTGTGGATCTATATATACTCAAAGCTAATTTTGGTTTTCTGAATCTGTAATTACAGGATAAAGCGCCTTACGTCTCCAAGGCAGAGAGCAGAAAGAGTGAATATGTCAAGAGTATGCAACAATACAACATGAAATTGGTATAATCAAACTCTCATTGATTTAGCTTTCAATTTCTAAAGAGAGAGAGAGAGCAAAAGAGTGTGTTCTTATGGTCTTACTTGTATTAGGCTAGTAGAACCAATAGAGGTGAAGATGATGAATCCAAGTCTGAAGTGGATGAAGCAGGAGGAAGCGAAGAGGTTTTTTTTATTAAGATTTAAACTCTAAATATTCCCACTGTAAACTCACAAGTTTAATCACCAATGTTGTATAAACTTATATTTTATTTATGTAATTTTACTTTGTAATTTGTAATTTTGTATTATGTATCATGTTGCATATAAAATATAATAAAATATAGCTATTTCTTTTTAATGTCTTTTTATCGATTTTTTTTATTGTCTAATTATCCAAATAAATAATAAATATTAATTTAAAATATAATTTTTAGTAAAACAATTATGGGAACAAATTGCAGAAATCATTACATATATCGACTACTATAGTAAAATTAGGGAAATGCTATGAATAAAATATTCAATAACGAAAAACAATTGCTATTGTAAAATATATGATTGCATCGAAAAAACCCCTATATTAGATGAAGATATGAGCATTGCCAAAAACCGCTATCTACAGTGTCCGACCTACAATGACGGGCGCTGTTATAGTGTTTTAGGAAACGCTATGGTAGTTGAATCATAGCATTTAACAGCCGCTATTAATACCCACATTTCTTGTAGTGAATCGCACCTCTCCGCCTGTTGCAAAAATCAATAAGCGGTTCGGGCAAAGGGAAGTTGAGCTCGCATGCCTTGAACCAATCCTCGTAGACATAGATGTGTCCTTTCGGAGCATCCCACTGTCTTTGGTTCCTTCCAGACCTCATGACTTCTACGTCACCCGAGAATTCAAGAGACGTAATCAGTTTGCTGATTGCGTCCATTGTAGAGCAAGTAAGTCCAATGGTCGCAGGACAAAAAATTAAGGGAATCAGCGGAGCTCGGGCTTCCCCTTCTATGTTTCCAAGTAGAGGATCAACCTCGGCATTGACGACTTCAAAGTTATCACCTGGAGCGCCGACATCCGCCTTTCTGGCATATTTTCCATCTATTTGTATGGCCAACTGAGTAGCTATTGCCTTGTCACGAAGAATCTGCTCCTCAGCCATCACCGTTTTTCAGCAATCATCTTTCTCTCAAGCTCGAGAGCAAATTTGGCATCACATTGAATTTGAGCCTCGATGTGGGAAGGACGAACTCGAACCTAGGGGATGCTTGTACCAGCTTCATCATTACCAGCCCGCCTGATCGGACCACGCCTCTCCTCGCCAGTAATCTGAGACTCATTAGCCTCAGCCAAAACATTGCCAACCTCCGCGTCCCGCCCAATCAGCACAGGTTCACTAACATTAGCCGCCGGATCCATCCCTTCGTTAAAACGACGCTAAGCGTCAGTTTCGTTGCTGTCTCGATCAAGAAGTCTAGGAACACGGATCGCAGGCTGGGCGTTGTCCCGAACTCCCGAACGACACGAGTTACGACGGATCAACTGAGTTTCGTCCAACCGATCTCCGTCCATTATAACCACGACTGTGTCTGAAGAATCTGAGCTTATCGAGTTAAAACGCAAACCCCAGATGAGAGGAGGATTTTCATATCTCTTTTCGTAATTATTGACAGAATCGTTTGACGATTCAACTCCGGATCGATGCATTCAACGGGGAGAATCATAAGAGACAAATTAAAAACCACGAAGAACAGATGGAGAATCGTAAGAGACAGAAGAAGGAACCACGAAGAACAGATGAAGGAATCGCGAAGAGCAAACGAGAGACTGCGAATAGCAGATGGAAAAATTGCAAGGAGTAGACAAAGAACAATACAAAAACCCGAAGATCTTCGAACAAATCAGAGGAATTTTGCCGCAAATATCATCGGAATTCGATCAGAGAAAGCGAGAAATAAAAACCCTAAAAAGAAAGAAGGAAGAAAGAGATTACCTTTGATGAGCAACAAAGTAAAAGAATAGGAAATATCGAAAGGAATATATGGAGAGAGAAGTAATCATGACAAATTCCTCGATTTTCGTAATAATTAATGAAACCGAAGCGGCATGTCTTCTCAAGGAAGATTCTCCGAGCTCAAGGTTTGCCGAGTTCACAATTTGCTGAACTCGGGATTTGCCAAACTCATAATACATGACCAGGAGATCAAGTCAAGGAACTATCGACCTCGATTCCAACCGAACTAAAGAATTATCCAGGAACTTCGTCGAACTCAAGGACTCCTTCGCCGAACTGGAGGGGGGGGGACTTATTGTTGGAGGTGAGTTTATCACTCTCCGGTTTAGCCCAGTTTGAACCGAGATCGGCCCAATTGATCCCGATTTACGATGGTTCGAACTAAGTGAAGGGGGGCTCATGATCACGCTTGATGGGCCAAGCTCGGTCTAAAGCCCAACTCGCTACCAAACGCGCCGACCTCCGAGATTTGCGGAATCTTTTCCAATTTCAGAGGGACAAGAGAAAGATTTATTTTTCCTGATAAAACTAGGAAAAGGAAATCGGCTCATTCATGCCGACTCAGAACCTTATAAATAAAGAGGCTATCACCTCATTCAAATAATTCACAATCATCTACGAGAACTGGAGACCGAGAGATGAGACCTTAAAGATTTTATCTCTTTAGTTCTTAAGTCATCTTTTTACGATCAATCAATCTTGTAGTTCCGCCGAGTTTAATCAATTAAACGAGATTCGATCTATTGAGTTTACTGTTTTGCCTTTTGTGTGATTTTTAGAATCAACAATATACACATATTTATCTACATAGCAACCAATTTTAAATTAACCAAAATTTCAAAACAATTTTTAAGAAAAATTTACTCCGCGCATGGCGCATATTAAATCCTATTACTAGATTATTAAAAACAAAATATCAAGTTTGAGATTATTTTTATGCCATGTTAAATTTTGAAATATATAACTAAATAAATTAAAATTGATTATAACATGTGCTATGCACGGGATAATGATTTTTACACATTTTTGTAAAATTTGAATTAAATATAAAAAATGTTTGTAGACCTAAAAGAAGATGCGGCGTTCTACGGTTCTCTCATGGAAACTCACACATGGTTCATATTTCTTCTCGGATATGGTGCCTCAGCCGTCCTTTTTTATTTCGCTGCCATCGTCTTTCCTCTTTATGTGCCCCTCATAGACTTTACTCTAGTTTTGTGTCTGTTACGAATCCATCTCGTGCCTGCCGCTGCTTTTACAGTCTTCACAATTAACATATCTCCTCTGTTTTCAGCTTGCATTTCGTCGCCCATGCATACTCATATCTCATCGATATTCAAGGGAGGTGATACAGGAAAAGGAAGCTACGTCACTAAACCACGTCACATGCTGAGTCACATGATGAGAAGAATAATTTTAACTTTTAATTTGTCGTATTCAAGTGAATGTTGTTATATGGGGATTTTAAAACATTTGGGAAAAGCTAATCAAAATTGTTAAAGAAAGTTGTTTCTCTCTCTCTCTTTCTACTCTCTGTATTACGATTACTCATCGTTTGCGTAGGATCTCTTCTTCCATCAAAGATCCTTTTGCTGATGAGGTCGAGGTCCGCGTTTTATGAACGTTGATCCTCTGTATCTGTATCAAAGCTTCTCTGTTCTTCTCTGTTACAGTTTATCTGTATCAAAGGTATCAGAGCTCAACGATTCTCGGAAACTATGGCGGACGGAATCCATAAGAAATTGGCCGAGCTGCTTTTGTTGCTGCGTTCAAGAAATACAGCGGAGGATAATCATCAGAGCTTCGTCCTTCCTCCGGAAGCCATGGCAGACACAAGGTCGAAAACTCAAATCCAGGAAGCTACTGTTCACGAAGTTGAGGAATCATAGGAATCGCGAAGTGATGAACGGTTGGATGATCCGATAACCGAGTTGCAACTTCCAACTTCACCGGATTTCAATCATCCAGATCCGAAACAAAACTATGAGATCACAACTACTCCAGATGTAACTAAAGCTTCATCGCCGTTATGCGACGAACCGGAAACCAAGTTTCATCGGAGAATTTCATGGGAGGAGATGGAACAAAGATGGTCGAAGGGGCTTTGTATGTTCTGCGACGAACCGGAAACTCCATATCACCATCAGCGTCACAAGAACTCGGGGATTCTTATGATAAACTGTGATGAAGATCAACTCTCTCAAGATGATGAGTTGGGAGAAATTGAGGTTGAGTCATCGAGTAATCTGTTGCTATTGAATGGAAAGGCTAGTCCCCAATCTCAGGTAACCTCTGTCCTGGAACATGGCCATAGATTTTGCAGTATACCTTTGGGCATTAATGAGGATTTGCCATACATATATGCAATTGTGGGAAAGGATCAAGTTCAGTTTCAATCTGGTTTTGAATGTGTAAATGGAAAAGACGTTGCATACCATGTGTTCGACATATTGCTTCTTAGAAAATACAAATTACAACAAAGGAGGAAACTGAGTTTGTCTCCTAAGTCTTGGAAGTTCAAGTACAAACAAATGGAATTGCTGCGAATTCTACCACAGAATGTACACTATAATTTCTTGGGAAATATGATCGTTAAGCAACTTCATGAGATGAGTCAAGTGTATTATGGTTTTGTTCAAAACGCAGGGATTGAGTTAGAAATGTATGGTTGGGAAGATAAGAAGAAAATAAATACAGATTATCATAGCTTGAAGGATATGTGGGCAGAGTTTGAATTAACTGGAAAACCACATCAACCAGCGGCATATGTACAAGGGATCAAGAGAGAGCTCAATAAGAGAGTTCAAAAGTTGCGGCTGGGTTATTCTGGTTTCGAAATGCAATTGTTATTGGTGCATATGTTCTTGTTGGTTCTTCTAGTCCATCTTGTGTGGGTACATGGTGGAGTACTGGTTGAACATGATTATTGGAAATGGACAGAACAGTATCTCACACGCGATAGATTGTTGGGTTTATTACAAAAGCTTCAGAATATTGAAAACTCTTGTGTCATGAAATGGGGTTTGCGGGAGTTGTGTCATGGTTATGACAGAGATAAGAAGTGGCTGAGGCTGATTGTTGATTGTGTAAAGCTGCTAAAAACTCTACAAGACCTGCAAAAGTTTACATTTGGTGATGTGAAGATCTATTTGAAGCACAAATGGAGATATCGACTACTACATTCATTTTCAGAGCTGGAATCTGGTTTGGATAGTGTTGTGGACACATGGAAGCTGTCCTTAGAGGGTTATACAGCACGTGTGGTGTTCTGGTCATATGTGAAGAAGGACTTAGTTAGACTTCAACAGATGCTTGTGCAATCAGTTGCATTGCGTGTTTTCCTTATGGAAGAAGGGGTTGTGTTAGTGGAGCCAGCAATTGCAGTTGCTGTTCAGACTGACAAAATGCAGGCAATTTCAAACTTTCAGTTGGCCTTGGTTCAATTTGGGAGAACACATGTGAAGTCTCTCTACCACATGATTGATACAACAACCATGATGCGTTATCAGCTGGTGGGAAAGAGAAAGCTATGCAGGTCTGGGCACTTTAAATACAAAGCCAAGTCTGAGAAATGGGAAACAGTTTCAGACCATATGCTACACCAATTTTGGACCTTGACACATGTGCTAGACAAATTGGGAAAGATTCACGTACAACAAATGCCGAAGTGGAGAAAGTTTTGTAAGTCTTGGATGTTCAAGTACAAAGCGAGAAAAAAGATGGTGCAATTTCTGGACTTCGCGACTTGGTGTAACTGTTGGAAGGAATCCTTTTCAATATGGCGCAGATGGAAAAGCAAGGTCTGCAACATTTGTGCTTGTGGAAAGGTTGAAAATTGGAAGCTGAGCTACATGGAACTACACAGCTTTCGGAGCTGGAGAAGCAGTATTCAACATTTGAACCTCTTACATGTGCTAATGCAGAAGCTGTCCGACTCGATTGCAAGGATGGGCTTGACAGAAAATAATAAGGTAGACGTTGATGATGGTTCACGTCATGGTCAAGCAGGTTCAAGAACTGATTCTCATTTGTGGCATTGTATGAAAGACAAGGAACCACAGGGGCTGCATAAAAAGGGTATAGAGAAGATTTTGTGGTTGTTGATAAGGGGAAATGACAGAGAGAATGATTCATATAATCTCCTTGATCTGATGCAAAGGGAAGTGTTGAATCACTCAACGGCTCAGTTCGTGCTAATGGATAAAATTGCTCATATGTGTCACGTTGAAGTTAAGACAATTAAAAGAACACTTACGAGCTTGAAGATGAAGAAGCATGCACATATGGTCTTGATTGGTAGCAACAGTTGGGTTGCAGATTCGTGGAAGAGGAAGTTGTGTAAGACTTGGAGTTTTAAATTCAAACATAAGCACCTTTCACGTTCTTTGCTTCGAGCCAACCACATTTGGGATTTTGGTGACATCTTCTCAACAGCTGAAACTACCAGGGAGTTTTTCAGTGAATTGCTTCGAGCCAACCAAGTCCGGGAGCCTGGTGGCATTTTCTCTACAGCTGAAACTACAAGGGAGTTTTTCATTGCATTGCTGAATCAATACCGTTCTTATAAACCTTGTGGTCAAGGTTCTCTCAAACGGGGAAGATTTGATACAGGAAAAGGAGGCTACGTCACTAAGCCACGTCACAGGCTGAGTCACATGATGAGAAGAATAATTTTAACTTTCAATTTGTCGTATTCGAGTGAATGTTGTTATATGGGGATTGTAAAACATTTGGGAAAAGCTATTCAAAATTGTTAAAGAAAGTTGTTTTTCTCTCTCTCTACTCTCTGTATTACGATTTCTCATCGCTTGCGTAGGATCTCTTCTTCCATCGAAGATCCTTTTGCTGATGAGGTTGAGGTCCGCGTTTTATGAACGTTGATCCTCTGTATCTGTATCAAAGCTTCTCTGTTCTTCTCTGTTACGGTTTATCTGTATTAGGAGGAAAAAGGAAAATATGTGGTAAACCACCACCGATGGACCCGCGACCCTCCAATTTGTCTCCCTGATAATGCATATCCATAGCTTATTGAAGACAGTAATCTTACTCTCATTGGTAGGGTTTTGAATCCGCAACCCTAACGGCCGAAACACCTAATAGGTTTCATGCTACATGTGTGGCGCCTAGAAAGGAGAATCAAGGGTAAAGATCTAGGTCCGAAGAAGTTCCAATTCCAATTTGAAACGGAAGCGGATCTCCAATATAATTTAAATGAATCACCTTTTCACTTCAAACGATGGATGTTTCCACAGCCGCCGCTGCTCCTAGTACCGACAAACCCTACAAAATAGCACATATCCGAGGTTACATACCAATCCAGCTTGATCTCGCAAAGCTAAACTACGATGTTTGGCGCGAGTTATTCGAAACTCACTGCACCAATTTTAGTGTCATTAGACACTTAGATGGCTCATCTACTCCATCTCCCGAGGATGAAAAGCATTGGAAAGAAATAGACAGGCTCGTCAAGATGTGGATCTATGGCACGGTGTCCGAAAAACTTCTTGACACCATTCTCAAGACCAAATCCACCGCCCGTGATCTCTGGGTCACTCTGGAGAATTTATTTTGTGACAACAAAGAAGCCCAATCGCTTCAATACGACAACGAACTCCATATACTTGAGATCGGCGACATGAACATCACTGATTACAACTACAAGTTGAAATCTCTCTCCGGCATATTTGGGTATGAAAAACGTAGCATTATAGAAGAAGGAAAATCTAAATTGACTCTATACTTATAAGACGATATGTTGGAACTGACTACTTTTTATGAAGACATGGATGTTTTATAATGGTGGAAGTGTCAGTCACAACGTTATGGTGAGTTAGCTCGTATGGCATGTGATGTTCTAAGTATTCTGATAACTAAAGTGGCATCAGAGTCTACATTTAGTATTGGTGCGCATGTCTTGGATATATTTAGAAATCGTCTTTTACCAAGAAACGTTGAAGCACTGATTTATACATGCACTTGGTTGGATGGGTTTACATTTCGTGATCCAGGTACCATTATCATTCATCCATATTTATTTCATATTTTTAAAATATTTATCTATAGACTTTCAATGACATTGCTATATGATTTATACCTCTAAAAACTTAATATTATTTTATTTTATTTTTATATGTAACTCTTGATGGTGATGGGAATTTAGAAGATGAAGAAAGAGATTCTAATATAAACTATACTACATATATTCGAAGTGTTTGAATTTTATATTTTATTTGGTAATACAATTTATTTGAATTTTATTTATTTATTTGTCAAACTTTTGCTTTTGAATTTAATTGGATTTGATATAATACATTTCAATTTAGATTTATTTTAATAAATATTTTATTTTAATTAATTTTCATTTGAGAATTGTGAATTGTTATGTTTGTAAAGAAAAACCAGAAAAAACCAGAAAAGCCCTAAAGCCAAGTCCGGGCCGGGCTTTATAATTTAGGCTCGATTTTTTTTCGGACCGGGCCGGGCTCAAATAAATGCGGGCTTTACGGGTTTCGGGCAGGGCCGGGCCAGCCCGGTTGACATCCTTACGACCATCATGTATGCAAGATCTTATCAACAACAGAATCAACCTCCACAAAACAATAGCGGCAGCTATTCAGGTCGTAATAATAATACCAGACATCGTGGAAGAGGTGGTCACCATAATCGCGGTCGAAGACGCTTCAACTACAATCAGTTGAACAATCACCAATACCCTTACCCACCATGGTCCTACAATCCACCACCTTGGATGTATCACCCGCCATACGGTGCTCCACCTCCGCCTCCATCGTTTCACCAGCCGGCTCCTTCATCCTACAGAGGTCACTTTATGCCCTCTAATGACTCTCTTACACAACGCCAACAAAGTGAAGCTCACTATCTTCACACAACACCATATGTCGGTAGCTCACCTTCATACGCTCCCTCGGCTCATTCCAACATCTTCAGCACAATTCACATGGACACGGGAGCAAAAAATCATATTGCGACTCAGCCAAGTACGCTACGTTCCCTTTTTAATAAGAGCATTGTTTCGTCTGTGATCGTTGGAAATGGGTCCTCTGCTCATGTGACTAATATCTGCCAAACCTCTTTCCAAACAAACTCACGACCACTCCACCTCCGAAATGTTCTTGTTTGTCCGATGATCATTAATAATCTGATTCGTGTATGAAAGTTTGCTATAGATAACATGTGTTCCATTGAGTTTGGCCCATTTGGTTTTTGTGTTAAGGATCTTCAAACACATAACAAATTCTCTGATGTGATAGCTTGGGTCCGCTCTACATGCTTACATCACCTGTATCATCATCTCAACAAGCACTACTCTAAATCCACCGGAACATTATGGCATCGTCGTCTTGGCCATCTAGAACTCTCCACTCTTTCGCACCCTAAATCGTATGGTTTTATTTCATTTCTCAAGACCGACATGACGACATTATGCCATGCGTGTTAATTAGGCAAACATGTTCACTTTTAATTTTATTATTCAGACTCGGTTGTTTTAAAACATTTTGATGTGGTTCATTCAGGCTTATGGACCTCACCGGTTCCTAGTTTTAGTGGCATTAAATATTATCTCATTTTTCTTGATGATTTTAGCCACTTTGTTTGGGTTTATCCAATTCGTCGAAAGAGTGATGTGTTCAGCCGATTTCTCCACTTTGCAACGCTAGTCCGAACCTTTTTCAATCGCAACATTGCTTCACTTCAATGTGACAATGGACGTGAACTCGACAACAAGAAATTCTAAGATCATTTCGCTGCCACAGGAACAAGATTCCGTTTCTCTTGTTCGTACACTTCACAACGAAACGGAAAGGCAGAGAGGATGTTGCTTACGATTAACAACCTGGTGCGAACCTTGCTGTTACAAGCTCAAATGCTACTTGCATATTGGGTCGAGGCACTCACCACCGCATCCCATCTACTCAACCGTCTCCCATCGGCAGCCATCAATAATGACGTTCCAATTACGAAGTTGTTCAATTTTGTAAGCTTGTTGCTCGCTCCACTTGGTGTGTGTTTATTGGTTATCCATCATACCATAGGGGATACCGTTGTCTTGATCTCAGTACAAAGAAAATCATACTCTCGAGGCATGTTATCTTTGACGAGAATTCATTCCATTTTGCCGAGGAACGAGTCTTATCGCAGCCACAACTAGTGCTCTTACCACCACCACATATCCCTAAATCACAACCGGCTCCCCAACTTGTTCCGCCACCGAATCTACAACCACTAGCACCTCAACCAGCTCCGATAGCATCTACTCACCCAATGATTACTCGGAGCAAGCACAACATTAGCAAACCTCAAACTCGCCTATGTCTCCATATCAACATTATTTCTCCCTTACCGAAATCCCATATTGATTCTTTACGAGGCTGATATATCATGGTTTTTACCCTATTTAAGCCATGATATAAGTCCTTTTTATAGAGTCTTTATAGTATTTTGGAGTCTTTTTAGAGTCTTTTACAGGTCATAGCACGTTTGGAGGATTATTGGAAGTATTGGAGCTTTCTGGAGCAGTTTGTAGCAGAGCTAAAGATCGTGTCGCTGAGAACCTGAATTCACGTCGAGCATCGATCGATACCCCTTGGTATCGATCGACACTCAGCGCAGCAAGACACAACCCGCGAGTTTTCCAAGACTTGAGGAATTGCAAAAGTGCCCAGAAGTCTTTAATAATTACAAGAAGACCCTAGATCGTGTTTTAGGTTATAAATAGGAGTTTTCAGCCACCTGTTTAGGCTATGCCTTTTTATGCCTTTTTATGCCTTTTTATGCTTTTATTTTCTGTGTTTGATTTTACTTTGGTTTTAGAGAGACAAGTCTGAATCTCCCTTCGTCCGAGATCAGATCTCTAAACCCTTCTTTCTATTCTATTGATGATTTATTCAAACATGTCTTTTGATTCAATTGCCATGTCTGAGTAGATCCACTTTAGGTTTAGGGTTTTCTCATAAAGGATTTCTTTGAATGCTAGGTTAATTATCTGTTTAGGATTCACCATCTGAATTAGTTCTTCACCTTAGGTTGTGTTCATAGCTAATTCTAGGTTGACGAATCTGGAACTTAGATCTTAGGATAATTGATTAGGCACGAGAGTGCGATTAATTACCTGATAGAACCTAGGTGAGCAAATTGATTATTCGCAAAGAGATTTGGTTTAATTGATTTGTGAACATATCAAACCTGATATTAAAGCTGATTTAGACTTTAGGATTCGCAAAGAGATTTGGAATTCCTAGGATTTAGATTTAGATAGTTTTCGCAACGAGAGTTGGTTAGCTATATTTTAGTGATTTGAGTTCAAGAACTGCGCTAAATCTGAATCCTGTTAGTTAGTTAGTCTGCATTCATTGATTTCCTGAGAAAAACCCTAAGCCTATATTTCTCAATTGATTTACAACTCCTTTAATTTCTGCACTGTTTTTAATTACAACTGTTTGGCTTAGCGTAATTCGACACTATAGAATCTATTGTGCGTTTCTGTGAGTCTTCTGTGGTTCGACCCCTAGCTATACTATTACAACTGCTTTAGTACTTTAGGGTATTAAATTGAGCATATCAATTTTGGCGCCGTTGCCGGGGACTCAAATTCGCCATTAGATTTTAGTTTAGAATTTCGACTAAGTTCGTCGGTATCGATCGATACTCTGTAGTATCGGTCGATACCCGTCGTCTTCTTTTGTTGGTATCGGTCGACACCACTTGGTATCGATCGATACTCAACGTATTTTTCTGGTTACTTACGTGCTTTGCCTAGTGTTTTGTTTGCAGGTGTATGCCTGTTCGTGAAACCAGAAGCAACAAGAGCACACAGCTAGTTGAACTGTCATTGGAACAGCTAGCGTTTGTGGAACGCACAAACAGAAAGACCAAGCAAACATCAGGGATGAACAACCCAGTGGTTTTAAGAGCTGATGAAGCTGGAATTCTGAGAGACCAAGAGGGTCACGTGTGTAATGAGAGAGGGCAGCGACTTGATGAAGCTGGTAACATCGTTGTCCCTGCTGCGGTTGTTGAGATTGTCGCGCCAGCTGGGCGCGCCAACGCAGGGAATGCTGTGGTTAATCGTGGAAGGACGATTGGTGAATGCAACAGGCCTGACCAGTTTTTCGCCAATCGTTCAGCAATTCGTCCTCCTGCGTTTGAGAGGAATGACTTTGAGCTGAAGCCTGCTTACTTCACTCTAGTGGGACAGCATCTCTTTCATGGTCTTCCTCATGAACATCCAATGGACCATGTAGAGAGATTCGAGGACTTGGTCACTAGCATCAAGAGCAATGGAGTGTCCTACGACTATCTCTTCTGCAAGCTCTTCCCCTACTCTCTAGGTGGAGAAGCTACTTACTGGCTGAGGCAGCTATCTCCTGGATCGCTAACTAATTGGGAGGACACCAAGAGAGCCTTCCTGATTAACTTCTACGATGACGGAAGATCTGAAGATCTGAGGAATAAGATCTCCACTTTTTCTCAAGGACCTACTGAGGCGTTCAAGGCTGCTTGGACAAGATTCAGATCGTATCAGAGAGATTGTCCACACCATGGATACTCTGATGTGCAGCTGTTGGGTATCTTCTTCAGAGGAGTAGATTGGAGATATCAGATGGGTCTGGACTCTTCGAGCAATGGTAATTTCAACACCAGATATCCTGAGGATGCTATTGTGTTGATTGAGAACTTTGCATCTAGTAGTAGCACCAAGAGCGCAGACTTCGAGCGCAAGAAGCTGGCTGGTAACATGGATGGGTCGCAGATCGCTGAAGTGAAGGCTCAGCTGGATTCTATGCACAGTCTTCTGCTGGGAAGGACAACAAAGGCCGTCCACTTTGCTACTGAGAATGAGGTGAAAGATGTAAACTACATAGGTGGTTCTGGTTTTCAGGGTCAGCGATTCGGATACAACTCCAATCGAAACTTCACCAACAATGCTCAGCAAGGAGGGTACCAATCCCCACCACCCAAAGCTCCTGAGAGTAAGATTGAGGCTATGCTTGAACACCTGGTTCAAGGGCAGGAGAAGATGACAGCCACCTTCAATGGTAAGATGGACACCATGTACACCGATTTGAGTGGAAGGATCGAGGCACTAAATACGAGCCACAGGATGCTGGAGACGCAAGTAGCTCAGACTGCAGCAAATTTCAAGGGAAAGGCGGTTCAATCACACAATGCACACATCAATGCCATCAGCTTACGTGCAGAAAATCTCGAAGCCATTCCTGAAATCGCACAAGCATCGATCGATACTTCCCAGTATCGATCGATACCAGCCCAGACATCTGCTCGAATGGATTCGAAAACCCGTGTATCGATCGATACCCCATTGGTATCGGTCGATACCGGGGCGATTTCTGAGGAAACAGTTGAAACTTCGACTGTGGTGCCTAAGGTCGTTGCAGAACGAGTGTATGTAACCAGGATGCCTTATCCTATGGTTCCTAAGCTGACAAGGGAGGAATGGGAGATTGCTAGACTACAGTATATGCTGGATAACCCGAACGTGGAGCTTCTTTCTGATGAAGATGTACCTGTCAGAAACGATTCAAATCGCATGGCATCGATCGATACCCTACCTGGTGTCGATCGATACCCCTCTCAGAACGGACCAGAAGTTATGAAAACACCTGAGGTGATCGGAGAAAGAGTTCGCAATTCACTACAACCGCGGAAATTGACACAGAGGGAAGACCCAGGGAAATTCGCTGTTCCATGCTCCATCTCAGGAGTTAATTTCAAAGAATCTCTTGTCGACTCAGGGGCTAGTGTCAATGTCATCTCAAGGGCAATTGCAGAGCGGTTAGGAGCTGATATTCGATCACCAGAGGCATCTATCACATTCGCGAACAACTCCACCTCGCTTCCACACGGTACTATCCATGGTTTGCTGGTCAAAGTAGGAGACTGTCTGGTGCCTACTGATTTTCAGGTTGTGGAGATGGGTGCGATATCTCGTATGCCTATACTCCTGGGACGACCGTTCATGGCTACTGCAGGCGCGATCATAGACACACCTAATAAGAGACTATCTTTCTCTTACATTGACGGTGATGTCTACTATGATGTCATTCCACCTAGGAGTATTCCCACACGTACCTCTAGCATCAAGGTTATCACAGGAGAGTCGCTAGCAATTGATCTTCTGGAAGAGCCTCCTGATGAGCCTACTGTCACAGACGTTCCAGCTGAACCGCCCAACATCCCCAAGAAGAAGACTAAGGCAACAAAGAAGAAGAAGGCCAAGAACAAAAAGGTCGAGAATCCCCATGTCACTCTGATTCCTCAGAAGTGTGATGGGAATTCGATTGATTACAAGGTCAAATGCAAGGGAGCCTTGAAGCCATTCTCCAAGGCCAGAGTCCTTCTTACTTCTGAGCTGAAAGAGAAAGGGCAAAAATTTGTGGACAGCATGCTAAGCAGAACTCTGAAGCTAGTAATGTCAAGTGATGGAGCCTGTTTTGGTGCAAGCTCTCACTCTTATCCAGCCTGAAGGGCGTTACAGTCAAGCTATTGACGTTAAACGAGCGCTTGGTGGGAGGCAACCCACTGGTGAGTCTGTTTTTGATTCGTTTTTATTTTTATTTTCGTTTGTTTTGAGTCTGTGTCAGGATGAACAAGGAGCAACTCGAAATCGCCTAAGCATCGATCGATACCCCTATGGTATCGATCGACACCAATCGCGGATGAAAATTCACAAAGTCGATCTAAGCATGGTATCGATCGATACCATGCCGTGTGTCGATCGACACCGACTGTTCCAGAACGTGTTACAGGATCAGTTCTAGATCGACTAATGAAAAATCCAAAGGCTGACCAGTTGACTAGAAAACATCCATGTCTCCAGCAGAGTTCTTCTGAAGCCTGAGCCAAATTTTTGCACTTCATCAATGTGGTTAGTGTTCATAGAGCTTGATTCATCATTCATATCTGATAAAGGAACCCGTGTGTTTAGAATTATGGTATCTCTCTCCCCTGAAATAAGTTGATAGATTAAGAGCATAAAAGATTGAAATGATTTTCTTCTAAGTAGAGGGTTAGGAAAATTTCCAGCGATCCCATTATTCTACTTAAGAGGGGATGATCACACAAAGGATTGGAAGCGAGGCTAGGATTTTCCTATGATGCCATTATTCGCCTACATCCTTTGATACATAGAGAGGGAAGAACCGGGGATTTGGTGGCAAACACCATCAATACTCGCGTCTCCTACCTTGATATGTATATGCTAAGCTGAAAATAAAAAATAATAATAAGGATATAATAAGAAATAAGTCTGGAGGAGAGAAATTGATACAAAAAAGTGTGAAAAAGGGTGGTTCCTTTGTCAAGATATTGTCTGGTAAAGAGTCTAGAAGGTTCTTAAATATTAGCTGCAGAGATGAAACTGGCGATGAGGGCTTTACTTGAACAATGCTGTGGGATTTTGTGTGGAGTCTGGAAAAGCTGCAAATGTCTACGGAGAAGTACATGGTGGTTAGATCGAAAGCTGATCAGGTGACATTTGGGTACTTGGGAAAAGGGTCTTTTCGATGGTTCAGGAACAGGTGAGTCTCTACGTTTTCAAACCTCTTTTTCTGGTTTAGTCTTCTATTTGCTTGAGGGCAAGCAAAAGGCTAAGTCTGGGGGAGTTGATATATCATGGTTTTTACCCTATTTAAGCCATGATATAAGTCCTTTTTATAGAGTCTTTATAGTATTTTGGAGTCTTTTTAGAGTCTTTTACAGGTCATAGCACGTTTGGAGGATTATTGGAAGTATTGGAGCTTTCTGGAGCAGTTTGTAGCAGAGCTAAAGATCGTGTCGCTGAGAACCTGAATTCACGTCGAGCATCGATCGATACCCCTTGGTATCGATCGACACTCAGCGCAGCAAGACACAACCCGCGAGTTTTCCAAGACTTGAGGAATTGCAAAAGTGCCCAGAAGTCTTTAATAATTACAAGAAGACCCTAGATCGTGTTTTAGGTTATAAATAGGAGTTTTCAGCCACCTGTTTAGGCTATGCCTTTTTATGCCTTTTTATGCCTTTTTATGCTTTTATTTTCTGTGTTTGATTTTACTTTGGTTTTAGAGAGACAAGTCTGAATCTCCCTTCGTCCGAGATCAGATCTCTAAACCCTTCTTTCTATTCTATTGATGATTTATTCAAACATGTCTTTTGATTCAATTGCCATGTCTGAGTAGATCCACTTTAGGTTTAGGGTTTTCTCATAAAGGATTTCTTTGAATGCTAGGTTAATTATCTGTTTAGGATTCACCATCTGAATTAGTTCTTCACCTTAGGTTGTGTTCATAGCTAATTCTAGGTTGACGAATCTGGAACTTAGATCTTAGGATAATTGATTAGGCACGAGAGTGCGATTAATTACCTGATAGAACCTAGGTGAGCAAATTGATTATTCGCAAAGAGATTTGGTTTAATTGATTTGTGAACATATCAAACCTGATATTAAAGCTGATTTAGACTTTAGGATTCGCAAAGAGATTTGGAATTCCTAGGATTTAGATTTAGATAGTTTTCGCAACGAGAGTTGGTTAGCTATATTTTAGTGATTTGAGTTCAAGAACTGCGCTAAATCTGAATCCTGTTAGTTAGTTAGTCTGCATTCATTGATTTCCTGAGAAAAACCCTAAGCCTATATTTCTCAATTGATTTACAACTCCTTTAATTTCTGCACTGTTTTTAATTACAACTGTTTGGCTTAGCGTAATTCGACACTATAGAATCTATTGTGCGTTTCTGTGAGTCTTCTGTGGTTCGACCCCTAGCTATACTATTACAACTGCTTTAGTACTTTAGGGTATTAAATTGAGCATATCAGAGGCCCTAATTGGAACCCAGCCATGGGAAACAAACATGGTGCTCTTATTAAAACAGGGACGTGGTCACTTGTACAACGACCCACGTCCGCTAATATTGTTCGTTCTATGTGGTTATTCATGCACAATTTTGATGCGACATGGAAGCTCGTTCGCTACGAGGCTCGGATGGTGGCTAATGGAAAATCTCAACAACCTGGAGTTGACTGCGACGAATTTTTCAGCCCGATGGTCAAAGCAGCGACAATTCGAGCAGTGCTTGACGTGGCGATAACGAAAAACTGGCCTCTTCACCAATTGGACGTCAAAAACGCTTTTCTCCATGGAGATCTTAAAGAGACGGTCTATATGCATCAACCACCAAGTTTTTGCGATCCAAGCAAACCGAATCACGTCTGTCTCCTTCATTGAACTCTACATGGCTTGAAACAGGCCCCACTAGCCTGGTGTAATTGCTTTGCAACTTATGATCGGCGTGTTGGTTTTGTTCAAAGCATATCAGATCCATCTCTATTCTTGATGACTCAGACAAATGATATCGCTTACTTGCTACTCTACATTGACGATATTACACTCACGACATCATCTACATCACTTCTCAACTCGATAATTGCCTCTCTTCATTCAGAGTTCGAGATGACTGACCTTGGTCCACTTCATTTTTTTTTTTGGGATTTTTGTTCAGTGCAATGATCAAGGTCTCTTTCTTCACCAACATAACTACATTGCTGATATCATTCACATGGCAAATATGACGAATTGTAACCCTTGCCAAACTCCGGTCGATACCGAGCCCAAACTTGCGGCAACTGATAGTCCACCAGTTGCGTATCCCACTCTCTATCGAAGTATGGCGGGTGCTCTCCAATATCTCACTTTCATTCGTTCTGATATCTCTTACGCAATTCAACAAGTGTGTCTTCATGCATGATCCACGGGAAGCTCATATCAATGCCCTGAAGCACATCATACGGTACGTCAAAGGAACAATCTCTCACGGATTCTAGATTTACAAGTCATCAACATCGAATCTTATCGCCTACTCTGACGCAGATAGGGCTGGCTGCCCCACTACTCGTCGCTCCACATCTGGCTTATGTGTGCTTAATGGCAATAATATGATCTCGTGGTCCTCCAAAAGACAACAAACGGTGTCTCGTTCCAGTGTCGAGGCAGAATACAAAGGTGTTGCCAATGTTGTTTCTGAGCTCACATGGCTGCGAAATCTCTTCCTTGAGATGTGTATTCCTCTACAAAAGGCATTTGTGATTTTCTATGACAATGGGAGTGTTGTTTACCTCTCCTCCAATTCGGTTCAACACCAACGCACCAAACACGTTGAGATTGACACACTTTGTACGAGAACGAGTGGCTCTTGGACAAATCAAAGTTCTTCATGTCCCATCTCCCCAACAATATGTCGACATCTTCACCAAAGGGCTTTCGACATCTATGTTTCTTGATTTTCGATCCAGTCCGAGCATTCATAAGCCTCCTGCTCCGACTGCGGGAGGTATTAGATAAAATATATTAGAATCTTTGATTTGTATATATCCGATATACTTAGGCATAGATTTAGCCTTATCTCTTGTATCATATATATACTTGATTAATGAGAACAACTCCAATCACAGAGATTAACCAAATTACACCAACCTCTTTGTACGTTCCATCACTTTCCCAACAATCAAATTGAATAGTTTTTTGTTCTTTCTACCGAATTGTTTTGAGGGATAAAATGTTGTGGAATGAAGTATTCATAAACATTTTGTTTAAATTAGACCATTTACATTGAACATCATGAAATGATAATTCCATTCGTTCCATAAAAAAAAATAAACAAAGTTGAATGAAATGATCATTTCACATATTCCTCTGTAATTTTGAAAAGTAATAAATGGGATGAATTTATTCAATTATTGTATTTATCAGATCTTATTCATTTTTATTTCATCGATTCTATTTCATTTTATTTTATTTTTTTAATCGAATGTAAAATTTATTCAACAACAAAAAATATTTTTACAACTAGTGCATCATTTTATCAGAATGCTTAACAGAAAATAGAGATTTTACAAAACTTCAGCTCCTAGTTTCGAATGAGAACTCGAGCGCTCCCTCATATTTCGTATCCCTTGAAGATCTTATCGAGAACAAACGATTGCTGATTTGCCTATCAATGAACTTTATGTTCGTGGCTGGAAAAGTAGGAGGCTCTCCATGGCGGCTTGAATTCCTTTCTCTCCAAATGCTATGTAGTGTTGCTTGAAAAAACATACCTAGCAAGAAAGAGGAGAATGCAATCTTTTTTTGTGGCTGAGATGATGGCGACAATACATTGCCAATCGGTTGAGAATTGTGATTTGAGAAGCCATTTTCTTAGCGCTTTCCACACTTCCATCGAGTATGCACACAAAAAAATATATGATTTCTTGTCTCCATGGGGTCTTGACATAGTATACATGCAGTATTGGCACATGTATTCCATGTCACCATATGATCAGCGGTCGATATTCGATTATGAATCGCTAACCAAGCTAAGAAAGAGTACTTCATCGTTGAATAAGTAAACCACACACCCTTGTGCCAAGAAGTTTAAGAACCAGCGTCTCTAATGATCATCCATGTTTTCTTTGAATTGAATACCAGCTTGTCGACGTCACATTAATTTCCATCTCTATAAAGATATGTTTTCTCTATTCAAGTGTTGTTGGGAATGATGCGTGTCCAGTAACTTTTCAATCTCATTCAGATAGTCTATACGATGACGTCTTCGATTCACCAGTGCTTACGCAACCGATGAGTGTATAGATCAATTAACCATCCCAAATGTGACCATGTATCAAACCAAAAAGATGTCGACTACCCATTTTCAGTGTCAACCTTATATAAACTTCTTGCTTTATCCCTTAACTTCAATAGTTTTTTCCACATCCAATATCCCAAGCTAATGTTTGGTTTTACCGATCAGAAAGATCCTTCTCAAATCAGATATGTCTTGATCCAATTTACCCATAGCGAAGGATGGGAAGATGCTATTCTCCAAACCAACTTAAGTCAACAAACCGTGTTTACATCTTGTAAAGGTCTTATTCCGAGTCCTCCCTCTTCTCTCGACCGTGTTACTTCTTGCCATGAAAGCTTAGCTTTTCTAGAGTTTAGGCTTGGACCAGACCAAAGAAACGCCGAGCATAACTTCTCAATTTTGTGGAGATAATCTGATGGAAGCCTAAATGCCGCCAACCAGAAATTCGTCAAACTGAGGAGAACCGACTAAATAAGTTGTAATCTCCCAGCAAAAGATAAAAAACGAGCTTTCCAAGTGCAAATCCTCTTCCGAATTTTCTCTAGCAACGGTAGATAATCATTCAATGTCATTCGCTTTGTCAAAAGAGGTAGGCAAATGTATCTTACCGGTAATTGCCCTGATGCAAGCTGAAAGCGAGTCTCTATGTCTATCCTCACTTGATCAGTGACTCCAGCCAAAAATATTGTTGATTTCTCCCAGCTTATTTTCAGACCCGATATTCGAGCAAAGTCATCAAAGATTTCTATGATCCCCTCCACCGATATTAATTTAACATCTGAAAGCACCATAATAGCATCCACAAAACTCAAGTGCGTAAGTCCAATGTTTTTGCGCCTCGGGTGAAAACCAATTTATCTTGCATTTGCCGCCTTGTCTAATAACTTGGATAAAACATTCATACTTATCACGAATAAGTAAGGAGAAAGGGAACAACCTTATCGAAGCCCCCTTTCACTGCGAAAACCCCGCTAACTCTCCATTTAATTGTACTGAGAATGAGGCCATGGTGACACACAACCGAATCCAATGGAAGATTCTTCGCTTCAAGAATATTCACCAAGAAAGACCATTGTACCGAATCAAAAGCTTTTGAAATATCAATCTTTATAGCACCTCTCGAGGAAATCGAATCCTTGTGGTAGTCCTTTACTAGCTCTGTTGCCAATAGTAAATTCTCAATCAAGAGTATATCTTTAATGAACGCCGATTGATTTACCGCTATTAGATCTTGTAGTACTCCTTTTAGCCGGTTTGCAATGATTTTCGATATGACTTTGTGTATCACGTTGCATCTACTTTGCCTCTATCTTCTTCGGTATAAGGGCTAGAATCGTTGTATTCATACCTTTGGGTAAGAAACCTTTCTCAAAGAAAGATTGGACAGCAATAACGAACTCTCGTCCTTTTAATTTTTTGAAAAACGAAACAAGGACGAGTTTGAGAGAAAAATCTGCTATGTCTCCTTCCAATAGTTCGCTACCAGGGGCAGGAACCCATCTAGCTCTGCTACCACATTCACAAATATGAAGGTCTTTCGAGGCGATACTACTTCTGAATTCAAATGAACTCTACATCGTAAATGATCCGAGCACCCTCCAGCCTCGTATACATTAATTACATGAGTGAGAGAAAATTTGAAGCCAGCGCTAATTCATTAGAACTTTGTCCAGCGCTAATTCATTAGAACTTTGTCCAGGTTTTTCAAAACTAGACCATGCTCCCTCTTGTTACACCAGGTGAATAAAGAGCCATGAGACGGCAAGTCCATGAGTGAACAATAATTCACCAGCTCCTGAAAAATCTCTCATTTCCGAAGTAATATTTGGAAAATTTTCGAAACTGGAATGCTCCTCTCCATCGAGTATCTCATTAAAATAACCAAGTATTAGCCACAGTTTATTACGAAAGATAGGAGAATCATAATGATTCCGTAAGTTACTCCACAAGTTCTTTCGCTCCCCCATGAAGTTTGAGGCATACACGAATGAGCAAAAGAATTCATCCTCCTTTTCCTATAATTTGATCGACCAAGTAATGAGCTGATCACTCTTGAATAAAGGTGTTAATCTTACATTTTTCTTCCACACCAACCATATTCTTCCCAACCGTTGATATTCGTAATTTGTCAAAACTGACCAATCACCAAAAATTGAAGACACGAGTTGCTGAGTTTTTTTCTTCTTTAACTCTTGTCTCCAACAAAGCACCAAATTGAAATGATTTACTACATACCGTACTCCTTATAACTGAATGTTTTTTAGATTTATTCAAACCTCGAATATTCTAGAAAAAACCCGACATAAATCAAATTTTTATCCTCGAACTCCTTCTTTCCAAACCACTCGGGAGCTGGTCCTTTATGATTTGGGTACTGGACTACGAGGAATTCTTGGTAGAATTATTCTTAGCTCGTGGGAGTGGGGGACGTATTTCATGAACCTCCTCTTTCTCCGATAAACGTATAGCGTCTAATTCGTCTTTTACCTCCCCATATTCCATTTCTTCCTCATCTTGTTCCATGCTCTTATCAACTTCCTCCACTGAACCCACAAGAACATTGAATCTCGATGGCGAGACCGTACGTGTATGTTGTCTCACTGATCTTTGTCCCAGATTGTCTTTCGACCTTCGTTGGTGATACTGAGCATCAAGTGCTCTCATCAACAGCTTGATCCCCTGTTCTCTCCTCTGTTTTCTGAGTTTCTTGTTCTAAACCAATCCTCTTCAATTTTCTGCTATCTGTCATCTCCAACTGTTCTGACCCAACCTCTGTGCCCTTCAGTATTGCTTCTCCATCTATATCCCCTTCTTACCTTTCACTGATTTCGATGTTGCCAACTCTCTCCTTCTCCTTTTGAGTGTCTGTAATTATCAAAACTGAACACCCAACCAAAGTTACTACTGCATGACACATATTTACCATTGTAGAATCTTAAGATATTTTCACACCCACCTTGCTTGTGTATGCCCAATGGTGTTTCAGAGTTGCATGTTTTCACTTTATCCACAACTTTTTCTTCAAAAATTATAGGTTATTTGCATAGAATAAAATTTAATATTTTTTTTAAAAAATTTAGGTGAAAAGGGAAAACAAAAAACGACAAAGAAGCAACAGAAGGCTCGCTGTAATGACTTTTTTTTAATATCATTTTCCATCTATTGTATCGTTCTCTTAAATGAAATACAACCAGAAATTTTAGAAAACAAAAAAAACTTTTTAAACTATATCATTTTTATAAAAAATATGCACTATATATAAAAAAAGAAAGACAAACATTCGAGGTCTTTGAGAAATGAAACAAAATCAAGGAAAAATTCGACCAAAATAGGAAAAAAACAAATGAAACAAAAGCAATTTGGACAACAATAATCAAATCGATTTATACAAAAATGAAACAAAAGCCATGGGGAGGAGGAGGCGCATGTTAGGTAGCATGGTGCACGTTAGATCCTGTGTTCGCCCTCTCTCTAGTCTCTAGCAAAAAAAAAAAATTGATCAACCTAGATAAAATACACAGAGCTGTGAGGGAAAAAAAGAAGAAAAACCGCCATAGAAATGATGAAGCAGAGCTCATCGGAGGCAGTGTCGTCGTCTTCATCAGCCGCCGACCTATCTAATCCCTCCGTTTCTTCATCTTCTTCGTCGGAGAAGCCTCTCTCCTCGTCTTCGATTTCCCCGGCGGAAGACCTTCAGGTTGGATCGTCTAGAGACGGAAGCGGAGGCGCGGAGGAGATCGTAGCCGTCGATCGGCCAGGAGAATACACAGCCATGTGCCGATGGACGGTCGAGAACTTCACACGTGTTAAAGCTAAGGCACTGTGGAGCAAGTACTTCGATGTAGGAGGCTACGATTGCCGCCTCTTGGTTTACCCTAGAGGTGACTCTCAGGCTCTTCCTGGTTACATCAGCATCTACCTTCAGATCATGGACCCTCGTGGTACAAATTCGTCTCGTTGGGATTGCTTCGCTAGCTACCGTCTCTCAATCGTCAACCATGTAGACGATTCCCTCACAATCCACAAGGATTCTTGGCATAGGTTCTCTAGTAAGAAGAAATCACACGGGTGGTGCGATTTCACACTTAACTCGAGTGTTTTGGATCCAAAGATGGGTTTTTTGTTTAACAATGATTCCTTGCTTATTACTGCTGATATCTTGATTCTCAATGAGTCTGTGAGCTTTAGCCGTGATTGTAACAATGATTCGCAATCCTTGTACAAGGAAAACTCCATCGCTGGACCAATGCCGGATGTGTTGAGTGGGAAGTTCACTTGGAAAGTAAATAATTTTAGCTTGTTTAAGGAAATGATAAAGACACAGAAGATAATGAGCCCTGTTTTCCCAGCTGGGGAGTGTAATTTGAGGATTAGTGTGTACCAGAGCGTGGTTAATTCGCACGAATACATATCTATGTGTTTGGAGAGTAAAGAGACCGAGAAGACTGTGGTTTCCGACAGGAGCTGTTGGTGTTTGTTTAGGATGTCAGCTTTGAATCAGAAGCCTGGTTGCACTCACATGCATAGAGATTCGTATGGGAGGTTTGCTGCTGATAATAAGAGCGGTGATAACACGAGCTTGGGCTGGAACGATTACATGAAGATGTCTGACTTTGTGAATCCAGAAGCAGGTTTTTTACTTGATGACACGGCTGTCTTTAGCACCTCGTTTCATGTTATCAAAGAGTTCAGTAGCTTTACTAAGAATGGAGGGTTGATTGGGGGAAGGAATGGGAGTGGAGCTAGGAAATCAGATGCACACATGGGAAAATTCACTTGGAGGATTGAAAATTTCACAAAGTTAAAGGATCTTCTGAAGAAGAGGAAGATAACAGGTCTTTGCATCAAAAGTAAAAGGTTTCAAATTGGGAACCGTGATTGTCGACTTATTGTTTATCCCCGAGGTATGTAAGTGCACTAGATTTTCTCATGGTATATACAATGGAATTGTAATGTATTCACAAAATTTTATGCTATGGACATGGAACCTATAATCTTGGTTTCAAATTTCTGTCTTTCCTTCCTCTTGAGCTGTCTGATTGCAGTATTTGTAGTGTTCAATGTCTGAACTGATTGTCTTACTCTTAATGGCCTCAGGGCAGTCCCAGCCACCATGCCATCTTTCAGTATTTCTTGAAGTGACAGATTCACGAAGCTCTAGTGATTGGAGCTGTTTTGTTAGCCACAGACTATCAGTTGTGAACCAGAGATTGGAGGAGAAGTCGGTGACAAAGGAATCTCAGAATCGCTACTCGAAAGCTGCAAAGGATTGGGGTTGGCGTGAATTTGTGACACTTACTAGTTTGTTTGATCAGGACTCTGGATTTCTTGTTCAAGACACTGTTGTATTCTCCGCTGAGGTTCTTATTTTGAAAGAGACATCTATAACGAAAGACTACGTGGAGGCGGAAACCGCTAATTCAGCTTCACAGATTGATAACAGCGTGAAAAGAAGTTCATTTACATGGAAAGTGGAGAATTTCCTGGCCTTCAAGGAAATAATGGAAACACGAAAGATTTTTAGCAAATTCTTTCAGGCTGGTGGATGTGAACTCCGGATTGGTGAGTGGTTTGATTTTTTTCCTCATCTCCTAGCTTCGATTATTGGTGTTTATGAATTCCAATTGCTTCATGTGTGCCTTGTATAATGCAGGTGTATACGAGTCCTTTGACACCATATGCATATATTTAGAGAGTGATCAATCTGCGGGTTCAGATTTGGACAATAATTTCTGGGTGAAGTACAAAATGGGTATTCTGAACCAAAAGAATCCGGCCAAAAGTGTGTGGAAGGAATCATCTATATGTACCAAGACATGGAATAATTCCGTCCTACAGTTTATGAAGGTGTCTGACATGTTGGAGGCTGATGCTGGGTTTCTTGTGCGTGACACTGTTGTTTTTGTGTGTGAAATATTGGATTGCTGTCCTTGGTTTGAGTTTTCAGACTTAGAGGTTAGTTTATGCTCCATTCATTCTTTAAACAATACAATGCAGTTCTTTCTTCTGCATCGTGGAGTTCTTTCTTTCTTTCATGAACACGACCTGTTCAACGTTATTAATCTTACATTATGGATTCTTTGTTTTGTCCATTCTTTTGCCAGGTCTTGGCTTCAGATGATGACCAAGATGCCTTGACCACTGATCCTGATGAAATTATTGATTCCGAGGAAAGTGAGGGCATAAGCGGAGACGAGGAAGACACATTCCGAGATTTTCTTTCGCAAGCTGGATTCCATCTCACGTTTGGGGAGAATCCTTCACAACCACAAGTTACTCTTCGAGAGAAGCTTCTTATGGATGCGGGTGCAATTGCTGGATTTCTTACTGGCTTGCGTGTTTATCTTGACGATCCTACTAAAGTAAAGCGTTTACTTCTTCCGACTAAAATATCTTGTAATGATAGAAGCAAGCTAACAAAGAGTGATGAATCTTCGCCCAGCCTGATGAATTTGCTGATGGGTGTTAAAGTTCTACAGCAAGCAATTATTGATTTACTTCTAGATATAATGGTTGAGTGTTGCCAACCTTCGGAGGAAGGCTCTCATTCTGAGCCTTCTTTATTGGACCCAAAGACAGATGGCTGCGTCGCTGCAACTTCATTGGAGTCAACAAGGGAAAATGGAGCAGCAGAACCTTCACAACATCTTGTTGACGAGAGATTTAAATCTGATACAGATGCTACTACTCTCAGTACCTCAGCTGTACAAAGCTCTGATATGAATGGGATCGATATGCTTGAGAAGGCCCTTGCAATAGAGCCTATTTCTCCTGAAACATATGCTGGGCAGTCTTCTGATGCTTCAGTTCAATCAAAGGTGGGGATCTCATACTGCTGAAAAGCAATTTAGACGCTTTTTTTTTTGCTCCATTGTTTTACTGACCATCTGTAAGAATTTTGGTCTTCAGACAAAATGGCCAGAACAGTCTGAGGAGCTATTGGGACTGATTGTTAACTCACTTAAAACCCTTGATTCGGCTGTTCCACAAGGTTGTCCAGAGCCTAGACGACGACCACACTCTGCTCAAAAGATTGCTCTTGTTTTAGACAGAGCACCCAAACATTTGCAACCAGATTTAGTTAGTCTGGTTCCCAAATTGGTCGAGCATTCGGAGCACCCACTGGCTGCTTATGCACTTATGGAACGACTTCAAAAGCCTGAAGCTGAACCAGCATTGCGTCAACCAGTAAGTAGTCTCTGTATAGCATTTACTTCTCCTGTTGTACCCTTTTCTTGTGTGTTGGAGGCATAGAATGCCTGAGAAAGTGTACGTCCATTTCGTGAACTAGAAGTTTAAGTATCTCCACCATCTGACGTTTTCCTGTGGCACAGGTGTACAATGCTCTTAGCCAGTTGGAATGTGACAGTGAAGTGTGGGAGCACATTCTACTTCAGTCATTTGAGCTTCTGAGTGACTCAAATGACGAAAATCTTATGGCGGCCATTCATTTCATATTTAAAACTGCCTCCCATGGCCAACACCTACCTGAAGCCGTAAGCATTCTGTGTCTCAGTTTTTCTTCTTTGTTGCAATTAAATATTTTCCTAATCTTGACTAACCTAAAAGAATTTCTTATACAGGTAAGGTCAGTCCGTGAGCGGCTTAAAAGTCTGGGTGCTGATGTGCCTGTTTGCGTCCTTGAATATTTGAGTAAAACTGTACACAGTTGGACTGATATTGCTGAAATGATACTTAGGGACATCAATTGTGACGACAGTCTAGGTGGCAATTTTGCGACATTACCCTGCGGGCCTTTTCTGATTGGTGAAAATGATACTGCCTCCGAAATGGCGGATTTGATGGATGAGCATGAATTCTATGCAAATAGACAATTTTTTGATGTCTACATTCTGCTGGAAATGTTGTCCATATCGTGCCTAGCTGTGGAGGCATCTCAAACGTTCGAAAGAGCTGTTGCTCGTGGAGCCATTGTTGCTCAGTCTGTTGCTATGGTCCTTGAAAAAAGAAGTGTTCAGGGCACAAATCTGAGTGCTACAAGTGGGGACACTTCTTTTAGGAATCAAGATCCTGTATTGGAGGGAGAAGCCAGTGAGCAACCAGCCGCTGGAGGAATTGAGTTCAGGACAATCCTTAATCTTGCGGAGACATTAGCTCATTCTAGAGATCCTCAAGTGAGGGGATTTGTGAAAATGCTATACACAATATTATTCAAATGGTTTCCAGATCAGCCCTTTAGGGTTCAAATACTGAGGAGACTTGTAGATAGATTCACCATCCCTACGAGTAGCAGCCAAGATTTAGACTTAGAGTTGGAGATTCTTGCCATTCTGATTTTTCAGGAGCAAGAGGTTGCAAGACCCGTTTTAGCCATGCTGAAAAAGGTTGTGGAACATGCAAATATTGACAAGGCCGCTCTGTGGCACCAACTGCGCGCCAACAAGGAAGAGCTTGTCCGGTTCAAAGAAGAAAAGAAGACAGAGATTCAAGCTATGACAAAGGAGAAATCTGGCATCACACAAAAGTTAAGTGAATCTGAGGCTGCAAACACCCGTCTCAAGGTACGTGATTACTTCATTTTGTCTGCTGCAAGAGTGACGACGCTGGACGTTTTTGGCGTTCTGTAATCATACCGCTTACTAATACTGTATATCAAATGGCAGTCTGAAATGAAAGCTGAGATGGACCGGTATGCTCGGGAAAAGAAAGATCTAGTTGAACAGTTTCGGGACGCGGAGAGTCAGCTGGAGTGGATCCGATCAGAACGTCAAGATGAGATAGCTAAGCTCTCGTCTGAGAAGAAAACTCTTCTGGATCGCCTTCACGGGGCAGAGACTCAACTTGCTTTGCTGAAAACCCGGAAGCGTGATGAACTTAAGGTACGGACATGAAACAAGATATGGAGCATTATGCTTGCAGGAAATGAATACTGATCGGATCTTTATATTACAGCCATATGCTTTGTCTCTTTTACTCTATTCTATTTGTTCAAGACTCCAAATTGTATTATTCACTTAAGAAGATGCCGTTTTCTTTGTGAATAATTCAGAAGGTAGGGAAAGAGAAAACTGCTCTAAACGAGAGGCTAAAGATTACAGAGGCAGCCCGGAAAAGATTTGAAGAAGAGCTGAAACGGTATGCCACAGAAAATGTAACTCGGGAGGAATTCCGCAAGTCACTTGAGGATGAAATCAGGCGACTGACACAAACAGTAGGGCAAACAAAAGAAGAGAAACGAGAGAAAGAAGATCAGATTGCTCGGTGTGAAGCTTACATTGATGGAATGGAATCCAAACTCCAAGCTTGCCAGGTTTGATAGAGACAAAACAGATTTCGTTTCTCTTAATTTGCTTTTATTTGTGTAGAGCTCATTAAACTCCTCCTATTTGATTTATTTCAACAGCAATACATCCACACATTAGAATCCTCACTCCGAGAAGAGATTTCAAGACATGCGCCTCTGTACGGTGCTAATTTAGAGTCTCTATCGATGAAGGAACTGGACACAATAGCTCGGATCCATGAGGAAGGGCTAAGACAGATCCATGCCCTTCAACAACGTAAGGGAAATGGTTTACCACATGGTCTCCCTCACGGTCACACACTTTACCCAACTACACCGCCTCAGCTTCCTCCAATGCCGATCGGTTTGCCACCTCAGCTTCTTCCTAATGGCTCAGGGGTTCACTCAAACGGACATGTCAACGGTTCAATCAGGCCTTGGTTTAGCCACCACACCTAAAAATCTACATCTTTTTTCATAGGAAGACTACAACAAAAGAATGACCTCTTTGAGTTTGTTTTTAAGAGGTAAATCAATCAATTAACATCATCAGTGTTTTAAATTTTCCATATATATTTATTTTGGTCTGAGATTTTCCGGGGGACTTTTTGGGCTGCTAGAACCATTGTGGGGGATCAAAGTAGAAGATGAATAAAAATAGAGGGATACAGATGCACAAATTTGTTTGTGAAAGAAAAATATTGTAAAAGCTGTTATGCCAATGGAACTAACAGTTGCAAGAGTGATGCTTCTTTTTTTTGGCTGATTGTCTCACATTTTGGGTCGTGGATCTAACTCAAGTCGGGTATAAGATAGCTTCGTAGGATTGAATTTTTGCCAATGAAAATGTCTTTGAGCTTCTATTCATTACGATTTGGTGAGAATTTTGTCGATGGTGTTCGAGTTTTTGATAAAACGTATATTTTTTCTTCTTCTGAATAATACGTTTATTTAACTTTGGTTCTCCGGCAGAGGTACATTTTAAAACTTACAACTAGATCAACATTATCAATGACACAAACGAGCGAGAGCTATAAAATCACTCGAATATCCGAACCATGTTGATAGGAGTCACCTGAATCTGGCCTGAGACGATTTACCTAAAGAAGGCTTGTCGAGACCGGCGAGCTTGCTGCAAATAATAGCTTGGATTTTGCGGACTACTTGAGTTGATTTGTTGGTACCATCTTGATGTAGACGGCCATTTTTTTTCTTTCCACAATTCATAGATAGATGCTTGGAGGATGAGCTTGCAAATGGCGTTAACCTTACTGGAGACTGATATAATCCACACCATAGCGGTCTCGTAATCTGATGGAGGCACAACATAGTGGTGCGTAAAAAAGGATCTCCAAACCGGGGCAGCCCCGGCTTAACTAGGGGGGCCAGCAGTGCGACCGCCCCAGGGCCTGCACCCTTTTTTTTTTTTGGTTCAAATATTTTATTGCACAGGGACCATGAAATTTGTTTTTATTGTCCAACGGGGTCCGAAATTTTTTTTCTTACCTAGGAACCAAAAAAAAAAACATTTTGCCCCAAGACCCCTAAAAGTATTGAGCCGGTGCTGAACCGGGGCAGAAAATGAACATTCAAAAAATAAATTTGAGCTTGATTTAATTATGGAGCCACAGAGAAGGCAAGATATAGGGACTTGTAATCCCCAACTCCTCAATCGATCTCTTGGGCTAGCTAGCCTGTCCCTAGACACCACCCAATGGATGAAAGCATGTTTTGGTATTCGTTGAGAGAACCAAACCGTATTGTTCCAAGGAACCTTTGGACCAGCCGGGTGCAAAGAATCCCTAGTTTTGCCCGCGGAGAACAACCCAGGAACACCATTGAGGTCAGACGAAAAGCAATGGTCTTAAACGGGATAGACTCAAACGGGCAATGGACTGATCCAAAGGATCAATACTTAAATATATATGCATACAATTTTTATATAAAATTTACTGAGTAATATTGATACTTTTTAAAAAAATATGATGTATTCTTCCCATCTTTATATTTTACTACATTAAATTTTTATATAAAATTTCTATATTTTAAAATAAAGAAAAAGACATGTAATTGAAACTTTTAGAACCTGCAGGTTGATTGGAAAAATATGCGGTAGTAAACAAGGCGGATTAGAAAAGCAAAACGACGTCGTATCAATTAACCGTAGGTTTAAATGGTTTTCTTACTCCGTTTACTCAGTTTGTTTACTGATTTAACGTCATGTTTTTTTTTGCCGAGTCAACGAAAGTTCATGATTTAAATTTGAAGTCAACCAAATATGATGATTTAAACTATTCACGCAATAATTCGTGTTTTTAATTGCCAAAATTTAAAAGTTGATGCTTTTTAAACAATTTTTCCGAAACCAATCACTAAAATGTTACATGAAAGTGGTACATAAACAATGGTACAACATAAAAGAAAAATGATGATACAAAAACAAAAGTGATTGTATATTTTAAAGCCCAAAAGAGTGTTATGTAACACCTTAGTTTGTACTACTCTCTTTTATAATTATTCAAATTTTATTATGCACTTACTATTTTTAATGTCACCAATCAAAGCCATTATATGATTTGTTTCTTAATTTTGACAACAAAAGCTAAACCAAGCCTAAATACATAATTTTAAATTTTATAACTCGTGAAAAATAAATCAAAACAAAAAAGTGAAATCACGCGTAAAAATAAAAAAAATAAAATTGGAAACATCGATACAAAATCACCCACCGATAGAGAAAACGTTATTGATTTATTTTGAATTTTTATTCTTTTTCTATTATTTGGTTTCCAATTAAAATTTGTCACATGTTTCCAAATATTTAGTTTTTTTTTCTTATACCTATTTGAATTACGTTTATTATTATTGTTTTTATATTAACTCTGCCTTTAATGATAAAATTAGATTTTGTTATAAACTATATGTGTTTAGATATACTTATATGTATATGCTATATATATTATTATATGTTTGCTGAGAGAGGTGAGGGAAGTGAGAGAGACGAGAGGAAAAATGAGAGAGAAGTTGGTTTTCTTATTCCTTTGTATGTTTCATCTTACAATGATAAGTAGTTCTATTTATAGAGACATATAATAGTTAAGTCGGTGAAAGTAAGTGTTGATAATTATCCATTTTTCAACATTCCCCCTTAATTATCCATCACTACTAACATATTACGTATTGTCTCGTTAAAAACCTTATCATGGAAAAATCCAATGGGATAAAAACCACGACAAGAAAAAAAGAGTACAGTGACGCAATCTCCCCCTGGAATGATGGATATAGCATTCTCTTCATAAACCTCGTAGATGACGCATTCTGATACTTTGAATATGTATTCTGAATGTTGTAGTGAGAAGCGCCTTTGTAAAGAGATCTGCTGCATTGTCACTTGAACGAATGTATTAGATATCGACTTCTTGATTCTTCTCGAGTTCTCGAGTTTAAGAAGGGATATGTTTCGTTCTATCACTCTTGATGTAGCCTTCTTTGAGTTGAGCGACACATGCAGCATTATCTTCGAACAATATTGTTGGCTCCTTATTGGTGAATATACCACTTGACTGTTGTATGTGATGAATCATAGATCAAAGCCACACACATTCTCTACATGCCTCATGAAGCGCAATAGTTTCCGCATAATTTGAGGAAGTGGCGACTAAAGTCTGCTTTTGAGAACGCCAAGAGATTGCAGTACCTCCAATTGTAAAAACGTATCCAGTTTGCGATCTAGCTTTATGTGGATCTGATAAATAGCCTGCATCTGCAAAACTGACTAAATCGAAATTGGAGTTTCGAGGGTAAAACAAACCCAAGTCAATTGTTCCCTGAAGAAAACGAAAAATATATTTGATCCCATTCCAATGTCTGCGCGTAGGTGACGAACTAAATCTTGCAAATAGATTTGTGGCAAATGTTATATCCGGTCGGGTACAATTTTCAAGATATATAAGTCCACCTATAGCGCTCATAGTACCTAACGCCTCCTCGTTAGCTTCACAAGGTCGGAATGGATCTTTTTCAGTATCGAGAGATCGATTAACCATTGGAATACTCAAAGGATTCGTTTTATCCATATAAAAACGTTGTAAGATCCTTTTGGTATAATTTGATTGATGCACAAATACTCCATCTCGGAAATGCTCTATCCGTAATCCAAGACAAAATTTTGTCTTTGCGAGATCTTTCATTTCAAACTCTTATTTCATATGAGTTCTTGCATCATGTATTTCCTTTTGAGTTCCAATTATGTTCAGGTCATCAACATATACAGCGATGATCAAAAATCCTGATGAAGATTTCTTAATAAAGACGCAAGGGCAAAATGCATTATTCACATACCTTTTTGGTAGCAAATATTTGCTTAAGCGATTATACCACATGCGCCCGGATTGTTTTAATCCGTAAAGTGATCGCTGTAATTTGACCGCACATATTTTTATAGATTTTAAGCTTAATGCTTCAGACATTTTCAATCCTTCTGGAATTTTCATATAGATAATGTTATCAAGTGATCCATATAGATATGCTGTCACAACATCCATAATATACATTTCTAGATTTTTAGATGTCCCAAGGCTCATCAAAAATCTGAATGTTATTGCATCTATAACCAGGGAATACGTTTCTTCATAATCAATTCCCGGTCTTTGAGAAAAACCTTGTGCAACAAGACGGGTTTTGTATCTTGTCACCTCATTTTTCTCATTTCTTTTTCGTACAAAAACCCATTTGTACCCAACCGATTTTACATCTTTGGATGTAGTGACAATAGGTCCAAAAACATTTCTTTTATTGAGGGAGATCAATTCAGTTTCTATGGCCATTTTCTATTTCTCCCAATCAGATCTTTTCTGGTATTCTGATATGGATATTGGATATGGATCTTCACTTTCACAATCAATTTCTTTGGATACAGAGAATGAAAAAATTCCATCATTATCTTCTATTTCATATCTATCCCAGAATTTTCCGTATTTGGCATAGTTAATGGAAATCTCATATTTTTCTTTATCATTTTCGTCTTCATGACTTTTCTCTGTATGTGGTTCTTCTGGACCATTTTCATTTTGTTCTCCCAGTTTCTTTTTCTTCCGGGGATTATTTTATCTTTTGAGCCTATTGGCCTCCCCCTTTTTAACTGAACCTTGGGTTCATTTGCTAATTTTCCATCAATTTGTTCTCCCGGAACAATAATTCTTGATGGAGCATTCGCAGCGGGTATATATGACTTTGTCACCCTTTTTGTTTATGTGAACACATCTGGTAACTGATTTGCCATATTTTGTAAATGTACTATTTTCTGAACTTCAAGTTTGCGTTGTTTTGTAGGGGGATCAAGGTACAACAAAGATGGTGTGCACCATGTAACATCTTTCGGAATTTCTTTAATTCCTCCCCCTAACGCTGGAAAATCACTTTCATTAAAATGGCAATCGGCAAAACGTGTCGTAAACATATCAGCAATTTGCCGTTCAAGATACCGTATTATAATTGGTGATGTATAACCTATGTATATCTGCGCCCCCATTTTTGTTCTTTGCGGTGGAGCTATAGGAACATAAACTGCACACCCAAAAACACGAAGATGGGATACATTTGGCTCCTGGCCAGACGCTAACTGTAATGAGAAATATTTATGATATGAACTCGGTCGTATCTGAATCAATGTCGCTACATGCAAGATAGCATGACCCCATACTGAAATTGGGATTTTTGTTCTCAATACTAACGGTCTAGCAATGAGTTGCACCCGTTTAATCAAAGACTCAGCCATGCCATTTTGTGTATGAACATGCGGAACCGGATGTTCAACATCGATTCCCAATGACATACAATAGTCATTGAAGGCTTGTAAAGTGAATTCACCAGCGTTATCAAGCCTTACTTTCTTTATAGTATAATCAGGAAATTGTGCCTTTAGCCTGATTATTTGGGCAATGAATCTTGCGAAATACGTATTTTGTGTAGTCAATAGATACACATGTGACTATCTATTGGGTGCGTTAATTAATACCATAAAATATCGAAATGGCCCGCATGGTGGGTGAATGGGCCCACATATATCACCATGTATTCTTTCTAAAAATACTAGAGATTCATTCCCGATTTTGGCTGGTGATAGCCGAGTTATGAGTTTTCCTTGAGAACAAGCATTACATGAAAATTCACTTGATTGAAAAATCTTCTGATTTTTCAAATGATGGCCATTAGAAATTTTCCACAATTTTTCGCATCATGACTGAACCAGGATGCCCTAGTCGCTCATGCCAAAATTTAAATGAATCTGTAAACTTCGGGTTTACCGTAATATATGATTCAGTCAGATTTATTTTTGTGGAATATAATCCGGAGGATAATACTGGTAATTGTTCTAATATAATTTTTCTCTCCGGAGTAACTGATATGATGCAAAGATATTCAATGCCATTTTCATTCATAATTTCTATGTGATATCCATTTCTGCGGATATTTTTGAAATTTGACAAGTTTCTAGAAAATTTAGGAGAATATAATGCATCATTTATCTCAATTTTCGTTCCACTTGGCATCGAAAAGCTGACTCTTCCGGAGCCCATAATAATTTTTGCATTACCAGATATAGTATTCACGCTTCCGGTGGAATCTTTCATTTTAAGAGAGGAGAAATAATTTTTATCCTTAAGTATTGTGTGCGTTGTAGCACTGTCTGCCAGACATATATCTCCATCCTCATTCTTAGATTTCAACATTTTCTGAATTTAAAATATTCATAAAAGAACATTAGTAAACAAGGAAAAAGCTTTATATTACAATAAAAACTATTTTACAACAAAAAACACATTTATAAACATTATTTCTTCTTCACGAAGATTAACAAACACAGCTATATACATCATGTCATATTTTCTTCTTCAGGAAGATCTTAGTCGTTTTGTCTTTTGTTGATATCTTCGGGATCAACCACAAAATCAGCAATATCGAGATGTATATCATCATTTATACCATCAAAATAAGAAGGTCCGGATTCGCCATAGATGAAGTTGGTTTCACCTTCTTTTCCTTTCACTTTTTGTGATTCTTGAAACAAATCGGCTAAATGTTTCGGCGTACGACAGGTACGGGACCAATGTCCTTTCATGCCGCATATGTAGCAAGCATTCTCATGTTGCTTATTATTCACGCGACCAACCTCATTTCCTTTGAACCTTTTATTATTTCTTCCAGTATTGGCATCATTAGGACATAACTTTCTTCCATGTCCACGTCTACGTCCATATCCTCGACCACGACCACGATCATTACCTCGACCGCGTCCACGTCCATTTTGCCAATTATTATAGTTGGATGATGCAACATTCACTAATGGGAATGGAGATGATCTAGTTGGACGAGACTGATGGTTTAACGTCACGAGTTCGTTATTTTGTTCTGCCACCAAGAGAACTTGCATCAACTCTGAATACTTCGTGTATCCATTTGTCCGGTATTGTTGCTGCAGGATTATGTTTCCAGGATAAAATGTTTGGAGAGTTTTTTTTATCATATCAAAATCGCTTATCTTTTCTCCACATAACATTATCTTGGAAGTGATTCCAAACAGAGCGGAATTATATTCAGTAACACTCTTGTAATCCTGAAACCGAAGGTTTAACCACTCATGCTTAGCTTTTGGTAAGATCACATATTTCTGGTGATCAAACCTATCTTTGAGTGATTGCCAAAGATCTGCAGGATCTTCTTTCGTGATATATTCATCTTTTAAACCATCATGGATATGGTGGAACAAAAATATCATGGCGTTTTCTTTTTCTCTTCAAGAGTTGTTTTTGATTTATCGATGGTATCAAAGAGTTATTTTCCCTTTAAATGCATCTTTGTGGCTACTGCCCATCTCATATAATTATTTCCAAAGATATCAAGGACAGCGATTTCAAGGTTCGCCAAATTTGACATGATAACTGAATACATAATATAACAATTCATTAATTCAATTTAAATTATCGATGATTCAATTTAAATTTCCAATTTTAAAGAAACGCAATAAAATACGTAAACATAATAAAGACATAATTTAAAACAATATAGGAGGCAAGCCTTCTATATAATTTACGATAATAAACAGAAATTAAAAGAACAATAATTTAAAACGTCGTCTGGAAGAAACAGTTATTCAGGAACGCTTTCATATGTCTTGTGGACATTTGTTTTTTAAATATGTCTTCTAGACATTGTTTTTGTTATACCGTTCTTCTAAAACCTTTCATAAATATTTTCAGGACATTTATTTTATGGAGGCAGTGATCTGAGAAGACATATTATGCCATATGATCATAAGCCATCCATATATTTAAGGAGGCATAATCTGCAATATGATCTGAGGAGGCATAGTCTACCATATGATCATAATCGTGAAGGCATAGCATATCATAACGATCAGTTCGGGAAAGGCAGCGCCTATCATCCCGAAAATAAATATAAACAGATCGAACATAGATTAAACCTCACCTTTTCGGTATAGGAATATATCGTGCTGATAACGTGTTATAAACTATATGTGTTTAGATATACTTATATGTATATGCTATATATATTATTATATGTTTGCTGAGAGAGGTGAGGGAAGTGAGAGAGACGAGAGGAAAAATGAGAGAGAAGTTGGTTTTCTTATTCCTTCGTATGTCTCATCTTACAATGATAAGTACTTCTATTTATAGAGACATATAATTACATATAATAGTTAAGAGGCGGTGAAATTAAGTCTTGATAATTATCCATTTTTCAACAGATTTTGTATTTTGTTTTTTAAATAACTTTACATTTTAGCATTATGAATTGGTTTAAATTTTTCTGAATTTTTATTTTTTCCTTTTTTGTTAACTCTGGATTTTAAAATTAATTATAATTTTTTCCCTTTTATTATTAATATTATGTGGCAAAATTTAATTGGAATTTTTTTTACACGTGTCAAAATTTTATCGATTGACTTGGCATGTGTCGCGATCAGGTGAGTTAGCAACTTTGAAACATTCAACTTTATATAATAATATATATATATATATATATAATAAGATATCCTACATTACTACTTTAAGTTCTCATTCTCCATTTTCATCTATCTCTCTCTTTCATTTTCCTTCTCTACCATATTTTCTCTAAGTAATCTTTTTACATTGTTTACATTGCTACAATCTACAATAAGTAAGTTTTTATGATCTTGTACTATGGCTGGTTTAACCATCTTTAATTTATAATAAATGTATTTTTCATCTTGTTTACAATCTTATTTAAGCTAATGTTTATATTTATGTGGTTGGTTTAACCGCCCATTATACTTATGGTATTAGAAGAAACGGATCGAGATATAATAAAAATTTATAAACATACAACTTGCAAAATTGCAAAATAAAAATGAAATAAAAAAATATATTAAACATATATATTAAGCATAATTAGTAAAATGGGCGGTTAAACCCATTATACTACTGATTCAGTTGCTGCAGCTCGCTGTCGGTTCCAAAATACTCGGTTATCTTCAGGACCTTCACAGGACATGACAATAGACAAGAACATCCAGACAAGCACTCACAAACAGACTCATGTTATTCTCCATATTTAACAATATGCAAGAGACCCTAAAACAAGAGAGGCAGATTTAGCTATTTTGTAGAGTAGGCATATATCAAATTTTCGGGTTTTGACTATACCTTTATGAGGAGAGTATGTAGATTTGGGGAATTCTTTAGCAGAAGTGGCAGAGATCGCCAACATTCATTAGCGTCAGTTGCAATAGATAAATGTAATAGGTTCTTGAACACTGGGATTGCTTCTCGGAAGGAATAAAAGGTCTGGAAACAAAACAAAATCAACTTGTAATCTCATACAACAATATCATATAGCAAGATTTTAATCCTTAATATATTACAAAGTGTAAACTTAGAGAGAAAGAGACTTTGGGAAAGTATGTTCTATTCACAATACGTTACAACGCTTATATACACACGAGCTAAGATTGCTCCCCAAGTCTAGGTGTATCTATCTAAATATTCTCTCATTCCTTATCACATCATTGGAGAGAATATACTCTAACTTCTATCACAAAATATTATATATATCGGATGGTACTAGAACCATCTAGCTATAAACTTCCTTAACACACCCCTCAAGTTGGAGCGTGTAAATCAGATACGCTCAACTTGGACAATAAGTAGTCAAATGCTGAGCTTCCCAACGCCTTAGTCATAACATCAGCTAACTGCTCTATCGTGCGTATCTGTTTAGTCACGATCAAACCATATTGAACTGCATCTCGTACACTATGACAATCGGCCTCTATATGTTTCGTTCTTTCATGAAATACCGGATTTGAGGCAATGTGTAACGCCGACTTGCTATCACAGAATATTTCCATCGGATCATCATGGAAAACTTCTAGATCTTTCTACCAGCGTTTCATCCATTTGAGCTCTCGCAGCCATGGCCCTATACTCTGCTTCGGCGGACGAGTGAGACACCGTTTCTTGCTTTTTAGTCTTCCATGAGACTGGTGATTGTCCCAACAACACAATGTAGGCAGATAACGAACATCGGGTGAGTGGATAAGACACCCAATCAGAGTCGCAAAAGGCTTGAATTTGTAGATCACTATCCGCTCGTAACATAATTACTTGACCTGGACAACCTTTCAAGTATCGAATCACCCTTATCACATCATTCCAATGTGCTTCCCTTGGTTCATGCATAACTTGAGAGAGAACATGAACCGCATAGCCCAACTCAGGACGAGTGATGGCGAGATACACCAAGCGACCAATATCAGACAAACGTTTATGATTTTTCTCCATCGGAGTCGAAACATGCTTACATCCCAGCAATCCCGCTTCAGCAATGATGCCCAAAGCGTATTTCCTTTGTGATAGAAAGATACCCATCATACCTCTAGCTATCTCAATACCGAGGAAGTATTTCAGTTTCCCAAGGTCTTTCATCTTAAAATTTTCACTCAAATACGCTTTGAACTTCGTCATCATACTCAAATTATTGCCAGCCACGACCAAATCGTCAACATAAATAAGCACATGCAGACTTTTCTCGCCTTTGATATACGTAAAAAGAGAGTAGTCAAAATACGATTGCACAAACCCAAACTCTTTAAGTGCAGTCGTTAACTTAGAGAACCAGCACCGTGACGCTTTTTTTAATCCATACAAATATTTTCGCAGTCTACACACCTTTGTTGGATCATTCGTATGGAAGCCAGGAGGCATCTTCATATACACTTCCTCTTTTAAATCGCCGTGAAGAAACGCGGTTTGCACATCCATTTGATGTACTTCCCAGTTCCTAGCAACTGCAACTTCCAACAATGTACGGACATTAGTCATTTTGGCGACAGGTGCGAAATTTTCGTCGTAATCCTCACCTCCTAATTGTTACCAAGACAAACAAGCCTGTCTTTGTATCTCTCGACGTCTGCGTTGAATTTAATCTTGTAAATCCACTTACTCCCGATCGCCTTTTTCCTGTGGGCAGTGTAACTACATCCCACGTTCTTTCTCTTTCAAGTGCACCAACTTCTCCTCCCATAGCATTTCTCCATCTTTCATCTAGCATAGCTTCCTTGTAATTTCTCGGCTCAACAGCTTCAGTAATTTCAGCAAGAAAGACTTGATGTTTTTCTGAAAAAACACACCAGTCACATAACTCTCAATGGGATACAGTGTCTTACCTGTAACCGGAGACGAAGACGAAGATGGTGTGCCGGAGAGAACGGGTGTATTATTGGGATGACAACGAGAATTGTAGAGTAAAAATCTTTGAGTTTTACAGACGGTACATGCTTACGGTGACCTCGACCCAGCTGAATTTCAGCAATCTCTGTTTCGACAAGAGTCGATTCTTCATTCCCTGTTTCAACAATTTCAGCAATCTCTGTGTCTACACCCCCTATTTCAGCAATTTCAACATTCTCTGTTTCGACATCCTCTGTGTCGACATCCTCATTTTCTAATTCGATGTCTTCTGCTTCTCTGTGATCTCCATCAAACTGAGCAGACTGTAAGATAATGAGGCATAACAATCGGCAGGCTCGGAGAAGCAGGTTTCACAACCTCTTTTGTCGCAAAAGGAAATTAGTTTTTATCAAAGACAACATCTCGAGAGACGAAAAGCTCATTGCTCTCCAAATCATACAACTTCCATCCCTTCTTTCCAAAAGGATAACGAACGAAGACGCATCTTCTGCTTCGTTTCCAAAATTTGTCTTTGTCTCGAGACGCCTTATGAGCAAAGCATACACATCCGAAAATTTTAATCTCTTCATACAATGGTGATTTTCCATTCAAGCACTCATACGGAGTCTTTCCTCTAAACACACTAGATGGAGTTTGATTAATCATATGCACCACCGCGACAATACTTTCTCCCCATAACTTGATTGGAAGATTGACTTGAAACATCAAAGATCGTGAAACATTGAGGATATGACGATGTTTCCGCTCAACTCTCACGTTCTATTGCGGTGTTGCTACGCAAGAGGTTTGATGCAAAATCCCATTGTCAGTAAAATATTTCGACAATCACATAAGCTCTGTGCCATTGTCATTACGAATCGATTTCACCATTTTCCCAAATTGTCGTTGGACCATTTTACAAATATTTGGCAAAACAGTTTTTACTTTGCTCTTCTCGAGCAACAAGTGCACCCAAACCGTTCTTGAGAAGTCATCAACTAAAGTGAGAAAATAAGTTGCACCGTTTGAAGATGGTACTCGATATGGTCCCCAAAGATCAGTATGTATTAAATCAAAAAGAGATGAAGCTTTATTAAAACTCTCGAAAAACACCTCACAAGTTTGTTAAGACTGAAAATAAATATCACACCCGCCAAACTTGTCGGGAATGTTCTTAACACCGGAAACAAATGGTAAAAATCCTAAAACATCATACGAAGGATGCCCTAACCTACGACACCACAAAGCCTGATCTTCCGCAGCCTTGACTTTGTGTCCTCTCGTTATTGTTACATCCCGATAAAATTAAACTCCATCTCGTTCTTCACCGGCTCCAATCAGGGTCCTTGTGAAACGGTTCTGCAAGACACACAATGTATCAGTAAACAATGCAAAACAACCAGTTTGCTTCAACAACTTCGAGACGGACAAGAGAGTGCAATTCATATTTGTTACAACCAACACGTTTTGTAACATGAGCTTGCCCGAAAGTCGCATAAGTCCGCTTTGTATCGCCATAACTTGGCTTCCATCTGCAAAACTTATATGACGAGACACAATGTTCTGCAAATCGGTGAGCAATCTCACATCACAAGTCATGTGATGCGAAACTCCTGTGTCAAGAATAAATTCACCTGTTTGCACATTACCATTCAACTTTTCGGGAATCGGAGTGGATTTTTGTTGTTCAAGCAGTGCTGTCAAAGATTCCCACTGCTCCGCGCTCAAGTTTGGGACTCCATTCGCTGACGATGGTGAAGCTTGAATGGCATTGGAACGAGCTTGGTTACCTCTGTCGCGTCCTCTGCCTCTCGTCACACCTCCACGTCCTCCACTTTCTTGATTGCGCTCCACAAACCACTCGGGAAATCTAATGATTTGCCATCAATCTTTCTTCTCGTTCCCACTCCTACCAAAATTATAGCACACCGTTGAGCTTCTACTGCGTGCAAGTTCACTAACCATCCCATTCATCGTCGATGCATCCACAACTTGCGACTCTGACTTTGTCGCATAACCAATCACATCCTACCTTGGTTTAGATCGAGAAGTGGTGAGACGCCTATCTTCTCGCACAACACGCTGGTACACATAATTGAGGTCTGTAAGTGGTTCCAGTCCTATGATATTTGTGCACACGTGCCCAAAACGAGCATCATCCATTCCCATTAGCAATTGGTGTCCCCTTTCTTCTTCACGTTCCATCACAAATTTTTCGGAGGCTCCACACATGCACTTCAGAAGTGGTTTGTAAGTCTGCATCTCTTCCCACTTCAGAGACAATCTCCCAAAATAATCCATAACACTTCCACCATTTTGTCGACACGCAGCCAGCTCCGACTTCAATTAATGAACTAAGACAGCTTTCGATTGAAAAATGCCTCTTCCGATCGTTCCACATCTTGTGAGTATCTGGTGTGAATGTCAACGTAGAACGAATCGCCGGTGAAATCGACGCCCTTATCCACCCGACGATCATCGAGTTCACTGTTTTCCCCATCTCTGCATCCACCGGTTTTTTTTTTCTTCATCTGGCATCGGAAGACTCCCATCGATGAATCCAGTCTTGCACTTAGCACGAAGCGCGTTCTCCAATTCTGATGCCCACTCAGCATAATTCTCACCATTTAATAGAACCGGTGAAATCAACACGCCTGGATTGTCTGAAGACGCAAGGTAGTACGGCGATGTCATGTTGTTATCGATGTTCCCTGACGTTGACTTTGACACAGTCATAGTTTTTTTTTCTTATAGCATATGCATTCATGGGTGTCTCAATATGGGTGTCTCAATATGGGTGTCTCACCCAAAAAATATTAATATTTTTGTATAATTTAGTTAAATAATTAAATTTTAAATTTAAAAATAAAATTTGACCAATTAAAAATCAACACCTAGGATTAGAGTGTCTCAAAAAAATTTGTGGAGTGTCTCAATTGAGACACCCACAACACTCTCTCTCTTTACTTGTTATTTGTTTTTCTTTTTTTTAATGGTGGGTGTCTCAATGAGACACCCCATTGAGGATGCTCTTACGATTAAACAAATTAGAATTTTAGAATATTGATCGTTTACAAAGCTTTGCTACCATGTAAACTTAGAGAGAAAGAGACTTAGGGAAAGTATGTTCTATTCACAATACGTTACAACACTTATATACACGAGCTAAGATTGATCCCCAAATCTTGGCGTATCTATCTAAATATTCTCCCATTCCTTACCACATCATTAAAGAGAATATAGTCTAACTTCTATCACAAAATATTATATATATATCGGATTGTTCTAGAACCTTATAGAACCTTCCTTAACACAAAGGAATAAGAGAATATAGCATACTTACCTCAAAGGTTCCAAGAGTTGATAAGTCTAGGATCTGAACATTTCTTAATCCTTTAATCAGATTCGTTGTGACAAAGTATCGAAGTAGGCTATGTGAAAAGGGTTTTCTCTGTATTCATAAAAGGGATTTACATTCATATATATACTGAATCGATTTAACCTACGTTCCTAATCTAATAAGATACAATGTAAATAGCATAAGTGATTCCAGCCGTAACATAAGGCAACACCCTCCCTCAAGTTGGAGCATAGATATCAAAAATGCCCAACTTGCAAAGAAATTGTTGAAACTCTTTACGTCCCAATGCCTTCGCTAGAATATCTGCCAATTGTTCTTGAGATGAGACGTGAGTTGTAGAGATCGTACCAGCAACTATTTCGTCATGAATGAAGTGACAATCCAGGCCAACGTGCTTTGTCCATTCATGTAAAATTGTATTTTCCGTAAGAGCAATTGCAGATTTGCTGTCAGATAACACGCGCATAGGCTGAACATGTGGAATACCAAGGTCTCGGAGAACCTGTTTGAACCTAAGCAATTCTTGTGTAAGGCATGCCATGGCTCTATACTCGGCTTCCGCTGAAGATCTGCTCACTGTCTGTTGTTTTGTTGTTTTGCAAGATATTGGTGTGTCGCCAAGTTGGACAAAGTAGCCTGTTAACGATCTCCTTGTAAGAGGACATGATGCCCAATCCGAATCACACTATCCGTTAATTTGCAAATCTGACGTTTTGGAGATTAGAATTCCTTGTCCTGGATTTGACTTTAAATATCGTACCACTCTGATTGCCGCATCCCAGTGATATTTGCGTGGTTTCTGCATAAATTGCGCCAGTATATGGACACAATAAGAGAGCTCATGTATCGTCACAGCTAAGTAAATAAGGCGACCAACTAGATGACGATATTCTTTTCCATCAGATAGTAACGGTAAAGTCGATAGAGCGAGGCTATGATTCTGCTCCATTGGAAAATATGAAGGTTTTGCTCCCAACAGCCTTGTTTCCGTGAGTATGTCGAGAACGTATTTCCGCTGAGACAAATAAAATCTTTGACCATTTCGAGCAACCTCAATCCCAAGAAAGTATTTGAGAGGCCCGATGTCTTTCATATGAAAACACGTTGAAAGATAAGCTTTGAATCTGATTATTGCTTCTAAACAGCTCCCCGAGATTACCAAATCGTCCACATAGACGAGAACGTGAAGTGTTACTATGTTCTTGTTGTAGGTGAAAAGCGAATAATCAGAAATAGATTGCTTAAAGCCATATGTCTTTAGCGCAGTAGAAAGCTTTGCAAACCAACATCTAGGAGCCTGTTTCAAGCCATATAATGATTTCTTGAGACGACATACCTTTTTCGGATCTTCATTGAGAAAACCTTGTGGCAATTTCATGTATACTTCTTCTTGTAAATCTCCATGTAAAAACGCGTTATGTACATCCATTTGATGTACTTGCCAATCACGAACCGCTGCAACACCAAGGACAAGCCTAATCGTACTCATCTTTACAACAGGCGCAAAGGTTTCGTCGTAATCGACACCTTCTTCTTGTCGATTTCCCAAGACTACTAAACGTGCTTTGTATCTTTCAATTGTACCATATGATCGATACTTGATCGTATAAACCCATTTATTTCCAATTGCACGTTTTCCAGCAGGAAGATCTTCGATTATCCATGTATTATTTTTTTGAAGCGCATGAACTTCATTACCCATAGCATCTCGCCAAATTTTCAATTTCACAGCTTGTTTATACGAGTGTGGTATCTCACCAGCTGTCACAACAGCCAAAAATGCCTTATGAGTCTCAGAGAATCAATGAAAATCAATGTAATCTTCAATCGGATAAGCAGATTTCGAATCCAAAACTGAGGTCACGTTCACATTATTTGTGAAAAATTCCTTCAAGACAACTGGTTTTGTTTTGAGGCGATGTCCCCGTCCAAGAAGTTGGATCGGTTCTTGTTGCGGCGGAGGATTAGATGGCGGTGGAGGTTGGTGGAGATTATGATTCCGACGTCTCAGCATCGTGTTGACGACTGGTGTTGGCGTTGTGTTCTGTCGTTGGCAACAATGATCGTGAAGGAGATGAACTTGGTGGATCAGGTTCATGAGTGTGTATTGGGCCTGGTTGAATATTTTGTTGTGGCCCAGTACTTTCTAACAAATCAAAAATAATAGGATTAACTTGTTGTGGCCCATGTGGCCCATATCTTTGCCATCTTCTTCGTTTCTTGTTGCAGCATACGGGAATTCATTTTCACTGAATATCACATCTCTTGAGACAAAGAAATTTTCTTTTTCTAGATCAAATAACTTCCACCCCTTCTGACCATATGGATAGCCCAGAAAAACATATTTTCTTGTTCTTGATGCGAATTTATCACCTTTATGATTTTGGTTATGTGCATAGCACAAAGAACCAAATACCCTCAAATGAGCATAGACTGGAGTAGTTTTGTAAATCAACTCGTGAGGAGTTTTTCCGTCGAGAACCATTGATGGCGTTCTATTGATTAAATAACCCGCAGTGAGAATGCACTCACCCCAAAACTGAATTGGCAATTTTGCTTGGAACCGCAACGTCCGGGCTATATTCAAGACGTGACGGTGTTTCGTTCTACTCTACCGTTCTGATGCGGTGTTCCCACGCACGAAGTTTCATGATGAATTCCATGTGTGAGGAAATAATCTCGCATACAAACAAACTCCGTCCCGTTGTCGCTTCTTAAAGTCTTAATTTTTGCTTCAAATTGCTGTTCTACTAAAGCCATAAAATTGCGCAACTGTTGTTGCGTTTCACTTTTCTCCACCATCAAATATATCCAAAAACTGCGTGAATAATCATCAACTATCGTCAAGAAATAACAGGCACCAGAATGTGTTGGGGTTCGATAAGTCCCCCACACATCACAATGAATCAATTGAAAAATTCCCAAACTTTTATTTTGACTCAAAGGAAACGATCCACGAGTTTGCTTAGCTCGCATACAAATATCACACACTGTTTCTGAAAAATCTCTAACTCTGGAAACATCGACATTTGGAATCAAGCTAACTATTTTCGGTGAAGCATGTCCCAAACGCTTGTGCCATAGATCCAATGTGGTCTCCACGTTTGCTCTTAAGGCCACCACGGACTCCATACTCCAAAAATAAAAACTTCCAGCCTCTCGTTTACCATCTCCAGTCACTATCCTCGTAATGCGGTCCTGGATCACAAGAAAGTGATCAGAAAGTTGTATAACACAACGATTTTCATCCATCATTTGCCCAACATAGATCAAATCCGATTTCAATTCCTCAACATAAAATACTGATTTCAGAACCAATTTAGACCCTAAATGCACTGTCCCTTCACGAACCGCAACTCGTTTATTTCCATCAGCAAGAATAATCAGAACTGGAGAGATGTCCCTCAAATCAGTTAACAAATCTATCTTTCTGGTCATGTGATGTGAAGCCCCTGTGTCTAAGATCCAAGAAGAGAAATCAGAACATGTACCCGTTAAATTGTCCGATGTGTTGGTTTTGGTAGTGACATTGCATGTGTTATTGCCCGCATTGAGAAGCTTAAGCACGTCACGCCATTGTTCATCTGTAAGCCCAGTCACATCATCACGATCACTATCTATGATCACACGATTCGTGTGTTCTTGATACGGCGTCCCAATCGTCACATCATTCTCATAAGAGGAAGGCTGGTTTCGAGTTTGTCCTCCATTGAAACCAAATCGACCTCTACCTCGACCATCGGTACCTTGCGAGTTGTTTCTTCCTTTTGGACGATCTTCCCACCATTCCGGAAAGCCGATCACGTGAAAACAGTTATCGGAAGAGTGACCCCCACGATTAAAATGTTTACAAAACCCAAATTTCTCACGCTCCTCTGTTTTAAAACGAGGACGTGATTGAACCGCAAACGCCATTGCCTCTGGACGTTCTTCCTTTAGGCGGTTATTGTTGAGCATATCTTCTTCTTGTCTGACGATATTAGAGACCTCCTCTAAACCAGGAAGAACATCACGTGCCGTCAATGTTGATCGGATGGCATGATAACGCACATCATCAAGCCCGAATAAGAATTGATGAACCATGTCATTCTCCCTATCCTTCTCTTGTTGTGTCCCGAGATTGCAGGTACACTTTCCACACTTACACGTACGGAGAGGTCGATAGTTACGTTGTTTACGTTATCCCAATTCTTGTTGAGTTTTCCGTAATACACCTCCACGGTCATCCCTTGATGTTTGCAACAAGCAAGATCTGCTTTCATCTTCTGGTTACGCGGTCCATTCGAGACCGAGAATCGTTTTCTGATATGCTCCCACAAGTCTCCCACCACATCACGGTGTGAGATGTTTGTCAACAACTCTGGATCTATCGTCATCTTCATCCAAGAGACGAGCAGAGCATTGATTGTTAACCAATCTTCTAGATCTGGTGAATCATCTGCAGGTTGAGGTATGGTCCCGTCAAGAAAACCAAACTTCTTCCTCGAGCGTAGTGCGGTTTTAAAACCACATGCCCACTCATCATAGTTATTGGTTCTCAAAATCGGATGAGAGATCACGGCTCCCGAGTTATCTGCTGCGGTCAGATCATAAGGTGAGATTGTCCTTCTCACTTCAGCCATCACGCTTTAGGTTTCTGAATTTTTGGTTTAAGAGGAAAAAAATTGGAATAGCTCTGATATCAGGACAAAGTATCGAAGGAGGCTATGTGAAAAGGGTTTTCTTTGTATTCATAAAAGGGATTTACATTCGATTATTAGATTAGGAAAGTAGGCTACTTTCCTAAGGAGGCTGGTGCAGCAATATACTGAATCGATTTAACCTACTTTCCTAATCTAATAAGATACAATGTAAATAGCATAAGTGATTCCAGCCGTAACATACGCAACACGTTGGGTTGGTGGTATCAATAGAACCCACACGTGAAATAAGATCAAGCTTAGCTTCAACAAGGGAGTCAAGATTAACAGTTGTATACGCTTTTGGAACAACATCATAGTACTCTTAAGTATGCAAGCTTCGGCGTATCAAAAGCAATTCTCCGAGAATGAGGGCCAAAAAGATCGAAACAGAGATAGAGATGGTTAATAGCAAGTCTTTGAAGGGTCGGGCAAGAAACGGTGAAACACCACCATTTCCCTAATTCCAGTACACAGACTCTACATTACGCATCACTAATTCCTCAAGGACGGGGCAAACAGAAAGAAGGGCTTTAAATTCACAACGGCGAGAATTATCGAATCGAATACGATCAAGAAAGAGAGTCTTGAGATCCGGGAAAGAAGCCTTTACAGCAAACTTAGCAATACTAAACCAACTTCCTAGTTTCAGCTAAACAATTGTCTGGCAAGTGAAGACCTTTGTAATAAGTGAAGGCACACATAAACCACATACGTCAAGATCAAGATCTATGACACCATTTCTCATCAAATTATATGTCCAACGGTTGATATGAGCTGATTCAAAACTCTTTCTACTACATTGAGTTTCTTGATGGGGAAATTGCCTGACACAGCCAATACTCTATCCACGAAATCGCTGAAACTCCTTGTAATCTCTATTTAGGGATTCTGATAGGCAAACTATTTCTCTTCGAAACAGAGATTTGTATTGAAAGTAAAAAACAGATTCCGCCATCTCTTTGAGAGAAGAGAAGTTAAAGCTGCCGAGATGAAGGTGAAGAAATTGAAAAGACGCAAACTTTATAAAAAACAAATCCTCAAACCTTCTTCGCCTTTCAGAAGGTTTTAGTCTCGTTTAACCTTAAGTTAACCGGAATTTGACGATTAATAAAACAGTCGTCGTTTTGGAGCTTACGACGTCGACGATGACGCCGAGCATCAGATCCAGCTCCGTTCTCGCTTTCCTCCTTTTGCAGATTTGCTTGATCTTCTTTGCTTCCACTCTCCCATACTCTTCTGGGTAATGAATCGTTCTCTCGATTTTATCTCGTTTTACATCTGTTGACTTGAATGTAAACTTCAGTTTCATCGTATCTCGTGTTTTTTTCCCCAATCGATTTAGCCTTGTCTCTTCGTGTTTAGTGGTCGTCTAGTCGATGCAATTGCCTGATTTCAGTTTGATACTTTGATACTGAAAATCTGAGAAGTTAGGGTAAATCCGAAACGCAAGTTTGTAAATCAATCTGTTTCCTTCCTTCTTATGTTTCTCTTTGTTTGGTTATTGTGAAGGTCTGAGGATAGTTACACCATCACAGGTAGAGTGAGGATTCCACCAGGTAAGGTTTCAGCTTTCTTCCCTCTTCTCTTCTTGATCTTGTGCTCTTCTCTGTATTGGTTCTTTGGTTGATTGGATGCTATTAATATATGAATGTTCGAAGGAAAAGAAGCAAATCTATGAATGCCATTATCAGCTTTGTCTTCAAACAATTTAGCTGTGTTGTGTCATGAAGGTATTTGGGTTTTGGTTATTCATCTGTTGAATGATCTTCAATCTGAAGCTTGAATTGTATCGGCATAGGTTAGATAGGACTAGTTCTTTGAATGTTTATTCACACCTTACCTTACAGCTCCATTGATGAGCTCCTAATAGAAGAAGTGTTCTGTTTTGATGATTTTGTACTGCTTCATGTTTATTCTGAATGTATGATACATTAAACTCTGTGGAACTGATCTACCGGTTATTTCGTAGGCAGCGTGATTGGTCACACAGCAAAGTTCTCAAATGTCAAAGTTATACTCAATGGTGGACAGAATGTTACGTTTCTCAGGCCTGATGGATACTTTACTTTGTATCCTATTGATCCCTCAGTTATTAAATTTTCTTTAATATATACAAGGAAATATACGAGAATTGGTTTCTTACTTGCCTTTGATATATGTTTGCTAGAATTAAAACAGGAAAACTATGTACTGTATGGTGATTCTTAATTTTTGCGGACCTACTAACCGGTTTGTAAAGTCACAAAGTGCCTGCCGGGACTCATTTGATTGAAGTGTCTGCAATGGGCTACCTCTTCTCTCCGGTAAGTTGTTTGTGTTGCTATGTTTTATGGTTTCCAGACCTTCAATTTTGTAAGAACCCGGTTCTCATGCAACGATGGATAACCAAAATTAGGTACGAGTAGATGTTAGTGCTCGGCATCGTGGCAAGGTTCAGGCAACACTAACAGAAACCAGGAGGAGTCTTACTGAGCTGGTTTTGGAGCCATTGAAGGAAGAGCAATACTACGAGGTGATACTTCACATGACTCTTTTCATTATTGAATTTTTTGCCGTGCTTCTTCATTATCTGTTTTCGTTCTGATTTGATCTTGCAACATTCTACAGGTTCGAGAGCCTTTCTCCATTCTGTCAATTGTTAAAAGTCCGATGGGTCTCATGGTGGGATTCATGGTTGTGGTTGTGTTCCTAATGCCCAAACTGATGGAAAACATAGGTACGCTTGTATTTTGCGAACATTCTGCAACCACATACATTAATCTTTTGATCTTTGCTTGTATACAATACAACTACAGATATGATCCAGAATTGATGTTATTTTATCACTGTTTACCTAAAATGTGTCAATAACAGATCCAGAAGAGATGAAGCAAGCACAAGAGGAAATGAGGAGACAAGGCGTGCCTTCGCTCTCGAGCTTGTTGCCAGGAACTGGGGCTAGCCGTTAAGAGTTCCTCGGTTAGCTCAATGTAGAGCGGAGAAAGGTTTCACATTCTTGTGAGACAAACTCATTGTAATAGATTTGTTTTAAGAAGAAGAAACCTGAATGTAATGCAATTTAAGAAGAATTTTCTCTTTACCCACGCGTATTCTGTGTAATACTTTCATCGTTTCTTTTTAGAAGTAGTTTTGGCTAAAAGCACAAAATATTAAGAAACTGCAGAATACTATTGGCCACACGGTATTCGATAAAGGTAAAAGTTGCATAGAAACATGAAAACAACTTCTATTGTGAAACAAAACAAAATCTCTAAAACTACTTATAAAAATAAACGGAGAGAGTATTATTTAGATAAAAATCATGTGCGATTAATTATATTGATTTGAAAAATTATTATGTGTATATTGGTGATTATAATAATATATATATATAAAGTATTGTATTTTTAATTTTTGAAATTATATCTAGTTTGTAAGGTTTCAACGTTTTTATTTTGAATATATATATATATATATATATATATATATATCCCATTTGAAAAACGCATTATTTGGTCGAATACTAACTTAACTAAAAGTGTAACAAAATAATCAAATGGTATCTAATAAATATAGTATTAACACGAAAATAATTTTTTTATACATTACTTTTTCAAATCAAGAAAATAAGTTTTTTTCATCATTTTTAGTTTATATGTTTTCTATAAAAACAACAAAAATAATAAAGTTAAAAGTTATTCTCTTTCCTTAGCTAGTTTAACCAATACAAAAATTTGATTTAATCTACTAAATTGAAAGAAAAAAACTAATAAACACAACTCTTGCTTTCAAATCCATGACAACTTTAATTTTGAAACCATGCATGACAATACACTACAAGAAAACATGGTGTTTTCCGACGGAATTTCCGACAGACGTAATTCCATTGGTAATTTCCGACGGATTTCCGACGAAATTCGGACAAAATTAACATCCGTCGGAAAATAGTACCCGTAGGTAATCCGTCGGAAGTTACGACGACATGCGTCCGTCAGAAAAATTTTCACGGATTTCCAACGAATGTTATCACCTTTCCGAAAAACTAAAAAAAAAAAAATTTGTTAAGTACCATCTGTGATAAATGTTTCGAGTGATTTCCGACGGATTAGTGTAATCTCGGAAATCTGTGAGAAATTTTCCGACGGATTTCCAACGGATGACCAAAAATGTGGTTTAGGGAATAGGGTTTAGGTTTTTTTTTGTAGAAATTGTAGAGAAACAATTGTATGATGTATATACAATAGCTTCAACTTTTCAAATTTCAAAATTAATGTGTGTTATAGACTTTATAAAATTTGATGGAAGTGTTAGTATAAGTTAGAGTATAAGCCATAAGGTATAGTAGATGTTATGTGAAATGTTTAAGTTTTATGTTGTAAAATTAATAAACTCATATAAAGTCTTTAACATTGATGAACTAACAATTTTTTTGAATGAAACATGTAGATTAGGGATATTTAAACCATATCACGTAACTCTAAACCCTAAACCCCAAATATACTCTAAATCCGTGGAAAAAGTTTCGCCGAATTTCCGACGGATTAGTGTCATCTCGGAAATCCGTAGGAGATTTCTGACGGATATGGGTCCTTCGATACGTGTCGGTTGATTGCCCAGTAAAAACACATGCATGGTATATTTCCATATCCGCCGGAAATCCGTGAAAATTTTCTGATGGATTTCCAACGACTTTTTGTTTTTTCAAGACCGCGGAAAGATTGACCGCCTAAACGAATTTTTTAAATAATCCGATGGATTTCCGACAGATATAACCGTCAGAAATCCATAGATTTATTATCCACGAATTGTCTTCTCCCTCATTTCTCTCTTTCTCCTTCTCTCCCTTACCGTTTTTCTTCCTTTTCTCTCTCTAAGGTTTAGGGTTTAGTTCTTAGTTAAAATCTCTTTATATGTGTGTAAGTGAGACCACTATTGTATTTATATTTATTTTTAATTATTTATATAATAATTGAGACCTCTATTTTAAATTAAGAATCTTTCCTAATTTAATATCATGCTAATTTTTTGTTGTTAATAGAAGTTTTAAATATAATTTACTTATCTTTATATATATATATATATATATATATATATATATATATATATATGTTTTTTTTTTTTGTGGAAGCCCTCTCGGTCCGGTGGTTGACCAAGTGTTAATTAATGCTTCTACACCCGGAGGTAGGGAGTTCGATTAATAGAGAATGCAAATTAAAGGAGGTAAATTTTCAGGAGATTTCTAGCACGGTGCAAGCATATCCACTCGTCGTGGTCCAGCGTGTCAAGGGTAAAGTGCTCCATCACGAGCATGGTGCATGCAGACCGTTGATCGTGGATCCTTGTAGGCAGATAGAATAATTGTCCGTTGTAAAAATCGTCAATGTATTTGGTCTCATAATTTGTAATTGATAATATTTCAAATGATTTAATTTTTTTTTATATATTTTTTTACTAATAATAATATTAGAATGTGGACCAATAAAAATGATGGTTTAAAATCATATGTGAACACCCTTAGATGCATATAGCATCAACTTTTATTAGTAATAATATATATTCCCTCTGTTTTTTTTTTTTTTGTCGACAGCCTAAATACCTAAAACGGTTCGGAAATCCAAACCGGTGATACCGAGTTTACAAAGGTAATATCTACTGGGTAGACACGAGCACTTCTTGCTAACTTGTCTGCCTTTGTGTTGTTTGCGCGTGGGACGAGAGAAATGGAGAAAAAGAAAAAAGCGTCCTTACTCTTCATAAATTCTTCCTAGTGTAATGCAAAAGCCACTCTGTTTCGTAATATAAGATGTTTTAGAGGTTTTTTTTTGGGAAAAATGCCATTTAAATCCTCAACTTTCAAAATTCAGCGATTAAAAGCACGAACTATCGGATTGTCCATTTAAATCCTCAATTTTTGTTGACTTTGTTTTTAAATCCTCAACTTTCGTTGACTTTGTTTTTAAATCACAAACTTTGTTTGACTCGGCCAAAATAGGCACGTCGTTAAGTCACCGTTTAAAATTTCCGTTAAACAGAAAACGACGTCGTTTTGTTTTAAAATTAAAACGGAAAAATGTAATTTAAATCCTTAACTTTCAAAATTCGGTCATTAAAAGCACGAACTATCGGAAAAATATCATTTAAATCCTCAACTTTCGTTGACTTGGCCAAAAAGAGCACGACGTTAAGTCCATAAACGGAACAGATTAACGGGGTTAAAATTCCGTTAAAACTCAAGGTTAACTCATACGGCGTCGTTTTAAAATCTAATTTCGTTGACTCGGCTAAAAAGAGCACGACGTTAAGTCCGTAAACGGAAGGGATTAATGTGGTTACAATACCGTTAAAACTCAATGTTAACTCATACGACGTCGTTGGAGGTGAGATTTTCCGATGTCAATAGATCTAGTTTTTTTTTTTTACTTTTAGATTTTAAAACGACGTCGTATGAGTTAACCTTAAGTTTTAACGGAATTGTAACTTCGTTAATCCGTTCCGTTTACGGACTTAACGTCGTGCTTTTTTGGTCGAGTCAAAGAAAGTTGAGGATTTTAAAACGACGTCGTATGAGTTAACCTTAAGTTTTAACAGAATTGTAACCCCGTTAATCCGTTCCGTTTATGGACTTAACGCCGTGCTCTTTTTGGTCGAGTCAACAAAATTTGAGGATTTAAATGGCATTTTTCTGATAGTTCGTGCTTTTAATGGTCGAATTTTGAAAGTTAAAGATTTAAATGGCATTTTTTCCGTTTTAATTTCAAAACAAAACGACGTCGTTTTCTGTTAAACATATATTTTAAACGGGGACTTAACGACGTGCCTATTTTGGCCGAGTCAAACAAAGTTTGTGATTTAAAAACAAAGTCAACGAAAGTTGAGGATTTAAAAACAAAGTCAACAAAAATTGAGGATTTAAATGGACAATCCGATAGTTCGTGCTTTTAATCGCTGAATTTTGAAAGTTGAGGATTTAAATGCATTTTTCCGTTTTTTTTGTTTCAAAATATAAGTTGTTCTCACATTTCTATGAAACTTTTACCTTTTTTGGAGATTGTGTGACCAATTATATTATATAGTTTTTTTATGATTGAATGAATTGTTTTTAGTTTATATATTAAATGATACTTTTTCAAGAAAAGTAAATTTCTTAATATTTGTGTTTCTAACGAAAAGATCTTATATTATGAAACGGATGAAATATTTATTAAGATACAGAGGGAGTATAAAAAAAAAATTCATCAATTAGGTAATCAAACAACAATTACCAACAAATAATAGGAAAGGGCGATGCATTATATTTGACTAATTTCTTTCTTTTCCTATGTATTCATCTCTTAATTTATAGTCATTGGGACATGTAATTAAACCACGCGGCCATGGGGAAGCTCAAAAGTTTCCTATATTACAAAAGTTAATATCAGGTTATACGAAACGTCTTGCTATTCCCTACCATGCATGGTGGTTCAATATATATATAGAGAGGCGAATCCTTGTAATTCCACTTAATCCAGAGCTTGATCTTGTAAATCCTCTTCTTTATTTTTGTTTGTGTTCATTCCAATGGCTAAAACCACAGAGAAATCAAAGTTGAGTCTGAGACTTCTGATTGATGAGAAGAGAAACAAAGTTGTTCTGGCTGAAACTTGTAGGGATTTTGTTGATGTACTCTTCAGTTTTCTAACACTACCAATGGGCACCATTGCCAGATTGCTTGATAAGCATCACAAGTTGCAGCAAGTGAGCGTTGGGTGTTTCAACAACCTTTACACAAGTGTTTCAGACATGGACGTTGATGATTTCGAGACCGAGGCTTGCAAAAGGATGTTGCTGTATCCGAGGAGTACCAAGGAGATCCAATCCAGGAGGCTGAAGCTGAACATCGATGATACTGAGGCCACAAAGTTCTTCACATGCCCAATTTTCTTTAGGGAAAGTTGTAGGCAGTACGGCAATTTTAACACTTCGAAGTGTAGCTGTGGAGATTTGATGACAAGGGAGGTTCATGTTTCAGAAGAAGAGCAAGTCGGAGGCCCGATAGGAAACGTTGAAGATGGAGTGTTTGTCAGCTGTCGTTCCTCTTACATTGTCACCGATGATCTGCGAGTGACATTGAGCTCTCTTGGTGTTATTGCAAATGTTCTCAATGGACTAGGATATGCAGATTTTAATGATTTGCAGGAAATCCTTCTTGATGTTGGTTATGAAGAGGTACCTTGTTTATTGCTATGTTCATTACTCTTTCGATTTTCGGCATAGGGTTTCTTCGTTTTTAATCTTATCTACATTCAGGTGCTGACACTACTGGGAAATCTATTCACTTCGGAATTTCCGTTAACAAGCACATTCCTCAGAAAATCCTTCATGGTAAACAGGTTGTCTACACATGCGCTGAAAGCTGAGCATGTAAAAGGAGGCAATGAATGTAATGTGAAATTATTTGTTAGAAAGCTTGACAGGAAGATTCTTTATGCAAAGTGCAGTGAAGACTTTATTGATTCTCTTCTCACTTTTCTGGTTTTCCCTCTTGAGTTGGCTTTGTCATTATCTAATGATAGTACCATTTTGGGATGTGTTGCAAATTTATGCCGAAGCGAGTGTAAGGCAGCTTTAGCGTTTACATCTTGGGAGATTCCGTATGGATCAAAGATTCGAGAAAAGAATGATTACTGTGCTTCTTGCGGATCATTTGGACAAAACAAAGGTTGTCTGGTTCAGTAATTTGGACAAGTAATTTGCAAGATGATTTATTTTTTCTTCTTGGGAGTGCGATCAATTATAATTTCGGGCATAGCACAACTCAGGTCTTGTGATAGTCAAGTAAACCAATCGTCCAACTACTCGTCCAAACTTCACGGATCTTTGTATAATACTAGGATAATGATGAAGTATATATTTAGATAAACATAGAATATGATTTAAGATTATATGTAAAGTGTATATATAGGTACACTTTTCAAGCTACGATATAGCATCTTTGGAGAGAGCGAATTGCTCGTAAACATGGTGATCCCCCACTTCCCGCAGCTCAGTTAATAAAGCTTATCGACAAAAATGTCCGCAACCGCATCAGCGCTATCCGCAAAACAGAAGATCGAGCATATGATGATGCTCTAATCCAGTGGTTCGCCACAAGATCCCCTTGAGGCGCAAAGTCTTTTGTAAATTTTTCTTTAACCTTTTCAAACACAAAGATGTAATCATTGTAAAAAACGTTTTTTTTTATTCGCATATAATTTTACATTCAATTCAATTCAAAAAAACAATAAAAGTAAGGTGATTGCCTAAGTCAATACGATCATCAAGTTTTTCCAAAGCTCTTGTTCACTTTACAGACGGCAATTACGCAGGTCCTTTTCACATAATTTTTATTATTTTTTTATTTTTTAAAAAAGATATTCATCCATCCAATCTTGTAAAAATTTTATTTCCAATAATTATTTGATATTTATGACAATACAATTTAAAATTATAAATTTTAAACAATTTATGATATTATATAGCCAGAAAGCAAACATTTTCTTAGCCAAATAAAAAAACATTATGTTTACTAAATACTATTAGCAGTTTTTCTATTTTACTTATTAACTATATTGTTTTTAAATCATACTCTTTCATTAATTTTATATTATGATATTAATTTACTCTATAAATGTCTAAACCGTCTAAAATCGCTTAGACTTTGACTAAATGTTCTAGGTGCTAGAAGGGTTGCCGCCTGACGCTTTCTTGAACAGTGTTAAGCTGATGTTCTCATAGCTTCAATTAGGTAAGATACAAATGTTAGTATTGTGATTTAACTTATCATCAATTTTTGTTATAAGAACACTTTACACAAAATATTAGGCATTGTTTGCGTAAAAATTTTTTTTTGGATATATCGACAAATCTTTTCGTAATTCTTATTAAATTTTAAGTCACAAATTCGATATTTAATAAGTTACAAATGATATAATGTTATAGATATGGAAACCCTGAAGGACAAAAAATGTGCCAAGCAAAGAGTATTATCCACAAAATCTGTGAAACTCCTATTACTTTTGGGATTCCAAAAGTCTAAAGTCAATGAAACGAACCTAAAGTTCAAACAGATCCCTCCATCTCTTTGAGAGAACAGAAGTTAAAGCAGCTTCCTAAATCAAGCAGTTAACTCCTTTTAGCTTCTAAAACAAGAATTCAAAGCAACTTTGGCATAAATTGTTTGAGTTTATTGGAGATATCTTGGGAAGCAAGACGTGTATCTTGCGATCCAAATGTTGTGAGCCATAAAAACTCGGTTATGAAGTGAAGCCCCTGAAACCAACCGAAGGATATTGTCATAGATATCATATTGTGATAAGGATTAGGAAGATTTACATTATTTGGTGTTATCAATATGCCAATATTAAACACTATATATATGCGTCTTATAATCTTGTATCAAACCAACAACTTAATAATATATTCTATTCTATAATATTTAATATTTTATCAGAGCTTTCGATTCTAGAGGATCGGAGTTAAAGTTTCCGCTTTAATAGTTTTGTGATCTTTTGTTCGGAAACAATTATGGAGAGAGAGTCCAAAGACGAAGACGAACCAGACGACGATGTGTTTAAGAATTTTTATACGTCCGTTTATTTATTTCGCACTACAGATATCACAAGTGCAAAAACCTGACTTGCAAATGATTTTGGTTGGTGTTACGTATTGGCAGATTTTTGACAAATAATTGAGTTCTAAGGGTTTGGAGGTTTTCACAACCAAAAAAAAAAATTTCTCTTTAACCTAATTTTTTATTCTTAAGTTTAGAATTTCTCAGAATTGTATATGTTTTGGTTTCTTCTATTACGGGGGAGTTGGTTATGTAATACGCCCTTGCCCAAGGGATCTCTCAAACACTACAAGAAAATTGAGTATTGATAGCAGTTGCAGATAGCGTTTTTGTTGTTTATGCTATCGTTAACTAAATTGCATATTTTAGATAGCGTTTGTTTATTAGTAAACGCTATCAATTCTCACGCTCTAATTTTCTGATTTCATATCTATTATTTAATAGTATACACATTTAAAACGCTATGTAAAGTTGAGCGGGACAAAAAAATTTACCTTCCCACCTCATACCCTTAGCGAAAAATTTGACTAAAAAATTGGCTCCACAAATTGCCAATTTTTTCCCCAATTATTTTGTGCTCTCCCTCCCTCTTCGTTCGTTCTCCCTCTTTTCTTGATATGAGTTTATGTTCTTTGCAATCCCTAAAATTGTGTTCAAACCTAATATCTCAGATTCAAAGGCTATTCCGTCTGTTACGTCGTCGAGGAACGGAGGCAGAGCTCTCCCATCGACAACGAAGAGAGCACGAGCTCCACCGCCATAGACGCAGAGTTCCTCGCGCTGCGTTTGGCGGAGAAATTGGAGACGAATAAATCAGAGAGGTTCACTTATCTAATCGCCGCAGTGATGTCGAGCTTCGGTATCACTTCCATGGCTATTATGGCCTTTTATTACAGATTCTCTTGGCAAATGGAGATAAACAAATACAGAACTTCATCCGAGCTTAGATGAAGAAACCGGTGTCCAGTCTAAGAGCATTAGTAATAAGACACTCTCAAGGTTGGCTAAAACCGTCTTGACTCTTAAAGATGATAAGAAGCATTACTTCAAGATGCAACTTTGTAATCTGTGTTCAACAGATGGATACTCAGCCAACGAAATCTTTTGGTAAAGAGCTAGAAGATTTGGGAAATGAAAGCCGGAAACCAAAGGCTGATAAAAAGACTTGAAGTGTTCGATAGCTCTGAGGTTTGTTTGTGTTTTCTCTCTAATTACAGGATTGATTGGTTATGTGTCTCTGAGATTCTGAGCATATGTTCTTGATTATGTAGGGATCCATTGTTGGTGCTGCAAACAAGATAACGATTTGACACATATATTGTTTGCTTAGACTTTGTTGGCTTAGCTGAGTTTCTTGTGGTATTTGGCAACTTTTATAATGGTGTATTTGCAGAAATTGATTTACAATGAAACTGATGAGGCCAAGATCTACTTTTACAATCAAAAGAATCCAAAGGTGAGCTACATTGCTGGTGGAATGCTTGGAACTGCCACTGCAGTTGTTGGCTTCTTAGTCACTTTGATAGCTAAGTAGCTAAGGTTTATCAAAAAGCTCGCCTTTTTCTGTTCCATCGCCTATTAAAGCCACTGTTTGGTAGCTGAAACAGCCATGACAGGCAAATGGACTCTGGAAACTGTGGGTTCATTGAACCTTAGTCTATTTTTCTTATTTTACTGCTCAGCTCTTCTCGTTGGCAACATAATAATTATAGGTTTGATCTTGTATAAAAGGAAAACGTGAAACGTCATTTCACATATTCTTGAAGTGGTTAAAGAGGAGCTTGTACATTGAACTATACATCTGAAACTCATCTTTGTTTGGCAGACATTAGTTTCTCATTTTTATGCAAACCAATGGCAAGCGACTTTGCACTTCCTAGTTGATTGATTATGGACCTTAAAGTTGTACAAAATTAATGCTGCTAAGTTGGGTTTTTTTCTTTTAGTGCTTATCGTTGATTGAACAACTCCAATATTGTACTGAATTTTACTTGTCTTTACACTTGGCTATGTAGTTATTCAATGACAGCCTCAGTTCGTACAACTTAATAGACATTAGCATGGTTTCAAAGCTTTAACTGTTGAGTTCTTTATCATTTGAATACTTTGGACTATCCGTTGCTTGGAGTTTTGATTGTACATGTGAGGATTTTGATCTGATTGTTTTTTTTTCCTTTTGCATTTCAGGAAGTTGAAGAGGCTCTTGAAAAGGATTCCGATGGAACATAGAAAGGAATTGTGCTAGAAGATGAAGTTGGCTTTATGTAGTTCGATAAATATTATGAATACAATTTTTTTTTGTTTTCTGTAAAATATTATTACTTTTGGTCCTTATGAATTAATTGAAGCTTTTGGAATTCAAAATTCAATTCATAAACAACCGAATTTTTTATATAAAAATAAAGCAAACATATTTTTTATATAAAAATAAAAAATTAGAAAAAACGAATTTGATATTATTTTAGGGTATATATAGGGTTTAAGGTTTGAAATGAAATAATATTTCTTTGTAATTTTCTAACTAAGAATTAAAAATATAAAAACTTATTTGAATTCGTTTTTTATAAAATATAAAAACATTTTAGGGTATATATAAGGTTTATGATTTAGCGTTTAGGGTATTGGAGGGTTAGGGTTAGGGTATTGAAGGGTTAAATGTATACGGTTAAGGGTTTGGTTTAATGTATAGAGTTTAGGGCATATTATATAATTTATTTGTAATTTTCTAATTTACAATGGTATTAACACTTAAAGGTTTAGGGTATTTGATTATAGGGGTTAGGGCATATGGTGTGATTTAAGTGTTTAGAGTTCAGGGTTTGGTTTTGATTTAGGGTTTAGGATATATGATATAATTTCTTTTGTATATAATGTTATATAATGTTTTACATAAATAATTAAAATATATAAGGTTTTACATAAATAATTAAAATTAGAGTTAAGTCATTATTCAGGGTTTAGGGCATTGTATAGTTTTGGTTATGTTGATTTAGAGTTTAGGGTTTAAGTTATATTTCAAATTAACAAATGAAATTGATTGGAAAATAAAGTCAAATGAGTGAAAAATCATTGCAAAATGATTAGAAACTTACAAACCCTACAAATTAACTAATGATAAGTTACTAACTCTTTCATTTATAGTTTAGTATCACACAAATTTTGCTATATAATTTTTAAAATATATATTTTAGAACCCCAACATTATATATTATTAGAAAAATCAATAACTTATCATAAACTCATATTTATAAAACATTTTCCATTACTAAAGTAAATAAAACATTTTTAAAAATATTTTATTTAGGGAATGAGAAAAAATAAGCATTTAGAAGATGAGAACCAATAGGGAGAGATGTTATGGATTGATTACGTGGCACACTCTCGCAACGTAGGATCCTTTGTATCCTTGCTTCCTCAGCTTTTCTTTCTGTCCGACGACTCGTCTTCTCTTCCTCTTCTCACTTTTCGTCTCTCCGAGCCTCCCTTAACGACGACGGCGAAGCAAAGTTTCATTGGAAACACCCACCGCCTCTCAGAACCATGCTCTCGCCGCTCCGATTCGTTTAAATATTGGTATGATTCTTCTTTTTGTTCGATCTAGGGTTTATATTGTCTCAGATCTTATGAGATTTGTTCGTTTATGTGTTCTTATATTCTAATTGAAATTCGGAGTGAAGATGATTCCTCCAATCAGCGTCGTCATCGTGGCTCATTGAACGCAACGGCAGCAGACACCGTGACTTGCTTACCGGCGACAAAAAAGAGACGGAACTGAACGCGACAGAGAGAAGATTGGAACGCGACGGAGAGAAGATGATACTCTGTGAGAAAGAGGAGGCGAGAAAATATGGTATGATTCTTCTTCTTGATTCTTCCTATGGCCATAGGCGATGTTTCGAGCCATAAGAATTGGACAATCTCGGTCACTTGCTTCATCTACTGCTTTTAATTTCTCGTTTCCATGATTTGGTTAGATCTGTGATTGATTAGTATATAAATGTCCTTGTCGATGCTTCTTCTCGTATTTAGTTGTGGTCGTATGAATCGAGTTAATTTCGATTTTTTCTATACTTAGTGCGGATTTTCTGGACCTTATCCTGACAAAGTTTTCTGTTTCAATATGACTTGAAGATGTTTTGGCTAATATTCTATGTTTTGAAATACTGGATTGGTTCAACTGGTACTTGAGCTCGATCGGAATAATTACTGAAGATTATGGGTTGTCGATGTCCTCTTGATTACTCAGTATGTTTACTTCTTCTTGCTCTTTGGCTAATGATACTCACTAATTGATTCTTGTCCTTATTTGATTAGAATGATAATTTGAAGCTGAATTTAGCGTATTATAAGAAAACAAAGGCATGGTGTGTAGAGGAAACATGTATTGGATTTGGAATCTATGATTTGTGTTGATATGGATAGGTTTAAGCTTTTAGAAGGGTGGAGTTTTTTCGTTGTGTGTTGTCTACAAGTTTGTTTTTTTTAAAAAAATTTTGGTGAGAGGTTTCTTAGTTTAAGATAACAAACTACGGGTTGATGCTTTTCGTTGCAGTTTTCACGTGGATCATGCAGCATCCCTACCTTATTTTCTGGAGAAGGTTTGTTTCTCTTACGGAATGATTTTGGTTTATGAATACATTTTTAACAATTAGCTGGAACTAACCCAGGTTAGTAATCTTTGATTAGACAACATTCAAAGGGCGAATTTTCATGACACATGCCACAAAGGCTATCTACAAGTTGATACTTACAGATTATGTGAAAGTTAGCAAAGTGTCAGTGGAAGACATGATGTTCGATGAACAAGACATCAACAAATCCATGGTAAAATTGAGGTGTGTATCGCAATTCGCTTCTTATTACAATTTGTTCTTGCTTTTTGTTTAACCTATTATTTTGCATTGGAATTGTTGTTTCTGTCATGTACGCATGATGTAAGATCATGATATTGTTTCATTGCTTGGTTACACAGATCTTGATGAAGCTCCCAATGGGGATCTTCCTGATGGTGGCTACACATTGGTTGCAGTTGTTGGAATCAAGGATCCAGTTCGCTCCGGTGTTAGAGAAGCTGTTCATACTTGTCAAGCTGCTGGAATCACTGTTCGTATGGTCACTGGTGATAACATAAGCACGGCCAAAGCTATTGCAAAGGAACGTGGAATACTTACAGCATGAGGTGTAACTATAGAAGGTTCAGAATTCTGTAATCTGTCTCCACATGAGTTTTGAAATTTACTTTGTAATTTGTAATTTATAATTTGTAATTTTGTATTATGTATCATGTTCCATATAAAATATAATAAAATATGGCTATTTCTTTTTAATGTCTTTTTTTAATCAATTTTTTCTATTGTCTAATTATCCAAATAAATAATAAATATTAATTTAAAATATAATATTTAGTAAAACAATTATGGGAACAAATTGCAAAAATTATTACATATATCGACTGCTATAGTAAAATTAGGGAAATGCTATGAATAAAATATTCAATAACGAAAAACAATTGCTATTGTAAAATATATGATTGCATCGAAAAAATCGCTATATTAGATGAAGATATGATAGCAATGCCAAAAACCGCTATCTAAAGTGCCCGACCTACGATGACGGGCGCTGTCAGAGCGTTTTAGGAAACGCTATGGTAGTTGAATCATAGCATTTAACAGCCGCTATTAATACCCATATTTCTTGTAGTGAAAGGAGCGGTAATGAATGGGATAATCCTTGAACGGAGGTTCAAGGCGGTGAAACCGTAGCTTCGGAACGTGGAGCAGGCCCGAAGGCGTGGGAATCCACCCGAAAATCCTTCCAACACTCAACTCGCTATTGACGCTCATGACACGACGATCGGTAGAACGGTATCCACAAAGGAAGATGGAAATTCCTTTGATAAGACCAATTCCGAAATACTTAGAATCCACCAAGTAATTCGAAACTAAAAATTTCCAAAAATAATGATTAAAATCTGAGTCTCACAAATGAGATTACATGAGTTTAAATAGAAAATAAAACTTGCAAAGAAAGCTAAATAATTAATAAAACCTACTCTACATGCACATAGCCTAGGGAAATGTGAAATTAATGCAACACATGCATGTAGAGGTAGATGAAGGGACTTTTGATCTTCATTTTCGTCACTTTAATTGGCAAGGAAATAAGGTGATGATTTTGGGCTCTTTTTGGACTTGCAACATGCTCAAAATAGGCTGGACTTGATAGATAACATATTGGATGGATTTTTGAATGTTCTCCTTGTACAAAACTTCATAAATCAGCCCGTAAAATGCGTCCTTGATCCTCTTAATCTTCTCTCTCGTGGCTAGTCCAACTGGTACTAGCATAGCATCGTTTTGATCTTTCTAAGTGCCATTTAGAATCATATCATCCCCTTCCTCTTAAAAAAAGATTTGTCCTCAAATCTGGACTACGTACATAAAATGGAAATCATTTTTTTTTTTTTGTAAGAAGATGAAGAGATTAGAAGATGAAAAGATGGAGTGATGATCGAAGATGATTGAATTAATTTACCGAGTCCTTGAGTTGCTCTGATACCACATAATACGCCCTTGCCCAAGGGATCTCTCAAAGGAGCGGTAATGAATGGGATAATCCTTGAACAGAGGTTCAAGGCGGTGAAACCGTAGCTTCGGAACGTGGAGCAGGCTCGAAGGCGTGGGAATCCACCCAAAAATCCTTCCAACACTCAGCTCGCTATTGACGCTCACGACACGATGATCGGTAGAATGGTATCCCCAAAGGAAGATGGAGATTCCTTTGATAAGACCAATTCCGAAATACTTAGAATCCACCAAGTAATTCGAAACTAAAAATTTCCAAAAATAATGATTAAAATCTGAGTCTCACAAATGAGATTACATGAGTTTAAATAGAAAATAAAAACTTGCAAAGAAAGCTAAATAATTAATAAAACCTACTCTAATGCACATAGCCTAGGGAAATGTGAAATTAATGCAACACATGCATGTAGAGGTAGATGAAGGGACTTTTGATCTTCATTTTCGTCACTTTAATTGAGGAAATAAGGTGATGATTTTGGGCTCTTCTTGGACTTACAACATGCTCAAAATGGGCTGGACTTGATAGATAACATCTTGGATGGATTTTTGAATGTTCTCCTTGTACAAAACTTCATAAATCATCCCGTAAAATGCGTCATTGATCCTCTTAATCTTCTCTCTCGTGACTAGTCCAACTGGTACTAGCATAGCATCGTTTTGATCTTTCTAAGTGCCATCTAGAATCATATCATTATGGTTTAAGGAATTTCTATTTGGAACGCTCATGTTTTAGGTCATTCTTAGTCCGATTTATGGACTGTCCGAAACAAGGACGATTACTTGTGGAGCTGCATAAGTTTTCAGCCACGAGATGTTAATATTCCCTTTTTTCTAAGACCAAAGACGAACTGAAGTTCCATCCCAATTTTCAAGATTGAGGTTTTATATCCGGAGGAGTTTGTTGACTTGTTTTGGCCGTCCTCGACAAGATGTCCATGACATAGGTGTTCCGCTTTGTGATTGCAGATTTTGCGTTTCACGTACCACCTTTGTCGTGCGGGGGAGTATTGGAGATATCTTGGAGGAGCAAGACATGTATCTTGCGAACCAAGTGTTGTGGACCATAAGAGTCCGATTATTGATGCGTACAGATTTGAACTAAGTATCATGTTTTATATTTATAATCCTAAATGTCTACAAGTGCACATATGTGCGTTGTAGTATTTAGGGGTCAAACCACAAAGATTTTATTGTTTTGGTACGAATCAATCGGATAATTAAATCAAACTAGAACATAAATAATTTAGATTTGGTTTTGGGTCACTAAAATATAAACTAAAGAATAAAATAAACGAGGTTGTAACAAATAAAACGGAACACTAGGCATTCGGAAACTCTTAGGGATCACGGTCGATTATATTAAGCTAGTAACTAAGATTTTTAAGACGACTCTCAGTCGTTCATGGGCTCTTAAACTTGGAACACGGACATTGTGTGTAGCCTATTTTCATACATCCTACACACCGACAACTTTAATACTCGACCGATAGATTTCGTCCGGTCGCGCAAAAAGTTATGATGATACTCAAAAGTCGTTAACGCTCACAATCCCTTTACAAGTATACTTTCGTATCTTGTAACGGTCTTACTCATCTACCATAGGTCAAGCATATGGATCCAGTACTTTCGTAGCTCTAAAAACACATAAGTTCAAATGTAAAGATGATTAATCGAGCAAAAGCATTAACAATAAGGACATAACGAAAAACTCTAGTCGAAGTCTTAATCTAATAGTTTAATAATAATTCGATCCATGAGAGCCCCTCAAGACCTTATGCCCAACGAGAGAACTACTCAATCATACTGTAACAAAACATCATAAAAGTAATAAAGGATTGCAGAATTAAAGAGATAAGAAAGTATGAACGAAGAACACAGATGAAGACGGAGATCGAATGATGATCTCCTCGCGCCTCCTCCTCTTCCTTTCCTCGGTGCCACCTCTCTCTCCTCTTGTCTTCTCTGGTCTAAAAACGAACTGCCCCTTTAGAATGACCTAAAACGAGCATATAAAGTCTTATAATTTGACGGGAACGTTTTAGGGCTTCATTAATAAGTGACGGGATCAAATTGGGCTTGAAACGGGCCTCGGGATCGAAACAGGAGGTGCCCGCGGTGAAATGATGCTTGGTCGTGGGTCGAGCTCGCCTGGCCACGGCAAATCGGTAGTTGGCCGCGGGTCGGGCTCCTTCAGCTGCGACATATCTCTCCTTCGAGGCAGCTTCATCCGCCTTCAGTGCTTCGGTATATTTAAGGTTCCAACCATTGGATCGTCCCTAATCTAATTGCATTTAAAAGCTGGTTGTCTCTACTTTGTTGTATCCAAATTTGGGGATGATCAGACGGTGAGACGGTCTTCTTTGATTGCAAGACTTCTGACGGTCCGAGTTTATCCAAAAGTGTAATTTTGCTCCGAAATGTAATTTTTATCCCAAGTTATCTGAAATGTCTTTCAAAACACTAAAACATGGAAATGACTTGAAACCCATTGAAAACAGAGTTAAAACACCTGAAAAAAAATATTAAAGTGATCTATGAAAATGGTCAAAAACTTGTGTTATCAACTCCCCCAGACTTAGATATTTGTTTGTCCTCAAACAAAACAGAAATCTGACCTTGGAAAAAAATTTTGAAAACGTAGGAACTAACAAAAATCTTAGTGACCGTCCCTCTAAACAATAACCATCGAACTACATCAATCGCAATCTAGCCTAGACATTTTTCACTAGAAGTTTCCGTAACGCTAGTACGTTATCCGTCATACAAAATATAAACTTTCAAAATCCAAAATTCAGGTCAACTAGCTCTCTAAATTCATTAAGTGCAAATATTAAATTCTCATCAAAAGGGTTAAACCAAGACAATCGAGGATAGGTACTAAAGGCATTTAGAGGTGAGGTTAAAAGTGTTTCGGGTTACCGTAATTTCATCGGAGGGTGCGAGATATTATGCAAAACAGCAAGAGAGGATGGACCTATTAAAAACCACGGCTTCTAGTCACATCTTCTTCCATACAAAATTTTCACTTCCTCCTTTTTCCAAGAACATAAGTTTTCTATCATTCCCCCAGATTTAGAATTTTATGTGGGCTCGGAATGATAGACTTTTCATAAACGAACCATGAATGCCTCGTAAGTATTGTTGTTGTTTAACCATATTTAAGTGGTTTACCTTAATTTCAGAATCGCCATCCTCGGTAGAGGATGGTTGAATAGCTCTCTGATCCAAAAGAAATTTATGAGGCGCATCGGATTCGCCAATTTTTTGCTCTCCTTCATCGGCGTATTCTATTTCGCCTACCGTTTCGTTGTCGTCATCGAGAGGATCAGCATGCTCGTCATCACGTGGATACCCATCGTGCAAAGGTGGCGGCGGTTCACCGAGAGGCTCGAGACCTAAACCTCGGTCCCCCATCGAATAGTACCTTAAAAATGTAAAAGAAAAATTAAAGTAAGAAAACGTTCTATGGATTTAAGCAGATATTCGCAAGGAAAACAAATCAAAATCCCCGGCAACAGTGCCAAAAACTTGATGCGTACAGATTGTAACTAAGCTTCAGGTTTTATTTTTATAACCCTAAATGCCGCAAGTGCACAGATATGCGTTGTAGTACTTAGAGGTCGAACCACATAGATTTTGTTGTTTTGGTGAAAATCAATCGGATACTTAAATCAAACTAGAACAACAGTAATTTGGATTTGGTTTTGTGTCACTAAAGTCTAAACTAACAGATAAAATAAACGGGGTTGTAAACAATTAAACGAAACGCTAGGCATTCGGGAATTCTTTAGAGATCATGACCGAATATAATAAGCAATTGACTAAGATTTTTAAGACGACTATTCGTTGTCTTTGGATTCTCGAACTTGGAACACGGATACTATGTGTAGTCTATTTTCGTACACTCTACACACCTACAACCTTAGTACTCGACCGGTAGCTTTCGTCTCCGGCCGCGCAAAAGGTTAATGATTATACTCAAAAGTCGTTAATGCTCACAATCCCTCCACAAGTATACTTTCAAAATCTTGTGACGATATTGCTCGTCTACCCTAGGTCAAGCATATGGATCCATTATTTTCGTAGTTCTAAAAATACCTAAGTTCAATTGCAAAGACGAAAAATCAAGCAAAAGTATTAACAATAAGGATAAAACGAAGAGCCCTAATCAAAGTACTTAATCAAATAGCTTAATAATAATTCGATTCATGAGAGCCCCTTGGGGTCCCTATGTCCAACGAGGGAACTACTCAGTTATAGTGTAACAAATCATCATGAAAGTGATAATTAAAGAATTGCAGAGTTAAAGAGATAAGAAAGTAAGAACGAGGAACACGAATGAAGACGGAAATCGAATGATGATCTCCTTGCACCTCATCCTTTTCCTTGGTGTCGCCTCTCTCTTCTCTAGCCTTCTCTGGTCTAAAACGAGCTAAGCTCTTAGAATGGCCTAAAACGAGTATTTATAACCTTTACTTCATTTAGGTTTTAATGTGAAAAGACGGTTATGGCCTTGGATGAAGAAACAAGTTGTTCTGGTCGCAGCAGGGGGTGGCCGCGGCGAACTGCTGCTTGGCCGCTGGTCGAGCTCTTCCAGGCGCGGTGAAATGGTTCTTGGCCACGGGTCGAGGCTCTCCTGCCGCGGTGGTCTTCTCTTCGGGACAGCTTCATCTGCCTTTAGTGCTTTGGGTATATTTAAGGTTCCAACCATTAGATCGTCTCTAATCTAATTGCATTTGAAACCTGGTTGTATCTACTTTGTTGTGTCCAAATTTGGTGATGATCAGATGGTGAGAAGGTCTTCTTTGATTGCAAGACTTCTGACGGTCCGAGTTTATCCAAAAACGTACTTTTGTTCTGAAATGCACTATCTTATCCCAAGTTATCTGAAATGTCTTTCACAATACTAAAACATGAAAATCACTTGAAAACTATTGAAAACAGAGTTAAAACACATGCATAAGATATTAAAGTGATCCATAAAAATGGTCAAAAACTGGTGCTGTCAACTCTCCCAGATTAAACAAATTCTTGTTGATCCATTTAATATATTCTAATGTGTTAGTTGTTTTCCTTATTGGTTAAGAATTTTTTGTTGTTCCACTAACTCTATGTTAATATATAATTATATAATTTTTTTCTATTTAATCTCTATTCCAAAATAAATTTTTGTGCTGTATTTTTCGTTTTTGTAAATTATTTTTAATGAAAAATAATAGTTATAGAAAATATGTGAATTAATTGAGTCATTAACTATGATTTTAATTTTTAATGTTCTTTTTTTTGATGTGGACACTATAGATGAAAAGAAAACTCTGCTATTATATATATGATTGTGGAATTAAGTAATTAAAGAATGTAATAGAGAATAAATGAGTGATGATATGTCACAAATTTAGAATATGAGAAGATAATATGACAACTTAAGATTAGAGGTAATTCAACTTAATATATATACACTTATTGAAATGCGCTCAAAAGCATATCAATGTTAAATAATAACCGAATTTTTAAGTATATCTATAATAATGATTCAATTTTTACAACATTTATTATATAAATAATATGAAAAGAATCAAACTAAATAAAGTCAATACAAAAAAATCAAACAAAATACTGATGATGCAAAGTTGACGAATAGTGTTATATCCCGTCCTAAAATTAGTACCAGTTTCGAAAAGGCTCCGGTTCTAAAAAAACCCTTGGTTCAGTTGAGCTGTTTCAAAGAGCTAGATCACACAACTGCCTAGTAATTGGCAGATTTAGAAGCGGATGGTGGCAACGGTTCTTCTCGGCTTCAATCGTCGATGGTTATTTATTCATTCTAGTGGGTTTCGCGTCGCAAACAACGGTTACTTCGGAAGGTGGTATGAAATGCTTGTAACCCGAAATGCAGACTCCTAGCTAATCGACTGTTTGGAACGGTGGCTACTAATTGAGTAATAAAATGAGAGTAGCAGCCGTGGTCAATTAAGTCTGATGCGTTAATAAATGTTTTTAAATTTCTATGAATATAATTTCAGTATAGATTTAATTATTTCAAAAACAAAAGTAGATAAATTCACCTAATTTTTTTTCAGATATACTCACGCAAAAGAAACAAAATGCAAACTTGTGTTGTTCTTGTGTTGTTATTTACGTTGGACCCCTATTGTTTGATCTCTTTTTCTGGTTTTTGTAAACCTTTTGGTATTTTGGAATTTTTAATAAACTATTATCCAGCTTAAAAAAAAAAATACCAGTTTAATGAAACAAATCGGTTAAGGAATACAAAAGGTGATGAATGTTTGATTTGTTTTGATCAGTGTAATGTTGTACGGTTGTAAATATGTAATTCCGTGTATGAAAACATAGAATGCGGTTAGAATTGATGCAATATCCTGAAATGAAATGAAATTGTGTGTTAGTGTGCGCGAATACGATGTTTAGTACTAACATGAAGTTGTTGTTGTTACCAATAAGATAACATAATTACTTGTACATGTTTTGTGGCTATGACTATGAGGGTCTTTAGCCGTTTTGAGTGTTAAAGACAATTCCCGAATCACGAGAATAATAGTGAGAAAGTTAACGATATAATTAATTCTTGGGTTAATTGAGAATGGTCAGTTGACCAAAAAAGTTAGATAAGTATTAGTAACTTTTTGAAAATTAAGTAAGTAAGAAAGAGAAAAATTGATTAAACCCAAAATATCATTTGGATTTTTTAATAATTACAGAAATGCTATTGGTTTGAAACTATTGGTTTGAAACTCAGTTTCTGACAGAAGAATCTTGCAACACTGTTTATCAAACAGCCGGTGATACTATTCATCAAAACTCGACGATCACTATTTATTACCAGAAAACACATATGTTAACATCGTTAACATTATCATGTTAAACCAGTTAGCATCGTTAACATTGTCATGTTAAACCAGTTATCATTGTTAGCATCGTTAACATATAGTTAGTATCGTTAACATTGTCATGTTAAACCAGTTATCATGTTCATTTTTATGAAATTGTCAAGTTAATCTAGTTATCATATCATAAATTATCGTGTTAATCCAGTTATCATCGCCAGTGTTATCGTCGGCTGTCGGTGTTATCGTCGCCACTGTCAACATCATCATCACCGCCGTCTTCTTCTTCTTCTTTCTTCTTTTTTTTTCTTCTTTTTCGCCGGTGTTATCGTCGTCGCCGTCAACATCGTCACCATCATCACCTTCTTCTTCTTCCTTCTTCTTTCTTATTTTTCTTCTTCTTCTTCTTCTTCTTCTTCTTTCATTTCCGTCATGAATAGAGAATAGAGAATAGAGAATAGTGAATAGTGAATAGTGAATAGTGATATTAAATATTAAATATTGATATTAAATATTAAATATTATTAGATGTTGTATTTTCCCTTAATTATTTGGATTACGTAATCTTGGGTGAAATGAATGATGTTATTGTTGATTGTGTTATGATTATGTTAACGGTATAATTAATTACTAGGTAGAAACCCGCGTTACGCCCCGGAATTTCATAGTATAAGATGATTTTATATGTTAGATTCATGCTATTTTGATAAGATATAGAGCTTACAAATTGTTTAGGAACATGAGTTATTTGAAATTTGTAAATTACGAATCATCGTGTTAGTATCTTCTTTTAACCTTTGATGATTTTTTTTAGTTTTTTTGTGGTTTTTTTAACCATTCGATGAGTTTTTTTTAATGATTTGTATGCTTCTTATTAATCACAAAGTTAGATGAATATCATTTGCGTTAAGTTAAGTTTGGAGCTTAGATGAATCGAATACAGTTTCTCTGCTATGAAATGTAAATGATATTAATATAGTTTACTAGATTTGGATTTTTAAATTGTTGTTTTCAGCTTGGATTAGATAGATTAGTTTAGTTTATCTTGATTAATACGCGGTGATGCCAATACAAGCAAACAATAACCATTGCGAACCTAGTTGGAGTTGGTTTTAGATTTTTTTTTCTAGTTTAAGTTTGCCACTTAAACTTTATTTTCAAATGATTTTTCTTGCCAATCAAGTACAAAGAAGTGAAATGAAGCATCATTACATTATTCGATTTTTAAGAAAATAAAAAACAACCTCTTGAATGAAATGCTTCGATCCAGAGTACGCACGTTAGTTATCCATGTTAGAAGCTCAAAGGAGCTTTATTTAGATATAAAATAAAAAGGGAAATAGCTCGTGAAGAGCTTTATTGTGCAAGAGAGTAAAAGAGGGAAAAAACTTTGATTTATCTTCACGAACACAAAGTTTTGAGAATGATATTTTTGATTGATTTAAGGTATTTGATACATGGGTACATTATCTAATATATAGAAGGGAGAGAGAGCTCGACATGAGCGTACATCAGAGCATAAAGAATAGGGTGGATTACTATAGTAACTTTTATTTATAGTATTATTATTAGTTTGACCTACATTTATTAGACTAACCTAATTTTTCTCATATTACCCAGCGTGTCCTTACGGCCTTTGATGAAAAAAAGTAATTACAAAACTGTCATTACTATTCATTTGCCACGTAGGCAAAAGTTGATTGAACAAGTCTACCGTTCTTTGACGGTATACTTGTTTGATGTTGGTCAACTCAAATTCTGGTCCGTAAATTTGTTTGATAGATGGTAGTTTTGTTTGAAAGTTGGTAGATTTATAAAATTTTGGTAGATTTATTTTGGTAGACTTATTTTTACGATGCGGTAGATATATTTATTTTTGGTAGATATATTTTCAATGATGGTAGATTTGTTTATGAGTTGGTAGACTTTACGACCAATCCATTGACTGTTGACTTTTTTGGTAGATTTATCGACAATGGTGGTAGATTTATATTATAAAACGGTAGACTTATTTATTGTGGTGGTAGATTTAATCATAATGAATTATGTTTTCGTACCGGTAGATTTGTTGATTTGACGGTAGATTTGTATCGCCAACGGTATATTTTTATTGCGTTGGTAGATTTATATATAATAGCGGTAGATTTAAAACAGTGACAAATCTTGGTTACTGCGATTTGTAACGGTGGTATATTTAATATTAGTGACGGTAGATTTAAAAATGTTTGGTAGATTTGTTTGTGATGGTAGTAGATATAAAAACGTCAGTCATCTCATTAACTATGGTGGTAGATTTAATATTAATGACGGTAGATTTAAAATTATTTGGTAGGTTTATTTATAATGGCGGTAGATTTAGTAATTGTTTTGGTATTTACTCAGATAACCTTCAGTTGGTAGATTTATTTGTAATGTTATGGTAGACTTTTTTTTACGGTAGATTTATAGACATTGTTTGGTGGTAGACATTTGACTTTTTCCAGAATGAAAATGACGTTTTTGCCCTACACTAAATCTCAGATTTACGAAAGAACCAGCCACCTAAATATGCTAAGTATGAGAATTTTGTAGTATTTGATGGTAGATTTATTGTAATGATGGTAGATTTATTTTGTTAAATAATTTATTATGGAGTTAACGTTTCATTTCATCTAGCGCATGGGGAGCCGCCTTTAGCCGTGTCGTTGCCTTGGCCGAAGACGTTGGCTCCGGGAAGCAGATCTGGTGGAAGACGGCGGTGGAGCGGTCGGGAACAACGCCGGAGATGCACTCACAAATCACTGAAATCCGTTGGCGAAGGAGAGAGATTATGTGTTTGGTTTTGGTACACTTATTGTGTTTTTGGTTAAGGTTCCATGAAGAGTTGTTTACGTTTCTTTCAAACTATTGGTATTGCTAATGTTATGTATGAAAGTAGTATATTCAAGTATTGTGATAATAAACACCATATAGAATTTGTAAGTTATAATTATATGTGGTTCATGTGTTTTTGTTTTAAATCTCACTAATTTTGGTTATACATACTAAGCAAATATTAAACTAAATAAAGTTACTGATTTCGTCAAACACCTTTGAAAATCACCGTGGACTGTCTTATAATAATCAATTCAAAAACAAATATACCATCATTTAGAATTCAATTATCATTTGTACAAATTCAAAAACAAATCAACCAAATCGAAATCTCCCATTAATTATACTCGTAGAAGAATACGTTGAATCAAAGACGGAAATGTCGCCGGAGACTCGGCCGCCGTCGTGAAACCCATGAACCTGTCGGAGATAGCATCAATTTAACACTATCAATTGAAAATAGACCAAATGCAACAAGTCTGCCATAACGTTTTAAACAAGTCTACGAGAATATTTTAAACAAGTCTACCATAATGTTTTAACAAGTTTACCAGAACGTTAAACAAGTCTACCAGAACGTTAAACAAGTCTACCAGAACGTTTTAAATAAGTCTACCACTACGTATTAAACAAGTCTACCACTATTAGCGGAATTTCGTTGCCGGAATCAATGACCGTGAGGAACGCCGGAGTCGGAGTCGGAGTATATCTCGCCGGAGAAGATGAGAAGTTACGAACGTTTTAAACAAGTCTACCAGAACGTTTTGAAATAGTCTACCAGAATGTTTTAAACAAGTCTACCAGAATAGATTAAACAAGTCTACCGTAACGTTTTAAACAAGTCTACCGTAACAGATTAAACAAGTCTACCATAATGGATTAAACAAGTCTACCAAAACTATTTAAACAAGTAAAGCAAAACGTTTTAAATAATTCTACCACTATTAGCGAAATTTCGTCGAACAAGTGGTGTGCATACCTCATGAAGCAGTATATCAACAAAAAAACAAGGGTTTTCTCTTCTTTCACTTGGAACTCGCGCCGCCCCTCCGTACGTCGCCTAAAGAACGACCTAACGACGCCGGATCTCGTCGCCCTCGGAAGGAACTCACCGAAGAAGATGAAAAAACTCATGAGAAAAAAAAAGTTCCTCACCTACTCGTCGCCGAAATCAATGGCCGTGAGGCTGGAACGCCGGATTCGGAGTATATCTCGCCAGAGAAGACGAGAGGTTAAGAATATTTTAAACAAGTATACCAGACATTTTAAACAAGTCTACCATAACGTTTTAAATAAGTCTACCATAACGTTTTAAATAAGTCAACCATAACGTTTTAAACAAGTCTATCACTACGTATTAAACAAGTCTACCACTATTAGTGGAATTTCGTCGAACAAGTGGTGTGCATACCTCATGAAGCCGCATATCAACAAAAAAAAGAGGGGTTTCTCTCCTTTCACCACGAACTCACGCTGCCCCTCCGCACGTCGCCTCAAGAATGACCAAACGACGCCGGTTTCGAGCCGCCATAGTCGCCGAGAAGATGAGAGGGTGATATGCTCAAATTAATACCCTAACAATACTAAAGCAGTAGTTATAATATAGTTAGGGGTCGAACCACAAATACTCAAGGAAACACACAATAGATTTTAAGTGCTGAATTTCGCTAAGCAAATCAGAGGTAATTGAAAGCAGTGCAGAAATTAAACGAGTTGTAATTCAATGGAAGAAATATAGGCCCAGTGTATTTCTCAGGAAATCAATGAATGCAGATAAACTAACTAGCAGGATTCAGATTTAGCACTGTTCTTGAACTAAAATCACTAAGCTATAATTAACCAACTGTCGTTGCGAGAATTATCTAAATCTAAATCCTAGTAATTCCAAATCTCTTTGCGAATCCTAAAGTCTAAATCAGCTTTAAAGTTCAGGTTTGATATGTTCACAAATCAATTAAACCAAATCTCTTTGCGAATAATCAATTTGCTCACCTAAGGTTCTATCAGGTAATTAATCGCACTGTCGTGCCTAATTAATTATCCTAAGATCTAAGTTCCAGATTCGTCAACCTAGAATTAGCTTTGAACACAACCTAAGGCGAAGAACTAATTCAGATGGTAAATCCTAAACAGATAATCAACCTAGCATTCAAAGAAATCCTTATGAGAAAACCCTAAACCTAAAGTGGATCTACTCAGACATGGAGAATGAAACAATCAACATAACTGAATAAATCATCAATAAAATAGAAAGAGTAACAAGAGGTTTTGAGATCTGATCTCGGACGAAGGGAGATTCAGACTTGTCTCTCTCAAACCAAAGTAAAATAAAGCGTACAAAATAAAGCATAGCCATAAAAGTGGCTGTAAAATTCCTATAAATAACCTAAAACACGAATTGGGACTTCTTATAATTATTAAAGACTTCTGGGCACTTTTGCAATTCTTCAAGTCTTGGAAAACTAGCGGGTCGTGTCTTGCTGCGATGGGTATCGATCGATACTAGCCAGTATCGATCGATACCAAGGCTTCATATCGGGTTCTCAGCAACACGAACTTCTGCTTTAATCCAAATGCTCCAGAAAGCTCCAATATCTCCAATAATGTTCCCAACGTGCTATGACCTGTAAAAGACTCTAAAAGACTACAAAACACTAGAAAGACTCTATAAAAAGAACTTATATCATGGCTTAAAAAGGGTAAAAACCATGATATATTAACTCCCCCAGACTTAGCTTTTGCTTGCCCTCAAGCAAATAGAAGACTAAACCAGAGAAAGAGGTTTGAAAACGTAGAGACTCACCTGTTCATAAACCATCGAAATGACCCTCTTTCCAAGTACCCAAATGTCACATAATCAGCTTTTGATCTAACCACCATGTACTTCTCCGTAGACATTTGCATCTTCCCAGACTACACACATTATCTCACAGCATTGTTCAAATAAAGCCATCCTCTCCAGTTTTATCGCTGCAGCCAATGTTCAAGAACCTTCTAGATTCTTTACCATACGATATCATGACAAGGAACCACCCTTTTTCACACTTTTTGGTTTTATTTCTCTCCCCCAGACTTATTTCTTATTGTGTTCCTTGCATTTACATATTAAGGTTCGAGACGCGAGTATTGATGGTGTTTGCCATCGAATCCCCGGTTCTTCCCTCAAAAGTAATCAAAGGTGTAGGCGAATAGTGGTATCAAAAGAAATTTTCCTAACCTCGCTTTCACCTTTGTGTGATCATCTCCTCTGAAGTAAAATAATGGGATCCTTGGAAACTTTCCTAGCCCTCTACTTAGAAGAAAATCATTTCATCTTTTAATGCATTTTATTACTTGTAACAGGGAGAGAAATACCATTATCTTAAACATATGGGTTCCTTTGTCAGATATGAATGATGAATCAAACTCTATGAACACTAACCCCATCGATGAGGTGCAAAAGTTGGCTCAGGTTTCAGAAGAACTTTGCTGGAGACATGGATGTTTTCTAGTCAACTGGTCAGTCCTTGGATTTTTCATTAGTCGATCTATAACTGATCTTGCAACACTGTGCACTCAAAAACAAAATCAAATCAATAGGTTCAAGCACATGATCATCATCTCCAACAAGTTTTGACTCAATAAAAATAATTTTTATTTTATTTTATGACTCTAAGAAAAACAAAAACAATATCAGCAGACACCTCCCCCAAACTTGAACAACACTGTCCCCAGTGTTATTTAGCCTAGAGTCAGTGAAAGAAAACAAAAGAACAGAACAAAATTGGGAAAAACAAGAAGTTACCTTGCTGGAACATTGAGTATAGATCGACACACAGCCTGGTATCGATCGATACTAGGCTTAAGTCGACACAAGAGATTTCATTGCCCGCAGGGTATCGATCGATACCAGGCTGGATAAGAGTGAGAGCTTGCACCAAAACAGGCTCCACAACTTGACATTGCTAACTTCAGAGTTTTGCTCAACATGCCTTCCACGAACTCTTTTCCTTTTTCCTCCAGCTCCGAAGTAAGAAGAATTCTAGCCTTAGAGAATGGCTTCGAAGCTCCTTTGCACTTGACCTTATACTCAATCGAATTACCATCACTCTTCTGAGGGATTAAAGTGACATGGGGATTCTCGACTTTGTTGCTCTTGGCCTTCTTCTTTGTTGCCTTATAGCCTTCTTGACAACTTCCTTGGGGATGCTGAGCTGTTCAGCTGAAACGTCAGTGATAGTTGGTACGTCAGGAGGTTCTTCCAAAGGATATGATATCAACGCCGCTCCTATTATAGCATCGATGCAAGAGATACGTGTGGGAGTTCCTCTAGGGATGGCTTTGTAGTACACCTCCTTGTCAATGTATGAGAATGAGATGTGCTTGCTGGGTGTGCCCATAATGGCACCAAACGTAGCCATGAACGGTCTTCCGAGAATCAACTGCGTACGAGATTTTGCATTCATCTCTACAACCTGAAAATCAGTAGGAACCAGGCAGTCTCCTATTGTGATCATCAAATAAGCGATTGCCCCAAATGGAAGAGAGGTGGAATCGTTCGCGAACGTGATAGATGTCTTTGGGGGTTGAATATCAGCTCCCAATCTCTCTGCAATTGCCATGGATATGACATTGACGCAGGCTCCTGAGTCAACGAGATACTCTTTGAATTCAACTGTAGAGATAGAGCATGGAACTGAGAAGATCCATGGGTCTTCCCTCTTGGTCAACTGTCTCAGTGGTAGTGACTTGCGTCTTGCTTCGATAAAGAGCACTTCGATCTCTTCCAGAGTTTCTTTGCAATCCTTGAAGTGACTTAGCAGAGGCCACTCCTCTAGAGCTTCTTCAAAACATGATTCATGGGAGATCCTTCGTACCATCTTCTCAAAGCCACGCAGCTGCTTTGGAGTGATAGGATCTCTGAGGTGTTTAGGAACAGGATTCAGCTTCTTGGGCTTACGAATTCTTTCTTTGATCAACTCAGGTGTTTCCACAGTTTCTAGCTCGTTCTGCGATGGGTATCGATCGACACTAGGCAGGGTATCGATCGATACTCTCGCTGTTGAATCGTCCCTGGCAGATACATCATCATCATAAAGAAGCTCCATATTCTGCTTATCCAGCAAATACTTGCATCTAGCGTCCTCCCATTCCTTCCTTGTCATAATACGAGGCATAAGATAAGGTATCCTGGGTATATACACTCGTTCTGTAACTACCTTAGGCACCACAGTCGAAGTCTCAGTTGTCTCCTCAGAAATTGCCTCAGTATCGATCGATACTAATGGGGTATCGATCGATACTCGGGTTTTGGAGGTATCCCGTTTCAGAATTGTAACTGGCATCGATCGACACTTGGGGGTATCGATCGATGCCTTGGTGATTTCAGGATTCTCATCGAAACTTTCTGCACTTGAGGAGATCGCATTGACGTGTGCTCTTGGATTTTCAGTTCTCCCTGGAAGAAAACCTTCCTGCCTCATTACAGCTGCTGCTGTTTGAGCAACCTGAGTTTCCAGCTTCTTTTGGGAGAGACTGATGGCTTCGATTTTCCCATTCAGATCCATGTACAGCGAGTCAAACTTCCCATTGAAATCCCCCTGCAACTTCTATTGTCCTCGAAGAAGCTGTTCCAACATGAATTCCATCTTATTGTCTGTGGGATTTGGAGAGATGGGCTGATACGAAGAGTTCCCGTAATTGCGAGTGTTGTTACTGAAGTTCCGGTTGTTGTTGTACCCAAATTGCTGACCCTGAAATCCAGAACCACCAACGTAGTTACAATCTTCCATTTCATCTCCACCGATATTATTGACTCCATCAGCAAAGTGCAGTCTTCTTCGACTTCCCAAGCAAAATATCCAGCTTCGCTTGAACTTCAACAATCTAAGACCCATCAATTCCTGCAGCTTGCTTCTTCCTCTCGAAATCAGCATTCTTGGTGCTATTTCTAGACGCCAAGTTCTCAATCAGCACAACCGCATCATCTGGATACCTGGTGTTGAAGTTCCCATTACTCACAGAATCCATACCCATCTGATACCTCCAATCAATCCCTCTGTAGAAAATGCCTAGCAGCTGAACTTTAGAGAACCCATGGTGCGGACAATCTCTCTGATAAGACTTGAAACGAATCCAAGCAACCTTGAATGCTTCTGTCGGACCTTGAGAAAATTGAGAGATTTTGTTCCTGAGCTCTTCAGATCTCACATCATCGTAGAAATTTATCAGGAACGCATTCTTCGTCTCATCCCATGTAGTTAGAGAATCAGGAGCTAACTGCTTCAGCCAATAAGCAGCATCCCCACCAAGAGAGTATGGGAAAAGTTTGCAGAATAGGAACTCATTGGGCACTCCATTGTACTTCATACCAGTGACCAAATCCTCGAACCTTTCGATATGATCCATGGGATGCTCATGAGGTAGGCCATGGAAAGGATTCTGACTCACGAGAGCATAGTACGCATGCTTTAGCTCGAAATCGTTCCTCTGAAAAGTTGGGATGCGAATCGCAGATCGATTGACATAGAACTGATCAGGTCTGTTGTGCTCGCCAAGTGTCCTAACTCGATCACCTGTAGCATTCCCAACGTTGGCGCGCCCAGCTGGCGCGACAATCTCAATAACAGCAGCAAGTACAACGACGTTTCCAACTTCATCAAGTCGTTGCCCTCCTTCATTGCACACATGACCCTCTTGGTCTCTCAGAACTCCAGCTTCATCAGCTCTTAAAACCACTGGGTTCTTCATCCCTGATGTTTGCTTGGTCTTTTTGTTTGTGCGTTCCGTAACTGCTAGATGTTCCAATGACAGTTCAACTAGCTGAGTGCTCTTGTTGCTTCTGGTTTCACGAACAAGCATACACATGAAAACAAAACACTAGACAAGGCACGTAAGTAACTAAAAAAATACTTTGAGTATCGATCGATACCAAGTGGTGTCGATCGATATCAACAAAAGAAGACGACGAGTATCGACCGATACTACAGAGTATCGATCGATACCGACAAACTTAGTTGAAATTCTCAGCTAAAATCTAATGGCGAATTGAGTCCCCGGCAACGGCGCCAAATTTGATATGCTCAAATTAATACCCTAACAGTACTAAAACAGTAGTTGTAATATAGTTAGGGGTCGAACCACAAAGACTCAAGGAAACACACAATAGATTTTAAGTGCTGAATTACGCTAAGCAAATCAGAGGTAATTGAAAGCAGTGCAAAAATTAAACGAGTTGTAATTCAATGGAGGAAATATAGGCCCATGGTATTTCTCAGGAAATCAATGAATGCAGATAAACTAATTAGCAGGATTCAGATTTAGCACTGTTCTTGAACTCAAATCACTAAACTATAATTAATCAACTATCTTTGCGAAAATTATCTAAATCTAAATCCTAGGAATTCCAAATCTCTTTGCGAATCCTAAAGTTTAAATCAGCTTTAAAGTTCAGGTTTGATATGTTCACAAATCAATTAAACCAAATCTCTTTGCGAATAATCAATTTGCTCACCTAAGGTTCTATATGGTAATTAATCGCACTATCGTGCCTAATTAATTATCCTAAGATCTAAGTTCCAGATTCGTCAACCTAGAATTAGCTTTGAACACAACCTAAGGCGAAGAACTAATTCAGTTGGTGAATCCTAAACAGATAATCAACCTAGCATTCAAAGAAATCCTTATGAGAAAACCCTAAACCTAAAGTGGATCTACTCAGACATGGAGAATGAAACAATCAACATAACTGAATAAATCATCAATAAAATAGAAAGAGTAACAAGAGGTTTTGAGATCTGATCTCGGACGAAGGGAGATTCAGACTTGTCTCTCTCAAACCAAAGTAAAATAAAGCGTACAAAATAAAGCATTGCCATAAAAGTGGCTGTAAAATTCCTATAAATAACCTAAAACACGAATTGGGGCTTCTTATAATTATTAAAGACTTCTGGGCACTTTTGCAATTCTTCAAGTCTTGGAAAACTAGCGGGTCGTGTCTTGCTGCGATGGGTATCGATCGATACTAGCCAGTATCGATCGATACCAAGGCTTCATATCGGGTTCTCAGCAACACGAACTTCTGCTTTAATCCAAATGCTCCAGAAAGCTCCAATATCTCCAATAATGTTCCCAACGTGCTATGACCTGTAAAAGACTCTAAAAGACTACAAAACACTAGAAAGACTCTATAAAAAGAACTTATATCATGGCTTAAAAAGGGTAAAAACCATGATATATCAGAGGGCTCGCCGGATTCAAGAAGACGAGAGGTTTTGAGAAGACAAGATGGCTCGCCGGAGTCGCCGTTTCTGTTGCCGTATCTCTCGCCGGAATCGTGATTGAGAGAAGAAGAAGAAGGGGAGAGAGAAGAAGAAGAAGAGAGAGAGAGAGAGAGAGAGAGAGAGAGAGAGAGAGAGAAGTCGTGAGATAAGAGAGAAAAAAAATTTTGTTTTAAAAAAAATTCTTTTTTATTATTTTTTTTTTGTTTAAAAAAAATAAATCAAAAATAAATAAATAATGACATTTCCGTAATATAATACAACATATGGATAAAATGGACATTGACCAAAAGAGTAAAGTTAGTTAAGTTTGGTAGAGTTATTGGAGGTTAGTCTAGTAATATAAGCATATAGTAAGGTTATGTGGATGAATTAACTCTAAAAAATAAGACAAAAAGTAAGTGGAGGACATGGTGGAGATAAGCGTGTGCATGGATTAATTATTTTACATTACTTCCCATGCTTTATCTTATAATACTGATATCCATTAATAATCCAAACCCAAAAAAATTACTTACGGTTGGATTTCTGCTCAAATCACATAAGCCCAAACTTGAACGGCATAAGCTATAGAACATCGAGGCTTATAATTTCAAAAGGAAGTTTATTCATCACCTCTTTTCACAATCAATCCACACGAGTCTGTGATCCAGAAATAACTCAATCTTCCGCGAAAACACCTGCAACACGAAAAGATAGATACAAATTGTTTTTACTATGACACAAAGAAAAAGAAATGATACATGCACCTGGCATTTTAGTGTGCCACCAGACTGAACCAAATTATCGACAATCACGACGTGCCTTCCTTCAACGTCTCCCTTTTTGATACGCACTATTTGTTTCTCTCCCATTCTAACTTTGTTGCAAACAATCTGAATGACAAAGGCGATTTGTAGGTAAGTGTGATGGGTTAATGTACATATTTCTTGCTCAAGATAGGATGATGCAAAGCTTGTGTTTTGGAGTTAGATCTAGTGTGGGCTTGAGAAGTCTTGGTGCTAAGCCCATGTTGCTATATATATACTAAAACGGTCCACATGGTTCACTGTAAGATGCTAATGAGATACGCCTATTAGAAAGTATAAAACCGTTGGATAATGTTGGAGTAGTTTTGGAAACGTTTCCATGCTCCATCATCCGGAAATGAAAAAAATATCGGAAACAAATGAAGATTAGTAACAATCAAAGTTGAATCTTGAACATAATTATAATCTATAGTGTTACATGAAAAAATGTCTTTTAAACTTATTGACATGTAACTAATGGAACTGATAAGAAATGTAACAACGAGAGGGGAAGAGACTTACGTTATTAGAATCAAGTAGAGTCTGGAGTCTGTTCTTGAGAAATGGTATACTACTTTCAAAGCATGAAGTATAGTATCACCAACGTATAATCTTCCCTACAATCCAACCGAAGACACTTGATAAAACCACGACTCAGAAAACCAAAAACAAAATCATTGACATTAATTAAGTTTCCAATGAAGACCTGCAAAGAATGTATATTAAAGGTCACTAACTTATATCAGGAAGATTGTAAGAAGGCAAAGCGATGTGAGTCGGAACAAACAAAATGTTTGTTATAAAGATCCAATATGAAGAGGGAGAGAAAGCGTCATTTGGTGGTGGAATTGAGAAGATCATTGAAACTTAAATTAAACACAAAAAATGTTTATCTTTTCCAAACTAAAGTTGACCGATCACGTTGATCGCTCTTTCTAAGGTTTTGAAGATGCCACATGAACTTTTTTAATTCCCTCGTATTAGTGTTTGATTTGCTTGATTTTCTATGCGTCTTTATATTTAGAATTAGGTACAATAAATACTATAATTATAGTACGAAGTTTGGTTTCATTAGCTTGGTTTTGTGTATAAGTATTCAATCATATTCCTTAAATCTGATATGTAAGAAATAAGTTCTAGTGATTCTTTCTTTGTGATATTTACATATTTGTCAAGAAGTTGATTAGAATCATAAAATATTAAACACCTAAAACAATGTGATAACATTATATATATATTTTTTGCTTAATCAATGGCGGATTCGTTCACTTATAAGCTTTCATCTCTGTCCAACTTTTCAACGATTTACATAAATTTATAAATTAAGATCTAAAATTAAATAGTTGTAAAACTAATTAAATGAATTGTTTTAAGATTTAACAACCACCATCGAAACAAAGAACTTGTCTTTTACAAGGATTATGACAGATAAAACAAACCAAAACATCTATTTTCAGCATATTGATTCCAACAAATGCGTTAAATTTCTATGTCATTACGGTTTGAACTTATATATTTCTATTATAGATAGCATGAGCGGAAGCCTATCCACAACAAAGACAAAGTTCATAACCACAGATCAAGAGAGAATAAAACGATAATTGATTACAATATCTATTATCTAAAGCTATGTAAAAACATGTTACACGAAAAAATAGTCAGCAGCTAAATGAAATCTTATTGCAATGAAATCAAGTTGTAAGATGTGTGGGTCTGTGACTTATGGGTCGCAATAGGTATTGGGCCTAAACAAGTTCGAAGCCCATAAACTGTGTTTGCTCATTAAAACGAAACGACGAAGCATTGTTCATTGTTTTACAACAGACGAAACAGATTCGAAACAGAAGAGAGAGAGAAAAAACAGAGGAGCTAGAGAGAGAAAGAGGCGAAGGGAGATTCAGAGAGGTCTTCATCTCCGGCGAGCCTCGTGAAGCTCAGGTTTTCTTATCCGACGTGTTTCCGAGTGCTTCGGCAGCTTCCGATCAGGTCCTAAGTCTTCGTCTCTCTTGATATTCCTGAAAAGAGACAAGATAGAGATTAGACCTTGCATCGAAGCTTGTAATCCAAGATCAGGGAGGTTCTGATCATAGTGGATAGTGAATTCGTAGGAATTGCGTTAACATCCCCCAGACGTAGCATACGGGTGAACCGGGAAAACAATTTCTCTTGTGTTCATAAGTTCTTAGATTGCGATATCATAACAAATATCACACAGGATTATAGGTTGAAATCCTACAAGATGCTTCGCGAACCATCACAGACAAGATGCTGGCCCGCTTAAGCTTTTTTTACATCTCCACCAAAATCTTGATCACTTGTACGATGTTGCAACTCAGTTTAACTATAGTCCTTACTCGTACATGGTTTTTTTTTTTACTGATACACCAACCAAAACATCTGATGCTTCTTTATTGTAATCCATTTTTTGAATAAAAATCAAACACCAAAAAGTAAAATTAAAAAACCAAAAGCAAAGTACAATATACGACTCACAAACTCTGAAAATTTAACCAATAAGCATCAATACCTTAATTGAATCACCACTGTTGCACCGCCCCCTCCCTCGCATGTAGCAAAATTGAAGGCCATAAAAATAAGACAAATTAAAATTGATGTCACTAATCTGACCAGACGTTCGGATCCCGCAAGATCTCGTGAGAGAGAAGACAACAAAACTATTTAGAAAACAACACAAATAGAAAAAACTAAAACGGCTATGAACCTGAAACTGTCTCGACAGCCTCCAGAAAAGAATTCTTCTCCGAATTCCCCTGCGTTATCTCCTTCTTCGCACATAAAGCTTCCTTGAACTAAATGATCTTCAACAATTTCTTCATTCATGCTCGATCAGTTCCATGTACATCAAATCCGGATTGGTGAAAATATAGTATTAATTTGTGATTAAAGATTTAACATGATACTTGAAGAAAGCAAAAAGATTTGAAGGGAGTGAGAACCATTAACGGAGGTTAGACCTTGCCCATAACCAACATTACAAAGAGGTAGAGGAAGATGGTTGAAGGGAACTGGAGAAGCCACACAGTCGATTTCATCAATACCGGGAATCGAACACAAGGGAGAGAAGAAGAAGAACCACAAAAATTATTAAGAACAAACAACTTATAACACGGTTATAAAGTTTTTGAAGAGCGACGGTCAAATAGTTTTGGTTGAATTGATGTGAAGAAGAGAGGAAGAGACGCTTTAGGGCTTTGGAGAAGGGAAGTAACCAAATATTGCTATCAATTAATTTTGACATTTCATTAAACTGATGTATAAAATTAAAATATTCTAATTGGTTTTTAAGAATTGAGTTACTGCTGATGTGTCACCTTCTCAAAACACAAAAATGCTGAGTTGTCATCACATGGAGAAACACTTGTGTTATTATAGTATTGATTTGTTGATAGATATAAAAACATGATATCGTCAAACGTAAATAGTAATTTGTTCTATTTGTCTACGTTAAACACATATACGAAATTAGAAGAAGAAAGTATTTGGTACGCGAAGCCACCTGGCCACATCGTCAAACGTGAATCATGTGAAGCCAACGTCTATTTTATCTGCGTTAAGTAACCTCGGACGGTGTACAAAATGACTTTAATCTTGACTTTGGATATATACTGTATATGTTATATGATACATATATTTAAAACATGTTATATTCTGTACAAAGCCAGCGCCGCATAAAATTGTCAAAATAATGATTAAAAAGAGAATTTTGGTGGGAAAGGGTTAAATTGTTTTTATTTAAAAGCTGATTTGAAAACGACAGTTTTTCCGTTTTATATTCTGAAAATTGAAAGAATTTAGAGAAAAATTTATAAATATAATATTTTTACCAATTTTATTGATTAGCCTAAGGTTATTAATACAAAAATATAACTTGACTAACAAGTTTTTTACATATTTGATAATGAGAAATCTACATATTTAGTTAATGCTCCCTCTATTTCATAAAAAAGAGTTATTTTGAAACATTTCACATATATTAAAAAAACTGTTAAAAGTTTAATATTACTCATTATTAATATATTAAACAATTTTTCTCTCTCTAATTAATACATTAAAACAATAAGGGTAAAACTGGATTTTTGTTTAAAATTTTGCATTAAAAACATAAAACGACACTTTTTGTGAAACAAAAATAAAATTTTAAAATGACACTCTTTGTGAAACGGAGAGAGTAGCAAATATACACAAAATTTAATTTTTCATTCAACTCGGAGAAATTTCATAACACATATGAGATTGGACTCGTCGTCAAAGTATTAGCGTTATACCCGCCCGTCGAGTTATCTTCACGGCGTTAATACCCAGCCGTTGGGTTAACAAATACTCATTGAATATTTAGAGATTCTGGGTAAGTGAAATTCGACATGGATTGCAGTACAGAGAAATTTCAAGAAAACTATTTGATAAGGTTTTAGCAAATCTGAGAAAAATTTGTGAACAAAACCATAAGAAACCATATATATATTAAAATGCAGAGAAAAATAGCAAAATCCAAAGCAGCTGATCTCAAACCTGAATTACTGCCTTTGAACCAATAAAATCTTCAAATTTTTTCCCAGGCACGATCTAACTTATATTAGATTTCTAATTAGAAAATAATATATTAATTCAGAAATATGGTATAAACACCAAAACACATATTGCACAACAAATCAACAAAATATTATATTTTCACTAAAAATCTAATAATTATAAACTCAACATATTTAAATCAATAACACTTAAATTAGATCTTATTCCTCATTTCACATATTTTTTATATTACAAAATTTAATATACAAAAAATTGTATCTCGTGCGGACGCACGGATTAGAATCTAGTTAAATTTTTATTTTACAATATATAGTTTATTCCGAAAATTAAAAAGCCAAGATAAATATTTATACTTTTAAATATCTTATAAATGTAAATATCTTATTTACCATTATTTCTTCTTATATTTTAAAGCACATATATTAAGATAAAAGCAGCACATAAATCGTAATATACTGATATACTCTATATTTTACTGTTTTATTCTGGATTTTAGTATTTTATCTAAGCATTTTCATTCGGTTTTGTGCTTTTTGAGGTAGTTTTCTCGTATTTGTAGTTTTAAAGTCTATATAGGTCAAATCATCAAAAATGATGCAAAATGGAACCAAAAAAGAGTTTACCAAGTCCAAGACATGTTTCCAAGTCCAAAAGATCAGCCAATTATCAAGAAGTCAATAAAGATGGATTTTCTCAATAGGAATGCACTTCAGCACCAGATGTTTAATATTTGTTGGATGCCTTCCCGTTGATGGATTGAGCTTAAATTTGGTGCCAATATATCATTTTCAGTTAACTTTCATCTGGAATTGGTTTCAGGTCATTTGGAACCGTGGTTAAGAAGTTACATCGATTCTACTGGAGTCTGGAGACATGTCCGTCTGGCTCGCAAAGGAGGCCAATGCAGAATATAGGGTCCAACATCGGCCCAGGGAAAGGAACCTATGGCCCGATACCTCCTGGACCGATCTTACACCTCAAAACAGGGCCAACCACGACCCTGGAGCTCGGCCTAGAAGCTTGGCCGATGTTGAACCCTTGCGAACCAAAACCTTCATTTTTCGGTTTAATGAAACCCTAGATCGACTTTAGCGATATAAATACTTTTTTTTAGCCTCTTGTAAACAACCACAGAAAATACAGCCACTACCCTCTAAACATTACACACGATTTTTATAAGTTTTTCATAGTTTTTCGATTCAAGAGCTTCCTGGGAGAAGATCTCGCCTTTGTATCTCGATATAGAGAAGATTTCTAAACCCTCTTGCTTTTATTTGAAGTTTATGATTATGAATTGCTTCATATCTCTATAGTTTTCAAAGGGAATTCATGGATTGATTGTTAGGTTGCTAGATTTGAGAATTTCTATAGTATTCTTCATCTAAATTGTGTTGAATAATTGATGTTGATTGACCATCTAGCCAGTAGTTTCTGTTATTAAAGTAATTTACTCACCGGAAGTGTTGTTGAATTTCTTAAACCAATTTAGGTGAGCAAAGCGTAATAATCTACGGAAGTAGAATTGTGAAGTCTTGTGAACAAATCAATCTTGAACTATCTATGCATGTTTAAATACTTATTTTCCAGCGGGAGTTGAGTAATTTTATGTTATCTAAACATAGTAATTGGTGCTACGGGAGTAGATCAATTATCCTTTCGTGATTTGAGTTCTAGAAAGTTATCTATCGACTTTCTCTTGTTTAGCTTTTTTATTTATTTGATCCATGAATCCATGTGAATTATCGGATGCCTAGACCTTCTTCTACTGATTTTACATCTTTATTTATTTGGTTTAAATTATTTATTTGTTATTTTCGTCACTATTCACAGCCTTACAACAAAACCTCATATTTTTTATCTTATAGCTTAACTCGATTCTCATAAACTCGTAGTGTGATTCTTTGGTCTCTAGTGGATTCGACCCCTAAGTACTACTGCGTTTGCTGTACACTTGCAGAATTATTTCAGGGATTAAAACTATGAGTATCGAATTTTTGGCGCTGTTGCCGGGGACCAATACAATTGCCTACGAGTTTCGGACTAGAGTTCAGTCTAAGGTACTTAGTTTTTTGTTTTTATTTTTTTTATTTTCATTACTTTTCTCTATCTCTGTGTGTTTCAGGTTAGCTTGAGAAAGAGATAGACGTCTTGAAGAAGCATCTAGGAGATGTATGGAGATGTATCCTCAAAACCGCACAATCGGAGAGTTTGATTCGTTAGATGTCTGTCCTCCACCACCTCCTGGAGAGTTTAAGATCAGCTCAAAACTCATTGTTTTGGTGGAATAGCATCAATTTCGTGGGTTAGTGGTGTACTTTTAGGAAAATGTACTATCGATCATACTAGATAGTTTAAAGAGTTGCTTATTCTTTACTAATTGGCATTCTTCTTTGTATAATTTTAATTGGATAAACTATTCTAGTTTATTTTCTGTTTTTTCAAATATACTTAAATAACTATTAGTTAATTTTTATTTTCAACATGCTAAAATGGCTACGACAATAATCTATAGAGAAGTCATTACACAATAAATACATACAATTAATTTAAAATAAATTATAAATTATAATTGTAATATTTTGACTACAAGCTACTTTTAAAATTTGGCTCACAAATACTAAAACAAATCTTTAATAATTGTTAAAATGTATATGATACAAGAAAAATGTTCGAAAACTATATACGATTGTGGGAAATAGCTCATTTTATTCCTCAACTATTTGCAATTGGCTCAAATAATCCTCAACTATCGTGGTTGCAAAAAATTTCCCCAACTTATCGTTGACCACACAAAATCAGGATTCAAAAAATCAAACGATAATTACTAAATGGATACATGTCCACTAAATCGGTTGTAACTCTTTCAATACAACTCCAAATGAGGTGAACCCACAACCATTGGAAAGCTAACTAACTTTAAAATAACTTTGATGAAGAGATCCAAATATAAATCCAAAGGGAAGGCTTTCGTACGCGTAGATCTTCCAGCACTACAAGAAAACATGCCATTTCGGACGGCCAAATCCGTCGGAATCCCGTCGGAAATGGCCATTTCCGAGGGATTTCTGACGGTTTTTGGCCGTCGGTTCTATTTCTTCAGAAACGAAAATCCGTAGGAAATCCCTCGAAAATTTCCGACGGATTTCCAAGGGAGAATTTACCGACGGCTTCCCGAGGCATAATCTGTCGGGGATGATTCCGATGGATTTCTGAGGACTCGTCCGTCCGGAAGAGTTCATCGGAAATCCCTCGGACAAATCCGAGGGTACAATCCGTCGGAAATTCTTCGCAATTTTCCGAGGGATTTATGACGGATTGAGGATCGATCGATCACTATTTTAGATCGATCGATCACAATTTTAGATAGATCGATCCTCAATCCGTCGGAAATCCCTTGGAAAATTGTGAGGGATATCCGACGGATTAAAAAATCAAAACGGAAGTAGAAAATTAAATTATTAAATTTGTAATATTTGTTTTAAATAAAATATGGAATTATTTATTTATTAAATTAAATAATTTTAAACAAAAATAGAAAATTAATTATATACTTAAATTACAAAATAACATAATTTTTAAAAAAATTTGAAAGTTGAAAAATTACACAAAAAACGAAATCAAAACGACGGATAATCATCGAACTTCGATTTGAACCACTCGTCCATCTTGTCGCTCTTCATTTTCTGAGTCGATAGCTCGTCCTCCAAAACCGTGACCTTCTCCTTGAGCTCTTCGTTTTGTCGGATAAGTTCTGGATCCATCGAGAAACCGGCCGAAGAAGATGCACGTTGGGTCGCAAGCTTACCCAACCCCGGCCGACGATCTTTTTTAACGGGTACCTCCTACGAAAACAATAAAAAAACATTAGAATTTTTTATTAACAAATAATTATTTAAATTGAAATAATAATCTATATTTTTTACTTACCTCGAGGATTAGGTTGTTCATCTCGGACCGAGTGATTTCATTGGATCCGGTGAAGCCGTCCTGCGATCTCTGGATGAGAATCTCGTCTTGCACCTTCGTCATCTTTTCGACGATCTCCCTGACGGCTCCATCATCAATTCGGCCCATCTTCTTATTGATGTGCGTCCTCACCATCACTTGCAGATGATCAGGAACTGATATCCTCATATTTTACCCTTCTCATGCATTCATTTAGCTTAGGTTTCATCTCATATGCATGGGGTTTCATAGTATTTCTTATTCGTTTTGTCTCATTTAGAGTATAAGGTGTTTGCATTAGGTCCTAGTGAGTCTTTGCATGTTTTGGAGTGTTTTTCTAGGTAATTGGAGGCAGTTGGTGACGTTTGGAGATTTGGGGCTAAAGGGAAGAGAGAATCCATCCGGAGCGCCCGAAATAACTGGTCCGACGGAGGGTCTCCATGCAGATTCAGCCTCGATAACCTTCATGATAGTTGTATCCCAGAGAGTTACCTGTTCACAGGAGTTTGAATCGGGTTATTTGGACGTATGGATAGAGCGATAAGACGGATTTACTGAAGGTATATCCGTCTGGCCGAGAGAATATGACACCGTCCAAAACACCGGAAAAACGAAGGCCTTCCGGTTTGAATCAACTCAAACTGTCTGCATAAACGTTATAGAGGGACGCATTAGCTGTTTACAGGAGTTGGATTCAGGTCATTAGGATGTCAGGTTCAGAAGTTATGGCCGATTAACTAAAGACATATCCGCCAGCCGAGACAGTTTCGTTCAATACCGAGTTGTACCGAGGAGTGACATCGGTATTCACCAAAGCAACAATACCGACGTCAAAAGTCGGTACAACATGTCGGTATTGAAACAGGGGGGAAATCCCCTTAGTACCGACATGTTGTACCAAAGAGGGACGTCGGTATTGACCTTCAGGACTGTTTCTCACCCAAACCAGCCGAGCTCACCCGAGGTGTCTGAAATATCTTGCCGAAAGAGGGGTCTACAATCCGAATTAGCCTGGGTTGTCATCACAAAGGTTGTATCCAAAGGAGTTATCTGACTACAGAAGGTGGTTCCAGGTCATTCAGATATGTGGTTTGTTAGATACGGTTGTTTTACTGAGCGTATGTCCGTCTGGCCGAAGCCCCCATACATGCCTGAAAGAACTGGCTGAACAAAGGGTCTACAATCCGAATTAGCCTCTGTTATCTTCACAAAGGTTGTTGCAAAGTGTGTTAGCTGTCCACAGGAGGTGGTGTGAGGCCATTCGGACTTGTATTCCAGGAGATATCGTAGTTTTACCGAAGGTTCTATACCACCACCATCCGCATAAACCAAGGTCCAATACCGATGTTCAATACCGAGCAGTGACCTCGGTATTGAGCTACTCAAGACCAGATTTGACCCATTTTGAACCGGGTCGGTATCCAGTTTGTCCCGGGTTGACCCGGTTTGTCCCCTTTCACTATTTTAGCCCAAAAAACCCTATTTTCATGTTGGATCTCTTTTCTTATCTCTTTTCTAGGCTAAAAACCTTGTTCTTGTGATTTGTAAGAGGGATCATACACTTTTTATGAAAGTTTAAGTTTATATCTTTGTTTCTTTCTTTAATCTTTCACATTCCTATTCTCTAATCAAAATTAACATCACCTCTTTCATGAGAATTTGTGTATTATTCATGATTAGTGAGTAGTTCATTTTAGAGCTCATGGATGAGGTAGATTAGGGTAATTTCGTGATTGATCTAGGATGTCTAGGGCTTAGTTTACATCTTCCCTCACTTATTTAGTGTTCATAATGCTAGATTAGGCTTGAGAAAGCTAATCTAGACCATAGGGCATTTCATGCATAGAAGGTGTTCGATGAAATGTCCTAAGAACTAAATAAGGGATTTTGCTTGCTTAGCCTATGAGAGTAATTGTGTAAGGAGTATTAGGGCTATTGGAACCTATGTTTAATGCTTGCTAATCATCTTATCACAAACAAGAGTTTGTTCTTGATTTGGTGATTAGCAAAGTGATTAAAACCATGAGAATGACTTAAGCTTGTTTAGGTGTTCTAGGCTAAGGGAATTGCTTGTTTGTGTGTATTGACATCTAGATAGATCATGAAAGGACCCAAAATCCATAACCTCATCCAAGAGCTTGCCTTTGTATCTTTCTAATCTCGTTTAGCATTCGTTTACTTGTGTTCTTGCTTTGAATTTGAATCATTAGGTTGTTAGAAAACTAAAACCACCTTAATTTGTTTGCTTAACTTAAGAAGATTTATGTATTCATAGTGATTGAAACTTAACCCTTGGATTCGATACCTCTTATGCTACATAGGCATTTTGAGTAATTGATACACGGCAAAAACCTTATATTAATTTGGCGCCGTTGCCAATTGGGTTTAGGTTTCGACATTACACTACAAGAAAAAACAGTTTTTGTGACTACCATTTGCGACTACTTTTTTATTCGCAAAAAAGAGATACAGTATTGTGACTGATTTGCGACTAATAAGCGACTACCCATAAAGCAGATGCACAATAGTCCCAAATTACCGACGAAAAAAATTAGTCATAAAAGAGTCGCTTATTTGCGACTGTTTAAGGACTTGCAAAAGTAGTCACAAATTTGTGACTGGTTTGCTTCGGTTTAGCAACTCCACTCGATTTTTTAAATAAACATCAAATAATATACAAAAAAAAATTCAACGCTTACAATTTTTTAAAATATTATAATTTTATAAACCTAAATTATAAACCCTAAACCTCTAACCCTTAAACATAAACTCTATATCTTAAATTGTAAAATATAAATCTTAAATCATAAACCTATAAACCTTAATCATAAACCTCTAACCATTAATCATAAACTCTAAATCTTAAATCATAAACCACTAACCTTTAATCATAAACTATAAGTCTTAAACCCAGTTTTTGTGACTAATTTGAGACTAATTTTTAATAGTAGTCACAAAATAGTCTCAAATTTGGGACTAATTTGCAACTCCACTTGATTTTTTTTTTAAAAATCAATAAATTCTAAACTCAAACCACAAACCATTAACCATAAACCCTAAGACTCTAACCCTTAATCATAAACTTGATCTAAATCTTAAATTGTAAACTAGATCTTACAAATAAACATCAAATAATATACAAAAAAATTCAACACTTACAATTTTTTTAATATGATCATTGTATAAATCCTAAATTCTAAACCCTAAACCTCTATAACCCTTAATCATAAACTCTAAATCTTAAATTGTAAACTAGATCTTACACATAAACATCAAATAATAAACAAAAAAATATAACACTTACAAAAATTTCAATCTAATCATAACATCTACTAAGTGTTACATGTGTTTTATAAGGAATGATTTTGAAAGATAAAAATTATTTCAAAATTTATTTATTTATAAGTTTTAACATATTTTTGAACAACTATATAGACAAAATCATTGTAAAGTCATATTCAAACTTTCTAGGTTCTCAAAGTTTAGGGTTTAGGGTAAAGATATTTAATTGTCACAAAATAGTCCCAAATTTGCGACCGTTTAGCAATTCCAGTCGATTTTTTTTAATAGTAGTCACAAAATAGTCCCAAATTTGCGACTAATTTGCGACTAAATAACAAAAATAATGAAAACTTCTCATTGGCTAATTCATTTAGACAAGTATTGAGATCTTCCACCGTTGATTGGTTTAATCCAACGGTGGAGGATTTAAATTGTTTTATTTATTATTATTTTTAATTAATTTTTTTCTTTCATTTTCTTTCTCTCTCTCTCTCTCTTTCCCACGATTCTCTTCTTGTTCTTCTTTCTTCTTCTTCTTCTTCTTCCTTCCTTCTCTTCCTTTTTAATTCGTGAGTTGATCTAACTCTTTTTTTTTTGCAGATCCAGCCGCTGTCGCAATTTATCGCCGAGACAAGGGCATCGGAATTTGTTGCCGTGAAGCTTCATCTCGGAGGAGGATGAGGAGGCGGCGGCTTCATCTCGGAGAAGCTTCATCTCGGAGAAGGAGGAGGAGGCAGCGGGTTCATCTCGGAGAAGGAGGAGGATGCGGCGGCTTCATCTCGGAGAAGCTTCATCTCGGCTTCATCTCCTCTTTCCAGATCCAGCCGCCGGCGAAGGAGAGGATGAAGAAGAGGAGGAGACCCACGGGGATGAAGAAGATGATGGAGAAGAGGATGAAGAAGAGGATGAAGAAGAGGATGGAGAAGAGGAGGAGACCATCGGCGAAGATGAAGCTCCGATCTGTTTTTCTTTTTTTATTTATTTATTTTTTTTTTCATTTTTTGTTATGAATTAATTCAATAAATAAAAAAAAAAATTTAATTTTTTGATTTTGTTTTTTTTTATTTTTTTTTAACAAGTAGTCGCAAAATCAGTCTCTAATTTAGGACTGATATTAGAGTCACATATTAGTCGCAAAATAGCGACTGTTTTGTGACTACTGTATTTAGCGACCAAATATTTGCGACTAAATTTTTTAGTCACAAATGACTCATTTGCGACTATTTTGGGACTATTTTGGTAGTCGCAAAAACTGTGTTTTCTTGTAGTGTTAGGATTTTACTTCTTTTTGAGATTAAGCATTTTTCTTTCTTTTGTTTACTAATCTCTCCTTCTAGCTCTCTCTTGTAGGTGCATGAACTTGCGTTCTAAAGGGAACAACAATATTGTTGAGCCAAGAGACGACATCAACCTTCTACACCGCGGTCTTAGAGCAAGAAGAGATAGAGAACGAGTTGTGCACATTGCTAGGCTTGATATGGAAAACGTGCAAGTGAACCCGGATGGTGGTAATGGAAACCACCACCCACCCGCCCGTAACGGTCCTAACATAGTTGGAGCGGGTGATGCGGCCAATGCTCATGTCAACCGCCAAGGCATTCGAGCACCACCGGTTGAGACCAATGACTTTGAGATCAAAGCTAGCTTCATCAACATGGTACAAAGCAACAAATTCCATGGCTTGACGGTGGAGGATCCACTTGATCACTTGGATCATTTTGACCGGATTTGTGGCTTGACAAAGATGAATGGAGTCTCAGAGGATAGCTTTAAGCTAAGGTTGTTCCCATTCTCTCTTGGAGACAAGGCAAGACAATGGGAAAAGAACTTTCCCCACGGTTCCATCACTTCATGGGACCAATGCAAGACATCATTCCTTACCAAGTTCTTCTCTCCCTCTAGAACGGCTAAGCTAAGGAATGAGATCTCAAGCTTCACTCAACGTGCAAATAAGAGCTTCAATGAAGCATGTGAGCGGTTTAGGGGCTATACATCGTAATGCCCTCATCATGAATTTTCGTATGCTTCCCTCTTGAGCACACTCTACCGCGGAGCACTTCCTAAGATCCGTATGTTGCTTGATACCGCTTCTAATGGAAACTTCTTAGGCAAATACGTGAATGAAGCAATGGAGTTGGTTGAGAACCTTGCTTTGAGTGATCGTACATATGGTGATGAGTATGACCGGTCTACAAGAACCACAAGTGACTTCGAGGAGCAACAACGAACCAAAGAAATGATAGCTCTCAATGAAAAGTTAGATAAGCAAGCCACCATGATTGACAAGCTTCTCAATGCTTCCAAAAGACCGGTTCACTTTGTTAGTGACTTTGAAGGAAATCACAGATCCCATGAGGAAACGGTGAATTTGAGCAACAAAGAAGAAGTGCATTATGTTGGGAACAATGGTGGCTACCAAAGGGGTTTCAACAACAACTATGGCAACCAAGGTGGTTCTCAACAAAGCTTTGTCCAACAAACTCAAGACAACAACTCCATGCCTCAAGACCTTGATGTGAAAAATATTATTCAACAACTTCTTCAAGGTCAAGCAAATGGAGCATTGGATATAAGCAAGAAGATGGAGGAAATCAATACCAAAGTAGCTTGCTCATACAATGATCTCCACAAGAAGCTTGAGGCATTGAGTTCAAAAGTGCAAGAAATGGAGACAAATGGAGCCAATGGAAACAAAGTGCAACAAAGTTCTTCAAATGGGAAAGAAATACAAGCCACCAAGGAGTATTGCAATGCCATCTTCTCAAATGAGCCACGTCCCATTCATGATCATGAAGCCGCCACTAAGGAGATCGAGCTTCTACTATATGGATCACAAGTCGTTGCACCTCCCCCTAGAGAAGCTCCCATGAAGCTCAATGAGGACATTGAGGAACAGGGTGGGGGAGTGACCCTTGAGAAAGATGAAGACGTGACCACGGTCGAAGAACCAAAGGGTAGTATTTCTTGCATTGATTAACCAAGCACAACTAGGATCGAGCCTAAGTCTCTCCCCAAGCTTGGTAATCCCGGTAAATTCTTTATAGCTTTCTCTCTTGGAGATTTGGAGATTGAGGATGCTTTGTATGATTCTGGTTCAAGTGTGAATGTCTCATGAGATGTTCAAGAGTTTAGGGATAAGAAACCTCACATATCACCCATCACCTATCACTTTTGGAGATGCTTCTTCAAGGAAGCCACTTGACCTCCTCGAAGACTATCCACTTAAAGTTGGGGATTGCATAGTCCCAACGGACTTCGTTGTCATGGAAATGAAGAAGACCAAAAAGCTCCCACTACTCCTGGGAACCCCATTCCTACTTACTACCGGTGCTAGAATGGATTTCAAAAATCAAAAGGTAGTTCTCTTGAATGTGGATGACAAGGTATACTACCCAATGAGGACTTCTCCCAAAAAGCTTTGTAGCACAATAATCATTGAAGACGATGGGTCTTGTGTTGAGGAAGTGAAGTATGCGGGTCATTGTGAGATGGTTGTTGAAGCTCCGCCTCCAAAGGGTTATGAAAAGAAAGAGAAGTTGCTTGAGAGAAAGGACTTGGGTTATGGTAATGACATGGAAGCTTCGAAAGTTGATATCGCTTGTTTGGAATCGCTTCCTCCCACCACAATGGAGAATGTCGTTGAGGGTAGCAAGGGTGCAAAGAAGAAGACAAAGGCCAAAGTTAAGATGGGAAACGAATCAAGGAAGCTTCATGGGTCTATGTCCGAGCCAAGCCAGCCCTCTATGATGACTCTCACTCCTTGGAAGCACAAGGATGAAGTGATTGAGTACAAGATCAAGTGCAACGGACGGCCCAAACCTTTTGCCTCGATCAAGGCGATCCTCACACCCGAGCTCAAAGAGAAAGAGGAAGCCGGTCTTGAGGAAGTCATGAGCAAGGTCCTCAAACTTGAGCTCAAAGACCCACCTTAGAGTGCTCACACTCCTCTCTCACCCGCCTAAAATGGGTAACCAAAGTCAAACTTAGTGACTTTAAACAAAGTGCTCTTGGGAGACACCCCAAGCTTATCATTGTACATACTTTCTTCATATGTCTATCTATGTTTTCTTGTCCTTTTTGATGGGTTTGCTTAGTGTGCATAGGTTCTTGATGGTCTAATGGTCATGAACTTAAGGACTAAGGTGCGTAGGATGTGGTGATGGAGTATGGCATCCCTTAATCCCTCTCGTCCCCTCAATCAATTCCCAAGGTAACACTCCAAACTTTGTACATAGCATTTAGGATCATATCTCTTCCTCTCTTTCATGCATTGTTTAACTCTTCCTTAAGCTTCTATTACACAAATGACTGTGTAATTTAAGTTTGGGGAAGATTTTGTGTGTTATCTAACATCTTTTTTGGTGTTCTTGTTTTGCTTTTTGCATCTTGAGTCTCATGCATATCATGCATTTTCAATAAATATGAAAAAATTTGAAATTTTTTGCACTTCATGTAGGATTGAATCTAGATGCATAGCATGGAGATAATGCATTGCATGTGCATAGGGAACTAGGATACCTTGTCCTTGTAAAGTGTCGTTTTAAGAGTTTAAGTCCTATGCTTTAGATCCCGTGTGTGAAATCAAGGTCGAACCATGCTTGGATTTCATGTCTCATTACTTAGGTCTTAGCCGAAGCAAGTTTCGATTTGAATACAATCCTATCTAAGTGATAACCTTAACTTTGACACATTAATTATCGTGTTCATGCATTGCATAATGAACTCAGTGATTCCGCATACATACTTGGGTCATCTTATTCTTTTTTACCACTCTTGTTGGCCCAAGTAGCTAATTCCCATCTTTGGAATGGTTCACCCCACCTTGAACCCAACCTTCTTTCAAGCCTATATGTTTAGTGAGGGTTGTGAGACCTTGTTTTTGAATGGACTTAGCAAAAAGTGTTGGGTCTAGAGCGACAAGAAAAGACTTTCATGTGGAACTAGCTCGCACATCAATGAGCTAGATTAGGCTAAGTTAGATAGGTTGGTAATTGGGGCGCAGGAAATATATGATAAGGAAAGAACGAAGGATGTTGGGATTGGAAAAGTGGAGAGAAAGAAAGAGATTTGGGAGAATGATTGGGGGAAGCAATAAGTTTGATTTGGTTGGCAAGAATATATTTGGGTTAGCTCTAAGTTTTAAAAAGATAGTCTCTAGCTTGAAAAAGAAAGAAAAGAAGCCAAAATGGCCAAGCTTAGACATGAAGAAAAATGAAAGAGACTTAAGAATCTAAAGGAGGAGCTAAACCAAGTAAAGTAATGGAAGTCAAACCATTGGTTGAAGAAGAAACCACCTAGACGCTTAAAGAAAAGAAGGATGATGAAGAGATGAGACATAAGAAGGCAAAAATGCCTCGTGAAGGGTAGCTAGGATTGCTTCTTTGTGGGTTTAGAATTAGGGTCGATTTTGTAATGGGGCATTGGGTAGATGGAAGTCTAGCCTTGTATGCATCAATTGCAATTCACCCTTAGCATTTTGCCAAACTTCATTCATTCAATGAGAGATCCCATGTTCGGAAACCGCCACATGTATTGAGATCATCTTTGTCTCAAAACCTTATCCTTAACCAAATGAGTTTGTTTGCATTGCATGAGCATGATCCACTAGAAACCGCTAATTGAATGTCAAAGGATTGGATGATAGGAAAGCTTGTGTAAGTTGAGGCTTAGGCTTGATTCATGTAAGGATGGACATGGCTAGCTCCTTTTGAGTAGACATGTTTGATCGCACCTTAGAGCTTGCACTTGGACTTGGATTCTTTTAATGATGTTTTTGCTTGAGGACAAGCAAATGAGTAAGTTTGGGGGAGTTGATATCCTAATATTTTACCCTTCTCATGCATTTATTTAGCTTAGGTTTCATCTCATATGCATGGGGGTTTCATAGCATTTCTTATTTGTTTTGTCTCATTTAGAGTATTAGGTGTTTGCATTAGGTCCTAGTGAGTCTTTGCATGTTTTGGAGTGTTTTTATAGGTAATTGGAGGCACTTGGTGACGTTTGGAGATTTGGGGCTAAAGGGAAGAGAGAATCCATCCGGAGCGCCAGAAATAACTGGTCCGACGGAGGGTCTCCAAGCAGATTCAGCCTTGATAACCCTCATGAGAGTTGTATCCCAGAGAGTTATATGTTTACAGGAGTTTGAATCGGGTTATTTTGACGTATGGATAAAGAGATAAGACGGATTTACTGAAGGTATATCCGTCTGGCCGAGAGAAGATGACACCGTCCAAAACACCGGAAAAACGAAGGCCTTCCGGTATGAATCAACTCAAACTGTCTTCATAAAAGTTGTAGAGGGATGAGTTGTCTATTTACAAGAGTTAGGTTTAGGTCATTCGGATGTCAGGTTCAGAAGTTATGGTCGATTCACTAAAGACATATCCGCCAGCCGAGAAAGTTTCGCTCAATACCGAGTTGTTGTACCGAGGAATGACATCGGTATTCACCAAAGCAGCAATACCGACGTCACCAGTCGGTACAACACGTCGGTATTGAAACAGGGGGGAAATCCCCTTAGTACCGACATGTTGTACCGAGGAGTGACGTCGGTATTGACCCTCAGGACAGTTTCTCACCCAAACCAGCCGAGCTCACCCGAGGTGTCTGAATGATCTTGCCGAAAGAGGGGTCTACAATCCGAATTAGCCTCGGTTGTCATCACAAAGGTTGTATCCAAAGGCGGTATCTGACTACAAGAGGTGGTTCCAGGTCATTCAGATATGTGGTTAGTTAGATACGGTTGTTTTACTGAGCGTATGTCCGTCTGGCCGAAGCCCCCATACATGCCTGAAAGAACTGGCTGAACAAAGGGTCTACAATCCGAATTAGCCTCTGTTATCTTCACAAAGGTTGTTTCAAAGTGTGTTAGCTGTCCACAGGAGGTGGTGTGAGGCCATTCGGACTTGTATTCCAGGAGATATCTTAGTTTTACCGAAGGTTCTATACCACCACCATCCGCATAAACCAAGGTCCAATACCGATGTTCAATACCGAGCAGTGACCTTGGTATTGAGCTACTCAAGACCAGATTTGACCCATTTTGAACCGGGTCGGTACCCGGTTTGTCCCGGGTCGACCCGGTTTGTCCCCTTTCATTATTTTAGCCCAAAAACCCCTATTTTCATGTTGGATCTCTTTTCTTATCTCTTTTCTATGCTAAAAACCTTGTTCTTGTGATTTGTAAGAGGGATCATACATTTTTTATGTAAGTTTAAGTTTATATCTTTGTTTTTTTCTTTAATCTTTCACATTTCTATTCTCTAATCATGATTAACATCACCTCTTTCATGAGAATTGGTGTATTCTTCATGATTAGTGAGTAGTTCATTTTAGAGCTCATGGATGAGGTAGATTAGGGGAATTTCGTTATTGATCTAGGATGTCTAGGGCTTAGTTTACATCTTCCCTCACTTATTTAGTGTTCATAATGCTAGATTAGGCTTGAGAAAGCTAATCTAGACCATAGGGCATTTCATGCACACAAGGTGTTCGATGAAATGCCCCAAGAACTAAATAAGGGATTTTGCTTGCTTAGCCTATGAGAGTAGTTGTCTAAGGATTATTAGGGCCATTGGAACCTATGTTTAATGCTTGCTAATCATCTTATCACAAACGAGAGTTTGTTCTTGATTTGGTGATTAGCAAAATGATTAAGACCATGAGAATGGCTTAAGCTTGTTTAGGTGTTCTAGGCTAAGGGAATTTTTTGTTTGTGTGTATTGACATCTAGATAGATCATGAAATGACTAAAAATCCATAAACTCATCCAAGAGCTTGCCTTTATATCTTTCTAATCTCGTTTAGCATTCGTTTACTTGTGTTCTTGCTTTGAATTTGAATCATTAGGTTGTTAGAAAACTAAAACCACCTTAATTTGTTTGCTTAACTTAAGAAGATTTATGTATTCCTAGTGATTGAAACTTAACCCTTGGATTCGATACCTCTTATGCTACATAGGCATTTTGAGTAATTGATACACGGCAAAAACCTTGTATCAGGAACTTCGCCGTATTCCTACGTCTACAAAATAAATAAAACCGTTAAAGATAATCGTTTTCTTATAAAAAAAAAGAACTAAAAACCGCAAAAATACTTACCATTTCGATTTCGGTTGTCTTGAAGCTCGTTCCCCGTTGTTGTGGATAGCTTCTCCCTTCCCGCTTCGGAGACTCTTCCGGTTCTGGAAGTTAGTCTGAGATAGAGCTACGGCTTCTGCTGTTGCCAATACAGTATGTAGTCCGTATACACATCCTTGTTCAAGCCTTTTGGCTTATCTTTCCCCTTTTTCCAAGCTTTCTTCCACTCGTTCATGTGGCGCGAAAATTGCGTCCTAGCCTCCGAAAAAAATTCCGTCTCCACCGTCTTTGTGATCGTATGTTTCCTATTAAACTCTTGCTACAAAAAAGAAATAGAAATATAGATGTTAACAAAATCTCAAAATATATTGCAAAAACTAAATAAAGATTTACTTACCGCAAACGTACGAAACCACATGTTTTGTTCGTCTGACGGAATATCGGAAAATTTCGAGTATGGTTTGTCGAGGATGCTGTGCAACATCTTCAGAATCGACTTGCTAATGCCATTCCCGGAGATTTCAAACCTATGAAAAAACAAATTAAAAAACGGTTATCAAACCCAAAAAATCATTAATCAAGATAAAAAAAAATTATTACCAAGTAGATCTCGGAATCCGGAGTTCCGGATCGAGAACTTTGAGTAGTTCTCGTCCCGGCTGTTGAACGAGCTCCTCGATGGTCATGATCCTCGGTTGAGCTACACTCTCTGTGTCCGGAACAGTACTCTTGCTAGGACCTGCGGCAGTACCCCTCTGCGCTTCTGGCCTCGAACCGCTAGGACGGTCTTGATCGAATCCACCGTAAGACCTACAAAAAATAAAAACGCGATCATTTTAAAAACATTTAAATAATCATAAATATTTTTCTAAAAAATCAAAACTTTTTTTTCAAAAAATACTTAAATAAAAAACGTTTATTATGAAAACTATTTTAATAAATAAATATATAAAAAACGTTTTAAAACAATATATTTATAAAAAACATTTTTAAAAATATATTTATAAAAATGTTTAAAAAATAGAATTAAAAAATCGTTTTAAGAAAATATATTTATAAAAAACGTTTTTTATAAATTATATGTATTAAAAACATTTTTCACAAAATTAAAAATATATTTACAAAACCCGTTTTTTATAAATATATTTTATATAAACGTTATTTAATTAAATCTAATAATTCTAAAAATTTCAACCTACACTAATCTAAAAATTAATCTAAAATATGAACACATATTCAACATAATCCACAACAAAAAACCACAAATCCACAAAAATCAACGTAATCTAACAACCTAATCAAACAACCTAATCTAATTAACAATCTAACAACCTAATCTAATTCCACAAAAATCAACCTAATCTAACAACAACAACAACAAAAAATTATTAATTGACTTACATTTGTGGGTTTGAGGGAAAGCCGGGGAGAGAAGAAGACTGGAAACAAGAAGATATTTATAAAGGGGTCGGCGGAGATTGAGAGAAAAGATCGAAGGTCGAAGATATTTATAAAGATTTTCGATGGACTACCTCCGTCGGAAATCCATTTCAATTAACAGCTTCGATTTTATTATTTTTCGTTTAGCGGTTTAATTTCGCGGGTAAAATTTCAGGATCCGTCGGAAATTTCCGAGGGATTTCCGACGGTTTATGGTTTATATTATGAAGATTTCATAAATTTTAGTGTTTAATAACCATTAGTGTTACATAGTAATAAGAAAAACCTTTGAAATTGTAATCATGCGGTAACGTATATATCCGTTTACAAACAAAGCAAGAAACGTATATACAAGGGGAGAAGTATTTACAAAGGCAAATATATATATATATCCGTCGGAAATCGGTCGGAAATTACCCACCGATTTCCGACGGACTTATGGCCGTCGGAATATTCCGACGGAATTCCGAGGGAATATAGGTTCGTCGATATTCTCTCAGAAATCCGTCGGAATATTCCGACCGATTTCCGAGGAAACATAATCCCTCAGAATTCCCTCGATTTGCCCTCAGAATTCCGTCGGGATTTTCCGACGGTTTAAAACTCGTCCGAAAAGCCGTCGGAAATGCGGGTGTTTTCTTGTAGTGGTCACAGAGACAACAATCATTTGGTTGGTCCTCAATTTTGGTTGGTATCGATCTTATCAAGAATGGTGTCAGATTTAATGTCGGCTCTGGTGAAGAAATTAATGTTTACCGCGACAATTGGATACCTTCTGATCCTCCGCTACCTGCTTCGGGTCTGAATTCAATTCCATTAAAGGAGTGATCTCATCATTAAATCTCATGGATGTCGTACATGGAATGATGATGCTTTGAATGTTTACTTACAAGAAGAGAAGAAGAGAATAGATGAAGAGAAGAAGAGGATAGATCAAGGATCCGATCTTTGTTTCTTGCTCAACAGTGTGATGATGATAAGTTGTTGTGGCATTACACAAAATCAGGTGAATATTCAGTCCGTTCAGGATACTATCTAGCAAAAAGGTTAAAGAATCAAGAAAATGATCTACAGGCACCTCACGGTAGGGATGTCAATCGGGCTATTCCGGCCCGGTCCGGTCCGAAACCCGTAAAGCCCGCATATATTTGAGCACGGTCCGGCCCGGCCCGGACATGGCTTTTCGAGCTTTTTCGGGCTTTTCTTTACAAACACAAAAATTCACAGTTCTCAAATGAATAATTAAAAAAAAATATTTATAAAAATAAATCTAAATTGAAATGTAATATATCAAATCCAATTAAATTTAAAAGAAAAAGTTTGACAAAAAAACAAATAAAATTCAAATAAATTGTATTACCAAATAAAACATAAAATCAAAACACTTCAAATCTAGGCAGTAGAGTTTAGATTAGAATATCTTTCATCGTATTCTAAATCCTCATCACCATCAAAAAGTACAGATAAAAATAATAATAATAATATTAAGTTTTGACATGTATAAATCATATAGAAATGTCATTGATAATGATTCTAAAAAAATGAAGTAAATATGGATGAATGATAATGGTACCTGGATCACGAAATGCATAGAAAATATATCAAATTATTATTTTTAGAAAGATAAATGTCAAAATAAAATCTCTAACTAATTAAAATATAAAGTTTCGGGCTTTTCGGGCAAGCCTGAGCCTGTTCGGGCTAAGCCCGAAAAATACACTAACCCGAATGGGCTTAGCCCGGAAGGCCCTATTTTTCGGACTTATATTTCTAGGTCCGAGCCCGCTGTTTTTCAGGGCCGGGCCGGGCCGGCCCTCGGGTTTTGGCCCTAATTGACACCCATACCTCACGGTGATCCCATTCTGAAGTCTAGGATATAGAAACTACCTATTCTTCCAAAATTAAAGCATTTTCTTTAGAGAGTGGTTTCAAAAGCTATTGGGACAGCAACTCGACTTGGAACCCGTGGAATTCATACGGACAAAACTTGTCAAAGGTGTGGTTTAGCTGATGAAACCATTAACCATATGATCTTTGAATGTCCTGTCTCCAATATGTGTTGGCGGCTTGCAAATCTGCCCATACAATGCTTATATTCACCATTCTCGGATTGTGAAGAAAATATTAAAGTGCTCATTGATTTGCAAGGTATCTCTGGTTTTACTCCTCAATAACAATTACTACTTTTTTAGTTGATGTGCCGTATTTGGAAGTCTAGGAACAATCTGATAATGTGATGAGAGTTTAGAATTGGAAGAATTGTATATTAACACTCATAATAATAAAGGTTGGATACAGATACTTATATAGTACTAATGTTTAACCTAATTACTAACTAATAGAATCATATAAAGATATATAGAAATCTCCTGAATATCTTTTCATAATATCTACAATATCTTTGGATCTTTCTAGATCCTTCTATACGCCCCCTCAATCTCAAGGCGGTGATGAAGAACCAGCGGAATGAACAACTTGAGATTGAATTAGATTTATCAATGACGCTCTTTGGATTTTTGTAGAAGATGTTGACTTCACTCGCTCCACGGTGGAGAATTGTTAATGTCTTTATGGGTCTGTCAAATTTTGGGTGATAAGCTTTCCAAAGATGTTGTGCTAGGCAAGCATCGGTGAGAGTTGTGGCGGCGAAACCACGTTGGCGGAGATCATAGATCCCGTGTTGGTGACATCATTAGATGGCTCGGCTTGGGCCATATGTTTTGGCGGAAGCAGCGATTGACAGTGACATATCTGGTGATGGTTGTGCAGATCAAGGCGGCGCGGTGGAAGCCACATAAGGTGATGAACCTTGTCTTGAGTAAGAAGAAGAAGCCGATGACTTTTTTTTTTTTTTTTTGGTTAAATAAATGAAAAAAAAAATGGAATAAGTGAAAAATAAAAAAAGTTGAGAAAGCCCTAAGACTTTGTAAACAGAAGCACCATAGGTTGAAGGTGTAAGAAAATTTGAAGTTTCAGATTCAGAGGTCTATTGAGACTTGAATTATTAGAAGCTCGATGGCTTAGGATTCAGAGGCACATGTTAGGCTTGAATTGTAGAAGCACTAGGCTTAGAAGAAGCTCAATTGGCTTAGAAATCAAAAGAAAACGGGAAGCAATTTGGCTTGAAAACAAAACAATTTTTTTTTTTATCAAAAATAAAATAAAACAAGAAGCTTGTGGCTTGAATTAAGAAGCAATAAGCGATAATGGCTTATGCTTTTAAAACAAAAGAAAAATCAGAAGCAAGCGGTAAAAACAAAAAAAAGAAGCACCATGGCTTGAAAAATAGAATGAATAAGATTTGGAAGCCCGTAGGCTTGAAAAATAGAAAAAAAAATATGAAAACAGAGTTTGATCGTTAGATCGAAACTCGAGCATAACCTGCTCTGATACCATGATAATGTGATGAGAGTTTAGAATTGGAAGAATTGTATATTAACACTCATAATAATAAAGGTTGGATACATATACTTATATAGTACTAATGTTTAACCTAATTACTAACTAATAGAATCATATAAAGATATATAGAAATCTCCTGAATATCTTTTCATAATATCTACAATATCCTTGGATCTTTCTAGATCCTTCTATACAATCTTATTTTCCAAAAACAAATCCCAAAACCTGAAAGAGATGTGGAGCTCTCATAAGCTGATGTGAAAGAGTGGTTGGATGCTACAAATAATAATGTGTTGCATCACATATCGTCTCACAATGGTTATTCTACAACTTCAACTCCTCCCAAGACATGGCAACGTCCTCCTGCAGGTAAATTAAAATGCAATTTTGATGCTGCATATAATTATGCAAACACAAATTGCTACTGGTGGATGGATTGTGAGAGATGAAATGGGAGTTGCAAAATATTGGGGTTCTGCTTGTTTAGGAGAAGCATCATGATGGGTTTTCAGAATCTGGGTTTTGAAGGAGATTGTCAGGTACTCATACGCAATTTAAACGGGGAAGAAAACGATTATGGCATCCATAATTTGTGTATGGATATCTTACGGTGGGCCTCTACCTTTCGAAACATCGGTTTTCAAAGCATCAATAGGAATTTCAATGAACAAGCTCATTGGTTAGCGAAGTGTGGTCCTTCGAACAACTATTTCTATTCAAGTTGTATAGATCCTCATGTATGGTTAACCTCACATTTACATAAAGACTATGTATCTTCACGATTAATTTAATAAAGAAATATCTTTCGTCGAAAAAACAAATAATAATAAAATATAGAACTGAAAATATATATAACAAAACGGGTCAGAAAATTTGAGTAGCTAAAATAACTAATTTTGAATCATTCATGTCATACCAAAAATATATTTTTCCATGCAAAATAGAAAACATAAAAACACAAACAAATAAAAAATTGTCGCATACCCTCATTGTGGATTAAAATTTAAGAAAACTATATAATATATTATATACAAAAAATAAAATTGTTAACAAATTATATCTAAATACAAAATAAATATGTGTCTCATATTACGAAAATTAAATATAGAAAAACAAATTATATCTAAACACAAAATAAATCTGTGTCTCATGTTAAAAACATTATATCTACAAAAATAAATTATATCTAAACGCAAAATAAATATATGTCTCATATTACAAAAATTAAATCTACAAAAACAAATTATATCTAAACACAAAAATAAACACAAATTTTATTATAAAATTTTATAAACAAAAACAAAAAAATTTCCGTGCGGACGCACAGGTTAGAGTCTAGTATAAGTTATAGTCGATCATACTAGATAGTTTAAAGAGTTGTTTATTCTTTAAAAATTGGCATTCTTATTAGTTAATTTTTATTTTCAACATGCTAAAATGGCTACGACAATAACTTATAGAGAAGTCATTACACAATAAATATGTGCAATTAATTTAAAATAAATTATAATTGTAATATTTTGACTACAAGCTACTTTTGAAATTTGGCTCACGGATACTAAAACAAATCTTTAATAGCTTTTAAAATGTATATGATACAATAAAAATGTTCGAAAACTATATACGATTGTAGTATTATTTTGCATTTTTAGTGTTTTATATATTATTGACCCCCGTAAAAAATTGTTATACCTCCGCCACTATCACTTAGTGTAGATGAAGAAGGTTGACAACAACAAAAAATGTTGACAACAAAAGATATGTCGATTAAGATTTTTTTGACAATGTATTTTAAAAATGTATATTATAAATGTTGACAACAAAAGATTTTTTTTTCTTTAAAAAAAAAAAAGATATGTTGATTAAGAAAGTGAATTTTGGTGAAAAGTGTTGACGAACCATTTAGATAGAAGCTGACCTGAAATGACAGTTTATTTTCCCGGGGTAAAATTACCATAGTTTAATCTAATTAGAAAACCTTAAAGTGGAGAGTATGAATTGAATATAAGCCGTCATGAAAAGAAAAAGAAAAAAAAAGAAGAAGAATTGTATAATTGAAACTACAAAGTCCAGACATTTTAGGGTTACATGGGACCCATATAAACTTTTCGAATGAAAAAGAAAAATAATAAGAAAAAAGCATGCAGCACATAAACCGCAATCCCTATATGCAATCACATCTGACTAATACAAAATGTACGGTAAAAAATGCTAAAACGTACGGTTCCACGTTCCACATCGATCGTACTCGGTCAGTTTGTTTTTATTTCATTGCTTATATATAAACCCTACTCGGTCCGTTTTCTTCAATTCTTCACACCACTTTCGATCGTTTTGCAGCTATTCACAGTCAAAAACGAATTGTGATTTCAATTTTGAGTTCTAATCTCACGAAAATGGATTATTCAGAAAATGTTCCCTCTGATGATCAAATCAAAAATCCAACCCCTGTTGCACCAGTACTACCTCCTTTATCTTCGTACTTGACAAGAGATCAAGAGCATGAAATAATGGTCTCTGCTCTGCGACAAGTGATATCCAACTCCGGAGGTGACACGTCAGCGTCATCGTCAAACTTGATCGCCGCCGATGCTCTTCCGCCTCCGGACGCTGGTCCTTGTCCTCTATGCGGCATCACTGGTTGCTACGGCTGCGCATTTCAACGGAAGCGGCATGAAGAGATAAAAGAGGAGAAGAAATACAAAGGAGTGAGGAGAAAACCATCGGGTAGATGGTCGGCGGAGATATGGAATCCGATTTTGAAAGAAAGGAGGTGGCTTGGAATTTTTCAGACGGCGGAGATGGCGGCACGTGCTTACGACGAGGCGGCAGCTGAGTTTGTCGGGATAATATCAGCCAGCCGTGGCACAATGAACGGAAAAGGAATTAAGCGGCGGCGGAGATGACTGAGAAGGAAAGGTTTGGCCGGTGTTCACACACGGCGAGGTGGAAATGCTATACATACTATTTAAACCACTTATACAGTTATATTGAAAAAAGTAAGAGATGCTTTGGTAGAGAAAGTAGTATACTCTCTACATTTCATTCAGATTGATTTTATAGTTTTTATTGTTGTCCTATCAAGATTAGGTTTTTAATTCCTTATATGGGTTTTTTTTTCTCCCTTATATGGGTTGTTGTGTCATTCTTTAGTTGGTTTAAAAAATCACTTTGTGTGGTTTGTTTGAATTAATCTTTGGAATAATATACCATTTAATTTCAGAGTCGTTTATATAAATGATGATGCAAAATTCGTTTGTATCAATTAAAATTGATATAAATCTATAAAATAAATGATTTATATCAATTACTAATTACCAGCATTGACCTTCCACAATATCGTTTTCGTCTTTCTATTTTGGGAGTATATGTGATTATGGAAATAAAATTATATGGTCATACGGGCACATCTAAAACACGCGCACACTAGAATGTCAGAGCATTCATATTGATGAGACACTTTTGAGACATTTTTGAGAGTATTTTATCCAAAAATATATATTTCTTCTAATAAAATAATAAATTTTTTTTTAAAAATTGGATCAATCACAATGTGACACATCAGTTCGGGAGTGTCTCAACTTTTTTTTAGCGTCTCATTTGAGACACATATGTCTCTCTCTCTCTCTTCTTTTTTTTAATTTTTTTTTGTTTAATGGAGAGACACCTCAATGCAGATGCTCTCAAACCATAATTGCAGAAGGGCTCAGGTAGTGTTTATTTTTGACATTTGGTGAATTGTGTGAATGTAATATTTATATTATTAAAACATAGATATTTTTTTTGTGTCCAAACAAGAATAAATACATATAAGATTATAATTGATGTGGATAACTATATTTATTATCAAACAAATCTTTTTAAAAAAAATAATCTACATATATCTTTATTATTAGATATGGATATTCTAATTAATTATAATATTTATATATAATATTTAATATCTATTTAATTAATTAAATTATTTAAAATTTAATAATATTAATCTATGATTGTAGAGATTAAATGTATATTTTATGTTTGTATGTGGTTGTATTGGTACTTGAGAGAAGAGATTTTAATCCGAATTTAAAATTTTAAGTGACATCCAAATTTAAAACAATTATGTTTGGTTTAATCTGTTTATTTACTTGAACCATAATTAGACCAAATGATATAAATCTTATTATTACAAAATATTTTAACTTGATAAAACTTCAAATATTCAAAATTAGTAAATATTTAAATTATACGGTAATATGGTGGGGCGGGTTAGGATTATGTTTTTATAATTTCAGTCCTTTGTAGGTTGGCTTGTCAAAACATGCAAGATAACATGCTAATTCGAGGCAGATTAAAAGGACGGGTTAGCCCATTTTAGCACTCATAAATATATAATTTGTGAAATTTAATTTTATTAAAACAATAAAATAATTATTTGTGTGATAATCTAAATTCACATAATAACAAAGTTTACAATTAAAATTACATCGATATATACTTAACTAACTCATACTCATATACTACTAATATCCACCATATGATAACATCATATAACTTTTATATCAATTTATTTTTTTGTCAGATGGCAAACTTTGCTATCATTTAAGGTTACACAAATCACATAATCATAAAAAATTTCATTAAAATTTAAGTTAAACTTTTTCGTTAGTGTTTGCTCAATATAAATTTCACAAAAATTATGTATAAAATTATTTTTTTGCACACAGCGCAGATTAGAATGTAGATTTCGCATAGCAAGAATTAGAAATATGGTATAAACATTAAAACACATATTGCATAACAAATCAACAAAAATATTATCCTCTCACTAAAAACTTAATAATTACAAATTCAACATATTTTAATCAATAATACTTAAATTAGATTTTATTTCTCATTTCATATATTATATATTTCAAAACTTAGTTTACAAAAACTTTATCTCGTGCGGATGTGCGGGTTAAAATCTAGTGATATGACTAAAATCCCGTTAGCATATCTGCTAATATGACATGACCAAAATCCTGTTACCATAAATAAAAATACAGTAAAATTCTATACTCTTGTCCATCTACACCTTTAATTTTTTAGGCACAATTTTGACAACATTACCCTTAAAATCATATATTTTCATATCTTATTTATTTTAAAAAATTGTTTTAAATACTAATTTAATTCTTAAAAAGGAAAATATATATATTTAAGGAAATAGAAATTTTCGATAATTCCAAAAACGTAAGAAAAAATATTTAGAAAATCTTTTTTTATTCTTTCTACGGATGGTAGAATACATATTCTACACTCTAGTTACGTTCTGCGAGTTTTAGAATACATATTCTGTCTAATCTAAATATTCTGTGAATTGTAGAACGTGTATTCTACGGGTTCTAAATGTTCTACAACGGCGTAGAATACATTTTCTGCCTAATCTAATGTCCTGCGAGTTTTAGAACGTGTCTTCTACGAACGTGATCTCCCCTTCTATCTTTGTTTCTCCACGCTGTCTTCTTCCCTTTCTTCTTTGTTTCTTCTTTTTTCATATCTCTGCGAAGTATTATACATTTCAAACGTATTCTGGTGAGTTTATCGAATTTGTTCTTTGCTTTACCACAAATTGATTTGTGTGAATTCTTTTTAAAAAAGTTTTTATTTTATTTTTTGTATCATAGATAAATATGCTAGAGATTTACGTGACATGTGGTGTTTGGAGATCCTCTGGCAACAACGAATGGAGATTTATTGGTGATCAAGAAAAACGTGGTAGATTACTTACTTTGGAATCCACTAGTACTCTTGAATAACTAAAGATGATGGTTTCCGAAGACTACGGAGTAGAAACGAGTATGGTTGATATAGAATTCAGTTATCTACCTACTGCTTTGGTTAGTAACTTAGAATCTCCACCAGTTTTTATTTCGAAAGATCGACAAGTGAAAAATTTGGTTGGGTATTTAAAAAAGAAGGCTGTTATACGATTATGTGTGACATTTAAATCCAGAGTTGAAGAGCGAGGGAGCAAACTCAATATTGATTTAAATGAGGATCCACGTGATTCAAGTGATGGAGATGATGAGAGTAATTTCAAAGAAAATTTGGCAGAATGTGTGAATGAGTCTAAACAGAAGGGTGATTTGAACAACAATCCCAAAGATGCAGAAGTTGTTGATGATGATGGGTTACAGTTTGAAAACACTGATGGCAGGCAAAGTAAAAATCATTGGTTGGCAGGCGATTTAAAGAAGGGGCAACATTTCACAAGCAAGGACGTTCTAAAAGCCACTATAGAAATTTCAGCCATGAAGTATAATTTCGACTACAGGGTGACAAAATCTGATACGAAATTTTGGTGTATACGCTGCAAAGAAATTGCTTGCAAATGGAGTGTTCGTGCAGAGTTTTTAGAGGGGTCTACGTATTTCAAAATCAATAAGTATGTGGCTGAACATACATGTGCCCCTTCAAAGAAAAGCAAATTCTCTAGGACAGCTTCAGCACAAACGATTGGAAATCTTATCATGCATAAATATGTGGGTGTGAAAGAAGGGCCTAAACCGAATGATATCATCAATATTATGCGTATAGAGCATGGATGCGAGCTCTCTTATAACCAAGCATGGGAATCCCGTGAGTATGCGATTAGTGCTGTTAGAGGTATTCCTGAGAAAAGTTTTTGTCAAATACCAAAATATTTGCACATGCTACAAGAAGCTAATCCTGGTATGTATACCAATTACCAAACAGATTCCAATGATAAATTCAAATATCTGTTTCTTTCTTTTGGTCAATCTGTAAGAGGATTCTATAAGGCTATTCGGAGAGTGATTGTAGTTGATGGAACGTTTTTGAAGAGAAAATACAAAGGAGTTATGCTTGTTGCTACAGCCGTAGACGGTAACTCTAATTTGTATCCAATTGCGTTTGGAATTGCTGATTCAGAGAGCGATCTTTCTTGGGAGTGGTTTTTCATGCAACTTAAGGTCGTTATAGCAGATGAGCAAGGGTTGGCTTTTGTTTCAGATAGACATGTTTCAATTGCTAAAACACTTGGGAAAGTATACCCGTTGGCTAGACATGGAATTTGCATCCACCATTTGTTGACTAATGTGGTTACATATTTCAAGGCAAAGGGTTTAGCGGGCTTGGTTGAAAGGGCTTCAAAAGCATACAGGGTTGCTGATTTTGAGAAACTTTTCAACCAAATTGGCAGGAGTAGTCCGCTAATTGGGAAATATCTAGAGGACGCTGACGTGACCAAATGGGCTCGTTGTCTATTTCCAGGATTCAGGTTTGACATTAGAACGACAAATCCAGCTGAATCGATAAATTCAGCTCTAAGATCACCTAGAGAGTTTCCTATAATTCCTTTGTTGGACAGTATCAGAGAAATGTTAACACGGTGGTTTTATGAGCGTAGAGCATTAAATGCAAATCACAAGCACCCTTTAACCGCTGAGGTGGAGAATAAGATTGACAGAAGGATACAAAAAGCTAAAACATTGGTTGCTTATCCAGTTACGATCAACATATTTCAGGTTAAAGGCGACATGTTCGACTGCGTTGTCGACTTGGAAAGAAAAACGTGTTCATGTGGAAAGTTTGATTTAGGAAAAATTCCTTGTAGTCATGCCATTAAAGCAGCTTTTTATATGAGCAAGCAGTTAGAACCACTCGTTGATGAATTGTATAGCACTGCTGCATGGAGAACAGCCTATGAGGAAAGCATTAATCCGATATCAGTTCCTGAAGATGAATGGCGTGTTCCGCAATATGTTAAAGATGCCAAAGTTTTACCTCCCGATACACGAAAAATACCTGGTAGACGAAAAAAGGGAGATACGAAACTGTCGAAGACAAGCTTAGATCGTCTCAAGGATCACAAGGGTCCAAACACCACAAATGCAGTCTTTGTGGTAATGGAGGTCATAACAGAGCGACATGTAAGCATCCAATATAGTTTAATTCATTGAGCAATTTCGTTGTTTATTTTGTGTTTCGTTGTTTTAAGTTTTGTTACTTTTATTTTACTTTATTCTTTATGTACGTTTTGTTTTTTCTCATGAAACTATATTTGTCGAACCTTTTATTTTGTCTAATTGAAGATCAAATAAATGACAAAAACATGACTTATAAAAAGCATCTATTACATGTAGACATCAGAAAGAAAAAATAATACAAGCAAGTAAAAATATATTGTCATGTTCACTCAAGTTCTACAACTTCAGGATGAAAGTTTGTAGGCTCATACCTTGACATTCGACCTATTAAAACAATATCATTTGCAGCTTGCCACATATCAATCACAATCTTCATTCTCGCTTCTCCAATATTGGTATCATTGATCAAAGACATGTCTAATCCAAGCAAGTGACACTCGATGTACTTGAGCGCATACACTCCGCAATCACAGCTTGATTTATTGAGCCCACGCTGGATCGACGCATACACTCCGCAATCTTTCTCTTACTTTTGAGCAATTTGCTCCAAAACCCTTTATCATCCTTCCATTTCGCTAAATTGCTTACCTCAGTATCATCTTTGTACTTCAGCCCTGTAACTGCATAGAACTCTTGCATCGAAAATCTGAGTGGCCTCCCTCCAAACACGAACCAAAGCTCATGTTTTTTGTTAGTAACTAACTCCCTACATAAGATACTGTGAATCAACCTCGCCGAATATCCTAGATCGTTTTCATGGATTGCCAAAACATGTGAGAAGACTGAATCTGTCTTTACTTCTTCGTACTCCTCTGGAAGAAAATTCTTTAATATGTTCAAAATAGACATTTTGCAGTTGTTGTTAATTTTCTCCACTTGTGGCTTATGTCCCGCTTTAAACATACGTTTCGGGAACTCGTCTTCCATGTCTATAAAACATAAAACATCAAAATATCAGATTATAGCATATCAATCAAAACCTCAAAATATCAGATTGTGAAGTCAATTTAAATACTAGAACATTTTTATTTTGTTTAAAAGTGAACGACCAAAACAAGAGTTTTAAAATGTCAATGAAAATTAGAAAATTAGGCCACTGGTCCATTGCTGAGATCAAACGCAATGGACAAACCTGAAAAGACAGCGACAGGGAACATGTATTTGATGCATAACCCAAAATTACACACACTAGAGTTTCTAATAAACGAGTAGAAAAAGTAAATGAAGTTGATTTGTTAAGCATCATCAGACATTTTAAAACTTAAATGGATATGATTAAAGGAGCAGAACAAGTTTTTTGACGCTTTCAAACAATTGCAAAATATCATAATCATAATCAACGTTGTAAACAACCTTGAGCTAGATGAGAAACAGAGAAAGCCAACAGAACTAGCTTGCTTCAAAGACTTCAACAGAAAAAGCAAACATAGCAATAACAATAAAATCTAATGGTTTAATGTTCTAAATACCAAGATAGTAAAGAACGTGAGCAAAGTGGGGGTTTCAGAAACTTCTTTATCACAAATCTTAATTGTTAGCTGAGATTTTGACAAGTCGATTTCAGAAACTATGGTTTTTCTCACCTACATATCGAATTTACCATGACAACTAAGTTCCCTAATTCTTCACAAAAGCTCGACCAGATCTCATATAAATTGAAGCAAAATCTTGCAATTTCTTTCTTAGATAAATAAGAAGAAACAGAGAGAAAAAGGAAGGTCATAGAGAAAGAGAAATCTCGTGAGGAGATAATTTTGTACCTGAATCTAATTGAAGACCTCAAAATAGACGACAGCGATTTGCTTCTCTCGACAGACTAATCAGAGGAGAGAAGAAGTAGAAGAAGAACGTCTTCGGAAATCTCTGGCAATTTGTAATCGATGTTCATGGATTTCTTCGTAGCCGACGGAGAGAACAAGGAGAAAACGAGACGGAGAAAACAAGAAAGAGAAAACAAAAATTTATGTCGTGGAATAAAAATTCAGTTTAGGGCTTTGGAAATTATTTAATGACACAAATTATATTACAAAAAATTAGGAGGGTATACTTGGATTTTTATTAATATAAAGATTAAGTCACCAAGAATGATTTGGAAAGGTATAGATGGACAAGAATATAGAAAAATTATCCTTTATTTCCAATTCTCCCAAATATCTATAAATTAATACTCGGTAAATTAATAAATACAATAAAATAATAATTTTTGCCGATCTCGAGTTGGGCCAATGTAAAAATTAAGAAAATTTGATAAGGTGATAATTTATTTAAAATTCCTATGTAAATATACGGTCCCACTAATACAATAAATTACTAATTATATAAATTTAGGCATATAGGTAATATAATATACTAAAAGATGACTAATGTGTTGATTGTTTTTACTTAAAGTTGAAATCTCATTGGAGTTCATCTCTTTACTTATTACGTCAATCGCTCATAGTGTTGTTTTTCTGATATGCATCCAAAATTTATGAAAATTTCTAGACATGACAATTGATTTTCTTACGCGGAACTGTTTTCAAATGTATTGGGGGTATTGTCTTCAATTTCATCATCAAAAATAAGAATAGTAGCCGCAATTTCTGATAAAATTTGAACTTATGAACATGTATATTTTTACATGGATAATCAAGTATTCTATTGCGATTGGTAAGATTATTAATCACAATTTTAATTTTGTGTATGTCATTTCACAAGTAGATGTGTTTAGATTCTTAAATATAGCATCATTTGATTTTTTTATTTATAAAAGATTATGGATGAAAAATAATGTTTCTCTATAAATTAATATTTATTAATTTATTGATTAATTAATATCTTTATAAATTAATAAATTTTCAAAGTTCCGATATTATTAATTTATAGAGGTTATACTGTAAGAAATGACTACTGCTAACAATGTAATCAATTCAGTTTTCATATTTGTTCTTCAAGTTTCCTACAATTGGTATCAAAGCTGGGTGCGAGTTCAAGTAAGGGAGTAAAAGAGTGAAAATGAGTGACAAAGAGACGTCGTTAAGCATTCCAAAATTTTATGGTGATTATGAGCATTGGGCAATGCTCATGGAGAATTTGATGCGGTCAAAAGAATGGCGGGATCTCATCGAGACCAGTATCACACAGCCAAAGAGGAATGTGATATTGACTGGAGCACAAAGGACGGAACTTGCTGATCAAAGGCTCAAGGATTTTAAGGTGAAGAACTATCTCTTTGCGTAAATAGACAAGACGATTCTGAAGACGATCGTTTAGAAAGATACTTCGAAGGATATCTGGGATTCTATGAGAACAAAGTACCAATGAAATAAGAGGGTTCAAAGCGCACAGTTGCAGAGGTTGCGAAGAAACTTTGAAGTACTTGAGATAAGGGAAGGATACACAATCACATAGTATTTTTTTTAAAGTCATGGTAGTGGCAAACGATATGCGGAATCTAGGTGAAGATATGCCGGATGCAAAGGTAGTAGAGAAGATTCTTCGAACTCTGGTGGAGAATTTCACTTACGTGGTGTGTACTATTCAAGAATCAAACGATATCAAGGATTTATCGGTGGATGAGTTGCAGAGCTCTTTAATGGTGCATGAGAAAAATCTAAGCAAGCATGTGGGGGAAGAGCATGCACTGAAGATTGAAGGTTGAAGAGGACGGGTGGATATTTTCGATATCAAGGAAGAGGCGGATATTGATGAGGTAGAGGAGGACGAGGCAGAGGAAACACAAGTTTCAACAAAGAGAATGTAGAGTGTTTCAAGTGCCACAAGATGGGACACTTCTAAAACGAATGTCCTAGCTGGGAAAAGACAACCAATTACGCAGAATTGGATGAAGATGTGTTACTTATGGCACAAATAAATCTCACAAAGGCAGAAGATGAACATGTGTGGCTCTTGGACTCGGGTTGCAGCAATCACATGTGTAACACTAAGGAGTGGTTCATCAATTTTGACAGCAAGTTTCGTCAATATGTCAAACTCGGAGATGATAGAATGATGCAAGTATAGGGAAAAGGCAACCTCTGGCTGGAGATCAATGGCACATCTCATGTAATTTCTTAAGTCAATTTTGTGACATGCTTGAACAATAATATGTTGAGTGTTGGACAATTACAACAAACACTACAAGAAACAGTTTTTTTACTACTGCAAAAACAGTCGGAAATCAGTAGCAAAAGACCTTGTTACGACTGATTACCGACTAATATATGCTGTAGGTAAAGGTCTTGTCGCAAATACAATCAGTCGCAAAATTGCGGTCACTATTTAGTCGTTAATCAGTCGCAAAAATTTACTACTGATTACCTACTATTTTTGTTACTTATTTACGACTGAAATGAGCATCGGTTTTGTATTTTTTGGTATTTTTTACGACTGTTTACCGACTGGTTTTTTTTTTTTTTTTTTACTAAGTTGTTACTAAAAACCTACAACTATATTTTTTCATTACTAATCCGTGACTTTTCATGAAAAATTATTAAAAAACAAAATTAACAAAACTAATATATAATTATTAACAATAACCAAATTTATTTATATTAAAAAAAAAAAGATTTCAAGCGCACGCCAGAACAAACAAATCGAAGATCTGGTCAAATTTTAATTGGCAAAATCATGTAATTATTACTAATAACCAAATTGATTTATATATTAAAAAAATTATCAAAAAAGAAAAAATCCAAAACCAAAACCAAATCTTCGATCTTCTTCTCGCTCGCCGGCGCCGGCGCCATTCATCGCGGATCTGCTCTACCGGTCAGATTTAAAATTAGATCTTGTCCGTTGATAAGACGAAGAAGAGAGACTGGGAAGAGATTTGATCGGGAGATAGATGCTCCGCCGTCAAAGTGAAGAGAAGTATCCTCATCATCACCTAAAAATCAAAGGAATTTAAGCTCTTCTTCTGAAGCTAACAACACTCTCAAAGGATGTTGCTTTAGTACCTGATAAAGCCTATTCAACCATTGCCTCACCTTCATCATCTAGATTGTCACCACCAGGACATCCATCCATATCAGGTTGCTCATCAGTTAAAATCTGCTCCTCGGCACATGGCACAATGTCTGAAATCGTGACTGAAAATGGATGAAAACACATGAGTTTTACAGAGCAGTAGACCCATGAATACTTGGAATTCAACACTACAAGAAAAATTGGTATTAATAGCAATTTAGGATAGCGGTTTATCAGTTTCCGCTATCGTTGACTTATGCCTGACTTTTTCATAGCGTTTCCGAAATGGTAAACGTTATGATATATTAGGCGGCAAAAATAATATATTTGCGCTTAATTTTTGGTTCTCCAATTACTCTATAATAGCACATATAAATTGAAAAACGTCATCGTAGTTTAACCACAAAAAAAAAATTCATTGTCCGCCCAAATAATAAAAAATTGTACCTAAGTTAATTTTAAGAAAAAAATTTATCTGAACCCAAATAAACTTGGTCGATAAAAACTTATGTATTCACAAAAATTCCCTTTTTCTCTCCATTCTCTCTTCTTTCACTCTCCATCCCCGCGTCTCGATCTCTCTTCTCTCTTATCTGAGTCTCGATCTCGCTTCTCGCTTCTCTCTTCTCTCAGTCTCGATATCTCTTCTCTCAAAATTATTTTGTATTATATTCAACTTTTGGATGTTTCGGGAAACAAAAAAAAACGTTTGGGGGTTTCGCTTATCCTTGGACAATCTCTACTCGGAGCCCTTTTGAGTCGTTATTCATCACCATGTGGAGAAGAATCGTCTCCTCTCATCTCAAAAACCTAGCGGCCGATGTCGTCGCTACTTCGCCTCGTCGATCGATAGCCACCACCACGAGACCCATTGGCTTCTATCTCGCTGCCGATCGATCAGCCATTTATGCTGCTTCTTCCGTCATCCTTCGTCATTTCAGCTCCGAATCAGGTAATAAATCATTGATATAGTTTTTCTTTTTGTTTGCTTTCATATCTCGGCTTGGGACTCCATTTTGCGGTGGATTTAGATTCGATTCTCGCTGTATTGGTCTCTGATCCCGTGCCATAGATTTAGAGGATACATATAAATCTGTATTGGTCTCTGAGATTATTAATGGTTTGCCAAAAAGAAGCAAGTAGACTGGCTTGATACTCAGGTCGCTGTTAATCCAAGTTTCTGATATTGGATTCTATCTACTCTGTCGCTGTTAATCTCTCTGCAATTTTTATTTTATTTTTACTTCTTCTGTTATTACGCTTGTATTTTGTTTGTTCTCTGTTGATTTTTGATGATTCCTGAAGTTTTCATATTTTCTTCTTCCTCTTGTACATATTGTTTTGAACAAAGTGATACTCGTGGGCACAAAGACACACACTTACAACGGCAAACCGGTTGTGACCAATGCCACTGTACATGCTGTAGTGGAGAATCAAGTAAGTCAATCAAATACAAAGTCTTTCCTAAGTTTATGATATGTTGTCTTGTCCCTAACTTGGGCAGAATTTTATTCGTTTGTGGATAAATAGGTACATATTGTTGCTGGCAGTTCAGCTACATCGAATGCTCAAGCTGGGGGTGAGCTATCTTCTATTGAGTACATATTCTTATTTTATTTTGATGTGGTTGTTCTTTCTTTTCATATTGAAGATTGTGACATTTTTTTCTTGTTGTGTTTGTTTTTTATTTTATTTAATCATGCTAGGTAAATCAATCCAAGCTGCAGAAAGTGCTTTGACATTATAAATGTGGATTGAAAAAGCTCGAAGAGTTAGAAGCAATGAACCAATCTCTAAAGTCACGTTCAAATGAGGTACATATCCTTTTCTTACGTTTTTATATGTCGTATCATCCACATTTGATCACAAGTCATGTGGTTTTTAAAACTATTTGTAGGACTTAAGCAGCTTTGAAAAGCATATTGCGAGGGTGTGACGAATCTCATTTCATATGTGCTCTCATCGAATAAGAGAGTTTTTGTTACCATCTCAGTTTTGGAAACGAAAAAGCTGAATATAATACAATGTGTTTCTTTTGTATCCATCTGAAGACTGATTCTAGGATTGTATCTTATAAGAAATGTTAAAGGATGTTGTGAACAAAAATTATATTTCTCAATTAAAAAAGAAAATACAACAAATTATTGTTTCATACTAAAAACATAAAACAAAATATAAAATTATAATACAAATTTCAAAATAAAAAGGAAAATTTAGTGAATCTTTGATTTAGAATTTAGAGCATAAGGTTTGGGGTATAGGGTATAGGGTTTATGGTTTGAAATATAATTTTCTAATTTTATTAACAATAGAAACATAATTTTATGGATTAATAAGTGTTTGATTTATGTATATAGGTTCACACTTGTAAGATATTTTATTATAATTTTCAATTAAAAAAGAAAACACAACAAATTATTGTCTCATACTAAGAACTTAAAATAGAATAGAAAAACTATTACAAAATTAAAAAAAAAAGAAAGGAATAGTTAGTGTGTCTTTGATTTAGAGTTTAGAGCATATGGATTGGGGTTTAGGGTATAAGAATATAGGGTTTGAAATATGTTTTTTTCTAGTTCTATTAACAATAAAAATATAATAATTTTATGGTATAATGAGTTTTTGGTTTAGGGTATAGGTATTCACACTTGTAAAATATTGGTTTTTCTATTTCTAAATTAAAAAAGCAAATACACCAAATTATTGTTGCATACTAAGTACATCAAATAGAATAGAAACAACTATTACAAAATTAAAAAGAAAAAGAAAAGTTAGTGAGTCTTTGACTTAGAGTTTAGGGCATAGGGTTTGAGTTTTAAGGCATACGGTTTGATTTAAGTGTATAGGGTTAATGGTTTGGTTTTGATTTAGGGTTTAGGGTATATGATATCATTTCTTTGTATATAATGTTTTACAGAAATAATTAAAATATACAATGTTTTACAGAAATAATTAAAATTAGAGTTAAGTCTTAATTTAGGGTTTAGGGCATTGTATAGTTTTGGTTATGTTAGTTTAGGGTTTAAGTTATGTTTCCAATTAATAAATAAAAATGATTAGAAAAGAAAGTCAAATGATTGCAAATGGTTGAAAATCATTGCAAAATGATTAGAAACTTACAAACCCTACAAATTCATGATATGTTACTAACCATTTCATCTATAGTTTAGTATCATACAACATCTTTTATATAGTTTTTGGTTTTAATTTTTTTTTAAACTACAAAATTATATATTATTAAAAAGATAATTAATTTAACAGAACCTCATTAATATAATTTTTTTCCAAATTAATAACGTAATAAATATTTTACAAAGTCTTGTATTTATGGTATAAAAAAATAATTAAGCCTTCAAAAAATAATAGCCAATGAAAAAAGATCACTCGGATTACTTAGGTGGCGCAATCTAACATTGTTCATTTATCTTCTTTTCTTTTTCTCAGATCGTTCATTTTTCTTCTCTTTTGTTTAACCTCAGAGAGAGATCACTGACGTGGCATAAGTTTCTTTTTTTTTTCTCTCCGAGAGACAATGGATCTCCTTCCTGCCTCTAGGGTTTTTCATCTCCTTCACCCTCATCGTTTCGCCTCTCTCTCTCTCTCTCTCTCTCTCTCTCTCTCAGAATGCTCATAAGAAATTAGCTCCTTTTTGTTTCCTTGATGTGTTTTCTCCTCTAATCTCCGGTGTGAGAGAAGGGAAAAACAAAGATCGGCGGCGAATCCTCTCCCATCGTCCGAGCAACCGTCGTCCAGGCTTTTAGCGTCATCTACACGATACTATATGGTGTGCGAGAAGGGCAAAACAAAATCCCTTTTTGTTGTTTCGTAAGATTTAAATTGAAATTGAGGCTTAGATTAGTTCTTCTGCGATTTGGGGATTTCAAATACTGGAATTTGATTTGAGTTTGCAATTGATAGGCTTAGGGAAATCATGCCCAAAATTTGATTTGAGTTTCCAATTGATAGGCTTATGGTCATCTGTAGACTTATCTTTGAGCTTTGTTAGGTTTTGACATAGTATAAGACATGGCTTTGGTGGACTCGGTTTGCAATGGTAATTACTGTATTGCAATTTATTGGTGCAACTTACCTTATGTTCTGTGTCGCCAAATTTGTTTCCCGTGATGGAATGCCAAGGGATTGCGTTTTAGGTAAACTAAGACACAAATTTACATTTATTTGGTTGTCTAAAGTGAACTACTTGGGCAGTTAAAATCTTGATGTATATTTGATGGGGTTGATTGAACATGCCATATCTATCTTCCCTCTTTGTTCAATACTTAATGTTTGACCCCATTTACGTTGAAAGCTTTATTTGTACTGAAGGCACTCATTCTTGTTGGAGGCTTCGGGACTCGGTTGAGGCCATTGACTCTCAGTTTCCCAAAGCCGCTTGTCGATTTTGCTAATAAACCCATGATCCTTCATCAGGTACTATGATGATATAATGTTTGTTATTGTTTCGTCTTAGTTAATTTTCTTCCCAATGTATTTTCAATCTTAAAATTCTTACCTTGTTTCCTAGCAAACTTTATTATCTAGGAACAAAACATTCAGATTTATAATGACTGAAGTATTTTCTCTCATGACCTATGTTTTAACCGAATCATGTATTCTTGTAGATAGAGACACTTAAGGGAATTGGAGTTGTTGATGCGGCTGTGAGAACCATGATAGTTTGTTGCAGCACGAAGCTGATGATATCGAAGAAGTTTCGAAGATTGAAGGTCCAAGAGTGAGGGGAATATTCACAATTTATCTTTGAATCATGTACTTTTACTTTGTAATATAGGTTTTTTGTATCATGGTTTCATATTAATATAATAAAATGTCATTTTTCTTTTTTATATTATGAATTAATTGTTTTATTATTATTATTATTACAAATATTCTAAAAATATATTACAATTAAAAAAAAGATAATCCATTTGTAATTTATTTTAATAAATTTTCGGGTAATTATAAAATAAATTAATAACATAAATAATTTGCAATCTTTGTAAAACAAACTGCTATTATTAATGAGTTTTAATAACAATTATAACATGCTATTATAAATATTAACAATTGCAGATAGAGAAACGCTATCGTTGTTTAATTAACTATAGTGTACGTCAAGTCCGCTATCTAAAGTGTCCGACCTACAATGACGGGCGCTGTCAGAGCGTTTTAGGAAACGCTATGATAGTTGAATCATAGCATTTAACATCCGCTATTAATACCCACATTTCTTGTAGTGCAAAAACAGAGGCCACAAGAGAAAGCCATAAACCCTTAACAAAGCAAGCATACGAACAATTTATAACCAGCAACAAGAGAAATCACGGCTCCTATTTCAATATCAGAACCCAGTTTTCCGGAAAAAAATAAAGAGAAGAGAGAAGGAGGCAAAGCATATCACCAGATTCCTTCTTGATATCCTCTCTTCTCCTCTTCCGATGGCGAGCCCAATCGGCGATACTCGTACAGCCTTCAGCGTCGGACCTAGAATCAGAGGGCCCACCCATGATCTCGATCCAAAGCAAGCGATAGGAGAAGTTGCTGTCATTAAAAGCGAATCCAAAATCCCCGTCGGAGGAGGAACCATGACGAGTGAAATCAGAATCCATCTGGGTTTTGGGGTCGAACAGATCCGTGTTTTCAGTACCTCTCATACTCGCTCAAACACACACCGACCAGAACAGAAGAATCATGGAAATAGTGAAATCAGAAGAGCTTTGGTCGTGGCCGAAGTTGTAAAGAGAGAGACGAAGGAGATTGAAACGGCAGACATTCAAATATTGAAATGGCCTCAACGGCGGAGAAATCAGATTTGACGGAGGAGATTGAAACGGCAGACATCTCAGTGATCGCGTTGATTCAATTCTTTCGCTAATAGTTTAAAGAGGACTGACTGTAGAAGAAGACATTCAAAGAATCAAAGCCTTGAAGGGAGATGAAGGAAGATGAGAAGAAGGGGACAAGAGGACAAGAGGCGAAAAAAAACAAATTAGATCTTGTCCGTTATATTTATTATATCAACGGTAGATGATAAATCAAAGTACAATCCTTGTCTCAATGGATTATCCAATGAGAAATAAGCTTTCATTATATTGTCATTTGGTTATATTTATGCTTAAAAATAATTATAAGTACATAGTTTAAGATTGGTTTTATGTAAAGTATATATGTAAATGGTGTAAAATATTGGTTTTATGTGTATATAATGATTATATTTTGATTTTATGGTTTATGATTTAATTCTATGATTAAAAGTTTAAAATTTTAAGGTTTAGAGTTTATGATTTAGGGTTTGGAGTATAGGTTTAAAGTTTAGGGAATGGGGTTTGGGGTTTAGGTTTAAGAGTTAAGGTTTGAAAAAGATTTATAAAACTTGACTTTTTTTATAAGTGTTGGATCTTAGTTTATGATTTAGGGTTTGGACTTTGGAGTTTAGGTTTAAAGTTTAGGGTATGGGGTTTGAGGTTTGAGGTTTAGGTTTAAGAATTAAAGTTTGAAAAAGATTTATAAAACTTGAGTTTTTTATAAGTGTTGGATCTTAGTTTTGGGGTATATTATAGTAATTAATTATAAGTTTAGGCGTAAAGTTTTATTTTTTTCTAAGTGTTATATGAAAACCAAATTTTTTGGTGCTAAAAACCAAATCTTCCGCCAAACCAAAAATTTGGTGCCAAAAACCCAAAGGTTTAGGGTTTAGGGTATGTGTTTGAGTTTTAGAATTTAATATTTATAAAGTGATTATATTTAAAAAAATTGTATGTGTTAATTTTTTTTGTATATTATTTGATATTTATGTGTAAGATCTAGTTTACAATTTAAGATTTAGAGTTTATGATTAAGGGTTAGAGGTTTAGGGTTTAGGATTAAGGGTTTGTGGTTGGGCTTAGAATTTATGATTTATAAAATGATTATATTAAAAAAATGTGTAAGTGTTGAATTTTTTGTATATTATTTGATATTTATGTGTAAGATTTAGTTAGAAAATATATAGAAAATTTCCCGACTGATTCCCGACTGCAAACCAAATTAGGTACACCAACCACCAAATGAAATCCACGTGATTTATAAATACTTTTTGCTACTGTTTTGCTACTGATTTGCTACTGTTCTACGACCCATCGAATTCAGTAGCAAATCAGTCGCTAAAATTACTACTGATTAGATACTGCATATTTTCGACTACAATTCAGTCACTAATGCTCATAAGACGGCTACTAATTAACGACTGAAATTTTCATTCACTAAATACCTACTGATTTGTGACTGTTTGAAAATAGTCGCAAATCAGTCGGAAATCAGTAGCGAAAACCCTGTTTTGGTGTAGTGAAAAGGGGTTAAGAATCATTATAGAAAACGATATGTGTGAAATTTGGCATAAGCAGTAGAGGAGGATGATCATGCATTCGACAATGTCCACAAACAAAATGTTTGTGATCTTAGCTACGGTGAAAGAATCTAAAGGAGAGATGGAAGCAAATTTTCTGCAGAATTCTTTGGAAACGGACAAGATATGGCATAAGAGGTTTGGACATTTGAATCACAACAGTCTGCAAACTCTATCTGAGAAAGAGATGGTGTAAGGTCTACCAAAAATCAACATTGATGGTGCTGTCTGTGAGATATGTATGAAGGGTAAACAAAATCTAGTGAACATACCAAAACAGAGTGTGTGAAAACCAAGCCAAGGACTAGAACTGGTGCACAATAACATTTGTGGTCCAATCTCACCTACCTCAAAAAGCGGAAATAGGTACATAATCAATTTTATTGATGACTACAGTCGCAAGTGCTAGACATTCTTTCTAACAGAAAAATAAAAGGCATTCAAGAAATTCAAGGAGTTTAAGACGACTGCAAAAAGAGAATCAAATTGGATGAGAAAAGCATCAAATGTGTGATGTTTGGGGTCAACAAGGATGTGAGATTCGATGAGAGGAAGCTGTGGAGTTGGGAAGAAAGTGTAGAAGACAACAAGTTCATCGAAGATACTGGATAAGAAGTGCATGAAAATCCGATTGAAACTAGAGAAGAAGTGCAAGAAAATCCGAATGATGCTGCAGAAAGAGAAGGAAACATTGATGTGCAAGGAGAAATAAATGCAGTCTTTGATTCACAGCCAGAGGAAGTGGGGCCGAGTGTGAGTAGAATCAGAGCTGGAAGAAGTACGCAACAAACGGTCTGGATGAAGGATTACCTGTGTGAGGGAATGGGAATAATCATAGAAGAATATGGTGAAGAACTGATAGCAATGTTCGTTGCAGAAGATGATCCAGAAAAGTTTGAAGATGCAATCAAACATGACAAGTGGAGGAAAGCAATGGAAGCAGAGATCAAATCGATAGAGGAGAATAACACATGGAAACTGGTTGAATTACCTACGTGAGCCAAAGTAATAGGAGTTAAGTGGGTATTCAAAACCAAATTCAATGAAAGAGGAGAAGTCGACAAGTTTAAGGCAAGGTTAGTTGCCAAGGGTTTTCACCAAACACATGGAGTAGATTTTCATGAGGTGTTTGCACCTCAGGTTGATTATTGCTTTGTCAGCACAAAAGGTGGGACACAATCAGATTGATTCTTGCTTTGGCACACAAAAGGGATGTAGTGTTTTCCAACTAGATGTGAAGAGTGCGTTCTTACATGGAGAACTCAATGAAGATGTCTATGTGGAGCAGCCCAAAAGTTTTAAATCAAGAGAAGACATTGGGAAGGTTTACAAGTTAAGAAATGCCTTATATGGCCTAAGACAAACACCAAAGGCTTGGTACAGTAGTATTGAGAGCTACTTTATGAGAGAAGGATTCAAGAAGTGTTACTGCGAACACACTTTATTTGTGAAAACAGAGGGAGAAAGCATATTGATCATAAGTCTTTACGTTGATGATCTCATCTACAAGAGTAATTCTAAATTGATGTTTGAAGGATTTAAGGCCTCAATGAAGGAGGAGTTTTATATGACTGACCTTGGAAAGATGAAATACTTCCTAGGTGTCGAGGTGATCCAAGATAAGCAAGGAATTTTCATCAGTCAAAGGAAGTATGCGATGGATACTTTGAAAAAAATCGGTATGGAAAGCTGTAATATTGTTAAAAATCCGACTGTTCTAGGTAACAAGTTTTCCAAAGAAGGAGCTGGACCAATGGTAGATTCAACCGCATACAAGCAGCTTGTTGGAAGTCTAAGGTACTTGACAGCTACTAGACCCGATTTAAGCTATTCAGTTAATTTATGGAGCAGATATATGGAGAGTCCAAATGAACAACACATGTTGGCTGCAAAAAGAATCATGAGATATGTGCAAGGAACGATCAGTTTTAGCATACAATATAAGCGTGGTGGAGAAGAAAAGTTGGTAGGCTATGTTGACAGTGATTATGCAGAAGATGCAGACGATAGGAAAAATACTTCGGGATACATCTTCATGTTTGGAGAAGGAGTTGTGTCATGGGCATCGAAAAAGCAACCAATTGTCACATTATCTACCACAAAAGCTGAGCTTGTAGCAGTAACAAATGGAGCTTGCCAAGCGGTGTGGTTGAGAAATGTTCTTGCAGAAATCGGGTTTCATCAAGAAAAATGCACAATTCTTTTTTGTGATAACTTCTCTACGATCAAATTGTCCAAAAACCCAGTCCTTCACAGAAGAAGTAAACATATTCATGTAAGGTATTATTTTCTTCGTGAACTTGTGAATGAAGAGGTGATTGGGTCATAGTATTGTTCTACTAAAGAGCAGTTATCAGACATAATGACCAAGCAAGTGAAGCTCGAAGTGTTCGAGAAGCTAAGGAGAAGCATGGGGGTATGCTTGAAGAAAGAGTAAACTGGAAGCGGAACATTTCCAGTTTAGGGGAGGAACTGAATAATAAAAAGTCTCACCCGAGTCTTATACTTTAGTTTCAAGTTGTTTTTGGTCAAGTCTTGGAATAAGTCTTCCTAGTTTATAGGAAACGAGTATGACTAGTTGTCAGCTCTTTTAGGAAGTTTGTTATTTTTGTTAGTCTTTGGTCTATATAAGAGACCTTGTTGTTTTCGTGTCAGATTATCAATTACATAAAGCATTCGGTTTTCATATTTGTTTTTCAAGTTTTCTACAAGCAAATATTTTTAACTCAATTTCCATTGAAGAGCAAAACTTCACTTCATTCAACCGAGATTTACATCGGTATAGTGAAGAAATTACTCCCTCTTAAAATTGAAATAAATCATAACCAGCAAAGATGAAATCCTCTCAATACCTGCGTAATTTGAAAATTCGAAACATGCAAAAGGAGATAACACATCAAATTCCTAAGAACAAAAACTATATCACAAACGAGAATCCGGATAAGACCGGAAATTAATCCGAATTGAATCGGAACAAAAAGAAAAGAAGAAAATTTCTCGCTCTCTCTCTGAAAGATGTTAGAGAGAGAAGAGAGAGAGCAAATATGGCTCTTCTAAGCGGTCCCCAAAATTAGTTAATATATGCAGCTGCTTAAATATACCACTTAATATTTAGAAATGTTTAGATAGTTATAATTTATATTATATCGTTCGCACAAACTAATTTTTTTGTTGTCTAATCCCAAATTTTTTTTTAAAGGGAAGGAGTATTTAAAATCACCATTTCCATTTCTCCACATCAGAATGCCGGTGCAATCCGAGGGTAGTGGCAGAGGAGCTGATCGGATTTTGCGCAACATTTCTTGTACATGCAATCCTTGGCATCGCCAGATGTTCCACCATGAATGCTTCTAACATGCGATACCATAGCATATTTAGAAATCCCCAACAAACAGGTTCCTCAATCGCCCGTAATATCAATTAGAAGATAGATATTCAAACATAGCATATCTTGAATTTGGAGAAAACTCCTTCGGAATGAGCAATGAAATTGTAGCGTTTACTCCATGTGGCATGAAACCATTCACAAAAAAAGACTTAACAACTTCTATGAAATCTTGTCCAATAATGGGCCAAACTTCAACATAGAACTCATGTGTGTATTCATCTAGCCCTTGCATCTTGTTGAAGGCAAGTAGAATAGAAATTTCTTAATCTCTTCACCTATAAAAAAACTGACCAACACTATAACGCCCCGACCGCCATCGTTTGTGGGCCCCCACGCCCTCTCTCGGCATGTGGGCCCCATCCTCGTCCGACGTCTGGTGCGTTATTTTGGGAGGCTCGCAAGATTTGTTTACTATCCCTGCAGATCACCACGTGATCTTTTCCCGTATTTTGTCCTCACTCATACGGTACCGCGAATCATATCTCAGTAGGGCACTCATCCTTTTAGGCCATGATATAAGTCTTAACTCTGGAGTTCTCTCTGGACAAGTGACCGAAAATATAAGTGCACTTTGGTGATATAAATAGCCAAATAGATTCTTATAAGTCTCTCCGCATGCACCATCTGATATATCATGGTTTTACCCATTTTAGGCCATGATATAAGTCTTTTTTATAGAGTCTTTCTAGTAATTTGGAGTCTTTTATAGTCTTTTCAGGTTTTAGGTACGTTTGGAGCATTATTGGAGATAGTGAAGCATTTTGGAGCCAAACAGAGATCATGTAGCTGAGACACCGATTTATCGCCTGAGTATCGATCGATACACTTATGGTGTCGATCGATACCCGTCGAAGAAACAGAAGGATCGCGACTTCTTGAAGATTTGAAGATTTGCAATTTGCCCCAGAAGACTTTATTATTTACAATTTGCCCCAAAACGTGTTTAGCAGTATTTAATTAGATTTTTCAGCCACTTTGGCGATTACGCTTCATACAGAGATTATTCTGCTTTAAGTTTTTGGTGAGAGAGCTTTTGAGGGAGACAAGTCTGAAACTCTGTTCATTCGAGAGAAGATTTCGAACCCCTGTTTTACTCTCTTTCTTATTATTTATTCAAGTATTTATTCAGTCATGTTTATTGTTTCAATCTCCATGTCTGAGTAGATCTCCTGTTAGGTTTAGGGTTCTCATAAGGGATTTTTTTTAATGCTAGGTTGATTAGTTGTTTAGGGTTCATAATCTGAATTAGTTCTTCACATTAAGTTGTTCTCAAAGCTAATTCTGGATTGATCACCTAGAACTTAGATCTTAGGATTATCGATTAGGCACGAGAGTGCAATTGAGAAACCTGATAGAATTTAGGGTCCGCAAAATAACTATTCGCAAAGAGATTTGGTCTAGTTGTTTTGTGAACAAATCAAACTTGAACTAAAAGCTGGTTTAAACTTTAGGATTCGCAAAGAGATTTAGAATTCTAGGATTTAGACTTAGATAATTCTCGCAACGAGGGTTGGTTAATTATACTTTAGTGATTTGAGATCAAGAACCGTGCGTAACCTGAACCCTGATTAGTTAGTTTGTCTGCATTCATTGATTTCCTGAGAAATACCCTGAACCTATCTTTTTCTAATCGAACTACAGCTCGTTTAATTTACGTATTTGCTTTCAATTTCATTGATCACTTAACTTAATTCAACTTTTAGAATCTATTTTGTGTTTCCTTGAGTCTCTGTGGATTTGATCCCTAAGTATTACAATCGACAAAGCTTTAGTACTTTTAGGGTATTAATTTGAGCTTATCAAATTTGGCGCCGTTGTCGGGGACTCAATTCACCATTAGATTTTAGTTTGAGAATTTCGACTAAGTTCGCCTTAGTATCGATCGACACCCTAGTGGTATCGATCGATACCTGTCGTGGATTTTTGTTACTTACACTCTTGACTTTTGTGTTTCAGGTGCATGCCTAATCGAGAAACTAGAAGGAACAAGAACACTCCGCTAGTTAATCTCTCATTGGAGCAGTTAGCACTTTTAGAACGCACAAACAGAAAAGCAAAGAAACCAGCAGAGATAAACAACAATCGAGTGGTTTTGGTTCAAGATGCAGCTGGTGCTTTCAGAGACCAAGAGGGTCATTTGTGCAATGAAAGAGGGCAACGCTTGGATGGATAGGGGAACATCATTCCACTTCCTGTTGTTGTCGAGGAGGTTGTTGCTGCGATTCCAGGGAACGATGTGGCTAATCGTGGTAGAACACTTGGTGAGCACAACAGACCTGATCAGTTCTATGCCAACCGAGCTGCGATTCGCATTCCAACTTTTCAGAGGAATGACTTTGAGCTGAAACATGCGTACTACGCTCTTGTGAGTCAGCATCTTTTCCATGGTCTATCTAATGAACATCCTATGGATCATATCGAGAGGTTTGAGGTTTTGGTCACTGGTATGAAGTACAATGGAGTGCCCAATGAATACCTCTTCCGCAAGCTTTTTCCATACTCTCTTGGTGGGGATGCAGCTTATTGGTTGAAGCAGTTGCCCCCTGGTTCGCTAACTACATGGGATGACTGAATAACTTCTATGATGATGCGAGATCCGAAGAGCTCAGGAATAAGATTTCTCAGTTTTCTCAGGGTCCGATAGAGGCACTCAAGGCTTCTTGGATTCGATTCAATTCATATCAGAGAGACTGTCTGCACCATGGGTTCACTCAGGTTCAGCTGCTGGGTACTTTCTACAGAGGGGTCGATTGGAGGTATCAGATGGCTTTGGATGCTGCGAGTAATGGAAATTTTAACACCATGTATCCAGATGATGCAGTTGTGCTGATTGAGAACTTGGTGTCTAGCAATAGCACCAAGAATGTTGATTTTGAGCGGAAGCAGCAGGCTGGAGGAGTTGATGGATCAAAGATTGCTAATGTTCAGGCTAATTAAGCTAGATTCAATGCACAATCTCTTGCTGGGAAAATCGATGAAGGCAGTTCATTTTGCTGAGGAAGTCGAGAATATCAATGAGGATGAAGAAAAGGATGTTAACTACATTGGTGGTTCTGGTTTTCAAGGTCAGAGGAATCAATACAACAACAACCGAAACTTCAACAATAATTTTCAGCAAGGGGGATTCAAATCTGAAGCCAATCCAAGTGGTTTTGGGTCGAATAAGTTTAGCCAGAAACCTTCTCAGAACAATGGTTATACCAGGAACTATGGGAATTCATCTTATCAACTCGTGCCTGCTAAAACCCCAGAGAGCAATATCGAATCTATGTTTGAAACGTTGGTTCAAGGACAGCAGCAGATAGCAGTGGATTTCAATGGTAAGATAGATGCTCTGTACAAAGATCTGAATGGAATGATCGATGCTCTTGGTATTCATCAGAAGAAGATGGAAACTCAGGTAGCTCAGACTTCAGAGGCTGCGAAAAGGCAAGAATGTTTTCTTCCAGGGAAAGGAGAGAACCCAAGGGCACAAATCAATACAATTACCTTGAGGAGTGGAAAAGAGGTAAATCCAGGAGTGAAAATTGGCCAAACTGCAAGAAATTTCGTCGATCTTGACGATGAGGATTCTAAAATCCCCAGGGTATCGATTAACACTAGCCAGCATCGATCGACACTAGCCAGCATCGATCGACACCGTTTAAGATACTTTCACGAGACAACTCAAAGTCCCGTGTATCGATCGATACCACTCCTGTATCGATCGACATTGATCCTGCAATCGATACAACACCTAAAGTTGTGAAGGAAATACCTGATGCGGTTGCAGAGAGAGTTTACATACCGAGGATACCTTATCCCAGAGCTATTGGGAAGACTAAGAAGGAGGTAGAAGACTCTAAATGCAAGGAAATTTTGGACAAGCTGGTTGTTAAACTTCCTTTCATTGATGCTATAAAAACTTCTCCAGCTTTCCGGAGATATGTCAAGAAGATGGTGTCTAGCAATGTGAACCTTGAGGAAGGATGCTTGATGATCACTCATGAGTGCAGTGCAATCCTGACCAACATGATCCCAACGAAGCTACCAGATCCAAGGAGTTTTGTCTTGGATTGTACGATCTTCACATATAGATTTGAGCGTTCTCTTTGTGACCTTGGCTCAAGTGTCAACCTCATGCCTTACTTAGTTGCTAAAAGGATGGGAATGACAGACTTCATTTCAACAAGGATCTCACTTATACTTGTTGATCGCTCAGTTAGACTTTCAGAGGGATTGCTCGAAGATGTCCCTATTAAGATTGGGAATTGCTTGATCCCAACTGATTTCATTGTCCTGGAGTATGATTCAGAACCCATAGATCTTCTTATCTTAGGAAGGCCATTCCTAACAAAAAATGGTGCTCTGATTTATTGCAGGAATGAGAAGATAGCTCTTAACATCGGTGAATTGGTCATGACTTTTAACATGGAGAAGATGATGAAGAGACCAACCATCGATGGGCAGACTTTCTTTGTTGATACCTTCAGTGACATTGTTGAAGAGTACTTCCTGGAGATGCATCATGAGGATCCATTGGAGAGAGCATTGGTATGTTCAGCTGAGTCAGATGTTTATTCGGGTGATGTTGCTGCTGAATACTCGAAGATGCTCGATACAGCACCACCAGTATCGATCGATACCCTGCGGCCAGAAAGGGAGTTGGCCGAATGTTCTAAGCAAGCTGTTGGGCTTGGAGATTGGAACGATGCAGTTGAGAATTCTAAGCTAATTCTGGATTGATCACCTAGAACTTAGATCTTAAAATTATCGATTAGGCACGAGAGTGCAATTGAGAAACCTGATATAATTTAGGGTGAGCAAAATAACTATTCGCAAAGAGATTTGGTCTAGTTGTTTTGTGAACAAATCAAACTTGAACTAAAAGCTGGTTTAGACTTTAGGATTCGCAAAGAGATTTAGAATTCTAGGATTTAGACTTAGATAATTCTCGCAACGAGAGTTGGTTAATTATACTTTAGTGATTTGAGTTCAAGAACCATGCGTAACCTGAACCCTGATTAGTTAGTTTGTCTGCATTCATTGATTTCCTGAGAAATACCATGAACCTATCTTTCTTCCAATCGAACTACATCTCGTTTAATTTACGTATTTGCTTTCATTTTCATTGATCACTTAGCTTAATTCAACTTTTAGAATCTATTGTGTGTTTCCTAAGTATTGCAATCGACAAAGCTTTAGTATTTTTAGGGTATTAATTTGAGCTTATCACCATCATATACCATAAATCAGGATGTTACAAACACTTTCTTCATTTGAAGAGGAAAATGGTAGGAAATGAGTTCTGTTATTGATGTTTCTAAGACTTCCGAACTTAAACAATATGATTGAAAATAACGTATTATAATGAAAATGGATTTTGTTTATACAAAAATAAATTTAAAGCAACATCATTACTTTTTAATAGGAAATGAACAGTTTTGTTAAGTTTTTTGGCAGCGGAAACTCGAAAATTAATTTAATTATTTTATCTGTAAATTTCATTGATTTAAGGGTTTAGAGTGAGAATTCATTTCTCTCGAGGTTTATAATGATAATGACTTGTACTTAGATAGTTAAAAATCATGTTCTAAAAATCGCTCTCCGTGACCGCTTAGGCGGCGAGAAAACACTCGGCGGCCAAGATCCACTGGGATTAGGCAATAATCGGATAAAAAAATCGAAAAACTTGAAATAAGTCATTTTTTCTTTGATTAAATGTTCAAAATCGTATGATAGATCTATTAATTTAGGGTGAAAACGACATAAAAAGAGATTAAAATCGTGAAAAACAGGTGAGGCAGCGCAAATTAAGGTTTATGAAGTCGCATCAAAAGATTGAAGATGAGAGCAAAATAATAATTAAAACTAAAACAGAGAAAATTGACAAAATAAGATATTGGGCCTCAAACAAGTGACTCCTTATGGGTTCAAGCTCACCACTAACCACTAGACCACATTAACTTTTGCATATTATTCCCGACTATAATATATAATATATAAATATATCATTACAAAATACTAATCTCCGATTAATCCTCATTTAATCCCCGATTTATTTGGCTAGACGGTAGATGTTGGGGTCGGTTTTCACCTAGCCAAGATCAATTGTGGATACGACTAAGTAAAGAGATGGGCCTAGCCGATTTGGGGCGAGCCGAAAGAGTGGAGAGCCAAAAAAGTAAGAGAGCCGAAAGAGTGGAGAGCCGAAATAGTGGAGAGCGGAAAAAGTGAAAAGCCGAAATAGTGGAAAGTTGAAATAGTGGAGAGCCGAAAGAGTGGAGAGCCGAAATAGTGGAGAGCCGAAAAAGTGGAAAGCCGAAAAAGTGGAAAGCCGAATTGATGCAGCTATGGACCGGGCCAAAGAAGGGGAAGAGGCTGAGCCCAAGACTAGCAAAGCATCATGAACCGAACCGAGTTGAACCGAGCCGAATTAAGCAATGTACCGTACCAAACCGAGATCTATGAACCACGTCTTGGCCGTGCTGGACCAACGGTAGTCTTGGGTCAAATTGAATAAAAGATGGCGAGCCAAGCCCACAACAAGACTGAAGCAATAAGGGCCGAGACACAGACCCATGAGACGATCTGTACCGTCGTTTGCCCTAAGATGATAAACTTAAATCATCCGAGGAGTCGGCATCGCGTAGAAATAAAAGGAAATCTTTCAAGAATATCTTCCGAGATTCTTGCTTAGTCGGCTCACCAACATCTATAAAAGGAGACAAAGTCTTAGAGAAGGGAGGGGACTTTTACCTAGCAGAAATACCTAGCAAAATACTTAGCATACTCTTGTACTCAAAAGCTTTTCTAAACATCAATAACAACCATCTTTGTATCTTTATTTTCAAGTTTCATACTTAAAATCTTATGTTCCCTCTAAATTTCCTTACAAGATTTAGTTGTGCGAGTTTCGACTCCCACAATTTGGTGCCGTCTGTGGGGACTAGAAATTTTCTTACTCATGGAAACTACCGAGAACAAGATATGAAGAGATGGCCGGTGACGAACAAAGGAGCGGTGACGACGCGAACAACAACGGTGGCGATAATTCCGGAGACATGATCAATCCCAGCGGCTCTCCTCCAACAAACATGGAAGCTACCTCGGCGCCCCTAGCTAAATTTGAAGGACATGCTCATCGCGTTACTGAAGAAGGTGGAAGAGCAAGACAAGTTAAACAACACCCTATCGTAAAGGCTCGAGACGCTGACATCGGAGAGCCGAGCCTGAGATCTGCACACCAGAAGTTTGGGCTCGGTGGCGAACCCACCAGGAGGAGTCACCAGGAGGCTCGGCCTCAACCCGATGGTCCTGATCAATTTTTCTACTCCTGCTGGCACATCTGGAGACGCGCCGAGGATCCCAAGGGGACTACCCCCGTTGCACCCGTCTGACGAGATAACGATCGCAGCGATGAGACCTAACCTAACCAATTCGCCTCGACTAAATCGAGGAGCAAGAAGCACCAACAACGAACGTGACCAACAAATCGACGATCGTTCATGAGTACACCTCAGCGGAATGATCACATCCAATACTGACGGATAGAGCGCGACGAGAGAGATCGCACCTCGGGGCGCGTTGCGTACGAAGAATTCGCCTCGGCACTGGAAGGAGGATGAACCGTAGGAGACGCTCCTAGCTCGGATCAGCTCAGAAATCTGACAAATTTTTTACCTAGCCAAATACTTAGCAAATCGCTCATCAATTTCTTGTATCAAAAGCTTTACGAAAAGACAATAAAACCATCTTTGGATATGTGTTCTCGTATTTCAATTTTAGAATTTTATGTTCCCTCTAAAGTCTCTTACAAGATTTACTTGTGCGAGTTTTGACTCCCACAGTAGGTACACGTCAACCACCCGACTAACGCTTAGCGAAATTTTAAATATTGGTTAAAAAAAGGTGATTTTCCCAAATACAAATAGGAACAAACTAAAATCTACGTTAAAAAAAAAATATATATATATATATATAATATCTTTGTTCAAACCGATCGGTCAGCACTCGGTTTAAAGACCGAAACAAACTAAGATCTAGGTTTTAAAAAATATATATATATATCTTTGTCCAAACCGGTCGGTTTGCACTCTGTGTAAAAACCAAACCGAATTCCAAACTCTTTTTACAGTCCAACGAATCAACCAAATCTCAGTTCGGTTCGGTAAAATCGCCCAACCCTACCTGATCGGTGTAACCCAAAAGTAAACCAAATCAACTAAATCTCGGTTCGGTTTGGTAAAAACGCCTAGGAACTAACCAAAACCTAACCCTCTGACCTGTAGAGAGGTTCTCCTACTCAAAATTTTTGGCAGAAAAATTAATTCCCCTATGAGTCTATGAGCCTGCGAGAGAGTAACCGAAACAAATTCAGAGCTCCTTCTTCACTTCGATTCTCTTCCATTTTTGCTCTCTCAGATTTTGAAAATCTGCCTCTCTCTCCCATTGTTTTTGCTATTTCAGATTTTGAATCTGCCTCTCATCTCTCTCACTCTCTTCATTGATAGTGGATTGAGATGGAGAGCAGCTTACCCACGACGGTTTCGTCTAAATCAGAACGACGAGGAAGATCCTCCAAATCTCAGAATACCTCCAAACCCTCAGTTATCATGGCCTTCTTCTCTTGCGTCGCTTGGCTCTACGTCGCTGGCCGGTACGTCGATTTCTTTTCCCCACTGTTCGTTGATTCGATGAATAATCGAATCGAATCGAATCTCCAAATGACTCTCGATTTGTTCTTCGGATTCAGTTACTTGCCTGCCAGATTCGATTCGTGATCGAACACTTTTGTCATTGTTTTTGATAAATCCGATAAATCTTAGCCTCTGAGAATTGTCTTAATTCAATTCTTATTGTTAGGTTATGGCAAGATGCAGAGAATAGAGTAATACTCAATAATATGCTTAAGAAGAATTATGATGAGGTTTGGCCATTCTTTAAATTTGTTTCTGAAACCTCGTCTCATTGGTATGATTCAATCTTATTAATCCGATTTTTTATGTTCTTGGGGGTGTGTAGAGGCCTAAGTTTCTTACAGTGGATGACAAGCTGATGGTTTTAGGATGCAAGTAAGTTTGGTTTTTGTGTGATTGTGTGAAGATGCAATGTGTTTTATCTGTTGTTAATAACACATTATGTAACTTGTTATTAGAGATCTTGAGAGGAAAATTGTTGAAACTGAAATGGAGTTGACACTTGCAAAGAGTCAAGGCTATCTGAAAAGTGGTTCGTCTTCAGGGAAGAAACTGCTTGCTGTAATTGGAGTCTATACAGGCTTTGGAAGTCATCTGAGGCGAAATACGTTTAGAGGGTCTTGGATGCCACAAGGTATAGATTATGTTGTGATTGAATCATCGAAACCATTTTGTCATTTGGTATGATCACTTTTGTTTTGCGTTTTAGGCGATGCTTTGAGGAAACTTGAGAAAAGAGGAGTTGTCATACGCTTTGTGATTGGTCGAAGGTTTTCCCACTAACTAGCTATATTTTTGTTTTTTATGTATTAAGTTTTTCATCTTCTCGTGCTTTTTATTACTATGTGGGCTATAATACTGATGTTAATGTTTTAAGAATTCCAGTCCAAACCGAGGTGATAGCCTAGATCGAAAAATTGATGAGGAAAATCGAGCAAGAAAAGATTTTCTGATTCTTGTAAGTAAACAGTATCAAAGGCTTTAGGATCTTTTTGTTGCCTGCTTGATCGAATTATGTTAGTGTTTTTGTTCACTGATGTGGCTTCTTATTTTCTTCTGGCACTGCTGGCTTATCAGGAGAATCACGAGGAGGCCCAAGAAGAGCTACCAAAGAAAGTGAAGTTCTTCTTCAGTGCTGCTGTTCAAAACTGGGATGCAGAGTTTTACATCAAAGTTGATGACAATATTGACCTAGATCTAGGTAGATACTTCCTCTTTTATTTCCTATCTTGTTAAGCTATGTTTGGTCCCGTCCTGCATCAGCGGTTCATGCTAAACTTTCTTGTGTCAAATCCCACATCAACAATTTCTATTTGTGTGATTAATGTTATCTATCTGATAGAGGGGTTGATCGGTCTTCTTGAAAGTCGGCGTGGTCAAGACGCTGCTTACATTGGGTGCATGAAGTCTGGCGAAGTTGCTACTGAAGAGTTCGTATCATACTCCAACTCTATTAAATTCGCCTGTCCTTGAAAATATATTCATACATTTTAATTTTCATCTACATGGGTCTTGGTGTTTTCAGGGGAGGGCAATGGTATGAGCCAGAATGGTGGAAATTTGGGGACGGAAAATCGTACGTGATTGAAAATATTATATACAAACTCTGTCAAGGTCTTCTATGAAATTAACATCATAAACTCATATTCTTCCTTTGTTGTCTTTAGGTACTTCCGTCATGCAGCTGGATCGCTGTTAATACTATCCAAGAATTTGGCTCAGTATATAAACATAAACAGGTTGGGTTCACAATCTTACTAATCTGGCACAAATAAATATTTAAATTGTTCCACGCTCGTTCACAATCATCACATGTTCTCTTCTTTGGTGTATTATATATAAATGCAGTGGATCATTGAAGACATACGCATTTGATGATACCTCTATAGGATCTTGGATGATTGGTGTTCAGGCAACTTATATAGACGACAATCGCCTTTGCTGTAGCAGCATTAGACAAGGTATGCTTAAATCTATAACATGATTCAAATGTATGATTAAAATATATATGTATATGCTTAAATCTGAGTATATCTGTTTAATTTTTACAGACAAGGTGTGTTCTGTGGCTTGATCAAAGGACTCAGGTGTATTCATGGCGCTTCTGATATGTTCTTGAAATTTGTTCGTTGTTGGTTTATTTTATCATCAGCCATTATTACTTATAATATAGGGCAATATACACAATAATTTTAGCCAGCCTAGCTGTGAAAAAGAAAAGAACATTATAAGTTACAACTGACCAAAAATAGTAGACTCGGTTAAGCTCCATCCCAGCTTCGAACTATAGTTTGACTGATGGAGTGACTTAGTTGGAACGTCTCAGTGAAAAAGTATTACTTGCTTTTTCTTATTCTCTAGGTTCGTCTTTTTTTTTTTTTTCTGTTACACATACAAATTATATGATTATTATTACAAAGACAATTTTACAATTGACAACTCTAGCCGCTCCTCAAGGATCTACAATCACAATGATGGATCTATTTGTGACACGCTGAAAATTTTTTTAGAAGTTTATTTCCATTAATTTGCAGTAATTGCATCTTCTCATAATCGAATCCCAACTTCCTCGTGTATATGCATTAATGAACATTTTGGTAACCACTGCACTAAGGACTTCCACTTTGTTTCCTGGTTTTAGTTACATTTTTTTTTTAATCAATGTTACGTATTAGTGACATAAAAATAGGGAATTAGCACTAAATATCCATATTGGAGATAGATATTTAAAAAACTAACCATAATAATATGGTGGTTAGAATACATAATGTATTCTCTACAATATAGGTCATTATGCCCATATTTCACTCTCTTTTTTCTCTCTCTTCTCTCCCTCTCTCACACAGCCATGGTTTCTTCTCCTTTTTTTTGAACTATCCTTATTCTTCTTCTTCTTCTTTTTTCTTCCATTCTTCTTCCTCACTTCTCTCCCCTTCCGGCAGCAATGCAAACACCAGATCTCTCCTTCCAGCAGCAGTGCACACACCAAATCTCTACAATCAATCGATTTTTCCCCTATGTTTCCTCTTTTTCTCTTCCAACAACCAAATACTATACTATTTACATATAATCCATATAATATAATGTTAATTTACTCTATTGACCAAAATAATAATTGAAAAAATATCTAAAATTAAATCATAAATCCTAAATTTTGAACATTAACCACAAAAATTAAATACTACATTGTACATTAACCCTAAATTTTGAACATTAACCCAAATCTGAAATATAGTGGAATTAGTAAAATGTCTTCTTCTTTCTTCTCCTCCTCACTCCTCTACCCTTCTAGCAGCAGTGCAAACTCTCCTTCCGCAACAGTGCAAACACAATTTATCTCCTATTTTTCCTCTTATTCTCTCCCAACAACCAAATATATAAACACTTATAGTATAATACGATTCAGGCTATCGTAAATAGTATAGTAGGACACTATTCTATTCTATTCTATTTGTATATATATATATATTGAGGTGTTCTTCGTTAGTAACACTATTAACAAATCTAAGAAATTCATCTGTTTTTCAAAAATTTAACCATAGTAGACACAACAACAATTATGTGTTTTTTAGTAGTATTACAATAAATTAACAATTATTATTCTGAGATTAGCGAAGTAAACAAGATCAAATGGGTAAACATATTTGATTTTATACAGAATAGAATAGCAACAATAGTACACGTACATGTGCCTCTCTCTCTCTCCCTACTTACGCTTCCTCAGCTCAACAAGGGAGAAATATTAGGCTAACAATATGTGTATATATTTACCTAGATACGAGTATATCCAGAATAGGAAATATCGAGATGTATATATGTGATTGTAACTTTGATGAATAAGACACGACATTGCATCCTATTTCATGGTATCAGAGCAACAAGATCCTCTGACCTAATTAAGTCAACGCCGCCGATTGCCATAGCTCCGCCGCCGTCGCTTGTCTACACACTATCACCGCTTATCCAAGCAAGTGTGGGCTTTATTCTTCTATTTACTACTCGTACCAACGCCGCCGTGAAAACACCATGTCTGGAGAAATCAACGCCGCGGCAACTACCGCTACTACACCAAGTCTGTATTCGCTCAACGCATCGGACAACCCTGGTGCTTTGATCTCTTCCATTATATTGAAGGAACACAACTATCCCGAATGGGCGACTGAATTGAAAAACTCTCTTTAGGCAAAACAGAAACTCGGCTTCGTTGATGGGTCTATTCAGAAACCAACTGCTGAACCGGAATTCAGTCAATGGCTTGCTGAAAATTCCATGATCATCGGATGGATACGAACGGCTATTGATCCAAGATTCCAATCCACTGTCTCGTTTGTATCCGAAGATTCGAATCTATGGGAAAGTCTCCGTGTTCGTTTCTCAGTTGGAAACGGAGTTCGGAAACAAGTCTTGAAGGATGAAATCGCTTTGTGCAAACAAGATGGTCAACTGATCCTCGAGTACTATGGATGCTTGACAAAACTATGGGAAGAATTGGCAAATTACAAAACTGGGCGAACAAGTACGTGCGCAGCTGTACCCGACATCAAGAAAGAACGAGAGGATGATCAAGTTCATTAGTTTCTGTTTGGGCTCGATCTTCCTCGCTTCAGCAACATACGCTCCACCATAACGAGTGAAGATCCTTTGCCAAGCCTTAACCAAGTATACTCGCGCCTGATTCGAGAAGAACAAAACCTCAATATTGCTCGTTCTAAAGAGATTATGAAGACAGATGCCATCGGCTTAACGGTAAAGGCAATTACTCCACAAGTTGCTACCGTCTCGTCACCACAGTTTCGTGATCGCTCGAGTCTCTCATGTACTCACTGTCGTCGCAAAGGACATGAGGTGAATGAGTGTTTTTTACTTCACGGATATCCCGAGTGGTACTACGAGCAGAACCGTGGTGCTCGTCCCTTTAATAATGACAATTTCGCAACCGCTCCTAGACCAACAGTTCAGCGTGGAGGTCGTCCTGCCCGTGCTACCGGTCGTGGTCGCGGACGAGCTAACAATGCTTGTGTTGCAGCTGATGGCGAACAAGGCCATGATCAGATTGTGCAACTAATTCAGCTCCTCCAAGCTCAACACCCCAACACGTCATCGGAAAAATTGTCTGGTAAAACACATCTTACCGATGTTATTATTGATACTTGTGCGTCGCACCATATTACTGGCGACTGTTCTCTTTTAGTTAACATGGTGGACATCATCCCTGCTTTCGTGACTTTTCCCGACGGGAATCGTTCTCGAGCCACAAAGTGTGGATCCCTTCCGCTTAGCTCGGCCTATATTGTTAACGATGTCTTAATTGTACCGGATTTCGACTGCACGCTGATTTCAGTTTCAAAATTGTTAAGACAAACCGGCTGTATCGATATCTTTACTGATACATTGTGTTTCTTGCATGACCATTTTTCGAGGACTTTGATTGGAGCGGGTGAAGAGCGTGAGGGAGTGTACTATTTCAGTGGAGTCTTGGCTGCTCGTGCGAACAAAGCTTCAAAGGGAACTACATCTAATGGAGCATTGTGGCATCGTAGACTAGGACATCCATCTACTAGTGTTTTGCTTTCTTTATCAGAATGTGATCAATCTCCTAGCGATGTTGGAGAGATCAAGAGTTGTGACATTTGTTTTCGTGCCTAACAAACACTAGAGGTTTTTAATGATAGCATTAATAAGGCTTTGAATTGCTTTTCACTTGTTCATTGCAATGTTTGAGGTCCGTATCGAACTCCTTCAACCTGCGGAGCTGTTTATTTTCTCACATTAGTAGATGATTACTCTCGCTCTGTTTGGACGTATCTAATGACAGCGAAGTCTGAAGTTTCTACCTTGATACGTAATTTTTGTGCCATGTCGGAGAGACAATTCGGTAAACCCGTCAAAGCATTTCGTAGCGAAAACGGGACAGAGTTTACGTGTCTTACTTCGTACTTTCAAGAACATGGCATTCTACATCAGACTTCATGTGTCGATACTCCCCAGCAAAATGGGCGTGTTGAGCGCAAACACCGCCATATTCTAAACGTTGCTAGAGCATGTCTGTTTCAAAGCAATATTCCTATCATATTTTGGGGGTGAAAGCATCCTTATCGTGACACACTTGATTAATCGCACACCTTCATCAGTGTTGAAAGGAAAAACTCCATACGAGCTACTCTTTGGACAACAACCATCTTATGATATAATTCGCATTTTTGGTTGCTTATGCTATGCTCACCATCGCGCCCGTAACAAAGATAAATTCGGTACTCGCAGTCGCAAATGCATATTTGTCGATGATGACTGGCTCTCACCCTTACCAGTTGTCGTGAACCCCTCACCGATGCCACTCGTTGAGGCTGATATGTCATCACTTCCGGAAGTCGAACCTCCTTTGGTTTCCGATGAAGAGATACAAGATTTCAATAATTAACCTCCTACTCCGGGGTTATCTGAACCATTAGGACGTGGTCATCTTCCAAAGCGTCCCTCGGTACTCCTAAAAGATTTCGTGGTTAACAATGTACACTCCTCATCTCATGCTTCTTCACCCGGTTTCTCCAACTCAACGTCTTCGTCGACGGTTTCTGGTAAGACTCTTTATCCCATCACTAAGTACCTTTCTGATTCTGGTTTTTCAGCGAGCCATATAGCATTCATGGCGGCCGTTCTTGACAGCACCTGAAACAACCGATTTTTTTTTTTTTTTTTTTTGGAAATAAATCCACCGCAATAATTAAACAATACCAGAGTTAATTAACAACACAGAACAAGTCTACAGCAATAATAAAAAAAAACCCCGGGTCCAAATCATCCCCTCTTCACCGCCTTGATTCCACGATCACGCCTTATCTTTACCTGCATCGACAAAAGTGATGCATCAACATTTGGCTAACCAAATGCTGAGTGAGATTGATCATCCCAACAACAGGCTACCAATAAGCACAACGATCAACAATTAACAATACGAAGAATTAATTAACACCAATTAAAAAGAAAACCCAGCACAATTAGCAATTAAACACCAATTAAAAGAAAGCCCAGCACAAGCTTAGCGATTAACACCAATTAAAAGGAAACCCATGAGAGACTAAACCACCGAAAAGAAACAATCGCCTAGCGACTCCAAGAAATTGCCCGGGACAAGCCACATCCCAACAATTAAGCTCAACCAAGCACCACGAGCACGGATTCGAGGTTACCTAACCTCCATCTCCCCACAAGCTTAGCAAACCCCGCCCCCTTAAGCTTTCAAGGATCGCAAATCAACAACAAAGAAAACAAGCTCGGATCGCAAATCAACCACCAAGAGACAAGCAAGAAATCGCGAATCAAGCACAAGAAGAACAAGCTTGGATCGCGAATCCAACAACCAAGAAGACAAGCTTGGATCGCGAATCCAACAACCAAGAAAACAAGCAAGGATCGCGAATCCAACAACAAGAAGAACAAGCTCCACACAAGCTTAAATGCTAGCCTTTGGTCACAACTCACCTTAGACACGATGGATCGAGCTCCAAAACGACTTCCCGAGCTCAAGATCGACCTCCCCTTCACGCCCAAAACCAAGGTCCTCCAACCTCTTCTTCAAGCTTCTCCCCACGCTCAAGCCTCTCTCGATCTCGCAAGATCCAAGCTTCGCCAAGCTTCTCTCCTTCTCTCTCTCTCTCTCTCTCTCTCTCTCTCTCTCTCTCTCTCTCTCTCTCTCTCTCTCTCTCTCTCTCTCGCGACCAATCTCCTTTTTCCTCCGAGACTGGTTTTTCACGCCCAAGAAGAGAAGAGGAAGAAGACAATAAGAAGATTCATTCTTTGAGAAAAACCCCACAACTTCCAAATCGATTTATGACACCCCCGGAACAAACCCGAATTAATTATTTCCCCCAATAATTAATTTCCCCAGATTTGTCTAAGGCTCAAAACCCGAAGGAAAATTCTGGAACAATTAAATTAATTAAATTAATTAATTTATTTTCCGGAACGCGGGCGTTACAGCACCGAACCAAGACATTTTTACGATGATGTTAAAATAAAAGAATGGTGTGCAGCTATGCAAAAGAGATTGAGGCACTTGAAGCGAACCAAACATGGGATATCACTGATTTGCCTCCCGGGAAGAAAGCCATAGGCATCAAATGGGTTTATAAGCTAAAGTTAAATGCCGATGGAACTCTAGAACGTCATAAAGCTCGGTTAGTGGTTATGGGTAATCGCCAAAAGGAGGGCACTGATTTTAATGAAACGTTTGCACCGGTCGCAAAGATGACCACTGTGCGTTTCCTTCTAAGTGTGGCTGCCGCAAAAGACTGGGAAATGCATCAAATGGATGTACATAACGCCTTCTTACATGGGGATATGGAAGAGGAGGTCTACATGAAGCTACCACCGGGTTTTCAGTCATTGGACCCGACAAAAGTGTGTCGTCTTCGTAAATCCTTGTACGGCTTAAAGCAGACTCCGCGTTGTTGGTTCGCAAAGCTTTCGACGGCTCTCAAACAATTTGGATTTAAACAGAGCTACGAACACTATTCATTTTTTCGTTAAACCGCGGAGGTAAAATTCTACATGTTCTTGTGTACGTTGACGATTTTGTTATCGCAGGGAACAATCTTGATGCCATCAAACATTTCAAAGTTCAGCTTAACGAGTGTTTTCACATGAAGGATCTCGGCAAGTTGAAATATTTCTTGGGCATTGAGGTATCTCGGGGTTCCGATGGTTTTTGTCTCTCGCAGCGTAAGTATGCGCTATATATTATCTCCGAAGCCGGACTGTTGGGAGCTAAACCATCTCCAATCCCTATGGAACTTAATCACAAATTGGGGTCAGCCACGAGTCCGAAGCTTGACGATCCCAAACAATATCTCCGACTTGTTGGACGGTTTATCTATTTGACCTTAACACGACCCGATTTGAGCTACACTGTCCATATTCTCTCCCAATTTATTCAAACTCCCCTTGTTGCACATTGGGAGGCAGCGTTACGTCTTGTTCGATACCTCAAAGGATCACCGGCCCAAGGTATTCTTCTCAGTTCAGCTAGCGATCTCACCATAACCGCCTACTGCGATTCTGATTGGGCGGCATTCCCACACACTCAACGTTAACTCTCTGCTTATATTGTCTACTTGGGCTCCTCTCCTGTCTCTTGGAAGACAAAAAAACAAGACACGGTTTCTTGTTCGTCGGCTGAGGCCGAATATCGTGCCATAGCGTATACTCTTAAAGAATTGAAATGGTTAAAATCTCTTCTCACCACTCTAGGTTTTGATCATTCTCATCCTATGCCATTGCATTGTGACAGTCAAGCAGCCATACACATCGCTGCGAACCCAGTTTTTCATGAGCGTACGAAGCATATAGAATCAGATTGTCATCAGGTACGCGATGCGGTACAAGATGGTCTCATTACTACTACGCATATTTCGACAAAGGACCATGTCGCATATATTTGTCCAAGTTAGGTGTTCGGATTTTCGAGTCACCAACTTGAGGGGTGTAATTAGGCTAACAATATGTGTATATATTTACCTAGATACGAGTATATCCAGAATAAGAAATATCGAGATGTATATATGTGATTGTAACTTTGATGAATAAGACACGACATTGCATCCTATTTCAATATTAGAGTCAACAAAATTTGACTTTGGTTAGTGACCTAAATCCATTGCAATATGGCTATATTCTTAAGTTAATGTGCCCAATATGGTGGTGTGGTAAGAGGTTGTGAGGTGGTAAGCTAAGAGGTGATAAAAGAAATAAAGAAAATTATCTTAGAAGGCATTTTCTGACTTCTGTATAACAAGATAAGACACATTTAACTCTTAAGGCGATGAAATTGACACTCTTACCTTTATGTACACAATAAACCACTTTTTACACTTTCTTATCCCACCTGATTTATTTTCTATTTTTTTTATAATGTGAAAGAAATAAAAAAATTTATTTGGTAACAATGAATGATAATTTTATTTATTCTACATTTTAAGATCCATTTTGCTATAGTTTTGATTCGAAAAAAAAAGAAATCTAAACATATGAAATCGAGATCGACGTGGACATGAAAACGTGGACAATTGTGTGTAGATAGATAGGAATCTCGTATTATTAGTGTGGATGGTCATGTGTGGATGGTCATGTGTAGATGTAGTTCTTGATATTTACAAGTAGATTTCTTGTTTCACATCAAAACTATAGCAAAATGGATCTTAAAATGTTGGAAAAATAGAATTATCATATATTGTTTCCAGAAAATTGTTTTATGTCTTTAACATTATAAAAAAAAATAGAAAACAAATCAAGTGGGGTAATAATTATTTTACTCAAATTTTTGATTTTCTAGTGTGGATGGTCATGTGTGGATAATATCTTACTGATAGTCATGTGTGGATGGTCATGTGTAGATGTAGTTCTTGATATTTACAAGTAGATTTCTTATTTCACATCAAAACTATAGCAAAATAGGTCTTAAAATGTTGGAAAAATAGAATTATCATATATTGTTCCCAGAAAATTGTTTTATGTCTTTCACATTATAAAAAATAGAAAACAAATCAAGTGGAGTAATAATTATTTTACTCAAATTTTTAATTTTCTGACTCATCCACGACTTTGCATCCATGACCATGAGGGACCATTTTTGTTTTTCACACATGAACAAGGAAAAAAGGGCCTTAAGAGTTAAATGTGCCTTTTTGAACAAAAACTGGCAAATGTGCCTTTCAGTGTAATTAACCAAAAGAAGTACAATACGAATTGAAAGCTATCTTGCATGGAATCGGAAACGGACACACGGAAACAAAATGTTTGGAAAATCGTTTATCTTTTCTCCACATAACACTATTTTGGAAGTGATTCCGAACAGAGCAGAATTATATTCACTAACGCTCTTGTAATTCTGAAACCGGAGGTTTAACCACTCATGCTTAGCTTTTGGTAAGATCACATATCTGTGGTGCTCAAACCTATATTTGAGTGATTGCCAAAGATATGCAGGATCTTCTTTCGTGATATATTCATCTTTTAAACCATCGTGGATGTGGTAGAATAAAAATATCATGGCGTTTGTCTTTTTCTCTTCAGAAGTCGTTTTTGATTTATCGATGGTATCAAGAAGCTATTTTCCTTTTAAATGCATTTTTGCAGTTACTGCCCATCTTATATAATTGTTTCCGAATATATCAAGGGCAGCGATTTCTAGCTTCGCCAAATTTGACATGATAATTGTATCATAATATAACAATTCATTAATCATTAATTTAATGATAATTCGATTTAAATCTATGATAATTCAATTTAAATTTCTAATTTTAAAGAAACGTAATAAAATTTGAAAACATAATAAAGACAGAACTTAAAAAAATATATGAGGCAAGCCTTCCATATAATTTACGATAATAAGCAGAAATTAAAAGAAAAATAATTTAAAACCTATGATATTCGTCTTCTGGACAAAGCAATTCTTCAGGAACGCTTTCATGTATATCTTCTGGATATATATATATATATATTTTCATACAGTTTTGCTGGACCTTTTTTATATATGTCTTCGAGACATTCATTTCATGGATGCAGTGATATGAGTAGACATAGTCTACCATATGATCATAAGCCAACCATATATTTGAGGAGGCATAGCGTACCATATGATCTGAGAAGACTTAGTCTACCATATGATCATGATCGTGAAGGCATAGCTTACCATAATAATCGGTTCGGAAAAGACAACACATCATCTCGAAATAATATATAAACGTAAATAGATTGAACATAAATTAAACCTCATTTTTTCGGTATATGAACGGATCGTGTTATAAACTATGATATATTATATATGTGGATATATATATATATAGGTGATGGTGTTTTATTATATATATATATATTATTTGTTTTGTTGAGGAAAGAAGTGAGAGACGTGAGGGAGAGGAGAGGAGAGGAGAGAGTTTATCTTTTTATTTACTTTTCTCAAGTTGTGATTTTTACATAGCATGAGATGTCTATTTATAGACACATAAAAAGTATAAAATAATTGAAGTAAGTCGGTAAGTTTTGAGAGGGTGAATAATATATAATCATTCATTATCTCTATAATATTATTTAAAAAGACATTTTTGAATATGAATTTTGTTTTGTAAGTTATTACATATATGACATTACAAATAAGAAAAGATAATTGAAATAAGAAATAATATAATTATTTTTTAAAATTATTGATGAGAATATGAAAAGTAGTTATTTTTTTTATTAAAATGGTCATTTACTATTTAGTGGGAGTTATTGGTTCTTGCATTTTAATGGATTTATAAATCCTTTTGATTTCGAAATCCTAATGATCCTTGATTTTAAAATCAGATAAGTGGATTTCAAAATTAAATAAGTTGGATTTCAATATCAAATAAGCTGATTATTGTAAATCAATCAAATGGATTTATTTAGTCTCATAATAAAATCAAAATCAAAAACAAAAAACCAAAAAGACTTTTCATTCTTTTAGGGAGAATAACTAAACTAACCTTTAAAAATGTCTTAATTACTAGAACAATGCAAATCTTTCTAAATTGTTAGAATAACCTAGGGTACCAATTTTGCCTTTTTGGCATTTGTTGACAAAAATGTAATTACGATATTGCCATTACTATTTTTAATCCACATCAGCGCGCTCAAATAAACAAGTTTAACGTTCTTTGACGGTAGATTTAATTATTGTTGGTAGGCTTATTTTTCGGCCGGTAGACTTATTTTTGGACAGGTAGACTTATTTTTCGGCCGGTAGACTTATTTTGGGCCAGTAGACTTATTTCGGGACGGTAGACTTATTTCGGGACAGTAGACTTATTTCGGGACGGTAGACTTATTTTGCTAGATATATTTTTACGAGGTGGTAGATATGAATTTGGACGGTAGATTTATTAATTTTTTGGTAGATTTATTTTTAATGACGGTAGATTTGTTAAGAGTTGGTAGATTTAACGAGCGACCGGTTGATTTTTTGGTAGACATTTGACCAAATTGGTAGATTTATTTCATTTGATGGTAGATTTATCTCCTCCGCGGTAGACTTTTTTGTAATGACGACATACTTATCATCGGATGGTTCGTTTTTTGGTGATGGTAGATTTATTGTAATGACGGTAGACTAATATTGTCGTGGTAGACTTATTCTTAAAACGATAGGTTTATTTTTAATTATGGTAGTTTTCTTAAAGATCGGTAGATTTATTTATAAAACGGTAAACTTATATAAACTTTCTGGATACACGAAATTGGTAGACTTATCATAAGTTGGTAGATTTATCTGAAGTTGATAGATATATCTGAATTTGGTAGATATATCTGACATTGATCACTTTTATTGAAGGTAGACTTACTAAAAGTGGAGATTACCAAATGACGATTTTGCCCACCAAATTTCTTCACATTTGCAAAAAAAACCATGCACCCATCTTCATCTAGGATTGCGCCGCCAACCCAGAAAAACCATGAAGTATTTTTTTCAAGATACTTCAACATCCTCTCTTGAAGATCTTCAACATCCTCCATTCTTCATCACAATATTTTTTCAAGATCTTCAACATCCTCTCTTCTTCATCACGATAGTTCCGACAACTTTTATCTTGCAACTTTTTTCTTCTTCATCATCTTCAACCATGGTAGTCCACATTAAAATGTTGTTAGAGGCATCAATATCCAAACACACATCGTATGAAACAAGTCTACCATATCGTATGAAACAAGTCTACCATATCGTATGAAACAAGTCTACCATTTCGTATGAAAAAGTCTACCATTTCGTATGCAACAAGTCTACCATATCGTATGCAACAAGTCTGACAAATCGTAATGAAACAAGTCTACAATATCGTGGGAAGAAAACGAAGAAGTGATCAATTTGGTTATTTTAAACAAGTCTACCACAACGTATTAAACAAGTTTATCATCAAGATTTTAAACAAGTCTACCACAACATATTAAACTAGTCTACCAAAATGTATTTAACGATTTCACCACTGGGATAAGTGACACCCGCAAATCTAATACTCAGAGTTGGTAAATCTTGAAGCATACAAAAAAAAGAACCAGGGCCAAATCTTGGGGATATATGCGGATATGGCAAGGAAAGAGATTTCCTCGTGGTAGGGTTGTGTGTTGTGAACTGATTATTAAAGGAACCAGAACTATAAGTTTGCTCTCAATATATGAAGTGTAGTCTGAATGATTTCGTGTTATTGAACCAAGATGAGTACATTGGCTTTTATAGAAGCCTTACAACGATTAAAGAGAAACTTCATGAATGAAAAACGGAAACAAACTTCAACAGAAAATACTTATTCAAGTTCCTAAAAACACGCTTGCTTATTCATCTTTGGACTTTGTCAAACATCCAACAACTATACCCTCGAAACCAAAACCCTATCAAGCCACGTACGTGTTGAAACCTTGTCACACATTCTTTTTCTTCTTTAAAACTTTTCTCCTGATAGAGTTGTTTTTTGTTTGTGATTTGATGATGAAGGTATGTACGCGATAAGACAGAAAGTGGGGATCACGCCTCTCAAAGATGAAGTGGGAATCTCAAGGAGGTGAAGTTTTAGCACATGAAAGAAGTCTACCACAACGTATTAAACATGTCTACCACAACGTATCAAACAAATCGACCACAATGTATTAAACAAGTTTACCATCAAGATTTTAAACAGGTCTACCGCAACGTATTAAAAAGGTCTACCACAACATATTAAACAAGTCTACCACAAACGTATTAAACAAATTTACCAAATCGTTGAAAACAAGTCTACCATATCGTATGTCGGGAATCAACCACGTTTTCGCCGGAAGGAGGCGACGGAGCATATTTGTCGGGAATCAACCACGTTTACAAGAAAATCGGCCACCATTCAAATAAATCTACAAAACCATAAAATTAAATCGGCCAACAAGTAAACAAATTTGCCATTATTCAAGTAAACAAATCTAAAATTTTTGATAAACAAATCCCGACTTCCCTTCTGTCGCATTGCCCATTGACTCTTCAGACCCGTTTTTCGTCGCCCATCGCATACTCGAGAAGAAAAAAAAAATTCTAGATAATAAATCCATAACGTATCAAACAAGTCTACCACAACGTATTAAACAAGTCTACCATCAAGAATTTAAACAAGTCGACCACAACTTCTTAAACAAGTCTACCGAAACGTATTAAACAAGTCTACCGCAACGTATTAAACAAGCCTACCACAACGTATTAAACAAATCTACCACAAATGTATTAAACAAATCTACCAAATCGTTGAAAACAAGTCTACCATATCGTGTGTCGGGAATCAAACGCGTTGTTTGCTGGAAGGAGGCGACAGAGCAGATCTGGTGGATCTACAACTTGATGAATCCCGATCTGTGAAAGAACCAGAATTCGCACATATCGTAGATCGGCGAATTCAGTTTAGGGTTTAGGAGAATTATTTTTATTAGATTTATAGTTGTGCCGTTGAAGGCTGCCTACGTACCCTTTGAAGGGATCAAGCCAAAACGTAGTTCTTGTTACAAATGATGTTTCGAGATTTCGCTCTAAGTTCTGAGATTAGAGGGATTGTGAGATTCTGAGATTGTGAGATTATCAGATGATTGTCAGATGATTATTATGAATAGGGGGTTCCACTATTTATAAGTCTTGAAGTCCTTATCTCTTCCTTTTCCTTCTTGACTTTGTATTGGCTATTGTCCTTTTTCCTTTAAGCCGATAAGGATAATCTCCTTTCTTCCCAGGATTTTCCTTTTATTTCGTAGATCGGTCTTGATGGGCCTTGAAGTCGATTGTTGGGCTGATTTAAACTCAAACCGGGTTAAACCGGGAGAGTGCTAAATCCCCCTCTAACAATTAGTCCCCCCCTCAGTTCGGCGAATGAGTGTTCGAGTTCGGCGGATTTCTTTGGAGAATTCTTTAGCCCGATTGGAGTTGAAATCAGCATCTGGTCGAATTTCCTTTTAGACATTGTTCGGCTTTGTTCCTGCAAAAATTACTAAAGACGAGAGATTGAACTCGAGGCTGAGCTCGGTGTTTGTTAGTTAGTTGCGAGGTCGGACTCGGCTTATCCTACAAGTGAAGTTGAAGCTCAGTTTTGATAGTTCGTGTGGGATTAAGAAGTCGGCTAGCTGTGTTTGCGTGCCCAATTGTAAGGTTGGCAAGTTGCGACTGCGAGTTGCCATAATGTGAGGTCGGCGAGCTGTGAGGTCTGAGAGCTGCGACTACTTGATCGGCGAGCTGTGAGGTCGGTGAGCTGTGACTGCGATGTCGGTGAGATGAGATAGCTGCGATTGCAAGCTACCTAACCGCGAGGTCGACGAACTCTAACTGCGAGCTGCCTAACTGCGTGGTCGACGAACTCCGACTGCGAGCTGCCTAACTGCACAGTAGGCGATATGTCTGATTTGAGAGGTAGGTGAGCGTTGTCATTTTTCTTTGTTGACCGTGGTTTGGTTTTTAGAGGGACAAACCATGTGATATAAAAAGAAAATATTTTCGAATAATAAATTTAAAATTTTTTTATAGGTGATACCTGAATTTTTGGTTAGCTCGGGTGATTAGCTTTGGTTATAGTTTCGTTTTTTTTTTATGGCGACGAGTCCGGATGTCGTGTCACGAGCTCGGAGGTTGGTTATGCGTTGAGCCGATTGTCGGTTTTGATTAACCGAGCTGAGATAATCAGTTTTTTTTTTTTTTTTTTTTTTTAACGAGCTTTGACTTTTCTCGTCCTCTTTTGTTCGCTTCTATTTCCTAATGTTTGACTTTTTAACGAGCGAGGAAGGAGGAGATTGCAGTTCGGTGATTGGGCTTCGATTGGGCTTAATATCATATCAGCAGATGGGCCGAAAATCGATGCAAGCCCAATACAAAGAAAATCTTATTTTCTTCTCCCGTTGGCTTGGATCGTTGAAGGTCGGCGTCAGATATGCGTGAATCCAGTGATGGCGGAGCTCTGAGAAGTTCGAAACAGTGACGGATTGCTGATCGTGGTCGGCCAAGGAGGTCACGGACGGAGGTTGTGCTGCTCGCGGCTTCTCCCTCCACTCACGTTCGGCGTTTGCGGCGAAGTAGAGGAAGATCGATGGTGGTGATGGCGGACCTCCGGCAAGCTCGAACGATGGCGGATTGCTGACTGTGATCATGGTTGTGGAGAAGATGAGCGGTTTTCGCAATGGAGTTGGCTTCTCTGGAATACGGAGATGGCGTCGAGCTCTCTTTTTTTTTTTTTTTTTTTTTTGCGATCTGTGGCTGGGTTTATCGGAAAATTATTAAACCGGTCATGTCGGTGATCAGTGATTCGAGATATCAATAAACATGACAATATGTTTATGTTGGCTTCGAGATTCATATTCTTTTTAATAATTCTCCATAAACTCCAAATTTTTCTTCGCCCTTCGTTTTAGTGCTGATTGAAAAAACCAGAATTCGCACATATCGTAAATTGGCGAATTCAGTTTAGGATTTAGAAAAATTATTTTTATTAAAATCATAGTTATGCCGTTGAAGGTTGCATACGTACCATTTGAAGGGATCAAACCAAAACGTAGTTCTTGTTACAAAGAATGTATTGGATTTTTAGATGAGTATTATGAATAGGGATTCCCCTATTTATAAGTCTTGAAGTCCTTAACTTTTTCTTTTCGTTCTTTATTTTGTATTGGCAATTATCCTTTTTCTTTGAAGCTGATAATGATAATCTCTTTTTTTCCCGGGATTTGCCTTTATCCAAATAAAAGAAATATTCTCTTTATTAATTAAAAGAAATTTCCCTTTAATTTCGTAGATCGGTCTTGATGGACCTTGAAGTCGATTGTTGGACTGATTTAAACTCAAACCGGGTTAAACCGGAGGAGTCCTAAATCCCCCTCTAACAATCTGTATCTCTGCAACTCAAATCAACGAAGCTACAAATCCCTCGACTTGAAGCTTTACCAAACTGACAGTGAGACAAGATGAAACAAGCCAGAAAATAAGCCAAAAACGCCGTCAACGACCGGTGTCTCCAGATCGGTAGCCAGCATTCTTCCCGATGAAACATCTTTGTGGGCTTTTCCCAATATCAACAAATTTTCTTCAACCTTATATATGCTCCGACATGTCCTCCGCTCTATTCCATCTGCTGGCTGCAAGAGCCTCCTCAGCGGCAAAAGTTCAGAGGACCAAGCCTCTCCTCCCTTCCTCTGTTTCCGGCTATTGTTCAAAGTGGGCTTGGCCATATTATGCCTCTCACGGTTTTCAGCCCATTATCCTTACTATTTGTTGGCCCATCCTCCAACTCAGCGAAGATCAAATTTCTTGCCGATATCTTCGGCTATTTTGCCAAGATCGCCTTGTATGTACTGGAGCTGATACAACCTTCAACTTCCTCCCTATGGGAGAGATCGTCTTCACCCTCCTCCTTCGAGGAGCGAATCTTATTTCCACTTTCCCTTTTTATGAGAGGTGTTTTTTTCTCGGCCTTAAAACCGAGGAAACTTTCAAACTCGCTAACCGGTTTGTCATCTTGTGTAGAAGTATGTACGGAGCCAGAAGATGCAACAGGAATCATTTCGATGAGATCCGACGGTATAAGCGGTTATTCAACGTCACAAGATAAAGTGACTAATTCTGAGCTTTCTGGTATTGCCGGTATTATGCTCCAACATTCCGGTTCTGCCGTGAATCTTCTATCGTCTCATCCGATGAATTTGGGCGGTAGATTTATTAATTTTTTGGTAGATTTATTTTTAATGACGGTAGATTTGTTAAGAGTTGGTAGATTTAACGAGCGATCGGTTGATTTTTTTGTAGACATTTGACCAAATTGGTAGATTTATTTCCTTTGATGGTAGATTTATCTCCTCCGCGGTAGACTTCTTTGTAATGACGACATACTTATCATCGGATGGTTCATTTTTTGGTGACGGTAGATTTATTGTAATGATGGTAGACTAATATTGTCGTGGTAGACTTATTCTTAAAACGATAGATTTATTTTAATGACGGTAGTTTTATTAAAGGTCGGTAGATTTATTTATAAAACGGTAGACTTATATAAACTTTCTGGATACACGAAATTGGTAGACTTATCATAAGTTGGTAGATTTATCTGAATTTGGTAGATATATCTGACATTGATCATTTTTATTGACGGTAGACTTACTAAAAGTGGAGATTACCAAATCACGATTTTGCCCACCAAAGATCTTCACATTTGCAAAAAGCCATGCACCCACCTTCATCTAGGGTTGCGCCGCCAACCCAGAAAAATCATGAAGTATTTTTTCAAGATACTTCAACATCCTCTCTTAAAGATCTTCAACATCCTCCCTTTTTCATCACAATATTTTTTCAAGATCATCAACATCCTCTCTTCTTCATCACGATAGTTCCGACAACTTTTATCTTGCAACTTTTGTTCTTCTTCATCATCTCTTCATCATCTTCAACCATGGTAGTCCACATTAAAATGTTATTAGAGACATCAATATCCAAACACACATAATATGAAACAAGTCTACCATATCGTATGAAACAAGTCTACCATTTCGTATGAAAAAAGTATACCATTTCGTATGCAACAAGTCTACCATATCGTATACAACAATTCTGACAAATCGTAATGAAATAAGTCTACAATATCGTGGGAAGAAAACTAAGAAGTGATCAACTTTGGTTATTTTAAACAAGTCTACCACAACGTATTAAACAAGTTTATCATCAAGATTTTAAACAAGTCTACCACAACATATTAAACTAGTCTACCAAAATGTATTTAACGATTTCACCACTGGGATAAGTGACACCCGCAAATCTAATACTCCAAGTTGGTAAATATTGAAGCATGCAAAAAAAAGAACCAGAACCAAATCTTGGGGATATATGCAGATATGGCAAGGAAAGAGATTTCTTCGTGGTAGGGTTGTGTGTTGTGAACTGATTATTAAAGGAACCAGAACTATAAGTTTGCTCTCAATATATGAAGTGTAGTCTGAATGATTTCGTGTTATTGAACCAAGATGAGTACATTGGCTTTTCTAGAAGCCTTACAACGATTAAAGAGAAACTTCATGAATGAAAAACGGAAACAAACTTCAACAGAAAATACTTTCAAGTTCCTAAAAACACGCTTGCTTATTCATCTTTGGACTTTGTCAAACATCCAACAACTATACCCTCGAAACCAAAACCCTATCAAGCCACGTACGTGTTGAAACCTTGTCACACATTCTTTTTCTTCTTTAAAACTTTTCTCCTGATAGTGTTGTTTTTTGTTTGTGATTTGATGATGAAGGTAAGTACGCGATAAGACAGAAAGTGGGGATCACGCCTCTCAAAGATGAAGTGGGAATCTCACGGAGGTGAAGTTTTAGCACATGAAAGAAGTCTACCACAACGTATCAAACATGTCTACCACAACGTATCAAACAAATCGACCACAATGTATTAAACAAGTTTATTATCAAGATTTTAAACAGGTCTACCGCAACGTATTAAAAAAGTCTACCACAACATATTAAACAAGTCTACCACAAACGTATTAAACAAAATTACCAAATCGTTGAAAACAAGTCTACCATATCGTATGCCGGGAATCAACCACGTTTTCGCCGGAAGGAGGAGGCGGAGCATATTTGTCGGGAATCAACCACGTTTACAAGAAAATCGGCCACCATTCAAATAAATCTACAAAACCCTAAAATTAAATCGGCCAACAAGTAAACGAATTTGCCATTATTCAAGTAAACAAATGTACACACAAATTTTTTGATAAACAAATCCCGACTTCCCTTCTGTCGCATCGTCCATTGACTCTTCAGACTCGTTGTTCGTCGCCCGTCGCATACTCGAGAAGAAAAAAAATCCAGATAATAAGTCCATAACGTATCAAACAAGTCTACCACAACGTATTAAACAAGTCTACCATCAAGAATTTAAACAAGTCGACCACAACATCTTAAACAAGTCTACCGAAACGTATTAAACAAGTCTACCGCAACGTATTTAACAAGTCTACCACAACGTATTAAACAAATCTACCACAACATATTAAACAAATCTTCCAAATCGTTGAAAACAAGTCTACCATATCGTGTGTCGGGAATCAAACGCGTTGTTTGCTGGAAGGAGGCGACGGAGCAGATCTGGTGGATCTACAACTTGATGAATCCCGATCTGTATCTCTGCAACTCAAATAAACGAAGCTTTACCAAACTGACAGTGAGACAAGACGAAACAAGCCAGAAAATAAGTCTATCATAAAATTAGTAAAAGTCTACCAAAACATATCAAACAAGTCTACAACAACGTATCAAACAACTCTACCGTCAAGATTTGAAACAAGTCTACCATCAAGATTTTAAACAAGTTTACCACAACGTCTTAAACAAATCTACCGCAATGTATTAAACAAATATACCGCAAATGAAAATATACTAATAAATCTACCATCATTAGGGGCATTTTATCGAACAAGTGGTGGGCGAACCTCATGAAACAACATATCAACCATAGAACGATTATTCCAATGAAAAAAATGTTCGAAAGTTCGACGAGCACGTGTTCGGCCGCGGCGCCACGTTCGTAATCGTACCATCCACCGGTCCAGAGTTCCCAGCGGAGCAAACGACGATGATCCGCTTCTTGAAACAACATGATTGCTACGTTGTCGTTAAAAATGAGGTAGGCTTGCTGCCAAGCGAGACGGAAATGATGTCAGCACCGTCATGGATGGCGGCATCGAAAGCGGCACGTCAGCGTCGTGGCACTAGTTGCCTTTGACCGGCGGCCAACATACTTTGTAGGCGGTGACTATGGCGCGTGGGGAGCCGCTTTTAGCCGTGTCGTTTCCTTGGCAGAAGATGTTGGCTCCGGGGAGCAAATCTTGTGGAAGACGGAATCAACGCCGGAGATCCGTTGGCGAAAGAGAGAGAAAAAAGAAGAAGAGGGAGAGAGAGAGAAAAAAGTAGAAGAAGAGAGAGAGAGAGAGAGAGAGAATCGCGTGAGAGGTGAGAAGTGGGATTTTTTTTGTTTAAAGATTAATATTTAATATTTTAGTTATTTTTTTATTAAAAAATAGCATTTTCGTTATTAAAACGAAAAACCATATTTAAAGGTTTTTTGGCAACTTTTGAATGTTATTTTAGTTATAGGAAAACTATATGTTCGACAATACTTTCAAAGAAAGTTATGTAAACCAGCACATGCAAGTACAATTTATCTATGTGACTGATAAAGAAAAGGAGGCGCAGACTTAAAAATTAGGATTTGAGATTTGAAGATACCAAAAATTCTTTCAACAACGTTTCTCAAGGAGGCATGTCGATGGTTAAACAACCTTTTTCATTTTATGGAGTTGAATCTTGACCATAAAACTCTTGTAGATGATATCGAACGCCACGATATGGAGCTAAAACATTTCGATGATTTGCAAATCCACAATCGACTACATAAAATTTTCCTGAAATTAAATAATAAAATAGTTACTTATCTATTTAAAAAAGTCAATAATTTACAAAACAAAATATGTATACGTACCTTGTGGAGCTGGTAGTCGATTAGTATTCCTTGTTAAAGCATCATTTAATATTTTTGAGTCATGAGCTGAACCTTCACATCTACTAAGTACGTATATGAACTCAAGATCAAAATTACATTCAACCAATACATTTTGCGATATATCACATTTTCTGTTGCGGAAAGGGATTGCTTCTTTCTTTGGTACCATTGCAAAGATATGTGTACCATCGATAGCTCCGACACAATCCTAAACATATGGTAAAATTTATTCTCCGTAAAAAGATAATTTAATGGAAAAAATTATAAAAATGATGTACCTTAAAATAAGGATAAAATCTTGTACTGTCTCTAATCTTTTGAGGCACCGCGGGTCCAGCCATAGTCATGAAACTTGGTGAAATTTGGTTTATAGCTCGCAAAACTTTGTGAAAATTCTCGCTTATGGCAAACTTTGATGTCTTAAAAGTGTCTCTTGTATAACGGAAAAGGAGCAAACAAATTATGGTGAAGAGTTTTCCATGAATGACGAGGAAAATTATGAAACACAGTCATCTTTGTTTTTGCAACGGTTCAAATAATACTTTGCAAAAACTCCCTTTAAGAAAAAGACGGAGAACTAATCCTCTTAACAATGTTGATGATCCAATCATTCAAAAAGATGGTGCAGAAGAAGCTTGTACCGAAATGAACTCCTTGACAATAATCACTGAAAAACTCTTTACTTTGATACAAGAAAGAGAAGCAAGGCAACAACAAGAAGCTAATCAAAGAGAAGCTGAGAAAAAAGAAGAATAACTTGGGAAGCTATCAAAGAAGTTTCTAATTTTGAGGAACATGTTCGTTATGATGCGGTTAAAGTGATTCACCAATTAGGGATGAAAGATGTGTTCCTTATCATGTCCATTGATGAGTGTTATGGTTGGATTAAGTGTAACGTCATTGGGTGATGAATTTATTATTATCTATTGTTGGATTGATTATTTTATGGGTTCGATTAGTCTATGGATTTATATAATGAAATTTGCTTTTTCGTTCTATCTTTTTTACCATTTCAAATCAAGATGAAATTGACTCAATTATCTTTTCAAAAGATTATGTGGCCTTTAAGCTTCAAGAGTCTCACGAACCGTAGCGTGATTCCTCTATTATTGTTTTTGTACATTTTCCTTTTTACCTATTTTTTTTTTCTAAAAATTGAATAATACAAATCCAACCAAATAACAAGGTTCCACTCGATATTTTCTCCTTTGTATTTTACTCTTAAAAACACTTATAAATCCATTCAAATCCAAATTAAAATCAAATCCTTATGCAAATCCTTACTATTGAATAACACTTGATTTTAACATGGATTTTATTATCATAGAACCAATAACAAAAGATTTGAATATGGATTTTAAAATCATATAACCAATAACACTGGATTTGGTTTGGATTTCCAAATACATTAAAATATACAAACCAATAACACCCTCTTAGTTTCTTAATTATTATGATATTACTAGGTTTTGCATCCACGCTACGTGTGGGTATTGTTTTTAATACTATTTTGATAAAACTCCTATGCGAGCAATTATATTTATTGAGATATTATTATATGTATAATGGTGATTGTAATAATATATATTAAAAATATTGCAGTTTTAATTTCATTAATTATATATAGTTTGTGAGGTTTCAACGGTTTTGTTTTGAATCTATATATGTCACGTTTGTAAAAACGTATTATATAGTCGAACATTTATAAGTTAGTATATCAAAGTCAACTAAAACTGTAACAAAGTAATCAAATGCTATTTTAATAACCATAGTATTGACACGAAGATAAAATATTATACATCACTACTTTAAATCAAGAAAATAAGTTTTTTTAATCATTTTTATTTTCATCTTCGTTATATATGTTTTCTATGCAAACAACAAAAAAAGTTATAAAGTTATTCTCTTTCCTTATCTAATTTAACCAATACAAATTTCTGATTTAATCTACTAAATTGAAAAAACTAATAAACACAACTCTTGCCTTCACATCCATGACAACTTTCATTTTGAAACTAAGACAATAGATGAATATGAAATGAATTTTAAAACTAATTTAAAATCACAAAAGATCGACAATTTTTTGTCAATTTTATCTTGTAGATGTAAAGACCGAACTTTTGTCTGGTAGCATATTGGCTGTGGTAACTTTTAAATGATTTTTCAATAATTGTACCTTACTTCTTCCAATCAGAGTGAATAAGTTTTTTCATCATATTCATTTCCATTCTCGTGATATTTGTTTTCTATAAAAACAACAAAAAAACAAAAAAAGTCAAAAATTATTTTCCTTCCTTCAATATTTTAATCAATACAAAATTTTAATTGAATCTACAAATCGAAAAACAATGTAATAAACACAACTCTTGAAAAAATCAATGTTGAAACCAAAACAATATATGAATATGATATGAACTTTGAAACAAAGTTATAATAACAAAAAACGACAAAGTAAATATATTTTTGTACATTTTACATTGGAGAGATAGAAACAGAAATTTTGTCTGGTGACATATTGGTTGTGGTAAATTTTCAATGATTATTCGATGAGATCATAAACCTAAGCCATGAGGATTTATTTCTCATATTTAGGAGTCATTGCAAATAATATTGAAGTAACAAACATTATTTTATATATGAGAAGATTGGTTTACACATAGTCATTTTTCCTTCATTATAGTCGTCTTTCTTAATCCATGGGTGAATTATTTCTCATGCCGTTCTTTTATTTTATTTTATTCTATCAGATCATAACTTTGATCAAGAAGATAATTAAGTAGGCAAAATCAATACCTTAGAGGCATATAACATTAACTTTTATTAGTAATAGATTTTATTTTGAAATATAATTTCCTTTTTCTTTTTTGTTTGTTAAGCTTTTTATGTTGATTTTCCATAGAGTTAGCATAAATTTCAATTTAATTACCTTTTAAATAATTTTTTCTTTTGTCAATTTAGCTATTTTGATATTTATTTCTATTTTTGATTTTTGATTTTGTTAATTTAGCTATTTTGATATTTATTTCCATTTTAAGAGACACAATTGTTTTGGCATATAATTTTCAATTTCTTTTTTTGTTTGTTAAGCTTTTTATGTTAATTTTTTTATAGAGTTATCATAGATATCAAATTAATTTTCTTTTGTTCATTTAGATTTTTTATATTTATTTCCATTTTAAGAGACGATTTTTTGGAATTTTTAAAATTAATTAAGATTTAATTAAAATGCTGATTTGACATATTTTAAATGATCATTTAAAATTCTATGTGGACATCATTAAATGCATATAGCATTAACTTTTATTAGTATAAGATTTTATTTTGACATATAATTTCCTTTTTTAAAAGTTTTTTATGTTGAATTTCCATAGAGTTAGCATATATATCAAGATAATTTCCTTTTAAATGATTTTGTTCTTTTATTCATTTAGCTCTTTTGATATTTATTTTCATTTTCATTTTTGTTTTTTTTCTTTTGTTAATTTAGCTCTTTTGTTATTTATATCCATTTTAAGAGATACGATATTTTTGGAATTCTTGACATTATTTAAAATTTAATTAAAATGCTGATTTGACATATTTTAATTGGTCATTTAAAATCATATGTGGACGCCTTTAAAGACCTATATCATCAAATTTTATTATTAATAGATTGATTTTATTTTGACATATAATTTCTTTTTTTGTATTAAGCTTTTTATGTTGATTTTCCATACAGTTAGCTTAGATATTAAGTTAATTTCCTTTTAAACGAATTTTTTCTTTTGTTAATTTAGGTCTTTTGATATTTATTTCTATTTTTAATTTTTTTTCTTTTGTTAATTTATCTCTTATTATATTTATTTCCATTTTAAGAGACATAATTTGATTGGCATATAATTTCCTTTTTCTTTTTTTTTGTTTGTTAAACTTTTTATGTTGATTTTTCATAGATTTTTCATAGATATCAAATTAATTTTCTTTTAAATGATTTTTTATTTTGTTAATTTAGATTATTATATTTATTTTCATTTTAAAAGATGATTTTTTTGTAATTTTTGATATTATTTAAGAATCAATTAAAAAGCTGATTTGGCATATTTTAATTGGTCATTTAAATTTTTATGTGGACATCCCTAGATGCATATAGCATCAACTTTTATTAGTAATATTTTTATTTACATTTTAAGACACACAATTTTTTGGAATTAATGACATTATTTAAAATGTAATTAAAATGCTTATTTGACATATTTTAACTGGTCGTTTAAAATCCTATGTGGACGGCCTTAGAGTCCTATAGCATCAACTTTTATTAGTAATAATAGATAAATAGATTTTATTTTGACATATAGTTTCCTTTATTTTTGAGCATTTTATGTTGATTTCTCATAGAGTTAATTTCCTTTTAAATAATTTGTTTTGTTAATTTAGCTTTTTTGATATTTATTTTCATTTTTGATTTTTGTTTTCTTTTGTTAATTTAGCTCTTTTGATATTTATTTCCATTTTTAGAGACACAATTTTTTGGAATTCTTGACATTATTTAAAATTTAATTAAAATGTTGATTTGACATATTTTAATTGATCGTTTAAAATCCTATGTGGACGCCCTTAGAAGCCTATAGCATCAACTTTTATTAGTAATAGACTAGGTTTTGCACCCACGCTACGCGTAGGTATTATTTTGATAAAAATCATATGCGATCAATTATATTTATCGAAGTCAAAGCTAAAAATGCATTTTTGCAAAAATACCATACAATTTAAAGTCAAAGCTAAAAATGCCCAATTCCTCTCCTCTTTTTCAGAATTCCACGAATTACCCTATAAGAATCTGGGTATTCACGCAAATACCATTCCTCAGACTGCTGTTAGAGTCTAACGTTTTTTTCAAAAGAAAAAAAAATTTCAGATCTAACTTAATTACGGAAATGCCATTGCCATCAATTCTCAACCTCCACGACAACCACCATCGTCTACGAGTTAATGCAGTAACTAACCCATTTTTTCGCCATTAAAGCCCAATAATAGAGCTCGGACTTCCTTTTCGCGAGTTCTCCCTTCCTATTTCTCCCATTTCCCCTCGATTTTCCGATTCAAACTTACTGAAATCATATTTTATGGCATAAAAACGGCAAAACACGACTGGGCTTGCAAGATTTCGGTGATATTAGACGTTCTGGGCGCTCGACGAGGGTGAAAACAAACTCTAAACGGATATAGGTACAAATTTTTGCATATCAACCATAGAACGATTAGACAAGACGAGACAAGCCAGAAAATAAGTCTATCATAAAATTAGTAAAAGTCTACCAAAACATATCAAACAAGTCTACCACAACGTATCAAACAACTCTACCGTCAAGATTTGAAACAAGTCTACCATCAAGATTTTAAACAAGTTTACCACAACGTCTTAAACAAATCTACCGCAATGTATTAAACAAATATACCGCAAATGAAAATCTACTAATAAATATACCATCATTAAGGGCATTTTATCGAACAAGTGGTGGGCGTACCTCATGAAACAACATATCAACCATAGAACGATTATTCCAATGAAAAAATGTTCGAAAGTTCGACGAGCACGTGTTCGGCCGCGGCGCCACGTTCGTAATCGTACCATCCACCGGTCCAGAGTTCCCAGCGGAGCAAACGACGATGATTCGCTTCTTGAAACAACATGATTGCTACGTTGTCGTTAAAAATGAGGTAGGCTTGCTGCCAAGCGAGACGGAGATGATGTCAGCACCGTCATGGATGGCGGCATCGAAAGCGGCACGTCAGCGTCGTGGCACTAGTTTCCTTTGACCGGCGGCCAACATACTTTGTAGGCGGTGACTATGGCGCGTGGAGAGCCGCTTTTAGCCGTGTCGTTTCCTTGGCAGAAGATGTTGGCTCCGGGGAGCAAATCTTGTGGAAGACGGAATCAACGCCGGAGATCCGTTGGCGAAAGAGAGAGAAAAAAGAAGAAGAGGGAGAGAGAAAGAGAAAAAGTAGAAGAAGAGAGAGAGAGAGAGAGAATCGCGTGAGAGGTGAGAAGTGAGATTTTTTGTTTTTAAAGATTAATATTTAATATTTTAGTTATTTTTTTATTAAAAAATGGCATTTTCGTTATTAAAACGAAAAACCATACTTAAAGGTTTTTTGGCAACTTTTGAATGTTATTTTAGTTATAGGAAAACTATATGTTCGACAATACTTTCAAAGAAAGTTATGTAAACCAGCACATGCAAGTACAATTTATCTATGTGACTGATAAAGAAAAGGAGGCGCAGACTTAAAAATTAGGATTTGAGATTTGAAGATACCAAAAATTCTTTCAACAACGTTTCTCAAGGAGGCATGTCGATGGTTAAACAACCTTTTTCATTTTATGGAGTTGAATCTTGACCATAAAACTCTTGTAGATGATATCGAACGCCACGATATGGAGCTAAAACATTTCGATGATTTGCAAATCCACAATCGACTACATAAAATTTTCCTGAAATTAAATAATAAAATAGTTACTTATCTATTTAAAAAAGTCAATAATTTACAAAACAAAATATGTATACGTACCTTGTGGAGCTGGTAGTCGATTAGTATTCCTTGTTAAAGCATCATTTAATATTTTTGAGTCATGAGCTGAACCTTCACATCTACTAAGTACGTATATGAACTCAAGATCAAAATTACATTCAGCCAATACATTTTGCGATATATCACATTTTCTGTTGCGGAAAGGGATTGCTTCTTTCTTTGGTACCATTGCAAAGATATGTGTACCATCGATAGCTCCGACACAATCCTAAACATATGGTAAAATTTATTCTCCGTAAAAAGATAATTTAATGGAAAAAATTATAAAAATGATGTACCTTAAAATAAGGATAAAATCTTGTACTGTCTCTAATCTTTTGAGGCACCGCGGGTCCAGCCATAGTCATGAAACTTGGTGAAATTTGGTTTATAGCTCGCAAAACTTTGTGAAAATTCTCGCTTATGGCAAACTTTGATGTCTTAAAAGTGTCTCTTGTATAACGGAAAAGGAGCAAACAAATTATGGTGAAGAGTTTTCCATGAATGACGAGGAAAATTATGAAACACAGTCATCTTTGTTTTTGCAACGGTTCAAATAATACTTTGCAAAAACTCCCTTTAAGAAAAAGACGGAGAACTAATCCTCTTAACAATGTTGATGATCCAATCATTCAAAAAGATGGTGCAGAAGAAGCTTGTACCGAAATGAACTCCTTGACAATAATCACTGAAAAACTCTTTACTTTGATACAAGAAAGAGAAGCAAGGCAACAACAAGAAGCTAATCAAAGAGAAGCTGAGAAAAAGAAGAATAACTTGGGAAGCTATCAAAGAAGTTTCTAATTTTGAGGAACATGTTCGTTATGATGCGGTTAAAGTGATTCACCAATTAGGGATGAAAGATGTGTTCCTTATCATGTCCATTGATGAGTGTTATGGTTGGATTAAGTGTAACGTCATTGGGTGATGAATTTATTATTATCTATTTTGGATTGATTATTTTATGGGTTCGATTAGTCTATGGATTTATATAATGAAATTTGCTTTTTCTATCTATCTTTTTTACCATTTCAAATCAAGATGAAATTGACTCAATTATCTTTTCAAAAGATTATGTGGCCTTTAAGCTTCAAGAGTCTCACGAACCGTAGCGTGATTCCTCTATTATTGTTTTTGTACATTTTCCTTTTTACCTATTTTTTTCTTCTAAAAATTGAATAATACAAATCCAACCAAATAACAAGGTTCCACTCGATATTTTCTCCTTTGTATTTTACTCTTAAAAACACTTATAAATCCATTCAAATCCAAATTAAAATCAAATCCTTATGCAAATCCTTACTATTGAATAACACTTGATTTTAACATGGATTTTATTATCATAGAACCAATAACAAAAGATTTGAATATGGATTTTAAAATCATATAACCAATAACACTGGATTTGGTTTGGATTTCCAAATACATTAAAATATATAAACCAATAACACCCTCTTAGTTTCTTAATTATTATGATATTAATAGGTTTTGCATCCACGCTACGTGTGGGTATTGTTTTTAATACTATTTTGATAAAAGTCCTATGCGAGCAATTATATTTATTGAGATATTATTATATGTATAATGGTGATTGTAATAATATATGTTAAAAATATTGCAGTTTTAATTTCATTAATTATATATAGTTTGTGAGGTTTCAACGGTTTTGTTTTGAATCTATATATGTCACGTTTGTAAAAACATATTATATAGTCGAACATTTATAAGTTAGTATATCAAAGTCAACTAAAACTGTAACAAAGTAATCAAATGCTATTTTAATAACCATAGTATTGACACGAAGATAAAATATTATACATCACTTCTTTAAATCAAGAAAATAAGTTTTTTTAATCATTTTTATTTTCATCTTCGTTATATATGTTTTCTATGCAAACAACAAAAAAGTTATAAAGTTATTCTCTTTCCTTATCTAATTTAACCAATACAAATTTCTGATTTAATCTACTAAATTGAAAAAACTAATAAACACAACTCTTACCTTCACATCCATGACAACTTTAATTTTGAAACTAAGACAATAGATGAATATGAAATGAATTTTAAAACTAATTTAAAATCACAAAAGATCGACAATTTTTTGTCAATTTTATCTTGAAGATGTAAAGACCGAACTTTTGTCTGGTAGCATATAGGTTGTGGTAACTTTTAAATGATTTTTCAGTAATTGTACCTTACTTCTTCCAATCATAGTGAATAAGTTTTTTCATCATATTCATTTCCATTCTCGTGATATTTGTTTTCTATAAAAACAACAAAAAAACAAAAAAAGTCAAAAATTATTTTCCTTCCTTCAATATTTTAATCAATACAAAATTTTAATTGAATCTACAAATCGAAAAGCAATGTAATAAACACAACTCTTGAAAAAATCAATGTTGAAACCAAAACAATATATGAATATGATATGAACTTTGAAACAAAGTTATAATAACAAAAAACGACAAAGTAAATATATTTTTGTAAATTTTACATTGGAGAGATAGAAACAGAAATTTTGTCTGGTGACATATTGGTTGTGGTAATTTTTCAATGATTATTCGATGAGATCATAAACCTAAGCCATGAGGATTTAATTCTCATATTTAGGAGTCATTGCAAATAATATTGAAGTAACAAACATTATTTTATATATGAGAAGATTTGTTTACACATAGTCATTTTTCCTTCATTATAGTCGTCTTTCTTAATCCATGGGTGAATGATTTCTCATGCCGTTCTTTTATTTTATTTTATTATATCAGATCATAACTTTGATCAAGAAGATAATTAAGTAGGCAAAATCAATACCTTAGGGGCATATAACATTAACTTTTATTAGTAATAGATTTTATTTTGAAATATAATTTCCTTTTTCTTTTTTGTTTGTTAAGCTTTTTATGTTTATTTTCCATAGAGTTAGCATAAATTTCAATTTAATTACCTTTTAAATAATTTTTTCTTTTGTCAATTTAGCTATTTTGATATTTATTTCTATTTTTGATTTTTGATTTTGTTAATTTAGCTATTTTGATATTTATTTCCATTTTAAGAGACACAATTGTTTTGGCATATAATTTTCAATTTCTTTTTTTGTTTGTTAAGCTTTGTATGTTAATTTTTTATAGAGTTATCATAGATATCAAATTAATTTTCTTTTGTTCATTTAGATTTTTTATATTTATTTCCATTTTAAGAGACGATGTTTTGGAATTTTTAAAATTAATTAATATTTAATTAAAATGCTGATTTGACATATTTTAAATGATCATTTAAAATTCTATGTGGACATCATTAAATGCATATAGCATTAACTTTAATTAGTATAAGATTTTATTTTGACATATAATTTCCTTTTTTAAAAGTTTTTTATGTTGAATTTCCATAGAGTTAGCATATATATCAAGATAATTTCCTTTTAAATGATTTTTTTCTTTTATTCATTTAGCTCTTTTGATATTTATTTTCATTTTCATTTTTGTTTTTTTTCTTTTGTTAATTTAGCTCTTTTGTTATTTATATCCATTTTAAGAGATACAATATTTTTGGAATTCTTGACATTATTTAAAATTTAATTAAAATGCTGATTTGACATATTTTAACTGGTCGTTTAAAATCATATGTGGACGCCTTTAAAAACCTATATCATCAAATTTTATTATTAATAGATTGATTTTATTTTGACATATAATTTCTTTTTTTGTGTTAATCTTTTTATGTTGATTTTCCATACAGTTAGCTTAGATATTAAGTTAATTTCCTTTTAAACGAATTTTTTCTTTTGTTAATTTAGGTCTTTTGATATTTATTTCTATTTTTGATTTTTTTTCTTTTGTTAATTTATCTCTTATGATATTTATTTCCATTTTAAGAGACACAATTTGATTGGCATATAATTTCCTTTTTTTTTGTTTGTTAAACTTTTTATGTTGATTTTTCATAGATTTATCATAGATATCAAATTAATTTTCTTTTAAATGATTTTTTATTTTGTTAATTTAGATTATTATATTTATTTTCATTTTAAAAGATGATTTTTGTAATTTTTGATATTATTTAAGAATCAATTAAAAAGCTGATTTGGCATATTTTAATTGGTCATTTAAAATTTTATGTGGACATCCCTAGATGCATATAGCATCAATTTTTATTAGTAATATTTTTATTTACATTTTAAGACACACAATTTTTTGGAATTAATGACATTATTTAAAATGTAATTAAAATGCTTATTTGGCATATTTTAACTGGTCGCTTAAAATCCTATGTGGACGGCCTTAGAGTCCTATAGCATCAACTTTTATTAGTAATAATAGATAAATAGATTTTATTTTGACATATAGTTTCCTTTATTTTTGAGCTTTTTATGTTGATTTTTCATAGAGTTAATTTCCTTTTAAATAATTTGTTTTGTTCATTTAGCTTTTTTGATATTTATTTTCATTTTTGATTTTTGTTTTTTTTGTTAATTTAGCTCTTTTGATATTTATTTCTATTTTTAGAGACACGATTTTTTGGAATTCTTGACATTATTTAAAATTTAATTAAAATGTTGATTTGACATATTTTAATTGATCGTTTAAAATCCTATGTGGACGCCCTTAGAAGCCTATAGCATCAACTTTTATTAGTAATAGACTAGGTTTTGCACCCACGCTACGCGTAGGTATTATTTTGATAAAAATCATATGCGATCAATTATATTTATCGAAGTCAAAGCTAAAAATGCATTTTTGCAAAAATACCATACAATTTAAAGTCAGAGCTAAAAATGCCCCATTCCTCTCCTCTTTTTCAGAATTCCACGAATTACCCTTTAAGAATCTGGGTATTCACGCAAATACCATTCCTCAGACTGCTGTTAGAGTCTAACGTTTTTTTCAAAAGAAAAAAAAATTTCAGATCTAACTTAATTACGGAAATGCCATTGCCATCAATTCTCAACCTCCACGACAACCACCATCGTCTACGAGTTAATGCAGTAACTAACCTATTTTTTCGCCATTAAAGCCCAAGAATAGAGCTCGGACTTCCTTTTCGCGAGTTCTCCCTTCCTATTTCTCCCATTTCCCCTCGATTTTCCGATTCAAACTTACCGAAATCATATTTTATGGCATAAAAACGGCAAAACACGACTGGGCTTGCAGGATTTCGGTGATATTAGACGTTCTGGGCGCTCGACGAGGGTGAAAACAAACTCTAAACGGATATAGGTACGAATTTTTGCATATCATCGATTTTCAGATCTTAGTTGTATACTCAGACTGCTTTAGAAGTCTGAGGAAACCCACATGGTCAACGAGAGGGTAGTTTGGCAATTGACTTTTAAATACTCAGATTAAAATTGAAGTCTGGTAATTTCCTTTGAAAACAAAAAAATCAAGAAAAATCCTCTAATCGAGGCATGGGGTAGTTTTGCAATTGACCGAAAACTTGACTTTTTATTCAGACTTCATATCCAGTATGAAGGAAAAATGAGCGACTTTGACCGGAAGTTGACTGTTTTTTCAGACGTAATCAAAAGTCTGGAAAAAACATGGTACTAGTAGTAATTGACCGAAATTTTTCAAAAGTTGACCAAAATGGGGGAAAAAGTATTAGACTTCTTTGGCAGTCTGAATAGGAGGGAAAAAAATTCAGACTTCTATGGCAGTTTGAAAATGATGAAATCTTTCACATTGCTAAAGAAGTCTGATATCGAAGATTTTGGTGGAAGCCTGGGAACAAAAATTGATAGTATGATTTTACTAGTCAATTACTCAAATCCCACTCATGTCATTGTAGTATTTGAGGTATCGAACCGAGGAGGTTAAGATCAATACACTAGGAATGCATGAAACTTCCTAAGCTAGAACAATGTTTTTGAGTTTTTATGTTTTTTAAACTAAGGAAACAAATGCAAGAAAGAAAACAAAGATATAAGTGTTGGATCATGGAATGAATTATCAAGAAGATGATTAATGAGCAAACAATGATGTCTAAGATTGCATTGAACACTATCCTAGAATATGGGATTCATAATTTTGACTAATCCACCATCGTACCACTAATCACTTTGTTAATCACCAAATCAAGAACAAACCGTCGTTTGTGATAGGATGATTAACAAGCATTGACCTCCAATCCCACTTAGTTCACTAATCACCCTAGACATCAACTATCGTTGGCTAGGCACGAAAAGCTCACAAAAGATTCGTTTCAAGCAATTCATTTAAACTCTGGCTAGGAGTGAAATGCATAAGTTCAAGACTCGAATGAATAAATCTAATATAGCACTAACACCGTTTACTCGAATCTCTCCCTAATGCATGGGATGAGACCAAAAATCCTAGGGTGTAGCTCTAGATTGGTTTGTCACGCTAACTAGAACTACCTAATATAGGTGTAGTTCTAGACTTTGGTTTATCTCATCAAATCTAGCATTGAGAACCAACCTAAGTGAAGGACCTAACAAAGATCAACCTAAATCATCATCATATAATCATCAAGACAATTGACTAACGATGCCTAACACACAATCAATGCTAATCCTTAGGTTAAGATCACTAATTATGACTAATCCTCTCTCAAGGCAATAATCACTTTGCTAATCATTTAATCAAGATCAAACTCTTATTTGTGATAAAATGATTAGCAAGCATTTAGATCAATATTCAAATCAACCAATAAACACCTTAAGCAACTACTTTCATAGGTTAAGAATGTTTATCTCTTACTAAGCTCCTAGGGGAATTTCATCAAACACTTGGTGTGCATGATTTTCCCTATGATCTAGATTGACTCTCTCAAACCCAATCTAGCACTAGGATCACTTAGAAAGAAAGAAAAGCAAGGATTAAGAACATAAGCATCAAGAATCAATCATCAAATCATCAAAATCAAGCAAAATCCAAAATCCAACAAAAAGGGGCCTAAAGCCTAAATATGAAGAACAAGATAGAACACAAGGGAAAATGAGACATAAAGATAAAGAACAAAGATTAAATAAACATAATATATAGATAGGTTGAAGAATCCTTCACTAGAGTGGCATGAATGATGTAGATCCATCCAAAATCATCTTAGAAAGAGTTTGGGATAAAACCCAACTCTAGAGAAAAGGAAACTTGAAATGAAAATTAGGTTTTTAGGGGTGTTATAAAGAAATGGGGCGGACCGGGTCGCCCCGGGACAAACCGGATACCGACCCGGTCGAAATGGATCAAATATGGTCTTGTGTAGAATCTTCGCTAAAACCGTGATATCTCCTGGTATACATGTCCGAATGGCCTCAAACCACCTCCTGTGGATAGCTAATATACATGGCTACAACTTTAGTGAAGGCCACCGAGGCTAAATCCGATTGGAGACCATTCGTCCAGCCAGGTCTTTCAGGCATGTCGGGTGACTTCGTTCAGACGGACATACTCTCCGTAAAGAGGCCATATCTAACGAACCACGTATCCGAATGACTCGAAACCATCTCCTGTAGTCAGCTAACACACTTGGCTACAACTTCCATGAAGACATCAGATTAAACTGGGCATGGGAAGGTCTTCATTTGGCCTGATCTTTGAGACCGACCAGAACCGACAGCGCTCCTTCGGGACGGTCGGATTTTCTTCTTCGGGCCGGTCGAAATCTCGGGGAATCCCTGTGCCAGGACCGGCTAAAACCGAACTTGCTGATTGGGGTCAGTCGGAAATTTCTCGGGGGAAGTTTTAGCTTCTCGGCCAGACGGACACGCTTTGGTAAATCTGCAATAACTCCCGAACCATATGTCCGCTTGTTTTGAATCCAACTCATGTGTAAAGCTGATTCACTCCTCTACAGGTTTCATGAAGAAGACATGAGTTGATTCGGATCAGAGCGCCTTCGTTGAGATACATCTTTGAGACCGATCAGATGAGCTTTGCACTCGACTTAGGTCCCAATCTCCAAACTTGTCCAATTGCCTCCAATCACCTAGGAAATGCTCCAAAACATGCAAGAATGTACAAGACCTTATGCAAAATGTCCTAATCCCTAATGTAAGACCTAAATGCAAGACAAGACCATGATTATGCATGAAATCTACTAAAAACTACACATGAAATGCATGATAAAACAATGCAATATATGAGTATATCAAAAGTCAAACTACGGTCAATTGCAAAACTACCCCATAATGTTTTCAGACTGTGGGAGAAGTCTGACAAAAAGTCAAAATTTTGGTCAATTGCAGAAATACATTTTTTTCTTTCTCAGACATCTAATGCAGTATGACAAAAAGTCAAAGTTTGGGTCAATTGCAAAAATACTCATTTTGTGAGACTGCGATAGAAGTTTGATTTGATAACTTTTCGTCAGACGGCATCCGTAGTCTGCTTTGTAACATTATACTTGCAAAAATACTCTCTTTTTCATACTGCCATAGAGGTCTGACGTACTGTTTGTCAGACTTCTGTGGCAGTTTGGATTGACAAATTTTTTAAAACCATTTTTTTGGGGTATATTTGTGAAGAATTTAGTTGATTTAAAAATTTTTATATGTGTGTTAGTTGTATATGTTCCTCCTGCGTTAGTTTTACATGCTTATGTTCGGTAATTATTTTTAAATATTTTTTTTAATAATTCTGGCAATGTAGCTAATAGAATCAGACTTTGCGAAGAAGTCTGATATTTCCATTAAGATCGCTAATGTTGTTTTTTCATGATTGTTTTTACAGATAATGGTGCATCTGCCTGTTAATTTTGGTGAATGGGTTGTGAGAGACCATATTTGGTATTTTGTGGTGGATACTCTCAAAGGAGGGCGGTTTATCACTTTGGGCGATCGTTCTACATATGGTGAACTTGTTGAGATGGTACAAGATGATTATATGCTGGACAAGAAAACCGAGTTGGTGGAGTTATCATATCCGTTACAGGAACCACTCTTGCAACAGATCGGTCCGGATAGCCCTCCTATTTATGTCACAAATGATAGGCCGTGATGAAGCGGATTCACTTTCGTCCGACATATTGTACCTTGCACAGAATCAAACACAACAAGTGAGTGTATGCAAGAGTTCAAATTTTTCCAATATAACCACAAAAACAGGGATTTTCGAAAAACTCAAAAACGAATTTCTGTTTTTTTTTTTTTGACTTTTAACAATTATGACAATTAAGATAAGACATAGATCTACTTAGGTATATTTGTTTTTGATTTTTTTGATAAGTTTTTGAATTAATAAAAATCGAAACAAAATAGAAACAACAAAAATTTTAAAACCCAGAAATTGCAAAGAAGATGAACAGTTTAAAAAGGATAGATCTCACCGATTTGGAGCAACTGTCTCTGATACCACTTGACACGATTCGACTAAGGACCGGCTTGCTCTAGTACAGATGAGAGAGATAGATCCACGACTTCAAGGGATTCACGAGAAGAGATTCTAAGGCGTGGGAGAAATCCCGAAAATCCTTAGGCCCAATTCCGACTATGAAGCTTGAAACGAGGGGGTGGCTGCGTTTTTGGGAGAATCCGAGGAAGAAGATGATAAGGCGTGGGAAAGGAATCCCGAAAATCCTTATGCCCTAATTCCGAGAAGAACTCACACGAACGACGGATCGAAGGCTTCGTCGAGTGTTGCGGAAAAACACTAAGATAAACCGAATAAGATTTCAATGACTAACCATCAAGAAATCGAGAGAGAAAAGAGATGAATCTCTGAAAATAAACTTTGATAAAATGATAATGTGTTTTTCGACAATGAGGGAGAAGAAGAGATAAAGAGAAAAATTCAAAAGACAAGTCAAAGGTCTTTCTCGAAAATGAGAGAGATACCATATAGAAAATTACAGAAAATTAAATGAAAATTTGAACAACTCTTGGGATTCCGCCAGAAAATCCCCGCGGAGAATTTCCCCTGGGAAAGTACCTCGAAAAGTCCCTCGGGAATAAATCCCTCGGAATTTCCCTCGGAAAATCCCCCCGCGGAACTCTCAAGAAATCTGACCGTTAGGCGGCGTAAGCCGGTTGCCTCGTTAAAACCTCTATACGGAAAACCCAATTGGGACAAAACTGTATACAGGAAAAAGAGTACAAACGACTTACACAAACGGCCAAACCTCATAGAGAGTTCGAAGACAATGAGGTGAGGACGGGTTGTGTACGTTGGTCCTCCTCGATCCTTGCATCCGTGAGTAAGCTCCGAACCACTCCCGCTAGTTGTCGTTCCTTAGACCGTGTGATGGGTCCTTCGGGAATGACCATCGCGTCTTCTTGAACCTCCACCGAAGCCGTCACGTCCCTGATCATATCATACGATTACCTCTTCTGCAAGCTTTTCCCTTACTTTCTAGGTGGAGATGCGACTTACTGGCTGAAGCAGTTACCTCCTGGATCGCTGACTACTTGGGAAGATACTAAGACTGCATTCCTGAATAATGTCTATGATGATGCACGAGCTGAGGATCTGAGGAACAAGATCTCCCAGTTTTCTCAAGGCCCGACTGAAGCGTTCAAGGCTCCTTGGACGAGATTTAGATCGTATCAGAGAGATTGTCCACATCACGGGTACTCTGATATTCAGCTGCTAGGTACCTTCTTCAGAGGAGTTGATTGGAGGTATCAGATGGCTTTGGATGCTTCGAGCAATGGGAATTTCAATACCAGGTATCCAGATGATGCTTATGTGCTTATTGAGAATTTTGCGTCTAGCAATAGCACCAAGAATGCTGATATGGAGCGCAAGAAGCAAGCCGGTAACTTGGATAGCAGTATAATCGCAGAGGTGAATGCTAAGCTGGATTCTATCCACAGTCTTCTGATGGGCAAGACAACGAAGGTTGTTCATTTTGCTGAAGATGTTGAGGTGTTCAATGAGGGTGAAGTACATGATGTTAACTATATTGGTGGTTCTGGTTTTCAGGGTCAGAGGAACCAATTCAACAACAACCGAAACTTCAACAATAATTTCCAGCAAGGAGGATTCAAATCTGATGCTAATACGAGTGGTTTCGGGTCGAATCAATTCAACTAGAAATCTCCTCAGAACAGTGGTTACACCAGGAACTATGGGAATTCTTCTTATGAGCATTTACCTGCTAAAACCCCAGAGAGCAAGATCGAGTCTATGCTTGAACAACTGGTTCAAGGACAGCAACAGATAACAGTGACCTTCAATGGTCAGATGGATGCTATGTACAAAGATCTGAGTGGAAGGATCGATGCTCTTGGTACTCATCAGAAGATGCTGGAAACTCAAGTAGTTCAGACTGCAGCAGCTGTCAAGGGAAAGGTGGTTCATTCACAGAATGAATACGTCAATGCAATCACCTTAAGAAGTGCAGGAAATTTCGATGAAGACTCAGAAATCGCCAAGGTATCGACCGACACCACTGAGTATCGATCGACACCAGTCCAAATACTTTCTCGAAACGTGTCAAAACCCCGAGTGTCGATCGATACCCTTCCTGTATCGATCGATACCCTTCCTGTATCGATCGATACCCACTCTGAGCTCGGCACCACTACTTGTGTCGATCAACACCCCTCGCATATTGACCCAGAAATTGCGAAGAAGCCGCATATGACTGAGGAAAGGGTTTACAAGCCTAGGGTACCATACCCTCGACCACATAAACATCTCATGAAACCTATTACTGCGGAGAAGTTGCTCGCTTTTGAGAAGATGGTCAGGAAGATTCCCCACACTATATCTTTTGAAGAAGCTTTTGAAAACCGTCCTTTGGAGTGTTACTTCCGAAATTGCAGAGAAACTGAGGAAGAGATTAAGGCACTCTTCATAAAGGCCAGAAGTACACCACCTCCACTGAAGCAGCTGACTAAGAGGGAAGACCCAGGAATATTCTTAGTTCCATGTTCTATCTCTGGAGTTGAATTCAAAGAGTCTCTCGTTGACTCAGGTGCTAGCGTCAACGTCATGTCAAGGGCGATTGCAGAAAGATTGGGAGCTGATATTCGATCTCCCAAGACATCTATCACATTCGCGAATGATTCCACCTCACTTCCATATGGTACAATCCTTGATTTGATGGTCTCAGTAAGTGGTTGTCTGGTTCCTACTGATTTTGAAGTTGTGGAGATGCATGCAAGGTCTAGTACACATTTGATTCTTGGAAGACCGTTCATGGCTACGGCTGGTGCAATTATGGATACGCTAAGCAAGAGGATCTCATTCTCGTACATTGACAAGAAGGTGTACTATGAAGCCATTCCTACTAGAGGAACCCCAGACGTGTCTCTAGCATCGAGTTTGTCACCGGAGAGACATTAGTAGTTGATCTTTTGGAAGAGCCTCCTAACGAACCAACCGTCATAGACATTTCGGTTGAACCGCCCAGCATCCCCAAGAAAGTTGTCAAGAAGGCTAAGGCAACAAAGAAGAAGGCGAAGAGCAAAAGAGTCGAGAATCCCCATGTCACTTTGATCCCTCAGAGGTGTGATGGAGATTCGATTGAGTAAAAGGTGAAGTGCAAAGGAGCCTCGAAACCATTCTCTAAGGCTAGAGTTCTTCTTACTTAAGAGCTGAAAGAGAAAGGAAAGGAGTTTGTGGAGAGCATGTTGAGCAGAATTCTGAAGCTAGCGATGTCAAGTTGTGGAGTCTGTTTTGGTGCAAGCTCTCATTCTTTTCATGCCTGAATAGCGGTACAGTCAAGCTAATGACGTTAAACGAGCTCTTGGTGGGAGGCAACCCACTGGTGAGTTTATTTTTGAGTCTTTTTCTTTTTATTTTTCGTTGTGTTTTGTGTCAGGATCAACAAGGAGCAAATTCGAAATCGCCTGAGTATCGATCGATACCCCATTGGTATCGGTCGACACCCTACGCGAATGAGAAGTTCATCATGTCGACTAAAGCCTGGTATCGATCGATATCAGGCCGTATGTCGGTCGACACCAGATGTTCCAGCAAGGTAACTTCTTGTTTTCCCAATTTTATTATGTTCTTTTGTTTTCTTTCACTGACTCTAGGCTAGATAACACTGGGGATAGTGTTGTTCAAGTCTGGGAGAGGTGTCTGCTGACATTGTTTTTGTTTTTCTTAGAGTCATAAAAAAAAAAAAAAATTTGTCGTTTTATTGAGTCAAAACTTGTTGGAGATGATGATCATGTTCTTGAACCTATTGATTTGATTTTGTTTTTGAGTGCACAGTGTTACAGGATCGGTTCTAGATCGACTAATGAAAAATCCAAAGACTGACCAGTTGACTAGAAAACATCCATGTCTCCAGCAGAGCTCTTCTGAAGCCTGAGCCAAAATTTTGCACTTCATCGATGTAGTTAGTGTTTACAGAGCTTGATTCATCATTCATATCTGACAAAGTAACCCATGTGTTTAAAGTAATGGTATCTCTCTCCCCTGCTATAAGTTGATAAATAAGAGCATAAAAGATGAAATGATTTTCTTCTGAGTAGAGGGCTAGGAAAATTTCTAGCGATCCCATTATTCTACTTAAGATGGAATGATCACACAAAGGTTGAAAGCGAGGTTAGGAAAATTTCCCGTGATACCACTATTCGCCTAAACCTTTGATACATAAAGAGGAAAGAACCGGGGATTCGGTGGCAAACACCATCAATACTCGCGTTTCAGACCTTGATGTGTATATGCAGATCTAAAAAAAAAAGAACATAATAAGAAATAAGTATGGGGGAGAGAAAGTGATACAAAAGTGTGAAATTGGATGGTTCCTTGTCATGATATTGTATGGTAAAACATCTAGAAGGTTCTTGAACATTGGCTGCAGCGATGAAACTGGCGATGAGGACCTTATTTGAACAATGCTGCGAGATAATGTGTGGAGTCTGGAAAAGCTGCGAATATCTACGGAGAAGTACATGGTGGTTAGATCAAAAGCTGGTTAGGTGACATTTGGGTGCTTGGGAAAAGGATCTTTGTGATGGTTCCTGAATAGGTGAGTCTCCGTGTTTTCAAACCTCTTTCTCTGGTTTAGTCTTCTATTTGCTTGAGGGCAAGCAAAGGCTAAGTCTGGGAGAATTGATATATCATGGTTTTTACCCCTTTTAGGCCATGATATAAGTCCGTTTTTTAGAGTATTTCTAGTATTTTGGAGTCTTTTACAGGTTTTAGCACGTTTGGAGCATAATTGGAGATATTGGAGCTTTCTGGAGCATTCTGGAGCAAAGCAGAAGTTCGTGTTGCTGAGTACCCGATTTGAAGCATCAGTATCGATCGATAGCGCCTAGTATCGATCGATACCCATCGCAGCAGACCCGACCCGCGACTTTTCCAAGAGTTGAAGAATTGCAGAATTGCCCCAGAATACTTTATTATTTACAAGAAGCCCCAAAACGTGATTTATGTTATTTAATAGGATTTTACAGCCACTTTTATGGCGACGATTTATTTTACTTTGATTTGTGAGAGAGCTTTTGAAGGGAGACAAGTCTGAAATTCTGTTCGTCCGAGAGAAGATTTCAAACCCTTTTTGTTACTCTTTCTTATTATTTATTTGAGTATTTATTCAGTCATGTTTATTGATTCAATCTCCATGTCTGAGTAGATCTCTTGTTAGGTTTGGGGTTTTTTTATAGGGATTTCTTTGAATGCTAGGTTGATTAGTTATTTAGGGTTCACAATCTGAATTTGTTCTTCGCCTTAGGTTGTTCTCAAAGCTAATTCTGGATTGATCACCTAGAATTTAGATCTTAGGATAATTAATTAGGCACGAGAGTGCGATTAATTACCTGACAGAACTTAGGGTGAGCAAAATAACTATTCGCAAAGAGATTTGGTTTGGTTGTTTTGTGAACAAATCAAACTTGAACTAAAAGATGGTTTATACTTTAGGATTCACAAAGAGATTTGGAAGTCTAGGATTTAGACTTAGATAGTTTTCGCAGCGAGAGTTGGTTAGCTATACTTTAGTGATTTGAGTTCAAGTACCGTGCGTAACCTGAACCCTGATTTGTTAGTTTATCTGTATTCATTGATTTCCTGAGAAATACCCTGAACCTATCTGTCTCCAATCGAATTTACAACACTTTTAATTGCATACTTGTTTTCAATTACATCTTTTGATTTAGCTTAATTCGGATCTATATAATATACTGTGTGATTTCTTGATTTCTTGAGTTCTTGTGTTCGACCCCTGATATACTGCAGCAACTGCTTTAGTACTTTTTAGGGTATTAATTTGAGCATATCAGGTTTCCGGAGAGATGTTTGAGAGAGTTTAGATAGAGAGAGATTCTTCCTGTTTTAGAGAGATAGTCGATAATGACTTTTACATATTAGGGTTGGTAACTTTAGTTTATGTGGGGTAAAATCACAAGTAGGGTAACTTGTTTCAGGTTAATTCACAGGTTTCCATCAAGAAGTCTGATAAACCATTGACATGATCAGACTTAAATGGCAGTCTGATAAACCCTAAACTTGATAATTACTACTTAAATACCATCATATTATATTGAAAACTTATAACAAACATCAAACTCGTTTAACTTAGTCACAAACTAACCAGTATATGTAAAAAAAACATTATGAATTAAAAATTTAGAAACTCTCAATCTAACTCAACAGATAAGAACAGGATATCCAACTTCATATGTCGAACATAGACAAAACTCTTGTTTTCTTTGTTATTTGCACAATGCAATATATAACTCGATATTCACACTCTTTTATAGTTAATTACACTCCAAGGGCAAACTTTGAACCCTAATCCAACAAATATTGAGCCCGTAAACTGTAAACTCTTACCTACATGGTGTTTAGATCCAAATTTATCTCATACTCACTCATGTTGACTAACTTTTATGTAATTTAAATATATATACATCTACAATGATTATGTTTAATTTCTGTATCAAAAATTTTTATGAAAATTTTTTTAATTATTTTTTGTAATTTAAATTTTCATATTAAATACAATTCAGACTTCTCGGAGAAGTCTGAGAAACCGCAAACTTGTGTTTAGATCCAAATTCATCTCCAATTATTCAATTTGATTAAATTTTATGTACTTTTAATTTATATACAACAACAATGAGTATGTGTAATTTATGTAGTAAAAATTTCTAAAAACTAAATTTTTAATATTTTTAAAATTTAAATTTTCAAATTAAATACGTTTCAGACTTCTCTGAGAAGTCTGAGAAACCCCGATTCTCTGAGAAGTCTGAGAAACTACGACAACCACCATCGTCGACGGGTTAATGCAGTAACTAACTTGTTTTTCCGCCATTAAAGCTCAAGAATAGAGCTCGTAAACACTTTTCGCGACTTCTCTCTCCGATTTCTCCCATTTTCCCACTGATTTTCCGATTCAAACGTACCGAAATCAGAAATTATGGCATAAAAACGGTAAAACACGACTGTGCTTGCGGAATTTCGGTGATATTAGACGTTATGGGCGCTCAACGAGGGTGAAAACAAACTCTAAACGGATATAGGTACAAAATTTTTCATATCGTCGATTTTCATATCTGAGTTGTCTACTCAGACTGCTTTAGAAGTCTGATGAAACTGATATGCTCAAATTAATACCCTATTCAGATACTAAAGCAGTTGTCGTAGTATAGTTAGGGGTCGAACACAAGGACTCACAGAAACACACAATAGATTATATAGATCCAAAATACGCTAAATCAAAAGATGTAAACGAAAACAAGTACGCAATTAAAAGTGTTGTAAATCAATGGAGGAAAATATAGGCCCAGGGTTTTTCTCAAGAAATCAATGAATGCAGCTAAATTAACTAACATGATTCAGATTACGCACGGTTCTTGAACTCAAATCACTAAAATATAGCTAACCAACTCTCGTTGCAAAAACTATTTAAATCTAAATCCTAGGAATTCCAAATCTCTTTGCGAATCCTAAAATCTAAATCAGCTTTAAAGTTCAAGTTTGATATGTTCACAAATCAATTAAACCAAATCTCTTTGCGAATAATCAATTTGCTCACCTAAGGTTCTATCAGGTAATTAATCGCACTCTCGTGCCTAATCAATTATCCTAAGATCTAAGTTCTAGGTGATCAATCCAGAATTAGCTTTGAGAACAACCTAAGGTGAAGAACTAATTCAGATTGTGAATCCTAAACAGATAATCAACCTAGCATTCAAAGAAATCCCTATGAGAAAACCCCAAACCTAAAGTGGATCTACTCAGACATGGAGAATGAAACAATCAACATAACTGAATAAATCATTAATAAAACAGAAAGAATAACAAGAGGTTTTGAGATCTGATCTCGGACGAAAGGAGATTCAGACTTGTCTCTCTCAAACCAAAGTAAAATCAAAGTATAGAAAATAAAGCATAGCCTAAACAGTGGCTGTAAAATCCCTATAAATAACCTAAAACACGAGTTGGGGTCTTCTTGTAATTATTAAAGACTTCTGGACCAATTTGCAATTCTTCAAGTCTTGGAAAACTCGCGGGTCGTGTCTTGCTGTGATGAGTGTCGATCGATACCAAGGGGGTATCGATCGATGCTCGTCCTGAAATCAGGTACTCAACAACACGACTTCAGCTTTTGCTCCAAACTGTTCCAGAAAGCTCCAATAATTCCAATAATGCTCCAAACGTGTTATAACCTGTAAAAGACTCTAAAAGACTACAAAACACTAGAAAGACTCTATAAAAAGACTTATATCATGGCCTAAACAGGGTAAAAACTATGATATATCAACTCCCCCAGACTTAGCCTTTGCTTGCCCTCAAGCAAATAGAAGACTAAACCAGAGAAAGAGGTTTGAAAACGCGGGGACTCACCTGTTCATGAACCATCGAAATGACTCTCTTTCCAAGTACCCAAATGTCACCTAATTAGCTTTTGATCTAACCACCATGTACTTCTCCGTAGACATTCACAGATTTTCCAGACTCCACACATTATCCCACAGCATTGTTCAAATAAAACCCTCATCGCCAGTTTCATCGCTGCAACTTATGTTCAAGAACCTTCTAAATTCTTTACCATACAATATCATGACAAGGAAGTACCCTTTTCACACTTTTTGTATCAATTTCTCTCCCCCAGACTTATTTCTTATTATGTTCTTTCTTTTATTTTCAGCTTTGCATATACACATTAAGGTATGAGACGCGAGTATTGATGGTGTTGGCCACCGAATCCCCTGTTCTTCCCTCTCAATGTATCAAAAGATGTAGGCGAATAATGGCATCATAGGAAAATCCTAGCCTCGCTTCCAATCCTTTGTGTGATCATTCCCTCTTAAGTAGAATAATGGGATCGCTGGAAATTTTCCTAACCCTCTACTCAGAAGAAAATCATTTCAATATTTTATGCTCTTATTTATCAACTTATAACAGGGGAGAGAGATACTATTACTCTAAACACATGGGTTCCTTTATCAGATATGAATGATGAATCAAGCTCTAAAAACACTAACCACATTGATGAAGTGCAAAAATTTGGCTCAGGTTTCAGAAGAACTCTGCTGGAGACATGGATGATTTCTAGTCAACTGGTCAGTCCTTGGATTTTTCATTAGTCGATCTAGAGCTGATCCTGCAACACTGGTCACTCAAAAACCAAATCAAAGCAACAATTCAAGCACATGATCATTATCTCCAACAAGTTTTGACTCAATAAAACGACAATTTTTTTTTATTTTATGACTCTAAGAAAAACAAGAACAATGTCAGCAGACACCTCCCCCAAACTTGAACAACACTGCCCCCATTGTTATCTAGCCTAGAGTCAGTGAAAGAAAACAAAAGAACATAATAAAATTGGGAAAAACAAGAAATTACCTTGCTGGAACATTGAGTATCGATCGACACATAGCCTGGTATCGATCGATACCAGGCTTAAATCGACATGAACCTGTCTCAATCGCGTAGGGTATCGATCGATACTGGGGGGGTATCGATCGACACTCAGGCGATTTCGAATTTGCTCCTTGTTTATCCTGACACAAACACAAAACGAAAAATAAAAAGAAAACGAATCAAAAGCAGACTCACCAGTGGATTGCCTCCCACCAAGCGCTCGTTTAACGTCAATAGCTTGACTGTAACGCCCTTCAGGCTGGATAAGAGTGAGAGCTTGTACCAAAACAGGCTCCACAACTTGACATTTCTAGCTTCAGAGTTTTGCTCAACATGCCTTCCACAAACTCCTGTCCTTTCTCTTTCAGCTCCGAAGTAAGAAGAATTCTAGCCTTAGAGAATGGCTTCGAAGCTCCTTTGCAGTTGACCTTATACTCAATCGAATTCCCATCACTCTTCTGAGGGATTAAAGTGACATGGGGATTCTCGACTCTTATGCGCTTGGCCTTCTTCTTTGTTGCCTTAGTCTTCCTTGGGGATGCTGGGCGGTTCAGCTGAAATGTCTGCGACAGTAGGCTCATCAGGAGGCTCTTCCAAAATATCAATTGCTAGCGACTCTCCTGTGACAACCTCGATGCTAGAGACATGTGTGGGAACACCTCTAGGGGGAATGACATCATAATAGACCCCTCCGTCAATGTAAGAGAAAGAGATTCTCTTATTAGGCGTGTCTATGATTGCGCCAGCAGTAGCCATAAACGGTCGTCCCAGGAGTATAGGCATACGAGATATCGCACTCATCTCCACAACCTGAAAATCAGTAGGCACCAGACAGTCTCCTACTTTTACCAGCAAACCATGGATAGTACCGTGTGGAAGCGAGGTTGAGTCGTTCGCGAATGTGATAGATGCCTCTGGTGATCGAATATCAGCCCCCAACCGCTCTGCAATTGCCCTTGAGATGACATTGACACTAGCCCCTGAGTCAACGAGAGACTCTTTGAAATCAACTCCAGAGATAGAGCATGGAACCACGAATTTCCCTTGATCTTCCGTTTGGGTCAACTGTCTCAGTGGAGGTGGTGCACCTCTAGCCTTAATGAAGAGTGCCTTAATCTCTTCCTCAGTTTCTCTGCAATCTTTGAAGTGACTTAGCAGAGGACGGTGTTCTAGAGCTTCTTCAAAAGACGCTTCAGGGGAAATCTTTCGTACCATCTTCTCAAAGCCACGCAGCTGCTTTGGAAAGATGGGATCTCTGAGGTGTTTAGGAAAATGATTCAGCTTCTTGGGCTTGCGAACTCTTTCTTTGATCAACTCAGGTGTTTCCACAGTTTCTGGCTCATTCTGCGAGGGGTCTCGATCGACACTAGGTAGGGTATCGATCAATACTCTTGCTGTTGAATCATCCTTGACAGATTTATCATCATCATGGGGAAGCTCCACAATTAGCTTATCCAGCATAGCCTTGCATCTGGCATCCTCTACCTCCTTCTTAGCCTTCCCAAGAGCTCTGGGATAAGGTATCCTCGGTATGTAGACTCTCTCTGCAAGTATTTTAGGCACCACAGTCGAAATCTCATGTGTCTCCTCAGAAATCGCCTCAGTATCGACCGATACCAATGGGGTATCGATCGATATATGGGTTTTGGAAGTGTCCCGTTTCAGAATTGTAACCAGCATCGATCGACACCTGGGGGTATCGATCGATACTATGGCGATTTTAGGATCCTCATCGAAATTTTATGCACTTGAGGAGATCGCATTGACGTGTGCATTGTGTGAATGAACCGTCTTTCCCTTGGCATTTGCTGCAGTCTGAGCCACTTGCGTTTCCAGCATCCTGTGACTGGTATTGAGAGCCTCGATCCTTCCACTCAAATCGGTGTACACATCATCCAGTTTCCCATTGAAAGTTACAGTAATCTTCTCCTGCCCTTGAACCAGCTGTTCAAGCATAGCCTCAATCTTACTCTCAGGAGCTTTGGGTGGTGGGGATTGGTACCCTCCTTGCTGAGCATTGTTGGTGAAGTTTCGATTGGTGTTGTACCCAAATCGCTGACCCTGAAAACCAGAACCACCAATGTAGTTAACATCTTCCACTTCATTCTCAGCAGCAAAGTGGACGGCCTTCGTTGTCTTTCCCAGCAGAAGACTGTGCATAGAATCCAGCTGAGCTTTAACTTCATCGATCTGCGACCCATCAATTTTACCAGCCAGCTTCTTGCGCTCGAAGTCTGCGCTCTTGGTGCTACTGCTAGAAGCAAAGTTTTCAATCAACACATAAGCATCCTCAGGGTACCTGGTGTTGAAATTACCATTGCTCGAAGCGTCCAAAGCCATCTGATACCTCCAATCTACTCCTCTAAAGAAGATACCCAGCAGCTGCACATCAGAGTATCCGTGATGTGGACAATCTCTCTGATACGATCTGAATCTTGTCCAAGCAGCCTTGAACGCTTCAGTAGGTCCTTGAGAAAATTGGGAGATTTTATTCCTTAGATCCTCAGATCGTGCATCATCGTAGAAGTTGATCAGGAAGGCTCTCTTATTGTCCTCCCAAGTAGTTAGCGAACCAGGAGGTAGCTGCCTCAGCCAGTAGGTCGCATCTCCACCTAGAGAGTAGGGGAAGAGCTTGCAGAAGAGATAGTCGTAGGACACTCCATTGCTCTTGATGCTAGTGACCAAGTCCTCGAACTTCTCCACATGGTCCATCATATGTTCATGAGGAAGACCATGAAAGAGATGCTGTCCCACAAGAGCAAAGTAAGCAGGCTTCAGCTCAAAGTCATTTCTCTCAAACGCAGGAGGACGAATCGCTGACCGATTGGCGAAAACCTGGTCAGGCCTGTTGTACTCACCAATCGTACTTCCACGATTAACCACATCATTCCTCGCGTTCCCAGCGACATTCGCAGCGACAACAGGAGCAGGTGGCATGACGATCCCCTCTCCATCCAGACGTTGTCCTTGCTCATTGCACAACCGACCCTATTGGTCTCTGTAAGCACCAGCTGCATCACGAACCAACTGATTGCTGTTCATCTTAGCTGATTTCTTTGCTTTCCTGTTTGTGCGTTCCACAAGTGCTAGTTGCTCGAGTGATAGATCAACTAACGGGGTGTTCTTGTTGCTTCTGGTTTCTCGATTAGGCATGCACCTGAAAAAAAAAACCAAGAATGTAAGTAACTGAAATATACGTAGGGTATCGACCGATACCTAAGGGTATCGATCGATACTCGGGCGATTTAGACGAATTTTTTAGCTAAAATCTAATGGCGAATTGAGTCCCCGGCAACGGCGCCAAATTTGATATGCTCAAATTAATACCCTATTCATATACTAAAGCAGTTGTCGTAGTATAGCTAGGGGTCGAACACAAGGACTCACAGAAACACACAATAGATTATATAGATCCAAAATACGCTAAATCAAAATATGTAAACGAAAACAAGTACGCAATTAAAAGTGTTGTAAATCAATGGAGGAAAATATAGGCCCATGGTTTTTCTCAGGAAATCAATGAATGTAGCTAAATTAACTAACATGATTCAGATTACGCACGGTTCTTGAACTCAAATCACTAAAATATAGCTAACCAACTCTCGTTGCGAAAACTATTTAAATCTAAATCCTAGGAATTCCAAATCTCTTTGCGAATCCTAAAGTCTAAATCAGCTTTAAAGTTCAAGTTTGATATGTTCACAAATAAATTAAACCAAATCTCTTTGCGAATAATCAATTTGCTCACCTAAGGTTCTATAAGGTAATTAATCGCACTCTCGTGCCTAATCAATTATCCTAAGATCTAAGTTCTAGGTGATCAATCCAGAATTAGCTTTGAGAACAACCTAAGGTGAAGAACTAATTCAGATTGTGAATCCTAAACAGATAATCAACCTAGCATTCAAAAAATCCCTATGAGAAAACCCCAAACCTAAAGTGGATGTACTCAGACATGGAGAATGAAACAATCAACATAACTGAATACATCATTAATAAAATTGAAAGAATAACAAGAGGTTTTGAGATCTGATCTCGGACGAAGGGAGATTCAGACTTGCCTCTCTCAAACCAAAGTAAAATCAAAGTATAGAAAATAAAGCATAGCCTAAACAGTGGCTGTAAAATCCCTATAAATAACCTAAAACACGAGTTGGGGTCTTCTTGTAATTATTAAAGACTTCTGGACCAATTTGCAATTCTTCAAGTCTTGGAAAACTCGCGGGTCGTGTCTTGCTGCGATGAGTGTCGATCGATACCAAGGGGGTATCGATCGATGCTCGTCGTGAAATCAGGTACTCAGCAACACGACTTCAGCTTTTGCTCCAAACTGTTCCAGAAAGCTCCAATAATTCTAATATGGTCAACGAGAGGGTAGTTTTGCAATTGACTTGTTAAAAAAAATTAGATTAAAATTGAAGTCTGGTAATCTCTGAGAAGTCTGAGAAATACCGATTCTCTCAGACTTCTCTTAAACGTGCTATAACATGTAAAAGACTCTAAAAGACTACCAAACACTAGAAAGACTCTATAGAAAGGACTTATATCATGGCCTAAACAGGATAAAAACCATGATATATCATAAACCCATATGGTCAACGAGAGGGTAGTTTTGCAATTGACTTTTTTTTTTAAAATCAGATTAAAATTGAAGTCTGGTAATCTCTGAGAAGTCTGAGAAATCTCGATTCTCTCAGAATTCTCCGATAAGTCCGAGTAACCCTAAATCTAATATTTAGGACTTATGAGTGACAATATTAAAACATAACTTCTACGAAGCATCAAATTCGTGAAATATATGCACATTACAACACATATGTGCAAATTTAAAATTTCAAATGTAAATTTGGTAAACCATGAATCTAACCCTAAAGTTATATGTAAATGTTTCCATTACAAAGCATGTTTTGAGGTTTACAACCTACTTTGCCTTACATGTTTTTAATTTGATTCAATTTTATGAAATTTAATTTTAATACTTCGAAATCGTCTATATTTACTTTATGTATAAAAAAATTTTTAACAAAATAATTTTTTACAATTTTTAAATTTAAATTTACCAATTAAATCTGTTTCAGACTTCTTCGAGAAGTCTGATATTTATTGAGGTATAGGCATAATTAACTAACATTGTTTAATTTGATTCAATTTTATGAAATATTAATTTCTATACATCAAAATCGTCTATATTTAATTATTGTAGAAAAACGTTTTAGCAAAAAAAAAAATTAAATTTTTAAATTTAAATTTACTATTTTAATCTGTATCAGACTTCTCGAATACGTCTGAGAGAAGTCTGGTAAGAGAAATCAATCAGACTTCTATTAGAGTCTAAATGTCAGACCTCTATAGAAGTCTGACATGTCGCGAAGGTTAAAATGGTAATAGCGGTTTAGCGTTTGTTTTTTGTCATAAGGGGGTAACTGTAATATTCCACCCCCGAAAATGTAGCGCATCATTTGATTGAAAGGACGGTGTATTTTTGTCATAAAACGAAATTTTGGGGTAAAAAAAGCAATTTGCCCTATAATATATATATATATATAAATAATACAATTTTAATCTCAGAAATTATATCTAGTTTGTGAGGTTTCAAAAGTCTTTTTTGAATCTATATATGTCTCGTTTGAAAAACATATTATTTGATCGAACACTAATAAGTTAGTATACCAAACACAAATAAAAGTGTAAAAAATTAATCAAATGCTATTTAATAAACATAGTATTGATACGAAGATAAAATATTATGTATCACTTCTTCAAATCAAGAACATAAGGGTTTTCATCATTTTCAATTTCATACTAGTTATATATATGTTTTCTATGAAAACAACACAAAGTAATAAAATTAAAAATTATTCTCTTTTCTTAACTAGTTTAACCAATACAAATTTATGATTTAGTCTACTAAATTAAAAAACAAACTAATAAACATAACTCTTGCTTTCAGATTCATGACAATTTTAGTTTTGAAACCAATACAATAGATGAATATGAAATGAAATTTGAAACTAATTTAAATCACAAAGATCGGCAAATTCAATATATTTTTTGTCATTTTTATCTTTAATAGGTTGAGACCGGACTTTTGTCTGGTAGCATATTGGTTGTGGTAATTTTTCAATGATTATATATAACTTCTTCCAATTAGAGTGAATAAGTTTTTTCATCATATTCAGTTTCATTCTCGTTATATATGTTTCTATGAAAACCACAAAAAGCAAGAATGTCAAAAAATATTCTCTTTCCTTAGCTACTTTAATCAATACAAATTTTCAATTTAATCTACAAATCGAAAAGCAAACTAATAAGCACAACTCTTGCTCTCATATCTATGGAAAATGTTTTTTTAAAAAACCAATACAATATATGAATATGGAATGAACTTTGAAACAAATTTATAATAACAAAAAAATCCGACAAAGTAAATATACATTTTGTAAGTTTTACCTTGAAGAGATAGAAACTGGAATTTTGTCTGGTGACATATTAGTTGTGACAACTTTTCAATAGTTCTTCGATGAGTTCATAAACCTAAGCGATGAGAATTTAATTATCATACTTAGGAGTCATTGTAAATAATATTTAAGTAAAAAACATTATTTTATATCTGAGAAAATTGGTTCACACATGGTCATTTTTCCTTTATTGTAGCTGTCTTTCTCAGTCCATGGGTGAATTCCTTCTCATGCCGTTCTATATTCTTTTTATATTACATCAGTGCATAGTTTTGATTAAGAAGTAATAATAGATGTTTTATTTTGACATATAAATTTCTTTTTGTTTGTTTGTTAAGATTTTTATGTTGATTTTCCATATAGTCAGCATAGATATCAAGTTAATTTCCTTTTAAATGTTTTTTCATTTTGTTCATTTAGCTCTTTTGATATTTATTTCCATTTTTGATTTTTTTTTCTTTTGTTAATTTAGCTCTTTTGACATTTATTTCCATTTTAAGAGATACGATTTTTTAGAATTCTTGACATTATTTAAAATTTAATTAAAATTTGGCATATTTTAACTAGTCGTTTAAAATCCTATGTGGACGCTCTTAGAGGCCTATATCATCAACTTTTATTAGTAATAGATTAAATAATAATCAATCCATACATATTGAAGAAAACAAATATTCGAGATCTTGAAATATTTTTCACTATGATTATTATATTTTATTTGAATATATATCAAAACAAAAATTTGAAAAATATTTTACTAATTTTATAAAGAGTTAGACACGAGAAAATTGATTTTTAAGAGTTTGTAGACTGGCCACAAAACTCATAATCATTAAACGGTGCATATTAGATTTATGTTTTCAAGATTATAGGTTTTTGCGGGTTAGTCTGAATAATATTTTAGTTCATTGTAAAACGGGTTAAGTAGATATGTTAGTCTTGGTTGACAATTTTATATATAATAATTAGTTAGATATATTATAAAATTATTAAATTTCAAAACAATTTTTAAGAAAAAATATTTCGCGCTATATAACTAGTGCGGGTTAAATGAAATTAATTTTGAATATAATATTATTAAGACAATATTTAGAAATGTTCAATGTAAAGACTATTTCATCGAATATGAGCACATAATTGATAGGATCCGATTCTGAAAAAAAAATACCCATTTCCTTTTCAATAAGCAAAATAATATTGAAAATCAAAGAAATATGTAATCAAATTTAATAGATTCAGAAACCTACTTATAAAGTAATAGGATTTAAAAGAAGGAGCAAGTGGACCAGTGGTTGCCACACCTCTGCTGCCATCTTACCGGTGTCGAGTTCGACTCCACCTGCCCTCCATGTGTGGGACTATTTGGCTATTGGGCCGGCATGTTGTGGCCCAAAATGATGACAAAAAAGTCATAGGATTTGGAAAACAAATTTGTTTTCCAGGTTAGGGCACTTTCCCTTTTTCAATTTTTTGTTTTCACTGAATATATTACATTAAAAACTCAAAAGAGCAAAAGAAAGACATGGGCCCAATAAACGGGTAAAAACACAAATCTAAAGACCATAGCACAAAGGCTCAACAAACATAAAAAAGAAAACAGAGCATTACATCTCATTCATAATGCAACACTTTTGTCATCTCAAATTTTCTGGGTACTATTTTTTTTTAAATTATCGATAATATTTCTTTTTTTCCTTATCTCTTATTTTGCTTTGTAAAATTAGTATCTATATTATAAAAAAGAAGATATGTTTAAAGCTAATATAAGGTCCATTAGAGACATTTGGTGAACTTTTATGAGAAAAGAATGAACACATGGTCTCTAAGGTCTCACTACCATCTTTATAGATGTTAATAAAATCGGAACAACATTTCATTTTCATAACTTCTAATTTAAAACAAATAACACATTCATATAAAATTAATGTAGAGATATTTTAACAATATTTCACTTTCACAACTTTTAGCTTAAAATAATCAAATTCACATAATAAATTAATAACAATTTATTTTCAATTAATATAAAACCAATAAAATCTATAACTGCCCAAATCATATTTCCATTATGCAAAAAACGTAATATACTATAATCATGTAACGTTTAACAAATTGAGGAAACATTTTTAAAAATATCAATTAATTCAAAAAAAAAAATTTATTATGCCCTGTAGCACTGATTAAATTCTAGTTATATAATAAATATGAACTTCACAGCGTGAAACCTAGGGGTAAAAATGTATATACTACATAAAATATGCGAAATATCATAGCCAGTTTGATTTATGGTTATTCACTTAATTATGAGTTTTTTTTTTGTTATCTAGTCCAATTTCCCTATTAATGGGAGATGACATATTGCTGACCACAAAAAAAAAATCATTTCATTCATTTAACTGCATAGCTTCATTAAACCCAAGAAACTTTTAATTATCAAGCCATAAGTAACGTTGATGTCTTTGAAAATCTCATCCATCTCACCGTCGTTAGGGGCAAGAGGAATTTATAATCGGTCAGAGAAAGCACATAGCACCGGTTGAAACGTGATTTCGGTTTAAGAAATGTGCTTTATACTTTCTCTTCTCTACCCACACTAGTTAATGGGCCGATCAAAATTTCCAAGCCCAATTCTCCGATCATTTGGTCGGCGCCGTGTGCATGCATATGCATGTTTTTTTTTTTTTTTTGGTAAAATGCATATGCATGGTTGTAAATGGCGAAGATGGTTTTAATCGTGCGTCACACTATTAGAGCATCCCCATTGGTAAGATACCTATCTCATAAATATAATACTAATATTTTTAAAAATTTTGTTTTGAGAACTCCATCACAAAATTTTGCCTCCATTGGTGAGATACCCACAAAAGTATCTCATCAATATAATATTCTTATTTTTTTAATTTTATAAATTTTAATAAAATTAATTTTGAAAAATTTATAATATATCAAATTACATTTTAAATATATTCAATTATATTAATTAGTTATATTTATTTATATTATCTATAACAAAATAATAAAAAAAATTTAAATTTTACTGTTAAAAAACAAAATTTTAATTTTTCAAATCTCAGATTTTTTTTCTGGATATCTAATATTATTGCATTAACTATAACATTACTAATTTATATTATATATTAACCTTAACTAATATTAATTAAAAACAATATTAATATATAAATTAATCTCATGCTTAATGGAACTTGATAGATAGATAATTTTATTTTATGATTTATAAAAAAAAAACTAAAAAATAACAATATATAAACTATTTAATTGATATTTTAAAGTGTTGGATATTTGTTTAATCACAAAATGCATGAACCATTAGGAAATTGAAATGTGTCTCATGAGAGGGTTCTCATGGTGTTCTCAAAACATCTCCTATGAGAATCATCGATCATCACCATTTTTTTTCTAAATTTTGTTTTTCTTTATTTTTTAATATATTTTAACATGAGATATCCATTGAGATACCCCAAATGGGGATCAGGGGTGGATCTACTGTTCACAGGGTGGGGGCAAGTGCCACCACTCAATTATTTTTTTTTTATTAGTACTTGTTTTAAAAAAAATTATGCCACCACTAAATTTTTTTTTTTTACCACCACATAACTTTTTCTGATTTAAGCCCAAAAGCTCACCTAACATTTTATTTTTTCTATTTTATGAAAAAGCCCATTTTGTTATAAAATAATCAAAATTTAAAAACTCAATCAATTAATTATTAACAATCTTTACAAATTAAATAAAAACCCTAATTTTGCTTTCTCTTTCTTTCTTCCTCATTTGGATCTGTTACACATAAAAAAGTGATAAAAATGTTCTAGATGATAAATGAGCGTAGGGTACTTTTGTAGAAATTTTTATATTGTCATCATATTTGTTGGATTTTATTTCGAATTTCGTATGACATTTTTAATTATTTTTACCTTTTTATTATATTATATTTTCGCCACCACTGATTATTTTTCTAAATCCGCCACTGATGGGGATGCTCTTAGAATCCCAAACATGACTATCCAATTAGTCACCTTTCAAGATAATATTTTCTATTTTTATTAGTATTTTCAATACCCTTATTTCTTATAAAACCCATTTTGATGACTCATAAGTTTAAGTACGAGGCTGGGCTCGGCATTTATCTTGTCGAATGTTTGCGAGATGATCTCGGCTTTTGATGACTCTTAAGCTTAAGTACGAGGCTGGGCTCGGCACTTATCTTGTCGAGTGTTTGCGAGATGAGCTCGGCTTTTGATGACTCTTAATATTACGAGGCTGGGCTCGGCACTTATCTTGTCGAGTGTTTGCGAGATGAGCTCGGCTTTTGATGACTCTTAAGCTTAAGTACGAGGTTGGGCTCGGCACTTATCTTGTCGAGTGTTTGCGAGATGAGCTCGGCTTTTGATGACTCTTAAGCTTAAGTACGAGGCTGGGCTCGGCACTTATCTTGTCGAGTGTTTGCGAGATGAGCTCGGCTTTAGAGGAGAAAGAAAAGAGTAAAAAATAAAATAAGCTCGGCACTTATCTGTATGGAGCTGTTCGGAGATGAGGGCGATGTTCCCGACATTTGCCGAGCTACTCTTTGCGTGTAGAAAATCCTCAAACACCCCTCTCTGAAGCGCCAATTGTTGGAACGTGTTTGAGCACGTCTCCCACAAATCAATTTGTGTCGGGGAGGTTCGGGGATTTTCTGTTAAGATAGAGCCGGTTGCGTTCCGGTCGGCAAATGAGGAGAAAGAGGTGATTTATAGCTGTGCCCGGAGGGCTGCCTACGTACCCCAGGTTGGGGATCAAGCCATTCGTAGTTCATTGTTGAGGAGTGTAGGAGAGAGCTGGAGAGCTAGGAGAGCTGCGGAGAGCTGGGAGAGCTGCGGAGAGCTGCGGAGCTCGTCAGGTCGTCAAGTCGGCAGGTCGTCAGGTCATCAGATCGTCAGGTCGTCAGATCTTCAGGTCGTCAGGTCGTCAGATCGTCAGGTCGTCAGGAGAGCTAGGGAGAGCTGGGAGCTCGTCAGGTCGTCGTCAGGTCGGAGAGCTCGGTGAGAGAATTATTTAGGGAGAGAAAGTTATTTCGAGAGAGAGTGGGAGAGTTGAGAATGTCTTGATGCTTGTCCTCCTTCCTCTATTTATAGAGTGAGTTTAAGAGGCTTGAAGATGGGTTTCAATTTTGATGGGCCGGTGTTGGGCCTTAATTTGTTTTGGAATGGGCTAAAAAGGGGGTGTGTTCATCCCCACACCTACAAATACATTAATCTATCTTTTTATTTTATATTATAAAATTATTAGTGGAACATCATTGGGTGAGTTTGGGTTTTGAGTCGGGTTTCTTTCAAAATCGGGTTGGATTAGCTTAATCATTGTTTTTTAAATGCGATTTGTCGGTTTTCTAAATACAATCACAAAATTAATTCAGTATGCTGTAATTATAAGACGTTCGATAGTTCGTTATAATTGTCACATCGAAAAATTGTTGAGGGTGTATATCAAAGAAATAAAAAGTATGTAATATACTGGGGGTAGTGTACAAGACTAGGCGTCAAATTGTTTATGGTTTAGATTGGTTTAAATATCCGTTAGTCTTTTATGACAAATGATAGAAAGTTTGAAAAAGAGAATAAGGAGTTTTTTGAATAATAAATGACTCGGGATGAAATGTATTCAGCCTGGACTGAAATACAAAAAGTAATAAGAACAAGATTTTGAGCTCGGAGTAAAAAATAAGAGTAAGAATATAAAGTGTTTTGAGTTTGGATCAAGTGTAAAGTGCAGTCTTAGTGTAGCGAAATTGTCCCTTTCTTGTATCCTCTTCTCTCCTTTTATACTTCTAGCTTTCGTTTTTCGTCCTCATTAGTTCGGTTTGATTGTCAATTGAATGCAGCGATTCCTCTTTAATGTCCCTTAAATCGTCGTTTTTCCCTTCCTTTTTTGCTCACTTGTTGACCAAATTCGAGTGATTCCGGGGGTTTTTTACATGGGCTTTTTCTTTTCTTTATTTACCTCATTTTTAGGTCCAAAACCTTATTTTTTGACTGGGATTTATACAACAACAATCATGTTAAAATAACTTCATCAGCTCCTCCACACCTTCTTCATGGTATGCTTCACACACCTACGTTACTCTGCACATTGCACAAAACCAACCTAGCATTGCCCAAAACCAACCTAGCAATGGTAGATTTCATGAACCTCATCAGTCACATATTCTCCCTACATACTCCTAAAGAAATTTATACAACATGTTATCTTCAATCTTATGTAAGATTTTAATAGTTGTAAAAATTCATGAATACGATTAGTATATGCTTGGCAAAACTTAAAATCAAGATTAATATCTAAATGGGTACAATTTGAGTAAGAGAAAAATAAACAATAGAAATCTAAATAGAAAATATGAAAAGTAGATACTTGTACTAATAACTTCTATTGCCAACTCTTTCCTATAACGAATTTTATTAAAAGGATGGAGATTCAACTGCAATCGCTGAATCTGTTTTGTACATTCGACGATTCCATCAGTCGCTGTCGTCGTATCTTGCACCAAAAAATAACGGAAAACATTGGATCATATTCTCAATTTTCACTACTTCTTTATGTAAGAATATTTATTCTTATATGTGACTTATGTGTCTAGGTTTAATATTAAAAATCAAGTTCATATTAAACTTAGATAAATTCTAATATAAAAGACGAACACCGTGATGGATCGGTTTCGATAACAGTATTAGAATTTGGGTGTATTGATAACCCTATTCCTTATCTTATGATATTAAAGTCTTTCATTAATGATCATCTGAAGTAATGAATGGATAGCTATGAAGTTACTTAGATATGAAGTAACGAATGGATAGCTATGAAATTACTTAGCTATGAAGTAACGAATGGATAGCTATGAAATTACTTAGCTATGAAGTAACAAATGGATAGTTATGAAATTACTTAGCTATGAAGTAATGGATGGACGGTTAAGATTAAGTCTTAGCTATGAAGTAATCTCCTACTATATATAGATGCTTTAGCATCATTATTGAAAAACATTAGAAATGAAAGGTTTACTTCAGAGAGAAAAGAAAGTTCGAAAGATTTAGATCTCTTCTCCATCAAAAGAGATCATAAAAGTGAAAGGTTAAGGTAAGAAGAAATCAATTCATAACAACCCTAATCAAAGCATAGATCAAGGTTAGTGTTTCTTCTTTTATAGCAAAAAGATTGTGATATGATTAAATCAAATCTAGTTCATTTTGGGATTGATTTCATGAACTGAAATCAGAAAAGTAATTTACTTTTGGTATAAGAGCCATACTAGATTTGTTTAATTCACCATGCATGTAATTGTTATAATTTAAGAGAGCACCATGAAAGACGAAACTAGAACCGCTGGTTTGGTTTTGTATGGTTGGTGTCTCATATGGTTTAAGAACACGCTTAAATTTGTTTTGATATTATCATAGAATAAAATGCTTCCGCTGTGCATTTTAATAAAGAAAAATTTGTGTTATGAAATATTAGCACAATATAAGGTTATTTGCCCATTAAAATTTCAATGTTTATATTGTAATATAACATGTTAGTCAGCAAAGTGGCATTGTTGTATTACACATATATACAATGAGAGAATAATATAATATATCAATTGATCATGATTAAAAAGATGCTATAAATGACATAAAATTTTTGATTGATCAATTGTTTTACTATCTATGTTCTAGGAGATCACCCAAAGGTGGATCATTGAATATAGTTAGTAATATGAAAAGGATTAATCATTTCTTACTATAATCAATAGTATGTATACCCAAAGGTAGCATGTTTATTTGATTTGTGTATGATTTGATTAGTTATAAAAGTATAAATTTAGCATCGATGAAAGTGCATGTGTTTAAGTATTGCCCAAAGGTAGCTTAAATTCATGCTTTGAAGTTTATATTACAGTCTTTGAATCTGTATTAAGGTCTCAAAGCAGTAATAGGTAAGAATGTATAAATGTTGCAGCTTCATCAAATGTGTTTGCATCTGCTAACTCTGTCGTAAAGTTTAATGGGCTCAATTATGGAGAGTGGTCCGAACAGATCCGGTTTACACTGGGTGTTATGGCATTTGACTCATCCATACTAACTGACGAGGTACCCTCAACCATTACAGAAGAGAGCTCTGAATCTGAAAATTCTTGGTATGAGAGATGGGAGCGATCTAACAGGTTGAGCTTAAACCTTATGAGAATGACGATGGCGGAAAGTATTAAGCCATCTATGCCTAAGAGAAAGCGAGGGAATTCTTAAAGAAAATTAAGGAGTGTTCACAGTCGGATTTGGCTGATAAGTCAATTGTAGGAAGCTTAATGAATGATCTTACTACAAGAAATTTTGACTGGTCTCAGCCAATCCATGATCATGTGACACACATGTCTTATTTGGCAACAAAGTTAACGACCTTAGGAATGGAGGTTCGTGAACAGTTTTTGGTCCAGTTCATCATGAACTCTCTTCCTTTTGAGTTTAGCCAGTTTCAGGTGAATTACAACACCATTAAAGAAAAGTGGAACTTTAAGGAATTAAAGGCTATGCTGGTACAAGAGGAAGGGAGATTAAAGCGGATGAGGGATCAAGTTGCGAATCTCGTAGGTTTTGGAAGTGCCGGCAACAGTAAAGGAAAACCAAGTAGAAAGGACAAAGTGAAGGATAAAACTTTCGTTAAAAAACCTGAAAGTAAAATCCGTAAGGAAATGAAGTGTTTCTTTTGCAAGCAAAAGGGACACTTCAAGAAAGATTGTCCAAAAAGAAAGGCATGGTTCAAAAATAAAGGTAAACATCATGTTTTTGTTTGCTCTGAATTGAACCTTATAGAAGTACCTAATAATATTTGGTGGTTAGATTCTGATGCTACTACTCATGTGTCTCATACTTAAAAGTCGAGGCGTTAAGCGTAGTGCATCTGATGAAAGTTCTGTTTTCTTGTGGCATCAAAGATTAGGTCACATTTCAAAAGAAAGGATTATGAGGTTGGTAAAGAATGAAAATTTTCCTCCATTGGATTTTAGTGACCTAAATGTATGTGCAGACTGCATTAAAGGAAAGCAGACTAAACATATTGTAAAGAAACCAGCCACTAGAGGCACTCAGCTATTAGAGTTAATACATACCGATGTATGTGGCCCTTTTGATGCTCCTTCTTGGAGTGGTGAAAAGTACTTCATCACCTTTATCGATGATTACTCACGTTATGGATATACATATCTACTGCATGAAAAGTCTAAATCAGTGAATGTCCTAGAGGTGTTCATTGATGAAGTTGAAAGGCAGTTAGATAGAAAAGTAAAGATTGTGAGGTCTGATAGAGGTGGTGAGTATTATGGAAAATTTAATAAAAGTGGACAATGTCCAGGTCCATTTGCAAATTACTTGAAAGTAAAGGCATTTGTGCACAGTATACAATGTCGGGTAAACCTCAGTAGAATGGTGTAGCTGAGAGGCGGAATCGTACTTTAATGGATATGGTTAGGAGCATGTTAAGTAATTGTTCATTACCTCTTTCTTTGTGGGTATATGCATTAAGGACTACAACGTATGTGCTGAATAGGGTTTCTAGTAAGGCAGTTCCTAAGACCCCTTATGAACTATGGACGGGAAGGAATCCTAGCTTAAGGCATTTACGTGTCTGGGGTTATCCAGCAGAAGTAAGGCTATATAACCCACATGAAAAGAAACTTGATGCTAGGACTGTCAGTTGATTTTTCATTGGCTATCCTGAAAAGTCAAAGGGGTATACTTTTTACTGTCCTAACCATAGTATGAAAATAGTTGAGACGGGCAATGCTCGGTTCATTGAGAACGGTGAAACTAGTGGGAGTGGTGAATCACGGAAAGTTGACATTAAAGAAATAAAAGTTGGACTTCCTTCACCTGGTATTGCACCTAAGGTAGTTGTTCATATTGTTGCATTACAGTCCAATGACGCAATAGAACAACATGATAGTGTGCAAAACCCACTAGTTGATGAACATGTCACAATTCAGGAAGGGAATAGTGTACCGCAAGAACCATTAAGGCGATCTCAAAGGAAAGAAGATCTGCCATTTCAAATGACTATGTGGTTTACACTATTGAAAATGAATGTGACTTGAGCATTGATGAAGACTCGAACTCATTCCAAAAGGCCATGGAAAGTGACAATTCTGAAAAGTGGTTGATTGCTTCGAAAGAAGAAATAAAGTCCATGGATGATAATAAAGTATGGGACTTAGTAGAGTTGCCTAACGGTTTCAAGACCGTTGGTTCTAAATGGGTCTTTAAGACTAAACGCGAGTCAAAAGATAACATTGAAAGGTACAAGGCTCGCCTTGTTGCTAAAGGTTTCACCCAAAAGGACGGTATCGACTACAAAGAGACCGTCTCTCCAGTTTCAAAGAAGGATTCTCTAAGAATTGTTTTAGCTTTGGTGGCTCAGTATGATCTTGAGCTTCACCAAATGGATGTGAAAACCGCCTTTCTGAATGGTGAGCTTGAGGAAGAAGTGTATATGGACCAACCTGAAGGATTTGTTGCCACGGAAAATAACATCTGGTATGTAAGCTGAGAAAGTCAATATATGGACTAAAACAAGCTTCCATACAATGGTATCTTAAATTTAATGATATCATCATGTCATACGGTTTTGTAGAGATCATCGTTGATCGGTGTATCTACATTAAGGCCAGTGGGAGCAAATTTGTGATTTTAGTCTTATATGTTGATGATATTTTGCTTGCTGCAAATGACATGGGCATGCTACATGATATAAAGAGGTATCTCTCTAAGTTTTTTTTTGAAATGAAAGATATGGGTGAGGCATCTTATGTGATCGGAATAGAAATACTTAGAGATAGATCACAAGGATTGTTGAGTTTGTCTCAGAAAGGATATATCAATAAAATCTTAGAGAGATATAAAATAGAAAAATGCTCCACAGGGATAGCTCCAATTCAGAAAGGGGACAAGTTCATAAAAATGAATTTTGACATAAAGAAATGGAAAGAATTTCTTACGTATCGGTGGTTGGGAGTTTGAACAATGTTCAGACATGTACTCGACCATATATCAACTTTGTTGGTAGTATGTTGGGTCGATATTGATGTGTCCATAATTTGCATAGTTTAAGCATGCATATCATGTAGGTTTTAGATCATTTGCTTGAATCTTCATGGCATTTCATACTTGTTTTGTCCCAATTAGAGTATTAGGAGCTGCATTAGGTCCTAGTGAGTCTTTTGCATGTCTTTGAGGAGTTTTCTAGGTGTTTGGAGACACTTGGTGGCGTTTGGAGATTTGGTGCCTAAAGACTAGAGAGGAACCATTCGGAACGTCTCAAAGAACCGATCAGACGAAGGCAATCCAATTTGATCCAGCTCTTGGAGTCTTCATAAGAGTTGTAGCCCGATGAGTCCTCTAAACACAGGAATTGTATTCATGTCATTCGGACAAGGGACCTCGAATTTGTGCTTGTTTTGCTTTAGCATGTCTGCTTGGCCGATGTAGAACGAATCCGAGAATGCATCGGTGCGTAGCATCGGTCCGATGCCGACCGATGGGAAGCTCACAATCGAAGACAATAATGGCATCGGTGCGCCAGACACCGATGCCACCGACCGATGGAAGTTCTGCGAAATCTGAGAGTGCATCGGTGCGTGGCATCGGGCTGTGGCCGACCAATGGGACCTGTCAAAGATCAGGCTAAATGAAGACCTTCCCGTTCCCCGTTTAATCTGAAGTTTTCATGAAAGTTGTAGCCAAGTGCGTTAGCTGACTACAGGAGGTAGTTTCGGGTCATTCGGATACGTGGTTCGTTAGATATGGCCACTTTACTGAGAGTATGTCCGTCTGAACGAAGCAACCCGAAATGCCTGAAAGACCTGGCTGGACGAATGGTCTACAATCGGATTTAGCCTCGGTGGCCTTCATAAATATTGTAGCCATGTGTATTAGCTGTCCAGGGAGTTGGTTTGAGGCAATTCGGACATGTATCCCATGAGATATCACGGTTTTAGCGAAGGTTCTACACAAGACCGGATTTGACCCATTTCGACCGGGTCGGTCCGGTCCGCCCTCTTTCTCTATAAAACCCTAAAAACCTAATTTTTATGTTAAGTTTTCTTCTTTCTAGAGTTGGGTTTTATCCCAAACTCGTTTTATGATGATTTTGGATGGATCTTCATCATTCATGCCACTCTAGTGAAGGATTCTTCAACCTATCTTTATATTATGTTTATTTAATCTTTGTTCTCTATCTTTATGTCTCTTTTTCCCTTGTGTTCTTCCTTGTTCTTCATGTTTAGGTTTTAGGCCCCTTTTTTGTTGAATTTTGGATTTTGCTTGATTTGGATGGTTTGATGATTGATTGTTGATGTTTAGGACTAGATAAACATTTGTTCACATGTTAGGAAGGATCTTAATGGTAGGATTGAATTGAAAACTCATTTCTAGAAATTAGACATTTCATGCACACAAGGTATTCGATGGAATGTCTAGAAAACTTCTAAGCATGCTTTTCATTCTAAGTGATCGGTGGATGCTGACTTTATGATGAATTGTTGACTAAAATGGACTTGTGGTAAATTATGGATTATCTAAGTGATCGGTGGATGCTGACTTTAGATGATTCGTACAATGATTAGTGTCATGGAAGTGAACTAATCTACTTGAAAGTGTTCCACGTCATAAGAATAAATGTGCATTGAAAGTTTAGACATCGTTAGTTAATTGTCTTGATGGTTAGATGATGATGTTAGTTAGTTAATTGCATCGTGTTAGGTCATTCACTTAGGTTGATCTTAAAGCTAGTTTTGGATTGAGAGATCAAAGCTAGAGCTTAAGTATTTCACGCCCGATAGGTGCTCGATGAAATGCTTGAACCAAACCTTTTGTGAGCTTTTCATGCCTAGCCAATGAGAGTTGATGTCTAGGGTGATTAGTGAACTAAGTGGGATTGGAGATTAAAGCTTGTTAATCATCTTATCACAAACGAGAGTTTGATCTTGATTTGTTGATTAACAAAGTGATTAGTGCCACGAGAGTGGATTCATAATTATGAATCCCATGTTCTAGGATAGTATTTAATGCAATCTTTCTCATCATTGTTTGTTCATTAATCATCTTCTTGATAGTTAATTCATTTTCCAACACTTCTATCTTTTGTTTTCTTTCTTGCATTTGTTTTTTTAGTTTAAAAACATAAAAACCCAAAAACATTTGCTCTAGCTTAGGAAGATTCATGTATTCTTAGTGCTTCAATCTCAACCTCCGTGGTTCGATATCTCAAATACTACAATGACATGAGTAGGATTTGAGTAATTGAATAGTAAAAATCCTAATATCAGATATCAAAGTAATCCCGGAATGGACCACTGGAAAGCTGCAAAGAAAGTCCTCAGGTATTTGCAAGGCACCAAAGAGTACATGCTTACATATAGGAGATGTGATCATCTAGAGAATATTGGGTATTCAGATTCAGATTATGCCGGATGCGTCGATTGCATGAAATCGACGTTTGGCTATTTGTTCCTATTAGTTGGAGGAGCAGTATCATGGAGAAGTGGAAAACAGTCTGTCATTGCTCCTTCCACTATGGAAACTGAATTTGTGGCGTGTTTTGAGGCCACAATTCACGCATTGTGGTTGCGGAACTTTATCTCATGGCTTCATATTGTCGACAGTATAGAGAGGTCGCTGAGAATTTATTGTGATAATTCCGTAGCTATCTTCTTTTAAAAGAATGACAAGTACTCAAAGGGTGCTAATCACATGAAGTTAAAGTACTTGTCTGTCAAAGAAGAAGTGCAGAAGCGTAAAGTGTCCTTTGAGCATATAAAAACGGATATGATGGTAGTGGATCCGTTAACTAAAGGATCACCACCCAAAGTGTTTATTGGCCATGCAGAAGGTATGTGTATTATAGATAAAGCCTTGCTATTTTAGTTATGGTTTGCTCATTATGGGTGTGACACTTTTGAATTCATTTATGGTTATGTTTCTGGTTCATAAAGTATGTTATCATTAAAGTGTGTACACGTAAGGTTCGTAGATAACATACGGTTGGTTTGAGAATAAAAGTTCTTCTCAACATACGGTTGGTTTGAGAATAAAAGCTCTTCTCAACGTAAGGTTGGTTTGAGAATAAAGATTTTTCTCAACGTTAGGTTAGTTTGAGAATAAATGTTCTTCTCAACGTCAACGTAAGGCTAGCTTGATAATTAAAGTTTTTCTCAACATAAAGGAAGCTATATATATATATATATATATATATATATATATATAATTAAGATTGGTTGTGATACATGGAAGGAATCATGTCGATTAAATGACTTGTGACCGCCATGATTCGATCTATTCTGATTTTATTGTTATAGTTAAAAGTTAAGTGGACTTGATATAAAAGTTCGCATTAAAGTTAATTAAATCATCAAGTCGACACAAAGGTCAAGTGGGAGAATGTAAGAATATTTATTCTTATATGCGACTTATGTGTCTAGGTTTAATATTAAAGATCAAGTTCATATTAAACTTAGATAAATTCTAATATAAAAGACGAACACCGTGATGGATCGGTTTCGATAACAGTATTAGAATTTGGGTGTATTGATAACCTTCTTCCTTACCTTATGATATTAAAGTCTTTCATTAATAATCATCTGAAGTAATGAATGGATATCTATGAAGTTACTTAGATATGAAGTAACGAATGGATAGCTATGAAATTACTTAGCTATGAAGTAACGAATGGATAGCTATGAAGTTACTTAGCTATGAAATAATGGATGGACGGTTAATATTAAGTCTTAGCTATGAAGTAATCTCCTACTATATATAGATGCTTTAGCATCATTATTGAAAAACATTAGAAACGAAAGGTTTACTTCAGAGAGAAAAGAAAGTTCGAAAGATTTAGATCTCTTCTCCATCAAAAGAGATCATAAAAGTGAAAGGTTAAGGCAAGAAGAAATCAATTCATAACAACCCTAATCAAAGAATGGATCAAGGTTAGTGTTTCTTCTTTTATAGCAAAAAGATTATGATAGGATTAAATCAAATCTAATTCATCTTGGGATTGATTTCATGAACTGAAACCAGAAAAGTAATTTACACTTTATTCTCTTCAGCGTCCAAATATCATCCGGTGGAAGCTGGGTGGATTGAATAAAGAAAAAAAGGCTTTAAGGTTCATAATTTATACTGTAAGATAACTTTTGGGTTTGGGAATTTTTTTGGTAACTTTTTAAAACTTCGTGGTGAATCGTAATTCAAAAGTACAAATTTGATATTGCTAACTAGTCCACATTTCAATTAATAAGAATATAATAAGATGGGAGACGTTAGAGGCCCGATCCTTCCTTAAAACTGGTAAAGCATTGGATTTAGGGCACACTAAAATATCATAATTGAAGAGCCACAATTCTAATCTTGTTTTAGTATAATTGCATTATAAAATCATTTCATGCATATCGCTCTCTTCAAAAATGCAATAGATCTAACTTACATCTTCACCTTAACATTATTGACATTTAATATTTTGAATTTATTTTAATTACATCGACAATTCTTGTTATTTTTTAAATTGATTATTATTAATATTTCCAACTAAAATTTTCTTATATTTTCATCTTAGTTGTGTTTCTTTTGCAACATAAATATTTATCTTAGTTATTTTATTTAGGTTACTTTTTTGTATTTTTTTCTCAAATCTAAAACCATTGTTCGCATTAATCCCTTGTGTTACAAATGTATGTATTTCACTTAAAATATTACAAAAATTATCTTTGTATGGCTCTTATATATTTCGTGAATCGTGATAACACTTGTTAAAAAAACTCTGTTAATGTCTTTCATCATTCTATTTGTTTGACAAACCACAAAAAGTCATCACATAATTAATTTTAGAAGATTATTTTTAAGTCTAAAATCAATTTTTGAACAAAGCCAATTTTATAACGACGATAGAGTAATTTTACTACTAAATATAATAATGTTTAATATTAATATTTTGTTACTTCAAATATAAGGGCCACACAAAAAAATTTCTAACTTTAAACCACAAAAAAATACGGGACAACACTGAGACGTTAGTTTGGAAGAGGAAAGAGCATAAGAACATTATGAATTTGATGGCATTACTTTTAATAAATGTTGTTACAAATTCCCATAATTTATGCTACGAGAAGTAGAGTTTCCAAAGGTAATAGTGATCAAATTATTATTGGTTTTTTTATTTATTCAAAAACATTAGATGTGTTATGGAGAAGGGTGTTGTGTAAATATCTTGTGAGACTTCACTCATTCTTTATACTAGTGTTATCCATCTTGGCCAATCGCTATGATGATAGGTGATGGGTTTAGCTAGTTGCTCCCCTAGATAAACAATCCTAAACCCTTAAGTGAAGGCTGCAAAAAAACATTATTATTGCAATCCACAACAAAAGTCACCCGAAGTTTATACTTTCTCACAATGTCTTTGCCTTGTCCTCTTGCTCCTTTAAAAGCTTGTGAAGTTGTGCTAAATTTGCATACGATAACTAAAACGTAATCTCGGTACATAGAAAAAACAACCAAAAACACAAGGTGTATCTAAATCTGATGTGCCCCTCTGAATCGAGCCCTCTTGGTGGGCTGTAAAAATATGTTACTAAAGTTAAACCGCCAATTATCATGAGAAATTTTGTTAGTTCTTCTCGCTCTATTTTAAGAGCTTCTTATGACCAAAGATATATGCAGAGCCGGTCCTGTGATTTAAAGGGTTAGAAACAAGAATTTTTTTTGTTAGTGCACAAGTTTTGAACATGAGACTTTGATCAATTGTTACACCTTACCCACAAATGATTATATGGTCAAAAAAATTCAAGACTTGCGTGGACCAAGTTTGAGATCTTATATCTTCTACCAATTTATGTTATAGAAGATGAGATGATTAGAGGTGGCAGAATTCAATAATTGTTGTTGAAGAAAAAATATTTTAACTATCTAGTATGTGAATTCCTTAGAAGATTTGTTCAATCCTAAACGAAAAGACTTCATATGTATGAATGAGAGGGTGCAACAGTCATTTCAGTGGGAATGAATGAATGCCAAACACACAAATAATCAACACTTTCTCTTGCAGGTCTATTGCAACCATTTCATCTTCGACATGTTGTTTGGGAAGACATCAATATGGATTTTATTGAGGGTCTTTCAACTTTTTGTGGAGTAAATGTAATTTTGTGGTGGTAGATTGGCTCAGTAAGTATGGACATTTTATTAGGCTGAAACATCATTTCATAGTGACTGATGTGGTGGCCAATTTTATCAAAGAAATTGTCAGGTTTCATGGTTTTCCTATTTCCATTATCTCTGGTCAAGATATGATTTTTCTAAGCCACTTTTGAAAGGAATGCTTTTAACAGTCTGGGATTAATCTTAAGTACAGTACATCTTTCCATCCTCATACATATGGACATACTGAGGTCCTTAACCGATGTTTAGAGACCTATTTAAGATGCTTGGCATCTTCGCATCCTCGTACTTGGGCTAAGTATTTACCATGGACAGAGCTATGGTATAATACTAACTATCAAATGTCTTTGAAAGCGTCCCCTGTTCTAGTTGTTTATGGCAAAGAACCACCTATGTTGTTGAAGTTTGAGGAAGGTTCTACTACAAATTTTGAACTGGAGACAATGTTAAAGGAGCGTGATCTGATGCTGAGACAGATAAAAGATCACATGATCAGAGCTTAACAGTTGATAAAAATTCAGGCTGATAAGCAATGCAGAGTTGTGGAGTTTGAGGTGGGTTCACAAGTTTTCTTAAAACTACGGCCTTATAGAGAGTCATCTATGGCTAGACGTATCTTTCCGAAGTTAGCAACTCGATATTATAGTCCTTTTGAGGTTTCGAAAAAGATTGGCAAAGCAGCTTATCGATTGCAGTTACCAGAAGGATCAAAGATACATCATGTTTTCGATGTTTCACATTTGAAAGATGTTTTGGGAAGTAATCATCAGATTACTCCTTTGCCACTTGCATTATCAGTGAATGATGAATTGGTAATTACTCCAACAGAGGTGTTAGAGACTCGCTACAATGCAGGTGGTGCCTTGGAAATTTTGATTTCGTGGAAGGACCTTCCTTCTCTTTAACCTACTTGGATGCTTGCTAAGGAAATAATGAGCTAGAATATGTATGTGAGGCGTAGCTCCATCTTAGGGGGGTGGGGGTATTGATTAGCAATTGAATGTGTATATGTGAGGTGTAGGATGAAGAATAAGGGGGAGAGATATGTGATTGAAACAAGAAGAGGAAACGTGATGAGCTTGTGAATTTATTACAATCGTTATGAGGTTGTAGAGGATTCAGTTGAAGAGGGAAAGAAGAGAGATTGTTCTTCTTGTAAACACATTCTCCATTCAATATATTGAGATTTACAGAGAAATTACGAGAGAGAATCTATCAAAGTCCCAACGTATAAAATCAAATGCCTTTGCAATATATATTTTCATATTTACTCTATTAGCCCCTTTATTTTTAAGATAACCATTTACTATCTCTCAAACCAGAAGACAGTTAACAAAAGCCTACCTTTTGTGAATGCAATCTGATTAGAGAGAACGAGCTTGGGTAGAAGAGGTTTGAGCCTTGCTACCAGTAATTTGGAAACCACTTTGTAGAGTGAGTTGCAGCACGAAATTGTCTTTGATGACTGTATATTATTTTTGTATGTATTCTCTTTTTTATTTCTTTGTAAGAATTACACATTCTCATGTCACAAATGACATAATTCTTATTTTTTCGATTTATTTTAGGGGTTTTGCATATATACAGACATTTTATGAAAACATAGTTTGTATACTAACACTTTACAAAAACTGAAAAAATAAGTAACATTGTGTATTGTTCACGCGTTGACTTTCCAATCGTACTCATGAACAGTACTGCGCGAATCAACGGTGGACTGTTGCAGCAAAATCGTCATTTCAACATAGAAAATGTTACTTATTTTTAAAAAAATTTGAAAAGTGTTAAAACACAAGTTATGTTTTGATTAAGTGACATTATATGCAAATACTCTATTTATTTTATGAAATTAGTGATTCTCTGTTGCAAATACATAAAAGTTGACTTTTCAGAATTCTCTGGTAAATTTGTTATACACACTTCTTTCTTCTCCCTTCTATTTTTATTCGTGGATTAGAGATCACTCCATCCAAAAGACATTATTCCTCTCTTATCCTTGGAATCCAATCCAAATTGTTAGAAATCTCCATTTGATTGCGTTTTCTATCCAAATTGTCAATGGGAAAACCGACGGGGAAGAAGAAGAATCCCGAGACACCGACGGATTCTTCCGGTAATAAGACGGGAAAAAGCTTCGATCGTTCTGCATCAAAGGCGGCGTTCGACGAGGATATGGAGATCTTCATCAATCGAGCAATAGAGCTCAAAGAAGAAGGAAACAAGCTGTTCCAGAAACGTGATAACGAAGGCGCCATGTTAAGGTACGATAAAGCCGTCAAGCTATTGCCTAGGGATCATGGAGATGTAGCTTACCTGAGAACGAGCATGGCTTCTTGTTATATGCAAATGGGGTTAGGAGAGTATCCGAATGCGATCAACGAATGCAATCTGGCTCTAGAGGCTTCTCCTAGGTACAGTAAAGCTTTGTTGAAACGTGCTCGGTGCTACGAGGCTTTGAACAAGCTCGATTTCGCGTTTAGGGATTCGCGCGTTGTTTTGAATATGGAGCCTGAGAATGTGTCTGCTAATGAGATCTTCGAGAGGGTGAGGAAGGTTTTGGTGGATAAAGGGATCGATGTGGTTGAAATGGAGAAGAGTTTTGTCAATGTGCAGCCCGTTGGGGCAGCTCGGTTGCGGAAGATTGTTAAGGAGAGGTTGAGGAAGAAGAAGAAGAAGAAGACGACGACGAATGCTGAAAAAGATGAAGAGAGGATGAGTAAACAAGGCGTTGTTGTTGAGAATGCGAAGGTTGAAAACGGAGAGGAAGCAGATAGCTGGAAGAGAGAAGAGAAGAAGCTAGATGATAAGGTTGTGGTTGAGGAGAAGAAAGTGAGTCCTGTCATAGACAAAGAGATTGTTGAACGAGGAGGAAGCACTAAGGAAGGCGCAACAGTGACTAGGACGGTGAAGTTGGTTCATGGAGATGATATACGGTGGGCACAATTGCCACTGGATTCTAGCGTTAGACTTGTAAGAGACGTTATCAGGGATCGGTTTCCGGCTCTTAGAGGTTTCCTGATCAAATATAGGGACTCGGAGGGTGATTTGGTTACCATTACCATGACGGATGAGCTGAGGCTGGCTGCGTCTACGAGGGAAAAACTTGGCTCCCTTAGATTGTATTTAACTGAAGTTAGCCCCAGTCAAGAACCAACTTATGATGGCATGAACAACGACGAATCAACCGATTACTTTGCCAAGGGATCGAGTAGTGTTGCTGATAATGGAAGCGTGGGAGGCTATGTGGAATCTGAGAAAGCAGCTACTGCCCTTGAGCACTGGATTTTCCAGTTTGCGCAGTTGTTCAAAAACCATGTCGGGTTTGATTCTGATTCTTACTTGGATCTTCATAACATTGGGATGAAACTGTATACAGAAGCGATGGAAGATATTGTCACTGGAGAAGATGCGCAAGAACTCTTTGATATTGCTGCTGATAAGTTCCAAGAAATGGCTGCACTTGCCATGTTTAACTGGGGGAACGTTCACATGTCTAAGGCGAGAAGGCAGATCTATTTTCCCGAGGATGGTTCAAGAGAAACTATACTAGAGAAGGTGGAGGCCGGGTTTGAATGGGCAAAGAACGAGTACAACAAAGCTGCAGAAAAATATGAAGAAGCCATTAAAGTCAAACCCGATTTCTATGAAGCTCTTCTTGCACTCGGGCAACAACAGTTTGAGCAGGCGAAGATTTGCTGGTATCATGCACTCAGCGGCAAGATAGATCTAGAAAGCGATGCTTCCCAGGATGTCTTAAAGCTCTACAACAAAGCTGAGGAGAGCATGGAAAAGGGTATGCAGATTTGGGAAGAGATGGAAGAACGCCGTCTAAATGGAATCTCCAATTCTGATAAACATAAAGCACTGCTGCAGAAGTTGGGCTTGGATGGGGTCTTTAGTGAAGCGTCTGACGAAGAAAACGCAGAGCAAGCAACTAATATGAGTTCCCAGATTAACCTTTTGTGGGGTTCCTTACTGTATGAACGATCTATTGTGGAGTATAAGCTTGGCCTACCGACTTGGGACGAATGTTTGGAGGTTGCAGTGGAGAAATTTGAATTAGCTGGAGCTTCTGCAACCGATATAGCTGTCATGGTAAAGAACCATTGCTCAAACGAGAATGCACTTGAAGGTAAATAAGTTTATCTACGAATACTAAACTCAGGCGAAAGTAGTTGCAAATATGGGCAGGGAATAAATGACTATCGAACACAACAACTGCAGGTATGGGATTCAAGATCGACGAGATTGTACAGGCATGGAATGAGATGTATGATGCCAAAAGATGGCAGATTGGTGTCCCATCTTTCCGGCTAGAACCTTTGTTCCGGAGACGGCCACCCAAACTGCATGATATATTGGAGAATGTGTTTTCAGGGCCTCAGTGACGAAACATTCATCATATTTACAAACCGAATATATATCAACTGGCTTCAGTTTTGATGTATCACTAGGTAAATCTCTCATTTCCTCTTCAGTCAACCCGTAATATGGCTTCTTTTAGTTGAATGCTACTTTGAGTTTCCTGGTTATAGGCTGTCAATTACTCGGAAAGTATTAGATTCATAAACCGCAACATTTAAGCCTTGAGATGATTATAACATTATGATGAGATTGCTAATATCTATCTCAGGAAGTGATAGATTAACCTCCAGAAAACCTCAATGCATACATGTTGCGGTTTATGAATCTAATACTTTCTGAGTAATTCACGGCATTTGTCTTTGCTTAGAATGAGAGTTTTGATAAGGTTTTGTTTGAAAATTTCGATTTTTTCGGGGTTGGTAATTTGATGAAAACTAATCTCTTGATCTGTTTGAACAGTGTATTGCAGGTATTGTACTCACTGGGAGTTGTACGCAACTTTACTTCTATTTTTTTGGTTTGGTTTCACAGCTTTTGGAAGCAATATTATTTTTCTTGGCAGTGAAGAAAGATGGGCGTGATGATTTTTTTGTGCAGATGGGTTCCACAATATTTGTTATTTTTTATTTAATTTTGGTGGGTTTGTAATTATATCATAGTTTTATTTTTATATATTGATTGTATGGATTAGTTTGTGTTTATTATTATGAAAAATAGTGAATGGTTTTGGTTTGTGGCAATCAAAACTGCTAGCATCTCACGGTTTGTAAACGACATGCTGTTTCTACTTCAAGGCCGTCTCCAAAATTAACTCATCTTTTACAAAATATCTTGGAGATGATCTTGTAACAAACGTTACAAAAACTGATCACCCGGAACACATACATTTTGTTGGGTCTCTCTCATTTTTCAGTGTGAGAACAACCAAGTAGTGATCTAACCAAAAATCTTCCATTTCCGCTGATATCTAAATGTAACGATAAAATCAATATTATACATTAGTAAAATATAACCGATGTTAAAAAGTTTAATTTGTAAACAGTAAAACACATATCATATGCAAAATATACTTTCATCTTCTTCAAACGACCAAAATCTTAACACGCAGGATATACCATATGTTCGAATTACACTCCATTGATCGTAAAAATCTTTTGAAATATCTCCATTTGCACGACATAATACCATATTATCTCTTCATTCACAAATTCAAGAAGTGAGTTTGATGATTACATATATACAGTAAATCATCTACGACGTAACAGAAAACCAAATAGCTTGAATTATATACTTACTCATCATCCATCAGATGAAAATATATCGTATACTTCCTTTCGATTCCATCTCCAGCTATTTCAATTTTTAAATCTCCAACGCCAGAAATAGCCCCCATTAAATCTAAGAGAAGCATTAATAATGTTTCAAACTAAAAAAGTAACCATTCCGGATATTAGCAAATTCATAATTATTTTGAAACATAAATCATCTAACCTGTTACGACATAAGGATCAATGTTATAATCAAAAACATCTTTGAATGTTGGTGCGTCGAGAAATAAGCATTCGGTTTTTGCATCAATATTCCTTACGATGGTTGAATTTTTAAACTGAATTTTATACTTGTTCAGAGCGAGTCGTGGATTTTCAACATAAGGGAGTACTTTGAAGCCAAATAACAACCTCCACTCATCTTGCTTAAGACTATCTTCATAAATAGGAACATGCAATGGCATAATCGTAGCAAATATCTTTAAACCCTGTGAAAATATGGTGATAAATATTCAACACATTACAGAAGATTCATTTACACTCGAACAAAATTGTAAAACGAATCATGAATATTCACAAAAACTAATAAATATGTGACACTAACTGATATCGTAAATACATAATCAAATAGAAAATGATATACAATCGAATGTTTGTATCAAGATTAACACAAAATAAAATAGCAATACCAAAACATCAATAAAACTAATAGTACCTTCTCATCCATTAAAACCATCTCGATACTTGGCCCCATCAGCAGTTTGTTTGTTCCATAAACGCAAGATCTTGACATCGATTTCCCAAACCTCTCCAATATGATGGAGATCTTCCAAATTATCTCTTTGAAGCCTGTTAATCATATCCATACCTGTTTTGATCGCAAGAACCAATTCTAAACTTATTTTTTTGTAAGAACGAATTTTAGTCGTAGACTTGAATATAAAATCTTATATATAATGTTTGTAAGAAATATATATTACTAAAGTCAATTATATGAAAGTTCCAATGTCACATTGGAAAAAGAAATGGTAGATATCCATCTGTCAAATTTAAGAGTGTAAACAGTAACTTTTTTTACATAAATGTAAATATTTATTACTCTTCTATGACACAATCAACAACTACTTCTGATTCGTTTATATTTTGTTTTAAATAAATAAACGGAAAATAGTCTTGTTCGATCACTCTAAATTTTAATTTTTCTATAATCTAAAAATCATAGATACAATGTTACAATTTATTTTTTAGTATAGCTAAAATAAATTAACAGAATAATTATGAAACACAATGCAAATAATATATAAGGACTGGATGGATAAATAATAAAAGGAACCAATATTCATGTTCAATAAAAAAACATAGATAATTAAAAATAAAGTCGACACAAAAAAAAACGATAATTAAACTTAATTTAAAGTAGTTTGGTTCGAATTACAACAGGCATTGAGAGAATAGAGATAATCATAAGGAGGATGTATTGCCGGTGGTCGTTGATCGGTAGTGCCGAAGACGGTGTCGCCTATACACACAAATATTCAATACATTAACAATGTAAAACTAAACAAAAAGACAAATTCACTACAAGAAAACAAAGTGATTCCCGACCGGAATTCCGACCAAAAAAAAATGGTCGGAAATTTCCGACCGTTTTCCAACTAAATACCGATGGAATAAACCCGGTCGGAAACCGGTCGGAAATTCTCGACCATTTTTTTCCCGTCGGAAATCGGTCAGAATTTCCGATTTAATATTTTTTACAAACATAAAATAAACGTGTTGCTATACATTTAAAACATGTGTTCTCACCCCGTCGGTAATGGGTCGGAAATTCCCGACGAATTCCCGACCATTTGTGGTTTTAAAACCTCAAATGATAAAAATTTGATTACGTTTATGATTGCTAAGGTTAGATATGATATATTGAAAGAATTCAATGTTAAAATATCTTAATAATCATTCTTTTTAAGCTTTTAATCAAAACTCGACAAGAAACCGATAAGTGTGAATATAAGTTATATGTATCGTTATGAAAGGTTACACTCGTTCTCGAATCGATTCATATAAATCGTCATATGATCCATTTTATGTTTACCTATTAAGTTAGTTGTTAGTAAATAAGATTAGTAGAAGTTTCTTAAACCCTATATGGTTTTTAAATTTAGGATTTCATACCCTAAACCCTATATGGTCGGAATTTGGTCGGAAATTTCCGACCAAATTCTTACCAATTATGATTTATGGTATGAAATACTTATATTTCGAAAATTTCTAAGTGTTTATAAATTTGTGTGGTATAAATTGTTAATTTTAAGTGTTTATACACTTAGCATTTTATACTTAGCATTTTTCGGAAGATATTCATATATGGTCGGGATTTGGTCGGAAATCCCGACCATTTTCCGACGGGATTGAGCATTTTTCGGAAAATCTTCATATACGGTCGGAATTTGGTCGAAAATCCCGACCAATTTCCGACAGGGATTATAAAACGAGTCAAACGAAAGCCTTCCCGATGGATTTAGCTTGGAATCTCTTGATGAAAGTCATGCGAAATTGAGTTAGCTTTCCAACTCAAGTAGATTCATGTCATTACGATCAGCGGTTCAGGAGATACGGGAGATTTATTGAAGATATGTCACTGTCGGAAAATGCAGAGCCAATCCGAATCATCTTAAATATCATATCGGATGGAAATCTTCCCGTGCCCAGTTTAATCTCAAATCCTGCAGACAGATTGGAAATTGAGTTATCTTTCCAATGAGAGTGGTTTCAGCTCATTCCTAGTAATATTCCAGGAGTTATCGCCGATTTAGTAGACACATATCAGCATTTTTCGGAAAATCTTCATACATGGTCGGAAATTGGTCGGAAATCCCGACCATTTTCCGACGGGATTTATAAAACGAGTCAGACGAAAGCCTTCCCGATGGATTTAGCTTGGAAGCTCTTGATGAAAGTCATGCGCAATTGAGTTATCTTTCCAAATCGAGTAGATTCATGTCATTCCGATCAGCGGTTCAGGAGATACGGTTGATTTATTGAAGATATGTCATAGTTGTAAAATGCAGAGCCAATCCGAATCATCTTAAAGATCATATCGGATGGAAATCTTCCCGTGCCCAGTTTAATCTCAAATCCTGCAGACAGATTGGAAATTGAGTTATCTTTCCAATGAGAGTAGTTTCAGCTCATTCCTATTAATATTCCAGGAGTTATCGCCGATTTAGTGGACACACATCAGCATTTTTCGGAAAATCTTCATACATGGTCGGAAATCCCGACCATTTTCCGACGGGATTTATAAAACGAGTCAGACGAAAGCCTTCCCGATGGATTTAGCTTGGAAGCTCTTGATGAAAGTCATGCACAATTGAGTTAGCTTTCCAAATCGAGTAGATTCATGTCATTCCGATCAGCGGTTCAGGAGATACGGTTGATTTATTGAAGATATGTCATAGTTGGAAAATGCAGAGCCAATCCGAAGCAGCTTAAATATCATGTCGGATGGAAATCTTTCCGTGCCCAGTTTAATCTCAAATTTTGCAAAAAGATTGAAAATGGAGTTATCTTTCCAATGAGAGTGGTTTCAGCTCATTCCTAGCAATATTCTAGGAGTTATCGCCGATTTAGTGGAAACATATCAGCATTTTTCGGAAAATCTTCATATATGGTCGGAAATTGGTCGGAATACTTTCAGTATTTCCGACCAAATTCCGACCATTTGGGGTTTCGAAACCTCAAACAGGAAAATTTTGATTTGGGCTATGTTTTCTATGGTTAAATATGATCTTTTAAAAAATACAATGTCCATATATCTTAAGTATCACTATTTACGGACATATACTAAAAACCGTACAAGAAACCGAAAAGTATAAGTATAAGGTCAATGTTTCATTATGAAAGGTTTAACTCAATCTACTTTCAATATAAGGTAAATTAAGAATTTTAAACCCTAAACCAACATAATTCTAGGAATTTCCGACCAATTTCCGACCAATGTAAATAAATGGTTGGAAATTGGTAGGAAATTACAAGGAAATTCTAAAGTTTTATGTTGGATTTATAAACCCTAAACCCCATATGAAATACTAATTTTTATAAATTTCAAAGTTTAATGTTGGATTTATAAACACTTAGCATTAATAAACCCTAAACCCTATTTGGTCAGAAATTGGTCGGAATTTCCAAGGAATTACCGACCAATTTCCGACCGATATGAGCATTTTAGAAAAAAATGCTAAGTGTTTATAAATCCAACACCCAATCGAAAAAAATGCAAAGTTTTTACAATTTTTTGTAAATTTAAAATAGCAGTTAGTGTTTAGAATTTCAAATGCTAAGTGTTTAGAATTTTAAACCCTAAACCCTATATGGTCGGAATTTAGTCGGAAAAGCTTAGGAATTTCTGACCAATATCCGACCAATATGAATAAATGGTCGGAAATTGGTCGGAAATACTAATTTTTATAAATTTCAAAGTTTAATGTTGAATTTATAAACACTTAGCATTAATAAACCCTAAACCCTATTTGGTCAGAAATTGGTCGGAATTTCCAAGGAATTACCGACCAATTTCCGACCGATATGAGCATTTTAGAAAAAAATGCTAAGTGTTTATAAATCCAACACCCAATCGAAAAAAATGCAAAGTTTTTACAATTTTTTGTAAATTTAAAATAGGGGTTAGTGTTTAGAATTTCAAATGCTAAGTGTTTAGAATTTTAAACCCTAAACCCTATATGGTCGGAATTTAGTCGGAAAAGCTTAGGAATTTCCGACCAATATCCGACCAATATGAATAAATGGTCGGAAATTGGTCGGAAATACTAATTTTTATAAATTTCAAAGTTTTATGTTGGATTTATAAACAGTTAGCATTTATACACTCTAAACCCTATATGGTCGGAAATTGGTCGGAAATTTTAAAGAATTACCGACCAATTTCCGACCAACCCCAAAAAAAACCCGGGAAACCTTACCGCGAAATGAAAAGTGAGGCGGTTTATTTTTTTTCATAAACCGACCGATTTCCGACCGTATGGATTGGTCTGAAATAAATAGATCTAAAACCCAGATTTTTCTTCTTCTTCCTCACTTCTCTTCTCTTCGTCTCTTCTCTTCGTCTCTCTCTCTCCGGCGATTCTCCCTCCGCCGTCTTCTCTCACCGCCGCCGTTCTCTTGTCACGGTAAGTCTTCTCTCCCCCTTCTCTTCCTCTTTTCTTCCTCTTCTCCTCTTCTCTTCCTCTCTTCTCTTGTACTCAAGGTAATGTTTTTTTTTTGTAAATTAGGTCTTCACGGAGCTGCCGGAGCCGCCATCCGCCGGAGAATTCTGTCCTCCTCCGCCGCCTCCTTCATCTATCACCATGTAAGCCATGCATAAGGATGTTAGTTGTTAGGATTTGTTGGTTTTGTGAGATTTGTAGTTAGATTAGTTAGATTTGTGGTTAGATTTGTTGTTAGATTTGAGTTGAGATTTGAGTTTAGGTTAGATTTGTTTATGTTTTGTTAGATTTGTTTAATTTTAATTTTTGTTTTAAATAGTTATATAAAACTTGATTAATTTTATAATTTTCATAAGATTTTTTTTTTAGTTTCATTATTAAACATATGAAAAATCGTTTTTAGATTAAAAAAACCAAAAATATATTTTTAAATTTTTATAAAAATCGTTTTTAGCATTTTTTGAAAAGAATAATTTTTTCTTTGTTATTTAAAACGTTTGAAAAGAATAATTTATTCGTTTTTTGCATAAAAACGTTTTATGAATTTTTATTATTTTTATAAAAACCGTTTCGAGAATTTCCATAACTTTTTCGGGATTTTTGAAATATATATTGTTTTTTGTAATTTTTTCCGGTTTTTGGTATTTTTGCGTTTTTGTGAATAGTTTGTGGTTTTTGGTATTTTTGTGAATATTTTCCGGTTTTTGGTATTTTTTCGCCTTTTTGTGAATATTTTCCGGTTTTGGTATTTTTCTCGTTTTATTTATAGTTTGCGTTTGCGTTTAATATCTAACTAAGTTTGCGTTTTTTGTAGGAAGTACGAGGGTTTCGCGAACATGCATCTCGGTGGTTCGCCTCTAGAGATGCAACCACCTAGACATAGCGGTCGTTCGAGTCGAGGCACACAACCACCAAGTCCCGCTGGATCGACTATCCCGGAGTCGAAGAGTCAAGCTCCTCGAGTCCTCACCATCGAGGAGTTAGTCCAACAACCGGGCCGAGACTTGCACATCCGGCTTGATCCACATCTAGCATGTCGAGGACGGATATCGCTAGCATGTCGGCTTGGATGAGAGCGAAGTTCCCGGATTTCACGGGAACGGGATCGGGATCCGCAAATGTTTAATATGTTTAATGTTTTAAAAACACTTTCTGTTATTTTATTTTCAAAACTATTTTATTTTAGAATACTTTAATGTTTAATATTAATTTTAATTTTCATTTTCGAATTAATTAAATTAAGTTAAATTAATTAATCAAAATTCAAAAATTTTCAAAATAATTTCGAATTACAGTATTTCAAGTTGGTCGGAATTTGGTCGGGATTTAGGTTGGTCGGAATTTGGTCAGAATTTAGGGTGGTCGGAATTTGGTCGGAATTTAGGTTAATCGGAATTTGGTCGGAATTTAGGTTGGTCGGAATATGGTCGGAAACCGTCGGGTATGCGGATGGTCGGTGTTTGGTCGGAAAAAAGTATGGTCGGTATTTGGTCGGAAATAAGTTAGTCGGACTATTGTCGGTAACTCGTCGGGTATTACCCGACGCTTTATAACGTCGGTAATTGGTCGGGAAAATAATGGTCGGTCGGAAATTGGTCAGGAAAGCCATTTTCCGACGGTTTTCCGACCGATATAGCCGTCGGAAATCGGCTGTTTTCTTGTAGTGATTAAAAATTTGTTATTTAAAAAAAAAACAATACTTACATAGCCCTAAACTCATCAACCTCTTTATCGATAGGATTAAAGAGAAAATCAGAGCATCGAGGATGAGAGCGCAAGACAACCGAGTCCTTGTCTACACCTAATAAAAAAACCACGAAATTAGAGTATAAACATATAACATGACATACATTCGGAACTAAAACTCTACCTTGGCCATTGGACATCTTCCAAAACCTCAACACACAAACGACAGATTCACCTGTGTTTCGTTGATAGACCTCATAGAAAGTCTTGGCCAAGGCACCACCGGCAATACATGGCAAGGCACATTCCCTCCTATCACACGCCGATAATAAGACCAACAAATCAAATCGACAAAATTCTAAGACTAACAAATCAAATCCACAAAAGTCCCTAATTGATAAAAGAAAATATAGAGATATAGAAAGGATGAAACCTACCTTGCATCCGTAAGTTCGAATCTCACATAGGACATATCCTCTTCATAGGCATCGTTGCTAGCATCATAGAGTTCACCCATCTTCAACACAGTTCCCATAACATCTAAAATAATTCGGGTAAAATACTAATGTTAATATTCTCCATAACGAATCATATAAAAATGAAAACCAAAAAAGTAAAATATCACCTAAAAAAAGAAGGTAGGTTTACCAATCAGATATTCGAAGTCCAATGCTCGGGTCATGATATCATAAAACCGAAAGCAATGGAGAAACAAACTGTATGTCTTTGGCCGGATGGGTGTGACCGTGGTCAAAGAGATGAACTCGAGACGATGCTTATTGATTGTTGTGAGAACCGATCCAGAGGCATCCTTAACAACAAACCCATAAATTTTAAACCACGATGTTTGTTTCAGAGAACATGCATGTTTAGAAAATTCGTTCGGCATAATGGTCGCCGAGATACGGTTGCACTAAAACAAAAAACTAATCAGAAAGAAAATCGATCAATAATTTCACGATAGAAAAGATTACAAAAATACTTAAATAAATTTAAATCTGACCGAACACGTACGTGTTCATCGGAAAGAACAATTTCAGTTGTGTCACCGAAGAACGTTACATCCTTCCAAAGCCTTACCACTTGAACGCAAATCTGCCAATTGATTTTGTAAGTGTCCAAACACGAAACTTCAACGACCTCTGACATTATAGAAACTGAATCTTTTTTGCGTCCAAAGAAGAAAAAAAAAAGAGAAGACCTAAAACAATAAGATCAGATAAAATATATACACATAAATAATATTCTTGGCAGTTTTAATTACATCGAACAACTGCGAGAAGTCACAATTAATATTTATCATTAAATGTTACTTATTGTCACATTTAAAACCAAACCCACGAACTGACAGTAAACCACTTCCCAAACAAATCATGCAATATTCTCCGATTTATTCGTATCATGCGGACAGAGGGAATAAAATCCTATTAGACTGGGTTGCCAAAATTATACGCAAGGCCAAGAAACCAATGTACCAAATCCAAAACAATATACATCATATTTATTTTAATATATTATTTAAATTGTGTCGACAATCGATAAAGTTATGAAATATTTTATCTGAATTTTAATTCAGAATATATTGTTTTATTGAATGTTATTTTATTTACAAAAGAATAATCATTAATTATTTTTTATTTGTAGATATATACATGCAACAAATACATTAATGCAATTTCTGGTGGTTATCGAAATAATAATAAATGAAAAGAAGTATATTGGTTTATATCAAATCTTAGCTATATAGGTATCGGTGAAACATGTCAGTAGAAAGTGTTGACTTCTCAAATACATAAACAGAAACACGGTTACGCCAAACTTAAAAACATACAAATAAATATTTATAAATCAAGATATCTAACCAACGAAAATAACCGAGTAACAAAAAAAAGGATAATCAATTAAAAACACAATAAGTTAATACAAACATAAAAATTTAGGATAGTTCCATGATAGTCTTAAAAGTCATAACAACATAATGTTAGCATAAATAAAAGATGAGACATATAATAGATCGATATCCGATAACAATAAGGCAGTATTGAATATTACAAATTCCATTACTGATCGTTCTTCTTATCCGAGGAACTCGCCTCATCGACCATCCGATTCCCATCATTGACTATGGAATTACTGTTCTCGTTTTTCACAAACCTAAAAAACAAAAATAATGGTCAATTTTATATACACATAAACGTGTGTTTATTTATAAGATGTATATATATCACCTTTGCATAAAGTTCCGAGCTTGGGGAATCTGAGGATGGAACTTAAATCTGGAAATTCCTCCCTTTCTCTTAACATATATGCATGCTACAAAGTATTCAAATAATATATCGAACTAAAAATAAATGTTGGTAGATGTAAATTACTCCAATTAAAATGACTATGTTACCTTCTTCGTTTACAACACGCCAATCCGTTAAAAGACAAAGGACAGGTACTTGATTAGCTTTCCAGAATTCGTCATTGAAATCAAGGGCCAGTTTGCCAAACGCAGAAAATCTAAGCTCTAGACCCCTTATAACATAATACAAAGCCGTAATTAAACGTTACCAATTTGTACGTTTCAACCTCTAACACACACAAATCAACTATATGGAATACCAACCTCTGGTTTTTCATAACGAAATCGATAGAGATTGTTTTTTTTCTCTTGTTTGACTGTAGGAATCATCATTCACCGTTTGGAGCTCCTCGACAGCAATAACCATACCTATTAAGTCTGATAAAGATAAATCTCAAACATAATTCATATCATTATACATGACATTCTCATATAATTAGTTAAATAAATATATTATAATATATATATATATATATAGTACCAATAGGAAGACCATGATCCGTTTTCCCACTAAGAACTTCTGTAAAAATCGACAACACTATCTCACTTTCAACCGGTCTTGGATCAGTATAACAGATGCGAGTGTTTTCACATAACTTGATAGTCCAACCAAGTAATGAGTTTGGTTCTTCTAACGGATCCTCACAGACAACGAAATCTCTAATACTTTTCCATTCACCTTCTCAATCCTTATGCCAAATTTTTTCATTAAATCTGGGTGATTGACCGAGGCCTGTATCGTATCACCCTGAAGATTAAAAGCAGAGTAGTTATATATCCAAGTCATCTATTAAATAAAAATCCATAACAATAAACATAAGATCAATAAATGAACCTTCTCGTCCATGAGCAAAAACTGCAAAGAATCGGGATTTACTATACTGTGTTCCTCCCATTTCTTTAGCACTTTCACTCTAATACTCCAATTAGTTCTCCTTTCGTTCAAATCCATAATCATGTCGTACGCAGCTGATATATCATGGTTTTTACCCCTTTTAAGCCATGATATAAGTCCGTTTATATAGTATTTCCGCTATTTCATAGTGTTTTAGAGTCTTTTACAGGTTTTAGCACGTTTGGAGCATAATTGGAGATATTTGAGTTTTCTGGAGCATTTTGGAGCAAAGCTGAAATTCGTGTTGCTGAGTACCCGATTTCACATCAAGCATCGATCGATACCTCCTTGGTATCGATCGACACTCATCAAGGCAGACACGACTCGCGACTTTAATGAAGAGTTGAAGAATTTGCAACTTGGTCCAGAAGTCTTTAATATTTACAAGAAGCCCCAAAACGTGATTTAGGTTATTTATAGGGATTTTACAGCCACTTTGTTGGCTACACTTTATTTTATTCTGGATTTGTGAGAGAGCTTTTGAAGGGAGACAAGTCTGAAACTCTGTTCGTCGAGAGAAGATTTTGAACCCTTTTGTTACTCTTTCTTATTTTCTATTGAGCATTTATTCAAACATGTTTATTGACTCAATTTCCATGTCTGGGTAGATCTCTTGTTAGGTTTAGGGATTATCATAAGGGATTTCTTTGAATGCTAGACTGATTAGTTATTTAGGATTCATAATCTGAATTAGTTCTTCGCCTTAGGTTGTTCTCAAAGCTAATTCTAGATTGATCACCTAGAACTTTGATCTTAGGATAATTGATTAGGCACGACAGTGCGATTAATTACCTGATAGAACTTAGGGTGAGCAAATTAATTATTCGCAAAGAGATTTGGTTTAATTGATTTGTGAACATATCAAACTTGAAATTAAGGCTGATTTATTCTTAGGAATTTGTAAAGAAATTTGGGATTCTAAAGTTTAGATTTAGATAGTTTTCGCAACGACAGTTGGTTAATTATACTCTAGTGATTTGAGTTCGAGAACCGTGCGTAACCTGAACCCTGATTAGTTAGTTTATTTTGCATTCATTGATTTCCTGAGAAATATCCCTGAACCTATCTCTTTCCCATCGATTTACAACTCGTTTACTGCTTACTTCTTTTGTTTAATCTGAATAGCTTAGCTTGATTTGATATCTATACAATCTATTGTGCGATTTCTCTGAGTTCTTGAGTTCGACCCCTGATATACTGCAGCAACTGCTTTAGTACTGTTTAGGGTATTAATTTGAGCATATCAAATTTATCGCCGTTGCCGGGGATAAGATTTCGCCATTAGATTTTAGCTGTCGAGTTTCGACTAAGCGCGTCGGTATCGATCGATACTACCTAGTATCGGTCGATACTCGTCGTTTTCTTTTTATTGATATCGATCGACACCACTTGATATCGATCGATACTCATCACGTTTTTGTTACTAACGTTCTTGATTTTTGTGTTTCAGGTGCATGCCTAATCGTGAAACCAGAAGAAACAAGAGCATTCCGCTAGTTAATCTATCTTTAGAAAAGCTAGCACGTTTAGATCGCGCAAACAGAAAGACAAAGCAAACATCAGGGATGAACAACTCAGTGGTTTTAAGAGCTTATGAAGCTGGAGTTTTGAGAGACCAAGAGGGTCAAGTGTGCAATGAGAGAGGGCAGCGACTTGATGAGACTGGAAACGTCATTGCCCCTCTTGCTGTTGTTGGTCAGATTGTCGCGCCAGCTGCGCAAGCCAACGTTGGGAATGCTGGAGTTGATCGAGGTAGAAAACTTGGTGAGCACAACAGACCTGATCAGTTCTTTGCCAATCGAGCTGCGATTCGCATCCCAACTTTTCAGAGGAATGACTTCGAGCTGAAACTTGTGTATTACGCTCTTGTAAGTCAGAACCCTTTCAATGGTCTACCTCATGACCATCCCATGGATCATATCGAAAGGTTCGAGGATTTGGTCATTGGTATGAAGTACAATGGAGTGCCCAATGAGTTCCTTTTCTGCAAACTTTTGCCGTACTCTCTTGGTGGGGATGCTGCTTATTGGCTGAAGCAGTTAGCTCCTGATTCGCTAACTACATGGGATGAGACGAAGAATGCATTCCTGATCAATTTCTACGATGATGCGAGATCTGAAGAGCTCAGCAACAAGATCTCTCAATTTTCTCAAGGTCCAACAGAGGCACTCAAAGCTGCTTGGATTCGTTTCAAATCATATCAGAGAGATTGCCCGCACCATGGGTTCAATCAGGTTCAGCTGTTGGGTACTTTCTACAGAGGGATCGATTGGAGGTACTAGATGGCTTTGGATACTGCGAGTAATGGGAACTTCAACACCAGATATCCAGATGATGCGGTTGTGCTGATTGAGAACTTGGCGTCTAGCAATAGCACGAAGAATGCTGATTTCGAAAGGAAGAAGCAGGCTGCAGGAATTTATGGATCGCAGATTGCTGAAGTTCAAGCGAAGTTGGATATTCTGCTTGGGAAGTCGAAGAAGACTGTGCATTTTGCTGATGGAGTCGATATCATGGATGAAGAAGAGGTGGAGGATGTTAACTACGTTGGTGGTTCTGGTTTTCAGGGTCAGCGATTTGGGCACAACAACAACCAAAACTTCAACAACAACACTCAGCAAAGTGGATACAAGTTTGAGGAGAACCAATCTGGTTTTGGAGCTAAACAGTTTGTTCGGAAACCGTTACAGAGCAGCGACTTCAGTCGAAATTACGAGAACTCTTCATACCAGCCAATCTCTCCAAAGTCCACAGAGAATATGATGGAATCCATGCTTGAGCAGATTCTTCAGGGACAGCAGAAACTGCAAGTGGATTTCAATGGGAAGATTGACCATCTGTACACTGATCTTAATGGGAAGATTGACCATCTGAATGGGAAGATTGAAGCTGTCAACCTTTGTCAGAGGAAGATGGAGACTCAGGTTGCTCAGACCGCATCAGCTGTGCAGAGGCAGGGAGGTTATCTTCCAGGAAAAACTGAGAATCTAAGATCACATATCAATGCCATTACCCTGAGGAGTGGAAAAGAGGTGATTGTAGGAGCAAAGAACAATCCAACATCAGAGATTTTTGTCGATCTTGCTGGAGATGACGATTGGGATTCTGAAATTCCACGTGTATCGATCGATACCAACCAGTATCGACCTAATACCAGCCCAGACACCTACACGAGAGAATCCAAAATCCCGTGTATCGATCGATACTCATCCAGTGTCGATCGATGCTGAGACACAGGTCGAGAAGGAGCCTGAGAGTGTCAAGGAGAGGGTGTATACCCCCAAGATACCTTATCCTATACTTCCTAAGCTGACAGGGAAGGAATGGGAGGATGCTAGATGCAAGGTTATGTTAGACAAGTTGGTTGTGGAGCTTCCTTTTGTTGATGCTATTAAGACTTCTTCAGCTTTCAGGAGATATGTGAAGAAGATGGTGTCTAGCAATGTGAACCTGGAGGAATGTGTCATGATCATCACAGCTGAGTGCAGTGCGATCCTACTCAACAAAATTCCCAAGAAGCTACCAGACCCAGGGAGCTTTGTTTTGGACTGCACTATCTGCACAGAGAGATTTGAGCGTGCTCTCTGCGATATTGGGTCGAGTGTGAACCTTATACCACACGCAGTTGCCAAGCGAATGGGAATGACAGATTTCCAATCTACAAGGATTTCGCTGGTACTTGCTGATCGCTCAGTGCGACTTCCAGAGTGATTACTCGAAGATGTCCTAATCAAGATTGGGAATTGCTTGATCCCAACATATTTCATCGTCCTAAAGTATGATGCTGAGCCTAAGGATCCTCTTATCCTGGGCAGGCCATTCCTTGCAACTGCTGGAGCCTTGATTGACTGCAAGAATGGACAGATAGCTCTCAACATCGGTGATTTGGTGATGTCCTTTAACATGGAAAAGATGATGAAGAGGCCAACCATCGATGGGCAGACATTCTATGTGGACACCTTCAGTGGCATAGCTGAGGAGTACTTCCTGGAGATGCACCCTGAGGATCCACTGGAGAGAGAATTGGTTTGTTCGGCCACTTCGGAGGTCCGTTCGTGTGACGATACTGCTGGATACTCGAAAATGCTTGATTCAGCATCACCGATATCGATCGATACCTCTCTGGTATCGGTCGATAACCTGCAGCCAGAAGGAGGGTTGGTCGACAGTTCTAAGCAAGCTGCTGGGTTTGGAGTTGGAGTGCAGAGAATGCTCCTAAGGTGGAACTAAAGCTACTTCCGGCAAATCTGAGGTATAGTTTTCTTGGTCCTAATTCTACATACCCAGTCATTGTTAACGCTTCTTTGAACAACGCAGAGATTGCCTTACTGCTGAACAAGCTGCGCAAGTATCGCAAAGCTCTTGTCTATTCTCTTGATGACATTTCAGGTATAGCACCAGACTTATGCATGCATCGGATTCACCTGGAGGATGAGTCAAAGTCTTCGAGAGAGTGTCAGAGGATGCTGAATCCGAACCTGAAGGAGGTGGTCAAGAAGGAAGTGATGAAACTGTTGGAAGCAGGGATTATCTAGGCCATCTCGGATAGTTCTTGGGTTAGTCCAGTTCATGTTGTGCCTAAGAAAGGAGGCATAACTGTGGTGAAGAACGAGAAGGACGAGTTGATCCCCACAAGGACAATCACTGGTCACAGGATGTATATTGATTACAGGATGTGTATTGATTACAGAAAGTTGAATGCGGCTACAAGGAAGGATCACTTCCCATTGCCATTCATTGACCAGATGCTGGAGAGGTTACCAAGTGACCCATACTATTGTTTTCTCGATGGGTACTCAGGCTTTTTCCAGATTCCTATACATCCAGAGGACCAGGGAAAGACGACTTTTACATGTCCCTATGGCACATTCGCCTACAGAAGAATGCCATTTGGATTATGTAACGCTCCAGCGATGCATGATGTCGATTTTCACAGACATGACTGAGGAGTTTATGGAAGTGTTCATGGATGACTTTTCAGTGTATGGATCGTCTTTCAAGCATTGTCTGGATAACTTGTGCAAGGTACTTCAAAGATGCGAGGAGAAGCATTTGGTTCTTAATTGGGAGAAGTGCCACTTCATGGTACAAGATGGCATTGTTCTTGGGCACAAGGTTTCTAAGGCAGGGATCGAAGTTGACAAGGCTAAGATTCAGGTCATGACGAGCTTTCAACCTCCACGATCAGTTCCTGAGATACGAAGCTTCCTTGGTCATGCTGGGTTTTACAGGAGGTTCATCAAGGATTTCTCTAAGCTTGCACGCCCACTCACAGCCCTGTTATGTGAGGAAGTCAAGCTTGATTTCACATCTGATTGCCTTGCAGCCTTCGAGGAGATTAAGAAGGCATTGGTGAGTGCTCCTATTGTCCAACCACCTGATTGGAGTCTGCCTTTTGAGGTTATGTGCGATGCAAGTGATTTTGCTATTGGAGATGTGTTGGGCCAGAGGAAAGACAAGAAGCTCCATGCTATTTATTATGCCAGCAGGACGTTGGATGATGCTCAGCGTAATTACAACACCACTGAGAAGGAATTACTTGCAGTTGTTTTCTATTTTGAGAAATTTCGGTCCTACTTGATTGGGAGCAAGGTTATTATTCACAAAGACCATGCTGCTCTCAAATACCTGCTGAAGAACAAGGACCTCAATCCTCGTCTATGCCGATGGGTTCTTTTTCTCCAAGGATTCGATATCGAGATCAAGGACAAGAAAGTAGTTAAGAATGGAATTGCTGACCGCTTATCCCGCATAAAGGTCGATGAAGTCGTGCCTATTGATGATTTCTTACCAGAAGAGGGTATTTACTTCATTGAAACTCAACCACATGATGATCGGTCCGAAAATCTGCTATTTTCACGAGTGCAGACCTTCGGTATCGATCTATACTCACCTAATATCGATCGATACCAGACTCGATCTGAACCTGTTCTACCTGCAGTGCACTTCAACTCTTTTGACGTCTATACAGCTGCTGTATCTAGTCCTGTACGACCATGGTATGCTGACATTTCTAACTACCTTGCTGTAGAGACTGAGCCCAAGCATCCCACAAAGCATGCAAGGAAGAAGTTTATGCATGAGATGAGACGATTCTACTGGGATTAGCCTTACCTCTACAAGAACTGCTCAGATGGTATCTACAGAAGATGTGTTGCAGAGTATGAGGTGCCTGCGATTCTCTTTCATTGTCATGGATCTGAGTATGTTGGACACTTTGCTACCTTCAAGACGGTGTCCAAGGTTCTTCAAGGAGGCTTCTGGTGGCCTACTATGTTTAAGGATGCTCATGCTTTTATTTCGCAGTGCGATGTTTGTCAAAGGAGAGGGAAGATCAGTAAGAGACACGAGATGCCACATAATTTCATCCTTGAGGTTGAAGTTTTTGATTGTTGGGGCATCGATTTTATGGGTCCCTTTCCCTCGTCACACGATAACAGATACATCTTGGTTGCTGTTTAAGACCATCATCTTCCCACGATTTGGAGTGCCGCGTATTGTTATAAGTGATGGTGGCAGCCACTTTATTAACAAGGTTTTCGAGAGATTGCTGAGGAAGTATGGCGTGAATCATCGCGTGGCTACTCTGTATTACCCTCAGACCAGTGGGCAAGTCGAAGTTTCCAACAGGCAAATCAAGGAGATTCTGGAAAATACTATGGGTGCTTTTAGGAAAGATTGGTCTACAAAGTTAGATGATGCGCTAGGGGCGTATAGGACTGCTTTCAAGACTCCGTTGGGTACTACACCATTTCACTTGTTGTATAGAAAAGCCTGTCACTTTCCGGTGGAGATTGAGCACAAGGCAACGTGGCCGACGAAGTTGCTGAATTTTGACATCAAGCCTGCTGCAGAGAGGATATTGATTCAGCTGAACGAGTTGGATGAGATTAGGCACCACGCCTACGAGAACTCCAAGCTGTACAAGGAGAGGACTAAGGCCTATCATGATAAGAAGATCATCTCCAGACATTTCGAGCCGAATGACCAGGTACTTCTGTATAGCTCTCGTTTGTAATTGTTTCCTGGTAAACTGCGTTCTCGTTGGTCAGGTCCTTTCACAGTTAAGGAGGTCAGACCACATGGTGCCATCTTGCTGATTAGTCCTACAGGAGATGAGTTTACTGTCAATGTACAGCGGGTGAAACACTATTGGGCGAAAGCCGAGATTCCAGCAGGGCAGATAATGCCTCTGGATGATGCACCCAACGCCTGAATGGCATTACAGTCAAGCTAATGACGTTAAACGAGCGCTTGGTGGGAGGCAACCCACTGGTGAGTCTCCTTTTGAGTCATTTTTCTTTTTATTTTTCGTTTTGTTTCTGTGTCAGGATAAACAAGGAGCAGAACTCGAAATCGCCTTAGTGTTGATCGATACCCCATTGGTATCGGTCGACACCAATCACGAATAAGATGTTCATCATGTCGACTTAAGCCTGGTATCGATCGATACCAGGCCGTGTGTCGGTCGACACCAGATGTTCCTGCACGGTAACTTCTTGTTTCTCTTCGTTTTATTCTGTTCTTTTGTTTCCTTTTACCTACTCTAGGCTAGATAACACTGGGGACAGTGTTGTTCAAGTCTGGGGGAGGTGTCTGCTGACATTGTGTTTGTTTTTCTTAGAGTCAGTTGTTTTATCGAGTCAAAAACGTTTTATTGAGTCAAAACTTGTTGGAGATGATGATCATGTGCTTGAATTATTGTTTTGATTTTGTTTTTAAGTGACCAGTATTGCAGGATCAGCTCTAGATCGACTAATGAAAAATCTAAGGACTGACCAGTTGACTAGAAAATATTCATGTCTCCAGCAGAGTTCTTCTGAAGCCTGAGCCAAATTTTTGCACTTCATTGATGTGGTTAGTGTTTACAGAGCTTGATTCATCATTCATAACTGACAAAAGAACCCATATGTTTAAAGAAATGGTATCTCTCTCCCCTGTTATAAGTTGATAAATAAGAGCATAAAAGATGAAATGATTTTCTTCTGAGTAGAGGGCTAGGAAAATTTCCAGCAATCCCATTATTCTACTTAAGAGGAAATGATCACACAAAGGTTGAAAGCGAGGTTAGAAAAATTTCCCGTGATACCATTATTCGCCTAAACCTTTGATACATAGAGAGGGAAGAACCGAGGATTCGGTGGCAAACACCATCAATACTCGCGTTTCGGAACTTGATGTGTATATGCATATCTAAAACAAAAAGAGAGAACATAATAAGAAATAAGTCTAGGGGAGAGAAAGTGATACAAAAAGTGTGAAAATGGGTGGTTCCTTGTCATGATATTGTATGTTAAAGAATCTAGAAGGTTCTTGAACATTGGCTGCAGCGATGAAACTGGTGATGAGGGTTTTATATGAACAATGCTGCGAGATAATGTGTGGAGTCTGGAAAAGCTGCGATTGTCTACGGAGAAGTACATGGTGGTTAGATCAAAAGCTGGTTAGGTGACATTTGGGTTCTTGGGAAAAGGATCTCTGCGATGGTTCCTGAACAGGTGAGTCTCTACGTTTTCAAACCTCTTTCTCTGGTTTAGTCTTCTATTTGCTTGAGGGAAAGAAAATGCTAAGTCTGGGGGAGTTGATATATCATGGTTTTTACCCCTTTTAAGCCATGATATAAGTCTGTTTATATAGTCTTTCCGCTATTTCGTAGTGTTTTAGAGTCTTTTACAGGTTTTAACACGTTTGTAGCATAATTGGAGATATTTGAGCTTTCTGGAGTATTTTGGAGCAAAGCTGAAGTTCGTGTTGCTGAGTACCTGATTTCACGTCAAGCATCGATCGATACCTCCTTGGTATCGATCGACACTCATCAAGGCAGACACGACCCGCGACTTTAATGAAGAGTTGAAGAATTTGCAACTTGGTCCAAAAGTCTTTAATATTTACAAGAAGCCCCAAAACGTGATTTAGGTTATTTATAGGGATTTTACAGCCACTTTGTTGGCTACGCTTTATTTTATTCTGGATTTGTGAGAGAGCTTTTGAAGGGATACAAGTCTGAAACTCTGTTCGTCGAGAGAATATTTCGAACCCTTTTGTTACTCTTTCTTATTTTCTATTGAGCATTTATTCAAACATGTTTATTGATTCAATTTCCATGTCCGAGTAGATCTCTTGTTAGGTTTAGGGATTCTCATAAGGGATTTCTTTGAATGCTAGGCTGATTAGTTATTTAGGGTTCATAATCTGAATTAGTTCTTCGCCTTAGGTTGTTCTCAAAGATAATTCTAGATTGATCACCTAGAACTTAGATCTTAGGATAATTGATTAGGCACGACAGTGCGATTAATTACCTGATAGAATTTAGGGTGAGCAAATTGATTATTCGCAAAGAGATTTGGTTTAATGAATTTGTGAACATATCAAACTTGAAATTAAGGCTGATTTATTCTTAGGAATTTGCAAAGAAATTTGGAATTTTAAAGTTTAGATTTAGATAGTTTTCGCAACGACAGTTGGTTAATTATACTCTAGTGATTTAAGTTCGAGAACCGTGCGTAAACTGAACCCTGATTAGTTATTTTATTTTGCATTCATTGATTTCCTGAGAAATATCCCTGAACCTATCTTTTTCCCATCGATTTACAACCCGTTTACTGCTTACTGATTTTGTTTAATCTGAATAGCTTAGCTTGATTTGATAACTATACAATCTATTGTGTGATTTCTCTGAGTTCTTGTGTTCGACCCCTGATATACTGCAGCAACTGCTTTAGTACTGTTTAGGGTATTAATTTGAGCATATCAGCAGCCATCGAAGCTTGTAGATGTTTTTGAACAAAAACAGGGTAAAAACCATAAAAATCTCGAACTCAAGATGATTTGCGTTTATATAAAAAGAAACTATTCCCTCTATAATACCACCGAATTTATAACAAAGATACATTGATATCTACAATAACTGCTCGAATACGAAAAGCAAGACTAGTCCAGATGCTCAATGCATCGATAAATTAAAAAATTATAGCTTTTCAGCTAACTTTTTAAAAATGAAATGATATTTACCACGTAAAAAGTAACTTATAACAGTTTGAAATGACAAAACAATAAAAATATAATCTATTCAACCTAAATAGAATATTCATTAAGATTTGATTAGATAATAAAATATGATATATAACGCCCAAAAATATGAACTTCGCTAGTTGAGCAAAACATGTTATTGAACATCAATGTGTAAAATATCCTAAACGTTGAGAAAAGCCCACATACATTTATAGATATGCCTCTACACAAAAGAAGTGGTCTGCCTTACAAAGAATACAAATACTACATTGTCGAATTATTTAATATAAATAATTAATTTTTACGAAACTATTAAGTCAGTAAATAGGGAACCAAGTATTGTTTTAAACCAAATCAAACATAAAAATATAATAACAACATTACATCAGGTTATAGAATTTAAATCCATTAAATATGTTTTTTTTTTAAATAACGACTCGATATTTATATATACATATTTGAGTAACATGAGTCTTTGCATTCCCCGATAAACCATTTCGGTTCTCTAACACATGATAATAGATCCGTGTTAAACATTCCGAAATATACCAATCGTTTTATTTTCGATTCGTATTCGTAGCCAAAATCAAGTCGCATTTTACACTAATATCGAATTTAAATTCTTCAAGAAACGATTGGATTATGAGAGTAAAAATTCTACGAAAATGGCTTACGATGTTTTCGATTGACGCCAAACGATTGGAACTAATATTGGCCGACGAACATGTAAGTCAAGCCAGCATATCATATTTTCGTACATATGTTGGTTATTATTTACTAATTATATTTTATTCTTTGATTTAAGGGTTTCAAAATCCAAGCAACTGTGGATACAGTCTTGATTGATCGTTTTTATTCGATTCTTAACGAAGGGCAATGGAATACAATACATAATGTTGATGTTCCTGATTTTGGTTCGAACAGGAACACAATTAGCAGTTGGAAAATAAAATTTAATGATGATACAACTGTATCAGTATATGTTGTACTAAGTGATGATCATATGATTGTTTTTGTCCACTCGAAAAAATTGTAAACGCAGAAATCGATGATAACTCTCCTATAGGTAAATTTAGTTGTTATTGTTGTATACTTATATTATCTTTTAATTGTAATTTATCGTTTTGTTTCATTCTTGTTTCGTTGCCTACGTAGATGTCATCGGAGAAGTTTGTGATGTTGGTAGACTCATAACATTTATAGACGATCCATACGAAGATATATTCGGGTCAGTTGCACACAAAATAGAATTCTGGATAAGAGACATGTAGTAAGTCAGACTATATTCTAATCAGATGATTACATTTTAATTTTATATATGTTCTTATTGTATCGACTAATTATCTTATGAATGTTTGATTTATTCTTAGCTATACGATAGTCAAATGTGTTGCATACGGTAAAGCTGCAACCGGATTCTAAGAAAAATGGGCATTACATGGCAATTATAAAACCGTACTGGTTTTGAGGTTTGGTGTGCGAAGTATCTATCAGAAGGTAAGAATTATAATAACCATGGTTTGATTCGAGTATATTGATTTTTAGATAAATTAAAAATTTAACTACCAATTGATAGGTGAAGTGATCGTAATAGATGGAGGAAGTTGTTCTCAGTTTTTATTCAACCCTAAAATAGAAGAAATATCAAAATATAAGAGATTGTTCGTAAACACCTTTTTATATAAATTATTGTCTTATTCAAACATTTTGAATAATTTGGTAATGTTACAAGATGCAGTTTTATGATGAAATTCACCAGTGAATCGAAACATGGACTGCGTAAGCCATAATATTTTTTTCATCTATGTAATACTCCCTCCGTTTTAAATTAAATAAAATTTTAGAGAGTTTTTTCCACAATTAAGTGATGTTCTCACAAACCAATGTAAAATTAAATGATTTTTTTATTATTTTTGACCAATTACATTTTATAGACTATTTGTTCATTGGTTCAGATGAATAATAAATGAGGTTTTAGTAAAGAAAAAAACAAAAATTATTTGTTTCCTTAATTTGTGTGCATACTACTAAAACACCACTTAATTCAGAACAGAATGAGTAGTTATTAAACTGAGATTGGTGGTTTATCATATATTTTTCATTTTTTTCTCTTGTTTTTATCAGATAAGTGAGATGAGTGTTCTCATGTCCCAATAAAATGAAGTCAAATGATAATTATATTAGATAAACGAATCCAAACCAAAAAAAAACTTGTTAACAAAAAAAAAACAATGTGATGCAAGAGATAACTTCCCAGTCGCGTGGTATTATATAGATTTTATAATTACTTTTCAAATCAAACACATTTTCCTTTTCAAATCAAACACATTTTACTTATTAAATTATATAGTTGTATTTGGGATATCCACAAATCTAAACTGTAGAAATTATCCATATATTTCCCAGGTCAAAATATTCACGAAAATGCATTTATCCATAAACATCACCCTTTTTTGTCACATCTCAAAATAACTTATCACAAATAACAATTTAGTATATTTTTTCGTACGCTGAAAGATACCAGAGAGACGAAATCCCTAATGAATCAAGAAATATTTAAATCTTACTAACAGACAAAATTGTAACGATTAAAATGCCGACCGAAGGAAGAATCAAAACCCTCAAAATATTATTTCCCTTGTCCCAACTTTTGTATCTAATCAAAATTATCGAATTCAAACCAATAACATTAAAAAAAAAAAACAAAACAAAACCAATGTGTTGCAATGGTATATGAAAGACAAAAACAAATAAAATGTTACGGTGTAAAACACAAAAAAAATCTATATATTTCTGAAAACCTCCTTGTACACTACATTTAGTATTTTTCTTTGTGGCTTATCATCTCTGTCCGTGATCAAAATCTTCAGCCCCGCTCTGGATGTAACCCTTGAAACAACAACATACAGCTGTGATATATCATGGTTTTTACCCCTTTTAGGCCATGATATAAGTCCGTTTTATCGAATCTTTATTGTATTATAGAGTCTTTTAGAGTCTTTTACAGGTCTTAGCACGTTTGGAGCATAATTGGAGATATTGGAGTTTTCTGGAGCATTTTGGAGTAAAGCTGAAGTTCGTGTTGCTGAGTACCCGATTTCATGTCGAGCATCGATCGATACCCCCTGGTATCGATCGACACTCATCACAGCAAACACGACCCGCAACTTTAATGAAGAGTTGAAGAATTGCAACTTGGTCCATAAGTCTTTAATATTTACAAGAAGCCCCAAAACATGATTTAGGTTATTTATAGGGATTTTACAGCCACTTTGTTGGCTATGCTTTATTTTTACTTTGGTTTTGAGATAGAGCTTTGTGAGGAAGACAAGTCTGAAACTCCCTTCGTCCGAGAGAATATTCCGAACCCTCTTGTTACTCTTTCTGTTTTATTTGATGATTTATTCAGTTATGTTGATTGTTTCATTCTCCATGTCTGAGTATATTCACTTTAGGTTCAAGATTCTCATAAGGGTTTTCTCTGAATGCTAGGTTGATTAATTTATTAGGATTCACCATCTGAATTAGTTCTTCATCTTAGGTTGTGTTCAAAGCTAATTCTAGGTTGACGAATCTGGAACTTAGATCTTAGGATAATTGATTAGGCATGACAGTGCGATTAATTACCTGATAGAACCTTAGGTGAGCAAATTGATTATTCGCAAAGAGATTTGGTTTAATTGATTTGTGAACATATCAAACTCGGTATTAAAGCTGATTTAGTCTTTAGGGTTCGCAAAGAGATTTGGAATTCCTATGATTTAGATTTAGATAATTCTCGCAATGACAGTTGGTTAATTATACTTTACTAATTTGAGTTCAAGAACCGCGCTAAATCTGATTCCTATTAATTAATTTATCTGCATTCATTGATTTCCTGAGAAATACCATGAGCCTATCTTTCTTCCAATCGAAATACAACTCGTTTACTGCTTATTGTCTTTTGTTTCATCTTATTTTCTTAGCTTGATTTGACACTATACAATCTATTGTGTGATTTCTGTGAGTCCTTGTGTTCGACCCTTATACTTACTACAACAACTGCTTAGTACTTTTAGGGTATTAATTTGAGCATATCAAATTTGGCGCCGTTGTCGGGGACTCAATTTCGCCATTAGATTTTAGATGTCGAGTTTCGACTAAGTTCGTCGGTATCGATCGATACTACCTAGTATCAGTCGATACTTAGGCGATTTCTTTGTTGATATCGATTGATACCATCAGTGTCGGTCGATACTCAACGTATTTTTTTGGTTACTTACGTGCCTTGTCTAGTGTTTTGTTTTCAGGTGTATGACTGTTCGTGAAACCAGAAGCAACAAGAGCACTCAGCTAGTTGAACTGTCACTGGAACAGCTAGCACTTGTGAAACGCACAAACAGAAAAGCAAAGCAAACGTCAGGAATGAACAACACAGTGGTATTAAGACCTGATGAGGTTGGAGTTCTGAGAGACCAAGAGGGTCATGTGTGCAATGAGGGAGGGCAGCGACTTGATGAAGCTGGAAACATCGTTGTCCCTACTGCTGTTATTGAGATTGTCGCGCCAGCTGGGCGCGCCAACGTTGGGAATGCTGCAGGTGATCGAGTTAGGACACTTGGCGAGTACAACAGACCTGATCAGTTCTATGCCAATCGATCTGCGATTCGCATCCCAACTTTTCAGAGGAATGACTTCGAGCTGAAACCTGCATACTATGCTCTCGTGAGTCATAGTCCTTTCCATGGTTTATCTCATGAACATCCCATGGATCATATCGAGAGGTTCGAGGATTTGGTCACTGGGATGAAGTACAATGGAGTGCCCAACGAGTTCCTATTCTGCAAACGTTTTCTATACTCTCTTAGTGGGGATGCTACTTATTGGCTGAAGCAGTTGGCTCCTGGTTCGCTAACTACATGGGATGAGACGAAGAATGCATTCCTGTGCAATTTCTATGATGATTCGAGATCCGAAGAGCTCAGGAACAAAATTTTCCAGTTTTCTCAAGGTCCAATCGAGGCACTTAAAGCAGTTTGGATTCATTTCAAGTCATATCAGAGGGATTGTCCGCACCATAGGTTCAATCAGGTTCAGCTGCTGGATATTTTCTACAGAGGGATCGATTGGAGGTACCAGATGGCTCTAGACACTTCGAGTAATGGGAACTTCAACACCAGATATCCAGATGATGCGGTTGTGCTGATTGAGAACTTGGCGTCTAGCAATAACACCAAGAATGCTGATTTCGAGCGGAAGAAGCAGTCTGCAGGAATTGATGGATCTCAGATTGCTGAAGTTCAAGCGAAGCTGGACATTCTGATTGGGAAGTCGAAGAATGCTGTACACTTTGCTGATGGAGTCGATGATATCGGTGGAGCTGAAGTGGAGTATTGTAACTACGTTGTGGTTCTGGATTTCAGGGTCAGCAATTTGGGTACAACAACAACCGAAACTTCAACAACAACAATCGCAATTACGCCAACTCTTCGTACCAACCCATTCCTCCAAAGTCTAAAGAGAATAAGATGGAATCCATGCTTGAGCAGATTCTTCAAGGATAACAAAAACTGCAAGTGGCTTTCAATGGGAAGATTGACCATCTGTATACTGATCTGAATGGGAAGATTGACCATCTGAGTGGGAAAATCGAGGCTCTCAATACCAATCACAGGATGCTGGAAACGCAGGTAGCTCAAACTGCAGTAAATGCCAAGGGAAAGTCGGTTCATTCACACAATGCACACGTCAATGCAATCAGCTCAAGTGCAGAAAATTTTGATGAGGATTCAGAAATCGTCAGGGCATCGATCGATACTCCCTTGTATCGATCGACACCAGTCCAGACACTTGCACGAGAGGATCCAAAATCACAAGTATCGATCGATACTCCTACAGTGTCGGTCGATGCTGAGACGCAGGTTGAGAAGAAGCCTGAGATTTTCACGGAGAGGATGTATATACCCAAGATACCTTATCCTATGCCTCAAATTATGACAAGGAAGGAATGAGAGGACGCTAGATGCAAGGCTTTGCTGGATAAGCAGAATGTGGAGCTTCCTTCTTATGATGATGTATCTGCCAAGGACGATTCAACTGCAGTAGTATCGATCGATACCCAGCCTGGTGTCGAACGATACCCCTCGCAGATCGGGCCACAAATTGTGAAAACACCTGAGTTGATCGAAGAAAGAGTTCGCAAGCCCAAGAAGCTGAATCCTATTCCTCAAAACCTCAGAGATCCCATTTCTCCAAAGCAGCTGCGTGGCTTTGAGAATATGGTACGAAGGATCTCCCATGAACTGTCTTTCGAAGAAGCTCTAGAACACCGTCCTCTGCTAAGTCACTTCAAAGATTGCAGAGAAACTCATGAAGAAATTAAGGCACTCTTTATCGAGGCAAGACGCAAGTCACTACCGCTGCGGCAGTTGACACAGAGTGAAAACCCAGGGAAATTTGCGGTACCATGCTCTATCTCTTGAGTCGAGTTTAAAGAGTCTTGTTGACTCAGGGCTAGTGTCAATGTCATGTCAAGGGAAATTTCAGAGCGGTTGAGAGCTGATATTCGATCTCCCACGACATCTATCACATTCGCGAACTCTTCAACCTCAATTCCATATGGTACAATCTCTTATTTGATGATCAAAGTAGGAGATTGTCTAGTGCCCACTAATTTTCAGGTTGTGGAGATGAGCGAAGGATCTGAAGTGTCTTTACTCCTGTGACGGCCGTGTATGGCTACTGCTGGCGCGATCATAGACACACCTAATAAGAGAATCTCTTTCTCTTACATTGACGGAGATGTCTACTATGATGCCATACCTCCTAGAGGAGCTCCCGGACGTGTCTCTAGCATCGAGATTGTTACGGAAAAGTCGTTAGCGGCTGATCTTTTGGAAAAACCTCCTGACGCGCCAACTGTCATAGATGTTTCGGTTAAACCGCCCAACATCCCCAAGGAAGTTGTCAAGAAGGCTAAGGCAACAAAGAAGAAGGTGAGGAGCAAAAGAGTCGAGAATCCCCATGTCACTTTAATCCCTCATAACTATGATGGAAACTCGATTGAGTACAAGGTGAAGTTCAAAGGAGCCTCGAAACCATTCTCTAAGGCTAGAGTTCTTCTTACATCTGAGCTGAAAGAGAAAGAAAAATAGTTTGTGGAGAGTATGTTGAGCAAAACTCTGAAGATAGCGATGTCAAGTTGTGGAGCCTGTTTTGGTGCAAGTTCGCATTTTTATCCTGCCTGAAGGGCGTTACAGTCAAGATAATGACGTTAAACAAGCGTTTGGTGGGAGGCAACCCACTGGTGAGTCTGTTTTTGAGTCATTTTTCCTTTTACTTTTTGTTTTGTGTTGTGTCAGGATAAACAAGGAGCAAAACTCGAAATCGCCTTAGTGTCGATCGATACCCCATTGGTATCGGTCGACACCAATCGCGAATGTACGGTTCATTATGTCGATTTAAGTTTGGTATCGATCGATACCAAGCCGTGTGTCGATCGACACCAGATGTTCCAGCATGGTAACTTCTTGTTTCTCTTCGTTCTATTCTGTTCTTTTGTTTTCTTTTACCTACTCTAGGCTAGATAACACTGGGGACAGTGTTGTTCAAGTCTGGGGGAGGTGTCTGCTAACATTTTGTTTATTTTTCTTAGAGTCAGTTGTTTTATCGAGTCAAAAATGTTTTATTGAGTCAAAACCTGTTGGAGATGATGATTTTGTGCTTGAATTGTTGTTTTGATTTTGTTTTTGAGTGACCAGTGTTGCAGGATCAGCTCTAGATTGACTAATGAAAAATCCAAGGACTGACCATTTGACTAGAAAACATCCATATCTCCAACAGAGTTCTTCTAAAACATGAGCCAACTTTATGCACTTAATCAATGTGGTTAGTGTTTACAGAGCTTGATTCATCATTCATATATGACAAAGGAACCCATGTGTTTGAAGTAATGGTATCTCTCTCCCCTGTTATAAGTTGATAAATAAGAGCATAAAAGATGAAATGATTTTCTTCTGAGTAGAGGGCTAGGAAAATTTCCAGCGATCCCATTATTCTACTTGTGAGGGAATGATCACACAAAGGTTGAAAGCGAGGTTAGGAAAATTTCTCGTGATACCACTATTCGCCTAAACCTTTGATACATAAAGAGGGAAGAACAGGGGATTTGGTGGCAAACACCATCAATACTCGCGTTTCAGACCTTGATATGTATATGCAAATCTGAAAGTCAAAAAAAAAGAGAGAACATAATAAGAAATAAGTCTGGGGGAGAGAAATTGATACAAAAAGTGTGAAAAGGGTGGTTCCTTGTCATGATATTGTATGGTAAAGAATCTAGAAGGCTCTTGAACATTGGCTGCAGCGATGAAACTGGCGATGAGGGTTTTATTTGAACAATGCTGCGAGATTTTGTGTGGAATCTGGAAAAGCTGCGAATGTCTACGGAGAAGTACATGGTGGTTGGATCAAAAGCTGGTTAGGTAACATTTGGGTGCTTGGGAAAAGGATCTCTGCGATGGTTCCTGAACAGGTGAGTCTCCGCGTTTTCAAACCTCTTTCTCTGGTTTAGTTTTATGTTTTGCTTGAGGGCAAGCAAAGGCTAAGTCTGGGGGAGTTGATATATCATGGTTTTTACCCCTTTTAGGCCATGATATAAGTCCGTTTTATCGAGTCTTTATTCTGTTATAGAGTCTTTTAGAGTCTTTTAGAGTCTTTTACAGGTCTTAGCACGTTTGGAGCATAATTGGAGATATTGGAGCTTTCTAGAGCATTTTGGAGCAAAGCTGAAGTTCGTGTTGCTGAGTACCCGATTTCACGTCGAGCATCGATCGATACCCCCTGGTATCGATCGACACTCATCACAGCAGACACGACCCGTGACTTTAATGAAGAGTTAAAGAATTGCAACTTGTTCCAGAAGTCTTTAATATTTACAAGAAGCCACAAAACGTGATTTAGGTTATTTATAGGGATTTTACAGCCACTTTGTTGGCTATGCTTTATTTTTACTTTGGTTTTGAGAGAGAGCTTTGTGAGGAAGACAAGTCTGAAACTCCCTTCGTCCGAGAGAAGATTTCGAACCCTCTTGTTACTCTTTCTGTTTTATTTGATGATTTATTCAGTTATGTTGATTGTTTCATTCTCCATGTCTGAGTAGATCCACTTTAGGTTCAGGATTCTCATAAGGGTTTTCTCTGAATGCTAGGTTGATTAATTTATTAGGACTCACCATCTGAATTAGTTCTTCATCTTAGGTTGTGTTCAAAGCTAATTCTAGGTTGACGAATCTGGAACTTAGATCTTAGGATAATAGATTAGGCACGACAGTGCGATTAATTATCTGATAGAACCTTAGGTGAGCAAATTGATTATTCGCAAAGAGATTTGGTTTAATTGATTTGTGAACATATCAAACTCGGTATTAAAGCTGATTTAGACTTTAGGATTCGCAAAGAGATTTGTAATTCCTAGGATTTAGATTTAGATAATTCTCGCAACTACAGCTGGTTAATTATACCTTAGTGATTTGAGTTCAAGAACCGCACTAAATTTGAATCATGTTAGTTAATTTATCTGCATTCAGTGATTTCCTGAGAAATATCCTAAGCCTATCTTTCTTCCAATCGAATTACAACTCGTTTACTGCTTATTGTCTTTTGTTTCATCTTATTTGCTTAGCTTGATTTGACACTATACAATCTATTGTGTGATTTCTGTGAGTCCTTGTGTTCGACCCCTACACTTACTACAACAACTGCTTAGTACTTTTAGGGTATTAATTTGAGCATATCAAGCTGGCCATAAGTAAAAACTGGTTTTGGTAGATACAAACCAACATTTGCAAGTGTCTGTCCCTGGCTCTTGTTAATCGTCATAGCAAAAGCTAAAGTGATTGGAAACTGTTTGCGTCTCATCCTGAAAGGGAACTTCATCTCTGCGGGAGAGAGAAATATCCTAGGAATAAGAACTTTTTGGCCAACTTTATCACCAGTTATTACCTTAGCTTCGATAACATAATTAGCCATCTGAGTAATAAGTAGCCTTGTCCCATTACAAAGACCATTCTTGGGATCAATATTCCTTAACAACATGATAGGGGTACCAATCTTCAAACGCAAATTGTGATTAGGTAATCCAGCTACCTTAACACTATTAAGAAACTCTTCGGTATATATCATATTACCATAACCAGGATTATCGGTTGACTCGACGCTCTCAGACGGTACTTCATATGCATCTTTAACATCGAGTACTCGATCAGATGAATCAAAGCTGTCACAACTTAGATAGATCCTCGACTCACCTAACACGTGAATAACAATAATTAATATTTTGAACATCGAACCAAAACAACGGTAACTATTAATCAGATGAAGCATAACACTAATAATTTCAAACGTACCCGGCAACTGAGAGAGCATGTAGTCATTTATTATTTCTACATCGTCGTTCCTTGGGCTCAATATCGCCCTCTCTTGAAAGAATTAGGATCAGTTTCTTTGAAAAAAGAACCCCCATAAATTTCAGCAATGATTGCTTTGATATGTTCTTCACAGTCCGTGACCAACAAATCCTCGGGAATGTCAATCTCAGATTCCCCGGTATCATTCCCATTTATCGTTCCATCACCAATATCCAATATCCATTTGGAAAAAACTGTGAGTTCAAGCATCTCACGACTATTATCTCCAGAAATAAGCAGCATGTTCTGTGTAAGTCGCAGCACTTTGACACTATACCAAATAGGCGACGAATTTAAAGTAGCCAATAAAATCTGTCTGAAATCTCCTCCAAATACTACAACTTTACCACCGAAAGGTTCACTACATTTTAATATGTCACGCATCGTTCTATCCAGCGTCTCAAAACAATCTTTGCTCATCATCAATGCCTCATCCCATATAATGAGTTTAGTGTCTTGAATTAAATCCGCAAGATTTGATTCAGATTTGATACTGCATGTCGTAAATTTATTCACCACACAATAGGGATCGCAAACCTCGAATGGGCAGTCCGACCTCCTTACAATAGCAAAGCAGCAATTCCACTCGATGCAACATTAAGAACGATCTGACCTTTCGATCGTAGAGTAGCGCCCAATAAACTCCACAAATAAGTTTTCCCAGTACCTCAAGAACCATAAACAAAAAACAAACCTCCGACATCAGCATCTGCAGCGTGTAATATCTCATCGTACACACGCCTTTGCTCATATTTTCGGAGTTGTGTCCATTGCAATCGAGATCGTAGTTCCGTCAATGATATTTGACATGGATAAAGAGAAAGGAAAAGAATGGGTGAGTGATTGCACGAAAAAGAAGATTGGAGGAGAGAGAGAAATGAGGGAAAACAATATAAAAAGAGAGAATAATAGGTGAGGAGTAAAATTGTATTAAAAATTATCAAATAGTGTTTAGTTATTTCTATCAATACGGGATTCTCCTTGCTAGGGAGTTCAATTACTCTCTTTGTTTCCCGTTAAAATATGAAATTACATGTATGGTAATGGCTACTTTGCACGGAATCGTCGGCGAAGTTCCGATTCCCGCTCTGGAATCGGAATCAGAATCAGAATCAGAATCGCTTGGAATCCCTCCGGAATTGCGGTTCCAAAAAAATGATGTTTAGGTACGCTGAGGAAGCGTGCCTGTGATTTTGGAAGTGTGGTCTGGGATTTTGTAAAGTAGATCGAAGAAGATGAAGTGACGTGTACGTCTTTCAGTTTTTTAGTTGGGCTTTCAAATATTTTCATGCCCAATAATGTTAGGTCATTCAATTTTTTTTTGTTTTAATATCTTTTTTTCAACTTCTTGGAATTGTTCGAGTAACTTACTCGTGGTTGTAAGTTGTATCCCATGTTCTAAAAATCCCTGCCTAGCTCTGATTACTCCCCGACTAGTCGCTAGACTCACCCTATCCGCCTAACTGGCCTAGGCGGCCACCTAGTTTTTTAAAAAAAATTATTGCTTAACAAAAATCTTGAATATTTTTAATTTGGTTTTACTATATTGTTAGAAAATCATTAAAAGTTATTAAAAGTCCAAAAAATCATTAAAAGTCATTAAAAATTCATAAATTTATAAATTTATGAAATAATATGTTAAAAGGTCAATAAAAGTCCAAAACTAGTCCCCGATTAATCCCCGAATAATCTCCGATTTTTAGGCTAGGCGCTAGGCCCAATCCAACCGTCCGGCTAGCGCCTAGCGCAATTTAGAACATTGGTTGTATCTAACCTAATTATACAAAAAAGTCAAAAACTAGTTACCTTACGGAGAGGAGACGAAGAGTCAAAGAAGCTTATGATATTTTTTTCTTCTAAATTGTGAACAAGCAAACGCATGAAAAAAAACAAAGGTAATTCTAAATTGTATTTTGTTCTTCTAAATTGTCAAATAGATGTAACGTGTTATCCAATCATGCTCAGCTTTTTTTAATATCTAATTGTGCTATGTTTTTATTATAGATGCAATTGTTCAAATAATTGTTAATTTGTGCTCTGTATTTTCTTACTTCAGATTAATATATATTTGTTAGTATGTCTCAAGATCCTCTAAATATTGATGAGTCGTCTAATGTGGATGATAGAGCGCCTTTATGGATCTATGTGAATAAGATTGAGAAGATGGCTGGAGGAGGATCGTGGAAGTTTCAATGCAAATTTTGCAATAATTCATATGTTGGATCTCATTGTAGAGTCATGGAGAGAATTAAGAGAATTTCAGGATGTTTGAAAGTTACTCCTCAACAAAGAGCTCACATGAAAAAATTAGTTAATGAGTGCAAGGAGTGGATAAAACGTGCAGCTCCTAAAGCAGTTTCATTGCCTTCGTCATCGAGGGACACATCTAGTTCTTCTCTTGATTATAATATGAGCTATAAAGTTTCTAATGCAAGTGAGTCTGATCCAAAGAAAAGAAAGGGAATGAGTCATTTGGAAAAAGAATTTAAGAATGAAGCTAGGGAGCAATGTGATGGTGAGGTAGCTAGAATGTTTTACACAGGTGGTTTGTCTTTTAACCTTGCAAGTTGCAAGAAATCATCACTACCGCAACTCATATGTGGGTGCATCAGAAATTACAGGATATGTTCCACCTGGGTATAATGCATTGAGAACTATACTACTTCAAAAGGAAAGAGAGAACATTGACATGCACTTCCAGCCTTTGAAGAACACATGGAAACAAAAATGAGTTAGTATATGTAGTGATGGTTGGTCAGATCCACAACGAAGACCGATATTTAACTTGATTGCTGCAAATGAGAGTGGTCCAATGATGTTAAGGGCGATCAATTCTCAAAGTGAAACAAAAACCGTTGAAATGATCGCAGAGCTGATCATAAACTTCATATAGGAGGTTGGGCATGATAATGTGGTTCAGATAGTCACTGACAATGCTTCGAATTGTGTACAATCTGGTGCACTTATTTCAGCCAAGTTTTCTACTATCTTTTGGACACCATGTGTGGTTCATACCTTGAACCTTGCTTTGAAGAACATATGTTCACCATTACGGAACACAAGAACTAATGAAGATGTGTATGAAGCTTGTTGTTGGATAAAGTCTAGCAGTGAGGATGTGAGTTGGATCAAGAATTTCATTATGAACCATGGAATGAGGCTTGTAATGTTCACCGAGCATTGTGTAAAAATAAAAAACAGGGTTGCAACAAATGGTGATCAGTCCTAAATGGGATGACTATAAAAAAGACGGTGTAGAAAGGGCATCTGCAGTGAAGAAAAAAATATTGGATGAGATGTTTTGGGATGACCTTGAATATACTTTGTCTTTCACTTTGCTCATCTATAGCGTAATTAGAGCTGCTAATACTGATAGGCCTTCTCTTCATCTAGCATATGAATGGTGGGAAAGTATGATTCAAAATGTTAAGAAGACTATCTTTAAAAAAGAAAGAAAACAACTTGATGAGGATTCAGTCTTTTGGAATGTTGTGCATTCTGTTTTGACATCTCGTTGGAGCAAGATTAACACTCCTCTTCATTGTATGGCACATTCTCTAAACCCCAAGTAAGTTTATAAATCTACTTTAATTTACATGATTTATCAACTTACAAATCGGTTTGTAACTAAAATAGTTGGTTATATTTGTTTCTTAGATAGTATAATTTTTTTATATATTTTTGTTGGATGCAGATATTATAGTTCAGAGTGGCTTGGGGAAGAGGGCAATAAAAAACCTCCACATCAAGATTTGGAAATTACTAGAGAAAGAAAAAATTGTATCATGAAGTATTTTCCAAATCAAGATGAAAGGAGAGAGGTTAATGTTGAATATTCTAATTTCTCTTTATGCTTGGAAGATTTTGGTAGTGTTGATGCGATTCATGATAGGTCTATTCTAGAACCTTTGAGATGGTGGGCAGTTCATGGATCTTCAGCACCGAAGCTTCAAGCCTTAGTTTTTAAGTTGATTGGACAACTGGCTTCGTCCTCGTTTTTTTTTTTTGAACAAATCTTCGTCCTCATGTTGGGGAAAAAATTGGAGTACTTACAAGTTCATACATTCTGCAACAAGAAACAAGAGTGTTCCACAAAGAGCTGATGATTTGGTATTTGTGCACACTAACTTTCGTCTTCTGTCTAGAAAGAGTTCTGCTTATAAGGAAGGTCCCAATCATATGTGGGATGTTGGTGGTGACCAATTTGATTCATTGGATGAAATTAATCTAGGAAGACTTGAGTTTGAGGATCTTTCTCTTGATGAACCAGAGTTCGAAGCAGTTATGTTTAATAGATCTGATGAAAATGAGAATGAAAACGGCGATATCAACCTGTGACTTTGAGTTTTATTTTTATCTTCATTTGAGTTACAATATTTTTATTATGTATTGGATTTTTGTTGTTTAAACTTTAAAACATTTTTTATATGATTTTATGTTTGATAAATCATATAAACGCTTTCAACACGTACCCGTTTTCTAAATTTTTTAAAAAATCCGCTTCCCCGCTTCTAAACGTTTCCGCTTTCGCTTTCGCGTATCCGGTTCCGATTCCATGCAGCTTAGTGTAATGGTATGGGAAATTACCGATTATCCATCGGTATAAATAAATAATCTTGTTTTTAAAGAACAGCACGAGGTTTTCAGCGAACAATAAAAACGGCACACATTCCTGCTCTGCGTTTCTTCCCCGAGTTAGCGAAGAAAACTAGAGAAAGTAAAAGAAAAAGGGTGAATCTTTCTCTAGGAGCTCTGAATTTCTTCATTCCGTAATTTTTTTGGGTTTTTTGTCTGTGATCACGATCCTTCAATTACTTTGCGAGAATGGAGAAAGTGAGGCAAGCATCGCATGCAGGCTCTTGGTATACCGATAATCGTGAGTTCTTACTTTTTTCCCTCAAATTTCTTACTTTCATGCTCAATTATCATATTCTGACCCAGAGAATTTGGTGTTAGAAACGTTTGTTGATCACTGATGAAGCTAAAGGTTTTGATTTTGTGGTTACTTAAATCCGTTTGCTAAATGGGTTTAAATTTGATCTGATGTTTAGTATCTGGGTTTTACGATTTGATTCGTCTAGTGAAATTGTCTGGGAAACAAAAGCATTAAAGCAGTGAGCTTTGACCTTTTTTGTTTTTCTTAATCTCTCTCGATTTGTCTACTTGAAGAATCATTAGCTGTTTTATGTTTTTTTTTTCTGTCAGCTACAAAGTTGTCATCGGATCTTGAAGAATGGCTAAGAGCAACTGGTTTGACCAAATCTCCTGACGTACGAGGCGTAATTGCGCCGTAAGTTGTGTTTGCTTCTCTCAGTTTTTACTCCAGAAAGTATATCAATGTGATAACAGTTCCCCTAACTTTGTAACGAATCCAGGCACGCAGGTTACTCGTACTCCGGTCGTGCAGCTGCCTATGCCTTTGCAAACATAGATCCCACAAACATGTAAGTAATCTCCGGTTATTTTTTGTTTCGTTCGATCTTTGATTTTGCTTCTAAAGCCGTGTGCTTTGGATGAGTGTTCATGAGTTTAGAATACGTGGATTCATTCACTCGGATTCTACCTGACTAGTGCTGTGGTTTGGAGCGTCTCATTTCAGTTCCCGGATATTTCTTCTCGGTCCATCTCACCACTATTATACTCCAAGATGTGCCCTTTCAACTGCAACAGTTTACAAAACCCCCATAGGAGATCTACCCGTTGATGTGGAGAGTAAGTTTGGCTAGCTTCTCTTTCCAAAGATTGATTTTTCACTTGATGAGTAAATATGTTCTCTTTTTGGGTTTCTTACGTATTCACCAGTGATTAAGGAGATAAGAGCTATGGGGAAATTTGGAATGATGGATCTTCGGGTCGATGAAGCTGAGCACAGCATGGAAATGCACTTGCCGTATTTGGCTAAAGTATTTGAAGGGTAATCACAGGGGTAGTAATGTTAAGGTTCCAGACAATAAATAGCGTGGCGGAATTTGCTGAGACCGGTCCATTCTAATGTTTGAACAGGCGCGATGTGAAAGTTGTACCCATCTTGGTTGGAGCAGTAAGTGCAGAAAATGAAGCCATGTACGGTGAATTGCTAGCCAAATATGTGGATGATCCCAAGAATTTTTTCTCAGTGTCATCTGACTTTTGCCACTGGGGCTCAAGGTTTGGCTTAGCTCACTTCATCTATGTTCTCTCATTCCCTCCTATTCTGTCTTGTTGAAATACCGGATTCTGATGAGACTTTACTTTTGATCGACATTTGCTTGAGAAACTATCTATCTTGCTCTTTATCTCTTTTCTAAAATTTTCTTCTGCTGCATAAACAAATTTTCTGCTGTACTTTCCTAGCTTCCTCACCCAGTGAGCTAATTTGCCTCTGTTATGATCGTGTTCATATGTTTTTGGTTATAGGTTCAATTACATGCATTATGACAACAATCATGGTCCCATACACAAATCCATTGAGGCACTAGACAAGATGGGAATGGATACAATAGAGACAGGAGATCCAGATGCCTTCAAGAAGTACCTTTTGGAGTTTGACAACACCATTTGTGGACGCCACCCGATTAGTATTTTTCTCCATGTAAGCAGTTCTGCTACTCTGTTTCCTTGCTATGGTCGACTAATTAATCAAAAATAGCGTCAAACATCTTGATACTTTGCTTTAGATCCAACCAGTATAATGGATGGATAATAGAGATGAATCTAATGGTCAATTAGGCACTCTCAAAGCTTATTGTTTCTGTTTTATGTTTGTGATTACTTTTCAGATGCTAAAACATTGCTCAAGCAAGATTAAGGTCAATTTCCTGCGGTACGAGCAGTCAAGCCAATGCCAGACAATGCGAGACAGCAGTGTCAGCTATGCATCTGCTGCAGCCAGGTTGGAGAATTAAACTAAAGAAAGTTTCGAAAACTTGCTGTGCAAAAATTCCCATTCGGTTTCTACATTTCGGTTTCAAGGTCTTTCAGGGTCGAAAAGTATAATCTAAAAGCGTTTACCAATGCAAAGAACCTTAGAAAACCAAAGGTTTCGTGTTTACAATCTTCTGTAATAAGAAAAGCACAAGACCTTCCTCCATTGACTAATATCTAATTTTTGCATTTTTCTCACAAGATACGTTCATACATGGAATCACAAATCAAGTGTCTTGAGACTTATAACACTTTGCTCAAAATGTACAAAGACCAAGAAACAAGCCATACATCAAAAGTTAACTCTTACTATCTCTTTACTTTCTGCATATTCTGGCAAAGCTTGCTTCCGTTGCTGTCTCTCTCTACTGTAGATGATCCAGAACAGAAGTGAGAGCATCACAGCCGTTGATAATATGGCCAGACCCACATAAACCCAATAGCCATAACGCGTGAGTCCTGGACAATGATCATTGGTTATGTCTCTAAAGGTCTGCTTTGCGTATGAACAATCCTGAAGCTGGACCAGGAATGGCGCGTCTCTGATCAACCCGGTGCTGATGTTCACACATGATGCCATCTGGCCGAACAGCGCCGGTGTGAGCCTCCCCGTTGTTAAGCAAGTCCCGTTCGGGTTCACTTGGCACACGAAAGTGCTCCATGCCTGTTAGAGTTGTGGCATAAAAATAATTTACTTCATTGGTTTGAAAAGTTTCTGGTTTGGTTTGGTTTGGTTTTTATTGCCACCCGCCTTGACTAAAACAGTTTCAACAGTATAGGAATGCTAAACGAATGGACAGAGGGACTTACTTGAGTAGCATTGTTCAAATCGAGCTCACCGGGCGAGCAAGGGCGATCAGTGAGGTCATGGTTAAAGGGATTGCAGAGCAATGGAAGCAACGGTCCAGATTGGTTGTAGTACATTGGGACAAAGACTGGAGAGAAGTTGATGTTGGAGACATTAGTGATGACTGTGTTGATGAGATCCACGAGCTGACCCGTCACCTCTCTGCTACGCATCAAAGTTTCCTGAGCTGTGGCATTGTCTGTACAAGGCAATATCTCGTCAAGAGCCGTGTTGCTTGCGGGTCTCTCTACCCATTCACTCATTGCTACACATGTGTCTGCAGTTGCACTGATGCTCAAACAAACACAATAAGGTTTTGAACTAACAAAGAAGAAGCGAGACTTAATGGAGAATCTTGAGACATACTTGTGTAGCAGAAGGAATATTCCGCTCAAGATGAATGTACCAGTCACCAAAATCCATCCAAGAATCACAAGGCTGCACAAGAGGAAGAGGATTCAGGTAGTTTTTACTCATGAAAGTCGCATGGACAACATTTCAGGGTTCTACTCACGTGTAAACGATGACCTGCATCCCGAAGATTGAAGAAACTGCAATAGAATATATGAATTAGACAAGATCAGTAGAGTTAATACATAAGAAACATGTAGCGAAAGATGTTGAACTTGCAGGATATATTCATACGGAAGTTCGTTTCCAAGAGCATTTTTCTTTCAAAAATTGAAAACATTACAAACGATTCAGATTTGCGACTTACCAAGACCAAGAAATGTCAAGACAAGCATGACGATTGAAACTACGATAAGTGCCACCTTCCTGCAAGAACAACAAATTCCCGTTACACACTGTCTTTTAAGATCCAAAAATCGCGATTCTGTAACAGAGAGAATGTTAGGAGTTGTTGTTACACGGAATCAAGGAAATGTCTAATGTCATTGGAGCTATTAGTGGTTTTCACAGTGATGGTGGCTACAGAAGAATCCAGCTTCGCTCCAATCTGATCGATTTCCGTTTGGACATTTGCAGGTAAAAAGACCTGAAGAACTCCAGCCTGCTTTGCTGAAGAAAGATAATCTGAAATAGCTCTTAGCTGTGAAACCATGCTATCGGCTTGGCTCATGACATACTCTAATGTCTCTGTCGTGCTTTTGTTGTACCTGACCTGACCCGAGTAGCAGAACACATCCGATTCTGCGATAAGAACGACTCAAATGCTACATAAAACGTTCAATGAAGAAACAAGCCAAATCATAAACGTGGATTGAGCAAAGTGGTTATTTTCTTGTCTTACTCACATTGCCATAAGAGTGAAGAAGAGGAGGAAAATGAGGGAGACAACATAAGCAACTTTTGAGTATCCAATAGATTTGCTTCTATGGCATATGTGACAGATACAGATAACCAACAAACAGATACCAAACCCAAGAAACCAAACAGCAGCAACAACAAAGAGAGGAACAGCTGTATAGCTCACAGACTGCAATTACAAAACACAAGACAAATCTAAATCACAGGAACATCTAAAAGATGAACATAGATAAGAGTCCAGAAGCAAATTAAAGTGGAAAGATCTTACAGCCCAGTAATGGTGGTTGCTGATATTCCATCCTCCAGTATATTTCTGGAAACTATTGAGAGGATCTTTTCTGAATGTTCTTTGAGCAGCTAAAGCCACTGAAGTATCTTCAATCACTTGAGGGTTATTGTACAAAGGTCCGTTTAATGGCGCTTCTGCCACTATAAATTTCATTGCAGGATTTTCAAACCCGGTTTTCTCAGAAGCTGAAACAGATATTCAGATTGGAATTAGGAAGAAGATAAGAAAATTGTAGTAAAGGCTGAAACTTTTTCATGTTAAGAGTTAAGTCTAGAATCTGCAGAGAAAAATTTGGACTTTTGATAACTTTTCCAGATTATATGCAAAACCCATTGTGAATCAGTTGAAAATCTTTTGAAGGATTCGGAAAAGATGTGATTTTTTGGGGAGCAAAGTGGAGTTGTGGCATTTTCATGGAAAAACAAACAGAAAAACTGTAAGTATTCCTCTTTACTTTCCCGGAAAAGAGAAGGCTTTCTCGAGAAACAAGTAGAAAGAAAGTGCAGGAAAGTAAGAAAGAAAGACAAACCTGTGGGAGGCTGAGTAGGAGGAATGTGAATAGTTGAAGCTCCATGAGCAAGAGAAAGAGCAGTAAAGAAGCAACAGTGGACAAGAAGAGCCATTCACTACTACTGTGACGGAACCTTGAGAGGAGAGAGAGAGAGAGAGAGAGAGAGAGTTGCAGTGGTGAAGTAGCAGAGGAGAGAGAAGAAAGACAATAAATAAAACACAAATTTGCTTTTCTCGAATTTCAATGACCCCACACAAGACTTTTGGTGTAACGAGTTTATACTAATGATACACAAATTCTGGGTTTTGGAGGAATTTTGGACAATGGAATCTAGTAGATAAATTATGATAAGATTTTAGGGTTATTGTTTTAATATTTTCTGGAAATATCAAATATTTGTTTCAGTCATAAGAGATTTCAGATTTGATGGTATTAGTATTATCTAGAGATGGACACAGATCACATATTCTAAAATATATGAGTATTTTCATTTATCAATTACATTTTGTTTCATATATTTTTGATATAAAACAATAACTAGAACTACGAAGATATGAGGCATGATATTTTCATTTCTTAACTAGAATTTTATATTTTTGATATAAAACAGTAACTTTTAGAGACATCTAAACATAATCTCAAATATGAAACATAATAGATGACGAAACACATTGACCAAATTTATATAATATGGAAGATTTATTAAATATATATTTATTTGATAATTATGGAAGATTTATTAATTATGGAAGATTTATTAAATATATACTAGTGGGTTATTATATATTTATTTATCGATATAGTTAAAAATATATGATAATAGCAAAAAAATTAATTAAATTTAGTATTTTGAAAAAAGATTTTTTAATAATAATTTAGTATATCTAGTATTTGATGGGTTTATATATATTCAACAAAATAAAATTTATTTTAAAACATATAATAAATAATATTCAAAACCTATGTTATAGAATAATATGTATATATATATATATATATATATATATATAATTCTCTCTTTTGAAGTATGAGTCGAATTTTCATTTATCTACAATCAATCTCATTCTGAAATTATCTAACATGTTTTCAAGATGCACTCATAATCTTTCTCTCACTTATCTCACTCTCTATCTCTCACTTATGAACGCGATAAATTGAGCTGCATACCACATTTTGGCATGTTTTAACCTAAGAATTTCCATTGATCTACATCAATCTCATTTTGAAATTATATATCTAACATGTTTCCAAGATGCACTCATAATCTCACTCTATCTCTTTTTTATAAGAATCCCACTCTCTATCTCTCACTTATCAACGCGATAAATTGAACTACATACCACCTTTTGTTATGATTTAACCTAACTTTCACTATCTTCGTCATATTTTCCATTTTTTTTACCAATATTGGTGTCTACTTCCTGATTTCAGTGTTGGAGAGATTTTAGGAGGACTTCACCCATTCGTCTTCTCAATGATTGGCTTGAACACGTTATCATTTTGGGATACTACAATTTGCTTCTCATAACATGCATTCTTGCATACCCAACAAAATATTGGAGTTACAATTCGAGTTTGTATAAGCTCTTGCGAGTATTCATTTGTTGAACGAATCCTTGTTCGCATGCTTAAATACCGATTTCTAACCATCAAAACGCATTTTTTTCCTCTATAACCCATTTGAAATTAGCTGACAAATTCCAAAAGTTTATCCAAAACAACAACTGCTCAAAAATTCTGATTTTTTTAATTACAAATGTTTTAAGAGAGTTTTTAAATATTTTTATACATTTGTTTTGGACAAATCTTTATTGGTTGTTTTAAATTATATATCACAACATTCTGGATTTTATTTATAACAAAATAAATACATAAATTATAAACACTAAATTCTATAATTAGAATATTGTCCAATAAGACTAAAAAGTCATGAGAAACCAGTTAAATGTTTTTATATCTAAATAAAATTATAAAATAAGATTAAGTGTATATAATATTTATGTTAAATTTTATTTTATGATTTAATGTTTTAAATTTTTTAGAATTTATATACTTGTAATATTTTTGTTTTTAACGGTTTTGGAATGGATTTGGATATTCGCGAATATTAGAAAATTCGGATTCCAAAAAAAAATATTTTGGATTTAGGAAAATCATATGGATCCGGTTATCCTACCCGTTTCTATATAATCTTATATCTTATTTTAATTATACATTACTCTATCATTTAAATAAATTTATATAATCTATTTATCATAGAATCATAACTCTTTACTTTATATGAAGCTAAGTTTATAATGTAGTGAAATTATTATTAATATTTTCATGTATTCATCTAAAAGTAAATGATTTTCTAAACTCTATTAATAAATCTCATAAATCTAAAATTCATCAATTGAAGTTTTTTTAGATCAATAATATATAAGCTATTTTGTATAACAAAATGTCTTTTCATATTCTAAGGAAAACTATTATATTAATGGATGATAATTTTTATGAGAATAAAAGTAAGTTTTTTTGCAAAAATACCCTACAATTTGAAGTCAAAGCTAAAAATGCCTCATTCCTCTCCTCTTTTTCAGAATCCCACGAATTACCCTTTAAGAATCTGGGTATTCACGCAAATGCCATTCCTCAGACTGCTGTTAGAGTCTAACGGTTTTTTCAAAAGACAAAAAAAATTTTCAGATCTAACTTAATTACGGAAATGCCATTGCCATCAATTCTCAACCTCCACGACAACCACCATCGTCGACAAGTTAATGCAGTAACTAACCAATTTTTTCGCCATTAAAGCCTAAGAATAGAGCTCGGACTTTCTTTTCGCGAGTTCTCCTCCTCGATTTCTCCCATTTCCCCTCGATTTCTCCCATTTCCCCTCGATTTTCCAATTCAAACTTACCGAAATCATTTTTATGGTATAAAAACGGCAAAACACGATTGGGCTTGCAGGATTTCGGTGATATTAGACGTTCTGGACGCTCGACGAGGGTGAAAACAAACTCTAAACGGATATAGGTACGAATTTTTGCATATCGTCAATTTTCAGATCTGAGTTGTATACTCAGACTGCTTTAGAAGTCTGATGAAACCCACATGGTCAACGAGAGGGTAGTTTTGCAATTGACTTTTAAATACTCAGATTAAAATTGAAGTTTGGTAATTTCATCTGAAAACAAAAAAATCAAGAAAAATCCCCTAATCGAGGCATAGGGTAGTTTTGCAATTGACCGAAAACTTGACTTTTTATTCAGATTTCATATCCAGTATGAAGGAAAAATGAGCGACTTAGACCGGAAGTTGACTGTTTTTTCAGACGGAATCAGAAATCTGAAAAAAACAGGGTAATGGTAGTAATTGACCAAAATTTTTCAAAAGTTGACCAAAATGGGGGAAAAAGTATCAGACTTCTTTGGCAGTCTGAATAGGAGGGAAAAATTTGCTGACTTCTATGCTAGTCTGAAAATGATGAAATCTTTCAGACTGCTAAAGAAGTCTGATATCGAAGATTTTGGTCAACGCAAAAATACACCAATTTATGTCAGACTTCAATCGTAGTCTAAAGGATTTCTTCAGACTGCCCTGGAAGTCTGGGAACAAAAGTCAAACTTCGGTCAATTGCAAAACTACCCCATAATGTTTTCAGACCGCAGGAGAAGTCTGACAAAAAAGTCAAAATTTTGGTCAATTGCAGAAATACATTTTTCTTTTTTCTCAGACATCTAATGCAGTATGACAAAAAAAGTCAAAGTTTGGGTCAATTGCAAAAATACCCTTTTTGTCAGACTGCGATTGAAGTCTGCTTTGATAACTTTTCGTCAGACGGCATCCGCAGTCTGCTTTGTAACATTCTAATTGCAAAAATACCCTCTTTTTCAGACTGCCATAGAGGTCTGATGTACTATTTGTCAGAATTTTGTGGTAGTCTGGATTGACAAATTTTTTTAAACTATTTTTTTTATATATTTGTGATGAATTTCGTTGATTTTAAAAATTTTATATGAGTGTTAGTTGTATATGTTCCTCCTGCTTTAGTTTTACATGCTTATGTTCGGTAATTATTTTTAAATTTTTAAATATTTTTTTTTAATAATTCTGGCAATGTTGCTAATAGAATCAGACTTTACGAAGAAGTCTAATATTTCCATTAAGATCGCTAATGTTGTTTTTCCATGATTGTTTTAACAGATAATGGTGCATCTACTTGTTAATTTTGGTGAATGGGTTGTGAGAGACCATATTTGGCATTTTGTGGTGGATACTCTCAAAGGAGGGCGGTTTATCACTTTGGTTGATCGTTCTACATATTGTGAACTTGTTGAGATGGTACAAGATGATTATATGTTGGACAAGAAAACCGAGTTGGTGGAGTTATCATATCCGTTACCGGAACCACTCTTGCAACAGATCGGTCCGGATAGCCCTCCTATTTATGTCACAAATGATATGCAAGTAAGGAGCATGGTCGAGTTAGCTAGTGCGCATTTAATCCGTCTTTGTGTCTCGAGCCGATCCGGTTTGGCATATCAAGATGCGGGGAATCACGATGTAAGAGATGAAGATGAAGATGACGAAGACAAAGACTGGGAAGACGAAGATGTGGTCTGATATCAGACTCTTTTTGCAGTCTGATAGTGATGAGATAATTGAGCGAGAAGTCTGGAAATTTTGGGCGGAAAAATTCCCGCTTTTTTCTGCGGTTTATTTCTAATATTTTTAATTGCCGCTTAGAAGTATTTTTCAAATACTTCTACTTGCAGACTCGTTTTGCAGTCTGAAATGGTGATATTTTCAGGATCAAACTTGTGAAAGTTTTCAAAAGTTTAAGTTTTTCAGACTTCGAAAGAAGTCTAATAAATTCAGACTTCATAAACAGTCTGACATAGTAAAGAAGGACACAGATAAATTAAACCGACTTCTTAATCAAATATCTCGTTCCATGGAAAAAATAGAAATATTGGTTACAAATTGTCACATATTACAAGAAATCAAAACAGATAAACATGATCAGGACGATAATAATAGCACCAATGAACGTCAGACTCTTCAACTCGACGCCACGCATTATCTAGCCACATGGATTCTCCATCAACCGCTCCTTCAATCGAGCTATCTCTGCCTTCGTTACCTTGACGTCATCGAGCAACGTGGACAAATACTTGTCGCTTTGAGCATTAGAAACGAACATGCCATCAATTAGTTGACCATGTTGGTCAACATACAGCTTTACATCGTTAAACTCCTCAGTCATAGCCTCATCCCACCACTTCATTATATGGTAACCACCATTCTACACAACCACATTTATACAATCATATTAAGATCCCAAATTATAATAAGCAGAAAAAAACAAACGAACCACATGACATATAGAGGCCATTACATCATAGTTACGACATCCGAAGAATCTTCTTCCCGGATTATCGGCAATAGTGGATGTTCGCATGACGGGCTCCAGACCGCATAAGCATTTCTTGGGGAATCCGTAGGATGATCCGGATCGACGTCGACCTGTTGAACATGAACTACTCGACGTTGGAAGGTGACTGAATCGCCCCATCCTGTGTACCAAAAAACAGTCGCAAAAATTAAAACAAGTCTAAAGCCAGACTTCTAATAAAGTCTAATTTAAAATCATGTCGAAATTCAGACTTCTAAAAGTGTCTAATTGGGAAAAGTCTAATTTCAGACTTCTTCTCAAGTCTAATTCGTACAAACTCAAATTTCAGACTTCTAACAGAGTCTAATTAAATGAAAGTATAATTTCAGACTTCTAATCGAGTCTATTTCACTTTCAGACTTCTAATATAGTAATTTTCAAGTTTTTTTGGACTGAATACAACCAAGCATCAAAATACATACCAGACCTAGAACTTTTGTTTGACATAGAAAAATGGACTTCTATCTTGTAGATCTAAAACGGAATTAATTAAAAACACATATGTTTGTTTAGATCTAGGCAAAGAACATGGAAAAATTGTATTATATCGTATAGATCTAAAAAATTTGCAGAAAAAGTAGAGTTGAAGGCGAAAAACTTGTTTCTAGGAAGCTTAACTCAGTTGCAAAGACGAAGTTGACGACGGCGAGGGCGGTGGAGGCGGCGGTGGCGATTCGACCTACAAGAAAATGGAGTTGTGATGAAAAGATGAAGAGAGATAGATGGAGGGACTGGTAAGGTGACACGAAAAAAGAGAGGTAATTACCAGACTGAAGAAGCTGACGACGGCGGTGGCGGTGGCGACGAGGGTTTCCGGAGAGATGTTTGAGAGAGTTTTGAGAGAGAGAGAGATTCTTCCTGTTTTAGAGAGAGAGAGTCGATAATGACTTTTACAGATTAGGGTTGGTAACTTTAGTTTATATATGGGGTAAAATCACAAGTAGGGTAACTTATTTCAGGTTAATTCACAGGTTTCCATCAAGAAGTCTGATAAACCATAGACATGATCAGACTGAAATGGCAGTCTGATAAACCCTAAATTTGATAATTACTACTTAAATACCATCATATTATATAGAAAACTTATAACAAACATCAAACTCGTTTAACTTAGTCACAAACTAACCAATATATGTAAAAAAAAATATTATGAATTAAAAATTTAGAAACTCTCAATCTAACCCTACAGATAAGAAACATCAAATTATTTTTTTAATTTAAATTTTCATATTAAATACAATTCAGACTTCTCGAAGAAGTCTGAGAAACCGCAAGCTTGTGTTTATATCCAAATCCATCTCCAATGATTCAATTTGATTCAATTTTATGTACTTTTAATTTATATACACAACAATGAGTATGTGTAATTTATGTAGTAAACATTTCTAAAAACTAATTTTTTAATATTTTTTAAATTTAAATTTTCAAATTAAATACATTTCAAACTTCTCTGAGAAGTCTGAGAAACCCCGATTCTCTGAGAAGTCTGAGAAACCACGACAACCACCATCGTCGACGAGTTAATGCAGTAACTAACCCGTTTTTCCGCCATTAAAACTCAAAAATAGAGCTCGTAAACACTTTTCGCGACTTCTCTCTCCGATTTCTCCCATTTTTCCCACTGATTTTCTGATTCAAACGTACCAAAATCGGAAATTATGGTATAAAAATGGCAAAACACGACTGGACTAGCGGGATTTCGGTGATATTAGACGTTATGAGCGCTCGACGAGGATGAAAACAAACTCTAAACGGATATAGGTATGAATTTTTTCATATCGTCGATTTTCAGATCTGAGTTGTATACTCAGAATGCTTTAGAAGTCTGATGAAACCCACATGGTCAACGAGAGGGTAGTTTTGCAATTGACTTTTAAAAATCAGATTAAAATTGAAGTCTGGTAATCTCTGAGAAGTCTGAGAAATCCCGATTCTTTTAGACTTCTCCGATAAGTCCGAGTAACTCTAAATCTAATATTTAGCACTTATGAGTGATAATATTAAAACATAACTTCTAGGAAGCATCAAATTTGTGAAATATATGCACATTACAACACATATGTGCAATTTTAAAATTTAAAATGTAAATTTTGTAAACCATGAATCTAACCATAAAGTTATATGTAAATGTTTCCATTACAAAACATGTTTTGAGGTTTACAACCTACTTTGCCTTACATGTTTTTAATTTGATTCAATTTTACGAAATTTAATTTTAATACTTCGGAATCGTCTATATTTAATTTATGTATAAGAAATTTTTAACAAAATAATTTTTAAAATTTTTTAATTTAAATTTACTAATTAAATCTGTATCAGACTTCTTCGAGAAGTCTGATATTTATTGAGGTATAGGCATAATTAACTAACCTTGTTTAATTTGATTCAATTTTATGAAATATTAATTTCTATACATCAAAATCGTCTATATTTAATTATTGTAGAAAAAAGTTTTAACAATTTTTTTTTTAATTTTTAAATTTAAATTTACTATTTTAATCTGTATCAGACTTCTCGAATACGTCTGAGAGAAGTATGGTAAGAGAAATCAATCAGACTTCTATTAGAGTCTAAATGTCAGACCTCTATAGAAGTCTGACATGTCGCAAAGGTTAAAATGGTAATAGCGGTTTTGCTTTTTTGTTTGGTCATAAGGGGGTAACTGTAATTTTCCACCTCCGAAAGTGTAGCGCAGCATTTGATTGAAAGGACGGTGTATTTTTGTTATAAAAATGAAATTTTGGGGTAAAAACAGCAATTTGCCCATAAAAGTATCATAACACAATTATTATGAGAATTATGGAATTATTCAATTAGATTATGGGATTAGAGGATGTAATAGAGAATATGCGAATGATGTTGTGTTATAAATTTAGTGTATCATAAAATGATGTGGCATCATAAAAAGGGAGAAAATTCAACTTTTAATATATAGATGTATATATAAATACACACACAAGACCAACACAATCAGATCTTAGTAAGCAACAAAATATCAGAGAACGGTAAATCGAACATATATATATATATATATATATATATATATATATATATATATATATATATATATATATGTTCAAGTTCATAGAAAATGTTTGAAGTTTTTTTATTGTAGAGAAGACAACAAATTTTTACAATACAAATTACTAGCTTTTGTTATTCCGTGTGACTAGGGGTGGGTATTTCGGTTTAATTTCGACTTCGGTTTGTGTTCAGTTCGGTTCGGTTGATTCGGGTTGAATAAAACTCTAGCCGAACTCAATCGAAATAAGTTTGGTTCGGTTTGTGTTCAGTTTGGGTTTAGTTCGGTTCGGTTGTAATTTGATTTGGTTTTAGTTCGGTTTTTTAAAAATCAACTTATAAAAACAAGAATCCTAATGAAACTTAAATAAAATGAAGCATACAAAAAACCATTCCCTAAAAGTTTAAAACCAAACTGAAATTATCTCACATAATCAAAATAAAATAAAATGAAAAAATTCATGGCTTCAACTCTTCCATACCACTAAAATGAACATGCAACAAGTCATTAATTTAAATTTAAGTTAATTATGCAAACCAATGTTTATTCATCTCTTATATGAGCCATTATAGGCTTATAACATTAATATAGAACTATTATAAAAATCATTTACCTTAGCAAAACTAAGAAAAAATGGAAGTTGAAAACAAAAAAGGAAAACGTGGGTTTAGGATCTTTAACCTAAAGACTTTAGGTGAAGAACCGAAGATCCTACCATATATGTTTATATTTTTAATATTATTAATTAACTAATTAACAAAAACACATTGGGTTAACCGAACCAAACCGAACCGAACTATTTGGGTTGAGAAAAACTTCAACCGATTAAGTTATATATAGAATATGGTTTGGTTTGGGTCAATATTGAGTTCAATCGGTTCTGTTTTTTTGCACCCCTACGTGTGACGGAACAATAGCTCAAAAGCCACTTTTTTGTGAAGTTTGTTCTCAGATGCCACTTTCTAATAATTAATTTTATTTTGATTTTGTTTTAATACAAAAAATAAAGGAAATACCTTGTTTCTCCTCTTAAATCTACAATATTACCAACCCAACCACAATTTACCCACCCATCCCACCCAAATTCAAATACCCGACCAAACCCATATATTTTACCCCCAAATAATTACATTATAAAAAAATAAAAAAAATCTCTAGCTTCTTCTCTCATATGCGTCGTATTTTCACAATTTTTCTGAGACTCATCACCAAATCGCCAATTCTCACCTTCTCTCCCGATCTATCGTCGTCGCATCTTCGAAATCAGCGATGACTTCTGCTTTTACAAATTCGTCGTTTGTTGTCATGGCCTCTTCCACACAAGAATTCTCCTCGAAAACTCTGATTTTGGTCTAGAACGTGAGCTCGGCCCCGATCAAAGCCTCAATAGATCGATCTGATACCTACGCTGACGGATTCGGCTCACAGCGACGGCGAGATTACGAAACCAATTAGATCTACTTTAGAAACGACTTTGTTTTGGTCTCTCTATGACGACCTCTACACTGCTACTCTCTCCGCTCCTCCCGAAGATTCCGTCGAGAAAGAAGAAGAAATTGAAACAAGTGAGATCAGACCCGTACGCGGTCCTCCTCTAAGAAAACAACGGAAGACTTGCCGATGTCTACGATCTCATCTAGCTTACGGCGGTTGGAATCTTAGCCGAGAACAAGGCAACAAGCTCCTCGCGAGCAGGTTTAGCGGTGATTGTCTCTACATTTGCAATTGGCCTAGATGCATCCACGTCGAAGAAAAAACGAAACTACATGTTGTTCAGAGGCGTTTTCAAGGATTTCAAAAGGTCTCGAGTGTGGAGAACGATAAACGACGGTAATCGGAGTAAGGTTTCGGGTTGAAATGCGCGTTTTGTTTGAGCAACGAGACTTGGGATCTACATTCGTCGTTTTGCTTGAGAAGATTTTTTGGGTTTCACGATGACGAGCTTATGTCTGTGAGAATGGACATGTCTCTAGTGCTTGGACAACTTTACCTCTTTACATTTGAGAGATAATTAAAAAAAAAGTCTTTGATTCTTCTTCTCAAGTCTTTTATGATAATATGTATCTTTACCAAATTGCGGTGAATTGTTTGATGTTTGTAGGAAATGTGATCATTTGTGTTTTGTTTCTGGTTAATGTTTTTGTCAAACAAATCTCTTTCGTTAGTTGACATTTTCCATTTTACAGGAGAGGCAAAAGGTAATATATGATGAACAGAAAAAGACATGGAGGAGAAAGAAGAGTCGGTGACATTTAGCTATTTTACAGGATGTGTGATATGTTTCAGTTGTGTTGGCCTTTTCTCATTTTGGATTCAGAAGAAATGTACATGATTCACAGATTGGCTAAAGAGAAATCCAGGGTCTTGATGATGTATTTTGGTGTGAATACTAGTTTTTATATGATTTATTTATACTAGTTTGACAAACCAAATGATTTATTATATAAAATATTTCATTAGAACGTTTGAATGTAAGTTTTATTATTATTAATTAGATAAATTTTTGTGTTTATAAAAAAAACCAGGCCATTTTTATTAATTTAAGTTTTCGGTACAACTGGATTTATTAGGTTCAACTGAGATCAAAATTAAACCATACAATTTGGTAAACTTATTATATTGTGTAAGTTATTCGGTACAACTGCATACAACTATTATAACTATATAAACTACAATTACAGTTAAAATATATTAAAAATATGATTAATAATTAAAAAAATTATAGTAAAAAGTAAAAGAAAAGGAGATTGCCAAAATTAAAATTAAAAATAAAAAAATGAACCAATTGGGGAAAAGAATGAATATTTTAAATATTAAAAGTATTAAAATCATCCTCACGTGTGTTATAGTATACCTTTTGACGGCTAGATATTTATTAAAGTTGGTGTGGTTTAAGCATAGTTGTCCACTAGATGTACAATTGTACACCAAACATCATAGTTGTACTTTTGGCGATATTTGTGTATTTTAAGTTGAACCTTAATATAAATTATTATGTTGTAGTTGTCCACGTGATTTCCCACAATTATGTACCATTTATGAGGTTTTCATAAGACAATTTGCCCGAAATCGTATTTTTCACCTCTTTTCCATCATAAGAGGTGAATATTAACAAAGTTTTCCTTATACTATAAGGAGTACTTCATGTGAGAGCAAAGATATGTATTAGAAAAATGTTTAATTCGTTTTTATTGATTAATAATCGTTTTTTATGTATTACGAATCATTTTTACACCTTAATTTACCATTTTTAATATTAGTTGGATATTATATTAATAATTTTGATTGTATAATTATTTTGTTCGTAGTTGTACTAGTTGAACCGGGTTGTACAAATCCGAGAAATACAACAACAAACATGTTTTTATTTGTACTTAGTTGAACCTGGTTGTACAAATCCGAGAAATACTGATATATACATGTTCCTAGTGGTACTAGTTGAACCCGGTTGTACAAATCAGAGAAATACAACAATATACATGTTTTTATTTGAACTTAGTTGAACCTGGTTGTACAAATCCGAGAAATACTGATACATATATGTTCTTAGTTTTACTAGTTGAACCGGTTGTTCAAATCCGAGAAATACAACAACATACATGTTCATCGGCTCTTCATTGATATGCTCGTTATGTTGTTCTGATATCTCGCCCCGCTCTTGAAATTTGATCGGCCCACTGACTTTTTTCCAAATCAGCATTCGATAACTCCACATGCATAACATGTCGAAATCCCTTTTCATCCGATGTCGTCAGTTAAACAAAAACGTCCTCATCATCTATAATATATGACTTTCTCGCAGCATTAGATACGCTATAACTCAATTTCAGCTTCCTCGGGGTTTCATCTAACGCAATCTTCCTGCATATTTTATCTACTAACATTGAATAAGTTATCTCTTCCATAGATGCGGTCTTAAACGATATAGCGTATACAGAATTTATTGAAACTTGTCAAAGTTACGAATTACACAATTTGTCAAAGTTATTACATTTGTTCCAGTTGTCATAATATATCTCAGTTATATACCATTTGAACCAGTTGTTCTACTATCTCTCAGTTATACTATTTGAACCAGATGTCCTACTATCTCTCAGTTATACCATTTGTTCCAGTTGTCCTATGTCTGCATATTTCCAGATTTGGAATCGATTCTAAATCAGGGTTTCCTCTAGATTTACCACCATTCAACAGCTAAATTCGATAAATAACCTATGGAAATAGCTATTCTTCCAATTAAACATGATTACAAACCAAATGTGCTACCAAAACAACCAAATTTAATTTCAAATCCCTAAATCTAACAAATCCCCAAATCCCCTATCAATGAACTCACCAAACCCGATGGAGAAAGGAGAAGAAACCGACGACAACAAAAACGAAGAATTCACCGGAGGGGACGGCGGACGTGGTTGAAGGACCTGGGTTTTAGCAACAATGGCGTTTCGGAGGAGGAGGAGCTCACGGGAGGGGGTGAGTCGCGATTTTTTTTCTTTTCTTATTTCTGGTTTTTTTTTATATTTAAACAAATATCATTAAAGGTAAATTTGGCATTGTACATGCTGGGTGGCATGTAGATAAGTACGTGGCATGGTATAAGTTTTTCTTTAAAAAAGTGGCATATGAGAACTTCCCTCACGTGTGACAGTGTATCCATGTTATACATGAATTTTTTTTTTTTGTAATAAAATACATACATGAATTTCTTGTATTATTGATTTTGAACCTTGTTTTCTTTGAAGGATATATAGACAGACATTTATTGCTTCTTCTAGAAAGATAACAAATGGCAATCAAGAAATTTTCATATCTTCTATTACCTTTGTTGATGGTCTTTGCTTTCATCTTTTTACCCATAATTTCAGGTAACACATTTATTTGTTTAGAGTTATGTAATACCTGAATGATTTTTTCTATCCAAAATACTCTTAAATAATTTGAGATGTTTTGAATCAAATTCACTAGATGCACAAAAAAAAAAATAATAATTGTGTTTGTATTTGCATTTTACATGTTAAATATTAAACTGATTATTTTTATATTTACGATATTGTTAAAAAAAATTATGATCCAAATAGTCCAGAATAATAGAAAATGTGAAGTGATGGGGGTGATATGTTCGAGCATAACGACATGCAATGCAATATGTATAACTATGGATTTGAATTGAATATATATGATCAACTGACCATAAAATTAGGAAAATGACTGTTGACAAACGCAAATTAGTTTTGACTCTTGACGTCGATTTTTTTTTCCATTTTTGACCCTACAAACAGCTGACGTCATTTGAATTGGATGAATGAATTTTGCATTAAATGGCCCGGAAATATAGATATGAGAGAGGATGCACTGCATTTAATGATGAGGAGGTGTAAGATTTTTTTTTAAATCTCAAAGAAAAAAAAATAGTCATCTACATATGTGAGGTAAAGTGCATTTAAAGCCCGACAAGAACATTAAATGTAATGAATATATGTCTTGTATGTATTGTATTGACAAAGAAATGTATAAATTGAAGATATCCAAATAGTAGCAGAAAACAATGTTATCAATAATAGTTAACAATTCTTTTGTTAACACATGAACACTAACATATTCTTGTTGATGTCTAACTTTTCTTACACAGGATCCCAAGAGTCCAGGCCACTAAAAAGATCGCAAACAAATGATAGTGAAGAGGCTGGAATAGAAGAGGACAATTAAACGAATGTATTGATCTGATGGGTTAAATCATGAGTTCTCTGAAAAGTTAACAACTATTTTGTTAAGTTAGATAACAATGTATTATGCTAAAAGAAGGTGTTAACCCAGCTATGCTAATATTGTTAACGATTTATGATTAAAAATAACTATACATTATACAGGGTTTTGACGAGGTCTAACACAAGTTGATCGGGTGTAAGACCACCATCAAACATTTCGCTTTTGAATTCATATCCTTGATTGAGAAGTCTCATCATATAGTCCACCCTTGCATCTTCCTCATCATCATCACTCCATGAGAGGTCCTCCTCTTGAGGAGTTAATGGTTGAATTCTACTTCATGATGTATGATCGACTCAGCCTCAACTTGCGAGAAGCCTCACCATATAGTCCACCCTTGCATCTTCCTCATCATCATCACTCCATGAGAGGTCCTCCTCTTGAGGAGTTAATGGTTGAATTCTACTTCATGATGTATTATCGACTCAACCTCAACTTGCGAGAAGCCTCACCATATAGTCCACCCTTGCATCTTCCTCATCATCACTCCATGAGAGGTCCTCCTCTTAAGGGTTGAATTCTACTTCATGGCGTATTTAAAGTTAAAGGTGTGCGATCTTACCGAGGGAGTATCGATCAAAGAACATGTAGACTTTCCTTAATCAAGTTTCTATCTTACCTTGACAGTCTTAATTCTGGTTTCTTCCCTCTCCGTTTTTCTCTCTTCCTTAGATCGATTTCTTCTTCTTTCTTTTTTCTTTTTGTTTCACGGGATTAAGGAATACGAGACGCGAGTATTAATGGTGTTTGCCACTGAATCCCCGGTTCACCTCCTTGGATAAGTTTTCATGAGACGCGAGTATTGATGGTTTTCGCCACCGAATCCCTGGTTCACTTCTGCGCCATCCATATCATTTCTGCATTGAAGTACTTAACTGAAGGGAAGAGAGAGGGAAAACGTACTCACACAGACTTGTCATAGCAGGTTGAAAAAGGTGTCTTGGCCGATGTATACCAAGCCCCAAGATGAGAAAAATTAAGTTCATTAGGTTGAATCCAGCGCTAAATCCTTCGGTTCCCTTAGAAAATGGGCGTTTTATGGTAGGTCGGTACTCACGGATTTTCCATTAGTAAAAATCTGCGGTCAATCTCTGTTAAAACGGTCACTAAAAGTTGGTATCACACGGTTATGTTAGAGGAGGATTTAGCACCCTCCGGTTTAACTTGGTTCGAACCGAGACCGGTATCGGTTTACGATAGTTCGGACAAGAGGAAGACGGAATTCGGTTTGACGGGTCGAACTCTAACAAGCCCAAAAGACAAATCAGCTCACTTTCGTCACCGAACTCCACGGCCCAACAACGGCCCATCCCGGTATGACAAAATAAGCCGACTCCCGAGATAGACGGAAGATCTCCTTATATCTCGGAGGAGATCCGGGATATTTCCTTTCCTAGTCAATCTTGGAAAAGGGAAATATTCTCTTAAGTAGCCGACTCAAAAACCTATAAATAAGGAGGAGGCAAACTCAAAGAAGGCATCCAAAATCATCTGAGAGACCTAAGAACAGAGAAAGAGTTTCATCAAGCGCCGATCTCAAGTTCTTTAAGTCTCCTTAGTCTCTTTTTATCAAAACTATGTTGTAACGCCGAATTCAATCAATAAAACGAGTTTCCGATCAAAGTTTTCTGTTTAAACTCATTGTGTGATTTACGAATCAACAATTGGCGCCGACTGTGGGGACTTAGAACAAAAACTGAACTTTCATATCTCGGTTGATTGAGTTCGACAATGACAAACCTGATAGACACTCAAGCAGTCATCACCAACAACGACGATCATGTAGATAACGAGACCATCCCTAAGAATACCGATCTGTTACCAACCGGAGGATGCCCTCCGAACTTACCAACAAGAGAGGACAACCCTCCGAACCCTCAGACGAGCACACCAGCAGCCCCAAAGTTAGCTGATCCCACCACGCTCCTAGAAGCCATGGCGGCCCAGCTCGCGGAAATCTCCAAGAGGAACGATGAGCGGTTCGAATCTCTGCTAGCCTCACAAGCCGAGCTCAGAAGCCAAATCGGTATATTCGACCCGAACCCCATCACCCCTGAAAATTATCTTCGTCGGAACCTTCTACCCGAACTTAACGGTGCCCGGAATCCAAACACGGCAGACCTACCAACTAGAAGATCAACGACCAATCCAGAAACCAGCATCACTGATCAAACATCTATCGGCCTGGAGTTCAAAGATGTCCGAGCTCAGCTTCAAGATATCCGATCCAAAGTTCACCAAACAACAAGCTCGGCACCAGAGATCGATCGAGTCGTCCTGGAAACACAAAAAACACCATTCACGGATTAGATCATCAATACCCCAGTCCTGCGCTTGGAGAGAGTTAAGATTGTCCCATACGACGGACATACTGACCCACGTCACTTACTAACCTCGTTCGTAATCATGATGAACCGATTCCGCTTCTTTAACAAGGAAGAAAAAGACGCAGCCATGTGTCAGCTGTTCATGGAAAATCTCTGCGGAACCGCACTCGACTGGTTCTTGCAACTCGATGCGAACTCCATCAACAACTACAATGAGCTTACAACAAAGTTCCTCAAACGCTTTACCATGTTCATGAAACAAAAAACAAGAAACGCCGACCTTTGGGCACTCGAGCAGAAAACCGACGAACCTCTACGCAGTTTCATGAACCGTTTCAAAGAGGTGGTATCTCACTGCACAATCGACGACGAAGCCGCGATAGAGGCCCTTTAAAAGCAACTTGGTATCGGTCCGATTTTCACAAAGAGTTCAAACGAAACTGGCCAAAATCCTTGTAAGATATCCTACACAAATCACATATCTACATCCTCGAGCAAGAAGAGGAAGCCACAAAGGATAAGCAGTACGCTCCTCAAAAGCAACTCCTCGTCAAGGAGAAGCAATATGCCCCTACGAGGCAACCGGTCAATGCCGTACAAGCACAACAAAACTGGAACACATGGATCCGATCAGACGACTCGAAAGAGTCCGACAACGAGTCTGGACCATTCTGCCACTTCCATAATCGAGAAGGCCATACCACCGAAGACTGCCGACATCTCCAAGAATTCTTACTGATGAAATACAAGAAATGGGAGGTCCCGGTAGAAGGAGCATTCCGACCTACAAGCAGACCCCGCTGCAGTAATAACGGAAAACGACATCGTGATAATGACAAACCGAGCAAAAATACCGATCAACCAATAGACACTACCGACATAAGCCATCAGAAACACGATCGGGAGGAACAAACGGAAAACCAACACACCCCCCAAGTCCGGAAACACGTCAACATGATCATGGGAGCACTGGAATCGTGCAACTATTCTGTCCGTGCAGTTAAAGAGTACAGTAGGGAAGCATTGGCCGCACAACGAGAAAACTGAGCTACAACAAGTGGAGTGCCGATCACCTTCTCTGAAGCCGACACTGAAGGGTTACACATTCAGCATAACGATCCACTAGTCGTCGAAATATTTATCGGAGACATCGCCGTCGGACGAGTCCTCGTTGACACCGGAAGTTCGGTCAACGTAGTATTCAGAGAAACACTTAGAAACATGGACTTCCCAGACGCCCAAATCAAGCCGAATATCGAACCACTAACAGGATTTTCAAGCGAGCAGACAATAACCGCGGGAACGGTAAAAATTCCCGTTTACGTTGGGGGAATCGTGCAAATGGTCAAATTACTAGTCCTGGATAAACCCCCCATCTACAACGTCATACTTGGAACACCATGGATATACACGATGAAAGCCGTCGTCTCGACTTATCAGCAATGCCTAAAATTCCCAACACCATCCGGAGTCTACACTCTGCGAGGCGATCAAGTGATGTCCCAAACTTGCTACATCAACGAGTGTAAATTGAGAACAACACCTCGAACATGCGTAATCGACACAAAGAAAATCGTCAACGATCCCGATATGCCGAGATGAGAAACAATTATTCAAGTCAACATCGACGAACTCAACCCCGACAGATGTGTCGGAATCGGATCCGAACTCAATGAAGAGATCAAATACGATCTAATCCGCTTTCTCAAAAGGTCCGTGTCGAATTTCGTCTGGTCTATCAACGACATGCCCGGGATCGACCCAAAAATCACAAGTCACGAACTCAAAATCGATTCCACCTTCAAACCAATCAAACAAAAGCGGCGCAAGCTTGGACCCGAGAAGGCTCAGGCTGTCAACGACGAGGTCGAACGGTTACTTGGAGCGGGATCAATTACGGAAGTTTGATATCCGGACTGGCTGGCAAATCCAGTCGTTGTCAAAAAGAAAAACGGAAAGTGTAGAATATGCGTCGATTTTACCGATCTCAACAAAGCCTGCCCAAAAAATAGTTTCCCACTCCCGCATATCGATAGTCTCGTCGAAGCTACAGCCGGGAACGAACTTCTCTCTTTCATGGATGCGTTTTCAGGCTATAACCAGATACTCATGCACCCAGGCGATCGCGAAAAAACTTCCTTTATCACCGATCGCAGCATCTACTGCTACAAAGTCATGCCTTTCAGCCTGAAGAACGCTGGAGCAACCTACCAAAGACTTGTCAACCGCATGTTCGCTAGCCAGCTTGGTAAAACCATGGAAGTTTATATCGTTGATATGCTCGTAAAATCGCTCATCGCGAAGGACCATATCAGGCACCTCAACTCATATTTCGACATATTGAACGAGTACGGCATGAAGCTCAATCCAACTAAGTGTATGTTTGGAGTTACATCAGGAGAGTTCCTCGGATATATCGTCACTCAAAGAGGAATTGAGGCTAATCCAAAGCAAATCTCCGCGATCCTCGACCTCCCGTCTCCGACAACGAAAAGAGAAGTCCAACGGTTGACAGGCCGTATAGCCGCACTCAACAGATTCATCTCACGGTCTACCGACAAGTGTCTCCCCTTCTACCAACTGCTATGCGGAAACAAGCATCTAGAATAGGACGACCAATGCGAAGAAGCGTTCAAACGACTCAAGGAGTTCCTGTCCACTCCACCAATCTTAGCCAACCCCGAGGATGGCAAAACTCTCTATCTTTAGATCGCAATTTCAACCTCGGCTGTCAGTGGAGTTCACATTCGGGAAGACAGAGGCGAGCAAAAGCCGATCTTCTACATAAGCAAATCACTTGATGGCGCCGAAAGCCGATATCCAACACTAGAAAAACTTGCTTTCGCCGTCGTCACTGCTGCTCAGAAACTTAGACCGTATTTTCAATCACACTCTATCACCGTCTTAACCGATCATCAACTCCGAACAATCCTACACAGTCCAAGCCAGTCCGGTCGACTCGCCAAATGGGCAATCGAGCCCAGCGAATATGATATCAATTATAAGAGTCGCACAAGTCTCAAGTCGCAAGTTCTCACCGACTTCCTTATCGAGCTACCGCAAGAGTTCGTCGATACCGACACAACAACTAACGAACAATGGATCGTCCATGTGGATGGATCATAATCCCATCGTGGGTCGGGAGTAGGCATACGACTTCAATCTCCAACCGGAGAAATCTTGGAACAATCATTCCGTCTGGCATTCAACGCGTCAAATAACAAAACAGAGTACGAAGCCGGACTTCCCTTAGCCAAAGCCATCAGCGCAACTCGCATACATGCCTATTGTGACTCGCAGCTCGTCGCCAGTCAATTTAGCGGAGAATATGACGCGCAAAACGATCGAATGGACGCATACCTTAAACTCATGAAAAAACTCGCCACCGAATTCAAATACTTCGATCTCACCAAAATTCCAAGGGGGAAAAACGCTCCGGCCGACGCACTAGCCGCGTTAGCATCGAGTTCAGATCCCCATCTCAAAAGGACAATACCAGTCGAAAGTATACTCGAGTCGAGCATTGAAAAAATAGAAGAATGCAATATCACAACGCGCATGCGTAACTACGAAGATTACCCCGCAGCTGAGCCCGTCCCACGAAGACAAAGGCAAACGCGGCTAACAGACGATGAACACAACACCGAGTTCGAAAACAATGAAGAAACCGAACACATCGTTGAACCAACACAAAACCACTCCGACGACGAAACCGAAGAACCATCAAAGGGGCTTCATACGCCAGTAAACATCGAACCCCTAAGCGAGCATACACCCACATACTGGACACAAGAAATCAAAATGTATATCATCGACGGAATAGTCCCAGCCGACAGATGGGCAGCCCGGCGACTCAAAATGCGAGCTGCTCGATACATACTTATCTGTGACAAACTATTCCGCTGGAGTACTGTGGGCGTCCTTCTCAAATGCGTGTCTGGCAACAATATTCACGGGGTCATAAAAATGATACACGAAGGCGACGGCGGAAACCACGCCGGAGGACGTTTCTTGGCCCTGAAGATAAAAAAGGCAAGCTATTACTGGCCAACCATGCAAGCAGATTGCAATAGATTCGTAGCCAAGTGCGAAAAATGTCAAAGGCACGGCTCAACGATACATCTACCAACCGAGCTGCTAATTACATCAACAGCCCCGTATCCGTTCATGCGCTGGGGAATGGACATAATCGGTCCTCTACGACGCTCCACCACACAGAAAAAATTCATCCTCGTCATGACAGACTACTTCACAAAGTGGGTCAAAGCCGAGTCATACCCCGAAATCCATGCCCTCAATGTCAAGAAATTCGTCTGGAAAAACATCATATGCCGACACGGTGTCCCGTACAAAATCATCACCGACAACGGGCCGCAATTTATCTCAACATTGTTCGGCGATTTCTGTGCCAAGTGGAAAATCCGACTTAGTTTCTCCACACCAAGATATCCTAAAAGCAATGGCCAGGCCGAATCAACAAACAAAACCATCATCGACGGACTCAAAAAACATTTGGACGTGAAAAAAGGGAGATGGGCCGACGAGCTCGATGTAGACTTATGGTCTTATCGCACCACTACAAGACAATCAACCAGACAATCCCCTTTCTATCTGGCTTACGGCGTTGAAGCTCTCTGTCCCGCCGAACTGAACATTCCAACAATACACAGGATAATGTTCGTGGAAAATCCAAGTCTAAACGATGAAATCATGCTTGACAACCTCGACGCACTCGAAGAACAACGCGATCAGGCTTTGTTTCGCATCCAAAACTATCAAAATCTGGCAGCACGATACTACAATAAAAAGGTGGCGACCTTGTCTAACGAAAAGTCTTCGAAGGCACCGAAGAAAAGAATGCAGGAAAGGTCGGCACTAACTGGGAAGGACCGTGTCAGATCATGAGGGTCGTCTAGCCCGGAGTGTGCGAATTGGACGGAACACTAATCCCGCGATCATGGAACTCGATGAATCTCAAACGCTACTACTACTAGAAGCACCAAATTCGAACAATGATGTAATACGAACTACGAATGGCTTGATCCCTCTTTCGAGGGTATGTAGGCAGCCCTCCTTGGGTTCAGCTGTTACTTTTTTTTTTTTTTTTTTTTTTTTAAATTCAAGGCAAAAAGTTCGCCGAATTATAAAAATTCGTGTTCATAAAAAGCCGAACTTCAAACAGTTCGCCAAATTATAAAAATTTGTGTTCATTCGAACTTCAAACAGTTCGCCGAATTATAAAAATTCGTGTTCATAAAAAGCCAAACTTCGAACAGTTCGCCGAATTATAAAAATTCGTGTTCATAAAAAGCCGAACTTCAAACAGCTCACCGAATTCTAAAAACTCGTATCCCCAAAAACCGAATTTTAACAAAGTTCGCCGAACTCCCAAAAGTTCGCTATCAACCATCACGGTTCCCACATCGACGTCATGGCCAGACGATCGATAAAATCAAACTAAGTCGAGCTGTTGCTCGCATGCATCCTCATGGTGCTATGGATAAAACACCTTCCTTGTATAAAGCCGAGACCAGTCTCGCATTTAACCTATTCTCAGACCATCCAAGCCAAATAAGCCGGGCCTGACGTCCCACACACTTGGATTCGATCTGAGAAAACCTTGGAGTCTCTTAAGACGAGCTGTTCACGTACTCTTTCGCCAAGCCCCAAAGGTAAAACCGAACGCCATTTCTCGTAAAAATATAAGTCGATTTCTCAACAAGCGCAAAAATCCTAAGCCGATTTCTCAACAATCGCGAAATCCTAAGCCGATTCCTCAACAATCGCAAAGCATAAGCCGATCTATTAAAACAGACCGCGGATTTCGTATAAATCGTAGATTCAAGTCCGTCCTCTTCACCCCGGCTAAGACCGTATTGTTTACGGCACCATTTTGTGTACGACGGACTTGAGAAGATCGTATAGATTTACGACTTCAAACAAAACGAGATTCAATAAATATTTCACAAAACGATTAAACACTACAAGAAAACATGTTTTTACTACTGCAAAAAAAGTCGTAAATCAGTAGCAAAACACCATGTTACGACTGATTACCGACTGATTTCTGCAGTAGGTAAAGGTCTCGTCGCTAAAAAAATCAGTAGCAAAATTGCTACTGATTTACGACTGATATTAGGCGGTCACTATTCAGTCGCTAATCAATAGCAAAATTTTACGACTGATTAGTGACTGAATTTTGCTACTACAGCCGTAGTCGGTAATCATTCGTAAAATTTAGATACTAAATTGCGACTGATTACCTACTACTTTAGCTACTGGTTTGTGATTTTTTTAACAACTGATTTGCTACTGGTTTGTGATTTTTTTACAACTGATTTTAGCTATTCAGTAGCAAAATATAGCTACTGATTAGCTACTGATATATTGTTTAAATTAAAAAAAAAAAATCAATTTATTAATATAAATATAGACTAATTACATATAAAACATTCAAGTTTACAAAAGTAAAGTAAAACAAATGAAGAACAGAAATCCATACACCAAATTTGGGTTTGAAATTACATATATATGTAGACTAATTACACCAAACAAATGAAGCTGTACCATCGCGAAGCTCCAGCCACCGCACCACGTGGTTGTCACTCTATCGCCGGAAGTTCTTACAAAAAAAAATAGATTGAGCATTAATTACACTATCGTCCCAAGAATCAAATAGTAGCTCTCAGTTCTTACAAAAAAAGCATTGAGTACTGAATGAAAACACATTCATAGATAATCAAATTGAAGGAAAGGAAGAAATCAGCTAAAATTACTAATAAGTCAATAAACAATCAATAATAGAGAGGTAAAAGAAGAAGCTAAAAGCTAAGAAAGAGCAAGCAATAGCATGAGACTTGTACACATATGCCACCAACACAATCACACCTTTCCGAGAAAGATTCATTCTTTGTTTAATGAGGATATATGTCCATAATTACCAAACGTAATCACATTCCAAAAACTAGATTATCTTGTACTTGGATGATCGATCTACTTCAATAGTCACTGAAAAGGGCATTTGGTTGGTAATCGAATGAATACTTACAAGTTTAATAGCCACTTCTTCACTTGTCTGGATATTTGTACCTAAAAAACGCAGATATTTAGTAACCACAAACGAGAGTTGAATTCGAGAAGAAGAAGAAGAAGAAGAAACAATACCAAGATAGATCTCTCCAAATGATCTCACCTTCATCCTTGTCGAACACTGCATCTATGAATATATCCTGAGGATTTTCTTCAAGACATCTGAAAACATATCAGCGAAATAAAAGCATGACTAAACTTTGGAGCCATCAAGCATTCAAGAAAATTGATGTAACGCAAATGTATGATTTCAGTGAGAGAAACAAAAAGAAGGAATTGAAGCAGATTTCACTTAGAAAATAAGAAACTCAACAAGATTGTACTTTTACCTCTTCTTATGTGGCTGTTCTATCTTCTTCTCCTCTTCATCTTTTACTTCCCGACGCCCATCTCCTTAACCACAAAATTTAATAACATTGCTTTTAAAACAATAAGCTCCCATCACCATCAGATACAAAAGTATAATCTCCTAAACCCGTAAAACTGTTGCAAACACCATTTATTCTCCACTACCATCTTTCAAGCATGGTAACCCAAAGATAAACATGATATGCTCAAATTAATACCCTAAAAGTACTAAAGCATTAGTTATAGTATAGCTAGGGCTCGAATCACAAAGACTCACAGAGATGCACAATAGATTGTATAGTATCGAATTAAGCTAAGCCAAGAGATGTAATTGAAAGCAGTGCAGAAATTAAAAGAGTTGTAATGCAATTGGATGAAATATAGGCCCAGAGTTTTTCTCAGGAAATCAATGAATGCAGATAAACTAACTAGCAGGATTCAGATTTAGCACAGTTCTTGAATTCAAATCACTAAGGTATAATTAACCAACTATCGTTGCGAGAATTATCTAAATCTAAATCCTAGGAATTCCAAATCTCTTTGCGAATCCTAAAGTCTAAATCAGCTTTAATATCAGGTTTGATATGTTCACAAATCAATTAAACCAAATCTCTTTGCGAATAATAAATTTGCTCACCTAAGGTTCTATCAGGTAATTAATCGCATTGTCGTGCCTAATCAATTATCCTAAGATCTAAGTTCCAGATTCGTCAACCTAGAATTAGCCTTGAGAACAACCTATGGCGAAGAACTAATTCAGATGGTGAATCCTAAACAGATAATCAACCTAGCATTCAAAGAAATCCTTATGAGAAAACCCTAAACCTAAAGTGGATTTACTCATACATGGAGAATGAAGCAATCAACATAACTGAATAAATCATCAATAAAATAGAAAGAGTAAAAAGAGGTTTTGAGATCTGATCTCGGACGAAGGAAGATTTAGACTAGTCTCTCTCAAACCAAAGTAAAATAAAGCATACAAAATAAAGCATAGCCATAAAAGTGGCTGTAAAATCCCTATAAATAACCTAAAACACGAATTAGGGCTTCTTGTAATTATTAAAGACTTCTGGGCACTTTTGCAATTCTTAAAGTCTTGGAAAACTCGTGGGTCGTGTCTTGCTGCGATGGGTATCGATCGATACTAGCTAGTATCGATCGATACCAAGGCTTCATATCGGGTTCTCAGCAACACGAACTTCTGCTTTGCTCCGAATGCTCCATAAAGCTCCAATAATGTTCCCAACTTGCTATGACCTGTAAAAGACTCTAAAAGACTCCAAAATACTATAAAGACTCTATAAAAAGGACTTATATCATGGCTTAAATAGGGTAAAAACCATGATATTTCAACTCCTCCAGACTTAGCCTTTGCTTGCCCTCAAGCAAATATAAGCCTAAATCAGAGAAAGAGGTTTGAAAACGTGGGTACTCACCTGTTCATGAACCATCGAAATGACCCTCTTTCCAAGTACCCAAATGTCACCTAATCAGCTTTTGATCTAACCACCATGTACTTCTCCGTAGACATTCACAGCTTTTCCAGACTCCACACATTATCCCACAGCTTTGTTCAAGTAAAACCCTCATCGCCAGTTTCATCGCTGCAGCCAATGTTCAAGAACCCTTTAGATTCTTTACCATACGATATCATGACAAGGAACCACCTTTTTCACACTTTTTGGTATTATTTCTCTCCCCCAGACTTATTTCTTATTATGTTCTCTTTTTTTTAGATCTGAATATACATACCAAGGTTCGAAACGTGAGTATTGATGGTGTTTGCCACCGAATCCCCTGTTCTTCCCTCTCTATGTATCAAAGGTTGTAGGCGAATAATGGCATCATAGGAAAATCCTAGCCTCGCTTCCAATCCTTTGTGTGATCATTCCTTCTTAAGTAGAATAATGGGATCGCTGGAAATTTTCCTAACCCTCTACTCAGAAGAAAATCATTTCAATCTTTTATGCTCTTATTTATCAATTTATAACAGGGGAGAGAGATACCATAACTCTAAACACATGGGTTACTTTATCGGATATGAATGATGAATCAAGCTCTAAAAACACTAACCACATTTATGAAGTACTAAAATTTGGCTCATGCTTCATAAGAACTCTGCTGGAGACATGGATGTTTTCTAGTCAACTGGTCAGTCCTTGGATTTTTCATTAGTCGATCTAGAACTGATCTTGTAACACTGTGCACTCAAAAAAAAATCAAATAAATAGGTTCAAGCACATGATCATTATCTCCAACAAGTTTTGACTCAATAAAACAATTTTGACTCGATAAAACGACTGACTCTAAGAAAAACAAACACAATGTCAGCAGACACCTCCCCAAGACTTGAACAACACTGTCCCCAGTGTTATCTAGCCTAGAGTCAATAAAAGAAAACAAAATAACAGAATAAAATTGGGAAAAACAAGAAGTTACCTTGCTGGAACATTGAGTATCGATCGACACACAGCATGGTATCGATCGATACCAGACTTAAATCGACATGAACCTGTCTCAATCGCGTAGGGTATCGATCGATATCAGACTTAAATCAACATGAACCTGTCTCAATCGCGTAGGGTATCGATCGATACTGAAGGGTATCGATCGATACTGAAGGGTATCGATCGATACTGAAGGGTATCGATCAACACTCAGGCGATTTCGAGTTTGCTCCTTGTTTATCCTGACACAAAACGAAAAATAAAAAGAAAATACTTATATATATAGACTCACCAGTGGGTTGCCTCCCACCAAGCGCTCGTTTAACGTCAATAGCTTGACTGTAACGCCCTTCCGGCTGGATAAGAGTGAGAGCTTGCACCAAAACAGGCTCCACAACTTGACATTGCTAGCTTCAGAGTTTTGCTCAACATGCCTTCCACGAACTCCTTTCCTTTCTCTTTCAGCTCCGAATTAAGAAGTACTCTAGCCTTAGAGAATGGCTTCGAGGCTCCTTTGCACCTCACCTTGTACTCAATCGAATCTCCGTCACATCTTTGAGGAATCAATGTGACATGGGGATCGTCGACTCTTTTGCTCTTGGCCTTCTTCTTCTTTGTTGCCTTAGCCTTCTTGACAACTTCCTTGGGAATGCTGGGTGGTTCAGCTGAAATGTCTGCGACAGTAGGCTCATCAGAAGGCTCTTCCAAAAGATCAACTGCCAGCGACTTTTCTGTAACAACCTCGATGCTAGAGACACGTGTGGGAGCACTCATAGGGGGAATGACATCATAATAGACCCCTCCGTCAATGTAAGAGAAAGAGATTCTCTTATTAGGCGTGTCTATGATTGCGCCAGCAGTAGCCATAAATGTTTGTCCCATGAGTATAGGCATACGAGATATCGCACTCATCTCCACAACCTGAAAATCAGTCGGCACCAGATAATCTCTTACTTTGACCAGCAAAGCAGAGATTGTACCGTATGGAAGTGAGGTGGAGTTGTTCGCGAATGTGATAGATACCTTTGAAGATCGAATATCAGCGTCCAACCGTTCTGCAATTGCCCTTGAGATGACATTGACACTAGCCCCAGAGTCAACGAGAGACTCTTTGAAATCAACTCCAGAGATAGAGCATGGAACCACGAATTTCCCTGGATCTTCCTTTTGGGCAACTGTCTCAGTGGAGGTGTACCTCTGGCCTTAATGAAGAGTGCCTTGATCTCTTCCTCAGTTTCCTTGCAATCTTTGAAGTGACTTAGCAGAGGACGGTGTTCTAGAGCTTCTTCAAAGGTTGATTAATGTGAAATCCTTCATACCATCTTCTCAAAGCCACACAGCATCTTTGGAGAGATGGGATCTCTGAGGTGTTTAGGAACAGGATTCAGCTTCTTGGGCTTGCGAACTCTTTCTTCTATCAACTCAGGTGTTTTCACAGTTTCTGGCTCGTCCTGCGAGAGGTATCGATCGACACCAGGTAGGGTATCGATCGATACTCTTGTTCTTGAATCGTCCCTGGTAGATTTATCATCATCAAAAGCATGCTCCACAACTAATTTATCTAACAAAGCCTTGCATCTGGCGTCCTCCCATTCCTTCCTTGTCATAATACGAGGCATAGGATAAGGTATCCTGGGTATATACACTCGTTCTGCAACTACCTTAGGCACCACAGTCGAAGTCTCAGTTGTCTCCTCAGAAATCGCCTCAGTATCGATCGATACCAATGGGGTATCGATCGATACACGGGTTTTGGAAATATCCCGTTTCAGAATTGTAACTGGCATCGATCGATACTTGGGGGTATCGATCGATGCCTTGGCGTTTTCAGGATCCTCATCGAATTTTTTTGCGCTTGAAGAGATCGCATTGACGTGTGCTCTTGGATTTTCAGTTCTCCCTGGAAGAAAACCTTCCTGCCTCTTTACAGCTGCTGCTGTTTGAGCAACCTGAGTTTCCAGCTTCCTCTGTGAGAGACTGATGGCTTCAATTTTCCCATTCAGATCCATGTACAGCGAGTCAAACTTCCCATTGAAATCCCCCTGCAACTTCTCTTGTCCTCGAAGAAGCTGTTCCATCATGAATTCCATCTCATTGTCTGTGGACTTTGGAGAGATGGGCTAATACGAAGAGTTCCCGTAATTGCGAGTGTTGTTGTTGAAGTTTCGGTTGTTGTTGTACCCAAATTGCTGACCCTAAAATCCAGAACCACCAACGTAGTTACAATCTTCCATTTCATCTCCACCGATATTATTGACTTCATCAGCAAAGTGTACAACCTTCTTCGACTTCCCAATCAAAATATCCAGCTTGGCTTGAACTGCAGCAATCTGCGATCCATCAATTCTTCCAGCTTGCTTCTTCCGCTCGAAATCAGCATTCTTGGTGCTATTGCTAGACGCCAAGTTCTCAATCAGCACGACTGCATCATCTGGATACCTGGTGTTGAAGTTCCCATTACTCGCAGTATCCAAAGCCATCTGGTACCTCCAGTCGATCCCTCTGTAGAATGTGCCCAGCAGCTGAACTTGATTTAACCCATGGTGCGAACAATCTCTCTGATAAGATTTGAAGCGAATCCAAGCAGCATTGAGTCCCTCTGTTGGACCTTGAGAAAACTGGGAAATTTTGTTCATGAGCTCTTCGGATCTCGCGTCATCATAGAAATTGCACAAGAACGCATTCTTCGTCTCATCCCATGTAGTTAGAGAATCAGGAGCTAACTGCTTCAGCCAATAAGCAGCATCCCCACTAAGAGAGTATGGGAGAAGTTTGCAGAAGAGGAACTCATTGGGCACTCCATTGTACTTCATACCAGTGACCAAATCCTCGAACCTTTCGATATGATCCATGGGATGCTCATGAGGTAGGCCATGGAAAGGACTCTGACTCACGAGAGCATAGTACGCAGGCTTCAGCTCGAAGTAGTTCCTCTGAAAAGTTGGGATGCGAATCGCATATCGATTGGCATAGAACTGATCATGTCTATTGTTTTCGCCAAGTGTCCTAACTCGATCACCTGCAGCATTCCCAACGTTGGCGCGCCCAGCTAGCCCGACAATCTCAATAACAGCAGCAGGGACAAACGACGTTTCCAGCTTCATCAAGTCGTTGCCCTCCCTCATTGCACACATGACCCTCTTTGTCTCTCAGAACTCCAACTTCATCAGCTCTTAAAACCACTGGGTTGTTCATCCCTGATGTTTGCTTGGTCTTTCTGTTTGTGTGTTCCACAAGTGCTAGCTGTTCCAATGACAGTTCAACTAGCTGAGTGCTCTTGTTGCTTCTGGTTTCACGAACGAACATACACCTGAAACCAAAGCACTAGATAAGGCACGTAAGTAACCAAAAAAAATACGTTGAGTATCGATCGATACTAAGTGGTGTCGATCGATATCAACAAAAGAGGACGACGAGTATCGACCGATACTACAGAGTATCGATCGATACCGACGAACTTAGTCGAAATTCTCAAACTAAAATCTAATGGCGAATTGAGTCCCCGGCAACGGCGCCAAATTTGATATGCTCAAATTAATACCCTAAAAGTACTAAAGTAGTAGTTATAGTATAGCGCTGGGTCGAACCACAAAGACTCACAGAGATGCACAATAGATTGTATAGTATCGAATTAAGCTAAGCCAAGAGATGTAATTGAAAGCAGTGCAGAAATTAAAAGAGTTGTAATGCAATTGGAGGAAATATAGGCCCATGGTTTTTATCAGGAAATCAATGAATGCAGATAAACTAAATAGCAGGATTCAGATTTAGCGCAGTTCTTGAACTCAAATCACTAAGGTATAATTAACCAACTGTCGTTGCGAGAATAATATAAATCTAAATCCTAGGAATTCCAAATCTCTTTGCGAATCCTAAAGTCTAAATTAGCTTTAATATCAGGTTTGATATGTTCACAAATCAATTAAACCAAATCTCTTTGCGAATAATCAATTTGCTCACCTAAGGTTCTATCAGGTAATTAATCGCACTTTCGTGCCTAATCAATTATCCTAAAATCTAAATTCCAGATTCGTCAACCTAGAATTAGCCTTGAGAACAACCTATGGCGAAGAACTAATTCAGATGGTGAATCCTAAACAGATAATCAACCTAGCATTCAAAGAAATCCTTATGAGAAAACCCTAAACATAAAGTGGATTTACTCAGACATGGGGAATGAAGCAATCAACATAACTGAATAAATCATCAATAAAATAGAAAAAGTAACAAGAGGTTTTGGGATGTGATCCCGGACGAAGGGAGATTTAGACTTGTCTCTCTCAAACCAAAGTAAAATAAAGCATACAAAATAAAGCATAACCATAAAAGTGGCTGTAAAATCCCTATAAATAACCTAAAACACGAATTGGGGCTTCATGATTATTAAAGACTTCTGGGCACTTTTGCAATTCTTCAAGTCTTGGAAAACTCGCGGGTCGTGTCTTGCTGCGATGGGTATCGATCGATACTAGCTAGTATCGATCGATACCAAGGCTTCATATCGGGTTCTCAGCAACACGAACTTCTGCTTTGCTCCGAATGCTCCAGAAAGCTCCAATAATGTTCCCAACGTGCTATGACCTGTAAAAGACTCTAAAAGACTCCAAAATACTATAAAGACTCTATAAAAAGGACTTATATCATGGCTTAAATAGGGTAAAAACCATGATATATCAAAACACTACAAATACAAGTAAGCAGCATAACAATACCTACAAAAAAAACTTACTCTTTGCGAATTTCTGTTTGAGAAAGGGCTTCTGCTTCTTGTTTCGCTTCTCATCAGACTAGAGATTCTTCTTGGAAAATTTCCTAGCTTTCTTCCCAAGCTTACCCATTTGACAGCTCCGGTACTAAGGTTCTGCAGATGGTTTCTAGGGTCAACAACGATTCAATAACCAGGTCAATAAATTCGGATTCCCAATCTAAGACTTTGAAAATTTGTATCCCAATTAATCTAGATAAAGTTTTTAAGACCCGTGCTTTACGATAGAAACAGAAACAGAAACCCTACGGCCAAAACGCCGACCTCAGCCGAAGCCAAAACGCCGACACATATCGCTCAACCTAAAATTAGATCTTGTCCGTTGATAGGACGAAGACGCGAGACTGGGAAGAGGTTTGATCGGGAGATAGATGCTCCGCCGTCAAAGTGAAGAGAAGTAGCCGGCGGGGAAGCGATTGAGGATTGACTGTAGAATAAGACATTCAAAGAATCAACCCCTTGAATGGAGATGAAGGAAGAGGAGAAGAAGGGGACAAGAGGCGGAAAAAAACAAATTAGATCTCGTCCGTTGGATTTATTATATCAACGGTAGATATCATATCAAAGTGCAATCCTTGTCTCAATGGATTATCCAATGAGAAAGAAGCTTTCATTATATTGTCATTTGGTTAGATTTATGCTTAAAAATAAATATAAGTACATAGTTTAAGATTGGTTTTATGTAAAGTATATATGTAAATGGTGTAAAATATTGGTTTTATGTATATATAATGATTATATTTTGATTTTATGGTTTATGATTTAACTTCTATGATTAAAAGTTTAAATTTTTAAGGTTTAGAGTTTATGATTTAGGGTTTGGAGTATAGGTTTAAAGTTTAGGGTATGGGGTTTGGGGTTTAGGTTTAAGAGCAGCTGCATCCGTTAGACACCCAGTGGGTGTCTCAAATAAATAAATTTTTTTTTTTAATTAAGTAATGAAAAAGAAAAAAATGGACCAGTACCCTCGCGCTACATCAGCGCGAGGGTGTCTCACTTTTTGGTCAGAGTGTCTCATATGAGACACGGGGTCTCTATCTCCTTCTTTCTTTCTTGCTTTTTCAATTTTTTTTATTTTTTTAATACTGGGTGTCTCACTGAGACACCCTTGATGCAGGTGCTCTAAGAGTTAAGGTTTGAAAAAGATTTATAAAACTTGACTTTTTTATAAGTGTTGGATCTTAGTTTTGGGGTATATTATAGTAATTTATTATAAGTTTAAATTTTAGGGTATGGGGTTTGGGGTTTAGGTTTAAGATTTAAGGTTTGAAAAAGATTTATAAAACTTGACTTTTTTATAAGTGCTGGATCTTAGTTTTGGGGTATATTATAGTAATTTATTATAAGTTTAGGGTATGGGGTTTGGGGTTTAGGTTTGAAAAATATTTATAAAACTTGACTTTTTTTATAAGTGTTGGATCTTAGGTTAAGAATTAAGGTTTGAAAAATATTTATAAAACTTGATTTTTTTTATAAGTGTTGGATCATAGTTTATGATTTAGGGTTTGGAGTTTATGTTTAAAGTTTAGGGTATGGGTTTTGAGGTTTAGGTTTAAGAATTAAGAATTAAGGTTTGAAAAAGATTTATAAAACTTGACTTCTTATAATTGTTGGATCTTATTTTTGTTTTTTTTTTAACATGGGATGATCTCATGCCTATGGAAGAGCATAGACTAATCCCCATGGAGAGTGATACCGCTGAGTAGCCCGCTCCCGGGTTTTCCTAATGGGCTTAACATGGCACCATTTCGGCTGCCCAAATGGAATGATGTGATAATTTTGCGCTTGGGGAGAGTTTTGGGGTATAGTATAGTAATTAATTATAAGTTTAAAGTTTAGGATATGGGGTTTGGGGTTTAGGTTTAAGAATTAAGGTTTTAAAAATATTTATAAAACTTTACTTGTGTTTGGGGTTTAGAATTTATGATTTATAAGATGATTATATTTAAAAAATTGTAAGTGTTGAATTTTTTGTATATTATTTGATATGCATGTGTAAGATCTAGTTTACAATTTAAGATTTATAGTTTATGATTAAGGTTTAGGGTTTAGGGTATATGTTTGGGTTTTAGAATTTAATATTTATAAAGTGATTATATTAAAAAAATTGTATGTGTTAATTTTTTTGTATATTATTTGATATTTATGTGTAAGATCTAGTTTACAATTTAAGATTTAGAGGTTATGATTAAGGGTTAGAGGTTTAGGGTTTAGGGTTTAGGGTTAAGGGTATATAAACTGTTGTTGTTATTCATTAACGAATATCCCACTTGGCTCAGATGGTAAACTCCCTTGTTTCTACTACGAGTGTGAGGGTTCGAAACCCAGAATGGGTTTTTTTCAAAAAAACACATTATATGAAAATGGCTTCGTTCTGGTTTCATTTCGATAAACTATGTGATTTCGGGATATAAAATGTTGTTGTTATTCATTAACGTATATCGCACTTTTCTCTAAGATGGTTAACTCCCTTGTTTCTACTTCGAGTGTGAAGGTTCTAAACCCAGAATGGAGTTTTTTCAAAAAAACACATTATATCAAAACGGCGTCGTTCTTGTTTCATTTCTATAATCTGTGTAATTTCGGGATATAAACTGTTGTTGTTAAACAATAACGTATATCCCACTTTGCTCAGATGGTTAAACATGTTGGTCTTGCTTTGAGTATGCGAGTTTGAATCCCAGAGAGGGTTTTTTTAAAAAACAAAACCAATCCATCAAAACGACGTTGTTGTGTTTTATTTAAAAAATCAGTTGCAAATTAGTCGCTAAAATTACTACTAATTAGCTACTTCATGTTTCCGACTACAATTCAATCACTAATCCGTCGTAAAAATGCTACTAATTAACGACTGAAATTTTTAGTCACTAAATATATACTGATTTGCGACTGTTTGAAAATAGTCGCACATCAGTCGGAAATCAGTAGCGAAACAGTCGGTAAATTTACCGACTGCCTAATCAGTAGCAACAATCAGTAGCAAAAACCCTGTTTTGGTGTAGTGAAATGAAGTCATACTCATAAAAATCAAAGGAGAGTGATGCAAAGATTAACGGATACCGGACTATAAAAACCCTCTGGTCCAAAAAGGTCAAGTTATAAGCCTCTATGGCCAAAAAAAAAACGATTATTGCAAGATACGTAAGTCAAACATCTTGATTCCGCATAGCATCGGCTCGATCCCCGGACTTCGCAGCCTGGTTAGAACCAAACATGTCAATACCCGCCGTGACCTCGGTGCCTATCGGGAGAGAAATCTCCGGATGAATTTGCTCGACGAAAGGCGACACAGCCAAGTCCTCCTCCGCAAGCTCACAGAGATCAAGGGCCTCATACTCGGCTAACTTCGCAGCTTTAAGCTTTTTAACCTTCTCGATACAGGACGGCGGGACGACAATACCGTGCTTTGCCTGGAGGCTATCACAGAAACAAAGCACCCCTTGAGCCTGATTAATAGCAAGGAATGGTTTCTTAACCCGATCCAAGGCCGACAAATGATCTTTAACCTTCTGGAGCCGAACCTGGCATTTTTCGGTAGTTTCCTTCCTTTTCATAACCTTCTGGGTCCGGCCAGCTCTTAGACGGGTCGTCTCCCGGAATAGGGTACGAGCAAGGGCATCCTTATCACTGACAAGCTCGGCTTTAGAAGCCTTTAACGCGGCTATCTCCCTTGTCAGCTCGTTAACCACAAAATCACCATCCCACGTCCTCTCCTGTTCGACGAGCAACGCTGGTCGTAAGAGCCTTTCGGCGAGCAGAACGGAGCTCACGGTCGTAAGTACCGACAAGCTCGTTCGTTTGGGCGACCATCTGAAAAAGGGGAAACCTGTCACAACAAAGAAATCCAAAAAGAAATGAACGATATCAACTAAACCCAAAAATTTCATTTACCTCAGCAGTGGTCCGAGCCAGCTTTTTGTAAGCATCGGACTGGAAAAGATCCTCGACCGGAGGAAGCGTCTCCGAGCTGAATTTCAGCTGCTAATATAGATTGGCGCAAGCCCCGGTATCATTCGTCACTGGTTCATCCTTGTCATAACCAAAACTGACATTATGGGTCGTGGCCCCAGAAGTTCGCTGCCTCTTCGACGCAGCAGAGCGGTCCGATATGACCACCGTCTTGGGATCGACACTTTGAGGTTCGGCATTCCCCGTACCGGCGTCAGAAGCTTGCTTCGCTGGCCTTTTTCCTTTCTTCTTCCTCCTCCTCCTCATCTTAGCCACATCTGCCAAAGAAGTACGCTTCTAAACAGAAACCGGTTCCTCACGCGGAACCTGTTCTTCGACGACTTCCACGTTAGCAGTAGGTCGCCCGTCCTGAGCAGCGGACGAGACTTCGGTGTCCTCTTCATCATCATCCATCTCGGCGGCCAGATTGGGAATCTCGTCAAGCTTCATCTTTCGTCGGCGAGAAGGATTTACTATACAAAGAATAGAGGCATATGTATATTAAAAAAAAGAGAACCATATCGTCACCAGAAAAGCAATAACCGGACTACAAAGAAGAATTTACCGACATGTACCTTTAAGAGCTCGTTTGGCTTTCAAGTCAAGTTTTTCTTGGTAAGCTTCAGGCCACTGAACTTTTCCAGCCGCACTTAACCGCTTCGCGTGAGCAAAGGTAAACCCTGGTGTGGTGATAAGGAAGCCCGGTACGTGACGATCTGAAAACAAAAAAGAAAAATATAACTTAGGTAAAACAAAGCAATAAATTGAGATCAAGAAACCAATGTCTACCGATAGGAGTCCTCCACTGAGTTCGGTAACTCCCGTCCGGACGCTCAACAGAAGATTCGTCAATCTTCACATAAAAGTATCGGATATTCCAATTGTTGACCTTGCTCGGCTTGTTACCGGTAACAAGATCGTACTCCGGCTTCGCGTTAGCCGATTAAAACCAAGGCCTGGCCTTCGACAGATTCACCCAAAATAGCCTCTCAAAGATCTTGGCCGTAATAGGGATGCCGCACTCCTCCCCAAGAGTAAGGAGACCCATAATATTTATTACCGTGGCCGGCATGAGCTGAGAGATCGCGACATGTCGCCTCTTGCAGTACTTATAGAGGAGCTCCGGGAGAGGAAACTGGAGACCACAGCTTCTAAAATACTCCTCATAGACGCATATATAGCCTTCAGGTGCGTCCCACGGACGATCGCCAACCCTCGGGATCTTGAAAAGAATAGCGTTCGGAGCATTGCATCTTTCCAGAGTAGCATGAACCGTCTCCGCCTTAGAACGAGACGGCCCGATGTTTGCAAATCTTTCGACCACTCGTCTGGCAGACATCACGGGAACCTCTTCCCCATCGTTCTGACGGACCGTCGATGAAGCAGCCCAGTCGTCCAGACAAGCTACATCGTCACCTTCTGCAAGCTGATCTGCAAACTCTTGATCTACCCGGACTTGATCATTCGATTCGGCAACCTCCTCTTCAGGCTCATCCTCATCGATAAGATGAGGGACTTCGATGACAACCCTTGGATTGCTCGGCCCGGCAGCAGCACGTTGAGAGTTACGCCTGATCAGCTCCTGCCGAACATCACTCAGACCATCCGAACTCGAATTGGAGCTATCAATAAATAACTTGAGATCAGGGAACTTCGGTGGTGGAGTTTGGTCATTAACAGAAGATGAAGAAGTCCTTGAATCCATATCGATCGAAAGGAAGAAATTGACGAAGAACAGAATGAAGAACTCGAAAATCTTCAAACAAATCGGAGAAATCACAGCGGAAGAGATGATCGGAGAACGGAAAATAAATAAAATCTAGAGAGAAGGGAGAGCGCTAGAGAGAGAAAGTGTAATACCTTTTGAAAGAAATGAACAGAAGTGAAAAATAAACGAAGGATCGAGTGCTATTTATAAGGAAAAAAACAATGATGACGACTCCTCGAATTATGCAACTGAAGAAGACGAATCGACACGCGACTCTTCGAATTCCACGACTAAAGAAAACGAATCGACACCCTCTTCCCGAGAAAAACCCACCGAATTCATGACCATCGCGAAAATCTGCGGACTCGAAACTTACCGAACTCAAAACATCAGACGAGCCATACCGATCTCAGTTTTAACCGAGCTAAAGAATACTCCTAAGAGTCTCGCCAAACTCCAAAAGACTCCTTCGCCGAACTGAAGGAGGGACCAATTGTTAGAGGAGGATTTAGCACCCTCCGATTTAACTCAGTTCGAACCGAGACCGGTATCGGTTTACGATGGTTCGGACAAGAGGAATACGGACTTCGGTTTGACGGGCCGAACTCTAACAAGCCCAAAAGACAAATCCGCTCAATTTTGTCACCAAACTCCACGGCCCAACAACGGCCCAACAACGGCCCAGCCCGGTATGATGAAATAAGCCGACTCCCGAGATAGACGAAAGATTTCCTTATATCTCGGAGGAGATTCGAGATATTTCCTTTCCTAGTCAATCTTGGAAAAGGGAAATATTCTCCTAAGTAGCCGACTCAAAAACCTATAAATAAGGAGGAGGCAAACTCAAAGAAGGCATCCACAATCATCTGAGAGACCTAAGAACAGAGAAAGAGCTTCATCAAGCGCCGATCTCAAGTTCTTTAAGTCTCCTTAGTCTCTTTTTATCAAAACTCTGTTGTAACGCCGAATTCAATCAATAAAACGAGTTTCCGATCAAAGTTCTCTGTTTAAACTCATTGTGTGATTTACGAATCAACAGGTTAGTTCCAAAAAAAGTTCATAATTTCTAACATAATAGTTTTTACTCAATAAAATGACTCAAGAAAAATCATTAAAATGACTAAAAGAAAAAATAAAAATAACATCAAAGAAAAATAAAATGCATTAGTAAACGATAAATCTCCCCATAGACTTACCTCGCACCGTCTCGGTGTGAAAGTGAGCGATAGAAGGGAGCGGACAGACTCGATAAAATAAAAATAATAATAAAGAGAAAATAAATAAAAATAAAGAGAAAATAAAAATAATAGTAAAGAGAAAATAAAATAAAAATTGTGACGAACGGACCTGGATCAGAACGTTATGGAAACGGAAGATGAAGTCTCGTTGTCGTCGGATTCGAGAGAAAGCACCTCTATCTCGTCGGAATTAGCTACGAACTCATCCTCTTGTGGCGTATGGCTTGTGGCGTCGTCATCGGTAGCCTCGGTCTGATCAAAACCAGAGATGAGTGAGGGACTACCTAGCTCGTTGTCCACTTGCTCGGCTCCTTGGGTTGTTCGAGATATCTTAAAGAAATGTGGTACAAACTTATTGGCGAGCTTTGAGATCATCTCTCCTTGAGTGCGAACCTGGTCTTGAAGGAGTATCCTCTGCTCTCGTTCCTTTGCGACAGTAGCATAGAACCATTGGTCTGTGCGGTTCCTCAATGGTGCAGTGATATGCTGAACCAAAGGAGAAATACCGGATGATGATGCACCTAACACTGTGGGGCGTTGAGGCTCTACATCGAGGCAAGAGTTGTGTGCTGCTTTTGCTCGAGCTTTGTAGAAAAGCTAATCCCTACCATAGGATCTCCTAGTGTACGTATGAACCACATATTTTCATGAGAGTTGAAAGAAGGATTACCGTCTCGTAAACGATGCATTGTGCCTCCTTTGAAGAAGGTGGCGTGAATATGTAAGCAAAAAGCTTGGACTCTTCAAGCCAACCAGCGAGATAACCTTCCTTTGAAGCCCGGCGAGGTCGAGTTTGTTCTTATATTGAATCGGTTCTTCAGTCCCGAAGTTAACACCACAATGTAAAAGGATCGCGGTGATAATGCCTCCAAAGTTGTTGTAAGCATTGCTTTCATTGCGTTCCTTTGAAGCGTCATGCTCAATCGCAATGAAGTGTCTACCAATGATTGAGCCAAGATTTTCTGTTTCGGGCATGTCCACAAAAGGGGCGGTAAGAATGAAGAACTCATCTTGAAGGACCGAACTATGCTCATTCCGACTAAAAATTATTTGCCCAATCATTCGATGCATGTAGCGGACAGTGGGATGCGTGATTCGTGACTTGTTTGACGAGTCGGGGTCGAGTTCTTTGTTAGCAAATCAGTTCTAAATGCCATAAGAAGTGATGCTGCTCGTGAAAGTCTTCTTCTCATCACAAGTAAATCCAAATAGTTCACAAAGATCACTGATGGTTTCTCACCAATAGAGAACGAAAGGATCTCGTCTTTTGCCGTGAAGTTCTATCCAACGGGATAAGCGAGAAATACGGTACATAGAAACTCCCTTGTCAACTTCTCATAAGTCGGGTGAGAAAGCTCCATGAAACGTCGGAGTCCAAGCGCATCTAAATACCACTCGATATCATCGCGAAGGCCGAGATGATCAATGGTTTCCCAATCAAGAAGAAGCGTCGGGATGATCTTCATGTTGTTCAGACCAGCCATGTAATCGGTATCCTCGTCTATAGTTGGTCTAACGAGTATCATTTCTGCACTCAACGTGTTTTCCCTTCTTATATCCCGACTAGCTCTTGGCTTCCTTGATTTGCGAACCGGTTTAGGAACTTTCTGCGGTGAAGCCACTCGCTTGACCGTCACGAATCGCGTTTGCAATTCTTCCAACTCGTCATCCTCATCTCTCAAGTGGTAGCTCAATGTCTCCTCACTATCTTGCACAACATGTTTTCCATGTCTTCTTCCTTGTTGATTTTGTGTTTTCCTTCTTCATTGGACTAAAGGGGTGTTATCCTCTGGTTCTAGAAACGCCAAAGGTTTGTCGGTTCCACGAGTAAGTCTAGTGGATCATCGTCGAGAGATATCATCCGTCATTGGAATTTCCTACAAATGTAGAATTCTTGAAGAACAACATTAGTAAACAATTTACTAAAAATCGAGGAAGTTGTCTCAATGTTTAGCATAATAAATTAAGAGCATAATGAGACAATATAAATCATCAAGAATGGAAAGACAAGATCAAAACCAATTTTCTCAAAAATACTTGCAATTTTCGGAGTTACTATTCATTGCGCAACAATTTTCATCAAAAAATTGAATCTTAAGTTCTAGAGTTCCTAAAATCAAACAAGTCCCAAATGCATATGATAAAACAATTTCAATGAATGCTTAAACAACTCATAATTAACCCAAATTCGTTTTTAATGAAGAACACAAATTTTAGTTTTTGTGTAAGATTGATTCAAGGTGAATACAAGTCGTAAATCCATCAAAAGTGTAGAATCGATAAACAAGTTTAACTAAGTGAATTCCTTCATAATCTAGTAAGAATTAGCTAAATCCATGGGAAACTCAAAATTTCGTACTCTTGAAAAGTTGAGAAAATTGAGTTTACAGAGAACATACCTTATATTTTGATAATGAATGAGTAAGAGAACGGAAATTCCTTGGTCAATTCACTTCAAACCAAACAAATTAAACAAGATCCTCAATTTTTAGGGTTTTTTTTGACTCAAGAACACTCTCTCAAGAACAAAGAGATGAGGTCTTTGTGTTTTTGATCCACAAATCCACTTTCCTTAGACTTAAAAATCGTTTTTATGAAGTGGGGAAGGAAAAATCCGGTTTAAATTGGTTTAGAGTCAGTTTGGGAAAAGTTAAACCAAGGGGGGAAGAGAAACTTACATGGGATCGGACGGGAGCAAGGCGAGGCTGGGCCGATGCTGGCGGTCGAGGTTTGCTTTCAATTGGAGGCTCGGGCTCGGGCCAGGAGGGATCGGTCCGGTGGTTGTCTTATTCCGGTTCGAGTTCTGCCACAGTTTGAGGCACGAGCTCGGGTCAGGAGGGGTCAGGCCGAAGGTTTTTTGCCTTAGGTCGAATCCTGTCTCATTTTGAGGCGCAAGCTCGGGCTGGAACTCTTCTAGGCCGATTTCAGCACTCAATGTTGGACCTCTTCTTGTTTCTTCTCTGTTCTTCGTCAAAAACCTATTTTTTGTATTTTTAAAAAAAATCCTAAAACTGAAAATCAAATCATTAAGCATATAATAGAGTTATAAAATATTAAATTAAATTAAAAACCATTGTGGGTTGCCTCCCACACACTGCTTGTTTTAAGGCGTTAGCTCTACTCCTTTTCGGCTTAAGCGGAGGATGAATTCACTAAAAGAAGTGAATCTCCTTTAGCTTCTTTTGTCTCTTCACTCGGAGCGTCAGGAGGGATCGAAAGCTCCTCAAACTTGCCTCCAATGTCGTTTTTAAGAACGAACGCCTTCGGGAAAAGCTTTAAAGTATTTTCGAACTTTTTCTTAACGGTTTTCTTCGTCTTTTGCATCCATCGCTTTGGGGAGCATGATCGTTATCTTTGAAAAATACTTTGGCACACCTTTAGGCTTCACTTTAGTCTCTCCCACGTCCTTCTCTACCAAAGTAGGTGTCAAGACGAAAAGAATATCCTTGAAGACGCTTTTACTGTCGATTTTCGCCGGTTTGGCTTCTAGCTTCGGTTTCATATGTGGATCTCCTTCCTTCACGTTTTGGAGATCTTCCTTGGTGTCTCCACGGTCTAATAGAAATATTTTGTTGCACATCTCAGCTACTTTCGTCGTCTTCAAGAAATCCATTGTCGGATAGAAGACATTCTTGTTGATTTTCGCAAAAGAGATCCTTCGGTTCAGAAAATCAATGATTGCACCAGCAATAGCTAAGAATTCAGATCCAAGTATCAATGGTCTCCACTTATTCCCTTTCATCACCACGACTTGAAAGTCAGTAGGAATAAGACCATTGCCTACACGAACTGTCACATTAGGCAAAAATCCATAAGGCGAATCGGATGACGAATCCGCATATTCTATCGAGATTTGCGATCATTTGAACTCCGAAAGACCTAGCTCTTCCGTCATTGCCAATGACATGACATTGATGTTAGCTCCTGTATCACACAAAGAGTCATAGATTTCAATACCATTGATGGTACAAGGCACTACAAACTTTCTCGGACTATCGATTTTCTCGAGTGGCCTCATTTTCGGCCTCTTTTTGAAAGCTCTCTTCGATTCTCATTGGTATGGATTTTGCTCTTGGATTGTGTCTAACTCATCTGCCTTAGGAGGTGGTGTAGAGGTCGGCACGAACTCATCTTCATTGGAGGAAACAACATTGCAAAACGTTTTTGCACTTGTCTCAGCTTGTTTCTTTACAGCTACCATAGTTTGAGCAACTTGTACATCTAACTTCTGAATATGAGCATCGATTGAATCGTACTTGTTGTTGAGATTATTGTAGATGTTATCCATCTTCTCATGGTTCTCCTTATTGGCTTGTTTCTGTCCTTCGATGCATTGCTTCATCATTTCTTTGAGTTTGTCTTATTGTCGAACTGGTGCGGTAGCTTGAGGGAAAATGAATGGGGGCTTCACATTGTTGTTTCGGTAGAATGGTTTCTTAGGATGGTTGAATCCTCTATTTACGAAATTTCCACCAATGTAGTTCACTTCTTCTTGGTTCTCCTATGTACCATCTCCAATATATTCCATTATAGGGTCACCATTAGTATCCACCACGTCCTCAATAGCTTGAACTCCTCTTTGAACTTTTAGTAGTTGTGAAACCATGTTCCGAAGTTCCGCGATTTGTGTTGATTCGGTTGACATATTGGTGGTACGAATGTTTCTATTGTACCCGGGACAGCTATTAGCGTTACTAGCAGCAAGGTTCTCAATGAGAATCTTAGCTTCCAATACCGATTTGGTCATGAAGCTTCCATTGCTCGCGGTATCGAGGGATAACTTGTACTTGTGATCGATCCCGTTGTAGAAGATGTTCCAAATGTTTCATTCGGAGAAACCATGATTGGGGCAGTCCCTCGTGTACTCCTTAAAACGTTCCAAGGCCTCATAGAAATATTCGATAGGTCCTTGTTGAAAACCCGATATCTTGCTTCTTATGGAGCTCGATCTTTGTTTGGTGTAGAATTGGTTCAAGAAGGCAGTGTTGTACTCGTTCCAAGTAGTAATTGATTGAGGGGGCATCGACTTCTGATATGCTTGGTTTTTGTCGGTTTTAACGCACGTTTAATATTCTTTTCAAACGTTTTATCGAGTCAAAGTTTGTTTTTAGAGTCTTTTAGTCTTTTATTTAGTTATCTCAGGTAAAAAGGCGTCTAAGGAAGAAATTGGAGTTACGTGGGCAAAAACGCATGGAACTGTGAAGAAAAGGGCATAATCGGTCGATGCAAGGAGTGCATCGACCGATGCAAACACCACCCAAGGAATCGACCGATGCAACGAGTGCATCGGTCGGTTCAGGCTTGCCCGAGGAATCGGAATCGATCGATGCAAACACCACCCGATGAATGAGAATCGATCGATGCAAGGAGTGGATCGGTCGGTTCAGGCTTGCCCGAGAAATTGAAATCGACCGATGCAAGAAGTGCATCGGTCGATGCGTGTCTGCGTGAAGAAAAATGAAATTTCTGAATTTCCTGTTTTACCCCGGAAACTGCATGTTTCGACCTAATTCGACCAGGGACCTATATATATACTCTATTTTAAGCCTCTTTGACGGCTACGCTTTATTTTCTATTCAGAATTTTTGCTCTTGATCATTGTAAGATTTGTAGAATAATATTTGCATCTATTGAGAAGAATTCTAAATCATTTCTCTCTTTTTATATTATGAGTTCTTCATCTCTCTGCTTGTTCTCCGTTACTATGTCTGAGTAGTTCCATAGTTAGGTTTAGGGTTTCGAAGGGATCCATGAATCATTGAATTAGACACAAATAGGGATTTATCTTTTGTGGTTTTCGCTTATTGTTGTGTTTATTGCTTAGGCTTGAGCTAACCGCTAGGTCTATGAACTAGGGTGCAGCTTACCCTATGAGCACAAGAGTGGATTAGGGTACAATTTAACCTATGCGCACGAGAGTGGATTAGGTTGCATAGAAAGAACATAAGCGAGTGAATCGTCCTTAGCTTGCGAGAGTTGATGCTAAGGTGATTCTTAAACATATTGAACCTGCTCCTTAATGCTGACCTAGAATTCTATGAGCACGAGAGTGGATTAGGTTGTTAGGTTTAGTAACCATGAGCACGAGAGTGGATTGGTTAATATTTATGTTTGAGTTTAAACCTTGTGTTTAATTTTTCCCTGAATAATTGTCTGATTTGTGATCTCTGGATTCCCAAGAACAAACCCTTGATCCAATGTTTTTCCTTATTGAATTTACATCGTTTAAATTGCGTTCGTTACTCTTTCCAAAACCAAATATAATCTTGCCTTAGGTTAGTTTCATAATTGTGAGAATTGTAGTGTAATTGTGGTCTCTGTGGATTCGATCCTAAAGTATTGCATTGACAACCGTTATGATTGCGGTAGTGTGAGCTTTAGTTTTAATTGACTGAGTGGTAAAACACCTAAATCAATTTGGCGCCGTTGCCGGGGACCAATAGCGTTACCTTCAATTCTGAATTTGAAATTTAGTCTAAGATTTACTAATATATTCTATTTTATTTTCTTTTTGCGTTTCAGGTGACCAGCAGAAAAACTGAATAGAGTTACCAAAAGTAGGGGCTCTGAAAACCTTCGCGAGCTCAGTAACGAAGAGCTAGCAAGGTTAGAACGGAAGAACCGGAGAGCAAGATCATTTCCCTTCATCATGGACGAACAGAACAACGAACAACAAAATGCAGCAGCTGCTGAACTCCAGAGGCTGTAACAACAAGCGCAGCAGTTGCAACAACAGTAGCAACAACAACCTGCCATTGGGGATTTGGACACGCCTCATGCTTTCTACCAGGACAGATCGCTTCCATCCGTCCACCAGCCATTAAGAGGCAAGATTATGAGATCAAACCTCAGATGATCGCATTGGTAAAGCATCACATGTTCCATGGTCTCACTGTAAAGCATCCAATGGACCACATTGAGAACTTCGAAGAAAACTGCAGCAATACCAAGTCGAATGGGGTACCAGCTGATTACCTCAAGTGCAAGCTCTTTCCTTTTTCTTTGGCGGACAAGGCGCTGAGATGGCTCAAGTCACTTCCACCTGGGTCGTTGACAGCCTGGGACGAATACAGAACTACCTTCTTGGACCACTTCTACATGATATGCTCAAATTAATATCCTAAAAGTACTAAAGCAGTAGTTATAGTATAGCTAGGGGTCGAACCAAAAAGACTCACAGAGATGCACAATAGATTGTATAGTATCAAATTCAGCTAAGCCAAGAGATGTAATTGAAAGCAGTGCAGAAATTAAAAGAGTTGTGATTCAATTGGAGGAAATATAGGCTCAGGGTATTTCTCAGGAAATCAATGAATGCAGATAAACTAACTAGCAGGATTCAGATTTAGCGCAGTTCTTGAACTCAAATCACTAAGGTATAATTAACCAACTGTCGTTGCGAGAATTATCTAAATCTAAATCCTAGGAATTCCAAATCTCTTTGCGAATCCTAAAGTCTAAATCGATCAGCTTTAATATCAGGTTTGATATGTTCACAAATCAATTAAACCAAATCTCTCACCTAAGGTTCTATCAGATAATTAATCGCACTGTCGTGCCTAATCAATTATCCTAAGATCTAAGTTCCAGATTCGTCAACCTAGAATTAGCTTTGAACACAACCTAAGCGAAGAACTAATTCAGATGGTGAATCCTATAAACTAATCAACCTAGCATTCAGAGATAACCCTTATGAAAACCTTGAACCTAAAGTGTATCTACTCAGACATGGAGACTGAAACAATCAACATAACTGAATAAATCATCAAATAAATCAGAAAAAGTAACAAGAGGTTTTGAGATCTGATCTCGGACGAAGGGAGATTCAGACTTGTCTCTCTCAAACCAAAGTAAAATAAAGCGTAAAAAATAAAGCATAGCCAACAAAGTGGCTGAAAAACCTAATTATATAGCTAAAACACGTTCTGGGCCTTCTTGTAAATATCAAAGTCTTCTTCTGGGCCAATTGATATGCTCAATTTAATACCCTAAAGTACTAAAGCAGTTGTAATAGTATAGCTAGGGGTCGAACCACAGAAGACTCACAGAAACGCACAATAGATTCTATAGTGTCGAATTACGCTAAGCCAAACAGTTGTAATTAAAAGCAGTGCAGAAATTAAAGGAGTTGTAAATCAATTGAGAAATATAGGCTCAGGGTTTTTCTCAGGAAATCAGTGAATGCAGACTAACTAACTAACAGGATTCAGATTTAGCGCAGTTCTTGAACTCAAATCACTAAAATATAGCTAACCAACTCTCGTTGCGAAAACTATCTAAATCTAAATCCCAAGAATTCCAAATCTCTTTGCGAATCCTAAATTCTAAATCAGCTTTAATATCAGGTTTGATATGTTCACAAATCAATTAAACCAAATCTCTTTGCGAATAATCAATTTGCTCACCTAGGTTCTATCAGGTAATTAATCGCACTCTCGTGCCTAATCAATTATCCTAAGATCTAAGTTCCAGATTCGTCAACCTAGAATTAGCTATGAACACAACCTAAAGTGAAGAACTAATTCAGATGGTGAATCCTAAACAGATAATTAACCTAGCATTCAAAGAAATCCTTTATGAGAAAACCCTAAACCTAAAGTGGATCTACTCAGACATGGCAATTGAATCAAAAGACATGTTTGAATAAATCATCAATAGAATAGAAAGAAGGGTTTAGAGATCTGATCTCGGACGAAGGGAGATTCAGACTTGTCTCTCTAAAACCAAAGTAAAATCAAACACAGAAAATAAAAGCATAAAAAGGCATAGCCTAAACAGGTGGCTGAAAACTCCTATTTATAACCTAAAACACGATCTGGGGTCTTCTTGTAATTATTAAAGACTTCTGGGCACTTTTGCAATTCTCCAAGACTTCATAATTAGTCGCGGCCCATGAAATCTCGATGAGTGTCGATCGATACCAGGGGGTATCGATCGATGCTCGGTGCTCAGATCGGGCTCTTAGTCATCAGACTTCAGTCTCGCTCCAGAATACTCCAGAAAAGCTCCAATAATTCCAATTAAGCTCCAGACGTGCTATAACCTGTAAAAGACTCTAAAAGACTCCAAAATACTATAAAGACTCTATAAAAAGGACTTATATCATGGCTTAAATAGGGTAAAAACCATGATATATCAACTCCCCCAGACTTAGCCTTTTGCTTGCCCTCAAGCAAATAGAAGACTAAACCAGAAAAAGAGGTTTGAAAACGTAGAGACTCACCTATTCCTGAACCATCGAAAAGACCCTTTTCCCAAGTACCCAAATGTCACCTGATCAGCTTTCGATCTAACCACCATGTACTTCTCCGTAGACATTTGCAGCTTTTCCAGACTCCACACAAAATCCCACAGCATTGTTCAAGTAAAGCCCTCATCGCCAGTTTCATCTCTGCAGCTAATATTTAAGAACCTTCTAGACTCTTTACCAGACAATATCTTGACAAAGGAACCACCCTTTTTCACACTTTTTGTATCAATTTCTCTCCTCCAGACTTATTTCTTATTATATCCTTATTATTTTTTTATTTTCAGCTTAGCATATACATATCAAGGTAGGAGACGCGAGTATTGATGGTGTTTGCCACCAAATCCCCGGTTCTTCCCTCTCTATGTATCAAAGGATGTAGGCGAATAATGGCATCATAGGAAAATCCTAGCCTCGCTTCCAATCCTTTGTGTGATCATCCCCTCTTAAGTAGAATAATGGGATCGCTGGAAATTTTCCTAACCCTCTACTCAGAAGAAAATCATTTCAATCTTTTATGCTCTTAATCTATCAACTTATTTCAGGGGAGAGAGATACCATAATTCTAAACACACGGGTTCCTTTATCAGATATGAATGATGAATCAAGCTCTATGAACACTAACCACATTGATGAAGTGCAAAAATTTGGCTCAGGCTTCAGAAGAACTCTGCTGGAGACATGGATGTTTTCTAGTCAACTGGTCAGCCTTTGGATTTTTCATTAGTCGATCTAGAACTGATCCTGTAACACTGTGCACTCAAAAACAAAATCAAATCAATAGGTTCAAGCACAGGATCATCATCTCCAACAAATTTTGACTCAATAAAACAGTTTTGACTCGATAAAACGACTGACTCTAAGAAAAACGAAAACAATGTCAGCAGACACCTCCCCCAGACTTGAACAACACTGTCCTCAGTGTTATCTAGCCTAGAGCCAGTGAAAGAAACAAAGAAAAAGGATAGAACGAAGAGAAACAAGAAATTACCATTCTGGAACAGTCGGTGTCGATCGACACACGGCATGGTATCGATCGATACCATGCTTAGATCGACTTTGTGAATTTTCATCCGCGATTGGTGTCGATCGATACCATAGGGATATCGATCGATGCTTAGGCGATTTCGAGTTGCTCCTTGTTCATCCTGACACAGACTCAAAACAAACGAAAATAAAAATAAAAACGAATCAAAAACAGACTCACCAGTGGGTTGCCTCCCACCAAGCGCTCGTTTAACGTCAATAGCTTGACTGTAACGCCCTTCAGGCTGGATAAGAGTGAGAGCTTGCACCAAAACAGGCTCCATCACTTGACATTACTAGCTTCAGAGTTCTGCTTAGCATGCTGTCCACAAATTCCTGCCCTTTCTCTTTCAGCTCAGAAGTAAGAAGGACTCTGGCCTTGGAGAATGGCTTCAAGGCTCCCTTGCATTTGACCTTGTAATCAATCGAATTCCCATCACACTTCTGAGGAATCAGAGTGACATGGGGATTCTCGACCTTTTTGTTCTTGGCCTTCTTCTTCTTTGTTGCCTTAGTCTTCTTCTTGGGGATGTTGGGCGGTTCAGCTGGAACGTCTGTGACAGTAGGCTCATCAGGAGGCTCTTCCAGAAGATCAATTGCTAGCGACTCTCCTGTGATAACCTTGATGCTAGAGGTACGTGTGGGAATACTCCTAGGTGGAATAACATCATAGTAGACATCACCGTCAATGTAAGAGAAAGATAGTCTCTTATTAGGTGTGTCTATGATCGCGCCTGCAGTAGCCATGAACGGTCGTCCCAGGAGTATAGGCATACGAGATATCGCACCCATCTCCACAACCTGAAAATCAGTAGGCACCAGACAGTCTCCTACTTGGACTAGCAAACCAGCGATTTCACCATATGGAAGTGAGGTGGAATCGTTTGCAAACGTGATAGATGTCTTAAGAGATAGAATAGTAGCCCCCAACTGCTCTGCAATTGCCTTTGAGATGACATTGACACTAGCCCCTGAGTCGACAAGAGACTCTTTGAAATCAACTCCTGAGATGGAGCTTGGTACTGCGAATTTCCCTGGGTCTTCCCTCTGTGTCAATTTCCGTGGTTGTAGTGAATTGCGAACTCTTTCTCCTATCACCTCACGTGATTTCTTGGCTTCTGGTTCTTTCTGCGAGGGGTATCGATCGATACCAGGTAGGGTATCGATCGACGCCATGCGATTTGAATCGTTTCTGACAGGTACATCTTCATCAGAAAGAAGCTCCACGTTCGGGTTATCCAGCATATACTGTAGTCTAGCAATCTCCCATTCCTCCCTTGTCAGCTTAGGAACCATAGGATAAGGCATCCTGGTTACATACACTCGTTCTGCAACGACCTTAGGCACCACAGTCGAAGTTTCAACTGTTTCCTCAGAAATCGCCCCGGTATCGACCGATACCAATGGGGTATCGATCGATACACGGGTTTTCGAATCCATTCTAGCAGGCGTCTGGGCTGGTATCGATCGATACTGGGGAGTATCGATCGACGCTTGTGCGATTTCAGGAATGGCTTCGAGATTTTCTGCACGTAAGCTGATGGCATTGACGTGTGCATTGTGTGATTGAACCGCCTTTCCCTTGGAATTTGCTGCAGTCTGAGCTACTTGCGTCTCCAGCATCCTGTGGCTCGTATTTAGTGCCTCGATCCTTCCACTCAAATCGGTGTACATGGTGTCCATCTTACCATTGAAGGTGGCTGTCATCTTCTCCTGCCCTTGAACCAGGTGTTCAAGCATAGCCTCAATCTTACTCTCAGGAGCTTTGGGTGGTGGGGATTGGTACCCTCCTTGCTGAGCATTGTTGGTGAAGTTTCGATTGGAGTTGTATCCGAATCGCTGACCCTGAAAACCAGAACCACCTATGTAGTTAACATCTTTCACCTCATTCTCAGTAGCAAAGTGGACGGCCTTTGTTGTCCTTCCCAGCAGAAGACTGTGCATAGAATCCAGCTGAGCTTTCACTTCAGCAATCTGTGACCCATCCATGTTACCAGCCAGCTTCTTGCGCTCGAAGTCTGCGCTCTTGGTGCTACTACTAGATGCAAAGTTCTCAATCAACACAATAGCATCCTCAGGATATCTGGTGTTGAAATTACCATTGCTCGAAGAGTCCAGACCCATCTGATATCTCCAATCTACTCCTCTGAAGAAGATACCCAACAGCTGCACATCAGAGTATCCATGGTGTGGACAATCTCTCTGATACGATCTGAATCTTGTCCAAGCAGCCTTGAACGCCTCAGTAGGTCCTTGAGAAAAAGTGGATATCTTATTTCTCAGATCTTCAGATCGCCCGTCATCATAGAAGTTAATCAGGAAGGCTCTCTTGGTGTCCTCCCAATTAGTTAGCGATCCAGGAGATAGCTGCCTCAGCCAGTAAGTAGCTTCTCCACCCAGAGAGTAGGGGAAGAGCTTGCAGAAGAGATAGTCGTAGGACACTCCATTGCTCTTGATGCTAGTGACCAAGTCCTCGAATTTCTCTACATGGTCCATTGGATGTTCATGAGGAAGACCATGGAAGAGATGCTGTCCTACTAGAGTGTAGTAAGCAGGTTTCAGCTCGAAGTCATTCCTCTCATAAGCAGGAGGACGAATCGCTGACCGATTGGCGAAAAACTGCTCTGGCCTGTTGTACTCACCAATCGTTCTTCCACGATTAACCACAGCATTCCCTGCGTTGGCGCGCCCAGCTGGCGCGATAATCTCAACAACCGCAGCAGGGACAACGATGTTACCAGCTTCATCAAGTCGCTGCCCTCTCTCATTACACACGTGACCCTCTTGGTCTCTCAGAATTCCAGCTTCATCAGCTCTTAAAACCACTGGGTTGTTCATCCCTGATGTTTGCTTGGTCTTTCTGTTTGTGCGTTCCACAAACGCTAGCTGTTCCAATGACAGTTCAACTAGCTGTGTGCTCTTGTTGCTTCTGGTTTCACGAACAGGCATACACCTGCAAACAAAACACTAGGCAAAGCACGTAAGTAACCAGAAAAATACGTTGAGTATCGATCGATACCAAGTGGTGTCGACCGATACCAACAAAAGAAGACGACGAGTATCGACCGATACTACAGAGTATCGATCGATACCGACGAACTTAGTCGAAATTCTAAACTAAAATCTAATGGCGAATTTGAGTCCCCGGCAACGGCGCCAAAATTGATATGCTCAATTTAATACCCTAAAGTACTAAAGCAGTTGTAATAGTATAGCTAGGGGTCGAACCACAGAAGACTCACAGAAACGCACAATAGATTCTATAGTGTCGAATTACGCTAAGCCAAACAGTTGTAATTAAAAGCAGTGCAGAAATTAAAGGAGTTGTAAATCAATTGAGAAATATAGGCTCAGGGTTTTTCTCAGGAAATCAGTGAATGCAGACTAACTAACTAACAGGATTCAGATTTAGCGCAGTTCTTGAACTCAAATCACTAAAATATAGCTAACCAACTCTCGTTGCGAAAACTATCTAAATCTAAATCCCAAGAATTCCAAATCTCTTTGCGAATCCTAAATTCTAAATCAGCTTTAATATCAGGTTTGATATGTTCACAAATCAATTAAACCAAATCTCTTTGCGAATAATCAATTTGCTCACCTAGGTTCTATCAGGTAATTAATCGCACTCTCGTGCCTAATCAATTATCCTAAGATCTAAGTTCCAGATTCGTCAACCTAGAATTAGCTATGAACACAACCTAAGGTGAAGAACTAATTCAGATGGTGAATCCTAAACAGATAATTAACCTAGCATTCAAAGAAATCCTTTATGAGAAAACCCTAAACCTAAAGTGGATCTACTCAGACATGGCAATTGAATCAAAAGACATGTTTGAATAAATCATCAATAGAATAGAAAGAAGGGTTTAGAGATCTGATCTCGGACGAAGGGAGATTCAGACTTGTCTCTCTAAAACCAAAGTAAAATCAAACACAGAAAATAAAAGCATAAAAAGGCATAGCCTAAACAGGTGGCTGAAAACTCCTATTTATAACCTAAAACACGATCTGGGGTCTTCTTGTAATTATTAAAGACTTCTGGGCACTTTTGCAATTCTCCAAGACTTCATAATTAGTCGCGGCCCATGAAATCTCGATGAGTGTCGATCGATACCAGGGGGTATCGATCGATGCTCGGTGCTCAGATCGGGCTCTTAGTCATCAGACTTCAGTCTCGCTCCAGAATACTCCAGAAAAGCTCCAATAATTCCAATTAAGCTCCAGACGTGCTATAACCTGTAAAAGACTCTAAAAGACTCCAAAATACTATAAAGACTCTATAAAAAGGACTTATATCATGGCTTAAATAGGGTAAAAACCATGATATATCACCAATTATGCAATTCTTCAACTCTTCAATAAGTCGCGATCCTTCTGTTTCCTTGACGGGTATCGATCGATACAAGGGGGTATCGATCGATACCAGGGGGTATCGATCGATACTCATGTGATTTCGACGTCCCAGCTACACGTATCTTCTGCTTCGCTCCAGAATGCTCCAGAAAGCTCCAATAATTCCAATTATGCTCCAAACGTGCTAAGACCTGTAAAAGACTCTAAAACACTACGAAATAGAATAAAGACTCTGTAAAACGGACTTATATCTTGGCTTAAAAGGGGTAAAAACCATGATATATCAACTCCCCCAGACTTAGCCTTTGCTTGCCCTCAAGCAAATAGAAAACTAAACCAGAGAAAGAGGTTTGAAAACACGGAGACTCACCTGTTCACGAACCATCGAAATGACCCTCTTCCCAAGTACCCAAATGTCACCTAATCAGCTTTTGATCTAACCACCATGTACTTTTCCGTAGACATTCGCAGCCTTCCTAGACTCCACACATTATCCCACAACTTTGTTCAAATAAAGCCCTCATCGCCAGTTTCATCTCTGCAGCCAATGTTCAAGAACCTTCTAGATTCTTTACCATACAATATCATGACAAGGAACCACCATTTTTCACACTTTTTGGTATTATTTCTCTCCCCTATACTTATTTCTTATTATGTTCCTTGCATTTACATATTAAGGTTTGAGACGCGAGTATTGATGGTGTTAGCCACCGAATCCCCAGTTCTTCCCTCAAAAGTAATCAAAGGTGTAAGCGAATAATGGTATCACAGGAAATTTTCCTAACCTCGCTTTCACCTTTGTGTGATCATCTCCTCTGAAGTAGAATAATGGGATCCTTGGAAACTTTCCTAGCCCTCTACTCAGAAGAAAATCATTTCATCTTTTATGCTCTTATCACTTGTAACAGGGAGAGAAATACCATTACTTTAAACATATGGGTTCCTTAGTCAGACATGAATGATGAATCAAGCTCTATGAACACTAACCACATTGATGAAGTGCAAAAATTGGCTCAGGCTTCTGAAGAACTCTGCTGGAGACATGGATGTTTTCTAGTCAACTGGTCAGTCCTTAGATTTTTCATTAGTCGATCTCGAACTGATCCTGTAACACTGTGCACTCAAAAACAAAATCAAATCAATATGTTCAAGCACAGGATCATCATCTCCAACAAGTTTTGACTCAATAAAATGAAAATTCAATTTTTATTTTATGACTCTAAGAAAAACAAAAACAATGTCAGCAGACACCTCCCCCACACTTGAACAACACTGTCCCCAGTGTTATCTAGCCTAGAGTCACTGAAAGAAAACAAAAGAACATAATAAAATTGGGAAAAACAAGAAGTTACCTTGATGGAACATAGAGTATCGACCGACACACAGCCTGTATCGATCGATACATGCTTAAGTCGATACCCTGGCGATTTCGTCAAGGCCAGTTCAGCTTCTCCTCGTTTGCTCCAATCTGATTCACTCAAGACACAAAAACGAAAAATAAAAGAAATAAAAGACTCACCAGTGGGTTGCCACCCACCAAGCGCTCGTTTAACGTCAGTAGCTTGACTGTAACTGCCGCTCAGGCAGGATGGGAATGAGATCTTGCATCAAAACAGGCTCCACAACTTCACATTGCTAGCTTCAGAGTTCTGCTCAACATGCCTTCTACGAACTCTTTCCCTTTCTATTTCAGCTCCGAAGTAAGAAGAACAATAGCCTTAGAGAATGGCTTCGAAGCTCCTTTGCACTTCACCTTGTACTCAATCGAATCCCCATCACAGTTCTGAGGGATCAAAGTGACATGGGGATATTCCACTCTTTTGCGCTTCGCCTTCTTCTTTGTTGCCTTAGTCTTCTTGACAACTTCCTTGAGGACGCTGGGCGGTTCAGCTGAAACGTCTGTGATAGTAGGCACGTCAGGAGGATCTTCCAAAAGATCAACTGCTAGCGACTTTTCTGTAACAACCTCGATGCTAGAGACACGTGTGGGAGCACCTCCAGGGGGAATGACATCATAATAGATCTCTCCATCAATGTAAGAGAAAGAGATTCTCTTATTAGGTGTATCTATGATCGCGCCAGCAGTAGCCATAAACGGTCGTCCCAGGAGTAAAGGCATACGAGATATTGCACTCATCTCCACAACCTGAAAATCAGTAGGCACCAGACAATCTCCCACTTTAACAAGCAAACCAGAGATTTCACCATATGGAAGTGAGGTGGAATCGTTCGCAAACGTGATAGATGTCTTGGGAGATCGAATATCAGCCCCCAACCGCTCTGCAATTGCCCTTGAGATGACATTGACACTAGCCCCTGAGTCAACGAGAGACTCTTTGAACTTAACTCCAGAGATAGAGCATGGAACCGCGAATTTCCATGGGTCAACTCCCTTAGCGGTAGTGACTTGCGTTTAGCTTCGATAAAGAGCACTTCGATCTCTACCAGAGTTTCTCTGCAATCTTTGAAGTGACTTAGCAGAGGACAGCCCTCTAGAGCTTCTTCAAAAGTGAACGAGTGGGGTATCCTTCGTACCCTCTTCTCAAAGCCACGCAGCTGCTTTGGAGTGATGGGATCTCTAAGGTGTTGAGGAATAGGATTCAGATTTTTAGGCTTGCGAACTCTTTCTTCGATCAACTCAGGTGTTTTCACAATTTCTGTCTCGTTATACGAGGGGTATCGATCGACACCAGGTAGGGTATCGATCGACACTAGTGCAGTTGAATCGTCCCTGGCAGATACATCATCATCAGAAGGAAGCTCCACATTCTGCTTATCCAGCAAAGCCTTGCATCTAGCGTCCTCCCATTCATTCTTTGTCATAATACGAGGTATATGATAAGGTATCCTGGGTATATACACTCGTTCTGCAGCTACTATAGGCACCACAGTTGGAATCTCATGCACCTCCTTAGAAATCGCCTCAGTATCGACCGACACCTTGGGAGTATCGATCGATACACAGGTTTCTGGATCCATTCGAGCAAGTGTCTGGGTTGGTATCGATCGATACAAGGGTGTATCGATCGATACTCTAGTGATTTCAGGATCCTTATCGAAATTTTCTGTAGTTGAAGTGATTGCATTGACGTGAGCATTGTGTGAATGAACCGTCTTTCCCTTGGCATTTGCTGCAGTCTGAGCTACTTGCGTTTCCAGCATCCTGTGACTCGTATTTAGAGCCTCGATCCTTCCACTCAAATCGGTGTACACAGCATCCAATTTCCCATTGAATGTTACTGTCATCTTCTCCTGCCCTTGAACCAGCTGTTCAAGCATAGCCTCAATCTTACTTTCAGGAGCTTTGGGTGGTGGGGATTGGTACCCTCCTTGCTGAGCATAGTTTGTGAAGTTTCGATTGGTGTTGTACCCAAATCGCTGACCCTGAAAACCAGAACCACCAATGTAGTTAACATCTTCCACTTCATTCTCAGCAGCAAAGTGGACCGCTCTTTGATTCTTCCCGATAAGGAAATCCAGCTTGGCTTGAACTTCAGCAATCTGCGAAGCGTCGATTCTTCCAGCCTGATTCTTTTGCTCGAAATCAGCATTCTTGGTGCTATTGCTAGACGCCAAGTTCTTAATCAGTATAAACGCATCATCAGGATATCTGGTGTTGAAGTTCCCATTACTCGCAGTATCCAAAGCCATCTGGTACCTCCAATCGATCCCTCTGTAGAAGATACCCAGCAGCTGAACTCTAGTGAACCCATGGTGCAGACAGTCTCTCTGATAGGACTTGAAATGAATCCAAGCAGCTTTGAGTGCCTCTGTCGGACCTTGAGAAAACTGAGAGATCTTGTTCCTCAGATCTTCAGATCGTGCATCATCGTAGAATTTGATCAGGAAAGCTTTCTTAGTGTCCTCCCAGGTAGTCAGTGATCCACGAGGTAGCTGCCTCAGCCAGTAAGTCGCATCTCCACCTAGAGAGTAATGGAAGAGCTTGCAGAAAAGATAGTCGTATGACACTCCATTACTCTTGATGCTAGTGACCAAGTCCTCAAACTTCTCGATATGATCCATAGGATGCTCATTGGGAAGACCATGAAAGAGATGCTGTCCCACAAGAGTGTAGTATGAAGGTTTCAGCTCAAAGTCATTCCTCTCAAATGCAGGAGGACGAATCGCTGATCGATTGGCGTAAAACTGATTAGGCATGTTGTACTCACCAATCGTTTGACCACGATTAACCACAGCATTCCTAGCGTTCGCGTTCGCAGCTACCGCGACAATCTCACCGACAACAGCAGGAGGGACAATGACGTTCACAGCTTCATCAAGTCGCTGTCCTCTCTCATTACACACTTGACCTTCTTGGTCTCTCAGAAGTCCAGCTGCATCAGATCTTAATATCACAGGTTTGTTCATCTCTGATGTTTGCTTTGCCTTCTTGTTTGCACATTCCAAATTCACACCTGAAACACACTAGGTAAGACACGTTAGTAGCAAAAAAATACGTTGAGTATCGATCGATACCAAGTGGTGTCGATCGATATCAACAAAGAAATCGCCTTAGTATCGACCGATACTGGTGAGTATCGATCGATACCGACGAACTTAGTCGAAACTCTACAGCTAAAATCTAATGGCGAATTGAGTCCCCGGCAACGGCGCCAAATTTGATATGCTCAAATTAATACCCTAAAAGTACTAAAGCAGTAGTTATAGTATAGCTAGGGGTCGAACCACAAAGACTCACAGAGATGCACAATAGATTGTATAGTATCGAATTAAGCGAAGCCAATAGATGTAATTGAAAACAGTGCAGAAATTAAAAGAGTTGTAATTCAATTGGAGGAAATATAGGCTCAGGGTATTTCTCAGGAAATCAATGAATGCAGATAAACTAACTAGCAGGATTCAGATTTAGCGCAGTTCTTGAACTCAAATCACCAACTGTCGTTGCGAGAATTATCTAAATCTAAACCCTAGGAATTTCAAATCTCTTTGCGAATCCTAAAGTCTAAATCAGCTTTAATATCAGGTTTGATATGTTCACAAATCAATTAAACCAAATCTCTTTGCGAATAATCAATTTGCTCACGTAAGGTTCTATCAGGTAATTAATCGCACTGTCGTACCTAATCAATTATCCTAAGATCTATGTTCCAGATTCGTCAACCTAGAATTAGCTTTGAACACAACCTAAGCGAAGAACTAATTCAGATGATGAATTCTATAAACTAATCAACCTAGCATTCAGAGATAACCCTTATGAGAAACCTGAACCTAAAGTGGATCTACTCAGACATGGAGAATGAAACAATCAACATAACTGAATAAATCATCAAATAAATCAGAAAGAGTAACAAGCGGTTTTGATATCTAATCTCGGACGAAGGGAGATTCAGACTTGTCTCTCTCAAACCAAAGTAAAATAAAGCGTACAAAATAAAGCATAGCCAACAAAGTGACTGAAAAACCTAATTATATAGCTAAAACACGTTTTGGGCCTTCTTGTAAATATCAAAGTCTTCTGGGCCAATTCTGCAATTTTTTAACTCTTCAATAAGTCGCGATCCTTCTATTTCCTTGACGGGTATCGATCGATACCAGGGGGTAACGATCGATACTCATGTGATTTCGACGTCTCAGCTACACGGATCTTCTGCTTCGCTCCAGAATGCTCCAGAAAGCTCCAATAATTCCAATTATGCTCCAAACGTGCTAAGACCTATAAAAGACTCTAAAACACTACGAAATAGAATAAAGACTCTGTAAAGTGGACTTATATCATGGCTTAAAAGGGGTAAAAACCATGATATATCACTACACCAAGTCTAAGACAGCTTCGCTGCGAAACAAGATCACTACTTTCCAGCAACACGCATGAGAGTCCTTTTGCGAAGCTTGGGAGAGGTTCAGAGAGTGCCCCCATCATGGGTACTCGGAAAAGCATATTCTAAGCATCTTCTACGATGGAGTTGAATGGGACTATAAGAACGCCCTAAATGCTGTAAGTAATGGAGATTTCATGACTAAGACCAAGGAAGGAGCGTACCAGCTGATAGAGAACTTGGCTTCAAGTTCTGGAAATCGATGTCCTGAGTACGACAGGTCTAAGTTTGTCAATGGTGCAGATTCGCAAAAGATTGATGAGCTGACAGCGAAAGTGAATTTGCTACTGAAAGGGAATCAGAGAGGTGTGCAGTCTTGCGAGGAGGCAAGAGATGAAATTTTCTGTCAGGGATTAGCTGAGGATGAAACTAATGAGCAACATGAGGTGAACTATGTGTGTGTGCAAGGGTACATGCAGAACAGAGGTTTCAACCAGAATTACAGGAACCACCCGAATATGTCCTATAGAAGCACCAACGTCGAGAACCCCCAAGATCAAGTCTATCCCCAGCAAGTTCAACATCCCCAATGGAGGAAATTTGTGCAGAACGCATGCACCTCGGGATTCCCTCATGGTTTCCAAGGTCAGAACAATTTCCAAGGTGGGTTTCAGTAGAAACAACCATTCAACACCTTCCAGACAGCATCACCAGCCCCATTCCAAGTTCATGCGAGCTCTGCGAATGGCTCTCAAGATGAGCTTAACCTTCTCATGCAACAGCTTCTGCTCAACCAGCAGCAATATACTAAGGAGATCAATGTCAAGGTTGATAACATGTACAACGATCTCAACAGCAAGTACGAAGTTGTATGCACTCATGTGAAGAAGCTAGACACTTAAGTTGCTCAAAATACCGAAGCAATCAAGCGACAGCCAGGAAATCTTCCGGGAAAAGTAGAGACAAATCCCAGAGAGCATTGTAATGCAATCACTACTCAAGGTAAAATGAAGACAATGCATGAGTTGAGGAATGAGGTTGAAACACATGATGTTGCAGCAGAGAATAAATACGCTTCCATCACCCACCACCATATGTTCCTAAGGTGCCATACCCTATGACACCCAGACACCTCATGAAGCTTATTAGTGCAGAAAAGCTGAGTGGTTTTGATAAGCTGGTGAGGAGGATTCCCCATGAGATCTCGTTTAAAGAAGCCTTGAACGACCGACCTTTGTTAGATTTTTTTCAGAATTGCAGAGAGACTCTAGAAGAGATTAAAGCACTCTTCATTAAGGCAAGGAGCACACCACCACCAATGAAGCAGTTGCCTAAGATTGAAGACCCCGGAAAGTTCGATGTTCCATGTTCTATATTCTGAGTCGAATTTAAAGAATCTCTTGCAGATTCTGGGTCTAGTGTGAATCTGATGTCGAAGGTTGTTGCAGAGAGGTTGGAAATTGCCGATATGAAGCTTCCTCAGATGACTCTTGCGTTCGCCAACTCCTCTACCACAACCCCATATGGTATCATCCCTGATTTGCTTGTTAATGTAGGAAATTGCTTGGTTCCTACTGATTTCCAGGTTGTGGAGATGAGTGAAAGATCCGATATGCCTTTGATTCTGGGAAGACCATTCATGGCTACATTGGGGGCAGTTGTAGACATGCTCAATAAGATAATCTCACTCTTTATCATCGACAAAAGGGTCTTCTACAAAGCCATCCCCACTAGAGGAGCTCCCAAACACGTCTCTTGCATCACTGTTGTCACAGGAGAGACGCTGGTGGTTGATCCTTGGAAAGAGCCTTATAAAGAGGACACAGTAAAAGTAGTCTTAGATGATCCTCCTATCATCAGCAAGAGCGACATCATAAAGACTAAGGCATAAGGGAAGGTAAAAAGAAAAAGAGTAAAAGGAGATGCTTATATAACTTTGATCCCTCATAAGTGTGATGGAGGTTCGATTGAGGGAACATCGAAGCCATTCTCAAAGGTTAGAGCACTTCTCACTTCAGAGCTGAAGGAGAAAAGAAAAGATACTGAAAAGGGGATGATGAGCAAAATTCTGAAGCTGGAGATGTTTGATGGGGGACTTGTTTCGGGGCAAGCTCTCATGCTCTTCCTGACTAATACCTGAACCAAAGTCAAGCTATACGACTATAAACAAGCGTTTGGTGGGAGTCAACCCACCGGTACGTTTTCTTTCATTTTATTTTATTTCTAATGAGTCTGTTTGACCTTCTTCGTGGTTTATTTTCACACCGAGACGGTGTGAAGTAAGTCTATGGGAGGGTCTCTATCGTTACTAAAGCTATTTATTTCTTTTGTTTTTCCTTTTTGAGTCATTTTGAGGGAAAACGGCCAATTCCTACCCGGTCTATTCCAAATGGTACATATTCGTATCTGGCAAATTCAAGTGTCCAATTTCATATCCAGACTCTTCAAAATTTAAAAATTCATATCTGGACTATTCTTTTTTTTGGCGAAAACAAACATTGATGGGTTTCGAAGGGATCCATGAATTATTGAATTAGACACAAATAGGGATTTATCTTTTGTGGTTTTCGCTTATTGTTGTGTTTATTGCTTAGGCGTAAGCTAACCGTTAGGTCTATGAACTAGGGTGCAGCTTATCCTATGAGCACGAGAGTGGATTAGGGTACAGTTTAACCTATGTGCACGAGAGTGGATTAGGTTGCATAGAAAGAACATAAGCGAGCGAATCGTCCTTAGCCTGCGAGAGTTGATGCTAAGGCGATTCGTGAACATATTGAACCTGCTCCTTAATGCTGGCCTAGAATTCTATGAGCACGAGAGTGGATTACGTTGTTAGGTTTAGTAACCATGAGCACGAGAGTGGATTGGTTAATATTTATGTTTGTGTTTGAAACTTGTGTTTAATTATTTCCTGAATAGTTGTCTGATTTGTGATCTTTGGATTCCCAAGAACAAACCCTTGACCCAATGTTTTTCCTTATTGAATTTACATCGTTTAAATTGCATTCGTTACTCTTTCCAAAACCAAATATAATATTTTCTTAGCTTAGTTCATAATTGTGAGAATTGTAGTGTAACCGTGGTCTATGTGGATTCGATCCTAAAGTACTGCATTGACAACCGTTATGATTGCAGTAGTGTGAGCTTTAGTTTTAATTGACTGAATGGTAAAACACCTAAATAAACTTCATCCATCTAAGTGCCTTGTCATTCAAGGAGAAGGTGAATAACTTGCACTTGAAATAATCAGTAGGAACTCCAATTGATCGAGTTGTGCTACATATCTCCTCGAAGGTGTCAATGTGATCGAGTGGGTGCTCGGTTGGCAAGCCATGGAATTTATTTTGCTTCACCAATCCAATAATTGTGGCTTAATCTCAAAATCATTCTTTTGAGGATTAAGAGGACGAATTGGATTCCTATCCACGAAGAAAGCATCGGAAGAGTCGAAATCGCCGATGGTTTGATGATTTCGGTGTTGAGCGATTGGTGCTGGCTTTGGTGTGATGGTTGATGAGGTTGTTGCACTCCTTGGGGAGGGAATAGCTGAAGTAGTTGTTGCTAAAGTTGTCGCAATGCAGCTTGGTCAAATGGACGATGATCTTCCACTCGCGGTGGAGGTTGTCGGGCAGCGCCAACGAGAGGAGCGTTCGGGTCAACGTCTCAAGCTGGAGGATCGTTGTTTGGGTCACCAAGGTTGGCGACATGAGGGTTAACACTGTGGGGGTGCTGCAAGAGAGCAGCATTGGCGTTAGCAAGGGCAGCGGCTTGCCCTTGAGAGAGTCGTTCTTCTTCGGTAAGGAGGACTCGGTTTTCTAGCTCGGCCATCCTTTGTTGTTATTTTTTTTTGTTTTCTAACTTGTCTCTCATGTCTATCTATCTCCAATTCAGGTTCGAATAGATTTTTAGAAGTATAACTTCTAGTCATGCACCTGAAAATCAAAAGAAAAACTCAAAGGAACAAATTATAAGTTTTTTTAAGAAAAAATTATAAGAAAAATAAAAATGCAGAAAATAAATGTTTTAATCTAGATTAAAATTCAGAATTCGAAAGCAATAATAACTAAGTCCCCGGCAACGGTGGCAGAACACTTGATGTGGGTAAAGTTTTCACCCAACATATACTAGTTGCAAGTGCACAACAATCACAATAAGTATAGTGCGGGATCGAATTCCACATGGACTTGTAAACTGCACGACGAAAACGTTAGAAAGATAATCAAGATATAACAAAATAAAAGAGAGATGTCGATGGTGATTAACTAAATCAGTAAATAAGCAAATAAAAATCAGAGATTAAACAATAAAGAAAAGGTTAGGTCTTAGAGAAATCTCATGGAAAACATGCAACGATAAGATAGATTATTCGATATGGATTTAAGTAAAAATCGTCTTGAACACAAAACACGAATTTATAGTCTTTCCACTGTCGTGGCTCCGACCACTATATTTTACAAACTAATAGACTCAGCTTTTGGAAGGTTATTGCAGAATGAAAACATGCATTAAATCGAGTAAGTAATGGTAAAGTTCACTAGACTCCTTAACTCGACGACTTTTGGAAGGTTAAGACGCCTAGCTCATCAAATATTAGTTCCGGCAATATAACAAGCTTTTGGAGAGCATATTAACCTAAGATCAGATTACTAAATACGCAGTAAAGTAATCATGCATTGAAAACAAATAAAAATGAAGAACCACATGAACATCCCTTTTAAACAATCATCATATCAATATCGAATTATGCACCCATGGATCCCCTCAACCTAACAAACGAACTACTCACTCATGATGCACAAAACACAGCAAGTATGAATTGAAATCATGATGAGAATACTTGTATTAAAATATTAAGGTTGATAAAACTTCTCTATATTGAATTACAAAGTCGAGATCTTCACCTTGAAGCTCTTAGAATCCAAATCAATGAAAACTTTGTAAAAACTATGAAGAGAACGTGGCTGTGTTTATTCTAGGGTGGCTATCTGTTTTGCGAGGCTAAAAACAAGTATATATAGCTCTTAAGTCGACCTAGGGGTTCATTAAACCGAAAAAGGAATTTTTTGGGTCGTAGGGTCGGCTAAGCTTCTAGGCCGAGCTCCTGGGCCGAGCTCAGGCCCAATTCGGACGTGTCTTCAGTAAAATCAGTGTATCTTCCTGACCACTGCTCCAGATGAATTAAAACCAATTCCATATGCAAGATGACTCAAAATTCTATATGTTCACAAAATTTCATCTCAATCCATAAACGAAAAGGCATCCAATAAAGATGAAACTTCTGATGGATATGTGCTGTCCAATTGGAGAAATCCGCCTTTCTTGAGCTTTAGGTGCTTAGCTGATCTTTTGGACTTGGAAACATGTCTTGGACGTGGTAAACTCTTTTGTGTCTCCAGTTTGCATCCTTTTTGATGATTTGGCCTATATAGACTTTAAAACTACAAATACGAGAAAACTACCTCAAAACTCACAAAACCGAATGAAAATGCTTAGATAAAATACTGAAAGTCGTAATAAAAACAGTAAAATATAGAGAATATCAGAAGATAACACAATTATCATGCGAGGTTGTTACCAAAATAACAAATTTTTAGCCAAATTACTACAAACTTTTAACAAAAATAAGAATACAATTAGCATTAGTCTTTAACCAAGTTAGCATAGATTGGTTAACACATTCTTTTAACATAAATACTCCGGAATCTGAGTTAACAAACCAATTGTTTACTTTTAAACAAGATCATGATTTAACCCATCCAATCAATACATTTGTTTGGATGTCCTTTTCAGTTATAACATCTTCACCATCATTTGTTGGCGTTTTTTGGTCAGCAAAGACTCTTCCGGATCATGTGTATGCAAGGTTGAATCTTCCTCATCATCACTCCATGAGAGGTCTTCCTCATCAGGGTTTATTTCTTCTTCGGGATGTATGATCGTTTCAACCTCAACCTGCGAAATGAATATGTTAGAGACTCAAAGTAAACGAGTTTAACAACCTTTGCACAAAGCTAATCCAATTATCATTGTCACCGTTAAAGGTATTAACCATGAATCTATCACAATTATCTGCTAACTCTAGGATAACAGTTAACAAAACTAACAAAATACCTCAGCCTCAACCTGCGAGAAGGACCTCTTCAGTTATAACATCTTCACCATCATTTGTTGGCGTTTTTTGGTCGGCAAGGACTCTTCCGGATCATGTGTATGCAAGGTTGAATCTTCCTCATCATCACTCCATGAGAGGTCTTCCTCATCAGGGTTTATTTCTACTTCGGGATGTATGATCGTTTCAACCTCAACCTGCGAAATGAATATGTTAGAGACTCAGAGTAAACAAGTTTAACAACCTTCGCACAAAGCTAATCCAATTATCATTGTCACCGTTAAAGGTATTAACCATGAATCTATCACAATTATCTGCTAACTCTAGGATAACAGTTAACAAAACTAACAAAATACCTCAGCCTCAACCTGCGAGAAGGACCTGAAGTATTCAAAACACAAAGATTGCTAACTTGATTGGTCGTTGTTAACTCAAATATCGATTTGGTAATAAACAAGTTTAACAACATATTGATACGCTATGAATGTTTGTTGCTACTTATATTAGCAATGTAATGGGTAATAGAAGTTTGAATACATACAAGGCTAACTATTGGTGATCGAAGAATGAGTAACGTAGTTAGTATTTAATAGAAAAAATTAGAAGTGGTTCACTTTTGTCGTACCTCACAAGCCTCATCGATTTCTTCGGCCAGACTCAGATTCAGTTGGATTCATTCAATTTCTCTCTCCCCCTGGTACATGACCGGGTGAAGTCATTCTCGATATAACTGCTTTTATTAGTTTTGTTAACTGTTATCCTATCGGCACTCCTTCAGCAACCAAAAACCCATATCGGCACCACTCGGTGAGAAAATAATATAACAAAAGTCAATTTAGTAGGTATGAATGCGGATTGATGTAAATCAAACTTACTAGTTCAGTCGGCAGCTCCGGTTAGGGGTAAAAAGTAGTTTCTGAGAATAATATTCAGACTCCAATATCATCGACGAAGACTGACGTGATTCGTTCGGGTTTTTTTTTATCTCGGAAATCTAAAAGAAAAGAGACGAGTGGAGAGAAAACGATATTTTGAAAAACTAGTTTTCTTCTCACCGTAAGCAGAAGAAACATCTTTGAGTTTTCTGACCTTTCCCGATTTATTGATATTTTTTAATTTGAAAAATATACAACAAAATTTATATAGGATTTTTACTCCTGATATGATTTTCGGAAGCCCCATAAACTCTGACATAATCATACTATATCTACCACCTTTCATACATGGATAAGGATGAGGGTCTTTTCTATGTGAACAGAAAAAGTGATTTAATTTTGAGGTTATATAATAGTAATTGATGCAATTACCCTTTCAAATATGAAGGACTTTGTTTAGATGACGGCTGTTGCTGCAATATCGGTTATGGAGATTCTCCAATGTCGAATCCTTTTCAATATTAATTAAATTCTTAATTTAATATGTACTATGAATAATATGAATAAAAAACATATATTTGAATTTGACAATTTTAATTGTCTCATCTAAGTATTGCAGTGATCCAAAAAATTTATTCACAATATAATGAATACAAGAAAAATCAAATGTCTATTGTTTTCAGCCAAAAAACATTATCAACTTTTTTTTTTTTTTTTTGTCGACAGCCTTGATACCCACCCTATTCGGTGAACTAAATCGGGGGTATCGAGTTTACATAAGTGAAATCTGATGGATAGACTCGAGCACTTCGTGCTAACTTGTCTGCCACTGTGTTGCTCGTACGTGGGATTTGTGTGATAGAGAAATAGGTGAATACCTCCTTGCTCTTCTTGAACTCCTCCATCTGTAACGTAAATGCCGGCCACTCCTTCGGTGTAGAAACCATCTTCACCAACTCTGAGCAGTCTGTAGCAAATGTTATCGCCGTCTTGTGGTTTGCAATCATGCAATGCATCGCCCAGATGAGCGATTCCAATTCCACGTGTAGCGGGGATAGGCTTCTTCGTAGATTGCGGGATCCCATAATCTTTCCTTCAATTCCTTCATGAGAGCAGAACCATCCTAACCCAGAAAATTTATCACCTTCCTTCCATGACCCGTCAATGTAGCATGTGAGGCCGTTATATCAACTTTCTTTTACCGGATTAGATCATCGATCAATCTCAATTTTCTTGTTTTTTGGCTGAAAACGATTGATCAATCTCAAGCCTAAACCATAAACTGTCTGCAAGATAGTGAGCTAGTGGTAGGGCGGGTCCAGCAAATGGTGCAATTCTTAAACCTGGGTTCGATCCTCCTCCCTAGCTATTAAACACTCTTTGTTGGGAAGTCTGTCAGTTGAGCCTTGGCCCAATTGGTTTATATGATAGTCCGAAATGCAGGCGGCCGGGCTACCCTCTAATATTAGTCGGAAAACATTCAAACTCGGGACAGGCGGTGTGGTGACCCATATAAATCTCATGGTCCGTTGACAACCCATCAAAATTGTGGAGCTCATGGTGTCCGTTGAACCGTTGAACCATTGAGAGTAGTTCACTTCGTACCATCTCGGTGCATTCCTACCGAAGTTGACCGAATCAACCAATAGGATTTATAAAAAAAAAAAAAAAAACCTAAACCATAAACCATAAACCATAAACTCTTCACTACTATTCAACAGCTCGGCTTTAGATCACAAGCATTTAGACTTTTTCTTACACAAAGTAAACATTATAAATAAACTTACATTACACCAAATAAATATAAAATGAAAAAATATTCGATTTCAACATCGAACAAGTATCACCATTAGTGTTTTCTCTAACAAATGACCAATCAACGCAGTACGAGAAATGTGTTCCTTGATTTATTTATATTGCAAAATGAATTTTTAGAATTATTTCAATTTCAAGAGGTGGAACATATTTTTAGTCTCGTTCATCATCGATTATCATGTTATTAAAAAAATATAAAATTATACATGCAACTATATATTATCACAATTTTTTCTCTAAAACAAAAACTCTTTAAAAAATTGCATTTACTTCGTTTATACAGAATATCAATCCCTTTAGTAGATCCATAAGTGGTCTACCATATCATTAATTTATTAATTCTTGTTCTTTTAAGTTTATTATATGGTGTTTATTCCGTCCCAAAAATAGAATACTTAGCTTGGTTGACTTTTAGAAATGAAATAGATCGTTTAAATTGTATTTCTGTTTCATAAATAATGTTTTTTAGAGTTAATTTTTTTGTTCCAAAAAACTCTCATTTTATATTTTCAATACAACTTTTCAAATTAATTCTTAAAATTATCATTTACCTAAAGCTAATAACATTTGTATTTAAATCATTTTGGATTAATTATGGATATATTAAATAAGGGTATATTAGTAAAATTTTAAATTTTTTTAATATGTATAAAATGTGTCAAAATAACACTTTCTATATAACAAAGTCTTATAGCATGTGTGCGTGGTGTCATTTGTTTTAGGTAAGATTAGGAACTGGAACGGTTCAAAAATGGAAATGAGGATGTAATTAAGAACTAAGACTAATTAAGGCTATAAAATACCTGAAGACTAAATTATAGGGGGGTTATTGGGAGTTAGATTTATATAGAGTTTGGTTGATTTTAAAACTCAAGATATTTGTCAAATTTATATAGAGTTTTGTTGAATTGTAGAAGTCTTTTAAACTTGTAAAGAGTTTTGTGTATTTAAACAATTCATAAAAGAATTCTATTATAACAAATTTTGAGAATCCAAGGGATATACATAGTATTTTGAAAGTTATGTTTTATGAGTTAAATTGTTAAGAATCCATATCCTAATAACACTAAATTTTAACAGAATCACGGAATCATTAAAATCCAAACTTTTTGAATAACAATGGATTTTTATTAAAATTTGAAATTCATCAAACCAATAACAATGGATTTATAAAATATGTTATAAGCCTTAAACGAATAACAGTGGAATCTATTAAGAATATAACAATCCACAAACCAATAACACTAGAATCTTAAACCCTAAAAATCTTGAGAAATCAACCTCCCAATAACCCCTCTAAACTATCATTTTTGGAGATTTTGTATACAATTTATGTTTGGGAAAATGGTCATTTAAATATTGAACTAACCGGTTTTTGCCAAAAAAAAATATATACTCACTGGTAAGCCAAAAACACCTGAACTTGTGTTGGTTTGACAAATTTAGGTACCAATTTAATCAACATTAACTCTTGTTTATTTAGAGTTAATGACAGTTACTATTGACGTTAAACAAAAATGGCTTCGTTTCTAAAACACTTAAAATCCCCTATCGTTCATCTCCAAATCTGTAATTCACAATTTCTTGGACCGATTTCAAGTGATAAGAGAAGGGAAAAGATAAGGGTTTGTCGTCTTTAACGAAATAAGGATTTGCCGAAATCGAATCCATCTCACGGATGGAGAAGTATCATGGCAGGTCGCGAGGTGTTGACACATGGTCTAGGTTGGCGAATTGGTAATGGTAAATCCATCAAAGTCTGGTCGGATGCGTGGCTCTCCAACCCGACCGATTGGACCGCCAAGTGCCACAACGATTAATCTCCGAGTTGCAGATTTAATCAAACTGGTGACGAAACAATGGGATTGGGTTAAAGTGAGGCGACACATCCCAGAGTATGAACCGTGTATTCGATCTATACCCCTGAGCTCCGTACACCGAGAAGATGAAAGGGTGTGGCTCCCTGTAACCAATAGTGATTACTCAGTTAAAACAGGGTATAGCATTACAAGGATAGAAGAAGCGCAAGAGGGTTTCCGTGAGTTCAATTGACAAGGCAATATCTGGAAAATTAAAGCTCTGCCAAAGAAAAAGAACCTACTCTGGAAGGCGGCGACAGGCGCATTACCGGTGGGACACCAACTCATAAACAGGGGAATCCAAATAGATCCTCTATGTCGACGATGTGGAGTTGTTGAAACCTCAATTCATGTACTGCGGGACTGCCCGTTGGCGAAGGCAGTATGGGACGAAGCTCCCTTCAGCAACACTACTTAACTTCCCCAATGTAATATCCTGGATTTCTTTAAATTGATGAAGCAACTCATGATATCTTACGGCTTCTTCTTCAAGAAGCTTTGTGTCATCAGCCCTTACAGCGGAAGTTTGGGCCTTGACTCGAATTTGCTCAGAGAAGCCGGTGTGATGAGATCCACGTCTTCTCAGACTCGCTTACCTTGATCAATCTGATAAAATCCCAGGAAACACACAACGATATTGCTGCAGTTCTTGCCGATATCAGGGATTTGTCTTCCCGTTTCCCTACTATCTCTTTTGATTTTATTTCCCGTACGTCTAATTGTGAGGCGGATCGTTTAGCCAAACAATCTTTATTTGCTCTGGATGCTGTACTTTTACTACATTAATAAAGTAGGCCCTTGACCAAAAAAAAAAAAAATGACAGTTACTATTGACGTTAAACAAAAATGGCTTCGTTTCTAAAACACTTAAAATCCCCTACCGTTCATCTCCAAATCTTAGTGATAAGAGAAGGGAAAAGATAAAGGTTTGTCGTCTTTAACGAAATAAGGATTTGTCGAAATCGAATTAGAAAAAAAAAAACTCAGAAATCATGAATTAGAGATTTGGAAAGAACAATTGAGGATTTTGAGTGTTTTAGAAACAACGTCGTTTTCGTTTTTTTAATGTCAACTATAATGGTCATTAAATCTAAATAAACATGAGTTAATATTGACTAAATTGGCCAAATCAACACAAATTCGTGTGTTTTTTAGTTTACTAAAGAGTTTGTACGTTAGTTTTTTTTTTTTTTTTTTTTTGACTAAGAAAGTTTGTACGTTAGTTCAGTATGTAAATTACCGTTTTCTCATTGATATACCTAACCATTATCTTGTGGTTTGACCCATTAGTATGGATACAGAATCGCACACCTAGTTTTTGTAAAGGTTTTTAGGGAAAAACTTTTAATGGGCTAGTCTCTATCTATGAATCAAAGATATAATTTGGATATAAACTCGACGAATTGGATTTTATATTGAATCGATCAAGGGTGTTTACAAGTAGGGAAATCTCGAGGAGATTTTACAAGTGTTCGATATCTTTTAACTTAAGAGATTTCTTCAAAAGGTCCCCCATAAACCTAGGCGTCGACGTCCTTTTATAGTCGCCGTCGAGCTGAACCTCCTCCGGATATCACGTCCTCGTGTATCCCGCGAATCGAGGGATCGTTATTGACTTCTTCCTCGCGAGCTGGGGCTTGAGCTTATCCTTGACCCGAGGTCGCTTCCTCGCGGAACGGGAGGTGGGCCGTCTTTACAAGTTTAGAGTTTGTTTAATTGTTTGATCGGGCCCTTAATGGGCCAGATCTCGCAGGTCGAGATCCGGTACCAACAATTGCCCCCTAGCCCATTAAGTTAATATTTGCTTAATGGACGGAGAGAAACTGTTCGGTATCCCATCCGCGACAGAGATCTCGATTTTTACCGAGATCTTCGCGAATTGAACGGCCGAGATTCGGGGAAAGGAACCGGCTACGCGATTCTCGGTAAAAAGGATAATCATTGTGCTTTTTGAGATTGTACGGCCGAGATTTGGGGAGATGAAAGATCTTCACGATCTCAACGGCTGGGGTTAATCCTTCTTTATAAACTTCCTCTTGTGCTTCCCAATAAACCACGATCATCATCCCGACTTAAGGTAACTTCTCACTTCTTTTCTTCTTACGATTTTCTGGGTTTACGCATACAAGTTTTATTCGCCGATAGGATTTTCCCTGGTTCGCCGAGACTTGGACTCTTTCTATTTCGGTTCTTATATCAAATCCTATGGTCGATCCTTCAAAATTCGCTCCGGCGCATCCAGATGAGCTTTTCGGGCCGCACTGGAAGTCGGCTACGACCCGGAAGACTATTGTAAATCTCCGGCCAGTTTACAGCTTTCCGGCGGACGTCGAACTTGCCGTTCTGTCGGAATTCGAGATGCCGGAGAGATGTAGGCCGGGGTTTTGCTGTACCTATGCAACTCTCTTCGAGAAGTGCGGGCTCTACTTTCCTATCTCCCCCTTTCTGCTCGAGCTCCTCGTGGAGGTTCAGCTTTGTTTCTCGCAGATGATGCCGAACTTCGTTCGGCATGGCGTCGCGCTATCCGTCCGGGTCCACGAAGAAGGGATCCATCTTCGTGTGCAAGATGTGCTTCATCTTTGCTCGGTGAAGCACAATCCCGGGTTTCCAGGGACTTTTTATTTGTCCCCGAGGGCCAACCGGAGGGTCATTAACGGGATCCCGGGCAAAGATGAATGGCGGGACAAGACGATTTGATTCCGGATTAACTCGGCTTCGATAGGAGACTTCGATATCTCCAGACTTCCGAGACAGTGGTCTGCTCTAGCTGGTCAGAGACGAGCTCACAGGCTTGCTAACTCTGTTTAGGCGATGTTCTTTGTATTGGTGCATGTACTGATTTTTTTTTTGTATTTTGTAGTCACTCCGAAGAAGTCACCGTTTACGGACGAGCTCAGGTCACTTGTCACGAAGCTACAGCGTGAAAGAACGGAGTGGGATCTATTTACTCGGAACAGGGTTATCCGAGCTTTTGGGCCGATTACCCGACCGAGTCGCGATCCCGAACCGTCCCGACAACCGTCTCCGTTACGAGGTAAGTGACTTTTGCTCTCTGATATGAGGGAAATTTTGAGCTAGATTTTATAATTGACAATGTTTGTCTTTTAGTTGAACCATGTCGGATTCAGGCTATTCCAACACCAGTTGTTCGGCCCATTCCCGATACCAGCTCGTCAACTAGTACTACGCAACCGTTGATTATGTCGAGGAGGGCAAGCTATCGCAGTCGACCCAACCCAGTTCCCAGCAGCGGAGCAAGCCGAGTTCGTTCCGGTGATATCGCCGTCGCTGTTAGCGACGCGTTGAATGCGCCAATCCGAGCTGAGGGGCCTGCCGTTGCGAGGACGGAAGTGCCGCAAGACGCGAGGTCTCACGGGCTCGTCCAGACAGCTGGGACGATGGGGCAGCTCGCGTCGAGGAACCCATCCCAGTCAGCTCGAAATCTAATGGGTCGAGCGCCGCTGCAGCCTCCCGGCGTCCAGAGACGCCGCGCCCCCTGTCGACGTCGCACCGTTCGGGGCAGGGACGTTCCCAGTCGAAGCGACCTAGGAGTGAGCACAACGGGCGACAGGGGTCGGACTCGGTGAACGGTTCTCCTGCGAACCGTCCGTTTCACTGACGGATGGCGACGCTCTTCCGTCACTGCAAGGCCGCCGGCTGTCAGCTTCCTTGACTTCGGAATATGTCCGAGAGGGAGGCTTATCTAGACATGTGCGCGGCCAACGGGAAGGTATATCTTTCGTGGTTTTGCCTTAGTTTTATTTTTAGAGTTATTTCTCAACACGTTCCTTTTCGCTTCGTTCAGGCGCTGGCGGCGCAGAACAGGATGGTCGCTATCTTCGAGCAGCGAGTTCGGGATGCCCCTCAGCCAGACGAAGTCGAAAAAGCGAAGCGGGTGGTCGCGGATTTGAACGCCGAGGTACAGACTCTACGGGCTCGGGATGTTCAAAGGGCTGCTGATCTGGCCAGAATTCCTATCCTGGAGGCTCGCAATGCCGAACTCGAGGCGGCCTCGGAGTCTCTGTCTTAGAAGGTCCAGGCGACGGAGAATCATCTTTCGGCGGTTCGAACTGAGAGTCAATCCGCGTTGGAACAGGCGGCTCGGCTGGCCCGGGAGAACAGAGAACTGACGGTGGTCCATCATAAGGAGGTTTGCCACGCCGTCCGAGCAGCTAGGAGGCTGTTTTCCGCGAAGTATGCGGAAGTTCTTGGCAAGGTCAAGGAGAAGTGGCTCCTGAAGAAGGCGGAGATAGACCTGCAGGAAGTGATCGCGAACCTCGACCTCCTGAACGAGCTAGACCGGGGAGATACTACCGTGGAGGTCGAGATCCCCAAGGTTACTCAGACAAAGGTTGAGTTCGAAGCGGTTTTCACGGCGGCTCAGGTGTCCGACTTCTCCCTAGGGAAGCTTAATTTCCCGGCTGTCTCCGAGGACTTGGTGGCTCTGATGGAGGTTGACCCTGCGTCTCAAGTCCCGGTCGGGATAGATCAGTGTGGTACGAATGTCGAGGCGACTGAGAGTTTGGCGGCACGGTTGGCTGAAGAGGAGGTGGCAGCGGATGTCTTCGTGGAAGATTATGCTGTTGGTTTTAGTCTCTTGCTTTTCGGAATTCGAATAATGTGCCTTGGCCGGGAGGTTTTAATCCGGTTCTTTGCTAATTTTAGGATTTTTGTTGATTCTAACATATTGCCCTAGCCGGGAGGTTTTAATCCGGCATTTATGTTGTTTTGAACCTTGAAATTTCTGAATTCTTCTAAGTAAAAGACTTTGATATCTTTTTACTTGTGTTTTCGCATCCGTCGTTGCTTCGGCTTATCTTTGACGAGGTGTGAGCTTCGCCAGAAGGCTTATTGCTTGGGCGAAGCGTTTTGCCTTAGTGAAATCGTTTATGATTTTTACTAATTTTATGCCCGGAGCTCGGGTTCGCTGCCCTCTTCGATTATTCGAGGGTGCTAAGTCTTTTGTCTTAGCTGTTTTCGAAACTTTAGGTTTCGTCTTTGCTTTAGCTTCTTTTAGCGAACTACGCGCTTCGAGGTCCAAGTGGATTTCGAAGCCCTTTTCGCTGTTTGGGGATCAGGTCGTGTCATCGTGGTCCTTTGACCGCATTTGTTTGAACTTTTATGAGCTCGGGTGGTTCGATGGATCTCGAAGTGCTTTTGCTACGAGGTTTCGCCCTGTGGCTCAGTTCGTGATGCGAGGTCGCGAGATTTTAGTGATACTAGAGCTGAATAGTGTTTACTCGGGAAACGCGCGAGATGGTAAATGTTCCTTTATTCATCAGGGCTCGCCGAAAGGCGAGCGAGTTACAACATACAATGATAAAGATAAATGATAGCGTGAGCTTTGCCAGAAGGTTTGTTGCTTTGGCGAAGTGTTTCGGTGGTTGCACTCGAGGGTCGAGCTGCCTACGTATCCTGTCAAGGGATCAAGCCTTTACGTAGTTCGATTATTATGCGTACTCAGTCGTGATATCGTTTTAAATTCATGGAATTCCAAGATCTTTTTTCTGGTACGTCGGTTTTGACTTTCGCGAGCTTGTAGACGCCGTTGCGCACTACTTTGATGACGCGGTAGGGGCCTTCCCAATTGGTCCCTAGTTTTCCGGCACCTCGCTCTTTGGTACCTCGCTCTTTGGTATTTTCGTATACCTTTCGCAAGACTAGGTCGCCTACTTCGAAACTCCTGTGTTTAATGTTGGAGTTATAGTAGCGGGCGGCGGCTTGCTGGTAGCTTTAGATTCTGATCAATGCTTGGTCTCGACGTTCGTCGATGAAGTCCAATTGATCTCGTAACATTTCTTCGTTGAGTTCGCTGTTCGATGGGCATAGAGTTCGCCTAGGGCTTGGTACCGAGACTTCGGCTGGGACTATTGCCTCCATCCCGTATGCTAGTGAAAACGGTGTTTCATGTGTAGCTCTATGGGGAGTGGTGCGGCAGGCCCAAAGGACCCCTGGGAGTTCATCTGCCCATCTCTGTTTCCTCGAGTCGAGTCTTTTCTTGAGGTTACTCAAGATCGTTTTGTTCGCGGCTTCGGCGTGACCATTTGCCTGAGGGTACCTCGGGGTCGAGGTGGTTAAGCGGATTTTCCACTTGGCGCAGAAGGCTCTGAAGTTGCGAGATATAAACTGGGATCCATTGTCGGTTACAATTTCGTATGGGATCCCGTGTCGGCATATGATATTTTTCCAGACAAAATCTTTCACTTCGACTTGCGTGGTTTGCTGGAAGGCTCATGCCTCGACCCATTTGGTGAAGAAATCGTTAAGGACTAGTAGGAAACGGAGTTTCTTTCGTCCCGACTCGACGAGCGGTCCTACGATGTCCATAGACCATCGCATGAACGGGTAGGGGGCCGAGAGCGAGGAGAGTGTTTCAGTTGGATGATGGATGCTCGGGGCATGTCTTTGGCATTTGTCGCATTTATTCGAATAGTTTTCGCAGTCTGCGACAATGGTTGGCCAAAAATAACCGGGTCGTTTTATTCTGACGGTGAGGCCGCGGCCTCCGGAGTGACTTCCGCAGTGGCCGTCGTGCATTTCGCCCATGATTGCAAGGGCTTCTATGCCGTGGACACAAATTAGGTTTGGTTCGGAGTCGCTCCGCTTGTAGAGTTTGTCGTTTATTACGCAAAAGCGCGAGCTTTGTGCTTTTAGTTTTCGGGCTGCTCACCTTTCGGGTGGTACGGTCCCATCTGTAATGTACCGGATGATTGGGATTCTCCAATCCGGTTTCCGGATGTACCCGTCCTAATCTGGATCGCCGGTGGTTGCCGGGGCGACCTCATCGGGTGATTCGGGCTCGACTGGTAAGTCGGGACCGTGCTCGCCTATGCCTATGGGGTCGTCCTCGTCTTCCGGGAGTTTCGTAGGATCGGGCTCGTGTTCTTCTGCGTCGGAGAAGATTTGATCGGTTTCCATGTCTATGGGCTCGGCCGTTATTTCGTTTACGGTGAGAGCTTTGAGGGCGATCTCGATGCTCGGTTTTTTTTATTCCTTCAACAGGAGTTATTCTAACTAACGGGTCCGAGGTCGAGGAGAGCGCGGAAAGTGCGTCGGCCGAAGTGTTTTCACCTCGCGGGATCCTTGTAAGCTCGAATTTGTCGAGCTGTTTTGATAATCCACGAACTACTTGGAGGTATGCGTCCATGCGCTCGTCTTTGGCATCGTACTAGCCGTGGAATTGGCTCGTGATGAGCTGAGAGTCGCTGAAAGCGTCGACTTCCCGAGCTCCGATCCTGAGTGCGAGTCTGATTCCGGCGATGAGGGCTTCGTACTCTGCTTCGTTGTTGGAGGCGACGAAACCCAGTCGGAAAGATTGTTCGATTACCTCGCCTGTTGGCGAGGTAAGTTTGATGCCGACTCCGGATCCTTGTTTGGATGAGGATCCATCGACGTGAAGTATCCACTTCTTGGAGGGGTTCGTTTCGTTAGCGACTTCGGGCGCTAGTTCGATCATGAAATCTGCTAAGACTTGTGTCTTAGCGCAGGTGCGAGTGCGATATTCGATGTCGTGCTCGCTGAGTTCGATTGCCCATTTGGCGAGGCGTTCCGATTAACTCGGGATATAGAGAATAGTTCTGAGCGGTTGCGATGTCATGACTAATATTGAATGGGACTGAAAATATGGTCTGAGTTTTCGGGCCGACATCACGATTGCTAGAGCTAGTTTCTCCATAGCGGGGTATCTCGTTTCAGCGTCGATCAACGTTTTGCTTACGTAATAGATTGGTTTTTGCTTAATGGTTTATAAGTCGGGTCGATGTTTAGTTCGTGCGACGTTACATCGGTGTTGACCCCGGGCATGTCCGCGGTGGACCATGCGAATGTGGTGACGTTCTATTTTAAAAAAGAGATAAGTTCTTCTCGGATTTCGTTGGATAGGGCAATTCCTATGCCGACGACGCGGTCCGGGTTGTTGTCATCTATGGAGACCTGTGTGATGAGTTCGGTGCGAGGTTCGCATACAGAAGGATCGTTCGATCTTTTTATATGCTAGGTGGCGAGCTCTAGCTCTTTTTGTAATTGCTATACGGGGTGATTCCTGGATTGTTTGTAATTTCCCATGTAGCAATCGCGGGATGCGGACTGGCTTCCTCGTACCGTTTTGGTTCCTTCGGGTGAAGGAAATTTCTCGCACTGGTGGTACGTTGATGGTACCGCTTTTATGGCGTATAGCCAAGGTCTGCCGAGTATGGCGTTAAATGGTGCCGCGCGGTCTACGACCACGAATTAGATTAATTTTCGTACTCCTTCCGCGAACACGGGGAGTTCGATTGTTCCTTTGGAGTACGTCATGTTTCGGGAGAGCCGGTTAGCGGCGAGGGTTTACCTCGCAGGGACGAGTCTTCGAAGCCCATTCGGCGGAAGGCTTCGTAAAAGAGTACGTCAACCGAACTGCCGGTGTCTATCATTATTCTGGACAGTTCGTAGCCACTCACGTCGAGCTGGACGATGAGAGCGTCGTCGTGCGGTTTGTCGAGGTGTGTAGTTTCACTTTTTCTGAAGGTGATCCTGTGGTTGGGTCCTTGGAGAGGGGCCGGTTCTACCGGTCTGGTTCGAGCTCGTCGTTGGAATAGCTTGATGGAGTTAACCGAGTCGCGGCAGAATTGTGAGTCGCCGCATATGAAGTCTATTCCTTTAGCGGTGGGTGGCTCTACTCCCCCCTCCTCGAAACAACGAGGTTTTCGGGGTCGAAGTACGACTGTCTTTTTGGGCGCCGGTGGCGGTGTAATCACTGATTTCATCGAGCCGCCGCAGAGGCTCAGCTCTCTGAATATCAGGTCGATGCATTTTTTCAGCGCTGGGGGCGGGGTTTCTTGTCATGTGACCTCGTTGGTTCGTTCCCTTTTCTTTTTGAGGTTCGACTTCTTACTGTCGGTCTTTGGAACTGGTTCCGCTTCGACGACTTCGTCTGTAGGCTGTTCGGCGTCGTTCTGAGCCGCTAGCAGCCGAAGTCGAGTTTGACATTCCTCTGTGGAATGTCCTTTTCGCTTGTGATGGTTGCAATATTTTGGTGGATCGTAATCCTTGTTCTTGGATTGAGGAGGGCTTCTGACGGCGTACGTATGTAGTCCTTTGCTGGGAGGTTCCCTTTTGGGGGCCTTTTTGACGTCGGTGGGCATTCCATCATTTTGTATTTCTTGGTGAGATAGGCGGTCTCGTATTCGTACAAGGCGAAAGCGGATGAGCGATGTAGTGCGTCATCTAGCGACGTCGTAGGCCGAACTGTGAGTTCCTTACGGAAGCTCGACGTATGCGATAAGTTATTCTTCAGTGCCAATAGTGCTACTACCTCGTTGGGGTTCGCTATCTTGGCTTTGATTTCTTTGAATTTTGTGATATATGTCTGAAGTGAATCCTCTGGGCCTTGTGAGAGCTTCCATAGGTCGGCTTCGGACGCGTACGCCTCAATGAATACTGAGTATTGCTTGAGGAAAACCGAGATGAGCTGGTTGAAATTATCTATGGACTTTTCTTCCAGTGAGACGAACCATTCCTGGGCCGTTCCGATCAGGGTTTCAGCGAAGAGGCGGCAGTAGCCTGCTTATTTTTCGTGATCGAGGAAATGAACTCTGGCGACCGTTAGGCGGAATGCTCGTATGTGAGCTCGCGGGTCGGTCTTTCCGGCATATTCGGGGAATTTGATTTTTCCCGTATCTCTGATATGTGCGGTCACGAAGCGATTGGTGAAGGGAGTCCGATTGGTCTCCTTGATCACTCGATCGATATCCGGGGCCGAACTAGTGGCGAAGTGGACGAGCGAGTTCATCTGTTGTAGCTTGGCATTCGTGTGATCGACGTATCGTTGGAACAACTCGCGATCGACGGTGTTCGGGAGATTTATGTATGATAGGTCGGGAGCCTGAGCTCGAGTCGGGTTCTCATTTTCCTCGCGAGGTCGCGTATTGTTCTCGCGGTTTGCGGGTGGGGGAGGAAAAGAGAACGAACTGTTGTTAGTTTGCTCTTGCTGGGTTCCCGAGCTGGACCCGAATTCGAAAGTGCTGAATGGCCTTGATTCGTGGTTCCCCACGCTCGGCGTAGGCGGTAATCTGGTCGAGGCTCGCCCGCTTGTTTCGTTGCTCAGGTTGGCAGCAAACGATGGTGAGCTCTCGAACGTGAAAGCCGAGGTCGGGGTGTTTCGGATCGGAGTTTCGTATTGCCCGACAAATGTCGGTGAAGCGTGGATTATTCCGAAATCTAGGCGTGTTCGCGGGGGCGGACTTCCTTGCGAACGTCGCTCCCGATCTCCCATCGAGCGACGTTCTTGCTGCTCTAAGCGAGCTTCGAGCGTACGAGTCGAGGTCTCGTAGGTCTGTTGTCTTTCCACCATGATGGATAACATTCTGCGGATTTCGGCCAGGTCGTTTTGGTGTTGTTGCGGTATTACCGATGGTGTGGTTGACCCCGTCCGGCCGGTTTGAGCCTGGGACGGATCGGTGGATCTGGTCTATACCCAATTAGGTTTTGGTCCGACGGAACCTGAGACGGATCGATGGAGCCTGAGGCGGACCTCGTACATACCCAATTGGGGTTTTGGTATGACGACGCGTTGGCGGTTGTTGGGACGGCAGGGTTTGCACGTCGCGACGCCGCGTTTTGATTCGCAGCGAGTGTTTCCACTCCGCCCGCTGCGATGGGATTTGATCCCACGGTGGTTGTCGGGACTGGGATCTGGGATCCGGATCCTATGAGCGCGGGCTCAGCAGTCGCGCCAGAGGTGCTGCGACTTGTCGAGGGGTTGACCCTAGTTGATTCTGAATGGTTTGGATCCATTTCGCTTCTCGTTAGATCGAAGATCTGATTCTTGTGTCTAGAAAGCTATATGCTCTTCCCCACAGACGGCGCCAAAATGTGGATACGGAATCGCACACCTAGTTTTTGTAAGGGTTTTTAGGGAAGAACTTTTAATGGGTTAGTCTCTATCTATGAATCAAAGATGTAATTTGGATATAAACTCGACGAATTGGATTTTATATTGAATCGATCAAGGGTGTTTACAAGTAGGGAAATCTCGAGGAGATTTTACAAGTGTTCGATATTTTTTAACTTAAGAGATTTCTTCAAAAGGTCCCCCATAAACCTAGGCGTCGACGTCCTTTTATAGTCGCCGTCGAGTTGAACTTCCTCCGGATATCGCGTCCTCGTGTATCCCGCTAATCGAAGGATCGTTATTGACTTCTTCCTCGCGAGCTGGGGCTTGAGCTTATCATTGACCCGAGGTCGCTTCCTCCCGGAACGAAAGGTGAGCCGTCTTTACAAGTTTAGAGTTTGTTTAATTGTTTGATCGGGTCTTTAATGGGCCAGATCTCGCAGATCGAGATCCGATACCAACAATTAGGTACGAATTGACCTACATTTTAAATTGTTTGTTGCCATAACAAACAAAAAAAAGAACCAATAATATTTGGAATCATATTGAATAACAAACAAATACAATCATAAAACAACAAATCATAATTCATTATTAAAAATAATATAAAAAAATGAAACGAAGACCAGAACGTTGTGGGACCAACCACTTTCTGTCAACTACTAATTTCTCTATTACACAATAAGCGACGACTTTTTATACAACTTGAAACTTTCTGATTATGCCTTCTTCCTCCTAACCTCCTCACAAACATACATACAAAGCAAATGCATAAGCACATGAATCAATTTCTGATATAGAGAAAGAAAACTAAAAAAATGGGTTTCCGTGGGAAATTCTTCTTCCCAATTCTCATGACTCTATCGTTATTTCTAATAATCAGATACAACTACATAGTCTCCGGTGATCCTCCTCTCCGGCGAGATCTCCCTGGTCGCCGTTCATTTTCCTCCGGCGATGACGTCATATCTTCCGTCAAGACTCCGTCAAAGAGGACGAAGATACTGTTTCACATGGCGGTGACAGCCACGGACTCCGTGTACAGCACGTGGCAGTGTCGGATCATGTACTATTGGTACAACAGGTTTAGGGACGAACCCGGTTCGGAGATGGGTGGGTATACCCGGATCTTGCATTCGGGTCGACCCGATGGACTCATGGATGAGATCCCTACCTTTGTTGCTGACCCTCTTCCCTCTGGTGCTGATCAGGTTCATTGTTTTACAACTTCTAATGTTGTGATATGGATTATGGTTAATGTATTTTAATTAGTTAGTTTTAATTAGTTTTGGTGTTATTTTCTTTTTCACGTTAGATTTAAGTTTTGGGATTTTTCCTTTTTATAATAGGATTATAATTTTGGTGTTTTTCCTTTTTCTTAAATTTAGCTTTTAAGTATTTTTTTCTTTTGGGTTTAGAAATATTGATTGTATCGTACCTATATAAAGGGCTCTTATGATCAATAAAGAATGAACTTCCAACAATTAACCTTAATCTCCAAGAGAGAATTAGGGTTAAGAGGAAGCTTACGTTTAATTCTCTTTTCTTACTTTCACAATAACGGCAGATTATACCGGTACGATTACGCGAGCTAAAGCTAGATCTTTGGCTCATATCAACTTGGTATTGGAGATAGAAGGAAGAGGATCTCATAAGTGTAAGAAGCTGCTAGAGGTATACCCTGAGTTGGAGCTTGAGGACAAGCTCCTAGTCGAGGAGTGGAGTAATGATATGGATTATGGTTAATGTCTTTTAATTAATTAGTTTTAATTAGTTTTGGTGTTTTTTCCTTTTTCACGTTAGATTTAAGTTTTGGGATTTTTCCTTTTTCATGTTAGATTTAAGTTTTGGGATTTTTCCTTTTACAATAGGATTATAATTTTGGTGTTTTTCCTTTTTCTTAAGTTTAGCTTTTAAGTATATTTTTTTTTGGGTTTAGGAATATTGATTGTATCGTGCCTATATAAAGGGCTCTTATGATCAATAAAGAATTAACTTCCAACAATTAACCTTAATCTCCAAGAGAGAATTAGGGTTAAGAGGAAACTTACGTTTAATTCTCTTTTCTTACTTTCACAATAACGTCAGATTATACCGGTACGATTACGCGAGCTAAAGCTAGATCTTTGGCTCATATCAACTTGGTATCAGAGACAGACGATTCTACGGGAGACATGGATTCCGTTATGGCGCAACTCAATAAAATCCTGAAGGAGATGGCGGACATGAAACAGGAGTTGAAACAAGAGTTCAAAGAGTTGAAGCAGGAGATCAGGAGCTGTAGATTGTCCTCAAACATGTTACAAGTTGCAGCTATAGTGGTTAAGGCGAAGCAACCAGATCTTCAAAACCATGATCTTAACTACACGACGGTTGGAAGCTGCAATGTGGGAGGCTGAGCCGAATCAATCAGAACCTCAAAACCCTAAAGTTGTGGTGATACCAACTGTTGCTTATGTCGTAGAATATAGATCGTTGGTGGAAGTGATGAACAGAGATGAAATCATGGAGGAAAGCATGCAGAACATAAATTCTTATTTTCTGCCTTACTTTCTTGCTCCGATTGTGAAGGATTTGTCCTCAACCAAAAACTCTCTTTCTTTGAATATGGTTTTACAAAAATAAAAATATCAATCATGGGAAACGCTTTATGAGACATTGTCTTTGGTATTGGAGATAGAAGGAAGAGGATCTGATAAGTGTAAGAAGCTGCTAGAGGTATACCCTGAGTTGGAGCTTGAGGACAAGCTCCCAGTCGAGGAGGGGAGTAATGATATGGATTATGGTTAATGTCTTTTAATTAATTAGTTTTAATTAGTTTTGGTGTTTTTTCCCTTTTCACGTTAGAATTAAGTTTTGGGATTTTTCCTTTTTCACGTTAGATTTAAGTTTTGGGATTTTTCCTTTTTACAATAGGATTATAATTTTGGTGTTTTTCATTTTTCTTAAGTTTAGCTTTTAAGTATCTTTTCTTTTGGGTTTAGGAATATTGATTGTATCGTGCCTATATAAAGGGCTCTTATGATCAATAAAGAATTAACTTCCAACAATTAACCTTAATCTCCAAGAGAGAATTAGGGTTAAGAGAAAGCTTACGTTTAATTCTCTTTTTTTACTTTCACAATAACGTCAGATTATACCGGTACGATTACGCGAGCTAAAGCTAGATCTTTGGCTCATATCATGTTGTTATTGGTGATGAATATAATATTGATGCATAAATTTACATAGCTCAAAACTTATCATTTACTAGCTGGATTTCAGAATGATCATGATGTTACTTTTGGATTTTGAGGTTATATATAAGTTATAACTGAAAATAGTCATCACATTAACAACACTAATCTCAAAATCTTGTATAATATGATTGGTTTATCAACATAAGTAATTTTCAAGTTGTGAATAAGACTTCTTTCCAATGAACATAACCAGTGGCGGAACCATGATCCACATAGTGCAAAATGAGTACCATCTACAACGGAGGACTTGTGTCTTCTGCAAGACACAATGTCTTGGTAAAAGGTGATGACGTGTTGCGACGTGATTCGTCGTGATAATAAAAAACAAATTTTGTTTTTGTTTATAAAAAGGAAGACATCAAATTGATGTCTGCAATGTGGATTGTCTAAAATCTTTAATGAATCATATGTAAATAAATTTATTTGTATATTTTATTGGTGGTAGCTGTCCCATCATGTGTTACCTAGATCCGCTCCTGAACATAACCATCTTTGTTTATTCTACAGGATTTAAACAAAATAGTCTATGTTAAACAAATAGCAATACATTTTGGGATATAAATGTGAGATATAATGTAGAATTATATGGAAGACAGACTCGACATTACTATGGGCCCTAGGACCAAAAAAAAAAAATTGGATCCTTTCAACTTAGCTTACTAATTGTTTTGAAAAATCTTTTGTGTAATGTTTTTGTAGATTTTGTTATAATAAAATATTTTTATGGGATTTTTTCAATCTAATTTTTATTATTTAATTTATTTTCTTTAATAAAAAAATATTTAAAAAAAAATCAAGGCCTTTTACTAGGACACGAGATTGGGGTCCTGCGCCGTCGCACGCACCCTTTGTCCCCCTACTCAGCCGGCTCTGATTATATGATTATGAATATTCTTTTGAAAAAGCATATGATATATGATGAATTGTATATATGATGTGCAGGGATATGTAGTTCTAAATAGGCCTTGGGCGTTTGTGCAATGGCTTCAACAATCACATATAGAGGAAGAGTACGTCTCATTTGACATCTTCGATCCCTTAAATTGTTCTTTCATAATACTCTTTTTTTATGCCTAGGCTCTTACTTTTTTTAACATAATACCCCGTAGTTGGAGTTTTGTCGATTTTCAACCCCCATATATAGCTAGGTAGAGGAATGCCACTTTTGATGTTTATATGTTTTCCTCTTTTCTTGATCATTATGTCAGTTACATTCTCATGGCGGAACCCGATCATATCATAGTTAAACCGATACCGAACCTAGCCAGAGGAAATCTTGGGGCTGCATTTCCTTTTTCTTACATCGAACCGAAGAAATATGAATCGGTTCTCCGCAAATTCTTCCCAAAGGAGAATGGTCCGATATCAAAAATAGATCCCATTGGCAACTCTCCAGTGATCGTCTCTAAGGTATAGTGATCACATCTCTAATCAAAGTCGATCTTTGCGCGGTATATATGGCTTCATGACTATCAATCTTGGCTTGGTTTGTTGGTTTTGTTAGAATGCATTGATGAAAATTGCTCCAACATGGATGAACGTTTCTTTAGCTATGAAGAATGACCCACACACAGATAAAGCTTTTGGTTGGGTCCTTGAAATGTAAATTTCTCTCTACATTAATTAGTTCTGAAATTCTAGATTTATAATGTTAGATTGATTTCTAATGTTTGATTTATATTAATTAGGTATGCGTATGCTGTTTCTTCTGCGTTACACGGCGTGAGCAACATTCTACACAAAGACTTCATGATTCAGGTTTTGATCTTTAAGCTTTTGTATACCAAGAAGTTTGAGAGTTTTGGAACATAACAAGATATATCTTGTCTTTGTGTTTGTCTGTTGGTGTAGCCTCCTTGGGACACTGAATCAAAGAAGACATACATAATACATTACACTTACGGCTGTGATTTCGACATGAAGGTAGTAAATCATGAAACAACAGCAATAAAACAAAGTTATTGAAGATATTAGATAGGTTTAGTTTTATACTGTAGTGTTTATGGGTTCCATATAAATTTTACAGGGGAATATAATGCACGGGAAGATTGGAGAATGGAGATTCGATAAACGGTCTTACGGGGATAAACCGCCCCCAAGAAATCTTACATTGCCTCCCCAAGGTGTTCCCGAGAGCGTGGTATATATAGCTTTCAAATCTTCTCTCATTTGTTTCCTTTTGGTTTTTCTTGAACAGTCCTGATCATTAAGTGGGCATAACACAATGCAGGTGACATTGGTGACAATGGTGAACGAAGCTACGGCTAACATTCCTAACTGGGAATCTTAAAAAGATAATTCATTTTTTGTAAGCAAAATTATATTCCTTTAACTCTGTTCCATAGTTTTCGTTACCACAATATTCAATTCTAACTCCAAGATTTAGACATGATCAAATTTTATTTTAGACAAGACTAAGCGCATGTAGACAATGAGGATCAGCAGAGAAATCAAGAACTTCAATTAAGAGAAAAATCTCGAAATGAAGAAATGGTCATATTTTCATAAAATAGAGCTAGAGTAAACACAACATTCCGACTCTAGGACGGGTCAAAGGCAGATACGCCCCTATTGATTAGAAATAAGGCTGGTATGTCCCTGTCTAATAAATTACTTTTTTACCCTTAATGAAGGGTTGGTAAGGTTAAATATAATTAAATCGGTAAGAGGACAACGAAAACCACGGTAGTTCAGTGGTTTTGAGCTCCACGCTCACCACCCGCGCACGCGCGCGACCAGGGTTCAAATCCCCTTTGCGTGGTATAACCTGGTAATACTGCACTAGTATTACCCTAATATTAGGGTAATACTGGTACAACTAGGAAGTAATACTAAGACATAGTAGTAATACTGGTACAACTAGGGATATTAGGGTAATACTGGTACAACTAGGAGGTAATACTAAGACATAGTAGTAATACTGGTACAACTAGGGATAGTAATACTAGGGTAATACTAAGGCATAGGGTAATACTGGTACAACTAGGGAGGGTAATACTAGGGTAATACTAAGGCATAGGGTAACACTAGGTAATACTAGGTAGTAACACTAGGGTAATACTAGTACAATTAGGTAATACTTGGGCGGTGATATTTCATTAAAAAAATAATTAAAAAGTTGATATTTCATTTAAAAAAAACTCAGGGGTATTTTCGTCGTTTCATTAAAGTGAGGGGCTATAGGGATTAGTGGGGGGCTATAGCGATTTGTAAGCACCTCATAAGGATATATGAGGTGATTACCCCTCTAGGACCCGGTTTCTAGGCAATTTAGTATCGACAAATAAAAATGCTAGCAGTATGATCCTATAACCGGAGGAGAAAACCGGTATCCCTCATATCCAGTTTCGTAAAATTCACATAACAATGAACACATCCTCTCTGGTTACTATAATTTCACATGGAACATACCGTTTCAATGTTCTTGATTTCGATCCACCTTGAATACGGATTCCAAACCACAAGCCTAGTAATGTCGTCTGTCAAGACGCATAACAATAAACCCTCGCAATGAAAGACTTGAGATATCTTGACTTGTTCGTTTAGGCATGACGCTCATTAAATAAAGACTGTAATCTTTCACCACGATCATCTGAGACTCGCCTTCCCTTATTGTTGCTCCTCGACATTCCCTTGTTGTTGCTCCTCGACCAATGTGTATATTTGTAAAGCTCTGACTTTTAAATAAAGTGTTGGTAAAGATAAGTAAGACTTGTGAATATTGTGTTATTGATATCAACGGCGTACACAACATATATATACAAGACACAAACCTTATAAGCACTTGACGGCCAATCTATACAAACCGTCATAATAAGGCTCAATACTAATGTCTAGCCCAACTCCCTAATATTGTTAGAACTGTGAATTCATGATGCTTCTACACCTGCACCCGCTGCATTTGATGCACCTGCTGCATTTGCTGCATATGCACCTGCTGCATTTGCTGCAGCACAACTCTCTATTACTCCACCTCAAGTTGGAGTGTGGAGATCCCGAACACCCAACTTGGGCAACAATACATCGAATTGAGGTCGTCCAAGAGCCTTGGTAAGAATGTCAGCAATCTGATATTTGGTACGAACGTGAACGGTAGAAATAAGTCAATCATTCACAGCATCACGAACACAATGACAATCTCGTTCAATAAGTTAAGTCCGTTAATGAAACACTGGATTCGCAGAAATTTGGATAGCGGCTTGACTGTCACAATAAAACGGAACATGCTTAGTGATGGGAATGCCAAGATCTTCCATCAGCTGAACAATCCACTTGATTTCCTTAGTAGCAAAAACCATGGCCCTATATTCCGCTTCAGCAGGCGAATGACTAACCGTAGTTTGTTTCTTCGTTTTCTATGAAATCGGACAACCATCAAGCAATACGACATAGGCACTGAGGGAGCGACGAGTCAAAGGACACGATGCCCAATCCGCATCACAATATACAAACAACTGAAGATCACTGTCGGCACGAAGAAGGATTCCTTGTCTAGGGCAGCCTTTGAGAAACCGTACCACCCGTGTAGCAGCCTCCCAGTGAGCTTCCCGCGGCTCCTTCATAAACTGAGAAAACAAATGAATGGCGTAGCACAACTCAGGATGAGTTATAGAAAGGTAAACCAGGCGACCCAAAAGCCTACGATACGGAAGAGGACCGCGAGGTGGAAACCATCATCCGTGGCAAACTTATGGTTTTGTTCAATCGTGTCGAAGCTGGTTTGGCACCGAGGAAGCCTGTATCAGCGACAATGTCAAGAATGTACTTGCGCTGAGACAAGAATATACCTTCATTTGAGCGTGCTACTTCAATTCCAAGGAAATATTTAAGTTTTCTCAAGTCCTTCATATGGAAGCATTCTCCCAAATATGCTTTAAATTTTGTCAACTTCTCAAGGTCATTGCTAGCGATCACCAAATCATCTACATAAACCAATACTCGAACCTCTGTTTTACCTCGTGAGTAAGTGAAAAGCGAGTAGTCAGATTACGATTGCTCAAAACCAAACTCCAAAAGTGTTTTAAAGAGCTTAGCGAACCAGCAGCGAGGAACTTGACGAAGCCCATACAACGATTTACGCAAACGACATACCTTAGTAGGATCAGAGTGAGTGAATTCGGGGGGTAATTTCATGTAGACTTCCTCCTCAAGATCACCATGAAGAAATGCATTGTGAACGTCCATCTGATGCACTTCCCATTCCTTTGCGGCAACAATACCCAGAAGACCATGTACTGTAGCCATCTTAACAACAGGAGCAAATGTTTCATCAAAGTCTTCTCCTTCGACTTGATTGTTTTCCATTACGACAAGACGCGCCTTATGGTGTTCAACTGTACCATCGGCGTTGTACTTAATCTTGTAAACCCATTTAGAACCAATCGCAGTTTTGCCAGGCGGAAGCGACTCAATATCCCAAGTACCGCTGTCTTCGTGGGCAACAATTTCGTGTTTCATGGCACCCCGCCATACTTCATACTTCGCAGCTTCATTATAGTGCTTTGGTTCAACACCAGCGGTCACGGCTTCGAGTAACCCCTCTGGAAGTCTAACTGAACAATCAGCAAGTATCAGGGAGATCCTTGTTGTTGTGAAGTCTGTCATCCCCATCCTTTTGGCAACTGAATATGGCATGAGGTTGAGGCTTGAGCCAAGGTCACAAAGAGAACGCTCAAATCTGTCTGTGAATATCGTACAATCCAACACAAAGCTCCCTGGATCTGGTAGCTTCTTTGGGATCCTGTTGGTCAGGATTGCACTGCACTCGTGAGTAATCATCAAGCATCCTTCTTCAAGGTTCACGTTTCTAGACACTATCCTCTTGACATATCTCCTGAAGGCTGGAGAGGTCTTGATAGCATCGATGAAAGGAAATTCCACAATCAATTTATCCATAATTGCCTTGCATCTTGAGTCTTCTACCTCCTTCTTAGTCTTCCCAGAAGCCTTGGGATAAGGTATCCTCGGTGTGTAAACTCTCTCTGCAACTACATTAGGTACTTCCTTCGAAACCTTAGGAGGCGATTCGACTACAGGATCGGTATCGACCGATACCGGAGTGGTATCGATCGATACACGGGGTTTTGATTTGTCATGTGAAAGTATCTTGATGGGTATCGATCGATGCTGGCTAGTGTCGATCGATACTGGAGCGATTTCAGTATCCACATCATCAAGATCAACAAAAGTATCTGCAGTTTGGCCAATTTTTGCTCCTGGATTGACCTCTTTTCCACTCCTCAAGGTGATTGCATTGATGTGAGCCCTTGGGTTCTCTCCTTTCCCTGGAAGAAAACCTTATTGCCTTTTCACAACCTCTGAAGTCTGAGCCACCTGAAGTTCCAGCTTCTTCTGCTGAATTTTAATAGCGTCGATCCTTCCACTCAGATCATTATACATGACATCAATCTTTCCATTGAAATCCACAGTGAGCTTCTGCTGTCCTTGAATAAGATGTTCAAACATAGACTCGATCTTGCTATCCGGGAGCCTAGCAGGTACATGCTGTTAAGATGAATTTCCATAGTTCCTTGTATACCCACTGTTCTAAGATGGTTTCTGGCCAAACTTATCCGATCCTCCTTGCTGAGAGTTGTTGTTGAAGTTTCGGTTGTTGTTGAATTGATTCCTCTGACCTTGAAAACCATAACCACCAATGTAGTTAACATTCTCTACTTCATCCTCATTGAACACCTCAACATCTTCAGCAAAATGAACGGCCTTCGTTGTCTTGCCCATCAGAAGACTATGCATAGAATCTAACTTAGCCTGAACATCAGCAATTTGCGATCCATCCATGTTCCCACTCTGCTTCTTTCGCTCAAAATCTGCATTCTTGGTGCTATTGCTAGAACCCAAGTTCTCAATAAGTATATAAGCATCATCAGGATATTTGGTATTGAAATTCCCATTGCTCGCAGCATCCAAAGTCATCTGATACCTCCAATCAATTCTTCTGAAGAAGAAACCCATCAGCTGAACATCAGAGTAGCCATGTTGTGGACAATCTCTCTGATACGATCTAAATCTCGTCCAAGCGGCCATGAACGCCTCAGTCGGTCTTTGAGAAAACTGGGAGATCTTGTTCCTCAGATCCTCAGATCGTGCATCATCATAGAAATTATTCAGGAAAGCAGTATTGGTCTCCTCACAGGTAGTCAGTGATCTAGGACATAACTGCTTCAGCCAGTAAGTTCCATCTCCACCTAGAGAGTAGGGAAAGAGCTTGCAAAAAAGGTAGTCATAAGACACTCCATTGCTCTTGATGCTAGTGACCAAATCCTCAAACCGCTCAATATGGTACATGGGATGTTCATTGGAAAGACCATGAAAAGGGTGTTGTCCCACAAGAGTGTAGTATGCAGGTTTCAGCTCAAAGTCATTCCTCTGAAAAGTAGGAGGACAAATCGCTGATCGATTTGCATAAAACTGATCAGGCCTGTTGTACTCACCAATCGTTCTACCACGATTAACCACAACATTCCATGCGTTCGCGTTCCCAGCGACAATCTCTTCGACAACAGGAGCAGGTGGAATGATGTTCCCCTCTCCATCCAATCGTTTCCCTTGCGCATTGCACAACTGATCCTCTCGGTCTCTGTAAGAACCAGCTTCATCTTTAACCAAAATCATTGGATTGTTGTTCATCTCTGATTGCGTCTTTGCTCTTCTGTTTGTGCGTTCCACAAGTGCTAGCTGCTCCAATGACAGTTCAACTAGCTAAGTGCTCTTGTTCCTTCTTGTTTCACGAATAGGCATACACCTAAAAACAAAAGTCAAGAACGTAAGTAACACGGTAACACGATGAGAATTGACCGACACTGGGTGGTGTCGATCGATATCAACAAAAACTAAAACGACGAGTATCGACCGACACTGGATAATATCGATCGATACCGACGAACTTAGTCGAAATTCTCAAACTAAAATCTAATGGCGAATTGAGCCCCCGGCAACGGCGCCAAATTTGATATGCTCAAATTAATACCCTATAAGTACTAAAGCAGTTGTTGCAGTATATGTAGGGGTCGAGCACAATAACTCAGAGAAACACACAATAGATTATATATAGGAGAATTAAGCTAAGAGATCAACGTAATTAAAATCAAAACGTAAATTAAACTGGTTGTAAGTTCGATTGGAGAAAGATAGGTTCAGGGTATTTCTTAGGAAATCAATGAATGCAGATAAACTAACTAATAGGATTTAGATTTAGCGCGGTTCTTAAACTCAAATCACTAAAGTATAGCTAACCAACTCACGTTGCGAAAACTATCTAAGTCTAAATCATAGAATTCCAAATCTCTTTGCGAATCCTAAAGTCTAAACCAGCTTTTCGTTCAAGTTTGATTTGTTCACAAAACAACTAAACCAAATCTCTTTGCGAATAGTTATTTTGCTCACCCTAAGTTCTATCAGGTAATTAATCGCACTCTCGTACCTAATCAATTATCCTAAGATCTAAGTTCTAGGTGATCAATCCAGAATTAGCTTTGAAAACAACCTATGGTGAAGAACTAATTCAGTTGGTGAATCCTAATCAACTAATCAACCTAGCATTCAGAGAAACCCCTTATGAGAACCCTAAACCTAACAAGAGATCTACTCAGGCATGGAAATTGAAGCAATAAACATGACTGAATAAATACTCAAATAGATAATAAGAAAGAGTAACAAGAGGGTTCAAAATATTCTCTCGGACTAACAGAGTTTCAGACTTGTCTCCCTTCAAAAGCCCTCTCACAAAACCAAAGTAAAATAAAGGATATGATAAAGCATAGCCATCAAAGTGGCTGTAAAATCCTAATAAATAACCTAAGTCACGTTTTGGGGCTTCTTGTAAATAATAAAGTATTCTGGGCAATTTTCAATTCTTCAACTCTTGGAAAAGTCGCGATCGTGTCTTGCTGCAGTGAGTATTGACCGATACTGAGGCTTCAAATCGGGTACTCAGTTACACGAACTTCTGCTTTGCTCCAAAATGCTCCAGAAAGCTCCAATATCTCAAATTATGCTCCAAACGTGCTAAAACCTGAAAAGACTCTAAAAGACTACGAAAATACTAGAAAGATTCTATAAAACGGACTTATATCATGGCCTAAAAGGGGTAAAAACCATGATATATCAACTCCCCCAGACTTAGCATTTGTTTGCCCTCAAGCAAAACAGAAAACTAAACCGGAGAAAAAGGTTTGAAAACATAGAGATTCACATGTTCATGAAACATTGCAATGACCATTTTCCTTAGTGCTCCACATATCACATAACCAGTTCCAAATCTAACCACCATGTACTTCTCCGTAGACATTCGCATCTTCCTAGACTATACACATTATTTCACATCATCGTTCAATTAAACCCATCATCGCCAGTTTCATCGCTGCAGCCAATATTCAAGAACCTTCTAGATTCTTTACCATACAATATCACGACAAAAGGATTACCCAATTCACACACTTTTTGGTATTTTTTTTCTCCCCCAGACTTGTTTCTTGTCATGTTCTTTCTCTCCTTTTTTAGATCTGCATATACACATTAAGTTCTGAAACGCGAGTATTGATGGTGTTTGCCACCGAATACCCGGTTCTTCCCTCTCTATGTATAAAAGGTTTAGGCGAATAGTGGTATCATTGGAAATTTTCCTAACCACTCTTTCAACCTTTGTGTGATCATTCTCTTACAAGTAGAATAATGGTATCGCTGGAAATTTTCCTAGCCTTCTACTCAGAAGAAAGTCATTTCATCTTTTATGCTCTTATTTATCAACTTAGAATAGGGGAGAGAGATACCATTAATTTAAACACATGGGTTCATTTGTCAGATATGAATGATGAATCAAGCTCTATGAATACTAACCACATCGAGGAAGTGCAAAATTTTGGCTCAGGCTTTAAAGAACTTTGCTGGAAACATGAGTGTCTTCTAGTTAACTGGTGAGCCTTTGGATTTTTCATTAGTCCGATCTAGAACTGATTATGTAACAATGGTCACTTAGAAGCAAGGTCAGAACAAAAGATTCAAGAAAAAGATCACAATCTCCAACAGGTTTTGACTCAATAATTTTTTTTTTGACTCAAAAACGACTGATCCTAAGAAAATAAAAACAATGTCAGCGACTACCTCCCCCAGACTTGAATAACACTGTCCCCATTGTTATCTAGCCTAAGGTTGGTGAAAGAAAACAAAAGAACATAGTGGAATTGTGAAAAACAAAAAATTACCGAAGTGGGGTACGAGTGTCGACCGACACCCAACTTGGTATCGATCGATACCAAGTATTGGTCGACATAGGTGATTCGTTTCTCATTCACATGGGTTGTCGACACATACCAACAGGGTATCGATCGATACTCTGGCGATTTCGAGTTTGCTCCTTTTTTATCCTGACACAAAACACAAAACACAAAACACAAACGAACAATGAAAAGAAAAAGACTTTTATACAAACTCACCAGTGGGTTGCCTCCCACCAAGCGCTCGTTTAATGTCATTAGCTTGACTGTACCGCCGTTCAGGCAGTGGGTGCATCATCCAGAGGCATCATGTGTCTGTATGGAATCTCGGCTTTCGCCCAATAGTGTTTCACCCTTTGTCCATTGACAGTGAACTCTTCGCCTGAAAGATTTGTCAGGACAATCGCACCATGTGGTCTAACTTCCTTGATGGTGAAAGGACCTGACCAACGAGAACGCAATTTACCAGGAAAAAAATGCAAACGAGAGTTATACAGAAGTACCTGATCATTTGGTTCAAAGTGTCTGGAGATGATTTCTTGTCATGGTATGCCTTAGTCCTCTCCTTGTACAGCTTCGAGTTCTCATAGGCAAGATGTCTAAGCTCATCTAGCTCATTCAGCTTGATCAATTTTCTCAGCAGTATATTTGATGTCAAAATTCAGCAACTTTGTAGCCCATGCAGCTTTATGCTCGATTTCTACTCGAAGATGACACGCTTTTCTATACAGCAAGTGAAACGGTGTTGTTCCAAGTGGTGTTTTGTAAGCAGTCCTGTAAGCCCAAAGTGCATCATCCAGCTTCACCGACCAATCTTTCCTGGTGACATTCACAGTTTTCTCTAAAATCTTCTTGATCTACCTGTTGGAAACCTCAACTTGTCCACTGATCTGAGGGTGATAGGGAGTAGCAATACGATGGTTTACACCATACTTCTTCAGCAACCTCTCAAAAATTTTGTTGATAAAGTGAGAGCCACCATCACTTATCACAATTCGAGGTACTCCAAATCGAGGGAAAAAATGGTCTTAAACAGCTTAATGACCACCGAAGAATCATTGGTTCTGCTAGCAATGGCTTCAACCCACTTAGACACATAATCCACAACAACCAAGATGTATTTGTGCCCATATGACGAAGGAAAGGGACCCATAAAATCGATGCCCCAACAATCAAAAATCTCAACCTCAAGGATGAAATTATGTGGCAACTCATGTCTCTTACTGATCTTCCCTCTCTTCTGACACGCATCGCACCGCGAAACGAAGGCATGAGCATCCTTAAACATAGTAGGCCACCAGAAGCCTGCTTGAAGAACCTTGGACACTGTCTTGAAAGTGGCAAAGTGTCCAGCATAGTCGGATCCATGGCAATGAAACAAAACATTAGGTACCTCTGATTCAGAAATGCATCTCCTATAAATACCATCAGAATAATGCTTGTACAGGTAAGGTTCATCCCAAAAGAATCGCCTTATGTCACGCATGAACTTCTTCTTGTTATATTTCTTGAGGTGCTCTGGCTCTGCATCTGCAGCGAGGTAGTTGGCAATATCAGCATACCATGGTTGATCAGAATCGGTTGCAGCGACTAGATACTCTTCTGAAACACCAAGGCGTTCAACAGTCAAAACTGGCTCGGAAATCGCAGGGTATCGATCGATACCATAGGAGTGTCGATCGATACCGAGACCTGCAATTCGTGGGAATTGCTGAGTTTTTGTGAAACCCATCTGAAACTCAGTTTCAATGAAGTAGATGGATTCTTCTGGTAGTTGGTCATCAATAGGCACTTTTGCATCGATCTGAATCCTCGAAATATGGTCAGCGACTCCGTTCTCAATGCCTTTCTTGTCCTTAACCTCGATGTCAAAACCTTGTAGTAAAAAAACCCAACGACAAAGACGAGGCTTGAGATTCTTGTTCTGCATCAGATATTTGAGAGCAGCATGATCAGTATGAACAATCACTTTGCTCCCAATCAAGTAGGATCGAAATTTCTTAAAGGAGAAAACAACTGCAAGTAGTTCCTTCTCTGTGGTGCTGTAATTCTTCTGAGCATCATCCAATGTCCTGCTGGCATAGTAGATGACGTACATCTTCTTATCCTTTCTCTGTCCCAGGACAGCTCCAACAGCAAAATCGCTAGCTTCGCACATGATCTCAAAAGGCAAAGTCCAATCAAGAGGTTGCACAATAGGAGCACTCACCAAAGCCTTTTTATACTCCTCAAAGGCTGCAAGACATTATGGTGTGAAATCGCGAATTTGATTTCCTTGCATAATAGAGCGGTGAGTGGGCGTGCCAGCTTGGAGAAATCCTTGATGAACCTCTTGTAAAACCCAACATTACCAAGGAAACTTCGAATATCCTTCACAGAATTTGGTGGTTGAAGACTCGTCATGACCTGAATCTTGGCCTTGTCAACTTCGATCCCAGCTTCAGAAACCTTGTGCCCAAGCACGATGCCATCTTGAAACATAAAGTGACACTTTTCCCGATTAAGGACCAAGTGCTTCTCTTCGCACCTCTGTAGCACCTTGCACAAATTATCCAAACAGTCCTTGAACGATGATCCATATACTGAAAAATCATCCATGAACACCTCCATAAAATCCTCAATCATGTCTGTGAAGATAGACATCATGCATCTCTGAAAAGTGGCTGGAGCGTTACACAATCCAAATGGCATTCTCCTGTATGCGAATGTGCCATATGGACATGTAAAAGTCGTCTTCCCTTGGTCATCTGGATGTATCGGAATCTGGAAGAAACCTGAATACCCATCGAGAAAACAGTAGTAGGGATGACTAGCCAACCTCTCCAACATCTGGTCAATGAATGGCAATGGGAAATGATCCTTCCGTGTAGCTGCATTCAACTTCCTGTAGTCAATGCACATTCGATGTCCAGTGATAGCTCTAGTAGGGATCATCTCATCCTTTTCATTCTTCACCACGGTTATCCCTCCTTTCTTAAGAACAACGTGCACTGGACTGACCCAAGAGCTATCCGAAATAGCATAGATAACACCAGCTTTCAAAAGCTTCATCACCTCCTTTTTTACCACTTCCTTCATATTTGGATTCAGCCTCCTATGATGCTCAATTGAAGCATTTGACTCGTCCTCAAGATGAATCCTATGCATGCACATGTACGGTGATATACCTGAAATGTCATCAAGAGAATAGCCAAGAGTTTTGCGATACTTGCGCAGCTTGCTCAGCAGTAAGGTAATCTCTGTGTTGTTCAGTGAAGCATTAATAATCACTAGGTATGTGGAATTAGGACCAAGAAAACCATACCTTAGATTTGCTGGAAGTTGTTTGAGTTCCACTTTAGGAGCTTTCTCCTCGCTCCAATCTCCAGGCCCACCAGCTTGCTTAGAACTTTTGGCCAACTCTCTTTCTGGCCGCAGGGTATCGATCGATACTAAGGGAGTATCGATCGATACTGGTGGTGCTAGCTGTATCGAGCATCTTCGAGTATCGAGCAGCATCATCATCCGAATGAACATCTGAATCAGCTGAATAGACCAATGCTCTCTCTAATGGATCCTCAGGATGTATCTCCAGGAAGTACTCTTCAGCTATGTCACTGAAAGTGTCGACGAAGAAAGTCTGTCCATCGATGGTTGGTTTCTTCATCATCTTGTCCATATTGAAAGTCATGACCAAATCACCGATGTTGAGAGTGATCTTCCCATTCCTACAATCAATCAAAGCACCAGCTATTGCAAGGAATTGTTTGCCTAGGATAAGTGGATCCTTAGGCTCAGCATCATACTCCAGGACGATGAAATCAGTTGGGATCAAGCAATTCCCAATCTTAATAGGAAAATCTTCGAGTAACCCCTCTGGAAGTCTAACTGAACGATCAGCAAGTATCAGGGAGATCCTTGTTGTTGTGAAGTCTGTCATCCCCATCCTTTTGGCAACTGAATAAGGCATGAGGTTGACGCTTGAGCCAAGGTCACAAAGAGAACGCTCAAATCTGTCTGTGAATATCATACAATCCAACACAAAGCTCCCTGGATCTGGTAGCTTCTTTGGGATCATGTTGGTCAGGATTGCACTGCACTCATGAGTAATCATCAAGCATCCTTCTTCAAGGTTCACGTTTCTAGACACCATCCTCTTGACATATCTCCTGAAGGCTGGCGAGGTCTTGATAGCATCGATGAAAGGAAATTCCACAATCAATTTATCCATAATTGCCTTGCATCTTGACTCTTCTACCTCCTTCTTAGTCTTCCCAGAAGCCTTGGGATAAGGTATCCTCGGTGTGTAAACTCTCTCTGCAACTACATTAGGTACTTCCTTCGAAACCTTAGGAGGCGATTCGACTACAGGATCGGTATCGACCGATACCGGAGTGGTATCGATCGATACACGGGGTTTTGATTTGTCCTGTGAAAGTATCTTGATGGGTGTCGATCGATGCTGGCTAGTGTCGATCGATACTGGAGCGATTTCAGTATCCTCATCATCAAGATCAACAAAAGTATCTGCAGTTTGGCCAATTTTTGCTCCTGGATTGACCTCTTTGCCACTCCTCAAGGTGATTGCATTGATGTGAGCCCTTGGGTTCTCTCCTTTCCCTGGAAGAAAACCTTATTGCCTTTTCACAACCTCTGAAGTCTGAGCCACCTGAAGTTCCAGCTTCTTCTGATGAATTTTAATAGCGTCGATCCTTCCACTCAGATCATTGTACATGACATCAATCTTCCCATTGAAATCCACAGTGAGCTTCTGCTATCCTTGAATAAGATGTTCAAACATAGACTCGATCTTGCTATCCGGGAGACTAGCAGGTACATGCTGTTAAGATGAATTTCCATAGTTCTTGCCCATCAGAAGACTGTGCATAGAATCTAACTTAGACTGAACATCAGTAATTTGCGATCCATCCATTTCCCACTCTGCTTCTTTCGCTCAAAATCTGCATTCTCGGTGCTATTGTTAGACGCCAAGTTCTCAATAAGTACATAAGCATCTTCAGGATATTTGGTATTGAAATTCCCATTGGTCGCAGCATCCAAAGTCATCTGATACCTCCAGTCAATTCCTCTGAAGAAGAAACCCATCAGCTGAATATCAGAGTAGCCATGATGTGGACAATCTCTCTGATACGATCTAAATCTCGTCCAAGCGGCTTTGAACGCCTCAGTCGGTCTTTGAGAAAACTGGGAGATCTTGTTCCTCAGATCCTCAGATCGTGCATCATCATAGAAATTATTCAGGAAAGCAGTATTGGTCTCCTCCAAGGTAGTCAGTGATCCAGGAGATAACTGCTTCAGCCAGTAAGTTCCATCTCCATCTAGAGAGTAGGGAAAGAGCTTGCAAAAAAGGTAGTCATAAGACACTCCATTGCTCTTGATGCTAGTGACCAAATCCTCAAACCGCTCAATATGGTCCATGTGATGTTCATTGGAAAGACCATGAAAGGGTGTTGTCCCACGAGAGTGTAGTATGCAAGTTTCAGCTCAAAGTCATTCCTCTGAAAAGTAGGAGGATGAATCGCTGATCGATATGCATAAAACTTATCAGGCATGTTGTACTCACCAATCGTTCTACCACGATTAACCACAACATTCCCTGCGTTCGCGTTCCCAGCGACAATCTCTTTGACAACAGGAGCAGGTGGAATGATGTTCCCCTCTCCATCCAATCGTTGCCCTTGCACATTGCACAACTGACCCTCTCGGTCTCTGTAAGAACCAGCTTCATCTTGAACCAAAATCATTGGATTGTTGTTCATCTCTGATGGCTTCTTTGCTCTCCTGTTTGTGCGTTCCACAAGTGCTAGCTGCTCCAATGACAGTTCAACGAGCTGAGTGCTCTTGTTCCTTCTGGTTTCAGGAATAGGCATACACCTGAAAACAAAAGTCAAGAACGTAAGTAACACGGTAACACGATGAGTATCGACCGACAATGGGTGATGTCGATCGATATCAAAAAAAAAGAGAAAACGACGAGTATCTACCGACACTGGATAGTATCGATCGATACCGACGAACTTAGTCGAAATTCTCAAACTAAAATCTAATGGCGAATTGAGCCCCCGGCAACGGCGCCAAATTTGATATGCTCAAATTAATACCCTATAAGTACTAAAGTAATTGTTGCAGTATATGTACGGGTCGAACACAAGAACTTAGAGAAACACACAATAGATTATATAGAGGAAAATTAAGCTAAGAGATCAATGTAATTAAAAGCAAAACGTAAATTAAAATGGTTGTAAGTTCGATTGGAGAAAGATAGGTTCATGGTATTTCTCAGGAAATCAATGAATGCAGATAAACTAACTAACATGATTCAGATTTAGCGCGGTTCTTAAACTCAAATCACTAAAGTATAGCTAACCAACTCACGTTGCGAAACTATCTAAGTCTAAATCCTAGAATTCCAAATCTCTTTGCGAATCCTAAAGTCTAAACCAGCTTTTCGTTCAAGTTTGATTTGTTCACAAAACAACTAAACCAAATCTCTTTGCGAATAGTTATTTTGCTCACCCTAAGTTCTATCAGGTAATTAATCGCACTCTCGTACCTAATCAATTATCCTAAGATTTAAGTTCTAGGTGATCAATCCAGAATTAGCTTTGAAAACAACCTATGGTGAATAACTAATTCAGTTGGTGAATCCTAATCAACTAATCAACCTAGCATTCAGAGAAACCCCTTATGAGAACCCTAAACCTAACAAGAGATCTACTCAGACATGGAAGTTGAAGCAATAAACATGACTTGTCTCCCTTTAAAAGCTCTGTCACAAAACCAAAGAAAAATAAAGCATAGAATAAAGCATAGCCATCAAAAAGGCTGTAAAATCCTATTAAATAACATAAGTCATGTTTTGGGGCATCATGTAAATAATAAAGTCTTCTAGACAATTTTGCAATTCTTCAACTCTTGGAAACGTTGCGATCGTGTCTTGCTGCAGTGAGTATCGACCGATACTAGTCAGTATCGATCGATACTGAGGCTTCAAATCGGGTATTCAGTTACACAAACTTCTGCTTTGCTCCAAAATGCTCCAGGAAGCTCCAATATCTCCAATTATGCTCCAAACGTCCTAAAACCCGAAAAACTCTAAAATACTACGAAAATACTAGAAAGATTCTATAAAACGGACTTATATCATGGCCTAAAAGGGATAAAAACTATGATATATCATATTGCAGGACGAATCAGAGCTGTAACCTCCATCGATGCCGGTGTCGGGTCTGATGCAAGCGAAACCACCGTATCGGAAACATCAATATCGGAGTTTTCGTTAGCATCGTCGATAGAGAGAAGGAGATCTGAGCTCCCCCTGTCGTTTCGCACTGTTTCTGGTTCAAATAACCAGTCGTCATCGTTAACCTGAGACGAAGAGGTGAATCTTGACTTAACCAGAGGCGTCGAATCCGACTTTGACGAGAAAGGGAACTCATTCTCGTGAAACACAACATCTCGGGAAATACTGAACTTTTCAGTATCTAAATCGAACACCTTCCATCCCTTTTGACCAAAAGGGTACCCAACGAAGACACAACATCTACTTCTTGGACCAAATTTGTCCTTGTCCCGAGCACGAAGATGTGTGTAACACAGACTTCCGAATACACGCAAGTGATCATACTGTGGCTTTTCGCCATAAAGGACTTCATATGGGGACCGACCGTGAAGAACATCAGTCGGAGTACGATTGATGAGATGATCTGCAGTCATCACAGCTTCTCCCCAAAATTTAATAGGTAAGCCTCCTTGAAAAAACAAAGCACGCGATACGTTGAGGATGTTTCTGTATTTTCTTTCGACACGGCCGTTCTGCTGTGGAGTAACAACGCAGGAGGTTTGATGAATAATGCCATTTTCACGAAAGAAACGCGAAAGGCACATAAACTATGTACCAGTATTGCTTCGAAGTACTTTTATGTCTTTACCGAATTGTTTTGTTGCCATTGCACAAAAACTTTGCAGAACAGATCGAACTTCGGACTTCTCAAGAAGTATGTAAGTCCATATAGCGCGTGAATAGCCGTCAATGATTGTTAAGAAATAAACTGTTCCATACGAAGCACGAGTTCGGTATGGACCCCAAACATCACAACGAATCAAAGCAAAACACTCTTTTGATTTATGCAAACTTCAGAAGAAAACTTCTCTAGTCTGCTTTGCCCTAAAACAAGTGTCACACGGACTAGGGACATCAAGTTTATTTGAAGAGGAAAACATAGGTAAGGACGATAAAACTGAAAACGATGGATGTCCAAGCCTCTGGTGCCAACAGGTTTGATCAACTGAGCTAACAACTGAACTAGACACACGATGAACCCTTGCAGCCATAACATCCTTAAAATAGTAAACCTCATCTCGCTCTTCACCGGCTCCAATCAGGGTCCTCGTGAAACGATCCTGTAAAACACACAACGTATCACTTAGAACTGCAAAACAGTTTGTGTGTCATAATAGCTTCGAAACCGAGATTAATGAGCAATTTAGATTAGGCACTAACAACACGTTCTCAAGAGTAATCTGATCGGATAACGGGAAGACACCCATATGAGTAGCAAATGTTCTATTTCCATCGGCAAAACCAATAGGACAGGGAGGTATACTCAATGTATTTCGGAGTAAAGAGAAATCTCCCGTCATATGGTGAGAAGCTCATGTGTCTAGGATCAAATCACTGATATATCATGGTTTTTACCCGCTTTTAACCATGATATAGGTCTTGTTTATAGAGTCTTTCTAGTATTTTTGGAGTCTTTTCGAGTCTTTACAAGTTTAGGTACGTTTGGAGCTAAATTGGAGATATTGTAGCATTTTGGAGCCAAGCAAGATCATGCAGTTGAAGGATCAAGTTGAAGTCCTGGTGTCGAGCGACACCAGCCTGAAGAGTCGACACAGAATATGTGTGTCGATCGATACCACTTATGGTATCGGTCGATACTGATCGCATGAAGAGAAAGATCGCGACTTTTTACAAGTCTGAAGATTTTACACTTTGGTCCAGAAGACTTTAATAATTACAAGAAGCCCCAAAACGTGTTTTAGCATTATAATTAGGTTTTTCAGCTACCTTGGTTGGAAAAGCTTTATTCTATCTTTGATTTTGTTGAGAGAGCTTTGAGGGAGACAAGTCTGAAACTCTGTTCGTCCGAGAGAAGATTTCGAACCCTTGTTTTCTTTCTCCTTTATTATTAATTTCAGATATTTATTCAATCATGTTGTTTGTTTCAATCTCCATGTCTGAGTATATCTCATGTTAGGTTTAGGGTTCTCAATAGAGGATCTCTTTGAATGTTAGGTTAATTAGTTGGTTAGGGTTCATAATCTGAATTAGTTATTCACCATAGGTTGTTCTTAAAGCTAATTTTGGATTGATCACCTAGGAACTTAGATCGTAGGTTAATCGATTAGGTACGACAGTGCAATTGATGATCTGATAGAACCTAGGGTGAGCAAAATAACTATATGCAAAGAAATTTGGTTTAGTTGTTTTGTGAACATATCGAACATGGACTTAAAGCTAGTTTAGTCTTTAGGATTTGCAAAGAAATTTGGAATTCTAAGATTTAGACTTAGATAATTCTCGCAACGACAGTTGGTTAATTATAGCTAAGTGATTTGAGTTCAATAACCAGGCTTAACCTGAATCCTAGCTATTTAGTTTATCTGCATTCTATGATTTTCTGAGAAATACCCTGAACCTATCTCCTCTCCATTGAATTTACAACTCTTTAATTTATGTTACTACTTTCTTATTTTATTGATTTACTTAGCTTAATTCGAACATATATAATATATTGTGTGATTCTTGAGTCTCTGTGGATTGACCCCTAAATACTACAATCGACAAAGTTGTTAGTACTTTAGGGTATTACATTTGAGCTTATCAAATTTGGCGCTGTTGCCGGAGACTTTTAATTCACCATTAGATTTTAGTCTAGAATTTTAACTAAGTTCGATAGTGTCGAGCGACACCACCCAATGTCGATCGATACTCATCGTTATTTTTGATACTTACGTGCCTTTTCTTTTGTGTTTCAGGTGTATGATGATAGTTATAATCTGTGTTAAGTTCATATCAATTACTCAAACCTACTTATATCATTGTAGTATTTGAGGATCGAACCAAAGAGGTTAAGATTGAATCACTAAGAATACATGAAACTTCCTAAGCTAGAGCAATTGTTTTTGGGTTTTTATGTTTTTAAACTAAAGAAAACAAATGCAAGAAGGAAAACAAAGATATAAATGTGGATCATGAACTAAGCTATCAATGAGATGGGTAACAATCAAACAATGAATCATTTGGAAGCATTAAACACTATCCTAGAACATGGAATTCACAATTATGACTAATCCACTCTCGTGGCACTAATCACTTTGTCAATCACCAAATCAAGAACAAACCATCGTTTGTGATAACATGATTAACAAGCATTAATCTCCAATCCCACTTCGTTCACTAATCACCCTAGACATCAACTCTCGTTGGCTAGGCAAGAAAAGCTCACAAAAGGTTTTGTTCAAGCAATTCATTTAAACTCGGGTTATGAGTGAAATGCCTAAGTTCAAGACTCGAATCGATAAACATAATCTAGCACTAACACCGTTTACTCGAATTTCTCCCTAATGTATGGGATGAGACCATAAATCTTAGGGTGTAGCTCTAGATTGGTTTGTCACGCCAACTAGAACTACCTAATCTAGGTGCAGTTCTAAACTTTGGTTTATCTTATCAAATCTAGCATTAAGAACCAATCTAAGTGAAAGATTTAACAAAGATCAACCTAAATCATCATCATCTAATCATCAAGACAATTATATAATGATGCTAATACACACAATGAATACTAATCCTTAGGTCTAGAACACTTGAATAAGATTAATTCACTCTCATAACACTAACCTCTTTGTTAATCACTTAATCAATATCAAATTCCCATTTGTGATTAAATGACTAACAAGCATTAAACTCAAGTTCTATTAACCAAAATACACCTTAGACATTCATTCTCATGAGCTAAGATATGTAAATCTCTTGTTTAGTTCATTGGGGAATTTCATCAAACACTTGGTGTGCATGAAATTCCATTTGATCTAGATTAGCTTTCTCAAGCCTAATCTAGCACTAAAAACACTAAACAAGGAAGGAAAGCAAAGATCTAATACCTAAGCAACACAAATCAATCATCAAATCATCAAAATCAAGCATAATCCAAAATCCAACAAAAAGGTCTAAGGTCTAAAAACATGAATAACAAAAGAGAAAAATACATAAAGATAAAAAGATGCATTAATATAAAGATAGAGTTGAAGAAATCTTCTCTAGAGTGGCATTTGTGATGAAAATTCATCCAAAATCATAAGAGGAGCTTGGGTTAAAACCCAATTCTAGAAAAAGAAAGCTTAACCAAGAAAATAGGGGTTTTTGGGCTAAAATAGTGAAAGGGGGCGAACCGGGTCGACCCGGTTCAAAATGGGTCAAATCTGTTCTTGAGTAGCTCAATACCGAGGTCACAACTCGGTATTGCACATCGGTATTGGACATGGGCTTGTGCGGATGGTGGTGTTGGAGAACCTTCGGTAAAACCAGGATATCTCCTGGAATACATGTCCGAATGTCCTCCAACCACCTCCTGTGGACAGCTACCACGCTTGGATACAACTCTTATGAAGACCATTTGAGTTTATTCATATCGGAAAGCCTTCGTTTTGCTGGTTCTTTGGACGGTATCATCTTCTCTCGGCCAGACGGACATACCTTCAGTACATCCGTCTTATCTCCCTATCCATACGTCCAAATAACCCGATTCAAACTCATGTATAAATCGGATTCACTCCTATACAACTTCTATGAAGGAAGCTGAAGCTGAATCAGATTTTAAGGTCCCGGGCTAGCCACATCTTTGAGACACTTTGGACGAGCTCGGCTGGTTCGGGTGAGAGATGTCCAACACCGAGATCACACATCGGTGTTTGACCTCGGTTCTAAGGTTTTTTTGCTCCTGGTCACTTAAGAGAGGCAATACCGAGGTGTTACACCGATGTGTGACATCGGTGTATTCCCCTGAGGCTTCAATACCGATGTCACACATCGGTGTTGAATAAACTGCCTCGGCTAAACGGACATATCTTCAGTAAAATGGCCATATCTTCCAAACCACAAGTCCAAATCCCCTGATTCCAATTCCAGTGGCTAGATAACTCACTCCTTTACGGCTTTTATGAAGGTCATCCAAGCTGATTCATATCGTAGGACCTCAGTCCAGCTATATCTTTCTGGCGTATCGGATGAGCTCTTCCTTCTCTTGATGCTCAACCACTCCAATCATCCCAAATGTCTCCAAAACACCTAGAAACACTCCAAATGAATGCAAAAACTCTCTACGACCTAATGCAATATCTTAAACTCTAATAAAGGCCAAAATATCATAAAAACTATGCAAGACACATGCATGAGACACAAAACAATAACAAGAATATCATATGCCCACTCGCGAAACCCGGAGGAACAAGAGCACTCAGCTAGTTATTCTTTCCAACAAGGAGCTAGCAAATTTGGAACGTGCAAACACGAAAACAAAGAGGCCAGCAGAGATGAATAATCCAGTGGTATTGACTCGTGATGATGCTGGAGCTTTGAGGGACCAAGAGATTCATTTGTGCAATGAGAGAGGGCAACGACTTGATGGAGATGAAAACGCCATTGCCCCTCCAGTTGTTGTTGATGAGATGGCCGCGCCAACTGCACGCGATAACGAGGGGAATGTTGAGAATGATGTGGTTAATCGTTGTAGAACGATTGGTGAGTACAACAGGTCTGGTCAGTTCTATGCCAATCGATCAGCGATTCGCCCTCCTGCTTTTTAGAGGAATGACTTTGAGCTGAAACATGCATACTACACTCTTGTGGGTCATCACCCTTTTCATGGTCTTTCTTATGAACACCCCATGGATCACATTGAGAGGCTTGAAGACTTGGTTACTAGCATTAAGTACAATGGAGTGTCCAATGATTTTCTTTTTTGTAAGCTCTTCCCATACTCTCTTGGTGGAGATGCAGCTTATTGGCTTAAGCAGTTACCGCCTGTATCACTGACTACCTGGGAAGAGACTAAGAATGCCTTCCTGAATAATTTCTATGATGATGCAAGATTCGAGGAGCTGAGAAATAAAATCTCCCAATTTGCTCAAGGATCAACTGAGGCATTCAAGGCTGCTTAGACCAGATTCAGATCATATCAGAGGGATTGCCCACATAACGGGTTCACTAAGGTTCAGTTGTTGGGTATCTTTTTCAGAGGGATTGATTGGAGGTATCAGATGGCCTTAGATGATGCGAGTAATGGGAACTTCAACACCAGATATCCTGACGATGCTTATGTTCTTATTGAGAACTTCGCATCTAGCAATAACACCAAGAATGCAGACTTTGAGCGAAGAAAGCAGACTGGGAATATGGATGGATCGCAAATTGCTGAGGTTCAAGCTAAGTTGGATTCAGTGCACAATCTCTTGATGGGAAAGACGATGAAGGTTGTTCATTTTGTTGATGAGGTTGAGAACTTCAATGAGGATGAAGTGGAAAGTGTTAACTACATTGGTGGTTCTTGTTTTCAAGGTCAGAGAAATCAATACCACCAGAACAACAACCAAAACTTCACCAACAATGCTCAGCAAGGAGGGTACAAGTCTGAAGGCAATCCAACTGGTTTTGGAACTAATCAATTTGTCCTGAAACCATTCCAGAGCAGGGGCTACACCAGCACCTATGGGAATTCTTCTTATCAACCTCTACCTGCTAAAACCCCAGAGAGCAAGGTTAAGTCTATGCTTGAACAACTTCTTCAGGGACAGCAGAAGATGACAGTGGATTTCAATGGGAAGATGGATGATGTGTACATAGACATGAATGGAAAAATCGAGGCTCTCAGTATTCATCAGAAGAAGCTGGAAACTCAGGTTGCCCAAACTGCAGGTGCTGTGAAGAGGCAAGATGGTTTTCTTCCAGGGAATACAGAAGATCCAAGGGCACACATTCACGCAATCACCTTGAGGAATAGAAAAGAGGTCAATCCAGGAGTGAAAAAGAGCCTAACTACGGGAAATTTCGTTGATCTTATGGGACATGACGATGAGGATTCAGAAAATCTCAGGGTATCGACTGACTCCACCGCGTATCGATCGCCACATGTCCGAATACTTTCTCGAGACGTGTCAAAGCCTCGAGTGTCGACCGATACCAATCTTGTGTCGATCGACACCCACCCTGAGGTCGAGAACACACCTGAGTTGGTTGAAGAAATGGTTTACAAACCCTAAGATACCTTACCCTAGGCCTATTGGGAAGACCAAGAATGAGGTGGAAGACTCTAGATACAAAGCGATAATGGATAAGTTGATTGGTGAGCTTCCTTTTGTCGATGCAATCAAGACTTCTCCAGCCTTTAGGAGATATGTTAAGAGGATGGTATCGAGCAATGTGAACCTTGAAGAAGGAGTTTTGATGATTACTCATGAATGCAGCGCGATTCTTCTCAACAAGATCCCAAAGAAACTACCTGAACCATGGAGTTTTGTGTTAGATTGTACGATCTTCACAGAAAGATTTGAGCGTTCTCTTTGTGACCTAGGCTCAAGTTTGAACCTCATGCCATACTCAGTTGCTCAGCGGATGGGGATGACAGACTTCAAATCCACTAGGATCTCACTAATACTTGGTGATCGCTCAGTTCGACTTCCCGAAGGATTGCTCGAAGATGTTCCAATTAAGATTGGGAATTGCTTGATCCCGACTGATTTCATTGTCTTGGAGTATGATTCAGAGCCCAAAGATCCTCTTATTCTGGAAATGCCATTCTTAGCAACAGCTGGAGCTTTGATAGACTGCAGGAATGGGAAGATATCTCTCAACATTGGTGATTTGCTTATGACTTTCAACATGGAGAAGATGTTGAAGAGAACAACCATCGATGGGCAGACGTACTTTGTTGATACTTTCAGCGATATAGCTGAAGAGTATTTTCTGGAGATGCATCCTGAGGATCCATTAGAGAGATCATTAGTCTGTTCAGCTGATTCAGAGGTGTATTTGAGTGATGTTGCTACTGGATATGCTAAGATGCTCGACACAACAGGAGCAGTGTACACCGACACCATTGTTGGTATCGATCGACACCACCCGCGAGCACCAGAGAAGTTGGCCGAAACTTCTACGAAAGTTGTTGTGCTTGGTGATTGGAGTGAGGAGAAGGCTCCTAATATCGAACTCAAACCACTCCCAGCCAATTTAAGGTATGTTTTCCTTGGTCCGAATTCCACATATCCAGTGATCATTAATGCTTCCCTAAACAATGCAGAGATCACCTTACTGCTGAGCAAGCTGCGCAAGTATCGCAAAGCTCTTGGCTATTCTCTTGATGGCATTTCAGGTATCTCCCCAGACTTGTGCATGCATAGGATTCATCTTGAGGACGAGTCAAAGTCTTCAATTGAGCATCAGAGGAGGCTGAACCCGAACTTGAAAGAAGTGGTTAAGAAGGAGCTAATGAAGCTCTTGGAAGCAGGGATTATCTATGTCATTTCGGACAGCTCTTGGGTCAGTCCAGTTCATGTTGTGCCTAAGAAAGGAGGGATAACTGTGGTGAAAAATGAGAAGGACGAGCTGATCTCTACTAGGACAATCATTGGGCATCGAATGTGTATTGACCACAGGAAATTGAATGCAGCCACAAGGAAAGATCACTTCCCATTACCATTCATTGATCAGATGTTGGAGAGGTTGGCGAGTCATTCATACTTATTTTTTCTCGATGGGTACTCAGGTTTCTTTCAGATTCCGATACATCCAGAAGACCAATGGAAGACAACATTTACATGTCCTTATGGTACATTCGCTTACAGAAGAATGCCCTTTGCATTATGTAATGGTCCAGCTACTTTTCAGAGGTGCATGATGTCTATCTTCACAGACATGATTGAGGATTTTATGGAGGTGTTCATGGATGATTTTTCAGTGTATGGATCATCATTCAAGAGTTGTCTTGATAACTTGTGCAAGGTGATACAGAGATGTGAAGAGAAACACTTGGTTCTTAATTGGGAAAAGTGTCACTTTATGGTTCAGGATGGCATCGTTCTTGGGCACAAGGTTTTTGAGGCTGGGATAGAAGTTGACAAAGCCAAGATTCAATTCATGACAAGCCTCCAACCACCGAACTCTGTAAAGGACATTCAAAGATTCCTTGGTCATGCTGGGTTTTATAGAAGATTCATCAAGGACTTCTCAAAACTAGCCCGCCCACTCACCGCCCTATTATGCAAGCAGGTCAAATTCGACTTCACCCCTGATTGTGTTGCAGCCTTTGACAAGATTAAGAAGGCATTGGTGAGTGCTCCTATTGTACAACCTCCAGATTGGACTCTGCCTTTTGAGATTATGTGTGACGCTAGTGATTTCGTTGTTGGATCAGTTATGGGTCAGAGGAAGGATAAGAAACTTCATGTTATCTACTATGCCAGCAGGACATTGGATGATGCTCAGCGTAACTACAACACCACAGAGAAAGAACTACTTGCAGTTGTTTTCTCCTTTTAGAAATTTCGGTTCTACCTGATTGGGAGCAAAGTGATTGTTCATACAGACCATGATGCTCTCAAATATCTGCTGCACAATAAGGATCTCAAACCTCGCCTTTGTCGTTGGGTCCTTTTGCTCCAAGGCTTTGACATTGAAGTTAAGGACAAGAATGGCATAAAGAATGGGGTTGCTGACCATCTTTCGCGGATAAGGATCGATGAAGACGTTCCTATTGATGATTTCCCACCAGAAGAGAACATCTACTTCATCGAGACTGGGTTTCAAAGTGGTTCTTACGAACACCTGCACTTCTCACGAGTTACAGGTGTTGCTATCGATCGACACCTCCCTAGTGTCGGTCGATACCCATCGATATTCAGATCAGTTTTGTCTGTGGATCACGATGGTGTTTCTGAAGGGCATCTAGCTGCTGTGACTGTTCCTGATCGCCCGTGGTATGGTGACATCGCCAACTATCTTGCTGCAGAGGACGAGCCAAAGCATCTCAAGAAATATGATAGGAAGAAATTTATGCGTGACATAAGGAGATTCTTTTGGGATGAACCTTACTTGTACAAACACTGCTCTGATGGGATGTACAGGAGATGTATTGCAGAAACTGAGGTACCTCAGGTGCTATTTCATTGTCATGGGTCTGAGTATGCTGGACACTTTGACACTTTCAAGACAGTGTCCAAGGTTCTTCAAGCATGCTTTTGGTGGCCTACCTTGTTTAAGGATGCTCAGAGGAGAGGAAAGATCAGTAAGAGACATGAGATGCCACAGAACTTCATCCTTGAGGTTGAAGTCTTTGATTGTTGGGGAATCGATTTCATGGGTCATTTTCCTTCATCATATGGGAATAAGTACATCTTGATTGTTGTAGACTATGTGTCTAAGTGGGTGGAAGCAATTGCTAGTCCAACCAATGATTCTTCAGTGGTCCTTAAGTTGTTCAAGAGTATCATTTTCCCTAGATTTGGAGTACCTCGAATTGTTAAAAGTGATGGTGGCACTCACTTCATTTACAAGGTTTTCGAAAAGCTGTTGAAGAAGCATGGTGTGAATCATCGTGTGGCTATTCCCTATCATCCACAGACTAGCGGGCAGGTTGAGGTCTCCAGCAGGCAGATCAAGGAGATTCTGGAGAAAATAGTAGGTACTACTCGGAAGGTTTGGTCTGCAAAGCTGGATGATGCACTGTGGGCTTATAGGACTGCCTTCAAGACACCAATTGGGACTACACCGTTTCACTTGCTTTATGGGAAAGCTTGTAATCTTCCAGTGGAAATCGAGCATAAGGCAGCATGGGCTACAAAGATGATGAACTTTGACATCAAGCTTGCTGCTGAGAGGCGATTGATTCAGCTGAATGAGCTGGATGAGATTAGGCACCACGCTTATGAGAACTCGAAGCTGTACAAGGAGGGGACTAAGGCGTATCACGACAAGAAGATCCTATCTAGACACTTTGAACCCAATGACCAGGTACTTCTGTATAACTCCCGTTTACAATTGTTTCATGGAAAATTGCATTCTCGTTGGTCAGGTCCTTTCACAATCAAGGAAGTCAGACCATACGGTGCAGTTGTCCTGCTAAGTACATCAGGCGAAGAGTTCACTGTCAATGGACAAATGGTGAAACACTATTGGGCGAAAGCCAAGATTCCAAGAGGACACATAGTGCCTCTGGATGATGCACCCACCGCCTGAACATCCGTAAAGTCAAGCTAGTGACGTAAAACAAGCGCTTGGTGGGAGGCAATCCACTGGTGAGTCTGTACATATTTCTTTTATTTATTTTGGCTTTTGGTTTTGTGTCTTGTGTTTTGCGTGAATCAGTTACAAAGGAGCTGTGTCAAGCGATACCAGTAAAGGTATCGATCGACACCACTTGCGCGACAAAGGAGTTGAGCTTATCAAATCGATGAAAAGAGTTACATGTGTTGACCTAAGCCTGGTATCGATCGATACCAGTGCTGTGTGTCGGTCGACACTCCTACCCCACTCCGGTAATTTCTTTGTTTTTCACGACTCCACTCAGTTCTTTTGGTTTCTTTTACCGACTCTAGACTAGATAACACTGGGGACAATGTTGTTTAAGTCTGGGGGAGATAGTTGCTGACAATGCGTTTGTTTTTCTTAGAGTCAGTCGTTTTTGAGTCAAAGCCGTTTTATTGAGTCAAAAATTTGTTGGAGATTATGTTCTTTTTCTTGAATCTATTGTACTGACCTTGCCTCTAAGTGACCATTGTTACAGAATCAGTTCTAGATCGGACTAATAAAAAATCCAAAGGTTGACCAGTTAACTTGAAAACTCTCATGTTTCCAGCAGAATCCTTTAAAGCCTGAGCTAATTTTTGCACTTCATCGATGTTGTCGATGCCCATAGAGTTTGATTCCTCATTCATATCTGACAAAGGAACACATGTGTAGAAAGTAATGGTATCCCTCTCCCCTGTTATAAGTTAATAAATAAAAGCATGAAAAGATTAAATGATTTTCTTCTGAGTAGAGGGTTAGGAAAATTTCCAGTGATCCCATTATTCTACTTGGAAGGAATGATCACACAAAGGTTGGAAGCAAGGTTAGGAAAATTTCATGTGATACCATTATTCGCCTACACCTTTGATACGTAGAGAGGAGAGAACCAGGTATTTGGTGGCAAACACCATCAATACTCGCGTCTCAAACCTTAATATGTATATGCAAGAGAACATGATATGAAATAGGTCCGAGGGAGAGGAAACAATACCAAAAAGTGTGAAAATTAGGTGGTTCTTTTGTCATGATATTGTATGGGAAATAGTCTAGAAGGTTCTTGGCATTGATTACAACGATGAGGGTTTTATTGGACAATGCTGCGAAAGTATGTGTGGAGTCTGAAAGGCTGCGAATGTCTACGGAGAAGTACATGGTGGTTAGATTTAGAACTGGTTAGGTGATATGTGAAGTACTAAGAAAAAGGGCCATTGCAGTGTTTCAAGAACAAGTGAGTCTCCGTGTTTTTCAAACATCTTTCTCTTGTTTAGCTTTCTGTTTGCTTGAGGGCAAGCAAATGCTAAGTCTGGGGGAGCTGATATATCATGGTTTTTACCCGCTTTTAACCATGATATAGGTCTTATTTATAGAGTTTTCTAGTATTTTTGGAGTCTTTTCGAGTCTTTACAGGTTTAGGTACGTTTGGAGCTAAATTGGAGATATTAGAGCATTTTGGAGCCAAGCAAGATCATGCAGCTGAAGGATCAAGTTGAAGTCCTGGTGTCGAGCGACACCAGCCTGAAGAGTCGACACAGAAGATGTGTAACGATCGATACCACTTATGGTATTGGTCGATACTGATCGCATGAAGAGAAGGATCGCGACTTTTTACAAGTCTGAAGATTTTACACTTTGGTCCAGAAGACTTTAATAATTACAAGAAGCCCCAAAACATGTTTTAGCATTATAATTAGGTTTTTAAACCACCTTGTTTGGAAAAGCTTTACTCTATCTTTGATTTCGTTGAGAGAGCTTTGAGGGAGACAAGTCTGAAACTCTGTTCGTCAGAGAGAATATTTCGAACCCTTGTTTTCTTTCTCCTTTATTATTAATTTCAGATAATTATTCAATCATGTTGTTTGTTTCAATCCCCATGTCTGAGTAGATCTCCTGTTAGGTTTAGGGTTCTCAATAAAGGATCTCTTTGAATGTTAGGTTAATTAGTTGGTTAGGGTTCATAATCTGAATTAGTTATTCACTATAGGTTATTCTTAAAGCTAATTATGGATTGATCACCTGGAACTTAGATCTTAGGTTAATCGATTAGGCACGACAATGCAATTGATGATCTGATAGAACATAGGGTGAGCAAAATAACTATCTGCAAAGAAATTTGGTTTAGTTGTTTTGTGAACATATCGAACATGGACTTAAAGCTAGTTTAGTCTTTCGGATTTGCAAAGAAATTTGGAATTATGAGATTTAGACTTAGATAATTCTCGCAACGACAGTTGGTTAATTATAGCTAAGTGATTTGAGTTCAAGAACCGGGCTTAACCTGAATCCTAACTAATTAGTTTATCTGCATTCTCTGATTTCCTGAAAAATACCCTGAACATATCTCCTCTCCATTGAATTTACAACCCTTTAATTTACGTTACTACTTTCTTATTTCATTGATTTACTTAGCTTAATTAGAATCTATATAATATATTGTGTGATTATTGAGTCTATGTGGATTCGACCCCAAAATACTACAATCGACAAAGCTGTTAGTACTTTAGGGTATTACATTTGAACTTATCAATCACCATGACGAGGCTTACCATTAAGACGATCAGATGAAGGATTCGATTTATCACTGATCATCTAGGACAGAGCACACCACTTTTCCTGAGTAAACTCTAGAAACGATTATGAATTGGATGTGGTTGCGTGAGCGTTCGTTGCTTGTACCCCAGAATTTTTGATACGATCTGAAGTATAAAAACCACGTCCTCCTTGACCACCTCCTCGACTAGCGCCTATGTTTCCTCTACCACCACCTCTGTTTTGTGATCTCTCCTCCCACCATGACGGGAAACCCACCAACTGCCCACAATTCTCTTTAGTATGACCACTCCTGCAACAATGAGCACATTGAGAGCCACGCTGATCTTGCCATCTGGAACCAGAAGATGAATGTGAGACCGTCTGTTGAAAATACAAGTCTCGTTTGGCAACAAAACCTACTGCGTTCTGTTGCGATTCACGTTCCTTGGCGGAGTTCAAACGTTGCTCCTCACGAACCACCTTTGCATAAATCTCACCAATGTCTGTAGATGTATCTGATGCGATGATAGCTTGACACATACCACCGAATCGAGCTTCATCTAACCCCATCACGAAATGATGCATCTTTTCTTCTTCACGTTCCTTCTCATACTCAAAAGCAGCATTATACGTACAAGTAGGAAGTGGTTTGTACATGTCGAGTTCCTCCCAAATCTTTGACAACCTTGCATAGTAATCGATCACCTCGTCACCATTCTGTCGGCACACTGCTAACTTCTCTTTCAAGTGGTGTACACGCACCTTGTTTCCCACAGAGAAACGTTTCTTAAGGTTTTCCCATAACTTGTGAGAATCCGTGATAAACGTCACCGTTGATCGGACTCGCGGCTCAATTGATGTGCGAATCCACCCAACAATCATAGAATTTACCAAAAGCCAAAGCTCGAGATTAGGATCATGTGATAGTGGCTCCGGTATGGTTCCTTCAACGAAACCTAGTTTCCATTTCGCACGAAGATCGTTGGTCATCTCTCCCGACCACTCATTATAGTTTTCTCCAGTTAACATCACCAATGTAATTAGAGCACCAGGGTTGTCCGAGCCATACAAGGAGTAGGGCGTGACAGCTTCAGTGTTACAGCTCTTGGTAGCGGAAAACTCATCACCATCAACCATGACTTAAACTTGGTTCGAACTTCGAACACAAACAGGGGAGCTATGTCGAACTTCGAGATAGCAAAAGAAGAGAGCGGTGTTTAGGTCTCAGAACGATTTTGCTCTGATACCATGTAAAGATAAGTAAGACTTGTGAATATTGTATTATTGATATCAACGGCGTACACAACATATATATACAAGACACAAATCCTATAAGCACTTGACGGCCAAGCTATACAAACCGTCATAATAAGGTCTAATACTAATGTCTAGCCCAACTCCCTAATATTGTTAGAATTGCGAATTCATGATGCTTCTACACCTACACCCGCTGCATTTGTTGCACCTGCACCTGCTGCATTTGCTGCACATACACCTGCTGAAGCACAACTCCCGAATAGTGTTCCACTTTCTCCAACTTAATCTCACTGCTCTCATAGATTTCAAGCGAACCCTAGAGACAATCTTTTTTTATTTTTCTGCTGATTTCTTGCGGCAGTGATTTCAGAATCTAAAAGGTTGATAGTACTCACCACAAGCCCTCACTTAGACTTAACTTTTGTCAAATACGCTTAATTGGCTATATGAAACTTAAATCCGATTAAAACATCTATTCAACTCCAAATTTTATGAAAAAATTATCATAAATCATATAAATCAATATGAGACTACTAAATAAATTTCACAATTTTAGGAGACGTCTATGAATTTTTTTAAAAATTATGACTTAATCAACTATTTCCTGAAATCTCCAAAATCTATGTAAACAGACAAATCATAAATTGAAATATTGCTAAACCCTCGTAAGTGTTGATCCAAAAGATCACTAATGTTGTTTAGAGAATGATTAAGGAGTAGAGAGGCGAGATTTCCGTTGGATAGAACGAGTTAACCAAACTTATAGTAGGCCGGGTATTATGATGAACAGGTCGGGGACCGTATTCTTTGTATTAATGATGAAAAGAGACGAACGATTTAGATTTACGAACTAGTTCCGACGGGAATCCAGTTCGGCGTTCTAAATGGCGCTGCCTTGTTACAAATGAGAGAGATCGGGCCTATTTCGTAGAGAATGAGATCCAAAAGTCCTTTTCTTAAAGCATATCAAGGGATATATATAGTGGGAGTTGACTTCCTACTTCCTAGGATTCCGGGACCACGTGGTCGGGGACCGTATTATTTGTATAAATGATGAAAAGAGACGAACGATTTAGATTTACGAAGTAGTTCCGACGGGAATCCAGTTCGGCGTTCTAAATGGCGCTGCCTTGTTATAAATGAGAGAGATCGGGCCTATTTCGTAGAGAATGAGATCCAAATGTCCTTTTCTTAAAGCATATCAAGGGATATATATAGTGGGAGTTGACTTCCTACTTCCCAGGATTCCGGGACCACGTGGCACCCTCAGCCTGTTTCGCGGGTAAGGTGCTCTAGGAGGCGTGTCCCGGTTTTTAGGGTGAGAGGTCATGATGAGCTCGGCGCCATGCTTTTGTAAGATAGCATACTTTTCGGCCAACTTCCCTCCACGTGTCTTTTTCTCCTTCGCTTACTCTGCAGGGTTGGTGGGACGTCAAGTCGAAACCATACCTCTATTCGGATAGCGTACTGTTCGACCAACTTCCACGCGTCTTCTATCCTTATGACGTCCCTGTTTTGGCGAAGTGTCAGCGCGGACCCGGGGTGCGCCCCTGAGAGCTCGGGAGTTTTGGATGGATGTCAGCGCGGGGTTTCAGGTCGGTGTTCCCCCGGTCAAAGGTTGACTTTATGCTGACTGAATCGAGGAGGGCTTTGTACTAAGATGGGCCTAACTAATTGGGGGTGCTAGGCCCACCTCCAACAATAGGTCCCCCCCAGTTCGGTGGCATGAGGTGTGGTGAATGCATCGAAGTTGAGCTGGTGTTAGTTCGGCGCATCTTAGGACGGTCCTTTGAGATCGTCCGGACGAGGGCGGGGTGGTATAGCTTAGATCCGAGCCCTTGCTCGTACGTGTCGGCTTTTCCAAAGATCCGGAAATTGTTGGCGCGTGCCCATCACGCGAGAGGACTGAAGCAACGTTCTACTTTCTGCGTGTTTTACTCACGCGCGGGCATATGAACGATGCTTCGTGTTTATCGAGGCATCTCCTGCTTTTGGCGCGGGAAAAATGAAGAGACCCCATCATTAGGTTTTTGGCAGGCCGTGTTCCTTTCGACACGTGTCCAGGCGCCGCTTCGTTGTCCCCTTCCTCTATTTAACTCCTTCTTTTTCCTTCGGTTAAACCTTTCTACGCATATTCTCAAGGTAACTCCCTTTCTTCTCTCTGAATTTTTCGACTTCGCTTTCGGCTTCGGTTATCGGGATTTCTTCCTCCTCTCTGTGCGATGGCGCCGATACTAGATGGAATTAGGGTTGAGTCTAGCGATGAGTCGGCGTCCCGCGATAACCGCGACGATTCTCAAGGGGAAAGCTCTTCTCACGATGGTTCCGAGCACGCTTCTTCTCCGAATCGAGGCAAGGAGAGCGAAGAACAGCCTGTTCCTTCTACTTCGGGGGCCGCTCCGCTACTTCCTGGGACTCATCTCAGGAGGAAGGCGGTGATAAGGTTCTCTTCCGGTGGTCGTGGCGCCAGCCGGGAAGGGGGAGGAGCCGGGCGTGCCACCGACCGAGGTGGACGCCGAGGTGGTCTTGTAGGAGGGACGCGGGCGTCGAAAACACAGAAGTCTCCCCTGGTTTTTTATGAGCAGGGGGGTCGCCGACTTGGAGCACGCCGGAGTCGGTCAACCTGTTGAGGGAGCTATGTGATATCCCCGCTGCCGCCGAACTTCGTCTCCCTAGGTCGGACGAGCGTCCGTGGAATCCTCCGTCGGGTTTCGTCTGTATGTACGAGGGGATTTTTCTGAAGTGCGGGTTGCGCCTTCCTCTTCCCGAGCTGTTCGTCCAATACTGCCGGGCGCGGGGTTTGGCTTTTTCGCAAATCTGCCCGTCCACAATTCAGGGAATGATCGTTCTGCTGACCCTGGGGTGGGAGTGTGATGTGGAGGTGACGGTGCTTATGTTCGAGGCTCTCACCCATCAGAAGGCGAATCCCAGGATCCTGGGGACCTATTACGCCGCCTTTAAGCATGCGGCGAATATCGTTGAGGCTAGCAGTTCGGGGGCTAAGGCTAGCAAGTTGTCCAAGGTTGAGGACTAGTCCCGTAGCTACTTCTACATCCGGGCTACCGAACTGGTTGGACTCGACCCGTCGGCGAGATACACTCGGGATTGGAATTTTTCCCCGGGTAGGGGTTTGTCGACCGAACTGCTTTTCTTCTCTTTGGTTTTATTTTGACTAACGCTGTTTGTTTTGCTTTCAGGTCCGCACTCCTCCAAGTTCAAGTCGCCGGACTACGAGGGTATTCTTGCTGTGTTCAGGACGGTGGCGGATAGAGATTGGAAGTCGTTTACCTCGGGAAGAGTAGCAGCAGCGATGGCAGGAGGTCGGTCCTCCCCTTATATATATATATTTTTTTTATGCGAGCTGACCGCACGTTGTTTGCAGTTCGTTCAAGGTTTAACGTTTTGCTGTACGCAGACGCGTTTGCTGCGCCGCCCCCACCTGTTCTCGAGGTGCCGACTCGGTGAGACCAGGCCGGGCAAAATTCAGTCCGGCCTGCTCCTTCTAAGAAGAGGGCGGGTATAGCCGCGGGCAAGAAAGATGCCAAAAAGAGGAGGGCCGATACGGCGGGTTCATCGGGGCTGGGCCAGGAGGAGGTGCGGCCTGTCGGAACCGGGGCCGAGCTTCCTCGCGGATCTGTTGAGGGGTCCGGAGTCCTGGAGGCCGAGGTGTCTGCCGGTGGGACGGTTGAGGCGTCCCGGGACTTGGTGGTCGTAGCGGACGAGGTCCGGACGACAGAAGGGCCCGAGGTGGTTGTTGTCAAGGAGGAATCCCAGGATCCCGAAGGTGGGACGGCTGAGTGACGGACATTTGAAACGGTCGTCTTGCCTTCGGATGACGAACGAGCAGAGGATTCCGAGCCCAGGACTGAGGACGTGTCCCGTGGTGCCGATGGTGATGCTGTGTTGGATGATTCTGACGCGGAGCCTAATGACCACAGCTTATACTTCTGTCATGATGATGGAAACGTCCCGTTTACTACGGACAAGGACGGGTGCGCTGAGCTGGCACAGGCGATCGCGTTCGGACAAAAGTCTTCCCGCCATCTGCCTTCGGATATGGCGGAAGGTAGTACCTTTCGAAACCCGGCGCGGGCTGCTTCTCGGGTAAGAGCGTTTGTAGTTTTTTGTAGTTTTTTTTTTACTTACGCCGTGCTACGCTGTCGCAGACGATGGGCCATATTTCCCTTCTCGGGGAGCGGTATGAGAAGCTGGTGGTTGAGCAGGAGGGGTCAATCTCATATGAGAAGCAACGCCGGGAGGCCAGCGAGAAGGCCACGGCCGCTTGTGTCCACGGGCTGAAGAAGGAGATTCAGGAGGAGAAGGCCCGATCAGCCACTCTGGAGTTGGCTGTGACGCAGGCGCGAGAGCTGGCCCGGGATGCAGATCAGTTGGCCGAGGAGCTGGAAGCTGAGAAGGCCAGATCCGCCGCTCTGGAAGAGGGGCTAGGGCTTATGAAGGGGGAGCGGGAAACGCTTCGGTCCAGGGTCAAAGGGCTGGAGGGCGCTATCGAGCGGACAAAGGTGGTCGTGGCTAAGGAAAGTGACCGGGTGACGGCGAGGTGGGATAGGAGGAACCAGAGTTGGGCTGCGAAGATGGAGAAGATTCGCGCCCATCTTGCTGGTCGTGACCGGGCTACGGAGCCTCACCTGCTGTATAGCCAGGTGATCGGAACGAGGGCGTGCCTGAAGAGGATGCAGGCTGAGAACGGGATATCCGTGCCATGGTACCGGTACAAGAAGCTGGATGAGGATGAAGCGGTGTACGGTGCCCAGCTGGATGGGATTGATTTTCCGGATTTAACCCCGGAAGATCTGGATATTCCTCTTGATCGAACCTCTGGTGTTCAGCTCGAGCGGCTTATTCCTGCCGAGGTTCCTTCAGCCTCGAATCCTCCCCGAGGTCCTTCTGAGCAGTCCGTCGCAGACCCGGCCTTAGACGTACAAGGGCCGGCTGCTGAAGGCGGTGCTACTGCGCCGGTGGTTTCCACTGATCCGGCAGCCGAGGATCTGGCTCCGGGTGTTACCGCGGAGGCTGCCCAAGCCGAGCCGACAGCCCAAGACCGGGTCTCGGGTGCTACCTTGGCGGTTGTCCAAGTTGATCCCGCCGCGCTGCCCGTTGAGACCACGGTTGGGGAAGAGCAGGTCGAGCAGCCTTTTCTTGGTGAGCATGGCACCAATATGAGGATGGTGAGCTCGGATGATCTAGATGGTACCCGTGCTGATGGGGTGAAGGTTTATCGGCCGAAGTGCCTTTGTAGAAATTTGTTTTTATGTTTTTCTGTTTGTTTTTCTCTTTTTTTTTTTTGTAAAGATTAGGCCGTTGGCCGTTTGTGTAAAATGGCGTTTTATGCCCTAACTAGTTTAATAAATGGATTTCCGGTTTGGAGTTTCCTTGTTTTTCTTTTCTTTTGCAAGTGCTTGGTAGGATATGTTGCGGATCGTATTCTTTTGTTAGTATCGTGCGTGCAGGTCGTAGACCGTGCCCTTGTGTCTTTGTATCGGGTGCGAGGTATGGCTCGACTTGAGATACTTAATGCTTGTGTATCTTTATGTATTTTTTGTTATTGCGAGGTGTAGCTCGGCTTAAGGCACTTAATGCTTGGGTACCTTCTTTTTTGGTGCGAGTGGCGAGCTCGGCTTTAAGACGCTTAGTTCTTGTGTGTCTGGTAGAGGTGTGAGCCTTGAGCTCGGCTTTAGTACTTACAGCTTGTGTACTGCGTGAGTGCGAGTATTGGAGCTCGGCTTTAGCACTTATAGTTTGTGTGCCGGGGAGTGCAAGCACTGGGGCTTGGTCCCATTTTCTTCTCTCTTGGTTTTGAAATAAGGTCGTGGACCTTATTCTTTGGGACAGGTCGTGGACCATATTCTTCGGGAAAGGTCGTGGACCGTATTCTCTCCCCCTCTTTTTTTGGATCTTGAAAAGATTTTATTAGATTTATAGCTGAGCCCTGGTTAGGGGTTGCCTACGTACCCTTTAGTAGAAGGGATCAAGCCAATCGTAGTTCGTTTTCTTACAAAGATAGAAAGCGGAGCGGAGCCCGAGGGCTTAGTAATAGAAGCGTTTTAAGTTTATCGAGTTCCATGAGCGCGTGATTGCGTCGCCGTTCATTGTGACCAGCTCGTAGACGTCGGGCTTCACGATCTTGGAGATGAGGTAGGGGCCTTCCCAATTGGCACCGAGCTTACATGCGTTTAGCTCGGCGGTATTTTCGAAAACCTTGCGCAGAACCAGGTCGCCTTCGGCTAAGTACCGACCTCGAACCTTCTTGTTGTAATACTTGGAGGCTAGCTGTTGATAGTTTTGGATCCGGAGGAGGGACTGGTCGCGTTGTTCCTTGAGAAAATCCAGCTCGCTCAACTGCACGGCGTCGTTCAGGTCGGCTTGCTGGGTGAGCATAGCGCGGCGAGGAGTGGGGATCCCGACTTCGAAGGGGGCCATTGCTTCCATACCATGAGAGAGGCGGAATGGTGTGCGACCTATTGCCGTCCTTGGCGTTGTGCGGTGGGACTAGAGTACTCCATCCAGTTCGTCAGCCCAAGAGCCCTTCTTGTCGTTTAGTCGTTTTTTGAGGTCGTCGAGGATAGTCTTGTTGGTGGCTTCGGCCTGTCTGTTACCTTGTGGATATCTCGGGGTGGACTTACTTAGTCTGATCTTCTACTTTGCGCAGAAGTCTTCGAAGAGAACCGATGTGAATTGGGCACCGTTGTCAGTCACGATTTCGTAAGGCAGACCGTGCCGGTAGATGATGAACTTCCAGACGAACTTTCGGACGTCTTCCGCTGTGATCTTGGCGTAAGTTTCGGCTTCAACCCATTTGGTGAAGAAGTCGGTCATCACTAGGATGAAGCGCTTTTGACGGGATCGGGGAAGGGGCCCGACTATATCCATGGACCATCGCATGAATGGGTAGGGTGCCACCGCAGTGGTTAGGAGCTCGGTAGGACAGTGAATGAGTGGACCGTGGCGTTGACATTTCTCGCACCGGGCTGCGAACTTTTCGCAATCCTGAAGCATTGTTGGCCAATAGTGGCCTTGGTTTCGTATTCGAAGGGCGAGAGCCCGGCCGCTGGAGTGGTTTTCGTCTGCGCCTTCGTGCATCTCTTTCATTACGTCAATGGTTTCCGGCCCGTGGAGGCAGCTGAGCAGGGTCCCCGAGGCGCTCCATCGTAACAGATTGCCGTCCAACATCGTGTATCGGGCGCACTTCTTCCTTAGCCGGCGGGTGGCCCATCGATCTGGGGGGTGTATGCCGTCTGCGATGTACAGGAGTAGGTCGACTCGCCAGTCTGGTAGCTCGGGCTCAGCTGGAGGTGGTGGCAGATCTTCGGGAGGCGGGATGTCTTCGTCGAGGTCTGCGATCTGAGGATTGATCAGGTAGGTCCCTTTTGGTAGTTCGATGCTGGGGAAGTCGATGCTTTCAACCGGGATCACCCGTCGTTGAGCTGGGTCCGAAGTGGAGGCCAGTGCTGCAAGGGCGTCTGCGGAAGTGTTATCACCTCGGGGGATCTTCGTCAGGGTGAACTCGGAGAAATCTGCGGCCAAGCCTTGGACCACCTTGAGGTAAGCATCCATGCGATCATTCTTGGCTTCATACTCCCCGCTGAATTGGTTGGCGACGAGCTGGGAGTCGCAGTAGGCCCGGATTTTCCTCACCCCGATCACCTTCACCAGGCACATTCCGGCAATCAGAGCTTCGTATTCGGCTTCATTGTTTGATGCTGTGAAGGCCAGACGGAAAGACTGCTCGAGGATCTCCTTGGTCGGGGACTCGAGGCGTATGCCGATGCCGGAGCCGTGTTTGGTAGCCGACCCGTCGACATGCAGGCTCCACACCTCGGGGACTTCGTCGATGGCTAGCTCGGGTGTCAATTCAACTAGGAAATCGGCCAGTACTTGAGATTTGGCCACGGTCCGTCCTCGGTATTCGATCTCGTATTCGCTCAGCTCGATTGCACACTTCATGATTTGGCCAGATCGGTTTGGGCTGTGGAGGATGGTTCTGAGGGGATAGGTGCTTAGGACGGCCATCGTGTGGGATTGAAAATAAGGCCAGAGTTTTCTGGCTGCGACGACTACCGCCAGGGCGAGTTTCTCCAGAGTTGGGTACGGGCTCTCTGCGCCATCCAGAGATTTACTGACGTAGAAGATGGGCTTTTGGTCGCCCCGGTCCTCTCGTACCATGACCCCGCTGACTGCCGACGTAGATACGGCGATGTAGAGATAGAGGGTTTTGCCTTCTTCGGGTTTAGCCAGGACGGGAGGAGTGAATATGTACTCCTTTAGCTGCTGGAGGGCTTTCTCGCATCTGTCGTCCCACTCGAATCGCTTATGGGCTCGGAGCAGTTGGTTGAATGGCAGACATCTGTCGGTCGAGCGAGAGATAAACCGGTTAAGTGTGGCGATTCTCCCGGTGAGTCGCTGTACTTGGTGCGTGCTTTCTGGGGATTTGAGGTCGGTGATGGCTCGGATCTGCTTTGGGTTAGCTTCGATCCCTCGCTGGGTGATGATGTACCCGAGGAATTCGCCCGACGTGACACCAAAGGAACACTTGGCTGGGTTCAGCTTCATGTTGTATTCATTCAACATCCGTAAGCAAGATCGGAGACGAGTGACATGGTCGCCTGCTACCAGAGACTTTACCAGCATGTCGTCTATGTATACTTCCATAGTGCGGCCGATCTGATCGGCGAACATCTTGTTGACGAGCCGCTGGTAGGTGGCTCCGGCATTCTTGAGCCCGAAGGGCATCACCTTGTAGCAGTAGGTCCCTCGGTCCGTGATGACCGCTGTTTTCTCCTGGTCGTCGGGGTGCATAGGGATCTGGTTGTACCCCGGGAAAGCGTCCATAAAAGAGAGCAGCTCGTTCCCGGTGGTGGCTTCGACGACCTGGTCGATTTGGGGGAGGGGGGAGCTGTCTTTTGGGCACGCCTTGTTGAGGTCGGTGAAATCTACGCAGACCCTCCATTTCCCGATCTCTTTTTCTTGACCACTACCGGGTTGGCTAGCCAGTCCGGATATTTGACCTTGGTGATTAAGCCAGCTGCGGTCAGCCTTTCCACCTCGTCATTGACGGCCTGCGCTCGCTCGGGGCCTAGCTTCCGTCGCTTCTTCTTGATTGGTCTGAAGGTCGGGTCCACGTTGAGCTCATGGCTGCATGTCGCCGGGTCGATGCCGGGCATATCGCCGGTTGACCAGGCGAAGGTGGAGACGTTCTGCCCCAGAAACTTGACCAGTTCTTTCTTGATGCTCTCTTCAAGGTCAGTTTTGATGCCAAAGCAACGGGTGGGGTCGCGCGGATCGATGTTGACCTGGGCGATGAGATCCCGACCTGGGAGATCCAGGTTATTTAGCTCAACGGGCTGATTGGCGTTGATGGTCAAGCAGGCCGGTGCTTATGCTCAATGGCGAAGCAGGCGCGAGAGACCCTCTGGTTACTCCTAAGAGTATATGTCCCGGCCTGGTTGGGGAACTTGAGGCATTGATGGTACGTCGAAGTGACCGCCTTCATTGAGTGCAGCCAAGGGGTTCCGAGAATGATGTTGTAGATCGGGGTGGTATCGAAGACCACGAACTTGACGATTTTTGTGACCCGGCCTACGTAGACCGGTAATTCGATGGTGCCGATTTCGTGATCAGTGTCTCCGGCGAAGCCGGTTAGCGGGATGGAGTGCGGCTTGATTGCGGCTCCGTTTAGATTCATCCTAGCGAGGGTATCTTTGAAGATGAGATCGACAGAGCTGCCCGTATCGATGAGGACCCGGTTGACGTCGCAGTCGGCTACACGAACTTGTACGACAAGGGGGTCATTGTGGGGCTGGTGGACCCCGACCGCGTCGGCCTCGGTGAAGCATATCCCCTTTTTACTCGTGTCATGCGCATCGATCTCCGGGCCAGAGTGCCATTTCAGGGAGGCGTCGGTCCTCCTCTCGTGACGACTGATGGACTGCACTGAGTCGTTACACGAAAAGAGCCCTCCCATGATCATCCCTATTAAAGTCCGCGCCGGGGGAGGCGACCTGCCCCTTTCCTGGTCTCGTGAGGGAGATCTCCGGCGACGATCGTCGTTCTGGGCGCGGTTATCGGGCCTAGCCCGGCTATCCTCGTGGCCTCGGTTATCGCTCTGTTGGATTCGATCGTTGTCCCGGGCTCGTGGGCGCAGCCGCTCGGGTACGTGGATTTCTCCCCTTTGGAATTGATTCAACAGGACTTCTTGGAGTGCGCGGCACTGTGAGGTCGAATGCCCATTTCTCTGGTGGAAGTCGCAGAAGGCCGTTCTGTCGTACTGCTCATCAGTTCGGGGCTCTTTGTCTTTTGGCTCGTCGGGACGCCGATCCTGATGGTTGGGGTCGCGCACATATTTTTTCCAGGGCAGTTTTGGCGCGGGGTTGGGGAGAGGATCGGGGTCATGCATATGGAGGACGGCCAGGGATTCGTTGACGAGGAAAGCGGCGGCCTGCTTTCCCTTGCTGCGTTGGTACTCGTCATCGTAGTGTTGATGAGGTTCTTGATACCCGTCCTGGGGTCGCTCATTTGGGACCAGGGCCTTGTGCGAGGCGCTGTTCTTTGACTCGGCTGCCTTTTCCTCCTCGAGCTCAACGAAGAGTCCGGCGCGGTGTAAAGCGTCTTCCAACGAGCGCGGCTTGTTGAGCTTCATGTCGTCCTTGAAGGCCGAATCAGCCCGCAGACCCTTCCTCAGAGCGGGGAGCGCCGACTCGTCAATCACGTTGCTTTGTGAGGCCGTGGCTTTGAAACGCTCGATGAAAGACCTGAGCGACTCCTTTGCTCCTTGGTTCAAAGCCCAGAGGTCTGCGCTGGACGCGGACTGTCTGATGTAGATGGAGTAGTGCTCGAGGAAGATGGTCGAGAGATCTCTGAAGCTGTCGACGGAGTGTGTCTTTAGCCGAGAGAACCATGTGAGGGCCGGGCCGGTGAGGTTCTCTACGAAAATCTGGCAGTGGGCGGCCTCACACTCGTACGGGGAGAAGTGGGCGCGGCCCATGACAATGGTGAATGCCGTTAGGTACTGGGCTGGGTCGGTGTTGCCCGCATAGGTCTGGAGTTTGAGCTTTACGAGGTGCTGGAGCGGGACGGAGGCGATCCGACGGGTGAACGGCGTGTTTTGCGTTTCTCTGAGGACGCGATCTATTTCTGGGCCACGCTGGTGAATTGTGGAGGACATTGCACGGATTGTTTCCTTCATGGCCTCAAATTCGGCGTCCCTGACGCGTTCCGAGCTGGATCGTTGAAGGTGAGCTTCTTCACCCGGCGAGCCGCCTGTTGTTGGGACGAACCGTCCGGCCGGACCTTCGGACCCTGACGGCGAGTTCCCTAATGGATTTCTCTAGATGCGCGGGGTATCCCCCCGGGAGGCTGGTTCTCTGATGTGGACGTCGGGGGATCCGGTGTCGCCTGACCTTCCGGCGGCGGCGGACAGAGTGGGCTGGTCTTCCGACGGCCCGACCGGCGTTCGTGGCGTGTTTTGGGTGGCGGAGCCGTCAAGGGGAGTGGGTCCTGGAGCCGGGGGCGGAGTTCCGAGGGGCTGGCCTTGAGGGATTGGCTGGTCGGTCGTCACCTGAGCTGATGGTGGGACGACTGCTGTTGTTTGGGTCGACGGCGAGGCCGTTGTTTGGGCCAGGGTCTCCTGCTCCGATAGTACTCTTGGAGGCGGGATCGCCATTGCTGTTGCGGTTGATGTCGTGGTTGAACTGTTCCTTGCGTATAGAAAAATCTCCAAACTGCCCTCCTTCTAGCGCCAATTGTTGATCCAAAAGATCACTAATGCTGTTTAGAGGATGATTAAGGAGTAGAGAGGCGAGATTTCCGTTGGATAGAACGAGTTAACCAAACTTATAGTAGGCCGGGTATTATGATGAACAGGTCGGGGACCGTATTCTTTGTATTAATGATGAAAAGAGACGAACGATTTAGATTTACGAACTAGTTCCGACGGGAATCCAGTTCGGCGTTCTAAATGGCGCTGCCTTGTTACAAATGAGAGAGATCGGGCCTATTTCGTAGAGAATGAGATCCAAAAATTCCTTTTCTTAAAGCATATCAAGGGATATATATAGTGGGAGTTGACTTCCTACTTCCCAGGATTCCGGGACCACGTGGCACCCTCAGCCTGTTTTGCGGGTAAGGTGCTTTAGGAGGCGTGTCCCGGTTTTTAGGGTGAGAGGTCATGATGAGCTCGGCGCCATGCTTTTGTAAGATAGCATACTGTTCGGCCAACTTCCTTCCACGTGTCTTTTTCTCCTTCGCTTACTCTGCAGGGTTGGTGGGACGTCAAGTCGAAACCTCTATTCGGATAGCGTACTGTTCGACCAACTTCCACGCATCTTCTTTCCTTATGACGTCCCTGTTTTGGCGAAGTGTCAACGCGGACCCGGGGTGCGCCCCTGAGAGCTCGGGAGTTTCGGATGGATGTCAGCGCGGGGTTCCAGGTCGGTATTCCCCCGGTCAAAGGTTGACTCTATACTGACTGAATCGAGGAGGGCTTTGTATTAAAATGGACCTAACTAATTGGGGGTGCTAGGCCCACCTCCAACAGTAAGGCATCTTATTACGTCTTGATCCTTAGTAAAATCTTCGTCTTGAATTACAAACCGTTATTGTTCCCACCAAAATCGAACCACATCACGTGTATTTGATACTACTTATAATCGTCTATTCCTGGTAAAGTTGACTATTATATTTTGGGTCGAGATATTACAATTGCTGTATTCATTTGTGGATTTTGTTTTTTGTTTAACTCAAACTGAATATTCATTAGTAAAAAAGTTGTTCATGAGGCTTTTCAGTCTCTTTTTTTTAGGCTTTCCAGTCGTTTACAACGGATTGGATTCCAGACAAAAATGAGAAATTATAGCATCAAAAGTGGTAAAAGATCAAGCTTGATTTGACGAAACTAAATGAAAGGGACAATAGGTCAAACTCTTTTCGATACGTCGAGAAGTCTTGAGCCCGACTAGTTTGTCATATAGGTCTGATACTAAGACAAAACAATCAGATACAAAAACTGAAACTAAAAACCCGAACCAGAACCGACCCAAAATAACCGGAACTGATTGGTTTTGGTTATTTCCAAAATACTCGATGGTTCCTCCTCATTGATACCCGTGGGTATCGGGTAATACTCGAAACCGAACCGATATCCAATCGGGTATCCGAATAATCTGAATTATAATTATATATCCAAAAATATTAAATATACTACGGGTTTTCGGGTATATTTTTGGTATTTCGAGTATATTTTTTTTAATTTTTTTTTTGGTTTTCGGATATATTTTTGATATTTTTAGTATATTTTTTTAGTTTTTTCGGGTATATTTTCGGATTTTCGGGTAATAAATACCCGAAACCGATTAAGATCCGAAAAATTTCGGGTATTTTCCGGTTCTTAAATTTCTGAACCGAAACGACTGGTACCGAACCAGAGCCAAACAGAAAACATTTCAGTACCTATATAAATCATAAACTTCCCTATTCAAAATACCCGGAACAAAACCGAATACGCGAAGCTATCATTGGACCGTGCTGCCTATCGGAATGCTTCTTACCTTTGTAACCCATTCATTAGCTATGGAATTTTGCACAATTGAGGAAAAACTTATTGTGGTTTAATGCAGGTTGGATTTTTCTTGAATTACGCACTACAACAACGAATCATGAAAAAAAAAACCTAATTTCCGTACAGGCTCAAAAACAAGAAGTAAAAAGATCGTTTTACCCTAGAAGTTCTTTTAATAAAAAGAGAGAGAAGAAAAGAAAACGAGAAATAACAGCGTAATCCTCTTATTACATTCTTTCCTCTATTTTTTCTTCTTATAAATCTTCTCGAACACTTCTTGAGCTCCGATCAAAAAGCTACGCCATCTCTATTAATTACCTGACGCATTGTGGTATGAAGCTTTCTTTAGCTCGTCCCGTACAATGTCTCGTTTTCCTCAGTGGGTGTCATGTTCAGATCAGGGAGGAAGAAGAAACCATTTTCTTCAGAGCTCTTAGTTTCACTTGTTGATCTGTAGGAATGTTCGTTTTTCGCGAGTTTCTGAGAGATGGAAGAAGGTAAGCGCCTCCTTTTCCGGGGTTCATCGAGATTAGATTTACTAATCGGAATGTTCTTGCTTCGATCCGAGTATTCAAGCTAAAAAAACCAACAAACGAAAAGAAAAAAGAGTAGATTCTGATTCAGGTTTCAAGATCAGAGGGAACAATGGTTAGGTAGAAATGAAATGTCTATCAAAATCACACCTTTATTCTCTTCAAGCTTTGGTTCTTGGTACTTCGTTCCTGGTATGTTGCTTGCACATTTGCAATCTTATGATGAAGACAACAAATATTTAGAATACAATTTTCGAAGCAAGAAAGAAAAAAAACAAAGTTTTTAAAAGAAAAAACAGAGCTTATTAGAAAGAAGCAAAATAAAAGAGAATAATAAATCATAATATTTATACCTTTTCAAGATGAAATCTTTCCTTCAACTGAAAGTTCTCTGCATCTTTAAGTTCCAAAAATGTCTGTAAAAATATACCAAGAAAATTAGAGAAGCGTGCAAATCGCAAGATCAAGAATGTCTATTTGATTAGCGGTGAGATCTCTGTTACCTTCTTTTTCTTTAATCTCCTAAAGCTAGAGCTGGTGATTTCATTTGTTGCATGTACCGCCTGCAAAAAATACACGCATTCATTAACGATAAAGAATTTAGAGAAATATCATAGCATAAATTTCAAATTCCAAAAATAGCACAAATATTTATGTAAAAATACTTGTTTATCCAAAATAAATTTAAACATTATGTTTGGGTTAAATATTTCTAATTTAAAGTTTAGTTTTTTCCATTAAGAAATTTTTTTTAGATCATTTTAGTATTAAGTTTGTGTAATTATTATCAAAATTTATATTATTATTGTCATTTACAACAAGTGGTGCTAAATTTGTAATAAAAATTTTAAAATATGTTATTTTGGTCAATTATCTTAATATTAAGCTAAACAATTGATAAAGTTCAACGGAATTAAAAAAGGTATTAGATGCTAAAGAGAAGTCTTTAATTCAAAAAGACAAAAAAAGTCTCAAAAGTAAAAGCTAACCAAAATTCAAAAAGGCCTTCGTATTAGGTAAATTAAAAAATAATATATATATATATATATATACCAAAGTCGAGAAATTGATTTTGAAGGTTTTTAGTTTTAAACATGGATCATGCACGCCACATCATGATAATCCCGTGGCGTGGCAACATCACATGACACCATCACCATCACGTGACGACAAACAATCTATCCAATAAGATAATTATTTACCCTCACTAAAACGACAGCGTTTTATACAAACAAAACCAGACCGGTTCATAATATTTCCCCAAATCAACACTAGATACCGGTTTAACAAAATTACCGGCTCGCTGAGTGATTCAAGATTCCACAGTAAGAAAATGGGGCAACTAGAAACAAAACCAGACCGGTTTCTAATATTCCCCCGAACCGGCTAATTTTTTTCCATAAAATCAACGCTAAATACCGGTTCAACAAAATTACCGGTTCGTTGAGTGATTCAAGATTCACTCATTAAAAGCCTTGTTGAGTGGAGATATTAGTATGTACTAAAGTCACGCCCAGGAATTGTGCAACTTACCAAAAAGAACAAAAAACAAAAAACAAAAAATTAAACAAATCTTTAACTAAAAATTATTTTAAAAATTATGGATGGATCCGTAAAAATTCATCTACGCGAAAGGGTAAAAAGGTAAAAAAAAAAAATCAGCGGAGTATTTAATTTTCCGGCGGAATGATGAAACTTTTCCGACGTAGAAAACGACTAAAAACTGACAAAACGCGATCTGGTCAAACGCTCTTTTAGCCGATGACGTCAGCAAAAAAAAAAAAAAACTGGAAGTAGTGTGATTTTGCGATTTCGAAAGAGAAAACGGAAAAAACTCGCCGAAATCACGAAAACGCGAATCACGAGGAGAGCCGGAATAATCGGCCAGATCGGAACCAAAACTAAGAGATAATGACGATTGAGAAGAAGAAGAAGGAGACTCGGAGATAATTTGGAGATGGAGGAAGGAGACGGTAATACATACCTTAGATCCGGATCCGGTGGATGTGGAGCAGCTAGCTTGACGACTAGTGTCTTCGAATCCATCAGCGGTTGCGGCGGAGGGACAAGTAGAGCCGCCGCTACCAGATCCGCCGCTCCAGCATAAAGGAGTCATAGGACTGGCTCTAGCGGAATCCGTTTCCTTCTTTAAGAAACCTCCGACGCCGACGCTTAATCTCGACGGACGCGACCGTCGCTGACGGAATCCCCACCGTAACAGAGGTAAATTCGCCGCGGGATTATTCTCGGACTCTACCGTTCCGGCATGCTTAAGGCGTAGAAGAAGCTCCGCCACCATCTCGTCGTCCGTCAAAGCCGCCGTTACCCAGTTGTCCTTCGTAACCGACATCGGTTTCGTTAACCTCATCGAAATCGCCGCTGATAAAGCTCAGATACAGAAGCGGCGATAGAGAAGAAGGAAGAGGAATAGAGATAGAGAGAGAGAGATGAAGTTGGATAAAAATGGAAAAGAGAATGAGATGAGAGACTAATATATGAGCCTTCCTTATATTATTCCTCTCATTTTTTTTTCTTCTTTTCTTCTATTTTATATGTCAATGAGATTCGCTTTTTTCTGTTTTGTCGACGATGAAAAAGTTTAAGATTGGGTCCATCCCCACCAATTAGTCTTGCAACTAGTTGAAGTTGGTACAGAATCTTCTACAGGCTTTTTTTATTCTGAGCCCAATTACGGCCCAATATTTAGAATCACAACTGCTTTTTTTTTCTTCTTCTTCGTATAAAAAATGTGAGCGTTAACTAACTTGCTTGTTCATCATAATTTTTTGTGTGGCCGGAGACGAAAACTATCGGTCGAATACTTAAATTATCGGTGTGTAGGATGTACAAAAATTTAAAAAAAATTGATTTCAATAATAACTAGTAAGATAAAAAAATAAAACGTACAAAGATGAAGAAAATAGTTAGGAGATTACATCGATACCACTTACCATTATAAAACACATCTCATCTCTACTTACAAAAAAAAAACTAAATCATACTAAACAGATAATTATGAAACTTAAGAAAAAGCATTACAAACCATAATTTACTCAAATTACTAATTCACATATACACACTAACCATAAAACGAAGATGATTCGATCTTTCCCCTTGAAAAAATAAGAGAAGATTCGAAAACGTTTCATAACGAAGATGTCTCTGCAACGTCTGAAATCGGATTCCGACGGACGATCGGAGATCTGAATTTACTTGTTGAATCATGAAACATCTATGCGCAGCAATCTGATCAGATCGTTGGTTGCGTCGGCGGGGCTTTTCTTCGCAAAGAAAGCCGGCAAGGGAACTTCACTCGGCGGCGGAGAGGTCGAGGTGACTGGACCAGCGTAAAACAAAGCCGGCTTCGATTTCCGATCGGAATTTCGGATCTGAGTCGGAATCTTCACCGGATCTGATCTCATCTGATGGGTAGGTTTCAGATCTGGCTTTTCAATCGCCGGATCTGGTATCTCTTTGCCGATATCCTCTCCACGCTTTAAAATTCTCACGTGGTTGGAGACGATGTTGATGTTGTTGTTGTTGTTGGTGTGGTTGAGATTCTTCTTCTTTGTTCCCTTTGGGATAAAAGTAGGAGGAGGAGAGATCGCCACTTGATGACGACGGCGATTGGGTATTGGTTTTTTTTGCCGGTGGGGAGAGGGAAGATCATGAGGATGAAGAAGAGAAACTCCCATGGCTTTAGATTGTAGGAGGAGGAAAGGAGAAGGATTATTTCTGGAGAAAATCAAAATGTTAGGAAGTAAATGAGAGAGTTTGTATGGGGAAGGGCATAATTGTAAAAGGGAGATACTTGAGATGGTGGAGGAAGATGAAAGAAGAAGACTTGTTTTATACACGATTTGCTATAGCCATGGCAAAATGCTGTTTCTTAGCAACTCTCATTGTTGTCTTTTTTTTCTTTTTCTTTTTTTCTAAAAATTTGTTTTCGTTTTAAAAAATAAAATAATAAAACGAAGTTGGTCTCCCACTAATCGAGACGTGTATTTCGCGGGGGACAAAAAGAAAATAGAATATTTCTCTTTTCATTTTTTTTTGTCTACAACAATAATATATCAATCTTTTTTTTGTTTTATAATCTTTTTTTTTTTTGGTAAACATTGTTTTATAATCTTTTCATTACATTAATTTATCCGATGCAAAAATGCTAACCAAATTTTTACAATAAGTTATCTTTAGTTACAAACTCATAAAATCATAAAGAACCAAATAGATAAAGCTTTTTACAATAAGATATAACCGTATTTTTACCTATTTTACTATTTATTTAAGAACATTTTAATAATTGTTTTATTTTGTTTTACATTTTTTTATTATGATTTTCGCATATTTGTAGTTTCAATATTTTTTTCAGGTTATTTAGGCAAATACGACGCCGCTGGTCCAAGCCATGCACACGCGGTGAACCAGATACGGCCCAAAATAGCTCTTTGAAGCACATTTTCAAGCCCACTTCGTTTTCTCTTCAAAGAAACCCTAAAGACGACCAAAGCTAGAGTTGAAAACCTATAAATACATGTTTTACAGACACAATTTCGTAACCTAAATTGTGCCTCTTTTTAGTTTACTTTTTGCAAGTATTTCCTTAAGTTTGTGTTCTACTTTCGATATTGGTGAGGAAGTTCTCTCCGGACTTAGTTCTTAAACTCGAGAGGCTTCTTCACCAACCTACTGCTCTTAATTTAATTATGCTTTTGCTTTCTTTAATCGTGTCCGAGTAGTTTTCTTGTTGGGCAAAGGGATCTCAAGGGGCTCTCATAGATCGATTTCTCATTAGGTTTTAGTGTAGGATATCGATTATGATTCTTCGCTCTATGCTTATTCTTAATGCATGTTTGCTTGATTAGCTATCTTGCAATTGATCTTAAATATTTTTAGAGCTACGAAAGTAGTGGATCCATATGTTTGACCTAGCGTAGACGAGCAAAACCGTCACAAGATTTCGAAAGTATACTTGTGGAGGGGTTGTGAGCGTTAACGACTTTTGAGTATAATCACTAAATTTTTGCACGACCGAAGACGAAAGCTACCGGGTCGAGTACTAAAGTTGTAGGTGTGTAAGGTGTACGAAAGTAGACTACACATAGTGTCCGTGTTCCAAGTTCAAGAATCCAAAGACGACAAAAAGTCGCTTTAAAAACCCTAGCAACATTCTTATGATTTTCGGCCATGATCCCTAAAGAGTTTTCGATTGCCCAACGCTTAGTTTAATTGCTTACGTTTTCGCTTTGCTTATTCGTTTAATTTATTTACTTGCTTTCTTATTTACTTGCTTGCCTTCTTATTTTCTCGTTTAGTTTACAATCTTATTTTTGCGTACTCGCTTATTAGTTTACAACCTCGTTTTTACCTGCTCGCTTTGCTTACTTGCTTTCTTTACTTTTTCGCTTAGTTTAGTTCAAATTTCCAGCACTCGTTTCGTGACAAAAACCATAAACCTTATTATCGTTTTAGACTTCCTTACTATAACTCTCTTTCTAAGGTCTCGCAGAACAGCATTCCCTCCATGTGGATCGATACTTAAAGTACTACAACGCACGTCTGTGAACTTGGAGAACTTTTAGGTTTACAAATTTAAAACCTGAAGTTTCGGAGACGGATCTGATCGCATCAAAGACCACCTTCTTCTTTAGGGATTTTTCCTGTTTCCCAAGACACCATGGATGTGTATCTACCTTCCAAGGATCCCTTCCATAGGCATGCCCCACACAATGATTCAATTTGGTTGATACACTCCTTAGGCGATACAAATGCACTACACCAGAAATTAGTAATTCAAGCAATCACAGTATTAATAAGCACCTACCGACATGCAAAGGGTCGATGATTGCATTTATCAACTCCATATTCCATATTTGTGTCATTGGATTAACCAAATGATTGATCCTAAGGTTTGGGTAATAATTATACCCCTTACATATTGCTGCCCTCGGGGAAGAAGATGGTATCCATGGGTCGTTCCATACTGAAATAGAACCACCGGATCCGACTCTTTTAATGAGCCCTTTCGCAACCAAAGGTCTAGCCGAAATAATGCTCCTCCATCCAAAAGACGGAGAGTATGATCTTATGGGGTCTAATGGGTCTGTGTTCCGAAAGCAACGACCCTTAAAAACCCTAGCAAATAATGATTCGGGTTTATCCATTAGCCTCCATAGTTGCTTTGCCAGCAGTGCTGTGTTGAAATCCTCAATTGTTCGAAAACCAATTCCGCCATCTGATTTGCTCCAGCACATCTTCCTGCATGCAATCCAATGCATTCCTTTCTGTTGGCCGTCTGAGGTCCACAAGAACCGCGATGCCGCACTTGTTAGTTTTGCGGTGATGGACTTAGGTAATCGAAAACATGACATAACGAAGGTGGGCATAGCTGATGCTACCGATTCAAGTAAAACCTCCTTGCCCCCTTTGGTCAGTAACCTTGATGTCCATCCATTAATTCTATCGTTGTGTCTCTCGACGACAAAATTAAAAATTTGACTCTTTGGTCCACCGAGACTTTCCGGTAAGCCCAGATAATTACCCACTCCTCCCATATTTGGGATCCCTAACAATTGTTTAATCTCATCTTGTACCCCTTCATGTACTATATATCCGAAATTTAATGATGATTTTGAGAAATTGATTTGTTGCCCTGAGACCGACTCGTATTGTTGAAGTATATGTAAGATGGTTTGACATTCTTGTACCGTGGCCTTACAGAAAAACATGTTATCGTCCGCAAAGAGTAAGTGTGAGATTGTTGGGCCTGCCCTCGCCATTTTTAGCCCTGTAATTGATTTCTCCCGCTCAGCTTTCCGTATATTGGCTATCAAGACCTCCGTACAAAGTATGAATAAGTAGGGTGATAATGAGTCACCTTGCCGCAACCCCTGTGTGGAGTTATTTGGCCTTTTGGTTGGCCGTTAATAAGTATCTTGTATTGTACCGATTGGATGCACCACATCATCCATAAATGAACAAAATTCATTTTAAAAAATATATTCTTAAAGATTATAGTTGTTATATAATAATAATATATAACAATTTATTTGGACGTAGTGATATAATAATTTATTTAGTATTATTTGATTCGGTCGATTATAGTTGTCATAATAATAATATATTAATACCCAAATTGTTTTCAAATAATATTATTGGTTTCCCACGGTGGGACTCTCGAAAGAATGTTAAATGGGTAATGAGTCAACCCAATTCATTAAACTAATAGATTGGATCCATCTATGATCCATTAAATTTAATATGTTAAATAGTTGAATGGGTTGATCTAATAACGTATTAAATATATATTAAGTCAAAAGAATTGTATTTACATTTTTGGCAAAAAATACATAATCACGTTTTTGGCGAGAAAATACTAATTAATGTTTTTTGGTAAGAAAACGAAAAATCACATTTTTAGTAGAAAAAGCGGAATCACGTTTTTGACGAAAAAAACGGAATCACATTATTAGCAGGAAAATGCGCAGTCACATTTTTGGTGAAAATATGAAATTACGTTTTTGGCGGGAAAATATGAAATCACTTTTCGACGGAAAAATGCGGAATCACGTTTTTGGCGGAAAATGTGAAATTACGTTTTTGGCAGGAAAATACGGAATTACGTTTTTGGCAGGAAAATGTGGAATTACGTTTTTGGTGGGAAACTTGATTTTGGTTTGATTTAGGTTTTTATTAAAAAATATTGGATTAACGGATAACCCATTAACCCATTACCGTTTAACCCATTTCAACCCAATCCATTCGATCGAGTATCTCATTTGACCCATTAATCTATTTGACTCATTATCTTTGACCCATTAGAGTCCATTTGACGAGTTCAATAAGGTAAAATCGACTCATTTTGACACCCCTAAACTCACACCTTATCTTATTATATAAAGCTGAATGTTTCAAAGTTAATATTCCACCTGATCGCGACATGTATAAAGTCAATCGATCAGGTTTGACATGTGTGAAAAGAGCTTCCAATTAGATTTGGCCACATAATACTAACAATAAAATGAAATTTATAATTGATTCCTAATTCTAAAAAGTAAAGTTACTAAACAAAATTAAAAATAGAAAATATACAAAAAAGAAAAGTAGAAAATATAAATTTATCCTAAAAGCCAAAGTTAATAAAAAGGAAAAATATAAAATTCAGAAAAAATTATAACCGATCCCTAATCTTAAAAGATAAAGTTGATAAAAAAGAAAAAGAAAATTCCTTAATTTTTCCATCTAGATTAAAGAAATTAAACAATAGATTATTAATCCTAAAAGGAAAAAAATTCTAATTTCGCATATATATATATATATAAACAATTTGGTAGTCTTTCAATTACATACAAAGAAATCAAAAGTCCAATAATAATTTGTTGGAGATAAATAATTCTCTTTGGATCGGCGAACTAGAGAGTGACACATGTCATATTAGACTAAACAATCACTAAACTTAAAAGTGCATCACCTCGAGAGGGTGCAGTTACGAGGCTAGGTGATCAAACCTTATGATAGGTTATGACAGTTGTATGACGTGTCACTATAGACTAGACGGCCACTAGACCTAAAAGTGTGCTACTTAGAAGAGGTGCGGTGACGAGGTTAGGTGGTCGAACCATAGGATAGGTTATGACAGGGAAACGAACCACCACCTTCTCCCAAAACCATTCTTGACTAGCGGGAGTGAGAAGTAAAGAGAGGAATGGTCCCGAAGTGTTAAGGGGTTGCTTTTCCTGAACCCACCAAATCGTGCCATGTTACCTGGAGAGTGCGGTAGTAGGGAGATGAGTAACCCATAAATGTATAGGTTGACTTCCCCGACAATGGCAACATAAACCGAGTAGCAATACCCGGGAAGGTAAGACTCCTATATAACCGGGTAGCGATACCTGGGAAGGTAAGACTCCCAGATAATTGGGTAGAGATACCCGGGAAGGTAAGAGGAACCCGATATCCCTCAAAATGATATCGGAAAAGGTAAAACCTATTCAAATATAAGCGTGATTATATATGTATTTCCCCTACAATACTCCTTTGAACCTAAGTAGACTCTCGCATTAATCTTATCCCTGGCCAATTTTGGCCTATATGGCCGGAAAAAACAACCAATCGCTGCTTATGGGGAAGATAAATGTATGGGCGCTCAGAACACGTGACAACGCATAAACCGCCAAAACAGTACGGACTCGGCGCCTGCAGAAACTGCTTTGTCGGGGATACATACATAAGAGACAAAAGAAATATGCAGAAAAAGCACTCAAGTACCCCTTACCTGATCCAACAAAGGATCCACAGTCTGACCCACCCGAACCAACGTAACCCAATATACTAACCCGTGTCAGGTATTCCTATAAATACAACCTTCACTCCCCGAGAGTAGACGATCCGATTTTTGTTTTTTTTTTATTATCTTTCACTTAGAGAACTCTCTAAAAAAAACTTGGGTTTTCTTAACTTCTGAGAACATATCTCACTTTTTTCCAAGGAATATTCAGTCATGTGGCTTGAATATTCCGACCAAACTTACAATACATTATCACCCAGATCTGTCAAGATTCTCTATAGATCCATCCTTTCTCAGGACCCGGAGTCACCATAAATTTCTCTCTTCTCCGTTTGTCCGACTCTTTCCCGTTTCCGACGCCAATCTTTGTGGTCCTTCTATTCGTTACTGACTTGAGCGTCGGATACTCATCGGAGAGTCATTGGAAAACACATCATCATCGTGTTTTCTGACCTCTGACCTCGCTTGCTTTGTGGTGTAGGAGATTAGCCCCAAAACATAATCATTTCCAAAATTATTTACTGCATTTGATCCACCGAAATTTTCTTTTTAGGTTATATTTTTGTTTCTTATTATTTTTTTAACAGGTGATTAGATATTATTTTCTATTTTTTTGTTTTAATTATAAAAGGTAAAGTTACTAAACAAAATGAAAAATAGAAAATGGAAATTTATCTTAAAAGTCAAAGTCAATAAAAAAGGAAAAATATAAAATTTGGAAAAAAATATAACTGATTTCTAATTTTAAAAGGTAAAGTTACTAAAGAAAAAGAAGTAAAAATAGAAAATTTAAATTTATCAAGCTGATAACAGAAAAAAATAAAATTAAAAATTCTTTAATTTTTCTATCTAGATTAAGGAAATTAAACATTAATAGATTACTAATCCTAAAACGAAAAAATTTCTAATTTCGCACCTGTATAAAAACAATTTGATAGTTACATAATTTTTTACAAAATTAGTTATTGTATATGTCCCACTAAATTCTTCTTTTTAAGTTATATATTTGTTTTTATTATTATTTTTAACGAGTGATTATATATTATTTTCTACTTTTTTCTACGGTTTATAAAAATTTAAATTATAAATTCACATATATGCGAGACCTAATATAGTATTATACAATCTTTAATAAATCAAATAAATTAAAAATATTAATTAAAAATGACTACCACAATCGACGCGATTCATTGGACCGTCGTTTTCAAATATATGTGGTTGCCAAATGATAAATTAAAAGACAGTTGACACGTACAATAGGAAGAACCATATTTTGTTCTCCATTTTTAAAAAATTGTAAATTTAATATATATTTTTTAATATTTACGAATAAATTACGAGAACTATTATAAGATAATTCAATAACGGACAATTTTTTCCGATCCACAAAAATTTATGACTACGATGAACGGTTCTTTTTGCACCACGTTGAAGATTTCTTGTAAGTTTGCCTCTATTAATCCGTAGATATTATATTCTCTGGGAATCGAAACTCATACCTCCTGATATAGAAATATTAATGAACTATTTGATCAACCATTAGACAAAAAAGATTCCACAAATTTAATATTTTTAAAGAATGATTTGCACATGGTTCAAAACAGTTCTGTCATTTTTTAGAAAAAGTGGTCGAAGAGCTTGTGCTTCAATACACAAGAGCAATGGAGACGGTGCGAATCAAGGCTTTGAATAGTGAAAATGGTTCAATCAAAACAAATAAGGATTTAGCGAATCAGGTGGTACAATTGTTTGAGATGATTTTTGGTTATCAGTCCAAATGCCATAAATGAACGACGCTCCGTCAAAATCATCTATGAGAAGATCCGCGTAAGTAATTCGCATAAACATAACTTCCCACATTCCATCATCCCTCACACACATGTTCTCTCTTCGTCTATACAAAATATTGTATGCCATTTTGTTCTAAATGGCTTCAAACACATTTTCTCATCAGTTAAAAATTTTAATTAACAATGGTGTTTTGCAAGAATTAGAATTTTCTAAATTTTTGATAGTTTTTTCGCACTTAAATCACTGTTCATAATTTTTTTTATCACTTTTGTTACTATTTGAAGAAATTTATAAGAGAAACTTTAGAAGAGAAAGAGATGAATTGTATGTCTTATTAGCTACTTTGAAGAAACCATACATATATATATATATATATATATATATATATATATATATATATATATATATATATATATATATATGCAAGAAAATAGAGAAGAAAGGAAATAATAATATTTACATAATCACATAATATTAGCTAACTGTTAGCTCTTAATTACTTATATCTCTTGATTGATTTGGTTAAGTCTCCAAATCTTCCGAACTTCCTTTTCCAACATTCCCCCTCAAGCTTGGATTTTTATGGATCCAACAATCCTAGCTTGCTTAGTGTTTCATTCATCAACTTGATAGTGGTAGCCTTGTTAAACATATCTGCTAATTGGCTTTTGCTTCTGATGTAAATTGGACGAATAATTCCCGCTTGAGTTTTCTCACGAGTATAATGACAATCAACTTCAATATGTTTGGTTCTTTCGTGAAATACCGCGTTTGAAGCTATGTGGATCGCCGCTTGATTGTCACAATGAAGGAGAATTGGATCAGTGGTTTCTATTCCCAAGTCCATGAGTAATGCTTTTACCCAAACTATTTCCCTTGAAGTTTTTGCCATCGCTCGGTATTCCGCTTCCGTGCTTGAAATGGATACTACGTCTTGTTTTTTGCTTCTCCACATGACTAGATTTCCTCCAACAAATATGCAATAGCCGGTTGTTGATTTCATGTCTTCTACATCCCCAGCCCAATCGGCATCACAATATGCTGTTACGGTTGTATGTCTATTACACTTCATCTGGAGTCCACGGCCTGGTGAGCCTTTCAAATACTGTAGTATTCGTTCCACCTTCTTCCAGTCCTCCTTAGTTGGTGCATGCATATGTCGACAAACCTGTGACACAACAAAAGATATGCCAGGCCGAGTTATATTGAGATATATCAACTTACCTACAATTTGTTGATATCGTGGGATATTTTCGTAAGGCTCTCCAACAGTCCTCTCTTTGCTGGATTCGATTGAGCTTTTAGCAGGCTTAGCTCCTATTTTTCCTGTTACAATAAGAAGGTCAAGGATATATTTTCTTTGACATAAAAATAAACTTTGATCATCTCTTGTTATTTCTATTCCAAGAAAATATGATAGATCTCCTAAATCTTTAATATCAAAAGTGTTTTTAAGATAATTTTTTGTTTCTATTATTCCATCATTATCACTTCCTGTGATAATAATATCATCAACGTATATAAGAAATATTACAATACCTGACTCCCTTTGTAATGTGAAAAGGGAGTTATCTGATGCTTTCATCTTGAATCCATGTTCTTCAAGAGCTCCACTTAGTTTCATATACCATGCTCTAGGAGATTACTTTAATCCATAAATTGCTTTATTTAGCTTGCAAACCTTGTCGGTTTTTAATCTCGGTGGAGGCAACATATATACTTCTTCTTCAAGCTCTCCTTGAAGAAAAGCGTTCTTCACGTCCATCTGTTGCAACGACCAATTTTTGTTCACAGCGACTGATAGCAAATTCAGTACGGTGTCGAGTTTAGCAACATGAGCAAAGGTTTCAGTATAATCTTCTCCATATCTTTGAGTGAACCCTTGCGCCACTAGTCGTGCTTTATACCTTTCCACACTACCATCACTTTTGCGTTTGATCTTGAATACCCACTTACTCCCTACAATCATTTTTCCTTCAGGGAGATCCGTTAGATCCCATGCTCTGGTCTTTTCCATATAATCAAATTCCTCCTTTATTGCTTCTCTCCATAAGTCATCTTTCGCTGCTTCCTCAAAGCTTTCTGGTTCTGTTTCTTCATCTAATCTTCCAATAAAAGCTTGCTATTTTCTGGAAGTGTGGAGATCGAATAAACATCTTCTATTGGATGCATTGTTGAATGTCTCTCTTTGGTAGCCATCTTGCTTACCCACTCCGTAGCTGGATAACGAGAGGAATATATTTTGTTTCTCGTACTTGTTCTCCTTCTCCCTTGGGACTCAATAATTTTATCTTGGAGTTGAACATCTTCTGGATTTTTGTCGCTTTGTAGTTCCAATGCTTCCTCTGGTCTACCAAAGTCTGTAGGTATATGTTCCCCTTCATGTATATATTCCCCCTCACGTGTTATTTGATCAATTTGAGCACTAGATCCACCACCTTGTGATTCAGTTCTCTGCAAAATATCTACCCAATTTTTTTCTTGATAATAACTCACTTCCTCCACAAAAGTTACATCACGGGAGATGTAAACTCGACTTCCTATTGGATCAAAGCATTTGTATACCTTTTGATCAATTGGATAGCCAATGAATATGCATTTCTTGCTTTTAGGATCTAACTTGTCTAGCAAACGTATACCTGGTACATGAAAATAACAAAGACAACCAAATGTTCTTAGATAACTAATATTAGGGAAAATATTTGTTAGTACCTCATAAGGTGATTTGTCATGTAGATTTTTGGTAGGGGTTCGATTTATCAAATGACACGCAGTGATAACAGCGTCTCCCCAATGTCGTTTTGGCACATTCCTATGAAACATAATTGCTCTTGCAACTTCTAATAGATGCCTATTTTTTCTCTCTGCTACTCCGTTTTGTTGTGGAGTGTATGGGCAAGAGGTTTGATGTATAATTCCATTTTTATGGAGAAATCCCTGCAATCTTGAATTGACATACTCTTTTCCATTATCAGTTCGAAAGATCTTAAAGCTAGCATTAAATTGGTTAGTCACAAAAGCATGAAAATCAGTAAACGCTTCATATGCATCACTTTTATGAGCAAGCAAAGAAATCCAAGTATACTTTGAAAAATGATCTATAAATGAAATAAAATATTTTTTTATTGTCTCTAGAAGCACAAGGAGAAGTCCATATATCAGAATGTATAAGTTCAAAACACTTATTATAAGAAGTATTTGACTCGGGAAATACATTCCTATGGTGTTTTCCCATTATACAAGCTTCACACTTATTGTGATCAAACGAACAATCTGGAATCAGCAACTTTAAAGCTTTAAGATGCGGGTGGCCAAGGCGAGCGTGCCAAATCTGGTTTGTCGCGGTGAAACTATGATGGATCGGGGTGATGTTGTCCATCTGTTCCAACACGTACAAATCATCTTTGGTGCTGCCTTTACCAAGAATTTTTCATGTCTTAGTACCCTGAAATAAAACAGAATTAGTACGAAAGATAACATCACAATCTAAGTCTTTTGTTGCTTGCTTAACAGAAAAAATATTTGATGCAAATTCTGGAAGATAAAGAGCTTTTGATATATGACCAAACAAGTTTAAGTCTCCAATTCCTTTAATTGGTACCGTGTGGCCATTAGCAATCCTAACATTTCCATTATAACTTTTCATGTCTTTGATCAATTCTGAGTCTTTAACCATATGATTAGAAGCCCCTGAATCAACTATCATAGAGTTTTTGTGACTATTTTGACTAAAGAAATTTGAACAAATTTTACCGGTGTCGGAATCTTTGGAGATTCCGTATTCTCGGAGAAGATGCTCTAGTCTTGCTTTTATACGATCATCAATATCTTCATTTTTGGGGCGCTCCACCTCATGAGCAGTAGCAGCGGTTGGCATTTTCACTTTGTTGCGAAGATGGGGGTGTAGCTCCCAACACTTGTCTGAGGTGTGACCGAATTTTTTACAGTTTTCACAAGTTAGGCATCTCTCTTTGCTATGACTTGGCTTGTTGCATATCTCACACTTCCTTTTCTCAAAACCCCTATTCATTCGGTTAGTATATGGTCCCTTAGATAGATGAGCAAAAGGTTCAGACCTTCATGCGGTGAGAATGAGATTTCCCTCCTCCTTTTGAACCATAGAGCAAACTTCATCATATGAAGGCATTTTTTCCTTCCGTAGGATGTCCTGAACAATTGATTTATATGCTGGCTCAAGAGATGATAAAAAGGAGAAAGACTTATCTTGCTCAATTCTTTATGCGAGAACGGCTTGATCGGTGGTTGGAGGTCTGAGAACTTCAAGCTCATCCCACAAGGCTTGTTTTTCTGCCATATAGTATGTGATGGTTTTTCCTTCTTGTGTGATAGCTTCTAAAGACCTCGTTATCTCATACACCCGATTAGTGTTAGAAACGTTGCCATAAACACGTTGTATAGTGTTCCAAAGTTGCTTAGATGTATGCGCATGTGATTAGGCAACAAGGATAGAGGGTTCAAAAGAACTTTGTAAAATACAGATCACCATTTGATCTTCTTCATACCACTGAACGTTTTTTTCAGTGACTTCTGATGACGTGACTTCAACGATCTGACCAACTTCTTCATTGGCCTCGCTTGTCTTAGACTGGATCTTCTTCCCTTTGGATGAAAAAAAAAAAAAGATCGATGTGCTTCCATAAGCCACGACTACATAGAGTCGTTTTTGCCATCCAATACCAGAGAAGATAATTCTTCCCATTGAAATTGATCGGAATGGCTTTACCACCATTGATATGGTCCATTGCTTTTGTAGATTTGGACTGAAAAATAAAATAAAAAAATAAAACGATTTTGAGCTGGTCTTTCAAAGATCACCGCTTTGATACCATGAAGAAATCTATAAGAGAAACTTTAGAAGAGAAAGAGATTAATTGTCTGTCTTATTAGATAATTTGAGGAAACGATATATATATATATATGCAAGAAGATAGAGAAGAAAGGAAATAATAATATTTTCAATTTGATACTAAACCGAAATTAAACCTGACCCGAAAAACCGACCTGACCCAAAAAACGACCCGACAATTCTTCTTCTTCCTCCCCTATTGTTTTCTTCGTCTCCTTCACCATCAATTCGTGAATTTGCTCGATACAAAGGTCAGTGGAAAAACGGAATCAAGGAAGTGGAGTGTTCACTTGGGGTGATGGAAGTTCTTGTGTCAGAGCTTGGAATCAGAGCTTGAAATTCTTCTCCATTTCCGAAGGATTTGGATTCAGTTTTATTAACTTGATTATGTTGTTCTAATGAAAGGGCTATGATTGAAATTAGGTATTATGTTGGCAAACATGCCAATTTCATTTTTTTTTTCTGGGTTTCGATCGGAGTAGAATCTCAGTTTTTCTTAATCAATCAGATTTCCGGGTTCGATTGTTGGTTCTCTGAGAACGCTTGATGGGTTTTACTTGTTAGGATTATAAACAACATTTCTTAAATCACTGGTAATAGAATTAAGGACCCAGAGAAGAGGAAACAAATCAAACAAAAAAGAAACAAGTATTTAGAAGTCAACATCGGCGTCGAATCTTCGTTTATGTCGTTATCTTCCTCGTCGGAAGAAGAATACTCTCTGGTCTCGAGCCGCGATGGTGACGACTCAGGTGTTTCAAAAGGCGTGGTTGGTTGGTTTACTTGTTGCTTCGTTCAAGTAAATTGGGTTCGATATGTAAACGAAATTATCCACAGGGCCATAATTGGGCCTTTCCCGCATTTTTAATTATGGTGAACATAACACCTAGATTAATCTTATGTATTGTATATAAGACATTGCCTCTATCGTAATATACAAAAAACCTTCTTACAACCTCTAAAGGCTTTTTGACATGGTATCAGAGTTTCGATCCAAATACAAAATGATTTGAAGTTCTCGATCGTGTTTCCCACTTCGTTTCCGTATATACAAATAATTTTTTCAGTTCTCGATCCTTCGTCCTACTTCGTTTACACAAAGGATCTCGGTTACTTTTCTTAAAGCTATTCGTCACGATGACCACCCCTTCCGCCGCCTTGACTGCATCAATGACCTCACCGCGTGTTGAGACTCGTCGTACGATTTCTCCGTACGATCTGACTTCTGGAGACAACCCTGGAACGTTAATCTCTAAGCCAAAGTTGCGAGGTCCAAACTATGATGAATGGTATACCAACCTTTGCTTAGCACTCAAAGCACGGAAAAAGTTTGGTTTTGTCGACGGTTCAATACAACAGGCCGACGAAACAGATCCCGACTTTGAAGATTTGACTGCCAACAACGCCCTTATCATCTCCTGGATGAAATTGACAATCGACGAGACTGTATCTGATTCTATCATTCATATCACAGATTGTAATGAGCTGTGGATTCATCTTCAAAAACGTTTTGGTGTGAAGAACGGACGAGTGCAGAGATTGAAAGCTGAATTGGCTAATTGTCGTAAAAAGGGAACTGCTATTGAGAAGTATTACGGCAATCTGATAAAGATATGGAGAAATTTGTCCGATTATCAAAAAGCTAAGACAATGGAGGAAGTTCGAAAAGAACGAGAAGAGGGTAAGCTACATCAGTTTCTCGTGGAATTAGATGAGACTGTGTATGGTGTTGTTAAATCCTCGTTTCTTTCACGTGTCCCACTACCATCACTTGAAGAAGCTTACAACACCCTAATCCAAGATGAAGAATCGAAAAATCTTGGCCGTATGAATGAGGAACAAACAAATGACGTTAGCTTTGCGGTTCAAACTACTCATAAACCACGAAACTACAACGAAGCTAAGGGCTTAGGTGACAATTTTATGTGCACACACTGTGGTCGTGTTTGTCATCTCTCCGAAAATTGTTTTCGATTAATTGGATACCCACCGTGGTTTGATGAAAGCAAAAGAAACCGTTCCAGCGGAAATACGTGGCGCGCCAATTCAGCTCCTGCTGGAATGAGTCGAGGTTCGCAAAATTCAGCCATGAATCCGACAAAAACTCCACAGAGTGGTGCTGGTCGTGGTTCCGCTCAAGCAAACTATGTTTCTGCATTGTCTCATTTTTCAAACCCGTCGATTCATCACACAGCCTTAACCTTCGAATATCGAATGGGAATCAGTGGGCTTAGCGATGCATAGTGGAAAACTTTGGTTCATCTCCTTGATGAGAGAAAACCAACTCCCGCTGATCGTCTCAACGGTACGTAATTTCTCGAATCCTGGATTGTTGATACAGATGCTTCGAATCATATGACAGGAACTCTTGATTTTTTGTTCGATGTCTGTGAAATGGCACCGATTTTGATTAAGTTTCCTGACTGTCGATTTACTACTTCTACTAAATTTGGTCGAGTTCAGTTGGGATCCTCTCTGAGTCTACGCGATGTGTATTTTGTCGATGGACTTCAATGTCATCTTATATTCATTTCTCAGTTGACTAGAGATCGTCGATGTGTCTTTCAAATCACTGACAAAGTTTGTGTTATCCAGGATCGCATCACACTGATCTGATTGGAGTGGCTGAGCAACAAAATGGGCTCTATTTTTTCGTTGAGTGGAGATGGCAACGACGATGCAAGGATCTGATTCAACATCGATTCATCTTTGGTATCAACGTTTGGGACATCCCGCCTCGAAGGCTTTAAAGATGTTGCAGTTTTCGGATTTTAGTACTAGTGATTTTGATTCAAAGGCGTGTGAAATTTGTATCCGCGCTAAACAGACAAGGGATCCTTTTCCATTGAGTAGCAATAAGACAAGTTTTGCATTTGAAGTAGTTCATGTTGATCTTTGGGGTCCGTATAGAACTCCTGCACTTTATGGATCTCGATATTTCTTAACACTGGTTGATGATTACTCACGAGCTGTGTGGATTTATCTTTTGAAATCCAAACAAGAGGCTACGATACATCTCCAAAATTTTATTCATCTTGTTGAAAGGCAGTTCGCATGTCAAATCAAAACTATAAGAAGCGACAATGGCTCTGAATTCTTGGCTTTATCGATTTTTTTGCAAAAAAAGGTATTGTCCATGAAACATCTTGTGTTGGGACGCCTCAACAGAACAGTCGAGTTGAGCATAAGCATCGTCACATCCTTAATGTTGCTCGCGCACTTTGTTTTCAAGCTGGTCTTTCAATCGAATTTTGGGGTTATTGTGCTCTCACGGCTGCATATCTTATAAATCGAACTCCAACACCCTTGCTTCAAGGAAATACACCATTTGAGTTGATTTATAAGCGTGCTCCTCCGATGAATCATATCCGGGTTTTTGGATGCGTTTGCTATGTTCATAATCAGAAGCATGGCGGTGACAAATTCGAGAGTCGTAGCAACAAATCCATATTTCTCGGTTACCCCTTTGCAAAGAAAGGATGGCGTGTCTATAACATCGACACCGGTGCGGTCTCCATTTCTCAGGATGTTATCTTCATGGAAACCAAGTTCTTTTTTCCTATATCGGGAAGTCTATCTCCCTTACCGTCCGAGCTCTCCACGTCTGCTGCTCTTCACGACATCGACGATGACGAGATTGCTCAGCAAAATTGAGTAACTCAGCATGTTTTCACTTCTACACAGGCCGAGGTTTTTCCCGATGATGAATTCGCTGCAACTAATGACGATGTCGTTGCTGACGTTTTCGATGAGGCTGTGGGCAACGATCCTTCTACTATCGATATCGTCCCACCTGCAATTAGTCTCCCTGAAAATTCCATTATTCCGAATATCTCTCCTGAAAACGATCCCGAGGTGCTTGGCCGCGGTTGTCGCAAGAAGCAACGACCCGTTAAATTGGTTGATTTCGTCGCTTCATTACTTCAGGAACCATCTATTTCCGCAAATCCATATCCGCTGGATGACTACATCTCGAGCTCGCGATTTTCAGAGCATTATCAAATATATATCATGGCTATGACAACAGCCATTGAACCTCGAAGCTACAAGGAAGCAATTCAGGCTGAAAAATGGAGATTTGCGGTTCAAGATGAAATTGTTTCTCTTGACGATTTAGGCACTTGGACAGTTGAATCTCTACCTTCTGGTAAGACTGCTCTTGGTTGTAAATGGGTGTTTCGAATTAAGTTGAAATCCGATGGGTCGGTAGAACGCTACAAGGCGCGTCTAGTCGTTCTCGGAAACAATCAAACAGAGGGAATCGATTATGATGAAACATTTTCCCTTGTGGCTAAGATGGTCACTGTTCGCACTTTTCTTCAACAAGTCGTGTCTCTTGACTGGGAAGTGCATCAAATGGATGTCCATAATGCTTTCTTACATAAAGATCTCGATGAAGAAGTCTATATGCAATTCCCTCCGGGCTTTCGGACGGATGATAAAACCAAGGTTTGTCGATTGCGTAAATCTCTTTTTGGTTTAAAGCAATCCCCTCGGTGTTGGTACACAAAGCTTGCCTCAGCTTTAATCGATTACGGTTTTGAACAAAACATGTCTGACTACTCTCTGTTCACTCTTGAGAAGGATTATGTTCGTATTCACGCCCTTGTTTACGTCGACAACTTGATTATTACAGGTATCTCCGTGGTGTGATCACCGAATTTAAATAGTATATGAGCTCTTGTTTTCACATGAAAGATCTCGGAATCTTGTGCTATTTCTTGGGTATTGAGGTCGCTAGAGGCCCCAAAGGAATCTTTTTTATGTCAACGTAAATACGCTCTTGAAATCATAGCTGAAGCTAGTCTTGTGCATAAAACCCGACCGACCAAACCCGAACCGACTCGACCCGAAAAACACGGTTCGGTTCGGTTCTTCACAATAAACCGAATGGTTCCTCTTCAAATTTGATTCGGGTTTCGGTTAGGGTCGGGTTTTACCTGAGACCCGTTCGGGTACCCGAAAGACCCGAACAGACATATGGTTTTTAATTTTTTTTTTTTTTTTAATCCAACCTAACCAATCGTCAACTTGTGAGAGAGAAAGACAGAAAAATGAGTTTTGGTGCTCAAGCTCACAAGTTTTTTGTCTTTTTTTTTTCTCTCTCTCTGTGGCGGCTAGGGTTTTTTGTCTTTTTATTTTTTGCTGATTATACTTTAATTCGGGTTTCTGGGATAAAACCGACCCGAGCCGAACCCAAAACAATTTTCGGTTCTTAATCGGTTCTAATTATAAATCGCAGACCCGACCCGACCTCGAGAAGACCCGAACCGACCTGAACCAAAATTTTCCCAGGACCCGTATGGGTCCAATTCTTCCCTACCCGAAAGACCCGAAACCCGAATTACCCGACCCGACCTGACCCGACCCGATGACTCGAATGCCCAGAGCTAGCTGAAGCTGGTCTTCTTGGTGTTAAACCGACTTCTCATCCCCTCGAACAGAATCATAAACTTGCTTTGGCGAAGGGTACCGATCTTCCTAATCCGAGTTGCTATCGCCGACTTGTTGGACGTCTCATCTACCTCGGTACGACTCGTCCCGAATTATATTATGCTATTCACATTCTCTCTCAGTTCATGATTCAACCGAAATCAGAACATTGGGATGCGGCGCTTCGTGTTGTACGTTATCTAAAACAGAGTCAGGGTCAAGGTATACTCCTTCGATCGAATGCGAAGCTTGCTATCTCTGCTTGGTGTGTCTTCGATTGGGCATCCGGCCCTATTACTTGTCGTTCTCTCACGGGCTGGTTCATTTAACTTGGAGGCTCTCCTACTCATGGAAGACAAGGAAGCATGACGTCGTCTCTCGCTCCTCCGCTGAAGCCGAGTATCGAGCCATGGCTGACACGGTTCATGAACTTCTCTGGTTACGGCAATTACTTCCAGCTCTCGGTATCCCTTGTGACTATCCCATTCTGTTACATTCGGATAGTCAATCTGCTATCAAGCTGGCCGCGAATCCTGTTTATCATGCTCGGACGAAACATGTTGGTTTGGACTGCCATTTTATCCGTGATGAAATCATTCGTGGAGTCATCACTACTATCCATGTTTCGATTAAGGCACAACTTGCATATATTATGACTAAATCTCTGGGTCGCAAAGAGTTTGAAGATTTTCTTTTCAAGCTGGGTGTGGCTAATCTTCACACTCCACCTTAGGAGAGTGGGGGGGGGGGGGGGGGGGGCTATTGGGCCATAATTGGGCCTTTCCCGCATTTGTAATTACGGTGAACATAACACCTAGGTTAATATTATGTATTGTATATAAGGCATTGCCTCTCTATCGTAATATACAAGAAACCTTCTTACAACCTCTAAAGGCTTATTGACAAGAATCGTTATCAATGGGTACCTGGATTTCGCGAATCAGATCAGGAGAAGCTTGTCATGATTTGGTGAAGAATCGATGTTAGATGGTGAAGGTTCGATGGTAGTCGCCAAAGACGATCTGAAAAGGAAATAGAAGGAATTTTTTTTCTTCTCCTGATTTTTTTGTTTTAAATTATTATTATAATAAAAAACAAATAAAATAAAATTATTTGGGGGAAATGGATATTTAGACGGATAATCGGGTCGGGTATAGGGAATCATGTTTTTTGTCCGGTTTAGTTTTGTGGTTTGATGGTTTGGTATTTGGTTTAGATCACAAATCGTTTAAACCAATATTTATGGGATATACGTTTTGAACTTTTTTTTTTTGGCGATTTACGTCTTTTAACTTTATTTTCGTGGGAATATATACATATGGTATAGTTTGGGAGACGTCTTTTTTTTATATATCTTTCTTTATTTATATGAAAATCAAATTACATAAAAACAATAATACATAAACATAAACATACAAAGCAATAAAACAACGAAATTGAATTTCCTAATTTTTTTCGCTGAGAAAATGTCCATCCTTTCTTTCCTCATAATCGCATTTGATCTGATGCGATTTTCTTTGGCTATGATCCATCTTTACTCATGTTGTATGTCATTGACACATTTCCAAATAAGAACTAAATATATTTTTCGAAAAAGAACCCAATTTATTGATTCTTTCGATAGAAAAAGACTACAAATTGCCAATTTTCACCGACTGTACGAATGTCGCCATACAACAATGAGGTTACATTTTCCGCTCCAAAACCGCGTTCATTCCATGGTGATTGTTCCCATAATAATATTATACCCAACAAAGCAAAATCATAGATACAAATTCGCCAAATCTTACAGGGTTTTATTCCTTCAACCGGCGTACTCTCATTATTTCCCCAAATTCTAGTGATTCCTGGCTCGAATACCCTAATTACATCTCCAAACCAAATCGTGGAAATGAATAGAATCTAAGGAATACTTAAATCTGGCATACAAAGATCGCTTGTACCCAAATTATTGTCATCTTGCAATGGGAGGAAGCCCACGCCGGAGATGTCTGCGTAGTGGATAGTAGAAAGAAACTTCTCCACACCGCCCCACACCGCCTTGTAAGGAAACTCCCGTCGAAAGGATTTGAAGAAATCGGATTAGTAACCGGTAGAAGAACACCAAAAAGATACGATACAGATGCACTTCAATGAATAACACCACCATGAAGATGATGATTCCGATCATCGGAGAGAGATTGGAACCGCTGCTTCACGATCGGTGACAAAAATTGCCTTTGCCATCACTCATCACGTTGATTTTATTGAATCGTCTTCTGACTATTCTCCATCGCAGGAGAGAGAAGAGAGCGAAAGCAATTTTTTTTGTGCCGGTTGAATTGGGGAGACGTCTATCTAGATCTGAAAAGGAAAGAGAAGGAATTTTTTTTGTTTCTTCTGATTTTTTTTTGTTTTAAATTATTATTATAATAAAGAAATAAATAAAATAAAATTATTTGGGGAAAATTGATATTTAGTCGGATATACGGGATAAACGGGTCGGGTTTAGGGAATAAAGTTTTCTGTTAGCTTTAATTTTATGGTTTGATGGTTTGGTATCTGGTTTAGATCATAAACTGTTTAAACCGATATTGGTGGAGATATAAGTTTCGGACCTTTTTCCGGAGAATTTACGTTTTTTTTTGTGGAAAGATATTATCAAAAGGCATAGTTTGGTAGGCAACATTTTCGTGAAAATAGATCGTTTACCCAATATAATATTAATGGTCAAAAATCTATTATATAATGAAAAAGTTTTCTCTCATTCTAAGCCATTCACATCATCACTACAATCATTTATTAATGGACCCCACATATTTAGATTAGAGTGAAATAAATTAAAATTAGAAGATTACTCTTATAAACTAAATTAAATTGTAGGAAAAAAGAAAAATCATCATTAACAAAATTAAAAAAAATTAACAATTATTTATAGGAAAACGTAAATCATCTATCAATTATAATTATATATGAAGTTCAATTAACAATTAGTTGTGCTATTAATATGACCTTCGATATTTTATGAAAAAACAAAACCAAGTGAAAACAAAGAAGAAGAAAAAAGTAATAAAACCAACAATTCATTCTTCACAATCAAAATGATCCAAAAAAACAAGAAATAGCCTTTGAAACTACAAAATCAGGAATGGAGAAAAATCATAGATAGAAAACTGCAAATATCCTCTAAAAACGAGAAATAGCATTTTAGAGGAGGAGTACCACTTGATAATAGGATTTTTGCTCCGTTTGATGAACTAATTTTGGCATAAGTATTCGCCAAAAATATGGGAATGGGATTGGTTGGATTTTTAGAAGCGAGAAAGGATAGGTTCTTCGGGGATGGGGAACAAAGAAAAAATTACATATCTTTTATCAGCGATCTTTCACAAAGAAAGCAATACTTGGACCAAAATATATATTAGCATAAATGCGCAAACATTTGAAAAAATTTATCTATTAGAGAGTGTAACTCTAAACAATATAAAACTATACGTACATAAATATATAATTTTAAATACTCAAATATGTACATGCACTTCAATCAGTTAATGTGTAGACGGTCTGATGAGGTTATAATTGGCCTCATTATAAATAGTCACATTGTCATATACAAACACTAATAAAGAAACACACGCACATACACACAATGCAACTATAAACGACTATTAAACGAAAATTCAAAAAAAAAGGGAAGATTAAAAAATACCCTGTAATCAGCAAAACAAAGTTTAGGAACAGAAATGTAATATATATATATATATATAACTGTAATTATAATCACACAGTAGTCAAATACAACATATAAACACATGAAAAAGAACAATATTTCAACATAAATTAACAACATAATTAAGAGAAAACCGTTGTTATATACAAACACTAATAATAAGAAATAACAAAACACATGCAGATACACACAATGCAACTATAAACATAAAACCGACTATTAAACTAAAATTCAAAAAAAAAAATATTGTTTCCTAAATATATAGCATATAAATAAATTTATAAAACATGAATATAAAATAAGGAGGTCAATCATAGAAATATTAATGGTCAAGAAATGAGAACCCAAACTTTTTTTTTTTTTTTTAAACTTTTCTCTTTCCCTCCTTTATGCAAATAAGAAAAAAGATTTCAAGAAGACAGCGAGTGAGAAAGAGAAAGCGATAGTTCGTTCACTCTTCGCTTTCTGAAAGAATCTTAAAATCCTCAAAAATGTTGGAGGTGGGCCTAGCACCCCCAATTAGTTAGGCCCATCTTAGGAAAAATCCCTCTTCAGCTCGGCTAACGGCCTGAAGGCACCCGAGCTCCCGAGGACGCACCTCGAGTCCGGCCTGACACCTCACCAAAGCAGGAGTGTAAGAGCAGAAGGCACGTGGGAGCTGGTAGCACAGTGCCCTGCCCACGTAGAGATACGGCCTCGACTTAACGTCCCACCAACCCTGCAGAGTCGACGAAGAAGGAAAGGACACGTGGAGGAGAGTTGGCGAAACAGTGCGCTACTCTGCAACACGCCACGCCGAACTCATCATGACCTCCCTCCCCGAAAGCCGGAACACGCCTCCTAGGCCACCTTACCCGCGAAACAGGCCGAAGGCGCCACGTGGCCCCGAGATCCCGGGGAGCAGGAAGTCAACTGCCGGTATAAATACCCCTCGATGTCATTAATGAGCAGGGAGAAAAAATCGGGCATCTCACCTACCACAAGTGACCCGACCTCTCTCTTTCTCTCTCTCTCTCTCGTTTGTAACTCAGCAGCACGTTTAGAACGCCGAACTGGATTTCAATCGAAACCAGTTCGTAACTCTAAACTGCTCACTTCATTCATCAATAAAAAGAACACGGCCCCCGGTGTGCCCGAAAATATTCCCGACTTGCCTTTATTTGTGGTTGACTCTCTAATTAACGAAAATCTCGCCTCTCTCTCCCTAATCGATTCCTTAAACATACTTAGTGATCCCCGGATCAACAATTGGCGCTAGAAGGAGGGGCTTGTTTAGAGATTCTTCTATACGCAAGGAGCAGTTCAACCACCACCGCAACCGCAGCAACGATGGCAATTCCGCCCCCAAGAGTGTTGTCAGACCAAGAGACCCCGGCCCAAACAACGGCCCGGGCCCAGTCAACGGCCCCGCCGACAACTCAAGCAACAGCGGCCGCTCCGCCGTCAGTCCAAGCAGCTACCAACCAACCAATTCCTAGAGAGCAGTTCTTCAGGGCTCCGCCCCCGGCTCCGACGCCCGCTCCTTCCGACGGCTCCGCTGCCCACGACACGCCCCGAGCATCGGAGGACCAGCCCACGCTGTCCGCCGTAATGCAGACCCTACTCGCCAGAATAGACGAGCTGACGCGAGCTACCGACCAACGGTTCGCCACGTTAGGAGCCTCCCGTGACCAGTCAGACAACACCGGCTCCCCGGACGTCCATCTCAGAGCGCCGGCCTCTCGGGAAGAAACCCCGCGCATCCGGATAAGCCAGCCCGGCGACTCACCGTCAGGATCCGAAGGCCCGGGCGGACGTTTCGCCCCGGCTGTAGGCAGCCACCCGGGCGACGAAGCCCACCATCTCCGATCCAGCTCGGAGCGAGGCCATGAAGGAGACAATCCGCGTGATGTCCTCCAAAATCCATCAGGCCACCAGCGCGGCCCCGGAATTAGATCGCGTCCTCAGAGAGACGCAAAACACGCCGTTCACCCGTCGGATCGCCTCCGTACCGCTCCAGCACCTCGGGAAGCTCAAACTCCAGCCCTACGCGGGCACCACCGACCCGGCCCAGTATCTCACGGCGTTCACCATCGCCATGGGTCGCGCCCACTTCTCCCCAGATGAGCGCGAAGCCGCCCACTGCCAGCTCTTCGTAGAGAACCTCACCGACCCGGCCCTCACATGGTTCTCTCGGCTGAAGACGCACTCCATAGACAGCTTAAGAGATCTGTCGACCATCTTCCTCGAGCACTACTCCATTTACATCCGGCAGTCCGCATCCAGCGCGGACCTCTGGGCAATGAGCCAAGGAGCGAAGGAATCGCTCTGGTCCTTCATAGAGCTCTTCAAGGCCACGGCCTCCCAAAGCAACGTGACGGACGAGTCAGCGCTTCCCGCTCTGAGAAAGGGACTGCGGGCTGATTCGGCCTTCAAGGACGATATGAAGCTCAACAGGCCGCGCTCGCTGGAAGACGCCTTGAACCGCGCTGGACTCTTCGTCGAGCTCGAGGAGGAGAAGGCGGCTGAGTCGAGAAACAGCGCCTCTCACAGGGCCCCGGTCCCGAAGGAGCGGCCCCAAGAAAGATACCAGGAGCCTCGTCAACACTACGATGACGAGTATCAGCGCGGCAAAGGAAGGCAGGCCGCTGCATTCATTATCAACGGACCGCCCGCCGGCCTCCATCTGCACGATCCCGTACTTCCCCCCAGCCCCGCGCCAGGGTTGCCTTGGAACAAGTATGTGCGAGATCCCCACCAGCAGGATCGGCGTCCCGACGAGCCGAGCGATAGGGAGTCCCGACCAGACGAGCAGTACGACAGGTCGGCCTTCTGCGACTTTCACTGGCGAAAGGGGCACCCGACCTCGCACTGCCGCGCACTCCAAGAGGTCCTGCTGAACCAATTTCAACGGGGGGAAATCCGCGTGCCAGAGCGGCTGCGCCCGCATGCCCGGGACGGCGATCGAATGCAGCCCCGAGATAACCGGGGTCGCGAGGACAACCGGGCTAGGCCTTACAACCGCGCCCAAAATGACGATCGTCGGAAACGATCCCCCTCGCGAGACCGGGATTCGGGCAGATCGCCTCCCCCGGCCCGAACTCTGATAGGGATGATCATGGGAGGCCTCCTCTCGTGCAATGACTCAGTGCGGTCCATCAAACGTCATGAGAGGAAGACCTACGCCTCCCTGAAGTGGCACTCCGGGCCGGAGATCGACGCGCAGGACACAAGCAAGAGGGGGATATGTTTCACCGAGGCCGACGTGTTCGGGGTTCATCAGCCTCACAATGACCCCCTCGTCGTACAAGTCCGCGTAGCCGACTGCGACGTCAACCGAGTCCTTGTCGATACGGGCAGCTCGGTCGATCTCATCTTCAAGGACACCTTCACTAGGATGAACCTGAACGGAGCCGCGATCAAACCGCACTCCATCCCGCTAACCGGCTTCGCCGGGGATACCGTCAACGGTATCGGCACCATCGAGTTGCCAGTCTACGTAGGTCGGGTCACGAAAATCGTCAAGTTCGTGGTCTTTGATACCACCCGATCTACAACATCATTCTCGGAACCCCCTGGCTGCACTCGATGAAGGCAGTCACGTCGACGTACCATCAGTGCCTCAAGTTCCCCAACCAGGCCGGCACGTATACTCTTAGGAGTAACCAGAGTGTCTCTCGCGCCTGCTTCGCCATTGAGCATAAGCTGCGCCACGCCGCGCCGGCCTGCTTGGCTGTCAGCGCGTATTAGCCCGGTGAGACAGTCGCTCGGGATCTCCCGGGAGAGGACCTCGTCACCCATGTCAACATCGATCCACGCGACCCCGCCCGCTGCGTTGGCATCGGAGCCGACCTCGACGAGAGCATCAAGCGAGAGCTGGTCGAGTTCCTGGGGCAGAACGTCTCCACCTTCGCCTGGTCAACCGGCGACATGCCCGGCATTTACCCGGCCACGTGCAGCCACGAGCTCAACGTGGACCCGACCTGCAGACCGATCAAGTAGAAGCGGCGAAAGCTGGGCCCCGAGCGCGCCCAGGCAGTCAATGACGAGGTAGAAAGGCTCACCGCGGCCGGCTCGATCACCGAGGTCAGATATCCGGATTGGCTGGCCAACCCGGTGGTAGTCAAAAAGAAGAGCGGGAAATGGAGGGTCTGCGTGGATTTCACCGACCTCAACAAGGCGTGCCCAAAGGACAGCTTTCCCCTCCCCCGAATCGACCAAGTCGTCGAAGCCACCGCGGGGAACGAGCTGCTCTCCTTCATGGATGCCTTCTCGGGGTACAACCAGATCCCCCTGCACCCCGACGACCAGGAGAAGACCGCGTTCATCACGGACCGAGGTATTTATTGCTACAAGGTAATGCCCTTCGGACTCAAAAACGTCGGAGCCACCTATCAGAGGCTCGTCAACCGGATGTTCGCCGATCTAATTGGCCGCACTATGGAAGTATATATAGATGACATGCTGGTGAAATCCCTGGTGGCAGCCGACCACGTCGCTCATCTCCGATCTTGCTTCCGAACGTTGAACGAATACAACATGAAGCTGAACCCAGCCAAGTGTTCTTTCGGCGTCACGTCGGGGGAGTTCCTCGGATACATCATCACCCAGCGCGGGATCGAGGCCAATCCCAAGCAGATCCGAGCTATCACCGAGCTCAAATCCCCGGAGAGCACGCGACAAGTGCAGCGACTCACCGGCAGGATCGCCGCGCTGAACCGATTCATCTCCCGCTCCACCGACAGGTGCCTCCCGTTCTACCAACTGCTCCGAGCTAACAAACGGTACGAGTGGGACGACAAGTGCGAGGAAGCCCTCCAACAGCTGAAGGAGTACATATCCACTCCTCCCGTCCTGTCCAAACCGGAAGAAGGCGAAACCCTCTACCTCTACATCGCCATCTCAGAATCAGCGGTGAGCGGGGTATTAGTGCGGGAAGACCGGGGCGACCAGAGGCCCATCTCCTACGTCAGTAAATCCCTTGACGACGCGGAGAGCAGGTACCCGACTCTGGAGAAACTCGCCTTGGCAGTGGTCGTCGCAGCCAGAAAGCTCCGGCCTTACTTTCAATCCCACACGATCGCCGTCCTAAGCACCTACCCCCTCAGAACCATCCTCCACAGCCCGAGCCGGTCTGGCCGGATAATGAAGTGGGCTGTTGAGCTGAGCGAATATGAAATCAATTACCGAGGACGGACTGCGATCAAATCTCAAGCTCTGGCCGACTTCCTAGTTGAGCTGGTGCCCGAGCTAGCAGACAACGAAGTCCCCGAAGTGTGGATTCTGCATGTCGACGGATCGGCCTCCAAGCACGGGTCTGGCGTCGGCATACGCCTCGAGTCCCCGACCAAGGAGATCCTCGAGCAGTCTTTCCGTCTGCCCTTCCCGGCGTCAAACAACGAGGCAGAGTACGAAGCTCTGATTGCCAGCCTGCGCATAGCAAAGGAGGTCGGCGCGAAGAAAATCCGAGCTTACTGCGACTCCCAGCTTGTCGCCAATCAATTCAGCGGGGAGTACGAGGCAAAGGCTTGGCCGCAGACTTTTCCGAGTTCACCCTGACGAAGATCCCCCGAGGTGATAATACTTCCGCAGACGCCCTCGCCGCACTGGCCTCCACCTCGGCCCCAGCCCAACGACGGGTGATCCCGGTCGAGAGTATCGACTGCCCCAGCATCGACCTGCCTAAAGGGGTTTACTTTACCAACCCACAGGCCGCGGACCCTGACGAAGGCGCCCCACCTCCCGAAGATCTACCACCACCTCCGGCCGAGCCCGAACTGCCAGACTGGCGAGTCGACCTACTCCTATACATCGCAGATGGCATTCAACCCCCAGATCGGTGGGCCGCCCGACGGCTAAGGAAGATGTGTGCCCGATACACGATGCTGGACGGCAATCTGTTCCGGTGGAGCGCCTCGGGAACCTTGCTCGGTTGCCTCCACGGGCAAGAAACCGTCGACGTGATGAAAGAAATGCATGAGGGCGCCGACGGAAACCACTCCAGCGACCGGGCTCTCGCCCTGAGAATACGGAACCATGGACACTATTGGCCAACGATGCTGCAGGACTGCGAAAGATTCGCAGCCTGGTGAGAGAAGTGCCAGCGTCACGGCCCGCTCATTCATTGTCCTACCGAGCTCCTCACCACTGCGGCCGCGCCCTACCCCTTCATGCGATGGGCCATGGACATAGTCGGGCCCCTTCCCCGATCCCGCCAAAAGCGCTTCCTCTTGGTCATGACCAACTACTTCACCAAATGGGTCGAAGCCTCAGCTTACGCCAAGATCACGGCAGAGGACGTCCGAAAATTCGTCTGGAAGTTCATCATCTGCCGGCACGGGCTGCCCTACGAGATCGTAACCGACAACGGTGCCCAGTTCACGTCGGCCCTCTTCGAAGACTTCTGCGCGAAGTGGAAAATCAGGCTGAGTAAGTCCACCCCGAGATATCCACAAGGGAACGGACAAGCCGAAGCCACCAACAAAACCATCCTCGACGGCCTCAAAAAGCGACTAGACGACAAGAAGGGGTCCTGGGCCGACGAGCTCGATGGAGTCCTCTGGTCCCATCGCACAACGCCGAAGACGTCGACACGGCGCACACCATTCAGCCTCTCCCACGGAATGGAAGCAATGGCCACCTCCGAGGTCGGCCTCCCTACTCCTCGCCGCGCCATGCTCACCCAGCAGCCCGCCCTGAACGACACCGTCCTACTCAGCGAGCTGGATTTCCTTGAGGAACAACAGGACCATTCCCTCCTCCGAATCCAGAACTACTAGCAGCTCGCCTCCAAGTACTACAACAAGAGGGTTCGAGGCAGGTTCTTTACCGAAGGCGACCTGGTCCTCCGCAAAGTCTTCGAAAACACCGCCGAGCTAAACGCAGGCAAGCTCGGTGCACATTGGGAGGGCCCTTACCTTATCTCCAAGGTCGTGAAGCCCGGCGTCTACGAGCTAGTCACGATGAACGGCGACGCAATCCCGCGCTCATGGAACTCGATCAACCTCAAACGCTTCTACTACTGATCACCCGGGCCCCGCCCCGCCATCTACCTCTGTAAGCAAACGAACTACGATTGGCTTGATCCCTTCTACTAAAGGGTACGTAGGCAACCCCTAACCAGGGATCAGCTATTAATTTAATAAAACCTTTTCGACAAAGGAACACGGTCCCCGACCTGTGCACAGAAAGCCGATCTCCAACGCTCGCACTACAAAAAAAAAAAAGAGAAAGCCGAGCTCCAAACGCTCGCACCTCTACAAAAAAAAAAAGAAAGCCGAGCCCCAAACGCTCGCACCTCTACAAAAAAAAAGAGAAGAGAAAGCCGAGCTCCAAACGCTCGCACCTCTAAAAAAAAAAAGAGAAGAGAAAGCCGAGCTCCAAACGCTCGCACCTCTGCAAAAAAAAAAAAAAGTCGAGCTCCAAATGGTCGCACTACAAAAAAAAAAGGGGACCGAGCTCCGGTGCTCGCTCTACCCGGCACACAAGTTATAAGTGCCAAAGCCGAGCTCCAATGCTCGCACTCCCATAGTACACAAGCAATAAGTACTAAAGCCGGGCCCCAGGGCTCGCACCTCTACTAGACACACAAGCATTAAGTGTCTCTAAGCCGGGCTCCCTACCCGCACCAAAAAAACAAGGTACACAAGCTTTAAGTACCTTAAGCCGAGATCACCTCGCACCCACTAAAAATATTAAAGATACACAAGCATTAAGTATCTCAAGCCGAGTCGTACCTCGCACCCAATACAAGAGCACGGTCCACGACCTGCATACATGACAGGGTACGGTCGACGACCTACTCTACCGATCAAAAAAGGATCGAAACGGCACTTACAAAAAAAAAAAAAAAAAAAAAAAAAAAAACAACAAAAACAACAAAAAGGGCCAACGGCCTCGTTATTACAAAAGGGGCCAACGGCCTCGTTATTACAAAAGGGGCCAACGGCCTCGTTATTACAAAAGGGCCAACGGCCTCGTTATTACAGAAAGGGCCAACGGCCTCGTTATTACAAAAGGGCCAACGGCCTCGTTATTACAAAAGGGCCAACGGCCTCGTTATTACAAAAAGGGCCAACGGCCTAGTCCTTACAAAAAGCCTCGAAACGGCACTTACATAAACGGCCTACGGCCCGGTCTTTACAAAAGAGAGAGAAGGAAAAACTACAAAAATTTTTACAAGGCCGCGTCGGCCGGTAGGTCATCGCCCCCGTCAGCACGGGTACCATCTAAATCGCCCGGGCACACCATCCTCTCATTGGTGCCATGCTCACCAAGGAAGGGTTGCTCGGACCTCTCTTCCTCAACCACGGCCTCACCGGATGGCGCGTCGGTGCCGGCCTCATCAGCACACGGGGCCGAGTCCTGTGCTGGCTGATCTGCTTGGACGATCTCAGCAGCCGAGGGAGCGTCCTCAGTCAAATCCACATAGGGCGCCTCCGAAGGAGCGACGGGCATGAGCCGCTCGAGCTGGACGCCATGAGCGCGATCTAGAGGGATGTCCAGATCCTCCGGGGTCAAGTCCGGAAAGTCCATTCCATCCAGCACGGCACCGAATGCCGCCTCATCCTCGTCCAGCTTCTGGTACCGGTACCACGGCACCGACACCCCGTCGTCGGCCTCCATCCTCTTGAGGCAGGCCCTTACGCCGACCACCTGGTTGTACAGCAGGTGAGGCTCTAAGGCCCGGCGGCACCCGTCCAGATGGGCGCGGATCTTCTCCATCTTCGCGGACCACTTCCGGTTCTGCGCGTCCCACCAGGCCGTCACCCGGTCGCTCTCCGCGGCCACGGCCACCTTCGCCTGGCCTATGGCGCCCTCCAGCCCCTTCACCCTGGAGCGGAGCGTCTCACTCTCCCCCTTCAAGAGCCCGACCTCCTCCTCCAGAGCAGCCGACCGAGCCCTCTCGGCGGCAGATCGGGCCCTCTCATCCTCCAGTTCGCCCTGAAGACTGCCCACCTCTACAGCCCGGGCTCGCACCCGTGCCGCCTCCTCTTCCAGCGCCGCATACCGGGCCTTCTCCTCCCTCAAGTCCTTCTCCAGCCCGCGAGTAAGAGCGGACTGGATCTGCGCGCTGGCCTCCTGGCGCCCCTGCAGGAAACTGAGCGACGCGTCTTTCTCGGCGAGTCGCTTCTCATAGGCCTCCGCTAGAAAGGCGGTAAGGGCCATCGTCTGCAACAAACCAATTGTTAGCAAAGACGCACAACAAGTCTTGACAAAAACAGTTAGCAAAGCAACGAAAGCTCACCCGAGCTGCGGATCGCGCTGCTGCGCGAAAGGCATCGGACTCCGCCATCTCCAGCGGCACGAAGTGCGGGTGCTTCTGCCCGAACATCATGGCCTGCGCCAGCTCGGCGCACTCGTCCTGATCGACGATGACCTGGCTGCTCCCGTCCTCATGGGTGAAGGAGATGCTATAGTCCCGAGGCCCATCGTCGAAACCTCCCGAGGCGCCGCCTCCATCAGCGCTGCGGTCCTCGGCCCCCTGCACGGCAGCAGGATCCTCCACGACGACGATCGCATCGCCGCCCTCCGTCGCACGAACTGCGACCTCGTCCTCCGCCGGGGTCCGGGCCCCTTCGACCTCGCCCCCCGCTGTCACCTCGGCAGCAGGTAACCCGGCCTCCCCGACAAGAGCGCCTCGGGAGCCCTCGGGCTCGCAACCAGCCTCTTCAGGCCTGCCAGATTCCCGACCTGAAGTCGAAGACCCTCCAACTTCGGTCCTCTTCTTCTTCTTGCCAGTCTTAGCGCCGGTAGCGTCGGTCGCCCTCTTCTTCGAAAGAGTCGGCTCGTACGACCCCCCCCAGCCCGCGGCGCCGGGTCTCGCCGGACCGGAACCTCAGCCGTTGGCGGCGGCGGCGCCACAAAGGAATCCGCGTACAGCGGACTGGCGAACCTTGCTCGACCTGCATTGATGGCCCCCATCAGTTCGGTAAATAAAAAAAAATAAAAATAAAAAATAATAAAAAAAAACCAACTGACCTCCGGCCATTGCTTCTGCTATTCTCGCCGAAGTGAATGACTTCCACTCTCTTTTACGCACTGTCCTGAGTACAGCAACGATACCCGCGTAGTCCGGCAGCTTGAACCTAGAAGAGTGAGGGCCTGAAAGCAAAACAAACAGCGTCAGTCAGACAAATCCAAAGAAGAGAAGTCAGCTCGACCTGCAAATCCCTACCCGGGGAAAAGTTCCATCCCGGGTGTATCTCGCCGACGGGTCGAGTCCAACCACGTCGGTAGCCCGGATGTAGGAATAGCTGCGAGACCAGTCCTCGACCTTCGACAGCTTGCTCGCCTTAGACCCCGAGCTGGGTGCCTCCAGGATGTTCGCCGCGGGCTTGAAAGCGGCGTAGTAAGTCCCAGGAATCCCAGGGTTTGCCTTCTGCTGGGTGAGTGCCTCGAACATAGGCACCGTCACCTCCACATCGCATTAGTGCCCCAAGATCAGCAGCAGGATCATCCCCTGGATCGTGGACGGGCAGACCTGCGAGAAGGCCAAACCCCGCGCCCGGCAATACTGGACGAACAGCTCGGGGAGAGGAAGGCGCAACCCGCACTTCTGGAAGAACGACTCATACAGGCAGACGAAGCCCGCCCGAGGAGTCCACGGGCGCTCGTCCGCCCTGGGTAGCCTGAGCTCGACGCCAGCAGGGAAGTCGCACAAATCCCTCAGGAGAGTCACCGATTCCGCTGTGCTCCAGGTCGGTGACCCTCCTTGCTCGTAAGAAACCAGGGGAGACCTCACCCTGGCCACTCGTACTCCGCCACCGCGACCGCCCTGACGACCACCCCTGACACGATTTGACTGAGGATCGCTTGCTCTAGTACGGTTGAGAGGGATAGATCCACGACTTCAAAGAATCCACGGGAAGAGATGCTAAGGCGTGGGAGAATTCCCGAAAATCCTTAGGCCCAAATCCGACTATGAACTTTTGAAACGAGGGGGTGGCTGCGTTGTCTTGAGGGATTCGAGAACAGAGATGTTAGAGCGTGGGAGATGAATCCCGAAAATCTCTAAGCCCTTTGTCACAAGAAGAATCGAACAAGAAAACGGATCGAAGGTTGCGTCGAGAAGATGCGGAATTAATCTCGATAAACCAAAAGAAATTCAGTGACTAACCATCACAGAAAATCGAGAGAAAAGAGAGAATAATCTCTGAAAATAACTTAGATAAAAATGAATGTCTTTTCGACAATGAGGGAGAGAAGAAGATAAAGAGAAAATTCAAAGGGGAAAAGCAAGGGTCATTCTCGAAACAAGGAGAAGACCCATCGAAAATTACAAAGAAAATAAATACAGTTTTTGAATTCAAATGATAGTTGACCAACTGTTGGAATTCCGCCAGAAATTCCCGCGGAAAATTTCCCTCGGAAAGTCCCTCGAAAAAGTCCCTCGGGAATAAATCCCTCGGAATTTTCCTCGGAAAATTCCCCCGCGGAACTCTCAAGAAGTCGGACCGTTTAGCGGTGTAATCCGTTTGCCTCGTTAAAACCTCTATACGGAAAACCCATTTGGGACAAAACCGTATACAGGAAAAAGAGTACAAACGTATCACACAAACGGCCTAACCTCATAGAGAGTTCGAAGACAATGAGGTGAGGACGGGTTGTGTACGTTGATCCTCTTGGTTCCTTGCATCCGTGAGTAAGTTCCGAACAGCTCCCGCCAGTTGCCGTGCCTTAGACCGTGTGATTGGTCCCTCGGGAATGATCATCGCGTCTTCTTGAACCTCCACCGGATCCGTCGCATCCATGATCATATCATCCCCCTCCTCTTGAAAAGGATTTGCCCTCAAATCGATTTCATCTGCAACATAAGGAATAATATCAGCAACATTAAAACTTGAACTTATCGAATACTTACCTTGGAGATCGAGTTTGTAGGAGTTGTCGTTGATTCTTTCCACCACCGTGAACGGCCCATCGACTCTTGGCAAGAGTTTCGACTTTCTTTCCTCCGGAAACCGTTCTTTCCTTAGATAAATCCAAACCAAATCGCCGGGTTCAAAGACTTTCTTGTTTCGCCCCTTGTTTGCATGTTTGCGGTATTGCTCCGTCTTACGTTCGATGTTTGCTTTCGCCTTCTCGTGCATCTGTTTGACCATCTCGGCCCTTTTCTTACCATCCATATTCACATGTTCACTCAAAGGTAAAGGGGTTAAATCGAGAGGAGTAAGAGGATTAAAACCATAAACGAGTTCGAAAGGAGAAAACAAAGTCGTAGAATGTTGTGCATGATTATAAGCAAATTCTACATGAGGCAAACAATCTTCCCACGATCTAAGGTTCTTTTTAATAACAGTCCGCAATAAAGCTCCTAAGGTCCTATTAACCACCTCGGTTTGACCGTCCGTTTGCGGATGACACGTAGTAGAGAAACAAAGCTTTGTACCTAACTTAGCCCAAAGAGTTTTCCAAAAATAGCTAAGAAACTTTGTATCCCTATCCGACACTATAGTCCTAGGCATCCCATGCATGCGAATAACTTCCCTAAAGAATAAATCGGCTATGTTCGATGCATCATCAGTTTTATGGCAAGGAATGAAATGTGCCATCTTAGAAAACCTATCGACTACCACAAATATCGAATCATTTCCCTTCCTAGATTTAGGCAATCCTAACACAAAATCCATGGAGATATCTGTCCAAGGAGCACTTGGAATGGGTAGAGGAGTATACAAACCTTGGTTTTGACGTTTAGATTTTGCATACTTACAAGTCGTGCACCGGTTGCAAACACGTTCCACATCGCGTTTCATATGCGGCCAAAAGAAATGATCTTGCACGATATGAAGTGTTTTGGCAACGCCAAAATGTCCCATAAGTCCACCACCATGTGCTTCCCTAATAAGCAAATCTCGCAAAGAAGAGTTAGGTATACAAAGACGGTTCTCGTAAAACAAGAAACCATCGCTTTGATAATATTTTCCGAAAGCAAATTTAGAACAAGATGAGAAAACTTCCTGGAAATCAGAATCGGTTGCATATTAATCCTTGATCATCTCGAATCCAAGTATTTTCGCATCAAGTGTCGAGATAAGAGTGTACCTTCGAGACAACGCATCGGCAACAACGTTTTCCTTACCTTGCTTGTACTGAATTACGTATGGAAACGTCTCGATGAATTCGACCCAACGTGCGTGCCTCTTATTCAACTTTTGCTGGCTCTTTAAGTGCTTGAGAGATTGGTGATCAGTGTGAATAATGAACTCCTTCGGCCATAAGTAATGCTGCCACGTTTGGAGAGCTCGAACCAAAGCATAAAGTTCCTTGTCGTAAGTTGGATAATTGAGCGTTGCTCCTCCAAGTTTCTCGCTGAAGAAAGCCACGGGTTTCTTCTCTTGCATGAGTACAGCACCTATACCAATACCAGAAGCGTCACATTCAATCTCGAAAGCTTTCATAAAATCGGGTAAAACGAGTAAAGGAGCGTGAGTAAGTTTATTTTTCAGCCGTTGGAACGCATCCTCTTGAGCTTGTTCCCATCGAAATCCCACGTCCTTCTTGATAACCTCGGTAAGTGGTGCGGCAATCGTGCTGAAGTCACGAACGAATCGTCGATAAAATCCCGCCAAACCGTGAAAACTCCGAACATTGCTAACGGTCTTTGGGCTCGGCCAATCGCGGATCGCCTTTATCTTGTTCTCGTCAACCTGTATGCCCTGAGAACTCACCACAAAACCTAAAAAGACAACGTTATCTGAACAAAAAGAACATTTCTTTAAATTACCAAACAACCGTTCCTTCCTAAGCACATCTAACACCAATCGCAAGTGTTCCACATGTTCGTCTAGGTTCTTACTATAAATCAGAATATCGTCAAAGTAGACAACTACAAAGACGCCTATATACGACCTAAGAACATGGTTCATCAAACGCATAAATGTGCTAGGAGCATTCGTTAAACCAAACGACATTACTAACCACTCATATAGACCGTGTTTGGTTTTAAAAGCGGTTTTCCACTCATCACCTTCCTTCATCCGGATTTGGTGATAACCAATCTTAAGATCAATCTTAGTAAACACACTAGATCCATACAACTCATCTAACATATCGTCTAACCTTGGGATCGGATGACGATACTTTACCGTTATGTTGTTTATCGCGCGGCAATCGACACACATCCGCCAAGTACCGTCTTTCTTCGGCACAAGTAGTACGGGTACGGCACATGGGCTCATACTTTCCCGTATATGTCCTTTAGACATCAGCTCATATACTTGACGTTGTAGTTCCTTCGTTCGATACGCCAGCCGGTTCGGAAGAGTAGCGCCGGGAACAAAGTCGATTTGATGCTCGATTCCGCGGAGTGGTGGCAAACCACTTGGTCCATCATCCGGGAACACATCAGCATACCCCTGTAAAAGAGATGAAACGCTGCTCGGAATATCTGGCTCGGGATTAGTCATACTCGAAAGAACATCCCTAAAAACTAATAACACACAAGATTGCCGAGAAACGAGAGCATGTTTTAGTTCACTCGGTTTGATATATAATGATTCATTCACAAGTGTTCTCTCACATGACTTAGTACCTATACTCTCGGTTTTATCAGAATGAGAAGACGAGGAATCACTTACCTTGCTTTTGCCGTGACTCTTATCGAGTTTAAGTTGATCGAGATATACCTCGTGCGGCGAAAGTGGAGCAAGAGTGATTTTTCGGCCGTGATGTTCAAAGGAATGCTTGTTCGTAAACCCGTCATGAACGGCTCTACGGTCATATTGCCACGGTCTTCCAAGTAGGATGTGACCAGCATCCATAGGTAGAACATCGCACACTATTTCGTCCTCGTAGCGGCCGATTGTCAAAGGAACCGAAACTTGTCGGGTAACTTTGAGATGTCTTTGATTATTTAACCATCGAAGGTTGTAAGGCCGTGGATGCTTACTGGTCTCCATACCTAGCTTATCCACCAATGTAGTGCTAGCAACGTTAGTACAACTTCCACCGTCGATAATTAGACTACATACCTTGCTTTTAACCATGCATCGGGTATGGAAGAGGTTTTCCCGTTGTTCGTTTTCAATGACCGGTTCCTGGGCAAGAAGAACACGTCTCGCCACTAAGAGTTCCCCGTCAACCGCATGCTCTTCATAATCGTCAAAGATTGGAGCGGTTTCCGTCTCTTCTTCATCGTCGGTCACGATTTCACCGTTTTCTAGCAACATCATTGCGCGTGCGTTTGGACACTTGTTGGCGTAATGTCCTTTGCCCCTGCATTTAAAACACTCAATGTCACGATTACGCATTGGATTCGAATCACCCTTACCTTTGTAGTCATAGCCGGAAGTTTGCGGTTTGAAATCCGTCTTAGGCTTAGAATCGGCTCTTGGTGGATAATTCGGTTTGTCTCCTTTGGTGAAGCTCGGTTTGGAGCTTGAGGCGTAAGGTTGCCGTGACGCGCCTTTTCTCTTAAGTTGCTGTTCCACTAGGACAGCCTTATGCAACATTTCCTCCAAAGTCGCATACGTTTGCATTTCCATTCGGTCTTGTAAATCGCGGTTCATGCCGGCTAAGAACCGTGCCATTGTGGCATCGATCGGCTCATCCACGTCAGCCTTTAGCATGAGCTTTTCCATCTCCTGGAAATAGTCCTCCACGTTCTTACCTCCTTGACCTAAACGCCTTAACCGTTGGTGAAGTTCCCGGTGGTAGTGTAGCGGTACGAATCGTCTTCGCATTAGTGCGATCATCTCCGTCCAAGTCTCCACGGGATTCTCACCGTTGCGTCTCCTGTTTGTCACGATTTGATCCCACCAGTCAATAGCATATTCATGAAACTCAGTAGCAGCTAACCTGACTTTTTTATAAGGGGAAAAATTTTGGCAATCGAAAACTAGTTCGATTTTCTTCTCCCATTCGAGGAAGGCATCCGGATCGTTTTTGCCGTAGAATGGGGGAATGCGAAGCTTCATTCCGCCAAGGTCATCGTTGTTACGTCTTTGAGGTCGTTGCTGCCGGTTGTGGTTTCCCTCGGATGAATCTCCTCGGTCATAAAATGGATTGTCCTCCGATTCATTTTGCCGCGGCCGATTTCTCCTCGGTCTCGCCGGTGCGTGACAACTTCCATATCCAACACTCTGTTCGGATCGGACATCATTGGCTCTATGGTTTCTCGGTTCAGCACCTTGATTTCTTTCACCACGTCTTGGCGTACGAACCGCCAAAGTCGCCATTTGGTCTCGCATATCGCGGAGAATTTGTGCCATATCATCGACTTTTTGATTAACGCCATCAACTTTTTGATTCATCACAGCCTCTCGTTCTCTCCTAGAACGTGATGAAGCTGATTCATTTTCTTCCGACATATTGTACCTCGCATAAAATCAAACACAACACAAATGAGTGTATGCAAAATTCCAGATTTTTCTCAAGTAACCACAAAAACAGATGTTTTCCGAAAAACTCAAAACGAAATTCTTTTTATTTTTTTTTTGAATTTTAAAAATTATGACAATTAACTAAAGACAAAGATCTACTCAGATATATTTTTTTTTGATTTTTTTTGATACGTTTTTGAATTTATAAAAATCAAAACAGACAGAAAAACGAAAACTTTTAAACCCAGAAAATTGTAAGAAGATGAACAGTTTGAATTGGATAAATCTCACCGATTTTGGAGCAAGTGTCTCTGATACCACTTGACACGATTTGACTGAGGATCGCTTGCTCTAGTACGGTTGAGAGGGATAGATCCACGACTTCAAAGAATCCACGGGAAGAGATGCTAAGGCGTGGGAGAATTCCCGAAAATCCTTAGGCCCAAATCCGACTATGAACTTTTGAAACGAGGGGGTGGCTGCGTTGTCTTGAGGGATTCGAGAACAGAGATGTTAGAGCGTGGGAGATGAATCCCGAAAATCTCTAAGCCCTTTGTCACAAGAAGAATCGAACAAGAAAACGGATCGAAGGTTGCGTCGAGAAGATGCGGAATTAATCTCGATAAACCAAAAGAAATTCAGTGACTAACCATCACAGAAAATCGAGAGAAAAGAGAGAATAATCTCTGAAAATAACTTAGATAAAAATGAATGTCTTTTCGACAATGAGGGAGAGAAGAAGATAAAGAGAAAATTCAAAGGGGAAAAGCAAGGGTCATTCTCGAAACAAGGAGAAGACCCATCGAAAATTACAAAGAAAATAAATACAGTTTTTGAATTCAAATGATAGTTGACCAACTGTTGGAATTCCGCCAGAAATTCCCGCGGAAAATTTCCCTCGGAAAGTCCCTCGAAAAAGTCCCTCGGGAATAAATCCCTCGGAATTTTCCTCGGAAAATTCCCCCGCGGAACTCTCAAGAAGTCGGACCGTTTAGCGGTGTAATCCGTTTGCCTCGTTAAAACCTCTATACGGAAAACCCATTTGGGACAAAACCGTATACAGGAAAAAAAGTACAAACGTATCACACAAACGGCCTAACCTCATAGAGAGTTCGAAGACAATGAGGTGAGGACGGGTTGTGTACGTTGATCCTCTTGGTTCCTTGCATCCGTGAGTAAGTTCCGAACAGCTCCCGCCAGTTGCCGTGCCTTAGACCGTGTGATTGGTCCCTCGGGAATGATCATCGCGTCTTCTTGAACCTCCACCGGATCCGTCGCATCCATGATCATATCAACCCAGGTCGCCCAGACGCCCGGTTCCTCTCCCAACCTGGCCAGCACCGCGACCGCCAGAGGAAGATCTAACCACCGTCTTTTCCCGGAGATGGGTCCCCGGGAGCAGCGGGCGGCCCCCGAAGTCGAAGGAGCAGACTGTTCCCCACTGTCTGCGCCTCGACGCGGAGAGGAGGCGCGCCCGGAACCATCAGAAGAAGAACTCGGAGAATCGCTACCGCCACCACGGGACGCCGATTCTTCGCTCGACTCAACCCTAATTCCATATAGCATCGGTGCCATTGCAAAAAGGAAGAAGAAATCGAAAAATACAGAAAAAGGAAGGGAAGGAGAGAATCGGAGAGAAAGAGTTACCTTAGGGTTATGCGCAGAAGGTTTTAACAGGAGGAAGAAAGAGGGGTTAAATAGAGGAAGGGGGACAATGAAGCGACGCCTGGACACGTGTCGAAAAAAAGCACGGCCGCCCAGAAGCCTAATGATGACGACTACTCGTTCTCCCACGCCAAAAAACAGGGGACGCCTCGATACACGCGAAGCGTCTGTCGCACGCCGCGCGTGGGCATCTCACGCGAAAAAATAGGTGACCCTTCGTTCTCCCACGTGATGGGCACGCGCCAACCGTCTGCGGATTTTCGGAAAGGTCAACACGTATGAGCACGGGCTCAAATCTGGGCTGTAACACCCCGCGCTCCTCCAGCCAAATTTCGAGGAACCGTCCTAAGATGTGCCGAACTAACACCAGATCAACTTCGGATCACTCACCTCGCCTCGTGACACCGAACTGGTGGAGGGCCTATTGTTGGAGGTGGGCCTAGCACCCCCAATTAGTTAGGCCCATCTTAGGAAAAATCCCTCTTCAGCTCGGCTGACGGCCTGAAGGCACCCGAGCTCCCGAGCTCCCGAGCTCCCGAGCTCCCGAGCTCCCGAGCTCCCGAGCTCCCGAGGACGCACCTCGAGTCCGTCCTGACACCTCACCAAAGCAGGAGTGTCAGAAGAGCAGAAGGCACGTGGGAGATGGTAGCACAGTGCCCTGCCCACGTAGAGATACGGCCTCGACTTAACGTCCCACCAACCCTGCAGAGTCGACGAAGAAGGAAAGGACACGTGGAGGAGAGTTGGCGAAACAGTGCGCTACTCTGCAACACGCCACGCCGAGCTCATCATGACCTCCCTGCCCGAAAGCCGGAACACGCCTCCTATGCCACCTTACCCGCGAAACAGGCCGAAGGCGCCACGTGGCCCCGAGATCCCGGGGAGCAGGAAGTCAACTGCCGGTATAAATACCCCTCGATGTCATTAATGAGCAGGGAGAAAAAATCGGGCATCTCACCTACCACAAGTGACCCGACCTCTCTCTTTATCTCTCTATCTCGTTTGTAACTCAGCAGCACGTTTAGAACGCCGAACTGGATTTCAATCGAAACCAGTTCGTAACTCTAAACTGCTCAATTCATTCATCAATAAAAAGAACACGGCCCCCGGTGTGCCCGAAAATATTCTCGACTTGCCTTTATTTATGGTTGACTCTCTAATTAACGAAAATCTCGCCTCTCTCTCTCTAATCGATTCCTTAAACATACTTAGTGATCCCCGGATCAACAAAAAAGTCTTGAGAGTGAATCCATTCGAAACTCTTCTTTTCTTAGCAAAAAAAAAATAAATAAAAAAATGAAGAAACTTCTTCATCTTCAATTTCTGATTCTTGTAAAGATCACTGTTACTCAATTCCTCACTGTTTCTTCTTCTTCTTCTTCTTCTTCTTCTATAGCTCCTGTTTACACTTCCATGGCTAATTTCTCTCCTGGTATTTTAACTTTTTCGTTTTGTTCAACCGATCCTCTCTTTATTTTTTTTTTGTTTTTTTCAATCATTAATGCTCCATAAATGATCCAATTACCATCCTTCTTTTTTGTAGGAGTAATTATTAGCTCGAATTTCTGAAATTTATTTGAGCTTTTTTTTGTTTCAATCATTAATGTTTATTATTAGCTCGGATTTCTGAAATTATTTATGCGATAGTGTTCTTGTTAGCACCACTTCGTTGACTTCATTTTTTTTTTTTTTAATTTCTGGTTTTGATCTGTGCGTCGTCGAATTTCGAAAACCAAAAACAAAATTTGTTATTTTTTTATTTGCTAATTAAATGCTATTTATGAGGGCTACTCACTCCTTGTCTTTTTTTATTTGCTTTCTATTGTAAGAAAAGTAAAACCCCTTCTTATGTGAATCCCTTCTGGAATTTTGAAAAATGGGTTCGATTCATACTCAAAGAAATTAAGAAACTTTCTGGGTTTTTTCTTTTTGTTTCTTGTTTTTATCTGTTAGGAATCCAAATGGGAAGTGGCGAAGAACACAGATTAAATGCTCATAAGAAACTTCTGATTGGTCTCATAATCAGCTCTTCTTCTCTCGGCCTTTTAATCCTTTTCTGTTTCGGTTTCTGGGTTTATCGCCAGAAGAAATCTCCCAAATCCATCAAGAATTCAGGTAATTTCATCATCCAGAAGCAGTAAATATGAAAATCTGCAACAAGTTTCATTGATTCTTGATGATCTCAAGTTTCTTCATTGTGATTTCAATGGAAGTTCATTGATTCTTACCATTTTCAAGTTTGTTTCTTTGTTTTAATTGAAGATGCTGAGAGTGGAAATTCATTTTCCATGTTTATGAGACGACTAAGCTCAATCAAAACTCAGAGGAGAACATCTATCAATAAAGGTTACGTGCAGTGTTTCGATTCCAAGACGCTAGAGAAAGCAACAGGCGGTTTCAAAGAAAGTAATGTAATCGGACAAGGCGGTTTCGGATGCGTTTACAAGGCTTCTTTGGACAGCAACACGAAAGCAGCGGTTAAAAAGATCGAAAACGTTTGCCAAGAAGCAAAACGAGAGTTTCAGGTAAGTTTAAATAACCAAGCCCTGTTTCGGGTTCTGATTCTTGGAATCTTTATCTTGAGTGTTTGATTCTTGGAGATCTCAGAATGAAATTGAGTTGTTGAGCAAGATCCAGCACTCGAACATTATATCATTGTTGGGCTCAGCAAGTGAAACCAACTCGAGTTTCGTCGTTTACGAACTGATGGAGAAAGGATCCTTAGATGATCAGTTGCACGGTAAAAACATGTTCTGAAACCTCCTTAATTATGATCTTTTTTAACTCAAAGAGTTATATTTGTATATATATATATATATATAAATGAAAAAATGATAGAAAGTATATGAATTAAACAGATCATGTGTCCACTTGAATTGAAATAATTATAATTTAATGTTTCTATCTTTATAATTAATGTCTTAGGACCTTCTTGTGGATCAGCTCTAACATGGCATATGCGTATGAAGATTGCTCTTGATACAGCTAGGTATAAATAAATAGCCGACACTTTCAGCTCCTAGACCGGTTCTATAATTGGTTAATCTCGGTTTTTTATCTCTATAAACCCGTAAACCGTTTTTTTTGCTCTGTTTGACTGCCTGCAGAGGACTAGAGTATCTCCATGAGCATTGTCGTCCACCAGTTATCCACAGGGATTTGAAATCGTCGAATATTCTTCTTGATTCTTCCTTCAATGCCAAGGTAAATTCTGCTTTAAAAAACGTTGCTGATTAGAACCGGTTCTGGCTCTGAACCCGAATCTTAGTCCTAGCTCTTGGTTCTTGTTTCAATATAAAATGAAAATTCAGAATCATTTTCATTGCGTTCTACTGGAGAATCAACTCATTATTTGGTTCTGATATTGTGCTGGTTGCTTGTGTTACATATATCTCTTTGATTTTGCAACAATGCAGATTTCAGATTTCGGTCTTGCGGTATCGGTTCGGGTACACGGGAAGAACAATATTAAACTCTCTGGGACACTTGGTTATGTTGCCCCGGAATATCTCCTAGACGGTAACGTATTCACTTGGTTCTTTCTCTTGACTTGTTCTCATATCTTACGATTGTGCTGAACAATCCAATCAATTTGTTATGTATTATTATATCGATATCCTGACTACTAGTCTCACTCTCTAATGGATTCATTATTCGGTAACAGAAACTGGTTAAGTCAGTGTCACTAAACCGGAACCATTGGTTTTGGTTACATTTCAGCTTAAATAATTGGACTAAAAAACTGGTTTTGATGAAAATACTGTTTCTTTGTGTGTGTGTGTGTGTATGTTATGCAGGAAAGTTGACGGATAAGAGTGATGTCTATGCATTTGGGGTGGTTCTTCTTGAACTCTTGTTGGGTAGACGGCCGGTTGAGAAATTGAGTCCATCTCAGTGCCAATCTCTTGTGACTTGGGTAATGTATTTATCCGGTTTAAGAAAGTCTACAAAATTGTGTTGATTTCGAACCGGTGAATGATTTATAGATGTGTTGACGGGTGCAGGCAATGCCACAACTTACCGATAGATCGAAGCTTCCAAACATCGTGGATCCGGTTATAAAAGATACAATGGATCTGAAACACTTATACCAGGTTTGGTTTCAAGATAGAACCGGTTATAAACTCGAATGTTGCAAATGACAATTTAATAAGGTTTGATTTGATGGTTTTGGATCAAACCGATGTAGACCGGTGAGATTGCAGATACTTTCCACATCGTTGAATCGAGACTGTTAATTTTTTTTTATCGCAGGTAGCAGCCATGGCTGTGCTGTGCGTGCAGCCAGAACCAAGTTACCGACCGCTGATAACCGATGTTCTTCACTCACTTGTTCCATTGGTTCCGGTAGAGCTAGGAGGGACTCTCCGGTTAACACGATGACTGACAATATTTGATTACACAAAATCCAAATCCATTTATCTTTGTATAGGGTTATGATCCGATCAACTCAAAAGTTTGGGCCGGTAAGGATGTGAGATTAGAAGCTTTCTAGGGTTGTTGAGTTCTATAATTTTAGTTGTTGGATTTGTAAATTGTTTATATAAATTCCTACGTCACGTTTTGTGATTAGTGTGTATTTTTGTACTTTCGTAATATTAGAATAGGAAAACATATATTTTCTTATAATTCTCTTTTACATATTACGCAACTCATTAATAGCCTCTAACGGATACATTGTATTCTCTTGGGAAAAAGAGAAAAATTTCTACCTCAACTCTTCTAATGGATGCTAAAACTCTCCCGAACAATTTCAGTGTCCTAATTCATGCCCGAACACTTGATAGTTTAAATATTCATACATGAACCAATTTTTGGTCAAAATTTACTTTGATCCGAACTTCGTTAGTCAATTCCATTACATGGTGATAATTCGGATGCCATGTCTCAATCCATGCTGAAACATATCCTCAAAACCATATTGTTTTATGGGAAAACAAAAATTGGTGTTATTGGTTTGTATATTTTAGTGGATTTGAAAACTCAAACCAAATTCAATGTTATTGGTTCTATGTTTTTAAAATCCATATTAAAATAAAATGTTATTCAATAGTAAAGATTTGCATAAAGATTTGAATTTAAGTTGGATTTAAATGGATTTACAAGTATTTTCAAGAGTAAAATACAAATGAGCAAATACTGAGTCAAACCTTGTTATTTGGTTGTATTTGTATTATTAGACTTCCTCCATGTATTATCACCATACGTGTCAAATACATGTCCTTTTTAAAAGCATATCACCTCATCATATTTGTTAAAGCATATCACACGTTTAATATAGCTTTTTTGTTTTTTCCTTGTTATCATATATCATATGATACCAATTCAAATAATTTTCTATTTTTCTAAATTTTTTACAATCTTCAAACCAATTTTCCATTTTCTATAATGAATATTTTATATAATAGATATTTTTCATAATTTATATGTAATCTTCAACACAAAACCGTAAAACCTAAAGTATTAATTGCAAAATTACAACATGAACCACATCAAGAACGAGGGAAATGTTCATATCATCAATAGAGTCTCCAAGAAACAAGAACTTTGATAAATTTACTCTTAGATAATGTTGCTTCGGGTTTACGTGATAATAATGGTATATTCAGCAAGTTCATGGTGGAGAGATGAATATCTTTTTTTATATATTTTTTGATTTTATTATAAGACTAAAATTATTGTAAATCCAGCTGGTTGATTTACAATAATCCACTTATTTAATTTTTAAATTCACTTGTCTGATTTTAAAATTAATGGATTCATTAAAGATTTCCAAATCCGAAATTTTTTCTAAATCCATTAAAATGCAAGAACCAATAATCCCATTAAAATAAATAGCAAAACAATGTCATTTTGAGGAAGAATGTTTTTTTTTTGAAAAAGAAAAGAGAAACGGCGACGTTTTCAAGAAAAAAAGAGGATATAATCTTAACCGTATATACCAAAACCGGTTTTGTGCATATGGGTCAAACTATTACCCAAAACTTTAAACCGGTCCTGAACCCGAATTCAAACCCAAAAGTCGAATCTCTTCTTCATAGTGGAATTGATGAGGAAGTGAAAGTGTTGGAGGTCCACCCCAATAAGCTAGGTCCATCTCAGTAAAAAAAAGGGGTCCATTAAACTAAAGTCCAGTTAAGAGTCAATACATGGACCCACCGAGTTCACGCTGACATTTCACCAACTCCGCACAGTAGGACTGAAAGGGGAGATGACACATGGATGGCAGCTCGGTAAATAGTGTGCTATCCGCGTAGGAGCATGGCACCGGACTCATCATCATATACCTACCGAAGAAGCTAGGTCACACGTCTCGAGGAACCTTACCCCTAAGAAGCGCTGAAGGCGCCACGTGGAGCAGGAAGTCAACTCCCGCTATATATACCCCTTAGCGTACATTTATGAGGGGAGGGCATTTATTACTCTCTCTCTCTCTTGGTTTTACGCCCGACCTCTTTGCCTTGTAACAAAGCAACGTCGTTTAGAACACCGAACTGGATTCCCGTCGGAACTAGTTCGTAAATCTAAACCGTTTGCCCCCTTTCAGTCATTAATACAAAGAATACGGTCCCCGACCTGTTCATCACAATATCCGATCTATTTCTCTCTATCCCGACCTGTTCGAAAGTCAAGTTAACTTGTTCTATTAACGGAAATCTCGCCTCTCAACTTCTTGATATATCTCTAATCATCATTACTGATCATTTGGATCAACAGTTGGCGCTAGAAGGAGGGGATTTTAGAGATTTTTCTACACGCAAGAAACAGTTAAATCGCGACAACAATGACGGTCCCGCCTCCGAGAGTGCTATCAGAACGGGAGACTCCGGCTCAAACGACGGCCTCACCATCAGCCCAAATAACAATTGCCTCGCCATCCGCTCAGATGACGACCGACGGATCAATTCCTCAAAGCCAACTGCTCGGAACTCTGCCCCCGGCTCCGAGATCCACTCCCCTTGACAGCTCCGCCACCCAAAACACGCCTCAGACGCCAGAGGACCAGCCCACTCTGTCCGCCGTAATGCAGACCTTGCTCGCCAGAATAGCCAAGCTCACGCGAACCACCGATCAACGGTTCGCCACATTAGCGGCCTCCCGTGACCGGTCAGACAACACCGGATCCCCCGCCGTTCAAATCAGAGAACCAATCTCTCGGGCAGATACCCTACGCCTCCAGAGAAATTTATTCGGAGACTCGCCGTCAGAATCCGAAGGACCAGCCGGACGATTCGCCCCAACGGCAGACGGCTTCCCAGACAACGAAGCACACCCTCGATGTGACAGCTTGGAGCGTGCCAGGGACGCCGAATTCAAAGCTATGAAGAAAACGATCCGTGCAATGTCTTCCAAGATTCACCAAGCTACCAGCGCGGCTCCAGAAATAGACCGCATCCTGAGAGAAATGCAAAATACGCCATTCACACGACGGATCGCGTCCATCCCACTCCAGCACCTCGGAAAACTCAAGCTCCCGCCATATGCAGGCAACACCGACCCGGCCCAGTATTTGACGGAATTCACCATCGCCATGGGGCGCGTGCACTTTGCCCCAGATGAGCATGAAGCCGCCCAATGCCAGCTTTTTGTAGAGAATCTTACTGGTCCCGCCCTGACGTGGTTCTTCCGGCTGAAAACACACTCCATTGACAGCTTCAGGGATCTCTCGACCATCTTCCTCGGGCACTACTCTATATACATCAAACAGTCCGCGTCTAGCACCGACCTCTGGGCGTTGAACCAAGAAGCAAAAGAGTCACTCATGTCCTTCATCGAGCGCTTCAAGGCCACGGCTTCACAAAGCAACGTGACAGACGAATCAGCGCTTCCCGCCCTAAGGAAAGGCCTGCGGGCCGACTCGACCTTCAAGGATGATATGAAGCTCAACAGGACGCGCTCGTTGGAAGATGACCTACACCGCGCTGGGCTCTACGTTGAGCTCGAGGAGGAAAAGGCAGCCGAGTCAAAGAGTGGTACCTCGCACAAGGCTCCGGTCCCAAAGGAGCGACCCCAGGACGGATATCAAGAGCCTCGTCAGCATTACGACGACGAGTACCAAAGCAGCAAAGAAAAGCGAGCCGCCGCATTCCTCATCGATGATTCGCCGGCCGTCCTTCACATGCACGATCCCGCTCTCTTCTCCAACCCCGCGCAGAAATTGCCCTGGAACAAATACGTGCGCGATCCCAATCAAAAGGACCAGCGCATCGACGAACCAAAAGACAAGGATCCCCGAACAGAGGAGCAATACGACAGGATGGCCTTATGCGATTTCCACCAGAGAAAGGGGCATCCGACCTCGCACTGCCGCGCGCTCCAAGAATTCCTGTTGAACCAATATCAAAAAGGGGAAATCCGCGTACCCGAGCAGTGGCGCCCGCGATCCCGGGACAATGACCGACGTCAACAGGGTGACAACCGAGGTCGCGAGGATAACAGGGCTAGGCCTGATAACCGCGCCTAAAACGACAACCGTCGCCGTCGATCTCCCTCTCGGGACCAAGAAGAAGGCATGTCGCCTCCCCCGGCGCGAACGTTGATAGGAATGATCATGGGATGGCTTCTCTCATGCAATGACTCGATACGGTCCATCAAACAACACGAAAGGAAGACTGACGCCTCCCTCAAATGGCACTCCGGCCCAGAAATCGACGCACAAGACACAAGTAAAAGGGAAATCTGCTTCACCGAGGCCGATGCAGCAGGGGTCTACCAACCTCACAACGACCCTCTTGTCGTGAAAATCTGCGTGGCCGACTGCGACGTCAACCGGGTCCTCGTCGACACAGGCAGCTCGGTCGATCTTATCTTCAAGGACACCCTGGTAAGAATGAATCTAAACGGAGCCGAGGTCAAACCACACTCTATCCCACTAACCGGCTTCGCCGGGAACACCGTCAATGGAATCGGCACCATCGAACTACCAGTATACGTAGGCCAGGTCACCAAAATCGTCAAATTCATGGTCTTCGACACCACCCCGATCTACAACATCATCCTCGGAACCCCTTGGCTACATTCGATGAAGGCGGTGACTTCAACATATCACCAATGCCTCAAGTTCCCTAACCAAGCCGGGACATATACTATTCGGAGTAACCAGAGGGTCTCCCGCGCTTGTTTCGGCCTGGTTAACAATCAATATGCAGCAATCCGGCGAACCCAATAATCGGGACCTCCCGGGCCGGGACCTAGTCGTGCAAGTCAACATCGATCAGAACGACCCCACCCGCTGCGTAGGGATCGGGGCCGACCCCACCCTCTGCGTAGGGATCGGGGCCGACCTGAAAGGAAGCATCAAGGAAGAGCTGGTCAGGTTCCTAAGACAGAACGTCTCCACCTTCACTTAGTCAACAAGCGACATGCCTGGCATCGACTCGGCGACTTGTAGCCACGAGCTCAACGTGGACCCGACCTTCAGACCGATTAAGCAAAAGCGACGGAAGCTAGGGCCCGAGCGCGCGCAAGTCGTCAATGACGAAGTAGAAAAACTGACCGCGACTGGCTCAATCACCGATGACAAGTATCCGGACTGGCTGGCCAACCCAGTTGTTGTCAAGAAGAATGGCCAAACCATTCATCCTAGCATCACCGACCTCAATAAGGCATGTCCCAAAGACAGCTTCCCGCTCCCACGAATTGACTTGGTCGTGGAAGCCACCACTGGGAACGAGCTGCTCTCCTTCATGGATGCCTTCTCGGGATACAATAAAATCCCCATGCACCCCGATGACCAGGATAAAACCGCGTTTATCACGGACCGCGGGACCTACTGTTATAAGGTGATGCCCTTCGGACTCAAGAATGCCGGAACCACCTACCAACGGCTCGTCAACAAAATGTTCGTTGACCAGATCGGCCGCACGATGGAAGTCTATATTGACGACATGCTGGTAAATTCCCTGGTGGCGGGAGACCACGTCGCTCATCTCCGGTCATGTTTCCAGACGTTAAATGAATACAACATGAAGCTGAACCCGGCCAAGTGCTCCTTTGGCGTCACGTCGGGAGAATTCCTCGGGTACATGATCACGCAGCGCGGGATCGAAGCAAACCCTAAGCAGATCCGGGCCGTCATCGATCTCAAATTCCCGGAAAACGTGCGCCAAGTACAGCGACTAACCGGGAGGATCGCCGCGCTCAATCGGTTCATCTCCCGCTCAACCGACAGATGCTTACCGTTCTACCAGCTGCTCCGGGCCAACAAGCGGTTCGAATGGGATAGCAAGTGTGAAGAGGCTCTCCAGCAGCTGAAGGCGTACATATCAACGCCCCCCGTCCTGGCTAAACCCAAAGAGGGTGAGACCCTCTATCTCTATATCGCTGTGTCCGTATCGGCAGTCAGCATAGTACTGGTAAGAGAAGACCGGGGAGATCAAAAACCCATCTTCTACATCAGCAAATCCATGGACGGCGCATAAAGCAGATACCCGTCTCTGGAGAAGCTCGCCCTGGCAGTAATCGTCGCAGCCAGGAAGCTCCGCCCTTACTTCCAATCCCACACAATCGCCGTGCTGAGCACTTACCCCCTCAGGACCATTCTCCACAACCCGAACCGATCTGGCAGAATAATGAAGTGGGCAATCGAGCTCAGCGAGTACGAGATCGAATAACGAGGACGGACCGCGGCCAAATCCCAAGTCCTGGCTGATTTCTTGGTAGAGCTGGCGCCCGAACTAGCAACTGATGACCTCCTCGATAAGTGGAGTCTGCACGTCGATGAATCAGCTTCCAAACACGGTTATGGCGTCGGCATACGCCTCGAATCCCCAACCAAGACGATCCTGGAACAGTCCTTCCGTCTGGCCTTCCCAGCACCAAACAACGAGGCGGAGTACGAGGCCCTGATCGCCGGTCTGCGCCTAGCAAAGGCAATCGGGGTGAAGAAAATCAAGGCTTACTGCGACTCCCAACTCGTCGCCAGCCAATTCAGTGGAGAATACGAGACCAAAAATGACCGCATGGATGCTTACCTAAAAGTAGTCCAAGGCATGGCGGCAGAATTCTCCGAGTTCACCGTGACCAAGATTCCCCGAGGTGACAATACTTCTGCAGATGCCATCGCAGCATTAGCCTCCACCTCTGATCCAACTCAACGACGGGTAATCCCCGTTGAAAGCATCGACTTTCCCAGCATCGAGCTACCAAAGGGGGTCTGCCTGATCAACCCCCAAAACGAAGGCCTCGGCGAGGACATCCCACCTCCTAAAGATATGCCGCCTCCTCCACCCGAGCCCGAGCTACCGGACTAGCGCGTAGATATACTCTTGTACATCGTGGACGACACCATCCCCTCAGATCGATGGGCCGCCCGTCGACTAAAACAAAAGTGCGCCCAATCCACGATGCTAGACGGCAACCTATTCCGGTGGAGCGTCTCAGAAACCCTACTCGGTTGCCTCCACGGGCAGGAGACTATTGACGTAATGAAAGAAATGCACGAAAGCGCGGATGGAAACCATTCCAGCGGCCGGGCTCTCGCCCTGCTAATTCGGAACCAGGGCCAATTTTGGCCAACCATGCTTCAGGATTGCGAAAAATTCGCAGCCCGGTGTGAAAAGTGTCAGCGGCACGACCCACTCATCCATTGTCCCACCGAGCTACTGACCACCGCGGTGCAGCCCTATCCACTACAAGAAAACTGTCTATTTCCAACGAAAATTTACGACCGTTTTAAATCGATGTAACTTTACGTCGACTTTACGACGAATTTACGACGAAATATGTGTTCGATGTAAAATCGTCGTAAATATGTGTCGTTGTAATTTCGATGTAAATTTACGACTAGTTTTCGACGACATTACGACGACAACTTAATTCGTCGTAATATCGTCGTAAAATTACATCGATATTACGACGAATATTTCTTCTGTATATTACGTTGATATTACGACGATTTGACGTCATATGTTCCCGGTTAGGTAGACCACGTTTTTTAATAGGTCCACCTACTAAATTTACATCGAATTTACATCGTAAAATTCGTCGTAAATCCGTTGGAAAATCGTTGGTAATTCTGAAAAAAATTCTATAAATACAGCGTAACTTCAAACTAAAGAATCAAAAAAAAAAAAACAAACAGAAAAAAAAATATATATATAAATGTCTATATACGAACTACGAAAATGGATGTATACGCAAAAGGATTCAGAGGGAGATTTGACGGAAGAATTCAAAGAAGGGCTTGAAATATTCATGTATCAGGCGAGAAATATGCAAACAACCCTGGAAAGTGGTAAGATGTTCTGTCCTTGTCGTAAATGCAAGAATACGAGATATATGTTTATTGAGACGGTGTGGAAGCATTTACTAAATCGAGGGTTTATGCCGCAATATTATGTTTGGTATCAACATGGAGAGGGTTTTGAAATAACTCAAGCAACGGATAGTAGTAGTAATTATCAAGGTCAAGTAGAATCAAATTATCAAGGTAGTTATGATCATGGTCAACATCAATTTGATCAGGGTGCAGATCATGATAGGATGCATGCCATGGTTAATGATGCATTTCATGAAACAAATGCTGATAATAGTACTGCTGAGGAACCCAACGTAGATGCGAAGCGATTTTATGATATGCTAGACGCTGCAAACCAGCCACTCTACGATGGATGTAGAGAAGGTCAGTCTAAATTGTCATTAGCTCCTAGGATGATGACAATTAAAACTGATCATAACTTAGCTGAGGTTTGCATGGATGATTGGGCTGATCTTATTAAAGAGTATTTGCCAGAAGATAATTTGGCTGCCGAAACATACTATGAGATACAGAAGTTGGTGTTTAGTCTTGGGTTGCCTTCTGAGATGATAGATGTATGTGTTGACAATTGTATGCTTTTTTGGAAAGATGATGATAAGCTGCAGGAATGTCGATTTTGCCAAAAACCAAGATTTAGGCCCCAAACAACTGGGCGTAAAAAGATACCATACCAACGGATGTGGTATCTTCCTATAACTGATAGGTTGAAACGATTGTATCAATCTGAAAGGACAGCTGCATCGATGAGGTGGCATGCAGAACATTCACAGAGAGAAGGAGAAGTGACTCACCCGTCAGATGCAAAAGCTTGGAAACACTTTAACACGGTACACCCTGATTTTGCTAACTCTAAGCGAAATGTGTATCTTGGTCTTTGCACTGATGGATTTAGTCCATTCGGTATGTCTGGAAGCATTTACTATGTTTATTGAGACGGTGTGGAAGCATTTACTAAATCGAGGGTTTATGCCGCAATATTATGTTTGGTATCAACATGGAGAGGGTTTTGAAAGAACTCAAGCAACGGATAGTAGTAGTAATTATCAAGGTCAAGTAGAATCAAATTATCAAGGTAGTTATGATCATGGTCAACATCAATTTGATCAGGGTGCAGATCATGATAGGATGCATGCCATGGTTAATGATGCATTTCATGAAACAAATGCTGATAATAGTACTGTTGAGGAACCCAACGTAGATGCGAAGCGATTTTATGATATGCTAGACGCTGCAAACCAGCCACTCTACGATGGATGTAGAGAAGGTCAGTCTAAATTGTCGTTAGCTGCTAGGATGATGACAATTAAAACTGATCATAACTTAGCTGAGGTTTGCATGGATGATTGAGCTGATCTTATTAAAGAGTATTTGCCAGAGGATAATTTGGCTGCCGAAACATACTATGAGATACATAAGTTGGTGTTTAGTCTTGGGTTGCCTTCTGAGATGATAGATGTATGTGTTGACAATTGTATGCTTTTTTGGAAAGATGATGATAAGCTGCAGTAATGTCGATTTTGCCAAAAACCAAGATTTAGGCCCCAAACAACTGGGCGTAAAAAGATACCATACCAACGGATGTGGTATCTTACTATAACTGATAGGTTGAAACGATTGTATCAATCTGAAAGGACAGCTGCATCGATGAGGTGGCATGCAGAACATTCACAGAGAGAAGGAGAAGTAACTCACCCGTCAGATGCAAAAGCTTGGAAACACTTTAACACGGTACACCCTGATTTTGCTAACTCTAAGCGAAATGTGTATCTTGGTCTTTGCACTGATGGATTTAGTCCATTCGGTATGTCTGGTAGGCAATATTCTTTGTGGCCAGTTATCGTAACTCCTTATAACCTTCCCCCAGATATGTGCATGCAAAGGGAATTTCTTTTCCTGAATATTTTAGTCCCTGGTCCCAATCATCCGAAGCGGTCCCTTGATGTATTTTTGCAGCCTCTCATTCATGAGTTGAAACAGTTGTGGTATACAGGAGTGCGGACATATGATAGTTCGAGGAAAAAAAATTTTACGATGCGTGCGGTGCTTATGTGGACAATAAGCGACTTCCCTGCATACGGAATGCTATCAGGTTGGACGACGCATGGGAGGTTATCTTGTCCTTATTGCCTCGATCGGACAGATGCGTTTCAACTGAAACATGGTCGAAAAACATGCTGGTTTGATTGTCACTGCCGGTTTTTACCAATCAATCATCCATATAGGAGAAACAGGCGATTGTTTAGGAAGAACAAAATCGTGCGTGTCCCCCCACCAGTGTATCTATCTGGGGAAGATCTAGAAGCGCAAATAGATCATTTTGGGGGACTAGAAACTGTGAATCGTGGGGGAAATTGGCACACTCCAGCTAATATGCCTGATGGATACGGGGTTAATCACAATTGGCACAAGAAAAGCATTTTTTGGGATCTTCCGTACTGGAAAAATCATCTACTGAGACACAATCTTGATGTCATGCACATTGAGAAAAACTTTTTTGATAACATCATGCATACAGTGTTAAACGTGAAAGGAAGAACCAAAGACAGCGGAAAGTCAAGGTTGGACTTGCCAGATATTTGCAACAGAAATGAGTTGCATATAATGAGCATTGGAAAATCACCAGTTCCTATATTTCGGTTGGGTGCAGAACAAAAGGCATCGTTGTTCAATTGGGTTTCATCTGACGTGAAGTTTCCTGATGGGTATGTATCCAATCTTGCTAAATCTGTTGAGAAAGGAGAAAAGTTTTCAGGGATGAAGAGTCATGACTGCCACGTGTTTATGCAACGTTTACTTCCTTTCGCATTTGCCGAACTCCTTCCAGAACATGTTCATGAAGCAATTGGAGGTAAGATATTTCATCACATATAAAATTATTGAGATTAATTATATATATATATATATATATATATATATATATATGTTACAATGTATATAATTTTGTCTTTGCAGGCATCAGAGCATTTTTCCGGGATCTTAGTACACGGACGTTTTCAGAAGATGTAATTGCACAACTGGCTGCTAATATTCCAATCTTGTTGTGCAATTTGGAGAAGATATTCCCCCCTGCGTTTTTTGATGTTATGGAACATCTTCCCATTCATCTCCCCCACGAAGCAGAACTAGGAGGCCCTGTTCAGTTTAGGTGGATGTACCCATTCGAGCGCTTCATGAAACATTTAAAGGGAAAGGCAAAAAATCTAGCAAGGGTTGAAGGATCAATTGTTGCGGGAAGTTTGACAGAAGAAACTTCACACTTCACTTCATATTATTTCGCTCCAAAAGTCCGTACACGCAAACGGGCTCCCCGACGATACGATGATGGTGGTGTGGGACGAATTTATGCAGTAGAGGGTGTCCCAGATATATTCTCACCAATTGGTCGTCTTAGTGGAAAATTGAAGGAAGTTTGGTGGGATAACGAGCATGACAGACACAGCGCACATACGTACATCCTCCTAAACTGTGATGAAGTGAGTCCTTTCGAAAGGTATAATTAATAACAAAACTATTTAATTAATCAGTCATTAATAATTAATAATTAATATAATTATAATTAAATGTGTTAATTTTTATGTCTATATATGTATTTTGCAGCTTATTTGATACCCATGTACGAGAATGCATTGAAGGGGTTTCAGATGATGAAATAAACGACCGTAAAGATCGTCACTTTGTTGAGTGGTTGAAGACGCAAGTAAGTTAATATAGTTATAAATATTTCATTTAATTATATCGGCTTTCAATCTAACTTTTACACTTATCATAGGTTGATCATGGCGATCCCGCATATCCATTTTGGTTTCATGAGTTACTCCTAGGCCCCATCGGGAAGATAACGACCGCACCCATGTATTTTACCCGTGGTTATGTGTTTCATACATACAAGTATGGCGTTCGTCGAGCAACTACCAACTACGGAGTATGTGTTATGGGTGAAATAGATTTTTATGGGGTTTTGCAGGAAATAATTGAAGTGGAGTACCCCGGACTGGTTAGGTTGAAATGCGTTCTCTTCAAATGTGATTGGTTCGATCCAACAGTCGGTCGAGGGGTGCGAATTAACAAATTTGGTGTGGTTGATGTCAACAAAGCACGACGTTACAACAAGTTTGAGCCATTCATCCTAGCATCACAAGCAGAACAAGTAACGTTCGTTCCATATCCGCGAGTTCGAAGAACATCTGGGATCTCATGGTTATCGGTTATTAAAATAGCTCCAAGGGGTAAAATTGTTGGTGTTGATGATCTTCCAATGCAACAAGATTCTTGCCTTGATATTACAGAACCAGAGATTACGGAGAACGTTCTTTTAATTGATCCACGAAACAGGCAACTTGAATATCTACCTAACGACACAGAAGAAGAAGGCGATTCCGACGAGTTTGAAGAAACTGACGATGATGATGGACCTGAAGATGATGAACCCAATCAAGATGATGAACCCAACGAAGATGATGATTCTGATTGAAAGCTTATATATATATAGGGAATTTTCGGTTTGTTAGATGTTTAAGTTTTTGTTGTAAAATTATATATTGAACGAAATTACGACGTATTCGGCGATTAAATTCATGATTTTCCCCAAGAATTGCCTGATGCCAAAACAATTCATCCAGACCGCACCGAAACACAGACACCACTTCACTATTTCGGCGATTTCTCGGGTACCAGAGACGATAAAGGAAGGATCAATAGAAAGAAATCACAAGAAGGTTACCTTTGCTCGACGAAGGAATCGCGTTATTGCGGGGCCGTAGCTCCATCGCACCCAAAATCGCAAAATCAAGGAAAGATGAAATATTAGGGTTTATCAATCGTCGCTCTATCTTTCCAGAGGTATTATTTACGAGGGCGTGACTGGTGCGCAACTGTCAAATTCAGATTTTCTGTGGTAGAATTGTTTATAATCTTCGTTTATGAAAATTTTGAAAATGAATGGAGGTATATCCAATAGCTATAAAGATTTAGGGTTTAGGGTATAGATTTATTTTATAACAACGAAATTACGACGTATTCGTCGTAAATTCGTTGTAAACTTACAACGATTTTACGACGAATTCGTCGTAATTTCGTCGTAATACCCAAAATATTTTAATTTACCCGCGTGGGGGAAATTTCGATAGGTTGAATTTTGGTTACAGTTTTACGACGATTTTACGACGAATTCGTCGTAAAATCGTTGTAAATGACCAACGATTTTACGACGAATCCGTCGTAATATTGTATTCCCGCTTCTGATGATCTGGCCAACAAAGAATTTTGGAGATCAAGTTTTCTATATTCATAAAGACCAACCACCATAAGTGAAAGATACATAGAATTGGACATCCTTATATTACGAAGGATTTATATAGATGTCCAATTCTATGAATCATTCACCTATGGTAGTTGAAAACTGTCTTTACTTGAAAACAAGATCCTACAGGATTATTTGTTGGCCAGATCATCAAGAAGTGGGAACACAATGATCAGCGTAAGAACTCAAGGAAAAGGGGATATGTATATTTTTTTTTTTGAGTTTGCATTGAAGGTGTGGAAGGTATTTATAGAAATTTTTTAGGAATTACCAACGGATTTGCAACAAAAATTTACAACGAATTTACATCGAATAGCATTACAACGATTTTACATCGGATATGCGACGAAATTACGTCGACAAAATGCGATGTAAATAATTAGGTGACCTATAAAAAACCGTGTTTTACCAAACTTTACCTATGTCACTTATTTTACGACTTATTTACGACGATTTAGAAATTACCAACGGATTTACATCGATTATCATTACAACGATTTTACATCTATTAGCATTACAACTATTTTATCTATTACAACTATTTTAATAGATTTTATCTATTACAACGAATTTACGACGGATTCTTCGTAAATTCGTTGTAATGTTACAACGATGTTACGACGAATCCGTCGTAAATTCGTTGTAATTCTTAAAATATAGGGTTTAGGGTTTGATTTACTTATTTAGTTTTTTTATCTTATATCTTGTTTTACGTAAGTTATAATCACAGTATAAACAATTTTATGTTTTTACAAAATCATTTACATTATTTAAGTCATGCATGTTACGAATATACTTATAAGAACGAATGCTATACATTATTATGTAAAATAAGGAAATCGACGTCGATATAGATTCAATCGTCGTTATTGAATCTATTGTTAAATATTAGAAGTATTAGATGCACAAATATACTTCGTTCTTACGTCCAGGATATGTGTATTGTGATTTCGGGTTTAGGGTATAGATTTTATCTATTACAACGAATTTACGACGGATTCGTCGTAAAATCGTTGTAAAATTACAACGATTTTACGACGATTCCGTCGTAAAATCGTTGTAATACCTAAAATATAGGGTTTAGGGTTTGATGTACTTGTTTAGTTTTTTTTAGTTTTTTTTTTATCTTATATCTTATTTTACGTAAGTTCTAATCATAGTTTAAACAAATTTATGTTTTTACAAAATCATTTACATTATTTAAGTCATGCATATATATGTTACAAATATACTTATAAGAACGAATATTATACATTATTATGTAAGATAAGGAAATCGACGACAATATAGATTCAATCGTCGTTATTTAATCTATTGTTAAATATTAGAAGTATAAGATGTGTATATACTTCGTTCTTACGTCCAGGATATGTGTATTGTGATTTAGGGTTTAGGGTATAGATTTTAGGTATTACAACGATTTTACGACGGATTCGTCGTAACATCGTCGTAAACTTACAACGCTTTTACGACGATTCCGTCGTAAACTCGTTGTAATACCTCAATATTTAATTTACCGCGTGGAGGGAAATTTGCGATAGGTTGAATTTTTGGTTACAGTTTTACGACGATTTTACGACCAAGTCGTCGTAAAATCGTCGTAAAGTGCCAACGATTTTACGACGACATTAAAATCTATATATACGCGAACGATTTTTTCCCCTGCCTCACAACTCTCAAATCTCTCTCTCTCTAGAAAATCTCTCAACTCTCTCTCTCTAAAATCTCTGCCCTCTCTCTAAAACAAAAGGTAACATTTTTTTTTTTTTTATAAATTATATTATCGTTTTAAGAATTTTGAATTGTTAGTTAGGATTGTAATATTTATTAGTTAGGATTGGAATTATTAGTTAGGAATGGAATTATATGATACTAAAATTGAGTTATTATTAAATATTTTTTAGATATGGCGCCACGTAAGTCACACTATCGACAGTTTATCGAGACGGGACCTAGTGAAAATCAGCAACTCCCGTCATCTTCTGCGGTACAGTCCGCTGTTCCGGATTCTTTTTCCGGACCAGCGCCGCCTCCAGATGCAGTTGCTCGACCGCCGTTGTTGTATGCAGGATTGATGGTCGAAGATATTTTGCAGTCGTCGGGGCATTATTCTTTAGACCGGTTAGATCCGCGACGGATCCCGAATACTTTTTGGTACGTACCTAAATTTTTTTTTTTTAATTACATTATGAATTTGTTTTTTTTACTAATATTTTTTGTTTTATTTCTCAGGTTTAAGGAAGATAACAAAGTTGGACGGAGTGTGGCTGACACCATTAAAGCCTATTTCATGGAGCCTCACCGCAATTGGTCTTCGGTTCCGGAAGACGTTGTCGAGACATGGTTTAAATGTTTCGCGGTAAATTTTTTTTTTTTAATTCAATATTATTTTGGAGAATTCATTATCTTTAATATATCGTTTCTAATTATTATTATTTTTTATAGCAAAAATGGCATTGGGACGTTACGATCAACGAGACGGTGAAAGCGGAATTCAAAAAGAAGGGAAAATTCCGGCTCAACAATACCATTTCCGATTGGAAGAGGAAGTGGGAGGTTAAAGGCGATCATGGAAAGCCGCCATACATGTCTTCCGATGTTTGGAACGGCTTGACGGCATACTGGAGAGATCCACATGCGCAGCAAGTGGCCGCTAAGTGTTCGGCTTCTCGAAACACTATGGGTCCAGACGGTCTTCCAGCGCTTATGCCTCATACGTCGGGTCAAACATCTTTTGCGGGAAGACGCCTTCAAATGGTAATAATTTTTTCCCTTATAATTTTATTTATGTAATTTTAATTTGTTATTAATTTATATTATCCATCAACGTTTTGATTTCTTTTTTAATGTCTTTTTTGTTAGGCAAATGGAGGCGAACTTCCTCCAATGACCCGAGTTTTTGCGGAAACTCACAAGAAAAAAGACGGATCTTTTGTAGATCCTCGAGCTGAGGCAATCTACAATGACGCGCATGCAAGGATCGGCGAGCGTCAAACTCAGCTTTCTCAGTAGCTATCACCTGGCGGTATTTCGGTCCAATCCACTGCGACTTTGACGGTTGCCCAGATGGAAGACATATACGCAGAGGTACTTTTACGGTTTTTTTTTTACAAATGTTAATGTTTTTTATACAATTTATTAAATTTTTCGTTTATTTTTTAAAAGGTTGCCCCGAAGAAAAAGGGCAGAGTTTTAGGGATGGGATCGATCGTAGATAGTGCCGCCGCGTCGTCCCGTCGTCAGCTTTTCGACGATCCGGTTATTTTGCGGACGGAGTTAAACAACGCCAACTCCGAGATCAACAATTTGCGGGCGAAGCAGGTGATATACGATGAGAAGATCCAAGGATACGATCAAACGATCCTAGGATACAATAAAACAATCCAAGGATACAACACTCTCTTCGATATTATTGCCCTGAGTAACCCGGATTTGGCGGCTGCACTAAGGCAGCAGGGAGGATCGACATCGGGCCAGCCAACTGATCCGCTCGCGCAAGAACGAGCGAATATGGAGAAGAATGGATCAGACGACGAACTTTTTGATAATTTACGTTTTTCGGCTAGGAATTAGTTTGTAATAAAAATTTTATTTTGTATTTTAAATTTTATTTTATATTTTGAATTTATTTATAAAATTTAATTTTTAAATATAATTTTTTAATTTTTTTTTTTAATTTTATTTAATTTATATAAAATAATTTAAATTACGATGAATTTACATCGAATAGTTTACATCGATTTTACATCGTTCCATAATTTACATCGATTTTACATCAATAGTTTTACATCGATTTTACATCGTTCATAAGTTACGACGAATTTACATCGAATATTTTACATCGATTTACCAACGTATTTACAGCTACGTATTACGACGAATTTACGACGAATTCTTAAAAACAGAAATTTTATAATTCGTTGTAAATTCGATGTAATAATGTTTAATCATATTACGACGCATTTACGACGATTTGTCGAAAAAAAATTGTATAATTCGATGTAAAATCGATGTAAATTTTTATCGTTATATCGATGTAAAATCGATGTAACATATTCGTCGTACATTCGATGTAAATATACAACGATTTTACGACGAATATATTACATCGATTTTACGACGATTTTTTGTCCTCCTTAATATTACGACCAATTTACGACGATTTGCGATTCACGACGATCAAATTACGACGAATTGTTAATCGTCGCTAATCCGTCGTAAATCAAGTTTTACGACCGATTTACGAAAGGCCTGCGGGCCGACTTGACCTTCAAGGATGATATGAAGCTCAACAGGCCGCGCTCGTTGGAAGATGACCTACACCGCGCTGGGCTCTACGTTGAGCTCGAGGAGGAAAAGGCAGCCGAGTCAAAGAGTGGTACCTCGCACAAGGCTCCGGTCCCAAAGGAGCGACCCCAGGACGGATATCAAGAGCCTCGTCAGCATTACGACGACGAGTACCAAAGCAGCAAAGAAAAGCGAGCCGCCGCATTCCTCATCGATGATTCGCCGGCCGTCCTTCACATGCACGATCCCGCTTTCTTCTCCAACCCCGCGCAGAAATTGCCCTGGAACAAATACGTGCGCGATCCCAATCAAAAGGACCAGCGCATCGACGAACCAAAAGACAAGGAGCCCCGAACAGAGGAGCAATACGACAGGACGGCCTTATGCGATTTCCACCAGAGAAAGGGGCATCCGACCTCGCACTGCCGCGCGCTCCAAGAATTCCTGTTGAACCAATATCAAAAAGGGGAAATCCGCGTACCCGAGCAGTGGCGCCCGCGATCCCGGGACAATGACCGACGTCAACAGGGTGACAACCGAGGTCGCGAGGATAACAGGGCTAGGCCTGATAACCGCGCCTAAAATGACAACCGTCGCCGTCGATCTCCCTCTCGGGACCAAGAAGAAGGCAGGTCGCCTCCCCCGGCGCGAACGTTGATAGGAATGATCATGGGATGGCTTCTCTCATGCAATGACTCGATACGGTCCATCAAACAACGCGAAAAGAAGACCGACGCCTCCCTCAAATGGCACTCCGGCCCAGAAATCGACGCACAAGACACAAGTAAAAGGGAAATCTGCTTCACCGAGGCCGATGCAGCAGGGGTCTACCAACCTCACAACGACCCTCTTGTCGTGAAAATCTGCGTGGCCGACTGCGACGTCAACCGGGTCCTCGTCGACACAGGCAGCTCGGTCGATCTTATCTTCAAGGACACCCTGGTAAGAATGAATCTAAACGGAGCCGAGGTCAAACCACACTCTATCCCACTAACCGGCTTCGCCGGGAACACCGTCAATGGAATCGGCACCATCGAACTACCAATATACGTAGGCCAGGTCACCAAAATCGTCAAATTCGTGGTCTTCGACACCACCCCGATCTACAACATCATCCTCGGAACCCCTTGGCTACATTCGATGAAGGCGGTGACTTCAACATATCACCAATGCCTCAAGTTCCCTAACCAAGCCGGGACATATACTATTCGGAGTAACCAGAGGGTCTCCCGCGCTTGTTTCGGCCTGGTTAACAATCAATATGCAGCAATCCGGCGAACCCAATAATCGGGACCTTCCGGGCCGGGACCTAGTCGTGCAAGTCAACATCGATCAGAACGACCCCACCCGCTGCGTAGGGATCGGGGCCGACCCCACCCACGGCGTAGGGATCGGGGCCGACCTGAAAGGAAGCATCAAGGAAGAGCTGGTCAGGTTCCTATGACAGAACGTCTCCACCTTCACTTGGTCAACAAGCGACATGCCTGGCATCGACTCGGCGACTTGTAGCCACGAGCTCAACGTGGACCCGACCTTTAGACCGATTAAGCAAAAGCGACGGAAGCTAGGGCCAGAGCGCGCGCAAGTCGTCAATGACGAAGTAGAAAAACTGACCGCGAGTGGCTCAATCACCGATGACAAGTATCCGGACTGGCTGGCCAACCCAGTTGTTGTCAAGAAGAATGGGAAATGGAGGGTGTGCGTGGATTTCACCGACCTCAATAAGGCATGTCCCAAAGACAGCTTCCCGCTCCCGCGAATTGACTTGGTCGTGGAAGCCACCACTGGGAACGAGCTGCTCTCCTTCATGGATGCCTTCTCGGGATACAATAAAATCCCCATGCACCCCGATGACCAGGAGAAAACCGCGTTTATCACGGACCGCAGGACCTACTGTTATAAGGTGATGCCCTTCGGACTCAAGAATGCCAGAACCACCTACCAACGGCTCGTCAACAAAATGTTCGTTGACCAGATCGGCCGCACGATGGAAGTCTATATTGACGACATGCTGGTAAATTCCCTGGTGGCGGGAGACCACGTCTCTCCGGTCATGTTTCCAGACGTTAAATGAATACAACATGAAGCTGAACCCGGCCAAGTGCTCCTTTGGCGTCACGTCGGGAGAATTCCTCGGGTACATGATCACGCAGCGCGGGATCGAAGCAAACCCTAAGCAGATCCGGGCCGTCATCGATCTCAAATTCCAGGAAAACGTGCGCCAAGTACAGCGACTAACCAGGAGGATCGCCGCGCTCAACCGGTTCATCTCCCGCTCAACCGACAGATGCTTACCGTTCTACCAGCTGCTCCGGGCCAACAAGCGGTTCGAATGGGATAGCAAGTGTGAAGAGGCTCTCCAGCAGCTGAAGGCGTACATATCAACTCCCCCCGTCCTGGCTAAACCCGAAGAGGGTGAGACCCTCTATCTCTATATCGCTGTGTCCGTATCGGCAGTCAGCATAGTACTGGTAAGAGAAGACCGGGGCTATCAAAAACCCATCTTCTACATCAGCAAATCCATGGACGGCGCATAAAGCAGATACCCGTCTCTGGAGAAGCTCGCCCTGGCAGTAGTCGTCGCAGCTAGGAAGCTCCGCCCTTACTTCGAATCCCACACAATCGCCGTGCTGAGCACTTACCCCCTCAGGACCATTCTCCTCAACCCGAACCGATCTGGCAGAATAATGAAGTGGGCAATCGAGCTCAGCGAGTACGAGATCGAATAACGAGGACGGACCGCGGCCAAATCCCAAGTCCTGGCTGATTTCTTGGTAGAGCTGGCGCCCGAACTAGCAACTGATGACCTCCTCGATAAGTGGAGTCTGCACGTCGATGAATCAGCTTCCAAACACGGTTATGGCGTCGGCATACGCCTCGAATCCCCAACCAAGACGATCCTGGAACAGTCCTTCCGTCTGGCCTTCCCAGCACCAAACAACGAGGCGGAGTACGAGGCCCTGATCGCCGGTCTTCGCCTAGCAAAGGCAATCGGGGTGAAGAAAATCAAGGCTTACTGCGACTCCCAACTAGTCGCCAGCCAATTCAGTGGAGAATACGAGACCAAAAACGACCGCATGGATGCTTACCTAAAAGTAGTCCAAGGCATGGCGGCAGAATTCTCCGAGTTCACCGTGACCAAGATTCCCCGAGGTGACAATACTTCTGCAGATGCCATCGCAGCATTAGCCTCCACCTCTGATCCAACTCAACGACGGGTAATCCCCGTTGAAAGCATCGACTTTCCCAGCATCGAGCTACCAAAGGGGGTCTGCCTGATCAACCCCCAAAACGAAGGCCTCGGCGAGGACATCCCACCTCCTAAAGATCTACCGCCTCCTCCACCCGAGCCCGAGCTACCGGACTAGCGCGTAGATATACTCTTGTACATCGTGGACGACACCATCCCCTCAGATCGATGGGCCGCCCGTCGACTAAAACAAAAGTGCGCCCAATCCACGATGCTAGACGGCAACCTATTCCGGTGGAGCGTCTCAGAAACCCTACTCGGTTGCCTCCACGGGCAGGAGACTATTGACGTAATGAAAGAAATGCACGAAAGCGCGGATGGAAACCATTCCAGCGGCCGGGCTCTCCCCCTGCTAATTCGGAACCAGGGCCAATTTAGGCCAACCATGCTTCAGGATTGCAAAAAATTCGCATCCCGGTGTGAAAAGTGTCAGCGGCACGACCCACTCATCCATTGTCCCACCGAGCTACTGACCACCGCGGTGCCGCCCTATCCGTTCATGCGATGGGCCATAGATATAGTCGGGCCGCTTCCCCGATCTCGTCAGAAACGCTTCTTCCAAGCATGACCGACTTCTTCACCAAGTGGGTCGAGGCCGAAGCTTACGTCAGAATTACGGCGGACGACATCCGCAAATTTGTCTGGAAATTCATCATCTGTCGGCACGGCCTGCCATATGAGATCGTGACTGACAACGGTGCCCAGTTCACGTCGGTGCCAAATGAAAAATCCGGCTAAGTAAGTCCACCCCGAGATATCCACAAGGCAACGGACAGGCTGAGGCGACCAACAAAACCATCCTCGATGGCCTCAAAAAACGACTGAACGACAAAAAGGGCTCTTGGGCTGACGAGCTGGACGGAGTTCTCTAGTCCCATCGCACAACACCAAGGACGGCAACAAGTCGCACACCGTTCAGCCTGTCTCATGGCATGGAGGCAATGGCTCCCTCTGAGGTCGGAATTCCCACTCCGCGCCATGCAATGCTCACACAGCAGGCCGACCTAAACGACGCCGTGCATTTGAGCGAGCTGGACTTTCTCGAAGAGCAGCGTGACCAGTCCATCCTCCGGATCCAAAACTACCAACAACTCGCCTCCAAGTACTTCAACAAGAAGGTCTGAGGCCGGTTCTTCGCTGAAGGCGACCTGGTTCTACGCAAGGTCTTCGAAAACACGGCTGAGCTAAACGCGGGCAAACTGGGCGCCAATTGAAAAGGCCCCTACCTCATCTCCAAGATCGTCAAGCCCGGCGTCTACGAGCTGGTCACAATGAACGGCGACGCAATCCCGCGCTCGTGGAACTCAATGAACCTCAAGCGCTACTAATACTGAGCCCCCGGGCTCCGCTTCCCTTTTTACCTTTGTAAAGAACCGAACTACGATTGGCTTGATCCATTCTACTAAAGGGTACGTAGGAAACCCCTAACCAGAGCTCAACTATAAATCTAATAAAATCTTTTCGAGATTCAAAAAAAAAAAAGAATACGGTCTACGACCTATCCCAAAGAATAAGATTCACGACCTCATTCCACAAAAAAAAAATATTGAAGAGGAAAGGGGACCGAGCCCCAGTGCTTGCACTCCCCAGCACATAAATTATAATTCCTAAAGCCGAGCTCCAATGCTCGTACTCACACAGTACACAAGCCGTAAGTACTCAAGCCGAGCTCAAAGCTCGCACCTCTACCATACACACAAGCGTTAAGCGTCTTAAGCCGAGCTCGCTACTCGCACCAAAAAAATAAGGTACACAAGCTTTAAGTGTCTTAAGCCGAGCTATCACGGACCGCGGGACCTACTGTTATAAGGTGATGCCCTTCGGACTCAAGAATGTCGGAGCCACCTACCAACGGCTCGTCAACAAAATGTTCGCTGACCAGATCGGCCGCACGATGGAAGTCTATATTGACGACATGCTGGTAAATTCCCTGGTGGCGGGAGACCACGTCGCTCATCTCCAGTCATGTTTCCAGACGTTGAATGAATACAACATGAAGCTGAATCCGGCCAAGTGATCCTTTGGAGTCACGTCGGGAGAATTCATCGGGTACATCATCACGCAGCGCGGGATCGAAGCAAACCCTAAGCAGATCCGGGCCGTCATCGATCTCAAGTCCCCGGAAAACGTGCGCCAAGTCCAGCGACTAACCGGGATGATCACCGCGCTCAACCGGTTCATCTCCCTCTCAACTGACAGATGCTTACCGTTCTACCAGCTGTTCCGGGCCAACAAGCGGTTCGAATGGGATAGCAAGTGTGAAGAGGCTCTCCAGCAGCTGAAGGCGTACATATCAACGCCCCCCGTCCTAGCTAAACCCGAAGAGGGTGAGACCCTCTATCTCTATATCGCTGTGTCCGTATCGGCAGTCAGCGGAGTACTGGTAAGAGAAGACCGGGGCGATAAAAAACCCATCTTCTACATCAGCAAATCCGTGGACGGCGCATAAAGCATATATCCGACTCTGGAGAAGCTCGCCCTAGCAGTAGTCGTCGCAGCCAGGAAGCTCCGCCCTTACTTCCAATCCCACACAATCGCCGTGATGAGCACTTACCCCCTCAGGACCATTCTCTACAACCCAAACCGATCTGGCAGAATAATGAAGTGGGCAATCGAGCTCAGCGAGTACGAGATCGAATACCGAGGACGGACTGCGGCCAAATCCCAAGTCATGACCGATTTCTGGTAGAGCTGGCGCCCGAACTAGCAACTGATGACCTCCTCGAGAAGTGGAGCCTGCACGTCGATGGATCAGCTTCCAAACATAGTTATGGCGTCGGCATACGCCTCCAATCCCCAACCAAGAAGATCCTGGAACAGTCCTTCTGTTTGGCCTTCCCAGCATTAAACAACGAGGCGGAGTACGAGGCCCTGATCGCCGGTCTGGCCTAGCAAAGGCAATCGGGGTGAAGAAAATCCAGGCTTACTGCGACTCCCAGCTCGTCGCCAGCCAATTCAGTGGAGAATACGAGACCAAAAACGACCGCATGGATGCTTACCTAAAAGTAGTCTAAGGCCTGGCGGCAGAATTCTCCGAGTTCACCCTGACCAAGATTCCCCGAGGTGACAATACTTCTGCAGACGCCATCGCAGCATTAACCTTCACCTCGGATCCAACTCAACGACGGGTAATACCCGTTGAAAGCATTGACTTCCCTAGTATCGGGCTACCAAAGGGGGTCTGCCTTATCAACCCCCAAAACGAAGGCCTCGGCGAGGACATCCAGCCTCCTGAAGATCTGCTGCCTCCTCCACCCGAGCCCAAGCTACCGGACTGGCGCGTAGATATACTCATGTACTTCGTGGATGACACCATCCCCCCAGATCGGTGGGCCGCCCATCGACTCAAGAAAAAGTGCGCCCAATACACGATGCTAGATGAAAACCTATTCCGGTGGAGCGCCTCGGAAACCCTGCTCGGTTGCCTCCACAGGCAGGAGACTATTGACCTAATGAAAGAAATGCATGAAGGCGCGGATGGAAACCATTCCAGCGGCCGGGCTCTCGCCCTGCGAATTCGGAACCAGGGCCATTTCTGGCCAACCATGCTTCAGGACTGCGAAAAATTCGTAGCCCGATGTGAAAAGTGTCAGCGGCACGGTCCACTCATCCATAGTCCCACCGAGCTACTAACCACCGCGGTGCCACCCTATCCGTTCATGCGAGGCCGAAGCTTACGTCAGAATTACGGCGGACGGCGTTCGCAAATTTGTCTGGAAGTTCATCATCTGTCGGCACAGCCTGCCATATGAGATCGTGACTGACAACGGTGCCCAGTTCACGTCGGTGCTATTCGAGGATTTCTGCGCCAAATGGAAAATCCGGCTAAGTAAGTCCACCCCGAGATATCCACAAGGCAACATACTGGTCGAAGCGACCAACAAAACCATCCTCGACGGCCTCAAAAAACGACTGAACGACAAAAAGGGCTCTTGGGCTGACGAGCTGGACAGAGTTCTCTGGTCCCATCGCACAACACCAAGGACGGCAACAAGTCGCACACCGTTCAGCCTGTCTCATGGCATGGAGGCAATGGCTCCCTCTGAGGTTGGAATTCCCACTCCGCGCCGTGCAATGCTCACACATCAGGCCGACCTAAACGACGCCGTGCATTTGAGCGAGCTGAAATTTCTCGAAGAGAACCGTGACCAGTCCCTCCTCCGGATCCAAAAATACCAACAACTCGCCTTCAAGTACTACAACAAGAAGGTCCGAGGCCGGTTCTTCGTCGAAGGCGACCTGGTTCTACGCAAGGTCTTCGAAAACACGACTGAGCTAAACGCGGACAAACTGAGCGCCAATTGGGAAGGCCCCTACCTCATCTCCAAGATCGTCAATCCCGGCGTCTACGAGATGGTCACAATGAACGGCGACGCAATCCCGCGCTCGTGGAACTCAATGAACCTCAAGCGCTACTACTACTGAGCCCCCGGGCTCCGCTTCCCCTTTTACCTTTGTAAAGAACTGAACTACGATTGGCTTGATCCCTTCTACTAAATGGTACGTAGGCAACCCCTAACCGGGGCTCAGCTATAAATCTAATAAAATCTTTTCGAGATTCAAAAAAAAAAAGAATACGGTCTACGACCTATCCCAAAGAATAAGGTTCACGACTTTATTCCACACAAAAAAAAAATAATGAAGAGGAAACGGGACCGAACCCCAGTGCTTTCACTCCCCAGCACACAAACTATAAGTGCTAAAGTCGAGCTCCAATGCTCGCACTCACACAGTACACAAGCCGTAAGTACTCAAGCCGAGCTCAAAGCTCGCACCTCTTCCAAACGCGCAAGTGTTAAGTGTCTTAAGCCGAGCTCGCTACTCGCACCAAAAAAATAAGGTACACAATCTTTAAGTGCCTTAAGCCGAGCTACACCTCGCAATAACAAAAATATATAAAGATACACAAGCATTAAGTATCTCAAACCGAGCCATACCTCTCACCCAATTCAAAGACACTAGAGCACGGTCTACGACTTATTCACAGAAAATATAACAAGGGGATATGGTCTGCGACCTATTCTACCGAACTCAACAATCGCCACCGAGCCAAGTGCGTACCAAACACTTGCGAGAAAAACGAAGAAGTTCCAAATTATGAATTCGTTTATTGAAGAGGGGGGGGGGGGGGACTGGCCAACGGCCTACTCAAAAAAAAAAAAAAAACATATTTTTACAAAAGGCACTGCGGCCTACAAATCCTCAACCCCGTCAGCACGGGTACCATCTATATCATCTGAGCCCACCATCCTCACGTTGGTGCCATGCTCACCCCGAAAAGGCTGCTCAACCTGCTCTGCCCCGATCCCGGTCTCAACGGGCAACGCGGTAGGATCAGCTTGAACAGCCGGAGCAGTAGCATCCGGTACCGGATCCTGGGCTGTCGGATCAGTAAGAGCCGCCGGTGCAGTAACACCACCTTCAGCAACCGGCGCGTGGGCGTCTGAGGCTGGATCCGCCATGGACGGCTCAGAAGGACCTCGGGGAGGATTCGAGGTTGCCAGCGCCTGGTCGGACATAAGCCGCTCAAGCTGAACACCAGAGCTACGGTCAAGAGGGATATCCAAGTCTTCCGGGGTCAGGTCCGGAAAATCAATCTTGTCCAGTTGGGCACCATAGATCCCTTTATCCTCATCCAGCTTCGCATACCGGTACCACGGCACCGATATCCCGTCCTCAGCTTACATCCTCTTGAGGCATGCCCTCGTTCCGACCACCTGGCTGAACAGATGGGTCTCTGAAGCCCGGTCACGACCGGCGAGATGGGCACGGATCTTCTCCATCTTTGCAGCCCATTTCTGGTTCCTCCTCTCCCACCTCGCTGTAACCCGGTCGCTCTCCTTAGTTACGGCCGCCTTCGCCCGCTCGATAGCGCCCTCCAGCCCCTTGACCCTGGAGCGAAGCGTTTCCCGTTCCCCCTTCGTAAGCCCAAGATCCTCTTCCAAAGCAGCAAATCGAGTCCTCTCCGCCTCCAGTTCGGTCAGAACCTGGTCCGCTTCTAAAGCCCGGGCTCGCGCCTGCGCCGCAGACTCCTCCAAAGCGCCCCATCGGGCCTTCTCATCCTCCAGCTCCTTCTCAAGCCCGCGAATGCGAACCGACAGGGACCTCTCACCGGCCTCCCTGCGCAGCTTCTCGAAGTTGATCGCCGCGTCCCGCTCGGTCAGTCGCTTCTCGTAGGCCTCCCCGAGAAAGGCAATACTGGCCATCGTCTGCATCAACACCAGTTGTTAGCAAAGGAAAAATATGTAAATTTCTCTAAAAAAAAAATAAAACAAAACAAAAAACAAAAATCAAAAAATTTCACCCGAGCCGCAGTCCGCGCCGCGTCACGAAATGCGTCAGACTCCGCCATCTCCAAAGGCGAGCAGTGCGGATGATGTTTCTCAAACATCATCGCCTGAGCCAGCTCGGCACACTCGTCCCTGTCCACAACGAACGGAGTGTTCCCGTCCTCATGGCAAAAATAGAAGCTATAGTCCTTAGGCTCCGCGTCGGAAGCCTCTGACGCATCATCACCATCGCCACCACGGACCGCAGCCCCTTTCCCGGCATCAGGATCTCGGGCCTCCTCAACAACAACGATCACTCCGGAGTCTTCGGTCGCCCGGACTTCGACCACATCGTCCCCCAGATCCTGGGACATCTCAACCCCTCCACAAGCGGATACCCCAATCTCCGGGACTCCGGACTCTTCAACAGAAGGGGCGCCAAGAAACTGGGACCCGCTGCCAGACTCATCAGGCCGGATATCCTCCCGACCTACGGATGAGGACTCCACCACATCGGTCCTCTTCCTCTTGGCAACTCTCTTGCCGGCGGCAGTAGCCGCCCTCTTCTTAGAAGCGGTCGTCCTCTGCTGCTCGCCACGGTCTGCCTCATCCCCGGTATGCAGCGGCCGCTCTCGCCGAACCGGCACCTCAAGAGCAGGCGGAGGAGGTGCATCGAAGGAGTCCTCGCACATCAGAATAGCAAACCTCGAACGACCTGCAAACGGCAAACCGTCAGCCCGGTAAAAAAAAAAAAAAAAAGACCGACCTCCAGCCATTGCAGCAGCGACTCTCCCCAAGGTAAACGACTTCCAATCCCTTTCACTCACCACCCTGAGCACTGCAATGATACCGTCGTAGTCCGACAATTTGAATATGGAGGAATGAGGACCTGAAAACAGAGCAAGCAGTGTTAGTTTAAATAAACACAGAGAAGAAAGCAGCTCGATCTACATGCCCCTACCCGGGGAGAAATTCCAATACCGGGTGTATCTCGCTGACGGGTCAAGGCCAACTGCCTCTGTAGCTCGGATGTAGAAGTAACTACGGGACCAGTCATCGACTTTGGATAACTTGCTGGCCTTAGCCCCCGTACTGCTGGCCTCAACGAGATTCGCCGCATGTTTGAAAGCGGCGTAGTAGGTTCCCGGGATCCCATGATTCACCTTCTGCATGGTGAGAGCTTCGAACATAGGGACCGTCACCTCCACGTCGCACTCCCACCCCAGGGTCAGCAGCACTATCATCCCCTGAATCGTGGACGGACAGATTTGCGAGAAGGCCAACCCCCGCGCCCGACAATATTTGACGAACAACTCGGGAAGGGTAAAACGCAGTCCGCACTTCAAGAAAAGCCCCTCGTACAAACAAACGAAACCCGCCGGAGGATTCCATGGGCGCTCGTCCGGCCTGGGAAGTCGAAGTTCAGCGGATGCAGGGAAATTGCACAGCTCCCTCAACAGAGTAACTGTCTCAGGCGTATTCCAGGTCGACGAACCGCCCTGTTCGTAAAGGACCAGAGGAGATTTCTTCTTGGCTGTCCGAACTCCCCCAGCTCGACCGCACTGTCGTCCGCCTTGATCGGCGGCTCACCCGGCTCCCCGCCTAACCCGGCCGGTACCGCGACCCCCTCGGGAGGACCCTTCAGCCGCCAATCCTCCCAGCCAAACCCGGAAAATCGACGGAGCAGACCGTACCTCATCCCCGCCGTCACTTCGCGATGAAGAGGTGCGCTCGGAACCGTTAGGAGAAGAAGAGCTTTCCGCCGAAGAGGCGTCCCAGTTATCACGAGACGCTGATTCGTCGCTAGATTCGGCCCTGATTCCATCGAGTATTGGCGCCATCGCACAGAGAAGAATAAGAAACTCCGGTAACCCAACCCGGAATCAAATTGCGAAGGAAGCTTAAAGAAATTACGCGAAATCAAAAATCACAGAGAAAAGGAAGAGGAAGAGTTACCTTTGTGCGCGAAGAATGGAAAAATGAAGGAGGAAGACTGGTTTAAATAAAGGAGGAAGGGGACAGCGAAGAGACGCTTCGACACGTGTCAAAAGGAGGCGACCCCCCCCCCCCCCCCCCAAACCCTAATGATGACGTCTCTTTGTTTTCCCCGCGCAGAAAGTAGAAACCGCCTCGAAAAGTGCGAAGCATCTCTTTCACGCCCACGCGTGAGCAGTACGCGCGACAACTGGAACGTCACTTCAGTCTCCCACGTGTGATCGACACGCGCGGACAGCCTCTTGATCTTCGGGAAAATCGACGCGTGTAGACAATCTTTCGCGCCCAAACGATAGTATCCCACACTCAATTACTCAACCTCGAAGCACCAAGCTTAGATGCGCCGAGCTAACGACTACCAAAATTCGGGACGTTCGCCACGCTTCCTGTCACCGAACTAAGGGGGGGTCAACTGTTGGAAGTGGGCTTAGCACCCCCAATAAGCTAGGCCCATCTCAGTAAAAAAAAGGGGGCCCATCAAACCAAAGCCCATCCAAGAGTCAATACACGGACACACCGAGCTCGCGCTGACACTTCACCAACTCCGCACAGTAGGACCGAAAGGGGAGATGACACGTGGAGGGCAGCTCGGTAAACAGTGTGATATCCGCGTAGGAGAATGGCACCGGGCTCATCATCATATACCTACCGAAGAAGCCAGGTCACACGTCTCGAGGAACCTTACCCCTAAGAAGCGCTGAAGGCGCCATGTCACCCCGGAATCTCGGGGAGCAGGAAGTCAACTCCTGCTATATATAGCCCTTAGCGTGCATTTATGAGAGAAGGGCATTTATTACTCTCTCTCTCTCTAGGTTTTACGCCCGACCTCTTTGCCTTGTAACAAAGCAACGTCGTTTAGAACACTGAACTGGATTCCCGTCGGAACTAGTTCGTAAATCTAAATCGTTTGCCCCCTTTCAGTCATTAATAAAAAGAATACGGTCCCCAACCTGTTCATCACAATATCCGATCTATTTCTCTCTATCCCGACCTGTTCGAAAGTCAAGTTAACTTGTTATATTAACGGAAATTTCGCCTCTCAACTTCTTGATATATCTCTAATCATCATTAGTGATCCTTTGGATCAACAGAAAGAAACACAAGCACCAAAACAAAATGAAACTCAAACAATTCAAGTTGAACGTAAGAGACGCAAAACTTCAAATGGTTTATTTTTTTGAATAAACATCAAATGGTTTATTGTGTGATGGCAAGTTTATGCATGTGAGATGTTGAAGACGAGGTCAAAGATGAGTTCGACGAAAATGGGGTGAAAGCAATTGGTAAATTGTGTTTATAAAAAAAAGGTCATTAAAGAGGGAAGCAAGGACTATGTGATCCGTCATGATATTTATGAGAACCGTGAAACACGAACAAGCAATGTATGTAGACTAGACAAATACATAAACAAATTGTGATATACCGACGGAGAAGAAGAAAGGAAAGTCGCCAGAAATCAAGTCGGAAGGAGGGTTTTTGACTTTTTGATTCACCATTTCTGATTCGTGAGTGGTGAATGAGAACTGAAGAAATCGGAGCCAGTGACAGACAAAGAAGTAGAAAGATGAACCCAAAATGACACACGCAAAACGACGTCATTTGATTACAAAAAAATCTATTACTAATAAAAGTTATATTATATATACGCATCTAAAGGTGTTCACATAAGCTTTTAAACAATCAATTTTATTAGTCTACGCCAATATTCAAAATTAAAAAAGTTTCCAAATTTTAATATTATTGTTAATAAAAATATAAAAATAAAGAAAATATGTATAAAATTTATAATAACAAAAAAACCAATATGATATTCAATTTTATTGGTCCATATTAATATTTAAAATTAAAAACATTTCCAAATTCTAATATTATTGTAAATAAAAAATATAAATGATAAGGAAATTATGTATAAAATTTTCATTAACAACAAAAAAACCAACATGATATTAAATTGGGAAAATTTCTTAATTTAAAATAGTGGTCTCAATTATATAAGTAACTAAGAATAAATATAATAGTAAAATCTATTTACATATGTGTATACTGTATACGCACACGTTTAGAGAACACTTTATTTATTATGATAGAATAATTTTACCACAATTTTGCTACAAACATGATTTATTACCTATAAAAATATATATCTATTACTAATAAAAGTTGAAATTACTTGATTCTAAAGTTTTCTACATAGGGTTTTAATAAACCAATAACTATAAGGTAATCTACATTAACATCTAAATTTTTGCCACATGTCCGTAAAAACTTTCCACACGATCGCATGAAATAGATAGTGCGGAAATGATAGAAGAAATTACATTTTTTATATTCGGATTGGGATTGTCATAGATCAATGGAGGAGTTCTTTGTTTTGAGTTATTTTATTTGTTATTCATTTTTCTGAATTTTTATTGATTTTGCCTATTTAATTGTCTTCTTTATCAAAGGTATGCTCGGATGGAATATAAAAAAAGAATAAAGTGGATTTAGAAAAACGACTACAATGAAAGAAAATGACCATGTGTAAACCAATTTTCTCAAATATAAAATAATATTTGTTACTTCAATATTCTTTGCAAGGACCCCTAAGCATGATAATTAAATCCTCATCACCCTGATTTATGATCTCATCGAAGAACCATTGAAAAGTTAGAATAACCTATATGTCACGAAAATTTTTTTGGCTTCTATCTGTTCAAGGTAAAAGTTACAAAAAGTATATTTATTTTATCGGGTTTTGTTATTATAATTTTGTTTCAATGTTCATTCCATATTCATATATTGCCTTGGTTTCAAATTAATGTTTCCATAGATACGAGAGAAAGATCCGTGCTTATTAGTTTGTTTTTTTATTTTTAAATTAAATTGAAAATTTGTATTGATTAAAGTAGCTAAGGAATAAGAATAGTTTTTTGACTTTCTTGCTTTTTGTTGTTGTTTTCATAGAAAATATATATAACAAAATGAAACTAAATATGATGAAAAAACTTATTCACTCTGATTGGAAAAAGTGAGGTATAATCATTGAAAAATCATTAAAAAGTTACCACAATCAATATGCTACCAGACAAAAGTTCGGACTTTACCTCTTCAAGATAAAACTGACAAAAAATATATTTAATTCGTCGCTCTTTTGTGATTTTAAATTAGTTTCAAAATTCATTTCATATTCATATGTTGTCTTGGTTTCAAAATTAAAGATGTCATGAATCTAAAAGTAAGAGTTGTATTTATTAGTTTATTTTTCAATTTAGTATATTAAATCAGAAATTTGTATTGGTTAAACTAGCTAAGGAAAGGGAATAACTTTTAACCTTTTTTTTGTTTATTTCTTTTAACTTTTTTTTTTTCATATAGAACATATATAACGAGGATGAAACTGAAATGATGAAAAAAACTTATTTTCTTGATTTGAAGAAGTGATGTATAATATTTTATCTTCGTGTCAGTACTATGTTTATCAAATAGCATTTGATTACATTGTTACACTTTTAGTTGGATTTGGTATACTAACTTATAAATATTATATCAAATTCAAACGGAACATATATATATAGATTCAAACTACAATATTTTAATTTTAATATATATTATTACAATTACTAATATACACAAAGTAATATTTCAATAACTATAAGGGTGAATGAGGTGTATAACCTCAAATAGTTGAAAAATTAAGTAAGTAGCTATACATAAGTCACAATTAGTTCTAGAAAAAGTAATTTCTAAATTCGGACGAAATTTCCCCTACCACTTACAACAACAGAAAAAATAAAAAGCAGGGGACACATCTTTTAATACAAGTATTGATATCTCTCTCTCTTTCGATAAAGTGTAAATCAGGGAACAAAGAATTTAATGCTGGAGAAATATCTTATGCTTCGTCGTGGATCTGCAAAGATTTGATTATCACGATAACTTATATTAAACTCATTTTTAATTATCAAGATAACTTATATTTATTGATATCTATTTGATTATCAAGATAACTCATATTGATAATTCTTATTATCAAGATAAACTCATATTTGATCATCAATATTTATTCGATTATCAAGATAACTCATATTTGATCATTGATATTTATTCGATTATCAAGATAACTCACATCGATAACTTTTGTTATCAAGATAACTCATATTTGATTATAGATATCTATTTGATTATCAAGATAACTCATATTGATAATTCATATTATCAAGATAACTCATAATAAGGATATCTACTAACTTAAGGTGTTAGTTTATAGATCACAACGTTATCTAGATCGTTTGTGAATGATAACACTGTTATCATAATACAAAAATACATTTATTGTATTTTCCGACTTCAGAATACCAAACCCACAGTGAGGCATGAACTCTTCTCGTTTATCTCCGCCTGAGAGTAGTGGTTGAGAATCACATCTCTGTGACTGAGAAAAGAGATCCGCTTCGTTTCTTCCTCGGTTGACTTCAAAAATCAGTATGTTTTTTCGACGACCCATTCGATTCTCCGAATCCCCAATCGAAAATCTTAAAACTCTAACAGAATCGGAAGAGCCAGAAACACGAATCAAAGGTGAAATCGAAGATAGTAGTCATGAACATGCATTGACATGGTCAAAATCAAGTCGCATTAGAGATCATAGGAGGTTGAGAATCACATCGGGAAGAAGAAGAAGTAGAATAGGAGAAAAAAATTGACGACAAATTGAAGAAAGAAGGAGGCGACATGTTTTTTGTTTTTTTTTATTAATTTTTTAATTTGAACAAAATCAATAATCTTCCTCTTAGATAAACCCAAAACGGTAACTCTCTCTCTCTCTCTCTCTCTCTCTATCTCTCTCTCTCTCTCCATCCCCATCAATATTAGCTATATGATAGATAAGATAGGGGTTAAACAGAGATTTCCTATGTCAATAGTAAGTTGAAATAGTACACAAATCTGAAAACTAATTTTGCAAGTTTTGAAGGCTCTGCATTACTAATACCCTAACTATAATTGGTCACATATGATTTTATCGAAATAAAATTTAAAAGAATACCCACGCGTAGCGTGGATGCAAAACTTAATTTAGAAAAAACCCAACTTAAACGAACGAGCTACCCATTACATCAAATAAAACATAGTTTAATAAAAGGGCCAAAACGAGCTAACCCTTTTAAACCCTTTAAAACTTAATCCGTAAACATAGTTTAATAAACGGGCTTGATTTTTGTATAACAAGCCCGTTTAAGCCCGCTAATTTGAAACCCTAATTAATATCCCTAACTAGAACCAATCATCGATTGGGTTAATCATCATTCACAGGCTAACCCTTTTAAACCCGTTAAAACTTAATTCGTAAACTGGCTTAAACGAGCTTGGTTTTCTTATAACAAGTCCGTTTAAGCCCGCTAATTTGAAACCCTAATTAACATCTTTAACAAGAACCAATCATCGATTGGGTTAATCATCAGTCAACATGATATCATACACTTTTCTCTAACCCTAAAAACCGCAACCCATGTGGCACGTCTTCTCTTTCCTCTTTTTTTTGTTTGTTATTCCATCTCTATTTTTAATTTCATATTGCGGGATGCTTGGGGATTAGACTTTTAGAACTTTAAAGACTTTAAAATGAATTACAATTTTTAAAGTTAATAACTAGGTTTTGCATCCACAGTACGAGTGAGTATTTTTTTAATATTATTTTGATAAAATCATATGCGACAAATTATATTTACTGAAATATTACTTTGTGTATATTGGTAATTGTAATATATATAAAATATTGCAATTTTTATCTCATAAATTATATCTAGTTTGTGAGGTTTCAATCTCAGAAAAATATATTATTTGGTAGAATATATATAACTTAGCATACCAAAGCCAACTAAAAGTGTAACAAAGTAATCAAATACTATTTAATAAACATAGTATTGACACGAAAATAAAATATTATACATCACTTTTTCAAATCAAGAAAATAAGTTTTTTCATCATTTCAGTTTCATCTTCGTTATATATGTTTTCTATGAAAACAACAAAAAAGTAATAAAGTTAAAAGTTATTCTCTTTCCTTAGTTTGTTTAACCAATACAAATTTTTGATTTAATTTTCTTTTTTTTTGGGTCAGATTCTGATTTAATCTATTAAATTGAAAAACAAACTAATAAATAATTTTGCTTTCAGATTCATGACAACTTAAATTTTGAAACCAAGATAATAGATGAATAAAAAAATTATTTTGAAACTAATTTAAAATCATAAAAGATCGACGAACTAAATATATTTTTGTCAGTTTTATCTTGAAGAGGTAAAGACCAGACACAAGCATATTGGGTGTGGTAACATTCAAATGATTTTCAATGATTATACATCACTTCTTACATCACTTCTTCCAATTAGAGTGAATAATTTTTTTCATCATATTCAGTTTCATTCTCGTTATATTTGTTTTCAATGAAAATAACAAAAAAAAGCAAGAAAGTCAAAAACTATTCTACTTCCTTAACTACTTTAATCAATACAAAATTTCTATTTAATTTACAAATTGAAAAACAAACTAATAAGCATAAATCTTGCTCTCGTATCTATGAAAAAAAATAATTTTGAAACCAAGAATAAGGAACGCGCTTTTAAAAATAATTATAATAACAAAAACTGACAAAGTAAATATATTTTTTGTAAGTTTTACATTGAACATATAGAAGCCGGAATTTTGTTTGGTGACATATATATTGGTTGTGTTAACTTTTCAATGGTTTTTCGCTGATATCATAAACCTAACTTTTGAATCATTTCTACTATCGTTGTGAGGTAAATAATTGATCTTGTATTAGTTGTGAAGGTAGTTTAGTAGTTGTCAGCGGAAGTTAATTTTGTTAAACCTTAACTCTCACACTAGTTATGGAAGTAGAATAGTTAACCACCTAACTTAAAGCTATATGCAAAATTGTAGCCCACAATGTTACCGTTATTAATTTCATATTTGGTAATGCATGTAGATAAATTTAATTCGCTAACTTTCATTATCTAAACTGTGCAGATAAGTGTCATTCCATCATCTGCCTGGATCAAGAATTCGATTCTCATGAAGAAGACCTATCCTGGACAGAAGACAAGGAGGGTGTGAAAGTCGATAAAATGGTTCGACAAATTGAGGGTGGATTCAAATTCAGCAATGATATGTTCGTGTGTGGACGAAAACTTGCCGAACTTGTTTTAACGAGAAAAAACTAGAAGAGGCAGCATGAGAAAGACCACTTGCGTCAGGAAAAGTAGAAGAAACATGCGGCAAACAGAACAAACTACCATACTAAACAGGGATGAAGAACGAGCTGACCAAATCCTTTCATTGATCTGAAGCTGCTAAACACTTTTTTTTTCATCTCTAATATGGTTCCTGGATAAACATGTTAACGAATAACTTGATAATTAATAAACGATTTGGAAATTTAATTAGTAAGCTTTGGATAAACATGTTAACTTTGCAACTTAATAACTTGTTACCTTGCTAACTATGTTCTATTTAGTTCGAAGATCGATTCCCGTCTTTCATCATCCTTATTTGTTTACTTGTTAACTTCACTTGTTAACTCTACTAGATAACTTAATTGGTTAACTTTGCCTTGTTACCTTAATTTGTTAACAAGTTAACATGTGGTCGTCGTGCCTTGTGTTTTCTACCTACAAATCACAAATAAAACATAAAAATTTAAGCTTTGCATAAACATCTTAACTTGGTAACTTGATCATTTGTTACCTTGCTAACTATGTTCTACTTAGTTCGAAGATCGATTCCCATCTTGCATCATCCTTATTTGTTAACTTATTACATTTACTTGTTAACTCTACCGGATAACTTAACTGGTTAACTTTCCTTGTTAACTTCATGACTTGTTATCTTAACTTAACTGGTTAACATGTTCTCTTTTGCAACGAGTATATTGTTACTACTCCCATAATTTTTATTGTTGACTGGTTAAAATTTTGATGTTTTTATTTGTGATTTGTAGGCGAAAAACACTAAGCACGGGTGAAAACTTACTTTGCTATCTTACCATATTAGTATATAGTGCTAACCTTGTTATACTTGTTACCACTCATAATATATAAACTATAATTGAACCCGCACTAATTATAACGTGAAGTAATTTTTTTAAAAGAAATTATTTTGAAATTTAAGAAAATTTGATTTTATTTGAATTTTATAATGTCTATTTCATGATTTTAGATAGAGTTGTCAAAATGAATAATTTGTCTATTTAACCCGTTTTACAGTTGACTAAAATATTATTCGGGAAAACCCGCAAAACCTATAATCTTGAAAATATAACTCTAATATGCACCGTTTGGTGACTCTAGTTTTGTGGTTAGTTCACGAACACATAAAAAAAATCAATTTTCTTTTGTCTAACTTTTTATAAAATTAGTTAAATATTTTTTAATTTTAATTTTGATATATATTCAAAACAAATATAATAAATCATAGTGAAAAGTATAGCAAGATTTTGAATATAGTTTTTTCTCTGAATATACATGGATTGATTATTATTTAAAAATATATAATATTAAAAATAATTAAGAAACTAAATAGTAAATAACCTTTTTAATGATAAATAAAAAAATTTCATATAATCATCAATAATTTTAAAAGACAATTATATCATTTCCTATTTCAATTATCTTTTCTTAATTGTAATGACATAATTATAACTTACAAAACAAAATTCATTTTTAAAAATATCTTCTTAAATAATATTATAGAGATAATCCAAAAAACTAGCTGATTTTAAATTCACCTCAATGAGCGGTGGAGATTCATTCCTTGGACGTCGCAAGATCGTCACAGATTGAAAATAAAATGGACAAATATCCTTCAATATATGTTTCATTTTGTTTTTCATCATTTTGGGGCACAACAGACCGGCCCAATAGCCAAATACCCTCACATATAGAGGGCAGGCGGAATCGAACTCGACACCGATAAGATGACAGCAGATGTATGGCAACCACTGACCCAATTGCTGCTTCTTAATGTTTCATTTAATGACAGAAAATATGTTTCATTTAATGTGTTGCAGAGCATTTATTAATGCACCAATCTATACTTTGCTACAATTCACTTCAATAATTTTGTCAATCTAATTTCAATTTATCAGTTACCTTCTACCTAATTATTAGATCATCCATGTATATTTACCGAAACTTCTCATAAGAGAATCATAATTGTATATATAATATATATATATATATATATTTTAATGTAGAAAATGTAATTGAACATGTATAGGTTTAACATATATATAAACACACACACACACACAAAAGAAAATACTCTTTCATTCATAAACCTTTTCAATATGTAAAAATGAAAAAATCAATACTCTTTCACTAGTGATATGGTCTGCGCCCTGTGCGGACTCCAGTGTCATAATAAGTAGGGTTGTAGAATTTATTTATTAGTTTATATTAGAACGGAAATACGAATGGAAGAAATTTTAATTTGTTCCGTTATTTTTTCTTTTTTTTGGGAACCTAATAAGAAGACATAAGAAATAAAATAAAAATAGGAGAGTGTTCTAGCATATTCATCATGTGAGAATCAAAAATTAAATTTTTCATGTGATTTTTAACAATTTTGATATATTCTATTTTGGATTTAGGTTTATGAAAATATATATTATTATATAAAGTTGTATCCCTCAACGTGAGTATGACACGTAGGCAAAATTTATCTCACGATATCGTGATATTTGTCACGGTTGTTAATTTAGATCTTGACATGTGTCAATTTAATTAAAAAGGTAAAAATGAATTAAAATAAATATTAAAAAATGTTAAACTAAAAAACGCAGTGGTTAAACTAAAGAAAAAAGAAAAAAAACAATCTATATACAAAAAGAAACTTAAAAACTTAATATAACCACGAAAGAAAACATTAAAAAAGAAAAAAGTACATAAAAAGGAAACTAATAATAAGTACGACAATAAAAAAAAGGAAACTAGCAAAAAAAAAGAACCACGAAAGTAAACATAAAAAAGGAAAAAAATAAATAAAAGGAAACTAATAATAAAACCACAACAGAAAAAAAGAAACTAGCAAAAAAAAAACTTAAAATTTTGTTTTTTTTAAACTACATATATAAAAGAGAATGTTTCAAAGTTAGTAACTCGCAAGATCGCGACACGTGTCGAGTTAATCGATCAGATTTTGACACGTGTTTAATAAATTTCCAACTATATTATGATAGGTATTTGGTAAATTTCCAATTATAATTTAACACATAATAATAACAATAAAAGTAAAATTTATAATCAAATCATAATCCTAAAAAGAAAAAAGAAAAAATTATAATCCATTCATAATCCTCAAAGTAAAAGGAAAAGAAAAATATTAGTTATGTTTAGATTAAGGAAATTAAACAAAATTATAAATAAAAGCAAATGTTTTTTTAAAAAGGAAAAACTATATTACATATTAGAATAAGAAAATTAAAATATACATAACAATCCTAAAAATAAAAAGAATAAAGGCCAAAAAAAAATTAAAAGGAAAAACCATATTTCAATTTAGAATAAGAAAATTTATAATCGATTCTCAAAATAAAAGGAAAATAAAAATAGTAATTTGTTTAGATTAAAGAAATTAAACAAAAATTATAAATAAAAGAAATGTTTTTTTAAAAAAGAAAACCTATATTATATATTAGAATAAGAATATTAAACTATATATAAAAATCCTAAAAAGAAAAAGGATAAAGGCCAAAAAAAATTAAAATAGGAAAAACCATATTTCGGTTCAGAATAAGGAAATCTTATTATATAAATCTTAATGTTTAAAAATTGTAAAATCACCTGATCGCGAAAGATGTCAAGTCAAAGTTGGAAAATTTTCAAATCGATTAATAAAAAAATTCGAAAAGGTAAATCAAACAATGATCAATTAAGAACCTATTCATAATTTTAAAAGGTAAAGTTACTAAAATTTTTAAAAAATAAATTTATCCTCAAAGGCAAAATAAATATAAAAAAGAAAAAAAATCTTTAGTTTTTCCATTTAAATTAAAGAAATTAATCCTAAAAAGAATAGAATTCTAATTTTTTACCTCTATATAAACCACATTTTAATAGTATGTCAATTACACACCAAATAATTAAAAATCTAATAATCGTATCCAAAACAATTTACTGCATTTGCTTCACCAAATAATTTTCTTATAAGGTATATATTTATTTCATCGAAAATTTTGTTTTTTAAATTTATGTATTATATATTTTCACGGGTGATCTAATTTTATTTTCTATTTTTTTGTTTTTAATTTTTTTTTACGGATTATAAAATATTAAGTCTCTTAGATATGTTAATATTTTAAAGTCTTTAGAGTTAAAATTTTGTAAGATTTGCATAAAAGTGTAAGAAAGAAAAAGTGTTAGTATAGGTTAAGTCTCTTAGATATGTTAATATTATGGCTGGTTTGTGTACATATTTATTGACAAAACGTCTAAAATTCATAAACTAAAATAAATGATTTTAAGAGAAAAAGGTAAATAAATCTATTTGCCCATCAAATTTGGATGGATGCATTTCAACTATATAGAAAAAAATGATCAAATAAAGTAACTGAACAAAGAAAAAAAATTAATGGGGACAAATATATCATTTGATATATGGACACTAATTATTATCTTTAAGAATTTACACTAATTAATTATTTTTATAGGGGGCAACTGCCCCCATCCCATCTAACGTGGCTCCATTTTTCCGTATTGATACATATTTTGCTTCAATTCGAAAGAGAAATAAAGACAAAGTTAGTTAGAAAAATATAAGGCAAAGCTCCTCCTATTTATTTCATACTATGGTGTGATCCGCGCTACGCGCGGGTTTGTTAACTATTTTTTTCCCTTTATTTAAATTTTTATAGTTTTTGTAGTTTTTTGTTTTGTCTTTGTTTTTTGTTGATTTGCTTTAGCATATTAATTTGTTTGTTCAAATGTCATAAATTAATGTTTTTTTTAAGAGAAATGGGTATGTTCTTTTTAAGATAAATATTGTAATATGCACACATAATAAGAAGTTTTTGGTACGGGCCAAACCCATAAGAGTAAAAGATTTAACAATCTCTCAACTTAAATTAGGTTTTCCTTTTTCCACAATTAAAAAAAAACAGGTTTCCCCAACTCTCCCCGTTGGGATTACTCTCCCCTTTGGGATTCCAACGTTTTTTCTGTCGTCAATATTTCTTAACGACTCAATGCTCATATAATATACTTTTTCTCCTCTCAATCTAATGTATCATAAGTTGGAGTTCCTAATGTCTATGCCTTTGATGTTTATTCCAGTTGGTTCAGGCAGCATTTGTGGTAGAAGACATGATAAAGTCAGAGTATTTAAAAAATGAATGGTGGTAATTTTATATGTGAATTTTTTTTTTGACGATTAATGTGGTTTCAATGAGAAACGAATGAATTAATGAGAAACCATGGTAGATAGTGAAATTCGGTCGATGTCTTGATCTCTTTGAATTTTTGACATATTTTTCCCCTTCGATCTTGTCTCATCTAGTGACGGAGTAACTTTGCTGCATCTTATTTGCTGTGATCTACTTCGTTACCGAGAGGAGAATCTTGAATCGCAATTCACGTCTAACAAAGTTCATCAATCTTTAATTCTTTAACATTTGTTTTTTGGTTTGTCTCTTCTCATAGAAGATGTAAGGTGTGAATATGTTTTAGTGTTTTTATGAGAAAGACTTGAAGTTGTAAGTTTTTTTTAAAAAAAATAGTATACATGTAGATGCTGAGATGGCAGCATGAGAAGAGAGAAAATGTTATTTTATATATATAGATATCCACACCTAAATACGTTACATTTATTGTACCTATTTATTTCATATATCCACACCTATATACGTTACATTTATTGTAGATATAGACAACTCAAAAATTTATTATAAGCAACGGTCTAGACAATTGTGTAGACCAGTTCAAGAAAAATAATAAAAGAGAACAGTACTCAAAATGTTTAAGCATTTCTATGCATTTTGTCGGTTTTAATATTTTTATAGACGGCTAGGTTTAAGAGAACAATCGGTTAGCTAGTGTAGGCTAACCGATCAATGCGATTAATTCGACAACGATGTTTTAAATATATCAGACACATCAAATCATTGCGAATGAGAAGTAGACACATGGCTTATGTAGAGTTAGATAACATATAGGGGTGGGCATTTCGGTTTAATTTCGGGTTCGGTTCGGTTAATTCGGGTTGAATAAAATTCTAGCCGAACTCAACCGAAATAAGTTTGGTTCGGTTTGTGTTCGGTTTGGGTTTAGTTCGGTTTGGTTTAGTTCGGTTCGGTTGTACTTTGGTTTGGTTTTAGTTCGGTTTTAAGAAAATCAACTTATAAAAACAAGAATCCTAACGAAACGTAAACAAAACGAAATCATAAAAAAAATTATTCTCTAAAATTTTAAAATCAAACTGAAAGTATTCCACTTAATCAAAATTAAAAAAAATGAAAAAATTTATGGTTTCGTCTTTTCCATACCACTAAAATGAATCTACAACAAGCCAATAACTTAAATATAAGTTAATTATACAAGTCAATGTTTATTCATCTCTTATATGAGTCTATATAGGCTTATATATCATTAATATAAAACTATCACTATGTGTTATTATTTTTAATATTATTAATTATCTAATTAACAAAAACACATTGGTTTATCGGTTCGGTTCGGTTTTAAACCGAACCAAACCGAACCGTTCGGGTGGAGAAAAACTTCAACCAAATGGTTGGGTATTAACTATGGTTTGGTTTGGGTCGGTTTGAGTTCGGTTTGGTTCGGTTGGTTCGGTTCGGTTCAGTTAAAATGCCCACCCCTAATAACAGAACTGCTTGTCTTTATTGATGTATACACAAACATATTTATACAAAGAGTTTGAGACTAGAGATCTACACAAAACTCTTGAATATAGGAACTTAGTCCTTATCGTAATAGGACTTAACTTTATCTAACTAGATTGATATCTATCCGACAATACTCCTCCTCAATTTGGAGTGTGTAGATTCAAAACACCCAATTTGGGCAACAAACGATGAAACTGATCCCGACCAAGAGACTTAGTTAAAATATCCGCAGGTTGAACTGATGTACGAATATGTTCTGTAACCAAAAAACCTTCTTGATTAGCATCACGAAAACTGTGACAGTCGGCTTCAATGTACTTAGTACGCTCGTGAAAAACAGGATCCACTGCAATTTGGAGAGCAGCTTTTCTATCACAATATAAACGCATCAGATCATGATGAGTAACACATAAATCCTCGAGAAGTGCCTTGAGCCAATGAACCTCCTTAGGCGTTTTGGACATTGCGCGGTACTCGGCTTCGGCAGAAGAATGAGATATCGTGTCTTGCTTCTTGGTTTTCCAAGAAATGGGAGAAACTCCAAGAAAAACAATATATGCGCTCAAAGAACGTCTAGTCAACGGACACATAGCCCAGTCTGAATCGCAATACACATGTAAATGAAGATCACAATCTGTTCCAAGCAAAATCCCTTGGCCAGGAGAGCCTTTTAGGAAACGTACAACTCATATAGCTGAATCCCAATGATACTCTGTTGGAGATTGCATAAATTGAGATAAGACATGAACTGAGTAGAAAAGTTCAGGTCTAGTAGTGGTGAGATAAATGAGACGTCCAACAAGACGTCTATACTTCTTAGGATCAGCCAGCATCGGAGAATCATGTACAATAAGCTTGTGATTCACTTCGAGTGGAGTAGAGATAGGTTTACACGAAATCATCACATCTTCCGCAACTATATTCAAAGCGTACTTACGCTGAGACAGAAACATTCCTTTAGGCCCACAACTAATCTCAATACCCAGAAAATATTTTAATTTTCCAGGATCCTTCATAGAGAAACAATTACTCAAATATTCCTTGAATTGTACCATGGTTAAATTTTCATTACAACAAATGAGTAAGTCAGCAACGTAAATGAGCACGCGTAGTTCAACCCCATTATGACGATACATGAACAAAGAGTAGTCTTGGTAGGACTGCACGAATCCAAAACCAAGTAAAGCTTGTGAAAGCTTAGAAAACCAACACTGTGGTGCTTGTTTAAGACCATATAGCGACTTATGTAACCGACACACTTTATTTGAATGATTATGTCGAAACCCAGGTGGAAATTTCATGTATACCTCCTCTTCCAAACCCCCTTGAAGAAAAGCGTTGTTGACGTCCATTTGGTGGACTTTGCAATTCTTTGCTGCAACAACACGAAGAAGAGAACGCACCGTTTCCATATTAGCCACCGGCGCTAAAGTCTTTGTATAATCATTTCCTTCCACTTGACCATTACCAAGAACGACTAAACGAGCTTTGTATCGTTCGATAGTGTTGGGATTTTGTGATTTCTCTTTAAAAACTTTTCTCTTTATTAATTTCTCTCTTTCTCTTTAATCTTTGTGATCTTTGTTTCTTTTGTTTTGTGATACAATAAACCTTAAGCCTAGAACTCTATTTATAGAGTTGTGATTCTAAACAAGAATAGTAAATTGCTATTTCTTTATGATTTCCTTTTTGCCCAATTTCCTTTCTCCTTTTGCCTCTTCTTCATGATTTCCTTTTTTGCCCAATTTCCTTTGTTGTTTGATTTTCGTTTGGTTTGCTTTTCCCTTTTTCTTCTTTTCCTCTTTCTTGATTTTCCTTTTTATTTGTTCTTCCTTTTTCTTCCACAAATGAATCTATTCCAACACTCCCTCTAGATTTGTTTGTTGTAGTTTCCATTTGCTCCATCTTGCTTGAATCATCTTCCTCTTCATCGTTTGTTGTTTCTTCATCTTTTATCTCCATTGCTTTGTAGCAATCTTCTTTGACTGGAATTGGTTGTGTCTTCTCTTCTTTTGTCTCTCTTGCTTTTCCTTTAAGAATCTCCCATCTGATAATGAACTTCTGATTATCTTCTTGAACCTCTATTAGCTTCTTCCAAGCTTTATCCATGATTGTACATGTCTTCTCTTCAAATAGAACTTTATGACCTTTAGCCAATAATTGTGGCACACTTAGAAAATTTCTGTCAAGCCCTGGAACTAGTAAAACATCTTTGATTGTAATTTTTCCTTGAGTTGTCTCCATGTTAATATCTCCTTTTCCTGCACTTGTAAGAATTACTCCACATCCAAATTTGATTTGAACTTTGTATGTTCTGTCTAATCTTGTGAAGAACATCTCATCTCTAATCATGTGACATGTTGCTCCACTATCAATTAGCCATGCTCTTTCTTCATAAATTTGACTTGCATCATAAGCTGTTGCAGTGAAAGACAATTCGCCAAACCTTTTCTATGTTTCTTGATTTTGACATGAATGAGCTTCTGCCTTAAACCTGTTTTGGCAGTTCTTTGCATAATGCCCAGACTTCCCACACACAAAACATTCTCTTTGAACTTGTTTTCTTTCATATGGCTTTCCTTCCTTGTTCCTGAAATAACAAACATCTTCATTGTGATTATTCTTCTTGCAGATACCACACCATGGTGAATTTCCTTTTTTGAAGTAACAATCTTCTTCATTGTGATTTTCCTTTTTGCATGTACTGCACCACTTGTTCGTTCTCTGATGTTGATCTGATCTTTGACCAAACTTTGTTCTTGCATACAGTGCTCCTTCGATTGGTTCCTCATCTGGTAAATATTTTGCCTCATGTGAGATTAGTGATCCAACAAGATATGTCACAGTAATCTTCCTTAAGTCTTTCGTTTCTTGCATTAAAGCTGCTAGCCCGGCATAACTCTTTGGCATTAAGTTTAATATCTTCCTGATAACTTGATGATTTATCTTCTGTTCTCCTAGTAAACTCATTTGGTTCACGATCTCCTGGATTTTATCAGTATACTCTTGAATCTTTTCTCCATGTTTCATCTTCAGATCTTCAAACTCTTTGTTCAAAGAATCTAGTCTCACAAGTTTTGCTTGATCATTGTCTTGATAGTTTTCTTGTAGTCTTTCCCAGATTTCTTTGGAAGTGGTAGCAGAAACTACCTTCTTGAGAACTAGATCTGTCACAGCCATCTGTAACAGTTGTAGAGCTTTCATATCTTGCATCTCCTTGTTTTTCCATTCTTCTAGTAACTCTGATTTTGGTTTTGGCTCCGGTGGAATTCCTTTCTCCACAACTTCCCAAAGCTCTTGAATCTTCAAAGTAGTTTTTATCCTTACAGCCCAAAGCTCATAATTTTGCCCATCAAATACTGGAATATTTAATGTTTGCATGTTTTTGGTGATGATGACGCTTCTCTTGCTTCTGCACGGATTCTGCACAGATTCTGCACGACCTGGATTTTCTCCCGAACTAGATTCTTTTCACGAACCCGTATTCTGCACGGACCTGATTTTTTATGAACACGGATTTTGCACGGAACGATTTTTTTTTTTTTAATAAAAGGTATTGCACTCAGGACCTTGGCTCTGATACCATGTTGGGATTTTGTGATTTCTCTTTAAAAACATTTCTCTTTATTAATTTCTCTCTTTCTCTTTAATCTTTGTGATCTTTGTTTCTTTTGTTTTGTGATACAATAAACCTTAAGCCTAGAACTCTATTTATAGAGTTGTGATTCTAAACAAGAATAGTACATTGCTATTTCTTTATGATTTCCTTTTTGCCCAATTTCCTTTCTCCTTTTGCCTCTTCTTCATGATTTCCTTTTTTGCCCAATTTCCTTTGTTGTTTGATTTTCGTTTGGTTTGCTTTTCCCTTTTTCTTCTTTTCCTCTTTCTTGATTTTCCTTTTTATTTGTTCTTCCTTTTTCTTCCAAAAATGAATCTATTCCAACAGATAGTCCCATCAGCATTATATTTTATTTTGTATACCCACATACAACCAAGAGCTTCCTTGCCTGGTGAAAGATATGTAATGCTCCAGGTCCGAGTTATCTCACAAGCATCAATTTCCTTTGTCATAGCTTGATTCCATACTTCAAATTGAGCTGCTTCTTTGAAATTTCATGACTCGGTATTAGCTGTAATAGTTGTAAGAAAAGCTCAATGACTTTTTGAGAAATATGTATTTGAAACAAAATTTTCAAGAGGATACAAAGTGTTACCTTGGACCATTGACGAGGAGGCTGAAGCAGAAGTAGGGAGAGCATGATGGGGTTCTATTTTTGATTCAGCGTTGTACAAGACGAAGTCTTTAAGCTTCACAGACGAAGCAGGTACTCGATGCCCGCGACCGAGATTCTCAACATGAACAATTTCTGTTGATGAAGAAACTTGATTTTGAACCTCAGAATTTTCGATAGGAGCAGAATCGTCTTGCTCTGTTATAGCTACAGTCTCCACAAACTGTGAATTTTTGACAATATTTGGCTCAGCTTCAAGCGTAGGAGCTGGCACCACTTCACTCTCTGTAATTGCACAAGGAGATGCATCACAACTCCCCTTGTCGACCAGCACTGGAGCAGGGAAAAAAACCCAATCTTCATCACAATCCACACCACTTTGTTGAACAGATGGTAAAATAGGATTTTGTTCAGCAAAAGGAAAAACGTCCTCGCGAAATACATCATCTCGTGAGACAAGAAACTCATTGTGGTATATGTCATATACTTTCCAACCTTTCTTCCCAACAGAATAACCCACAAAAGCACACAAGCGACTCCGAGCACCGAATTTATCTTTATCTCTTACCGCACGATGAACATAACAATCAGAGCCAAAAACACAAAGTTGATCATAAGCAGGTTTGGCGCCATATAAAATTTCATAAGGAGATTTTCCCTTAAGAACAGAGGATGGGGTTCGATTTATCACATAAGCCGATGTCAAAACTGCATCGCCCCAAAATTTGATAGGCATGCTCGCTTGAAACAGAAGTGCTCGTGATACATTGAGGATGTGTCTGTGTTTACTCTTAACTCTTCCATTTTGTTGCGCTGTAGCCACACAAGAAGTTTGATGTAGTATTCTATGTTCCCGAAAATATGTAGAAAGGCACATAAATTATGTGCCGTTGTCAGTGCAAACGATTTGAACAGTCTTCCCGAATTGTTTTTCGGTGTAAGCAAGAAAGTTTTTCAACACTTGACTCACTTCTGATTTTTCCAGTAAAAGAAACGTCCACACGGCCCTTGAAAAATCGTCAACAATTGTGAGAAAGTAAATTGCCCCGCAAGATGATGGAACTCGGTATAGACCCCATACGTCACAATGAATAAGAGAAAAACAATTCGTTGCTTTATTAAGGCTGTCGAAAAACACTTCTCTTGTCTGTTTAGCTCTAAAACAAACGTCACAACTACTAGAACTAGCATGTTTCGAGGACCCAAAAAGTAAAGGAAAACTAGAAAGCACTGAAAAAGAAGGATGTCCTAGCCGCTGGTGCCACAAGGCTTGATCCAAATTTTCATCTTCCCGATGAACCTTGGCTGAGACAACATCGGTAAAATAGTAAACTCCATAACTCTCTTCACTGGTTCTAATCAGCCTCCTCGAAAAATGGTCCTACAAAACACACAATGTGTCAGTGAACGTTGCAAAACAATTTGTTTGCTTCAAGATGTTAGACACAGAAATCAGTGTGCAATTCAAGTCAGAAACGTATAAGACTTTAGTCAGAGTCACTCGTTCAGACAGAAACAATGTTCTCATGCTAATCGCAAATGTCTTACTACCATCTGCAAATCCCACTGAACAAGGTGGAATACTTTCAATCTTTTCCAACAAACTAAGATTCCCGGTCATGTGATGAGAAGAGCATGTGTCGAGAATAACATCTCCCAAAATTTTCTTACCAGACAATTTATCGGAGTTCGAATTCGCACCAGTCTTTTCTTGGATCGATTGAGAAATTGCTTTCCATTGATCCTGTGTGAATTCCAGGAAAGAAGAAGCATTCAAACTTGTGGAATGAGATGCATTGATCTGACCACGACCATGACCAGCATTCATACCAGATCCACGACCACCTCCTCTTCCACGACCACGACCAGAACCTTTCTCCTTCATCCACTCCGGATACCCGATCAGCTGCAAACAATCACGTTTCTCATTCTCGTTTCTCCCACAGTGAGAACAGAGCATACTTCGATCACGAACTCGCACACTCGAGCCTTTGGATCTGTTACCACCAGCTGCATCAAGACGACTTGTGTCTCCACCTGAGTCCCGTTTATTTGAACCCAAGGAAAAATCCACGCCATTGCGTCACACCAAAAACCTAATATCATCTTGTTGAGTTTCACGAGCTCGAGACGAAGCCAAACGTTGTTCTTCACGAACGATTTTTTGATACACTTCACCAAGTTCAGGCAGTGGATTTCTGTCAATGATCGCAGTTGCCAAACCACCAAAACGAGCTTCATCTAGCCACATCACAAACTGATGCACTTTTTCTTCTTCACGATCTTTGGCCATCTCAAGTGCAGTACCACACGAACACGCATACTGTGGTCGATACACCTGTAATTGTAATTCTCTCCGTTTAACAAAACATGAGTAGTCATAGCTCCGGGATTGTCAGACCCATAAAACGAGTACGGCGACACCATCGCTTTCTCGTTCACCTTCTCGTTCTCGCCAACAGGCTTAGCAACAATCAAATCGTCTCCTCCAGACATCACAAACTTGAAGAACAAAGAATTGAAAGAACAATATTTGAGAAAACGGAAATTGATTTAGTTTTTTTTTGGATCTAGTCTCTGATACCATGTAGAGTTAGATAACAAAACTGCTTGCTTTGTATCATTATATTAAATGTGTAGTGATTTGCTTATGTGGCGAGCTCTCATCGAGTTTTAGATGACAAAAAACGTTAATACCCTTAATGAAGCTATTGTGGGATAGATATCAATTTAATTAGATAAAGTTGAGTCCTATTACGATAAGACTAATTTTCTATATTCAAGGGATTTGTGTAAATCCCTAGTCTCAAACTCTTTGTATAAATATGTTTGTGTATACATCAATAAAGGATTCTTTTTTTTTTGTCATCACTTTGAGCCACAACAGACCAGCCCAATAGCCAAATATTCCCACATATTGAAGACAAGTGAAGTCGAACTCGACACCGATAAGATGGCAGCAGAGGTATGGTAACCACTGGCCCACTTGGTCTTTCTTTTTTTACACGATTCTAAAAATGTAAAGTAGTAGAAAACGAGAATTCTAGGAATAATATTTAGGCCAAAGAGACTATTCTGAGTTATATATCAAATCATGCAAATTTTAATATATAATGATGATATATATTAATTTGAGTTAGTAAATTTGAGGTGTATCCATTCGAATCTCACTTCAAACTATGCAAACAACGTGCATTATTCAAACATATTAATGGGATCACGTTTTAAGTATATATTAGTATAAAAATAAACCTAATGAATTATTAACAGATTTAATTAATGGGATGATCTTGCACGATCTGCAATAATTTCTGTTTTGTTATCTCAAAATAACAATTGGAAAAAAAGGGTTTAGCTTTATGTCTTTCTAAAGTTTTAATGGACTAGTTTTTTATTTGGATATTCTTATTATTTTAATTTAGTTATTTCCCTCTATAAGAACTCGACCAGGAAGAAACTAATGTACAAGCCATAAAACCGACCTGTCAAAGAATAAAAAGGAACCTCTGACCACAAAACGCAAAGATGGTAAGCCCCATTACTTGGCGGTTCAAAGGAAACAGCTTGCTCAACAATGCGGCCGCGGTTACAGTGAGAAAGATGGCCTTTGGGCTGTTTGAAAGATGCACCATAAACTCAGAAAAGCCGGTTTTGTTCCCGGGCCCCGGCGAGGCCTCTGCTACTCCTCCATTTAGAACATGCCGCCCAGCCATGGACTCCATCATTGCAGCCGTCAACTCTGGCCAGGCCGACTCCTACGCACCTAGCTCCGGGATTGCTAAGGCCAGAAGGTTTGATGTAAACAATTACATTTCAAAAAATATATGTTATATCCATAATAATAAATCTAATTATTTGACATGTAAAATTTTTGGCCATCTCCTTTTAGTGCGGTCGCCGATTATCTCAACAAAAACGTTGAGGCTAAGTTGACGCCGGATGATGTTTTCATCACCGCTGGATGTAACCAAGCGATCGAAGTCATCATTGAGGCCCTCGCCAATCCAGACGCCAACATACTGCTTCCGCGACCGGGCTACCCTCACTACCATGGTCGCGCCATCTACAGCGGCCTTAAGGTTCTCAAGTACAATCTCCTACCCGAAAGCGGATGGAAGATCTATCTTGAGGGTCTCGAGGCTATGGCAGACGGTAATACTGTTGCAATGGTCTTGATAAACCCCAACAATCCCTGTGGGAATGTCTACTCGAGTGACCATCTAAAGCAGGTTTGCTTTTTTTTATTATGGATACTAGATGTTTGATTGATAAGGATTCGATTTATTTCAAACGTAACAATTAGCATTTGTGGTTAACTAAAATATATTGCTCACATTCACTTCAAATCATAATATATATTTTTAAGTTTGTTTTTATGGGTAATATATACCTGACGAGTGACCATACTATTTTCAAAATTTTCCAACTTTGATTTGACTTTTATTTGCAAAATTTCATCAAGTGGGGTGGAAAGTTCTAAGGTGTTTATCCCAATTTCATGGGTTTTTTTGACGTCATCCCAAATTCATGTTATTTTTAATTATCTGATGATACGCTATATTTTTTTCTCAATCACACGTTATTTTTTTTAATATGATAAGTTATTTTTAATGACACCATGATCCATGCTATTTGTTAAAATCCAATGTGGAAAAAAGCTTCCTTATTGATATAGCGAAAGCTAGAAAGATGAAAATATATTCGTTTAGTCTAAAAGTTCTCGAATGAACCAAATTTTCTTAAATTTGTTGAAATCTTTATAGATTTATCGAAAATAAGGATTTGGAATACTTTTTTTGGTGCTTACCAAAAGTTCTTTAATATTAAATTCTAAAATCAACCACTGAATAAAACTCTAAATATAAGTAAACTTATTTATAAGAAAACTCAAATGCTAAAATCATTAAAAAAATAAACATTAAAATATATATATGTAAATAAAATAAAATAATGGTAATTAATTAATACTAATTCTAAACTGCATCACTTCATTATGGTTTTGCTACCCGTTCTGCAAATATTGCCCAGTCTGAAGAACCTTTTTTTATTAAATACCTAATTTCAAGGAAATTGCAAATATTTTCATTTCCATTTACGTTTGCAAAACTTTTAAATAACCTTTGGCAAGAAACACTAATGTTATGTTTTATTTTTGAAGAGAACTAGATAAGCACAATCATTTTGTGTATAAGTAAGTACTTTACACTTTAACGGTTGAACCCATAAATCCATAATATACGTTGACTGAGTTACATTTATAAAAATTAATTTTGTATTGAATATTTAGGTGGCGGAAATGGCTAGAAAACTCGGGATAATGGTAGTATCCGATGAAGTATATGAGCACATTGTATACGGAGAGAATCGCTTTGTCCCAATGAGAAAATTTGCATCAATTGCTCCTGTGATCACGCTCGGATCCATATCCAAGGGATGGCTCGTACCGGGATGGCGAATAGGCTGGATGGCCATGAACGACCCTGAGGGCGTATTGCAATCTAAAGGGGTCAGTCTATCATCCAATATGATCCCTCTTAACGGCTTTATAATAAAGATAACAAAATTTTCCATCTACTATATTTACAAACATAATCTTGGCCTAAATTAATAGTTCATTCTTTCCTTAACGAAAGTCTTTGTAAAATTTTAAAATAACGATTCATAAAATCAAATAAGATAATCTAATATTGTTTGGACTTTGGTTATCAATATATAGGTGGTTCAAGCAATAAAGGATTGTCTTGACTTATCTACACAGCCTTCACTTCTTCTCCAGGTTTTCAATCTCACACTAGCTAACTATTAATTAGTATCAGGATTGTTGTAATGGATCGGGCTACCCTGTTTTAAATCCGACCGGTTCAGTCCATAGTAGGCTAAGACTTGAAAGAGGTCGGACAAGGCTGGCCAAACCAAGTCGGACTACCACAACAATTATTATTATTATATATTATCTTATATTCTTATAGTGTTTATTAACTTTCCGAGTATTAATTTTAAAGAGGTTTTAAATCTACTGTATATAGCTTTTCAAAGCTTTCATAATGATGTGAGAAATTATATCTTGGTGGATTTGGTTAGGAAGCACTTCCTGATATCTTGGAGAAAACACCTAAGGAATTCTTCGACGCGAAGATCGAACACATGAAACAGAATGTTGAGTTCTCTTTTGAGAAGCTTAGCCACATACCTTGCCTCAGTTGCACCACAAAGCCTGAATCTTGTTCTTATCTCTGGGTACGTTACTTTTTGTTAATCCCGAGGATCACTAATGATGTTTAAGAGTTGATTACGGAGAGAGAGGTGAGATTTTCGTTAATTAGAGCGAGTCAACCACAGTTTAGAGCAGGTCGGGTGAATGATGAACAGGCCGTGGGCCGTATTGCTTTTATTGATGAGGGAAGGAAGCGAGCAATTTAGATTTACGAACTGGTTCCGACGGACGTCCAGTTCGGCGTTCTAAATGTGCTGCTTTGTTACAAATGAGAGAGAGAGGTCGGGTCTATTTGTGGTAGGTGAGATCCAAAATCCCCAAAAGTCCCTTTCTTAATGAATGCTAAGGGATATATATACTGGGAGTCGACTTCCTGCTCCCCGGGATTCCGGGGCCACGTGGCGTCTTCAGCCTGTTTCGCGGGTAAGGCGGCCTAGGAGGCGTGTTCCGGGCTTCGGGGAGAGAGGTCATGATGAGCTCGGCGCCATACCTCTGAAGAGTAGTACACTGTTTAACCGACTCTCCCCCACGTGTCTTTCTCTTCCTCGCTTACTCTGCTGGGTTGGTGAGAGAGGCCATGATGAGCTCGGCGCCATGCCTCTGCAGAGTAGTGCACTGTTTAACCAACTCTCCTCCACGTGTCTTTCTCTTCCTCGCTTACTCTGCTTGGTTGGTGAGATGTCGAGGTCAGACCATACCCCTGCCCAGATAGTACACTGTTCGGCCAACTCCTACGTGTCCTCTTTCCTTTCGACACCTTATCTTCAGCGAAGCGTCAGCTCGGACCCGGGGTGCGCCTCTTAGGAGCTCGGGACTCTTAGACGGAGCTCGGCGCGGGACTCCAGGTCGGTGACCCCTGGCCAGAGGTTGACGCCGAGCTGAACGGATCGAGGATGGCCCTTGTTAAGATGGGCCTAACTAAATGGGGGTGCTAGGCCCACCTCCAACAATAGCCCCCCCCCCCAGTTCGGTGGCATGAGGTGAGGCGAACACATCGAAGTTGATCTGGTGTCAGTTCGGCGCATCTTAAGACGGTACTTTGAGATCTAAGTGAATGAGGGCGGCGCGTTGTAGCTCGGATTCGAGCCCGCGCTCACACGTGTCGGTTTTTCCGAGGCTCCGGAGATCGTTGGCGCGTACCAATCACGCGGGGAAACGAAACGGCTCTCCTGCTTTTGGCGTGTACCCATCACGCGCGGCGTACGAAGCACGCTTCGCGTTTATCGAGGCGTCTCCTGCTTTTGGCGTGGGAAAATCGAAGAGGCGCCATCATTAGGTTTTTGGGAGGCCGCGCGCCTTTCGACACGTGTCCAGGCGTCGCTTCGTTGTTCCCTTCCTCTATTTAACCTCTCTTTCTTCCTCCTGTTAAAACCTTCTGCGCATACTCTCAAGGTAACCTCCTTCTTACCCTTCTTCTCTCTGATTCCCTTCCTTTCTCTGTGTTTTTCGATTTCTTCCTCCTCTTCGTGCAATGGCGCCGATGCTAGACGGAATCAGGGTTGAGTCGAGCGATGAGTCGGCGTCCCGTGGTAACTGCAGCGATTCTCCGAGTTCTTCTTCCGATGGCTCCGGGCACGCCTCCTCTCCGTGTCGAGGCGCAGATAGTGGGGAACGGCCTGTTCCTTCGACTTCGAGGGCCGCCTTGCTGCTCCCTGGGACCCATCTCCGAAAAAGGCGGTGATAAGGTCCTCCTCTGGTGCCCGCGGTGCCGACCAGGTTGGGAGAGGAACCGGTCGTCTGGGTGACCGAGGTGGTCGTTGGGGCGGTCGCGGTGGCGGAGTACGAGTGGCCAAGGCTAGGTCTCCCCTGGTCCTTTACGAGCTGGGCGGGTCGTCGACTTGGAGCACGCCGGAGTCGCTTAGACTGTTGAGGGAGTTGTGCGACTTCCCTGCTGGTGCCGAGCTCAGACTACCCAGGCCGGACGAGCGCCCGTGGACTCCTCCGGCGGGCTTCGTCTGCCTGTACGAAGGGTTCTTCCAGAAGTGCGGGCTGCGCCTTCCTCTCCCCGAGATACTTGTCCAGTATTGCCGGGCGCGGGGTTTGGCCTTCTCGCAGGTCTGCCCGTCCACGATCCAAGGGATGATCGTGCTGCTGACCCTGGGGCACGAGTGTGATGTGGAGGTGACGGTGCCCATGTTCGAGGCTCTCACCCAACATAAGGCGAACCCTGGGATCCCGGGGACCTACTATGCTGCCTTCAAGCCCGCGGCGAACATCCTGGAGGCTAGCAGCTCGGGGTCCATGGCCAGCAAGCTGTCCAAGGTCGAGGACTGGTCTCGCAGCTACTTCTACATTCTGGCTGCCGAAGTGGTTGGACTCGACCCGTCAGCGAGATTCACCCGGGATTGGAATTTTCCCCCGGGTAGGGGCTTGTAGATCGAACTGCCCTTCTTTTCCTTAGCTTTTGGTCTGACTAATGCTGCTTGTTTTGCTTTCAGGTCCTCACTCTTCTAGGTTCAAGTTGCCGGACTACGCGGGTATCCTTGCTGTGTTCAGGACGGTGCGCGAAAGAGAGTGGAAGTCATTCACCTCGGGGAGAATAGCAGCAGCAATGGCCGGAGGTCGGTGAAGTTTTTTTTTTTTTTTTTTTTTTTTTTTTTTTTTTTTTTTTTACCGAACTGATGGGTGCCACTAATGCAGGTCGAGCTAGGTTTGCCAGTCCGCTGTACGCGGATTCTTTTGTGGCGCCGCCGCCACCCATAATTGAGGTGCCAGTCCGGCGAGAGCAGGCGCCGCGGGCTGGGGGTGGCTCGTCCGAGACGGCTCCTTCGAAGAAGAGGGCGGCCGCAGCAGCCGGCGGTAAGGCTGGCAAGAAGAAGCAGCGGACCGAGGTGGGAGGGTCCTCGACTTCGGGTTGGGAAGCTGTCCGGCCTGAAGAGGCTGGTTGCGAGCCCGAGGGCTCCCGCGGCGCGCTTGCCGGGGAGGCCGAGGTACCTGCTGCCGAGATGCCAGCAGGGGGTGAGGTCGAAGGGGCCAGGGCTCTGGCCGGGGACGAGGTCGCAGTTCGGGCGACGGAGGGCGGCGATGCGATCGTCGTTGTGGAGGAAGGGCGGGATCCCGCCGACGTGTAGGGGGCCGAGGACCGAAGCGCTGATGGGGGCAGTGCTTCGGAGGGTTCCGACGCTGAGCCTCGGGACTACAGCTTCTACTTCTGCCATGAGGACGGTGGCAGCCAGATCATCGTGGATCAGGACGAGTGCGCCGAGCTGGCACAGGCGATGATGTTCGGGCAGAAGCACCCGCACTTCCTGCCGCTGGAGATGGCGGAGTCTGATGCCTTTCGCGCAGCGGCGCGGTCTGCGGCTCGGGTGAGGTTTTGTTATATCTGTTTTTATCAGGATTCTTTGTATGTCTTTGCTAACAGCTGGTTTGATGCAGACGATGGCCCTTACTGCCTTTCTGGCGGAAGCCTATGAGAAGCGGCTCGCCGAGAAGGACGCGTCGCTCGACTTCCAGAAGGCGCGGCAGGAGGCCACCACGCAGACCCAGTCCCTTCTTGATGAGGACATCGGCTCTAGAACCGACCCAACTGTGATGCCCATCGTACCAGACGGTCCCATGACACGTTCCAAGGCCAAACAGCTCAGAAGAAGATTCGGAACGGCCATACAGGCGTTCGTCAACTCATCCGGACCAGGCGACCCGTTTGGAGGTTTAGCCGAGAGGCGAAATCACTTGCAGAATGACCGACCTAACGACTTGATCTCTACTGAGGGATGTAAGTTCTCACACCCAAGTGACTATTTTAAGACTAACCGGTCGAGTGGTTTTAGTCATACAGGCCCAGAATCTATTTTAGCCGAAGGACCTTATCCGGATACGGTTTTAGCCGAAGCAAAGGAGGCAAGCGCATACGACCGTCCAAACGATCTGATCAGCACTGAGGGAGGTAAGTTCTCTCGACAAAGTGGATATTCTAAAGCTAACAGGTCGAGTAGTTCCCCTACTAGTGATGCAGAACAATCAGCTGCTTCACACACAAGCCACCTAGCCGGTAAGGACCAACAACGGGCCAAAGAAAGCGTTGTAGTTAAGGAGCTGTCGGAACTTGAAGAGGATGAGTTCTACGAGCAAGAAGATCTCCTAGAAGACTTCACCAAGCTGCTGCACGTCCAAGACGCACCAAGACCCGAGTCGCCTTCCAAGACGCCTCATGCGCCAACACCGGCCACTTCACCTCAATGTAAGCTGTTTACATTATACACTGTTATTGCAGGGACTTCAAGCTTCGACAATGATTAAAAAGCTCTTCAAAACGACACCAAAACAAGAGTTTAGAAGTCGCGGCCATACTTTCCTTATTTTGCTTTAATAAAACGATGAGTTTATGTTATTTTTAGAGTCTTTTGCTTCTTGTAGTTTTATTTTAAACGTCCTGTTGTTTTGAGTCTTTGCTTGCTGTTTTTACGAGAACCCTAGAAGGTTCAGGCTGAAGGACTATTAATAAAGTCCCACACGCAGCATTGTAGACACAACTTTTTACCTTGATCAATAAAATAGCCGCACTTTCTTCTAAGTGTCCGAGAGAAGCGATTTCTCTTCTTCTTGTTCTTGTTCGTGGATTCGACCAAGATCAAGCCTGCACCGTATCAGAGACTTCATCACCACCTCTGTGTCGTGTATTCGTTCCACCAACAGCCCACTCACCGACTCCACACGAGAGAAGCGATCGCCATCGTGTCAAGTCAACTACACCATCGACCATCAATCGGCCAAAGGGCAAGGCGACCGCCTACCTTTCGTCCCACGACTATCCCGGTTAAGTCCTCACCACCGAGGCTTACACCATCTGGTATCAGAGCCAAAGGTTCCACCTTTGGTTTCTTTTCTATCCCTTACTTCAAGTTATTTTCATAGATCTATCGCTAGGTTGTTGGTTCTTACAAAAAAAAAAAAAAAAAAAAAAAAAATATAGAGTCTAGTTTATTTTAGTCGAATATTTTGTTTCCGAGTTTAGTCAAAAAAAAAAAAAAAAAAAAAATTATTCACCGTATCGGATTTGGGGAGTTTAGGAAATTTCCCCGGGGGAATTTTAGGAAGTTTCCCCGCGTGTTAAGAGTTACCGACTGTCCCGAATATTTGCTCGATCGTTTAGGAAATTTTTTCCCCGCGTATTATTATTTGCCGATTAATTAGGAAAACTTACCGTATCGAGTCGGGGAGTTTAGGAAATTCCCGGGGAATTTTTGGGAAAATTTTTCCGCGAATTTTAATCATTGCCGACTGATTAGTATTATTGCTAGAACCTCTAGAAATTTGGCAAAGGATTTTTAATATCATTTAAATAATTTTTCTGAATTTTTCTTGCATACCACTCGGTATTTGACGAATTCTGTTTGAGTGTGTTACGAGGAATACAGGAACATGGACGAGGGGGACGACGTTAACAACGCCCCACAGGACGCCGTTATGCAGATGCTCACTCTCATGAGAGACGAGCTGCGAGGCCTCGGCCAAAGAATGGACCAGCTCGAACAACCGAGAGTAGCCGGAGGAGCCGGAGGAGCCGGAGAAGCTCCACATCACGATGCGAGACATGAAGATCGTGACAGCATGCCGGAGATGGAAGATGAATTTCCACCTGACCCTAGACGTCACCTTAACCAAAGGAGACGTGACCCCATTAGAGGGCCTCGGCAAAGAGAGAATGAGCCGAATCATGACATGAAATTGTCACCTCCTACTTTTGCAGGGAAATCAAATCCAGAAGTATACTTGGATTGGGAAAGACGCATGGAGTACATTTACGAGTGCTATGGGTATGGAGAAGGCAAGAAGATAGCCTTGGCAGCCGCACAACTCACCGAGAATGCACTTGCATGGTGGGACAGGACTGTGGCCGAGAGGAGAAGGCAACTTTTTGGGCCGATCCAAACATGGCATGACATGAAATACCTCCTACGACTAAGGTATGTGCCTGATCATTATCACCGTGACTTGCAAAAACGTTTCAGGAAGCTAGCACAAGGCAACCGGTCCGTAGAGGAGTACTTCGAGGAGTTTGAGAAACTAATGAACTCATTGGAGTTAGAAGAGTCCGAAGAGGCTTTGATGGCCCAATTCATTGACGGCCTACAAGAACGTATAGCTCGAAAGGTGGAGAGGACAAGGTATAGTGGGCTCCATGAGCTACTACACCTCTCGGTGCAAATTGAACAACAAATCAAGAGAAAGACATCTCTTACCAACCGAACCAGGACCAACACACCTTGGCAAGCAACTAGCAAACCGGTCGACAAAGGCAAAATTGCCGAGATAGACTCTCGACTCAAAGGCCGGACCAACGACTTCCCGAAGACATCTCGGCCCGACCAAGGTAAGTTCTCTAGTACTAGTCAAGCTAGAACTCGTGATATTACATGTTTTAAATGTCAGGGACGAGGACACTATGTTCGGGACTGCCCAAACCAAAGAGTCATGATCATCACGGCGAATGGCGGATATGAATCTCAAGATGAGATAGAAGAAGAAGTAGATGGAGAAGAAGACGACGTTGAGTATCCAGATACCGGTGACCTACTAGTCACTAGGCGAGTACTTAGCATGCTGGTTCAACCCGAAGAAAAGATCCAACGAGAAAACTTGTTCCACACACGATGCACCATTAACAACAAGGTATGTAATCTCGTAATAGATGGAGGATCTTGTGCTAATGTGGCAAGCAAGTTTATGGTAGACAGGTTAGGCTTGGAGAAGACCAAGCATCCTAGGCCATACAAGCTACAATGGCTCAATGACACTACGGAGCTCAAAGTGACGGAGCAAGTGAAAGTTCCTTTTAGCGTCGGTAAGTACAAAGACGAGGTGCTTTGTGACGTAGTGCCTATGCAAGCTGGCCACCTCCTGCTGGGGAGACCGTGGCAATTTGATCGTGCAGCCATTCACAATGGCCGAACCAATTTCTACTCATTCATGCATAAGGAGAGAAAGCACAATCTGGCTCCTTTAAGCCCGACCGAAGTGCAAGAACTACAAGCCAGAATGAGCAAGGAGAGCAAGGTAAGTGTTTCTAATCTGTACATCAATGCTGGTGATTTAAACCGTGCTCTGAGTGCCGAAAGCACTATATTACTAATGTTGTTTAAAGAATGTCTAAGTACAGAAAACAGGGAACTAGTCTTGCCGCCGGAAGTCGACGCCTTGTTGGGCAAATTCAGAGATCTCTTTCCCGAAGAGAACCCACCAGGCCTGCCCCCTCTACGAGGAATAGAGCACCAAATAGATCTTGTGCCAGGCTCGGCCTTGCCCAATAAAGCCGCATACCGGATGAATCCCGAGGAGACTAAGGAGTTGGAGAGACAAGTCCGGGACTTGCTAGACAAGGGCTACATAAGAGAAAGTCTAAGCCCCTGTGCTGTCCCTGTGTTGCTAGTGCCAAAGAAAGATGGCACTTGGAGGATGTGTGTAGATTGCCGAGCTATCAACAATATCACTATCAAGTACCGGCATCCTATCCCACGCCTAGACGACATGCTTGACGAGCTAAGTGGTTCTACTATCTTCTCAAAGGTAGATTTGAAAAGTGGATACCACCAAGTCAGGATGCGAGAAGGAGATGAATGGAAAACGGCCTTCAAGACCAAACAAGGCCTATACGAGTGGCTAGTCATGCCTTTCGGCTTGACCAATGCACCGAGCACATTCATGCGACTAATGAACCAGGTTCTTCGTTCCTATATAAGTAAATTTGTAGTGGTCTATTTTGATGACATACTTATATATAGTAAGAACCTACAAGATCATCTCAAACACCTAGAACTAGTGCTTAAATCACTTCGCAAGGAAGGCCTTTATGCTAACCTTAAGAAGTGCACATTTTGTACTAATGAACTTGTTTTCTTAGGCTTTGTAGTGAGTGAACAGGGCCTACGAGTAGACGAGGAGAAGATCAAGGCCATAAAAGATTGGCCCACACCGACATCTATCGGCCACGTTCGGAGCTTCCATGGCTTAGCAAGCTTTTACCGACGGTTTGTGAGGGATTTCAGTACTGTTGCTGCCCCACTCACAGCTGTGATCAAGAAGAACGTGCCATTCACATGGGGAGCAGCTCAAGAAGCTGCCTTCAACGAGCTCAAGGACCGGCTTACCCAAGCACCGGTTCTTGCTTTGCCGGATTTCGATGAAATGTTCGAAGTGGAGTGCGATGCATCCGGCTTAGGGATTGGAGCTGTGCTGCATCAAAGGAAAAAGCCCGTGGCCTTCTTTAGTGAGAAACTAAGTGGAGCTACGCTGAATTATCCGACTTATGACAAGGAGCTCTACGCTCTTGTCCGGGCATTGGAGACTTGGCAACACTACTTGCTGTCCAAGGAATTCATCATTCATACGGACCATGAGACTCTTAAGCACTTGAGAGGTCAGACCGCACTTAAGAGGAGACATGCCAAGTGGCTTGAATTTGTGGAGACATTTCCATACGTCATCAAGTACAAAAAGGGCAAAGACAATGTGGTAGCTGATGCCTTATCAAGAAGGCATGTTCTTATTTCAACAATGGAGGCCAAAGTGCTAGGATTTGAGCACATCAAGGAACTATACAAAGATGACCCTGACTTCAAAGAGAGCTACGCTAATCACGGCAAAGGAATATACGGTCGATTCTATCTCCAAAATGATTTTCTTTTTAGAGGTAAACGTTTGTGTATTCCGCAGGGATCTATGAGAGAGTTGGTGCTTAGTGAAGCACATGGAGGAGGCCTAATGGGACACTTCGGTGTAGACAAGACTTTGGCCATAGTCAAAGACCATTTCTATTGGCCGCACCTCAAGAAAGACGTGAAGAAATATTGTGCTAGATGCATCCGATGCCTTAAAGCTAAATCCAGGTCACATCCTCACGGTCTTTATCTTCCTTTACCTATTCCTAACGCCCCATGGGTAGATCTTTCTATGGATTTTGTTTTAGGACTTCCCAAGATACGACATCAAGATTGCATCTTTGTTGTTGTGGACCGGTTCTCTAAGATGGCACACTTCATCCCGTGTGACAAGACAAATGACGCGACCAACATTGCCAATTTGTTCTTCAAGGAAGTGGTGCGCCTACATGGAATTCCTAGAACTATAGTGTCCGACCGAGACACAAAATTTTTGAGTCATTTTTGGAGGACTTTGTGGAAGAAGCTAGGGACCAAGCTTGTGTTCTCTACTACGTGTCACCCACAAACTGATGGACAAACGGAAGTGGTAAACCGTACACTTGGCTCTTTACTTAGAGCCACTCTTGGTAACAACATGAAAACATGGCTTGATTGCATTCCATTCATAGAGTTTGCATATAATAGGGCTGTTCATTCGGCCACTAAGCTATCTCCTTTTGAAGTTGTTTATGGAATTAATCCTCTATCTCCAGTAGATCTTGTGCCAATTCCCCAAGTAGAACAGGTTAACCAAGACGGACTTAGACGTGCCGAGCTCATCAAAGAGTTGCATGAGAAAGCCAAAGCCAATATCGAGAAGAAAACCGAAGGGTACAAGAAGAGCCATGACAAAGGCAGGAAGGAGATCACATTCGAACCAGGAGATTGGGTCTGGCTACACATGACCAAAGAAAGATTCGCAGACAAGCGCGCGTCCAAGCTCGCGCCAAGAGGCGACGGCCCATTCAAAGTTCTAGCCAAAATCAACGACAATGCTTACCAACTAGAGCTGCCAGGTGAGTTGAACATCTCACATACATTCAATGTTGCTGATTTATCTTCTTTTGATACAGGAGATCCAGTTTTGTGGACAAAACCTCTTGAAGAGGGAGGGAATGATGAGGACATCGGCTCTAGAACCGACCCAACTGTGATGCCCATCGTACCAGACGGTCCCATGACACGTTCCAAGGCCAAACAGCTCAGAAGAAGATTCGGAACGGCCATACAGGCGTTCGTCAACTCATCCGGACCAGGCGACCCGTTTGGAGGTTTAGCCGAGAGACGAAATCACTTGCAGAATGACCGACCTAACGACTTGATCTCTACTGAGGGATGTAAGTTCTCACACCCAAGTGACTATTTTAAGACTAACCGGTCGAGTGGTTTTAGTCATACAGGCCCAGAATCTATTTTAGCCGAAGGACCTTATCCGGATACGGTTTTAGCCGAAGCAAAGGAGGCAAGCGCATACGACCGTCCAAACGATCTGATCAGCACTGAGGGAGGTAAGTTCTCTCGACAAAGTGGATATTCTAAAGCTAACAGGTCGAGTAGTTCCCCTACTAGTGATGCAGAACAATCAGCTGCTTCACACACAAGCCACCTAGCCGGTAAGGACCAACAACGGGCCAAAGAAAGCGTTGTAGTTAAGGAGCTGTCGGAACTTGAAGAGGATGAGTTCTACGAGCAAGAAGATCTCCTAGAAGACTTCACCAAGCTGCTGCACGTCCAAGACGCACCAAGACCCGAGTCGCCTTCCAAGACGCCTCATGCGCCAACACCGGCCACTTCACCTCAATGTAAGCTGTTTACATTATACACTGTTATTGCAGGGACTTCAAGCTTCGACAATGATTAAAAAGCTCTTCAAAACGACACCAAAACAAGAGTTTAGAAGTCGCGGCCATACTTTCCTTATTTTGCTTTAATAAAACGATGAGTTTATGTTATTTTTAGAGTCTTTTGCTTCTTGTAGTTTTATTTTAAACGTCCTGTTGTTTTGAGTCTTTGCTTGCTGTTTTTACGAGAACCCTAGAAGGTTCAGGCTGAAGGACTATTAATAAAGTCCCACACGCAGCATTGTAGACATAACTTTTTACCTTGATCAATAAAATAGCCGCACTTTCTTCTAAGTGTCCGAGAGAAGCGATTTCTCTTCTTCTTGTTCTTGTTCGTGGATTCGACCAAGATCAAGCCTGCACCGTATCAGAGACTTCATCACCACCTCTGTGTCGTGTATTCGTTCCACCAACAGCCCACTCACCGACTCCACACGAGAGAAGCGATCGCCATCGTGTCAAGTCAACTACACCATCGACCATCAATCGGCCAAAGGGCAAGGCGACCGCCTACCTTTCGTCCCACGACTATCCCGGTTAAGTCCTCACCACCGAGGCTTACACCACTTCTCCTCCGTGGGTTTGAGAAGGAGCTGAGGGATGAGAAGGCCCGGTCAGCGATGCTGGAGGAGGAGGCGGCGCGGGTACGAGCCCGGGCTGTGGAGGCGGACAGTGTTCAGGGTGAGCTGGAGGCTGAGAGGGCCCGATCTGCCGCTGAGAGGGCTCGGTCGGCTGCTCTGGAGGAGGAGGTCGGGCTCCTGAAAGGGGAGAGGGAGACACTCCGCTCCAGGGTCAAGGGGCTGGAGGCCGCCATAGGCCGGGCGAAGGTGGCCGTGGCTGCGGAGAGTGACCGGGTAACGGCCAGGTGGGAGGCGCGGAACCGGAAGTGGACCGCGAAGATGGAGAAGATCCGCGCCCATCTCGACGGTCGCACCCGGGCCTTAGAGCCTCACCTGCTGTACAACCATATGATCGGCGTAAGGGCATGCCTCAAGAGGATGGAGGCCGAGGACGGGATATCGGTACCGTGGTACCGGTATCAGAAGCTGGACGAGGACGAAGCGGCATTCGGTGCCCAGCTGGACGAAATGGATTTTCCGGACCTGACCCCGGAAGATCTGGACATTCCTCTTGATCGCACTCACGGTGTCCAGCTCGAGCGACTTATGCCCGTCGCTCCCTCCGAGACGCCCGTCGTGGATCTGAACTCGGACGTCCCACCAGCTGCTGAGGCCGTCCGAACGGACCCTTCAGTGCAAGATCCGGCCCCGGGCGCTGCTGAAGCCGGGCTTGTCGTGCTGCCTGCTGAGGCCGTGGCTGGGGAAGAGCGGACCGAGCAACCCCCCCCCCCCTTGGTGAGCACGGCACGGAAGTGGGGATGGGGGGCCCGGAAGGCGTGAACGGTACCCGTGCTGACGGGGGTGAAGACTTAACGGCCGATGCGGCCTTGTAAAAAATTTTGCTTTTGTTGTTTTTCTTCTTTTTCTCTCTCTTTTTGTAAGGACTAGGCCGTTGGCCCTTTGTGTAAGTGCCGTTTCGAGGCCTTCTCTTTTTTCTTTTTTTTTTTTTTTTTTTTTTTGTAAAGACTGGGCCGTTGGCCTTTTGTGTAAGTGCCGTTTCGAGGCCCCCTTTTTTTTTGAAATAAAACCGGTGTTTCCGAATTCTTTTGCGAACGGTAGAGTAGGTCGTAGACCGTACCCTGTCATGTATGCAGGTCGTGGACCGTGCCCTTGTATTGGGTGCGAGGTACGACTCTGCTTGAGATACTTAATGCTTGTGTATCTTTACTTATTTTTTGTGGTTGCGAGGTGTAGCTCGGCTTAAGGTACTTAAAGCTTGTGTACCTTTTTTTTGGTGCGAGTAGCGAGCTCGGCTTTGAGACACTTAATGCTTGTGTGTCTAGTAGAGGTGCGAGCCTTGGGCTCGGCTTTAGTACTTATAGCTTGTGTACTATGTGAGTGCGAGCATTGGAGCTCGCACTTTAGCACTTATAGCTTGTGAGTGCGAGCAGTCGGAGCTCGGTCCCCTTTTTTTTGCTTGGGTGCGAGCATTGGAGCTCGGCTTTTTTGCTTGAGTGCGAGCGTTGGAGCTCGGCTTTTTTTTTTTTTTTTTTTTTGCTTGAGTGCGAACGTTGGGGCTCGGTTTTTTTTTTTTTGCTTGAATAGGTCGTGGACCGTATTGCTTTTCATCGAAAAGGCTTTATTAGATTAATAGCTGAGCCCTGGTTAGGGGTTGCCTACGTACCCTTTAGTAGAAGGGATCAAGCCAGTCGTAGTTCGTTTGTTTACAAAGGCGGACAGCGGAATGGAGCCCGGGGGCTTAATAGTAGAAGCGTTTGAGGTTGATCGAGTTCCATGAGCGCGGGATTGCGTCGCCGGTCATCGTGACTAGCTCGTAGACGCCGGGCTTCACGACCTTGGAGATAAGGTAAGGGCCCTCCCAATGTGCACCGAGCTTGCCTGCGTTGAGCTCGGCGGTGTTTTCGAAGACCTTGCGGAGGACCAGGTCGCCTTCGGTGAAGAACCTGCCTCGAACCCTCTTGTTGTAGTACTTGGAAGCGAGCTGTTGGTAGTTCTGGATCCGGAGGAGGGAATGGTCCCGCTGCTCCTCGAGGAAATCCAGCTCGCTTAGCAGGACGGCGTCGTTCAGGGCGGGTTGCTGGGTGAGCATAGCGCGGCGAGGCGTGGGGAGCCCGACTTCGGATGGGGTCATTGCTTCCATACCGTGAGAGAGGCTGAATGGTGTGCGACATGTCGACGTCTTCGGCGTTGTGCGATGGGACAAGAGGACTCCATCTAGCTCGTCGGCCCAGGAACCTTTCTTGTCGTCTAGTCGCTTTTTAAGGCCGTCGAGGATGGTCTTGTTGGTGGCCTCGGCTTGTCCGTTTCCTTGTGGGTATCTCGGGGTGGACTTACTCAGCCTGATCTTCCACCTTGCGCAGAAGTCTTCGAAGAGGATCGATGTGATCTGGGCACCGTTCTCGGTTACGATCTCGTAAGGCAGCCCGTGCCGGCAGATGATGAACTTCCAGACGAACTTTCGGACGTCCTCTGCCGTGATCTTAGCGTAAGCTTCGGCTTCAACCCACTTGGTGAAGAAGTCGGTCATTACTAGGATGAAGCGCTTTTGACGAGATCGGGGAAGGGGGTCGACTATGTCCATGGCCCATCGCATGAATGGGTAGGGTGCGACCGCAGTGGTAAGCAGCTCGGTTGGGCAATGAACGAGTGGACCGTGGCGCTGGCACTTCTCACACCGGGCCGCGAATTTTTCGCAGTCCTGAAGCATCGTTGGCCAGTAATGCCCTTGGTTTCGTATTTGCAGGGCGAGAGCCTGGCCGCTGGAGTGGTTCCCGTCGGCACCCTCGTGCATTTCTTTCATTACGTCGATGGTTTCTTGTCCGTGGAGGCAGCCGAGCAGGGTCCCCGAGGCGCTCCATCGGAACAGATTGCCGTCCATCATCGTGTATCGGGCGCATTTCTTCCATAGCCGGCGGGCGGCCCCCCGGTCTGGGGGATGAACGCCGTCTGCGATGTACAGCAGTAGGTCGACTCGCCAGTCTGGTAGTTCGGGCTCGGCCGGCGGTGGCGGTAGATCTTCGGGAGGTGGGACGTCTTGGTCCGGGTCCGCGACCTGGGGATTGATCAGGTAGGCCCCTTTATGTAGGTCGATGCTAGGGAAGTCGATACTTTCGACCGGGATCACCCGTCGTTGCGCTGGGGCCGAGGTGGAGGCTAGTGCTGCGAGGGCGTCTGCGGAAGTATTATCGCCTCGGGGGATCTTTGTAAGGGTGAACTCGGAGAAATCTGCGGCCAGGCCTTGGGTCACCTTGAGGTACGCATCCATGCGATCGTTCTTGGCCTCGTATTCCCCGCTGAACTGATTGGCGACGAACTGGGAGTCGCAGTAGGCTCGGATTTTCTTCGCGCCGACCTCCTTGGCAAGGCGCAGGCCGGCAATCAGAGCTTTAAACTCAGCTTCGTTATTTGACGCCGGGAAGGCCAGACGGAAAGACTGCTCGAGGATCTCCTTGGTCGGGGACTCGAGGCGTATGCCGACGCCAGAGCCGTGTTTGGAGGCCGATCCGTCGACATGCAGGCTCCACACTTCGGGGACTTCGTCGACTGCTAGCTCGGGTACCAACTCAACTAGGAAATCGGCCAGGACCTGAGACTTGATCGCGGTCCGACCTCGGTACTCGATTTCATACTCGCTCAGCTCGACAGCCCACTTCATTATCCGACCAGATCGGCTCGGGATGTGGAGGATTGTTCTGAGGGGGTAGGTGCTTAGGACGGCAATCGTATGGGATTTAAAATAAGGCCGGAGCTTTCTGGCTGCGACGACCACCGCCAAGGCGAGCTTTTCCAAAGTCGGGTACCTGCTCTCCGCGTCGTCTAGGGATTTACTGATGTAGGAGATGGGCCTCTGGTCGCCCCGGTCTTCCCGTACTAGTACTCCGCTGACCGCTGATGCAGAGATGGCGATATAGAGGTAGAGGGTTTCGCCTTCTTCCGGTTTGGACAGGACGGGAGGAGTTGATATGTACTCTTTTAGTTGTTGGAGGGCTTCCTCGCACTTGTCATCCCACACGAACCGTTTGTTAGCTCGAAGAAGCTGGTAGAACGGTAGACATCTATCGGTAGAGCGGGAGATGAACCGGTTGAGCGCGGCGATTCTCCCGGTGAGTCGCTGTACTTGACGCGTGCTTTCTGGGGATTTGAGGTCGGTGATAGCTCGGATTTGCTTGGGATTAGCATCGATCCCGCGCTGGGTGATGATATATCCGAGGAATTCGCCCGACGTGACGCCGAATGAACACTTGGCTGGGTTCAGCTTCATGTTGTATTCGTTCAACGTCCGGAAGCAGGATCGGAGATGAGCGACGTGGTCGGTTGCTACCAGGGATTTCACCAGCTGTCTTTTGGGCACGCCTTGTTGAGGTCGGTGAAATCCACGCAGACCCTCCATTTCCCACTCTTTTTCTTGACTACCACCGGGTTGGCCAACCAGTCCGGGTATCTGACCTCGGTGATCGATCCGGCTGCGGTGAGCCTTTCCACCTCGTCATTAACGGCCTGCGCGCGCTCAGGGCCCAGCTTTCGCCGCTTCTGCTTGATTGGTCTGCAGGTCGGGTCCACGTTGAGCTCGTGGCTGCACGTGGCCGGGTCAATGCCGGGCATGTCGCCGGTTGACCAGGCGAAGGTGGAGACGTTTTACCCCAGGAATTCGACTAGTTCTTGCTTAATGCCCTCTCCAAGGTCGGTTCCGATGCCGACGCAACGGGCGGGGTCACTCGGATCGATGTTGACCTGGGTGACGAGGTCTCCTTCCGGGAGATCTCGGGCAATTATCTCACCGGGCTGATATGCGCTGACGGCTAAGCAGGCCGGCGCGGCGTGGCGCAGCTTATGTTCGATGGCGAAGCAAACGCGAGAGACCCTCTGGTTGCTCCTAAGAGTATACGTCCCGGCCTGGTTGGGAAACTTGAGACATTGATGGTACGTCGAAGTGACTGCCTTCATCGAATGCAGCCAAGGGGTCCCGAGAATGATGTTGTAGATCGGGGTGGTATCGAAGACCACGAACTTGACGATTTTTGTGACCCGGGCTACGTAGACCGGTAGTTCGATGGTGCCGATTCCGTTGACGGTGTCTCACCGGCGAAGCCGGTTAGCGGGATCGAGTGCGGCTTGATTGTGACCCCGTTTAGATTCATCCTGGCGAGGGTATCCTTGAAGATGAGATCGACCGAGCTGCCCGTATCGACGAGGACTCGGTTGACGTCGCAGTCGGCTACGCGGACTTGTACGACGAGGGGGTCGTTGTGGGGCTGGTGGACCCCGATCGCGTCGGCCTTGGAGAAAGATATCCCCCTTTTGCTCGTGTCATGCGCATCGATCTCCGGGCCGGAGTGCCACTTCAGGGACGCGTCGGTCTTCCTCTCGTGACGCTTGATGGACCGCACTGAATCGTTGCACGAGAGGAGACCTCCCATGATCATTCCTATCAGAGTCCGGGCCGGGGAGGCGACCTGCCCCTTTCCTGGTCTCGCGAGGGGGACCTCCGGCGACGATCATCGTTTTGAGCGCGGTTATCAGACCTAGCCCGGCTGCTTTTGCGGCCTCGATTGTCGCGGGGTTGTACTCGATCGCTGTCCCGGGCGTGTGGGCGCAGCCGCTCTGGAACGCGGATTTCCCCCCTCTGGAATTGGTTCAGCAGGACTTCTTGGAGTGCGCGGCATTGTGAGGTCGGATGCCCGTTTCTCTGGTGAAAGTCGCAGAAGGCCGTCCTGTCATACTGCTCGTCTGGTCCGGGCTCCCTGTCGTTTGGCTCGTCGGGACGCCGATCCTGCTGGCGGGGATCCCGCACATACTTGTTCCACGGCAATTTTGGCGCGGGGTTGTGGAGCAGAGCGGGGTCGCGCAGGCGGAGGACGGCGGGCGATTCGTTGATGAGGAACGCGGCGGCCTGCTTTCCTTTGCTGCGCTGATACTCGTCATCGTAGTGTTGACGAGGCTCCTGATACCTTTCTTGGGGTCGCTCCTTTGGGACCGGGGTCTTGTGCGGGGCACCGTTCCTTGACTCAGCCGCCTTTTCCTCCTCGAGCTCGACGAAGAGTCCAGCGCGGTTTAAGGCGTCCTCCAACGAGCGCGGTTTGTTGAGCTTCATGTCGTCCTTGTAGGCAGAATCAGCCCGCATGCCCTTTCTTAGAGCGGGGAGCGCTGACTCGTCCGTCACGTTGCTTTGGGAGGCCGTGGCTTTGAAGCGCTCTATGAAGGACCTGAGCGATTCCTTTGCTCATTGGTTCATCGCCCAGAGATCCGCGCTGGATGCGGACTGCCTGATGTAGATGGAGTAGTGCTCTAGGAAGGTGGTCGAAAGATCTCTGAAGCTGTCTATGGAGTGTGTCTTCAGCCGGGAGAACCATGTGAGGGCCGGGCCGGTGAGGTTCTCCACGAAGAGCTGGCAGTGGGCGGCCTCACGCTCGTCCGGGGAGAAGTGGGCGCGGCCCATGGCGATGGTGAACGCCGTAAGATACTGGGCCGGGTCGGTGGTGCCCGCGTAGGGCTGGAGTTTGAGCTTCCCGAGGTGCTGGAGAGGAACGGAGGCGATCCGGCGGGTGAACGGCGTGTTTTGCGTCTCTCTGAGGACGCGATCTATTTCTGGTGCCGCGCTGGGGGCCTGGTGGATTTTGGAGGACATCGTGCGGATTGTTTCTTTCATGGCTTCGAACTCGGCGTCCCTGGCGCGCTCCGAGCTAGATCGGAGATGGTGGGCTTCGTCGTCCGGGGAACTTCCTACCGCCGGGGCGAAACGTCCTCCCGGTCCCTCGGATCCTGATGGTGAGTCGCCGGGGAGGTTTCTCCGGGTGCGTGGGGTTTCTCCCCGAGAGGCTGGTTCTCTGAGGTGAATGTCGGGGGGATCCGGCGTTATCCGACCGGTCGCGGGAGGCTGCTAGCGTGGCGAACCGTTGATCGGTAGCTCGCGCAAGCTCGTCTATTCTAGCGAGCAGGGTCTGCATTAAGGCGGACAGAGTAGGCTGTTCCTCCGGCGTTCGGGACGCGTTGTGGGCGGCGGGACCGCCGGAAGGAGTGGGCGTCGGAGCCGGGGGTGGAGCCCTGAGGGGCTGCTCTCGAGGAATCGGTTGGCTGGTAGCCGCCTGGGCTGGCGGCGGGGCGGCCGCTATTGCTTGGGTCGGGGGCGGGGCCGTTGTCTGGGCCGGGGTCTCCTGGTTCAACAACACTCTTGGGGGCGGAATTGCCATCGTCGCTGCGGCTGCTGTTGTGGTCGAACTGCTCCTTGCGTATAGAAGAATCTCTGCCCTCCTTCTAGCACCAATTGTTGATCCCGAGGATCACTAATGATGTTTAAGAGTTGACTACGGAGAGAGAGGTGAGATTTTTGTTAATTAGAGCGAGTCAACCACAGTTTAGAGCAGGTCGGGTGAATGATGAACAGGCCGTGGGCCGTATTGCTTTTATTGATGAGGGAAGGAAGCGAGCAATTTAGATTTACGAACTGGTTCCGACGGACGTCCAGTTCGGCGTTCTAAATGTGCTGCTTTGTTACAAATGAGAGAGAGAGGTCGGGTCTATTTGTGGTAGGTGAGATCCAAAATCCCCAAAAGTCCCTTTCTTAATGAATGCTAAGGGATATATATACTGGGATTCGACTTCCTGCTCCCCGGGATTCCGGGGCCACGTGGCGTCTTCAGCCTGTTTCGCGGGTAAGGTGGCCTAGGAGGCGTGTTCCGGGCTTCGGGGAGAGAGGTCATGATGAGCTCGGCGCCATACCTCTGAAGAGTAGTACACTGTTTAACCGACTCTCCCCCACGTGTCTTTCTCTTCCTCACTTACTCTGCTGGGTTGGTGAGAGAGGCCATGATGAGCTCGGCGCCATGCCTCTGCAGAGTAGTGCACTGTTTAACCAACTCTCCTCCACGTGTCTTTCTCTTCCTCGCTTACTCTGCTGGGTTGGTGAGATGTCGAGGTCAGACCATACCCCTGCCCAGACAGTACACTGTTCGGCCAACTCCTACGTGTCTTCTTTCCTTTCGACACCTTATCTTCAGCGAAGCGTCAGCTCGGACCCGGGGTGCGCCTCTTAGGAGCTCGGGACTCTTAGACGGAGCTCGGCGCGGGACTCCAGGTCGGTGACCCCTGGTCAGAGGTTGACGCCGAGTTGAACGGATCGAGGAGGGCCCTTGTTAAGATGGGCCTAACTAAATGGGGGTGCTAGGCCCACCTCCAACACTTTTCTTGGATGATTGGATTCTCCATTTTTTATTCTTGGACTTCCAATTTGATTGTATTATTTATTTACATTTGATTTTTGTAAAACTATTAATTGACAAAGAAGAATTATACATATTTATATTGAACTAGATAAGTACCCGCATATATGCGGGTTTGTAATTAAATATTTTATAACCCGTGAAAAAATCAAAAAAATAGAAAACAAACTTAGATCACCCATGAAAATATATAATACATAAATTTAAAAACGATGTTTCCGATGAAATAAATTATGGTTTATATAGAGATGAGAAATTATAATTCTTTTTCATTTTAGGATTAACTTCTTTATTCTAAATGGAAAAATTAAGAATTTGTTTTCCATTTTCATATAATTTTTGCTTCTTAGGATAATTTTTTAATATTTTTTTGGTAACATTACCAATTATGAATCAGTTATTAAATTTCCCGAATTTTTAAATTTTTTTATTAATATATTTTATTTTTTTCCAACTTTGACTTGACATGTGTCGCGATCAGATAAATTAACAACTTTGAAACATTCAACTTTATATAATAAGATTTCTTTATTATAAACTGAAATCTATTTTTTCATTTTTTCATTTTTTCGCTTTTATTCATTTACTTTTTACGAGTGTTATCTATTATTTAATTTTCTTATTCTAATATGAAATATTATTTTTTCTTTATTTAAAAAACTCTAGCTTTTATTTATAATTTTTGTTTAATTTTCTTAATCTAAACATAACTACTATTTTTTTCTTTTACCTTTTAGGATTATGAATTGATTATAAATGTTAGTTTTATTGTTAATATTATGTGTTAAAATATAATTTCAAAACTATTAAAACTCTGTCAAAATATAATTGGAATTTATTAAACACGTGTCAAAATCTGATCGATTCACGGAGTTTATAATTTATTAGGCCTCTAGGTTAGGCCTCACATATACACGGAGTTTATAATTTAATTTTTTTTTAAACTCGTGAAAATAAAAACAAAAACGAAAAAGTGAAATCACCAGTGAAAATAAATAAAATAAAATTGTGAACGTCAAATACGATATAATTTAGAAATATTCTGCATTATATAATAAGATATTAATAATTTTCCTTTTTAAGTTTCATGTTGTCATAATGGAAAGGATTATAAATTTTTAAGTTTGGTCGTATATTAATAATTTTTCTTTTAAGTTTTGTGTATATTTATAATTTTTCTTTTTTAATTTTGGTTGTGGTTGTAGATTATAAATTTTTTAAGTTTCCTTTTGTCAATTTTCTTTATTATAATTTTTCCTTACTTATTCTTTTTTTTCTTTTTTTTTTTAAAAATAAGTTATCCTTACTTATTATTGTTTTTTCTTTTTTTAAGATTACCTTATTTTAGTTTTTTCTTTTTAAAAGAAAAATAAGTTTTCCTTACTTATTATTGTTTTTTCTTTTTTAAGATTGTCTTTTTTTAGTTTAACCTTTTTAATATTTATTTTAATTTATTTTTACCTTTTTAATTAAATTGACACATGTCAGTATCTAAATTATTATTCTTTAAAGTTTTTTAAGTTCCGTGTTTATATTATTATTTTTTGTTATATTTTTTAAGTTTCGTGTTTATACTATTATTTTTTTGGTCGTGGTTATATACGTAGTTTCCTTTTTATGTTTGCTTTTAATATAGAGTTTTGGTCGTGGTTTTGTTTTTAAGTTCTTTTTTTAAGTGTTGTGGTTATATTATTAGTTTTGTGGTTATATTATTATTTTAAGTTTCTTTTATATATATATATATTTTTTTTTTTTTTTTAGTTTAACCACTGCCTTTTTTTAGTTTAACATTTTTAATATTTACTTTAATTTATTTTTAATATTTTAATTAAATTGAAACATGTCAAGATCTAAATTAACAAGTATGACAAATATCACGATCTCGTGATTGCTAATTATCATACGTGTCACGCTCACGTCGAGGGATCCAGCTTTATATAATATATATATATTAGTAACTTTACTTTTTAGAATTATGGATGTGAAATTGAGAAACTATCAATTTGGTTATCTAGATGTGGGGAATTATAATTTCTTTTCTTTTTAGGATTGTATTTCATTTTAAGTTTGTGGTTTTTTTAAGAATTGCTAATTGTTCTTTCTTTTTTTAAAACTTTATCTTTTTAGGATTGTATTCTATTGTTTAATTTCCTTATTATAAACTGAAACATGTTTTTAAAAAAAAAAAAAAATTGGCTTTTATTCTTTTTCTTTTTAGGATTGTAATATATTGTTTAATTTTTTATTCTAAATTAAAATACATTTTTTTTTAACTTTGTTTTTTATTTTTTATTTTTGTTTAATTTTTCTTTATATAAACATAACTACTTTTTCAATTTACTTTTTAGAATTATGAATCGATTTTAAATCGTATATTAATAATTTTCCTTTTAATTTTAGCTATATTTATAATTTTTCTTTTTTAAGGTTGATTGTGGTTGTAAATTATAAACTTATAAGTTTTTTTGTCACTTTCTTTTATTATAAGTTTTCCTTACCTATACTTGTTTTTTTTGTAAAATTGCCTTTTTTATTTCACACTTCTTCTAATATTTACTTTAATTCATTTTTACTAAGATTGTCTTTTTTTAGTTTAAACTTTTTTAATATTTACTTTATTTGTTTTTTTATTTTTTTAATTAAATTGACACATGTCAATATCTAAACTAACAATTGTGACACGTGTCATAATCTCGTGAATTATAATTATCATACGTGTCACACTCACGTCGAGGAATCCAACTTTATATAATAAGATACTTGTGAACCGAGGATCATAACTCGATATATAACTAATGGATTGGAACGCTTTGTTTATCTCGTACGTGGAACTTGACACAACAAAGTTGGAAAATATTAGTGATGACTTTGATTTCTGCTCCAAGCTTGTTAGCGAGGAAAATCTTGTCTTAGTTCCAGGTACTCTTCTTTCATAATCATGTTCACACAGATTGTTCAAATCATTGGGTTTAATCTTACATAAATAGCTTTAATCATACAGTACTATGTCTAGATGATGATCAGTGCTTTATGTGGAGACAATTGACTTGGCTAAGTTTTGTAACCTATTATATAGTTAGGACATAATAGAAAAATAACTATATAGTTGCTTAGAAGATATCATTTGTTTAACATATCGTAATAACTGAAAAGCTTAATTGATTTAGGATTTAATTAATCAATCATATTCGAATTTGCGATATTTTGATAATAGTAATACGTGTTATGATAAAGTGTTGGAAAAATCAATTTTGTTGTTATTGGTTCAATAACAATTAATTGATATACAAGAAGAATATTTAAATTAAAAAAAAAATTATACTTTTGAGATTTATATCCACATAATATTTAAAATGATAAATATAAATTGATATATAGAAGATGACGAGGACATGTATTGGTTTGTACTAGAACTACTAGAACTTAACGCAAGGTAATTTTTTATAGCGCACGCTAATTTTTATAGCGCACGCTAATTTTTTATAGCGCAAAGTAATTTTTTTTAAAAACATTATTTTGAAATTTAAAAGAATTTGCTTTTATCTGAATTTTATAATATGTCTAGCTAATGATTATAAATATAATTGTCAAACCAGTATAATTTGTCTATTTAACTCGTTTTGCAAAGGACTAAAATAGTATTCGGACTAACCCGCAAAAACTTATAATTTTGAAAACATAACTGTAATATGCACCGTTTAATAACTGGTTTTTGTGGTTAGTCCACGAACTTTAAAAAAAAATCAATTTTCTTGTCTATTTTTTTATAAAATTAATAAAATATTTTTCAACTTTTGTTTTGATATATATTCAAATTAAATATAAAAAATTATAGTGAAAAATATAGCAAGATTTAAAATAGATTTTTTCTTTGAATATATATGGATATATTATTATTTTAAAAATATAATATTAAAAATAATTAAGAAACCAAATAATAAATAATATCTTTAATGGCAACAAATATTTTCTATATTTTTTTCAATCATTTTAAAAGACAATTATATTCTTTCATATTTTAATTATATATTGTTATTTGTAATGTCATAATACGTAATAACTTATAAAATATGACTTCTTAAATAATAATTTAGAGATTGATAATTTGATATGTCACCTGAATAATGCTTGTTGTTAGAGGTTTAGTAACAACTTTCAATAGCATGAAATGTAATCATTTATTTACAAATTAAATGTTGTTTTTCAAAATTTTACTTGTGAATTAATAAATAGAGGGTAGTGGTCTATTTATTTTGTTTTATTTAACAAATATCTGAATATTGTAGGAAGTATTTTAGGGCTAGCGAATTGGGTGAGGATAACAATCCGAACTAATCAACCTGTGTTAGAAGATATCTTCAAACGACTGAAGAGTTTTTGAGATCATTACACCGCTTCCTAGGAAGCTGCCAAATCTAGTGATCATGGTTCCATTTACGAGTTGTAGTTCCCTATTTCTTTGTCTTCAATCTCTACTATTTATGTTATAAGTTTTTTTTTATATAAACTGGAATGATGGCTATTTATGTTATAAGTTCCTTTTTTTTTAGGACAAAAGATTCTTTATATATATTAGAAGAATTTACATAATCCGTAAATAAGGCATTTGATAACCATAAAGGTGGGTGCATTTTTGAAGGTAGGGCTCTTTCTGTAGCAATGCAACAATCTTTTGTCGTAAAAAAAAACTTATAATATAAATAGCCACAATTCCAGTTTATATAAAAAAAAACTTAAACATTTCATGTGGCAAACGCTTTCCAAATGTATGGTTACATGTCAACGCCTCACAATCCGACACTTGGATACATACATGAGTTCAGCTAGAAAATATAATCTGGCAAAAATATAACATAATAAAAAGGTAAAAATAATTAAAAATGTTATACGAAATTCGAAATAAAATCCAATAAATGTGATGATAATGAAAAAAATTCTACAAAAGTACCTTACGCTCATTCATCATCTGAAACATTTTTATCACTTTTTCATTTGTAACAGATTCAAACAACTCTTTTTCAACAAAGCAAATCAGACAATCACTTAGAAAAATGATCTCCAATTCGGTTGCGTGCAGCTGTATTCACTAATTTCATTGCAGAAAAACATCTTTCAACACTTGCGGTGCATGGCAACCGGTAAAGTTAAAACTAATTTCAGAAGCCTGTAAACTAAAGGCTTTTTGTGTATGATGGTAAAAACTCGAAATCATCTTTCATAACAATATAAAACAGCAACAATATAAAACAGAGAAACGTATTTTGCGAAAACAAAATCATTACTAACAAGTAACAAAAATTGGAAGATGGTCGAAGACTCGAAGTGGCTGATCAAAATTAAGAAAAAAAAGTTTACATTTCTGTCTCCACGCAAGCACGAGGAAGAAAGAAAGAGAAATCAAAATTGGAAAAAAAAAATTAGGGTTTTTAATTTGTAAAGATTGGTTAATAATTAATTGATTAGAGTTTTTAAATTTTGATTATTTTATAACAAAATGGGCTTTTTCATAAAATAGAAAAAAATGTTAGGTGGGCTTTTGGGCTTAAATCAGCAAAAAAAAGTTTAGTGGTGGCATAATTTTTTTTTCTTAAACAACTACTAACAAAAAAAAAATTTAGTGGTGGCATTTGCCCCACCCTGTGAACAGTAAATCCGCCTCTGCATGAGCTGCCCTAAGTGTGGTGTGTCAGAAAAATTAATGGTTAACATCTTCTTTTTGAATGTTTCCCAACACACAAGTGTGGACCCTTTTGGACTACGTCCCTTCCGTGTTGCTTCCCGAATACATCATTATACCAAAATATGGATTTTTTATTTTGGATGACAATAGAAATGGGTTTTCTCGACCACAAATAGATATTTATTATTGGATAATATAGTACATATAGAAGGCAATGGAAAAGAGATATCACTAGCGGACACCCTTTAACTTACTTCTCTAAAAGATGACTGAGAATCCGGTGGATATTATCCGCTAGATTTGAGATAGATTGTTCAGATTTGCTAAAAATGACTGAGAATCCGATGGATTGGCATTCCTTCAAGTCGGAATAAATCAATATTTGTAATCTTAGAGGATATATTGAAGATTTTAGCTTGAATTTAATTCCTCGTAGCTTAAATGTATGTGTCGACTCTCTTGCAAAAGGGACGCGAGTACTTATTTTCTTATGTAAGTCACACTGAATCAGTATGATTTTCCTTTTGAGGCAATCACCCTACCGACCAAATTAATTTGATTTAATAAATGGAGTTTTGTCGAAAAGAAAAAAAAAATAATGGGAAAGAGATAGAGTAGACGACCACTTACTTTTACCTAGACTACCAACATGAGTAAAGGAGAAAAGAGGAAGCTGATGGATAGCATACCACTAAGGAGAAGCAGAAGTTCGAGACCAACTTCGGAGAAGATAGGCTCGATTTGGATCGAGAAGAAGAATAACTTGAGCTCTATTTTTTTTACCACCGAGAGTACTTTTTGGAGGATTCTCCTTGGTGGCCGAGTAGTGCCTTGATGGGAACGGTTATTTTTTCGCACCACACATGCCAAGCTTGAAGAAGAGCTAAAGAGATGCTTTTGTCCCTTGAAGCCGAAGATAACAAGTAAAGAATAAGTTGCCAACAAGTAGGAGGATCAGGATAGAGAAGCAACTTCAGCACTATACTTTTTAGAGAGACGACGCCTATGACTAAATATAAACTTTAGGATTACTTTAACGAATAATTTTCCATACCGAATTCGATATTAATATTTAACTTGTTGTCAATTGCTGTAGGAGATCAAATCTGTTTGCAGTTCTCACCTTCTCGTCTCGATTCGTGATGGGCTTCTTTTTATCCTCACTTTGGCCCATTACGGTGAACACAATCTGAGCTGATTTGGGTTTCTATACTTTCGCTTCTATAGCCCTCCTCAACCTTGTTGTGGGTGGGACACCAATACCAAGTTTGTCTCTGAGTGAAGTGAACGCTGTAACGGACAGAGACTGTGAAGGTAGAGCTTGTCTTATTATACACAAGGGTTACATACATATATACTTGTACAATGTAGGGTACCTAGCTACGAGAGTTATTAAACATTCCATAAACAGTACAAGAGAATATTAGGTAATAAAGATGTTTCTTTCTTGTATCCTTTACACGCCCCCTCAAGATGGAGGGGGAAGTGCCACTCCAATCTTGTCACGTAACTGAAGGAAACGAGCTCGGGGTAGAGGTTTTGTTAAGGCATCGGCAAGTTGATCATGAGTTGTGACGTGTGAAACGCGAAGCATGCCATGTTGAATCTGACCCCGTATGAAATGATAGTCAAGGGCGACATGTTTCATCCTTGAGTGAAATACATGATTAGCACAAAGAAATGTAGCTCCGATATTATCACAGTAGACGACAGGAGCGACCGGAAGTGTAACCCCTAGTTCTGAAAGAAGGTTGCATATCCATCGAATCTCAGCTGAAGTGTTTGCAACGGACCTGTACTCTGCCTCCGTCGAGGACCGAGCGACACTCTTCTGCTTGTTTGTTGTCCAGGATATGGGATTTCGTCCTACGTAGATAATATAGGCATTCGTGGAGACGTAGTCGTCGGTATCGCCAGCCTAGTCAACATCAGAGAACGCATGGAGACTGAGGCTGTTAGTCGCTGAGAAAAAAATTCCGTGAGTTGTGGTTCCTGCCAGATACCGGAGAATCCGTTTTGCTGCTTGCCAGTGATCGTGTGTGGGACGATGCATAAATTGCGAAAGCCGGTTTACCGCATAAACAATATCAAGTCGTGTAAATGACAAGTATTGTAAGCTGCCCACAAGTTTCCGATATTCAGATGGATCAGATAGAGAGGTACCAGATGTGAGTGTGAGTTTTGGTGAAGTAGCCATTGCTGTTGTCACTGGTTTGGCCTCTGACATGTTGTGTTTGTGAAGCAGATCCAATATGTATTTCCTTTGTGACATATGTAATCCTTTTTCCGTTCGATGTGCTTCTAGGCCAAGGAAGTAATTTAGATCTTCATGATCTTTCACCGAGAAGCGGTCAGCCAATAATTGGATAATGTGGAGAAGACTGTTGTCGTTGCTTCTTGTGATTAAGATGTCATCTACATACACCAGTAGGTAGATGAATTCTGGACCACACTTCATGGTGAAGAGAGATGTGTCGGATAGGGAGTTCGAGAATCCGATTTGCAACAGAAAAGTCCTCAATTCTGTGTACCAGGCGCGTGGAGCCTGCTTGAGACCGTAAATGGCTTTGCGGAGACGACATACATGATCCGGTTTGTCGGAGTCAATGAATCATGGTGGTTGCTCCATGTACACTTCCTCTGTGAGAGTCCCCTGAAGAAAAGCGCTGTTGACATCCAGTTGTTTGATTGGCCAAGACCTCGTTACTGCCACATCGAGAACGAGTCTGATGGTCGTGGATTTAATCACCGGACTAAACGTTTCTGTGTAATCCCGACCCAGTTGCTGATTGTAACCTTTGGCGATGAGTCTCTCTTTGCACTTGTGGAGCGAGCCATTAGGTAAAAACTTGTGTTTAAAGATCCACTTACAGCCGACAATATTTTTATCTGGTGGCCGCGGAACCAGATCGTAGGTGTGATTTCTGGCAAAGGCATTGAGTTCCTCGGACATGGGTGGTCGCCAATTTGGCTCTTTGAGAGCCTGGTTCACGGTCATAGGCTCGGGTGGGAAGGAGATATGAGGGGCAACAGTTAGGGAGAATTTGGTGTTGGGTTTGACAATTTGGTTTTTCCGACGAGTCTGCATCGGATGGATGTTTGTTGGTGGAGGAGGGATCACGGGTTCAGAGTTTGAAGGAGACGAATCTATTGGTTGCGGATCAGGTTCGGTTGCAGTTGTTGGGTTGGATGTTTGAGATGGGTTATTTTCGTATTGGGCTTGTGGTGTTGTTGATGGGCCTGGTAAGTTTTGAGGGTTGGGCTGTATTGGTGTTGGGCTAATCTCTGTTATCGTCAATGTCGCTGTGTGAGAGTTGTCGCGAGTTGGTGGAGGAGGGGAGATACCTGTTGTTGTCGACGGCGCCGGCTGGTGAGGATCGATCGTCGGGGGTCCCATCGGCGGCAGCGGAGGCGACGGATGGGTTGTTGGTACGAGTGGCGGTGAGAGCGGTATGACATCAACGGTTGGTGGTGAGATTGATGTGGAGGAGATCTCGGATTTTGCTTGTGTGAGGACATGAAACGGGAACGTTGTCTCATCAAACTTCACATGTCGCGAAGTGAAGATTTTGCCGGTGCTTGGCTGGAGGCAGAAGTACGCACTCTGAGTGAGTGAGTACCCGAGGAATACGCAGGGGCTGGATCTGTTCTCAAGCTTGTTTGTGTTGTATGGTCTGAGCCAGGGGAAACACAGACATCCAAATACCCGAAGCTTAGTATAGTTAGGCTGCGTGCCGAACAATTTCTGAAATAGTGACGCCATGTGAAGAACCGGTGTGGGAAGGTGATTGATGATATACACGGCGGTTGCAAACGCATAAGTCCAATATGATTTTGGCATTCCTGCGTGAGTAAGCATTGACAGTCCAATCTCAACCACATGTCGATGCTTCCTTTCTGAAATTCTGTTGTGCTCCGGTGTGTGGGGAGGAGACGTGAAGTGAGAGATTCCAGCAGCGGAGAGGAAACTTTGGAGAGCGATGAACTCACCACCATTGTCTGAGTAAAATGTTCCAATTCGGCAATTGAATCGATTCTTCACCAACTCTTTGAAAGGTATGATCATTTCGCGAACTTGGGACTTGGTTTTTAACGGGTAAATCCAAGTATACCGGGAATAGTGATCGACAAGGATGAGATAATATTTGTAGTTGCCTGTTGACTGAACTGGTGAGGTCCAGACATCGGAAATAATATATTCAAGAGGTCGAGTGGAAGAGATTGAGGTTTTGAAAAAGGGAGTTTATGGCTTTTATTGATGGAGCAATCAGTACATAGTGAATGTGATGCAACAGATTGCGAACAAGGTAAGAAAAAATCGGAAATGACTGTTTTTAGGATAGAGGATGAGGGGTGGCCTAGACGATAATGCCAATCAGCCTGAGATGGTTTGGAGGATGCATAAGCAAAAAAGGAGGTGACAGTAGATGTAGAAACCGGCCACTCGTATAACTCGCCACTAGTCTTGCCTTGGATTAATGGGACCCCCGAGGATAGATCCTTCACCTGAAAGTGAGCAGGGAAGAATTCGACAGATACTTTGTTAGCGTTGCAGAGACAATAAACAGAGATAAGGTTCTTATGGATATGAGGGACACATAGGATATTGTTTAAAGTTAAAGGACGAGATGAAGAGGGTAGGGATAGTGAACCAGTGTGGCTGTTAGAGAGACCCGAGCCGTCACCAATCAAGACAACATCAGTTCCGTGATAAGGCTGATGCAGGTTGAGATTACTGAGATCACTGGTCATGTGATGCGTTGCACCGCTGTCCATGAGCAGTGTGTTTGCTTGTGACGGAGATCCAAGTGCTAGATTAGTTGTTGGTTGCCAGGGACGAGACGATGGCTGCATCTGATTATTTGGTGTTGTTGATTGATGACTCTGGAGTTGAGGGCATCTTTTAGCACTGTGTTCATGGATTCCACAAAGCTGACAACGACCTTGATATCCTTTAGTGATCTGTGAATCATGATTTTGATTGTTGTATTGATTTTTGTACTGAGTTTGCTGCTACTGATTCCAGGGCCTTGTGTGTCTTTGTTGTTGTTTATTGTTGTTGTAGGAGCGATGTTGAGTATGCGCCAGGTGAGCAGAGACAGGGGTTGCATCAGGCAGAGCGGAGGTGGAGAGCAGTTTGGCTTCTCTGTTCAACAGTTTCTCCAGGACTTCTTGGATGGAAGGCGGCATATCTCAGCCTTCTATTTGATCGACAACAGGTTTGTATTCTCCAGGGAGACCATCCATGATGAATTCAATTTGATCCTCATGTTCTATGGGTTTGCCAAGTAATGAGAGTTGATCAAACCGAGTAGTAAAACCTTGAACGTAGTCATGAATGGATTTGGTCCCTTTGGACATGTGCTTCAAATGATGCTTGATTTGTTGCGAGTGTCCTATGCTAGTTGCAGCATAGGTGGTAGATAGTGTGCTCCAGATCTCAGCAGACGTCCTTGATTTTGAGAGAATTGGTTGAACGGTTAGAGAGATAGCACCAAGTAAGCCACTGTATATTAGCTTATCTTGACGTTTCCATTGTGTGTGATCTGGGTTGACCGTTGTTGTTCCAGCGTTGGTGACGGTTGGAGCAGGGGCACGTGTAGATCCATCAAGATGATCAGCCAGATTGTAGCCGTCGAGTAGAGCGTGGACTTGGAGACGATCATCAAGTAATTGCTTGATATTAGCTTTGTGACATTTGACATGTTCACATTGAGGAGGGTTTGTTGATTTGTGTCAACAGCTTGGGCAGTGGAGCCGTCCATATTGGAGGAGAGGATAGGCGGAAGATCAGAACAGAAGGAGGGAGAAGAAGACGGCAGAGAAGAGAAAAGAAAGAAAAAGAAATTTAGGTCTTGAAAGGCTGCTCTGATACCATGTGAAGGTAGAGCTTGTCTTATTATACACAAGGGTTACATACATATATACTTGTACAATGTAGGGCACCTAGCTACGAGAGTTATTAGACATTCCATAAACAGTACAAGAGAATATTAGGTAATAAAGATGTTTCCTTCTTGTATCCTTTATAGAGACTTGGTGAACATGTCAGCGATCTGAAGAGAAGCTGGAATGTGTTTGACAACAAGACCTCCAAGTACTACTCTTTCCCGCACGTAGTGGTGATCAAGATCAAAATGCTTTGTTCTTGAGTGAAAAGTAGGATTGGCAGATAGCATGACAGCAGAAAGATTTTCACATAGAAGCTCAGGAGTCTGATGTAGTGGAATACCCAGCTCTTTGAGAACAGAGCATAGCCATTTTATTTCACCAGCGGTTTCAGAGAGTGACCGATACTCTGCCTCCGTTGAACTTTTTGAAACTGTTGGTTATTTCTTTGAGGACCAGGAGATGATGTTTGACCCTAAGAATGTACAAAAACCTTCAATGGATTGTCTGGTGACCTTGCAGCCAGCCCAATCTGAGTCATTGTAGGCTCGGAGAACACAATCTGTAGATTTGCTGAATTGAATGCCCATCGTCATTGTACCTTTGATGTATCTAAGGATCCTTTTCAAGAGATTGAAATCAGAAACACTTGGAGCATGCAACTTTTGGCACACATAGTTGACAACAAATTGTATATCAGGACGCGTCAAGGTCAAATATTGAAGTTTTCCAGCCAAACTTCGAAAATAAGTTGGATTCGGGAAAGGTTCTTGTTGAGCTGGGACTTTATCAAGTTGTAGAGGCAATGGCGTTGGCATTGGGGAGCAGTCTGACATCGCAGATATTGCTAAAAGATCATCTGCATATTTCTGTTGAGATAAGAAGAGTCCGTCTTCATTGAACTGAGCTTGTATTCCGAGGAAGTAGTGAAGTTTTCCCATATCTTTCATCTTGAACTGTTTACTTAGTTCTTCAAGTAATGTTTTCCAGACCATTGAATTGTTGCATGTTATAATCATGTCATCGACATATAAAAGCAAAAGAATAATGTATTTGCCTTGAATATAGACAAAGAGAGATGGATCTGGCGTGCTGCAGGTGAATCCAAACTCAAGCAAGAAGGTACTGAACTTGTCGAACCATGCCCGAGGGGACTGTTTTAGCCCGTACAAAGCTTTATTCAACTTGCATACATGCAGGCTGTGTCATATAAACAGTCTCAGTAAGATCTCCATGTAAAAATGCATTTTTAACATCCATCTGCTTGATTTCCCAATCCATAATTGTTGCAACATGTAGAATAGAACGCACAGTAGGAGTTCTCACTACAGGACTGTAGGTTTCAAGATAGTCAATCCCTTCTTCTTGATTAAAGCCTTTTGCAACTAATCTGCCTTTAAGTTTATCGAGAGATCCATTTGCATTAAGCTTCGTTCGGAAAACCCGTTTACTGCCCAAAACATTCATGTCTAAAGTGTAAGGAATCATTGACCAAGTTCCTGCTTCTTGACAAGTTCCATATTCTTCATGCATAGCTCCATTCCATCATGGATGTTTAAGTGCAGCAGTAATTGTCTTTGACTCAGGATGAGCAACTCTATTTGTGTGAATGACGTATCTCGGATTGGGTTTAGAGACTCATGTCTTTGATCTTGTGATCATTTTGTGTGCATTTGTAGCATTCAGATTTGCAGAACTTGTAGAGATTGCAGGCTATGAAACCGTGGTGTCTGACATGCTTGTTATGGGAATAGCACTGTTGCCTATAGGATCAGGTTCTAAGCCTGCCGTACGCCCAGAATACTCTTCACTCATAGCACTAGACACCTCTGATACATCTTGATTATTCTGCTCATTTGTTTCTGATACTGTTGGTTCTACAGGTTGATTTTCCAGATTTTGTTCTGCAGCAGGAGTGGACTGAGGCAGTGTGAAGGGTAGAGGTGGAAAATCTTCATCACTAAACAATGAGGGGTCTTTTGGTGCTTCATAAATCACTGATGAGTTGCTTCTGTGAGTAGCAGGAGCTGTAGCAGGTTGATTTTCATCTGCAACATGAGTTATTTCCAAGATTTCGAGCCAAGCAGTAAAAAGAGGGGTTTTTCCCGGTGGTAAAAGAGAGCGATACATATCTGAAAAGGGAAACGAGCTTTCATCAAAAATAACATGTCTACTGATGTAGATTCTTCCTGTGGTTGGATATAAGCATCGATAACCCTTATATCTATCATTATAGCCTAGGAAGACACACTTGAGTGATCTAGGATCAAACTTCGTAGCAGCATAATCTCGTAGAGTAGGATAACAAGCACATCCAAAAGATCTTAGTGCAGTGTAATCCGGAGTTTTACCAAATAAAGTTGCATAAGGAGATTTGTTGTTGGGCAGAGCTGATGTAGGAAGCAGGTTGCATAGAAAGTTTGCTGTAAACAGTGCTTCTACCCAATATTTCTGAGGAACTTTACTCTGGAACATGAGTGCCAAGATCATTTCAACGAGTTGTCTATGCTTTCTCTCTTCTAGTCCATTTTGCTGAGGCGTATGAGGGCAAGAGATAAACTGTTGAATTCCACAACTCTGTAGATGTTTTAGAAACTGATTACTTGTGAATTTACCTCCACCATCACATTGAAAAGTTTTAAACTTGCAGTTAAACTGATTTTCAACAAGTTTCTGATAGATGATGAATGTAGAAAAGAAGTCAGACTTTAACTTCAAGGGATAAAACCAGCAAAACCTTGAGAAATTATCAATGAACACTACATAATATCAAACCCCTGAACAGACACAACAGGGGAAGGACCCCATCGATCACAATGAACCCTCTCAAGAGGTCCAGAAGCAACAAAAGAAGAAGCAGAGAATGGTAATCTTGAACTTTTTCCAAGCTGACAGAATTCACATATCTTCTTGGTGCTCTTATTTATGATGATGGATTTGCTTGAAGCTAGTTGTTGGAGGACGTGATAATTAGGATGACCAAGCCTTTGGTGCCAAACTTCATCACTAGTGGAGTGTTGCCATGAGGAGTAGAAGGCTTTTGCAGATGGATCCTCCAACAGATATAACCCATTACGATTGCTTCCCAGAACTAGTACTTTCTTTGTTGCCTTATCATTCACACGCACACCATCAGAATCAAACTCAAAAGAACATGGATAATCTTTTGTGAGTTTGGAGACAGATAATAAAGATTTTGCAACAGCAGGACAGACTAAAACGTCTTTGAGAGGTAAGTTACCTGAAGTAGAGGGCAAAGAGGCAGTACCAGTATGGGTGATTAGAAGGAAGTTACCATCTGCAGTCATGACTATGTCAGTCCCATTGTAAGGCTCAGACTATTGCAGGTGGTGTTTAGAACTAGTGATATGAGATGTTGCTCTAGTGTCAGGATACCACTCTTGACCAGAATGCTCAGTGACATCAGTTATTCTCAGTGCAGCAAGAGAAGATGGCATTTCTTCATACTGATAACTGCTGTTGAACCTGTGCCAACACTTGAGAGCTGGGTGACCCGTTTTTTCACAGATCTGACAGATTATTCCATTGCTTAAACCATAAGAGTTTCCTGAGCTGGTGGAGGAAGAAATCTGTTGATGGAAGCCCCTCCCTCTTGTAGAGAAAGATCCTCTTCCTCTGTTAAAACGACCGTAGGAGTTTCCTCTGCCTCTGTTCTGATAATATCCTGAGGAACAATAAGATCTGCTTGTGTTAAACGCCATATGAGGAGAGATTGTAGTTTCAACGGAGTAAGCTTGAAGACGGTCTGCATAACCAATGAGCTTCGGAATAACAGTATCAAGGGTTAAACTTGTGTTTATATCCATTGAACTTTCAATACTGGTTTTGATTGGCTCATACTCTCGGCCAAGTCCATGGATAGCTGCAAAAAGCTTCATCTTTTCTTGAACTGGAGTACCAATGGACTTAAGCTGGTCACATATGGACTTAACTTCCTTTAGATAATCAGCCATAGGCTTCTCACCCTTCAAGATTGTTTGAAGCTTTCTCTATAGTTCGAATAGGCGAGAAGAAGAGACACGGTTGAAGTGGTTTGCCAAACTTAGCCAGACTTTAGAGGATGTGCTGCAGCTCACGACCATATTTAATATGTCTTCAGAGAAAGATCCCAGCAACCAAGACTTGACAACTTGGTCGGTTTTGTTCCAAGTCTGAAAATATGGGTTTGGCTTTGTTATTGCAGCTCCATTATTTTCAGGAACCGCGATTTCAGCCTCAGGTGCGGAGGTCTGACCAATGACAAAACCAAGGAGGCCTTGGCCCGAGAGAAAAAATTCAAACTGTGTCTTCCAGAGAATGTAGTTTCTCTCCGTCAAGGTGACTGTTACACAATAAGAGATGTTGAGAGAAGGAACTGAATAAGAAACGATATCCATGGTTTTGAGAAACCTGAAGCTCTGATACCATGAAGAGATATCGAAACTGATGATATTCTATTTATTCTATGAGTTACATGATTTATATTATACAGAACACTAAGATAAGAGAAGGAAGAGAAGGTGGAGAATAGGGGAAGCGTATCGTAGACAACTCTTAGTAGAGTAGAGTAATATAGGTACAATATTCTAATAGATATTAATATTTAACTTGTTGTCAATTGCTGTAGGAGATCAAATCTGTTTGCAGTTTTCATCTTCTCGTCTCGATTCGTGATGGGCTTCTTTTTATCCTCACTTTGGCCCATTACGATGAACACAATCTGAGCTGATTTGGGTTTCCATACTTTCGCTTCTATAATGCTTACTGAGCTTGGGGTAACTACTGAAATAATCCTTATACTATTGTATATGGAATGTGTCCTTCGATGTTTGGTGTTACGGTGTTCTTTCTTTTTTTAATTTTGGTTAGCTAGATGAGTTTTATTGACCCATCGATTTTTGGTTTGATGCAGATGTCAATTTTGACAATTGTGCGATCTGCAGGAACCACGTCATTGATCTGTGTAAGTCTGAGTAGCAATCGATTGATAAGGAAATTGTAACGATGATGTTGATAATCCGGAGATTACTTACTGAATTCATGAGTGGTTAGCAATCGATTAATGGTTTGTATTAGAACTATAAATACGTCACCACCCAAGTTTAAACCTGAATAATGCATGTTATTGGAGGTTTAGTAACAAATTTTAATAGCATGAAATGTAATCATTTACAAATTAAATGTTGTTTTCATGCATGTAAGTTTCTCTACTTTCTGCTACTTTTCTAGCATTGATCTTTAGCATCATGACTTTAAAAAATTGCATCTATGGGGTTTTTAAGTGAGCCAAAGCAAATGTTCACTTTTATTTCAGTTATAGATGAAACTAGGATTTAACCGGACTAATTTGCATCTATGGGATAATTTTTTCTTAAAAATTATTTTAAAATTTAAGAAAAATTGTTTTGACATTTTTCTAAATTTGATAATATGTCTAATTAATGATTATATATAGCGCTATCAAACCGGACCAACCTGTTTACTTAACCCGTTTTGCAATGGATTAAAATATAAACTTAAACTTACACATAGTCAAATAAAAATATAACAAACTATAGTTAACTTTAAAAAACAAAAGAATATTATTTAATAAAGTGATTATATATCTTTAAAACTAAAAACTAATATTTTGACTTGCGAGATCCGCTTTTGTGGGCATTTAATAATTAGAATCCTAACTCGTCATATGGCGGGCTAACTCGCCTATTTAACCTATTTTGCGGTGGACTAAAATATTATTCGAGATAACCCGCAAAGAATTACAATATTGAAAACACCAATTCTAATATGCACCGCTTAATGACTGTGAGTTTTGTGGCCAGTCCACGCTTAAAAAATCAATTTTTTCATGTCTAAATCTTTATAAAAATAGTAAAATAGTTTTTAACTTTTGCTTTGATATATATTCAAATAAAATAATACAAATTATAGTGAAAAATATTGTAAGATCTCGAATATATTTTTTTCTTTGAATATATATGGATTGATTATTATTTAAAAATATACAATACTTTTAATATCGTAATAATTAAAAAAAAAAAATAGTAAATATATTTTTTAAATAAAATCAAATATTTTTCATATTCTCTTCAATAAGCTTGAAAGATAATTATAACATTTTCTATTTCAATTATTTTTTATTATTTGTAATGACATAACACGTAATAACTAACAAAATAAAGTTTATTTTCTTAAATGACTTTTTAAATAATAATATAGAGATCTTAATATATAAAGTAGAATGTTTCAAAGTTAATAACTCACCAGATCGCGAAACGTGTCAAGGTAATCGATTAGATTTTAACACGTGTAAAAAAACTTTCAATTAGATTTCAACACATAATATTAATTAAGAATAAAAGGAAAATTTATAATTTCCATCTGGACTAACTTTTTTTTTGACAACGAAAAAAAAAATAAACTAAATTTTTACAATTTCCTTACGGTTTATTATGCAACCGCTTTTTGAATTTGCGTCTCCTCTTCCAATTCACTTGTCTGATAATAGAAACGCTCGCAATATAAATTGTCAAAACAAGCTCTTAAATTGTCAAAACAAGCTCTTATAGTTCCAAACTCATTTACCAAACATAATACGTACGCTCCACAAACTGTTGCGTACCAAAACAGCCAATCAGATACTAGAGTTTATCAATCTTTGATTCCAAAAAAAAACTTCTCTATTTTCACCTGATGGTCCGATCTACTTCATGCCAGATTACACCACAGTCGCAGAAACGACTGTGTCAGTGTCCAGTTTGGTCCTTTTCCTCGGTTGTTCAGCTTCTTCGGTCACTATTGGAGTTTCTTCTTCAGGCTCTGACTCACCTTTTTCTTCCTTTTCATCTACACTTGCGCCTTCACCTTCATCCTTGTTCTTCAGCTTCTCTATCACCTCCATTACTTCTCTATTGACCTGTTTACACAGAACAACTACGTTTTAGAATACAAATGACAATTCACCAGACAGACTATTCCTCAATTTGTATGATTAGATTTTTGCTACAGTGTCACTTTTCATGAATGGAAACATCAAATGACATATAACGATCCACTCAAATTTTTAGTATAAGGCTTCTGTGCAAAAGCTTTTCCTACACAACCACATGACAAAATGAATAATCTGGTCTGAAGATTTTGCAACCACAACTACTTCAGATATTTTGATTAAGAAAAACCTCAATAGATGTTATGCAAGTATTTGATGATACTGGCACATAATGTAACTGTATTCATATAAGTATATGAAACAAGGGTGATATGGGAAAAGAAGTGTGATGACAGATACTAACTACATAAGACCAATACAAGAAGAACAGATAATGATGTTCACCTGAGGGTTCTGGAGAAAATCAGAAATGTCGGTAGGGCAACAAGGGCAGTTCATTATGTTCTTCTGTGCACGAAGTGTCCGTCCACCTCTGCTTCTTTCTCTCACTAGAGTTTTCCCAGCAAACTTGGCTTCTAGGCATACCTTGCAGAAGTTATGAGCACAAGGCGTCGTCACAGGAAGACTCATCACTTGCCGACATATTTGGCAACTAAACTCTGCAACAACAAAAACCCAACAACGGTTTAGATGTGATCGATCATGTGAGCAACCATACGCTTTATCAAAAAAAGAACAACCATACGCATCGTGTGTTTTTATCAAGAAAGTCCCTGTAAGAAAGCATGAATTTGGGACCCCAGCAGAACCAGAGATATATTTGCACCCATCAGTTATATAATGGATGGATTACAGAAGTATCAAAACAAAGTTAATAAATACATGAATTATATAATGCATGGATTATACAAGTATCAGAACAAAGCTAATAAATACGAAAGAGTTTAATGTTTGTGGATCATATCAATGTTAACATTCTGAACAAAGCTAATAAATACATCACTTATATAATGCATAAATTAGCTAAATTTTTTTATAGGTTAATGTTTTGCTAGTGAACTTGGAGGGTGTAAGCCACAGTAAAGAAGCCAAAGCAAACCTCAATGAATAGAAAAACAAGTTGAATTCAATTTCAGCTAAATGTTAACATGAAACTTATGCAAAACTCCTTAACACTGCAAAGTTCCATAGAATAGTTTCAAATCCGTGCTTGAAGATGACGTTAACAAAAAAAAATGATGTTCTTTTCAAATTATCTATTCAGTTTTCCAAGTACGCAAATTACATCCGTGAACACAAACCACAACAGAAATTGATAATTGGTGCAGTTAATTTTTTTCCAGAAAATTAATACCAGCAGAACCAGAGAGTTCTCAAACCTTTCAGAAGTTTTTCTCTCACGGTATTCGAATGTGCTGCCTTTATGGCTTTCCTCATTCTCTTCTTCTCCTCAGGATCCAAAACATTAACTGACTTTCTACTAGCAGGTGGAGGCTTCATCCATATCCAACGACCTTCACCTTCCTGATCAAGTAAGCGTATCAGCAAGTACATGGAAGAGATTACAGATAATGAATCGGTAGAAGAAAATTTGATATCTGATCACACTCCAGCTGTTACAATTGGGAAAGTGGAACTAAGCTATGAGAGGTAAAAAGAGAGGCTGAACATACATCAAAATTCCATGATGGACTTTCCTTTCTCTCAAACACGTCTGTTGCCATCTTAAGCTCTGGAATGTTTGGCAAAGGTCTTGGACGATCACCATGCTCATCACTGCCGTATATCACAGCGTTAAACTCAAATAGAAATTACAGAAAAAGGCGCTTTCAAGAAGTAGATCAAACCTCGTCCACGGAGCTGCCTCATTGTCACATCTAACGAAAAGGTAACGACAGACCTTAAAAGAACCCTATGGAAAACAGAAGAATAGGTCAGGAAAAGAATCCAGCTCTGCATTAAAAGAACAGAAAATTATGGTTGTTTCCTGTGGGAGAACCTGTATTCCAACTTTCCGCCAGCATTTCTCAATCCTGTAAACCCCATCATATCTCACTCCTTCCTCAGGGGCATATGCAGAACTTTTCTCCTTGTGAGACCTGGTTATTTATAAAGAAAGGAATTAAAGAGTTAGGATCAACTCTGCTCAGAGTTAATCAATGAAGATAGATAAAAGTAGAAAAGGTAACCGAAATTATGAGTTATATCCAGGGAACAACATGTTAACTCGAAATATAACTGCAGCAAGCTTTAGGACAAACAATTCTTACTCACGCTAAAAAGCAATTTCGGCGCAAACAAAAGAATGCCATATAACATTTCTGGTTCAATTTTTATTATAGGAAAGTTAAAGAACAACTGAGAATATGAGAAAGATGTTGAGCGCAATGGAGTTTTGCTCAAATGACAACTAACCTGACAACGCGAACAGGATAACCCATTTTGCAACTAACTCTTAAAGCTTCATTTGACTTTTCAAACTTCTGGTCAAACGACTGATCCTTGTTAGTCCTTTTGTTGCCGCTGAGGTCTCTTCCTCCACTGTGTGACACATCCGCACATATTCAAGACAACAAAAAAAAAAGAGGAAGTCTATCACTAAATTGGAAAGTTGGCTACTTCTATACATGTGAGAGTAGTAACATATACAATATTATATAAGAAACAAGTCCTAGATCAGTCAGCTACCAATAAACAATAGAAGCCAGGACTACTCAAATGAACTAATAGCAAGGAGTAATGAAAAAAAAAAGCAAACCTTCCTGTGTATAGAAACCATTCTCCATGATCCTCATCGTCCGCATAACCTCCAGAGAGTGCCACAGATTGAGCTCCATAATTTGATTGTCCAGCAATGCCAGCAACATGTGGGAAGTGAGCCCCCCACTGCCTACACTCCAACCTATCCTCCCAGAATTCTCCAACTAAAACACCTTGGTTTCTGACAGGATCATTTTCAGCTGGTATAGGACCAAAATGATCCGGTGGTATTGTAACATATATCCTGCCACTGGCAGCATTTGCCTTGCCGGTTTTCTTGGCGCGCTCAGTTGTAAATGCTTTGTCTGGTCGGTCTTGGTTGCTTATGAAATGAAAAACTTTTGCAGTACCCGCAGCAGCACTTTTAGAAACTTTAGCTAGACGGATAGCAGCCACAAGGGAAGAGTTGATCCGAGGATTTCTTGCCATTTTGTCAGGAATTGGGCTGCGGCATTTTGCACAAGTCCGCTTCCCTTGACCAATCCACTTCTCAAAACATTTCAAACAAAAGTTGTGCCCACACGGTGTCTGAAAATACACATACAAGATATCCATCAGCTCTGCTTAATAGTTTTCGAGTAGAAAGCAAAAAAAAAAAAATTTACTACTTAAAAGTCTTGCAACTCCTACTATATAAAGTTTATTGATATAAAATACTCAAAAGCAAAACTTTATGGTTTATCTTTGATAAGAACAATAACTTGTCCATAAACAGCAACCAGATATAGAATAAATCAACCATCAACAAAAGTATTAACGAAATGGTTGAAATGGCAAATGGACACAGTATGTCACAAATGGTAAGCACACTTAAGCCCTAAAAATAAAATTAAGCAAACAGATCCAATAGATTCGAGATTTATCAGATTCACCAGATAAACAAAAACCCACAAACACTATATCATACGCATAATCCATAAGCAAGCATAAGAGGCAAAGCAATCTACTAATAAACAAAATCCATGAGAAAAAATCGAGAGAACAAACCGTGACGGGCCTCTCAGGCAACCGAATGCAGAAAGAACAGTTCAAGTTTTCTCCGAGAGCGGCCAAAACACCAAAATCGAGACCCGCAATCTTTTTCTCGTCTTCGTCGCCGCCGGATTTACCGCTCAGTAGCTCTTGCCTCTTCTTAGCCTTAGCCTCGTCAGTCAAAGACTCGTCGGCCTCTATCGCGCGAATCGCTGCTACAAGGTCGGAGCCACCATCCGCATTTCCGGGAACGGGGAGAGGATCTTCTTCGCCGGAGCAATCAGGACAGTGCCACTGTAGAGTGGAAGCAAGGGATTCAGGAGGGGAAGAAAGGCAGGGCGCGTGCCAAGGCGTGCCGCACAAACCGCATGTGAGAAATTCCTCCGGCGGAGGGTTCGCCTTGCATCGCGAACATACCCCGTCGCCGCCGTCGCAAGGAAGCTGCGCCATGTCGAGAGAAAGGTGTTTCCCAGATTCAAAACCCTAGGTTGGAGAGAGAAAGGTGTTTCCGAGTTTCTAGAGAGAGAGAGTGAGTGATGGGGGGAATTAAGAAGGAGACGAAAAGTGAAGCGGCGGTTTTTAAAAATCTTTGAAATTCAAACGACACGAAAAAATATTGAAATTAAAAACAAATATCTCGTGTATCGATAAAATTGGGATGAAATGGCCAAAATATCGGAAAAACATTATTTTGCCCAAAATATTCAAAACGTTTGACCGATAAAATATCCGAAAAACAATCAAACATTTTGAAAATCAATTTTTTTTTTTCTGGGACAATTTTTTTTAAAGTCTTTGCTTGACCTTAGACTTTAGAAACTTTTTAAGCATTTAACAGTTAATAAAATCTAATTTTTTTCCAAACAGGCTTTTATTACTTTATTAATTTTAAAGTCTCAACAGCAAGACTTTTTTGTCATGATTTCGTGAGATGAAATTTTACACACAAAAAAAACTAAAAAAAGTAAATCAATACAATAAAAACACTTGAGTCTCTCCACCACTTGACACATCAGCTTTTTCACAGATTTTGGTGTTGACAACTCATAAAAATATTGAACCAATCAAAATATTTTAATTAATACAGCTCAGATTAAATTTGTACACATAAGCCCAAATCGATTCTCTCAAACAACCACAGAAAATTAAGTGAAACGGAAACTTCAGTAACAAATTTCATCTAATTCACATCGAGAGGAAAAATGGGTCAGGCCCCAAACGAGGTCCATTTGTCTTTGCATCCATTTGTTCAGGAAATCATTCTTCTTTTTATAATGCGAAATATGGGATGTCTCCGAAAAGGGACAATCATACAAATTCCAATAACTTTAAAAAAATTCAAGAAGTGTGTTATTTTTTCCGGAAAAAAAAATCTCAACTATAAAATAGAATCCAAAATTAAAAGCCCACTTGCATCAAAAAAAAAAATCAATACTATAAAATCTAAAGTCTCTCCGTATGTTGACACTTCAAATTTTTGTTTTGTTAGAAGACACATCATTTTAAATGTAAAACTAATCAAATTAAAACAAATAATATACCTCAGTTTTTTTTCCACATCATTTAAAAGGTACATTCAATCAAATTAAAACAAATAATACACCTAAGTTTTTTGATTCCATAATTATTAGTTTCTAACATGTGCCAAACGCGAGAATATAATTAAATAGAATGTTCAATTAATTCAAATTATGAAATATAAAAAATATTTACAAAATTAGAAAGAGAAAATAATCTCTTTTGATTATTGAAATTGAGCAAGTGAAAAAGGAGAATCGAACCTGAAAGCGTCAAAATCGTGACGGTGAGGGAAATCTGAGCCGCATGAACTGGTGAACATGAAGACGGCGGAGGCGAGTGAGAAAGAGAAAGAAGCGAGGCGGAGGAGGAGGATCAAGGAGTTGAAGCGGCAGAGTTTCTGAGCTATGACGGTGGAGTGGAAGTTAATGCATGCGGTCTCACGAGGTCGGAGGAGGATCATGGAGTTGAAGCGGCGGATTTCTGAGCTGTGACGGTGAAATAGAAGTGAGTCACTACAAGAAAACTGTCCATTTCCAACGAAAATTTACGACCGTTTTAAATCGATGTAACTTTACGTCGACTTTACGACGAATTTACGACTAATTATGTGTTCGATGTAAAATCGTCGTAAATATGTGTCGTCGTAATTTCGATGTAAATTTACGACTAGTTTACGACGAGAACATACATCGTCGTAATATCGATGTAATTTTACGACGAAATTACGACGAATATTTCTTCTGTATATTACGTTGATATTACGACGATTTAACGTCGCTGTTCCCGGTTAGGTAGACCACGTTTTTTAAAAGGTCCACCTACTAAATTTACATCGAATTTACATCGTACGATTCGTCGTAAATCCGTTGGAAAATCGTTGGTAATTATGAAAAAAAATCTATAAATACAGCGTACCTTCAAACTAAAGAATCAAAAAAAAAAAAAAACAAACAGAAAAAAAAAAAAACAAACAGGAAAAAAAAATATATATATATAAATGTCTATATACGAACTACGAAAATGGATGTATACGCAAAAGGATTCAGAGGGAGATTTGACGGAAGAATTCAAAGAAGGGCTTGAAATATTCATGTATCAGGCCGGGAATATGCAAACAACCCTGGAAAGTGGTAAGATGTTCTGTCCTTGTCGTAAATGCAAGAATACGAGATATATGTTTATTGAGACGGTGTGGAAGCATTTACTAAATAGAGGGTTTATGCCGCAATATTATGTTTGGTATCAACATGGAGAGGGTTTTGAAAGAACTCAAGCAACGGATAGTAGTAGTAATTATCAAGGTCAAGTAGAATCAAATTATCAAGGTAGTTATGATCATGGTCAACATCAATTTGATCAGGGTGCAGATCATGATAGGATGCATGCCATGGTTAATGATGCATTTCATGAAACAAATGCTGATAATAGTACTGTTGAGGAACCCAACGTAGATGCGAAGCGATTTTATGATATGCTAGACGCTGCAAACCAGCCACTCTACGATGGATGTAGAGAAGGTCTGTCTAAATTGTCGTTAGCTGCTAGGATGATGACAATTAAAACTGATCATAACTTAGCTGAGGTTTGCATGGATGATTGGGCTGATCTTATTAAAGAGTATTTGCCAGAGGATAATTTGGCTGCCGAAACATACTATGAGATACAGAAGTTGGTGTTTAGTCTTGGGTTGCCTTCTGAGATGATAGATGTATGTGTTGACAATTGTATGCTTTTTTGGAAAGATGATGATAAGCTGCAGGAATGTCGATTTTGCCAAAAACCGAGATTTAGGCCCCAAACAACTGGGCGTAAAAAGATACCATACCAACGGATGTGGTATCTTCCTATAACTGATAGGTTGAAACGATTGTATCAATCTGAAAGGACAGCTGCATCGATGAGGTGGCATGCAGAACATTCACAGAGAGAAGGAGAAGTGACTCACCCGTCAGATGCAAAAGCTTGGAAACACTTTAACACGGTACACCCTGATTTTGCTAACTCTAAGCGAAATGTGTATCTTGGTCTTTGCACTGATGGATTTAGTCCATTCGGTATGTCTGGTAGGCAATATTCTTTGTGGCCAGTTATCGTAACTCCTTATAACCTTCCCCCAGATATGTGCATGCAAAGGGAATTTCTTTTCCTGAATATTTTAGTCCCTGGTCCCAATCATCCGAAGCGGTCCCTTGATGTATTTTTGCAGCCTCTCATTCATGAGTTGAAACAGTTGTGGTATACAGGAGTGCGGACATATGATTGTTCGAGGAAAAAAAATTTTACGATGCGTGCGGTGCTTATGTGGACAATAAGCGACTTCCCTGCATACGGAATGCTATCTGGTTGGACGACGCATGGGAGGTTATCTTGTCCTTATTGCCTCGATCGGACAGATGCGTTTCAACTGAAACATGGTCGAAAAACATGCTGGTTTGATTGTCACCGCCGGTTTTTACCAATCAATCATCCATATAGGAGAAACAGGCGGTTGTTTAGGAAGAACAAAATTGTGCGTGTCCCCCCACCAGTGTATCTATCTGGGGAAGATCTAGAAGCGCAAATAGATCATTTTGGGGGACTAGAAACTGTGAATCGTGGGGGAAATTGGCACACTCCAGCTAATATGCCTGATGGATACGGGGTTAATCACAATTGGCACAAGAAAAGCATTTTTTGGGATCTTCCGTACTGGAAAAATCATATACTGAGACACAATCTTGATGTCATGCACATTGAGAAAAACTTTTTTGATAACATCATGCATACAGTGTTAAACGTGAAAGGAAGAACCAAAGACAGCGGAAAGTCAAGGTTGGACTTGCCAGATATTTGCAACAGAAATGAGTTGCATATAATGAGCAATGGAAAATCACCAGTTCCTATATTTCGGTTGGGTGCAGAACAAAAGGCATCGTTGTTTAATTGGGTTTCATCTGACGTGAAGTTTCCTGATGGGTATGTATCCAATCTTGCTAAATCTGTTGAGAAAGGAGAAAAGTTTTCAGGGATGAAGAGTCATGACTGCCACGTGTTTATGCAACGTTTACTTCCTTTCGCATTTGCCGAACTCCTTCCAGAAAATGTTCATGAAGCAATTGGAGGTAAGATACTTCATCACATATAAAATTATTGAGATTAATTATATATATATATATATATATGTTACAATGTATATAATTTTGTCTTTGCAGGCATCGGAGCGTTTTTCCGGGATCTTAGTACACGGACGTTGTCAGAAGATGTAATTGCACAACTGGCTGCTAATATTCCAATCTTGTTGTGCAATTTGGAGAAGATATTCCCCCCTGCGTTTTTTGATGTTATGGAACATCTTCCCATTCATCTCCCCCACGAAGCAGAACTAGGAGGCCCTGTTCAGTTTAGGTGGATGTACCCATTCGAGCGCTTCATGAAACATTTAAAGGGAAAGGCAAAAAATCTAGCAAGGGTTGAAGGATCAATTGTTGCGGGAAGTTTGACAGAAGAAACTTCACACTTCACTTCATATTATTTCGCTCCAAAAGTCCGTACACGCAAACGGGCTCCCCGACGATACGATGATGGCGGTGTGGGACGAATTTATGCGGTAGAGGGTGTCCCAGATATATTCTCACCAATTGGTCGTCTTAGTGGAAAATTGAAGGAAGTTTGGTGGGATAACGAGCATGACAGGCACAGCGCACATACGTACATCCTCCTAAACTGTGATGAAGTGAGTCCTTTCGAAAGGTATAATAACCAAAATATTTAATTAATCAGTCATTAATAATTAATAATTAATATAATTATAATTAAATGTGTTAATTTTTATGTCTATATATGTATTTTGTAGCTTATTTGATACTCAGGTACGAGAATGCATTGAAGGGGTTTCAGATGATGAAATAAACGACCGTAAAGATCGTCACTTTGTTGAGTGGTTGAAGACGCAAGTAAGTTAATATATATAGTTATAAATATTTCATTTAATTATATCGGCTTTCAATCTAACTTTTACACTTATCATAGGTTGATCATGGCGATCCCGCATATCCATTTTGGTTTCATGAGCTACTCCTAGGCCCCATCGGGAAGATAACGACCGCACCCATGTATTTTACCCGTGGATATGTGTTTCATACATACAAGTATGGCGTTCGTCGAGCAACTACCAACTACGGAGTATGTGTTAGGGGTGAAATAGATTTTTATGGGGTTTTGCAGGAAATAATTGAAGTGGAGTACCCCGGACTGGTTAGGTTGAAATGCGTTCTCTTCAAATGTGATTGGTTCGATCCAACAGTCGGTCGAGGGGTGCGAATTAACAAATTTGGTGTGGTTGACGTCAACAAAGCACGACGTTACAACAAGTTTGAGCCTTTCATCCTAGCATCACAAGCAGAACAAGTAACGTTCGTTCCATATCCCCGAGTTCGAAGAACATCTGGGATCTCATGGTTATCGGTTATTAAAATAGCTCCAAGGGGTAAAATTGTTGGTGTTGATGATCTTCCAATGCAACAAGATTCTTGCCTTGATATTACAGAACCAGAGATTACGGAGAACGTTCTTTTAATTGATCCACGAAACAGGCAACTTGAATATCTACCTAACGACACAGAAGAAGAAGGCGATTCCGACGAGTTTGAAGAAACTGACGATGATGATGGACCTGAAGATGATGAACCCAATCAAGATGATGAACCCAACGAAGATGATGATTCTGAGTGAAAGCTTATATATATATATATATATAGGTAATTTTCGGTTTGTTAGATGTTTAAGTTTTTCTTGTAAAATTATATATTAAACGAAATTACGACGTATTCGGCGATTAAATTCATGATTTTCCCCAAGAATTGCCTGATGCCAAAACAATTCATCCAGACCGCACCGAAACACAGACACCATTTTATAACAACAAATTTATAACTTTATTATACCAACGGATTTATTACAACGATTTTACAACGATTTTACATCGATTAGCATTACAAGGATTTTACATCGATTAGCATTACAACGATTTTACATCGATTAATATTACAACGATTTTACATCGATTACATTACAACGATTTTACATCGCTTAGCATTACAACGATTTTACATCGTTTATATTTTGGGTTTAGGAGTTGAAAGTTGTTTACCTGCTTCTGATGATCTGGCCAACAAAGAATTCTAGGAATCAAGTTTTCTATATTCATAAAGACCAACCACCATAAGTGAAAGATACATAGAATTGGACATCCTTATATTACGAAGGATTTATATAGATGTCCAATTCTATGAATCTTTCACCTATGGTAGTTGAAGACTGTCTTTACTTGAAAACAAGATCCTACCGGATTATTTATTGGCCAGATCATCAGGCAAGCAGGTATACAATGATCAACGTAAAAACTTAAAGAAAAGTGGATATGATTTTTTTTTTTGAGTTTGCATTGAAGGTGTGGAAGGTATTTATAGAAATTTTGTAGAAATTACCAACGGATTTGCAACGAAATTTTACAACGAATTTACATCGAATAGCATTACAACGATTTTACATCGAATATGCCACGAAATTACGTCGACAAAATGCGATGTAAATAGTTAGGTGAGCTATAAAAAACCGTGTTTCACCAAACTTTGCCAATTTCAGTCATTTACGACTGGTTTACGACGATTTAGACATTACCAACGATTTTACATCGATTACCATTACAACGATTTTACATCGATTAGCATTACAACGATTTTACGACGAATTCGTCGTAATTTCGTTGTAATACCCAAATTAAATATAAGGTTTAGGGTTTGATTTACTTGTTTGGTTTTAAAAATTATAAGTAAGTTCTAATCATAGTAAAAACAATTTTACTATATCAATTAAATTATTAAAGTCATGCATGTTACGAATATACTTATAAGAACGAATGCTATACATTATTATGTAAAATAAGGAAATCGACGACTATTTAGATTCAATCGTCGTTACTGAATCTAATGTTAAATATTAGAAGTATTAGATGCACAAATATACTTCGTTCTTACGTCCTGTATATGTGTATTGTTATTTAGGGTTTAGGGTATAGATTTAATCTATTACAACGATTTTACGACGGATTCGTCGTAAAATCGTTGTACAATTACAACGATTTTACGACGAATCCGTCGTAAAATCGTTGTAATACTTCAAATATAGGGTTTAGGGTTTGATTTACTTGTTTCGTTTTTTCTATCTTATATCTTGTTTTACGTAAGTTCTAATCATAGTATAAACAATTATATGTTTTTACAAAATCAATTAAATTATTAAAGTCATGCATGTTACGAATATACTTATAAGAACGAATGTTATACATTATTATGTAAAATAAGGAAATCGACGACTATTTAGATTCAATCGTCGTTACTGAATCTAATGTTAAATATTAGAAGTATTAGATGCACAAATATACTTCGTTCTTACGTCCTGTATATGTGTATTGTTATTTAGGGTTTAGGGTATAGATTTAATCTATTACAACGATTTTACGACGAATCCGTCGTAAAATCGTTGTACAATTACAACGATTTTACGACGAATCCGTCGTAAAATCGTTGTAAAACCTCAACATTTAATTTACCGCGTCGAGGGAAATTTCCGACAGGTTGAATTTTTGGTTACAATTTTACGACGATTTTACGACGAATTCGTCGTAAACTCGTCGTAATGTACCAACGATTTTACGACGACATTAAAATCTATATATACGCGGACGATTTTTTCTTCCCTCCCTCACAACTCTCAAATCTCTCTCTCTCTAGAAACTCTCTCAACTCTCTCTCTCTCTAAAATCTCTGCCCTCTCTCTAAAACAAAAGGTAACATTTTTTTTTTTTTATAAATTATATTATCGTTTTAAGAATTTTGAATTGTTAGTTAGGAATGTAATATTTATTAGTTAGGATTGGAATTATTAGTTAGGAATGGAATTATATGATACTAAAATTGAGTTATTTTTAAATATTTTTTAGATATGGCGCCACGTAAGTCACACTATCGACAGTTTATGGAGACGGGACCTAGTGAGAATCAGCAACTCCCGTCATCTTCTGCGACACAGTCCGCTGTTCCGGATTCTTTTTCCGGACCAGCGCCGCCGCCTCCAGATGCAGTTGTTCGACCGCCCCTGTTGTATGCAGGATTGACGGTCGAAGATATTTTGCAGTCGCCGGGGCATGATTCTTTAGACCGGTTAGATCCGCGACGGATCCCGAATACTTTTTGGTACGTACGTAAATTTTTTTTTTTTTAATTACATTATGAATTTCGTTTTTTTACTAATAATTTTTGTTTTATTTCTCAGGTTTAAGGAAGATAACAAAGTTGGACGGAGTGTGGCTGACACCATTAAAGCCTATTTCATGGAGCCTCACCGCAATTGGTCTTCGGTTCCGGAAGACGTTGTCGAGACATGGTTTAAATGTTTCGCGGTAAATTTTTTTTTTTTAAATTCAATATTATTTTGGAGAATTCTTTATCTTTAATATATCGTTTCTAATGATATTTTTTTTTTATAGCAAAAATGGCATTGGGACGTTACGATCAACGAGACGGTGAAGGCGGAATTCAAAAAGAAGGGAAAATTCCGGCTCAACAATACCATTTCCGATTGGAAGAGGAAGTGGGAGGTTAAAGGCGATCAGGGAAAGCCGCCATACATGTCTTCCGATGTTTGGAACGGCTTGACGGCATACTGGAGAGATCCACATGCGCAGCAAGTGGCCGCTAAGTGTTCGGCTTCTCGAAACACTATGGGTCCAGACGGTCTTCCAGCGCTTATGCCTCATACGTCGGGTCAAACATCTTTTGCAGGAAAACGCCTTCAAATGGTAATAATTTTTTCCCTTATAATTTTATTTATGTAATTTTATTTTGTTATTAATTTATATTATCCATCAACGGTTTGATTTCTTTTTTAATGTCTTTTTTGTTAGGCAAATGGAGGCGAACTTCCTCCGATGACCCGAGTTTTTGCGGAAACTCACAAGAGGAAAGACGGATCTTTTGTAGATCCTCGAGCTGAGGCAATCTACAATGACGCGCATGCGAGGATCGGCGAGCGTCAAACTCAGCTTTCTCAGCAGCTATCACCTGGCGGTAGTTCGGTCCAATCCACTGCGACTTTGACGGTTGCCCAGATGGACGACATATACGCAGAGGTAATTTAAATCTTTTTTTTTTTTTTACAAATGTTATTGTTTTTTATACAATTTATTAAATTTTTCGTTTCTTTTTTAAAAGGTTGCCCCGAAGAAAAAGGGCAGAGTTTTAGGGATGGGATCGATCGCAGATAGTGCCGCCGCGTCGTCCCGTCGTCAGCTTTTCGACGATCCGGTTATTTTGCGGACGGAGTTAAACAACGCCAACTCCGAGATCAACAATTTGCGGGAGAAGCAGGTGGTATACGATGAGAAGATCCAAGGATACGATAAAACAATCCAAGGATACAACACTCTCTTCGATATTATTGCCCTGAGTAACCCGGATTTGGCGGCTGCACTAAGGCAGCAGGGAGAATCGACATCGGGCCTGCCAACTGATCCGCTCGCGCAAGAACGAGCGAATATGGAGCAGAATGGATCAGACGACGAACTTTTTAATAATTTACGTTTTCCTCCTAGGAATTAGTTTGTAATAAAAAATTTATTTTGTATTTTAAATTTTATTTTATATTTTGAATATATTTATAAAATTTAATTTTTAAATATATTTTTAAAAATATATTTTTTTAATTTTTTTTTTAATTTTATTTAATTTATATAAAATATTTTAAATTACGACGAATTTACATCGAATAATTTACATCGATTTTACATCGTTTCATAATTTACATCGATTTTACATCAATAGTTTTACATCGATTTATAACATCGTTCAGTAGTTACGACGAATTTACATCGAATATTTTACATCGATTTACCAGCGTATTTACATCTACCTATGACGACGAATTTACGACGAATTCTTCAAAACATAAATTTTATAATTCGTTGTAAATTCGATGTAATGTTTAATCATATTACGACGCATTTACGACGATTTGTCGGAAAAAAAATTGTATAATTCGATGTAAAATCGATGTAAACTTTTATCGTGATATCGATGTAAAATCGATGTAAAATATTCGTCGTACATTCGATGTAAATATACAACGATTTTACGACGAATATATTACATCGATTTTACGACGATTTTTTGTCCTCCTTAATATTACGACGAATTTACGACGATTTGCGATTAACGACGATCAACTTACGACGAATTGTTAATCGTCGCTAATCCGTCGTAAATCAAGTTTTACGACCGATTTACGACGATTCTGTTTGTTGTAAAAAGGCAGTTTTCTTGTAGTGAGTACAGTCTCGCGAGGTCAGAGATTCGCCGTAACGGAAGGCATACAGTGAGCGCATAGCGGAGGAGATGATCAGAGGATATGGATTGTCGTTAACGGAGGTGACGACGAAGATGAAGAAGAGGAAGAAGAGGGAAAGAGAAATAGTCTAATAACCGGCTGGTTTAATGTCGACGCTTATAATAAAGAAAAATACTTTTAAAAATCAAAAGAGTTATATTCAAATGTAATTTTTTATCAATTCCATAATTATAACGTGATATTATAAGTTTCAATTAATTCAAGTTAACTTAATTTTAAAATGTACAAAATATTTAAAAAATACACACACATCGAAAATTTATAATTATTAATAGAATTTCTCATAGCATATCATTTATTATATAAACAATTATAGACAAATGATATTTACTATAATTAATTTATAACGTAATATGAATTTATTTAGTAATATAATTCGTGTAACATGTAAGCCAAAATTTGAGAGCTATATACAATAATCAAGATATACAATATATATATATATATATATATTTATATATATATATATATATAACTCCATGTGTTATTGATAAAAATGTGCATTCAAAATATGCATTTGAAATACTTATTTTTATCTATATTAAATTTGTCAGAACATGATATTATATATAACATGAGATTAGGTGAATGAATAAAAGCATATCAATTACAAGAGGGTTTGGAGTATAATATGAGCTAAGAGGTGAGACAAGTGATCTAGCAGATTCTCCACTCGATGTTGAGCTAAAAACAAACTACTTCCTTAGAGGTTTGGGTGGGAGTGACGCTATACTGATCAAAAATGTTTGAATACATTACCGTGAACAGTGTTTACTCATATGGGAACGTGAGACAGAACATGGGCATATGACCAAAAAGAGCAGTGAGAGAAGTAAACAATAAAGCGGTCTCTATCATTATGGTGTGAATGAAGCCTTGGAGTATGAACAATGAGTATGAGCGAGAATGAGATTAAACGAATTCAAAAACATGGAGAGATGATAATATTGAATATATTGCAGAAATGTTTAGTTTTCCATTGCAAGTTTTGATATATAAAGTAAACAAATATGAGAGGAAAGAGTTTAAGTATTATGTTAATTGTATTGCTTTTTACTCAATGTTTGTTTGTATACGAACATGAAACGAAAGAGATCATTTGAGTTTATGAAAATTTTCATGGTTTTCTTTTTGTTCACTTATTTATTTGTATAAACCCATAAGAAATTGTTTCTCAAATATGCATATACTAATTTTTGTGGCATTGAGTTCTTGTTGGCAGCTAAGATGCCAACTTATGATTAAGTTATTGGGTGAAAGCTATTGGATGCGACAGAAATAGGTTAAAAAAACAGCCAAAATATGACAACAACTTCCCATATGCTGAAGTTACTGAAAATGAATGAATCGACAATGATTTCAAAGAATGATAAAAGTCGGTTCACTAAAATCTAAAGTTAACCAAATTTTAATTCACGGTGTTATTTGCATATCAACGATAATTATGTATATTATAAGGTATTAATATAAAAATGATTTAAAAGAATTTTGAATGCACGTTTATCAAATAAAACATAATATTAAATCAGTAAAATAATATATACATATATAAAAGTCCCGCAGCGTAGCGCGGATAACTACCTAGTATATTTAATTTCTTTTTCTCTTTATCCTTCCCCAAAATCATTCAAAAGACTTTATAGATTTATATATAGGTAATTACTAACTAAATTTAATTGATTATTTTTTTCTTTTTCTTTTGAGATCCATTTCTTTAATTTTTTTTTCATTTTTTTTAAAAAAAATCTTTGAGAAATATCATAAAGTCTTGAATAATAAAATTTCTCTATTGAACAAGTTTCACTTTGAACAAAACTTTTTTAATAATTAGTATTATTAGTTCCTAATGATTGTTGTAGACCATAGGGGCTGTTTGGTATGGGTTTTTACTTTAGACTTTTACTTAAAAATTATACTCTAAAAACTTTTGTTTTTAAAATAAAAACTGTGAGTTTAAAAAAATTAAAAGTCTAGCTTATAAAAAAAAGAAGTTTACAGAGTAAACAAAGAGAAGTGGGCAGTTGAGACTTTAAAGAGAGAGAAAAAAAAGTAAAAGCATGTTTGGAATTTTTTTGACTTTAAAGACTTTAAAAAATAATAAAGTCCTTACCACCAAACACCAAGCAGCCCCATAGTTTGTTGTACAATGAAGAAATATTCAAAGTAAAAAATCTTTGAAATATTCAAATACTATTATTAGAAGATCACTAGAAACGTTATAAATAGAATGACAAAGTGAGTTTTCTTTTACACTTGCAAATCCAACAGGTATCATACTATAATTTACATTTGTTATTTGTAAATTTTCATGCTTTTTACGTGTATTCTATGCATGTTCATATGTAAAATCAAAACTGTGAGTTAAAAAAAAATTAAAAGTCTCACCAACGTAGCTTATAAATAAAAGAAGTTTACAGAGTAAAAAAAAAAGAAGTGGGCAGTTGTGACTTTAAAGTGAAAAAAAAAGTAAAAGCATGTTTGGAATTTTTTTGACTTTAAAAAATAATAAAGTCCTTACAACCAAACACCAAGAAGCCCCATAGTTTGTTGTACAATGAAGAAATATTCAAAGTAAAAAATCTTTGAAATATTCAAATACTATTATTAGAAGATCACTAGAAACGTTATAAATAGAATGACAAGCGAGTTTTTTTTTACACTTGCAAATCCAACAGGTATCATACTATAATTTACATTTGTTATTTGTAAATTTTCATGCTTATTTTTACATGTATTCTATACATGTTCATATGTAAAATCAAGTTGTATTAACTTTTTTTTTGTTCTTACAAAAATGGCATCATCATCATCATCTTCCCGTAGGGTAATGTTTACCATTTTTAAAAATCTTTATTTCAAAATTTAAGTGTTTATTATGTTATATCTATCATGGTATACCAATATACGTGTGCTTTTTTGTCAAAAATTTATAGAAAAATATTATCTGAACCGAGAATAATAATAACCGTACCTTTCTTGAAATTTTCATCGCTGAACAAGAAAAGGAGAATTGGAAATAGACATATTTAACAAAAAAAGGAAAATATCGATTAGTTTCTAAGTTTAACCAGGCAACAGGGTATGATTTAGTATGGAATTTTTTTAAGAATCACTACGATAGTCTGAAATCGTGGTTTTCCGCATACAAAAGATTGAACAAGAAAACAGGGATATCTATCAATAGTATTACTGGAGAAATCGAGATGGATCAAGAATGGTGGGTTGACTGTATAAAGGTATATTTCGTTAAGTTATGTTTAATTTATAGTTTAAATATGTTATAAAAACAATGGAGTATTTTTTGTAGGAAATTCCAGCAGCTAGTCATATACAAAAAAAGCCACTACAAGACCTTGATCTGCTAGAAAGAATTTTTGCAGACGTCCTTATTAGAACTGAAGACGGGTTTTGAAAATGGTCTTAATGGGTATGTTTGCAAGATGATTCTGATGTAGGTGATGACCACATATCAAATTTTCGTGAACCTCCAAGCACCGAAGTTTCTAGCGACACGGATAACGTGCATCCAAATGTTAATGTTAGACGCAAACGTAAAGGTTCAGTGAGTAGTGAAAAATTAGAGATCTCGATGGCATATGATAGACGGTCGGAGACTATTAGATTTGCAGGAGAAGCGATGGGTTCAGACAAAGAGAGAGCTGTACGTCGTGTACACCAACTTTCTAATATCGAATATAATTCATCTTTCTATTGGGATGTCATTACCCTAATTGAAAATAACGAGACAGCTCGGCAGACGGTTTTAGGATTGTCAAACGAAGAACATGTTCTCAATTATCTACAACGATCAATCCAAGTGCAAAGAGAGTCGTCTTCTTACTCGGACTACAATTTTATTTAGTTATGCGTTATGAATTTCTTTTTATATTTGAATAAGATTTAGCATAATTTATTGTAATAAGCGAGATTGATATATTTTTTTAATGAATTTCTAATAAATATATGTTTAATAAATCATTAGTTTTTTTTTCAAACAAATGAAATGATAAACCAAGATTGTTTTACTCCATAAATATCGATTGTTATTGACTTTGTTTCGTTGACTACAAACCAAAAAATGAATACTATTCTAAAATATATTCAAATCGTTTGTTATTGACTTGGTTTTTTTTTTTTGTTATTGACTTGGTTTTTATCAACTTTCAAAAATTTTGTTATTGACTTGGTTTTTTGTACTATCAAAATATGAGTACTGTTTTTAAAAAAAAATCTAGGAAGTACCAAATATGATTTTTAGGAGATCACCCCAATAAGTTATAAATATGATGGTAATGTGTGTTTTCTTAAAAGAGAAGATATATATATCTAAAAACAAAAATCGCTCAAACATATATGGCATCATCATCATCTTCACGAAAGGTAAAGTGTACCATCTATGATTTTACAATCAACTAATTGTTAAGTAGTTTCTTGAGTAATCATTTTAGCATCTCTTATTACTGTATTAAACAAATTTTATGTTGTAAAACTATGTTTTAAATATTGTTCTAATTTTTTCTTATTTTAAATATAGAATATGTTGTTATGGGAAATACTTGAAGATGAAGAAGGTGATGATTTGTTACTCGAGACAGAAGAAAATGATCAAGAAAAGAGAGTCATGAGGCCTTTATGTTCAGATGCAGATCGTGGGCGACTTTTTATTCATAGTATGATCAATGGTCATCCACTACAATGCCTCAATATGTTACGGATGTTGCCGGCAGTTTTTACTAAATTATGCAGTGCTCAGGAAGATCAATACGGGTTGCGCGACACATATAATATGTCTGCCAAAGAAAGTGTGGCTATGTTTCTACATATTTGCGGACATAATATAACACAACGGACCGCAATGTACACATTTGGGCATTCAGCTGAGACAGTCTACAGAAAATTCAGTGAGGTACTTCATGCACTAGTATTGATGGCCACTGATATGTTTTCACCAAATCTGGCGGCTCTTATGGATGTTCATCCAAAGTTATACGCAGATAAGCGTTATTATCCACATTTTAAAGGATTTGTCGGTGCAATTGATGGAACACATGTACATATCATGGTTTCTGGACAATATCAACGTAGATATTTTAATAGGCACAGAAGATACTTTAATAGGCACGGAAAATCAACTATGAATAAACTTGTCATATGCTACTACGAGATGTTGTTTACATATATTTATGTTGGTATTCCAGGATCTGCACATGATGCAAAAGTTCTATCACTTGTTATGGAAAGTTATACTAATTTTCCTCATCCACCTAATGGTAAATATTATCTCGGAGATTCAGGATATGCATTACGCCGTGGATTTCTTTGTCCATATAGAGGAGAACGGTATCACTTAAAACAATTCCGCAACCAACCACAAGAAAGAAACTACACAGAAATGTTTAATCGTCGTCATTCATCACTCCGATCCGTTATCGAGAGAAGTTTTGGAGTATGGAAAGGAAAGTGGCGAATTATGAAGGATGAATTGCGAGATATAAAATTTCTACGATGCGGAAAATTGTAGTGGCAACCATGGCTCTCCACAATTTTATTCGCATATCAAATTTCGGGGATCCTGATTTTGAGGCAGCAACAGAAGAAAGCGCAAACGGAGGGGATTCCACTGAGGAAGATCTTCCAGATTCTATGGACAATCACGCTTCAAGACAATACATGGAAGGTGTTCGTGATGTGATTGCTACTGGTATGTGGGCCGCTGCACATTAGATGTTTTAATTTTTTTAGGCGTTTTCTTTTTATTTTATTTGATTAATTGTCGAATAATATGAAGTTAATAATTATTAAAAATAAAGTTTACAACTTCTACCATTTATTATTCTTCTATCTCTTTATCTACCTTATTTATTTTATTCATTTGTTTTATATATGTTGACCAATCTAAAACTAACACACTATTTTGATGGAGTTACTTAAATGAAGAACTTAAGTGAATGAAAAATTAAAAAAATATAGTTTTTTGTATTTTTTGTCAACAAATTTTTGTATTGATTGCTTATGCCAATATAAATATTTTTTAATAATTTCAATCCGGCGTAAACTATATTCTTTACAAAAAAAAATTATCTGCAATTTTTAAAGTAATAGTAAGTTTCTACAGCTTTTATTACCAAACAAACTTTTATCATTTTTTTAAGTAACAGCTACAGCTTTAACAACTAAAAGTTTTTAAAGCCAAACGTCTACAGTCAAATCCAAAAGTAACAGCTGTTACCAAGCAGGTCAACATCATCAAACTTTCTTTAATACAAAACAATGTGATCCTCATGAAAGATTTGTACAATCGAATTTGGAACATAAAAATACATTATTTTTTTTTTATTTTTTTTTGATGACTCATGGGTATATCCCAGGTCCATGGAGAGGTCCATACTAATCCCCTGGGGGAGGGGCAGCCCACGAATAGACCCTCTCTCTGGGTATTCAAATGGGCCCTAAAACATGGGCTCATATCCGTGTGGGTGTCCAGGAAATGGTGAAGGGTGTTCCCATGGGCGCTCGAACCTGGGATCTTGACAAATTTTGTTAAGAGACTTTGGCCCCTCAAACCACTCGGCCACCATCACCCGGACAAATACATTAGTTCAAAAAAAAAAAAAATATGACATAAAGCTAACATTTTGAATTGTTTCCTTGAATGTATCCACTGGTTTTCTGCATTTGCAAATTTCTTAATCCACAATATGGTTTCCCTAATCCAATTATGGTATGTAAAGTTAAGAGTTTCTTCCTTGATAAGCTTCATCTTCATCACTATCTGGTTATTGCCTTCAAAAATAATCCATCGATAGCATCTACTCCATGAATGTTGTAATGCCATTAGAAGAGTTTGTAACTCTGCTTCCTACGCCGAGTGACAGACATCAACAACATTTTGACTCGCTTAAATATGCACACCTTGTGAATCCCGTATTATCCAAGCCATCTTTGACGGTGTACCATTCGTGAAGTAATGACAATCATAATTACATTTAACATACACTTCCTTTGGTCTTGACCAGTTTGATTGGTGAGCTCGCTTGATAGTTACGTTGATGTTGCTCCATTTTTTTGTCAATTTGATGAAAACAAGATATCCACTCAGAAGCTTCATTTTGAGCCTTTGAAATGTCTGACCACCAATCAATTTTATGCTTTTGATAAAGTAGTAAGTTGCGGCTCTTCCAAATCCTTCATAGTACCCATAAAGGTAGTTATCTTAGCATATGATATAGATTTTGATTGAAATGGCATTGGAGAATTACTTCAAATTTTTCCTTAAAGGTTAAGTGTGGATCAAAAGGATTGTTGGTTGTGATATTTGCGCTCCTCCCAATTGATTCTTCATATGAACAGTTAAAGAAGAGATGCTCAACAAATTCTTCTTATGTGCAGCATCGTCTACACTGTGCATATGGGATGATACATCGATGTTTAAGAGTAGTTCTTATTGGCATGACTTCAGAAAGTGTATACGCCATAGGAAATGTTGAATTTTTGGAGCTGTTTTGGTCTTTCATATCGCTTCTTTAAAATCTCTTCGGCATGGAGGAGAATTCACAAAATTTTGTTGCTCCATCATATGATTCGCTAGCCAATAACCTGACTTAACGGTATATATGCATGAATTTGTATAGTGCCAGCCTAACAAATCCCTTGTCGTTGTTGAACTTAATCGGATTTTGAGAATTTCTTTAACATCTTTAGCGACTATCATAACATTTAATAAATCTATGTTTCATGATCTCCTTCCAATTGTGAAAAAATCATGAACTAAGCGAAATTCATCATTCATACCATTGATTCACCGTGGTGCTCTTGGTGGATGAGTTGGAAGCCATCGATCTTTAAAGGCATTAACTGCATTCTCATCACCAATCAGAAATCTTAATCCTTTCTTTAGGATATCTCGTCCATGTAGGAGAGATTTCCAAATAAAGGACGATTTGTAAGATCAACATTGATGACGTTTGAGTTGGGATAGTAGCGTCCTTATAGAAGTCTTGCAATAAGACTTTTCGGAGCTTGAAGAATTCTCCAAATATGTTTGCCTAATAAGGCGTTATTGAAACTTTCTATGTCCCGAAAACCTAATTCACCTTCCTTTTTCAGGACTCACATCATCTTACATGCATGCTACATAATACATAGATCTTTCATTAGATCATTTGCTCCACCAATAATTTGCAATGATATTGTTAATTTCTTCACATGTTCATTTTGGTAGCTTAAAACAACACATAGTGTAAATCATAAGTGCCATAGCCATTGTTTTAAGAAGAATTTCATTTCCAGCTTCAGAAAGAAATTTGTGGTGCCAACCTTGTGTCTGTTGCTTCACCTTTTCAATAATATAGTTAAAGATCTTTTTTTTTCCTTTCTATTTGTTCTGATAATCCAAGATACTTACCACACCGTCATTGTGGATATTCAAAATATTTCACAATCTTGTGTTCACATCATCTTTCACCTTGGCTCCAAAAATAATCGCTGATTTGTGAAGGTCTACTGCTTGTCCCGAGATTTTCTCATACTCCTTCAAAATATTCATAATGGTCTTACATGACTTCGGATGAGCATGACAAAAGAAAAGTGCATCGTCAGCAAAGAGAAGATGGTTAATGCTTGGCCCGGTGTTACTAATTTTCATTCCCTTAAGCTTGTTGGTGGTGGTTGCTTGAGTAACAAGATGACTAAGTACTTCCGCACAAAGAATGAAGATGTAAAAAGATAGCCAATCTCATTGATGTATCACACGTTCAGGTTTGATCATTCATATTGGTACTCCATTGACCAAAGTAGAAAGATATTGGCTCAATGCACTCCATTACCCAAGTTATCCAACAAGTACTGAACCCCATTCTTTCCATTGTATCTCGTATAAACTGCCATTCCATACGGTTATAGGCTTTTGAAATATTAGTCTTGAAAGCCATGTAAGATTTTTCCCATCTTGAAATATCAAGTTTGGGAATAGGCAGATATTCGTGTGATTCATCCCTTCATTGAGTTCCCATGTTCTTAAAAAATGGTATATCTCCTTGATTAAAGCATCTTTAATGTCTGCCCAAAACTGTTGATAGAAAGCATCAGTTATGCCGTCAGGTCCTGGTGCTCTATTGCGACTAATATAAAAAACAATTGCTTTAATTTCATCATATGTTACATCACAGGTCAATTCCATATTCATCTCTTCAGTTACATATGTTTGAAATCCATCAAAGACGTGTAGATAATCAACCATTGATTGTCTAGAGATTCGAAACATGTTATGAAAAAATGAGTCAGCCATGATTCCTATCTTGTGATCACCTCTTCTAATATTACCATTTTTATCTTCTATTGACATGATTCTGTTTCTTGCCAATCTTTACTTCATTGCTGCATAAAAGAACTTAGTGTTACGGTCACCATAAAAGAACTTAGGCAAATGAATTCGAAAAAGACAACTACAAAAAAATCATATTTATTAACAAGGGAGCGAGGAGTGGAGAGATATCAAACACAACGAGGACACGCTTCCAAGTCTTCTTCTCCATTGATGAGATTGAAAATCGTTCATACTTCTTTTCACCAAAACATATAAACCGGCACTGCACCAAAACTAGAGAAAGTAATCATGGACACCCGGAGAGAGCTGGATTTTTACCACACCAACAACATATATGCTCAAAGGAAAACCATATCTACAAATTCCCCAATTCAACCCATATCGGCTGTTAAGATTGTTTCCGAGATTTGATCAAGCGATGCAGAAATTTGGAATGCAAGAAAGAAAGACAACACGCAATTGTTCACCCGGTTCAAGGATTTAAACACCTCTACATCCGGTTAGGATCTTAGATCCCTAAAACTTCACTATCACTTTGTGTTTACAGATTACACAAGCTAATGAACCTTCCTTATCTTGTAGGTAACAAAGATGAAGAAGAACAGAGGATTAGCTTGTTGCTGCTTCGGAACCCGGATTGATACCTTCAACCGCCACCAAATCCGCCGAGAACAGCTCCCTGAGAAGATGACCAAGATCGCTCGAAAAACGATAGTTCTGTTTTTCTGTAACAACTTTCTCTCTCTTACTTGTTGTGTTTGAAGAAGACGATGTTGACTTAATATATATCGAACGTTGGACTTCCTTTGATTTTGGGCTTCGACTTGATTTTCTTAGGCCCAACTTTGCTGACCCATAAACCGTAGCCCACAAACTCCACCTCGGTTTAGGTCACAACCCTAATGTCCTCTTCAGACAAAACTCCGAACTCTCCGCCTCCTTAGCTCCGCGAAGCTCTGCGGCGAATCCGACATGCAGCCGCCTTGGCTTATTGGATCGGAAAAATAAACCGACCAAAATTGACCCTCGTCACTTCCTTTTTCTTCGTCTTTACCCTCAAAGCAAGAAACAACTTTCTCTGAACCAGCTTCGTCTCTTTTACCTAGCTCTCTCTGTTCATTTTCACGTTCCATCGCCGTGGGATCTGCCTGACTGCTACACCGCAGTTAACTTTTCAGTGCGAACCAAAAACGGTAAGACCCTCTTGAACCACCTTTTACCAGATGACTCTTTATCTTCCATTTTCTGATCTGCTTCTGAACTTCATGAATCCACTAACCCGTCTCTGACTTATGCTTTTACCAGCTTCAGAAGACCACGCAGACTCACCATCAACATCTTTGACCGTCTGTAAAGGTAATTCCCTTTCAAACTTAGATCTTGAATCCTGTTTCCAACTTTTACCAGTAGAAACATCATAACTTTCCTTTCACAATAACATCGATTCTTATTATTTTCTCAGAACAGATATTAATCCTCTGTTCTTCTTCATCTTTGTTACCTACAAGATAAGGAAGGTTCATTAGCTTGTGTAATCTGTAAACACAAAGTGATAGTGAAGTTTTAGGGATCTAAGATCCTAACCAGATGTAGAGGTGTTTAAATCCTTGAACCGGGTGAACAATTGCGTGTTGTCTTTCTTTCTTGCATTCCAAATTTCTGCATCGCTTGATCAAATCTCGGAAACAATCTTAACAAAGTGGTATCAGAGCTCCAGGTTAAAGGAGCAGGAGGGATTACGGTCCAGTAATCAAGTGTATTGTGATCTGATTTCAAGATTCAAGATCGTAGCTACAATGGAAGCTGTTCACAGATTTGAGATGGAAAAGTTTGATGGGAAAGGGGATTTCGGTATGTGGAAATTCAAGATGCTTATGCAATTGGAACTTCAAGGTTTCGGGAAACTCATTAAGGAAATCACTGGAGTAGCCTCATCTTCAACAGGAAAAGGGAAAGAACAGCAAGCCACTGATGCTGAAACAAAACCAGAATTGGCAATAACCGAGGAGCAAAAGAGAGAAAGGGATGTGAGGGCTAGGAACTTGATTTGTTCTAGTCTTACAAACATGGTATTGCAAAAGGTTATGAAGCAGTCCACAGCTGCAGGAGTGTGGAAAGCACTGGAAGAGGATTATCAAACCAAGGTTCTACCTAACAGAATCTATCTGAAACAGAAATTTGCTAGTTTTAAGATGGATGAACATAAGAGTATTGAGGCAAATGTTGATACGTTTCTTAAACTAGTAGATGACTTGGCCAGCCTGGGAATTGAAATCTCAGTTGAAGATCAGGCAATTCAAGTACTGTCAAGCCTGCCGAAACAGTTTGCTGCCCTTGCTCACACCTTGAAGTATGGCAGGAAAAAGGATGAGATCCTTGAGCTGGATGAGGTAATTACACTAGCTTATGCTAAAGAGGTGGAGCTACGTGAAGCTGGTCTGTTGAGCAAAGGAAAATCAGAAGCAGAAGGGCTATACGTGTACAAAGGCAAGACAGAAAAGAAATCAGATGGTAAATGGAAGGGAAAAGGAAAAAGTAATTGGAAGGATAAGTCTTCAACCAGTAAGAAGAATCAACCAAAAGCAAGAGAGTGCTGGATTTGCGGTAAGGAAGGTCATTACAAAAGGGACTGTCCAGAGAAAAAGGAAAACAAATCAGCAAGCTCGGCTAATTTGGCTCAGGAACAGGAACTCCCAATGATTTTAACAGCAAGTCCTCATTATGCAAAGGATGAATGGGTTCTTGACTCTGGATGCACGTTTCACATTACTCCAAACAAGAGTCTACTGTTTGACTTTGAGGAAATAAATGGTGGAAAGGTGATGATGGGAAACAACACTCATAGTGAGGTTAAAGGGATGGGAAAAATAAAAATAGTTAATCCCGATAACTCAGTGGTGATACTAACAGAAGTTAGATACATGCCATCTATGGGAAGAAACCTCATATCCTATGGTCAACTAGAAAAGAATGGGTGCACTTATGAAGGTGGAGACTTCACCATAACCTTTTATAAGAAGAGTGACAGGAACCAGAAGGTAATCACGGGAAAATACAAAGAAGGGTTGTATTATCTTCAAGGCACCGTAGTAGAGGGAGAAGTTTCGGTTGCAAGGACAGAGGTAAATCTGACAAACAGATGGCATTCCAGGCTAGGGCACATGAGCTTAAAGAATATGACTATTCTGGTAAAAGAAGGTTACCTAAGCTCTAAGGAGGTTCACACTTTGGATTTCTGTGAAGATTGTGTTCTTGGAAAGTCACATAAGCAACCATTTCCAGAGGCTAAGCATACATCAACAGAGGTTCTAGAGTACATTCACAGTGATTTGTGGGGATCAGTTGCAAATTCAGAAAGTATGTCAGGCTGCAAATACTTCTTAACATTCATCGATGACTATTCTAAGAAGGTCTGGATCAAGTTCTTGAGGAGCAAAGATGAAGTCTTTGAGAATTTTGCAGAATGGAAACAGTTAGTCGAAAATCAGACTGGAAGAAAGATCAAATGTCTAAGGACAGACAATGGTTTAGAATTTTGCAATCTACATATGGATAAGTTGTGTAAGGACTCAGGAATCAAGAGACATAGGACCTGTACCTACACTCCACAACAAAATGGAGTATCAGAAAGGATGAACAGGACTATTGCGGACAAGATAAGATGTATGTTAACAGAGGCTGGATTGGAAAAGAAGTTTTGGGCTGAAGCAGCAGCTACTGCAGTTTACTTGATTAACAGAACTCCAAATGCTTCACTCAAGTTCAAGATACCAGAGGAAGTTTGGTCAGGGCACAAGATAGAGTATAATCACCTCAGAAGATTCGGATGTACTGCCTACGTTCACACTATTCAGGATAAGATAAGTCCTAGAGCTATTAAGGGAATCTTTATGGGATATCCTCAAGGCACTAAGGGCTATAGAATCTGGTTACCTGAAGAAGGAAAAACTACTATAAGCAGGAATGTAATTTTTGATGAGGAGACAGTATACATGAAGTCTGTGTTGAAGGCAGATTCAAAAAGGGCAAAGCCTAAGAAAGTTATCTTCAGCTCAGATGTGACCTTACAGAAAGACAGGGATACTGTTGGACAGTCTAGAAATGATTTTGAGAGAGGAGGAACGTCTGGGGCTACAGGTTCTTCTGATCAAGGTGGAGCTGAGTCAGAGACGTCAGAGTCCTCATCTGAGTCTGAAGAAGAAACTGGTACAGAACATGATAGTGAGGAAGCAGAGGCATCCCTGGATAACTATCTACTAGCTAGAGACAGAACTAGAAGGGTTTCTAAACCACCAGCTATATTTGAGAGTGGTGACTACGTGGCGTATGCATTATCAAGTGCAACAGACATTGAGTTGGATGAGCCTAAGACAGTCTCAGAAGCCAAGAAGAGTAAAGATTGGAAGAGATGGAATCAGGCTATGGTTGAGGAAAAACAATCACTGGATAAAAATAATACTTTCATCATTGTACCAAGACCTCCCAAGAAGAAGATAGTTGGTTGTAAATGGATCTTCAAGTTGAAAGAAGGAATTCCATGAGTGGAAGAACCTAGATACAAGGCAAGGCTTGTGGCTAAAGGTTTTACACAAGTGGAAGGAGTGGACTACAATGAAATATTCTCACCAGTAGTCAAACATGTTTCAATTCGTATCATGCTGTCAATGGTGGTAAATTTAGATATGGAATTGGAACAGCTAGATGTGAAAACTGCATTTCTTCATGGGACATTAGATGAGGAAATCTACATGGAACAGCCTGAAGGGTTCATTGAAAAAGGGCAAGAGAAGAAGGTGTGTTTGTTGAAGAAGTCACTCTATGGATTGAAGCAATCCCCAAGGCAGTGGAATCAAAGGTTTGATGAGTTTATTAAGTCTAAAGGTTTTCACAGGAATGCTAAGGATATATGTGTTTATCACAAGGGAGAGACTATTCACGACAGCATCTATCTACTACTCTACGTGGATGATATGCTGGTTGCCTCTAAAGACATGAAGAAGGTAACTGATCTAAAAGAAAGTCTGAAAGCAGAGTTTGAAATGAAGGATCTTGGACCAGCAAGTAGAATTCTTGGAATGGATATTACTAGAGACAGAGAAAAGGGGATATTAAAGCTGTCACAAGAGAGGTATTTGAAACAAGTTCTAAGGACGTTCAATATGGATGGCTGCAAACCAGTGATTCCTCCAGTGAATTCACAGTTTAAATTGAGAAGCTTGACCAGTGAAGAACTAATTTCAGAATCAAGACTGATGGATGAAATTCCTTATGCAAGTGCAGTAGGAAGTTTAATGTATGCAATGATTGGGTCAAGGCCAGATTTGGGGTATGCTGTGGGTTTGGTTAGCAGGTTTATGTCAAAACCAGGGAGAGATCATTGGGCTGCTGTTAAATGGATTTTCAAATATCTACAGGGTGCATCAGAAGTATGTCTCACCTTCACAAAGTCAGAACACTTTGATATCGAAGGTTTCAGTGACTCAGACTATGCTACAGATTTAGACAGGAGAAGGTCTATTACCGGATATGTTTTCCAAGTGGGAGGTAACACTGTTAGTTGGAGATCAGTATTACAACATGTGGTAGCTCTTTCTACCACAGAGGCTGAATACATGGCGTTGTCAGAAGCAACGAAAGAAGGGTTGTGGTTAAGGGAATTTTGTGATGAATTGGGTATCAAGACAGAGTTTTTTAAGTTGAATTGCGATTCACAGAGTGCTATTTGTCTAGCTAAAAATGCAGTGCAGCACGACAGGACAAAGCATGTTGCAACCAAGATTCATTTCATAAGAGACATTATGGATTTCGGGTTGGTTAAAATACAGAAGATTCATACTACCCTAAACCCAGCTGATATGTTAACAAAGAGTATACCTGGTCAGGCGTTTGAGAGATGTCTCTCAACGCTGAAGGTCCAAGCCTAAGCAGCGGAAGCAGTGCTCGCGGGTGATCTTTGTCGTTTCGGGTCACCTCGCACAAAGAGCACAAACAAGAACAGAGGGTTAATATCTGTTCTGAGAAAATAATAAGAATCGATGTTATTGTGAAAGGAAAGTTATGATGTTTCTATAACAACTTTCTCTCTCTTACTTGTTGTGTTTGAAGAAGACGATGTTGACTTAATATATATCGAACGTTGGACTTCCTTTGATTTTGGGCTTCGACTTGATTTTCTTAGGCCCAACTTTGCTGACCCATAAACCGTAGCCCACATCGGCGATAATGAAAAATTAGAATGAAGAAATAAAACACAACACAAGGAGAGTATATTTGAATCTTCCTTTTTTTTTGCCGAAGTTTATTTGAACCGTTTAAAAATATATTCTAAATGATTTTAAATCTTCTAAAAATATGTCTGACATAAAAAAAACACACATGAAAAAGAAAGAAAACGAGTTTAGAAGACCCATTATCGGATCGGACGTATCAGGTTTAGTTGGAGCCTTGGAGGTTTCTTAACTAATTCCACTAAGCCTCCTTTTAAGTTTGAAGTAGGACTAGTGGAACAAAATTACTATAACCGAAAAAACAAAACCAAACCAAATCGAAATAAGTGATTTGGTTTGGTTTACCGATCATGATTTACCTCCAAACCAAATCGAAATAAGTGATTTGGTTTGGTTTACTATTACCATTGAAGTTTATCCGAAAGGGGAGAAAAAACAAAAGGGAGGACGTCACTTGAATGATTGATGACGACAAGTAAAATGCAAATCTCGCTGCCTCCATGGTTCGATTATCTTTCTCAATCCATCTTCGAACCCAGAAGAGAGACCAAAGTGTTCGTGTAGAAAGCTCTGTTTTTTTTTTCTGAAATGGAGAAGATACTGAGATGTGTCCGGTGGGGTTATGAGGTTAATACTTCTTCCGATGATTGCATCAACGCAATTAACTTCTATTTTCAACAGGTTTCTCTTCGATTATCCCTCCTTAGTTACTTATTCTTCTTAAAGTTTCGATCTTTTGTAATTCACCTAAGTGATTCTTGTTTGATCGTGTTCTGTGGTTGATGAAGGTTCTTAGTTATGGGAGGAACATGAAAGTGATTCTAGAAGCACCAATCTACGACAAAGATTGTGTTTTGGGCAACATTTTAGCTGCTCATTACCTTTCCTCATCTGATCCTTCCAGAGCTAGTTCCTACGCTGAAGCCGCAGCATCCAATCTTGTGAGTGTTATATCCACTTGCCTTGTAGTTCATATTCTACTTTGGATTTGAGGGCAATGATTTGTTGGCTTCAGGAACATTCTACACCTTATGAGAATTCGGTTTTCGAGGCTGTTACTCAGTGTCCGAAAGATAGCCGATTGACTATCACAGTGTACACACATAATGTTGGTATTGGTTTCTCCCACATCGGGATATCTTCCAAAACGTTTTGAAGCCATTCTGCTTCCTCAGCAGCTTTATCTAAAGCTATAAACTCTGACTCCATGGTTGATCTGGCCAGAAGTGTTTGTTTGGAAGATTTCCAGGATATTGCTGCACCATTAAAAGTAAAGACATATCCACTCGTGGATTTGGAGTTTCTTGAATCTGAAATCTAATTGGCATCACTGTACCCTTCCAGCACTGCTGGTTCTTTACTGAAGTGCAGCTAATAATTTTTGGTGTATCTTAGATAATTTAATACCTTAGTTATGGCTCTCCAATGTGTATGACCTGGATTACTCGTGTAAAGACTTAGTACGTTTACCGAGTGTGCTAAATCGGGTCTAGTACAATTCGTTAAGTACATTAGACTCCCGATGACTCTTGCATATTCCACTTGTAAAACTGCTTCACCTGAATTCTTTGTTAAGTGAAGTTGAGGATCAAGCGGAGTTTTTGCAGTCCCATTGGAGTAGGTCTTAAACCTCTCTAGGATTTTTGTAGCATAATGATTTTGAGACATAATTATTCCTTTTGAATTTCGAATAATCTTAATCCCTAGAATTACATCTGCTAATCCCATATCTTTCATTTCAAAATTTCTACTTAGCATGGTCTTCGTTTGAGAGATTATATCTTTGTTGCTTCCCATGATTAGCATGTCATCTACGTACAAACACAACAACACATAACCTTGTGAAGTGCTTTTGATATAGATGCACTTATCACATTCATTGATGTGAAAGCCATTTGACATCATTACACTGTCAAACTTTTCATGCCATTGCTTCGGAGCTTGCTTGAGTTCGTATAGCGATTTGACAAGTCTACAGACTTTCTTCTCTTGTCCGGGAGCAACATAACCCTCAGGTTGATTCATATAGATCTCTTCCTCTAAATCTCCGTTTAGGAAAGCAGTCTTAACATCCATCTGATGTATTTCAAGATTTCTTAAAGCTGCGATTCCAATCAACATGCGAATCAAAGTAATTCTCGTCACTGGAGAATAAGTGTCAAAAAAGTCCAATTCTTCATTTTTTACGAAATCCTTGTACCACAAGCCTGACCTTATATTTGTCTATAGAGCCATCGATTTTTAGCTTAGTGGTGAAGACCCATTTACAACCAAGAGGTTTGCAACCTTGAGGTAGGTCTACCAACTCATAAGTATGATTTTGCATAATTAAGTTGATTTCACTGTTGGATGCCTCCCTCCAGAAAGGTGCATCAGGTGTAGACATTGCTTCCATGAAAGTTCTTGGACCACTTTCCGCTAGGAATGCCATTATGAACTCAGAGCCAAATGTCTTTTCCTTACGAGCTCTCTTGCTTCGTCTAGGTTCAGCTTCTTCTTCTTCTGCAGAAGTGCCTGAAGTGCTTGCCTCATTGCTAGCATCTCGTTCGTCACGAGTTCATTTAGGATTTCCTTTATCCTTACATGGAAACACATTTTCGAAGAAGTATGCATTCATTGACTCCATTATTGTGTTTACATGAATGTCTGGTATATCTGATTTATGTACCAGAAATCGATAGGCACTACTATTGTGCGCGTATCCGATGAAAATGCAATCTACCGTTTTAGGTCCGATGGTGACCTTTTTCGGAAGTGGTACTGCAACTTTTGCCAGGCACCCCCACACTTTCAGGTATATATACGAAGGTACATTACCATTCCAAAGTTCATAAGGAGTTTTTCCTGTGACTTTGTGTGGAACTTTGTTCAGGATATAATTTGAGGTAAGCAGAGCTTTCCCCCACATGTTCTGGGCTAACCTAGATTCCTGCAACATTGCATTCATCATTTCCTTGAGAGTTCTGTTTTTCCTTTCAGCAACTCCATTGGATTCAGGTGAGTAGGGAGCAGTTGTTTGATGAATAATGTCATGTGCTTTACAGAATGCATCAAATGGTTCACTATATTCACCTCCTCTATCACTTCTGACCTTTTTATGGTCTTGCCGAGTTGGTTTTCAACTTCCAGCTTGTATTCTTTAAATTTGTCCAAGGCTTCATCTTTACTCCGCAGTAGAAAGATGTAACAATATCTCGTACAATCGTCTATGAAGGTCACGAAATATTTCTTGCCACCTCTAGTTTGAATATATTTTAAATTACATAAATCTGTGTGAATTAAACCTAGAGGTTCGGTTGTTCTTTGAACGCTGGGAGATGGCGTTTTAGTGAGTTTGGCTTGGACACAAACTTCACATTTGTCTTTGCTTAATTTGCATTTAGGAATCATGTTCATGTTCATTAATCTACTCATAGACTTGAAATTAACATGTCCTAATCATTCATGCCAAATATTAAAAGACTCACCAAGATAAGTAAATGGTTTCTTATCATTAATCTTAGGGTTCTTCGAGGTGGATGCCTCGGTTACATTTTCCTTACGGATTACTGCCTCAACAGACATCTTAAACAGATTATCACAAACAAACCCTTTTCCCAAATACATCACATTCTTCGTTAGGATCAGCTTATCACCTTCAAGCTTCACAGAGAATCCATGCTTACTGATGAGCGATCCAGAGATCAGATTCTTGTGCATGTCTGGTACATGGACGACGTTCGTGAGAACCAGTTCCTGTCCAGAGGTGAGCTTCAGAACAACCTTTCCGTGACCATCAATTGTCGACGAGGCGGAGTTACCCATTAAGAGTTTTTCACCATTCTTGGTCTTTGTGTATGTGGAGAACATCTCTCGATCCATACAGATGTGTCTGGTTGCACCAGTATCGAACCACCAAGTCTTTGGATGGCTTTCAACAACATTGGCCTCAGTGACCACAACACACATGTCAGTTTCTGTCAAGTTGGCTTGAGCCTTCTTGTTGCGACACTCGAAGGATTTGTGTCCTTGCTTTCCACAGAAGTTACACACTCCTGAGAACCCTTGAGAAGTCTGACCATACTGACTTCTCTTGTTCTTGAACTTCTGGAAGTTCTTTGGTGGCATTTTTCCTTTGCCTTTGTTTAGGCGTCCTTTGTTCTGCCACTTGCCTTGATGGGGGTTTTGGTGTTCAATCATGTTCACATTGTGTTCGCGAATTTTTACACATACGCCCAACTGTTGTTCTCGATTCGTAGACTCTACGCGAAGCTTAACAATCAAATCTTCAAGGCTCATCTTCTTTTTCTTCAGCCTGAGGTAGTTTTTGAATTCTGTCTAACTAGGAGGTAGCTTCTCAATGATGCAGCAACCTTGATAGGTTTCACACAGCCGCATTCCCTCAGCAAAGATGTCGTGTAGGATCCTCTGCACCTCATCGACTTGTTCCATCAGTGGTCTTGAATCCACCATCTTGTACTGCTCGAATTTCGCCACAGTGAATTTCTGAGTACCAGAATCTTCAATGTGGTACTTCTTGTCTAATGAATCCCACAGATCCTTAGAAGTTTCAGCGTTTTCGTACACCCCAAACAGAGAGTCCGAAAGGCTATTCTGAATATAGCCCTTGCACAAGAAATCAGCATGTTCCCAAGCGTAGACACTCGCAAGTGCACGTGGATCAGTGTTATCTTCTGGGAGAACAGGTTTCACCTCGCTGGTGTATTTCTGCAGATTCAGTGTTGTCAGATAGAAGAACATCTTCCTTTTCCACATCTTGAATGCTGTCCCATCAAACTTGGTTGGAGGAGCGACATGGTTCCCAGATGGAACTTTGACCGTCTCGATCTGACTCGCAGTCGTTTCAACCTTGTTATTGGTTTTCTCCACCACTCCAGAGTTGTTTTCCACATCGATTGTCATTCTGTTAAGACAAAAGAAAACAACTTTCAATTAGTATCGATATATATATAAAGTTAAGAATCGCAATTCTAATACTGATATCGAACTAAATCGCATTGGTGTCGATCGATACTCCTTGGTATCGATCGATACACACACAATGTCGATCGATACACCCATATGGTGTCGATCGATACACCCATATGGTGTCGATTGATGCACTCAGTGTCGATCAATACATCATGGTGTTTAATCGATACACATGAGTTTTGCATAAGATCGATCGATACACCTTGGTGTCGATCGATGATCAGCTTGTATCGATCGATACACCTCGGTGTCGATCGATGCTTAGCTTGTGTCGATCGATGCACATATAGTGTCGATCGATGCAAGTGAATTTTTACACAGGATCGATCGATATACCACAGTGTCGATCGATACATGTTAATATTACACAGTATCGATCAACATATACCCAACTAGGTCGATGCACAGTATCGATCGATACACCTCAGTGTCGATCGATACAACTCGATGCAAAGTATCGATAGATGCACCTTAGTGTCATCTGATACAACTGTTTGCATAGTATCGATCGATGCACCTTAGTGTCGACCGATACAATTTTTGTCTAGTATCGATCGATACCATAGGGTGTCGATCGATACTCACAAGGTTTCGATCGCAATCGAACCTATCAAGAACATGAGTTGTGTTCGTTGATTCTACCGTTCATTAATCGCAATTAAAGACGGTTTTTAGAAGATGTTTTAAAGCAGTACTGCTTCTACTACACGTTTCAAGTTGCTAAATAGTTTTTTGATAACGTTTGAGTATCACTAGCAGATGAACATCTTCTTAAAAAATAGAAAGAGAGATTGCCTATACTACACGTTTCAAGTTGCTAACAAGCTTTTTGATAACGTTTGAGTATCATCAGCAGTAGAAGAATCGTTTTTAAAAAAAAAAACCGTTTGAAAACGTTTATTTACTCGTGATTAAAGATCCAATTGAATTAATAAAACAAAATTGGATTTTCTTAGAGTTAAGATTGTAGGACCAAAATTTAGCACTATAGACAGGATAAGATTTAATCACGATTATATAAATAAACAGTAAGGAACAGACGATTCATAAAACGATAGAGCAATAAAATAAATCTAAGGAGGCGAGATGAATCTCTTTCCTTAACTCTAAGAATCTTCTGTAGTGCGACGGATTATAATAGATCCATGAGTCCCAGGATACAACCAAAGTAATCTGTATCATCTACACTTGATATCAGATCTGTCGAATATTATACTACGATACTCTCGAATAGAAACTTACTCTAAGCAGTAGGGAATTGAGAGAACTCTTGTTAGAACTTTTAGGATGTGTTTTTAGTGTATCCGAGGATGATTTTTTAAGGTGAAAATCGGACTGTATATATAGGAGAGAGGCTAGGGTTTTTCCCAGACATAAACCCTATATAGCGACTGTATATAGCGGCTGCGATTTTTTAAGTCGGCCCGAAGAGCATCGATCGATACCGAGGGGTATCGATCGATACTTCAAAAAGTCTACGAGCCCAACATGCCCAAGATGCGATCAACGCACGTATGGTCTTTTCTTCTCTCATGTTGTTAATCATTCAAATCAATGACACAACTATTCCAAAATATATACACGAGAAAACCTTTCTCGGCCAATGAAAACATTTCATTAGAATGAGCTTAACTCATTTCTTTTCACACTAACACAATTTTATCAAGCCCTCAAGTTTTGACAAAAAATTAGTTCCAACAGTTACCTGATCTCCGCGGATAGGGATGACGACTTGGCTTTTGAAATGCACACTGAGGTTGGTTCTCACTGAGTCTAGTTTTATCTTTGTGAATCTTCAACTTGCTGATGTTAGTTTGGATCCAAATTGTTTGTTGCAGCTGCCTAAAAGATTCCCAACGGATTTGGTTTCTGTGAAGAGAGCACAAGTTTTATGTTTCTGCATGGGTCAACCTGATCTCTCTTTGGGTCTTATTCAGCAGGTACTTTAGTTCTCATGGTCACTGAATGATTCACCGTCAGGCCCGGCTTAACTACAAGTACGGGCAGTGCGACCGTCCCAGGGTCCACGGGCATAAGAGGCCCATTAAAAAAAAATAGTTTTGATATATATATTTTTTTTAAAGTAGACATATATATATATATAATAAGATCAATTTTAATCAAAATAATTTTTTTTTTTTTCTATAACTAGATTTTTTAAATATTTATGTTAAAAAAACAGATTTTTGTTTAAGGGTTCAATTATTTTTAATTTTTTGTTTTAGAGCCCAGAATTTTTTTTTTACCCAAATGGCCCCAAAATCAATAACTAAATTTTTTTAAAATATGTAAAAAAAAAAAACTTAAACCCAAATTTGTTTTTTTTTTGTTCAAGGGCTCAAAATTTGTTTTGCCCAAGGGTCCCTAACAGTCTTGAGCCGGCCTGCTCACCGTCTAACGCTATAAAAGTTGATTGTATCTAGGTTCTACATGCGAATCAAGAAGAAAGTTACATACACGGTATACTTGCGTTTCCATTGTTAGAGCTTGGTCGGATGGAAGAAGCCGCGGAAGCTTCCAGAAAAGGCTGTGAGATAAACAAAAAAGACGCATGGGTGCATCACTGCGTGAGTTTCTCAAACAATTTTACATGACATTTTAACATTTGCATCCTTTGTTTTCAGTTTCCATGTAAGACTTAACACTCACTAGATCTTTACTTTTTTTGTTGTTGTTGCAGTTGTGTCATGTTATTCAACATGAATGCCGGTTTAAAGAAGCAGTCGAGTTCATGGAACAAGTCGCAGATTCTTGGCATTATTGCTCATCCTTCATGTAAAGCATCAAGCTCTTCTCTTATCATTTAGAATCCTTGATATATTTTTTCTTAAACATGTACAAAATTGTCAGGTATACACACAATTGGTGGCATGTTGCTCTTAGTTACTTGGAAGGAGGGTCACCAATGAGTAAAGTAGAGGAGATTTATGATCATCACATCTGGAAAGAATTGGAGAAAGACGATGCCCAACCTCCTGAAGTAATCCTCTTTTTGATTGAGAAATTTATGCGTCTGCTTCCTCTAATCCAATATTCAGTTGTCTGCAACTCTTTTAGGTTTATCTCAATACTCTGGGATTGTTATTGCGTTTGGATGTAAGAGATGCTCTTCTTGATGGTTTTGAAGACCGTCTCAAAATCCTTGCAGTTCGTTTAACTGATCAGGTAAGCCATGCACTAGTCTTATATATATCCCTTATCATTTGTACTTGTGTGTTCTATTCCTCAAAAGGTTTTTTTATATATTTTTCTTGGTCACTTGCTTTAACATTTCAGGCAAACTGGTATTTGGATTGGCACCTTGATATATTGATAGTTTGGGCATTAGCAAAGGTTGGAGAGACTTCAAGAGCTCATGAGTTACTCGAGGGTCTGAAGTTCCGGTTAGTGTGAATTTTCTTTTCTTCTACAGTTTTTCTAATTGATACCCGAATTTATTGTGAACCTGTGTTGTTCTTGCAGATTATCGAAGATGAACAAGAAGAAACAACGAGTGATGCAGAAAGGGATTCAGGTTTGTTCCCTTTTATTTTGACCCTTTTTGTCTTTCTAAGTACTCCTCTATATCAGTCTTCGTTTTCTTATCAGCTCGGAGAAGCTGTGTATGAATACGCAAGGGGTAACTACAAAAAGGCTATAGAACTACTCGGTTCAGATTTTAACGCCATTGGTTACAAGGTAAATTAAATCTCCAGCAAGTAACCCAAAAAACTCTATAGATCAAACACATTTTGATGGTACTTTTTAAACTGTTCAGATCATCGGGGCATCAGATGAACAAATAGATGTTTTCAACGAAATGTGGTGCCAGCTGCTGCTAAACACAGGCCAATCTTCCACTGGTACAGGCTTGTTTTGTAGAGTCTTAACTCAGTTTAATTGGATATTGATCTTGTTTAGTATGCAGCCAAAGAAGTGATCAGAGAGAGGATAAAGGTCAGAGATGGTGTTCCTTTCATGTGGCGTTTGCTGGTAATAATAATATGCATTCAAAAGCAGGACCTTACTAATAAGTTCATCATGTGTCAATGGGTTTTGGTGATGAGAAAAATGATGTCGTTTTTTCGGTGGCAGGAGAAGAGTTACGCCGTGGAAGGCAATGCAGAGGCTGGGAGTGCAGGAGAGAGAGCCAAGAAGCTGGAATCTTCTTATTTCTAACTCTTTAGTATCTTCCTAGGCAGCTACATGTACCCTATTATTATGTTTTAGGTAAACAAAAAAGGTGTTTTTCACCTATTTGCCATGAACCCAAAAAATATAAATAGTCTCTCCCAACGTGTATCAAATCCAGGGCGGACGAACACATACCCAAACCTTTTCACAACTGGCCCAACACAACATTGGTCATATACTCTATTATCGTCCCTCTTTAATGTAGAATGGTCTTCATACCTTTCCACAGAATTGATTTTAGCCCATCATCTTCTCTTTTTCCTTTTTTTTTTCATCAGAATTCCAGAATTACATTTTTCACCGGAATTGTGGAATCGTATTTGGTGTTAAATTACGCCAAAATAACGAAATCATATTTTAGCACACAAACCGCAAAATTTTGTTTTGGCGCAATAATTGCAGAATTACGGTTTTTATCCAGAACTATGGAATCACGTTTTCTAGTCAAAACTGTAGAATCGTGTTTCCATCAAGAAAAAGCAGAATAACAATTTGGCGTCAAAATTTCAAAATTATGTTTTCTCGCCAAATTTTACACTGTTCTCTCGCCGTTTGGCTATGAGTTTCCTTTAGTGGGCATTGTCCCCAGTTTCAGCCCATCAACCAGACCTTGCACTGTTTTACTCGGTTCTCTGGCCGTGAAAGAGTTAACTTATCCCGTTTTGTGTTTGTCCACATTATCCATTTCCTCCCCCGTGGAGAGATTGTTCTCATCTAAGTCCTTTTTGAAGAGATCACATCCATCAATTTCCTCCTCTTGGATATATCAATTTCATCATCCTCATCCGCTAAGAAGAGATCTATACCATCACTCTCCTCCTTTATGGAGAGTGTTTTTAAAAGCTCAGCTTTGATGCCAATCAAGAAAAAAACATGCATATAAAACTTTTTTTTAAAAATTGAATTTTTTGTTAAAAAAATATTTATTAATTTGAAACGGATGGAGTATTAACTACAAAATAGTCACCATACTTTTTCTTTTTTGTGCTCACCCAGATATTTTAACCTTAAACCTATAATTTTTTCTTTGTTTCTGAAGATTAAAATAGGCTAAATTAGTCTCCCCTTTGTCGTCGATATTCAAACTCGTAATTTTTTTAAACAAAATTTCATTTTGGATGGCTGGTTAATACATCAATTGAGTTACCGACATCGGATATGAGTCATATGACATGATATTTCATTGCTCATAGCATTTTTATTTTGTTAATTGCCTATGGCATATTTTTCAATGTGTGAACGATTCTCTTCTTCAAGAATGATATGTATCATTCAAAGGCTTTCCTCTCTTATTTAAAATGGCACGTTATGCTTCTACCATTTCTGTTACCTGTTTTATCAATTAGTTAGTCAATAATGATGTTGTTACTTATCTCTATAATATTCTTTAAAAATACATTTTTGAAAATAAACTTTGTTTTCTAAGTTATTATATATTATGTTATTACAAATAAGACAAGATAATTGAGATAGAAAAGAATATAATTATCTTTTAAAATTATTGATGAGAATATGGACTAAAAATCAATTATTTATCATTAAGGATGTTATTTACTATTTAGTTTCTTAATTATTTTTAATATTATATATTTTTTAAAAATAATTAATCCATATATCTATTCAAAATCTTGCTATATTTTTCACTATAATTTATTATATTTTCTTTGAATATATATCAAAATAAAAGTTGAAAAATATTTTACTAATTTTATAAAAAGTTAGACACAAGAAAATTGATTTTTTTAAAGAGTTCGTGAACTAACCACAAAACTAGAGTCATTAAACGGTGCATATTAGAGTTATGTTTTCAAGATTATATGTTTTACGAGTTAGCCGGAATAATATTTTAGTCCACTACAAAACGGGTTAAATAGACAAATTATTCCGTTTGACAACTCTATCTATAATCATGAGTTGGACATATTATAAAATTCAAATAAAAACAATTTTTCTTAAATTTCAAAATAATTTCTTTAAAAAAAATTACTCTGCGTTATAATTAGCGCGAGTTAAGTCCTAGTTCTTAGTTCTTAATACAAAAAGCTAGCTAATTCTTTCCAAAACATATATATATATATATATATATATATATATATATATATATATTCTCACTTCTTCTTTTAGTATTAGAAGAATATTTGCTAAGAACCCTAATTACATGGGCTTATATGGGCTTCCACAATATCATATATCTTGGGCTTCTTATTTGCTTCAATATTTAGTACATCAAAACATATATCTTATGACCGACCAAAAAAAAAAGAAATTTTACAACTATCATGAATTATATATGTTTGGCATAGAGAGAAAATAAAAAATTGGAGTTAATCATCAAATAAGCATGATCATGGGCAAAGAACATAATATTTGGAAGAGTAAACATCTTGACGATAAAGAGTGTTTACTCTATTGTGGCATAGAGAAGGTTGTGAGGGAGGAACCGGACCTGTTGAGTGTTGATCCTTTGATTGTTTCTGCAAAAGAAAAAGAAGACAAGAATCAAAAGATGGTAATGAAGATTGATGAAAAGCTGAAGTAATCGAAGAAAGAAAAGAAGAAGAAGGAATCGGAGAAGAAGAGGAAAGTCAACAAGAAAAAGAGAGTCAACACAAGAGAAATGAGTTGGGATTAATGACATTTTGGTATAATGAAGTAAATGGGCCTGCGAATATTCTTAGGCCCAAGTGAACAAATAATTAGATGTGTGTGTGTAACTATGTGATGATTAAGTCTAGGATACTAGCTAAGGTCCTAAGATGAGTTGTTAGAGTCTATGCAAGTGTAGTGTGACTTGTGTAGGATAGTCTAAGTGTTAGAGTTAAGGTGCAAGTATGGTGAGGATAAGTGAGTAGCAGTTGGAGTAAAACTTCTATATATGTGTGAGTATGAGTGTGGATGAATGTATGAAAAAAAAAGGTTAGTAACTGAGAAACGCAAAAGAGTGAGAGTTGAAGAAAAAAGAACAAACCTGAGTGAAACAAATAAAGAGAGAAAGTTCAACATGGTATCAGAGCTCTGCTTGATCCGTGGAGCCTGTTCAAGCAAGATATAAGAAGAAGTGAAGAAGTCAGAACAAGAAAGAATATGAAAACCAAAGAAGAAAGAAGAAGAAGACCTTATGGCGATAAACCTGCAATCATCTCAACTGGTTGCTGTGTTTGATAGACAGAACTATGAGTTCTGGGCAGCAAGGATGCGAACAACTCTGAAGAACAGAGAGCTATGGGAGGTTGTCAAGGAAGGACCTCCAGAACCACCATCTAAATCAACCGAGACACCTGGAGCAGACTATGCAAAGGAGATGGCAAACTGGCGATCCCTTAAAGCTAAAGACACATCAGTTCTTCAGATCATCCAACATGCGGTAGCTGATGTTGTCTTTGACAAAATCCTCTCAGCAACAACAGCCAAACAAGCATGGGAGCTCTTGGAACATTCCTATCAAGGTAATGAAAAGGTTAAGATGGTTAGGCTGCAATCTCTAAGAAGAGATTTTGAGAATCTGAAAATGAAGGAAAGAGAAAAGGTTACGTCATACTCTGATAGGATTCAGGCTGTTGTTAACCAAATGAGAGCTCTAGGTGACGGTAGATCAAATTTTGATTTAGTAGTCAAGATGTTAGCCTCAATGCCCAAAAGCTATGCTTCTCTATCCTCGTTGATGGAAGAAACGAAGGATTTAAAAACAGTGACCTATGCGGAGCTGATTGGATCTCTAGAGGCTCATGAGAAGAAGTTCTTTCCCGATGATGAAGAAGATGCTGAAGGCGCCTTCCATGCTCGCTTCAAAAGTCTGAATATGGAGAATAGTGACAAGGCAAACACAAGCCAAATGAGCTACAAAGAAAAAGGTGGTGTGGTTTCTGCAAAAAGGATAATCACAATGAAGATGTGTGTTACTTCAAGAATGGAAGAAACAGGCCAGACTTCAACAGAAACAAAGATACAAGAAGCTGTTACAACTGTGGCAAACCTGGTCACTTCTCAAGAGACTGCAGAAGCAAGAGGCCTGAACAAGCACAAGCCACCCAAGAAGAAGATGATGAAGAAGAAGAATATCACATGTTCTCTGCAAGACAAGAGGATCAAAAACCATTTGAAGAAAACATGTGGCTCATTGACAGTGGCTGCACAAACCACATGACTCCAAACGAAAAGCTATTTACCAGAATCAACACAAGCTTCAATGTTCCAATACAAATAGGTGATGGAACAGTGTTGATGACCAAAGGAAGAGGAGACATTAAAGTCATGACAAAGAAGGGCAACAGAATCATCAAAGACGTTCTTCTAGTTCCTAAAGTTGCCAAGAATCTACTGAGTGTCTCTCAGATGATTGCAAATGGATATGCAGTTACCTTTAAGCAAAGAAGCTACATCATCCATGATCAAGCTGGGAGAAAGATAGCTGAAGTGGAAATGGCTAAGAAGAGCTTTCATCTTCATATTCCATTGAGTGAAGAAATACAAGGGCAATATCAAAGGAAGAAGCTGAAGCGAGTCACCAAGAAGCTGGATACGCTGAAACCTCAAACCAAGAGATGTCTCAATCATGGAAGATTGAGAGAAAGGCTAAAGCCGAGAACAAACCTGTGAAGTGTCAGAAGAAGAAGCCGGTGATCAAAGCTAAGAACCAGAGGAGTACAGAGACGGACAAGAGAGAAATCGAAGTTAAGAAAACCAAGGAAGTGGTTCAAGGAACCAAACTGAACAAGATGGTGATCAAAGAAGACACAAATCAACGAACAGAAAGCTTACCTGAGAAAGAGAGGGAGCAGAAGTTGATTGTAGAGTCAATCGGCAAAAACGCAAATAGATTTCAAGCAAGACTTGACGGAGGTGCAGAGAAGACTCATGAGAAAGTGCAGATGGCCCAAGAGTCAAAGAGTAGAGGTTCAATTTTCAGAACTCAGAAACAACAGACAAGAACAAGTCAAGTTTAAAACTGAAGCAGAAGCTTCAAGACCAAAGCAAAAGAGAGGCGAGAGAATTACATGTGTATGACAAGCCAAGAAACTCCAAGAAGGAGATAGGAGACAGAGACTCCTCAGCAAAGCACCTGCAGAAAAAGGAGAAGCTGAAATCAATTGAGATTGACGAGATGACTATTCAAGAGGGAGTAAAGAAGCTTAAAAGAGAAGAAGAAGAAGCTGAGCCCATGAAAATTCAGAGCAAGAGGGAGATCGAGAAATCAACCTTACCAGTAAGCTATGCAGATGCCTTGAGAAGAGCTCCTCCGATGAAGAAGAAAAAGACAAGAGAAGAAGAAGAGGAGATTCCAAAGAAACTCCCAACGAGCTATGCTGATGTCTTAAAGAAAGTCCGGCCAATGAAGAAAACTGAATCAAAAGGAAGTAAAATCAAAGCATCAAAATTCAAAACCCTAAGCTGGAATCGGGGAAACAATTCAAAGGCTCAAGAAGGAGTGTTGAGTGTTGATCCTTTGATTGTTTCTGCAAAAGAAAAAGAAGACAAGAATCAAAAGATGGTAATGAAGATTGATGAAAAGCTGAAGTAATCGAAGAAAGAAAAGAAGAAGAAGGAATCGGAGAAAAAGAGGAAAGCCAGCAAGAAAAAGAGAGTCAACACAAGAGAAAGGAGTTGGGCTTAATGACATTTTGGTATAATGAAGTAAATGGGCCTGCGAATATTCTTAGGCCCAAGTGAACAAATAATTAGATGTGTGTGTGTAACTATGTGATGATTAAGTCTAGGATACTAGCTAAGGTCCTAAGATGAGTTGTTAGAGTCTATGCAAGTGTAGTGTGACTTGTGTAAGATAGTCTAAGTGTTAGAGTTAAGGTGCAAGTATGGTGAAGATAAGTGAGTAGCAGTTGGAGTAAAACTTCTATATATGTGTGAGTATGAGTGTGGATGAATGTATGAAAAAAAGGGGTTAGTAACTGAGAAACGCAAAAGAGTGAGAGTTGAAGAAAAAAGAACAAACCTGAGTGAAACAAATAAAGAGAGAAAGTTCAACAGGACCTCGCTGAAGCTGGTTCTGCAAACTATGCAATCGTCCGAAATCATTCCTCCATATCGGCGGTCTCCCCGAGGTTCCCCTTCCGATCAAAGCTAGAAGATACAACACCATAATGAATCTCCACATTCTTTAGTTGAATAAGGATTAGTGATTAATTAGGGAAATGTTGAACTATAACACAAGGCTGTATTTTGAGTAAAAAGGGAAAGTATGAAAATGAAAGAAGAAAGCGTTTATGGAACTCTTAACAACAAAAGGACCCTCTCTTATATATACATGTATGAGTGGTTTGATTTGAATGATGCGAAATTCGTATTTTTGTCAATGTCAAACCAAATGATTTTGAATGATGCTGGTATGAAAATGAAAGAAGAAAGCGTTCATGGAACTCTAACAAGGAAAGGACCCTCTTTATATTCATGCATGTATGAGTGGTTTGATTTGAAAAAAATGTATTTTTATTTGTCAATGTCAAACCAAATGATTTTGAATGATGCTAAATTAGTATTTTTTGTCAACTTTAAATGATGCTTTTATAATATTGACTTGTTCCTTGTTATACATTCCTGAGTGTAATGTCTTGTGTTCAACTTTTGTGTATAAGAAGCGTTTACTCGCCGTTGTTATGTCATTTGGGTGGGTTGGTTGATCCTTTCGTTGTTTTTTATTTTTCAAACATTATGTAAGCAACCAAATTAACTAGAAGAAAAAAACGTCATCTTTTTTTTATCCTCTTGACGAAGAATGTTGTAAGCATACAAGAAAAGGAAGCAACAACAAAAACACTTAGCCGACGAAAAATAACAAATGTCTACACTTCCATTATAAAAATCAGTGTTCAAAGCGCTAAAAGGACGGTGATAACACCTAAAACGCTTAGTCGAAGCCTAGACGAATCTTAGGCAGTTTAGGCGTTTACAAAATAAAGTAATATATTATATATATATTTATAGAGTACATCATATAAAACATTATGGCTAGTTCATAAATAATAAACTTTAAATATTATAAATCTTAAACATTGATTCAAAGTTCAAATTACACAAAAAACCAAAATAAATCTTATAAATATCAAATCTAAAACATTAAAAATATTATAAATTCAAATTAGACAAAAACATCTATTTAGAAAATCATAAATATTAAATCATAAATAAAAATTAGAGAAAAACATTCACTATATTCAGTAAAAACAACATATAAAATTTTATAGCATGTATTTATGAAATTAAAACTTATAGATTTAATTAAATATAGTTAAAAATTCAAAAATTACACCGACCAAAAATAAAATAATTGATTAACAATTTTGATGAACCGCCTAAAACCGCTTAGGACCGCTTAATAACAATAACGCTTAATGTTAACGCTTATGAGGTAATCACTACGGTGTATGGACGCCTAGCGTCTAGGCACCGCCTAAACCGCTTTTTAGAACACTTTGATAAAAAATACAAGTGAAACCCAAAAATGAAAAAATAACCTTTCTAATACACTCATGGGCTTTATCTTTATTTTTCGGCCAACTTAGAAGCATTTAAAAAAACATATAATCCATCAAAAAGAGATATTTCAAACCCATTAAAAGGTATCCAAACACCAGAATGACACACACAACTTATACCATTTCAAACCAGATCCACTTGTCTCATGTTGCTAAATCTTGCTTGCGTTTAGCATTTGCATTTTACATAATTAATAATTTATCAAAAACAAACATAAATGTTTAATAATCAAACGGCTTTTTAAGTTTATATAAGATCAAAGCATAAAACACATTTCCACTGTGTTACTGAACACTTCACTTCCTTTGATATTAGATACATCAACCCAATAGGAGAATGAAAAAAACATCACAACCTATAAAACGATTAATTAAATATAATGCCTCATGAAGCCTATATTGATCATGCTTTGTCATATTGATAGATAGAATAGCATGATCCTCAAGTACCTTCTCAAACCCCAAAGAAACTAACATAATCTAATTACCAAAAATGATAAGATTGCATACACAAACGTAGCATAATTTAAATACAAGGCAAATAGATTCAGAAATGTATAAACTACTCCTCATATGAACCAAAATGGGAAGCTATTCATAGTCAAATCCCATAAAAATACAGTTACACTTAGTTCTACTGATTGAGAGGAATTCCTTGGAAACAACCAACAAAATCTATAAGTCATTGCCAAATCTATGAACTAGTGAAGTCTATATTGATCATGATGTGTTAGGTACATAGATAGATAGATTCATAGGAGTCTGTATCAATCTCAAATGAACCAAACTACGAATTATATGAACCAAATGGGAGGCCGAGAGCAACAAATTGGAAACAAACCACAAAACAAGATAACCAAAAGATCAAATCTAAATCTTTGAACTAATGAAAAAAACTCTCTTGGACGGAAAATTTGGAAGCATAAATGATTAAAGATCGTCTTACACAAACGTGAACAATGTAAATGTCACAATCAAAACTGAAGAAAGATTAAAACAAGGCTTGGAAAGAACAAAGCTTTCACAAAATAGGCAAAAGTAAACTTCTTAGAATCCAAGTTTGGTTCTGCGCCAGTGCCTACGCTTTGCGTTGTACCTGAAAACCAAAACCCAAATTAGATTTCACTAGTTCTGCACTAATCGATCAACCATAGAACAAGAACAGAAATTTGACGAACCTGATGGTATTGTCAGTGCGAAGACGAATCCAGTGAGGAATAGGCCTGTTCTGCCTCATTTTCTTCCCCAGCTTCTTCTTGATCATGAAAGACTTGTGCGACGGCTGTTTTCATATAACGAATCGATCTCAAAGTCACGAGCTTTCGTTACATTTCATACTAAAAACAAGGTGAAAATGGAGATTAAGATCGAAGGAGAGGAGATAGGGATGTACCATCTTGAAGCCCTGCGATCTTGCTTCTGGGACCAAGCCGAAACGAAGAGAAACCCTAAATGTGAGGAAGAAAGCTGTAAGAAGGTGATGGAGGCGGCTTTTATAAGGGTACACGTTTTTAGGGTTAAAGAGTTTTCCTCAATTGGGCCGTAAAGGCCCACTGTTTCAGGCCTGTCAACATATGATTTTTTTTTTAGACATCAAACTAAATGCTTTGGTTCGTCGTCCATTTCGGGTAAAATGTTAATAAAATCAGGTTATGTGTAACTTTAGTATTTTTATTTTTGTGCAACACTTTCTTGTCGTTAAACTTCTGTAATACTAGGATTTAATCCGCGCTAATTATAACGCAGAGTAATTTAAAAATTTTTTTTTTTTGAAATTTAAAAAAATTGCTTTTATCTGAATTTTACAATATAACTATCTAATGATTATAGATAAAGCTGTCAATTTATAATAATTTATCTATTTAATCCGTTTTGCAGTGAACTAAAATATTATTCGAGCTAACCCGAAAAAACTTATAATCTTAAAAATATAACTTTAATATGAACCGTTAAATGACTTTTATTTTTGTAGTTAGTCAACGAACTTTTAAAAAAAAATAGTTTTCTTGTATCTAACTTTTTTATAAAATTAGTAAAATATTTTTAACTTTTGTTTTGATATATATTCAAATAAAATATAATAAATTATAGTGAAAAATATAGCAAGATTTTGAATAATTTGTTTTTTAATATATATGAATTGATTATTATTTTAAAATATATAGTATTAAAAATAATTAAGAAATGAAATAATAAATAACTTTTTAATGCAAAATATATACTTTCCATATTCTAATCAATAATTTTAAAAACTATTACATCCTTTCCTATTTCAATTATTCTTTGTTAATTGTAATGGCATTTCATGTAATAACTTACAAAACAAAGTTCATTTTTAAAAATATCTTATTAAATAATATTATAGAGATTAGAGGGAATTATCCATTTTCTTTGACGACGACAATACAAATTAAAAACATTAAATCTTGAAGCATATAGAATGTGATCAGATAATAGCGAATTCGAGACTACGCTCAAATGTGTTGATATGTTCTTCACGATAAAACTTGAATGTTTAGAATTAGTCATGGTAACGTTCTCTACCTCCAAAATTCGCCGAAACAAACCTGTTTGCTTCGACTAGGTAAATAATTTCATTAAATTTTCCGGCAATAAGCTCGGAAGTAAAACACCTCTCAAAAAGAGGGAAGTTGCTAGAATCAAAGATGGAATAACCGGCAAAAAAAAGTCAAGACAGGCAACAACAGAATTGGGTCGGAGGGGTGGACCAGATATGAGCGAGAGTTGTGTGCTGAGAAGCCTATTAAGTTCGGCCCATAATTGCTCTTGGCCCATTGAGCAGCTAGTATCTAAAATTATTATTTAAAAAAAAAAAAAAAATCTTCGTCCACTTCATAATATTTGGCCGCGTATTGTGCGGTATTTTCTAGTTGACCAATAATCTTCGTCCACGTCATTCCATTAACGAACTTTGAGCTTGTTTCAAACAAAGGCCCATTTCTTTTGACAATAATCTTAAGCATTTGCTTCGTCTTAGAAAGATAAGATTGCCATTTTTTTTCTTTCTCTGAAGCAATTCAAGTCATTCTTGATTTTGAAGGAAAACTGTTAACATCTTTTCCCATAAATTTGTTATTTGTTAAATGGGATCGATGGTGAAGAAGTTGAAGCAGAAACTGAGATCAGGGAAAAACAATGAAAAGGACTTTCAGGAAAAAGTGTGGTTCTTGGAGAACGGAAGCATCTTGTTAGAAGAACTTATCGCTGATTGTAATGGTAAATCCGTTCCTTTACGCAGTTTTTCTTTCGACCAGATCCTTAAAGCCACAAAGAACTTCGATTCCAGCTGCTTTGTCGCCTTCGAGGGGTTCCACACGTGGTGGTACAGAGGTATCATCGAAAACAGAAGTTACATGATCAAGAGATACCTCGTTGATAAAGGTACAGAACACAAAGTGGGAGAGGTTTACAATGACTTTGTCTTGTCTGCTCGGGTGAGTAATCACAGCAACTTTCTCAAACTGTTGGGATACTGTTTGGAGTCTTGTTATCCTGTTCTTGTGTTTGAAAACGCAGAACATGGAGTTTTGAATCAGCGAGGAGGTGTTATGGTTAAACTTGGAGGAGGAATCTTTACTGCCATGGAGTGTTTGGTTAAAGATCGGGAAGGAGATTGCAATTGCTGTGGCTTATCTTCACACTGCATTCCCTAAGATCACCATCCATAGAGATGTTAAGCCAACGCACGTTTTCTTGGACAAAAATTGGACTGCCAAGCTGTCCAGCTTCTCTCTCTCGAAAATCGAAAAGCTCAACTGTTCCAGTGGTGGGAACATCGGGGTACATCGATCCATTATACCGTGTCACAGGTTCGGTAACAGAATATACCGATGTGTACAGCTTTGGGGTCTTTTTGATGGTTCTTCTAAGTGGCAGACCGGTTTTCTTCACCGGATCTAATCGAAAGCGTGAAGGAATTCTTGGCTATGCGAAAGAATTGTACGAGAATGGCAAAATTGATGAAGTAATTGATCCGCTTTATCCAACGATGGTGAAAGACATCACAAGTGTTCAAAGATTGCAAGTGGAAGCGTGTGTTGTACTTGCTCTGAGATGCTGCGAGAAGAGAGATGAAGACAGGATAAAGATGATCCAAGTAGCTAAAGAAATCAAGCGGATTGAGACATCACTGAGAGATCCTAGTCCTAGCTAGAGATCCTCTTTGTTCTTGGAATATAAGGCCAAGTTTTGTAATTCATTCAAGCATAAATAATTCCCTCGAAAATTAATAAGAGATTGATTTCTTCCATAACCACGCAGATTCAAGTTGTTTATCTTTAACAAAATCCAAGGCTCGTGACTCGTGTTACATGTCAAATCAAAATACTAAAGAAATCTGAAAACAGAGAAATATCATTTGTTAAGGCAAGGTTTAGCCTTTAGACGATGACTTTACGCATAGTACAATTGACTTACTCAATAATAACTTTGTTTGTGTCTGATGACGAAGGCACTTTGACAAGTCCTTCTATCGCCTTGAGCTCTTTCGCCACATCTATCATCTTAGGCACGTCTCGTTCCGGACATAACCTAATGCATCTCAAAGCAAGTCTGAAAAACGCTTCAACCTGCACAGTCCAAGATTCACTCTCACCATTCCACATGGCCGGGTCGATCATTTCAAAGAAGTGATCAGAAAATGCTCCAATATCTGCAAACTCGCCAGCATAAACAGGAAATGGGAATCCAAACTCTCCGATAATACCATCTAACCAGTGGTATCCAAGCTCCCCGGCCAAAAGAAATAACATTGTAACCCCAAAACTATATACATCAAACTTTTCCGAAACTAAACCTCTTCTGTAATAATCAGGGTCGATGGATAGCCTATAAACTACTGGCTTAATGTCAAAAACAGATGATTCTCCCTCGGGGATTGATATGCTCAAACAGAAAGAAGACAACTTTGAGGTCCCATTCTCGTCCAAGAATATGTTTTGAGGGTTTATATCCTTATTGATTATGACCCGAGGAAACGCTGAGTGAAGATAAGCTACCGCGTTTGCAATCTCCTTACCGATCTTTAATCGTGCACTCCAAGGTAGCAGAGTACCGTCCTTGTCCTCGAGTTCTAGAGGTCCTTTCTCTGCATACTCACAAACCAAAACCGGATTACAAAATTCTACACAGCAACCCAACAGCTTCAAAACGTTTTTGTGACTACTCATCATTGATAAAACCGCAACATCGCGGTAAATATTGTCAGGGAAAGGGTTTTGATCGCCTTTCCATTTCTTGATGAGCACTCTCCGTTCTTCGATAGTACCCTTGTACCATATGAATCTATCAGTTAAGATGATATAATCTGCGTCGAAGTTGTTTGTTGCTTTGAGAATTTGGTCAGAAGAAAACATTCGGATTGGATTATATTTACCATCTGAAGACGCAATCAGCTCCTCTAGCAACAAGCTCCCGTTCTTGTCTGAATGTTTCCTTGTCTCACTCTCCTTTTTGAGAAAACCCTTCATCTCTTTAACCAAGAAAACTTATAGGAGATTTTCTAACTTCTTGCTGCTAATGAAAAACAGAGGAAGCTACAATACAATTACACAATTACAGTTGACAAAGACTTTTATAGAAAACGTTTACTTCAACGTAACAAGCTGTATTGTGCTAAGGAAAAGAAAAAACTAGGGGCAAATTGCTAAAAATGTGTTTATTATTAGGCTGAAGAATAAAGTTTCATCGATCATAGAAAGTAGAAACAATTTGAAGCGCTTCTCGTCTAGTAGTTGACCAGTTTATTGCCATGTTTCTTCTTAGATATTAGATGTAAAGTTTTTGAAGAGCATGCTACATGTTGTCATGCGCTAAATCATTTTTTGCCACAAGGCGTAGATGGTGGCTTGAAGGAGAAGCTTTTAGGACCTTTGAAGCTGTAGCATAAGGTGACCCGATTGAAGATGCAAAGACACACTCGAAGAAGAGATGGCTGCCTTTGTTGGAATTTGCGCTAGAGACCTGGCTCGTGATTGGGAGGAGATGTAGAAGTGAAGACAGATTTACATATTTCTCGGCTTGGTTTGATCTTTCTCACAGAATTTTCATATATTCCGCCGTAGAACAAGCATGAGGGATTGAAACCAAATTTCTGTAACAGAACTTGATTTGTCCAATTTGATAATTAAATGTTATTATGAAATAAGGTTGAACACTCGATTTGGGCTACTACATCGTCGTTTCAAATCATCTGGAAAAACAAATTAACAGAAGATCCCGCCTTGCGTAACCCGAGATCATGCTGGTCGATCCACAAAACCACACAAGGCACATACCCTATCAATATGTTACTTCAAATGTAACAAACTGGTTGTTTTAAGAATGTAATGCAAAGAAGAAAGGAATCATAAAGTAGAGGTGATGTGCCAAAAAAACTAAAAGATAGTACGTAGATCAGTTCATTAAAAGTATTCAAAATGACATTGTCTACAAAACCAAAAACGAAGAAGACGAAGAAAAAAAAGAAGAGGAGCTGCAAGAAATTACTTCCTTATTTTTATCTGCTAGTCTCTTTCTTTTCTTATGAGGAGTTAAATGTGTAACCTGGAATTCCTTTCTTTCTAACCACGGCTTGAAAATGATCTTACAAACCTTCTTTAGTTTCCCATTGCGAGATGAAGATCAGACCCAAGTTACAATGCCATCAAATAAAGGAGGAGGAGAGAGATCATGATGATGAGTAAAGAAAGATGACCATACCTCATTTGAATAGGCACAATCAAAGAAGAGGTGGGATTTGCACTCAGGAGCAACTGTGAATGTCCTTCTTTCTTTTCTTCTGTCTCTACCTTGGTGGGCATTTGAACCAAACTTGGAACATAATTGAAAATAAATGGCCACCGCGATCTTTCATTATGTAGAAAGAAATATGGATGTGTAATATTCATCGTCCTCTCCAATAGTGTATACCATGTTAGTATGTTACTGTCAACACAATGTAAGAATATTTATTCTTATATGTGACCTATCACTACAAGAAAACAGGTGGAAATCCGACGGAAATTCCGACGGCAATAATTCCGTCGGAAATTTCCGACGACTTTTCGACGGATTTCCGACTAACTTCTCATCCGTCGGAAATATTAACCCGTCGGAGATTTCCGACGGATTTCCGACGACAATAATCCGTCGGACACTTTTCGACAGATTTCCGACGACTTTTTGACGCATTCTGATGTTGCCGACATACTGCCGACGGATTTCCGACGACGTTCATCCGTCGGCAATTTCCGACGGATTTCCGACGGATTGCCGACGGATTTCCGACGGATTTCCGATGGATTTCCGACGGATATCCGACAGATGCCGACAGATGCCGACATGGTTGCCGACATGGTTGCCGACATCGATAATATCTACTTTATATCCGTCGGAAATCCGTCGGAAATCCGTCGGAAAATGGACAAAATTTTCCTTATAAAAACGTTTCCACCCTTCATTTATAATCACAACAAAAAAAAATCTCTGTTATCTAATTCCTTACGAAAATGTCTTCTTCAAATCCTTATAATTATTTTCGATCATGGATGGACAAGCCTCATCAAATTCCGGACACGGGCCTAGTTACGGAGGAATTCAAAAAAGGTCTACAGGAATTCATGGCATTTGCGGGTATGCAGAAGAAAGCAAAAAAAAACCGGTAAAATCTATTGCCCTTGTACCAATTGTGGGAATCGTAGATTTATCGTGATAGATGAAGTATGGTCACATTTGTATTGTCATGGGTTTATGTCGGGTTACAAGATTTTGTATTATCATGGAGAAAATGATACAATGGTGGATAATTATGCTAGTACTAGTGAACATTATATTGGGGATAACACTAGCTTAGAAGAACCCGCAATGGAAGAACAAAGTACTGTAGGTCATGTTCAGATGGTGAACGATGCATTTCGTGAAAATATACCATCGGTTGCTGAGTATGGAGATAGGGGAGAAGAACCTAATTTAGAAGCTCGGAGATTCTTTGATATGTTAGACGCTGCTAAACATCCGTTATATGATGGGTGTAGAGGTGAACATTCCCCTTTATCAACTGCAACAAGGATGATGGGTATAAAGACGGATTTCAATTTGAGTGAGGAGTGCGTGGATGCAATCGCTGATTTTGTGAAAGAAATTTTGCCAGAAGATAATCTTGCACCGGCATCATACTATGAGATACAGAAACTTGTTCAAGGTCTAGGATTGTCGTATCAGATGATAGATGTATGCATAGACAACTGTATGCTCTACTGGAGAGAGGACGCAGATCGTACGACATGTCGTTTTTGTTGCAAACCTCGGTATAAGGAAACAGGTGGAAGAGTGCCAGTGCCATATAAACGGATGTGGTATTTACCGTTAATAGAGAGATTGAAGAGGTTATATCAGTCAGAGCGCACAGCAGGAGCAATGAGATGGCATGCAGAGCATACAACAGATGGACAAATCGCCCATCCGTCAGATGCAGGAGCATGGAAACATTTTCAATCCATTTATCCCAGCTTTGCGTTTGAGGCAAGGAACGTATACCTTGGATTATGTACCGATGGTTTCAGCCCTTTTGGGAAGCACGGCAGAAAATATTCTTTGTGGCCAGTAATTGTAACACCTTACAATTTGCCGCCATCTTTGTGCATGCGAAGGGAGTTCTTGTTCCTTAGCATTCTCGTTCCTGGACCAGAGCATCCGAAGAGATCACTTGATGTGTTTTTGAAACCATTGATTTATGAGCTGCGAATGTTATGGGACCAAGGTATTGAAGCGTTTGATGTTTCTTGTCACCAAAATTTCATCATGCGGTCGGTACTTTTGTGGACTATTAGCGATTTTCTCGCATATGGCATGTTATCAGGATGGACAACGCACGGAAGGTTATCGTGCCCGTACTGTCAAGATAACACTGATGCATTCCAATTGAAGCACGGACGGAAAACGTCTTGGTTTGATTGTCATAGGCGATACCTACCTAGCGATCATCCTTATCGTCGGAGCACCACATTGTTTAGGAAGAACCGGAAAGTATTTGACGGTCCTCCTCCTGAGTTAGATGGTGAGTATTTGTTGACTCAGTTTAGAGATTTTGGTGCAGAGAGGACCGTTGATTGTGGTGGTAACGGACATCATCCTGTTGATGGTTGTGGCAACGTTCATAATTGGCACAAGAGGAGCATTTTCTGGGATTTGCCTTATTGGAAGAACCATCTTTTGAGGCATAATCTGGATGTCATGCACATTGAGAAGAATTTTTTCGACAACATTATGAACACCGTTCTCAATGTCAAAGGGAAGACGAAGGACAATCTGAAGTCTAGATTGGACTTGCCAGACATTTGTTCTCGTAGAGCACTACATGTGACAGAGAACGGGAAGCCTCCGGTCCCGGCTTTTCGTTTCGATGAACCTTCAAAGGCCGAGTTTTTTTACTGGATTACCGAAAGTGTTAGATTCCCGGACGGATACGCATCTAACCTTCGGAACTGCGTTGATCATGGAGAAGGGAAGTTTACTGGGATGAAGAGTCATGATTGTCATGTGGTGATGCAGCGCCTCCTTCCATTTGCCTTTGCATGTCTTCTACCACGTAATGTCCACGAAGCAATTGCAGGTACAATCATGAAATTATTTATTTACTACTTTATACAATATATACTTCATTATTTAATTATTCATTTGTTATCCATATATTGCAGGGATTGGTGCCTTTTTCCGAGATATATGTTCTCGCTCTCTTACATCAGACGGTATCCGAAATCTTGGGGCTAATATACCTGTAATCCTTTGCAATTTGGAGAAGATATTTCCTCCTTCATTCTTTGATGTTATGGAACATTTAACAATTCATCTCCCTCGAGAAGCAGAGCTTGGGGGCCCGGTTCAGTACCGTTGGATGTATCCTTTCGAACGGTATATGTTACATCTAAAGAAGAAGGTGAAAAATTTGAGTAGAGTGGAGGGTTCTATCGTCGCACAGACCATCAATGAAGAAACCTCACATTTTGCCGAGTCCTACTTTCCATCACAAGTCAAAACAAAGAGTCGTAGAGCAGCTCGACATGATGACGGAGGCGTCCTACCTTTCTATCCGGTCGATGTACCTCATATATTTTTACAGATTGGACGACTTAGTGGAAAAGGCAAGAAGAGGAGACTTTCACCACAAGAGCGAGAGCATTTGCATATGTATATTCTCACAAACTGCGACGGAGTTGATGAATATGAGAGGTATTATATATTGAACATAATTATTAATTACGTATTAGGTTTTTGATTATATATATATATGTACTAACGTGATAATTGTTTCAATCTCACAGGATGTATATGGCTTATCAACGTTTTGCATTTCCTGACAAAACAGAGGACGAGCTAATCGAGCTCAAACAGGAAGAGTTCGGACGTTGGTTAAGAGATTATGTAAGTCTTTTAATTGCCTTGTTTTTAGCAATCATCATATGTAATGAAAGATTTAATTATTTGAAGTATTTTTATTTTAATTGTGCAGGTGACGACAGAGAAGGCTAACGGACAAACATTTCCCACGTGGTTAGAAGAAATTGTGAGATTTCCACTAGCAACCGTGCAGTCACATGTGATGTATAGCACACGGGGGTACGCTTTTAAGATTCATCGGGATGATAGGAGTGCGACAACTTCAGATTATGGTGTATCAACTCAGTCAGGTGATCTTGTATACTATGGTGTCGTACGTGAGATTTTCGATGTTCAGTACCCGGGAATGCTCGGTCTAAGATGTGTTGCATTTTTATGCGACTGGAACGACCCATTAGTAGGAAGCGGTGTGCGACACGACCAATTTGGTGTTACATCATTACATAGCAGAAGAAAACTCCAGAGATACGAGCCATTTGTACTTGCATCACAAGCAGACCAGGTTTGTATTTCTTTTACGTTAATTTTTAATTAAGTTTTGTTGCATTCCCGTGGTTAAATTTGTACATGGTGTAGGTATGCTACATTCCCTATCCGCGGGTGACAAACAAGCAAGACCCGTGGGTTACAGTCACATCGATAAACCCGAGAGGTAGAGTTCATGGGATGTCTGATCATGAACCCCTCCAACAAAGCTCCGTAGGTTTGGGTTCAATCGAGCATTCCCTTGAGGTCGACCTTGTCGTTGATTTCACCATACAGTCAGACGATCGAGTATTTGAGGATTCAGAAGAAGAATTTGACGAATTTGGGGAACCTTCCGATTCAGGAGAATCAGATTACTCATCATCGGATTGACAGTAGTTTTAATTATAAAATTTGCACCGTAAAATATGTACATATATTTGAACTAGAATTGTAATGTGTAATATATCAGTTATGTCGAAGTTTTATAAAGTTAGACATTTGATTAAGTGTAACAAAATCGGAATTTTGCAACAAAAAAAATATTATAACTTCTATATAAATTCTATATAACCTATTTTATATACATCATACAAGTGTTTGAAAACTTTTGCCACAAAAAAAAAACATATACCCTATACCCTAAACAAGATTTTTAAATATCCGTCGGAAATCCGTCGGAAATTTCCGACGGATTTCCGACGGATTAAGCTGCCTCGGATAAAACCTGGGTTATATCCGAGGGATTGATTTTTCAGCCGATGCAACTGAATCCGTCGGAAATCCGTCGGAAATTTCCGACGGTTTTCCGACGGATTTCCGACGGATTCAGTTGCATCGGCTGAAAAATCAATCCCTCGGATATAACCCAGATTCAACTCAATCCGTCTGAAATTTCCGACGGATTTCCGACGGATATTTAAAAATCTTGTTTAGGGTATAGGGTATAGGTTTTTTTTGTGGCAAAAGTTTACAAACACTTGTATGATGTATATAAAATAGGTTAACCTTGTATATACATCAAGAAAATGTGTTATATAGATTTTAAAAATTTTGATGGAAGTGTTTGTATAAGTTATAGTATAAGATATTGTTGATTTATGTGAAACGATATGTTTTGATGTTGTATAATTTTTAAACTAATGCAAACCCTGTAATATTGATGAACTTAATATATTTATTGAATGAAACATGTAAATAACATGTCCCTAAATCATATAAAGAAACCCTAAACCCTAAACCCTAAACCCCAAATATACCCTAAATCCGTCGGAAATCCGTCGGAAATTTCCGACGGATTTCCGACGGATATGAAAAAATAGACACGTGCTTGTTGACTGACCAATCGACAAACATGCAAGGAATATACCTTATCCGTCGGAAATCCGTCGGAAATTTCCGACGGATTTCCGACGGATATGAAAAATTAGACACGTGCTTGTTGACTGACTAATCGAGAATCCTTATCTTCTCCAATCCGTCGGAAATCCGTCGGAAATTTCCGACGGATTTCCGACGGACATTGATATTTTCGAGGAGACCGCGGGAATATCAACCGCGTAAATGAAATTATTTTTCAAAATCCGACGTATTTCCGACGGATTTCCGACGGCCATCGAATTATATCGACGAAACGTAAGTTTTTTTCCTTATTTCTCTCATCTTCCTCTCTCTCTTCCGTCGCTTCTTCTTCCTCTTCTCTCAAAATTTCCCTAAACGAAAATCTCTTCTTCTCCCTCTTTTCTTCTTCTTCTTCACAATTTCAGTTTTTATCTTCAATTCATCAACTCCTCATCTTCAATTCCTCAATTCTTCTCCAACAAAACCATGTAAGTTTAATTAATTCCTTTAATTTTGTTTTATATCATTTTAGTTTTAGGGAATATATTAGTTAGATTGTTAGAATTTTGTTTATGTGAATTGTTAAGTGGTTATAATAGAATTTGTTATTTAGAATAATATTAGTGTTATGGTTTATGTGTTTAGATTGTTGATTTAGAATTGTTAGATCTAGATATTGTTTGAATTTTTAAAAATATTTGTATATATTAAAATCGTTTAGAATATTGTTTAAGTAATAAAAATCGTTTTAAAAATATTTTTATATATTAAAAACGTTTTTAATATATTTGTTAAGTAATAAAAACGTTTTCATAATATTTGTATATATTAAAATTGTTTATAAAATTTTTTTTAGTAATAAAAACGTTTTTATAATATGTGTATATATTAAAATCATTTATAATATTTAAGTTGATGTTAAAATATTTTTTTAATTTGAAAAACGTTTTTATAATATGTGTATATATTAAAATCTTTTATAATATTTTATAACTAATAAAAACGTTTTTAAAATATTTCTATATATTTAAGTTGATGTTAAAATATTTTTTTAATAATAAAAACCTTTTTCAAATATTATTTTAGAAATAAAATTGTTTTAAATATTTTTTATAGTAATAAAACGTTTTCTAAATATTTTTATATATTAAAACTGATTTTAAAATATTTTAGCAAATTTTGAAATTTTTTGAAATATTTGAATTTTTAGTAAACTTTGAATTTTTCGGAAAATTTGAATTTCCAGAAAATTTGAATTTTTCCTAAATTTTTTTCCGGAAATTTCAAAAATGTTGGTAACTTTTGAATTTTTTGTTAATTTACTAACAATTTTACCGTTTTCCGCAGGGATCACGACGATGTTCTTCAGTTGGGAGGCGGCAACCAAGGACGCCGTTCTCGGAGTTCTCGGTGTACGCCTCCTCCGGGACCAACGAGCTCGGGAACTCACATCCCTGATTCCCAGCAATCCGCTGCTCGGAGCCACCTTGAGATCGAGGAGCTAGTCCGGCAGCCTAACCGGGGCCATTGCATTCGACTCGACCCGAAGTTTGAGGACGGCACTTGGTAAGAAAATTTGTGTACATTATTTCAATTTATTTAGATTTTTAAACTTAACATATTTATATATTTTCATAATGTTTTCAGGTTTAAGCTGTCGACTCAGATCACCAAGTCGATATTACGGATGCTCCACAACATGTTGGACAAACCGTACAAGAAGTATTCGGACATGCCTGCCGAGGAGAAAGACGTGTGGCACCGGACTTTCGCGGTACGTTCTTTATTGATATATTATTTATTTTGAATTTCATTTTGTCAATTTTTCTTCTTGATATGTAACAAATTTTTTAAAAAAATTGTAGCAAGAGTTCACGTGGGACTCTCATCATACGCGCGAAGTCATTGACACATTCGACAAGTATGCCGCAAACTCGTACTCGAAGCACATGTACGAGTGGAAACAGAAGTGGAAGCAGAACAAAGACAAGCCGAAGGACCTTGACGACGACGTCTGGAAAGGCTTCTGTGAGTACTGGAGTAGGCCTGCGACAAAAAAGACCTCCGAGCAACAGTCGAAGAACCGAAATAGCCAACGAGGCGGGAAAGGGGTCTACATCCACAACGCGGGCGCAAAGACCATCGAACGGGAAGCGATGGAAATGGTAAGTTTAATTTAAATTTTTTATTGTTAATTCTGTTTTTTATATTTATTTAACTTAACAAATTTTCGCAGGCGAGAGCATCTGGTTCCGAACCCGATTATCTTCAACTCATCGAGAATAGACACACCAACAAGAAAACCGGTCAGATACAGGACTTGGGGATGCGGGATGTTGTCGAGAAGAGCAAGAAGACGAAGCTGGACCGTGAACTATCATCGCAGCTCACTATCGAAGGATCGTCGTCCTCGAACTCTTTGTCCCGGGAAGAGATAAACCAGATTGTACTTGAGGTAAGTTTTAATTTCATTTCGTTTTTTTTTTTTTTCGTTATTTATTTATTATCGGTTTTAATTATTCGCAGCAAACCCGGCAAGTGAAAGGTCGATTCGCTGGGTTAGGCACCCTTCCGACCCAGGAATCTTCTTCCTCGTTTCCTCGTTATCCTTCGGAGTACCGGGTAGAAATCGAGAGGCTCACCCAAACGGTGAAAGACCGTGACCAGCAGGTTGAAGAGCTACGGACGGAGCAACAGACTACCACCAAGAAGCTCTCCTGCTTGGAGAAGATGATGGAAAAATGCTTCCCGCATATGTTTCGGGATAATAATCCCGACGACGGAGATTCTCCAACCGTCTAAATATTTGCTTTTAATGCTTTTTTTTTGAACAATTTATTTTAATGTGTAATGACTTTTTTTAATTTTGTTTAATGAATTTATATATTTATTATTTCTATTTTTAATTTATATTTCAAATTTCTATAATTTTAATATATAAATTTCCAAAAAATAAATAATTAAATAAAATTCAAAATACCAATTCCGTCGGAAAACCGTCGGAATAAGTTCCTGTAACATCCCGATTTCTTGTATATGCGGAGAGGCTTATAAGAATTGATTTGGCTACCTATGACACCAAAGTGCACTTAGCTTTTCCGATCACTTGCCCGAAAGAACTCCAGAGTTAAGCGTGCTTGAGCTGGAGTAGTTTAAGGATGGGTGACATTCCGGGAAGTTATTCGCGGTATCGTGTGAGTGAGGACAAAACACGGGGAAAGATCACGTGGTGATTGCAGGGTCAGTAAACAAGTATTACAAGCCTCACGGATTAACGCACCGGCCGTCGGACAAGGGTGGGGCCCACGGGCCGAGATAAGGCATGGGGCCCACGGGCCGAGAGAAGGCATGGGGCCCACGGGCCGAGAGAAGGCATGGGGCCCACGGGCCGAGAGAAGGCATGGGGCCCACAGGCATGGGTGGTCGGGGCGTTATAGTTACCGTCGTAAATCCTTCGGAACCTATTTCCGACGAAGAACCGACGGACTTCCGAGACAACTTCCGATCAAATTATCCGTCGTAACTCCGTCGAAAATAGTTACCGTCGGAAATGTGTCAGAAATATCTTCCGACGGATTTACGACGGACTTCCGACAAATTCATTCGATAATCATCCGTCGGAAATTCTGTCGGTAATATATCCGTCGGAAATCCGTCGGAAATTTCCGACGGATTTCCGACGGCATTTACGACTGAAAACCCGTCGGAGTATCCGTCGGAAATATATCCGTCGGAAATCCGTCGGAAATTTCCGACGGATTTCCGACGGCATTTACGACTGAATATCCGTCGGAGTATCCGTCGGAAGTCCGTCGAATATCCGTCGGAACGGACGCGGTCGGAAATCCGTCGGAAATGTCTGACGGCTTTCCGACGGATTCCGACGGATACCATATTTCCGACGAACTGTAACCGACAGCTTAAATCCGTCGGAAATCCGTCGGAAAAGGCCCTTTCCGACGGCTTTGGCCGTCGGAAATACCCCTGTTTTCTTGTAGTGTATGTGTATAGGTTTAATATTAAAGATCAAGTTCATATTAAACTTAGAGAAATTCTAATATAAAAGACGAACACCGTGATAGATTGGTTTCGATAACAGTATTAGAATTTGGGTGTATTGATAACCCTCTTCCTTACCTTATGATATTAAAGTCTTTCATTAATGATCATATGAAGTAACGAATGAATAGCTACGAAGTTACTTAGCTATGAAGTAACGAATGGATAGCTATGAAGTAACGAATGGACGGTTAAGATTTAGTCTTAGCTATGAAGTAATGGATGGACGGTTAAGATTAAGTCTTAGCTATGAAGTAAATTACTTAGCTATGAAGTAATCTCCTACTATATATAGATGCTTTAGCATCATTATTGAACATCATCAGAAAACGAAAAGTTTACTTCAGAGAAAAACGAAAGTCAGAAAGATTCAGATATCTTCTCCATCAAAAGAGATCATAAAAGTGAAAGGTTAAGGCAATAAGAAATCAATTCATAACAAGCCTAATCAAAGCATGGATCAAGGTTAGTGTTTCTTCTTTTATAGCAAATAGATTGTGGTAGGATTAAATGAAATCTAGTTCATCTTGGGATTGATTTCATGAACTGAAATCAGAAAAGTAATTTACACACAATGCCACTTTCTTCTCCTCGTCGAGAAGCAGCGAGAACTGTGTAAGTCCATTGCGAAGGATTTGCTCCATGACAACTCTGCTTCAGTATCAATTTTATTGGTCACCCACATCTCCACCACTGATGAACCAATGCTCTTTGAGAGTTGTTCTTCTCTAACAGAAGATAGAGCCATATAATTTACACAATTCAGAGATGGGGGAAGACACAAATGTCTAAATCTCTCTCTTGTAAAATCAAAACTGAGCAAGTAGTTGTCTTTTTTATGATCATCAGAAAAAATCCAGTAAGTACTTCATTTCATACACACGCCAAAAAATCTCATGCCTATTATGTAGCAGTTGGGAGCATTGACAACTCTCCATGAATTAGAGCTAAACTCATAGATTTCAAATCCACCAACTGGGTTGTTAGTTTGGTTAGACCTCAAAATTTTGTAGCTGCGGCAAGATTTGTTATTTTTGTATCCTAGAGCAAACCTAGAGTATCTCCCGTAACCATTTTTGTGTTTTATCCACCTTCTTTCCCCTAAACACTGATTCCAAACCACGAGTCTACTATCATTGGTGATGCATATATGACAACAAACCGTGGCAGTAAACGTGCACTATATCGACTTGTCCTGAATTATAATGGGAATCCTTTAGTCTTAGTGCATCTTTAAACTCTATAGATGGATGAACAACGTTGAGATCGACTTGAGGGTTAGACTGGGAGATGTTTACTGGTTCTTTGATAACTTACTATTTTTTTTAAAACTCTAAGTTCACAACTTAGCTTAAAAAACTTAGAAACAAAAAAGAGGAATCATAATCTAACTGTAAAGATCGTCGTCATCGGGAGCAGCTGCAGAAGTGGCAAAGGGATCGGCGGCTGCACCACCGCCGGTGGTGGGTCGAGCAGCCGCAGTTGGGTCAATTCTGAACTCAGTTCCAAACCCTCTTGACTGCTGCAGCGTCTGAGCAAAAGCTAGGTACTTTCGAATATCAGCATCACTCACGCTCCTCCTTGCATACTTCATCGACTCTTCGAAATGAGTAGCTCTAATCTCTGCAACTTCATCATCCACCAAATCTTCCTCCATGGCCTATGGATTCTCGCTCCTTCTACTCTCCCTCTCGATGTCCTTTTCGATGTTTTCTCTAATGGCGTACTTGTAAGCTCTCTGGCAAATCTCAGTGATATCAGCACCGCTGTATCCCTGAGTGTAGTTAGCTAGTGCAGTTACATCGACATCTTTAGCAACAGGAGATTTCCTCAAGCACGCCTTGAAGATGTTGAGACGGGAATCATCATCCGGTAGAGGAATGTAGATAAGCTGGTCGAGTCTTCCAGGTCGAAGAAGAGCTGGATCAATAATGTCAGGTCTGTTAGTTGCTCCGATAATGAAGACCGTCTTCTTCGCATTCATTCCATCCATTTCTGTCAAAAGCTGATTCAAAACTCTATCGGCTGCACCGCCTGCATCGCCCACGCTGCTTCCTCTCTGAGTTGCAATGGAGTCGAGCTCATCGAAGAAGAGAACGCAAGGAGCAGACTGATGAGCCTTGTCAAAGATTTCTCGGACGTTGGCCTCACTTTCTCCAAACCACATCGTGAGAAGCTTGGTCCCTTGACGCTGATGAAGTTTGCTTGGCACTCGTTTGCTATGGCTTTGGTTAGAAGCGTTTTTCCACATCCAGGAGGACCGTAGAAAAGAACTCCCTTCGATGGAAACATCCCGAATTTTCCGAACTTCTCCGGATGCTCCACAGGGTATTGAACAGTCTCTTGTAGCTCTCTCTTAACGTTCTCAAGACCTCCAATATCCTCCCACAAGACATTTGGAACCACCACAACGGTTCAGCGAAGTGCAGATGGGTTGCTGTTTCCAAGAGCAGTCTGCAAGTGTTCATTAGACACAGCCATGGAATTGAGGATCTCGGCGTCAATCGAGTCATCTTCCAAGTCAATCACATCCATCTTCTCTCTGATACATTGAAGGGCAGCTTCAGTGCATAGAGCTGCAAGATCAGCACCAACATATCCATGTGTGTCCTTGGAGATTCTTTCTAGATCAACATCTTCAGCTAGCTTCATGATCTTGGTGTGGATCCTAAGAACTTCAAGACGTCCAATTTCATCAGGGACACCGATATCAATTTCCCTGTCGAATCTCCCAAACCTTCTCAAAGCCGGGTCGATACTGTTGGGGCGGTTTGTTGCTCCCATGACAATAACATGGGCACGCGATTTAAGTCCATCCATAAGCGTAAGGAGCTGAAAGACAATCCTTCTCTCAATCTCTCCAATAGACTTGTCTCTTTTTGGTGCAATAAAGTCAATCTCATCAATAAATATAATAGAAGGAGCGTTCTTCTCAACCTCCTCAAATACTTTCCTGAGGTTGCTCTCACTCTCACCAGCCATTTTCGACATGATCTCCGGTCCATTAATACAGATGTGTAACATCCCTATCCCATGTCTCCTGGGAGAACCGGGACTAGGGTATGCAACGCGATGGGGGGCACACAGGATCGCCAGAAAAACGTCCGGTAACAACAACTCAATTTCCGGTCCAATATAACCTGAAAGGGGACAAGGGAGGAGGGTTGAGCAATTTAAAATTACCCAGTGAGGATGAGTCATAAATGACCCACTTTCCATCATCAGACAATAACCGAAATAAGTCAGAGAAAGTCTAATCCTAAAACAAGCTCAAGCAGGACTACTAACTTTACTTAACCACAGAACTGTACTCATCTAAAGTCATAGTCACACAACACGGTCTCACAGACATAGTCACATCGTAATACTCGAGGTTCAGCAAAACCTCCGCCGTTACGGAACTGCTACGCACCGTTATACGTCACAACAGCACCTATGTGAGGTTTGGTAAGGCCTCGTCGTTGGTTTACTGACACTTATCTTTATAAGTCGAAACAGCCCATCTGAGGGTCGGCTTCACCTTCCACCGTGGGGAACTGCTACTCACCGTTATAAGTCAAAACAGCCCCCAACCTAACAGTTCTATTAACCACATAAATCCGTTAACAAGCACAAGCAACCCATGTTTTAATGTTCTCGTTCTTTTTCTTAGATGCACATTCGATATTGGGTTTTTCTTATAAGAAATACACAGACGAGAAAATAAGCAGGTTATCAAGCAATGGATTCTTTTTAAGGTTCTATCAGATTAAATTCCAAATTCAATTCCTTGCTCTACATTCTCCAACAACCATCAATCATCATCAAGCAGACAACACAAATCCAGCGGCTAACATTCATCTAATCCTAGCAAACAAATCTAACAGCCATGGTTTAGAAGTAGACTAACGCATAATTAAAACGAGTATTGCCGAGAGGATGGGAGCAGCTAGTCCTCACCTGACTGCATGCTGCGGAGAAGGAGGACATGACGGTGAAGGTGAAGTGTCCAGCTCGCCCCTGGTCTCGTCGGAGGAGCTCGGTGAAGGAGGTGGAGAAGAATCAGACCCGACGTCGTGTACTGGAACAGTCATAACTCCTGACTCGGATCTCGGATTCGGACGATCTTGGTCTTCACGGAAAGAAGACCTCAGGGGCTTCAATTTGATAGGTAGAAGGTCCTCTGGTTCGCGGCGTTTCATCGGGAAACGATCCCGCAAGGTGACGGCGGCGGTTAGGGTTTCTGGCGAACGGCAGATCCCACACTCGTCACTGGAACGGCGATATCTGTGGTTTCCGATCACCGTTCTGATCAAACTCGGTCTTCCTGGAACGATAAGATCCGGGCTTCGATTTTATAGGTTACTTGTCTCGTGGTTCACAACGGTTAGTCGGGAATACCCTCTAAAAGATGGCTGGTGGTTCTTGCGCGACAAGGAAACGAAGGGAGGAGGAGAAAAGGCGGTGGCGGTGACTTGCGCCGGTGGCTGATGGCAAGAAGGAGTTGGCGACGACGAGCAGAGGCTGAGAGAGAGCTGGACGTGAGAGAGAGAGAGAGAGAGAGAGAGAGAGAGAGAGAGGGTGGCCGCGAGAGAAGAGAGAGGTGAGGAAAAAAGGAATAGACTAGGGTTTATTTGTCTCCCTTGCTAGGTTCATTAACGGGCGTCGGTTCAATTTGGAGAAAAATTAAAATTAGGCCGGTTTGGGTTATCACATTCTCCTACCCTTGAAGAGGATTCGTCCTCGAATCCAAGGAAAGAAGTCCGTGAAGGAATGAAACGGAAAGAAACGTTTCGGAATTCGAACAAAAAAGTTACAGGTAAGTAAGAAAGAGAATGGCAGGAAAAGAACGAGAGCGCGGAAAGACTAGTAAGGTGAAATGGAGAAGCACATAAAAAGACGGCTGCTAGAACGGCTGACGTAGATGCAAACGAGAGGGAGAACCAGGAGGGGTCAATATCAAAAATCAAAAACGCTTTTCTTATCAATATAAAAGAGGAGTAGAACATATTTTTTGCAAAACACTAAATCGGAAAGGAAACAAAAACCAACACGAAAGCTAACTAATTCCTAAGAAAGAAAAATTGCAACAAAGAATCAAAATGAAAAAAATAAATAAACTAAGTTCTACTCCAATATAAAAACGAAACGAAATTTTTTTTATTCCTAGCCACTAAAAGATTCTTCCGATGGATCCTCCTTCTGCTTCACTATTAGACGAGATGACAACCGGCTCCTTGCTAAGCTTCACTTGAGGAAGAGGAGTGACCTTCTTGCGCGATGCTTCCCGTCTCTTGAACTTAGGCTTCAGATTAGAACAGAAAACATACAAGAAAGGAAACACACTATTGAATCGGCGTCCATGTTGTTGTTGTTCTCGGTTTGAAATCGTACATAATAAAAATCATAACTTAAAGAAAATATTTTTATTTATTTTTGTAAAAACGATTTTCAAACTTTTGTTCACTACTCTAGGACAGCGCTACAGTGATCTAATCCTGGGCTCTGATACCACTTTGTAACATCCCTATCCCAGGTCTCCTGGGAGAACCGGGACTAGGGTATGCTACGCGATGGGGGGCACACAGGATCGCCAGGAAAACGCCCGGTAACAACAACAACCCAACTTCCGGTCCAATCTAACTTGAAAGAGGACAAGGGAGGAGGGTTGAGCAATTTAAAATTACCCAGTGAGGATGAGTCATAAGAGACCCACTTTCGATCGTCAGACAAAAACCGAAATATGTCAGAGAAAGTCTAATCCTAAACCAAGCTCAAGCAGGACTACTAACTTTACTTAACCACAGAACTGTACTCATCTAAAGTCATAGTCACACAACACGGTCTAACAGACATAGTCACATCGTAATACTCGAGGTTCAGCAAAACCTCCGCCGTTAGGGAACTGCTACGCACCGTTATACGTCACAACAGCACCTATGTGAGGTTTGGTAAGGCCTCGCCGTTGGGTTACTGACACTTATCTTTATAAGTCGAAACAGCCCATCTGAGGGTCGGCTTCACCTTCCACCGTGGGGAACTGCTACTCACCGTTATAAGTCAAAACAGCCCCCAACCTAACAGTTCTATTAACCACATACATCCTTTAACAAGTACAAGCAACCCATGTTTTAATGTTCTCGTTCTTTTTCTTAGATGCACATTCGATATTGGGTTTTTCTTATAAGAAATACACAGACGAGAAAATAAGCATGTTATCAAGTAATGGATTCTTTTTAAGGTTCTATCAGATTAAATTCCAAATTTAATTCCTTGCTCTACATTCTCCAACAACCATAAATCATCATCAAGCAGGCAACACAAATCTAGCGGCTAACATTCATCTAATCCTAGCAAACAAATCTAACAGCCATGGTTTAAAACTAGACTAACGCATCATTAAAACGAGTATTGACGAGAGGATGGGAGCAGCTAGTCCTCACCTGACTGCATGCTGCGGAGAAGGAGGAGAAGGCGGTGAAGGTGAAGTGTCCAGCTCGCCCCTGGTCTCGTCGGAGGAGCTCGGTGAAGGAGGTGGAGAAGAATCAGATCCGACGTCGTGTACTGGAACAGTCATAATTCCTGACTAGGATCTCGGATTCGGACGATCTTGGTCTTCCCGGAAAGACGACCTCCGGGGCTTCAATTTGATCGGTATAAGATCCTCTGGTTCGGGGCGGTTAGTCGGGAAAAGATCCCGCAATGTGACGGCGGCGGTTAGGGTTTCCGGCGAACGGCAGATCCGACACTCTTCACTGGAACGGCGATATATGTGGTTTCCAATCACCGTTCTGATTAAACTAGGTCTTCCTGGAACGATAAGATCCGGGGCTTCGATTTGATAGGTTTAATGTCTCGTGGTTCACAGCGGTTCGTCGGGAATACCCTCTGCAATATGGCTGGTGGTTCTTGCGCGACAAGGAAACGAAGGGAGGAGGAGAAACGGCGGTGGCGGTGACTTGCGACGGTGGCTGACGGCAAGGAGGAGTTGGCGACGACGAGAAGAGGCTGAGAGAGAGAGAGAGAGAGAGAGAGAGAGAGAGAGAGAGAGAGAGAGAGAGAGAGAGAGGGTGGCCGCGAGAGAAGAGAGAGGTGAGGAAAAAAGAAATAGACTAGGGTTTATTTGTCTACCTTGCTAGGTTTATTAACGGGTGTCGGTTCAATTTGGGGAAAAATTAAAATTGGGCCGGTTTGGGTTATCACATTCTCCTACACTTGAATAGGATTCGTCCTTGAATCCAAGGAAAGAAGTCCGTGAAGGAACGAAACGGAAAGAAACGTTTCGGAATTCGAACAAAAAGGTTACAGGTAAGTAAGAAAGAGAATGGCACGAAAAGAACGAGAGCGCGGAAAGACTAGTATGGTGAAACGGAGAAGCACATAAAAAGACGGCTGCTAGAACGGCTGACGGAGATGCAAACGAGAGGGAGAACCAGGAGGGGTCAATATCAAAAATCAAAAACGCTTTTCTTATCAATATAAAAGAGGAGTAGAACATTTTTTTTGTAAAACACTAAATCGGATAGGAAACAAAAACCAACACGAAAGCTAACTAATTCCTAAGAAAGAAAAATTGCAACAAAGAATCAAAATGAAAAAATCAATAAACTAAGTTCTACTCCAATATAAAAACGAAACGAAATTTTTTTTTTCCTAGCCACTAAAAGATTCTTCCGATGGATCCTCCTTCTGCTTCACTATTAAACGAGATGACAACCGGCTCTTTGCTAAGCTTCACTTGAGGAAGAGGAGTGACCTTCTTGCGCGATGCTTCCCGTCTCTTGAACTTAGGCTTCAGATTAGAACAGAATACATACAAGAAAAGAAACACACTATTGAATCGGCGTCCATGTTGTTGTTGTTCTCGGTTTGAAATCGTACATAATAAAAATCATAACTTAAAGAAAATATTTTTATTTATTTTTGTAAAAAAGATTTTCAAACTTTGGGCGCGACCACTCTAGGATAGCGCTAGAGTGACCTAATCCTGGGCTCTGATACCACTTTGTAACATCCCTATCCCAGGTCTCCTGGGAGAACTGGGACTAGAGTATGCTACGCGATGGGGTGCACACAGGATCGCCAGGAAACGCCCGGTAACAACAACAACCCAACTTTCGGTCCAATCTAACTTGAAAGGGGACAAGGGAGGAGGGTTGAGCAATTTAAAATTACCCAGTGAGGATGAGTCATAAGAGACCCACTTTCCATCATCAGACAATAACCGAAATAAGTCAGAGAAAGTCTAATCCTAAAACAAGCTTAAGCAGGACTAGTAACTTTACTTAACCACAGAACTGTACTCATCTAAAGTCATAGTCACACAACACGGTCTCACAGACATAGTCACATCGTAATACTCGAGATTCGGCAAAACCTCCGCCGTTAGGGAACTGCTACGCACCGTTATACGTCACAACATCACCTATGTGAGGTTTGGTAAGGCCTCGCCGTTGGTTTACTGACACTTATCTTTATAAGTCGAAACAGCCCATCTGAGGGTCGGCTTCACCTTCCACCGTGGGGAACTGCTACTCACCGTTATAAGTCAAAACAGCCCCCAACCTAACAGTTCTATTAACCACATACATCCTTTAACAAGAACAAGCAACCCATGTTTTAATGTTCTCGTTATTTTTCTTAGATGCACAGTCGATATTGGGTTTTTCTTATCAGAAATACACAGACGAGAAAATAAGCAGGTTATCAAGCAATGGATTCTTTTTAAGGTTCTATCAGATTAAATTCCAAATTCAATTCCTTGCTCTACATTCTCCAACAACCATCAATCATCATCAAGCAGGCAACACAAATCCAGCGGCTAACATTCATCTAATCCTAGCAAACAAATCTAACAGCCATGGTTTAGAACTAGACTAAAGCATCATTAAAACGAGTATTGACGAAAGGATGGGATCAGCTAGTCCTCACCTGACTGCATTCTGCGGAGAAGGAGGAGAAGACGGTGAAGGTGAAGTGTCCAGCTCGCCCCTGGTCTCGTCGGAGGTGCTCGGTGAAGGAGGTGGAGAAGAATCAGACCCGACGTCGTGTACGGGAACAGTCATAACTCCTGACTCGGATCTTGGATTCGGACGGTCTTGGTTTTCACGGAAAGAAGACCTCCGGGGCTTCCATTTGATAGGTACAGGGTCCTCTGGTTCGCGGCGGTTTGTCGGGATAAGAGCCCTCAAGGTGACGGCGGCGGTTAGGGTTTCTGGCGAACGGCAGATCCGACACTCGTCACTGGAACGGGGATACCTGTGGGTTCCGATCCCCGTTCTGATCAAACTAGGTATTCCTGGAACGATAAGATCCGTGGCTTCGATTTGATAGGCTATGCGTCTCGTGGTTCACAGCGGTTCGTTGGGAATAGCCTCTGCAAGATGGCTGGTGGTTCTTGCGCGACAAGGAAACGAAGGGAGGAGGAGAAACGGCGGTGGCGGTGAATTGCGACGGTGGCTGACGGAAAGGAGGAGTTGGCGACGACAAGAAGAGGCTGAGAGAGAGCTGGACGTGAGAGAGAGAGAGAGAGAGAGAGAGAGAGAGAGAGAGAGAGAGAGAGAGAGAGAGAGAGAGAGAGAGAGAGGGAGAGAGAGAGGGTGGCCGCGAGAGAAGAGAGAGGTGAGGAAAAAAGAAATAGACTAGGGTTTATTTGTCTCCCTTGCTAGGTTTATTAACGGGTGTCGTTTCAATTTGGGGAAAAATTAAAATTGGGCCGGTTTGGATTATCACATTCTCCTACCCTTGAAGAGGATTCGTCCTCGAATCCAAAGAAAGAAGTCCGTGAAGGAACGAAACGGAAAGAAACGTTTCGGAATTCGAACAAAAAGGTTACAGGTAAGTAAGAAAGAGAATGGCACGAAAAGAACGAGAGCGCGGAAAGACTAGTAAGGTGAAACGGAGAAGCACATAAAAAGACGGCTACTAGAACGGCTGACGTAGATGCAAACGAGAGGGAGAACCAGGAGGGGTCAATATCAAAAATCAAAAACGCTTTTCTTATCAATATAAAAGAGGAGTAAAACATTTTTTTTGCAAAACACTAAATCGGAAAGGAAACAAAAACCAACACGAAAGCCAACTAATTCCTAAGAAAGAAAAATTGCAACAAAGAATCAAAATGAAAAAAATAAATAAACTAAGTTCTACTCCAATATAAAACGAAACGAAATTTTTTTTATTCCTAGCCACGAAAAGAATCTTCCGATGGATCCTCCTTCTGCTTCACTATTAGACGAGATGACAACCGGCTCCTTGCTAAGCTTCACTTGAGGAAGAGGAGTGACCTTCTTGCGCGATGCTTCCCGTCTCTTGAACTTAGGCTTCAGATTAGAACAGAAAACATACAAGAAAGGAAACACACTATTGAATCGGCGTCCATGTTGTTGTTGTTCTCGGTTTGAAATCGTACATAATAAAAATCATAACTTAAAGAAAATATTTTTATTTCTTTTTGTAAAAACGATTTTCAAACTTTGGGCGCGACCACTCTAGGACAGCGCTACAGTGATCTAATCATGGGCTCTAATACCACTTTGTAACATCCCTATCCCAGGTCTCCTGGGAGAACCAGGACTACGGTATGCTACGCGATGGGGGGGCACACAGGATCGCCAGGAAAACGCCCGGTAAAAACAACAACCCAACTTCCGGTCCAATCTAACCTGAAAGGGGACAAGGGAGGAGGGTTGAGCAATTTAAAATTACCCACTGAGGATGAGTCAAAAGAGACCCACTTTCCATCATCAGACAATAACCGAAATAAGTCAGAGAAAGTCTAATCCTAAAACAAGCTCAAGCAGGACTACTAACTTTACTTAACCACATAACTGTACTCATCTAAAATCATAGTCACACAACACGGTCTCACAGACATAGTCACATCGTAATACTCGAGGTTCGGCAAAACCTCCGCCGTTAGGGAACTGTTACGCACCGTTATACGTCACAACAGCACCTATGTGAGGTTTGGTAAGGCCTCGCCTTTGGGTTACTGACACTTATCTTTATAAGTCGAAACAGCCCATCTGAGGGTCGGCTTCACCTTCCACCGTGGGGAACTGCTACTCACCGTTATAAGTCAAAACAGCCCCCAACCTAACAGTTCTATTAACCACATACATCCTTTAAAAAGCACAAGTAACCCATGTTTTAATGTTCTCGTTCTTTTTCTTAGATGCACATTCGATATTGGTTTTTCTTATCAGAAATACACAGACGAGAAAATAAGCAGGTTATCAAGCAATGGATTCTTTTTAAGGTTCTATCAGATTAAATTCCATATTCAATTCCAAATTCAATTCCTTGGTCTACATTCTTTATCAACCATCAATCATCATCAAGCAGGCAACACAAATCCAGCGGCTAACATTCATCTAATCCTAGCAAACAAATCTAACAGCCATGGTTTAAAACTAGACTAAAGCATCATTAAAACGAGTATTGACGAGAGGATGGGAGCAGCTAGTCCTCACCTGACTGCATGCTGCGGAGAAGGAGGAGAAGACGGTGAAGGTGAAGTGTCCAGCTCGCCCCTGGTCTGGTCGGAGGAGATCGGTGAAGGAGGTGGAGAAGAATCAGACCCGACGTTGTGTACTGGACCAGTCATAACTCCTGACTCGGATCTTGGAATCGGACGGTCTTGGTCTTCACGGAAAGAAGACCTCCGGGGATTCAATTTGATAGGTAGCAGGTCCTCTGATTCGCGGCGGGTCGTCGGGAAAAGAGCCCTCAATGTGACGGCGGCGGTTAGGGTTTCTGGCGAACGGCAGATCCGACACTCGTCACTGGAACGGCGATACCTGTGGGTTCCAATCTCCGTTCTGATCAAACGCGGTCTTCCTGGTACGATAAGATCCGGGGCTTCGATTTGATAGGTGACGCGTCTCGTGGTTCACAGCGGTTAGTCGGGAATACCCTCTGCAAGATGGCTGGTGGTTCTTGCGCGACAAGGAAACGAAGGGAGGAGGAGAAACGGCGGTGGCGGTGACTTGCGATGGTGGCTGACGGCAAGGAGGAGTTGGCGACGACGAGCAGAGGCTGAGAGAGAGAGAGAGAGAGAGAGAGAGAGAGAGAGAGAGAGAGAGAGAGAGAGAGAGAGAGAGAGAGAGAGAAGAGAGGTGAGGAAAAAAGAAATAGACTAGGGTTTATTTGTCTCCCTTGCTAGGTTTATTAACGGGCGTCAGTTCAATTTGGGGAAAAATTAAAATTGGGCCGGTTTGGGTTATCACATTCTCCTACCCTTGAAGAGGATTCGTCCTCGAATCCAAGGAAAGAAGTCCGTGAAGGAACGAAACAGAAAGAAACGTTTCAGAATTCAAACAAAAAGGTTACAGGTAAGTAAGAAAGAGAATGGCACGAAAAGAATGAGAGCGCGGAAAGACTAGAAAGGTGAAACGGAGAAGCACATAAAAAGACGACTGCTAGAACGGCTGACGGAGATGCAAACGAGAGGGAGAACCAGGAGGGGTCAATATCAAAAATCAAAAACGCTTTTCTTATCAATATAAAAGAGGAGTAGAACATTTGTTTTGCAAAACACTAAATCTGATAGGAAACAAAAACCAACACGAAAGCTAACTAATTCCTAAGAAAGAAAAATTGCAACAAAGAATCAAAATGAAAAAAATAAATAAACTAAGTTCTACTCCAATATAAAAACGAAACGAAATTTTTTTTTTCCTAGCCACTAAAAGATTCTTCCGATGGATCCTCCTTCTGCTTCACTATTAGACGAGATGACAACCGGCTCCTTGCTAAGCTTCACTTGAGGAAGAGGAGTGACCTTCTTGCGCGATGCTTCCCGTCTCTTGAACTTAGGCTTCAGATTAGAACAGAAAACATACAAGAAAGGAAACACACTATTGAATCGGCGTCCATGTTGTTGTTGTTCTCGGTTTGAAATCGTACATAATAAAAATCATAACTTAAAGAAAATATTTTTATTTATTTTTGTAAAAACGATTTTCAAACTTTGGGCGCGACCACTCTAGGACAGCGCTAGAGTGACCTAATCCTGGGCTCTGATACCACTTTGTAACATACCTATCCCAGGTCTCCTAGGAGAACTGGGACTAGAGTATGGTACACGATCGGGGGCACACATGATCGCCAGGAAAACGCCCGGTAACAACAACCACCCAACTTCCGGTCCAATATAACCTGAAAGGCGACAAGTGAGGAGGGTTGAGCAATTTAAAATTACCCAGTGAGGATGAGTCATAAGAGACCCACTTTCCATTATCAGACAATAACTGAAATAAGTCAGAGTAAGTCTAATCCTAAAACAAGCTCAAGCAGGACTAGTAACTTTACTTAACCACAGAACTGTACTCATCTAAAGTCATAGTCACACAACACGGTCTCACATACATAGTCACATCGTAATAATCGAGGTTCGGCAAAACCTCCGCCGTTAGGGAACTGCTACGCACCGTTATACGTCACAACAGCACCTATGTGAGGTTTGGTAAGGCCTCGCCGTTGGGTTACTGACACTTATATTTATAAGTCGAAACAGCCCATCTGAGGGTCGGCTTCACCTTCCACCGTGGGGAACTGCTACTCACCGTTATAAGTCAAAACAGCCCCCAACCTAACAGTTCTATTAACCACATACATCCTTTAACAAGCACAAGCAACCCATGTTTTAATGTTCTCGTTATTTTTCTTAGATGCACATTCGATATTGAGTTTTTCTTATCAGAAATACACAGACGAGAAAATAAGCAGTTATCAAGCAATGAATTCTTTTTAAGGTTCTATCAGATTAAATTCCAAATTCAATTCCTTGCTCTACATTCTCCAACAACCATCAATCATCATCAAGAATGCAACACAAATCCAGCGGCTAACATTCATCTAATCCTAGCAAACAAATCTAACAGCCATAGTTTAAAACTAGACTAAAGCATCATTAAAACGAGTATTGACGAGAGGATGGGAGCACCTAATCCTCACCTGACTGCATGCTGCGGAGAAGGAGGAGAAGATGGTGAAGGTGAAGTGTCCAGCTCGCACCTGGTCTCGTCGGAGGAGATCGGTGAAGGAGGTGGAAAAGAATCAGACCCGATGTTGTGTACTGGAACAGTCATAACTCCTGACTCAGATCTTGGATTCGGACGGTCTTGGTCTTCACGGAAAGAAGACCTCCGGGGCTTCAATTTGATAGGTATAAGGTCCTCTGGTTCGAGGCGGGTCGTCGGGAAAAGAGCCCTCAATGTGACTGCCGCGGTTAGGGTTTCTGGCGAACGGCAGATCCGACACTCGTCACTGGAACGGCGAGACATGTGGGTTCCAATCTCCGCTATGATTAAACGCGGTCTTCCTGGAACGATAAGATCCGGGGCTTCGATTTGATAGGTTTCGTGTCTCGTGGTTCACAGCGGTTCGTTGGGAATACCCTCTGCAAGATGGCTGGTGGTTCTTGCGCGACAAGGAAACGAAGGGAGGAGGAGAAACGGCGGTGGCGGTGACTTGCGATGGTGGCTGGCGGCAAGGAGGAGTTTGCGACGACGAGCAGAGGCTGAGAGAGAGCGAGAGAGAGAGAGAGAGAGAGAGAGAGAGAGAGAGAGAGAGAGAGAGAGAGAGAGAGAGAGAGAGAGAGAGAGAGAGAGAGAGAGAGAGAGAGAGAGAGAGAGAGAGAGAGAGAGAAGAGAGAGGTGAGGAAAAAAGAAATAGACTAGGGTTTATTTGTCTCCCTTGCTAGGTTTATTAACGGGCGTCGGTTCAATTTGGGGAAAAATTAAAATTGGGCCGGTTTGGGTTATCACATTCTCCTACCCTTGAAGAGGATTCGTACTCGAATCCAAGGAAAGAAGTCCGTGAAGGAACGAAACGGAAAGAAACGTTTCGGAATTTGAACAAAAAGGTTACAGGTAAGTAAGAAAGAGAATGGCACGAAAAGAACGAGAGCGCGGAAAGACTAGTAAGGTGAAACGGAGAAGCACATAAAAAGACGGTTGCTAGAACGGCTGACGGAGATGCAAACGAGAGGGAGAACCAGGAGGGGTCAATATCAAAAATCAAAAACGCTTTTCTTATCAATATAAAAGAGGAGTAGAACATTTTTTTTGCAAAACACTAAATCGGATAGAAAACAAAAACCAACACGAAAGCTAACTAATTCCTAAGAAAGAAAAATTGCAACAAAGAATCAAAATGAAAAAAATAAATAAACTAAGTTCTACTCCAATATAAAAACGAAACGAAATTTTTTTTTTTCCTAGCCACTAAATGATTCTTCCGATGGATCCTCCTTCTGCTTCGCTATTAGACGAGATGACAACCGGCTCCTTGCTAAGCTTCACTTGAGGAAGAGGAGTGACCTTCTTTCGCGATGCTTCCCGTCTCTTGAACTTAGGCTTCAGATTAGAACAGAAAACAAACAAGAAAGGAAACACACTATTGAATCGGCGTCCATGTTGTTGTTGTTCTCGGTTTGAAATCGTACATAATAAAAATCATAACTTAAAGAAAATATATTTATTTATTTTTGTAAAAACGATTTTCAAACTTTGGGCGCGACCACTCTAGGACAGCGCTAGAGTGATCTAATCCTGGGCTCTGATACCACTTTGTAATATCCCTATCCCAGGTCTCCTGGGAGAACTGGGACTAGAGTATGCTACACGATCGGGGGCACACAGGATCGCCAGGAAAACGCCCGGTAACAACAACCACCCAACTTCCGGTCCAATCTAACCTGAAAGGGGACAAGGGAGGAGGGTTGAGCAATTTAAAATTACCCAGTGAGGATGAGTCATAAGAGACCCACTTTACATCATCAGACAATAACCGAAATAAGTCAGAGAAAGTCTAATCCTAAAACAAGCTCAAGCAGGACTACTAACTTTACTTAACCACAGAACTGTACTCATCTAAAGTCATAGTCACACAACACGGTCTCACAGACATAGTAACATCGTAATATTCGTCGGGAAAAGAGCCCGCAAGGTGACGGCGGCGGTTAGGGTTTCTGGCGAACGGCAGATCCGACACTCGTCACTGGAACGGCGATACCTGTGGGTTACAATCTCCGTTCTGATCAAAGTCTGTCTTCCTGGAACGATAAAATCCGGGGCTTCGATTTGATATGTTACCTGTTTCGTGATTCACAGTGGTTCGTCGGGAATACCCTCTGCAAGATGGCTGGTGGTTCTTGCGCGATAAGGAAACGAAGGGAGGAGGAGAAACGGCGGTGGCGGTGACTTGCGACGGTGGCTGACGGCAAGGAGGAGTTGGTGACGACGAACAGAGGCTGAGAGAGAGCTGGACGTGAGAGAGAGAGAGAGAGAGAGAGAGAGAGAGAGAGAGAGGGTGGCCGCGAGAGAAGAGAGATATGAGGAAAAAAGAAAGAGACTAGGGTTTATTTGTCTCCCTTGCTAGGTTTATTAACGGGCCTCGGTTCAATTTGGGGAAAAATTAAATTGGCCCGGTTTGGATTATCACATTCTCCTACCCTTGAAGAGGATTCGTCCTCGAATCCAAGGAAAGAAGTCCGGGAAGGAACGAAACGGAAAGAAACGTTTCGGAATTCAAACAAAAAGGTTACAGGTAAGTAAGAAAGATAATGGCACGAAAAGAACGAGAGCGCGGAAAGACTAGTAAGGTGAAACGGAGAAGCACATAAAAAGACGGCTGCTAGAACGGCTGACGGAGATGCAAACGAGAGGGAGAACCAGGAGGGGTCAATATCAAAAATCAAAAACGCTTTTCTTATCAATATAAAAGAGGAGTAGAACATGTTTTTTTTTAAAACACTAAATCGGATAGGAAACAAAAACCAACACGAAAGGTAACTAATTCCTAAGAAAGAAAAATTGCAACAAAGAATCAAAATGAAAAAAATAAATAAACTAAGTTCTACTCCAATATAAAAACGAAACAAAATTTTTTTTTTTCATAGCCGCTAAAAGATTCTTCCGATAGATCCTCCTTCTGCTTCACTATTAGACGAGATGACAACCGGCTCCTTGCTAAGCTTCACTTGATGAAGAGGAGTGACCTTCTTGCGCGATGCTTCCCGTCTCTTGAACTTAGGCTTCAGATTAGAACAAAAAACATACAAGAAAGGAACCACACTATTGAATCAGCGTCCATGTTGTTGTTGTTCTCGGTTTGAAATCGTACATAATAAAAATCATAACTTAAAGAAAACTTTGGGCGCGACCACTCTAGGAAAATGCTAGAGTGATCTAATCCTGGGCTCTGATACCCCTTTGTAACATCCCTATCCCAGGTCTCCTGGGAGAACTGGGACTAGAGTATGCTACACGATCGGGAGAACACAGGATCGCCAGGAAAACGCCCGGTAACAACAACAACCCAAATTTTGGTCCAATCTAACCTGAAAGGGGACAAGGGAGGAGGGTTGAGCAATTTAAAATTACCCAGTGAGGATGAGTCATAAGAGACCCACTTTCCATCATCAGACAATAACCGAAATAAGTCAGAGAAAGTCTAATCCTAAAACAAGCTCAAGCAGGACTACTAACTTTACTTAACCACAGAACTGTACTCATCTAAAGTCATAGTAACATAACACGGTCTCACAGACATAGTCACATCGTAATACTCGAGGTTCGGAAAAACCTCCGCTGTTAGGGAACTGCTACGCACCGTTATACGTCACAACAGCACCTATGTGAGGTTTGGTAAGGCCTCGCCGTTGGGTTACTGACACTTATCTTTATAAGTCGAAACAGCCCATCTGAGGGTCGGCTTCACCTTCCACCGTGGGGAACTGCTACTCACCGTTATAAGTCAAAACAACCCCCAGCCTAACAGTTCTATTAACCACATACATCCTTTAACAAGCACAAGCAACCCATGTTTTAATGTTCTCGTTCTTTTTCTTAGATGAACATTCGATATTGGGTTTTTCTTATCAGAAATACACAGATGAGAAAATAAGCAGGTTATCAAGCAATGGATTCTTTTTAAGGTTCTATCAGATTAAATTCTAAATTCAATTCCTTGCTCTACATTCTCCAACAACCATCAATCATCATCAAGCAGGCAACACAAATCCAGCGGCTAACATTCATCTAATCCTAGCAAACAAATCTAACAGCCATGATTTAAAACTAGACTAAAGCATCATTAAAACGAGTATTGACGAGAGGATGGGAGCAGCTAGTCCTCACCTGACTGCATGCTGCAGAGAAGGAGGAGAAGACGGTGAAGGTGAAGTGTCCAGCTCGCCTCTGGTCTCGTCGGAGGAGATCGGTGAAGGAGGTGGAGAAGAATCAGACTCGATGTCGTGAACTGGAACAGTTATAACTCCTGACTCGGATATTGGATTCGGACAGTCTTGGTCTTCACGGAAAGTAAACCTCCGGGGCTTCAATTTGATAGGTAGAAGGTCCTCTGGTTCGCGGCGGTTCGCGGGGAAAAAATCCCGCAAGGTGACGGCGGCGGTTAGGGTTTCTGGCGAACGGCAGATCCGACACTCGTCACTGGAACGGCGGTACCTGTAGGTTCCGATCTCCGTTCTGATCAAAGTCGGTCTTCCTGGAACGATAAGATCTGGGGATTCGATTTGATATGTTAAATGTTTCGTGGTTCACAGCGGTTCGTCGGGAATACCCTCTGCAAGATGGCTGGTGGTTCTTGCGCGACAAGGAAATGAAGGGAGGAGGAGAAACGGCGGTGGCGGTGACTTGCGACGATGGCTGACGGAAAGGAGGAGTTGGCGATGACGAGCAGAGGCTGAGAGAGAGCTGGACGTGAGAGAGAGAGAGAGAGAGAGGGTGGCCGCGAGAGAAGAGAGAGGTGTGGAAAAAAGAAAAAGACTAGGGTTTATTTGTCTCCCTTGCTAGGTTTATTAACGGGCCTCGGTTCAATTTGGGGAAAAATTAAAATTGGGCCGGTTTGGGTTATCACATTCTCCTACCCTTGAAGGGGATTCGTCCTCGAATCTAAGGAAAGAAGTCCGGGAAGGAACGAAACGGAAAGAAACATTTCGGAATTCGAACAAAAAGGTTATAGGTAAGTAAGAAAGAGAATGGCACGAAAAGAACGAGAGCGCGGAAAGACTAGTAAGGTAAAACGGAGAAGCACATAAAAAGACGGCTGCTAGAACGGCTGACGGAGATGCAAACGAGAGGGAGAACCAGGAGGGGTCAATATCAAAAATCAAAAACGCTTTTCTTATCAATATAAAAGAGGAGTAGAACATGTTTTTTGCAAAACACTAAATCGGATAGGAAACAAAAACCAACACGAAAGCAAACTAATTCCTAAGAAAGAAAAATTGCAACAAAGAATCAAAATGAAAAAAATAAATAAACTAAGTTCTACTCCAATATAAAAACGAAACGAAATTTTTTTTTTTCCTCTCCACTAAAAGATTATTCCGATGGATCCTCCTTCTGCTTCACTATTAGACGAGATGACAACCGGCTCCTTGCTAAGCTTCACTTGAGGAAGAAGAGTGACCTTCTTGCGGGATGCTTCCCGTCTCTTGAACTTAGGCTTTAGATTAGAACAGAAAACATACAAGAAAGGAAACACACTATTTAATCGGCGTCCATATTGTTGTTGTTCTCGGTTTGAAATCGTACATAATAAAAATCATAACTTAAAGAAAATATTTTTATTTATATTTGTAAAAACGATTTTCAAACTTTGGGCGCGACCACTCTAGGACAGCGCTAGAGTGATCTAATCATGGGCTCTGATACCACTTTGTAACATCCCTATCCCAGGTCTCCTGGGAGAACTGGGACTAGAGTATGCTACGCGATGGGGGGCACACAGGATCGCCAGGAAAACGCCTGGTAACAACAACAGCCCAACTTCCGGTCCAATCTAACCTGAAAGGGGACAAGGGAGGAGGGTGGAGCAATTTAAAATTACCCAGTGAGGATGAGTCATAAGAGACCCACTTTCCATCATCAGACAATAACCGAAATAAGTCAGAGAAAGTCTAATCCTAAAACAAGCTCAAGCTGGACTACTAACTTTACTTAACCACAGAACTGTACCTCATCTAAAGTCATAGTCACACAACACGGTCTCACAGACATAGTCACATCGTAATACTCGAGGTTTGGCAAAACCTCCGCCGTTAGGGAACTGCTACGCACCGTTATACGTCACAACATCACTTATGTGAGGTTTGGTAAGGCCTCGCCGTTGGGTTACTGACACTTATCTTTATAAGTCGAAACAGCCCATCTGAGGGTCGGCTTCACCTTCCACCGTGGGGAACTACTACTTACCGTTGTAAGTCACAACAGCCCCCAACCTAACAGTTCTATTAACCACATACATCCTTTAACAAGCACAAGCAACCCATGTTTTAATGTTCTCGTTCTTTTTCGTAGATGCACATTCAATATTGGGTTTTTCTTATCAGAAATACACAGACGAGAAAATAAGCAGGTTATCAAGCAATGGATTCTTTTTAAGGTTCTATCAGATTAAATTCAAAATTCAATTCCGTTCTCTACATTCTCCAACCATCAATCATCATCAAGCAGGCAACACAAATCCAGCGGCTAACATTCATCTAATCCTAGCAAACAAATCTAACAGCCATGGTTTAAAACTAGACTAAAGCATCATTAAAACGAGTATTGACGAGAGGATGGGAGCAGCTAGTCCTCACCTGACTCCATGCTGCGGAGAAGGAGGAGAAGACGGTGAAGGTGAAGTGTCCAGCTCGCCCCTGGTCTCGTCGGAGGAGCTCGGTGAAGGAGGTGGAGAAGAATCAGACCCGACGTCGTGTACTGGAACAGTCATAACTCCTGACTCGGATCTTTGATTCGGACGGTCTTGGTCTTCACGGAAAGAAGACCTCCGGGGCTTCAATTTGATAGGTATAGTGTCCGCTGGTTCGCGGCGGTTCGTCGGGAAAAGAGCCCGCAAGGTGACGGCGGCGGTTAGGGTTTCTTGCGAACGGCAGATCCGACACTCGTCACTGGAACGGCGATACCTGTGGGTTACAATCTCCGTTCTGATCAAAGTCGGTCTTCCTGGAACGATAAGATCCGGGGCTTCGATTTGATATGTGTAGTATTTCGTGGTTCACAGAGGTTCGCCGGGAATACCCTCTGTAAAATGGCTGGTGGTTCTTGCGCGACAAGGAAACGAAGGGAGGAGGAGAAACGGCGGTGGGGGTGACTTGCGACGGTGGCTGACGGCAAGGAGGAGTTGGCGACGACGAGCAGAGGCTGAGAGAGAGCTGGACGTGAGAGAGAGAGAGAGAGAGAGAGAGAGAGAGGGTGGCCGCGAGAGAAGAGAGAGGTGAGGAAAAAAGAAATAGACTAGGGTTTATTTGTCTCCCTTGCTAGGTTTATTAACGGGCCTCGGTTCAATTTGGGGAAAAATTAAAATTGGGCCGGTTTGGGTTATCACATTCTCCTACCCTTGAAGAGGATTCGTCCTCGAATCCAAGGAAAGAAGTCCGTGAAGGAACGAAACGGAAAGATACGTTTCGGAATTTGAACAAAAAGGTTACAGGTAAGTAAGAAAGAGAATGGCACGAAAAGAACGAGAGCGCGGAAACACTAGTAGGGTGAAACGGAGAAGCACATAAAAAGACGGCTGCTAGAACGGCTGACGGAGATGCAAATGAGAGGGAGAACCACGAGGGGTCAATATCAAAAATCAAAAACGCTTTTCTTATCAATATAAAAGAGGAGTAGAACATGTTTTTTGCAAAACACTAAATCGGATAGGAAACAAAAACCAACACGAAAGCTAACTAATTCCTAAGAAAGAAAAATTGCAACAAAGAATCAAAATGAAAAAAATAAATAAACTAAGTTCTACTCCAATATAAAAACGAAACGAAATTTTTTTTTTCCTAGCCACTAAAAGATTCTTCCGATGGATCCTCCTTCTGCTTCACTATTAGACTAGATGACAACCGGCTCCTTGCTAAGCTTCACTTGAGGAAGAGGAGTGACCTTGCGCGATGCTTCCCGTCTCTTGAACTTAGGCTTCAGATTAGAACAGAAAACATACAAGAAAGGAAACACACTATTGAATCGGCGTCCATGTTGTTGTTGTTCTCGGTTTGAAATCGTACATAATAAAAATCATAACTTAAAGAAAATATTTTTATTTATATTTGTAAAAACGATTTTCAAACTTTGGGCGCGACCACTCTAGGACAGCGCTAGAGTGATCTAATCCTGGGCTCTGATACCACTTTGTAACATCCCTATCCCAGGTCTCCTGGGAGAACTGGGACTAGAGTATGCTACGCGATGGGGGGCACACAGGATCGCCAGCAAAACGCCCGGTAACTACAACAACCCAACTTCCGGTCCAATCTAACCTGAAAGGGGACAAGGGAGGAGGGTTGAGCAATTTAAAATTACCCAGTGAGGATGAGTCATAAGAGACCCACTTTCCATCATCAGACAATAACCGAAATAAGTCAGAGAAAGTCTAATCCTAAAACAAGCTCAAGCAGGACTACTAACTTTACTTAACCACAAAACTGTACTCATCTAAAGTCATAGTCACACAACACGGTCTCACAGACATAGTCACATCGTAATACTCGAGGTTCGGCAAAACCTCCGCCGTTAGGGAACTGCTACACACCGTTATACGTCACAACAGCACCTATGTGAGTTTTGGTAAGGCCTCGCCGTTGGGTTACTGACACTTATCTTTATAAGTCGAAACAGCCCATCTGAGGGTCGGCTTCACCTTCCACCGTGGGGAACTACTATTTACCGTTGTAAGTCAAAACAGCCCCCAACCTAACAGTTCTATTAACCACATACATCCTTTAACAAGCACAAGCAACCCATGTTTTAATGTTCTCGTTCTTTTTCGTAGATGCACATTCGATATTGGGTTTTTCTTATCAGAAATACACAGACGAGAAAATAAGCAGGTTATCAAGCAATGGATTCTTTTTAAGGTTCTATCAGATTAAATTCAAAATTCAATTCCGTTCTCTACATTCTCCAACCATCAATCATCATCAAGCAGGCAACACAAATCCAGCGGCTAACATTCATCTAATCCTAGCAAACAAATCTAACAGCCATGGTTTAAAACTAGACTAAAGCATCATTAAAACGAGTATTGACGAGAGGATGGGAGCAGCTAGTCCTCACCTGACTCCATGCTGCGGAGAAGGAGGAGAAGACGGTGAAGGTGAAGTGTCCAGCTCGCCCCTGGTCTCGTCGGAGGAGCTCGGTGAAGGAGGTGGAGAAGAATCAGACCCGACGTCGTGTACTGGAACAGTCATAACTCCTGACTCGGATCTTTGATTCGGACGGTCTTAGTCTTCACGGAAAGAAGACCTCCGGGGATTCAATTTGATAGATATATGGTTCTATGGTTCGCGGCGGTTCGTCGGGAAAAGAGCTCGCAATGTGATGGCGGCGGTTAGGGTTTCTGGCGAACGGCAGATCCGACACTCGTCACTGGAACGGCGATACCTGTGGGTTCCGATCTCCGTTCTGATCAAAGTCCATCTTCCTGGAACGATAATATCCGGGGCTTCGATTTGATATGTTCCTGTTTCGTAGTTCACAGCGGTTCGTCGGGAATACCCTCTGAAAGATGGTTGGTGGTTCTTGCGCGACAAGGAAACGAAGGGAGGAGGAGAAACGGCGGTGGCGGTAACTTGCGACGGTGGCTGATGGCAAGGAGGAGTTGGTGACGACGAGCAGAGGCTGAGAGAGAGCTGGACGTGAGAGAGAGAAAGAGAGAGTGAGAGAGAGAGAGAGAGAGAGAGAGAGGGTGGCCGCGAGAGAAGAGAGAGGTGAGGAAAAAAGAAATAGACTAGGGTTTATTTGTCTCCCTTGCTAGGTTTATTAACGGGCGTCGGTTCAATTTGGGGAAAAATTAAAATTGGGCCGGTTTGGGTTATCACATTCTCCTACCCTTGAAGAGGATTCGTCCTCGAATCCAAGGAGAGAAGTCCGTGAAGGAACGAAACGGAAAGAAACGTTTCGGAATTCGAACAAAAATGTTACATGTAAGTAAGAAAGAGAATGGCACGAAAAGAACGAGAGCGCGGAAAGACTAGTAAGGTGAAACGGAGAAGCACATAAAAAGACGGCTGCTAGAACGGCTGACGGAGATGCAAACGAGAGGGAGAACTAGGCGGGGTCAATATCAAAAATCAAAAACGCTTTTCTTATCAATATAAAAGAGGAGTATAACATGTTTTTTGCAAAACACTAAATCGGATAGGAAACAAAAACCAACACGAAAGCTAACTAATTCCTAAGAAAGAAAAATTGCAACAAAGAATCAAAATGAAAAAAATAAATAAACTAAGTTCTACTCCAATATAAAAACGAAACGAAATTTTTTTTTTCCTAGCCACTAAAAGATTCTTCCGATGGATCCTCCTTCTGCTTCACTATTAGACGAGATGACAACCGGCTCCTTGCTAAGCTTCACTTGAGGAAGAGGAGTGACCTTCTTGCGCGATGCTTCCCGTCTCTTGAACTTAGGCTTCAGATTAGAACAGAAAACATACAAGAAAGGAAACACACTATTGAATCGGCGTCCATGTTGTTGTTGTTCTCGGTTTGAAATCGTACATAATAAAAATCATAACTAAAAGAAAATATTTTTATTTATTTTTGTAAAAGCGATTTTCAAACTTTGGGCGCGACCACTCTAGGACAGCGCTAGAGTGATCTAATGCTGGGCTCTGATACCACTTTGTAACATCCCTATCCCAGGTCTCCTGGGAGAACTGGGACTAGAGTATGCTACGCGATGGGGGGCACACAGGATCGCCAGGAAAACGCCCGGTAACAACAACAACCCAACTTCCGGTCCAATCTAACCTGAAAGGGGACCAGGGAGAAGGGTTGAGCAATTTAAAATTACCCAGTGAGGATGAGTCATAAGAGACCCACTTTCCATCATCAGACAATAACCGAAATATGTCAGAGAAAGTCTAATCCTAAAACAAGCTCAAGCAGGACAACTAACTTTACTTACCCACAGAACTGTACTCATCTAAAGTCATAGTCACACAACACAGTCTCACAGACATAGTCACATCGTAATACTCGAGGTTCGGCAAAACCTCCGCCGTTAGGGAACTGCTACGCACCGTTATACGTCACAACAACACCTATGTGAGGTTTGGTAAGGCCTCGCCGTTGGGTTACTGACACTTATCTTTATAAGTCGAAACAGCCCATCTGAGGGTCGGCTTCACCTTCCACCGTGGGGAACTGCTAATCACCATTATAAGTCAAAACAGCCCCCAACCTAACAGTTCTATTAACCACATACATCCTTTAACAAGCACAAGCAACCCATGTTTTAATGTTCTCGTTCTTTTTCTTAGATGCACATTCTATATTGGGTTTTTCTTATCAGAAATACACAGACGAGAAAATATGCAGGTTATCAAGCAATGGATTCTTTTTAAGGTTCTATCATATTAAATTCAAAATTCAATTCCGTTCTCTACATTCTCCAACAACCATCAATCATCATCAAGCAGGCAACACAAATGCAACGGCTAACATTCATCTAATCCTAGCAAACAAATCTAACAGCCATGGTTTAAAACTAGACTAAAACATCATTAAAACGAGTATTGACGAGAGGATGGGAGCAGGTAGTCCTCACCTGACTGCATGCTGCGGAGAAGGAGGAGAAGACGGTGAAGGTGAAGTGTCCAGGTCACCCCTGGTCTCGTCGGAGGAGCTCGGTGAAGGAGGTGGAGAAGAATCAGACCCGACGTCGTGTACTGGAACAGTCATAACTCTTGACTCGGATCTTTTATTCGGACGGTCTTGGTCTTCACGGAAAGAAGACCTCCGGGGTTTCAATATGATAGGTACAATGTCCGCTGGTTCGCGGCGGTTTGTCAGGAAAAGAGCCCGCAAGGTGAAGGCGGCGGTCAGGGTTTCTGGCGAACGGCAGATCCGACACTCGTCACTGGAACGGCGATACCTGTGGGTTACAATCTTCGCTATGATTAAACGCGGTCTTCCTCGAACGATAAGATCCGGGGCTTCGATTTGATATGTTGTCTGTTTCGTGGTTCACAGTGGTTCGTCGGGAATACCCTCTGCAAGATGGTTGGTGGTTCTTGCGCGACAAGGAAGCGAAGGGAGGAGGAGAATCGGCGGTGGCGGTAACTTGCGACGGTGGCTGACGGCAAGGAGGAGTTGGTGACGACGAGCAGAGGCTGAGAGAGAGCTGGACGTGAGAGAGAGAAAGAGAGAGTGAGAGAGAGAGAGAGAGAGAGAGAGAGAGAGAGAGAGAGAGAGAGAGAGAGAGAGAGGGTGGCCGCGAGAGAAGAGAGAGGTGAGGAAAAAAGAAATAGACTAGGGTTTATTTGTCTCCCTTGCTAGGTTTATTAACGGGCCTCGGTTCAATTTGGGGAAAAATTAAAATTGGGCCGGTTTGGGTTATCACATTCTCCTACCATTGAAGAGGATTCGTCCTCGAATCCATGGAAAGAAGTCCGTGAAGGAACGAAACGGAAAGAAATGTTTCGGAATTCGAACAAAAATGTTACATGTAAGTAAGAAAGAGAATGGCACGAAAAGAACGAGAGCTCGGAAAGACTAGTAAGGTGAAACGGAGAAGCACATAAAAAGACGGCTGCTAGAACGGCTGACGGAGATGCAAACGAGAGGGAGAACTAGGCGGGGTCAATATCAAAAATCAAAAACGCTTTTCTTATCAATATAAAAGAGGAGTATAACATGTTTTTTGCAAAACACTAAATCGGATAGGAAACAAAAACCAACACGAAAGCTAACTAATTCCTAAGAAAGAAAAATTGCAACGAAGAATCAAAATGAAAAAAATAAATAAACTAAGTTCTACTCCAATATAAAAACGAAACGAAATTTTTTTTTTTCCTAGCCACTAAAAGATTCTTCCGATGGATCCTCCTTCTGCTTCACTATTAGACGAGATGACAACCGGCTCCTTGCTAAGCTTCACTTGAGGAAGAGGAGTGACCTTCTTGCGCGATGCTTCCCGTCTCTTGAACTTAGGCTTCAGATTAGAACAGAAAACATACAAGAAAGGAAACACACAATTGAATCGGCGTCCATGTTTTTGTTGTTCTCGCTTTGAAATCGTACATAATAAAAATCATAACTTAAAGAAAATATTTTTATTTATTTTTGTAAAAACGATTTTCAAACTTTGGGCGCGATAACTCTAGGACAGTGCTAGAGAGATCTAATCCTGGGCTCTGATACCACTTTGTAACATCCCTATCCCAGGTCTCCTGGGAGAACTGGGACTAGAGTATGCTACGCGATGGGGGGCACACAGGATCGGCAGGAAAACGCCCGGTAACAACAACAACCCAACTTCCGGTCCAATCTAACCTGAAAGGGGACAAGGGAGGAGGGTAGAGCAATTTAAAATTACCCAGTGAAGATGAGTCATAAGAGACCCACTTTCCATCATCAGACAATAACCGAAATAAGTCAGAGAAAGTCTAATCCTAAAACAAGCTCAAGCAGGACTACTAACTTTACTTAACCACAGAAATGTACTCATCTAAAGTCATAGTCACACAACACGGTCTCACAGACATAGTCACATCGTAATACTCGAGGTTCGGCAAAACCTCCGCCGTTAGGGAACTGTTACGAACCGTTATACGTCAGAACATCACCTATGTGAGGTTTGGTAAGGCCTCGCCGTTGGGTTACTGACATTTATCTTTATAAGTCGAAACAGCCCATCTGAGGGTCGGCTTCACCTTCCACCGTGGGGAACTGCTACTCACCGTTATAAGTCAAAACAGCCCCCAACCTAACAGTTCTATTAACCACATACATCCTTTAACAAGCACAAGCAACCCATGTTTTAATGTTCTCGTTCTTTTTCTTAGATGCACATTCGATATTGGGTTTTTCTTATCAGAAATACACAGACGAGAAAATAAGCAGGTTATCAAGCAATGGATTCTTTTTAAGGTTCTATCAGATTAAATTCCAAATTCAATTCCTTGCTCTACATTCTCTAACAACCATCAATCATCATCAAGCAGGCAACACAAATCCAACGGCTAACATTCATCTAATCCTAGCAAACAAATCTAACAACCATGGTTTAAAACTAGACTAAAGCATCATTAAAACGAGTATTGACGAGAGGATGGGATCAGCTAGTCCTCACCTGACTGCATGCTGCGAAGAAGGATGAGAAGAGGGTGAAGGTGAAGTGTCCAGCTCGCCCCTGGTCTCGTCGGAGGAGCTCGGTGAAGGAGGTGGAGAAGAATCAGACCCGACGTCGTGTACTGGAACAGTCATAACTCCTGACTCGGATCTTTGATTCAGACGGTCTTGGTCTTCACGTAAAGAAGACCTCCGGGGCTTCCATTTGATAGGTTTAATGTCCGCTTGTTCGCGGCGGTTCGTCGGGAAAAAAGCCCGCAATGTGACGGCGGCGGTTTGGGTTTCTGGCGAACGGCAGATCCGACACTCGTCACTGGAACGGCGATACCTGTGGGTTACGATCTCCGTTCTGATCAAAGTCGGTTTTCCTGGAACGATAAGATCCGGGGCTTCGATTTGATATGCTCTCTGTTTCGTGGTTCACAGCGGTTCGTCGGGAATACCCTCTGTAAGATGGCTGGTGGTTCTTGCGCGACAAGGACACGAAGAGAGCTGGACGTGAGAGAGAGAGAGTGAGAGAGAGAGAGAGGGTGGCCGCGAGAGAAGAGAGAGGTGAGGAAAAAAGAAATAGACTAGGGTTTATTTATCTCCCTTGCTAGGTTTATTAACGGGCCTCGGTTCAATTTGGGGAAAAATTAAAATTGGGCCGGTTTGGGTTATCACATTCTCCTACCCTTGAAGAGGATTCGTCCTCGCATCCAAGGAAAGAAGTCCGTGAAGGAACGAAACGGAAAGAAACGTTTCGGAATTCGAACAAAAAGGTTACAGGTAAGTATGAAAGAGAATGGCACGAAAAGAACGAGAGCGCGGAAAGACTAGTAAAGTGAAACGGAGAAGCACATAAAAAGACGGCTGCTAGAACGGCTGACGGAGATGCAAACGAGAGGGAGAACCAGGAGGGGTCAATCTCAAAAGTCAAAAACGCTTTTCTTATCAATATAAAAGAGGAGTAGAACATGTTTTTTGCAAAACACTAAATCGGATAGGAAATAAAAACCAACACAAAAGCTAACTAATTCCTAAGAAATAAAAATTGCAATAAAGAATCAAAATGAAAAAAATAAATAAACTAAGTTCTACTCCAATATAAAAACGAAACGAAATTTTTTTTTTCCTAGCCACTAAAAGATTCTTCCGATGGATCCTCCTTCTGCTTCACTATTAGACGAGATGACTACCGACTCCTTGCTAAGCTTCACTTGAGGAAGAGGAGTGACCTTCTTGCGCGATGCTTCCCGTCTCTTGAACTTAGGCTTCAGATTAGAACAGAAAACATATAAGTAAGGAAACACACTATTGAATCGGCGTCCATGTTGTTGTTGTTCTCGGTTTGAAATCGTACATAATAAAAATCACAACATAAAGAAAATATTTTTATTTATTTTTGTAAAAACGATTTTCAAACTTTGGGCGCTACCACTCTAGGACAGCGCTAGAGTGATCTAATCCTGGGCTCTGATACCACTTTGTAACATCCCTATCCCAGGTCACCTGGGAGAACTGGGACTAGAGTATGCTCGCGATGGGGGGCACACAGGATCGGCATGAAAACGCCCGGTAACAACAACAACCCAACTTCCGGTCCAATCTAACATGAAAGGGGACAAGGGAGGAGGGTTGAGCAATTTAAAAGTACCCAGTGAGGATGAGTCATAAGAGACCCACTTTCCATCATCAGACAATAACAGAAATAAGTCAGAGAAAGTCTAATCCTAAAACAAGCTCAAGCAGGACTACTAACTTTACTTAACCACATAACTGTACTCATCTAAAGTCATAGTCACACAACACGGTCTCACAGACATAGTAACATCGTAATACTCGAGGTTCGGCAAAACCTCCGCCGTTAGGGAACTGCTACGCTCCGTTATACGTCACAACAGCACCTATGTGAGGTTTGGTAAGGCCTCGCCGTTGGGTTACTGACACTAATCTTTATAAGTCGAAACAGCCCATCTGAGGGTCGGCTTCACCTTCCACCGTGGGGAACTACTACTCACCGTTGTAAGTCAAAACAGCCCCCAACCTAACAGTTCTATTAACCACATACATCCTTTAACAAGCACAAGCAACCCATGTTTTAATGTTCTCGTTCTTTTTCTTAGATGCACATTCGATATTGGGTTTTTCTTATCAGAAATACACAGACGAGAAAATAAGGAGGTTATCAAGCAATTGATTCTTTTTAAGGTTCTATAAGATTAAATTCCAAATTCAATTCCTTGCTCTACATTCTCTAACAACCATCAATCATCATCAAGCAGGCAACACAAATCCAACGGCTAACATTCATCTAATCCTAGCAAACAAATCTAACAGCCATGGTTTAAAACTAGACTAAAGCATCATTAAAACGAGTATTGACGAGAGGATGGGAGCAGCTAGTCCTCACCTGACTGCATGCTGCGGAGAAGGAGGAGAAGACGGTGAAGGTGAAGTGTCCAGCTCGCCCCTGGTCTCGTCGGAGGAGCTCGGTGAAGGAGGTGGAGAAGAATCAGACCCGACGTCGTGTACTGGAACAGTCATAACTCCTGACTCGGATCTTTGATTCAGACGGTCTTAGTTTTCACGGAAAGAAGATCTCCGGGGCTTCAATTTGATAGGTACACTATCCGCTGGTTCGCGGCGGTTCGTCGGGAAAAGAGCCCGCAAGGTGAAGGGCGGCGGTTAGGGTTTCTGGCAAACGGCATATCCGACACTCGTCACTGGAACGGCGATACCTGTGGGTTCCTATCTCCGTTCTGATAAAAGTCGGTCTTCCTGGAACGATAAGATCCGGGGCTTCGATTTGATATGCTCTCTGTTTCGTGGTTCACAGCGGTTCGTCGGGAATACCCTCTGTAAGATGGCTGGTGGTTCTTGCGCGACAAGGAAACGAAGGGAGGAGGAGAAACGGCGGTGGCGGTGACTTGCGACGGTGGCTGATGGCAAGGAGGAGTTGGCGACGATGAGCAAAGGCTGAGAGAGAGCTGGACGTGAGAGAGAGAGAGAGAGAGAGAGAGAGAGAGAGAGAGAGAGAGAGAGAGAGAGAGAGAGAGAGAGAGAGAGAGAGAGAGAGAGAGAGAGAGAGAGAGAGAGAGAGAGAGAGAGAGAGAGAGAGATAGATAGATAGAGGGTGGCCGCGAGAGAAGAGAGAGGTGAGGGAAAAAGAAATAGACTAAGGTTTATTTATCTCCCTTGCTAGGTTTATTAACGGGCCTCGGTTCAATTTGGGGAAAAATTAAAATTGGGCCGGTTTGGGTTATCACATTCTCCTACCCTTGAAGACGATTCGTCCTCGAATTCAAGGAAAGAAGTCCGTGAAGGAACGAAACGGAAAGAAAAGTTTCGGAATTCGAACAAAAAGGTTACAGGTAAGTAAGAAAGAGAATGGCACAAAAAGAACGAGAGCGCAGAAAGACTAGTAAAGTGAAACGGAGAAGCACATAAAAAGACGGTTGCTAGAACGGCTGACGGAGATGCAAACGAGAGGGAGAACCAGGAGGGGTCAATATCAAAAATCAAAAACGCTTTTCTTATCAATATAAAAGAGGAGTAGAACATGTTTTTTGCAAAACAATAAATCGGATAGGAAACAAAAACCAACACGAAAGCTAACTAATTCCTAAGAAAGAAAAATTGCAACAAAGAATCAAAATGAAAAAAAAAAATAAACTAAGTTCTACTCCAATATAAAAACGAAACGAAATTTTTTTTTTCCTAGCCACTAAATGATTCTTCCGATGGATCTTCCTTCTGCTTCACTATTAGACGAGATGACAACCGGCTCCTTGCTAAGCTTCACTTGAGGAAGAGGAGTGACCTTCTTGCGCGATGCTTCCCGTCTCTTGAACTTAGGCTTCATATTAGAACAGAAAACATACAAGAAATGAAACACACTATTGAATCGGCGTCCATGTTGTTGTTGTTCTCAGTTTGAAATCGTACATAATAAAAATAATAACTTAAAGAAAACTTTGGGCGCGACCACTCTAGGACAGCGCTAGAGTGATCTAATCCTGGGATCTGATACCCCTTTGTAACATCCCTATCCCAGGACTCCTGGGAGAACTGGGACTAGAGTATGCTACGCGATGGGGGGCACACAGGATCGCCAGGAAAACGCCCGGTAACAACAACAACCCAACTTCCGGTCCAATCTAACCTGAAAGGGGACAAGGGAGGATGGTTGAGCAATTTAAAATTACCCAGTGAGGATGAGTTATAAGAGACCCACTTTCCATCATCAGACAATAATCGAAATAAGTCAGAGAAAGTCTAATCCTAAAACAAGCTCAAGCAGGACTACTAACTTTAATTAACCACAGAACTGTACTCATCTAAAGTCATAGTCACACAACACGGTCTCACAGACATAGTCACATCGTATTACTCGAGGTTCGGCAAAACCTCCGTCGTTAGGGAACTGCTACGCACCGTTATACATCACAACAGCACCTATGTGATGTTTGGTAAGGCCTCGCCGTTGGGTTACTGACACTTATCTTTATAAGTAGAAACAGCCCATCTGAGGGTCGGCTTCACCTTCCACCGTTGTGAACTGCTACTCACCGTTATAAGTCAAAACAGCCCCAACCTAACAGTTCTATTAACCACATACATCCTTTAACAAGCACAAGCAACCCATGTTTTAATGTTCTCGTTCTTTTTCTTAAATGCACATTCGATATTGGGTTTTCTTATCAGAAATACACAGACGAGAAAATAAGCAGGTTATCAAGCAATTGATTCTTTTTAAGGTTCTATCAGATTAAATTCCAAATTCAATTCCTTGCTCTACATTCTCCAACAACCATCAATCATCATCAAGCAGACAACACAAATCCAGCGGCTAACATTCATCTAATCCTAGCAAACAAATCTAACAACCATGGTTTAAAACTAGACTAAAGCATCATTAAAACGAGTATTGACGAGAGGATGTGAGCAGCTAGTCCTCACCTGATTGCATGCTGCGGAGAAGGAGGAGAAGAGGGTGAAGGTGAAGTGTCCAGCTCGCCCCTGGTCTCGTCGGAGGAGCTTGGTGAAGGAGGTGGAGAAGAATCAGACCCGACGTCGTGTACTGGAACAGTCATAACTCCTGACTCGGATCTTTGATTCTGACGGTCTTAGTCTTCACGGAAAGAAGACCTCCGGGGCTTCAATTTGATAGGTACACTATCCGCTGGTTTGCGGCGGTTCATCGGGAAAAGAGCCCGCAAGGTGACGGCGACGGTTAGGGTTTCTGGCGAACGGCAGATCCGACACTCGTCACTGGAACGGCGATACCAGTGGGTTCCGATCTCCGTTCTGATCAAAGTCGGTCTTCCTGGAACGATAAGATCCTGGGCTTCGATTTGATATGTTTTCTGTTTCGTGGTTCACAGCGGTTCGTCGGGAATACCCTCTGCAAGATGTCTGGTGGTTCTTGCACGACAAGGAAACGAAGGGAGGAGGAGAAGCGGAGGTGGTGGTTTCTTGGGACGGTGGCTGACGGCAAGGAGGAGTTGGCGACGACGAGCAGAGTCTGAGAGAGAGCTGGACGTGAGAGAGAGAGAGAGAGAGAGAGAGAGAGAGAGAGAGAGAGAGAGAGAGAGAGAGAGAGAGAGAGAGAGAGAGAGAGAGAGAGAGAGAGAGAGAGAGGGTGGCCGCGAGAGAAGAGAAGGAACGAAACGGAAAGAAACGTTTCGGAATTCGAACAAAAAGGTTATAGGTAAGTAAGAAAGAGAATGGCACGAAAGGAACGAGAGCGCGGAAAGACTAGTAAGGTGAAACGGAGAAGCACATAAAAAGACGACTGCTAGAACGGCTGACGGAGATGCAAACGAGAGGGAGAACCAGGAGGGGTCAATATCAAAAATCAAAAACGCTTTTCTTATCAATATAAAAGAGCAGTAGAACATGTTTTTTGCAAAACACTAAATCGGATAGGAAACAAAAACCAACACGAAAGCTAACTAATTCCTAAGAAAGAAAAATTGCAACAAAGAATCAAAATGAAAAAAAAAAATAAACTAATTTCTACTCCAATATAAAAACGAAACAAAATTTTTTTTTTCCTAGCCACTAAATGATTCTTCCGATGGATCTTCCTTCTGCTTCACTATTAGACGAGATGACACCCGGCTCCTTGCTAAGCTTCACTTGAGGAAGAGGAGTGACCTTCTTGCGCGATGCTTCCCGTCTCTTGAACTTAGGCTTCAAATTAGAACATAAAACATACAAGAAAGAAAACACACTATTGAATCGGCGTCCATGTTGTTGTTGTTCTCGGTTTGAAATCGTACATAATAAAAATCATAACTTAAAGAAAACTTTGGGCGCGACCACTCTAGGACAGCGCTAGAGTGATCTAATCCTGGGCTCTAATACCCCTTTGTAACATCCCTATCCCAGGACTCCTGGGAGAACTGGGACTAGAGTATGCTATGCGATGGGGGGCACACTGGATCGCCAGGAAAACGCCCAGTAACAACAACAACCCAACTTCCGGTCCAATCTAACCTGAAAGGGGACAAGGGAGGATGGTTGAGCAATTTAAAATTACCCAGTGAGGATGAGTTATAAGAGACCCACTTTCCATCATCTGACAATAATCGAAATAAGTCAGAGAAAGTCTAATCCTAAAACAAGCTCAAGCAGGACTACTAACTTTACTTAACCACAGAACTGTACTCATCTGAAGTCATAGTCACACAACACGGTTTCACAGACATAGTCACATCGTAATACTCGAGGTTCGGCAAAACCTCTGTCGTTAGGGAACTGCTACGCACCGTTATACATCACAACAGCACCTATGTGATTTTTGGTAAGGCCTCGCCGTTGGGTTACTGACACTTATCTTTATAAGTCGAAACAGCCCATCTGAGGGTCGGCTTCACCTTCCACCGTTGTGAACTGCTACTCACCGTTATAAGTCAAAACAGCCCCAACCTAACAGTTCTATTAACCACATACATCCTTTAACAAGCACAAGCAACCCATGTTTTAATGTTCTCGTTCTTTTTCTTAAATGCACATTCGATATTGGGTTTTTCTTATCAGAAATACACAGACGAGAAAATAAGCAGGTTATCAAGCAATTGATTCTTTTTAAGGTTCTATCAGATTAAATTCCAAATTCAATTCCTTGCTCTACATTCTACAACAACCATCAATCATCATCAAGCAGACAACACAAATCCAGCGGCTAACATTCATCTAATCCTAGCAAACAAATCTAACAGCCATGGTTTAAAACTAGACTAAAGCATCATTAAAACGAGTATTGACGAGAGGATGAGAGCAGCTAGTCCCCACCTGACTGCATGCTGCGGAGAAGGAGGAGAAAGGTGAAGTGTCCAGCTCGCCCCTGGTCTCGTCGGAGGAGCTTGGTGAAGGAGGTGGAGAAGAATCAGACCCGACGTCGTGTACTGGAACAGTCATAACTCCTGACTCGGATCTTTGATTCTGACGGTCTTAGTCTTCACGGAAAGAAGACCTCCGGGGCTTCAATTTGATAGATACACTATCTGCTGGTTTGCGGCGGTTCGTCGGGAAAAGAGCCTGCAAGGTGACGGCGACGGTTAGGGTTTCTGGCGAACGGCAGATCCGACACTCGTCACTGGAACGGCGATACCTGTGGGTTCCGATCTCCGTTCTGATCAAAGTCGGTCTTCCTAGAACGATAAGATCCTGGGCTTCGATTTGATATGTTTTCTGTTTCGTGGTTCACAGCGGTTCGTCGGGAATACCCTCTGCAAGATGTTTGGTGGTTCTTGCACGACAAGGAAACGAAGGGAGGAGGAGAAGCGGCGGTGGTGGTGACTTGGGACGGTGGCTGACGGCAAGGAGGAGTTGGCGACGACGAGCAGAGTCTGAGAGAGAGCTGGACGTGAGAGAGAGAGAGAGAGAGAGAGAGAGAGAGAGAGAGAGAGAGAGAGAGAGAGAGGGTGGCCGCGAGAGAAGAGAAGGAACGAAACGGAAAGAAACGTTTCGGAATTCGAACAAAAAGGTTACATGTAAGTAAGAAAGAGAATGGCACGAAAGGAACGAGAGCGCGGAAAGACTAGTAAGGTGAAACGGAGAAGCACATAAAAAGACGGCTGCTAGAACGGCTGACGGAGATGCAAACGAGAGGGAGAACCAGGAGGGGTCAATATCAAAAATCAAAAACGCTTTTCTTATCAATATAAAAGAGGAGTAGAACATGTTTTTTGCAAAACACTAAATCGGATAGGAAACAAAAACCAACACGAAAGCTAACTAATTCCTAAGAAAGAAAAATTGCAACAAAGAATCAAAATGAAAAAAATAAATAAACTAATTTCTACTCCAATATAAAAACGAAACGAAAATTTTTTTTTCCTAGCCACTAAATGATTCTTCCGATGGATCTTCCTTCTGCTTCACTATTAGACGAGATGACACCCGGCTCCTTGCTAAGCTTCACTTGAGGAAGAGGAGTGACCTTCTTGCGCGATGCTTCCCGTCTCTTGAACTTAGGCTTCAGATTAGAACATAAAACATACAAGAAAGAAAACACACTATTGAATCGGCGTCCATGTTGTTGTTGTTCTCGGTTTGAAATCGTACATAATAAAAATCATAACTTAAAGAAAACTTTGGGCGCGACCACTCTAGGACAGCGCTAGAGTGATCTAATCCTGGGCTCTGATACCCCTTTGTAACATCCCTATCCCAGGACTCCTGGGAGAACTGGGACTAGAGTATGCTACGCGATGGGGGGCACACAGGATCGCCAGGAAAACGCCCAGTAACAACAACAACCCAACTTCCGGTCCAATCTAACCTGAAAGGGGACAAGGGAGGATGGTTGAGCAATTTAAAATTACCCAGTGAGGATGAGTTATAAGAGACCCACTTTCCATCATCTGACAATAATCGAAATAAGTCAGAGACTGTCTAATCCTAAAACAAGCTCAAGCAGGACTACTAACTTTACTTAACCACAGAACTGTACTCATCTGAAGTCATAGTCACACAACACGGTTTCACAGACATAGTGACATCGTAATACTCGAGGTTCGGCAAAACCTCTGTCGGTAGGGAACTGCTACGCACCGTTATACATCACAACAGCACCTATGTGATTTTTGGTAAGGCCTCGCCGTTGGGTTACTGACACTTATCTTTATAAGTCGAAACAGCCCATCTGAGGGTCGGCTTCACCTTCCACCGTTGTGAACTGCTACTCACCGTTATAAGTCAAAACAGCCCCAACCTAACAGTTCTATTAACCACATACATCCTTTAACAAGCACAAGCAACCCATGTTTTAATGTTCTCGTTCTTTTTCTTAAATGCACATTCGATATTGGGTTTTTCTTATCAGAAATACACAGACGAGAAAATAAGCAGGTTATCAAGCAATGGATTCTTTTTAAGGTTCTATCAGATTAAATTCCAAATTCAATTCCTTGCTCTACATTCTATAACAACCATCAATCATCATCAAGCAGACAACACAAATCCAGCGGCTAACATTCATCTAATCCTAGCAAACAAATCTAACAGCCATGGTTTAAAACTAGACTAAAGCATCATTAAAACGAGTATTGACGAGAGGATGGGAGCAGCTAGTCCCCACATGACTGCATGCTGCGGAAAAGGAGGAGAAAGGTGAAGTGTCCAGCTCGCCCCTGGTCTCGTCGGAGGAGCTCGGTGAAGGAGGTGGAGAAGAATCAGACCCGACGTCGTGTACTGGAACAGTCATAACTCCTGACTCGGATCTTTGATTCGGACGGTCTTAGTCTTCACGGAAAGAAGACCTCCGGGGCTTCAATTTGATAGATACACTATCCGCTGGTTTGCCGCGGTTCGTCGGGAAAAGAGCCTGCAAGGTGACGGCGACGGTTAGGGTTTCTGGCGAACGGCAGATCCGACACTCGTCACTGGAACGGCGATACCTGTGGGTTCCGATCTCCGTTCTGTTCAAAGTCGGTCTTCCTGGAACGATAAGATTCGGAGCTTCGATTTGATATGTCTTTTGTTTCGTGGTTCACAGCGGTTCGTCTGGAATACCCTCTGCAAGATGTCTGGTGGTTCTTGCACGACAAGGAAACGAAGGGAGGAGGAGAAGCGGCGGTGGCGGTGACTTGGGACGGTGGCTGACGACAAGGAGGAGTTGGCGACGACGAGCAGAGTCTGAGAGAGAGCTGGACGTGAGAGAGAGAGAGAGAGAGAGAGAGAGAGAGAGAGAGAGGGTGGCCGCGAGAGAAGAGAAGGAACGAAACGGAAAGAAACGTTTCGGAATTCGAACAAAAAGGTTACAGGTAAGTAAGAAAGAGAATGGCACGAAAGGAACGAGAGCGCGGAAAGACTAGTAAGGTGAAACGGAGAAGCACATAAAAAGACGGCTGCTAGAACGGCTGACGGAGATGCAAACGAGAGGGAGAACCAGGAGGGGTCAATATCAAAAATCAAAAACGCTTTTCTTATCAATATAAAAGAGGAGTAGAACATGTTTTTTGCAAAACACTAAATCGGATAGGAAACAAAAACCAACACGAAAGCTAACTAATTCCTAAGAAAGAAAAATTGCAACAAAGAATCAAAATGAAAAAAATAAATAAACTAATTTCTACTCCAATATAAAAACGAAACGAAATTTTTTTTTTCCTAGCCACTAAATGATTCTTCCGATGGATCTTCCTTCTGCTTCACTATTAGACGAGATGACACCCGGCTCCTTGCTAAGCTTCACTTGAGGAAGAGGAGTGACCTTCTTGCGCGATGCTTCCCGTCTCTTGAACTTAGGCTTCAGATTAGAACATAAAACATACAAGAAAGAAAACACACTATTGAATCGGCGTCCATGTTGTTGTTGTTCTCGGTTTGAAATCGTACATAATAAAAATCATAACTTAAAGAAAACTTTGGGCGCGACCACTCTAGGACAGCGCTAGAGTGATCTAATCCTGGGCTCTGATACCCCTTTGTAACATCCCTATCCCAGGACTCCTGGGAGAACTGGGACTAGAGTATGCTACGCGATGGGGGGCACACAGGATCGCCAGGAAAACGCCCAGTAACAACAACAACCCAACTTCCGGTCCAATCTAACCTGAAAGGGGACAAGGGAGGATGGTTGAGCAATTTAAAATTACCCAGTGAGGATGAGTTATAAGAGACCCACTTTCCATCATCTGACAATAATCGAAATAAGTCAGAGATTGTCTAATCCTAAAACAAGCTCAAGCAGGACTACTAACTTTACTTAACCACATAACTGTACTCATCTGAAGTCATAGTCACACAACACGGTTTCACAGACATAGTGACATCGTAATACTCGAGGTTCGGCAAAACCTCTGTCGGTAGGGAACTGCTACGCACCGTTATACATCACAACAGCACCTATGTGATTTTTGGTAAGGCCTCGCCGTTGGGTTACTGACACTTATCTTTATAAGTCGAAACAGCCCATCTGAGGGTCGACTTCACCTTCCACCGTTGTGAACTGCTACTCACCGTTATAAGTCAAAACAGCCCCAACCTAACAGTTCTATTAACCACATACATCCTTTAACAAGCACAAGCAACCCATGTTTTAATGTTCTCGTTCTTTTTCTTAAATGCACATTCGATATTGGGTTTTTCTTATCAGAAATACACAGACGAGAAAATAAGCAGGTTATCAAGCAATGGATTCTTTTTAAGGTTCTATCAGATTAAATTCCAAATTCAATTCCTTGCTCTACATTCTATAACAACCATCAATCATCATCAAGCAGACAACACAAATCCAGCGGCTAACATTCATCTAATCCTAGCAAACAAATCTAACAGCCATGGTTTAAAACTAGACTAAAGCATCATTAAAACGAGTATTGACGAGAGGATGGGAGCAGCTAGTCCCCACATGACTGCATGCTGCGGAGAAGGAGGAGAAAGGTGAAGTGTCCAGCTCGCCCCTGGTCTCGTCGGAGGAGCTCGGTGAAGGAGGTGGAGAAGAATCAGACCCGACGTCGTGTACTGGAACAGTCATAACTCCTGACTCAGATCTTTGATTCGGACGGTCTTAGTCTTCACGGAAAGAAGACCTCCGGGGCTTCAATTTGATAGATACACTATCTGCTGGTTTGCGGCGGTTCGTCGGGAAAAGAGCCTGCAAGGTGACGGCGACGGTTAGGGTTTCTGGCGAACGGCAGATCCGACACTCGTCACTGGAACGGCGATACCTGTGGGTTCCGATCTCCGTTCTGATCAAAGTCGGTCTTCCTGGAACGATAAGATCCTGGGCTTCGATTTGATATGTTTTCTGTTTCGTGGTTCACAGCGGTTCGTCTGGAATACCCTCTGCAAGATGTCTGGTGGTTCTTGCACGACAAGGAAACGAAGGGAGGAGGAGAAGCGGCGGTGGCGGTGACTTGGGACGGTGGCTGACGGCAAGGAGGAGTTGGCGACGACGAGCAGAGTCTGAGAGAGAGCTGGACGTGAGAGAGAGAGAGAGAGAGAGAGAGAGAGAGAGAGAGAGGGTGGCCGCGAGAGAAGAGAAGGAACGAAACGGAAAGAAACGTTTCGGAATTCGAACAAAAAGGTTACAGGTAAGTAAGAAAGAGAATGGCACGAAAGGAACGAGAGCGCGGAAAGACTAGTAAGGTGAAACGGAGAAGCACATAAAAAGACGGCTGCTAGAACGGCTGACGGAGATGCAAACGAGAGGGAGAACCAGGAGGGGTCAATATCAAAAATCAAAAACGCTTTTCTTATCAATATAAAAGAGGAGTAGAACATGTTTTTTGCAAAACACTAAATCGGATAGGAAACAAAAACCAACAGGAAAGCTAACTAATTCCTAAGAAAGAAAAATTGCAACAAAGAATCAAAATGAAAAAAATAAATAAACTAAGTTCTACTCCAATATAAAAACGAAACGAAATTTTTTTTTTCCTAGCCACTAAATGATTCTTCCGATGGATCTTCCTTCTGCTTCACTATTAGACGAGATGACAACCGGCTCCTTGCTAAGCTTCACTTGAGGAAGAGGAGTGACCTTCTTGCGTGATGCTTCCCGTCTCTTGAACTTAGGCTTCAGATTAGAACAGAAAACATACAAGAAAGAAAACACACTATTGAATCGGCGTCCATGTTGTTGTTGTTCTCGGTTTGAAATCGTACATAATAAAAATCATAACTTAAAGAAAACTTTGGGCGCGACCACTCTAGGACAGCGCTAGAGTGATCTAATCCTGGGCTCTGATACCCCTTTGTAACATCCCTATCCCAGGACTCCTGGGAGAACTGGGACTAGAGTATGCTACGCGATGGGGGGCACACAGGATCGCAAGGAAAACGCCCGGTAACAACAACAACCCAACTTCCGGTCCAATCTAACCTGAAAGGGGACAAGGGAGGATTGTTGAGCAATTTAAAATTACCCAGTGAGGATGAGTTATAAGAGACCCACTTTCCATCATCAGACAATAATCGAAATAAGTCAGAGAAAGTCTAATCCTAAAACAAGCTCAAGCAGGACTACTAACTTTACTTAACCACAGAACTGTACTCATCTAAAGTCATAGTCACACAACACGGCCTCACAGACATAGTCACATCGTAATACTCGAGGTTCGGCAAAACCTCCGTCGTTAGGGAACTGCTACGCACCGTTATACATCACAATAGCACCTATGTGATGTTTGGTATGGCCTCGCCGTTGGGTTACTGACACTTATCTTTATAAGTCCAAACAACCCATCTGAGGGTCGGCTTCACCTTCCACCGTGGTGAACTGCTACTCACCGTTATAAGTCAAAACAGCCCCCAACCTAACAGTACTATTAACCACATACATCCTTTAACAAGCACAAGCAACCCATGTTTTAATGTTCTCGTTCTTTTTCTTAGATGCACATTCGATATTGGGTTTTTCTTATCAGAAATACACAGACGAGAAAATAACCAGGTTATCAAGCAATGGATTCTTTTTAAGGTTCTATCAGATTAAATTCCAAATTCAATTCCTTGCTCTTCATTCTCCAACAACCATCAATCATCATCAAGCAGGCAACACAAATCCAGCGGCTAACATTCATCTAATCCTAGCAAGCAAATCTAACAGCCATTGTTTAAAACTAGACTAAAGCATCATTAAAACGAGTATTGACGAGAGGATGGGAGCAGCTAGTCCTCACCTGACTGCATGCTGCGGAGAAGGAGGAGAAGACGGTGAAGGTGAAGTGTCCAGCTCGCCCCTGGTCTCGTCGGAGGAGCTCGGTGAAGGAGGTGGAGAAGAATCAGACCCGACGTAGTGTACTGGAACAGTCATAACTCCTGACTCGGATCTTGGATTCGGACGTTCGCTGGTTCGGGGCGGTTCGTCGGGAAAAGAGCCCGCAAGGTGACGGCGGCGGTTAGGGTTTCTGGCGAACGGAAGATACGAAACGCGTCACTGGAACGGCGATACCTGTGGGTTACGATCTCCGTTCTGATCAAAGTCGGTCTTCCTGGAACGATAAGATCCGGGGCTTCGATTTGATATGTTACCTGTTTCGTGGTGCACAGCGGTTCGTCGGGAATACCCTCTGCAAGATGGCTGGTGGTTCTTGCAATAATCGAAATAAGTCAGAGAAAGTCTAATCCTAAAACAAGCTCAAGCAGGACTACTAACTTTACTTAACCACAGAACTGTACTCATCTAAAGTCATAGTCACACAACACGGTCTCACAGACATAGTCACATCGTAATACTCGAGGTTCGGCAAAACCTCCGTCGTTAGGGAACTTCTACGCACCGTTATACATCACAATAGCACCTATGTGATGTTTGGTATGGCCTCGCCGTTGGGTTACTGACACTTATCTTTATAAGTCCAAACAGCCCATCTGAGGGTCGGCTTCACCTTCCACCGTGGTGAACTGCTACTCACCGTTATAAGTCAAAACAGCCCCCAACCTAACAGTACTATTAACCACATACATCCTTTAACAAGCACAAGCAACCCATGTTTTAATGTTCTCGTTCTTTTTCTTAGATGCACATTCGATATTGGGTTTTTCTTATCAGAAATACACAGACGAGAAAATAACCAGGTTATCAAGCAATGGATTCTTTTTAAGGTTCTATCAGATTAAATTCCAAATTCAATTCCTTGCTCTTCATTCTCCAACAACCATCAATCATCATCAAGCATGCAACACAAATCTAGAGGCTAACATTCATCTAATCCTAGCAAGCAAATCTAACAGCCATTGTTTAAAACTAGACTAAAGCATCATTAAAACGAGTATTGACGAGAGGATGGGAGCAGCTAGTCCTCACCTGACTGCATGCTGCGGAGAAGGAGGAGAAGACGGTGAAGGTGAAGTGTCCAGCTCGCCCCTGGTCTCGTCGGAGGAGCTCGGTGAAGGAGGTGGAGAAGAATCAGACCCGACGTCGTGTACTGGAACAGTCATAACTCCTGACTCGGATCTTGGATTCGGACGTTCGCTGGTTCGGGGCGGTTCGTCGGGAAAAGAGCCCGCAAGGTGACGGCGGCGGTTAGGGTTTCTGGCGAACGGAAGATACGAAACGCGTCACTGGAACGGCGATACCTGTGGGTTACGATCTCCGTTCTGATCAAAGTCGGTCTTCCTGGAACGATAAGATCCGGGGCTTCGATTTGATATGTTACTTGTTTCGTGGTGCACAGCGGTTCGTCGGGAATACCCTCTGCAAGATGGCTGGTGGTTCTTGCGCGTCAAGGAAACGAAGGGAGGAGGAGAAACGGCGGTGGCGGTGACTTGCGACGGTGGCTGACGGCAAGGAGGAGTTGGCGACGACGACCAAAGGCTGAGAGAGAGCTTGACGTGAGAGAGAGAGAGAGAGAGAGAGAGAGAGAGAGAGAGAGAGAGAGAGAGAGAGAGAGAGAGAGAGAGAGAGAGAGAGAGAGAGAGATAAACTAAGTTCTACTCCAATATAAAAAAGAAACGAAATTTGTTTTTTCCTAGCCACTAAAAGATTCTTCCGATGGATCCTCCTTCTGCTTCACTATTAGACGAGATGACAACCGGCTCCTTGCTAAGCTTCACTTGAGGAAGAGGAGTGACCTTCTTGCGTGCTGCTTCCCGTCTCTTGAACTTAGGCTTCAGATTAGAACAGAAAACATACAAGAAAGGAAACACACTATTGAATCGGCGTCCATGTTGTTGTTGTTCTCGGTTTGAAATCGTACATAATAAAAATCATAACTTAAAGAAAATATTTTTATTTATTTTTGTAAAAACGATTTTAAAACTTTGGGCGCGACCACTCTAGGACAGCGCTAGAGTGATCTAATCCTGGGCTCTGATACCACTTTGTAACATCCCTATCCCAAGTCTCCTGGGAGAACTGGGACTAGAGTATGCTACGCGATGGGGGGCACACAGGATCGCCAGGAAAACGCCCGGTAACAACAACAACCGAACTTCCTGTCCAATCTAACCTTAAAGGGGACAAGGGAGGAGGGTTGAGCAATTTAAAATTACCCAGTGAGGATGAGTCATAAGAGACCCACGTTCCATCATCAGACAATAACCGAAATAAGTCAGAGAAAGTCTAATCCTTAAGCAAACTCAAGCAGGACAACTAACTTTACTTAACCACAGAACTGTACTCTTCTAAAGTCATAGTCACACAACACGGTCTCACAGACATAGTCACATCGTAATACTCGAGGTTCGGCAAAATCTCCGCCGTTAGGGAACTGCTAGGCACCGTTATACGTCACAACAGCACCTATGTGAGGTTTGGTAAGGCCTCGCCGTTGGGTTACTGACACTTATCTTTATAAGTCGAAACAGCCCATCTGAGAGTCGGCTTCACCTTCCACCGTGGCGAACTGCTACTCACCGTTATAAGTCAAAACAGCCCCCAACCTAACAGTTCTATTAACCACATACATCCTTTAACAAGCACAAGCAACCCATGTTTTAATGTTCTCGTTCTTTTTCTTAGATGCACATTCGATATTGGGTTTATCTTATCAGAAATACACAGACGAGAAAATAAGCAGGTTATCAAGCAATGGATTCTTTTTAAGGTTCTATCAGATTAAATTCCAAATTCAATTCCTTGCTCTACATTCTCCAACAACCATCAATCCTCATCAAGCAGGCAACACAAATCCAGCGGCTAACATTCATCTAATCCTAGCAAACAAATCTAACAGCCATGGGTTAAAACTAGAGTAACGCATCATTATAACGAGTATTGACGAGAGGATGGGAGCAGCTAGTCCTCACCTGACTGCATACTGCGGAGAAGGAGGAGAAGATGGTGAAGGTGAAGTGTCCAGCTCGCCCTTGGTCTCGTCGGAGGAGCTCGGTGAAGGAGGTGGAGAAGAATCAGACCCGACGTCGTGTACTGGAACAGTCATAACTCCTGACTCCGATCTCGGATTCGGACAATCTTGGTCTTCACGGAAAGAAGATCTCCGTGACTTCAATTTGATAGGTGACGGCGGCGGTTAGGGTTTCTGGCGAACGGAAGATCCGACACTCGTCACTGGAACGGCGATATCTGTGGGTTCCGAACACCGTTCTAATCAAACTCAGTCTTCCTGGAACGATAAGATCCGGGGCTTCGATTTGATAGGTTTTTTGTTGGCGACGACGAGCAGAGGCTGAAAGAGAGCTGGACGTGAGAGAGAGAGAGAGAGAGAGAGAGAGAGAGAGAGAGAGAGAGAGAGAGAGGGTGGCCGCGAGAGAAGAGTGAGGTGAGGAAAAAAGAAATAGACTAGGGTTTATTTGTCTCCCTTGCTAGGTTTATTAACGGGCCTCGGTTCAATTTGGGGAAAAATTAAAATTGGGCCGGTTTGGGTTATCACATTCTCCTATCCTTGAAGAGGATTCGTCCTCGAATCCATGGAAAGAAGTCCGTGAAGGAACGAAACGGAAAGAAACGTTTCGGAATTCGAACAAAAAGGTTACATGTAAGTAAGAAAGAGAATGGCAAGAAAATAACGAGAGCGCGGAAAGACTAGTAAGGTGAAACAGAGAAGCACATAAAAAGACGGCTGCTAGAATGGCTGACGGAGATGCAAACGAGAGGGAGAACCCGGAGGGGTCAATATCAAAAATCAAAAACGCTTTTCTTATCAATATAAAAGAGGAGTAGAACATTTTTTTTGCAAAACACTAAACCGGAAAGGTAACAAAAACCAACACGAAAGCTAACTAATTCCTAATAACGATAAATTGCAACAAAGAATCAAAATGAAAAAAATAAATAAACTAAGTTCTACTCCAATATAAAAACGAAACTTAATTTTTTTTTTCCTAGCCACTAAAAGATTCTTCCGATGGATCCTCCTTCTGCCTAACTATTAGATGAGATGACAACCGGCTCCTTGCTCAGCTTCACTTGAGGAAGAGGAGTGACCTTTTTTTGCGATGCTTCCCGTCTCTTGAACTTAGGCTTCAGATTAGAACAGAAAACATTCAAGAAAGGAAACACACTATTGAATCGGCGTCCATGTTGTTGTTGTTCTCGGTTTGAAATCGTACATAATAAAAATCATTACTTAAAGAAAATGTTTTTATTTATTTTTGTAAAAACGATTTTCAAACTTTGGGCGCGACCACTCTAGGACAGCGCTAGAGTGATCTAATCATGGGTTCTTCTGATACCACTTTGTAACATCCCTATCCCAGGTCTCCTGGGAGAACTGGGACTAGAGTATGCTACGCGATAGGGGGCACACTGGATCGCCAGGAAAACGCCCGGTAACAACAACAACCCAACTTCCGGTCCAATCTAACCTGAAAGGGGACAAGGGAGGAGGGTTGAGCAATTTAAAATTACCCAGTGAGGATGAGTCATAAGAGACTCACTTTCCATCATCATACAATAACCGAAATAAGTCAGAGAAAGTCTAATCCTAAAACAAGCTCAAGCAGGACTACTAACTTTACTTAACCACAAAACTGTACTCATCTAAAGTCATAGTCACACAACACGGTCTCACAGACATAGTCACATCGTAATACTCGAGGTTCGGCAAAACCTCCCCCGTTAGGGAACTGCTACGCACCGTTATACGTCACAACAGCACCAATGTGAGGTTTGGTAAGGCCTCGCCGTTGGGGTACTGACACTTATCTTTATAAGTCGAAACAGCCCATCTGAGGGTCGGCTTCACCTTCCACCGTGGGGAACTGCTACTCACCGTTATAAGTCAAAACAGCCCCCAACCTAACAGTTCTATTAACCACATACATCCTTTAACAAGCACAAGCAACCCATGTATTAATGTTCTCTTTATTTTTCTTAGATGCACATTCGATATTGGGTTTTTCTTATCAGAAATACACATACGTGAAAATAAGCAGGTTATCAAGCAATGGATTCTCTTTAAGGTTCTAACAGATTAAATTTCAAATTCATTTCCTTGCTCTACATTCTCCAACAACCATCAATCATCATCAAGCAGGCAACACAAATCCAGCGGCTAACATTCATATAATCCTAGCAAACAAATCTAACAGCCATGGTTTAAAACTACACTAAAGCATCATTAAAACGAGTATTGACGAGAGGATGGGAGCAGCTAGTCCTCACCTGACTGCATGCTGCGGAGAAGGAGGAGAAGACTGTGAAGGTGAAGTGTCCAGCTCGCCCCTTGTCTCGTCGGAGGTGCCCGGTGAAGGAGGTGGAGAAGAATCAGACCCGACGTCGTGTACTGGAACAGGCATAACTCCTGACTCAGATCTTGGATTCGGACGGTCTTGGTCTTCACGGAGAGAAGACCTCTGGGGCTTCAATTTGATAGGTACATGGTTCTATGGTTCACGGCGGTTCGTCGGGAAACGAGCCCGCAAGGTGACGACGGCGGTTAGGGTTTCTGGCGAACGGTAGATCCGACACTCGTCACTGGAACGGCGATACCTGTGAGTTCCGATCTCCGTTCTGATCAAAATAGGTCTTCCTGGAACGATAAGATCCGGGGCTTCGATTTGATATGTTTTCGGTTTCGTGGTTCACAGCGGTTCGTCGGGAATACCCTCTGCAAGATGTCTGGTGGTTCTTGCACGACAAGGAAACGAAGGGAGGAGGAGAAACGGCGGTGGCGGTGACTTGGGACGGTGGCTGATGGCAAGGAGGAGTTGGCGACGACGAGCAGAGGCTGAGAGAGAGCTGGACGTGAGAGAGAGAGAGAGAGAGAGAGAGAGAGAGAGAGAGAGAGAGAGAGAGAGAGAGAGAGAGAGAGAGGGTGGCCGCGAGAGAAAAGAGAGGTGAGGAAAAAAGAAATAGACTAGGGTTTATTTGTCTCCCTTGCTAGGTTTATTAACGGGCCTCGGCTCAATTTGGGGAAAAATTAAAATTTGGCCGGTTTGGGTTATCACATTCTCCCACCCTTGAAGAGGATTCGTCCTCGAATCCAAGGAAAGAAGTCCGTGAAGGAACAAACGGAAAGAAACGTTTCGGAATTCGAACAAAAAGGTTACAGGTAAGTAAGAAAGAGAATGGCATGAAAAGAACGAGAGCGCGGAAAGACTAGTAAGGTGAAACGGAGAAGCACATAAAAAGACGGCTGCTAGAATGGCTGACGGAGATGCAAACGAGAGGGAGAACCAGGAGGGGTCAATATCAAAAATCAAAAACGCTTTTCTTATCAATATAAAAGAGGAGTAGAACATGTTTTTTTGCAAAACACTAAATCGGATAGGAAACAAAAACCAACACGAAAGCTAACTAATTCCTAAGAAAGAAAAATTGCAACAAAGAATCAAAATGAAAAAAATAAATAAACTAAGTTCTACTCCAATATAAAAACGAAACAAATTTTTTTTTTTTCCTAGCCACTAAAAATTTCTTCCATTGGATCCTCCTTCTGCTTCACTATTAGACGAGATGACAACCGGCTCCTTGCTAAGCTTCACTTGAGGAAGAGGAGTGACCTTCTTGCGCGATGCTTCCCGTCTCTTGAACTTAGGCTTCAGATTAGGACATAAAACATACAAGAAAGGAAACACACTATTGAATCGGCGTCCATGTTGTTGTTGTTCTCGGTTTGAAATAGTACATAATAAAAATCATAACTTAAAGAAAATATTTTTATTTATTTTTGTAAAAACGATTTTCAAACTTTGGGCGCGACCACTCTAGGACAGCGCTAGAGTGATATAATCCTGGGCTCTGATACCACTTTGTAACATCCCTATCCCAGGTCTCCTGGGAGACCTGGGACTACAGTATGCTACGCGATGGGGGGCACACAGGATCGCCAGGAAAACGCCCGGTAACAACAACATCCCAACTTCCAGTCCAATCTAACCTGAAAGGGGACAAGGGAGGAGGGTTGAGCAATTTAAAATTACCCAGTGAGGATGAGTCATAAGAGACCCACTTTCCATCATCAGACAATAACCGAAATATGTCAGAGAAAGTCTAATCCTAAAACAAGCTCAAGCAGGACTACTAACTTTACTTATCCACAGAACTGTACTCATCTAAAGTCATAGTCACACAACACGGTCTCACAGACATAGTCACATCGTAATACTAGAGGTTCGGCAAAACCTCCACCGTTAGGGAACTGCTACTCACCGTTATACGTCACAACAGCACCTATGTGAGGTTTGGTAAGGCCTCACCGTTGGGGTACTGACACTTATCTTTATAAGTCGAAACAGCCCATATGAGGGTCGGCTTCACCTTCCACCGTGGGGAACTGCTACTCACCGTTATAAGTCAAAACAGCCCCCAACCTAACAGTTCTATTAACCACATACATCATTTAACAAGCACAAGCAACCCATGTTTTAATGTTCTCGTTCTTTTTCTTAGATGCACATTCGATATTGGGTTTTTCTAATCAGAAATACACACACGAGAAAATAAGCAGGTTATCAAGCAATGGATTCTTTTTAAGGTTCTATCAGATTAAATTCCAAATTCAATTCCTTGCTCTACATTCTCCAACAACCATCAATCATCATCAAGCAGGCAACACAAATCCAGCGGCTAACATTCATCTAATCCTAGCAAACAAATCTAACAGCCATGTTTTAAAACTAGAGTAACGCATCATTATAACGAGTATTGACGAGAGGATGGGAGCAGCTAGTCCTCACCTGACTGCATGCTGCGGAGAAGGAGGAGAAGATGGTGAAGGTGAAGTGTCCAGCTCGCCCTTGGTCTCGTCGGAGGAGCTCGGTGAAGGAGGTGGAGAAGAATCAAACCCGACGTCGTGTACTGGAACAGTCATAACTCCTGACTCCGATCTCGGATTCGGACAATCTTGGTCTTCACGGAAAGAAAACCTCCGGGACTTCAATTTGATAGGTGACGGCGGCGGTTAGGGTTTCTGGCGAACGGAAGATCCGACACTCGTCACTGGAACGGCGATATCTGTGGTTTCCGATCACCGTTCTGATCAAACTCAGTCATCCTGGAACGATAAGATCCGGGGCTTCGATTTGATAGGTTTTCTGTTGGCGACGAAGAGCAGAGGCTGAAAGAGAGCTGGATGTGAGAGAGAGAGAGAGAGAGAGAGAGAGAGAGAGAGAGAGAGAGAGGGTGGCCGCGAGAGAAGAAAGAGGTGAGGAAAAAAGAAATAGACTAGGGTTTATTTGTCTCCCTAGCTAGGTTTATTAACGGGCCTCGGTTCAATTTGGGGAAAAATTAAAATTGGGCCTGTTTGGGTTATCACATTCTCCCACCCTTGAAGAGGATTCGTCCTCTAATCCAAGGAAAGAAGTCCGTGAAGGAACGACTCGGAAAGAAACGTTTCGGAATTCGAACAAAAAGGTTACAGGTAAGTAAGAAATAGAATGGACGTGAGAGAGAGAGAGAGAGAGAGAGGGTGGCCGCGAGAGAAGAGAGAGGTGAGGAAAAAAGAAATAGACTAGGGTTTATTTGTCTCCCTTGCTAGGTTTATTAACGGGCCTCGGTTCAATTTGGGGAAAAATTAAAATTGGGCCGGTTTGGGTTATCACATTCTCCTACCCTTGAAGAGGATTCGTCCTCGAATCCAAGGAAAGAAATCCGTGAAGGAACGAAACGGAAAGAAACGTTTCGGAATTCGAACAAAAAGGTTACATGTAAGTAAGAAAGAGAATGGCAAGAAAATAACTAGAGCGCGGAAAGACTAGTAAGGTGAAACGGAGAAGCACATAAAAAGACGGCTGCTAGAACGGCTGACGGAGATGCAAACGAGAGGGAGAACAAGGAGGGGTCAATATCAAAAATCAAACACGCTTTTCTTATCAATATAAAAGAGGAGTAGAACATTTTTTTTGCAAAACACTAAACCGGAAAGGAAACAAAAACCAACACGAAAGCTAACTAATTCCTAATAAAGATAAATTGCAACAAAGAATCAAAATGAAAAAAATAAATAAACTAAGTTCTACTCCAATATAAAAACGAAACGGAATTTTTTTTTTCCTAGCCACTAAAAGATTTTTCCAATGGATCCTCCTTCTGCTTCACTATTAGATGAGATGACAACCGGCTCCTTGCTAAGCTTCACTTGAGGAAGAGGAGTGACCTTCTTGCGCGATGCTTCCCGTCTCTTGAACTTAGGCTTCAGATTAGAACAGAAAACATTCAAGAAAGGAAACACACTATTGAATCGGCGTCCATGTTGTTGTTGTTCTCGGTTTGAAATCGTACATAATAAAAATCATAACTTAAAGAAAATATTTTTATTTATTTTAGTAAAAACGATTTTCAAACTTTGGGCGCGACCACTCTAGGACAGAGCTAGAGTGATCTAATCCTGGGCTCTGATACCACTTTGTAACATCCCTATCCCAGGTCTCCTGGGAGAACTGGGACTAGAGTATGCTACGCGATGGGGGGCACACAGGATCGCCAGGAAAACGCCCGGTAACAACAACAACCCAACTTCCGGTCCAATCTAACCTGAAAGGGGACAAGGGCGGAGGGTTGAGCAATTTAAAATTACCCAGTGAGGATGAGTCATAAGAGACCCACGTTCCATCATCAGACAATAACCGAAATAAGTCAGAGAAAGTCTAATCCTAAAGCAAGCTTAAGCATGACTACTAACTTTACTTAACCACAAAACTGTACTAATCTAAAGTCATAGTCACATAACACGGTCTCACAGACATAGTCACATCGTAATACTCGAGGTTCGGCAAAACCTCCCTCGTTAGGGAACTGCTACGCACTGTTATACGTCACAACAGCACCAATGTGAGGTTTGGTAAAGCCTCGCCTTTGGGGTACTGACACTTATCTTTATAAGTCGAAACAGCCCATCTGAGGGTCGGCTTCACCTTCCACCGTGGGGAACTGCTACTCACCGTTATAAGTCAAAACAGCCCCCAACCTAACAATTCTATTAACCACATACATCCTTTAACAAGCACAAGCAACCCATGTTTTAATGTTCTCGTTCTTTTTCTTAGATGCACATACGATATTGGGTTTTTCTTATCAGAAATACACAGACGTGAAAATAAGCAGGTTATCAAGCAATGGATTCTTTTTAAGGTTCTATCAGATTAAATTTCAAATTCAATTCCTTGCTCTACATTCTCCAACAACCATCAATCATCATCATGCAGGCAACACAAATCCAGCGGCTAACATTCATATAATCCTAGCAAACAAATCTAACAGCCATGGTTTAAAACTAGACTAAAGCATCATTAAAACGAGTATTGACGAGAGGATGGGAGCAGCTAGTCCTCACCTGACTGCATGCTGCGGAGAAGGAGGAGAAGATGGTGAAGGTGAAGTGTACAGCTCGCCCCTGGTCTCGTCGGAGGAGCTCGGTGAAGGAGGTGGAGAAGAATCAGACCCGACGTCGTGTACTGGAACAGTCATAACTCCTGACTCGGATCTCTGATTCGGACGATCGTGGTCGTCACGTAAAGAAGACCTCCGGGGCTTCAATTTGATATGTTATAGGTCCTCTGGTTCTCGGCGGTTCGTCTAGAAACGATCCCGAAACGTGGCGGCGGTTGTTAGGGTTTCTGGCGAACGGCAGATCCGACACTCGTCACTGTAACGGCGATAACTGTGGTCTTCCCGGAACGATAAGATCCAGGGCTTCGATTTGATAGTTTGTCGGTCTCGTTGTTCACAGCAGTTCGTCGGGAATACCCTCTGCAATATGGCTGGTGGTTCTTGCGTGACAAGGAAACGAAGGGAGGAGGAGAAACGGCGGTGGCGTTGACTTACCACGGTGGCTGACGGCAAGGAGGAGTTGGCGACGACGAGCAGAGGCTGAGAGAGAGCTGGACGTGAGAGAGAGAGAGAGAGAGAGAGAGAGAGAGAGAGAGAGAGAGAGAGAGAGAGAGAGAGAGAGGGTGGCCGCGAGAGAAGAGAGAGGTGAGGAAAAAAGAAACTAGGGTTTATTTGTCTATCCTTGCGAGGTTTATTAACGGGCCTCAGTTCAATTTGGGGAAAAATTAAAATTGGGCCGGTTTGGGTTATCACATTCTCCTACCCTTGAAGAGGATTCGTCCTCGAATCCAAGGAAAGAAGTCCGTGAAGGAACGACACGGAAAGAAACGTTTCGGAATTCGAACAAAAAGGTTACAGGTAAGTAAGAAATAGAATGGACGTGAGAGAGAGAGAGAGAGAGAGAGAGAGGGTGGCCGCGAGAGAAGAGAGAGGTGAGGAAAAAAGAAATAGACTAGGGTTTATTTGTCTCCCTTGCTAGGTTTATTAACGGGCCTCGGTTCAATTTGGGGGAAAATTAAATTTGGGCCGGTTTGGGTTATCACATTCTCCTACCCTTGAAGAGGATTCGTCCTCGAATCCAAGGAAAGAAGTCCGTGAAGGAACGAAACGGAAAGAAATGTTTCGGAATTCGAACAAAAATGTTACAGGTAAGTAAGAAAGAGGGAGAACCAGGAGGGGTTAATATCAAAAATCAAAATCGCTTTTCTTATCAATATAAAAGAGGAGTAGAACATTTTTTTTGCAAAACACTAAATCGGAAAGGAAAAAAAAACCAACACGAAAGCTAACTAATTCCTAAGAAAGAAAAATTCCAACAAAGAATTAAAATGAAAAAAATAAATAAACTAAGTTCTACTCCAATATAAAAACGAAACGAAAATTTTTTTTTCCTAACCACTAAAAGATTCTTCCGATGGATCCTCCTTCTGCTTCACTATTAGACGAGATGAAAACCGGCTCCTTGCTAAGCTTCAATTGAGGAAGAGGAGTGACCTTCTTGTGCGATGCTTCCCGTCTCTTGAACTTAGGCTTCAGATTAGAACAGAAAACATACAAGAAAGGAAACACACTATTGAATCGGCGTCCATGTTGTTGTTGTTCTCGGTTTGAAATCGTACATAATAAAAAGCATAACTTAAAGAAAATATTTTTATTTATTTTTGTAAAAAGGATTTTCAAACTTTGGGTGCGACCACTCTAGGACAGCACTAGAGTGATCTAATCCTGAGCTCTGATACCACTTTGTAACATCCCTATCCCAGGTCTCCTGGGAGAACCCGGACTAGGGTATGCTACGCGATGGGGGGCACACAGGATCGCTAGAAAAACGCCCGGTAACAACAACAACCCAACTTCCGGTCCAATCTAACCTGAAAGGGGACAAGGGAGGAGGGTTGAGCAATTTAAAATTACCCAGTGAGGATGAGTCATAAGAGACCCACTTTCCATCATCAGACAATAACCGAAATAAGTCAGAGAAAGTCTAATCCTAAAACAAGCTCAAGCAGGACTACTAACTTTACTTAACCACAGAAATGTACTCATCTAAAGTCATAGTCACACAACACGGTCTCACAGACATAGTCACATCGTAATACTTGAGGTTCGGCAAAACCTCCGCCGTTAGGGAACTGCTACGCACCGTTATACGTCACAACAGCACCTATGTGAGGTTTGGTAAGGCCTCGCCGTTGGGTTACTGACACTTATGTTTATAAGTTGAAACAGCCAATCTGAGGGTCGGATTCACCTTCCACCGTGGGGAACTGCTACTCACCGTTATAAGTCAAAACAGCCCCCAACCTAACAGTTCTATTAACCACATACATCCTTTAACAAGCACAAGAAACCCATGTTTTAATGTTCTCGTTCTTTTTCTTAGATGCACATTCGATATTGGGTTTTTCTTATCAGAAATACACAGACGAGAAAATAAGGAGGTTATCAAACAATGGATTCTTTTTAAGGTTCTATCGGATTAAATTCCAAATTCAATTACTTGCTCTACATTCTCCAACAACCATCAATCATCATCAAGCAGACAACACAAATCCAGCGGCTAACATTCATCTAATCCTAGCAAACAAATCTAACAGCCATGGTTTAAAACTAGACTAAAGCATCATTAAAACGAGTATTGAAGAGAGGATGGGAGCAGCTAGTCCTCACCTGACTGCATGCTGCGGAGAAGGAGGAGAAGATGGTGAAGGTGAAGTGTACAGCTCGCCCCTGGTCTCGTCGGAGGAGCTCGGTGAAGGAGGGGGAGAAGAATCAGACCCGACGTCGTGTACTGGAACAGTCATAACTCCTGACTCGAATCTTGGATTCGGACGGTCTTGGTCTTTACGGAAAGAAGACCTCCGGGGCTTCAATTTGATAGTTATTGAGTCCTCTGGTTCGTGGCGGTTCGTCGGGAAAAGAGTCCGCAAGGTTACGGCGGCGGTTAGGGTTTCTGGCGAACGGCAGATCCGACACTCGTCACTGGAACGGCGATACCTGTGGGTTACGATCTCCGTTCTGATCAAACTCGGTCTTCCCGGAACGATAAGATCCGGGGCTTCGATTTGATATGTTTAGTGTCTCGTGGTTCACTGCAGTTCGTCGGGAATACCCTCTGAAAGATGGCTGGTGGTTCTTGCGCGACAAGGACACGAAGAGAGCTGGACGTGAGAGAGAGAGAGTGAGAGAGAGAGAGGGTGGCCGCGAGAGAAGAGAGAGGTGAGGAAAAAAGAAATAGAGTAGGGTTTATTTGTCTCCCTTGCTAGGTTTATTAACGGGCCGCGGTTCACTTTGGGGAAAAATTAAAATTGGGCCGGTTTGGGTTGTCACATTCTGCCATCCTTGAAGAGGATTCGTCCTCGAATCCAAGGAAAGAAGTCCGTGAAGGAACGAAACGGAAAGAAACGTTTCGGAATTCGAACAAAACGGTTACAGGTAAGTAAGAAAGAGAATGGCACGAAAAGAACGAGAGCGCGGAAAGACTAGTAAGGTGAAATGGAGAAGCACATAAAAAGACGGCTGCTAGAACGGCTGACGGAGACGCAAACGAGAGGGAGAACCAGGAGGGGTCAATATCAAAAATCAAAAACGCTTTTCTTATAAATATAAAAGAGGGGTAGAACATTTTTTTTGCAAAACACTAAATCGGAAAGGAAACAAAAACCAACACGAAAGCTAACTAATTCCTAAGAAAGATAAATTGCAACAAAGAATCAAAATGAAAAAATAAAAATAAACTAAGTTCTACTCCAATATAAAAAGCGAAACGAAATTTTTTTTTTCCTAGAGGATGGGAGCAGCTAGTCCTCACCTGACTGAATGCTGCGGAGAAGGAGGAGAAGATGGTGAAGGTGAAGTGTCCAGCTCGCCCTTGGTCTCGTCGGAGGAGCTCGGTGAAGGAGGTGGAGAAGAATCAAACCCGACGTCGTGTACTGGAACAGTCATAACTCCTGACTCCGATCTCGGATTCGGAAAATCTTGGTCTTCACGGAAAGAAGACCTCCGGGACTTCAATTTGATAGGTGACGGCGGCGGTTAGGGTTTCTGGCGAACGGAAGATCCGACACTCGTCACTGGAACGGCGATATATGTGGTTTCCGATCACCGTTCTGATCAAACTCAGTCTTCCTGGAACGATAAGATCAGGGGCTTCGATTTGATAGGTTTTCTGTTGGCGACGACGAGCAGAGGCTGAAAGAGAGCTGGACGTGAGAGAGAGAGAGAGAGAGAGAGAGGGGGTGGCCGCGAGAGAAGAGAGAGGTGAGGAAAAAAGAAATAGACTAGGGTTTATTTGTCTCCCTTGCTAGATTTATTAACGGGCCTCGGTTCAATTTGGGGAAAAATTAAAATTGGGCCGGTTTGGGTTATCACATTCTCCTACCCTTGAAGAGGATTAGTCCTCGAATCCAAGGAAAGAAGTCCGTGAAGGAACGAAACGGAAAAAAACGTTTCGGAATTCGAACAAAAAGGTTACATGTAAGTAAGAAAGAGAATGGCAAGAAAATAACGAGAGCGCGGAAAGACTAGTAAGGTGAAACGGAGAAGCACATAAAAAGACGGCTGCTAGAACGGCTGACGGAGATGCAAACGAGAGGGAGAACCAGGAGGGGTCAATATCAAAAATCAAAAACGCTTTTCTTATCAATATAAAAGAGGAGTAGAACATTTTTTATGCAAAACACTAAACCGGAAAGGAAACAAAAACCAACACGAAGGCTAACTAATTCCTAATAAAGATAAATTGCAACAAAGAGTCAAAATGAAAAAAAAAAAATAAACTAAGTTCTACTCCAATATAAAAAGCGAAAAGAAATTTTTTTTTTCCTAGAGGATGGGAGCAGCTAGTCCTCACCTGACTGCATGCTGCGGAGAAGGAGGAGAAGATGGTGAAGGTGAAGTGTCCCGCTCGCCCTTGGTCTCGACGGAGGAGCTCGGTGAAGGAGGTGGAGAAGAATCAAACCCGACGTCGTGTACTGGAACAGTCATAACTCCTGACTCCGATCTCGGATTCGGACAATATTGGTCTTCACAGAAAGAAGACCTCCGGGACTTCAATTTGATAGGTGACGGCGGCGGTTAGGGTTTCTGGCGAACGGAAGATCCGACACTCGTCACTGGAACGGCGATATCTGTGGTTTCCGATCACCGTTCTGATCAAACTCAGTCTTCCTGGAACGATAAGATCAGGGGCTTCGATTTGATAATGTTTCTGTTGGCGACGACGAGCAGAGGCTGAAAGAGAGCTGGACGTGAGAGAGAGAGAGAGAGAGAGAGAGAGGGTGGCCGCGAGAAAAGAGAGAGGTGAGGAAAAAAGAAATAGACTAGGGTTTATTTGTCTTCCTTGCTAGATTTATTAACGGGCCTCGGTTCAATTTGGGGAAAAATTAAAATTGGGCCGGTTTTGGTTATCACATTCTCCTACCCTTGAAGAGGATTCGTCCTCGAATCCAAGGAAAGAAGTCCGTGAAGGAACGAAACGGAAAGAAACGTTTCGGAATTCGAACAAAAAGGTTACATGTAAGTAAGAAAGAGAATGGCAAGAAAATAACGAGAGCGCGGAAAGACTAGTAAGGTGAAACGGAGAAGCACATAAAAAGACGGCTGCTAGAACGGCTGACGGAGATGCAAACGAGAGGGAGAACCAGGAGGGGTCAATATCAAAAATCAAAAACGCTTTTCTTATCAATATAAAATAGGAGTAGAACATTTTTTTTGCAAAACACTAAACCGGAAAGGAAACAAAAACCAACACGAAAGCTAACTAATTCCTAATAAAGATAAATTGCAACAAAGAATCAAAATGAAAAAAATAAATAAACTAAGTTCTACTCCAATATAAAAACGAAACGAAATTTTTTTTTCTCCTAGCCACTAAAAGATTCTTCCGATGGATCCTCCTTCTGCTTCACTATTAGATGAGATGACAGCCGGCTCCTTGCTAAGCTTCACTTGAGGAAGAGGAGTCACCTTCTTGCGCGATGCTTCCCGTCAATTGAACTTAGGCTTCAGATTAGAACAGAAAACATTCAAGAAAGGAAACACACTATTGAATCGGCGTCCATGTTGTTGTTGTTCTCGGTTTGAAATCGTACATAATAAAAATCATAACTTAAAGAAAATATTTTTATTTATTTTTGTAAAAACGATTTTCAAACTATGGGTGCGACCACTCTAGGACAGCGCTAGAGTGATCTAATCATGGGCTCTTCTGATACCACTTTGTAACATCCCTATCCCAGGTCTCCTGGGAGAACTAGGACTAGAGTATGCTACGCGATGGGGGGGCACACAGGATCGCCAGGAAAACTCCCGGTAACAACAACAACCCAACTTCCGGTCCAATCTAACCTGAAAGGGGACAAGGGAGGAGGGTTGAGCAATTTAAAATTACCCAGTGAGGATGAGTCATAAGAGACTCACTTTCCATCATCAGACAATAACCGAAATAAGTCAGAGAAAGTCTAATCCTAAAACAAGCTCAAGCATGACTACTAACTTTACTTAACCACAGAACTGTACTCATCTGAAGTCATAGTCACACAACACGGTTTCACAGACATAGTCACATCGTAATACTCGAGGTTCGGCAAAACCTCTGTCGTTAGGGAACTGCTACGCACCGTTATACATCACAACAGCACCTATGTGATTTTTGGTAAGGCCTCGCCGTTGGGTTACTGACACTTATCTTTATAAGTCGAAACAGCCCATCTGAGGGTCGGCTTCACCTTCCACCGTGGGGAACTGCTACTCACCGTTATAAGTCAAAACAGCACCCAACCTAACAGTTCTATTAACCACATACATCCTTTAACAAGCACAAGCAACCCATGTATTAATGTTCTCGTTCTTTTTCTTAGATGCACATTCGATATTGGGTTTTTCTTATCAGAAATACACAGACGAGAAAATAAGCAGGTTATCAAGCAATGGGTTCTTTTTAAGGTTCTATCAGATTAAATTCCAAATTCAATTCCTTGCTCTACATTCTCCAACAACCATCAATCATCAACAAGCAGGCAACACAAATGCAGCGGCTAACATTCATCTAAACCTAGCAAACAAATCTAACAGCCATGGTTTAAAACTAGAGTAACGCATCGTTATAACGAGTATTGACGAGAGGTTGGGAGCAGCTAGTCCTCACCTGAATGCATGCGGCAGAGAAGGAGGAGAAGACGGTGAAGGAGAAGTGTCCAGCTCGCCCCTGGTCTCGTCGGAGGAGCTCGGTGAAGGAGGTGGAGAAGAATCAGACCCGACGTCGTGTACTGGAACAGTCATAATTCCTTACTCGGATCTCGGATTCGGACGATCTTGGTCTTCACGGAAAGAAAACCTCCGGGGCTTCAATTGGATATATATTGGTCCTCTGGTTCGCGGAGGTTCGTCGGGAAAAGAGCCCGCAAAGTGACGGCGGCGGTTAGGGTTTCTGGTGAACGGAAGATCCGACACTCGTCACTGGAACGGCGATATCTGTGGGCTCCGATCTCCGTTCTGATCAAACTCGGTCTTCCCGGAACGATAATATCCGGGGCTTCGATTTGATAGGTTTTCTGTCTCGTGGTTCACAGCAGTTCGTCGGGAATACCCTCTGCAAGATGGCTGGTGGTTCTTGCGCGACAAGGAAACGAAGGGAGGAGGAGAAACGGCGGTGGCGGTGACTTGCGACGGTGGCTGACGGAAAGGAGGAGTTGGCCACGACAAACAGAGGCTGAGGGAGAGCTGGATGAGAGAGAGAGAGAGAGAGAGAGAGAGAGAGAGAGAGAGAGAGAGAAGAGAGAGGTGAGGAAAAAAGAAATAGACTAGGGTTTATTTGTCTACCTTGCTAGGTTTATTAACGGGCCTCGGTTCAATTTGGGGAAAAATAAAAATTGGGCCGGTTGGGGTTATCACATTCTCCCACCCTTGAAGAGGATTCGTCCTCGAATCCAAGGAAAGAAGTCTGTGAAGGAACGAAACGGAAAGAAACGTTTCGGAATTCTAACAAAAAGGTTACAGGTAAGTAAGAAAGAGAATGGTACGAAAAGAACGAGAGCGCGGAAAGACTAGTAAGGTGAAACGGAGAAGCACATAAGAAGACGGCTGCTAGAACAGCTGACGGAGACGCAAACGAGAGGAAGAACCAGGAGGGGACAATATCAAAAATCAAAAACGCTTTTCTTATCAATATAAAAGAGGAGTAGAATGTTTTTTTTGCAAAACACTAAATAAGAGAGGAAAAAAAACCAACACGAAAGCTAACTAATTCCTAAGAAAGAAAAATTGCAACAAAGAATCAAAATGAAAAAAATAAATAAACTAAGTTCTACTCCAATATAAAAACGAAACGAAATTTGTTTTTTCCTAGCCACTAAAATATTCTTCCGATGGATCCTCCTTCTGGTTCACTATTAGACGAGATGACAACCGGTTCCTTGCTAAGCTTCACTTGAGGAAGAGGACTGACCTTCTTGCGCGATGCTTCCCGTCTCTTGAACTTAGGCTTCAGATTAGAACAAAAAACATACAAGAAAGTAAACACACTATTGAATCGGCGTCCTTGTTGTTGTTGTTCTCGGTATGAAATCGTACATAATAAAAATCATAACTTAAAGAAAATATTTTTATTTATTTTTGTAAAAACGATTTTCAAACTTTGGGCGCGACCACTCTAGGACAGCGCTAGAGTGATCTAATCATGGGCTCTGATACCACTTTGTAACATCCCTATCCCAGGTCTCCTGGGAGAGCCGGGACTAGGGTATGCTACGCGATGGGGGGCACATAGGATCGCCAGAAAAACGCCCGGTAACAATAACAACCCATCTTCCGGTCCAATCTAGCCTGAAAGGGGACAAGGGAGGAGGGTTCAGCAATTTAAAATTACCCAGTAAGGATGAGTCATAAGCGACCCACTTTCCATCATCAGACAATAACCGAAATAAGTCAGAGAAAGTCTAATCCTATAACAAGCTCAAGCAGGACTACTAACTTTACTTAACCACAGAACTGTACTCATCTAAAGTCATAGTCACACAATACGGTCTCACAGACATAGTCACATCGTAATACTCGAGGTTCGGCAAAACCTCCGCCGTTAGGGAACTGCTACGCACAGTTATACGTCACAACAGCACCTATGTGAGGTTTGGTAAAGCCTCGCCGTTGGGTTACTGACACTTATCTTTATAAGTCGAAACAGCCCATCTAAGGGTCGGCTTCACCTTTCACCGTGGGGAACTGCTACTCACCGTTATAAGTCAAAACAGCCCCCAACCTAACAGTTCTATTAACCACATACATCCTTTAACAAGAACAAGCAACCCATGTTTTAATGTACTCGTTCTTTTTCTTAGATGCACATTCGATATTGGGTTTTTCTTATCAGAAATACACAGACGAGAAAATAAGCTGGTTATCAAGCAATAGATTCTATTTAAGGTTCTATCAGATTAAATTCCAAATTCAATTCCTTGCTCTACATTCTCCAACAACCATCAATCATCATCAAGCAGGCAACACAAATGCAGCGGCTAACATTCATCTAATCCTAGCAAACAAATCTAACATCCATGGTTTAAAACTAGACTAACGCATCATTAAAACGAGTATTGACGAGAGGCTGGGAGCAGCTAGTCCTCACCTGACTGCATGCTGCGGAGAAGGAGGAGACGACGGTGAAGGTGAAGTGTCCAGCTCGCCCCTGGTCTCGTCGGAGGAGCTCGGTGAAGGAGGTGGAAAAGAATAAGACCCAACGTTGTGTACTGGAACAGTCATAACTCCTGACTCGGATCTCGGATTCGGACTATCTTGGTCTTCACGGAAAGTAGACCTCCGGGGCTTCAATTTGATAGTTACCAGGTCCTCTGGGTCGCGGCGGTTCGTCGGGAAAAGAGCCCGCAAGGTGACGGCGGCGGTTAGGGATTCTGGCGAACGGCAGATCCTACACTCGTCACTGAAAGGACGATATCTGTGGGCGCCGATCTCCGTTCTGATCAATCTCGGTCTTCCTGGAACGATAAGATCCGGGGCTTCGATTTGATAGCTTTAATGTCTCGTGGTTCACAGCGGTTCCTCGGGAATACCTCTCTGCAAGATGGCTGGTGGTTCTTGCGCGACAAGGAAACGAAGGGAGGAGGAGAAACGGCGGTGGCGGTGACTTGCGACGGTGGCTGACGGCAAGGAGGAGTTGGCGACGATGAGCAGAGGATGAGAGAGAGCTGGGCGTGAGAGAGAGAGGGAGAGAGAGAGAGAGAGAGAGAGAGAGAGAGAGAGAGAGAGAGAGGGTGGCCGCGAGAGAAGAGAGAGGTGAGTAAAAAAGAAATAGAGTAGGGTTTATTTGTCTCGCTTGCTAGGTTTATTAACAGGCCTCGGTTCAATTTGGGGAAAAATTAAAATTGGGCCGGTTTGGGTTATCACATTCTCCCACCCTTGAAGAGGATTCGTCCTCGAATCCATGGAAAGAAGTCCGTGAAGGAACGAAACGGAAAGAAACGTTTCGGAATTCGAACAAAAAGGTTACATGTAAGTAAGAAAGAGAATGGCACGAAAAGAACGAGAGCGAGGAAAGACTAGTAAGGTGAAACGGAGAAGCACATAAAAAGACGGCTGCTAGAAGGGCTGATGGAGACGCAAACGAGAGGGAGAACTAGGAGGGGTCAATATCAAAAATCAAAAACGCTTTTCTTATCAATATAAAATAGGAGTAGAACATTTTTTTTCAAAACACTAAATCGGTAAGGAAACAAAAACCAACACGAAAGCTAACTAATTCCTAAGAAAGAAAAATTGCCAAAAAGAATCAAAATGAAAAAAATAAATACACTAAGTTCTACTCCAATATAAAAATGAAACGAAATTTTTTTTTTCCTAGCCACTAAAAGATTCTTCCGATGGATCCTCCTTCTGCTTCACTATTAGACGAGATGACAACCGGCTCCTTGCTAAGCTTCACTTGAGGAAGAGGAGTGCCTTCTTGCGCGATGCTTCTCGTCTCTTGAACTTAGGTTTCAGATTAGAACAGAAAACATACAAGAAAGAAAACATACCATTGAATCGGCGTCCATGTTGTTGTTGTTCTCGGTTTGAAGCCGTACATAATAAAAATCATAACTTAAAGAGAATATTTTTATTTATTTTTGTAAAAACGATTTTCAAACTTTGGGCGCGACCACTCTAGGACAGCGCTAGAGTGATCTAATCCTGGGCTCTGATACTACATTATAACATCCCTATCCCAGGTCTCCTGGGAGAACCGGGACTAAGGTATGCTACGCGATGGGGGGCACACAGGATCGCCAGAAAAACACCCGGTAACAAAAACAACCCAACTTCCAGTCCAATCTAACCTGAAAGGGGACAATAGAGGAGGGTTGAGCAATTTAAAATTACCCAGTGAGGATGAGTCATAAGAGACCCACTTTCCATCATCAGACAATAACCGAAATAAGTCAGAGAAATTCTAATCCTAAAACAAGCTCAAGCAGGATTACTAACTTTACTTAACCACAGAACTGTACTCATCTAAAGTCATAGTCGCACAACACGGTCTCACAGACATAGTCACATCGTAATACTCGAGGTTCGCAAAACCTCCGCCGTTAGGGAACTACTACGCACCGTTATACGTCAAAACATCACCTATGTGAGGTTTGGTAAGGCCTCGCCGTTGGGTTACTGACACTTATCTTTATAAGTCGAAACAGCCCATCTGAGGGTCGGCTTCACCTTCCACCGTGGGGAACTGCTACTCACCGTTATAAGTCAAAACAGCCCCCAACCTAACAGTTCTATTAACCACATACATCCTTTAACAACCATAAGCAACCCATGTTTTAATGTTCTCGTTCTTTTTCTTAGATGCACATTAGATATTGGATTTTTCTTATCAGAAATACACAGACGAGAAAATAAGCAGGTTATCAAGCAATAGATTCTTTTTAAGGTTCTATCAGATTAAATTCCAAATTCGTTTCCTTGCTCTACATTCTCCAACAACCATCAATCATCATCAAACAGGCAACACAAATCCAGCGGCTAACATTCATCAAATTCTAGCAAACAAATCTAACAGCCATGGTTTAAAACTAGACTAACGCATCATTAAAACGAGTATTGACGAGAGGATGGGAGCAGCTAGTCCTCACCTGACTACATGCTCCGGAGAAGGAGGAGAAGACGGTGAAGGTGAAGTGTCCAGCTCGCCCCTGGTCTCGTCGTAGGAGCTCGGTGAAGGAGGTTGATAAGAATCAGACCCGACGTCGTGTACTGGAACAGTCATAACCCCTGCCTCGGATCTCGGATTCGGACGATCTTGGTCTTCCCGGAAAGAAGACCTCCGGGGCTTCAATGTGATAGTTGATAGGTCCTCTGATTCACGGCGGTTCGTTAGGAAAAGAGCCCGCAAAGTGACGGCGGCGGTTAGGGTTTCTGGCGAACGGCAGATCCGACACTCGTCACTGGAACGGCTATAGCTGTGGACTCCTATCTCCGTTCTGATCAAACTCGATCTTCCTGGAACGATAAGATCCGGGGCTTCGATTTGATAGTTTGAATGTCACGTGGTTCACAGCGGTTCGTCGGGTATACCCTCTGCAAGATGGCTGGTGGTTCTTGCGCGACAAGGAAACGAAGGGAGGAGGAGAAACGGCGGTGGAGGTGACTTGCGATGGTGGCTGACGGCAAGGAGGAGTTGGCGACCACGAGCAGAGGATGAGAGAGAGCTGGACGTGAGAGAGAGAGAGATAGAGAGAGAGAGAGAGAGAGAGAGAGAGAGAGAGAGAGAGAGAGAGAGAGAGAGAGAGAGAGAGAGAGAGGGTGGCCGCGAGAGAAGAAAGAAGTGAGGAAAAAAGAAATAGACTAGGGTTTTTTTGTCTCCCTAGCTAGGTTTATTAACGGGCCTCGGTTCAATTTGGGGAAACTTTAAAATTGGGCCTGTTTGGGTTATCACATTCTCCCACCCTTGAAGAGGATTCGTCCTCGAATCCAAGGAAAGAAGTCCGTGAAGGAACGAAACGGAAAGAAACGTTTCGGAATTCGAACAAAAAGGTTACATGTAAGTAAGAAAGAGAACGGAACGAAAAGAATGAGAGCGCGGAAAGACTAGTAAGGTGAAACGGAGAAGCACATAAAAAGACGGCTGCTAGAACGGCTGACGGAGACGCAAACAAGAGGGAGAACCAGGAGGGGTCAATATCAAAAATCAAAATCGCTTTTCTTATCAATATAAAAGAGGAGTAGAACATTTTTTTTGCAAAACACTAAATCGGAAAGGAAACAAAAACCAACACAAAAGCTAACTAATTCCTAAGAAAGAAAAATTGCAACAAATAATCAAAATGAAAAAAAGAAATACACTAAGTTCTACTCCAATAAAAAAACAAAACGAAATTTTTTTTTTTCCTAGCCACTAAAAGATTCTTCCGATGGATCCTCCTTCTGCTTCACTATTAGACGAGATGACAACCGGCTCCTTGCTAAGCTTCACTTGAGGAAGAGGAGTGACCTTCTTGCGCGATGCTTCCCGTCTCTTGAACTTAGGTTTCAGATTAGAATAGAAAACATACAAGAAAGGAAACACACTATTGAATCGGCGTCCATGTTGTTGTTGTTCTCGGTTTGATATCGTACATAATAAAAATCATAACTTAAAGAAAATATTTTTATTTATTTTTGTAAAAACGATTTTCAAACTTTGGGCGCGACCACTCTAGGACAGCACTAGAGTGATCTAATCCTGGGCTCTGATACTACTTTCTAACATCCCTATCCCAGGTCTCCTGGGAGAACCGGGACTAGGGTATGCTACGCGATGGGGGGCACACAGAATCGCCAGAAAAACGCCCGGTAACAACAACAACCCAACTTCCGGTCCAATCTAACCTGAAAGGGGACAAGGGAGGAGGGTTGAGCAATTTAAAATTACCCAGTGATGATGAGTCATAAGAGACCCACTTTCCATCATCAGACAATAACCGAAATAAGTCAGAGAAAGTCTAATCCTAAAACAAGCTCAAGCAGGACTACTAACTTTACTTAACCACAGAAGTGTACTCATCTAAAGTCATAGTCACACAACATGGTCTCAAAGACATAGTCACATCGTAATACTTGAGGTTCGGAAAAACTTCCGCCGTTAGGGAACTGCTACGCACCGTTATACGTCACAACAGCACCTATGTGAGGTTTGGTAAGGCCTCGCCGTTGGGTTACTAACACTTGTCTTTATAAGTCGAAACAGCCCATCTGAGGGTCGGCTTCACCTTCCACCGTGGGGAACTGCTACTCACCGTTATAAGTCAAAACAGCCCCCAACCTAACAGTTCTATTAACCACATACATCCTTTAACAAGCACAAGCAACCCATGTTTTAATTTTCTCGTTCTTTTTCTTAAATGCACATTCGATATTGGGTTTTTCTTATCAGAAATACACACACGAGAAAATAAGCAGGTTATCAAGCAATTGATTCTTTTTAAGGTTCTATCAGATTAAATTCCAAATTCAATTCCTTGCTCTACATTCTCCAACAACCATCAATCATCATCAAGCAGGCAACACAAATCCAGCGGCTAACATTCATCTAATCCTAGCAAAGAAATCTAACAGCCATGGTTTAAAACTAGACTAACGCATCATTATAACGAGTATTGACGAGAGGATGGGAGCAGCTAGTCCTCACCTGACTGCATGCTCCGGAGAAGGAGGAGAAGACGGTGAAGGTGAAGTGTCCAGCTCGCCCCTGGTCTCGTCGGAGGAGCTCGGTGAAGGAGGTGGAGAAGAATCAGACCCGACGTCGTGTACTGGAACAGTCATAACCCCTGCCTCGGATCTCGGATTCGGACGATCTTGGTCTTCACGGAAAGAAGACCTCCGGGGCTTCAATTTGATAGTTATTGAGTCCTCTGATTCACGGCGGTTCGTCGGGAAAAGAGCCCGCAAGGTGACGGCGGCGGTTAGGGTTTCTGGCGAACGGCAGATCCGACACTCGTCACTGGAACGGCGATATCTGTGGACTCCTATCTCCGTTCTGATCAAACTCGGTCTTCCTGGAACGACAAGATCCGGGGCTTAGATTTGATAGATTTTACAGCGGTTCGTCGGGTATACCCTCTGCAAGATTGCTGGTGGTTCTTGCGCGACAAGGAAACGAATGGAGGAGGAGAAACGGCGGTGGAGGTGACTTGCGACGGTGGATGACGGCAAGGAGGAGTTGGCGACCACGAGCAGAGGATGAGAGAGAGCTGGACGTGAGAGAGAGAGAGATAGAGAGAGAGAGAGAGAGAGAGAGAGAGAGAGAGAGAGAGAGAGAGAGAGAGAGAGAGAGAGAGAGAGGGTGGCCGCGAGAGAAGAAAGAGGTGAGGAAAAAAGAAATAGACTAGGGTTTATTTGTCTCCCTAGCTAGGTTTATTAACGGGCCTCGGTTCAATTTGGGGAAAAATTAAAATTGGGCCTGTTTGGGTTATCACATTCTCCCACCCTTGAAGAGGATTCGTCCTCGAATCCAAGGAAAGAAGTCCGTGAAGGAACGAAACGGAAAGAAACGTTTCGGAATTCGAACAAAAAGGTTACATGTAAGTAAGAAAGAGAACGGCACGAAAAGAATGAGAGCGCGGAAAGACTTGTAAGGTGAAACAGAGAAGCACATAAAAAGACGGCTGCTAGAACGGCTGACGGAGACGCAAACGAGAGGGAGAACCAGGAGGGGTCAATATTAAAAATCAAAATCGCTTTTCTTATCAATATAAAGGAGGAGTAGAACATTTTTTTTTGCAAAACACTAAATCGGAAAGGAAACAAAAACCAACACGAAAGCTAACTAATTCCTAAGAAAGAAAAATTGCAACAAAGAATCAAAATGAAAAAAAGAAATACACTAAGTTCTACTCCAATATAAAAACGAAACGAAATTTTTTTTTTTCCTACCCACTAAAAGATTCTTCCGATGGATCCTCCTTCTGCTTCACTATTAGACGAGATGACAACCGGCTCCTTGCTAAGCTTCACTTGAGGAAGAGGAGTGACCTTCTTGCGCGATGCTTCCCGTCTCTTGAACTTAGGTTTCATATTAGAATAGAAAACATACAAGAAAGGAAACACACTATTGAATCGGCGTCCATGTTGTTGTTGTTCTCGGTTTGATATCGTACATAATAAAAATCATAACTTAAAGAAAATATTTTTATTTACTTTTGTAAAAACGATTTTCAAACTTTGGGCGCGACCACTCTAAGACAGCGCTAGAGTGATCTAATCCTGGGCTCTGATACTACTTTCTAACATCCCTATCCCATGTCTCCTGGGAGAACCGGGACTAGGGTATGCTACGCGATGGGGGGCACACAGGATCGCCAGAAAAACGCCCGGTAACAACAACATCCCAACTTCCGGTCCAATCTAACCTGAAAGGGGACAAGGGAGGAGGGTTGAGCAATTTAAAATTACCCAGTGAGGATGAGTCATAAGAGACCCACAGTCCATCATCAGACAATAACCGAAATAAGTCAGAGAAAGTCTAATCCTAAAACAAGCTTAAGAATGACTACTAACTTTACTTAACCACAGAACTGTACTCATCTAAAGTCATAATCACACAACACGGTCTCACAGACATAGTCACATCGTAATACTCGAGGTTCGGCAAAACCTCCGCCGTTAGGGAACTGCTACGCACCGTTATACGTCACAACAGCACCTATGTGAGGTTTGGTAAGGCCTCGCCGTTGGGTTACTGACACTTATCTTTATAAGTCGAAACAGCCCATATGAGGGTCGGCTTCACCTTCCACCGTGGGGAACTGCTACTCACCGTTATAAGTCAAAACAGCCGCCAACCTAACAGTTCTATTAACCACATACATCCTTTAACAAGCACAAGAAACCCATGTTTTAATGTTCTCGTTCTTTTTCTTAGATGCACATTCGATATTGGGTTTTTCTTATCAGAAATACACACACGAGAAAATAAGCAGGTTATCAAGCAATGGATTCTTTTTAAGGTTCTATCAGATTAAATTCCAAATTCAATTCCTTGCTCTACATTCTCCAACAACCATCAATCATCATCAAGCAGGCAACACAAATCCAGCGGCTAACATTCATCTAATCCTAGCAAACAAATCTAACAGCCATGGTTTAAAACTAGACTAACGCATCATTATAACGAGTATTGACGAGAGGATGGGAGCAGCTAGTCCTCACCTGACTGCATGCTCCGGAGAAGGAGGAGAAGACGGTGAAGGTGAAGTGTCCAGCTCGCCCCTGGTCTCGTCGGAGGAGCTCGGTGAAGGAGGTGGAGAAGAATCAGACCCGACGTCGTGTACTGGAACAGTCATAACCCCTGCCTCGGATCTCGGATTCGGACGATCTTGGTCTTCACGGAAAGAAGACCTCCGGGGCTTCAATGTGATAGGTGATAGGTCCTCTGATTCACGGCGGTTCGTCGGGAAAAGAGCCCGCAAGGTGTCGGCGGCGGTTAGGGTTTCTGGCGAACGGCAGATCCGACACTCGTCACTAGAACGGCGATATCTGTGGACTCCTATCTCCGTTATGATCAAACTCGGTCTTCCTGGAACGACAAGATCAGGGCTTCGATTTGATAGTGCTTTGTCACGTGGTTCACAGCGGTTCGTCGGGTATACCCTCTGCAAGATGGCTGGTGGTTCTTGCGCGACAAGGAAACGAAGGGAGGAGGAGAAACGGCGGTGGAGGTGACTTGCGACGGTGGCTGACGGCAAGGAGGAGTTGGCGACGACGAGCAGAGGATAAGAGAGATCTGGACGTGAGAGAGAGAGAGAGAGAGAGAGAGAGAGAGAGAGAGAGAGAGAGAGAGAGAGAGAGAGAGAGAGAGAGAGAGAGAGAGAGAGAGAGAGAGAGAGAGAGAGAGAGAGAGAGAGATAGAGAGAGAGGGTGGCCGCGAGAGAAGAAAGAGGTGAGGAAAAAAAGAAATAGACTAGGGTTTATTTGTCTCCCTTGCTAGGTTTATTAACGGGCCTCGGTTCAATTTGGGGAAAAATTAAAATTGGGCCGGTTTGGGTTATCACATTCTCCCACCCTTGAAGAGGATTCGTCCTCGAATCCAAGGAAAGAAGTCCGTGAAGGAACGAAACGGAAAGAAACGTTTCGGAATTCGAACAAAAAGGTTACATGTAAGTAAGAAAGAGAACGGCACGAAAAGAATGAGAGCGCGGAAAGACTAGTAAGGTGAAACGGAGAAGCACATAAAAAGACGGCTGCTAGAACGGCTGACGGAGACGCAAACGAGAGGGAGAACCAGGAGGGGTCAATATCAAAAATCAAAAACGCTTTTCTTATCAATATAAAAGAGGAGTAGAACATTTGTTTTGCAAAACACTAAATCGGAAAGGAAACAAAAACCAACACGAAAGCTAATTAATTCCTAAGAAAGAAAAATTGCAACAAAGAATCAAAATGAAAAAAATAAATACACTAAGTTCTACTCCAATATAAAAACGAAACGAAATTTTTTTTTTTCCTAGCCACTAAAAGATTCTTCCGATGGATGCTCCTTCTGCTTCACTATTAGACGAGATGACAACCGGCTCCTTGCTAAGCTTCACTTGAGGAAGAGGAGTGACCTTCTTGCGCGATGCTTCCCGTCTCTTGAACTTAGGTTTCAGATTAGAATAGAAAACATACAAGAAAGGAAACACACTATTGAATCGGCGTCCATGTTGTTGTTGTTCTAGATTTAAAATCGTACATAATAAAAATAATAACTTAAAGAAAATATTTTTATTTATTTTTGTAAAAACGATTTTCAAACTTTGGGCGCGACCACTCTAGGACAGCACTAGAGTGATCTAATCATGGGCTCTGATACTACTTTCTAACATCACTATCCCAGGTCTCCTGGGAGAACCGGGACTAGGGTATGCTACGCAATGGGGGGCACACAGGATCGCCAGAAAAACGCCCGGTAACAACAACAACCCAACTTCCGGTCCAATCTAACCTGAAAGGGGACAAGGGAGGAGGGTTGAGCAATTTAAAATTACACAGTGAGGATGAGTCATAAGAGACCCACTTTCCATCATTAGACAATAACCGAAATAAGTCAGAGAAAGTCTAATCCTAAAATAAGCTTAAGCATGACTACTAACTTTACTTAACCACAGAACTGTACTCATCTAAAGTCATAGTCACACAACACGGTCTCACAGACATAGTCACATCGTAATACTCGAGGTTCTGCAAAACCTCCGCTGTTAGGGAACTGCTACGCACCGTTATACGTCACAACAGCACCTATGTGAGGTTTGGTAAGGCCTCGCTGTTGGGTTACTGACACTTATCTTTACAAGTCGAAACAGCCCATCTGAGGGCCGGCTTCACCTTCCACCGTGGGGAACTGCTACTCACCGTTATAAATCAAAACAGCCCCCAGCCTAACAGTTCTATTAACCACATACATCCTTTAACAAGCACAAGCAACCCATGTTTTAATGTTCTCGTTCTTTTTCTTAGATGCACATTCGATATTGTGTTTTTCTTATCAGAAATACACAGATGAGAAAATAAGCAGGTTATCAAGCAATGGATTCTTTTTAAGGTTCTATCAGATTAAATTCCAAATTCAATTCCTTGCTCTACATTCTCCAACAACCATCAATCATCATCAAGCAGGCAACACAAATCCAGCGGCTAATATTCATCTAATCCTAGCAAACAAATCTAACAGCCATGGTTTAAAACTAGACTAACTCATCATTAACGGGCCTCGGTTCAATTTCGGGAAAAATTAAAATTGGGCCGGTTTGGGTTATCACATTCTCCCACCCTTGAAGAGGATTCGTCCTCGAATCCAAGGAAAGAAGTCCGTGAAGGAACGCAACAGAAAGAAACATTTCGGAATTCGAACAAAAAGGTTACATGTAAGTAAGAAAGAGAATGGCACGAAAAGAACGAGAGCGCGGAAAGACTAGTAAGGTGAAACGGAGAAGCTCATAAAAAACGGCTGCTAGAACGGCTGACGGAGACGCAAACGAGAGGGAGAACCAGGAGGGGTCAATATCAAAAATAAAAAACGCTTTTCTTATCAATATAAAAGAGGAGTAGAACATTTTTTTTGCAAAACACTAAATCGGAAAGGAAACAAAAACCAACACGAAAGCTAACTAATTCCTAAGAAAGAAAAATTGCAACAAAGAATCAAAATGAAAAAAAATAAATACACTAAGTTCTACTCCAATATAAAAACGAAACGAAATTTTTTTTTTCCTAGCCACTAAAATATTCTTCCGATGGATCCTCCTTCTGCTTCACTATTAGACGAGATGACAACCGGCTCCTTGCTAAGCTTCACTTGAGGAAGAGGAGTGACCTTCTTGCGCGATGCTTCCCATCTCTTGAACTTAGGTTTCAGATTAGAACAGAAAACATACAAGAAAGGAAACACACAATTGAATCGGCGTCCATGTTGTTGTTGTTCTCGGTTTGAAATCGTAAATAATAAAAATCATAATTTAAAGAAAATATTTTTATTTATTTTTGTAAAAACGATTTTCAAACTTTGGGCGCGACCACTCTAGGACAGCGCTAGAGTGATCTAATCATGGGCTCTAATACTACTTTGTAACATCCTTATCCCAGGTCTCCTGGGAGAACCGGGACTAGGGTATGCTACGCGATGGGGGGGCACACAGGATCGCCAGAAAAACGCCCGGTAACAACTACAACCCAACTTCCGGTCCAATCTAACCTGAAAGTGGACAAGGGAGGAGGGTTGAGCAATTTAAAATTACCCAGTGAGGATGAGTCATAAGAGAACCACTTTCCATCATTAGACAATAACCGAAATAAGTCAGAGAAAGTCTAATCCTAAAACAAGCTCAAGCAGGACTACTAACTTTACTTAACCACAGAACTGTACTCATCTAAAGTCATAGTCACACAACACGGTCTCACAGACATAGTGACATCGTAATACTCGAGGTTCGGCAAAACCTCTGCCGTTAGGGAACTGCTACGCACTGTTATACGTCACAACAGCACATATGTGAGGTTTGGTAAGGCCTCGCCGTTGGGTTACTGACACATATCTTTATAAGTCGAAACAGCCCATCTGAGGGTCGGCTTCACCTTCCACCGTGGGGAACTGCTACTCACCGTTATAAGTCAAAACAGCCCCCAACCTAACAGTTCTATTAACCACATACATTCTTTAACAAGCGTAAGCAACCCATGTTTTAATGTTCTCGTTCTTTTTCTTAGATGCACATTCGATATTTGGTTTTTCTTATTAGAAATACACAGACGAGAAAATAAGCAGGTTATCAAGCAATGGATTCTTTTTAAGTTTCTATCAGATTAAATTCCAAATTCAATTCCTTGCTCTACATTCTCCAACAACCATCAATCATCATCAAGCAGGCAACACAAATCCAGCGGCTAACATTCATCTAATCCTAGCAAACAAATCTAACAGCCATGGTTTAAAACTAGACTAACTCATCATTAAAACGAGAATTGACGAGAGGATGGGAGCAGCTAGTCCTCACCTGAATACATGCTCCGGAGAAGGAGGAGAAGACGATGAAGGTGAAGTGTCCAGCTCGCCCCTGGTCTCGTCGGAGGACCTCGGTGAAGGAGGTGGAGAAGAATCAGACCCGACGTCGTGTACTGGAACAGTCATAACTCCTGCCTCGGATCTCGGATTCGGACGATCTTGGTCTTCACGGAAAGAAGACCTCCGGGGCTTCAATTTTATATGTACCATGTCCTCTGATTCACGGCGGTTGGTCAGGAAAAGAGCCCGCAAGGTGACGGCGGCGGTTAGGGTTTCTGGCGAACGGCAGATCCGACACTCGTCACTGGAACGGTGATATCTGTGGACTCCGATATCCGTTATGATCAAACTCAGTCTTCCTGGAATGATACGATCCGGGGCTTCGATTTGATAGGTTTTCTGTCTCGAGGTTCATAGCGGTTCGTCGGGAATACCCTCTGCAAGATGGCTGGTGGTTCTTGCTCGACAAGGAAACGAAGGGAGGAGGAGAAACGGCGGTGGCGGTGACTTGCGACGGTGGCTGACGGCAAGGAGGAGTTGGCGACGATGAGCAGAGGATGAGAGAGAGCTGGACGTGAGAGAGAGAGGGAGAGAGAGAGAGAGAGAGAGAGAGAGAGAGAGAGAGAGGGAGAGAGAGAGAGAGAGAGGGTGGCCGCGAGAGAAGAGAGAGGTGAGGAAAAAAAAAATAGACTAGGGTTTATTTGTCTCCCTTGCTAGGTTTACTAACGGGCCTCGGTTCAATTTGGAGAAAAATTAAAATTGAGCCGGTTTGGGTTATCACATTCTCCCACCCTTGAAGAGGATTCATTCTCGAATCCAAGTAAAGAAGCCCGTGAAGGAACGAAACGGAAAGAAACGTTTCGGAATTCGAAAAAAAAGGTTACATGTAAGTAAGAAAGAGAATGGCACGAAAAGAACGAGAGCGCGGAAAGACTAGTAAGGTGAAACGGAGAAGCACATAAAAAGACGGCTGCTAGAACGGCTGACGGAGACGCAAACGAGAGGGAGAACCAGGAGGGGTCAATATCAAAAATCAAAAACGCTTTTCTTATCAATATAAAAGAGTAGTAGAACATTTTTTTTGCAAAACACTAAAGCGGAAAGGAAACAAAAACCAACACGAAAGCTAACTAATTCCTAAGAAAGAAAAATTGCAACAAAGAATCAAAATGAAAAAAATAAATACACTAAGTTCTACGCCAATATAAAAACGAAACGATATTTTTTTTTCCTAGCCACTAAAAGATTCTTCCGATGGATCCTCCTTCTGCTTCACTATTAGACGAGATGACAACCGGCTCCCTGCTAAGCTTCACTTGAGGAAGAGGAGTGACCTTCTTGCGCGATGCTTCCCGTCTCTTGAACTTAGGTTTCAGATTAGAACATAAAACATACAAGAAAGGAAACACACTATTGAATCGGCGTCCATGTTGTTGTTGTTCTCGATTTGAAATCGTACATAATAAAAATCGTAACTTAAAGAAAATATTTTTATTTATTTTTGTAAAAACGATTTTCAAACTTTGGGCGCGACCACTCTAGGACAGCGCTAGAGTGATCTAATCATGGGCTCTGATACAACTTTGTAAAATCACTATCCCAGGTCTCCTGGGAGAACCGGGACTAGGGTATGCTACGCGATGGGGGCACACAGGATCGCCAGAAAAACGCCCGGTAACAACAACAACCCAACTTCCGGTCCAATCTAACTTGAAAGGGGACAAGGGAGGAGGGTTGAGCAATTTAAAATTACCCAGTGAGGATGAGTCATAAGAGACCCACTTTCCATCATCAGACAATAACCGAAATAAGTCAGAGAAAGTCTAATCCTAAAACAAGCTCAAGCAGGACTACTAACTTTACTTAACCACAGAACTGTACTCATCTAAAGTCATAGTCACACAACACGGTCTCACAGACATATTCACATCGTAATACTCGAGGTTCGGCAAAACCTCCGCCGTTAGGGAACTGCTACGCACCGTTATACGTCACAACAGCACCTATGTGAGGTTTGGTAAGGCCTCGCCGTTGGGTTACTGACACTTATCTTTATAAGTCGAAACAGCCCATATGAGGGTCGGCTTCACCTTCCACCGTGGGGAACTGCTACTCACCGTTATAAGTCAAAACAGCCCCCAACCTAACAGTTCTATTAACCACATACATCCTTTAACTAGCACAAGCAACCCATGTTTTAATGTTCTCGTTCTTTTTCTTAGATGCACATTCGATATTGCGTTTTTCTTATCAGAAATACACAGACGAGAAAATAAGCAGGTTATCAAGCAATGGATTCTTTTTAATGTTCTATCAGATTAAATTCCAAATTCAATTCATTGCTCTACATTCTCCAACAACCATCAATCATCATCAAGCAGGCAACACAAATCCAGCGGCTAACATTCATCTAATCCTAGCAAACAAATATAACAGCCATGGTTTAAAACTAGACTAACGCATCATTAAAACGAGTATTGACGAGAGGTTGGGAGCAGATAGTCCTCACCTGAGTGCATGCTCCGGAGAAGGAGGAGAAGACGGTGAAGGTGAAGTGTCCAGGTCGCCCCTGGTCTCGTCGGAGGAGCTCGGTGAAGCAGGTGGAGAAGAATCAGACTCGACGTCGTGTACTGGAACAGTCATAACTCCTGACTCGGATTCGGACGATCTTGGTCTTCACGGAAAGACGACCTTCAAGGCTTCAATTTGATAGATCCTAGATCCTCTGGTTCACGGCGGTTCGTTGGGAAAAGAGCCCGCAAGGTGACCGCGGCGGTTAGGGTTTCTAGCGAACGGCTGATCCGACACTGGTCACTGGAACGGCGATATATGTGGACTCCGATCTCCGTTCTGATAAAACTCAGTCTTCCTGGAACGATCAGATCCGGGGCTTCGATTAGATAGTTATCTGTCTCGTGGTTCACAGCGGTTCGTCGGGAATACCCTCTGCAAGATGGCTGGTTGTTGTTGCGCGACAAGGAAACGAAGGGAGGACGAGAAACGGCGGTGGCGGTGACTTGCGACGGTGGCTGACGGCAAGGAGGAGTCGGTGATGACGAGCAGAGGCTGATAGAGAGAGAGAGAGAGAGAGAGAGAGAGAGAGAGAGAGAGAGAGAGTGTGTGTGGCCGCCAGAGAAGAGAGAGGTGAGGAAAAAAGAAATAGACTATGGTTTATTTTTCTCCCTTTCTAGGTTTATTAACGGGCCTCGGTTCAATTTGGGGAAAATTTAAAATTGGGCCGGTTTGGGTTATCACATTCTCCCACCCTTGAAGAGGATTCGTCCTCGAATAGAAGGAAAGAAGTCCGTGAAGGAACGAAACGGAAAGAAACGTTTCGGAATTCGAACAAAAAGGTTACATGTAAGTAAGAAAGGGAATGGCACGAAAAGAACGAGAGCGCGGAAAGACTAGTAAGCTGAAACGGAGAATCACATATAAAGACGGCTGCTAGAACGGCTGACGGAGACGCAAACGAGAGGGAGAACCAGGAGGGGTCAATATTAAAAATCAAAAACGCTTTTCTTATCAATATAAAAGAGGAGTAGAATATGTTAATCGGAAAGGAAACAAAAACCAACAAGAAAGCTAACTAATTCCTAAGAAAGAAAAATTGCAACAAAGAATCAAAATGAAAAAATAAATACACTAAGTTATACTCCAATATAAAAACAAAACGAAATTTTTTTTTTCCTAGCCACTAAAAGATTCTTCCGATGGATCCTCCTTCTGCTTCACTATTAGACGAGATGACAACCGGCTCATTGCTAAGCTTCACTTGAGGAAGAGGAGTGACCTTCTTGCGCGATGCTTCCCGTCTCTTGAACTTCAGTTTCAGATTAGAAAATAAAACATACAAGAAAGGAAACACACTATTGAATCGGCGTCCATGTTGTTGTTGTTCTCGGTTTGAAATCGTACATAATAAAATTCATAACTTAAAGAAAATATTTTTATTTATTTTTGTAAAAACGATTTTCAAACTTTGGGCGCGACCACTCTAGGACAGCGCTAGAGTGATCTAATCCTGGGCTCTGATACTACTTTGTAACATCCCTATCCCAGGTCTACTGGGAGAACCAGGACTAGGGTATGCTACGCGATGGGGGCACACAGGATCGCCAGAAAAAAGCCCGGTAACAACAACAACCCAATTTCCAGTCCAATCTAACCTAAAAGGGGACAAGAGAGGAGGGTTGAGCAATTTAAAATTACCCAGTGAGGATGAGTCATAAGAGACCCACTTTCCATCATCAGACAATAACCGAAATAAGTCAGAGAAAGTCTAATCCTAAAACAAGCTCAAGCAGGACTACTAACTTTACTTAACCACAGAATTGTACTCATCTAAAGTCATAGTCACACAACACGGTCTCACAGACATAGTCACATCGTAATACTCGAGGTTCGGCAAAACCTCCGCCGTTAGGAAACTGCTACGCACCGTTATACGTCACAACAACACCTATGTGAGGTTTGGTAAGGCCTCGCCGTTGGGTTACTGACACTTATCTTTATAAGTCGAAACATCCCATCTGAGGGTCGGCTTCACCTTCCACCGTGGGGAACTGCTACTCAACATTCTCCAACAACCATCAATTATCATCAAGCAGGCAACACAAATCCAGCGGCTAACATTCATCAAATCCTAGCAAACAAATCTAATAGCCATGGTTTAAAACTAGATTAACGCATCATTAAAACAAGTATTGACGAGAGGATGGGAGCAGCTAGTCCTCACCTGACTGCATGCTGCGGAGAAGGAGGAGAAGACGGTGAAGGTGAAGTGTCCAGCTCGCCCCTGGTCTCGTCGGAGGAGCTCGGTGAAGGAGGTGGAGAAGAATCAGACCCGACGTCGTGTACTGGAACAGTCATAACTCCTGACTCGGATCTCGGATTCGGACGATCTTGGTCTTCACGGAAAGAAGACCTCCGGGGCTTCAATTTGATAGTTATTTGGTCCTCTGGTTCGCGGCGTTTCGTCGAGAAAAGAGCCCGCAAGTTGACGGCGGAGGTTAGGGTTTCTGGCAAACGGCAGATCCGACACTCATCACTGGAACGGCGATATCTGTGGATTCCGATCTCCGTTCTGATCATACTCGTTCTTCCTGGAACGATAAGATCCGGGGCTTCGATTTGATAGGGTCGTTATCTCATGGTTCACAGCGGTTCGTCGGGAATACCCTCTGCAAGATGGCTAGTGGTTCTTGCGCGACAAGGAAACGAAGGGAGGAGGAGACACGGCGGTGGCGGTGACTTGCGACGGTGGCTGACGGCAAGGAGGAGTTGGCGACGACGAGCAGAGGCTGAGAGAGAGCTGGACGTGAGAGAGAGAGAGAGAGGGTGGCCGCGAAAGAAGAGAGAGGTGAGGAAAAAAGAAATAGACTAGGGTTTATTTGTCTCCCTTGCTAGGTTTATTAATGGGCATCGGTTCAATTTGGGGAAAAATTAAAATTGGTCTGGTTTGGGTTATCACATTCTCCCACCCTTGAAGAGGATTCGTCTTCGAATCCAAGGAAAGAAGTCCGTTAAGGAACGAAACGGAAAGAAACGTTTCGGAATTCGAACAAAAAGCTTACAGGTAAGTAAGAAAGAGAATGACACGAAAAGAACGAGAGCGCGGAAAGTTTAGTAAGGTGAAACGGAGAAGCACATAAAAAGACGGCTGCTAGAACGGCTGACGGAGATGCAAACGAGAGGGAGAACCAGGAGGGGTCAATATCAAAAATCAAAAACGCATTTCTTATCAATATAAAAGAGGAGTAGAACATTTTTTTTTGCATAACACTAAATCGGAAAGGAAACAAAAACCAACAAGAAAGCTAACTAATTCCTAAGAAAGAAAAAATGCAACAAAGAATCAAAATGAAAAAAAAAAATAAACTAAGTTCTACTCCAATATAAAAACGAAACGAAATTTTTTTTTTTCCTAGCCACTAAAAGATTCTTCCGATGGATCCTCCTTCTGCTTCACTATTAGACGAGATGACAACCGGCTCATTGCTAAGCTTCACTTGAGGAAGAGGAGTGACCTTCTTGCGCGATGCTTCCCGTCTCTTGAACTTAAGTTTCAGATTAGAAAAGAAAACATACAAGAAAGGAAACACACTATTGAATCGGCGTCCATGTTGTTGTTGTTCTCGGTTTGAAATCGTACATAATAAAATTCATAACTTAAAGAAAATATTTTTATTTATTTTTGTAAAAACGATTTTCAAACTTTGGGCGCGACCACTCTAGGACAGCGCTAGAGTGATCTAATCCTGGGCTCTGATACTACTTTGTAACATCCCTATCCCAGGTCTACTGGGAGAACCGGGACTAGGGTATGCTACGCGATGGGGGCACACAGGATCGCCAGAAAAACGCCCGGTAACAACAACAACCCAATTTCCAGTCCAATCTAACCTAAAAGGGGACAAGGGAGGAGGGTTGAGCAATTTAAAATTACCCAGTGAGGATGAGTCATAAGAGACCCACTTTCCATCATCAGACAATAACCGAAATAAGTCAGAGAAAGTCTAATCCTAAAACAAGCTCAAGCAGGACTACTAACTTTACTTAACCACATAACTGTACTCATCTAAAGTCATAGTCACACAACACGGTCTCACAGACACAATCACATCGTAATACTCGAGGTTCGGCAAAACCTCCGCCGTTAGGGAACTGCTACGCACCGTTATACGTCCCAACTGCACCTATGTGAGGTTTGGTAAGGCCTCTCCGTTGGGTTACTGACACTTATCTTTATAAGTCGAAACTGCCCATCTGAGGGTCGGCTTCAAGTTAAAACAACCCCCAACCTAACAGTTCTATTAACCACATACATCCTTTAACAAGCACAAGCAACCCATGTTTTAATGTTCTCGTTCTTTTTCTTAGATGCACATTCGATATTAGGTTTTTCTTATCAGAAATACACAGACGAGAAAATAAGCAGGTTATCAAGCAATGGATTCTTTTTAAGGTTCTATCAGATTAAATTCCAAATTCAATTCCTTGCTCTACATTCTCCAACAACCATCAATCATCATCAAGCAGGCAACATAAATCCAGCGGCTAACATTCATCTAATCCTAGCAAACAAATCTAACAGCCATGGTTTAAAACTAGACTTTGTTCATTCTCATCTTAGTTTCCTCACATGACTAATCGGCAAAAACAATGCAGACTATGTCCTTCCTTTTCTTACCCTTTGATGAGAATCGTATCGCCACCGAAAAGCTCGAGCTTTTCCATGGTGGCAGGATGGAGAGAGAAGACAGAGTTGTCATCGTTAATGGCTTCGTCTACAACTAGTCGGTTTGGAGACTTCTTCCTCTCAAGAATAGCGGTACTCAAATCTTTCTTCGGTTTCGAGTCGGAAGATTCAGGTTTGTTTGACATGGTGATTGCTGAAATTTCACCAGAGAGTTTTTCTCGAAGAAAGTTGTTTGTAGAGAAGATCGATTGATGAGTATAATGGGATCTCAAGGGAGCAGGTTTCGGAATTTATATATGTCATTTACTCTTTCCTTTTCCTATGTGGATTGTGTTTATTACATTTTTTTTTCTTTCCAATTTAATTTTTAAAAAGGAAAAGAAGAATACGTAAAGATCAATTTTGCTTTCTTGCGGATCTAGTCACATCTCGGACTGTGTCTTATGCGGCAATACGGAGGAAAATCGCAATCATCTATTTTTCGAGTGCTCCTACTCATCACAAATCTGGCATAGGCTTATGTATCGTTTACTGGGTAATGCATACACTACTAGTTGGGACAGCATTCTCAGCATGCTTCACAATGGTACCTTTGTAAAGACTGCTCTGTTCTTAGTAAGGTATGCGTTCCAAGCTTCCATCTACCATATTTGGCGTGAAAGAAACGGTCGTAGACATGGAGAGACTCCTCTCCCACACGCTCACCTTCACAAACTCATTGACAAGAACCTTCGGAACCGCATCACCGCGATACGACGAACAGGAAACACCCATTACGAAGATGGCATGATACTCTGGTTTTCAACCAGAAACTGATGTCTCTCACATGATCTGAAAATCAACATTTCTTCATATCTATGTTCCTAGCAATCTCAAACTCTAGTTTACATTTTTTGTACAAACGTTTTTTGGTTGAATACAATTTTACATTCATTCAAAAAAAAAAAAATTTTGCTTTCTTGACTATCAAGTCGTTTAATCAACCCCGTAGTCATATCAGATTTCAGAGTTTAAGCAAAGTTAGAAATCATCCATTTCAATTTAATGGAAAGAGAAAATCACTAGAATGACTCTAATTTGAACGTCCTATTGAATAAGTTCGCCCTAATCGCTCCCCGGCTCGAAGACCGAGGCAGCCGCACGACACTCCCGAAATGAACGTCTTCCACCAGCGCTCCTCCTCCGACGACCTTTCCTTATAAACGGTGCTTCTCTCACCTCTCTCGGGCCCTTCCAAGGCTTCCCGAAGAACCAGCTGCTTACCTTCCGCCGGTAGATCCTCGACGCCGGCGAGATACTTTTCAACTTTTCATGTCGCCTTCTGTCTGCTTCTCTTCCATGTCGACTGAGTTTGTGTCAAGGAGGGTTTCGCTTCCACCCTCCGTGATTATGAATCAAGAAGTGCTGCTCAATCTCCTCTCATAGATCCGGAGGATACTTGCTCCGCCGACGTCGAATTCTCCTCACCCACCGGAGCCGCCAGATCCACCGGATCCTCCGGATCTACTCTGCCCACCTCCGATTCCGTTCGAGATCTGCTCCGGCGAAACTCTGCGCCCCTCCGTTCAACCACCGCTTACCGTGTTTCTCACGCTCAGTTGCACGGGCGACTCTCGCCGCCCCTCCATCCTTTCGGCGAGCTCCCTCTGGCGCTTTATTCTCATATCCGGCGACCTATGCCGTCACACCTTTCGCCTCCACCATTCTGCTTCACGGTGTTTGTGTGGAGTGAATGGGCCTGCATCTGGGCTTAGTCCCTTTGTGCATCCTAGCTTGGCCCAGCAGAGAATCTGCCCCAACCGATCAATATCGAAGAATCTTGACCATGAGGGTCTATTTTGCATATCTTCCTCATCTTGCAGGATAGATTATGTATCAACTTCCTCCCTTTGGGAGAGATCACTTTCACCCTACTCTTTCGAGAAGAAAACTTTTCCATCAATTTCCCTCTCTTCGAGAGGAGGTTTTTCTTCGGTTTCAAATCCAAGAAAAAGTCTTAAATTTCCTATCTGTTTGTTATCTTGCGTAGAGGTCTGCACGGGGCCAGAAGATGCAACAGATGTCGTCTCGACAAGATCCGAAGGTAGTAGAAATCTTTCAACATCACAAGTTATGGTGACTAAGTTACTTCTTTCCGGCCTAGCCGTGAACCTTATGTTGATGCATCCGGGTAGCTTCCGATATTCGCTGTCGTTTATTCTCGCTGAGTTTTCAGCTTTATCTTCTACTGCTTTCATGTTGTTTCAAATTAACCTAAGAGTTTTAATAACTCAGCTTTATCTTTGTAATCGTCAAGCTTAAATGAATGAAAAGAAATGTTGTCCAAAAAAAAAAAAAAAAAAGACTCTAATTTTAACAAAAATTACTAGAATGACTCAATGTTAAAAGTTTTACTAGAATCATATATAATTTCAATGAATTTGAAATTTCAATGACTAAAAGTTTCAAAGGAGGTGAGCTCTCACCAACAGCTTGTCACATCAGTAATTTCAAAGAATTTGGAGCTGACATGTGTCTATTTAATATTAAAACCACCAAAACAATAATCAATATTACATTAATGAGATTAATTGTCCATGTTTCACTTATCATTCAACGCATTTGGAGAATATGAGTATCCATTTTTTTATGTATTAATATGGCAAGACCATTTTCTTTCTCCCTCATCAAATTACCGGATCCATATTGGAGAAATTGCATTTAGAATATAGATACCTTGAGATAAATAAGAGAATCAGAGAAAACTGTTTACAACGTGAAAAACAAAACAAAATTTATCTACGACACCTCTAGCGAAAGACATAAATATAAAGTTTAAAAACGGTGGATATGGAGGCGTGGAGAGAAACTTCATCCGTTTTTATGGAGCTTTGGCAATGAATGAACCGACGACCCGGCGGAGAAATGGTTTCGGAGAAAAAAGAGAGACATAGTTCAGCGGTGGATAAAAAAGAGAAGAATATAAGGCAGAAGAGATGAGAAAAAATAAAGGGATATTGTTTGTGTAATGTGTTGTGGTATTTTTCTTTGATGACTTTATGGATTAAATAAGAAAAAAAAAGATGAAAAAGTCGAAATTTGAATGAAAAGCAACAAATAGGAGAAAATTGGAAAACCATGTTTGAACTATGTGGTTTTTTTTTTTAACAAAATAAAATTTCAATGTCTTTAAAGTGATACAATCCCCTCAAAATCAATTTTTAGTGTTAATTGATACTTACATAAATTTAATTTTCAATGTAGTTTTATATAAAGTATTTGTGATAGAAAAAATCATTTGGTTTTTATATTTATGAAGTAATACATTGTGTAGGAAATGTTTTATATGTATTAAATTAAAATATTGGTAGCCGGGAAAACGTGGAACCATATTTTTAGCGAAATGACGCGGAGTCGGATTTTTTTTTTGCAAGAAAGCATGAAATCGGAGTTATTGAATTTTTTTCATCAATTCCTCATTTGGATATTTTTTAGTTTGTTTGAGAAGTTTCTAGATTGGATAAGAAATTGCACAAATCTAAATCACATGTTTGAAATTGATCTTGGAAAAAAAAAATGTTAACAATGTCATGCTCAAATCATGCACGGATAAATATTGAATGAAAAGTAATACTAAAAACGTATATAAATATGACATGCGCGTAGAGAGGATAATCATCTAGTAATTATAAAGCTTCTCGCTGAGCTAGAACACAATAATTATAACACACAAGCAGAACACAATTCAAAACACATTAAACACAAAATAAAATATAAGATAAATATATATTTCACTTCACTTCCACTTCTACCTCAGTCTCCACCACTTGCACTTTCACTTCCACTTACGGAAACATCAGTATCTGCCTGCGCCCTCAGCTGCTCCCCTCTCTCTCGGCCGCAACAGCTGCATCAACCTCCGAGATGTATCGACCACTCATTTCGACCAGCATAGACCTCATGATAAAGAATTGCCGAAGAGAAATTTCAAAATGGCGGAAAAACAATTTGCCATATGGCAAAGAGAAAATTAGGGATTTACAACAAGCATTAGAAGAGATCCAAAATGATGATAATAGTACAAACGGGGAACTCATGGATATCACGAGGAAACTAAAAGAGGCTTATTTGGATGAGGAACTATTCTGGCAACAGAAGAGTCGAACCTTATGGGCAACGGTGGGGGACAGGAATACAAAGTTTTACCACGCGCAAGTTAAGAATCGCAGGGCGAGAAATCGCATCACGGGACTACACGATGCATCAGGAGTTTGGGTTACCTCGGACAAAGATGTAGAACAAGTAGCCGTAAACTATTTCGAGGTTTTATTCACATCCACTTCACCAACGGATTTTGAGGAGGCCCTCAGTGAGATTCAAACATTAGTTTCGGACCAAAATAATGATATGCTCACGGCAATGGCCACAGAAGAGGAAGTTCGAAGAGCACTTTTCATGATGCATCCGGAGAAGGCTCCGGGCCCGGATGGAATGACGGCTTTATTTTTTCAAAGATCATGGCACATAATAAAGGCAGACGTTGTCGAATTGGTTAACGATTTTTTGGCAACGGGCTCCTTTGATCAAAGGCTGAATATGACTAACATATGCCTAATTCCAAAGACGGGAAGACCAACTCGTATGACAGAATTAAGACCTATAAGTTTGTGTAATGTGGCGTATAAGATCATCTCGAAAGTGTTATGTCAGAGGTTAAAGATATTGCTACCGGACCTGATTTCAGAGACTCAATCAGCCTTTGTATCAGGGCGACTGATATCGGACAATATTTTGATTGCCCAGGAGATGTTTCACGGATTACGAACAAATAAATCTTGCAAAAGTAAGTTCATGGCAATCAAGACGGATATGAGCAAAGCATATGATCGAATCGAATGGACTTTCATTGAACACCTGTTGAGGAAATTTGGGTTTGCGGAAAAGTGGATTTCGTGGATGATGTGGTGCATACAATCGGTACAATATAAGGTACTCATTAACGGTAATCCCAAAGGACAAATAAAGCCATTCAGAGGTTTGCGGCAAGGGGACCCATTATCTCCGTACTTGTTCATCCTCTGCACGGAGGTCTTGATAGCCAATATACAGAAAGCTGAAAGGGCAAAAGCGCTTACGGGGCTAAAGGTAGCGAGGGCAGGTCCAGCGATCTCACACTTACTCTTTGCGGACGATAGCCTTTTTTCTGCAAGGCTACGGTACAAGAATGTCAAACTATATTACATATACTTAAGCAATACGAGTTGGTCTCAGGGCAACAAATCAATTTTTCAAAATCCTCTTTAAATTTCGGATACACGATTCCAGAAGTGGTACAGGACAAGATAAAACAATTGCTAGGAATCCAAAATATGGGAGGACTGGGTACTTATCTGGGTCTGCCGGAAAACCTCGGAGGGGCAAAGAGTACGATTTTCAATTTTGTTGTCGAAAGACACAATGATAGAGTCAACGGATGGACATCTAGACTCCTGACTAAGGGAGGTAAAGAGGTTCTACTTAAATCGGTAGCCACGGCTATGCCAACTTTCGTCATGTCATGCTTTCGGTTACCTAAGTCTATTACCGCTAAACTAACCAGTGCGGCAGCGCGGTTTTGGTGGAGTTCAGACGGTCAACATAAAGGAATGCATTGGATGGTATGGAAGAAGATGTGCCGGAATAAGTTAGATGGCGGAATCGGGTTTCGATCAATAGAGGATTTCAACACAGCTTTACTAGCAAAACAGCTATGGCGGTTAATGGAACAACCGGAATCGCTATTCGCTCGGGTCTTTAAAGGGCGATACTATCGGAACGCAGACCCTCTAGACCCTATTAAGTCTTACTCGCCGTCCTTTGGATGGAGGAGTATCATCTCGGCTAGACCTCTGGTTACAAAAGGGCTAATCAAAAGAGTTGGTTCAGGTGGCACCATATCAGTATGGAATGACCCATGGATACCATCCTCTCCCCCGAGGCCAGCAACATGTAAAGGGTACAATTATTACCCAAACCTCAGGGTCAATCATCTGGTTGATCCAGCGACACAAACATGGAACATGGAATTGATAAACGCAATCATCGCACCGACAGATGTGGAATTTATACGCGGAATATACATCAGTAGTATATATCGACCAGATACGCCGGGTTGGCACTATACGAAATCAGGGAAATATACGGTAAAATCGGGATATCAGGTTGGCCAACATATCACAGACAACGGCGACAACTACCTCTACGGTCCAGATATAAAGAAGTTACATGCACACTCATGGAAATTGACTTGTCCACCGAAATTGCGACATTTTATATGGCAAGCAATCTCGGGGTGTCTGTCGGTCACAGCAAACCTACGCGCTAGAGGAATAAATTGTGACACACAATGTGCTAGGTGTGGCGTGGAGAGGGAAACGATTAATCATGTTTTGTTTGAATGCCCACCAGCACTACAAACATGGGCACTCTCGCATATTCCATCGGCCCCGGGTGTTTTCCCGATGACATCGGTTTTCGCCAATTTTGATCATCTTTTCTGGAGACTTCCAGCTGAGGAAAGAAATTTAATGATTCCGTGGATTCTGTGGAACATTTGGAAAGCCAGGAATGATAAGGTGTTCTCAAATATGGACAGAAACCCACAAGAGATTTTGAGGATAGCGGAAACAGAAATAGCAACTTGGGATGCGGCACAAAATAGTGAACCTGACATATCTCACCAAAAATCACCGAGTCCCAACACCGGAATAAATGAACAAAATGAATATAACGGGCTCACATGCTATATTGACGGGTCATGGAAGGAAGGAGATAAATTTTCTGGTTTAGGTTGGTTTTGCTTTCAGGAAGGAATTGAAGGAAAGATTATGGGGGCCCGTAATCTACGAAGAAGCCTATCCCCGCTACACGTGGAGTTGGAAGCACTCATCTGGGCGATGCATTGCATGATAGCAAACAACAAGACGGCGATAGCCTTTGCCACAGACTGCTCAGAGTTGGTGAAGATGGTGTCTACACCGAACGAGTGGCCGGCATTTACGCTACAGTTGGAGGAGTTCATGAGGAGCAGGGAGGTTTTCACCTATTTCTCTATCACACAAATCCCACGCACGAGCAACACAGTGGCAGACAAGTTAGCACGAGGTGCTCGAGTCTACCCATCGGAAGTCACTTATGTAAACTCGATACCCCCGATTTGGTTCACCGAATAGGGCTAGGTATCAAGGCTGTTGACAAAAAAAAAAAAAAAAAAAAAAAGACCTCATGATATTGTCAAAATTATGATTGACCATCTCTGCAGTGCATGCGAGCCTTGGACGGGCATAAACGATGGCTTCTTCACTCGACATGAAACTTTAGACCAATACATTTTTACTTTTACATTTTTTCTGTCATTTTAGACCAATACTGATAGAGATATTACATCATTTTTGTTGAAAATGAATTCATATGGTCCATGGAATCTTTCTATTTTGGGCATTGTTGATCACGCGTTCATTTACACTATCCCATTTAATACTCTTGGTGATTGCTGTAGAACCACAATTTCTACTATATGGCAAAACTGAATAATCGAATATATATTGATATAAAACATAATTAATAAACAATAATCGATACCAAAATACGATGAAGAAAGAATGGTTTGTGCGGAGTCGAGATATTCTTTCCTTAATTCTTATAATTGCTCGTACTGTGACGATTTGATGCAATCAGAATCCCATGATACAACTGCACGGTTCTTTTGTTATGCATCACCCAATAACAAAAGTTGACGAACCTAGTATTTGTGTTATACTCTCAGACTTAAAAGAGAAAAACAGAAGAGAAGAGACTTGAGGGATATTGTTTAGATCTTTCATCTAAAACCATAGAGAAATAAGGTGGCTTCGAGGTATTCAAATAGCCCCAAACTGAAATATTTTTAGGATTGAATTATGTGTTAATGACAATATTAATCGCTGCATTAAACATAATTGAAGAGCTGAATTGTTACTTGTTGACTAAATCAACCAAAGAATACAAATCAGATTTGGGCCAAAAAGATAGGCTATTGGGCCTTCGGTCCCAAGCGCATAACCGGTCTGGCCCGTCTCTCTCCAATATAGATTAGTGCCCACCCAAATCTCTTAATCCAAGGGTTACACATCATATTTTATATACTAAAAGATTTCAATCCAAACTTCCAATGTGGGACATTTGCTAGTGACCCTAATTTTAATTAAAAAGACCTCTAACCCAAAATTATCTTTTATAATCACGAATTTGCCATTTTTATTTAATTTTACAAGAAAAAAAAATTTACACAATCATCAATCTTTTTACACAATCATCATTAATATATTCAACATAATATCAAGTAGGAAACGATTCCGTTCCGTTTACTAAAAATATATCTCTCACGATTTCCTCTTTTCAAAAGCTCTCTCCTCTGCGGTTTTTTTGTGACCTAGCCGCCGTTCACTATGTTAGAGGTGGGATTAGCACCCCCAAATTAGCCATGCCCATCTCAGCAAGAGGCTTTTCTCTACAAAGTCAACCAAAAGTCAACGCCCGACTTAGGGGCGCTCCCAGCCTCCCATTTCAGGCGTACCCCGAGCTCCCATAAAATCTCCCGCGCTGATTTTGACACCGCACGAGAAGGTCGTCAAGAGAGCGACGCGTGTAGAAGTTGACACCAAGGAAGAGGGCCCGCTTGCGCTGACACGCTCTTAGCACCGATGCAAGGAGCACGTCAGGGGACGACACGTGCGAGTTGACATCGCGGTGACCGAACCCAGCCTGTCCCATCCATCGCAAAGGACAAGACGTACGCTGAGCTGAGCCCGTGTGACAAGACACCGTGGTGACAAGATGTGCGCCGAACGTGGACGACACAGAGGCCGCCACGACATCCCGAATTCGCGGAGGGTTGTCTGCCCAGTTCCCGCTATATATACCTCCTCATTCGCATTTATTAGAGGCATGATCAAGAATTTATTACTTGACAAAAACTTTGTACCCGGACTCTCTTGAGTTTCTACTTCATCATAACACTTTAGAACACCGAACTGAATTCTAGTTGAAATCATTTCGTAAGTCTAAAAATCGTTCACCTTTCTGAAGCATTAATACAACAAAAACGGTCACCAACCTGTTTATCAGAATCCTCGATCTCCTCGAATTAAGTCTTTTCATCCTATTTAACGAAAATCTCGCCTCCTAAACACCCATATCTTATCCTAATATACTCTAAACATTCCCGGTGATCATTTGGATCAACAATTGGCGCTCCAGGGAGGGGAATTTAGAGATCTTTCTATACGCAAAGGACGAATTCGACCACGAGTACAACCGCGACAACGATGACAACCCCACTTCTGAGAGTTCTATCATCATCGGAACAAACGACTCCGGCTCCAACAACAGCATCGCCGCCAGCACAAATAACGACTGACGGATCGACCCCTCACATCTAGTCCCTCGAAACTATCGACCAGGCAATCTTGCCGCCTCCGGCATCAGTACCAACCGCGCCCGACGGATCCGCCACCCAAAACACACCCCAGGCTCCAGGAGCTCAGCCCACTCCGTTCACCATGATGCAGATCTTGCTCGCCAAAATAGACGAGCTAGCGCGCACCACCAACCAACGGTTCCCCGTATTAACGACCGCGCGCGACCGGTCAGACAACAGCACGCCCGCCGTTCAAATTAGATAGCCAGCCTCACGAATGGATATCGCGCACCTCCAGAGGAACTTATTCGGGGACTCGCCGTCATCATCCGAAGGCCCGGCCAGAAAGTTCGTTCCCGCAATGGATGGCTCCCCGAACAGCGGAGGCCATCCTCAACATACCTACCCGGAGCACACCAGGAACAACGAGCTCGAGGCCATGAGAGAGACAATACGCCAAATGAGCTCCAAGTTCCACCAGGCCACCAGCGCGGCCCCGGAAATAGACCGCGTCCTAAGTGAAACGCAGAACACACCATTCTCACACCGGATAGCATCCGTCCCGCTCCGAAACCTCGGTAAAATCAAGCTCCCACCGTACGCCGGAAGCACCGACCTGGCCCAGTACTTGACAGCATTCACCATCGCCATGGGACGCGCCCACTTTTCCCCGGACGAGCGCGAGGCCACCCACTGCCAACTTTTCGTAGAAAACCTTTCTTGTCCCGCATTGACTTGGTTTTCCCGGTTAAAAACGCACTCCGTCGACAGTTTCAGAGATCTATCGGCCGTTTTTCTTGAGCACTACTCTATGTTTATCAAGCATTCCACATCTGGCGCTAACCTCTGGGCTTTGCATCAAGGAGCAAAGAAGTCGCTCAGATCCTTCATCCAACGCTTCAAGACCACGGCATCACAAAGCAGCGTGACGGACGAATCAGCGCTTCCCCCCTTGAGAAATGGCTTGCGGGCCGATTCGGCTTTCAAGGACGACCTAAAGCTTAACAGGCCGCGCTCATTGGACGATGCCCTACACCGCGCCGGTCTCTACGTCGAACTCGAGGAGGAAAAGGTGGCTAAATCGAAGAGCAGTATCGCGAGTAAAGCCCCGGCCCCAAAAGATAAGCCCCAAGATGAGTACCAAGAACCCCGGCAACATTACGATGACGAGTATCAAAACAGCAAGGGAAAAAGAGCTGCCGCATTCCTTGTCGACGAGCAGCCCGCCATACTGCATATGCACAGCCCCGACTCGTTCACCAAAACCGAGCAAACAAAGCCGTGGAATACATGGACACGTGGTCAGCCTCAACAAGACCATCGTCCCGACAATCCGAAAGATAAAGAGCCCCGACCAGAAAAACGATACGACAAGACGGCTTTCTGCGATTACCATCAGAGAAAGGGGCATCCGACCTCGAACTGCCGTGCACTCCAAGAGGTCCTACTGAGTTAATACCAGAAGGGAGAAATCCGCGTACGAGAGCCACCACGCCCGCGAGCCCGAGATAATGATCGACGTCAGCAACAAGACAACCGCGGCCGAGAGGACGACAGGGCAAGATATGACAACCGCGGACAGAACGACGATCGTCGAAGACGGTCCCCTTCTAGAGGCCGCGAAGAGGCCATGTCGCCCCCACCAGCGCGAAGGGTAGTTGGGATGATAATGGGAGGACTCCTCTCGTGCAACGACTCAGTTCGGTCCATCAAGCAACATGAGAGGAGAACCAACGTCGCCCTGAAATGGAACTCCACGCCCGAGCTCAACGCACAAGACACGAGCAAAAAGGGGCTCTGTTTCACCGAAGGCGACGCAGATGGGGTCCACCAGCCTTACAACGACCCTCTCGTCGTTCAAATGCGCATAGCTGACTGCAATGTCAATCGGGTTCTGGTCGATACGGGAAGCTCGGTCGACCTCATTTTCAAACACACCCTGGCCAGAATGGACCTGCAAGGGGCAACCATCAAACCAGTCGAAATCCCGCTCACAGGCTTCACCGGAAACACCACCAACGGAATCAGCACCATCGAGCTACCGGTCTACGTAGGCCGGATCACCAAGATTGTCAAATTCGTCGTGTTCGATACCACCCCGATCTACAACGTCATACTCGGAACCCCCTGGCTACACTCAATGAAGGCAGTCACTTCAACATATCATCAGTGTCTTAAGTTCCCCAATCAGGTCGGGACATATACTCTACGGAGTAACCAAAAGGTCTCGCGCGCTTGTTTCGCAAACGAGCACAAGCTACGTCACGCAACACCAACCTGCCTGACCATCAAGGCGCCACAGTCCGGTGAGCCCGGTAGCCAAGACCTTCCAGGTCGGGATCTGATCGTACAAATCAGCATCGATTCACACGAAAAAACACGCTGCGTCGGGATCGGGGCAGACCTTGAAGAAAATATAAAGGAGGAGCTGATCGAATTCCTAGAGAAGAACGTCTCCACCTTCGCCTGGTCGACGAATGACATGCTAGGCATCGACCCCACGATTTGTAGCCACGAGCTCAACGTGGACCCGACCTTCAGGCCAATCACACAAAAGCGACGAAAGCTAGGACCTGAGTACGCGCAGGCTGTCAACGACGAAGTAGAAAAGTTAACCGCGGTTGGCTAGATCACCGAGGTCAGATACCCAGACTGGTTGGCCAACCCGGTAGTCATCAAAAAGAAAAGCGGGAAATGGAGGGTTTGCGTGGATTTCACTGACCTCAACAAGGCATGCCCTAAAGACAGCTTCCCACTCCCCCGAATCGATCAGGTTGTGGAAGCCACCACCGGCAACGAGCTGCTCTCCTTCATGGACGCCTTCTTGGGCTATAACCAGATTCCCATGCTCCCCGATGACTAGGAGAAAACAGTGTTCATCACGGACCGCGGGATCTACTGCTACAAGGTTATGCCCTTCGGGCTCAAGAACGCCGGAGCCACCTACCAGAGGTTCGTTAACAAAATGTTCGCCGATCAGATCCGCCGAACCATGGAGGTCTACATCGACGAAATGCTGGTAAAATCCTTAACAGCTGGCGACCATGTCACTCATCTCCGATCTTGCGTCACGTCGGGAGAATTCCTCGGATACATTGTCACTCAACGCGGGATCGAGGCTAATCCCAAGCAGATCCAGGCCGTCATCGAGCTCCAATCCCCGGAGAACACGTGCCAAGTCCAGTGACTCATCGGAAGGATCGCCGCACTTAACCGATTCATCTCACGCTCAACCGACAGATGCATGCCGTTCTACCAACTACTCCGAGCCAACAAGCGGTTCGAATGGGATGACAAGTGCGAAGAAGCCCTCCAGCAGCTGAAAACCTACATCTCCACTCCCCCCGTCCTGGCCAAACCAGAAGAGGGTGAAACCCTGTATCTTTATATCGCCGTATTCATGTCGGCAGTTAGCGGAGTACTAGTACGAGAAGACGGAGGTGACCAAAAGCCCATCTTCTACATCAGCAAGTCCCTAGACGGTGCGGAGAGAGTATACCCGACTCTTGAGAAGCTCGCACTGGCGATAGTTATCGCAGCCAGGAAGCTCCGACCAAACTTTCAATCACACACGATCGCCGTGCTGAGCACTTACCCCCTCAGAACCATTCTCCACAGCACGAACCGATCTGGCCGAATAATGAAGTGGGCAGTCGAACTCAGCGAGTACGAGATCGAGTACCAAGGGCGGACCACGGCAAAATCACAGGTCCTGGCCGATTTTCTGGTCGAACTGGCGTCCGAGCTAGCAACGAGTGAACTCCCCGAAAGATGGAACATGCACGTCGACGGGTCAGCTTCTAGACATGGCTCTGGCATCGGCATACGCCTCGAATCTCCGACCAAAGAAATCTTAGAACAGTCCTTTCGCTTGGCCTTCCCAGCATCAAACAACGAGGCGGAATACGAGGCTCTAATCGCCGGGCTACGCCTAGCAAAACGAATCGGGGTAAAAAGAATCCAAGCCTATTGTGACTCCCAGCTCGTCGCCAATCAGTTCAGTGGAGAGTACGAGGTCAAGAACGACCGCATGGACGTTTACCTCAAGGTGGTCCAAGATCTAGCAGCAGAATTCTCCGAGTTCTCCCTCAACGAGATTCCCCGAGGTGACAACACCTCGGCAGACGCCTTAGCTGCGTTGGCTTCCCGTTGAGAGCATCGACTTCCCCAGCAATGAGTTACCAAAAGGGGCCTGCCTAATCAACCTCCAAAACGAAGACCTCAACGAAGACATGTCACTTCCCGGCGAAGAGTTACCATCCCCCCCCCCCCCACGAGCCCGAGATGCCTGACTGGCGCGAAGAGATCCTTATATACATCGCAGATGGTACTATCCCCGCGGACCGATGGACAGCCCGCCGACTGAAAAAGAAATGCGCCAAATACCTCATCACCAACGACAAGTTATTCCGATGGAGGACTACGGGAACACTGCTAACCTGCCTCCACGGGCAGGAAACCATTGACGTAATGAGGGAAATGCATGAGGGAGCAGGCGGAAACCATTCCAGCGCCCGGACTCTCGCTCTGCGAATCCGGAACCATGGCCACTACTGGCCAACAATGCTCTAAGACTGCGAAAAATTCGCAGTCCGGTGCAAGAAAAGCCAACGACACGGTCCGATTATCAACTCCCCCACCGAACTGCTTACGACAGCATCAGCACCCTACCCATTCATGCGATGGGCCATGGATATAATAGGACCCTTACCCCGATCTCGCCAAAAGCGCTTCCTCCTAGTCATGACTAACTACTTCACCAAATGGCTCGAGGTTGAAGCCTACTCGAAGATCACAGAGGAGGACGTCCGCGAATTCGTCTTGAAGTTCATCATCTGCCGCCACGGTCTGCCATATGAAATTTTTACGGACAACGGCGCCAAGTTCACGTCGGTCCTCTTTGAAGACTTCTGCGCAAAGTGGAGGATCAGGTTAAGCAAGTCCACCCCGAAGTACCCACAAGGTAATGGCCAAGCAGAGGCAACAAACAAAAGCATCCTCGACGGCCTCAAAAAATGCCTGGATGACAAGAAGGGCCTCTGGGCCGACGAGCTGGACGGCGTCCTCTGGTCTCACCGTAAAACGCCAAGGACGGCGACAAATCGCACACCCTTTAGCCTATCCCATGGCATGGAAGCAATGGCTCCCTCCGAGGTCGGCTTTCCTACTTTACGACGCAGTATGCTAACGCAACACACCGACCTAAATGACAACATTCTATTAAGCGAACTCGACCTCCTCGAAGAACAACGCGACCAGTCCCTGCTCCGAATCCAGAACTACCAACAACTTGCTTCCAAATACAACAACAAAAAGGTCTGAGGCCGGTTCTTCACTGAAGGCGACCTGGTCCTATGCAAGGTTTACGAAAATACAGCCGAACTGAACGCAGGCAAACTCGGTGCCAATTGGGAAGGCCCCTACCTCATTTCCAAGATCGTCAAGCCCGGCGTCTACGAGCTGGTCACAATGAACGGCGACGCAATCCCGCGCTCCTGGAACTCAATGAACCTAAAGCGTTATTACTACTGAGCCCCTCGGGCTCCGTTTCTCTCTCTACCTATTGTAACAAAAAACCGAACTACGATTGGCTTGATCCCTTCAACTAAAGGGTACGTAGGCAACCCCTAACCAGGGCTCAGCTATCAATCTAATATAAGTTCCTTAAAACTTGTCCTTGGCAAAAAAAAAAAAAAAAAAAAAAGGCGGGGCCCGACCTCCAAGGCTCGCCCTCCTACGATACACAAACCGAAGTGCCGAAGCAGAGTTCCAACACTCACACCTCTAACAGACACACAAGCATTAAGTGTCTTCAAGCCGGGCTCTCTACCCGCACCAAAACAAAAAGGATACACAAGCATTAAGTATCGTAAGCCGAGCTACACCTCGCACCAAGTATAAAAACAACAGAACACGGTCTAAGACCTGTTCACACAAACACACCTAATGAATACGGTCCACGACCTGCCCCTTCAAAACCACCAAAAAAATAAAAACAATTGCGATCGTACAGAACACTTGCAGAAACCCCAAGGTATATAAGACGAAAATTCAAATTTTATTTATAACGACAATACGCCAAATTTACAAAAGGCACCCCGGCCTGTGTTACAAAAAAAAAATAATAACAAAAAAAAGGGGAGGAGAAGGAAAATAAATCTCTACAAACGGCAATCCGGCTTACCAATCCTAATCCCCGTTAACACGGGTACTATCTATATCATCCGGGCTCACCATTCTCATATTCAGATCCGCAGATCGGGCTTTCTCCTCGGCCAAACTCCGTTTGAGCTCGCGGATACGACCCACCATACTATCCTCGGCCGCTCCTATCCGCAGCCTCAAGTTTGCGTTCACGCGTTCCTGCTCGCTGAGCAGCTGCTCGTACCACTCACTGAGAATGATCACATTGGACATTGACTGCAACACGAAAAAACAAAACGCTAAGCAAGTACATCAATAACAAACCCGAGCTCAAACACTAGCGAAATCTCACCCGAACTAGAGAACGGAACGCATTATGCAAGGCGGAGGACTCCGCCATCTCCACTAATGGACAAAAACAAGGTCACCGGCCTAGAACGGCAGCATAGGCCAGCTCGGCACATGCCTCCTTATCAGAAACAATCGGAGCCACGCCGTGCCCATAGCTGAAGTCAAATCTATGGTCAATGGGCTCCTCCTCAGGTTGCTCCTCGGGTGGCACCCCGATTCCCTCTTTGGTCTGCACTCTGGGCCGCGCATCGGTAGCAACATCACCACCTTGGGACCCGACATCCTCCACGACCTCAGGTTCCTGAGGACCTTTAGCCTCCTCACCAACGCCTACCTCCACGACCTCAGGTTCCCGGGGACGTCCGTCTCCCGGACCTCCACCACATCAGCCTCCAGAGCGGCGGACTCATCAACATGCGGATCGTGGGACAACTCGGTTCTGCGACCCGGCGTCGCACCCATGTGACCCCCAGACGGGGTCACCTCACCACCGGAGGCATCGGCCTTCCTCTCCTTGGCAACCCTTTTGCATGCGGCTATACACGCCCTTTTTTTAGATACAGCCGCCTGCTGCAGCGGCTCGCCCCGAACTGCCTCTTCCGCTGTCCGCTGTTGCTGCTCTCGCCGAACCAGAATCTCAGGGACGGGAGGCGGGGGCGCAGCAAAGGAGTCGGCGTATGACAGGATAGAAAATCGGGAACGACCTGCATCCGACAAATCGTCAGTCCGGTAAAACAAAAAAAAATATTAATAATAATAATTATTATTGTATATATGTCCCGACCTCCGGCCATTTCAGCAGCGATTCTTCCCGAAGTGAACGATTTCCAATCCCTCTCACCCTGCAACTTGAGCACATCAATAATACCCTCGTAGTCAGATAACATGGCGTTGGATGAGTGAGGACCTGAAAAACAAAACAAACAACGTCAGCTTACGCAAAACAAAAACATGAGGGCATGCAGCTTGATGTACAAGCCCCTACCCGGGGAAAAATTCCAGTCTCGGGTGTATCTCGCCAACTGGACAAGACCAACCGCCTCGGTAGCATGGACGTAGAAATAGTTACGAGACCAGTCATCAACTTTGGACAGTTTGCTGGCCTTGGCCTCCGTGCTGCTGGCCTCGACAAGGTTCGCCTGAGGCTTGAAGGCGGCGTAGTAGGTTCCTGGGATCCCAGGATTCACCTTCTGTACGGTGAGAGCTTCAAACATATGGACTGTCACCTCCACGTCGCACTCCCACCCGAGGGTCAGTAGCACGATCGTCAGTAGCACGATCATCTCCTGAATCGTGGACGGACAGATCTGCGAGAAGGCCAACCCCGGCTGCGACAATACTTGATAAACAGGTCGGGAAGAGGGAAACGCAGCCCGCACTTTGAGAACAATCCCTCGTACAAGCAGACAAAGCCCTCCGGAGGATCCCATGGGCGCTAATCCGGTCTGGGAAGTCGGAGCTCGGCGGTTGCAGGAAAATCGCAGAGCTCCCCCAACATCGTAACTTTCTCCGGCGTGCTCCAGGTCGGAGAACCACCCTGTTCATAAGGAATCAGGGGGGCTTCTGTTTTTTGGCCGTCCGGCCTCCCCCAGCTTGACCTCCCCGTCGCCCGCTTCGACCGGCGGTCTGGCCGGCTTCCCGTCTGCCCCGGTCAGTACCACGACCACCGCGGAATGACCCTCCTGGCCGAACCCGGGGGAATGACGGAGCAGACCGTGCCTTATCCTCGCCGGTACGGCACATCGAAGAGGTTTGTCCAGAATCACTAGGAGACGAACTTCCCGCCGGAGAATCGTTGCGGTTATCCTGGGACGCCGACTCTTCGCTAGATTCGGCCCTGATTGCGTCGCGCGGAGTTCCGATAATTTGACCCGGAATCGAAAAGGAGTAAAGAAAAATAGCAAACCGGAAACTTCAGAGAGATGAAGGATCGAGTTACCTTGGGAGTTTTCGCAGAAGGGTCTAACTGAAGGAGGAAGAAGGGTTTAAATAGGAAGAGGGGAAAATGAAACGACAGCCTGACACGTGGCGAAAGGGTGCAGTTTCCAAAAACCCTAATGATGGCGTCTCTTCGGTTTCCCCGCGTAGAAAGCAGAAATCGCCTCGAAAAACACGAAACGTCCTTCGCACGCCCACATGCCCACACGTGACCAACACGCGCGGAAAGTATAACGTCGATTCAATCTCCAGCGTGGATGACACACGCCGACAATACCCGTGTTTTCCGGAAAATTCGGCACGTGTAATCATCTGTTCCCGCCGAAACGTACCCCAATAGTCAATCACGAAACCTTGATGACCGACCTGAGATGCGCCGAGCTGACGTAAGATCAACTTCGATGCATTCGCCACACCTTATGACACCGAACTAGGGGGGCCTACTGTTGGAGGTGGGCTTACCACCCCCAAATTAGCCAGGCCCATCTCAGCAAGACGCTTTTCTCTACAAAGTCAACCAAAGGTCAACGCCCGACTTAGGAGTGCTCCCAGCCTCCAATTTCAGGCGTACCCCGAGCTCCCATAAAATCTCCCGCAATGATTTTGACACCACACGAGAAGGTCGTCAAGAGAGCGACGCATGTAGGAGTTGACACCAAGGAAGAGGGCCCGCTTGCGCTAACACGCTCTTAGCACCGATGCAAGGAGCACGTCAGGGGACGACACGTGCGAGTTGACATCGCGGTGACCGAACCCAGCCTGTCCCATCCATCGCAAAGGACAAGACGTACGCCGAGTTGAGCCCGTCCCATCTCTGCGACAAGACACCGCGGTGACAAGATGTGCGCCGAACGTGGACGACACAGAGGCCGCCACGACATCCCGAATTGGCGGAGGGTTGTCTGCACAGTTCCCGCTATAAATACCTCCTCATTCGAATTTATTAGAGGCATGATCAAGAATTTATTACTTGACAAAAAATTTGTACCCGGACTCTCTTGAGTTTCTACTTCATCAGAACACTTTAGAACACCGAACTGAATTCCAGTTTAAACCAGTTCGTAAGTCTAAAAATCGTTCACCTTTCTGAAGCATTAATACAACAAACACGGTCACCGACCTGTTTATCAGAATCACCGATCTCCCCGAATTAAGTCTTTTCGTCCTATTTAACGAAAATCTCGCCTCCTAAACACCCATATCTTATCCTAATATACTCTAAACATACCCGGTGATCATTTGGATCAATACACTATCCGCCATCCACGAAGCGATTTTCATATCTTCCAGTATCGTTTTCTCTACCAGATAGTCCGTCATCAGTTTTCTGGAGAAGAAAGCGAAGAGTCTCGGCGTATTACAGTGGTGTCTCGAGGAGAAAGTCTAAAAGTCTCTATTTATGGCAGATTTGTTTTTGCAGAATGTTTTGATGGTAGACTTGATTTACCGATTGCGACATACTTAAATTTGTGTTGTTACGATAGAGTTATTAGGCTTATGTTTTTATGGTAGGCTTGTTTTACCTATAGAACCACACTAAATTTTGTTGTTGTTCCAATAGAGTTATTAGGCTTATGACATATTTAAACAATAGCTATAGCAAATTTAACGGGAAAGTGTTGGGGTCGGCTTAGCTTCTTCAGAAGGCGGCAATGGTGGTGAGGAGAGGACTCCAGCGTCATTTGTGTAATTTTCGATTATATTGGTGACAAAATTTTTATTTGACAGATTTGTGTTGGTAGTAGACTTGTTTTATCTGTTGTGACAAACTTAAATTGTTGTTGTTACGATAGAGTTACGACAAATTAAAAATTAGTTATAGCAGATTTATTACTCTCTCATAGTAGACTTATTAATTTTTCAAATGGATTTGTTGTTAATTGTTTTTTGGTGATAGACTTGTTTTACTTATTGCGGGAGACTTTTTTTTTTTTTTTAAGCGGTAGACTTATATTTCATAGTAACTAATTCTCTTTTTCTACATATGGCTACTACAAGTGGAAATATTAGGTATCCTCAACGAGAGTACGAAGAGGGAAAAACACAATTCTACAAAGTTGGGAATTAAATGGGATTATGAGATGTGGTCATTTCACATTGTAAAACAATTATCAACACACATTTTCGTTCAAATGATTTAAAATACTTAAAGCGTAACACATATTCTCAACAAAAAAAAAACCTAATTTTTCTTGCAAAATCATTTATCTATTTCATTTCGGGCAAATTGCTGTTTTTACCCCAAAATTTCGTTTTAATGACAAAAATACATTGTCCTTTCAATCAAATGATGCGCTATATTTTCGGGGGTGGAAAATTACAGTTACCCCCTTATAACCAAACAAAAAACGCGAAACCGCTATTACCATTTTAACCTTCGCGACATGTCAGACTTCTATAGAGGTCTGACATTTAGACTCTAATAGAAGTCTGATTGATTTCTCTAACCAGACTTCTCTCAGACGTATTCGAGAAGTCTGATACAGATTAAAATAGTAAATTTAAATTTAAAAATTAATAAAAAAATTTGTTAAAACTTTTTTCTACAATAATTAAATATAGACGATTTTGATGTATAAAAATTAATATTTCATAAAACTGAATCAAATTAAACAAGGTTAGTTAATTATGTCTATACCTCAATAAATATCAGACTTCTCGAAGAAGTCTGATACAGATTTAATTAGTAAATTTAAATTTAAAAATTGTAAAACAATATTTTGTTAAAAATTTCTTATACATAAATTAAATATAGACGATTTTGAAGTATTAAAATTAAATTTTGTAAAATTGAATCAAATTAAAAACATGTAAGGTAAAGTAGGTTATAAACCTCAAAACATGCTTTGTAATGGAAACATTTACATATAACTTTAGGGTTAGATTCATGGTTTACCAAATTTACATTTGAGATTTTAAATTTGCACATATGTGTTGTAATGTGCATCTATTTCACGAATTTGTTGCTTCCTAGACGTTATGTTTTAATATTGTCACTCATAAGTGCTAAATATTAGATTTAGGGTTACTCGGACTTATCGAAGAATCTGAGAGAATCGGGATTTCTCAGATTTCTCAGAGATTACCAGACTTCAATTTAAATCTGATTTTTTAAAAGTCAATTACAAAACTACCCTCTCGTTGACCATATGGGTTTCATCAGACTTCTAAAGTAGTATAAATATACAACTCAGATGGTGGTTTTCGTGGTTTCTTAGACTTCTCAGAGAATCAGGGTTTCTCAGACTTCTCAGAGAAGTCTGAAACGTATTTAATTTGAAAATTTAAATTTAAAAAATATTAAAAATTTAGTTTTTAGAAATTTTTACTACATAAATTACACATACTCATTGTTACTGTATATAAATTAAAAGTACATAAAGTCTGAAATTATACTTTCATTTAATTTGAGTTTGTACGAATTAGACTTGAGAAGAAGTCTGAAATTAGACTTTTCTGAATTAGACTCTTTTAGAAGTCTGAATTTTGACTTGATTTTAAATTGAGACTTCAGATAAGTCTGCTAAACCAAAAAAATTACCCTAACCGGAAATTTTATCCCATCATATATAAAAGAAATAACCCTAATTATGTAAAAAAATCTTACCTCTCTCAAACGGCGCTCTCTCTCTCTCCCTCGCCTCTATGCGCTCTCTCTCTCACGTCCGCTAACTCTCCACCGGCGACTTCTCTCCACTCCACTCTCTCGCCGTTAACTATTACAGGAATAAGGCTTTGTTGATTCCTTTATTTTGGTCTAGCTCTCTCTTGGTTTAGTATTTCAATTATTAAACCGAACCGGTTTGATCCTCTACCTATGTAAGCCTTCAGGCCATTTGAGAAACACAATCAATCAAAAACACAATTTCATCTTCTTCTCCTAAAACTCTCTGTCATCATTTTATCATCTTCCATCATTGAATCGATGTTCTACGGGGTGACTCTTCTTCCTTCATAGTCACCTTCTAGGCTGCGGTTTACCGTTCCTCGAGCTCTCGGTGAGTTCTGGATCGGATTTATCCTCCATCTGCAATTCATGTCTCATTGGTATCAGAGCTAACGAGCTTCGGACCCAAAATCATGGCGGACACGATCACAAACAAACCCCATCGGAAGTACTCATGTGAGCAGATTTATGAGAGAATGGAAAAGGGGTTGTGCTTGTTTTGTGAAGAACTTGATACTCCTGGCCATCAGTTGAAGCACGAGAGAGTAAAGATCTTCATGATGGAATGTGATGATGATCAAGTCTCTAAGGATAAAGAGGAGGCTCATCAAATCCAGGAAACTGTAACAAATCCAGACTCGTTCGTGATAACTGTGAAAAACTCGGATCCGTTCATCGAACCGATGGATCGTGCCTCAGTTTTGCAGGTTCCAGGTTCCGTTTCTGATGTGATGCTTGTTCACAAAATGGATTTACATGTCCAGGAAGCGAAAGTATTGCCTCAGCGATCAACAAGTACTAATGGCAAGAACAGTGGACACCAACTGTTTGATCAAATTCCTCTAAGAGAAACAACCAAAGAGAAACGACACATGGGTCTATCTCGGTCGGAACGTGTATGGGAACCAGGTGGGTTAGTGTGTATACAAGATCAGCGGGATTGGCTAAGTGAAGTTCAGAGTCCCAATATAATTATGAAGATATCCCATAGGTTCTATGGGACAAACTTGAGCTGTCTCATGAGGTTTTCTCCACCATTAACATATTCTCAGAATTGGAAAAACAAATTTGGTCTAGAAGAATGGATATGTGGGCTAGAAATCTATGATTGCAAGTATAAGAAGCATATGTTGCTTCTTGTTAAACAAGCCAATCGTGTTTGGGAGCGTGGAGGATTACTAGCTACACATGTTTACTGGAAATGGGAGGAGCTGCTAGTTGTAGGCTTGAGACAACTTACTCTTTCTGGTCTGAAGTTCCACTTGAAGCATGAATGGAGATCTAGGCTATTGCAATTATTTTCAGGATTAGAAATCGATTTGAATAAGAAGTTGCAGGTGGTGCAGTAGCGACCACACGAGATCAGAACCAACAGAGATAAGAACGATGACAAGATGCTCTCAAGGCCTTTTGGAGATATGGACGCTTGGTACCAAGAGGTAGTAACTACTTCTATTTGCATTGGGGTTCGTTTTAGATGCAGTGAGAACCTTTTAAGGCATGACAATTGCAGAGGACTGTGTGGCTACTTGAATATCCAAAAAAACCTTGAGGATAAAGGGTTATTAGCATATTTATGTGTGGTACAGATTTCAACACATAATCTCGCCGATGATATGGTGCTAATAGTAGCAAATGCATTGTCACTTAAACTTCATTCAACATTTTATGTCCTTAGGGGAGCTTTGTTTGGTTACGCTTTAAAGATCATGCATGGGGATGTTCCTCAAGTCGTGCATCTACCATCATCACATCACAAATGTATTGCAGTTTCTGAAAGTATCATCTTAGTGGTGATTTATGAGCACAAGAACATATAGACAACCCACATTCTGTTGGGAATGAGATTAAATGGAGCCACAAGCAAGTTCTCTTTTCTGATTAAAGCTGAAGGAGATGCGATAATACGGATACACGGGTTTGTATCCTACTTTTGTGAGTTTAAGGATCAAGAATTGTGTCTTCTGAAAGATGGCTATCAAGTGCTGTTAATGTTTCACAACCGAGAGGACATGGTGGATATTTCATCGATGAGTAATTTGTATAAGCGTCCTGAAGGCAGAAATGGTAGGCAGTTCTTCAGTGATTGCTGCTGCCACAAGTGCTGTGTTGGCTGCTTCGATGAACCTCAGGCTTAGAACGATTAATTTGTCTTGGAAGTATTTGGAAGAAGTGTTCTCACAGGGTATGAAGCTTCCATTACAACAACAAGCCATGTTTTTGCGAGTACAAAGTCAGGAGAAATAGAGAAAGTACCACAAGACCTGGAAATTCAAGTACAAACGTAATAGAACGATAAAGTTAGTGCAACTGCTGTCTAATACGTGGTGGAGCTATGACAAAGTGGCTGAGTTGACTCAAGAGCTGCAGGAACTAAAGATATATAAGCAAGGGATCAAGTTAAAAGAGCAATGGTTGGAAAAGTGTTACATGTATGAAGACGCTAAGAAGCTAATGGGAAAGCTTAGTGACATAACATTACAGCTAAAAGAGTGTTGGTTAGGGAGAGTTTACATTGTGGGTATAGTTCTGAAGTTAGTGGATTCAGAGCTTCATAGGCGTTCTGGTTTTGATATAAAAGAGTCTTTTGGGTTGGGAATCCAATTATGTGAGCATAAGAATCAGGTACGGCAGGCAGTTTCTCAATATTTAGATGTGAAAGAGGTATGTCATGGTCATGTAGAAGGGAAGAGACTTGTATCCTACGATGACCTGAGAGTTTCGCTAGCCCTGTTGGTTTTCAAATGGAAACAAATTGTTGTTGTTGCCCCAGAAATTCACCTCACACCACCCACAATGCCCGTGACTTATGAGGAGGTTGGAGCATTTGTAGTTTGGTTCACGATGACACTATCTCTAGGGGTGATTCCCAGATGTGTTGCGGTTTACACATTCTCATCTATGTAATGTTTCACTCACTAAGGCCACCGGAGCTATACAGTTTTCTCATCCTTGAGGACAAGGATGCTGTCAACGAGGGAGTATTGTTACAGGAATAAGGCTTTGTTGATTCCTTTATTTTGGTCTAGCTCTCTCTTGGTTTAGTATTTCAATTATTAAACCGAACCGGTTTGATCCTCTACCTATGTACGCCTTCGGGCCATTTGAGAAACGCAATCAATCAAAAACACAATTTCATCTTCTTCTCCTAAAACTCTCTGTCATCATTTTATCATCTTCCATCATTGAATCAGTGTTCTTCGGGGTGACTCTTCTTCCTTCGTAGTCACCTTCTAGGCTGCGGTTTACCGTTCCTCGAGCTCTCGGTGAGTTCTGGATCGGATTTATCCTCCATCTACCATTCATGTATCATTAACCTACGGCATCTCCATTCTTGACGGTTGTCGTAGTGGTAAGCCGTCGGTCTTCTTCTTCTTTCTTCATCTCTTCTGACCCGTCTTCATCTCTTTCTCACTTCTTTATCCTATTGTTGCAGATCTGAGGTCAGCTTCTGGAGAAGGTCTCGATAACCACTGATTCAGAAGATCCATCTCGGATCTGGAGAGGGAATCTCTGCGAGAGGTTTTGTTTCTCCAGAAACTGGAGCTTGGCCTGTCGTCTCTGTGTCTTTGACATATTGAATGAAGGGAAGCTCACAGAGGTCTGTGATTTCTGTCAAAATATTGTTGAATACATGTTCCAGCAATATTCTTGGTCATTTAAGAATCATATGGATTTGGGAGATTTATGTTCTTCTTCTTAGATATTACTCTTTGAGCTGCTTAGATTCCTCGTTTTTTTTCCTCATATTAGTTTTCCCATATACATAAAAATTATTGACAAGTTACCTTTCAGTTGATTGTTGCTTTTTGTAAGACATGTTTATGAAATAACTTTGGTGATTTTATTTCAGGAAGTGGAGGAAATTCTTGAGCTTTTGAAGTCAACCTGGCGTGTTCTTGGAATTACAGAGACCATTCATTACACATGCTATGCCTGGGTATTGTTTCGGCAGGTAATGATGGAGAATAAATTTCCTTTATTACAATGATATTGATGCTTCATTTTGGACTTTTTACGGTAGCTTTATGAGTATTTTGTGTGGTTGTAGTATGTAATCACTAGTGAACGAGGACTTCTGCGACATGCTATTCAGCAGCTGAAAAAAATCCCTCTAAAAGTTTTCAGGATTGTATAAGAGGTACGGATCCTATATTCCTCTTTCTTTGTATCCTTTTCATAGTAGCGTATGTATGTTTTGTGGTTTAGAGCAAATGTTTTAATAGTTTTACCGAGTCTCATCAATTGCTTGAGGCATATGTTTATTTTGTGTTCAATTTGTTGTGACCTTATACTTGTTGTTTAGATTTCACTCTGGTTCCCAAATATTCTAAATGAGAAAGATTAGTAGGCTTGACTGAAGCTTTCTAATCCATGTTTTGGATAATCTTTGATACAGACTGTTGATCAATTTTTTGAGCTGAAAGTCCCAATGAGATCCATTGAACTAAGCGCTTTATTTCGTGGCATTGATAATGCGTTTCATGTATATGTTAACCATGTCAAGGAGAAGCTAGGTATTCACCATATGACTCGCTTCCTTAGTTCAAGCACCATTTACTAAGTTTTGCTGCTATCTATAATGTTATTATATGCTTTTCACAGTATGATGTAAGTCAACTGAGCAAGTTAGAAGAACAGCATATGGGAGCGATGGATAGCAAAAAGACCTCGCGAAAAGATTGTCATCAGTATGGACTATCTATGTTACTAGGATCGAATAGATGTAACAATGTAAAAAAAATTAATCACTTACATTAGTCAAAGTTAATTTTTGATGCAATTTAACCTTAGACCAAAAGACAAGGAAGAAGCACAGAAATTTCAAATCAGAACTAGCACACGTAATTAATCAAATTCTAAAAAAGGAAGAAAAAGAAGTAACTAATCTTGTGTCTATATAATAGAACCCATCACCTAAGGCAGCACATTTTATATCTGAAGACACTCAAAACCACCAACATGCATGTAAATGCATTTCCATCCCTAAGGGAAAAAAAGACAGCAATAGAAGTCTGATAAAGACGAATCAGACTGCACAAGAAGTCTGATAAGAAAAATGCATTTTCAGATTATACCTGTCTCCATCGAAATGAACGTGTGACCATAGACTCGGATCCGCCTCCTCCAAGTATCTAGCAAGGTCAGGATTTACCGCTCGTTAGGAGGCCATGTATCGGTTAAAATCGTACATCGTATATGCGTACGCCGCGTTTTTCACCAAGTACAAAAGATGTTTTCCCCTGAACTTTGTGAGTATCCATCACAAAATGCCAAATCTGGTCTCTCACAACCCATTCACCAAAATTAACAGGTAAATGCACCATTATCTGTAAAAACAATCATGGAAAAACAACATTAGCGACCTTAATGGAAATATCAGACTTCTTCGCGAAGTCTGATTCTATTAGCTACATTGCCAGAATTATTGAAAAAATTATTTAAAAATAATTACCGAACATAAGCATGTAAAACTAACGCAGGAGGAACATATACAACTAACACACATATAAAAAATTTAAATCAACGAAATTCATCACAAATATACAAAACAAAACGGTTTAAAAAAAATTTTCAATCCAGACTGCCACAGAAGTCTGACAAATAGTACGTCAGACCTCTATGGCAGTCTGAAAAGGAGGGTATTTTTGCAATTAGAATGTTACAAATCAGACTGCGGATGCCGTCTGACGAAAAGTTATCAAAGCAGACTTCTATCGCAGTCTGACAAAAATGGTATTTTTGCAATTGACCCAAACTTTGACTTTTTTGTCAGACTGCATTAGATGTCTGAGAAAAAGAAAAAGTATTTCTGCAATTGACCAAAATTTTGACTTTTTTGTCAGACTTCACGGATCAGACTTATCCTGCAGTCTGAAAAAATTATGGGGTAGTTTTACAATTGACCGAAGTTTGACTTTCGTTCCCAGACTTCCAAGGCAGTCTGAAGAAATCCTTCAGACTGCGATAGAAGTATGACAGAAATTGGTGTATTTTTTGCGTTGACCAAAATCTTCGATATCAGACTTCTTTAGCAATTTGAAAGATTTCATCATTTTCAGACTGCCATAGAAGTCTGAAAAATTTTCCCTCCTATTCAGACTGCCAAAGAAGTCTGATACTTTTTCCCCCATTTTGGAAATTTCCCTAATGGAAATCTATACAAATAAAGGAGAATATTATCTCTTCTCATGATGCCACATCATTTTCTTATACTCTAAAATTGTGACACATCATCAATTCATTTTTAATTTTAAATTGCTATTATATATGATTTATTATATTTTGTGTTATTATACTTTAATTCTCATGGTAACTATAATTCATTGATTTTAACAAGAATTTGAAAAGACATTTCTTTATAAATGATAGCACATATAGATTGATGCATTTCTTCATTATTATTAAAATGAAGTACTTTATTTAAATGATTAGGTAGATATGGATAGTAAACCATAAAATTTTCGAACAGTTGAATTTGGATCCGGTTTTATCAATTCCAAGAAACAAATTCCCGGATCCGAGTTTGTTACTATCCACGAATATCCAAATCCGTTTCAAAGCATTTTAAAAAACTAAAATTTAATAAAAAGATATAAATTTTAAGAAGACTAAAATATTAAATTATAAAAATAAATGCATGTTAAAGGGTAAGTATTCCATAAGCTAGAATGACAGCTCTGATTTTTAATGGGTATGCGAGAATACATATATATTATGCGAAACAAATTGTGGTATCCCAAAATGTTAATATATTTAACCTAATATTCGAAGAAGATAATGGGTGAAGTCCTCTCACAAATATATAGAGCTAAAGTTATAGATGCGACATTGAGAATGGCTAGAAGAGAGAGAGGGAGAGAGAGAGAGAGAGAGAGATTATGAGTGTACCTTCGAAACATGTCAGATAATTGAGATACTCCCAAATGATTAAATGACTAACTACATGATATTTTTTTGTGGAAATGATTTGACAGTAATGTAACTATCCGGAATTGAGTATGTGATTATGGATATTCGAAAAAAAAATTGTTTTCTAAATATTGTATATATATAATTACATCAAGTAAATATAAAAACCATTAAACACTATAAATATTAAAACAAAACAAATTTACTTTTTGAAATACATAATTTAATAAAATAATTTGATATCATCGAGTTTTCTTCTAACTATGTCAATAAACACAACACAAAAATCCGCGACCACTAGTTAACATATAAAAACTTACCCACGCTTTAAAATCTTGCCAATGCTAAATGCTAATAAACTCTAGGCAATTTGATAATTTTTAATTTTTCCGTTTTGATTTTAAGATAAATTTATATATATTTTTAATTGTTTTAGTAATTTTACATGATTAAGGAATCTATTATAATTTGTTTTTATTTTATTATTAATAGTATGTGGATTATAATTTTTTTTATTGTTAATATTCTGGGGTGGATTACTATACTAACCATTATTTCTATGTTTATTATTAGTTTGACCTATTTTTATTTTTATTACTACAATAACCTAATTTTATTCGTATTACCAAAAATACCCTTATGGCATTTGTTGAGAAAAACGAAATTACAAAACTGACATTACTATTCATTTGCCACGTAGGCAAAAGTTGATTTAACAAGTCTACCGTTCTTTGACGGTAGACTTGTTTGATGTTGGTCAACTCAATTTTTGGTCCGTAGATTTGTTTGATGGATGGTAGATTTGTTTGAAAGATGGTAGATTTGTTAAATATTGGTAGACTTATTTTGGTAGACTCATTTTAACGACGTGGTAGATATATTTATTTTTGGTAGACTTATTTTGGTATTTGCTCAGATAACTTTCAGTTGGTAGATATATTTTCTTTGATGGTAGACTTATTTTTGGTATTTACTGAGATAACCTTCAGTTGGTAGATATATTTTCTTTGATGGTAGACTTATTTTTGGTATTTACTCAGATAACCTTCAGTTTGACTTTTTTGGTAGACTTACTTCTTTTGGTGGTAGAATTAATCAGTGTGAATTATTTTATCGTGACGGTAGATTTATTTATTTGACGGTAGATTTGTATTGGCAACGGTAGATTTTTATTGGGTTGGTAGATTTGTTTGTAATGGCGGTAGATTTAAAACAGTCTAACATTTCGGTGACTTCGTTTTGTAATGGTGGTAGATTTAATTTTATTGACGGTTGATTTATTGTTAATGGCGGTAGATTTAGTAAATCTTTTGGTATTTACTCAGATAACCTTCAGTTGTTAGACTTATTATTTCGTGTTGTGGTAGACTTTTATTGTTGGTAGATTTATCGACATTGTTTGGTGGTAGACATGACTTTTCTCAGAATGAGAAATGACGTTTTTGCCCTACACTAAAACTCATATCTACGAAAAAACCAGGTACCCAAATTTGCTAAGTACGAGAAAGTTTTTTATTTGATGGTAGATTTATTGTAATGATGGTAGATTTATTTTGTTGATTTTTTTTCTGGAGTTAACTTTTCATTTCATCTTAAATCACAAAGAGAGACCTATTTTTTGTACATTTTTTGAACCTTTGATTTAGTGTATTGAGGGTGTTTGTTCTTGAGCATAATATAGGTAGTATTTGATCTTTGATTTTAGTTGGGTTTAATTGTCTGTTCCAATTACTATTTGTTAGTGGTTCAATATATCTTCTTCCTCGAGACAATGATGCATAATCACCTTACTTAATTGAAAGTTTGTTTACAACACTTGTCTTGGTACTTAGGACTTAAATGCTTTTATTTGTCAAAGATAATTATTTGTTTTTTCTCATCCACGGTATACTTGTTTGAATTTTTTTTTCTTCATTGATCGATAGAACAAGTTGGCATGCCATCTGTAGTTGTGCATTTGCAAGAGGCGTCTGTGGTCGCTTATAAATGTAGTATTTTAACTCATCTTTATGATGAATTTACTACTCGCACAATCAATCCAAATTTACTCAGACAATGCATGGGAAGACATTAAAATTGAATATAGATCAACCTCCATTTCCTTTGTACTTCAATTCCAGAGGGAAAAATTATATTTTTTAGATTCTAAAAGGCATATACAAACATGTTCAAGAACAAACATTTCTTAACTCACAAAAAAATATTTTTAATATCTCTCTTTCTCTAATTATATTCATATACAAGCATGTTCATTCATCTCTCTGCATTTTGGATTCGTTAACGGAATTTGCAGACGCCGTTAATATCACCGGAGATGACGCCACCTATCTGTCAGAGAAAAGAGAGAATAAGTCAGTCGTTAACAATAAGTCTACCATTACTACCAGTAGTTAACAATAAGTCTAGCAAACAAATCTACTGCATATACAAACTACCTACCTTCATATAAAAATAAATCTACCGTCATATATAAACAAACCTACCGTCATATACAAACAAACCTACCGTCATATACAAACAAACATACCGTCATATATAAACAAACCTACCAAACTCACCAAACCACATATAGCTTACTAATAAATCTACCATCAAGCGTTACAAAATCTACCACCAAAGAAATACAAAATTTAACATTTCTCACCGGAAAATCCTTGCTCTAACCGGAATTCTGTTCGGTAGACCGAAAACACAGACAAAACAAGTTATATGAAACCAAAATAAATTAGGGTTAGGTTCGCCAACGAAAAAATTGAAATTAGGGTTTTCAGCGCTGCCGCCTCCAACCGGCCATTCTCCCCCATTCGTCGCCGACACGGCGTAAGATGACTCGCCGGAACCCTCGACACGCCTCCCTCCTCGCCAAACTCAATCTCCTTCGCCGTAACTTCTTCTTCGTCGCGGTTCTTCTTCGTGGAAGCAAGAGAAACCTAAAACAAAGCAACAGCATTAAGAGACTTACCGGAAACGGCTCACTCCTCGTTGGAATCTGGCCGGAATCACGTCGGAATCAAGACGTCGTCCCAAACGTCGCCGTCGCCTCATATCGCCTTTGTCGAGAGGTTTTTTTTTTTTTGTAAACCATGTTTTTTTTTTGTCATTAGCTTTTTAATGATGACACAAACCTACTGTCATATATAAACAAACATACCGTCATATATATGACGGTAGATTTTCTTTTGTTCAAAAAAAATAAATCAAAAGTAATTAATAATGGTATAATCGCAATACAATACAACATATGAATAAAATGGACATTGACCAACAAAGTAAGGTTAGTCTAGTATGACCTCCCTACTTATAAGTTAATCTAGTAATATTTCTTATGCACGAGGTTACTTTGATGAATTTTCTCTAATATTATGTGACAAAATCATCTAATTTAGAAAATCTTTTTATACGTGTCAAAATCTAATCGATTGAACACATATCGCAATCTGTGAATTAGTAAATTTGAAACATTCAGCTTTATATAATATCAGAGTTGTTCATCAATGTAGCAAAGTTTCTCTCTACACATGCAGTGTGTAATCGTTAGGGGATAGAGACAGACGCATGGGTATTCCAATCAAAACACTACCAATAGGCTATCTCGGTTTTGCTCTTACGACTAAAACTATGAGTCGACAAGACTATGAACCGCTTATAGACAAAATCAGATTGCGTCTTCTTTCATGGTCAAGTAAAGTTTCTCTTTTGCTGAACGGTTGTAGATGATTTGATCTGTTATCCCGAGTATTACCAATTTCATGTGTTCTATTTTTTTGGCTTTCTAAAAACTGTTTTGAGGTTATTGACAGTCTTTGTAATATTTTCATGAAGTCGGGTTCTCCTAATGATCACACAAAATCAAAGATTACTTGGGAAGAGATTGGTAAGTCATGGGATGAGGGAGGTTAGCTTATTATAAGGCTACATGATTCATCTCGCATTTTGGCACTAAGTTTAATATGGACATTGTTCACTACTTTAGGGTTTTTATGGGTTGCTTGGACATGCCATTACTTACTCCATAATGGTTCTTTCTGGAATATTCAGGAAGGTAATGCAAGTTCATGGATATGGAAGAAGCTCCCCAGTCCTCAAATTGTGGGTCTAGCAGTCACATTTTTGCAATCATAGGTTCACCATGAAGAGAATACTCTGGTTTGGCTAGAAAATTAGACAAATATGGGCCGTTTATCGATCTAACGGGCAATTTGGTCACACTAGTGTTGGATATTCGCAAGTATTCTTCGGTTGTTGATGCCACAAACGAGAAGAAATGGCTTATGTGAAGATGATGTGGTGACATCTTCAGATCAATAGAAGAATTTTTTTGAGAAATGCTAATTCCTATTATTGGGTCAAGGCGTGATGTGCTGTTTTGGAAGCAAAAGGTGGATGAGTACATAGACAGGTTCTCATCACGACACATTTGGGAGCTGATTCGTGAGAAGTCTATTGAGAACTCTGGTTCTGGAATTCAAACAGATAATGGGCCTTATCCGCAAGCCCAATTCCATTCAAATTTCATCTTCACACAACGGTAACAGAGCATCTCAGCTCAGTCAACAGTAAAAAGCAAATCTCCCATGTACGGATCCAGCTGCAACAATCTGCACACACAACATATTTGATGCTCTTGGATCATGTGCAATCATTGGTGACTAAGGGCTACGTGTCCTTGGCCTTACTCTAAGATCTCCTTATAAATAAACCATGTAAACCTTTTATAATCGTTAAGGAAAATACAGATAAAGTTTCTGCCTTCTTCTCAATCTTTGAAGCTAAAGTTTCAAGCTTTCATGGTATCAGAGCCTCGGCGATCATGGCCGACTCCTCCTCGCTTCAATCTACACCTGCTGCGACTCCGAGCTACACACCAAATCCGACTCCAGCGGCTCCTGCTCGAGCTACACATGTCCAGACTCGAGATCCAGCACCTCCAGATCGAGTTCCGGCTCAACCAGAACCGCCGCCTGCTCCAGCTGCACGCCATCCACCGTTCCATCAGCCGTTCACAACGACTCCTCCGGGTGCTGTCGCGTCATCTCTGAACTTCTCACAGTGTGTAACCCTCAAACTGTCTGCTTCCAACTACCTCATGTGGAAGACACAGTTTGAGTCGTGGTTGTCTAGCCAACGACTTGTAGGTCATGTCACTGGTGGGACTCCTCAACCAGCTACAACAACACATGTCCGCTTTGGAAACTTGATCTCTGATATCCCAAACCCAGATCTTTTGATATGGATTCAGAATGATCAATCTGTTCTTGCTTGGCTGTTTGGTTCACTCTCAGAAGATGCTCTCCGTTCTGTGTATGGTCTTCGCACTACTCAAGAGGTATGGTTTGCCCTTACTCATAAATATAATAGAGTCTCCACTACTCGGAAACTGGATATTCAACGTAGGATTCAAACAACTGTGAAAGGCACTAAGCCTTTAGTAATGTATTTGTCTGAGATTAAGGATCTTTGTTATCAACTAGATTCAATAGGTTCTCCCATCTCAGATCAGGAGAAAGTTTATGGAATTTTGAATGGTCTAGGAAGGGAATATGAGTCCATTGCTACAGTTATTGAGAACTCTATGGATTCCCAGTTTGGTCTCTCATATGAAGATGTTGTTTACAAACTGACTGGGTTTGATGACAAACTTCAAACATATCTTGCATATGTGTCTACTGTCTCTCCACACCTGGCCTTTCAAGCTGAAAGAGGTGACTATTCCAACAACAGAGGTGGCTTTTCCAATCGTGGCAGAGGTCAAAATTATGGCAGAGGATAGAACACTGATGGTTCTCAGGGAAGAGGGTCCTACTCCACTCGTGGAAGGGGCTTTCCTTAACAATTCAACAACAGCTCCTCAACGGACAATAACTCTCGTCCTACCTGCCAGATTTACAACAAATAGGGTCATCCAGCCTACAAGTGTTATAAAAGGTTTGATCAAGAATATCAGTGTCCTGATTTTACGAATGCATTTGCGGCCATGAGAGTTTCAGATCAGACCTCATCTACTGGCTATGAATGGTATCCTGACACTGGAGCCACAGCCCATATCACTCATTCCACTGCTCAGCTACAGTCTGCTCAGACTTATGCAGGTGATGATGATGTCATCGTTGGCAATGGTGACTTCCTGCCCATAACCCACATTGGTTCTACAGTACTGCCTAGTCTACAAGGTAATTTACCACTTCAAGATGTTCTTGTCTGTCCTGGTATCACTAAATCTCTTCTATCAGTCTTTAAGCTCACTGCAGATTATCCATGTATCTTTGAGTTTGATTATGGTGGTGTAATTGTTAGGGACAAACAGACAAGGCAGCTGCTGACCAAAGGAAACAGGGATAAGGATCTTTACGTGTTGGAGAACCCGAAATTTCTAGCTTACTACTCAACAAGACAGCAAGTCACAAGTGGTGAGGTATGGCACTTACGGCTGGGTCATCCTCATCAAGATGTTCTCCAACAACTCTCGTAGACTAAAGCCATAGTTATAAATAAACCAAGCTCTCGTTTGTGTGAGCCTTGCAGTATGGGAAAGATTTGCAGACTTCCGTTTTCTTCTTCTGAATCTGTTTCATCTAGGCCTCTAGAAAGAATTCACTGTGACCTATGGGGACCTTCTCCTGTTGTTTCAGCTCAGGGGTTTAGGTACTATGCGATTTTCATTGACAACTATTCTCGACATACTTGGTTTTATCCTTTGAAATTGAAGTCAGATTTCTTCCCCATATTCTTATTATTTCAAAAGATGGTTGAGAATCAATTACAAGAGAAGATTACTATGTTTCAATGCGATGGAGGTGGTGAATTTATCAGCAATCGATTTGTGTCTCATCTTGCAAGTTCAGGTATCAAACAGATGATTTCTTGCCCTCATACACCTCAGCAAAATGGAATTGCAGAAAAAAAACATAGACACATTACAGAATTTGCTCTTTCTATGATGTTCCAAAGCAGAGTACCTCATCATCGCTGGGTTGAAGAGTTTTTCACAGCTACGTATTTAGGAAATCTCCTGCCTTCCTCTGTTCTTCCTGATCACAAGAGTCCTTACGAGATGCTTGTTGGAAAACCACCAATCTATACATCACTTCGTGTGTTTGGTTGTGGTTGTTATCCTTATCTTCGACCCTATGCACATAACAAGTTTGATCCTAAGTCTCTTCTTTGTGTTTTTCTGGGATATAATGATAAGTTTAAAGGTTACAGGTGCTTACATCCTCCCTCGGGTAAAGTCTACATTAGCAGACATGTTCTGTTTAATGAAAACCAATTTCCTTTCTCTGATATCTATAGTTCTTACTTTTCATCCAGTACTACTCCTCTCCTTTCTGCTTGGAAATCTGGTTTTGAACAGCATCAATCTCCTGGACTTTCTACTACAGATCTTCCTGCTACACACGATGATGTGGCAGTTTCTTCAGGCTCTTCCTTGTCTGCCTCAACACCTGTTCCTAGCAACCTTATACTAACACCAACTGTTAATGGAGATAGAAGTTCTGAGTGTACGACAGGCATTGACCCTATTTCTATAGGCAACAGCTTCATATCTCCATCAAGCAGAACAAGTCCATCAATTCCTTCACCTACAACAGGCTCTTCTACAACGATTTCCTCACCTCATATATCACATTCTGAGGAGAACCGATCTTCTGTTGAAGAATTCCCATCTTCATCTACAACAAACTCTTTTGCTACTGGTACTATTACTTCACATGTACAGGATCAATCTATTCCTGCCTCAAGTCATCCAATGCAGACTAGGGCCAAATCAGGGATCATCAAACCAAATCCCAAGTATGCTATGCTCACTGTCAAGACAAATTATCCTGAACCAAAAACAGTAAATTCAGCACTTAAGGATCCTGGTTGGAACAATGCCATGGACGAAGAAATGGTTACATTTCACGAGACAGAGACTTTCGACTTGGTTCCTCCTACACCAAATATTCAACCATTAGGATGCAAATGGGTCTTCAAAACCGAACTTCACTCGGATGGTTCTTTAGATAAGCTAAAAGCTCGATTAGTAGCCAAAGGCTATGAACAAGAGGAGGGTATCGACTATTTGGAAACTTACAGCCATGTTGTGCGGACAGCTACTTGAAGATTGATATTAGATGTTGCCACTATAAATCAGTGGGATATCAAGCAACTTGATGTAAAAATGCATTTTTACATGGTGATCTTCAAGAAACTGTGTATATGTTGCAACCACCTGGTTTTGAAGATCCAGAACGCCCTAACTATATCTGCAAACTCAAGAAAGCTATCTATGGACTTAAACAAGCTCCTCGAGCTTGATTTGACAAATTCAGTATATTTCTGCTCAGTTTTGGGTTCAAATGCACAATGGGAGATCCTTCTCTTTTTGCCTACCTACACGGCAATGATGTGATATATCTCCTCTTATATGTGGATGATATGATTCTCACATGAAGCAATGATTCATTAATCAATCAACTGCTTGATTCTCTGTCTGCTACTTTCAGGATGAAAGACATGGGTCCTCTTCATTACTTTCTGGGGATACAGGCTCATTTTCACAACGATGGATTGTTTCTCAATCAGGAGAAATACATCTCTGGCCTTCTGATCAATGTTGGAATGCTAGATTGTGCACCTATGCCCACTCCACTTCCCCTGCAGCTCGACAAGGTACCTGGACAACATGAACTGTTTTCATATCCTACTTATTTCAGAAGTCTAGCAGTAAAACTGCAATACCTCAACTCACAAGACCTGATATTCAGTTCTCAATTAACTATGTTTGTCAGAAGATGCATCAGCCTACAGTTGCTGACTTTACCAACTTAAAACGGATATTACGTTACCTTAAAGGACCACTCCAATTGGGTATTAATTTCTCTGCTCACAGTGACTTTAGCCTTCGAGCCTACAATGACAGTGACTGGGCCGGCTGCAAGGAAACAAGAAGATCGACAGGTGGTTTTTGCACCTTTCTTGGCTCGAATATCATCTCCTGGTCTGCAAAAACATCCCACAATATCTCGATCCTCCACAGAAGCTGAATATCGATCTCTCTCGATAGCAGCTACTGAACTCAAATGGATAGCCTCTCTTCTTGCTGAAATGGGAGTTCAACTTCCCTCTACACCTGAGCTCTATTGCGATAATATGTCTGCTGTCTATCTGACTGCAAATCCAGTATTGCACAACAGATTAAAACATTTTGACACTAATTTCCACTATGTTCGAGAACGTGTAGCGGCTGGAACTATGGTTGTGAACAAAATTCCAGCTTCTCTTCAGCTTGCAGATATCTTTACTAAATCACTCCCGCAGAAGAACTTCGATGATCTTCAATTCAAACTCGGCGTTGAAGCTCCTCCGAGTTTGAGGGGGTATATTGAGAACTCTGGTTATGGAATTCAAACAGATAATGGGCTCACGAAGATTGATAAAGCCCAAGTCGAGAAGCAGAAGATGAACGACGATATGGGCTTTATCCGCAAGCCCAATTCCATTCAAACATCATCTTCACACAACGGTAACAGAGCATCTCAACTCAGTCAACAGTCAAAAGCAAATTTCCCATGTACGAATCCAGCTGCAACGATCTGCACACACAACAAATTTGATGCTCTTGGATCGTGTGCAATCATTGGTGACTAAGGGCTACGTGTCCTTGGCCTTACTCTAAGATCTCCTTATAAATAAACCCTGTAAACCTTTTATAATCGTTAAGGAAAATACAGATAAAGTTTATGCCTTCATCTCAATCTTTGAAGCTAAAGTTTCAAGCTTTCAAAGTCGCCAAAGGTATCTTGGACGCGGTTAGTTTGGTTCCCTCAAGTAGTCCCGAGATTTTTGTTCATCACTTGTCTAGCGAAAAAAAGCGCTTGTCAACGGATGCACGTATGAAAAGATGGGGCCAGAATCAACCATGTCTCTTTTGTGGGGGAAACGAAATGAAACTAGGGACCACTTGTTTTTCGCTTGCCCTTACATGTATATAATCTGATATGAACTATGCATTGGCCTCCTTCATGCGCCGATTACTCCAGACTATATGGACAATCTCCGGCACATCATCAGTTGTTTTGATGAGGATATAGTATACCGTTGGCTTCACTTAAGACATATCACCTTTTCGTTTTGTTCTTGCCCTGTTTTTGAATTGTTTTTTGTCCTCATCTAAAACCCATCCGAAAGACTTCAAAAGTCTATACAAAAGACTTTTTGATATAGTAATTTTACTCTGCAGACTGCATATAAGTCTCTCGGATAGACTTTTGAAGTCTGCCAAATAAGTATAACTTTTAATAGAGTTGATTAAGATTAAATAAAAAATCTTTTAAAATTTTATGTTATTGAATTAGTGATTTGTAAATAAACTTTCATATCCACTGTTATTGAAAATATTTTAAGTAATGGATTTTATTAGACTTTTAGTGATTTGAAAATGTTTTGGTGAAGATTCGTAGATAAAATATAAAAATCCAAATCTCATGGTTTTATGTGAGATTTTATAAAATTTTAAAAACAAATGACCTAATTCACTCAAATCATCTAAATACTCATTAAAACTCAAATCCTTCAAAAATTTATAAAATACTAGGAGAGAACCCGCACGAATTTATTTTGTCTTATAAAAAATATATTTCTAAACCTTCAATTCGACTATAATATTCTCTTGTGTCTTTTTTTATAATTTTTTTTTTTTTCATAATGACCCTAATATTCTCTTCCATCTCTTTTTCTCCGAATATTTACTTATTGTTTACACTTTTTAATTTTCTCAATTTACCATTTTGAGTTTTTGTTTTCACGTATCTTTCACTATCTAGTTTCTCTTTTCTACGCCTTTAAATTCTTATATTTATCTCTATTTCGTTTCTATGTTTTTTATTTGTTATCTTCTTCTCTTCATTCTTAATAACTTGTTATCTTTTCGATTTTTTATTGAAAATTCTTTTGTCTTATGGTTTTCTATTCTGATTTTATTTTAATTGTTTGAAACTTTTTTTTTATCTATTGTCATTTTTGTTTTCCTAATTCATTCTTTGTTCACTTACATTTAGATTGAATTAACGAAATTATAATTAAATCACCCAAAAAAACAAAACAAAATGCATTTAAAATCTCCAATTATCTAATATTTATAAATTTATGATGTTTCTAAATTAAATTTGAATTTTATTTATTATATGTTAATATTTTAATGATTTTTAAAATAGTTAAATTTAAATTAAATGATTTTTATATGTAATAAATAGTTTAACATATGTCACATTTTTATTTGTTATAAAGTGACGAGGTGTCATTATATATTAGACTAGGTGAAACCCATGCTACGCCGCGGGATGCTCTAGCACAAAATGTTTTAATATATAATTTCATGCTATTTTGATAAGAAATAATATTTACAAACTGTCTACCAAATATTAAAAGTATATAGTAGCCTAACTCAACTCTCCAAACCATTCCAAAGCTTTTGTGTCTTATCACAAAGCTCTTTTCTTTTGGTAGTTCCAGCAACACAACTCCGCCTAAATGGTCATGCAGATAAATATCTCTCACATTCATACAAAAATCTATCGCCACTTTGACATAATTTATATCAAGCTACCATCTTTGTTAACCAAACAACATAAAAAAAGTTTTTTTGGTGCTAGTTCGTTCGTTGAACCAGTGCTTGATTAATCAGCAGCAAAATCCAGGTATGTGTATTAGAATGTGAAGAACAAAAGTGCATATACGTTTTTATTCGACCATCTTTAATGGCAAAAGCAAGATTATCTAATGCAAGACCGAATAAAATCAAAATTTTCGTAACGTGTTCCCTGAATTATTTGAAACCAGAAGATCACATACAAAATAGTTGCATTATTAAATTTAAAAGTCCGCAAACTTTGTCACTGCACCAAAATTGTGATTTCATCCACCGTATTCATTCAAAATACACTCTACAATATATAAAGTAAATGATTTTAACCTTATTAAATTTGAATTTTGTTTTCCAATGATGTAAAAAAAAACAAGTTGGTTCTCCAACTATAGACTCATGTTTGTTCGGATGGTTATCGTGTAGCTGGCTATACTTTATCAATTGTTGATGTAGTTTTTAAATTCATCTTCAAAGGATTCGATTGAGTTTGGCTCGTATTCATTATGGTAAGCCGACCTCCGTATTACTTCTTCTTTTATCGGTACTCCGCATCTGACTTAGTCGTCTTTGGTTTTGCAGCTAGTTGGGGCAAGGTTGTTCATCCTTCACAGAGAAATAGCAACATGGGTGGTGTAAATGTCAACGCGTTGTCGAGCTATGCGAGTAGGGCTAGAGCTAGGTCGGCCACTCCTCTTCCGACTGACGTGAGCACCGACCTCGTTGTTCGATCGGACCCTGCTGACCCCCCGAGTGCTGGGGACGACCGATCCCAGATGGAAATCGTGGAGGTCGGTGCTACGACTAACACAGAGACTCGGAGCGATCCGCAAGAGTTGGGGGACGAACAGGTGGCAGAGCCTGTAAAAGGAGGAGCCGAGGAGACGAACGTCGCGGAGCCGGCTGCGAGAGTCGAAGAGGGGAGGAAGAAGAAAAAGAAGCACTCATCGAAGAAATCCTCTAGACATCCCTCGAGGTCGGTCGGACAGGGGGATCAGGGCCGGTCTGCCGACCCGGATGTTTCCCCCTGTGGAACATCAAGTCGGTGAGGGGAGGCCCTCAAAGAAGCAGAAGGTCGGCTGTCATGGCTTCGACTTCAAGTATGGGAAGGATGAGCCGTTTGTCAATGATAAGGCTGCCTGCTCCGATCTGTTTCGTGAGATCGGAAGCAGTTCCTTCCATCTTCCGGCCTTTGGGCAGCTCGAGGAGGAGGATACTTATCAGGAACTGGCTCGCCAGTTTATGAAGGTAAACTTGGTTATTTCTTTCCTCATGGGTTTTTTTGCTTAGCTGGGGTTTCTAACTGTGCCCCCTGTAGTTTTTTTTTATATCAGACGGCGTCCTTTGTGAACGGGCTTACGGCAACGTACAACTGTAAGCCGAAAAGGGCGAGGACCGAGAAGTCGGATGAGGCGAAGACGCTTAAGGCTGCGGGTCGGAAATTGATGAGGGACCTTGAGTTGGTCAAGAAGCAGCTTGCAGAGGAGAGGGTGAGGTCGGAGATGCTTGATAATAGCAGTCTAAAGCTTGCATCAACGATCTCCGACCTGTGACGGGAGAACTCCGATCTGCTGACGAATTTGGAGGAGGTTTCTAGGGAGAGGGTGAGGCTGGAGAAGGAACTGATTTCCGAATTAGTTCGGTGGGGGAGGTCGGCGAAGGAGATGGTCCGGCAAGAGAGAGAGAGAGAGTTTGGGAGGAGGTTAATAGGGCATATGCACCTCGGCTTGAGCGCTTTAGGGGGAATCTTGAGGATCAACTGAAGGCACGGGAGGCAATCATGATTGTTAACCAGATCATCGGGATTCTCGACTATCTCCAGGTGATGAAGGATGATGGTGTTGTCATTCCATCGTCTTTTGTTGCTAAGCTAGAGGAAGACTAGGCCGAGTGGCGCGATGTGTTCGCCAAGATACAGATCACCGACCTTGTAGATGGTGATCTAGAAGTGCTGCGTCTCCCGGCCGATCTCCCTCCGAGTACCTCGGCAGCTTCTGTTGTTGAGGCTGCTGCCGAAGATAGTGATCCCAAAGATCTGGAAGACCGACCTTCTCAGGATGGGGACCAACGCTCTCAAGGCAACTTGACTTCGACTCTGCAGCTTCCTGAGTCGGAAGAGTATGAAGATCCCGCCGACCTGATTACCGTAGCTGATCAGGCAAATGAGTTGGCCGACCGATGATCTTTCTCCTTAGTCCTTCTTCCTTTTGTTTTTGTTGTTGTTTCTTTTGCCGATGTAATAATCCTTTTTTTTTTTAAATAGACGTTGTTGTTGTGATTTTTTTTTTTTTAAATGAATGAAATCGCCTTCTTTCTTCGAAGTCTGTTTGATTTTATATTTGTCGATGAATGCGAGGTCGGACTCGACTTATTTAGATTCTAGGTGCGAGACAAGAAGTTTGGTTTATCCTGTAAGGTGCGAGTCTGGGCTCGGCTTATTATGCTATTAGGTGCGAGTCTTAGCTCGGTCCACCTGTTAACTTCTTAGATCGGGTATGAATACGCGAAGATGTGTTCGGCGTTTGTATTCGACCGACCTAGGATATGTGCATAACTGGGCCCGGCTTAGTGTGTGGATTATTTCACCACTGCATCCATGAGGAATGCGTTTGGTAAATCGAACATCTAGCTATTGAGTAAAACAGACAATATGGAGTGCTGAGACTAGAAATAGGAACTAGAGCCTCCTAAATAAGGAATGAGAAGCATCCATTAATATGTTACTCATTTCTTTGAAGAAACCTCAAAAGACACTATGAAGATTCGAAAAACGCCGAACATCTAGTTATTGAGTAAAACACACAATATGGAGTGCTGAGACTAGAAATAGGAACTAGCACCTCCTAAATAAGGAATGAGAAGCATCCATTACTATGTTACTCATTTCTTTGAAGAAACCTCAAAAGACACTATAAAGATTCGAAAAACGGGATTTCGTCTAGTAAACGGTCAAATTCAGACCTAAAACGGTAACATATGGCCAAAATGCTAAGAACAGACCGTTATTGAGTAAAACACACAATATGGAGTGCTTAGACTAGAAATAGGAACTAGAGCCTCCTAAATAAGGAATGATAAGCATCCATTACTAAATATGGGAGAACTCCGATCTGCTGACGAATCTGGAGGAGGTTTCTAGGGAGAGGGTGAGGCTGGAGATGGAGCTAATTTTCGAATCAGTTCGGTTGGGGAGGTCGGGGAAGGAGATGGTCCGGCAAGAGAGAGAGAGAGAGTTTGGGAGGAGGTTAATAGGGCATATGCACCTCGGCTTGAGCGCTTCAGGGGGAATCTTGAGGATCAACAGAACTATCTCCAGGTGATGAAGGATGATGGTGTTGTCATTCCATCGTCTTTTGTTGCTAATCTGGAGGAAGACTAGGCCGACTGGCGCGATGTGTTCGCCAAGATATAGATCACCGACCTTGTAGATGGTGATCTAGAAGTGTTGCGTCTCCCGGCCGATCTCCCTCCGAGTACCTCGGCAGCTTCTCTTGTTGAGGCTGCTGCCAAAGATAGTGATCCCAAAGATCCGGAAGACCGACCTTCTCAAGATGGGGACCAACGCTCTCAAGGCAACTTTCCTTCGACTCCGCAGCTTCCTGAGTCGGAAGAGTATGAAGTTCCCGCCGACCTGGTTACCGTAGCTGATCAGGCAAATGAGTTGGCCGACCGATGATATTTTTCCTTAGTCCTTCTTCCTTTTGTTTTTGTTGTTGTTTCTTTTGCCGATGTAATAATCCCTTTTTTTTTTTAAATAGATGTTGTTGTTGTGAATTTTTTTTTTTTAAATGAATGAAATCGCCTTCTTTCTTCGAAGTCTGTTTGATTTTATATTTGTCGATGAATGCGAGGTCGGACTCGGCTTTTTTAAATTCTAGGTGCGAGACAAGAAGTTCGGTTTATCCTGTAAGGTGCGAGTCTGGGCTCGGATTATTATGCTATTAGGTGCGAGTCTTAGTTCGGTCCACCTGTTAACTTCTTATATCGGGTATGAATACGCGAAGATGTGTTCGGCGTTTGTATTCGACCGACCTAGGATATGTGCAGAACTGGGCCCGGCTTAGTGTGTGGATTATTTCACCACTGCATCCATGAGGAATGCGTTTGGTAAATCGAACATCTAGCTAGGATGCCGATGTGGAATGATGCCGATGTTGGTAATAGTATGATGGTACTTAGAAAAAACAAATTTTATTCATGTAAACAGCTGCAGCCCGAAATGGGTTGCCTACGTACCTTCCGAAGAAGGATCAAGCCGATCGTAGTTCACATTACATAGATATATATAGCTCGGTGAGCGTCCTTTTTTTTGCCGATCTAGTAGTAGTACTTCTTGAGGTTCATCGAATTCCAAGACCGTAGGATCGGTTCTCCTGCCATGGTTGTTAACTCGTATACTCTTGGTTTAACTATCTTTGAAATCTGGTATGGTCCTTCCTAGTTGGCTCCTACGTTTCCTGCGTTAGGTTCGGCGGTATTTTCGAAGACTTTTCGAAGTACCAGGTCGCCTTCCTCGAAGTATCTTCCTTTAACTTTTTGTTGTAGTACCGAGCTGCTTGTTATTGGTAGTTCTGTATACGGAGTAGGGCTTGATCGCGCTCTTCTTCTATTAGGTATAGTCGGTCTCTGATCATCTTCTTGTTGAGCTTTGGTTTCTGTGTTAACATCGTTCGTCGGAGGCTGGGTATACCGACCTCGGCCCGAGCCAGTGCCTCAACTCCGTGTGATAATGAGAAAAGCGTTTTGTTTGTAGATCATCGTGGGGTAGTTTGGTGTGACCATAGTACTCCATCTAGCTCGTCGGCCCATAGTCCTTTTTTTTGCTCGAATCGTTTTTTTAAACCATCGATGATGGTTTTGTTTGTTGCTTCGGCTTGGCCATTGCCTTGCGGGTATCTAGGGGTGGATTTGCTTAGTCGTATTTTCTATTTCGCGCAAAACCCCTCGAAGATAGTGGAAGTGAACTGAGATTCGTTATCGGTAACGATCTCGTATGGCAGTCCGTGCCGACATATGATATTTTTCCATACAAACTTTTGTATGTCGGCGGCGTGTACTTTGGGGTAAGACTCGGCTTCTACCCACTTGGTGAAGTAGTCGGTTATGATAAATACGAATCGCTTTTGGCGAGATCGGGGGAGTGGGCCTATTAGATCCATCGTCCATCTCATAAAGGGGTATGGAGCTGTGACCGTAGTGAGTAGCTCGGTGGGAATATTGATCATTGGCGCGTGTCGCTGACATGGCTCGCACCGAGCTACGAACTTTATGCAGTCGGATTCCATGGTTGACAAGAAATGGCCGTGATTCTTGACTCGTAAGGCTAGAGATCGGCCTCCGGAGTGGTTACCACCCGCTCCTTCGTGGGTTTCCTTCATGATGTCTTCGGCTTCCTTGCTGCTGAGGAATCTGAGTAGGGCGCCGTAAGTATTAACGCGGAAGATATTGCCATCGACATGGGTATAGTGGGCTCTTTTAGCTTTGAAGCGCCGAGCTGCCCATCGGTCGGGTGGGGCGTCTCCATCACTGATATACAGTAAGATTTTGATTCTCCAGTATGCGGTATCGGCTATGTCGCCTATGCCGTCTTCTACGGCAGGTTCATCCTATACTTCTACCTGATCGGCTACTTCGTTGTCGGCTTCCTGGTCGTTTTGGGGCTCGTTGATGCTGCAGATTACTTTGGGTAGGTTGATGCTCGGCGCGTCAATGCTTTCTACTGATATTATACGACGCCGATGTGGTTCCGAGGTTGATGCGAGTGCGACCAGTGCGTCTGCCGTTGCGTTATCACTCCTGGGAATTTTGGTGAGGGTAAAGGAGTTGAATTCTTCTACTAGTTTTTTGACGACTTGGAGGTAGGCCTCCATTCTATCGTTTTTGGTCTCATAGTCGTCACTGTATAGATTTGTCACGAGTTGCGAGTCGTAGAATGCCTCTATTCTTTTTACCCCGATCCCTCTGGCTTGTCTTATGCCGGCGATCAATGCTTCGTACTCCGCCTCGTTGTTTGAGGCTTGGAAAATTTAGGCAAAAGGATTGCTCTAGGATTTCTTCCGTGGGAGATTGCAGCCTGATTCCTACTCCCGATCCGCGCTGTGACGACGAACCATCAACGTAAAGTAGCCATCTTTCTTCTGTTGGGGGAGTATCGTTGACCAGCTCGGGGGGAAGCTCGATTATGAAGTCGGCCAAGACTTGTGATTTGGCGCTGGTTCAGTTTCGGTATTCTATATCGTACTCGCTTAGCTCGACTGCCCATTTTGCCATTCATCCCGATTGGCTCGGGCTATGTAGGATAGTCCTAATTGGTTGGTCGGTTGGAACGACGATGGAATGATATTGAAAGTAGGGTCGTAGCTTTCTTGACGAGACGATGACTGCTAACACGAGTTTCTCTAGGGTCGGGTATCGTGATTCTGTGTTTTCCAGTGTCTTGCTGATGTAGAAGATCGGCTTCTGATCTTCTCGATCCTCCTTTACTAACACGCCCCTGATCGCCGATATGGAGATCGATATGTAGAGATACAAAGTTTTGCCTTCCTCTGGCTTTGCCAAGATCGGCGGCGTTGTTAGGTAGATTTTCAGCTCTTGGAAGGCTTCTTTGCACTTGTCATCCCACTCGAATCGCTTATTCCCTCGGAGTAGTTGGTAGAATGGCAGACATCTGTCAGTACATTTGGAGATGAATCAATTCAGGGCAGCGATTCGGCCCGTTAATCGTTGTACTTCTCGCGTGTTTTGTGGCGATGGTAGGTCGATTATCGCCATTATCTGTTTGGGGTCGGCTTCGATTCCTCTTTGGGTGACGATGTATCCCAGAAACTTGCCTGAAGTTATGCCGAACGTGCACTTTGACGGATTCAGCTTCATTCGGTATTGGTTCAAAGTGTTGAAACAGGTTTGGAGGTGGCCGATGTGATCGCCAGCGGTGAGTGATTTGACGAGCATGTCGTCTATGTAGACCTCCATTGTTTTTCCTAGTTGCTCGGTGAACATATGATTAACCAGTCGTTGGTATGTCTCTCATGCGTTCTTCAGGCCGAAGGGATTGATTTTGTAACAGTAGGTGCCGCGGTCGGTTATGAATGCTGTCTTTTCTCGGTCGTCAGGATGCATCATTAGCTGATTATAGCCGGAGAAAGCATCCATGAAGGATAGTAGTTCATTGCATGCGGTCGCCTCCACCAAGCGATCAATGTGCGGTAGAGGGAAGCTGTCTTTTGGACAGGACTTGTTGAGATCACTGAAATCGACGCAGATCCTCCATTTCCCACTCTTCTTTTTGACGACTATCAGATTGGCCAACCATTCTGGATACTTTACTTCGGTGATAGATCCCGGCGCCGATAGTCGTTTAACCTCGTCGTCGACGGCCCTGGCTTTTTCCGGGCCCAGCTTCCGTCGCTTTTGTCTGATTGGTTTGAAAGTGGGGTCGGCGTTCAGCTCGTGGCGAGTTATTGCCGGGTCTATTCCAACCATATCGTTTATTGACCATGCGAAGGTTGATGCATTTCGGGGTAGGAGGCGGATCAGTTCGAATTTAATGTCGTCTTTAAACTCGGCTCCGATGCCAACACATCGCTCCGGGTCGCTTTCGTCTATGTTGACTTGAAGGACGCTCTCACGCTTTGGGTTATTTTGAGGTGGGAGCTCGGCATGGATCCTTGGTTCGATCATTAAACACGTTTCAGGTCGTTGTGAAGCCGAATTTCGCAGCTTATGCTCGGTGATAAAGCACGTTTGGGACATCTCTTGGTTTCCTCGGATTGTTCTGACTCCGTGCGGAGTGGGGAATTTGATACACTGATGATAGGTGAATGGGACAGCCTTCATCGCGTGTATCCATGGTGTTCCTAGTATCGCGTTATAGATGGTCGGTTTATCAATGACGGTAAATTTGACGAGCTTTGTTGTTTTTCCGACATACACCGGTAGTCTGATCGTCCCGATTGTCATGGTCGTATCACCACTGAATCCCGTGAGTGGTTTTACGGATGGTTTGAGATGATGGTCGGTGAGTTCCATCTTATCTAAGGTCTCTTTGAATATTATGTCCACCGAACTGCCGGTGTCTATTAATATTCGTGAGATTTCGCAATCTCCGACCCTGAGTTCGATCACCATAGGATCGTTGTGTGGTTGGTCTACGCCGGCGGCGTCGTCCTCGGCGAAGCTTATCGTTTCACTGACAGGCTTGGCGATCTGATCTTGCCATCTTTGAGCGACCATCACTTTCCTGCCGTACTTTTTGATTGACCGAATTGAATCATTGCATGTCATAAGGCCGCCCACACTACAAGAAAACACAGTTTTTGCGACCACCAAAATAGTCACAAAATAGTCGCAAATGACTCATTTGCGACCATTTTTGGAATAAAAAAAGTGGTCGCAAATAAACGGTCGCAAAATACAGTAGTCACATAATGGTCACAAATTTACGACTCCTTAGTGACCACAATATGTTGTCACATATAAGCGACTATTTTGACACTGAAATTATTAGTCGTAATTTTAAGACTAATATGTGACTCCCACTATCAGTCGTAATTTACAGACTGATTTGTGACTACCAGTAAAAACAAAATTAAAATAAAAAACAAAATTAAAATTTCATAAATCTGATTCAATATCCGAAAATTACAAAAAAAAATACCAAAACATAAAATTCAATATCCAAAAATATCAAAATTTCTCAAACTAGATAAATCCAATTTCATCTTCTAGTACAGTTCCTTCTCTGCTCCATCAGAATCCTTTTAAGGACTTTTCTTGTTGCTGCCGCTCAAACCATGTGTCTGCATCTGCCCACGCTGAAAACAAAAAAACCAAAAATATAATTATATATACATAAAGTCAAACGTGGACAGAAGACCAAACTTTATAAAAGTAGCTAGCTAAAACATGAAACTCCATCTCTACCGACACCAAACTTCGAACTGTACAGAGAGAAAAAAGACTCACCATGTCGCAGACAAGTCAACCAGAACTGGCTTATCAGAGTTCACAAACAGATCCTCGAAAGAGTTGTATGTCTGCTTTTTCGCTTCAATCTGAAGTAATAACGACAATTGTTTAAACCCTATAGAACTAGCAGAAACTAAAAAAGAAGAAGATATTTACAAGATGGTTCACCACCTGAAACTAAAAGCTTAAATCTAACCAGAAACAAAGTGTTGAAGCTGAAATTAAAAACTCCAATCTAGAAGCGGCAAGAAGAAACTTAACCTTTTGGAGATGATGATTCATCACACGTCCTTATACTTGTTTTCAACTCTTCTCAAGATATCAATAACATGCAATTTTTTTTGTAACTCGTATGAGAAACAGAGGGGATTTTTGGAAGCTTTGCTGAGAGTTCAATGCCTTACTTTAAAAAACTGTTGTAATGCCTCAAGCATGGACTGATGATGTGCAAATACTAGAAATTTGCAGCCATCCTGCATCACAATGCTCAAAGAGAAAGGACAATAACAGGTATCAGACATGTATGAGAAATTTTCAAAACAGTTTATTGCTAATAGCACTATTACATCAAGCACGGTTCCCAGATAATCAAATACAGCCAAAGAACGGATAAGGTTGAGCCCCAAACAAAAATAAGAGCAAATCTATCTGAAGGGGAACAAAAGTAAAAGCTAAGGGAGAAGGAACAAAACCGAAATCACGAGCAGAATACCGCGATGGCGTTGTTGACACAAGAAATGAAATCGAAGCTTCCATTTGTATAGAGAACAAATCCGAATTTTGTGGGATTGAGAGATTCACAGCAGAGATCACCAAAACGAAGGAGTATCACACCAATCGACGCTCATAGACTCAAAAAAGAGTTTAATCCAAGGCCACTAAAATCGATAATTTGAATATGAATAAAGGAAACCAAGGCCAATCCATTAGCATTCAAGCGCTCAGCGAAAGATAAAGGAGAGAAATTTATTCAAAAAAGAAAGAAAGAGAGAGCGAGACCAACCTGTATATGGTGAGAACGAGTCGAACCAAGAAGAAATCGAGGATGTGGATACGGAATCGCACACCTAGTTTTTGGAAGGATTTTTAGGGAAGAACTCTTGATGGGATAATTTCTATCTATGAATTAAAGATGTAATTTGGATATAAACTCGACGAATTAGATTTGATATCGAATCGATAACGAATGTTTACAAGCAGGGAAATCTCGAGGAGATTTTACAAGTATTCGGTATTTTTTGCTAGAAAGAATTCCCCTCTAAACCTAGGCGTCGACGTCCTTTTATAGCCAACGTCGAGCTGAGCTTCCTCCGGATATCGCGTACTTGCCTATCCCGCGGATCGAGGGGCCGTTGTTGACTTCTTCCTCGCCAGTTGGAGATTGAGCTTATTCCAGGACCGAGGTCGCTTGCTCGCGGATCGGGAGGCGGGTACCTTTACGGGTTTAGAGTTTGTTTAATTGTTTGATTGGGCCCTTAATGGGCCAGATCTTGCAGGTCGAGATCTGGTACCAATAATTGCCCGCCAGCTCATTAAGTTAATATTTGCTTAATGGGTGTGAGGAAAATGTTCGGTATCTTATCTGAGACAGAGATCTCGATTTTACCGAGATCTTTGTGAATCGAACGGCCGAGATTCGGGGAGAGGAACCGGCTGCGCGATTCTCGGTAAAAAAGGTAATCATTATGTTTATTGGGATTGTACGGCCGAGATTCGGGGAGAAGAAAGATCTCCGCGATCTCAACGGCTGGGGTTAATCCTCCTTTATAAACATCCTTCTGTGCTTCCCAATAAACCACGATCGTCGCCTCAACTAAGGTAACTTCTCTTTTCTTTTTTCTTCTACGATTTTTTGGGTTTAGGAAGTACGGGTTTTTCTTCATTTGTCGAAGTCTAGGTTCTTTTTCGTTTCCGATTTTATATCGAACCTCATGGCCGATTCGAAGTTTGTCCCGGCGCATCCAGATGAGCTCTTCGGCCCGCACTGGAGAACGACGATGACCCGGCAGAATATCGTGAATCTCCGGCAAGTCTATAACATCCCCAGGGATGTCGAGCTCGTCGTTCCATCGGAGTTTGAGACGCCGGAGAGATGTAGGCCGGGGTTCTGCTGCACCAACACGACGCTGTTTGAGAAGTGCGGGTTGTCCTTCCCTATACCCTCCTTCCTGCTCGAGCTTATCGCGGAGACCCAGCTTTGCTTTTCGCAGATGATGCCGAACTTTGTTCGGCATGTTATTGCTCTCGCCGTTCGAGCTCACGAGGAGGGGATCTTGCTCTGTGTGAGAGATGTGCTTCATCTGTATTCGGTGAAGCACAATCCCGGGTTCCCAGAGACGTATTACCTCTCACCGAGGACTAACCGTAAGGTTATTAACGGGATTCCGGGCAAGGATGACTGGCGAAGTAAGACGATCTTGTTCCGGATCGATCAGGCCTCGATAGGGGACTTCGATATCTCCAGGCTTCCGACTCGATGGACGGTAGCAGCTGGTTAGATACGAGCTCTAGAGTTCGCAGCTTCCGTTTAGTTTTCGGGTAAATGTCTTTTTTGTATTTGGTTCGTTATTTAACTTTTTGTTCCCTTTTGCATTTTGCAGTTACTCCGAAGATGTCGCCTTTTACAGACGAGCTTAGGGCACTTGTCTCGCATTTGCGAAACCAAGGGACCGAGTGGTATTCGTTTTCGAAGCATAGGGTAGATCGAGCTCTTGGACGAATCCATCAGGCGACCCCTGCTACCGGGCCATCTCGACAGCCTCCTCATTTGCGAAGTAAGTACTCTCACTAGTCCAAATTATATTTTTAGTTCGACGCCGGCTGTTTTCTTTTATTTAACAGTGCTCGTTGTCGTTTCAGTTGAGCCAGCTAGGGTTCGGACGATCCCGACTCCGGCTATTCTACCTGTGCCGGACACCAGCTCGTCAACCAGTACCGTACCGCCCCTCATCATGTCCAGACGCTCAAGCTACCGTAGCCGAGCTCCGACCACTCCGAGCATTGGGGCCAGCCGGGTCCGTTCTGGGGATATCGCTGCGGCGGTTAGTGATGCCTTGAACGCACCGGTTCAGGTCGAGCCGTTGGAACATCCCGTACTTGTGGCGTCGATTGGGTCTGGTGAGATCCGGAGCCACGACCCCGTTCAGCTGGTCGCAGACCCCACCGTAGACCCCACCGTGGACCTCGCTGTAACCCCTATTCCTGTAAGCTCGAAATCGAACGGGTCGAGTGCTGCCACGACCTCCCATCGTCCCGAGACACCGCGTTCTGTGCGGTATTCGCATCCTCACGCGAAGCGGCAGAGGAGTGAGCCCGCAGGGTCTCGTGAGTCCAAGGGCCGCCGTGGGCCTGACTCGAACAATGGCTCTTCGGCGAGCCGGCCATTCCACTGGGCATTCAAGCACGCTAGGGATTCTCCTATCATCGAGGATCCAGAAGGTATGGCGACGCTGTTTCACCATTGCAAGGCCGCTGGGTATCAGCTGCCTTCGCTGAGGAACATGTCTGAGAGGGAGGCCTATCTGGACATGTGCGCCGCGAATGAGAAGGTATGTTTTTAATTTTTACCTTAGTGATTCTAGTGTCCTTGTTGACACGTTTGTTTTGTCCAGGCGCTGGCGGCGCAGAACAAGGTGGTCGCTCTCTTCGAACAGCGGGTTCGGGATGCTCCTCGACCAGAGGAGGTTGAGAAGGCGAAGCGGGTGGTTACGAGCTTGAACGCCGAAGTGCACGCCCTGAAAGCGCAAGAGATCGCGAGGGGAACCGAACTAGCGAGGCTCCCCGTTCTCGAGGCTCGTAATGCCGATCTCAAAGCGATTTTGTCCTCGATGACACGGAGGTTGCAGGCGGCGGAGAACCATCTTGCTGCACATCGAACGGAAAGCCATACTGCGCTTGCACAGGCCGTTAGACTTGCAGGGGAGAATCGCGAACTCACTGCGGCTCGCGACAAGGAGGTTTGCCAGGCGGCGCGGGCGGCCAGGCGGGAGTTATCGGCGAAGTACGCAGAAGTTCTTGGCCGGATCAAAGAAAAATGGCTCCTGAAGAAGGCGGAGACCGAAGCTGAGTTAGACCTGCAAGAGGTGATAATGATCAGGCACATACCTTAGTCGTAGGAGATATTTCATGTCGTGCCATGTTTGGATTGGCCCAAAAAGTTGCCTTCTCCTCTCGGCCACAGTCCTGTCCCACCATGCGAGTGCATTTTCGGTGAGTTGTGCGGCTGCCAAGGCTATCTTCTTGCCTTCTCCATAGCCATAGCACTCGTATATGTACTCCATGCGTCTTTCCCAATCCAAATATACTTCCGGGTTGGATTTTCCTGCAAAAGTAGGCGGTGACAATTTCATGTCATGATTGGGCTCACGCTCTATCGGCCGGTGCCCTCTAATGGGGTCACGTCGTCTTTGGTTCAGGTGACGTCTTGGGTCAGGGGGAAACTCGTCCTCCATCTCCGGCATGCTGTCACGGTCTTCATGATTCGCATCTTGCCGGTCATTCATAGGAGCGTCCCTCCTCGCCGGTTGTTGAGCATCTTCGGCTCGTCCCGGTTGCGGCTGCTCGAGCTGGCCTAGTCTTTGGCCAAGTCCTCTCAGCTCTTCTCGCATGGCCGTAAGCATCTGCATCACGGCATCTTGGGGAACGTGGTCGGCGTCGTCTTCCATGTCTACGACCTGCACTACTTGTTAAACACTCAAAAACAGATTCGTCAAATACCGAGTGGGTCACAAGGAAAATTTCAGAAAAAAATTATTTAAACGATTTTAAAAACGTTGCCAATTTGTCTAGGTGATCTAACAAGTATACTAAATATTCGGCAGGCTTTAAACTCACGGGGAAAATTTCTAAAATTCCCCCGGGGAATTTTTCCGAAATAATAATACCGATAAGGCAAATTTCCCGGAAAATTACTTAACTAATTTTAATTCTTTGCCAATTTTTCCTGGACGATCTAACACGGGTCCTACGCAGTTGGTGAGTTTTAAAGCACGCGGGGAAAAATTTCCTAAATTCCCCCGGGGAACTTTTCCTAAACTCCCCAAATCCAATACGGTAAATTTTCCTTTTTTTTTTTTTGACAATTTGCGGACACAAAAATATACGACTAAATAAACTAGACTCCTATATTTTTTTTGCTTTTCTTAGATTAAACAGGAAGACACGACAACTAACAAAAAAAAACCTTAGCAATATTTTTTTTTTTTTTTTTTGAATTTTTCTTAAACGAACTACGACTCTAGCGATAAGATCTATGAAAATAAATCGAAGCAAAAAGATAGAAAAAAACCAAAGGTGGAACCTTTGGCTCTGATACCAGATGGTGTAAGCCTCGGTGGTGAGGTCTTAACCGGGATAGTCGATGGGACGAAAGGCAGGCGGTCGCCCTCTCCTTTGGTCGAAGATGGTCGATGGTGAAGGGACTTGACACGATGGCGATCGCTTCTCTCGTGTGGAGTCGGTGAATGGGCTGATGGCGGAGTGAATTCACGACACAGAGGGGAGATTACTCTCTGATACGGTGATGGATTTGATCTTGGTCGAGTCACACGAGCAAGAACAAAAACAAAAGAGAAATCGCTTCTCAAGGGGAAAGTGCGGCGTTTTTATTGATAATCAAAGGTAACCAAAAATACAAGCTGCAGGGGAACCTTATAAAGGGGCTCGTCAGCTAGGTGACCCTTAGGTCAAATGAAAAGCAAAAAGACATAAAAACCAAAGCAAAACAAAAGAACAAATAAGGAAATTCCGCATCCCCTAAACTAACAAAGTGTAGCGTTTCATTAAAGAGAGAAAAAGGAAAGTTTTGGCCGCGACAACTAACTACTCGTTTGGTGTCGTTTTGGCTTGGTCTTGTGAGCTTGAAGTACCTGCAAAGACAGTGTATAATGTAAACACCTTACATTGATGCGAAGTGGCCCAAGGTGGCGCATGAGGTGCCTTTGAAGGTGGCTCTGGTGTTGGTGCGTCCCGAGCGTGTAGCAGCTTGGTGAAGTCTTCTAGGAGGTCTTCTTGATCATAGAAGTCATCCTCTTCAAGTCCCGGTGATCCCTCAGCCTCAATGTCTTCATTAGCCCGTTGTTGGGTCTTCCCGGCTAAGTGGCTTGTGTGTGAAACAACCTGTTGTGCTGCATCTCTAATAGGGAAACTACTCGACCTGTTAGCCTTAAAATATTCACTTGGTCGAGAGAACTTACTTCCCTCAGTGAAGATTAGGTCGTTTGGACGGTCATTTGGGTTTAGCTCCTCTGCCTCGGCTAAAACTGTCTCCGGGTAAGATCCTTCGGCCAGAACTGGTTCCGTGGCTCTGGGACAAAAACCACTCGACCTGTTAGTCTTATCATAGTCACTTGGGTGTGAGAACTTACATCCCTCAGTGGAGATCAGGTCGTTCGGACGGTCATTCGGTAGGTGATTTCTTCTCTCGGCTGAAACTCCAAACGGGTCGCCTGGTCCGGTTGAATTAACGAACACCTGTATGGCCGTTCCGAATCTTCTTCTGAGCTGTTTGGCCTTGGAACGGGTCATGGGACCTTCTGGTACGATGGGCATCTCAGTTGGGTCGGTTCTAGAGCCGATGTCCTCATCATTCCCTCCCTCTTCAAAAGGTTTTGTCCACAAAACTGGATCTCCTGGATCAAAAGAAGATAAATCAGCAACATTGAACGTATGTGAGATATTCAACTCACCTGGTAGCTCTAGTTGGTAAGCATTGTCGTTGATTTTTGCTAGAACTTTGAATGGGCCGTCGCCTCTTGGAGCGAGCTTGGATGCGCGCTTGTCCGCGAATCTTTCTTTGGTCATATGTAGCCAGACCCAATCTCCTGGTTCAAATGTGATCTCCTTCCTGCCTTTGTCATGGCTCTTCTTGTATCCTTCGGTCTTCTTCTCAATATTGGCTTTAGCTCTCTCATGTAACTCCTTGATGAGCTCGGCACGCCTAAGCCCGTCTTGGTTAACCTGTTCTACTTGAGGAATTGGCACAAGATCTACTGGAGATAGAGGATTAATCCCATAGACAACTTCAAAAGGAGATAGCTTAGTGGCCGAATGAACAGCCCTATTATACGCAAATTCTATGAATGGAATGCAATCAAGCCATGTTTTCATGTTGTTACCAAGAGTAGCTCTAAGTAAAGAGCCAAGTGTACGGTTTACCACTTCCGTTTGTCCATCTGTTTGTGGGTGACATGTAGTGGAGAACACGAGCTTGGTCCCTAGCTTCTTCCACAAAGTCCTCCAAAAATGGCTCAAAAATTTCGTGTCACGATCGGACACTATAGTCCTAGGAATTCCATGTAAGCGCACCACCTCCTTGAAGAACAAATTAGCAATGTTGGTCGCGTCATTTGTCTTGTCACACGGGATGAAGTGTGCCATCTTAGAGAACCGGTCCACAACAACAAAGATGCAATCTTGATGTCGTATCTTGGGAAGTCCTAAAACAAAATCCATAGAAAGATCTACCCATGGGGCGTTAGGAATAGGTAAAGGAAGATAAAGACCGTGAGGATGTGACCTGGATTTGGCTTTGAGGCATCGGACGCATCTAGCACAGTATTTCTTCACGTCTTTCTTGAGGTGCGGCCAATAGAAATGGTCTTTGACTATGGCCAAGGTCTTGTCTACACCGAAGTGTCCCATCAATCCTCCTCCATGTGCTTCGCTAAGCACTAACTCCCTCATTGATCCCTGTGGAATACACAAACGTTTACCTCTAAAAAGAAAATCATTTTGGAGATAGAATCGACCGTATATTCCTTTGCCGTGATTAGTGTAGCATTCTTTGAAATCAGGGTCGTCTTTGTAGAGTTCCTTGATGTGTTCGAATCCTAGCACTTTGGCCTCCATTGTTGAAATGAGAGCATGCCTTCTTGACAAGGCATCGGCTACTACATTTTCTTTGCCCTTTTTGTACTTGATGACGTAGGGAAACGTCTCCACAAATTCAAGCCACTTGGCATGTCTTCTTTTGAGTGCGGTCTGACCTCTCAAGTGCTTAAGAGTCTCATGGTCCGTATGAATGATGAACTCCTTAGACAACAAGTAATGTTGCCAAGTCTCTAATGCTCGGACAAGAGCGTAGAGCTCCTTGTCATAGGTCGGATAATTTAGTGTGGCTCCACTTAGCTTTTCACTAAAGAAGGCTACTGGTCTTTTCCTTTGATGTAGCACAGCTCCAATCCCTAAGCCGGATGCATCACACTCCACTTCGAACATTTCGTCGAAATCGGGCAAGGCAAGAACCGGTGCTTGAGTGAGCCGGTTCTTGAGGTCGTTGAAGGCAGCTTCTTGAGCTGCTCCCCATGTGAATGGCACGTTCTTTTTGATCACAGCTGTGAGTGGGGCAGCAACAGTACTGAAATCCCTCACAAATCGTCGGTAAAAGCTTGCTAGGCCATGGAAGCTCCGGACATGTCCTATAGACGTCGGTGTGGGCCAATCTCTTATGGCCTTGATCTTCTCCTCGTCCACTCGGAGCCCCTGTTCACTTACTACAAAACCTAAGAACACAAGTTCATTAGTACAAAATGTGCACTTCTTAAGGTTAGCATAAAGGCCTTCCTTGCGAAGTGATTTGAGCACTAGTTCTAGGTGTTTTAGATGATCTTGTAGGTTCTTACTATATATAAGTATGTCATCAAAATAAACCACCACAAATTTACTTATATAGGCACGAAGAACCTGGTTCATTAGTCGCATGAATGTGCTCGGTGCATTGGTCAAGCCGAAAGGCATGACTAGCCACTCGTATAGGCCTTGCTTGGTCTTGAAGGCCGTTTTCCATTCATCTCCTTCTCGCATCCTGACTTGGTGGTATCCACTTTTCAAATCTACCTTTGAGAAGATAGTAGAACCACTTAGTTCGTCTAGCATGTCGTCTAGGCGTGGGATAGGGTGCCGGTATTTGATGGTGATATTGTTGATAGCTCGGCAATCTACACACATCCTCCAAGTGCCATCTTTCTTTGGCACTAACAGCACAGGAACAGCACATGGGCTAAGGCTTTCCCGTATGTAGCCTTTGTCCAATAAGTCCCGGACTTGTTTCTCCAACTCCTTAGTCTCCTCGGGATTCATTCGGTATGCGGCCTTATTGGGCAAGGCCGAGCCTGGGACAAGGTCTATTTGATGTTCTATTCCCCGTAGAGGGGGTAGGCCTGGTGGGTTCTCTTCGGGAAAGAGATCTCTGAATTTGCTTAGCAAAGCATCCATTTCCGGCGGCAATGCTATTTCCCTGTTTCCTGTACTTAGACACTCTTTAAACAGCATTAGTAATATAGTGCCCTCGGCACTCATAGCACGGTTTAAACCACCAGCATTGATGTATAAGTTAGAAACACTTACCTTGGTCTCCTTGCTCATTCTGGCTTGAAGTTCTTGCACTTCTGTCGGACTTAGAGGGGCCAAATTATATTTGCGCTCCTTGTGTACGAATGAGTAGTAGTTGGTCCGGCCATTGTGAAGTGTTGCACGGTCAAATTGCCACGGTCTCCCCAGCAGGAGATGGCCAGCTTGCATTGGCACTACGTCGCAAAGTACTTGGTCTTGGTATTTGCCGACGCTAAAGGGCACACTCACTTGCTCCGTAACTTTGAGCTCCGTGGTGTCATTAAGCCATTGTAGCTTGTAGGGTCTAGGGTGCTTAGTCTTTTCCAAGCCTAACCTGTCTACCATGAACTTGCTCGCCACATTAGCACAAGATCCTCCATCTATTACAAGATTACATACCTTGTTGTTAATGGTGCATCGGGTGTGGAACAAGTTTTCCCGTTGAACTTTTTCTTCGGGCTGAACCAGCATACTAAGGACTCGCCTAGTGACTAGTAGGTCACCGGTATCTGGATACTCAACGTCGTCATCTTCTCCATCTACTTCTTCTTCCATCTCGTCTTGAGATTCATATCCACCACTCGCCGTGATGATCATGACTCTTTGGTTCGGACAGTCTCTAGCATAGTGTCCTCTTCCCTGACATTTAAAACAGGTAATATCACGAGTTCTAGCTTGACTAGTATTAGGGAACTTACCTTGGTCGGGCCGAGAGGCCTTCGGGAAGTCATTGGTTCGGTTTTTGAACCGAGAGTCTATCTCGGCAGCTTTGCCTTTGTCGACCGGCTTGCTGCTAGTGGCTTGCCAAGGCGTGTTGGTCCTGGTTCGGTTGGTGAGTGAAGTCTTTCTTTTGATTTGTTGCTCTATTTGCACCGAGAGGTGTAGTAGCTCATGGAGCCCACTATACCTAGTCCTCTCCACCTTTCTAGCTATGCGCTCTTGAAGGCCGTCAATGAATTGAGCCATCAAAGCCTCCTCGGATTCTTCCAACTCCAATGAGTTCATCAGTTTTTCGAATTCCTCGAAATACTCCTCCACCGTCCGGTTGCCTTGTGCTAGTTTCCTGAAACGCTTTTGAAGATCACGGTGATAATGATCAGGCACATACCTTAGTCGTAGGAGATATTTCATGTCGTGCCATGTTTGGATTGGCCCAAAAAGTTGCCTTCTCCTCTCGGCCACAGTCCTGTCCCACCATGCGAGTGCATTTTCGGTGAGTTGTGCGGCTGCCAAGGCTATCTTCTTGCCTTCTCCATAGCCATAGCACTCGTATATGTACTCCATGCGTCTTTCCCAATCCAAATATACTTCCGGGTTGGATTTTCCTGCAAAAGTAGGCGGTGACAATTTCATGTCATGATTGGGCTCACGCTCTATCGGCCGGTGCCCTCTAATGGGGTCACGTCGTCTTTGGTTCAGGTGACGTCTTGGGTCAGGGGGAAACTCGTCCTCCATCTCCGGCATGCTGTCACGGTCTTCATGATTCGCATCTTGCCGGTCATTCATAGGAGCGTCCCTCCTCGCCGGTTGTTGAGCATCTTCGGCTCGTCCCGGTTGCGGCTGCTCGAGCTGGCCTAGTCTTTGGCCAAGTCCTCTCAGCTCTTCTCGCATGGCCGTAAGCATCTGCATCACGGCATCTTGGGGAACGTGGTCGGCGTCGTCTTCCATGTCTACGACCTGCACTACTTGTTAAACACTCAAAAACAGATTCGTCAAATACCGAGTGGGTCACAAGGAAAATTTCAGAAAAAAATTATTTAAACGATTTTAAAAACGTTGCCAATTTGTCTAGGTGATCTAACAAGTATACTAAATATTCGGCAGGCTTTAAACTCACGGGGAAAATTTCTAAAATTCCCCCGGGGAATTTTTCCGAAATAATAATACCGATAAGGCAAATTTCCCGGAAAATTACTTAACTAATTTTAATTCTTTGCCAATTTTTCCTGGACGATCTAACACGGGTCCTACGCAGTTGGTGAGTTTTAAAGCACGCGGGGAAAAATTTCCTAAATTCCCCCGGGGAACTTTTCCTAAACTCCCCAAATCCAATACGGTAAATTTTCCTTTTTTTTTTTTTGACAATTTGCGGACACAAAAATATACGACTAAATAAACTAGACTCCTATATTTTTTTTGCTTTTCTTAGATTAAACAGGAAGACACGACAACTAACAAAAAAAAACCTTAGCAATATTTTTTTTTTTTTTTTTTGAATTTTTCTTAAACGAACTACGACTCTAGCGATAAGATCTATGAAAATAAATCGAAGCAAAAAGATAGAAAAAAACCAAAGGTGGAACCTTTGGCTCTGATACCAGATGGTGTAAGCCTCGGTGGTGAGGTCTTAACCGGGATAGTCGATGGGACGAAAGGCAGGCGGTCGCCCTCTCCTTTGGTCGAAGATGGTCGATGGTGAAGGGACTTGACACGATGGCGATCGCTTCTCTCGTGTGGAGTCGGTGAATGGGCTGATGGCGGAGTGAATTCACGACACAGAGGGGAGATTACTCTCTGATACGGTGATGGATTTGATCTTGGTCGAGTCACACGAGCAAGAACAAAAACAAAAGAGAAATCGCTTCTCAAGGGGAAAGTGCGGCGTTTTTATTGATAATCAAAGGTAACCAAAAATACAAGCTGCAGGGGAACCTTATAAAGGGGCTCGTCAGCTAGGTGACCCTTAGGTCAAATGAAAAGCAAAAAGACATAAAAACCAAAGCAAAACAAAAGAACAAATAAGGAAATTCCGCATCCCCTAAACTAACAAAGTGTAGCGTTTCATTAAAGAGAGAAAAAGGAAAGTTTTGGCCGCGACAACTAACTACTCGTTTGGTGTCGTTTTGGCTTGGTCTTGTGAGCTTGAAGTACCTGCAAAGACAGTGTATAATGTAAACACCTTACATTGATGCGAAGTGGCCCAAGGTGGCGCATGAGGTGCCTTTGAAGGTGGCTCTGGTGTTGGTGCGTCCCGAGCGTGTAGCAGCTTGGTGAAGTCTTCTAGGAGGTCTTCTTGATCATAGAAGTCATCCTCTTCAAGTCCCGGTGATCCCTCAGCCTCAATGTCTTCATTAGCCCGTTGTTGGGTCTTCCCGGCTAAGTGGCTTGTGTGTGAAACAACCTGTTGTGCTGCATCTCTAATAGGGAAACTACTCGACCTGTTAGCCTTAAAATATTCACTTGGTCGAGAGAACTTACTTCCCTCAGTGAAGATTAGGTCGTTTGGACGGTCATTTGGGTTTAGCTCCTCTGCCTCGGCTAAAACTGTCTCCGGGTAAGATCCTTCGGCCAGAACTGGTTCCGTGGCTCTGGGACAAAAACCACTCGACCTGTTAGTCTTATCATAGTCACTTGGGTGTGAGAACTTACATCCCTCAGTGGAGATCAGGTCGTTCGGACGGTCATTCGGTAGGTGATTTCTTCTCTCGGCTGAAACTCCAAACGGGTCGCCTGGTCCGGTTGAATTAACGAACGCCTGTATGGCCGTTCCGAATCTTCTTCTGAGCTGTTTGGCCTTGGAACGGGTCATGGGACCTTCTGGTACGATGGGCATCTCAGTTGGGTCGGTTCTAGAGCCGATGTCCTCATCACCGTGTCCCAAGCTCCTGTGGTTGTTGATCAGTTTGGGACCAATGTCGTTATGACGGAGAGTTCGGCAGCGCGGTTGGCTGACGAGGAGGCACGTGTCGACGACTTCGTAGAGGATTAGGGTAGGGGACCCGAAGTGAAAGCTGTTTGCCTTAGTTCTTTTTTTTTTTTGAATTTCGAACATATTGCCTTAGTTGGGAGGTTTTAATCCGGCTCTATTTTAGGTCTTGTAACCTTTTTGTGGTCCGAACACATTGCCTTAGCCGGGAGGTTTTAATCCGGCGTCTTTATTGTTTCTATGAATTTTCTGAATTTCTTTAAGTAAAAGACTTCGATAACTTTTTACTTAGTAAGATTCTTGTCTTGAATTTTCATAGTCGTCGTTACCTCGACGTGTTTTGTCGAGGTATGTCTTTGTAAAGAGGCTGGTTGATTCAGCGAAGTGTTTTGCCTTAGAAATTTTTATTTCTTAACCCTTTTACTTCGTCATTGTTTTGACTCGCTTCGTCGAGGTCTCACTTCGCAAGGAGGCCCGTTATCAAAGCGGAGTGTTTCGCCTTAGAAAATTTTATGCCCCGAAATTTGGGTTCGCTTTTCTGTTCGATTCTTTTGGCAAGAGATCGGTTGTCGCGTTTTTCCAACAAGGCGGGGTTAGTTCGATTGTTTTAGGTTTTCGTTTTTGATTTGATCCCTTCGGCGAAGTGCGCGTTTCAAGGTTTCAAATGATTTTGTCGAGGCTAGAGCTCGTTATTTGGTAGTTAGGTCGTATCGGCATGGTCTTTTGACCGCATTCGTTTGAACTTTTGTGAGAGCGGATGGTCCGGTGGACTTAGAGTCGCTTTTGAGACGAGGTTCCGTTTCATGGATTAGTTCGTGATGCGAGGTCGCGAGATATTAGTGATACGAGAGCTAAATAGCGTTTACTTGGGAAACGTGCAAGCTGAATATCGAAGTAAAACTCCTTTTTTATTCTTCTCAGCTTGCTGAGAAATGAGCGAGCTGTAACATACAACGATCAAGATAAATGATAGTGTGTTTTGGTGCCTGCACTCGAGGGTCGAGCTGCCTACGTACCCTGTCAAGGGATCAAGCCTTTACATAGTTCGATTATTACGCGTACTCAGTCGTGATATCGTTTTAGATTCATGGAATTCCAAGATCTTTTTTCTGGTACGTCGGTTTTGACTTTCGTGAGCTTGTAGGCGCCGTTGCGCACTACTTCGATGACGCGGTAGGGGCCTTCCCAGTTGGTCCCTAGTTTTCCGGCACCTCGCTCTTTGGTGTTTTCGTATACCTTTCGCAAGACTAGGTCGCCTACTTCGAAACTCCTGTGTTTAACGTTGGAGTTATAGTAGCGGGCAGCGGCTTGCTAGTAGTTTTGGATTCTGATCAATGCTTGGTCTCGACGTTCGTCGATGAAGTCCAATTGATCTCGTAACATTTCTTCGTTGAGTTCGATGTTCGATGGGCATAGAGTTCGCTTAGGGCTTGGTACCGAGACTTTGGCTGTGGCTATTGCATCCATCCCGTATGCTAGCGAAAACGGTGTTTCGTGTGTAGCTCGATGGGGAGTGGTGCGGCAGGCCCAAAGGACCCCGGGGAGTTCATCTGCCCATCTTTGTTTTCTTGAGTCGAGTCTTTTCTTGAGGTTACTCAAGATCGTTTTGTTCGCGGCTTCGGCGTGCCCGTTTGCCTGAGGGTGCCTCGGGGTCGAGGTGGTTAGACGGATTTTCCACTTGGCGCAGAAAGCTCTAAAGCTTCGAGATATGAACTGGGATCCATTGTCGGTTACAATTTCGTATGGGATCCCGTGTCGGCATATGATATTTTCCAGATAAAGTCTTTCACTTCGACTTGGGTGGTTTGCTGGAAGGCTCCTGCCTCGACCCATTTGGTGAAGAAATCGGTAAGGACTAGTAGGAAACGGAGTTTCTTTCGCCCTGACTCGACGAGCGCCTACGATGTCCATAGACCATCGCATGAACGGGTAGGGGGCCGAGAGCGAGGAGAGTGTTTCAGTTGGCTGATGGATGCTTGGGGCATGTCTTTGGCATTTGTCGCATTTCTTCGAATAGTTTTCGCAGTCTGCGACGATGGTTGGCCAAAAATGGCCGTGTCGTTTTATTATGACGACGAGGCCGCGGCCTCCGGAGTGACTTCCGTAGTGGCCGTCGTGCATTTCCCCCATGATTGCAAGGGCTTCTATGCCGTGGACACATATGAGGTTTTGTTCGGAGTCTCTTCGCTTGTAGAGTTTGTTGTTTATTACGCAAAAGCGCGAGCTTTGTGCTTTCAGTTTTCGGGCTGCCCACTTCTCGGGTGGTACGATCCCATCTGTAATGTACCGGATGATTAGGATTCTCCAATCTGGTTTCCGGATGTACTCGTCCTATTCCGGATCACCGGTGGTTGCTGGGACGACCTCATCGGGTGATTCGGGCTCGACTGGTAAGTCGGGACCGTGCTCGCCTATGCCTATGGGGTCGTCCTCGTCTTCCGGGAGTACCGTAGGATCGGGCTCGTGTTCTTCTGTGTCGGAGAAGACTTGATCGGTTTCCATGTCTACGGGCTCGGCCGTTATTTCATTTATGGTGAGAGCTTTGAGGGCGATCTCGATGCTCGGTTTTTCAATTCCTTCAACAGAGATTATTCTTTTAACTAACGGGTCCGAGGTCGAGGCGAGCGCGGCAAGTGCGTCGGCCGACGTGTTTTCACCTCGCGGGATCCATGTAAGTTCGAATTTGTCGAGCTGTTCCGATAATCCGCGAACTACTTGGAGGTATGCGTCCATGCGTTCGTCTTTGGCCTCGTACTCGCCGTGAAATTGGCTCGTGATGAGCTGAGAGTCGCTTAAAGCGTCGACCTCCCGAGCTCCGATCCCGAGTGCGAGTCTGATTCCGGCGATGAGGGCTTCGTATCTGCTTTGTTGTTGGAAGCGACGAAACCCAGTCTGAAAGATTGTTCATTACCTCGCCTGTTGGCGAGGTAAGTTTGATGCCGACTCCGGATCCTTGTTTGGATGAGGATCCATCGACGTGAAGTGTTCACTTCTTGGAGGGGCTCGTTTCGTTAGCGACTTCGGGCGCTAGTTCGATCATAAAATCCGCTGAGACTTGTGCCTTAGCGCAGGTGCGAGTGCGATATTCGATGTCGTACTCGCTGAGTTCGATTGCCCATTTGGCGAGGCGTCCCGATTGACTCGGGCTATGGAGAATAGTTCTGAGCGGTTGCGATGTCATGACTACTATTGAATGGGACTGAAAATATGGTCTGAGTTTCCGGGCCGACATCACGATTGCTAGAGCTAGTTTCTTCATAACTGGGTATCTCGTTTCGGCGTCGATCAACGTTTTGCTTACGTAATAGATCGGTTTTTGCTCGTTTTGTTCTTCGCGAACTAGGACTCCGCTTAAGGCTGCCTGAAATACTGCGATGTATAGATATAAGGGTTCTCCTTCTACTGGTTTGGCCAGTATCGGGGGTTCGCTTAAATACGCTTTGAGTTGTCGGAATGCGTCTTCGCATTGCTCGTCCCAAAGGAACTTTTTGTTTCCTTTGAGGAGCTGGTAGAAAGGTAGGCATTTGTCTGTTGATCGGGAGATAAACCTATTTAAGGCCTCTATCCTCCCAGTCAATCGTTGAACCTCTCGAGTTTTTCTTGGCGATGGCATTTCTAAAAAGGCCGCGATATGTTTTGGGTTTGCTTCGATGCCTCTCGTGGTTACTAGGTAACCGAGGAATTCTCCTGAAGCGACCCCGAACGAGACCCTTCGCTGGGTTAAGTTTCATTCCGTATTTGTTGAGGATAATGAAACTTTCTCTGAGCTGTGCTACATGGTCGGTTTCTCTGGAGGATTTAACGAGCATATCGTCGATATAAACCTCCATTGTTTTACCGAGTAGGTCTGCGAACATTTTGTTCACTAATCGTTGGTAAGTTGCTCCGGCGTTCTTAAGGCCGAAGGGCATCACTTTGTAGCAGTATGTGCCTCGATCGGTCATAAATGCCGTTTGTTCTTGGTCTTCCGGGTTCATTTTGATTTGATTGTACCCGGAAAACGCGTCCATGAAGGACAATAGTTCGTGACCGGCCGTGGCTTCGACGAGTCGGTCGATGTGTGGAGTGGAAAGCTGTCTTTGGGGCATGCTTTGTTTAGGTCGGTAAAGTCAATGCAGACTCTCCACTTTCCGTTTTTCGTTTTAACGACCACGGGGTTGGCCAAACAGTCGGGATATTTCACTTCTCTGATGGAGCCGACCTTGAGTAGTCGATCTACTTCGTCGTTAACGGCTTTGGCCCTTTCGGGGCTGAGCTTACGACATTTCTGCTTGATGGGTTTATAAGTCGGGTCGATGTTTAGTTCGTGCGACGTTACATCGGTGTCGACCCCGGGCATGTCCGCGGTGGACCATGCGAATGTGGTGACGTTCTCTTTCAAGAAAGAGATAAATTCTTCTCGAATTTCATTGGATAGGTCGGTTCCTATGCCGACGACGCGGTCCGGGTTGTTGTCATCTATGGAGACCTGTGTGATGAGTTCTGTGCGAGGTTCGCATACAGAAGGATCGTTCGATCTTTTTATCTGCTGGGTGGCGAGCTCTAGCTCTTTCTGTAGTTGCTATACGGGGTGATTCCTGGATTGTTTGTAATTTCCCATGTAGCAATCGCGGGATGCGGACTGGCTTCCTCGTACCGTTTTGGTTCCTTCGGGTGAAGGGAATTTCACGCACTGGTGGTACTTTGAAGGTACCGCTTTCATGGCGTATAGCCAAGGTCTGCCGAGTATGGCGTTGAATGGTGCCGCGTGGTCTACGACCACAAATTCGATTAACTTTCGTACTCCTTCCACGAACACTGGGAGTTCGATCGTTCCTTTGGAGTATGTCATATTTCCGGCGAAGCCGGTAAGTGGCGAGGATTTAACTCGCAGGGACGAATCTTCGAAGCTCATTCGTTGGAAAGCTTCGTAAAAGAGTACGTCGACCGAACTGCCGGTGTCTATCATTATTCTAGACAGTTCGTAGCCACTGACGTCGAGCTGGACGATGAGAGCGCCGTCATGCGGTTTGTCGAGGTGTGTGGTTTCACTTTCTCTGAAGGTGATCATGTGGTTGGGTCCCTGGAGGGGGGTCGGTTCTGCCGGTCTGGTTCATGCTCGCCGTTGGAATAGCTTGATGGAGTTAACCGAGTCATGGCAGAATTGCGAGCCGCCACATATGAAGTCTATTCTTTTAGTGGTGGGTGGCTCTACTCCCTCCTCTTCGAAACAGCGAAGTCTTCGGGGTCGAAGTGCGACTGTCTTCTTGGGCGCCGGTGGTGGTGTAATTACTGATTTCATCGAGCCGCCGCAGAGGCTCAGCTCTCTGAATATCAGGTCGATGCATTTTTTCGGCGCTGGAGGCGGGGTTTCTTGTCCCGTGACCTCATTGGTTCGTTCCCTTTTCTTTTTGGGTTTCGACTTTTTATTATCGGTCTTTGGAACTGGTTCCGCCTCGACGGCTTCGTCTGTAGGCCGTTCGGCGTCGTTCTGAGCTGCTAGCAGCCGAAGTCGAGTTCGACATTCCTTTGTGGAATGTCCTTTTCGCTTGTGATGGTTGCAATATTTTGATGGATCGTAATCCTTATTCTTGGATTGGGGGGGGGGGGGGGGGCTTCCGACGGCGTACGTATATAGTCCTTTGCTGGGAGGTTCCCTTTTGGGAGCCTTCTTCGACGTCGGGGGGCATTCCATCATTTCGTATTTCTTGGTGAGATAGGCGGTCTCGTCTTCGTACAAAGCGAAAGCGGATGCGCGGTGTAGTGCGTCGTCTAATGACGTCGTAGGTCGAATTGTGAGTTCCTTACGGAAGCTCGACGTATGCCATCAGTTATTCTTTAGTGCCAATAGTGCTACTACCTCGTTGGGGTTCGCTATTTTGGCTTTGATTTCTTTGAATTTTGTGATATATGTCCACAATGAATCCCCTGGGCCTTGTGAGAGCTTCCAGAGGTCGGCTTCCGACGCTTGCGCCTTGATGAATACCGAGTATTGCTTGAGGAAAACCGAGATGAGCTGGTTGAAATTGTTTATAGACTTTTCTTCCAGTGAGGCGAACCATTCTTGGGCCGTTCCGATCAGGGTTTTAGCGAAGAGGCGGTAGTAGCCTGCTTCTTTTTCGTGATTGAGGAAGTGAACCCTGGCGACCGTTAGGCGGAATGCTCATATGTGAGCTCGCGGATCGGTCTTTCCGGTGTATTCAGGGAATTTGATTTTTCCCGTATCTCTAATATGTGCGGTCACGATGCGATTGGTGAAGGGAGTCCGATTGGTATCCTCGATCAAGCGATCGATGTCCGGGGCCGAACTAGTGGCGAAGTGGACGAGTGAGTTCATCTGTTGTAGTTCGGCATTCGTGTGATCGACGTATCGTTGGAACAACTTGCGATCAACGGTGTTCGGGAGATATATGTATGATAGGTCGGGAACCTGAGTTCGGGTCTGGTTTTCGTTTTCCTCGCGAGGTCGCGTATTGTTTTCGCGGTTTGCGGGTGGGGGAGGAAAAGAGAACGAACTGTTGTTAGTTTGCTCATGCTGGGTTCCCGAGCTGGACCTGAATTCGAAGGTGCTGAATGGCCTTGATTCGTGGTTTCCCACGCTCGGCGGAGGCGGTAGCCTGGTCGAGGCTCGCCTGCTTGTTTCATTGCTCAGGTTGGCAGCACACGATGGCGAGCTCTCGAACGTGAAAGCTGAGGTCGGGGTATTTCGGATCGGAGTCTCGAATTGCCCGACGAATGTCGGCGAAGCGTGGATTGTTCCGAAATCCAAGCGTGCTCGCGGGGGCAGACTTCCTTGCGAACATCGCTCTCGATTTTCCGTCGAGCGACGTTTTTGCTGCTCTAAGCGAACTTCGAGCGTACGAGTCGAGGTCTCGTAGGTCTGTTGCCTTTCCACCAGGATGGATAACATTCCGCGGACTTTGGCCAGGTCGTTTCGGTGTTGTTGCGGCATTACCGATGGCGTGGGTGATCCCGTCTGGCCGGTTTGAGCCTGGGACGGATCGGTGGATCTGGTCCATACCCAATTAGGGTTTTGGTCCGACGGAGCCTGAGACGGATCGATTGAGCCTGAGGCGGACCTCGTCCATACCCAATTAGGGTTTTGGTCTGACGGCGCGTTGGCGGTCGTTGGGACGGCAGGGTTTGCACGTCGCGATGCCGCGTTTTGATTCGCGGCGAGTGTTTCCACTCCACCTATTGCGATGGGATTTGATCCCATGGTGCTTGTCGGGACTGGGATCTGGGATGCCGATCTTGTGAGCGCGGGCTCAGTAGTCGCGCCATAGGTGCTGCGACTTGTCGAGGGGTTGACCATGATTGATTCTGAATGGTTTGGATCCATTTCGCTTCTCGTTAGATCTAAGATCTGATTCTTGTGTCTAGAAAGCTATATGCTCTTCCCCACAGACGGCGCCAAAATGTGGATACGGAATCGCACTCCTAGTTTTTGTAAGGATTTTTAGGGAAGAACTCTTGATGGGCTAGTTTCTATCTATGAATCAAAGATGTAATTTGGATATAAACTCGACGAATTGGATTTGATATCGAATCGATAAGGAATGTTTACAAGCAGGGAAATCTCGAGGAGATTTTACAAGTATTCGGTATTTTTTGCTAGAAAGAATTCCCCTCTAAACCTAGGCGTCGACGTCCTTTTATAGCCAACGTCGAGCTGAGCTTCCTCTGGATATCGCGTACTTGCGTATCTCGCGGACTTCTTCCTCGCCAGTTGGAGATTGAGCTTATTCCGGGATCGAGGTCGCTTGCTCGCGGATCGGGAGGTGGGCCACCTTTACGGGTTTAGAGTTTGTTTAATTGTTTGATTGGGCCCTTAATGGGCCAGATCTTGCAGGTCAAGATCTGGTACCAACAGAGGAGAAGAAACAATGCAGATAAAAAAGAAGGAGAGTCAATCGACAATAGAAGAAGAAGAAACGATTCGGTGATTGAGTTTGAGAGAAGATTGGAGAGAGAGAGTTTCAGAGATTGAGAGTTGAGACATCGACAATAGAAGGGAAAAGAAAAAGAGAAGGATAATAACTTCGCTTAGTCGCAAAAGTTGTCGCAAATAGCAAAAAAAGAGGGATCACTTACCGCTTAATATTTCATCAAAAAATTTCATGAAATTTGAAATAGTCGCAAAATTGTCTTAAAGTGGTCACAAAAATGTGAGAATGTTTTGTAACTATACTTAATAAATCACAAATTTATAGGAAAAACGATCTATTTCTCCCTCGGAAGTTTCATATAATAACAGATCCTCCTGAAATTTGAGCCTAATTTTATTTCTCCACCGAATCAAAGTTGAAAACTTATTTCCCCACCGAATCTAAGTTTAAAACTTATTCCCCCCCCCCCCCCCCCCCCCCCCGAAATCAAAGTTCGAAATATATTTCCCCACGAACCACAATTTAAATCGGTTTATTGTATACCAATTAACTGTTAACCAAATTAATACCAATGAAAACCAAAATTAACCTAATTTCAATCCCTTAAACCGTTTACAACCCGGTTGAACCCAATAATCCGATTGAAACCAAAATTAAGCTAATTTTTTATTAACAAATGTGTTTTTTCCCGAGAAAAACATGTGGATTCCTCCTCCGATACAGATTTGTTCATCGATTTGGGCAGCAAGCTTCCTAAATCAAGACAATTTGGGATTTGAAATCGGAGACAGTTTCGTCATCTGGGTATTTGGGTTAGATTGTCAAGAGTCAAGACAGTTTTTTGTTTTTCAATTTTAAAAACCCTGCAATCGCCGCTGGATGGCATGAGAGATTGAGGGAGAGAGATAAACAGTGAAGAGCCTTCCATTATCACACCAATGGAAGAAGAGTTTTTTTTGTTTTGTTACCTAAGTATTCCATTATCACATCCAGTGATAACTCCCATTTGGACTCGTTATCTCCGTCCAACGAGGAAGATGAAGAAACATTGGTTGGGTTTGGTTATAAAAATCGGTTTAATTTCGGAGTGTAATAGGGGTGGTTTACTATTTACATTAGAAACCACTCGAAACCGACAACAAACCGATTAAATTTGATTTCGGGGAGAAATAGGTTTTAAACTTTGATTCGGTGGGGAAATAAGTTTTCAACTTTGATTCGGTGGGAAAATAAAACTAGGCTCAAACTTTAGGGGGATCTGTTATTATATGAAACTTCAACCATCCACTGATAGATATATGAATCAGATTTTCAGAACCGCCGGAAGCGCCTCAATTAAGTCCACCGAAACCGTGAAGCCGCTGCAGTCTGGCCGAGCCCTCCACCGACAATTCCAATCAGTCACCTTCAATGATGTTTTCCCGGTGACTCGGTAATATTCAGGTGACGATCTGACTATCCACGGAAATGACCGGACGTCAGATTTCTAGGAAGACCAGAATCGCCCCAAACGGAGTTGTACACCGAGATATATGACCAGATCTCCACAACATGTGTAGTCTGCCAAACCCTAAGCCTCCAATCCGTTAGGCCAATTTATCGCCTAGCCGCTGAGCATACTGAAATCTTTATTGACACTATTTCCAATTTTGAACGCCGTCTCCGTTTCCAAAATCACCATTATCGAGATAAGTACAACTTACTCTCCATATTAATTAGATCTGATTAGTTCATATATCTATGGCATAATTGATTATAGTGTGTTTTAGAGTATTATATATGTGAGAGAAAGTATTTTTTTATGATGTTCGTAACAATATCGAATATTTGAGTTTAACTTGTGTTGTTCTTGATTGATTGATTATCGTGTGTTTTAAAGTCACTTTTGGAAGAAATTTATTTTACAATAATAATAAGGTCATGTTATGGTGTGGCTGTCGGGATTTAAAATCTGATCAATAAATTCATATTACATTATAAAATTGATGTATTGAGATCAATCAACATATGCTATATAGTTTCATTTGATATTGTTGATCTAGTATATAACAAATGGACATATTGATTTTTAAAATAATTTGATTTACGGTTCATGACTTTTTAACAATATGACTTTCATCGATTTACGGTATATTTATGTTTTAGTAATTGTTGATATAGTATTAATGATACTAAATTGCTTTATTGTCCTAGAGTAACGTTTATTGTTTGGGAAGCAATCAAACCTCTAAGAGAGAAATGACAACTTTTTTACTGGATTCGAGAAGAAATTTTGGTACATAAGATCATGGAAGATCGAAAGCATGGAACACCACCAATTTGATCCACTAACTTCATCTTCCACCTCTTGATTGAAGGTACAATTTCCCTTTTTATTGAACGGATAATTGATGCATTACTTTATAAAATCTGAGTTTTAGCAAATATGTTATTCAATTATTGTTGGTTCGAGTACTTGACCATAGAAGATCCACATGTTATTTAGAGTAATCTAAAAGAAAGATATGATCACTACAATGTGATATTGCTTAAAGCTCGCTTTGACTGATTAATCTAAGATTACATGACTTGAAGTCTGTAAGTAGACATTACTCAGCTATGCTCAGAATTATTTGTAAATTGATATTATGTGGAGATAATATCATTGATGTAGAGATGCTAAAAGACATAATTTACGTTTTAGACAAGTAATGTTGTCCTGAAGACATTTTACTATGAAAAGAGGATTTGAAAAGTATTATGAACCTATATATTGTCTACTTGAGACTGAGCAAAATAATGAGTTAGAGATGAAAAATCAGGATACACTTCTAATTGGTTATGCTCCATTCCCTGAAGCGAATGTGACACCATATACTAAGAAAGAAAAGAACCACACTAACAACATTGACCGAGAAAATGGCTATAGAAGTGGTCGTAGATGTGAACGTGGATATGTATATGGATAAGGTCAAGGTCAAAGAGTTTCTTTCAAGAACTCCGATTCTCACTAGAAATGAGAAAGTAAAGATGGTATCATACAAGAGATATTTTCTCATGTGACGATAAAATAAGCTAGTGTGAGTACAATATGAGGTAGTGTAAAGATTTTTGAATGCTCCAGAAGAGAGATAAAGTTTTCCTATGGGAACGCAATCATTGATGCGTTATACTTTCCCAAGTCTCTAAAATTATCTAAGATAAAATACATGACCCAAGTTGGGTATGTTGTTGGTTATAGAGTGGGATTTAATTCGAGATGGATGGGTCTGAAGTGTCATCATCTCGAGGGGGAGAATTGAAGAATCCCACAATCCATCGTAATGAAATATCCATAAGATTTCACACTCAGAATATATTTGATGAATCATGTATAAAGAATATCCAGGAGATTTCAAGATTACTAATGTTGAGACAATGAGTGAATGAAATGTTGAATATCTTCACATCATGAGTATTACCTAAGGCAATAAAAGTGTTTTGGAGAAACTACCTACATTCTCTACTAGATTGTACTACACAATAAATTAGTGTAATTGATAAAATAGTAAACACGAAATTTACTGAAAATCTCACTGTTTTGGCTTGACTAGTTTGGTCATTCCGGTTCAATAGTAATGTGAAAAAGAATCAGAAAATTATGTGGACACTCATTAAAGAACCAGAAGATTCTTATGTGTTGTCAATAAAGCAAGTTGATGATACGGCTTTCACTATCCAATAAATTTGGAATATATTAGTTTTCTGGTACGTATACAAGGAGATATTTTGGATTGATCATCCACTATGTATCTTTGCGAAAGTATTTGGTTAATTAATTAGAGTAAAATCGCATTGATTCGCATTATGCCAATGAATAATTTTGATTACTCCCACAGTTGGTTTTTGGTCAGGAACCAACTAATTCCCATCTAAAAGTTTTTGGATGAAATGTTGTTCCACCACATTGATCTAAGATGGGATCTCAAAGGAGGTTAGGAATATATGTTGGATATGAATCTCCCTTGATGAGTAAATATATTAAACCATCAACAAGGGATAAGGTTCGATTTACAGACTGTTATATCAGTGAGTTAGTCTTTCCAACAATTAAGGAGGGAGAAGAAAATAAACAGCTGGAAATGAAAATCAGTGAAAGAAATTATATTGATCCTCATAAAGAATGTGCACTAAAAGTTCAAAAGATAATTCATTTGTAAATCTTAGCAAATTTGATGCCAGAAGCATTTCCTGACCCTGATTGAGTGACAAAGTCACATATACCGGCTATGCTCCAATTAATATTGGTGTCTCGGGGGGGGGGGGGAATATCAACTGCTACTGAGTCTAGAGATCGCATGAAGCGTGATAGACCTATTGGTTCCAAAGATAAGAATCCTCGAAAAGAAGAGGAGCAGACTTTAAAAATGGCAAGACCGAGGAATCAAAGAATTATGGAGGATCTCCATAAGAGACATTAGACAAGACTAATAAAGAAATCCAGGTACCTGGTAATGATAATGATAAGAGATTTCAACTAGTTATGTCATGTCTGGAACAAAATGGAACCAAAAGCAAATCGACGTCGATAATTGTTTTGCATGCAGTGAAGCAGTTGATGAGAATTGAGGATCATAAACCGCGGTAGAAGAAGATGTATTGAAATACGTATGTAAAGTGATGATTGGCCAATCATGAAAAAAGCCGTATAGGCATAATTAAAAATCTCTTGCAGAGAAGTATTTGGACCAGTAGTCCATACACTTAAGAGTGTAAAACTAGTAGGACATAAGTGGATCTTTATGCGAAAGATGAAAGAAAATGATATACTTTTGTGGTGGATGCAACTATTTTTAAGATTCCTTATGAATCTGACAATGAGAGAAAAACTTGATTTAGTCTCAAAAGAATTTAAACTGCCAGAAGCAGCCAAGAAGGATTTAAACTATCAGAAGCAGCCAATAAGGATTTAAACTGCTAGGAGCAGCAAATTCAAGTTCTTGAGAACACTAGCTATTCGATTGATTAAAGCAAATATGTTTCATGGGGTATACTCTAAAATTGAATATTATGAGGCTAACCGATATACCCATGTGTATTATCAAAAGATTATTGACCAATGTGATCATTGATTTGAACATAATCGAAACTCTTGAAGAGTTATCGGAAGTCAAAATTTGGAAGAAACGACTTTAAAAAGATAACATTGTCTTTATGTTTTCTAAATTGTAAATCGAAGGAAATATATGTTATCTCAAAAGATCCTTGCATGATTTGAGATAAAAAAAATGCTCACATGTGATTGGTCTTGAAGTACCACACTTAAAATGCTATTTGAGTAGTTTATTGATCTCTTTCATGATTGAAAGATGTACTTTCATATAACAAGAAGGAAAGTAAAAAAAAAATCTTTTACAACTAGGAGCATGAATAGCTCGTATGTACAAGTATGTACAATATGAAGATTGTACAAGTATGTACAATATGAATGTTTAGAAGATTGTATGTAAAAGAAAATTTGGCATGAAGTCCAAATAGACGACGAAAATATCTTCTATGTGAAAAGGATGTTATAGACCAGAAATCCAATAACCTGAGAAATTATGATAATCATACGAGTGTATTAACTAAGGTTATACTTATATCAATTCCATAAAGACGATATATATGATTGGAATGCATCTCTTGAAGAATATGCTTCTGGGGGAGAAATAAGATGATGTACATGATTTTACTCTTTTTCCTTATCATGGTTTTTATCCCACTGGGTTTTTCCATAACAAAGTTTTAACGAGGCATCAAAGAACACGCAAATGATAGACACCTAAGGGAATGTAAATATGAAAGTTTGTCACCATTCCAAAGATTAATGAGATCATTAGAAGCAAAGAGAATGATCAACATGGGTCATCCGCGACACCCATTGATTGCAAAAGAATAGTGATATACTTCTACTACAAATTCGTTCAAGTGAAGATTTGGCGATCAAGACGTCTCCAATTGCTACTTTCAAGAAACTAGTTCAACATAATGGATCGCCCGTCTCTAAACTTTCAAGTGATGTATTCATGAGGGGGAGTAATAGCGCGCTGCACTCTTTTTCTCTTAACTATGGTTTTTTTCATTGGGTTTTCCTAGTAAGGTTTTTAATGAGGCAGCATCTAGAGGTGTCAAAATGGGCGGGCGGCCCATTGTCCGTCCATGTCCAACAAATTATGGACGGTCTTGGACATGTCCATATGCAAAGCGGGTTAAATGGGTTTGGTCCAATTTTGTCCACGGACAAAACGGGCTTGGACATTGTGGACATGGTCTGTCCAAAATACTTTAAAAATTAGGTCAAAATCGATTTGGGGACCAAAAAAATGGGAAAAAACATAATAAATAATAAATAATAAATAATAAATAATAAATAATAAATAATAAATAATTAATAATTAATAATTAATAATTAATAATTAATAATTAATAATAATTAATAATTAATAATTAATAATTAATAATTAATAATTAATAATTAATAATTAATAATAATTAATAATTAATAATTAATAAATAATAATTAATAATTAATAATTAATAATTAATAATTAATAAATAATAAATAAGAAATAAGAAATAATAATTAATAATTAATAATTAATAATTAATAATTAATAATTAATAATTAATAATTAATAATTAATAATTAATAATTAATAATTAATAATTAATAATAAATAATTAATAATAAATAATTAATAATTAATAATTAATAATTAATAAATAATAAATAATAAATAATAAATAATTAATAATAAATAATAAATAATAAATAATAAATAATAAATAATAAATAATAAATAATAAATAATAAATAATAAATAATAAATAATAAATAATAAATTAATAAATAATAAATAATAAATAATAAATAATAAATAATAAATAATAAATAATAAATAATAAATAATAAAAAATAAATAATAAATTAATAAATAATAAATAATAAATAATAAATAATAAATAATAAATAATAAATAATAAATAATAAATAATAAATAATAAATAATAAATAATAAATAATAAATAATAAATAATAAATTATAAATTATAAATAATAAATAATAAATAATAAATAATAAATAATAAATTATAAATAATAAATAATAAATAATAAATAATAAATAATAAATAATAAATAATAAATAATAAATTATAAATAATAAATAATAAATTATAAATAATAAATAATAAATAATAAATAATAAATAATAAATAATAAATAATAAATAATAAATAATAAATAATAAATAATAAATAATAAATAATAAATAATAAATAATAAATAATAAATAATAAATAATAAATAATAAATAATAAATAATAAATAATAAATAATAATTAATAATTAATAATTAATAAATACTAAATAATAATTAATAAATAATAATTAATAAATAATAATTAATAAATAATAATTAATAATTGATAATTAATAATTAATAATTAATAATTAATAATTGATAATTGATAAATAATAATAAATAATAAAAAGCAAACATATATAAAAATATACAAAGCAAACATACAAAATATACAAAGCAAATATCAACATTTTAGATTTTTTTTTTCCTTTTTAAACAATTTGTTATATTCTGACTAATGGACACTAATGGACAGCCCATTTGGACATGGTCGTTAATGGGCATGGTCGTTAATGGACATGGACGTTAATGGATATGGACACAATTTGTCCACAATCAAAATGGACACTATTGGACGGGTCTAAATGGACGTGGACATCCCATTTTGACAGCCTTAGCAGCATCTTATGCATATTATGATCATTTTTGTATAATGGTCATCCAAGAGGGAGTGTTATTAATTAAATATATGGATGCCTATTATAAGGCCCATATTCTATGAGGTTTAGAATATTCTCGGTTTCCGTATTCTCTTTATTCAGCTTGCTCCCCAAGTCTATGCAAACCTATATATACATCTCTTTATTCATGGAATAAGATACACAACCATTTTCTCTATTTTTTTATTCACAATAGAATTGTTGTTTTAGAGTAGTTAATAAAAAATATGTTTGAAATATTTCTGTTTATTGAATGGCTAATCAACAATTCGGGGAAGATTAATTTTAAAGATATTCTCTGAATGATTGGAGAAAGAAAACTCAGACATCATATGTTTTGGACCTTCTGGTATAAACAAAAAAAACAGCTAGTAATGCACCTCGCAATGAATTGGGTGTATGGTTCCATACTTTGCAGTTAGCTGGAACCCAAAAAGGAACATTAATAAATAAATGTATACATATAATTAAAGGAACATTAATAAATAAACACCTAAATAAATGTATACATATAATTAAAGGGAAAATAACGAATGAAGCATGACAAAAGAAAAATTTTTATTTTTGTCTTTGTTAAAATAAATTTCGCATTACTAGTAATAAGGACCAAGCATTGTTTGATCGCAAATTAGAAGACAACGATAACTTTCATAACAAATTATTTTGAACTGGTGAAAATGATGTATATACCAGAGAAATGGTCTGCTATCTCTTTATATTTGAAAGAATTCTCGAAAAGTAAAAATGTGATTACCTTTTTGTCTATTTCGTTCATCCCACGCGTAAATAATACAAATGCGGATAAGTTAACTCAATTTTTTGTGTTATTGTATATATAAATTCAGTATCCCGGTTTGAATCTATATACTTAATATTTTCACCGTTCTATTCATAAAACAATTTAGGCGAACACCAAACAATGGATAAACGCCTAACCATATATGAGGATGCGTAGGTGGACGAGTTATATGAGGGAGTGAAAAAACCAATGTTGTACTAATGTAGGAAAGACTAAGTAAAAATACTAAATTCCATTGACTTCCAAAGAATTGAACTAAGAGATAATGTGCATAGCCGTAATGTGAAAACTAGTATAAAATATCAATGAACGTCTATTTCAGACTAAAAATATTATCCACAAAGTTGCTTTAAAAAAATTTCTGCTTGACCCACTCTTTTGAATTTCACAACATGACAACTCATTTTCAGACACATAGGCACACTAATAAAATGATAGATTATATACATACTTGTGTTTTGTATGCATGTGATCAACCAGATAAGTCAAATTGAGAGATACAAAATGAGAATCTCTCGTGGCTCGTCCTCCCCCTTGTCCGCCTGTTTCCACCCTTCCTACACCGCTACCAACGACGACGATACACCGTCGTCTCTTCCATCGCCGTCAACTCCATCGTATTTCTCCGGCGACCTCCCAAAACCCACCACCACTTGCCACTACCATACTAACATCGGCGTTTTCTTTCTCACCTGGTCTCAGTCCTTCCTCCGCCGCTCTCTCCACCTCCATTACTACTCCTGCGACTCCGCAAACTGCTTTCTCCACTGTCCGGATTGCTACCGCCACTCCGTTCCATTCACTTTCCGACTAGAAATCAAGCCTCTGACCTTCTGGAGAAAACATGGATCCAAGAAGATATCTAGAAAACCATATATTCGGGTCGTTTGGGACCTGACCCAAGCAAGATTTGGATCAGGCCCCGACCCGGAATCCGGATTTTACGTGGCTGTCGTCATATCCGGCGAAGTGGGTCTTCTCGTCGGAGATTCTCTGAAACAGAGGCCGAAGAGGCAAATCCTGGTGTCTAGGAGAGAAAATCTGTTTGGAAACAGAGTGTACTATACGAAAATCAAGATTAAAGGAAAACTCAGAGAGATTAGTATAGACGTTAAGGTTAACGGCGATGCTAATCTCCGGTTTAGCGTAGACAATAAGAGTGTTTTGAAGATTAAGCAGCTTCAATGGAAATTCAGAGGAAACGCTAAAGTCGTGATCGATGGTGTGACTGTACAGATATCTTGGGATGTGTATAACTGGCTGTTTGGTGACAAGAATAAGGTGAATCCGAATAAAGTACCCGCCGTGTTCTTACTCCGGTTTGAGAATCAAGAAGTGGAAGGAAACGATATGTTGATGATGAAAAAGCGCGAGCGAGACGACGTTGTTTTGCGGAAGGAGAACTCTCGAACGCTGTCGTTTTGGGCGTCTTCATATGGTCACTGGTCTTCTTCTGTAATGGAGTGGTCCACTTGTAAGGAGGAAGACGAAAAGAGCTTTGGACATAAGAGTTGGTTCTCTTTGATTGTCAACGCTTGGAGAAAGTAAAAAAGACATTATTGGATGGATCCATTGTCCGGGCCATATTCGACTAGACTAGGGTGCAAAGTCTATAGGATTATGCTAAAACAGCAAATCAGTTTTTAAGAAGTGTAGTTTTTTTGTTATATCAATCTCATGTTGTGACTAAGTAATATATTTTTTTAAAATTTCATTTCTCAAGCCGTTAACATTACAGAAATTACGCAAAATCGAAGATCGGCAAGACCTTATCGAAATCCTGGGAGCTCAAGACAAATCACAACAACACATATAATGGAAGTTCTCCATATCAAAACATTAACAGCACCTCCATAGAGAACAAAAAAAAAAAACAAAGAGCCAATGACTAAGATTAGAAATTTACAAGATCTGGAATTTGTAAAGGTTGTAGTGAAAATGTAATTTGAGAAAGGTGATTAGAGATTTTATGTTTTGCTGGCCTACGTCAAAGTCCATGACGAATGAAAGATCCTCACGGAGCAAAACTTCTTCTCAGTTCCATCTGTCTTTGCGTCTCCTCTTCTTCTTCTTCTGTCTTATCCGAAATATGCCGTATTCGCCATCACCAGTTCCACTGCTCGTTATCACTAATCTCTCTTCCGATTAGGTTCTCGATCATTAGGCACTAAGAAGCTTATATGTTTTTCAAGAGGATTTTTGGGAATCATACGAATTGGAGCAAATTAATTATGTAAGATGTCTAAGTGACTTCTGGTAGATGTTTTGAGGACGTAAGCACACGTTTCTAAACCTCGTTAAAATTTGTCTTGATTTCCATAATCATCGTATAAATTGGAAAATATATTAATGGATCAATGTGCTTTGAACTTCAGTATAAAGAAATTCAAATGAGAGATAAACACATACAAATATATAAAATTCATTTTCTTTTTGTACACTCTCATAACCTCTCTCCTCTATATGTAATTGTACCAAGAAAAGTGATCTACACCCAAAAGATCCATAATAACTTTAGAACAAAGCACGAGCATGCCCATGTATGATTGATACTTTGCTTGGCATTTTCTCTGTTCTTTTCATAAACAATAATTAAATGTTCAAAATAATGATGACAAGAATCAAGTCTTGACGCTTACGCTTGGCGACTTCTGGTCTTGAGCTCTAGTTGCAGTAGGCGCATACTGTCTTTGTTTTTTCTTAGAACCCGAAGAAGTCGAAGAAGAAGGATGGTTACCAGTTGATTTTGCTCGAATGTGTGAGCGATGATTATCAGGTGTTGAAGATGACGAAGAAGAAGAAAGTAAAGGACCTGATCGTGATCGGTTTCTCAGTTTCTTCTTCTCGCCTTCTGAAAGCTCTCCTTTTCCTACCCGCCTCACTTTTGCCTCGTTCAAGCGCGGTGGTAACACGCAGTTGCAGAGAACCCCTACGCAATTCAGGAAACAAAAAAACAAAAAAAAACCTTTTTTGCATTACTTTGATGATCTTTCTTATGACCAAACACATACAATATTTTCACTTGATTCGTTACCTAAGCGAGCAAGTCGGTTTACCCATCTAGGGATTGGTTTCTGAGTAAGTTTAATACAAACTTCATTGCAAAAATGGTTGCAGTTCCTTGTGATGAGATGGTACTTGTTTCCTTGATACTCTTCAGCTAGTTTCTCCATATAGACTCGGACTTCTTTCGCGCCCATGTCTGTTTTTCCGACGAGAATCGATTTTCTAAACGTGAAACCGGGACACTTCTTTGGCTCCACTTCAAAGATACCTGTGCTCGAAGATTCATGTGCTCCAAATGCATATTCAACTCCATGAACTACAAACATTACATAACCGACAATGATCAATCGAACCAATACAACATCTAGATATCAGTTTCTCCATAAACTAAACAACTAATTACACCAGGCATTCTAAACACACAAACAGATTTTGAACTTTTGAACTATTCCCTAAATTCAGAATCACAAATCATAAAGCTCAAGAAACATTGGGTTTGCTCAATTCTTCTCAATTTGCAAGATTTGATGAACCCATGAACACTCAAAGCATGCTCTTAGCACCAAACCTAAGATACTTGTATCATCAAAATCAAATTTGGGATTTTTTTACAATGGTCAAATTCTAATCGGTCCCAAGTCACTATCTAAGCAACCAGACAAGTAGATTCGAACAGAAGAAGCCAAACCCAGAAGATTAAAATTGAGAAAAAACAAACAAACATCGAAACTCACCTTCAACACCCGAATGAAAGACACCGAGTCCAAGCCAGTAACCATAAGCATTCATCGGAGTCAGATCGTAGACATTCAGATAAACCGGAACCGAACCGGATTTCTTCTTACCCTTAACCGAACCGCTCCAGCACAACATCTCTCCCACGGCTCAATACATCACAACAAGAACACCGATCGGGGACCGGAGACTTCGGAGACGGGTACGAAGTTAAAAGTAGAGAGAGACCCAGAAGAGAAGAGCAGATCCGGGATTTAAAGATGAGAACTTTATAGGTTTCTTCGTCGTTTCATCTTCTTCCAACTATTTCTGAAGTTTCTGGGAAAGTGGGTTGTCTAATGCTAAAGCAAAAGAGCGTGTATGTTCTGTTTCTTGCCTTGTCTTGTCGATAGATGTTCTTCGACTTTAACATCCGTTTCTGTTAATTCACTGAATCCGGTATTTGTTTTAAATGCGGTAAGATATTTTTATCTATATTCAGTGACCACTAGTCCATTTGCATTGATTCTCTGGGTCGTTTTTGGTAAATGGTAATAAATTTGAAATTTACAAAAGATTTGGGTATTTTATAGGATTCTTTTTTCTTTTTTCGTCTGTACAAAAATTATTAATAACCAAATGGGGAATTTTTTTCATATAGTATCTAACGGTCAAATCAGATAGAATATCACATAACTAGCCGAAAAAATGAGAAACGAGAAAAAAAAAATATGGATGTTAGGTTTAAACCAAACTAAAAGGTAGTTTATATTTCAATATGTCTTGTTGGTGAAATTAAAAAAAGATAGAGGAATAGAGGCCAGTCGAAAAAAGGATAAACGCTTCGAGAAGCATTTAGTGTCAAATGAATGAACATCTAACTCATACAAGTATGAGTTGTTTTCAAATTAGTCTAGGGAATTTTATAAGAGTTAACTGATCCATGTTCGTAAATCGGGTTGTTGGTTAATTGGATGAGGTTGTGATTAGCTATGTAGCATTACATTATTAGCTCTATCATGTTTATGTGAATATGACTTAATGGTGATAGTTTTCTCAATGTTGAATTTTCTTCTAACAACGTTAATAAACAATAATACAATATTTTGCGCGAAGAGCAGATCACTAACTAGTAGATATTAAAAAGAAATAACAAATATACTCTAATGAAAGAAGACTAAATCAAAACCCTAATTATATTATAGTATCATTTTCTTAGAGTCTCAAATAAAAACAAATGATTTCATTGTATTTAATTAATTATTTATGGTATAAAACATACTTATAAAAATGTTTAAAAATGTAATTGTAGTAATAGAGAAAAGAAAAAAATGTTCGCATCTCGTCTCTATGAGGCGATTCTTTGGCGATTACAACCCTTCATTTTCAACTGTCTTCTCTCTGTCTCTGAGAGTGTTTTTCGCCGGTTACCGGCGGTTTTCTCAGGAGTAGTTATCGGAGAAACTGTTTCTTCTCCAAACCTATTTATATCCTGTGTCTGTTTCCTTCACCTGTGTGTTTCTCTAAGCGAAGGAGTTTCTTTTCCTTTGTTCCTCTTGTTAATGGCAGACAAAATTCGAAAACAGATGCAAGAAATTTCATTGGGGATTGAGGATGAAATCATCAATCTCCCTCTGGATCTATGTGAAGAAGCGGCAGCGGAGACCCGTTTCAGTTTAATTGGAAAACCTGTGAACTCTAGGAAGCAAAATCTTCGAGCAATGATGTCGGCACTGCCACGATTATGGGGTATCGGAGAAGAAGTGGTTGGACGTATCCTTCAGAACCAGAAAATTCAATTTCTGTTCCAATCTGAGGAATCGATGTTATCTGTTTTGAGGAGAGGTCCGTGGTCTTTTAACGAGTGGATGTGTGCGATTCAAAAATGGACTCCACTCCATTCCAATGAAGATCTGAAGCATATCAATTTTTGGGTTCAAATTAGAGGGATTCCACTCCAATTTCTGTCATTGCGTATGGTTACTCATATTGTGCATATAATGGGTCATTTCCTTGAGACTGATTTCCAGGGAGATGGTGCTCTCCATGTTGATTATGTGAGAGTCCGATTGGCCTGGAACATAGATTCACCATTGCGTTTCCAAAGGCTTTTTCAATTCGGAGGAGAAGCAAGTGTTCTCAAATTCCGATATGAGAAACTCTGTGGCTTCTGTTCTACTTGTGGAATGCTGACCCATGAGTCATCTGAGTGCCCATCAAACAATACCCCAGGCCCTGCTGAAGCACCAAACGACGATGATGACGATCAAGATGAAGATCACCCTCCGGGTTTTCCTTCTCCAACACCACCAGATCCAGATATGCAGAGACAACAAGATGTGAATCGTGAGGAGACCTCTGAGGAATTGCCAGGTACTTCTCATAAGAAAAGGAAAACAGAGGCTTCCCCCTCTACCACAGAAACTCCTGTCGTATGCTGCGAGATGAGACAGTTTTCTGCATTTGAAGATTACGAGGAACATGCTTCGAAGAGGAAGCGAACCCAAGTTGAAATCAGGGAGTTACGAAACTGGAGTTTGAAGCCTAATGAAGATGCAGCAAGTTCTTCACATGATAATGATGCCAGATCTGGCCATCAGCAAACACCAACTGAAACGACCGCACTCAAATTTTTTTTTTTTTGCATAAATAAACAACACAAAAATACAAGAACAATCCAAGTTCTACAGTTTACACAACTAACAGTTCTATAACAACAAAAGCAGAGACAACAACAACAACAACAAACCCCCGGGTCCTAATCATCCCCTCTTCACTGCCTCGATTCCACGATCACGCCTTATCTTTACCTGCATCGACAAAAGTGATGCATCAACATTTGGCTAACCAAATGCTGAGTGAGATTGGTCATCCCAACAACAGGTTACCAATAAGCACAATAATGAACAATTAATCATACGAAGAATTAATTAACACCAATTAAAGGAAATTCCAGCACAATAGCAATTAATAAACAATTAATCACAATTAAGGAATAACCCAACACAATCCTTGCAATTAATCACAATTAATCACAACACAATTTGCAATCCAAGAATAACCCAACACAATCCTTGCAATTAATCACAATTAATCACAACACAATTTGCAATCCAAGAATAACCCAACACAATCCTTGCAATTAATCACAATTAATCACAACACCATTTTGCAATCCAAGAATAACCCAACACAATCCTTGCAATTAATCACAATTAATCACAACACCATTTGCAATCCAAGAATAACCCAACACAATACTTGCAATTAATCACAATTAATCACAACACAATAACAAGGAACCAAGCTCGGATCGCGAACCAACATCCAAGAAAACGAGCAATAATCGCGAAATCAACAACCAAAAGGACAGCAAGAAATCGCGAAATCAACCACCGAGAAGCAAGCAAGAGTCGCGAATCCATCAACAAGAAGAACAAGAGGAATCGCGATTTAACAACAAGGAGAACAAGCTTCACACAAGCTTAATGCTAACCTTTGGTCACAACTCACCTTAATCGGATAGATCGAGCTCTAGGATGACTTCCCCAAGCTCAAGAAGACCTCCCCTCGCTTCTCTTTAACCACGCTTCACTCTAGCTCACCAAGACCAACTCACCCAATCTCTTCTTCTAGCTTCTCCCAAGCCCAAATTTCTCTTGATCTTGCAAGACCCAAGCTTCCACCAAGCTTCACCTCTCTCACGCTCTCCTTCTCTCTCTCTCTCTCTCTCCCTCTCTCTCTCGCGACCAGCTTTCTCTTTTTTTTTTTCTGGTTTTCACGCCACAAGGAGATAAGGAAGAAGACAAGAGAAAATTCAACCTTTGAGAAAAACCCCATAACTTCCAAATCGGTTTATGACACCCCCGGAACAACCCGAATCAATTATTTTTCCTCCAATAATTAATTCTCCAGATTGTCTAAGGCTCAAAACCCGAAGGAAAATTCCGAAACAATCAAATTAATTAATTAATTTATTTATTTTCCGGAACGCGGGCGTTACAATTCTCCCCCACTAACATAGATTCGCCCTCGAATCTTCGATACCGCTCATCTCCCATGAACCGTTCATCTCCAATGAACCTTATCGTCGCAACGATTACACAACCTTTGGCCAACCCGACCATCTCAATACTCACACGAGGTCCAATACCAACCTCCGAGGTTTCCCATTCAGACCCTATGCTTATGACACCGCGGCATCATATGTACTTATTGCTCAACACCGGCCAACCCCATTACTCAAGACACCGCAGCATCTCTGAGTTCCGAGCATCAGCCATATCCCGCAGGATATTCACCATACCATATCACCCAAGACACCGCAGCATCTCCGGGTTCTAGGTATATGCCGTACCACTCCACTCGGTAATATAACCTACAAGAGTCTCAATACCCCATACCACTCAATTCTAGGCAATATATCCCACGTCTGGGACATACTCCTTACGAATCCACGGTATCACGTATCACTCTAGGCTATAAATCTCCCGAGACTGGGTACATCGCCACTCACACTCCCAGGACACACAGTCCCGCGAGCTATCGGCAGCAGAGGAACCAGTCCTCTCGACGAGCAATAAATCACATATCTCTAAGCATCTCGACTGAACTACCTCCCGTGATCCGTGTAAATCCTCGCAAGGCAACACCGGCATCACCCATATTCCATACCCGGAATATCTGCCGTGCATGACCAATAACCCGGCCATCGCACCTCCCTTGCGCACCTTCCAGTGTCGGCTTGCTTTAGAAAAACTCGTCAAGACAACTATGACTAGGCTACCTTTAACACCCAACAACTCTCTGCAGTAGGTCCTCAGTACAAACGTAATAAAACAAACAAGTACCATACGCCTGCAATCCAACCCACCACATAGAATCGCTAAGTGAAATAACCCGGTCTCATCTCTCGACTTATTTTCCCGAACAAGCTTAACTGAAACACGCAACGCTCACAACAGCAATAAGAACATATATCTTATTACTCTCTCGCATTAACGCTCTTACCCCAACGCAATGCAACCCCTGACTCACAAGTCACCAATAAGAAATACTCATCTTATTACACATCATAATGTAGCATCGTTCTACACAACGGCAATACAAAATGAAACATACATAGCACACAGCTATAACCGAAACTGGAACCTCTCGATGGAACTCAAGCCGCAGCTTGCTTCTGGAACCACTTCTGGAACCTCGCTTCCATCCTAGCCTCTGGCTCCCACGTTTCCTCCTGAACACCGTCACAGTCCCACAGAACTCGCATCATCGGAATCTTCTTCCGACGAAGCTCCTTGACCCTCCGCTCGAGAACTCTCAAAGGTCTCGCCTCAACGGTCATATTGGGCTGGAGATCTGACGGAATCTCAGCCAATACCTCGTCACCCCTATGCAAACACTTCTTCAGCATCGACACATGGAATACCTTATGAAAAGCTTGCATAACCGCGGGTAACTCCAACCGATACGCTACCGGTCCAACACGCTCTACAATCCGGAACGGTCCCATATACCTCGGACTCAACTTAGTCGCAACAATGGACTTGTTCGGACCTCTCAGCAAAGCCATCTTGAGATACACACTATCTCCCACCTCAAACACAAGCTCTTTCCGCCTCTTATCAGCATAACTCTTTTGCCGATCCTGGGCCTCTTTCATGTTCAGCTTCAAAACCCGGATCTTCTCTGTAGTTTCCTGAACAAAACTCGCACCCAAAGTGCTCCTCTCCCCCACTTGGGTCCAACACAAGGGGGTACGACAGGGCCTCCCATACAGAGCCTCATATGGGGCCATCCAAATACTCGCCTGGTAACTATTGTTATACGCAAACTCAACCAAGCTCAAGTGATCCACCCAATGACCACCCCAATCCAGCACGCACATCCTCAACAGATCCTCCAAAGTCTGGATGGTTCGCTCGGACTGCCCATCTGTCTGAGGATGATACGCCGTGCTCAAGTGCACCTTCGTGCCCATCTCCGCCTGAAACGCATTCCAGAACTCCGATGTGAACTTAGGATCCCGGTCCGAAACAATACTTACCGGTACTCCATACAGTCTCACAATCTCCTGCACGTACTTCCTAGCCAAAACTGCCGCCCCATCGGTCTTCTTAATGGCCAGAAAACGCGCACACTTGGTCAATCGATCGACGATGACCCAAACAGCATCCTTGGTCCGAGAAACTGGTAAACCCACCACGAAATCCATCGTGATCAAATCCCACTTCCACTCTGGAATGGGTAAACTCCGCAACAGACCACTCGGGACCTGGTGCTCTGCCTTCACTAACTGGCACACGTTGCACAAAGCAACCCAATTAGCCACATCCTTCTTCATCCCGACCCAATGATAATAGCGCTTGAGATCGCGGTACATCTTAGTCGTTCCGGGATGAATCGCAAACATACTCGAATGAGCCTCATTCAGGATCTCTCGCCGCAAATCCTCATCCAAAGGTACGCATACCCTCCCACTAACAAGGATAGTGCCGTTCGCAGATACCTGATATTCAGAACCCTCTGCTCTCGAAGCCTTAACCAAACCCTCATCCTTTCCCTGAGCCACCCGAACCCTGCTCAAAAGATCCGCCTGGTTAGCCGCCTCTAAGCCCAAAGGTTCCTGAGATACAACACATAAGCGCAATGTGCTAATCTCGCTCACCAAGGACTCTACCTCGAGCTCCCGAGCCAAAGCCACCCGCTTCCGACTCAACGCATCCGCAACCAGATTAGCCTTACCAGGATGGTAAGCTATCTCCAGATCATAATCGGCCACTAGCTCCATCCAGCGCCTCTGTCTCAAATTCAACTCAGGCTGAGTGAAAATGTACTTCAAGCTCTTATGATCTGTGAACACCTGCACCTTTCCGCCATAAAGATAAGATCTCCAAATCTTTAATGCAAAAACCACTGCAGCCATCTCCAAGTCATGGGTAGGGTAGTTGCCCTCATGCTTCCGCAGCTGCCGCGAAGCATAGGCAATAACCTTCCCCCGCTGCATCAACACACAACCCAGACCCACTCCCGACGCATCGGTGTACACCACGTAAGGCTCACCCGACTCAGGCAACGCCAATACTGGAGTACTAGACAACATGGCCTTCAGCCCTGCGAAACTCTTCTCACACTCTGAGGACCACACGAAAGGAACATCCTTCCCTGTTAGCTTCGTCATAGGCTTAGCCAAACTCGCAAAACCCTTGACGAACCGCCGATAATACCCTGCCAACCCAAGAAAACTCCGAATCTCAGTGGCATTCCTTGGCCTCGGCCAAGTACTAATGGCCTGGATCTTCCCCGGGTCTACCGACACTCCCTCCGCAGAGACAATGTGACCCAGAAAACCGATCTCCCGCTGCCAGAAGCTACACTTGCTCAACTTAGCAAATAACTTCTGTTCCCGCAGTCTCGAAAGAACCACACGCAGATGCACCTCATGCTCCTCCCGGCTCCTCGAATACACCAAGATGTCATCGATAAAGATGATCACGAACTCATCTAGATATTCCTGGAAAACGCTGTTCATCAATCTCATAAATGCAGCCGGTGCATTAGTCAACCCAAATGGCATCACCACAAACTCGTAGTGACCATAACGAGATCTGAAAGCCGTCTTCCGGATATCTACCTCATCGATGGGAATCTGATGATAACCCGACGCCAAGTCAATCTTGGAGAACCAAGTAGCCCCTCTCAACTGATCCAACAACTCATCAATCCGCGGAAGAGGATACCTGTTCTTCACTGTGACCCGGTTAAGTCCCCGATAGTCGATACACAACCGAAAACTCCCGTCCTTCTTCTTCACGAACAACACTGGCGCTCCCCACGGTGAAGAACTCGGACGAATAAATCCCTTACTCAACAACTCCTCCAGCTGCTTCTTCAGCTCTGCCATCTCTGCGGGAGCCATCCTATAAGGAGCCCTGGATATCGGTGCCGTCCCCGGTTCCAACTCGATCGTGAAGGGATCCGACCTAGATGGTGGCAACCCCTGCAATGACTGGAACACATCCGGAAACTCACGAACCACGCGAATATCCTGAACCCTAGCCTCTCCGACGGCCTCCGGCAAGGAAATGGTAGCCAAATACGCCTCGCAACCTCTCTCGATCAGACGCTCCGCGTGCACAACCGAGATCACGAGACTCCCGGAAGTCGGTCTCACACCCTGATACACCAACTTCCCCTTCCCCTGGTCGAACTCGACTCGCCCTCGGTGACAGTCCAGATGCGCCCTGAACTTCCCGAGCCAATCCATGCCCAAGATGACATCGTACAGCTCCACTGAGCAGATAATCAAATCGGCAGCCATGGACTCTCCTGCTACCTGAACATCCACGTCTCGCACCCGGCCGTGAATCCTCAGGAGCTTCCCTCCGGCGACCTCCACGAAACCCAAATTCACACCGGGCTCGCTCCGGAGATTAGCCTTCTCGGCCAACTCCGGGGAAACGAAGCAATGCGATGCTCCTGTGTCAAACGACACATGACACTCTACACCCCCAACACACAAGGTCCCTGCACATATACATGTGCCGAGAACCTTAACACCCCGACGAGCACGGCAATTCCCAACACAGAATTAAACTTAGATGAGTCTAAGAAAATACCTGTGATCGGCCTGGAACTCGGCTCGCCGGTCTCGGTGATAGAGTACACTCGAGGCGCTGATGCCACCTGCCTGAGAGGCTGCACTACCGAGGTCTCCCTCTGCCGCAACTGGGGACACTGAGGCCTGATGTGCCCCGCCTCCTTGCAGTGATAGCACACTCGAGTATCCACTCGCGCTCCGCCCTTCTGAGGACAGCTCGCCACTCGGTGATCCATGCTCCCGCAACCAAAGCAACCCGGACCACCCCGACTACTACTCGAAGCGCTCTCCCGCTTCCGCTTCTGTCCGTGCGTCGGCTTACTACTGCCTCTGCTCGAACCGGACTGCGGCTGTACCGATCTCGCCTGAAAACGCGGTGTAGCCACTAACACCTCGTCCTTCAGACCCTCCTCAAGCAAAGCTGCAGTCTCAACCAACTCATCCACCGTGCGAAAAGACCTCACCATGCAGCGGTTCCTCAAATCAACCCGAAGACCCATCAAGAATCTCTGCACACGGGCCGACTCACTCTCACCCGCTCGCCTAACAAAAGACCCGAGCCGGACAAACTCCACCTCATACTCGCGTACCGACCGATCCCCCTGAGTCAAACTCGCAAGCCTCGACCCTAACCGGTGGAACGCCTCCTGAGGAAAGAACTTGGAGTTAAACTCCTCCACAAAATCCGCCCAAGCCATCGCGGTCTGCGCTCTCCGTGCTGCCACACCCCTCCACCAGAGATGCGCATCACCCTCCAGAAAATGGACCGCAATGTCCACCTGGTATCCCGCAGGACACCTACTCGAGAGGAAATTCCTCTCTATCCTCCTCAACCACGCATCAGCGTCCTCAGGATTAGCACCTCCAGAAAAGAACCCCGTGCCAATCTTCAGCATCTGCTCCATCATCCTCAGATAGGATGGAAGCTCCTCAGCAACCGCAGCTGCCGCCTGAGGCTGAGCCTCCACCACTACCGGAGCCACAGGAGCCTGAGCCGGTACCCTCTCTGGTAACCGCTCCAACACCCTCGTCAGCAGATCCGCTATGCGATCATCTCGGGCACGAGCATCACCCGCTGCTACACCCGCAACACCCGCTGGAACACCAGCCACACTGACGCTCGCGCCAGTCCCAACGGCACTCACTCCGGCCGCACCCTCGGACCCAACCTGACTCGCACGCGAATCCTCGACCTGCTCCGCCGGCACACGGCCACGACCTCTACCACGGCCACGACCCCTACCACGCCCTCTAGCCATCTGCACACGTGCAGAAGCACAAGCTAAGAAAACTAAACACAATCATCACAATAAAGATACTCACCGTGGAATCTCACAAGGCTCGAAGAGGATGATTCTAAGACCCCCACACAACCCAATTAATTCTAGAACCACCTAGGCTCCTAGAACCGTAAGGGCTCTGATACCAAAATGAAACGACCGCACTCAAATTTTTTTTTTTTTGCATAAATAAACAACACAAAAATACAAGAACAATCCAAGTTCTACAGTTTACACAACTAACAGTTCTATAACAACAAAAGCAGAGACAACAACAACAACAACAAACCCCCGGGTCCTAATCATCCCCTCTTCACTGCCTCGATTCCACGATCACGCCTTATCTTTACCTGCATCGACAAAAGTGATGCATCAACATTTGGCTAACCAAATGCTGAGTGAGATTGGTCATCCCAACAACAGGTTACCAATAAGCACAATAATGAACAATTAATCATACGAAGAATTAATTAACACCAATTAAAGGAAATTCCAGCACAATAGCAATTAATAAACAATTAATCACAATTAAGGAATAACCCAACACAATCCTTGCAATTAATCACAATTAATCACAACACAATTTGCAATCCAAGAATAACCCAACACAATCCTTGCAATTAATCACAATTAATCACAACACAATTTGCAATCCAAGAATAACCCAACACAATCCTTGCAATTAATCACAATTAATCACAACACCATTTTGCAATCCAAGAATAACCCAACACAATCCTTGCAATTAATCACAATTAATCACAACACCATTTGCAATCCAAGAATAACCCAACACAATACTTGCAATTAATCACAATTAATCACAACACAATAACAAGGAACCAAGCTCGGATCGCGAACCAACATCCAAGAAAACGAGCAATAATCGCGAAATCAACAACCAAAAGGACAGCAAGAAATCGCGAAATCAACCACCGAGAAGCAAGCAAGAGTCGCGAATCCATCAACAAGAAGAACAAGAGGAATCGCGATTTAACAACAAGGAGAACAAGCTTCACACAAGCTTAATGCTAACCTTTGGTCACAACTCACCTTAATCGGATAGATCGAGCTCTAGGATGACTTCCCCAAGCTCAAGAAGACCTCCCCTCGCTTCTCTTTAACCACGCTTCACTCTAGCTCACCAAGACCAACTCACCCAATCTCTTCTTCTAGCTTCTCCCAAGCCCAAATTTCTCTTGATCTTGCAAGACCCAAGCTTCCACCAAGCTTCACCTCTCTCACGCTCTCCTTCTCTCTCTCTCTCTCTCTCCCTCTCTCTCTCGCGACCAGCTTTCTCTTTTTTTTTTTCTGGTTTTCACGCCACAAGGAGATAAGGAAGAAGACAAGAGAAAATTCAACCTTTGAGAAAAACCCCATAACTTCCAAATCGGTTTATGACACCCCCGGAACAACCCGAATCAATTATTTTTCCTCCAATAATTAATTCTCCAGATTGTCTAAGGCTCAAAACCCGAAGGAAAATTCCGAAACAATCAAATTAATTAATTAATTTATTTATTTTCCGGAACGCGGGCGTTACACCAACTAACGGAGAGGGCTCGGTGGGCCAGAAGCCACCGGAGCCGGGATGAATACAGCCTTTTGGAACTGCCGAGGCTTGAAAGGGTCCTCGGTGGTTCGACGCCTTAAAGGGATTAAGAGGTCTTATTCCCCGGACTTACTCTTTCTGGTTGAAACGAAGAATCCCGATGATGTCGTTCGTGATGTTGCTGCACAACTAGATTATGATTATGTTAAGTGTGTTTCTCCTGTTGGAATTGGTGGTGGTATTGCTTTGCTATGGAAGAAGACAATTGAGGTGTGTTTCTTTTCTGTTGATGAAAGATTACTCGATTGTAAGATAAATAATAAAGAGTTTTCTTTTTACTTCTCATGTGTTTATGGTCATCCAATTCGGAAACTAAGGCATATATTATGGGAAAGGTTGGAACGAATCTCTGCTAATCGATATGGACCTTGGTTAATGTGTGGAGATTTTAATGAAGTATTGAATGCTTGTGAAAAAAGAGGGGGCCGAGCAAGAGAAAATTGGAGCTTAGTAGATTTCAGAAACATGGTCAATAATTGTGGTGTTGTTGATCTTCCTTACACCGGTAATAACATGACGTGGGCTGGAAAGAGGAAGACTTATACTGTTGAAAGTTGGCTAGATCGTGCTATGGCAAATGATGAATGGCGAGCTTTGTATCCAGCCTCCAAGGTAGAATATTTGGAAATGGTTGAATCTGATCATCGACCTGCAATTATCAGAATAGCAAGACAATATGAAAAAGGGCGTAAATCTTTTCGATTTGATAATAGACTATGTCAAAACCCAGATTTTCGAAAGGTTGTCTCTGATGCTTGGCTTCATGAGTATCCAAGTGGTTCCCACTCTATCTCTACTCGTATTAGACGTTGTCGACATATGATATCAGAATATAAAAAGACTAATTTGCTGAATTCTTCTAAGACCATCAATGATTTAGTAAAGAAGATTGACTCCGCACACTCTGATAACACAGTTCCGATTGAGACAATCTACGAGTTGAGGAAGGAACTGCGACAAGCATATAACGATGAAGAAACGTTTTGGCAAATCAAAAGCAGAAATCAGTGGCTAACAAAAGGTGATCGAAACACTCGATTTTATCATGCTTCTACAAAAAATCGAAGGGCCAAAAATAAAATTGTGTCGATAAAAGGTCCTAATGGTGATGATATTCTCGGCAATAGTGCTATAGCGTCGGAGGCAGAACGTTATTTCTCAGATCTGTTTACAAGTTCCAACAATGGTGACATCTCAAATGTCACGAAAAATATAAGGAAAGTTGTTACGGCTGAAATGAACACTTCTCTCACCAAAGATATCACTGTAAAGGAAGTTAAGGAAGCACATGTTCTCCATTGGTGCAACTAAAGCACCCGGACCAGATGGCTTCACAGCATCCTTCTATCAACATTATTGGGACATAGTTGCACCGACAATTGTTGCAGAAGTTCGACACTTTTTTGATACATGGGATTTTCAACAGGAACTGAATCACACGAATCTATGTCTCATTCCTAAGATCCAGCCTCCATCGTCGATGAAAGATTTTAGGCCAATTGCTTTATGTAACGTCATATACAAAATTATCTCTAAGATCTTAGTTATGAGGATAAAATCAATTCTCTCCAGCATCGTCTCTGAAAATCAAGCTGCCTTTATACCGGGTCGTCTCATCACAGACAATGTCCTCATTGCTCATGAAGCTCTCCATTCCTTACGTGTAAGACGACGATGTGCAAATTCTTACATGGCTGTTAAAACAGACATTAGTAAGGCCTATGATCGCATTGAGTGGAGATTTCTTGAAAATGTCCTTCGTCAAAAAGGCTTTGCGGAACGCTGGATACAATGGATAATGGCATGTGTCAATACGGTTTCTTTTTCTGTTTTGATTAATGGGAGTCCTTATGGAAATTTTAAAGCTCAGCGTGGTATTCGACAAGGTGATCCATTATCTCCATATCTTTTTATCCTCTGCGCAGATGTTTTAAGCACTCTGTTGATACAAGCAGAACACAATCATGATATTCAGCCTATTCGACTAAGCATTGGTGGTCCACCGATTTCTCATTTACTGTTTGCGGATGACTCTCTGTTCTTTGTGAAAGCTGATTATAAAAATAGTAGGAATCTTTTCAAAAATTTTGAAGACTACGGGAAAGCATCAGGTCAACTCATTAACCTTAATAAATCGGCGATTACTTTTGGTGAGAGGGTTTTCCAACATACTCGCGAAAGAATCCAAAATATTTTGAAGATACCAAACATCGGAGGCGGTGGCAAGTATTTAGGGCTCCCAGAGCAGTTTGGTCGTAAGAAGAAGGAAATGTTTCAATACATCAAAGGGAATGTGATGCGTAAAATAAATGGCTGGCAAACAAGATTTTTATCGCCTGCAGGGAAAGAAACGCTTATCAAATCTGTTGCCTTTGCAATGCCAGTTCATTCTATGAACGTTTTTAAGCTGCCAATGGAACTATGCTCTGACTTAGATAGCATGATGGCTAGATTTTGGTGGGGTACAACTACTGAACAACGCAAGATGTCATAGATTTCATGGAAGAAAATGGCTACATCTAAATCCACTGGTGGTCTTGGTTTTAGGGAATTACACAAATTCAACCAAGCTTTACTAGGCAATCAGGTTTGGAAGCTCTTACAACGTCCTAACAGCCTACTCTATCGAATTCTACAAGGACGATATTTCCGAAATGGATCTATACTTACTGCTACACAAGGGTCACAACCTTCCTATGGGTGGCAATCCTTACTCTTTGGTCGTGAACTCTTGCAACTTGGATTACAGACTCGTATAGGAGATGGAGTATCTACAAAGATAGGAAATGATAATTGGCTTCCAATGTCACCACCGCGGCCACCTCGAATACTGCCATATACCAATCCGATACTCCCTGTTCAAGCTCTAATTAATCAAACAACCTTTCAATGGGATGAGGAAAAGATCTCAGATCTGATTGAACAAAACGATCATCATATCATCCGCAAGATATTTCTTCCACCATGGCCATCTAAGGATTCAATTATTTGGAGTCATACAAATGATGGTAACTACTCTGTTAAAACAGGGTACCATCTAGCTATCTCTCTTTCTGTTACTGATGATGATCCACAACCTCCGTTAGCATCGCACCCAGACATTGCAAAAGACATCTGGAACTCTTCCCTTATACCAAAACTAAAACATTTTCTATGGAGAGTGACCTCGAGAGCAATTGCGGTGTATGCAAATCTTCGTCATCGGCACATTCTTGTCGACAGTCGCTGTTCTCGGTGCTGTTCCTTTGATGAGACAAGTGATCATCTTTTCTTCTCTTGTCAGTATGCAAAGACGGTGTGGCGCCTTTCTGGGATCCCCACAACTATCATCTGCAACCCTGACATCACCATAGAAGACAAGCTAAGATTTCTGTTTTCAATTCACCGGGATAATAATGTCTCTGCCGAAAACAAAATCCTACCTTTCTCCATCATTTGGCGATTGTGGAAAAGTAGGAATGAACTCGTCTTTAGTAGGAAGAATTTATGTGAGGAGGTTACTTTAAAGAGAGCCTCTGAAGATGTCAAAGAATGGCTTTCCAGTTTTGAAACTACACACACTCATAATGTTGAAGTGAATGGACATACAACAAGACCAACTACATGGAGTCCTCCACAAAGAGACTGGGTTAAATGTAACTATGATGCATCTCATCACGAGGGTAATTGCAATTCTGGTTTAGGTTGGATCATACGAAATTGTACTGGGAATTTTCAAGATGGTGGTATGGGTACATACCAAGGACGACACACACCCGCTGAGGCAGAATGTTCTGCATTACTATGGGCTATGCAATGTTCATGGTCCTTAGGATATCGTAAGGTGGAATTCGAAGGAGACAATTTGGTTATCAATCGGATCATCAATGGAAACATCACCAACTTACGTCTTCAACACTACCTCACTGCTATAAAGTGTTGGAGTAATATGTTTGAGTCAATTAAATTCTCATATAGGAATCGATCTTCTAATATTTGTGCAGATACTTTAGCCAAAAAAGCTACTACTGCGTTGTTCCAATGGCGATTGTTTCACTGTTGTCCTAGATTCCTTCAACCTCTTGTAAACAATGATTGTAACTTTGAAAATCAATAAAGATTTTAGCCGACAAAAAAAAAAAAATGTTTAAATTTTAAGATAATTGTTGAACCGCTGTCAACCAATTCATTTGGTTCACCCGATTAAAGGGGGTTTGACAGTTATTTATCCGGTTCAAAAGCTTTCGGATTTTATAGAAACCAACCCTGCCACAAGTTTGGTTCGTGGTCGAACCCAGTATGAACACAGGGTCGATCATGTTTTTAGGTTCCTATAGCGATATTTTTTTTATTTCTTCTACAATGTTTTCAAGCTACGGTTTTTGAGTTAGTAATGAGCATACCCGGTCCTGGATAGAACCAGAGAAGCATGGGTTTCAGGGCATGATAAGGTTTATTAACTTTAGGGGCCAATTTTCGGAGAAAAAAATGATTAGCTCTGCTGGTAACAATTGAAAGTAAGGAATTTAAGGTGTTAGGTTCAAATCCTGCGAGTTGATAATTTATAGATTTCACGTTTAAAACAATATATATATATACAATGGGTCAAAAAGTTATTTGTTTATAGGTATGTACTTATCGGGACGGTTATGTATATGAGAACTCGTCCCACTTATGTCCGCCTCAAAGGGAATTTTAACGTTCGTTCGGGTTTTGTCCAACATAACATGCAAGGATCCTTATAAAGGCAACATCAGTGCCACAATGTTACTAGATTAGGTCTCCCACAATGTATTCTCTTTAGTGTGTTATCGCAATTAGGAGTGATGTGCCTAATTCCGTCCAATGGCCAATCTATTATATAATGAGAGAGTTTTCTTTCATTCTAAGCCATCCACATCATCACTACAATCATTTATTAATGGACCTCACATATTTAGATTAGAGTGAAATAAATTAAAATTAGAAGATTATTCTTATAAACTAAATTAACTTGTAAGAAAAAAGAAAAGTCATTATTAACAACAAAAAAAAAAAATTAACAATTGGTTATAGGAAAACGTAAATCATCTATCAATTATAAATATATGAAGTTCAATTAACAATTAGTTGTGCTATTAATATGACATTCGATATTTTATGAAAAAACAAAACCAAGTGAAAACAAAGAAGAAGAAAAAGTAATAAAACCAACAATTCATTCTTCACAATCAAAATGATCCAAAAAACAAGAAATAGCATTTGAAACTACAAAATCAGGAATGGAGAAAAATCATAGATAGAAAACTGCAAATATCCTCTAAAAACAAGAAATAGCATTTTAGAGGAGGAGTACTACTTGATAATAGGATTTTTGCTCTGTTTGATGAACTAATTTTGGCATAAGTATTCGCCACAAATATGGGAATGGGATTGGTTGGATTTTTAGAAGCGAGAGAGGATAGGTTCTTCGGGGATGGGGAACAAAGAAAAAATCACAGATCTTTTGTCAGCGATCTTTCACAAAGAACGCAATTGTAACATCCCGGTTTCTTGTATATGCGGAGAGGCTTATAAGAATTGATTTGGCTACCTATGTCACCAAAGTGCACTTACCTTTTCCGATCACTTGCCCGAAAGAACTCCAGAGTTAAGGGTGCTTGGGCTGGAGTAGTCTAAGGATGGGTGACCTTCCGGGAAGTGATTCGCGGTAGCGTGTGAGTGAGGACAAAACACGGGGAAAGGTCACGTGGTGATTGCAGGGTCAGTAAACAAGTATTACAAGCCTCCCGGATTAACGCACCGGCCGTCGGACGAGGGTGGGGCCCACGGGCCGGGAGATGTCGTTGGGGCCCACAGGTAGGGGCGGTCGGGGCGTTATAAGTGGTATCAGAGCCGAACCCAAACACGTGTGTGAAGTCAGGTGGGCTCACACCGTCTAGGGTGACGATCCTGGTGCGCAACGAGGACGTTGCGCTCTGTGAGTGGGGGTGATTGTAACATCCCGGTTTCTTGTATATGTGGAGAGGCTTATAAGAATTGATTTGGCTACCTATGTCACCAAAGTGCACTTACCTTTTCCGATCACTTGCCCGAAAGAACTCCAGAGTTAAGGGTGCTTGGGCTGGAGTAGTCTAAGGATGGGTGACCTTCCGGGAAGTGATTCGCGGTAGCGTGTGAGTGAGGACAAAACACGGGGAAAGGTCACGTGGTGATTGCAGGGTCAGTAAACAAGTATTACAAGCCTCCCGGATTAACGCACCGGCCGTCGGACGAGGGTGGGGCCCACGGGCCGGGAGATGTCGTTGGGGCCCACAGGTAGGGGCGGTCGGGGCGTTATAGCAATACTTGGACCAAAATATATATTAGCATAAAAGCGCAAACATTTGAAAAAAATTCTCTATTAGAGATCGTAACTCTAAACAATCTAAAACTATACGTACATATAGATATAATTTTAAATACTCAAATATGTATATGCACTTCAATCATTTAATGTGTAGACGGTATGATGATGTTATAATTGGCCTCCGTATGAATAGTCACATTGTCATATACAAACACTAATAAAGAAACACACGCACATACACACAATGCAACTATAAACATAAACGACTATTAAACGAAAATTCAAATAAAAAAAGGGAGGATAAAAAAATACCCTGTAATTAGCAAAACAAAGTTTAGGAACAGAAATGTAATATATATATATATATATATATATATATAATTGTATTTATAATCACACAGTAGTAAAATACAACATATAAACACATGAAAAAATAATAATATTTCAACATAAATTAACAACATAATTAAGAGAAAATCGTTGTTATATACAAACACTAATAAGGAGAAATAATAAAACACATGCAGATACACACAATGCAACTATAAACATAAAACCGACTATTAAACTAAAATTCAAAATTAAAAAAAAAATTGTTTCCTAAAAATATAGCATATAAACAAATTTATAAAACATGAATATGAAATAAGCCCGCGTGAAGCGCGGAGTCAATTCCTAATTGTAACAATGGTTAACCATCTGAATGAGATCACAATAATCAGTTCCAAACGAGGGGAAAGCCACCTAGCTACATGAGAGACATTACATTGGCCATATAAGCGATTCCAACTATGAGTAGAGGGGCAATAAACTCTAGTATAATTTTTTTTTTATACCAGTGAGTTGTGTGTGATCATCTCAATCCACTTATATCTAAGGTCAGTCACTGCAATATGCTCCCATCTGCCATGAGTCATCCACAAAGTAGATATTGGTTAGCAGAGTCGAACCTGGACATTTGAGGCACTCAAGCATACAAAATAGTTATGGCCCATTAGTAATTTGAGGTCCTCACGTATACAAAGCTTCGATCTTATGTCCTCTCTTTTTTGCCAAATTGTAAATATTTAATTGAAAATGAAACTGATCAGCTGTTACAAAATTGAGTTATCAAAATTGATCTACCTAAAATCTTGCTCCCATGGCAAAAAAAAAATAAAAAAGCATGGAAGCAAATTTCATTCGCTACTGAATCGACATCGAAGCTATGAAGCAACATGAGTCGAGTAGCGATAATGAGCTTGAAAACCCGAAGGAAATATTAGACCGAGAATAGGGTCGAAGTGTGAATAACCATAGAAACCTCAATCTAATGATAACCGAGCAAATAATCATGTCCTCTTTTCTTTAAAGATGGACAATTACCAATAGAGCTATTAGCAATTTTTTGTCAAAAATAATAGCCCCTTAAATTATTAAACACACTGACGGCCCCAAGCACCTGCTTGACCAACTTCTAGTCAAGGCCTGTTCTGTTGGTTGGTTGTGTGGAGAAGGTCTTCAAATGTTAGGCCTTATGTAAGGCTGATGGTAGCTGATCTTTCACATTGAAGCACACACTGCGTTCATCTAAGGTGTACAGAATATATGGCACAATGAGCTACGCATATACCGGCTTTATTTACTCAAGAGGGATGTGTAATATATCAATCATATGGTTGTAGAGTACACTAGCAAAGGCCTTCAAAAATCCATTTGAAAGGTATTTTGGGCATCAAAAAGCCCATTGATTGTAAACATCCTGAAATACAAAAATCATGCAATTTGACACTTCTTAAACAAAAAAAAAAAAAAAAAAGAACATGATAGCAAAAATGAAGAAGAGAGTGTTTCAAGAATCTAAAGCCCTAAAATGTTAACAAAAAAAATACACTTTTCTTTCTCTTTCTTCAAAACCTTTAATTTTTGGTGTCCGACTCAAATCTCTGTGTCTATCTTTCTAATCACCACATACAGACGATTTCACTTCTACGTTTGATAGTTCACTATGTAACAAGCTGGACCGAGAATTTTCCTTTCTTTCCCAACGTTCTTCGAAAAAACAGCAACAAGATCAAATATCAATCAGACTTTGCTGCTCCACATCTCAGGCGTTTTCTGATTTTGTTAAAACAGTTCTCCAGAGTGACTAAGTTGAGAATAATTAGGAAAATGATGTTATGTGCAATTCTTAGAGTTGTGATTTGAGTTTAAGTACTATGCTCATATGTCCGAGCATGCCATATGTGTTTTTTTAACATGCAACAACCGACATGTGCATCCTTCGTATGTGTTCATGGCCTAGAATATTTTTGTCTTCTAGAAGGAAGAACTTCAGGGCGGTTCTAAACATGTGCAACATGTGCTTTTGCAAATGACTTGGAATAAACTAACAAAACAAATTTGTATATTTAGGGTCCAAAATATTTTTAGAAAATTATTTAACATATAACTATATACTTCAAATATTGTTCATGGCCTAGAATATGTTTCCTGCAAATTTGTAAAGTATGTTGAGCTAATCCATTATGCCCAATGCTATTAACAAATAAAAATGAATAATATTTCACTTATAAACAAGGGACAATTGGTGAAATAACTAATTTTGGATAAAGTATGAAAAATATAGCCATAGATAAAAACAATTAAGCAAGTAAACATCTGTGTGCTTTTGTGACCATTATGTCCTTGTGACTAAGCAGCTTTAGGGGTGTAGTCTTTTACCCAGCAAAAAAATAGACTGACTATACGATTTATTTTGACACCACATATGTTTACCCTAATGATTTTTTGGGTGCATAAATCGCATACTGGTAACTGGTTCAACCTTGTATTTATAACGCCCCGACCGCCCCTACCTGTGGGCCCCAACGACATCTCCCGGCCCGTGGGCCCCACCCTCGTCCGACGGCCGGTGCGTTAGTCCGGGAGGCTTGTAATACTTGTTTACTGACCCTGCAATCACCACGTGACCTTTCCCCGTGTTTTGTCCTCACTCACACGATACCGCGAATCACTTCCCGGAAGGTCACCCATCCTTAGACTACTCCAGCTCAAGCACCCTTAACTCTGGAGTTCTCTCTGGACAAGTTCCCGAAAAGATAAGTGCACTTTGGTGACATAGGTAGCCAAATCAATTCTTATAAGCCTCTCCGCATATACAAGAAACCGGGATGTTACAATCACCCCCACTCACAGAGCGCAACGTCCTCGTTGCGCACCAGGATCGTCACCCTAGACGGTGTGGGCCCACCTGACTCCACACACGTGTTTGGGTTCGGCTCTGATACCACTTATAACGCCCCGACCGCCCCTACCTGTGGGCCCCAACGACATCTCCCGGCCCGTGGGCCCCACCCTCGTCCGACGGCCGGTGCGTTAGTCCGGGAGGCTTGTAATACTTGTTTACTGACCCTGCAATCACCACGTGACCTTTCCCCGTGTTTTGTCCTCACTCACACGATACCGCGAATCACTTCCCGGAAGGTCACCCATCCTTAGACTACTCCAGCTCAAGCACCCTTAACTCTGGAGTTCTCTCTGGACAAGTTCCCGAAAAGATAAGTGCACTTTGGTGACATAGGTAGCCAAATCAATTCTTATAAGCCTCTCCGCATATACAAGAAACCGGGATGTTACAGTATTAGTACCCAAAAAAACATTGATTTTATTTCACGTCTAACATAATTTGAATTTTGAAAAACAAACCCGAATTTTTTTCATACGTCAATAATGACACTTGTAACGTAGGAAGTCTATTTTTTTCAATAACATAGCAAGTCTATTTTTTAAAATCGAAGACATAACAAATCTACCAACTAAAAAATACAGACATTTCATACAAAGTGAAAAAGTTAGTATAGAAACATTTGTGCACTTTGCTCATCCATATATTAAACTATCATTTACAACATGTCAATACATGCCTCATAGAGGTTTCATCGCCGAGAATCCACAATTCGTTGGGTTACTCGATGGAAAAACCAAGAATCCACTTACTCAGAGCTTTTTAATTCGCTCGAGAAAGAGTTCGCCGTTAATGGATAAACAAGTTTTGGTGGTCCTGGTGATGGAGCAGCTTTTGATTTTGTGGCTAGAGCTATGTACAGAAATAATCCAGCTAATACGAAACTTGGATCTGATGCATCGAAACTAATCACTAAATGGGTTTCCTTAAAGATATAAACGTTCTATACACATAGAAATTAGCAAATAGAAAATAACAAAATTGCATTTGAGACAAGAGAAAATGAAAAACTTTTGTGAACTTTGCTCATCCATATATATATAGACATTCCATACAAAAAAAAAAATTGTACCGAAATTAGTACACTTTGCTCATCCATATATTAAGCCATCATTTACAACGTGCAAATATATTTTTCTCCAAAAATAGACTTTCAATACATAAAATTCACAAAATAGACGTTCTACACTAATAGACGTTCTAAACAAATAGATGCTCTCTTCTCTTTCACAAGGCGACGTAGAAGACAACGGACCCAACATATTTTTGTGTCAATGCCTCCTGAAGGTTTCATCGCCAAGAATCCACTAACTCGAAGCTTTTCGATTCGCTCGAGAAAGAGGTCGCCGTTAACGGAAAATCCTAGTCCGGTTGTCCCGGTGATGGAGCAACTTTCGATTTCTTGGTTAAAGCGATGTACGGGAAGAATCCACATGATGCGAAGCTTGGATCCGATGCACCGAAGCTAATCATTATATATGTTTTCTTCAGAAATAGACGTTCTATACACATGAAATTAGCAAATAGAAAATAGCAAAATTACATATATTAAACCATCATTTACAACGTGCCAATACATATTTCTCCAACGGCGAAGCACTGAATAGTGTTGCGAAGTATTAAAACAAACAATTGAATTAACAGAAACCAAATATAGAACCTCCACCATGAAAGCCAAATAGACAGTCTATATGTTCTATATAGACCGACGCTTTTTAACTACATTACATATCAAGATTTGAATTGAAAATTACAAATCTTTACATTGATTAGAATAACAAGTTTTTAAAATAGTATAGACTTGATAAGTATATTAGATGGGGATATGAGATGAGTATAATATGGGAAGGAGAATGAATATAATGGGATATTTTACATAGATATTCTATACGTTTTGTCATTTTTTATCAAAAGCAAAATTACAAAAAATAGACGTTTTCTACACATGTAAGAATTAGTGCCTAATATTGAAAACACTAATACATAGAAATTAGTCTCCATTAACAAGGCAATATTATATATAACAATCTATAACAATAGAATGTTAAAAACAAAAAAATTGTCTGCTATTGCAAATGTAACTGAGAATTCTAAGTTTCTGCGTGGCAGGTAACAAACCAATCAAAACATCATAATCACCATAGAAAAAACTTTACTTTTATAAATCAGCATTTGAAAACAAAAAATAGAGGTTCTATACAAATACACGTTATACACTAATAGACATTCTATAATTGATAAAGTGAATGTAAGCGTCTAATTGTTGCCTTGTTCACCTTAAGGAAGACACCATTGAAGATCTGCACAAATGTTTAGCAAAAGTCGGCGATTTTTCGTCTTCGTTGCTGTTACATCAAACAAAGTTCATATCCACAAAAAACAGACAACTGCGTAACATAGCACATTTATGTTTTTATCAAAATAAAAATAGACGTTCTATACACACATAGACATTAGCAAATAGAAAATAACAAAATTTCATTTCAGACAAGAGAAATTGACAAATCTTTGTGCACTTTGCTCATCCATATATATAAACCTTCCATACCAGGTCAGAAAAATAGTACAAAAACCTGTGTGCACTTTGCTTATCCATATATTAAACCATCATTTACCACATGTCAATACATTTGTCTCCAACTAAGAAACACATAGACCATTTTTTTGCAGATATTCCATACCAAAGAAAATGAAGCTCACTTGACACAAGAGCATCTAAGTGATGGGTTCAAAAGAAATATAGACATTTCATACAAGAGGAAAAGAGACTTAGATCGTCACAAAAAAATAGCAAAATAGTCTCCATTAGTCTCAAGCAATAACAAATAGCAAACTAGTCTCAATAACAAAGGAAAAGTGGTTCAACCAAATTGCAAAATTACAAAAAGTAGACGTTCTATACACATAGAAATTAGTTTCCAATATTGAAAACAAAAAATAGACGTTCTACACTAATAGACGTTCTATACAAATAGACGCTCTCCAACGGCGAAGTACTGTGTAGTGTTGCGAAGTAATAACAAAAGCCAAATATAGAACTTCCACCATAAAAGCCAAATAAACAGTCTATGTTCTATGGTTTGAAGAAAAATCAAAAACTAAACTATGGTTTGAAAAAAAATAGTACATCCATAAACTAAACACGGAAATAGTATATCCATAAAAATGAGGACATAGATTCTAGTTTGAAGATAAATAGCGAAATTGCTTAAACTTGCCAGTCAAATATCTGCATTCAGACAGAAACAAAAATGTAGAATTAGCTTAACGAATGAGAGACAACTAAAAACAAATGTTCACGTTTCTTATAATAAGAGAGAGAGAACCATTGCAGTCTCTTTTGAGTGTGTCGTAGTTCTATTCATGAGATTAAAGCTAATTGTAGCACTGCTATGAAGAAAGTCTTGGTAGTACAATTACTTAAACAATCAAATTATAATTCTAGAAGATATTGCTACATAAATTACAATGCTTCTAATCAATATCTGAATAAAATCACCATACAAACAAAAATCAACAGTTGAGCACGAGAATAGGCAATCAACTCTAAGGGACCAATAAGAAAAGAACTTGTGACAATCAAAACTGAGAGAGAGAGAGGCCAGATCATCAATCAGCTCGATCGAGGCCTTGGGTTGAGAGGAGGAAGGAGCGGCAGCAATTGTCGGCTCTGATCGTCGTCTCTGATTTGGCGAGATGATGAGCAGCGATGGCGAGACAAGAGAGCAACAGATCGGAGCGATCTGTTACGGCGATGGATCCGGTCGATATCATCGTCGACGAGGCTGCCTCTCTCTCACGCATTACAAAGAAGGCTCCCTTAAAAGAACCAGAAAGAGAAAAAAAAAATCAAAGAAAAGGTAAAATTGTATTGATATAGATTATACAGAGAATAATATCTCCAATTTTTTTTTTTTGGTTAGTTTGTTAATTATAGTTTTTTGTGTGGTTATACACTGCAATTTCCCTATAAACAATAATGTTTTATGCTATTAACATTTACGTACTGAGTTTCTACATATCTTCTATATAATAATTTATATCTATCATTTTAAATATTAAATGAATATTAATTCCACAAATAGAAAATACGTGTAACATTTTCACTGATTTAAATACTAGTAAAATTGATTTTATTACATTGAATTAACAACAATAAAATTAGAACTTTTAAAACAATTAGATGAATACTCGTGTATCCACATGTTTTGTTTTTTTTCAATTAATGTTTTTTAATTTAACGTATCAACTATTTTGTATTTTAGAATTTTTATTTTATTAGACCGTTACATATTTAAAAACTTTGGTAATAAAGCTCGGTGTTTTATTTAATATGAAACATAACATTTTTATAGACAATAAAACGTTAACATGATGATTCTAAAATTGAGAGAAATCATTACATAACTTTATTATTGTTGACAAAATTTCACTTGTAGTTGTCGACATGTAGTAATCCTTCAACAATCTCTCTTTGTCCACAGACCTAGAAGTGCCGCTTAGAAATCTCATTTAGATATCCCATTTGAAGAATCCTAATTCAAAATTGTTTATGTGCTATAGTACTACTATATTTGTATGTAAATAAGTGTATATTCCATCCGTTTCACAAAGAGTGTCGTTTTAAGGTTTTATTTTTGTTTCACAAAGAGTGTCGTTTTACATTTTTAATGCAAAATTTTGAATAAAATTCTAGTTTTAACCCTGTTGTTTTAATGTATTAAATGGAGAGAAAAAGAAATTATTGAGTGTATTAATAAAGGATAATATGAAACTTTTAATAGTTTTCTTAATATGTGTAAAATGTGTCAAAATGACACTCTTTGTGAAACATATAGAGTATTTGATTCGATTTTAAGCAAACTTCAATTAGTTGTACTTTAAATTTGTGGAAAATGAAAACAATATCTTGAGTTTGCTTGGCAAAGTATGTTATTCTGTGTGGCTTGGGATTGGTCATATGATTTATGGCTTGGCAAAGTAAGCATGTTCATGATCTTTCACCATATATAGCTGTTTGTTGAAGCGGTATTGTATACATAAACATTGCACAATAGTCACCGTGGTTCCTAAAAGTTAGCTCATCGCCCATTTCTTCAAACTTTTTTCATCCTAAACACATGTACTACATCTTAAACCAACATCGTAAACAAACATTAAATAGGCAGATCAATAGGATGGACTTCATATGCCAACCCACTTTTGGATTATGCCTTAGCCACTGTCTTGCAATATATTTTTTCAAAAATGATAACAATATTTGTTTTAGTGCTTAAATAAAATTATTAAAAGATTATATATCCTCACATTCTTCTCGCCACTATATATACGCAAATGTCCATTGGTTTATTTGTTTTTGTCCTTTTTGCTTGTCTATAAAAGACGGTAGAAAAAAAGAGAGTAAAAAGGATGAAATAAAAAGAGTAGCCCAAGACTATAAACATAGGAACTTCCATTAACTAACCTCAATATAAAGTGCTGAGTTTCTTCATCTTAGCCACCGTAATGCAGTCAGCCCTTTCAAAACAATTTCATGAGAATTGATTAGTTGAATCAAAGACCAAGTGTAATGAAATAGTAGGAGCAAAGCGAATGATAATGACAAGTGTATTGATCTCTTCGACGCCACCAAATTCACAAGGGTAATTGAAATCATTCCTTCTCTGACTTGTAATCCTTCGTCATTCTCTATAAATAAGGAAAAATGGAGCTTGAAAGACTAACTTCTAAAAAGAGAGGACAAGTTGATCGACAATTGAAGAAAGCCTTGAAGTTTTTGTTAATTAAATTTGATTTTGACCTAACTTGAATTGAAAGAGACGAGAAGGCGAAAAGGTAAGAGAGCGAGTATATTTATTTCTCTTTAATTTGTTGTTTATACATGTGTAAAGCTCATGTGCAAAATCTAAACTGTTGTGTACAATTAAAATGTTTTCATTGCTTTTTTATAATATGAGTTTTTGTTGATGTGTCAGTTTCTCATAACACAAAAAAACTAAGGGTGTGACACACTCACTCTTTATATATTCTGATGTGTAAACTAAAATCTAAATTGTTGTGTACAATTAAATTGTTTTCATTGGATATGAGTTTTTGTTGATGTGTCAGTTTCTCGTAACACAAAAACTGATATGTCACATCCTTGTGACTTGTGAGACACACTCACTCTGTATATACTAGATTTACATCAAACATATTAATGTGGTCAAAACTTCGCAAATTCAAATATGATTGAAGTTATAAAATTAATTAAGCGGTTCAGTCATTACAATGTGTTAAAAACATATGCTATTTTTTGTTTGTTAATTATATAGTTAAATATATTTTCTTAGTACATCCTAATAATCTATAACAAAACTTGAAGATATGATGCGATTTATTATCATTTATACATATTAATGAAGACAATCTTACATGATATCTTCAGCGTGGTGCAAATAGAAACGTTTGATGTGAATACTCACAAGACGGTAGAATTATACGTTGTAAAATCGTCGATGTAACAATTCTCATAATTTGAAATTGATAAGTAACTTTAAGGTAATGGAGTTTCAGATTTCAGCCGAAGAAGAGCATTCGAAGAAGTTATGGTTTCTCGATTCCTTTGACAAACCACAAAGAAAACGGGTCTGCTCCACATATAGCCCCCAAGATGCTACTCAGTCCATTGTGAGATTTTTGTTTAGGATAAAAAGTCACACGGTGAAAGCATTTGGGACTATATTGCTTTGTGCAAATCAAAGGAGCCAATGAGATAATAGGATTTGAGCTTTTTGAACAGTTCCAAATCTCCTTAAATGAAAAGGACTACCGAGCTTTGTCTTTTATGGACCAAATTGGCTCGCACTAGAGGACAAGATGTGAAGAGTAGTGATATAAGAGTAAAGAAGTTGCTTATTTGATCTGGTTGTGAGTAAGCGCCACACATTCTTTGAGATGACATTGCTGACCTTTTAGGATATAGAGATTCCGAGAAGATCTGGTCCTTGAGTGCCAAAGAAGTGAATTAGAGAACCATAAGGTTTCCAAAGGTATAATCAAAAGAAAGTATCATCTCCGTCCCCAATTTTTATTCGAAGGAAAGAAGTAGCTTTTGTCGGAGTTTGAGAAGCTTTCAGAACATTCGCGAGAAGTGGATGTTTTTGTCATTTAGAGCCCATAAGTTTGAAGAAGATAGTTGTTTCTCTAAGTAACCCATATTGAACCAGAGTGGAAGAACAACATCCAAATTAACTTCATATCACATGTTTCATTCCAACTATTCAGATTTCGTAGTCCTAGATCACCTTCATTCTTTGGATAAGAATGATCATTCAATGATACTTTGGCTCTTGTCGGCTTAGCAATAGTGCCTCTCCAAAGGAAGGTGCTTAATAGAATTAAGAAGAACACTACACTACTCATAAACCCAACAATACCATAGATAACAAAGGAGATGAGGGTTAACCTGCCAGTAAGGCTAAGACGGCGATAGATCCAGCTATTAAATTTTCTTTTTATTTGAGAGAGAAACGGATCGCAATATTCAAGATAGCTTTCTCAAACAGAACGAGAGACCCCAATACCATATTGGTAAATATCATGGACTTAAAACAAAAGGTTGCTTAAAGTCGTTGCAATGACCAGGTGAGAGAGTACTCCTCCTCAATTCCAGAGCAAATCATTGAAGTCCTTGCAATGTTAACATATAATCTTGAAATAAGTTCAAATCGTTGAAGGACAGAGAAAACTCGTGCCACAAACTGTTTTGAACCGTCAATGAAATTCAGTAGGTCGTCAGCAAAGGAGAATGTGTGAGCTGAAATTCCTAGTATTAGTATAGATTATTAGTGAGAGTTATTACTCCCTTTGACTTGTCTCTTCGTCTCTCTCAATTCCTTGAATACTCTCCTTGTATTCATCTTCTCTTTGACTTGCATTTCTCTTAGTATTCATAAATTGTATTGTATCATCCCTCCTATATAAGTTGATCTCATGTAAATATACTATTATCATAGATAATAATATTCTTCCCATTCTATTTCTCTCATTATCTCAACATGGTATCAGAACAGGTTATATTTGAGTTTTGATCTAACGATCAAACTAATTTCTCGCTTTTCTTTCAAGCCTTTGTGCATCTCTTTATTTTGTTTTATCTTCTAATCAAAGTGCTTTTCTTTATTTTGTTTTATGTTCTAAGCCAAGTGTTTCTACAATGCCTTTGAATCTAAGCCAATTGCTTCTACAATTCAAACATTGCATATGCCTCTGAATCTAAGCTATGCTTCATTAGATCTCAGTCTCCGCCACCGTCGTCTTTATATGTCGATGTCCACAGGATCTCTCAGAGATCTGTTTCAGTCACCACCATGACGGCCTCAAGCTTCATCCCCAACGAGCTTCAGATCCACTGTCTGCCTGTCAAGATTGGTCTACATGGCTGAAGTCCATCTTGAGAGGCCATATTAGTATATATTATTAGTGAGAAATATTACTCCCTTTCACTTGTCTCTTAGTCTCTCTCAATTCCTTGAATAGTCTCCTTGCATTCATCTTCTCTTTGACTTGTCTCTTAGTAGTATTCATAAATTATATTGTATCATCCCTTCTATAAAATTTGATCTCATGTACATTTATTATTAGAGAGAATAACTAAACTAACCTTAAAAAATGTCATAATTACTAGAACAATGCAAATCTTTCTAAATTACTAGAATAATCTAGGGTACCGATTTTGCCCTTTTGGCCTTTGTTAATAAAAACATAATTACGATATTGCCATTACTATTTTTAATCCACATCAGTGCGCTCAGATAAACAAGTCTACCGTTCTTTAACGGTAGATTTAATTATTGTTGGTACACTTATTTTTCGGCCGGTAGATTTATTTTTCGACCGCTAGACTTATTTTTCGGCCGATACACTTATTTTCGGCCGGTAGACTTATTTTGGGACGGTATACTTATTTCGGGAGACATATTTTTACGAGGTGGTAGAGATGTTTTTGGGCGGTAGATTTATTAATCTTTTGGTATATTTATTTTTAATGACGGTAGATTTGTTAAGAGTTGGTAGATTTAACGTGTTCGGTTGACTTTTTGGTAGACATTTGACCAAATTGGTAGATTTATTTCATTTGATGGTAGATTTATCTCCTCCGCGGTAGACTTATTTGTAATGACGGCAGACTTATCATCGGATGGTTCGTTTTTTGGTGACGGTAGATTTATTGTAATGACGGGAGACTAATATTATCGTGGTAAACTTATTCTTAAAACGGTAGATTTATTTTTAATGACAGTAGTTTTATTAAAAGTCGGTAGATTTATTTATAAAACGGTAGAGTTATATAAATTTTCTGGATACATGAAATTGGTAGACTTATCATAAGTTGGTAGATTTATCTCAAGTTGGTAGATATATATGAATTTGGTAGATATATATGATCTTGGTAGATTTAAGTTTTGGTAGATTTAATTTTTGGTAGATTTAATTTTTGGTAGATTTAATTGATATTGATCGTTATGATTGACGGCAGACTTATTAAAAGTGAAGATTAACAAATGACGATTTTGCCCACCAAATAACTTCAGATTTGCAAAAAACGCTATGTACCTTCTTCTAGGTTGCGCCGCCGCCCAGAATTTTCCAAGATCTTGAAGTTCCTCTTTTCCTAACTCTACCTCTCTCTCTCTTTAGCTTCTCTATTGTATGTTAAATTTTTTTTCTTCTTCATCATCTCTTCATCATCTTTAACCATGGAGAAAAATATTCTAGTTTGTGAGAAATGGATTTTTCAGAAAAATCGTTGGGTCTTCTTGGTTGATAAATCAAAAGGGTGTCAAATTTTAGGAGTGGATCATAAAACCTTGTTTGATGATTTCCTTCGGATGGTTTATCAAGATTTTGGATTGGATCATCGCTATTATGAAGTACAATTGAGTTATATGTTGGTGAAAAATTATTTGCAAAAATTACCACAAGATACACCTCCAGTATTTGTGGCAACGAGTAGACAATTCTCTGGTTTTTTTGCTTCAATTTGAAAACGATACGGTTCGTTTATGCGTGGAGATTATAGAGAAAGCGGGGGATGTCGTGGAAGATGTCAAACCATCAAACTCAGAAGGTGATCGTGTAGTTGGGAAAAATTCAGGAACATCATGCAAAGAAGAAGAAGAAGTGGATGAAATTGATGAAGAAGATGAGGAATACAGATTTGACAATTGTGAAGACCCGGATGGTGCAAGTTCTGATGATGAAGAGTATGGAACGTCTGAAAAGTATTCTGATAATGAAGAAGATATGCCAAATCTGCCACCAAAGAAACGGGGTTCAACAACAATTCCTAATTTTCTGCAGATGGAAATGAAGTCCGTAGACTAAGCTGTTGGCCAATGTTATGAGACAAAAGAGGAGTTGGAGACGAGATTGAAGATCCATGCTGTTGCAAATAAATTAGACTTTGATGTTGGTTAAGTGTTGGGTGGAAACTATTGTTGACGGTTAAGTGTTGGGTGGAAGGATGTAAATGGAGGGTTTGTACATCAACGGTAGGAGATAATCCAAGGTTCCATATTAGGACTTATGTTGGAGAACACACATGTTCTATTACGATGCATTCATCTCGTGCCCGGCAAGCAACTCATGAGATACTAGGACGTCTATATTAAGACTTTGTAGGTGGTGTTGGACCAAACGTTTTGCCATATCATGTTGCCGATGCTCTTACCAAACGTTATGGAATAAAGGTTTGACATCCCTTAGATATAATTTGGTGGTTTTGGTCGTCTTAGCTTGGTAGATTTATGTTTGGTAGATTTAATTTGGTAGACTTGATCGTCTTAGTTTGGTAGATTTATGTTTGGTAGATTTAATTTGGTAGATTTATCTTTGTTAATTTATTTTGGTCGATTTATTTTGGTAGATTTAATTTGATAGATTTAATACAGGTGGAGTATTGGAAGGCCCATTGGGTATTAAAGTATGCACGAGAATTAGTAATAGGAAGTTCGAAGAATGGTTACGAGGACCTTCCGTCGTACTTATACATGATTAGGCGGGCAAATCCTGGGACACTTATAAAGTTTGAAGTTGACGAGGAAGACAAGTTCAAGTTTATGTTCATCGCATTTGGTGCAAGCATACATGGGTTCCCGTATATGAGAAAAGTTGTCGTTGTTGATGGGACGTTTTTGCAAGGTAGATACAAAGGGACACTACTCATCGCCTCAACGCAAGATGATAATTTTAATATATTTCCGATTGCTTTCGCTGTCGTTGATACCGAGAATGATGATTCTTGGGAATGTTTTTTTAGACAACTACACCGTGTTATCCCAGATGATGAAGGACTTGCCATCATTTCAGATAGGCATAGAGCAATTGGAAATGCGATAGGGAAGGTTTACCCGCTTTCTAGTCGTGGTATTTGCACATATAATTTTCACAAGAACATTTTGGTCAAGTTTAAATGCGGGGATTCTTTCCGACTTGTCAAAAAGGCCGCGACCGCATATAGGCTTCTAGAGTTCAATGCCTTATTTGGGCAGATTGAAGCTACTAATCCTCCACTTTATAACTATTTGCAAAAAGCGGATGTACGTTTGTGGACTCGGGTTCATTTCCCGGGAGATGGATACAACATCATGACTAGCAACATAGCGAAATCCATAAATAATGTCCTCTCAAAGGTAAGAAGTTTTCCAATCGTGACACTTTTGGACGAGATAAGGTCAGTTCTAACAAGGTGGTTTGCGAAAAGGCGCCGGACTGCAAGTTTAATGAAAACCGAGCTTACTACTGGTGTTGAGAAATTGCTACGGGTACAAGTTTTTTTATTTTTGATGGTAGATTTATTTATTTTTGATGGTAGATTAATTTATTTTTGATGGTAGATTTATTTATTTTGACGGTAGATTTACTTATTGTGACGGTAGATTTATATCATTTGATGGTAGATTTGAATTTACTGTAAACAGGTTAGAGTTGAGGCTGCTAAGCAACTGACTGTGCAAGAGATAGATGAGCATCAAGCACAAGTCACAGGCGGGACATCTTTGCATGTTGTCAATTTGGAAGAGAAAACGTGTACTTGCCGAAGGTTTGACATTGATAAAATCCCTTGTGTCCATGCCATTGCAGCAGCGGAAGCAACAAAAAATTCACGTATCTCTCTATGCCATCCATACTTTCGAACTAGTTACTTGTATAATGCTTACTCGGGGACAATAATGCGAAGAGCTGTTGCGTTACATGTGCCCGAAGAAGTGGCTAATAAAGTTTGTATGCCTCTTTTCGTTCGTAAACCACATGGTCGGCCAAAAAAATCACGAATGAAAAGTGCATTGGAAGTGGCAATGGAGAAGAAACGTCCTTGGAAAGAACACAAGTGTTCTAAATATGGTGAAGGCGGGCATAATCGTACTACATGCTAATCTTGAACTCGTTAGTTTTTAGTTTCTATTTTATGTGTAATAATAAGTTATGATGTGTAATACGTTTGACCGTGATGTGTGTTTGCTTATATGGTTAAATGAAATATTTTGGGTGTATGATGTAACTTTGGTTTTTGGACAACAAATGTACCAAACTTTACCCAACAAATCTACCAAACTTCAAACAACAAATCTGCCAGACTTCCCTTTAACAAAAACATGGTTGGAAAGAATATTACATGGCTTGGGAAAGCAAATCTACCAAACTTTCAAAGGACCAACTTCATGCCAAAAAACATGGTCCTTTGAAAGTATTGTTACAACAACTAAATAAATAAACCTGCCGCATATAAGTCAATAAGTCTACCACAACAAAATGTAACAAACCTACCGTGATTAAAAAAGTTAACAACTACTCAGACTCTGTCTGTAGCGGAATCCTATCATTGTACTCACCACGAGGGTTAGGATCGGAAAGCTGAATAGTTTCTCCAAACCATTCCGCTGGTATCTTGTCCATGATCTCAGCTGCATATTTTATACGAATGCCAGCAATGTTAGAATCATTAAGGTCAACCAAAACACTCCCAAGAGCCAAACACTCGATAAACTTCAACGTATACACGCCACAGTCGCCATATTGGTCGTTTTGCGGAATATTTGTAAACATGTAGAATGTGAAGGTTTGCTCACTATTCCATTCACGTGGATGCATTCTCTTCAAAAAAAGTGGAATCATCTTTGCGTATGCCCTCATATCTTCTCTTAAGAAATCGTTGTCATATAAACTTTTAATGGAATCATACACATTCACCTTTTTCTTCAGAATGTCCACCTCAACGGCAACCCAATGTTCATTTTTGACATTGTGGCAAATGTACAAGAGTTCCACGTCTTTCAACCATTTCTTGTTTGTCTTAGCAAAGTCAGGAGATAGGCCATTGGCGACGTCGAAGTATCCCGTGTCAAACACCCAATTCTTCTCATTCACTAAGAAGTCCCGTTTGTATTCTACAAACCATTGAGCCGTGAAGAGCGGGTCGAGGAAAACAACCTTGCCACCTCTTTGATAAGGAGATGGGTTTCTCAAAGACCGTTGTCTTAACATATTCATTGCCGCTGTCATATGCTGAAAATATACAAAATATTTAAATCTGCCGTAAATATACCATGATTAAAATAAATCCACCGTATATAAATCAAGATTCAAATAAATCTACCGCCAATAAACCATTATTCAAATAAATCTACCAGGAAGGAAAATTACCTATCACTCAACCAGCCGTACTTCGGAATACACCACATGTGTTTAGGTGTCATCAGATGAAGGTAAAATTCAACAAGTGGATCGGTATCATCCATTTCGTTCTCCCTAAAAACATGAAAGTCATATAAGGATGAAATGAGAAGTACATGGTTGAATGACTTACAAATGTACCGTATATAAAAATGAACATGGTTGAATGACTTACAAATATGTCGCCACGAACTTGATAAATCGATCCAATTTATGTTTCTCCACCTCTTCAAAAGGATCGTAGAAAGCGTATGATGCGATGAAACCAAACATTATGCGTTTGACCGCTGAACTTCCAACGAATGGTGACCGTTGGGTGGGAGCAATGGTACGTTCCTTTCGGAGTCCATGATCTTTCTTTCACAGAAAAGCCATCAGCTTATTCAACCCATTGCCAAATTCTACCATCTTTGCATTTTACTCGGGTTCAGATAATTTAGGAATCGGTGATGAAGGTTTAGATTGTTGTGGGATTGGTGATGAAGGTTTCTGTCGTGGAGGAGTTTTAAATAGGTCAGTGATATCGACAGAGTCTTTGCCATCATGTTTCTTTCGAACCTGAGATTTGGTTTTGGTTTTCATTTGTTGCTTCTTCACGTTCGGGTCAGCCGGTTCTAGTTTCACTTTACGAAACGGCTTTGAGTTTGACGTCGGTGTTCTAACAACCCGTACAATTGGAAACTCTGACTCAGACGTTTCCTGAATCTCTAACATCCACGACTATGGTAGTCCACATGAAAATGTTTTTAGAGACATTAATATCCAAACACAATCGGTTAAAAACAGTATCATCAAAATTACTGAAAGTCTACCAGCACGTAGAAACAAGTCTACCACAACCTATATAACAAGTCTACCGGAACCTATCCAACAAGTCTACCATAACCTATCCAACAAGTATACCGCAACCTATATAACAAGTCTACCGCAACCTATCCAACAAGTCTACCGCAACCTATCCAACAAGTCTACCGCAACCTATCCAAAAAGTCTAACGGTTCGTTTTAAACAAGTCTACCAGTTCGTTTTAAACAAGTCTTCCAATTTGAGTTTACCGGTTCGTTTTAAACAAGTCTACCATAACGAAGAAAAAGTCACACAACAACGTTCTGAAAACTTGGTATCATCTTGTTTTTAAATAGATAGACAATGTTCTGAAATGTGTTGAGTTTTAAACATAGTCACTCGCCAAGTAACTTCTATAAGTTACTTTCATTAGAATAGAGACTTGCGTACCAGATATTTTTCCCCGGAACAATCTTTGGCTTTCGAGGGTGCATCTTTGGCTTTCGATTCTCCATTTTTGACTGTAGATTGTACCAAATCTTCCTTCTCAACGACCAAAACTTCCTTCTCCTTCAACTGATCTTTGGCCTCAAGAGTACACAGCCTGTTTTCCAACCCACTAAGTCGTCCTCCAACATTTTTGTCCATTAACTCCACTTTGTTTACCAACGACTGAAGGGCGTTTATGATCTGTTGATTAGTGTCCACACTAGTCTCCCCGGACTTCTTCGATTCAGCAGCACCAATCCTTTCCTTCTCAATTTTTTTCTCTTTTTTATCTTTTTTATTCTCCCTCTGCGCTTGCTTCTTAAAATCAGCCATACGAATATTCATATCTTCTTATGCCGCCTCCTCAGCACTTTCCTCTTCGATTTCCTTCTTCTCCTTCTTATTTTCCTTCCTCTTCTTTTGCATCTTCCTCTCCACATCACTACCACTAGAAAATTGTTTCTCCTTCTTCTCCTTCTTCTTCACCACATGACTAGCCTCCACATATTCATTCTTCCGCTTCTTCATCGGGGATATTACAGTCGACTCAGTATTTTCCCAAACCGTCTCACCCAAGCATCCATCAATAATATTGTGGATCATGTTATCCACCTTCCTATCAACATCAGCCTTTGACTCTTCGTCTGGCCAAACTGGATAAATCTCATCTAGCGGCTTCATAAATAAGTGTCTAACCCAAACCTAAAATCAATGATAAACATACAATCAGATAAAATTCACACATCAGTGATTAAACAAATCTACCACATCAGTGATTAAACAAATGTACCACATCAATGATTAAACAAATCTACCATAACGTGTTAAACAAATCTACCACAACATGTTAAACAAATATACCACAACGTGTTCAACAAATCTACCACAACGTGCTAAACAAATCTACCACAACGTGCTAAACAAATCTACCACAACGTGTTAAACAAATCTACCACAATGTGTTATACAAATCTACCATATCGTTTCAAACAAATCTACCATATCGTTTCTAACAAGTCTCCCATACCGTAATAAACAAGTCTACCATAACCTATTAAACAAGTCGACCACCAAACATATTTAATAAGATTGCCTCCTAATTTTTTTATCATATACAAATTCTACCACCACGATTGAAGGAAATATACCTTCTTGTCCTCGGAAGTACTCTTATCCTCCGCCAAAATAGAGTCAAGAGTGTATCGCTTCCGTGATGAACGCCACCGAAGTATAGGAATAGTATCAGGATTGTGGTCGTTGTTTTCTATTCTCCCAAACTTTTCTCCTAAGATAGGTACCGACTCATATGCCCATATGAGCACCGCATGCACAAATCCATGAAGAGTGTAACTCTCTCTGTCTAAAGATGCAACTTTAACCAACTCAATCAAACTCTCAAAGGAAAGGCGCCCCCACGGATGTCTCTCAAAAGCTTCTTCGTCCAACATCCTTTTAGCGATAGTCAATGGAACTCGACTATTCCTATGAAGCCCTAATATTCCAACATGCAAGATGAAGAGCTTTGCAAGCATTTTCTTCTTCTCATAGCTCCAAGTTGCGCATTTCTCCAACACTTCAACTAACTCAGTCCAATTAGGCCCTTCCGAGTCTTTGACACTAATCTCTGCCCAAAAATCTTTGTGATCTATGTCCCAATTGTTTTCCGCATCAATTGGATCACAGTTAAGCCGCGTAATGTCAGGAAACTCATGAAGAGAAAACCTCAACGGCCGCCCACCAATAATTGACCACAACTCATACCGCTTTTTAACGGCCAATTGGTTGGTTAGGAAGTTATGAACGGTGTTGGAACTCCAAACATACTGCTTCGACGCAAGCTTAAGAATTACTCCTACTTGAGAAGTGTTCATAACATCATTGTAGACCTCGTCACCCACTGCTTCCATCATCATTCCAAAATCACTCAACTGGCACATGTTATTAAAACTCCGGTTCTGTAAGGGAGATTTTCTAGGCGGATACAATCTCGGAGGATAATCCTTCGACTCACTAGATGAAGTCATCTCTGTAAACCTGTAACACATAATATGTCAAAGGTCAGAAACATCATATTAAGTCTACCATCAAATAAAAACACGTCTACCATCAAATAAAAAAAGTCTACCAATATTTTGTACAGCAAAACAAGTCTACCATCATTTGTATAGAAAACAAGACTACCACCAAAATTAAACACAAGTCTACCATACCACATCGACTTGAAAATAAATCTTCCGTCAAGCAAAACAAATCTACCTCGAAGTGAAATAAAAGTCTATCAAATGTTTCCATCATAATCATTAAAAAAAATCTGCCAAAGCCTATAAATAAATCGACCACGCCTTTAAATAAATCGACAACCATTCAGATAACCTACTCTACATAAAAAAACTTGTATTCAACAAATCTACCAGAGTTAACAAATCTACCAACAATTAACTTTCATAGATTTTCTCAAATCTCACCGAAAAGTTTTTTTCTTTCACCGTAAACTTCTATCCTTTCACCGAAACCACCGCTTTTGTAAGAAATCTGCAACACAAAAAATTAGGGTTTAGTTTTTTTCTAGAAAGCTGTCACTTTGGACTGGATTCGCCGCCGCTACTCGAACTGGATTCGTCGAGAACTCGACTCCGTCGCACGTCGCCCCTCAGACCCGTTACCCCTCAGACCCGTCGCACGTTGCCTCGCCAAACTCCTCGAACTCGCCGAAGAAACTCTCGGAAGACCAAAAGACATATGTGGGAAAGTCGCGGAAGACCAAAAGACAGTCGCGAAGGATTTGCTTACCTAATCGACGCCGGAACTCGGAATCCACGCCGGAGTCGGCTACAAACTCGTCGAGGAAGATGACAGGTCTCAGACCCGTCGCCAATCGTCGTGAGAACGTTTTTTTTTTTTAAGAAACTGATGAAATGTGTTTTTAGGTTACGATTCTTTTTTTTCAGTTATTTTTTCATTCATTTTATTTTCTAACAAATCTTTAAATTATTTTTAAAATTAAATATATAATGGCAATTTCGTTATTAAAACGAAAAACTTACTTAAATGTCTTTTACCAACTTTTGAAGGTTAGTTTAGTTAGTGGAACTTTTGTAAGAGTTATTCTAGTAATATCCATACTTTTGAAGGTTATTATAGGTAATTTTCTCTTATTATTATGAGACTAATAATATTCTTCCCATTCAATTTCTCTCATCATCTCAACACCTAGCATGCATCCATGATGGTAATTGAACATTCCATCAATTGAAGTTTAGTTGAGCATTATCGAGAGAATGTTCATTACCATGGCAAAAATGATAGGATATAATAGGTCGCCTTGCTGAAGACCGGAGCGATCCCCTTGACGAAACCTGAAGTAGTGCCAATGATATTCACCAAAAATGATAGAGAGAAAATGCAAGATTTGACCCAATCCAGAAAGATGATCGGAACATGATAGTCTTGAAGTAAACTTAGGATGAAGTCTCAACGAACCGAGTTAAACGCCTTTATATGTCCACTTTGAATGGTTATGCTTGAGGTGGAAGAGCGATATCAGAAAATCTTTTTCAATCTGAGAGATTAGCTTATACACTGTGTTACAACACGAAATTGGTCGGAAATCCTTTAACTCTTCTGCATCAGAACGTTTAGGAATTAGTACAAGTGCAGTATAAGTTAAGGTACTAAAGATGATGTAGCCGATACGTTTGCGATTCACTCTTTGAATGATCTAACGAATCTCTCAATTACTCTCTCTCTCGTTTGTGTTTGAGCAGAAATTAGTAAAGGAAGAAGAGAGACACACAGAGTTATAGAGTTCCCCAAACCGGGTACATCTCTCTTCAGGATCTTTCTCCTGGAAATTCACTATGAGCTTTGAGTACAGAGATCACCAGAGATACAACAATGGCGTTGCAACAAGAACGAAGAAGACGACGTATTCTGTTACGTATCTTTTCTTCTTTATAATGCTTTTGGGCTTTGGGCCTGTATTGTAATTAAACCCATAAGCTTATTAGCTTATCTCTTGTAATCTCTTGTTGGACCTGAAATCTGACGAGGCCCAACCAACCAGCTGACTCTTCTTCGTCGCTTTAGCTCACCTAACTTTGAATCTGAACCAGATCTCCACCTTGGTTCTTATTCGAGTTTCTGTCTGTCTAAACCTGACACGACTAGTGAATTCCGATCCTGGTACCAGCGACTTCTTCTTCTCCGAAGTCACCCTCTTCTCTTAGCTTTCTCCAAGCTAAACTCCTGCTGTTGAATCGACCTCCAACAATAGCCTTTCGGGTTCGTCGCCTCCTTCACTAATCACCTGAGACGACGACCCTCTTGAAGCCGTTAAGCTTCTATCACCTTTAGCGTCTGCAAGCATCCGCCGATTATATCAACAGCAACAGCAGTTTATATCATTAACAGGTCACCATCATCATCAATCGATTTTGAGGTACCAGAAGCTTTATGGACAGGTGGGAAACCTGAATATAAACATCTAAGAAGTTTTGGATGCATGGCCTATGTTCATACTATTGCGGATAAAATCAGTCCTAGAGCTACAAAAGGTACATTTGTGGGTTATGCTCAGGGTACAAAAGGCTACAGGGTTTGGTTATTGGATCAGCAAAAGATAGTTATCAGTAAGGATGTTGTGTTTCAAGAAGAACTACTATTCAAGGATAGAAATTCAGTAAGCGAAAACACCAAAGATATTGAGGTAAGAAAGGGAAAGAAGAAAGTCACCTTCAGCGATGATATAGTAACAGGGTCGTCTTCATCAGGAGGAAGTACAGTTCAAGGTGGAGTTTCTTGGGAATCTGAGGCAACAGAACAGGAAGAAGACACCAGTTCATCTGAGGAAGAGGAAACTACTAGTCAGCCAGATGACTTGAGGGATTATCTTCTGGCCAGGGACAGGCAGAGAAGAGAAATCAAACCACCATCAAAATTTGGTGAGGCTGATGTGGTTGCATACGCTTTGGCAAGTGCAGAAGCTATTGATCTTGATGAACCTAAAACATACACAGAAGCAAAAAGAGGTAAAGACTGGGATTTCTGGAATTCTGCAATGGATGAAGAAATGATCTCCTTAAACAAGAATCATACATGGGACTTAACTGACAGACCAGAGAAACAAAAGGTGATTGGGTGTAAATGGGTTTATAAGTTGAAACCAGGTATCCCGGGAGTGGAACAACCAAGATATAAAACCAGGCTAGTAGCCAAGGGTTTTGCACAGGTTGAAGGGATCGACTATAATGAAGTTTTTGCCCCAGTTGTGAAGCATGTGTCCATTCGTATCTTATTATCAGTAGTAGTTAATCAAGACATGGAACTAGAACAACTAGATGTCAAGACAGCATTTCTACATGGAGTGTTAAATGAGACTATCTACATGGATCAACCTGAGGGGTTTGTGAAGAAGGGACAAGAAAACAAGGTCTGTTTGTTAAAGAAATCATTATACGGGTTAAAGCAGTCTCCAAGGGAATGGAATCACAGATTTCATTCATTTATGGTTAAGCAGAACTATAAAAGGAGTGAGTATGACCCGTGTGTATACTTAAAGGGATCAGGCTTGGATGATATGATCTACCTACTACTATATGTGGATGACATGTTGGTAGCTTCAAGGAGTAAGACAGCAGTGACTATTCTGAAGAAGTTACTTAATTCTGAGTTTGAAATGAAAGATCTAGGTCCAGCAAGAAGAATCCTAGGAATGGATATCTACAGAGACAGAGAGAAGGGCACACTGATCTTGTCACAGGAGAGGTATCTACAGCAGTTACTTAAGACGTTTGGGATGTGGGAATGCAGGGAGGTACAAACTCCAATGGGTTCTCAATTTAAGCTTCAGGCTCTAAGTGAAGAACACGAGAAGGATCAAGCTAAAGGAATGGAGGACATACCGTATGCAAGTGCTGTTGGAAGCCTAATGTACGCAATGGTGGGATCAAGGCCAGATCTTGCGTATGCTGTTGGTTTAGTGAGCAGATATATGGGAAAACCTGGAAAAGAACATTGGTCAGCGGTCCAGTGGATCATGAAGTATTTGAAAGGTGCATCAAAAGCAAGTTTAACATTCACAAGGGAAACAAACTTCAAGATAAAAGGGTATTGTGACTCAGATTTTGCATCAGACTTGGACAGAAGAAGGTCAATTACCGGTTTTGTGTTCACGGTGGGTGGAAACACAGTGAGTTGGCGTTCTTGTCTACAGAAGGTGGTGGCTCTATCTACAACAGAAGCAGAGTACATCTCGTTGTCAGAATCAGCAAGAGAAGCAGTGTGGTTGAAGGGTATTTGTAAGGAAATGGGATTCAAACAAGATGTGGTGGAGCTATACTGTGATTCGCAGAGTGCGATCTACCTAGCAAAGAATCATATGTTTCACGAAAGGACAAAGCATATTCAAGTGAAATATAACTACATCAGGGAAGTTATCGATGATGGAATAGTAAAGGTGTTCAAGATCCATACTTCAGTCAATTCCGCGGATATGTTAACAAAAGTGTTACCTGGAGAGAAGTTCGGCGGATGCTTGCATTTCAGGTTTTTCCCAGTCTGGTTTTCAACAAGTGTTGGTATCAGAGAAGAGAAATCAAACCACCATCAAAATTTGGTGAGGCTGATGTGGTTGCATACGCTTTGGCAAGTGCAGAAGCTATTGATCTTGATGAACCTAAAACATACACAGAAGCAAAACAAGATGTGGTGGAGCTATACTGTGATTCGCAGAGTGCGATCTACCTAGCAAAGAATCATATGTTTCACGAAAGGACAAAGCATATTCAAGTGAAATATAACTACATCAGGGAAGTTATCGATTGATGATGATGGTGACCTGTTAATGATATAAACTGCTGTTGATGTTGCCTCTGCCCAAAACTCACCACCCAAACCAGTCTCGTATAGCATACTTCTGACCTTATCCATAATGGTTCTATTCATTCTTTCAGAAATGCCATTCTGTTGTGGTGTATAAGGACATGTCTTATGTCTCTTAATACCTGACTTTGTACATAGACTATCAAACTGATTATTGCAGAATTCTAACCCATTATCAGTCCTTAAACATTTCAGGTTTTTCCCAGTCTGGTTTTCAACAAGTGTCTTCCACTCAACAAACTTCTGGAATGCTTCATCTTTGGTCTTCAAGAAGTAAATCCACACCTTCCTTGAGTAGTCATCGATGAAGGTGAGAAAATATTTATTTCCTGAGAGACTAGGTGTGACATTAGGAGATCCCCATAAATCTGAATGTACGTATCCCAATATTTCCTTTGTTGTGTGCTTTGCCTTCTGAAAACTTTGCTTATGAGATTTTCCCATAGTGTAGGATTCACAAAACCCAAGCTGCTTTATATCTTCTTTCTTGAGGTAACCTTTCTTGACCAAAATTTCCATCGTTGAATAACTCATATGAGCTAATCTGGAGTGCCATCTTTTAGTCATGTCTGCTGATGTTTGTGCCACATTTGCCTGTGGCAGCCTGACCTTTCCTTGCAGATAATACAAACCATGATCATATTTCCCTGATAACACCTTTCTTCCTTCTTTGTAGAACTCTACCATGAAGTCTTTTCCACTGTACTTACATCCAGATTGCTCCAGCTGTCCATAAGATATGAGGTTCCTTCCCATATCAGGCATATATCTGACATTGCTTAAGGTAACAACTGACCCATCAGGGTTATCAACTGTGATATTGCCTTTCCCTTTAACCATACAGTAGGTGTTATTCCCCATCAAAACTCTAGCTCCTTCAAATTCTTCGAAATCTGACAATAACTCCTTTCTTGGTGTTATATGAAAGGTACATCCTGAGTCAAGTACCCATTCTTCTCCCGAGGCACTTAGACTTGCTGTTAGAGCTATTGGTTCAGGTAACTTTATTGCTACATTTGCCGAGCTTGATGCTTTTGAGTGTTGATCACTTCTGTTCTTTCTTTGTGGACAATCCTTTTTCCAGTGATTTTCATCTCCACAAATCCAACAAGCCTTGGGACCAAACTTAGATCTTGACTTAGAACTGTTTCCATTGTTCCCTTTGTTCTTTCCCTTGTTGTTGTTACTGTTGTTACCTTTGTAGTCGTTTCTTTTTTCAGTCCTGCCCCTAGACTCCACATACAACCCCTCTGAACTCTGCTTAGACCTGTTGAGAAGACCCTTTTGCCTTAATTCAGCTTCCTTTGAGTAGGCAGATGTAGTAACTTCTCTAACTGTCAATGTTTCTTTTCCTGAGCCGTATTTCAGGGTGTGAACTAGTGGCTCATATAGGGGTGGAAGGCTCGTCAGGAGTTGTATAGCTTGATCCTCGTCACTCACAGTGATCTTTAAGCTTGCCAGATCTGCTATCAACTTCAAGAAGGTGTCCATGTTCTCTTCAATGGACTTGCCTTCATCCATCTTAAAGCTAGCAAAGCTTTGCTTCAGGTAAATCCTATTTGGTAGAGACTTGGTCTGGTAATCAGTCTCTAACGCTTTCCACATGTCTAGAGCAGTTGGCTCATTCATGACTTTACGAAGAATCTGATCACTTAGACACGTTCCCAGCAAATTTCTTACCCTCAAATCTTTATCAGCTGCGTGAGGATCGGTCTTTACTTCGATCTCTTTGCCTTCTGCATCTTGTGTAGGAGCAGGTTTCTCCTTCAGGACTGGCAACAAACCTTGGATCTCTAGTTGCCCCAACATTCTGTATTTCCATAACCCAAAATCTCCTTTGCCATCAAACTTTTCCATCTCGAATCTTCCTTGTGTAGGCTCCATGGCTAGCTTTCACCTCTTTGACCTGTTACCTGCAGATAGTAGATCAAAGAAGCAGTACACAATAGCCAAATTCTACAACTCAAGACCAGGAACAGATTCAGATCGCAAGAATGAATAGAAGACAAGATTAAAAAAAAATCAATCAAGTTGAGAAAACTTCCTGTATCCTCTGTTGCGTCTCAGTCCTCTTAGAGATGATTGCACCTTGATTCACCTTGGTCCGTGAATCTTTACGATCACCTCAATCTTTGAATCGGTAAGACTCGATCCTTCTCCCTCTGTTTCTTTCACGAACCTTGAATCACCTTTGTATCCTTGAGCGTCCCTGAACCTGGGTGCTCTGATACCACTTGTAGCCGATACGTTTGCGATTCACTCTTTGAATGATCTAACGAATCTCTCAATTACTCTCTCTCTCGTTTGTGTTTGAGCAGAAATTAGTAAAGGAAGAAGAGAGACACACAGAGTTATAGAGTTCCCCAAACCGGGTACATCTCTCTTCAGGATCTTTCTCCTGGAAATTCACTATGAGCTTTGAGTACAGAGATCACCAGAGATACAACAATGGCGTTGCAACAAGAACGAAGAAGACGACGTATTCTGTTACGTATCTTTTCTTCTTTATAATGCTTTTGGGCTTTGGGCCTGTATTGTAATTAAACCCATAAGCTTATTAGCTTATCTCTTGTAATCTCTTGTTGGACCTGAAATCTGACGAGGCCCAACCAACCAGCTGACTCTTCTTCGTCGCTTTAGCTCACCTAACTTTGAATCTGAACCAGATCTCAACAGATGAAAGGAGAAGACATGAAATCTGATACTGCATAGGAAAGTTCATATCCAATCACATTCCATGTATCTTTGAAGTATTTTACCGCTAGACTGACTAGACCAGGGGAAGAAGGAGGAGTGATGGGTTCATGATCAAGGGGGAGGGACAAAGGAGGATAGTCTATCATTACGGCGAGGAGATGCAGTGACTAGCATAGCGACACACGACGGTGAGGGTTGCAACGGGAGAATCACTTTGCTCTCGAGAGAAGAGTTTCTATTTCAAGTATGAAACCCTTAAAGTTATAAGTTTTATAACACTACAAGATTTGCCTAAATTAGTATAAATTTGAAGTTACGATGTTAGATAAATAATAGTGCATTTTTATCCAAACAAAATTAATTCTTCAAAATTCTAAATGTTGCTTCTTGGGATGGTAATTTCAAACTTTGGCTTCAAATGGTGACGCATATCAAATAATGCAGATCAAGTAGAACAAATGCAAACCAACCAGATCAAATAAATATAGCGATTCAAAATAATTTTAAGCTTTTTAATAAACTACACATATCAGAATTTTGAATAATTTAATTATTTTTAATAATTTTAAGTATTGTTGATAATATATTGTAATTTCAAAACTTAAATAACCTAAATGGATAATTCGGCACCTCAAATATTATCCCATCTATTTCCACACCAACTGAAATATTTTAGTGTAAAATTCGGATTCTGTATGAATCGGATCGAAAACCTATAAAAATGGATAAATATAAAAATGATCGAAATCAGTATAATTAATGTGACACGAATATAATAATTTACCTTACAAAAATTGAAGGAGGGCTCTCCAGGGTTGACACTTGCCCCCTCTTATTGGTCAGTTTTTTTTAATTATCAAATAATTGAGAAAATAATCAATACTTATACATTTATGATAATTTTAAAGTAAAAAATAACTAAAACAAGTATAAATTCATGCTATTCATATATCTAAAATGTATATATGAAAAACGAAAAGACAAAATTAACTTAAAACATTTAATATATATATAAAAAAATATAAATACCCACTCAATGGTTGCTATTCTATTCATATAACAAATTCTGTCTGAATTCAAATGTATGTTAAATTGTTTTTTTAAATACAAACTTAACATATGTATTATGTATATTATTGCAAGTGTTGATACTTTTAAGTATGTTATTTATAGTTGCACAAGAAAGAAATTTGGCTACTTTTTGGCATGCAAACAGTCTAACATATGACGAGTTTCCTACAATATTTGTTTAGGATAAAAAACATGACTAAGAGGAAAGAGCACCAACAAGACATTTAACATTAATTCATCAGCATGTGAGCTATATTATCTACGAATGATGATAAATCACAAAAGAAATTATATGAGCTATGAAGTTATTCGAACCGTTAGAAGCATTACACATAAAATTTTCAAAGAAAATTGTTATGTCATAAGACTCTTTGATGGTGATAATGAATTCTATGAATCAATGGCCGCATCAGAAATTTTCAAAGAAAATTGTTATATCATAAGACTCTTTGATGGTGATAATGAATTATATGAATCAATTGCCGCATCAAAATATGGTGGTAACACATAGTGAATGGTTTCAAAGTTTGGGGGAGATGAATGCAAACCCTAGAAAAGAAGGCAAATAGATTACAAGAAAATGAAAGTCAAACAATTTTATTTGTAAACACACATGGGCTCATCACAATATTATAAACTCATTGTTTTATTTTATATATTTATTTTAGTTTAATAATAAAGAAAATTGGAGAACACAAATTAATTATACAATAACAAAAAGGGTGGATTACTGTACTAACCTTTATTTCTATGTTTATTATTAGTTTGACCTACTTTTATTTTTATTACTAAAATAACCTAATTTTATTCGTATTACCAAAAGTACCCTTATGTCATTTGTTGAGAAAAACGCAATTACAAAACTGTCATTACTATTCGTTTGCCACGTAGGCAAAATTTGATTTAACAAGTCTACCGTTCTTTGACGGTAGGCTTGTTTGATGTTGGTCAACTCAAATTTTGGTCTTTAGATTTTTTGATGGATGGTAGATTTGTTTGAAAGATGGCAGATTTGTTAAATATTGGTAGACTTATTTTGGTAGACTCATTTTAACGACTCGGTAGATATATTTATTTTTGGTATACTTATTTTTGGTATTTGCCCAGATAACATTCAGTTGGTAGATATATTTTTCTTTGATGGTAGACTTATTTTTGGTATTTACTCAGATAACCTTTCAGTTGGTAGATATATTTTCTTTGATAGTAGACTTATTTTTGGTATTTGCTCAGATAACCTTCAGTTTGACTTTTTAGGTAGACTTATTTCTTTTGGTGGTAGAGTTAATCAGTGTGAATTATTTTATCGTGACGGTAGATTTATTTATTTGACGGTAAATTTGTATTGGCAACGGTAGATTTTTATTGGGTTGGTACATTTGTTTGTAATGGAGGTAGATTTAAAACCGTCTAACATTTCGGTGACTTCATTTTGTAATGGTGGTAGATTTGATTTTAATGACAGTATATTTATTGTTAATGGCGGTAGATTTAGTAAATCTTTTGGTATTTACTCAGATAACCTTCAGTTGGTAGACTTATTATTTCGTGTTGTGGTAGACTTTTATTGACGGTAGATTTATCGACATTGTTTGGTGGTAGACATTTGACTTTTCTCAGAATGAGAAATGACGTTTTTGCCCTACACTAAAACTCATATCTACGAAAAAACCAGGTACCCAAATTTACTAAGTATGAGAATTTGTTTTATTTGATGGTAGATTTATTGTAATGATGATAGATTTATTTTGTTGATTTTTTTTTTCTGTAGTTAACTTTTCATTTCATCTTAAATCACAAAGAGAGACCAATTTTGTGTACATTTTTGGAACCTTTGATTTAGTGCATTGAGGGTGTTTGTCCTTGAGCATAATATATGTAGTAGTTGATCTTTGATTTTAGTTGGGTTTAATTGTCTGTTCCAATTACTATTTGTTAGTGGTTCAGTATATCTTCCTCCTCGAGACAATGATGCATAATCACCTTACTTAATTGAAAGTTTGTTTACAACCCTTGTTTTGGTACTTATGACTTAATTAAATGCTTTTATTTGTCAAATATAATTATTTGTTTTCTCATCCACGGTATACTTGTTTGAATTTTGTTTTCTTCATTGATCGATAGATTAAGTTGGTATGCCGTCTGTAGTTGTGCATTCACAAGAGGCGCATGTGGTCACTTATAGATGTAGTATTTTAACTCATCTTTATGATGAATTTACTACTCACATAATGAATCCAAATTTACTCAGACAATGCATGGGAAGACATTAAAATTGAATATAGATCAACTTCCATTTCCTTAGTACTTCAATTCTAGAGAGAAAAATTATATTTTTTAGATTCTAAAAGGCATATACAAACATGTTCAAGAACAAACATTTCTAAACTCGCAAAAAAAACATTTCTAATATCTTCCTTTCTCTAATTATATTCATATACAAGCATGTTCATTTATCTCTCTGCATTTTGGATTCGTTAACAGAATTTGCAGACGCCGGTAATATCACCGGAGATGACGCCACCTACATGTCAGAGAAAAGAGAGAATAAGTCAGTCATTAACAATAAGTCTACTATTACTACCAGTAGTTAACAATAAGTCTAGCAAACAAATCTACCGCATATACAAACTACCTACCGTCATATAAAAATAAATCTACCGTCATATATAAACAAACCTACCGTCATATACAAACAAACCTACCGTCATATACAAACAAACCTACCGTCATATATAAACAAACCTACCAAACTCACCAAACCACATATAGCTTACTAATAAATTTACCATCAAGCGTTACAAAATCTACCACCAAAGAAATATAAAATTTAACATTCCTCACCGGAAAATCTTTGCTCTCACCAGAATTCCGTTCGGTAGACCGGAAACACATACAAAACAAGTTATCTGCAACCAAAATAAATTAGGGTTAGGTTCGCCGCCGAAAAAAAAATGAAATTAGGGTTTTCAGCGCCGCTGCCGCCAACCGGCCATTCTCCCCCATTCGTCGCCGACACGGCGGAATATGACTCGCCAGAACCCTCGACACGCCTCCCTCCTCGCCAAAGTCAATCTCCTTCGCCGTAACTTCTTCTTCATCGCGGTTCTTCTTCGTGGAAGCAAGAGAAACCTAAAACAAAGCAAGAGGATGAAGAGACTTACCGGAAACGGTCACTCCTCGCCGAAATCGGGCCGGAATCGCATTGGAAGCAAGACATCGTCCCAAACGTCGCCGTCGCCGTCGCCTCATATCGCCTTTGTCGAGAGGTTTTTTATTTGTCATTAAATTTTAATGATGACACAAACCTACCATCATATATAAACAAACCTACCGTCATATATATGACGGTAGGTTTTCTTTTGTTCAAAAAAAATAAATCAAAAGTAATTAATAATGGCATAATCGTAATACAATATAACATATGGATAAAATGGACATTGACCAACAAAGTAAGGTTAGTGTAGTATGACCTCCCTCCCTAGAGGTTAATCTAGTAATATTCCTTATGCACGAGGTTACTTTGATGAATTTTCTCTAAAAAAATTCATCAAATGACCTTTATCTCGAATTAGGTTGTATTTGTTAAACTAAAAAAAATTAATCATATTTTACTAAACGCAAATTAGAAAATATATATAACATATAAACAAGACTCTTCCAGCGATGATTCGTTTTGGAATAGAAATGATCGCGGATTCAATCTCATGAATTACAAGGGGCAAGGCTAAAGATTTTGGACGAAGAAACGAGCAAGAGAGGCGCTTAAGGAGCCGAAGAAGAAGATTCTTAATCGAGCGAAAACATGCCAGCTTATTTCAATGGGGCATGTGTCGTCCGGAAAGGGGCATCACCAGGCGGGTCTGGTGAAGATGGGCAACATGTATTTACCGGTGGTGGAATGGCTGCATCACCGTTTATGCTAGGGAACCAATACCATCCGGTTTATGTAACTGGAATGTTGGGGAATATAGCTTTAGCAGCAGCAGCCGGAGGAGGTTACATGTATCCGATGTTGACGAGTGCTCAAACCCATGGTGGGTTGAGCCATGATTAGTTGCAGTCGAGCCAGATGGGTGGTTTTGTTGCGCCAGGCGTTGATGATGGTCTATCAGTTTTGGGATCTTACTTTAGATGTCAGAGCATGCCTAATGCTTATCCTGATTCGGATACCGGGAAAAGAGAGGATGGTAAAGATTTAGATGCTGGCGACTCGTTTCATGGCTACTCAAACTATTCATGGTACGCTCTTGATGTAACCTCTTGTGTTTTATGCAATGCATGTGCTCAGATTGTGGTTTAAATATCTTTGGATAAGCATATGTTGCATGATTCAGAGTATGAGCGTATGTATTTGGTTTAATGGATATATATAATGGGTTACGACTTTGTAGTAGTAATCGGAATATCAGCTGGCATGATGTCTCTCTAGATCTGCATTTGTTACTAATTGTTTTTTTTTAAAAAGCACCAAAAAACTTTTAAATAAAAATATCTGCGCGTTAGCGCGGGGACTCATCTAGTTATTATAAAACTGTAACTAAACTTTTTATATATTTGGAATGAACAAACCAATTTTATTTTTAATTACTTGTATTGGTTAATAATATTAACCCTTATTGAATTTAAATATTATTTTATATTTTTTGATTTTTTTAAAGAAGGGAATGCATTTGTTCTGCTTCATTTTGGATATGTGTTTCCAGATATGTTTTGCTTGCAGTACATATGTGTTTACAGATATGTGTTCTAATTACTGTAGTTTACAGATATGTGTTTTTGCTTTTTAATTTGTTTTGCTTGGAGTACATATTATTTATTTTGAATGGAAACACATACGCATACCGTCCCTCTTTGCTGACGAACCAATTTTGTCCCATATATTTCCAGTCAAATAAAGCTTTGAATTCCAACCGTGATGTGGTATACTATTTGTTGGATTTTTAAGAACCGTACTACTACTCGCAATGGTTTACAAATTCAACACCTTCTTTTTTTCTTTTTAAAACTCCACATCATCTTTTCTCTCTTCCACCGAATAATTTAATACACACTCAATTTTTATACTTTACAATGATTTTGTTTAATAAAATTCAACACTCTACCACACTATTTTTATTTCATATTCTTATTTTCTTTTATGTTTTTATATTTGTGATTACAAATTAATAACAATTCTCAATGAAATTAAATTAAAATACTTAAAAGTTATTTAAAATTTTTTTTTTTTAAATTTACATTTTTAACTACATTCTTTTTCTTGCAAGTAATGAAAATGAGAAATAGAGATAGTCACTATTAAAACAAAAATAATTACAAAAAAACTTAAAATGCAATACAATACACGAATCATCACACAACATAACTAATAAAACACATATAACTTAATTAGTACAATAGACTCAACTCACAAACAATAAAGTTCTTAATCACACACATATACTTTAAAATCTCTTTAATCACGGAAAATTCCGAATTTTGTCCATATTGTTTGACTAGATCTGCTGCAATTCATGATGTACAATTGAATCACGCAATTTGGATCTAGCACGCACATGATTTGCAAATGCAGGTAGCACCTGAGTCGAGAATGGTTGCGGTGTACTAGACCCACTTGCTTCAGACTGATCATAATCGTTGCAATGTTGAACATATGTATCTCGTTCATCATCAACAATCATATTCGACTATGTGCAATGGTTTACAAATTCAACACATTTTTTTCCATCTTAACACTCCACATCATCTTCTCTCTCCTCTACCTAATAATTCAACACCCACTCAATATTTATATTCTACAATGGGTTTGTTTAATAAAATTCAACACTATACCCCACTATTTTTATTTCATATTCTCCAACATTCGTATCAGTTTCATTACCCGTTGGAGTAGAAGAATAAGGGGGTGCTTGAAATGAATGCGACATCATCGATCCATAAAATGGACGATAGTTTGGAACAACTGACGACATGAAGAAATTTGGTGGAAACCCATAATTTGATATATTTTAGGGTTGGTTGGAATATTGATTTTGAAATTGGTAATTGTTGGAATTTGGGTAGTTAAAAGGGTAATTAGTAAAATTTTGGGTGTTAAAAGGGTTATTGTTGGGATCCATTTCACTAAAATGATGGGTAATGATATAAACAAGAGTTTATTGGAGGCTAATGAAAAAATTATAGTAAAAAACGGTTTTTTCTGTGTCCAAATCAAATGAAACAAGTTTCTATTTATAAAGTATAAAAAATAATGAATTTTGATATAAAAAATAAAAAAATAATTTAGTATGAAATAATTGATCTCAAATAATTCGGATGAAAATAAAATATCAAGAATCTTAGCAAATAATAAGAACACAATATGTGTCTCAATCCATATTTTAATTAAAAATAATTTCTTTGCCCAATCAATAAGCGCCATGTGTCCTATCTTGTCTTCTCTTTTACATATTCAGCATGTTGAATTATTTCAACAAAATTTAATCCACGTCATTTTTTTCCTTTATTCAACTTGCCATTGCAAGTGTTCAACAGTTTATTTTCTTAATTCAACTATCCATTGTAAGTAGCCTTATGCAATATGATACATGACCTCATGATAATAGCCAAATCGGCATGTCCCACATGCGAACTGGTTCGCGAATGATTTGAAAACGAGCCTGTAACACTCCAAATGCACGTTCGATGTCCTTCTGACATCCCTCCTGACGTTGTGCAAATAACTTGTCTTGTTCACTCTGACGAAGTCTAATTGATTTGACGAAAGTTGGATAAGAAAGATATTATACGGACGTTGGTTCACGAAGAAGTTCACTCTTGGAGTATTTCCTTGCTCAACTTCATCGAACACCGGTGAACAGTCTAGGACGTTTATATCGTTCAAGGTGCCCAGGCATCCAAAAATACATGCCAGATCCATAGATCATGAGATGCAACTGCTTCAAGAATAACAATGGTGGTTCCCTTATCTCCCCGAGTAAATTGACATTCCCACGCTGTAGGACAATTTTTCTATTCTCAGTGCATGCAATCAATACTCCCAATCATCCCCGGGAGCCCCCACATCTCACTAACATGCAAAATTCTTTGCAGGTCATCTGGAGTTGGAGCTCTGAGATAAACTTGCTCATACAATTATATGATTCCTTTACAGAATCTACGCAAAAACTCCAATGTTGTAATCCCTCTTATTTTGATGTATTCATCAACCGTGTCGGCCGCCACACCATTTTCTAACATTAGCATGGCCGTGGTACATTTTGCTAATGGAGATATACCTTTTTTTTAGCTGCATCCCTCACCATTGGACGAGCACTAGATCTTATAGAGTTGGAGTCACTTGCATCATTCTTGTGGACTCTCTTAGATCCACTGGTTCTAGAGGCAGTATTTCTTCCTACCGGATTACCAAAACGTGGTTGATCACGGACAACTAGCCATTCTTTCATTAAATTGAAATTTACATTCTTGTCGCTTGAATATAGTTCACATGCTTTCGCCAATACATCATTCTCCGACCACCCGCTTTGTTGCATACACTTAACGTTACCGTAAGTGCCATTCCATTTGCCCAATATTTTGTTCACGTATAGTTGTAATGATTTCTGCACGAAGCTCCATCACGCGGAGGATCAAATGAGCAATGCTCATTACAATACTCAACAATTTTACCCCAATATGAATCACCTTTTTGGTTTCTACCAACAACGTTATATGTTCCATATTTAATCCACTCACTTAGTAGCACCAAATTTTGCTCAGTGGTCCATTTGAAATTTCTCCATTAAGCAGATTTTAATCATCTGCATCTAGAATGGCCTCATGAACACCGCTCATACCACCAAGAGCCATTTGTGTAGAAAATTCGGAAAATTCAGTTGCTCCAACATTTGGATCAGTTTCATTACCCATTGGAGTAGAAGAATAAGGGGATGTTTGAGATGAATATGACATCATCGATCCATAATATGGATGATAGTTTGGAACAGCTGACGGTATGAAGAAATTTGGTGGATAACCATAGTTTGGTATATTTTGGGGTTGATTAGAACAAGTGCGGATAGGCGGATCATGCGAAACAAGTGCGGATCAAATGAAAAAATGGCTCAAACCAATTGAAAATCAGCTCAGAAAGGCTTATCGCGAAAATATACGCCACCAAAAATGCCTGCGCTAGAGCTACCATGCACGAAGTCGGAGCTGTTGAAGTGAATGATATATTTGATATAAAACATATGCAATCCGACCGAGACCAAAATGACAGTGAGTACTGTATAATGATCTATACACATGGCGGAAATGACTACATTATTGCCTAATTTAAACAGAGATGACAGATGCAGTGTTATGAATGAGAAAAAAAAAAATTTAAAGGATGGCATACAACTTAGGGTGATTCATTTATCAAACACCATTCAAGATTTTTTTTATTTTTTTTTAATTGAAAAAGAGTATGATATGCAAGTGGTTCAATAGCTTTTTTTGTCTTTTCTTTTATGTAAAAAAGGGAGAACTACTTATGGTTAAACACACAAGAATAATGACACAAGAATAATAGAGTATGTTGTTCCAAAAAAAAAAGAATAATGGAGTATTTCATCCACTCCCACATTTCTAAAAACAATTATTGATTCTAAAAACAATTTCTTATTTTTTTATTAGTTCTAAAAATTAATTAATTATTGATTTTCTTCTCTCTTACTTTATGATTCTCATTTGATTTTTTCATACCATATTTAGAAAGTTTATATCCTCCCATTTGACATATTTTATAATTCTAAAGTAAATATTTATTATTTGTTATTTCTATAATTATAAACATTCAAACAATTTTTTTACATTATTCAGATAATTATATTTTAAATGTAATATAAATTTTTCCATTTAATTTAAATTATTACAAATATGTACAATATTTTGGACCGCTTGTTATCCGTTTTCACCATTCAACATTATAAATGTGGTAGTTCACTAAAACTAAAAAAAAAGATTAAAAGATATATCACATACGGTACAAAGCCACAAATAAAACAATCTTCACATGATTGGTCAAACACAACAAATGTGATGTTTTAGACTTTAGATACTTCTACTTACTAGTATCATTTACAAAGAATTCAAAAAAATCTTTTAAAAATTATTTGATTTAAACTTATCAAATAATATAGTTTTATTCAAGAAAAACAATATTTCAGCGACCTGAAATATTAGAAAAATTCCATCAAAGTTTGATAGTTATTATATATGCATCATATTTTATATGGCCACTATTCAAATTTTATGGTTTTTTCTTTCGATACGCTTGTTTTTAATGGTTTATCAAGACGATTGAGATACACAAATATGGTGTTGATTTATTTTCTACCACTTTGATGACCCTATATGGTGGTGGTATAAACGTTTTTGAAGACTCTATTGCTAGATATAACCCGATGGCTAGATATAAACTTCGTGAAAATGATCCAACGGCTGGATATAACACCAATACTTTGACGATGATTCCAAAATCATACGTGTTATCACGTATGAACTAGTGAGAAGATGTTAAGAGATCTCGGAGATTACATATTTTCATATTGTTATTAAGAAAGTTAACATTTGTTTATGTTTTCTTATTGCTACATAAAAAAATTATTGTAATGAATTTGTTAGTCAATTTATAATCTTGTATAAATAAGTTTATATTACTAATCAATAAAACTGAGGGAAACCGTTAATAATTTTAAAACTTCCTCAAAATTACATTTATTTTGTTTGTTTGATACGATCTATTCATTATGCATCACTTGTTTTAATATTACTATAATTATTCTAAGAGAATCTATCAGTCAAATGTAATAGAGCTCATGATAAACTAATCATAGTCATCACATCATCTATAGGTCATAACCTTAGTAGTTTATGGGTGTGAATGGTAAGATAATTCAGAGTAATTTAGAAGAAATAGAAGAAAGTTATGGAGAAAAAGATTTACTCACACTTAGAGTAAATCAAAGTAGTTTAATGTTTATTTTGTTATTCCCATTTACTCTTTATTTTCTAAGGTTTTGAATGTTTGGTATAGTTAGAGAAATAAATAATAAAGTAAAAGAATTTATTTTGAATCCCTCTCAAATATAGCCAATCAAGTAGAAAAGTAAAAAAGTGTTCCTCACTTTTATGCTGGAAATTTTTTGTATTTTCTTCTTTTTCCATTTTTTCTCCCTCTTAGAAAATGAAGAGTAAATGGGATTAACAAAATAAATATTAAATTACTATGATTTACTCTAAGTGGGAGTAATCTTTTCCTCCATATCTTTCTTCCATTTCCTCTAAATTACTCTGGATTATCTTACCAATCACACCCTAAGAGGGAGAAATTTGATCCACGATTTCTTGTGAGTGATGCGATTGGTATAGGTAGTTTATGTAGGACCTTGATCCAACAGTTTAGCTTCTTTTTTTTATAATGATTAGACATGTATGCGTCAACAATATAAGGATTTACCTCTATTAGACGTTTTTGTTTTTACGAAATCGTGTTTGTGGCACCAGAAAAATTTCGACGGCTGTTATGGGATTTCGTGTTCCACGTATGATGATATTGATATTATTTGTAAATTTTATTTTAAACAATGTTTTAGATTCTTTTTGAAATGTTTTTCTAATTTTTGTTCAGGTCCTCATGACAGGAGCACGGACGCTGCCGACGACATGCTCCAAGATGCTACATTCGAACACGTTCAATTTTTCAAAGCTCCTTGCAATATTCTACTTATCACCAGAGACATCGATTTTGTGAGACCTATGGAGAAATCAAAGTACTTGGTGTTCAAGTTTACTTGGCTAAAACATGTTATTTGAAGTCGTAAACTTCAACCAGCTACATCAGAAAAGTGTACACTTGGCTGAGAGCAATGATTTGACAGATCACCATGAACTAGGGTTTTAATAATGAAAAACTTCTTCATCATGAATCATTAAAATATGGTTTAGTTGCCTTGTCTTTTTCTTTTATTCTTATCTTGTTTCTAGGTATTTTTTTTTTAATTCGTAAAAAATTTCTCACGAATAGAAAAAAAAAGATGGTTATAATACGTACTTGAATGCTAGGAACATAGACGGTGATACTACGCCTGATATCTTTTCAAGGGAGCGCATGATTTTACAGCCTCATGTATCTTCTGAGCACACCCAAAACCAAAAATTATGGCCTAGACCTTCATTTATTTTTAGAATTTCGATAACCCTAAATTCTTCTTTTCAGAGTTTTGATAACCAAGATTTCTTTTCTTCTTTGTTGCATATACAGCTCCGATCCAGCTCACGATCTCTAAGGTAATCGAAACTTTCTCTCTCGGATCTCTCTGTTTGTGTTGCGATTCATTCACAAATATTAAAGAAGAAAGAAGTAAAGACACACGAGATTATAGAGTTCCCCAAAACTCTGTGTACATCTATCTTCAAGATCATTCCTGGAATTCACTATAGCTTTGAGTTATAGAAGCTTGAGAGATCTCGTCAATGGAGATTGAACGAGAGTTACAACAGAAGAAGAAAGAAAGTTTGTTACAATGATAAGTCAATCTTTTCCCGTGTAATTATATATGTGATCTATCACTTTTGGGCTTTGCAATTTCAAATGGCCCAACTTCTGTAACACTGGTGACTTGGGCTTTTGTTCTCCAGCCCATTAGTCTCCACAAATACTCAGCCCAGTCAGCTGAGATCGAACCATCTTCCACAAAAATCCACCTTGGTTCGTGTCTCACCAATCCTAATATTTGAAATCCGACAGTCATCCGTGTATCCCGTGATACCTGTTCACCACCGCTTCTTATGGTCCAGAAAACAGCTCACTCCGCTTACGGTAGTTCCCCGAAAGCCCTTCGTCATCTCCTTGCTCCCGGAAACGACCACAGGCAACCCCTTCAGGCACCGATAACCTTTAAGGTCTTCAAGCACCCTTCGAATTTCTCTCCATATAACACTTTAGTAAGCATATCCGCCGGATTTACTGATGTGTGTATCTTCATCACCTGCACATCTCCATCTGCTATGATGTCTCGAATGAAATGATACTTGACTGCTATGTGCTTTGTTCTTTCATGATGCATGTAGTTTTTGGCTAGATAGATTGCACTTTGTGAATCTCAATTTATCACTACTGCATCCTGCTTGAATCCCATATCTTCACAAACCCCTTTTAACTACAATGATTCTCTTACTGATTCTGACAACGCCATATACTCTGCTTATGTTGAAGATAACGCTACTACCTTTTGGAGAATTAATTACCAGCTGATGGTGTTGCCGCCAACTGTGAAGATGTAACCAGTTATAGACCTGGGCCTATCCAAATCTGAGTCATAGTAGCATGTTATCCTGAAGTTTGTCCCTTTCGTGAAAGTTAGGTCTATACATGCAGCTCCCTTAATGTACCTCATGATCCATTGCACTGCTAACTAATGATCTTTGCCAGGTTTTTCCATAAATCTGCAAACCAACCCCATTGCATAAGCTAGACCAGGCCTGGAGCCAACCATGGCGTACATTAAGCTCCCAACAGCACTTGCGTAAGGTATGTTTTCATAATCCTTGATTGTTCCATCTCTTGCTTATTACTTAGGCTATGTAGTTTAAACTGAGGACCCAATGGTGTTTGAACTGACCTGCTGTCCCACATATTGAATGTTTTTAAACCTTTAACCAAATAATCACTCTGTGATAGCCTAAAAACCCCTCTTTCTCTGTCCCTATAGATATCCATACCCAGAATCTTCCTTGCAGCCCATAACTCCTTCATTTCAAACTCTGACTTCAGTAGAACTTTCAACTTGTTGATAACATACATGCTTTTTGATGATATTAACATGCCATCCACGTATAAGAGTAAATAAACATGTCACCCAAATTAGTTCCTCTAAGGTAGATACACGGATCATAGTCACTTCTCTTATACTGTTGCCTAACCGTAAATGTGTGAAACATGTAGTTCCACTCCTTTGGAGATTACTTTAAGCCATACAAAAACTTTTTAAGCAAACAAACTTGATCCTCTTTACCCTTCTGTACATAGCCTTCTGGTTGACTCATGTAGATCTTTTCTTGAAGAACTCCATGTAGAAAAGCAGTCTTGACATCAAGCTGTTCTAATTCCATATCCTGGTAAACCACAGCTGATAAAAGCAATCTTATAGAAACATGTTTAACCACTGGTGCAAAAACTTCACTATAATCAACTCATTCTATTTGAGCAAACCCCTTTGCCACCAACCTCGCTTTATACCTTGGTGCTTCAACCCCTGGTATTCCTGGCTTGAGCTTATAAATCCATTTGCATCCAATTACTTTCTGTTTTTCGGTCTCTTAGTCAAATCCCAAGTACCATTCTTTTTAAGAGAATCCATCTCCTCATCACTAGTTGCATTCCATAGGTCTTTGTCTCTACTCCTCTGAGCTTCCATAAAGGATTTTGGCTCTTCAAAGTTGATCATCTAAACACATGACAGTGCCTATGTAAGATAGTATGCGTCTTCAAATTTCGATGGTGGCTTAGATTCCCTTCTCACACGATCTCTGGCTAAGAGATAGTCACCCAAGTCTTTTGTTTCAACTTCTTGTATGTCTCATGTTTCAGACCCTGTTTCAGTTTCTATCTCAGTATCTACCTCTGAAGAACTTGATCATTCACTTTGTCCTTATTTTGAAGGTTCATACTCTGAATCTGCTCCACCTGAATTTGAAGTCTCTCCTGATGATACTCTTTCACCTAGAACTTCTTCCAAATCATTCATGAATGTCACTTTCCTCTTAGACCCTTTTACCTTTGTCTTATCTTTGTTGTTCTCACCCGTGCCTATATATTTGAACAACATTTCTTCATGAAACACCACATCCTTGTGATTACTACTTTCTGATCATCCAACAACCATACTCTATACCCTTTAGTTCCTTCCACATACCCGAGAAAGATTCCTTTTGTAGCTCTGTGACTTATCTTGTCTCTAATTGTATGAACATATGCTACACAACCAAAGTTTTTCAGATGACTGTACTCTGGATTACTCTCTGTCCAAACAGCCTTTGGAACTTCAAAATTAATTGATGCTGATGGTGACCTGTTGATGATGTACACATCTGTAGAAGCAACCTAAGCCCAAAACTCTCCCTTCAATCATGTTTCTAACAACATGTTCCTCACCTTATCCATTATAGTACGATTTATTCTTTCAGAAACCTCATTTTGTTGAGGTGTATAAGGACATATTTTATGTCTCTTAACTCCAGAATAAGTAAATAGCTTGTCAAACCTCGTGTTACAGAATTCCAATCCATTATCAGTCCTTAGAAATTTCAGTTTCTTCCCGGTTTGATTTTCAACTAACACTTTCCAGTCTGTAAACTTTTGATAAGCTTCATCCTTTGTCCTTAGAAAGTAGATCCATACCTTATTTGAGAAGTCATCTATGAAGGTGATGAAATATTGAGCTCCTAGCATATTTGGTGTCACATTTTATGAACCCCACAAGTCAGAATGCACATACTCAAGAATTCCTTTTGTAGTATGTTTTGTCTTTGAAAATCTTTGTTTATGTGATTTTCCAAGTGTACAAGTTTCACAAAACCCCAAGTTCTTCACATCTTCATGTTTCAGATATCCTTTCATGGCCACTGTTTCCATTGATTTCTGATTTAGATGTGCTAGTGATGAAGACTTTTGCAAGTCTTGAGATCAATTACTCAAAATACTATCGTTAGTATAATAGGATCAATCCAAATGGGTGAGAATTAAATGCAATAAGAATGCAAGGCACTTCTTAAGTTAAGCTAAATAAGAAAGAGTTGTAATTAAACAAGCCAACTAAGCAAACTAAAACAAGAACAAGAAATAGCAAACTAAACAAGTTGTAATGCAATTAATATAAACGAATTCAAGGATGGGGTAATTGATTTTAGATGATCCAATACCAATTCATGATGCTCAATACTCAAACAAAGCTAACCCTAGGCAATAATCATTAAGTGTGACTTATCCTCTCTCAAGACACTAATCATCATGCTAATTACTAATCCAAGATCAAATTCTCATTTGTGATAAAATGATTAACAAGCATTAAGATCAACATTCAAATCAACCAATAAATACCTTAAGCAACTACTCTCATAGGTTAAGAATGTTTATCTCTTACTAAGCTCCTAGGGGAATTTCATCGAACACCTTGTGTGCATGAAATTCTCTTGGATCTAGATTGACTCTCTCAAGCCCAATCTAGCATTAGGATCACTTAGAAAGAAAGGATATCAAGGATTTAATACCTAAGCATCACAAATCAATCATCAAACCATCAAAATCAAGCAAACTAAAATCCAACAAAAAGTCTAAAGTCTAAACATGAAGAACATAAAAGAAGAAGAAATAAAGATAAAGAAGATGCATTAATATAAAGATAAGGGTGAAGAAATCTTCTCTAGAGTGGCATTTGTATGAAGAACAATCAAAATCTCTCCAAAATCATAAGAAGAGTTTGGGATAAAACCCAATTCTAGAAAGAAGAAAGCTTCCCTTGAAAAATAGGGTTTTTTGGTATTTATAAGTTCTTGGGCGGATCAGGTCAACCCGGAACAAACCAAATATTGACCCGGCTAAATCTGGGTTTTTGCTGATTCAGGTGGTCTGCACCGACCCATTCTGGATAGGTAAAAATGGTCGGTGCAAAAACTTTGAGCATGACTCCTTTGGGCGCCAGACGGACACGTCCCCACTAAATCTGATGTATCATTTTATCCACCGCTCCGAATGACCTCAAACCACCTTATGTGGACATCTAACTCACTGGGATACAACTTTTGTGAAGACTACCGAAGCTAATTCGGATTAGAGACCCTTCGTCCAGCCATGTCTTTCAGGCACGTCGGGTCTGGATCAAACTTGTCTTGGCGGGTTTGTACCGACCCACATCACCGACCCCGAATGGGTTGGTACTGTCTTCCGAAAACTCCCTTCTTTCCTCTTGTCCTGATACCGGCCCACATCACCGAGCCAGAATGGGTTGGTGTTGTCTTCTGTAAACTCCCTTCTTTCCTCCTGTCCTGATACCGACCCACATCACTGACCCAGAATGGGTTGGTGCTGTCTTCTGGAAACTCCATTTTTGCCTTGGCCATTTCCTCTTGCTTCAAACCCGATCAAGCTTGGTTCCAAAGTCTCCAATCACCTCCAAGATGTCTCCAAATCCCTAGAAATCACTCCAAAACATGCAAGACTCACTAGAACCTAATGCAAAACACCTTAAACCCTAATCAAGACTAAAACACCAAGAAAATGCTATGAGACATATGCAAAAGAAGTAAAATCTAAGATAAATGAATGCATAGATAATGCAAATTATGACAATATCAACTCTCCCAAACTTACTCATTTGCTTGCCCTCAAGCAAAAAAATAAGAACAAGAAGAGAGAGAGGTTGAAATGAGAGCTCAAATCCACAATATCATCGAAAAAGTTCAAGTTCAATGTCCAAGTTAATAATTCTAGGATGCGATCAAACAAGTTTACTCAAAAAGAGTTAGCCATATCCGTTTCAGCATGAAACAAAGCCCAAGTCTCAACCAACACAAGCCTTCCTGTTAGAGGAGGATTTAGCACCCTCCGGTTTAACTCGGTTCGAACCGAGACCGGTATCGGTTTACGATGGTTCGGACAAGAGAAATGGACCTTGAACTGACGGGCCAAACTCTAACAAAGCCCAAGAACAAACCTGTTCATCTTTGTTACCGAATTCAACGGCCCAACAAAGGCCCGGCCCGATATGACAAGATAAGGACCGACCTCCGAAATAAACGAAAGATCCCCGTATCTCGAAAGAGATTCAGAATATTTCCTTTCCAAGACAATCCGGAAAAAGGAAATATTCCGAATGACGACCGACTCAAAAAACCTATAAATAAGGAGGAGCAAAACTCGAAGAAACAATCCACAATCAGCTGAGAGACTAAAGAGCAGAGAAATAGCTTCATCAAGCACCGATTTCAAGTTCTTTAGTCTCTTTAATCCCTCTCTATCGAAACTCTGTTGTAACACCTGATTCAATCAATAAAACGGGTTTCCGATCAAAGTTCTCTGTTTAAAACCCATTGTGTGATTTACGAATCAACAATAGGCGGCGTCTATGGGGATTTAGAACAAAAACAGAACTTTTGGATCTCGGTTGATTTAGTTCGGCAATGACGAACCCGCTAGACATTCAAGCAGTCATCACCAACAACAACGATCAGGTAGATAACGGGACCATCCCTCAAAATATCGATCTGTTACCGACCAGAGGAAACCTTCCGAACTTACTAACAGGAGAGAACGACCCTCCGAACCCTCAGACAAACACGCCAGCAGCCCCGAAATCAGCCGATACCACCACACTCCTAGAAGCCATGGCGGCCCAGCTCGCGGAAATCTCTAAGAGGAACGAAGAGCGGTTCGAATCCTTGCTGGCCTCGCAAGCCGAGCTCAGAAGCCAGATCGGGATATGCGACCCGAACCCTATCACCCCTGAAAACGATATTCGCCGGAACCTTCTACCCAAACTTGACGGTGCCCGAAACCCGAACACGGCAGACCCACCAACCATAAGGTCAACTGCCAATCCAAGAACCCGCATCACCGATCAGGCGTCCATCGGCCTGGAGTTCGAGGATGTCCGAGCCAAACTTCAAGACATCCGATCCAAAGTCCACCAAGCCACGGCACCAGAGATCGATCGAGTTATCCAGGAAACACAAAAAACACCGTTCACAGATCAGATCATCAACACCCCAGTCCGATGCCTGAAGAGAGTTAAGATCACCGCATACGACGGACACACTGACCCACATCACTTTCTGACCTCGTTCGTGATCATGATGAACCGTTTCTATTTCTTTAACAAAGAAGAAAAAGAGGCGGCTATGTGTCAACTATTCGTGGAGAACCTATGCGGGACCGCGCTCGACTGGGTCTCACAACTTGATAAAAACTCCATCAACAATTACAACGAGCTTTCAACTAAGTTTCTCAAACGCTTCACCATGTTCATGAAACAAAAAAACAAGAAATGCCGACCTCTGGGCACTAGAGCAGAAAAGCGACGAATCACTACGTAGTTTCATGAACCGCTTCAAAGAGGTGGTATCTCATTGCACAATCGACGGTGAAGCCGCAATAGAGGCCCTTTACAAAGCAACCTAGTATCGGTCCGACTTTCACAAATAAATCAAACGAAACTGGCCAAAATCCTTGGAAGATATCCTGCACAAATCGCACATCTACATCCTCGAGGAAGAAGAGGAAGCCGCAAAGTTGGGGGAATAGTACAAATGGTCAAATTCCTAATCCTGGACAACCCCGCCATCTACAACGTCATACTTGGAACACCGTGGGTATACACGAAGAAAGTCGTCGTCTCGACTTATCATCAATGCTTAAAATTCCCAACACCATCCGGAGTCTACACTTGTACTGAACTTGCTACATCAACGAGTGCAAATTGAGAACAACACCCCGAACATGCGTAATAAATACGAAAAGAACCGATAACGACCCCGATCTACCGAGACAAGAAACAATTATTCAAGTCAACATCGACGAACTCAACCCCGACAGATGCGTCAGAATCGGAGCTGAACTCGATGAAGAGATCAAATACGATCTAGTTCTCTTTCTCAAAAGGAACGTATCAACTTTCGCATGGTCTATCAACGACATGCCTGGGATCGACCCAAAAATCACAAGTCACGAACTCAACATCGATTCCACCTTCAAACCAATCAAACAGAAACGGCGCAAGCTCGGACCCGAGAAAGCCCAGGCTGTCAACGACGAGGTCGAACGATTACTTGGAGCAGGATCAATTACGGAAGTTTGATATCCGGAATGGCTGGCAAACCCAGTCGTCGTTAAAACGAAGAACGGAAAATGGAGAATCTGCGTCGATTTTACCGATCCTGACTGGCTGGCTGACAGCTTCCCACTTCCACATATCGATATACTTGTCGAAGCTACAGCCGGGAACGAACTCCTCTCATTCATGGATGCGTTCTCAGGTTATAACCAGATACTCATGCACCCGGGCGATCGCGAGAAAACTTCTTTTATCACCGGTCACGGCATCTACTGCTACAAAGTCATGACATTCAGCCTGAAGAACGCCGGAGCAATATACCAAAGACTTGTCAACCGCGTGTTCGCTAGCCAGCTCGGCAAAACCATGGAAGTCTATATCGATGATATGCTCGTCAAATCGCTCATCGCTAAGGTTCACATCAGACATCTCAACACGTGCTTCGACATACTAAACGAGTACGGCATGAAGCTCAATCCAACTAAATGTACATTTGGAGTCACATCGGGAGAGTTCCTCGGGTATATCGTCACCCAAAGAGGAATCGAGGCTAATCCTAAACAGATCTCCGCAATCCTCGATCTACCCTCCCCGACGACAAAAAGAGAAGTACAACGACTGACTCGCCGCATTGCCGCGCTCAACAGGTTCATCTCACGGTCCACCGACAAGTGTCTCCCTTTCTATCAACTGCTACGCGGAAACAAGCGTCTGGAATGGGACGACCAATGCGAAGAAGCATTCATACATCTCAAGGAATACCTGTCCACACCACCGATCTTAGCCAAACCCGAAGATGGTGAAACCCTCTATCTTTATACCGCGATTTCGACCTCAGCGGTCAGTGGGGTTCTCGTTCGGGAGGACAGAGGCGAGCAAAAACTGATCTTCTACGTAAGCAAATCACTTGATGGCGCCGAAAGCCGATATCCAACACTCAAAAAACTTGCCTTCGCTGTCATCACTGCTCCTCGGAAACTTAGACCATATTTTCAATCGCACTCTATCACCGTCTTAACGGATCAACCGATCCGAACAATCTTACATAGTCCAAGCCATTCCGGTCGACTCGCCAAATGGGCAATTGAGCTCAGCGAATATGATATCAACTATAAGAGTCGAACAAGCCTCAAATCGCAAGTTCTCGTCGACTTCCTTATCGAGCTACCACAAGAGTTCGTCGATACTGACGTAACCGCTACCGAACAATGGATCCTCCACATGGATGGATCATCATCCCATCGAGGGTCGGGAGTAGGCATACGACTTCAGTCCCCAACCGGAGAACTCTTGAAACAATCATTCCGCCTGGCATTCAACGCATCAAATAATGAAGCAGAGTACAAAGCATTACTCGCCGGACTTCGATTAGCCAAAGCCATCGGTGCAAATCGCATACAAGCCTACTGCGACTCACAGCTCGTCGCCAGTCAATATAGCGGAGAATACGATGCAAAAAACGATCGAATGGACGCATACATCAAACTCGTGAAAAAACTCGCCACCGAATTCGAATAATTCGACCTCACCAAAATCCCAAGAGGGGAAAACGCTCCGGCCGACGCACTAGCCTCGTTAGCATCAAGTTCAGATCCCCATCTCAAAAGGACAATACCAGTCGAAAGTATACTCAAGCCGAGCATTGGAAAAACAAAAGAATGCAACATCACCATGCGCAGGCGTAACTACGAAGATTACCCCGCAGCCGAGCCCATTCCAGAAAAACAAAGGCAAACACGGATAACAAACGATGAACACAACGCCGAGCTCGAAAACAACGAAGAAACCGGTCACATCGTCGAACCAACACAAAACCACTCTGACGACGAAACCGAGGAACCATCAAAGGGGCTTCATGCGCCAGTAAACATCGAACCCTTGAGCGAACCTACACCCACTGACTGGACACAGGAAATCAAAATGTACATCATCGACAGAATAGTCCCCGCCGACAGATGGGCAGTACGGCGACTGAAAATGCGAGCTGCTCGATACATACTCATCCGAGACGGCCTATTCCGCTGGAGTGCTGCGGGCATACTTCTCAAATGCGTGTCCGGTGACGATATTCACGAGGTCATGAAAATGATACACGAAGACGACGGCGGAAACCACGATGGGGGACGCTCCTTGGTATTAAAGATAAAAAAGGCGAGCTATTACTGGCCAACCATGCAAGCAAATTGCGATAAATTCGTAGCCAAGTGCGAAAAATGTCAAAGGCACGGCTCAATGATGCACCTCCCAACCGAACTGCTAACTACATCAACAGCCCCATACCCGTTCATGCGCTGGGGAATGTACATAATAAGTCCCCTACGATGTTCCACGACACAGAAAAATTCATTCTCGTCATGACAGACTACTTCACCAAATGGGTCGAGGCCGAGTCATACCCCGAAATTCATGCCGCCGATGTTAAAAAATTTATCTGGAAAACATCATATGTCGACACGGAGTCCCATATGAGATCGTCACCGATAACGGACCGCAATTTATCTCAACATTATTTGGTGATTTATGTGCCAAGTGGAAAATCCGACTAAGTTTTTCCACGTCAAGGTACCCGAAAAGTAACGGCCAGGCCGAATCAACGAACAAAACAATCATCGACGGACTCAAAAAACGCTTGGATATCAAGAAGGGATGATGGGCCGACGAACTTGATGGAGTCTTATGGTCTTACCGCACCACTCCAAGACAATCAACAGGACAATCCCCTTTTTACCTGGCCTATGGCGTCGAAGCTCTTTGTCCAGCCGAACTAAAAATCCCGACAATACGCAGGACAATGCTCGTGGAAAATCCCGGTCTAAACGACGAAATCATGCTCGACAATCTCAACGCACTCGAAGAACAACGCGATCAAGCTTTACTTTGCATCCAAAACTATCAAAAACTGGCAGCACGCTACTACAACAAAAAGGTCGGCGGACGCCACTTCGAAGATGGCGATCTCGTCGTACGAAAAGTCTTCGAAGGCACCGAAGAGAAGAACGCAGGAAAACTCGGCACTAACTAGGAAGGACCCTATCAGATCATGAGGGTTGTCAAGCCCGGAGTGTACAAACTCATGAAGTTGGACGGAACACCAATCCCGCGATCATGGAACTCGATGAATCTCAAACGCTACTACTACTAGAAGCGCCAAAAAAAAAATGTAATATGAACTACGAATGGCTTAATCCCTCTTTCGAGGGTACGCCCACTTCGGGTTCAGCTGTTACTTTAATAAAAGTTTATTCAAAGCCGAACTTCAAACAGTTCGCCGAATTCTAAAAAATTCGTTTTTAAAAAAGCCAAACTTTAGAAAGTTCGCCGGATTCTAAAAATTCGTATTCATCAAAAAGCCGAGCTTTAAACAGTTCACCGAATTTTAAAAATTTGTATCCATCAAAACCCGAACTTTAAACAGTTTGCCGAATTCTTAAAATTCGCCGAACTCCAAGAGTCCACCGAACTCTGAAAGTTCCCCAACCAACCATCACGGTTTCCACATCGACGTCCTAGCCAGACGATCGATAAAATCAAACTAAGCCGAAGCTATTGCTCGCATGCATCCACATAGTGCCATGGATAAAACACCTTCCATGTATAAAGCCGAGACAAGTCTCGCACTTAACCTATTCTTAGACCATTCGAGCTACATAAGCCGAGCCTGTCTCGCACACTCGGATTCGATTTGAGAAAACCTTGGAGTATCTAAAGACGAGATGTTCACCAACTCTTTTGCCGAGCTCCCCAGGTAAAACCAAACGTCATTTCTCATAAAAATATAAGCCGATTCCTCAACAATCGCAAAAGTCCTAAGCCAATTCCTCAACAATCGCAAAATTCTAAGCCAATTCCTCAACAATTGCAAGTATAAGCCGATCTGATTAAACAGACCGCCGATTTCGAATAAATCATAGAATCAAGTCCGTCCTTTTCACCCCGGCTAAGACCGTACTGTTTACGGCACCACTTTGTGTACGACAGACTTGAGAAGTTCGTATAAATTTACGACTTCAAACAAACCGAGATTCGACAAATGTATCGCAAAACGATTAAAGTCATATTCATAGAAATAAAAAAAGAGTCATATAAAAAAACTAGCGGCAATCGGACTATAAAAACCCTCCGGTCCAAGAGGTCGAGTTATAAGCCTCGTCGGCCAAAAACAAAAAATTACAAAGCAAATATATTAAACATTATGATCCCGCATGGCATCAGCTCTGTCACCGGACATCGCAGCCCGATTAGAACCAAACATGTCAATGCCCGGCGGGACCTCGGTGCCCATCGGAAGAGAAATCTCCGGATGAATCGGCTCGACGAAGGGCGACACGACCAAGTCCTCTTCGGCAAGCTCACACAGATCAAGCGCCTCATACTCGGCTAACTTCACAGTTTTGAGCTTTTTAATTTTCTCGATACAGGACGGCGGAACGTCAATACCGTGCTTCATTCGGAGGCTGTCGCATAAGCCGAGCACCCATTGAGCTTGATTAATAGCAAGGAATTATTTTTTAACCCGATCCAAGGCCGTCAAATGATCTTTAACCTTCTGGAGCCGAACCTGACATTTTTCGGTAACTTCTTTCCTTTTCATAATCTGTTGGGTCCGACCAGCTCTCAAACGGGTCGTCTCCCGGAACAGGGTACGGGCAAGGGCATCCTTCCCAGCGACTAGCTCGGTTTTCGAAGCCTTTAACGCGGCTATCTCCTTCGTCAGCTCGCTAACCGCATAATCACCGGCTCGCGTCCTATCATGCTCGACGAGCAACTCTTTGCGTAGCTCAACAACTTGTAAGCTGGTCGTAAGAGCCTTTCGGCGAGCTGAATCGAGCTCACGGTCGTAAGTGCCGACAAGCTCGTTCGTTTGAGCGACCATCTAAAAAAAAAAGAGAAAACCCGTCACAACAAAGATATCCAAAAAGAAATGAACGATACCAACTAAAAACCGAAAAGTTCGTTTACCTCAGCAGTAGTCCGAGCTAGCTTTTTGTAAGCATCGGACTGGAAAAGATCCTCAACCGGAGGAAGCGCCTCCGAGCTAAATTTCAGTTGCCGATACAGATCGGCGCAAGTCCCGGCATCACTTGTCACCGGTTCATCCTTGTCATACCCGAAACTGACGAAATGGGCCGTAGCCCAGAAGTCCGCTGCCTCTTCGATGAAGCAGAATGGTCCGATATGACCACCATTTCGGGATCAACCCTTTGAGGTTCGGCATCTCCCGTACCGGCCTCAAAAGCTTGTTCCACTGGCCTCTTGCCCATTTTCTTCCGTCTCCTCATCTTCGCCACATCTGCCGACGAAGTAGGCTTTGCGACAGGAACTGGCTCCTCACCCGGAGCCTCCTCCTCAACCTCGGCAGCGGGTTGTTCGACCTGCGCAGCGGCAGGGACTTCAACAGTCCCTTCTTCAGCATCCATCTCAGCGGACAGATCCGGGATCTCATCGAGCTTCATCTTTCGTCGACGAGAAGGATTTGTTATAAAAAAAGAACAACAAAATTTTAGGATAGATCAAGCAATCGCCGGACTACTAAGAAGAATTTACCGACATGTACCTTTGAGAGCTCTCTTGGCTTTTAAATCAAGTTTTTCTTGGTAAGCTTCAGGCCACCGAGCTTTCCCAGCCGCACTTAACTGCTTCGCGTGGGCAAAAGTAAATCCTGGTGTGGTGATAAGAAAGCCCGGCACGTGACGATCTGAAAACGAAAAGGAAAAATATAACTTAGGCGAAAGAAAGTAATAGATAGAAATCGGGAACCAATATCTACCGATAGGAGTCCTCCACTGAGTTCGGTAACTATCGTCCGGACGTTCAACGGAAGTACTCCGGCTTCACGTAGAAATATCGAGCATTCCAGTTGTTGACCTTGCTCGGCTTATTCCCGGTAACAAGATCGTACTCCGGCTTCGCATTAGCCGATAAAAACCAAGGCCTGGCCTTGGACAAATTCACTCGGAATAGCCTCTCGAAGATCTTAGCTGTAATAGGAGTGTCGCACTCCTCCCCAAGAGTAAGGAGACCCATAATATTTATTACCGTGGCCGGCATCAGCTGAGAGATCGCGACATGTCGCCTCTTGCAGTACTTATAGAAGAGCTTCGGGATAGGAAACTGGAGACCGCAGCTTCTGAAAAACTCTTCGTGTACGCATATATAGCCATCAGGTGCGTCCCACGGACGATCGGCAGCCTTCGGGATCTTGTAAAGCAGATCGTTCGGAGCATTGCACCTTTCCAAGGTAACATGGACCGTTTCCGCCTTAGAGCGAGACAGTCCGATGTTCGCAGGTCTTTCAACTACCCGTCTGGCAGCCGACATGGGAACATCGTCTCCTACATTTTGACGAACCGCTGGCGAAACAGCGCGATCGTCTGGACGAGCTACATCATCTCCCTCCGCGAGCCGAGCTGCAAATTCTTGATCTACCCGGACTTGATCATTTGATTCGACAACCTCCTCTTCAGGCTCATCCTCGTCGATAAGATGAGGGACTTCAACAACGACCCTTGGATTACTCGGCCCGGCAGCAGTACGTTGAGAGTTACGCCTGATCAGCTCCTGCTGAACATCATTTAGACCGTACGAACTCGAATTGGAGCTGTCGACGAACAACTCGAGATCGGGGAATTTCAGCGGTGGAGTTCGGTCATTAACAGAAGAAAAAGAGGTTCTTGAATTCATTTAGATCGAAATGAAGAATTTGATGAAGAACAGATTGAAGAACTCGACGATCTCCAAGAAAATCGGAGAAATCACGGCGGAGAAGATGATCGGAGAACGGAAAATAAATATATTCTAGAGAGAAGGGAGAGCGCTAGAGAGAGAAAGAATACTTTTTGAAGGAAATGAACAGAAGTGAGAAATGGAAGGAGGTTCGAGCGATATTTATAGAGAAAAGTAATGATGACGACACCTCGAATTCTGCAACTGAGGAAGACGAATCGACACGCGGCTCCTCGAATTCCATGACTAAAGAAGACGAATCGACACCCTCTTCCCGAGAAAATCAACCGAACTGAAAATGCTCAATACCAACACCAAAAATTGTGGACTCGAAAGTTCCGAACTCAAGAATACTGAGAAATGCTTGCCGAACTCGAATCGTCAGACGAGCCATACCGATCTCAATTTTAACCGCTAAAGAATACTCCTAAAGACTTTGCCGAACTCAAATACTCTTTCGCCGAACCAAAGGGGGACCAATTGTTAGAGGAGGATTTAGCACCCTCCTGTTTAACTCGGTTCGAACCGAGACCGGTATCGGTTTACGATGGTTCGGACAAGAGAAACGGACCTTGAACTAACGGGCCGAACTCTAACAAAGCCCAAGAACAAACATGTACATCTTCGTTACCGAATTCAACAGCCCAACAAAGGCCCGGCCCGATATGACAAGATAAAGACCGACTTCCTAAATAAACGGAAGATCCCCGTATCTCGAAAGAGATTCGGAATATTTCCTTTCCAAGACAATCCGGAAAAAGGAAATATTCCGAATGACGACCGACTCAAAAACCTATAAATAAGGAGGAGAAAAACTCGAAGAAACAATCCACAATCAGCTGAGAGACTAAAGAGCAGAGAAATAGCTTCATCAAGCACCGATTTCAAGTTGTTTAGACTCTTTAATCCCTCTCTATCGAAACTCTGTTGTAACACCGGATTCAATCAATAAAACGGGTTTCCGATCTAAGTTCTCTGTTTAAAACCCCTTGTGTGATTTACGAATCAACACTTCCTATCATCCAATCCTTTGACATTCATTTCATTGTTCCAAGTGAATCATGTTAATGTAAGACAAGTGAATTCATTTGGTCATGGTTAAGGACTTGAGATTAAAATGATCTCAAATGTATGTGGTTACTCCAAAGCAAGGGGTCTCTCATTGAATGAGCAAGCTTAGCAAAATGCTAAGAGTAAAGAGCAATCTATGCATACAAGGATAGATTTACATATATCCAATGCCTAAAAATGTCTCGATCCCTAGCATTTCTAACCATGAAACCCCAACCTAGGCTACCATTTTCTCACAAGGCTTTTTACCTTCTTCTTCCACTTCATCTTTTCTCACTTGGGGGATTTCTCCTTCTTCATTGACCTTTGTGGCTTGGTGCTTCCTTTTGTTGTTTCCTTAGCTCTTCTTCTCTTTTTTTTCTTTTCTTTGTCTTGCCTCACTTCTCATCACTTGATGTCTTATCCAAATTTTGGCTTCTTTCGTTTTTCAAAGAACAATCCGAGGCTAAAACCAATGCATGAGAGCACCAAACACTTCACAATATTGCATCCCCTTTTTAACTTTCCATTCACCTTTGGATTCGCTTCTCTTTTCCACAACAATCTCATCGATCATATATCTTCTTTCATACCAAACCCCAAAACTTCCCTTCCTAGCTAGCATAGCCTAGTCTAACCCTTGATTTTGGGCTAGATCTACATGCAAACATATCCTTGTCGCCCTAAACTCAACACTTTTTACCAAGCTTACTCGAAAAATTAGGCCTCGCATACGCACACTAAAGATTTCGCTTGAAAGGAGGGTAGGTTAAAGGTACGGTTAACTGTTCCAATGATGAGAATCCTTTATTTGAGCTAACGAGAGGGTGGTAAAAAGGATAAGGAAGCTCAAATATGTGTGTGGTATCCATGAACTCACTATGAGATGCATAAACATGATAATTAAAATGTCAAGATTACGGTTCTCACTTAAGTAGGATTGGACTCAATTAGTGACTCGCTTTAGCTAAGACCCGAGTAATGAAACATGAGATCAAAATATGGCTCATCTTTGATTTCAAACTCAATCAAAAGCATCGAACAACTAACAACGAGAGCAATGAACCGAGCTCTTAAAATGATATTATACATGGAGATTACATCATTGCTCTCAATGCAAATGCAAATGCGACATATATGCAGTTATATGCGTTCTTTTTGTGTTCAAAATTTTCAAAATTTCATGATTTTTTATGCACTTATATGTATGCATGAGAATCAAGTATGCAAAAAGGAAAATAAGATCACAAATCACAATGTCAAATGACACAAATCCCTCCCCCAAACTTGAATTGCACCGTCTCGGTGCAACAAAAATCAAAAAGAGAGTAAAAATATGCAAGAATGTATATACAATGAAGTGGAGTGAGAATCATACCTTGTAATTGAATCGAGGAGGAGAGGAGTGTGACAAGTTGTGGCCAAACCCTCCTTTCATCACACACCACGACCTTGGACCCAAGAGACAAATCCTAGACCGATCCGACCCAAATTTGTCATCCTTTATTGTTGAGGAGCGTGGTCCTCTTTATTCATGCTTTTTTGTCGCAAGCTTGACAAGAGATAGGCTTGGGGAGGTCCCCAAGGGCGCGTTTAACGTCACTAGCTTGACGGTTGCTTCCTTATTGTCACTCCCTTCATGAAAATCACAAGAAAAGTGAAAATATTAGCAACAAAAGAGAATAAAAAGCTCTAGTCTCAAGAAAAATCTTAAGCAAAAATTGTTATCCATTCTTTCTAAGAAAATGATAGCAATTGATGGTAGACTTAAGATTTCTACCATCAATTCTTTTACTTAGGAGCTTAGTAAGAGATAAACATTATTAACCTATGAGAGTAGTTGCTTAAGGTGTTTATTGGTTGATTTGAATGTTGATATTAATACTTGTTAATCATTTTATCACTAATGAGAATTTGATCTTGATTTAGTGATTAGTGCCTTGAGAGAGGATTAGTCATAATTAGTGATCTTAACCTAAGGAATATCATAGACTGTGTGCATTAACATCCTTAGTCAATTTTCTTGATGGTTAGATGATGATAATTTAGGTTGATCCTTGTTAGATCCTTCACATAGGTTAGCTCTTAATGCTAGATTTAGATTGCGAGATCAAATCTAGAACTAAGGCATTTCACGCCCGAGAGGTGTTCGATGAAATGCTTGAACCAAGCATTTGTGAGCTTTTCACATCCTTGCCAATGAGAGTTGATGTCAAGGGTGATTAGTGAACTAATTGGGATGGTTTAATTGCAAACGAGAGTTTATGTCAATTAGGTGATTAGTGAAGTGATTAGTGCCATGAGAATGGATTAGTCATATTTATGAATCTCATGTTCTAGGATAGTGTTTAATGCAATCTTTGTCATCATTATTTTATTGTTAATAATTTCTTTGATAGTCTAATCCATGATCCAACACTTCTATCTTTTGTTTTCTTTCTTACATTTTACTTTCTTAATTAATTCAAAAACATAAGAACCAAAACATTTGCTCTAGCTTAAGTCATTTCTTGCACTCCTAGTGTGTTGTTCTTTGTGCCTCCTTGGATTGATCCTCTTGTACTACAATGATATGAGTAGACTTGAGTAATTGATTAAGACTCCAAAAAGTCTACCATCAATATGAGTAATTCATAGAAGGATTTTTACTAATCAATTACTCAAATACCACTCATGTCATTGTGGTATTTAAGATATCGAACCAATGAGGTGAGAGGCTAACACAATAAGAATCCAAGAAACTATATAAGCTAAGCAAATCAAGTAGTTTTAATTTAGCAACCTAAGGATTCAAATTTAAGCAAGCAAGTAAACAAGACTAAACAAGCTTAAACAAGATTAACAAATTAATAAAGGCTAGCTCTTGGATGATGTTATGGACTTTGGGGAGTTCTATGATTAACATATGATGTCTAAACACACAATCAAACATGTTTTCCTTAGCCTAGAACACTTAAACAAGACTAATCCACTCTCATGGTCTTAATCACTTCGCTAATCAACTAATAAAGAACAAACTCTCATTTGTGAAAAATTGATTACCAAGCATTAATTACATGTTCATATGGCCATATTACTCCTTAAACATCTAATCTCATAGGTTAAGCAAGTAAAATCTCTTATTTAGTTCTTGGGGAATTTCATCGAACACCTTGTGTGCATGAAATTTCATATGATCTATATTAGCTTTCTCAAGCCTAATCTAGCATTATGAACCCTGAATAAGAGAGGAAACATGTAATATAATCACTAGACATCATAGATCAAACAAGAAAACCCCTAATCAACCTCATCCATGAGCTCTAAAAGGACCTACTCACTAATCATGAAGAACTCAACAAATCCCATCAAGAACATGTTAAATATCATGGTTAGATGATTAAGAAAGAAGAGATAGATGATAAAGATTAAAGAAACAAAGCTTAAATTGCATAAATAAAATAAGATCTCTATTACAATCCTTTAGAACCCTAAAAAGGAAGGTATTTTTACCAAAGAAAAAAGATAAGATGGTTTAATTTGGTCTCTTTAACATTTATACAAAAGTGGGTCGAATGGGATAGGATGGATCGATCCTTTTTGCTTCTAGTCGAACCTTTTTGCTCCTGGTCGATCCTTTGAGCTCCTGGTCGATCATTTGTGCACCGATCGATCGATCTTTTTCCTCGTGGTCCGTATGCGCGCCAGACAGACATGTCCTCAGTAAAACAGCCCTATCTCTCGAACCACACATCCGAATGACCTGAATCTAACTCCAGTAGATACCTAACTCCTTTCTCTATAACTTCCATGAAGATCATTGAAGCTGAATCAGATCGGAAGGCCTTCTTCCAGCCACATCGTTGAGACACCTCGGGTGAACTCTTCCTTCTCTTAAGCTCAATCACTCCAATCATCCCAATTATCTCCAAAACACCTAGAAACACTCAAAATGCATGCAACACTCACTAGGACCTAATGCAAATACCTAATACTCTAATTTAGACCAAAATGCTATATAAACTATGAAAGACATATGCTTGAGACCCAAAATATTAACATAAATGCATGCTAAAATGGGTAAAATATAGGAATATCAACTCCCCCAAACTTACTATTTTGATTGCCCTCAAGCAAACAAATAAGAACAAGAAGAGAGAGAGGTTGAAGTGAGAGATTAAGTCCGAGAATATTAACAAAACAGTTCGAATCAATGTCCTTGAGAGTAGTTATATGATGCACGAACAATCTCTAATTTAAAGGATTTAGCCATACTTGTTGCTACACGAAATGCATTCACAAGCATTTCTAAACCCACAACTCTTTAAAATTCATTAAGTTCAATGGTGGATCATGCTTATGCAAATCAAGTGAACTCATTTGGCTTAGAGAAATGTCTTGAGATAAAAGTGTTCTCAATCATGCGGGTATTCCGGAGCAAAAGGGATCTCTCAATAAAGAATGAACTTTAGAAAAATGCTAAGAGTAAGGAACAACCGATGCATACCAGTATGACTTTCATCTACTCAATACCCCAATATGAACCCCACTCCTATCTCTAAACCCATCAAGATTCATTCATAAGCTACCCTTATCACAAGGCGTTTTTGCTTTCTTAAACGCGCACTTCTCATCACTTTTCACGTAGGGGAATCCTTTTTCAAACTTGATTGGATTGGCTTCTCATCTTTTCTTTTCCTTTAGCTCCTCTTTTGCTTGCACGACTTGTCTCATTTTCATCCTTTGGATGCCTTAGCCATTTTTGGCCTTTTTCTTTCTTTCACACTTAGAGATCCTTACAATTCATCACTTGGAGCTAAATCACTTTCTTGTTTCAAACCAATCCGACTTTTTCTTTTCCTCATTCCTTTCTCCAAATCTTTTGCTTTCTCCCAATTCTATTTTTCTTTTCAACAACACCCAAAACTCCCAACCTATATATCCTAGCCTATGTCTAGCTCATTGATGTGTGAGCTAGTTCTACATGAAAGCTTCTCCTTGTCGACCCAAACTCAACACTTTTTGCTAAGTTCATTCGAAATTAGGCCTCGCGACACACACAAGAGATGAAAGTTTGAAGGAAGGTTTTGTTTAGGGTGTGGTTCACCGTTCCAAAGGTGGGAATCAGCTATTTGAGCTAACAAGAGTGGTGAAAAGGGAAAAGATAGTTCAAATATGTATATGGTATCCATGAGTCCACTCTTCAATGTACAAGCATGATATTTCAAGTCAAGATTAGAGTTCACTAGATAGAGTTGGGATCAAATCAAAGCATGCTTCAACCAAAACATAAACATTCAACCCGCAAGATCAAAGCATGGATCATCCTTAACTTCGTGATCGCTCAAATGCATCAAAGAAATCCTAACGAGGGCATTAATTCAACCTCTTAAGTTTACATTCCACATGGACATTTCTACCAATGCAAGTGAGTGCAAACCTATATGCATCTAGACTCAATCTTAATCATGCAAAATGCAACTACATGCTTCTTTTTATGCTCAGATTTTTCAAAATTTTGCGGTTTTCTATGCATTTGTTACTATGCATGAGATTCAAGTATACAAAAGGAAAAATAAAAAAACAAAACACAAGGTCAAATGACACAAACCCTCCCCCAAACTTGAATTGCTCCGTCTCGGTGCAACAAAAGTCAAAGGAGAGCAAAAATAATGCAAAAATATGAATGTACAATGAAATGGAGCATAGTTCAAACCTTGGAGTGGAGAAAAGAGAGTGGTGGTGTGACCTTTAAGTAGAGACACTTGAGCTCCTACATTGAACACCATTGTTGCTTTTCCATGACCTTGAGACCATCAAGAACCTTGCAACCACTCAACAAAAACAGCAAAAGGCCCTAGAAACACAAATCAGACTAGAAAGCAAAGATAATATATACAATAATAGACATGGGAATGTCTCCCAATTGCACTTTGTTTAGAGTCACTAAGTTTGACTTTTGTTACCCTTTTAGGCGGATGATGGAGGAGTGTGAGCACTCCTTGGTGGGTCCTTGAGCTCAAGTTTGAGGACCGTGTTCATGATCTCTCGAAGACCCTTTGGACCTTTCTCCTTAAGCTCGGTGGTGAGGAATGCTTTAACCTTTGCAAAGGGCTTAGATATTCCTATACACTTCACCTTGTACTCAACGGGTCCATTATCATACCTCCAAGGTATGAGTCTCATTGTGTGAGGAAATGGGTCAAGGGTGGGAGGGTGGTTATCATCGAGTTTCTTCTTCTTGGTCTTAGTGCCTTCCCCCTTGGTGCACTCTTTCTCTTCCTCCATAGTGGTAGAGAAAACAGATTCCAAGCTATCACCATCCAATTCAAGGGCTTCTTCAACATTACCATAACCCAAAACTTTTGCCTCATGAGAGACTTTCTTCTTTTTACAATCTTTTGGGGGTGAAGAAACATCAATCATCTCATAACTACCCACAAACGCCACTTCCTCAACATGAACTTCGTCTTTGGAGCCATGGAGAACTCTCTCAACCTCTCTTAAAGCCTCTTCACTCTCTTCATCCGAGAAGATAACTTTGTAATACTCATTTGGGCTTTCATCGACTTTACCCTTGAGTTCCTCCATGGGTTTACTAGAGAAGGGGCTTCCTTGAGCATCTTAATTCTCCAAATTTTTGAGCCTAGAAGTCATGGTTTCAAGCCTTGAGTTGAGATCATTGTAGGCACAATCTATCTTAGTTGAGGTTTCAACTTGACCTTTGAGAGTTTGTTTAAACACCCTATTAAGATCCACATCTTGTGGCATGGAAAAGCTATGTTGCCCTTGAGGAACCAAACCTTGTGCAAAACGTTGTGGAGGAATAAGAGGAGCATGGTTTCGAGGGGCACACCTTTGGTTGTCATTGAAGTCTTCAACAAAATGAACCGACCTTTTAGTAGCAATGAGAAGCTTGTCTATAAGTGTAGATTGCATCTCAATCATGGTAAGTTGCTTGTCCATTTTTTCATGTAGAGCTTTCATCTCCTCTCTACCTTGGTCTTCGTGCCTTCAACTCCCTAGTGGAGACCTATAGTAGTCATCTCCATAGTTCTCTCCGCTTTGGGCAAAGTTTTCCACCAGTAGCTCTCCTTGTTCCACGGTGAGGTTTGTAAAACGCCCATTGCTAGCCACATCTAAGGTCCATTTGTGCTCTTGATCAACTCCCAAATAGAAGATGCTAAGTATGGCTTCCTTCTTGAACCCGTGATGGGTACAATCTCGAGTATATCCTTTAAGTCTTCCCCCATGCCTTATGAAAGCTGTCATGCATGCCTTGCTTGAAATTCGAGATGTCCCTTCTAGTTTGGACCGTTCTTTGTGTAGAGTAGAACTTGTTGAGGAAAATCTCCTTGAAAGCATCCCAAGAGTTTACCAAGTGAGATGGCAATGTTCTCTCCCATTGGCTTGCTTTTCCTCCAAGAGAAAACGGGAACAAGATGAGCTTGATGCTATAATGGGGCACTCATCCGGTTCTAAACGTGTCACATAACCTCTCAAAAGGAATCCAAGTGATCATAAGGGTTTTCCACCTTTGTCCCCAAGAATCTAGACTCTTGAATCAACCTAACAAAGCTTGTCTTGATCTCATAGGTCTTGGTTTCAATTGGAGGAGGGTGGATTCCATACCTCAATCCACGACAACAAGGAGTGTCAAAGCTTCCAACCGTTGGCTTGTCCCTTTGATCTTGGGTCGGACTTGATGCCAACACTTGAGGTCGTGGTATTTCTTGAAGTTGTGGTCGTCCATCTCTTGATGCCAACATTTTAATAAAGTATTAAAATCAAGTGGTTTTAATCTAGCAACCTAATGATTCAAATTTAAGCAAGCAAGTGAACAAGACTAAACAAGCTTAAACGAGATTAACAAATTAATAAAAGCTAGCTCTTGGATGATGTTATAGACTTTGGGGAGTTCTATGATTAACCTATGATGTCTAAACACACAATCAAACATGTTTTCCTTAGCCTAGAACACTTAAACAAGACTAATCCACTCTCATGGTCTTAATCACTTTGTTAATCAACTAATCAAGAACAAACTCTCATTTATGAAAATTTGATTACCAAGCATTAATTACATGTTCATATGGCCATAATACTCCTTAAAAACATCTACTCTCATAGTTTAAGCAAGTAAAACCTCTTATTTAGTTCTTGGGGAATTTCATCGAACACCTTGTGTGCATGAAATTCCCTATGATCTAGATTAGCTTTCTCAAGCCTAATATAGCATTATGAACCCTAAATAAGAGAGGAAACATGTAATCTAATCACTAGACATCATAGATCAAACAAAAAAAACCCCTAATCAACCTCATCCATGAGCTCTAAAAGGACATACTCACTAATCATGAAGAACCCAACAAATCCCATAAAGAACATGTTAAATCTCATGGTTAGATGATTAGATTATTAAGAAAGAAGAGATAGATGATAAAGATTAAAGAAACAAAGCTTAAATTGCATAAACAAAAGAAGATCTCTCTTACAATCCATTAGAACCCTAAAAGGGAAGGTATTTTTACCAAATAAAAGAGATAAGATGGTTTGATTTGGTATCTTTAACATTTATACAAAAGTGGGTCGAATGGGAAAGGATGGATCGGTCCTTTTTGCTTCTGGTCGATCCTTTTTGCTCATGGTCGATCCTTTGAGCTCCTGGTCGATCATTTTTGCACCAATCGATTGAGGATCGATCGATCCTTTTCCTTGTGGTCCGTATGCACGCCAGACAGATATGTCCTCAGTAAAGCGACTATATCTCTCGAAACACAAATCCGAATAACCTGAATGCAACTCTAGTAGACAGCTAACTCCTTCCTCTATAACTTCCATGAAGATCGTTGAAGCTGAATCAGACCGGAAAACCTTCGTCCAGCCACATCTTTGAGACACCTCGGGTGAACTCTTCCTTCTCTTAAGCTCAATCACTCTAATCATCCCAATTATCTCCAAAACACCTAGAAACACTCCAAATCTATGCAAGACTCGTTAGGACTTAATGTAAACACATAATACTCTAATTTAGACCAAAATTCTATAAAACTATGAAAGACACATGCATGAGACCCAAAACATTAATATAAATGCATACTAAAATGGGTAAAATATAGGAATATCAGCTAATCTCTTGTGCCATATTTTTGTCATGTCTGAAGAACCTTTTGCCACATTTGCTTGTGCTGGCCTGACATTTCCTCAAAAATAGTAAAGACCATGCTGATAATTCCGTATCAGCACAGTCTGCTTTCTTTTGTAGAATTGAACTTTGTAATCTTCTCCACTGTATGTGCATCCAGATTGCTCTAATTGGCCGTATCAAATAAGGTTCCTCCCCATTTCTAGAATGTACCGTACATCCTTTAAAGCCACCACAGAACCATCTGAGTTGTCTATAGTAATATTTCCCATTCCTTTAACCATGCAATACGTGTTATTACCCATTAGGACCTTGTTTCCTTCAAATTCTACTAAGTTTGACAGTAAATCCTTTCGTGGTGTTATGTGGAATGTACACCCTGAATCCAGTACCCATTGATCTTCATAAGCAATGAGACTAGCTGATTCTCATAACCACAAACCCAGCAGGCCTTGGACTTTGACATGTTCTTTGTTGCCTTTGCCATTCCCATTGTTTCTCTGGTCATTCCTCTTCTTTGTTCTGCCCCTGTTCTCAACATATAAACCCTCTGAGCCTGATTTTCCCTTATTCAACAGTCCTTTTTGCCTCAGCTCCACCTCCTTTGCATAAGCTGAAGTAGTCACTTCCCGTAATGTCAAAGTATCCTTTCCCATTCCATACTTGAGGGTATGTACCAATGGTTCATATAGTGGTGGTAAACCTGACAGGACTTGAATGGCTTGATCTTCATCAGATATCTTTACGTCAAGACTGACAAGTTCATTTATAAGTTTCAAGTTAGAATCAGAATCCATTCCATACATCAGAATCCATATTTTCTTCAATGGTCTTGTTCTCCTCCATCTTGTAGCTAGCAAACATTTGTATCAAGTTGGACCCGAATGAATCACAAGATTCACAATATTAACCAAGACGAAGGCAATAAGGAATTTAAGGTATGTATCAAGTTGAACAAAAGATCAGAAAGGCTCCTTGAGCTCTTGCAGAGGTTGCTTCATATTTCACCAAGGATCTGTGAAGCTTTGATGCAACATCCTCCTCCTTTAAGCCTTGTAAGTTTTCCTTCCGCTAATGTCGTGAACTTCTTGTGGATCTTCCTTTGATCGCTTCAAACCTGAGCGTTCTGATACCACTTGTTGCAGATCGAGCTCCGATCCAGCTCACAATCTCTTTGATAATCGAAAATCTCTCTCTCGGATCTCTCTGTTTGTGTCGCGATTCACTCACAAAGATTAAAGAAGAAAGAAGTAAAGTCACACGAGATTATAAAGTTCCCCAAAACACTAGGTACATCTCTCTTCAAGAATTCACTATAGCTTTGAGTTACAGCAGATTCAGAGATCTCGTCAATGGAAATTGAACGAGAGTTACAACGAAGAAGAAGGAAAGTTTGTTACGACGATAAGTCATCTTTTCCTATGTAATTATATATGTGATCTATCACTTTTGGGCTTTGCAATTTGACCTGGCCCAACTTTTGTAACACTGATGACTTGGGCTTGTTTTCTCCAGCCCATTAGTCTCCATAAATACTCAGCCCAGTCAACTCAGATCGAACCATCTTCCACATTCTTAGTTATATGACTCTCAGTTCACGGTCGAAACCATGGAAGACAAAGAAGTTGTCAAAAAGAAAAATTCAAAGAAAGAAAGTAAGATATCTCTCTCTCTCTCTCTCCTCTCTCTATGTGGCAGGGAATAAAGCATACAAACAAACAGTAAATGCATCTAAACAAAAAGTAGACGATAGGAGATTCGGACATCTCCAGGTAACACAAGAATACCTGTTCAAATAATCTCGTAGTTCAAGGGTTTGGTATTAAGGTTTTTATAGATCTTGAAAACATCAAAAGGGATGTTTTTGATGTTAACAATAATTAATCTCCTAAACCTTTTGATTTCAATTATATAGAATGCAAAAGAAATTTGTTCCGCGATTTTTTGTGAATGGTGCAATTGTTATAGGCAGTTTAGCTTTTTTTATAATGATTATTCGACGGCTGTTAAGGAACTTTGTGCTCCATGTATGATTTATATTTGATATTATTTATATTTTTTTGTAAACAATGTTTTAGATTATTTTTGAATTTGTTTTTATGTTTTGTTTTCAATTCCTCATGAAACCACTACAAGAAAACAGGTGGAAATCCGACGGAAATTCCGACGGCAATAATTCCGTCGGAAATTTCCGACGGATTTCCGACGGATTTCCGACTAACTTCTCATCCGTCGGACATCCGTCGGAAATCCGTCGGAAATATTAACCCGTCGGAAATCCGTCGGAAATTCCGACGGATTTCCGACGACAATAATCCGTCGGACACTTTCCGACGGATTTCCGACGACTTTTTGACGCTGCCGACATACTGCCGACGGATTTCCGACGACGTTCATCCGTCGCGGATTTCCGACGGATTTCCGACGGATATCCGACGGATGTCCGACGGATATCCGACAGATGCCGACATGGCTGCCGACATGGTTGCCGACATCGATAATATCTGCTTTATATCCGTCGGAAATCCGTCGGAAATCCGTCGGAAAAGGACAAAATTTTCCTTATAAAAACGTTTCCACGCTTCATTTATAAGCACAACCAAAAAAAATCTCTGTTATCTAATTCCTTACGAAAATGTCTTCTTCAAATCCTTATAATTATTTTCGATCATGGATGGACAAGCCTCATCAAATTCCGGACACGGGCCTAGTTACGGAGGAATTCAAAAAAGGTCTACAGGAATTCATGGCATTTGTGGGTATGCAGAAGAAAGCAAAAAAAACCGGTAAAATCTATTGCCCTTGTACCAATTGTGGGAATCGTAGATTTATCGTGATAGATGAAGTATGGTCACACTTGTATTGTCATGGGTTTATGTCGGGTTACAAGATTTGGTATTATCATGGAGAAAATGATACAATGGTGGATAATTATGCTAGTACTAGTGAACATTATATTGGGGATAACACTAGCTTAGAAGAACCCGCAATGGAAGAACAAAGTACGGTAGGTCATGTTCAGATGGTGAACGATGCATATCGTGAAAATATACCATCGGTTGCTGAGTATGGAGATAGGGGAGAAGAACCTAATTTAGAAGCTCGAAGATTTTTTGATATGTTAGACGCTGCTAAACATCCGTTATATGATGGGTGTAGAGGTGAACATTCCCCTTTATCAACTGCAACAAGGATGATGGGTATAAAGACGGATTTCAATTTGAGTGAGGAGTGCGTGGATGCAATCGCTGATTTTGTGAAAGAAATTTTGCCAGAAGATAATCTTGCACCGGCATCATACTATGAGATACAGAAACTTGTTCAAGGTCTAGGATTGCCGTATCAAATGATAGATGTATGCATAGACAACTGTATGCTCTACTGGAGAGAGGACGCAGATCGTACGACATGTCGTTTTTGTCGCAAACCTCGGTATAAGGAAACAGGTGGAAGAGTGCCAGTGCCATATAAACGGATGTGGTATTTACCGTTAATAGAGAGATTGAAAAGGTTATATCAGTCAGAGCGCACAGCAGGAGCAATGAGATGGCATGCAGAGCATACAACAGATGGACAAATCGCCCATCCGTCAGATGCAGGAGCATGGAAACATTTTCAATCCATTTATCCCAGCTTTGCGTTTGAGGCAAGGAACGTATACCTTGGATTATGTACCGATGGTTTCAGCCCTTTTGGGAAGCACGGCAGAAAATATTCTTTGTGGCCAGTAATTGTAACACCTTACAATTTGCCGCCATCTTTGTGCATGCGAAGGGAGTTCTTGTTCCTTAGCATTCTCGTTCCTGGACCAGAGCATCCGAAGAGATCACTTGATGTGTTTTTGCAACCATTGATTTATGAGCTGCGAATGTTATGGGACCAAGGTATTGAAGCGTTTGATGTTTCTTGTCACCAAAATTTCATCATGCGGTCGGTACTTTTGTGGACTATTAGCGATTTTCCAGCATATGGCATGTTATCAGGATGGACAACGCACGGAAGGTTATCGTGCCCGTACTGTCAAGATAACACTGATGCGTTCCAATTGAAGCACGGACGGAAAACGTCTTGGTTTGATTGTCATAGGCGATACCTACCTAGCGATCATCCTTATCGTCGGAGCACCACATTGTTTAGGAAGAACCGGAAAGTATTTGACGGTCCTCCTCCTGAGTTAGATGGTGAGTATTTGTTGACTCAGTTCAGAGATTTTGGTGCAGAGAGGACCGTTGATTGTGGTGGTAACGGACATCATCCTGTTGATGGTTGTGGCAACGTTCATAATTGGCACAAGAGGAGCATTTTCTGGGATTTGCCTTATTGGAAGAACCATCTTTTGAGGCATAATCTGGATGTCATGCACATTGAGAAGAATTTTTTCGACAACATTATGAACACCGTTCTCAATGTCAAAGGGAAGACGAAGGACAATCTGAAGTCTAGATTGGACTTGCCAGACATTTGTTCTCGTAGAGCACTACATGTGACAGGGAACGGGAAGCCTCCGGTCCCGGCTTTTCGTTTCGATGAACCTTCAAAGGCCGAGTTTTTTGACTGGATTACCGAAAGTGTTAGATTCCCGGACGGATACGCATCTAACCTTCGGAACTGCGTTGATCATGGAGAAGGGAAGTTTACTGGGATGAAGAGTCATGATTGTCATGTGGTGATGCAGCGCCTCCTTCCATTTGCCTTTGCATGTCTTCTACCACGTAATGTCCACGAAGCAATTGCAGGTACAATCATGAAATTATTTATTTACTACTTTATACAATATATACTTCATTATTTAATTATTCATTTGTTATCCATATATTGCAGGGATTGGTGCATTTTTCCGAGATATATGTTCTCGCTCTCTTACATCAGACGGTATCCGCAATCTTGGGGCTAATATACCTGTAATCCTTTGCAATTTGGAGAAGATATTTCCTCCTTCATTCTTTGATGTTATGGAACATTTAACAATTCATCTCCCTCGAGAAGCAGAGCTTGGGGGTCCGGTTCAGTACCGTTGGATGTATCCTTTCGAACGGTATATGTTACATCTAAAGAAGAAGGTGAAAAATTTGAGTAGAGTGGAGGGTTCTATCGTCGCACAGACCATCAATGAAGAAACCTCACATTTTGCCGAGTCCTACTTTCCATCACAAGTCAAAACAAAGAGTCGTAGAGCAGCTCGACATGATGACGGAGGCGTCCTACCTTTCTATCCGGTCGATGTACCTCATATATTTTTACAGATTGGACGACTTAGTGGAAAAGGCAAGAAGAGGAGACTTTCACCACAAGAGCGAGAGCATTTGCATATGTATATTCTCACAAACTGCGACGGAGTTGATGAATATGAGAGGTATTATATATTGAACATAATTATTAATTACGTATTGGGTTTTTGATTATATATATATATGTACTAACGTGATAATTGTTTCAATCTCACAGGATGTATATGGCTTATCAACGTTTTGCATTTCCTGACAAAACAGAGGACGAGCTAATCGAGCTCAAACAGGAAGAGTTCGGACGTTGGTTAAGAGATTATGTAAGTCTTTTAATTGCCTTGTTTTTAGCAATCATCATATGTAATGAAAGATTTAATTATTTGAAGTATTTTTATTTTAATTGTGCAGGTGACGACAGAGAAGGCTAACGGACAAACATTTCCCACGTGGTTAGAAGAAATTGTGAGATTTCCACTAGCAACCGTGCAGTCACATGTGATGTATAGCACACGGGGGTACGCTTTTAAGATTCTTCGGGATGATAGGAGTGCTACAACATCAGATTACGGTGTATCAACTCAGTCAGGTGATCTTGTATACTATGGTGTCGTACGTGAGATTTTCGATGTTCAGTACCCGGGAATGCTCGGTCTAAGATGTGTTGCATTTTTATGCGACTGGAACGACCCATTAGTAGGAAGCGGTGTGCGACACGACCAATTTGGTGTTACATCATTACATAGCAGAAGAAAACTCCAGAGATACGAGCCATTTGTACTTGCATCACAAGCAGACCAGGTTTGTATTTCTTTTACGTTAATTTTTAATTAAGTTTTGTTGCATTCCCGTGGTTAAATTTGTACATGGTGTAGGTATGCTACATTCCCTATCCGCGGGTGACAAACAAGCAAGACCCGTGGGTTACAGTCACATCGATAAACCCGAGAGGTAGAGTTCATGGGATGTCTGATCATGAACCCCTCCAACAAAGCTCCGTAGGTTTGGGTTCAATCGAGCATTCCCTTGAGGTCGACCTTGTCGTTGATTTCACCATACAGTCAGACGATCGAGTATTTGAGGATTCAGAAGAAGAATTTGACGAATTTGGGGAACCTTCCGATTCAGGAGAATCAGATTACTCATCATCGGATTGACAGTAGTTTTAATTATAAAATTTGCACCGTAAAATATGTACATATATTTGAACTAGAAGTGTAATGTGTAATATATCAGTTATGTCGAAGTTTTATAAAGTTAGACATTTGATTAAGTGTAACAAAATTGTAATTTGGCAACAAAAAAAATATTATAACTTCTATATAAATTCTATATAACACATTTTCTTGATGTATATACAAGGTTACCTTTTTATATACATCATACAAGTGTTTGTAAACTTTTGCCACAAAAAAAACCTATACACTATACCCTAAACAAGATTTTTAAATATCCGTCGGAAATCCGTCGGAAATTTCCGACGGCTTTCCGACGGATTTAGCTGCCTCGGATAAAACCTGGGTTATATCCGAGGGATCGATTTTTTAGCCGATGCAACTCAATCCGTCGGAAATCCGTCGGAAATTTCCGACGGATTTCCGACGGATTGAGTTGAGCCCGTCGGAAATCCGTCGGAAATTTCCGACGGATTTCCGACGGATTCAGTTGCATCGGCTAAAAAATCGATCCCTCAGATATAACCCAGATTCAACTAAATCCGTCGGAAATCCGTCGGAAATTTCCGACGGATTTCCGACGGATATTTAAAAATCTTGTTTAGGGTATAGGGTATAGGTTTTTTTTTTGTGGCAAAAGTTTACAAACACTTGTATGATGTATATAAAATAGGTTAACCTTGTATATATATCAAGAAAATGTGTTATATAGATTTTAAAATTTTTGATGGAAGTGTTTGTATAAGTTATAGTATAAGATATAGTTGATTTATGTGAAACGATATGTTTTGATGTTGTATAATTTTTAAACTAATGCAAACCCTTTAATATTGATGAACTTAATATATTTATTGAATGAAACATGTAAATAACATGTCCCTAAATCATATAAAGAAACCCTAAACCCTAAACCCCAAATATACCCTAAATCCGTCGGAAATCCGTCGGAAATTTCCGACGGATTTCCGACGGATATGAAAAATAGACACGTGTTTGTTGACTGACCAATCGAAAAACATGCAAGGAATATACCTTATCCGTCGGAAATCCGTCGGAAATTTCCGACGGATTTCCGACGAATGCGAAAAATTAGACACGTGCATGTTGACTGAGTCCTTATCTTCTCCAATCCGTCGGAAATCCGTCGGAAATTTCCGACGGATTTCCGACGGATTTAGATATTTTCGAGACCGCGGGAATATCAACCGCGTAAATGAAATTATTTTTCGAAATCCGACGGATTTCCGACGGATTTCCGACGGCCATCGAATTATATCGAAGAAACGTAAGTTTTTTTCTTATTTCTCTCTTCTTCCTCTCTCTCTTCCGTCGCTTCTTCTTCCTCTTCTCTCAAAATTTCTCTAATCGAAAATCTCTTCTTCTCCCTCTTATCTTCTTCTACTTCACAATTTCAGTTTTTATCTTCAATTCATCAACTCCTCTTCTTCAATTCCTCAATTCTTCTCCAACAAAACCATGTAAGTTTAATCAATTCCTTTAATTTTGTTTTATATCAATTTAGTTTTAGGGAATATATTAGTTAGGTTGTTAGAATTTTGATCGAAAATGTGAATTGTTAAGTGGTTATAATAGAATTTGTTATTTAGAATAATATTAGTGTTATGGTTTATGTGTTTAGATTGTTGATTTAGAATTGTTAGATCTAGATATTGTTTAAAAATATATGTATATATTAAAATCGTTTTTAAAATATTGTTTAAGTAATAAAAACGTTTAGACAATATTTTTATATATTAAAAACGTTTTTAATATATTTGTTAAGTAATAAAAACGTTTTCATAATATTTAAGTTGATCTTAAAATATTTTTTAAATTTGAAAAACGTTTTTATAATATGTGTATATATTAAAATCCTTTATAATATTTTATAACTAATAAAAACGTTTTTCAAATATTTCTATATATTTAAAAAATTGTTAAAATATTTTTTTTAATTTGAAAAACGTTTTTATAATATGTGTATATATTAAAATCCTTTGTAATATTTTATAACTAATAAAAACGTTTTTAATATATTTCTATATATTTAAGTTGATGTTAAAATATTTTTTTAATAATACAAACCTTTTTCAAATATTATTTTAGAAATAAAATCGTTTTAAATATTTTTTATAGTAATAAAACGTTTTCTAAATATTTTTATATATTAAAACTGATTTTAAAATATTTTAGCAAATTTTGTAATTTTTTGAAATATTTGAATTTTTAGTAAACTTTGAATTTTTCGGAAACTGTGAATTTCCGGATAATTTGAATTTTTCCTAAATTTTTTTCCGGAACTTTTGAATTTATTGTTAATTTACTAACAATTTTACCGTTTTCCGCAGGGATCACGACGATGTTCTTCAGTTGGGAGGCGGCAACCAAGGACGCCGTTCTCGGAGTTCTCGGTGTACGCCTCCTCCGGGACCAACGAGCTCGGGAACTCACATCCCAGATTCCCAGCAATCCGCTGCTCGGAGCCACATTGAGATCGAGGAGCTAGTCCGGCAGCCTAACCGGGGCCATTGCATTCGACTCGACCCGAAGTTTGAGGACGGCACTTGGTAAGAAATTTTTGGTACATTATTTCAATTTATTTAGATTTTTAAACTTAACATATTTATATCTTTTCATAATGTTTTCAGGTTTAAGCTGTCGACTCAGATCAACAAGGCGATATTACGGATGCTCCACAACATGTTGGACAAACCGTACGAGAAGTATTCCGACATGCCTGCCGAGGAGAAAGACGTGTGGCACCGGACTTTCGCGGTACTTTCTTTATTGATATATTATTTATTTTGAATTTCATTTTGTCAATTTTTCTTTTTGATATGTAACAAATTTTTTTAAAATATTGTAGCAAGAGTTCACGTGGGACTCTCATCATACGCGGAAAGTCATTGACACCTTCGACAAGTATGCCGCAAACTCGTACTCGAAGCACATGTACGAGTGGAAACAGAAGTGGAAGCATAACAAAGACAAGCCGAAGGACCTTGACGACGACGTCTGGAAAGGCTTCTGTGAGTACTGGAGTAGGCCTGCGACGAAAAAGACCTCCGAGCAACAGTCGAAGAACAGAACTAGCCAACGAGGCGGGAAAGGGGTCTACATCCACAACGCGGGCGCAAAGACCATCGAACGGGAAGCGATGGAAATGGTAAGTTTAATTTAAATTTTTTATTGTGAATTCTGTTTTTTTTATTTATTTAACTTAACAAATTTTCGCAGGCGAGAGCATCTGGTTCCGAACCCGATTATCTTCAACTCATCGAGAGTAGACACACCAACAAGAAAACCGGTCAGATACAGGACTTGGGGATGCGGGATGTTGTCGAGAAGAGCAAGAAGACGAAGCTGGATCGTGAACTATCAGCATCGCAGCTCAGTCTCGAAGGATCGACGTCCTCGACCGCTTTGTCCCGGGAAGAGATAAACCAGATTGTACTTGAGGTAAGTTTTAATTTCATTTCGTTTTTTTTTTATTTTCGTTATTTATTAATTATCGGTTTTAATTATTCGCAGCAAACCCGGCAAGTGAAAGGTCGATTCGCTGGGTTAGGCACCCTTCCGACCCAGGAATCTTCTTCCTCGCTTCCTCGTTATCCTTCGGAGTACCGGGTAGAAATCGAGAGGCTCACCCAAACGGTGATAGACCGTGACCGGCAGGTTGAAGAGCTACGGACGGAGCAACAGACTACCACCAAGAAGCTCTCCTGCTTGGAGAAGATGATGGAAAAATGCTTCCCGCATATGTTTCGGGATAATAATCCCGACGACGGAGATTCTCCAACCGTTTAAATATTTGCTTTTAATGCTTTTTTTTGAACACTTTATTTTAATGTGTAATGACTTTTTTAATTTTGTTTAATGAATTTATATATTTATTATTTCTATTTTTAATTTATATTTCAAATTTCTATAATTTTAATATATAAATTTCCAAAAAATAAATAATTAAATAAAATTCAAAATACCAATTCTGTCGGAAAACCGTCGGAATAAGTTACTGTAACATCCCGATTTCTTGTATATGCGGAGAGGCTTATAAGAATTGATTTGGCTAGCTATGACACCAAAGTGCACTTAGCTTTTCCGATCACTTGCCCGAAAGAACTCCAGAGTTAAGCGTGCTTGAGCTGGAGTAGTCTAAGGATGGGTGACATTCCGGGAAGTTATTCGCGGTATCGTGTGAGTGAGGACAAAACACGGGGAAAGATCACGTGGTGATTGCAGGGTCAGTAAACAAGTATTACAAGCCTCCCGGATTAACGCACCGGCCGTCGGACAAGGGTGGGGCCCACGGGCCTAGATAAGGCATGGGGCCCACGGGCCGAGATAAGGCATGGGGCCCACGGGCCGAGAGCAGGCATGGGGCCCACAGGTATGGGTGGTCGGGGCGTTATAGTTACCGTCGTAAATCCTTCGGAACCTATTTTCGACGAAGAACCGACGGACTTCCGAGACAACTTCCGATCAAATTATCCGTCGTAACGCCGTCGAATATCCGTCGGAAATCCGTCGGTAATATATCCGTCGGACATCCGTCGGAAATTTCCGACGGAGTTCCGACGGCATTTACGACTGAATATCCGTCGGAGTATCCGTCGGTACTCCGTCGGTAATATATCCGTCGGAAATCCGTCGGAAATATCCGACGGATTTCCGACGGCCTTTACGACTGAATATCCGTCGGAGTATCCGTCGGAAATCCATCGGTAATATATCCGTCGGAAATTTCCGACGGAGTTCCGACGGCATTTACGACTGAATATCCGTCGGAGTATCCGTCGGAAGTCCGTCGAATATCCGTCGGAACTTACGCGGTCGGAAATCCGTCGGAAATGTCTGACGGCGTTCCGACGGAACAAATCCGTCGGAAATTTCCGACGGATTCCGACGGAAACCACATTTCCGACGAACTGTAACCGACAGCTTAAATACGTCGGAAATCCGTCGGAAAAGACCCTTTCCGACGGATTTCCGACGGATTTGACCGTCGGAAATAGTCCTGTTTTCTTGTAGTGAACAGACGTTGCCGACGACATGCTCCAAGATGCATTCAATTTAAGAGAAGTGTTTACACCTGGTTCAGAGCAGTGATTTCGAGAGATCACCTGAACTGAAGTTTTTGGAAAGAAGTTCAAAAATAAATCTATGTGGACTAAATTACTTAATTAGCCCAAAACAGACAATATTATACTAACAAATGGATTTCTAATGGACTTGCAAAATTCAACAAATTGAGTTAGAGTTGACAAAAAAGTGGACTAATATATAAGTTAAATCCAACTCGAATTAATATGAAATCATTTGAGAATGAATCTAAAAAAAAATCGTAAGGATTTGGTCAGGTTCAACAAAAACAAATTTGGTCATTTGGTCAACAGTACAAAAAAGGGTGTATTACATCAATTAAATTATATCAAAAAATAAAACGATATTATTTTGAATCACTTATTAGCAATTGATATGAAATATGTAGTTTAACATCAGTTATGATAAAAGATTTTACTATTAGTTAATTTAACATCGATTCAATCATAAATAATACAAATTTTTATTAATTTGGATCACTTTAATAAGAGTGATACAATAATATGAATGCCCAGCAATTAGATAATCGATGTATCTACAATTTTTTGTTAACATTATTTAAAAAAATGGACATTTGCTACAATAACCTTAAAAATATTAGAAATAGCTAAAATAACCTATTCAAAATTTTCAAGATTTTGGGAAGACGTTTTTCCTTTATTACCATTAATACATTATTTTAATTTTAAGTATAATAATATGATAATTATAAAATTAACTAATTAATTAACTTAATAAAAACGAAATTTCTTTAAGTAGGAAGTGCATATTTGTCGGATACCCATTCCATAAGAAGGGCTAGACGCTCTTTGATCTTAAAACAGAACAAATACTCGTGACTTGTTTTCGTGGAAGATGTGTTTCCATCATTTACAGAAAATTGAGATGTTCCACAAGTTGATGTCGAGCTTGATAGCGATTGGATCTTGGAGAACCCATGGATTGTTACTGAAACAACCGCACCCCTTTTTTTATGCAATTAAATTAATTACTAAAATCCCATAAATAATAATACTTAAACCTCGCAATTTTATTCCCGGTTCAAGATTAAAATCTGAATAACCAAGATCACAAATTATTAAATAAAACCACCAAAAAAAGACAAGACTAGATCACCCCCTCTTCCTCGCCCTGATCCCACGGTCACACCTTTTCTTGTCCTGCATCAATTGAAACATAAGAGATGCATAAGTATTTCGAAAAATACTTAGTGAGACAATCCTCCCATCTACAGGCTAACAAATAATTAAGATAATTAATATAGATTATCACGAAAATACCGAATAAATCAAACATCTCATGAAACACTCGATCTAGACCCTCAGAGATCGTAAACGGCCTATAATCACGAAATCACATCAATTATCAAAATTATTTAATTACGCCTATGGTCCTGCACTCACTTTATTCCCGCACAGAAAGTTTCACGAGAAAATTCAGCAATTTTCTAGAACTCCCCGGGATGAATAACCTTATATTAATCCACCTAAAAATAAAAATAATCAAATAATCAAAAACATAATTGATATTTACTCTAAACCCATTACACGTACGCATCTTCCTCTTCCCTTCGCCGGCTCACTACGCCACCACCGGAGCTCACCACCGGAACCACCATGATCCAACCACCGATCACGAACCATTCTCTCGCGCCCTGACGACACGGGAGCTCCGATCCACCGAACCCCAATGGCAACGCCGATCGTCAAGCCCTTCTGTTTCGCTTCGCCCGACTACACCACACGGCGTCCCGCACTACCACACCGTTCCGACACCAGCACAAGACCCGCTAACACACGACTGGCCCTAGGACAGCTACCGCGACCACAACGCCGCCAACCCACGGAACCCACCCTACGACCAAACCCAAAACGACAAGGGCACGAGCCTTACCGAGAAAGAGGGAGGCGCGGGCTCGAAGCTTCTCCTTGCTTCCACGCTGAAAACCAGCGCAAATCTTTCTCCTTGACAGCTAGGGTTCGATGACGCTCGGAAACGGCGATACATACACACATATATACATAGGTATATTCAAGTTTCCTTATTACACCGATCGGTCCTCACCCTTCCTCCCCTTCCGGAAGTTGACCCAAAATTTTCAAGATTATCAATTACACCCGCCGGTAAAATTGATTTATTAGATTTAACCCCCCCCCCCCCCCCCCAACTTCTAAAAGGTCAAATTAAGCCCAATTAATGGATTACGGGTGTTACAATTCTCCCCCACTAACATAGATTCGTCCTCGAATCTAACGTCCAACGAACATCCACAACATAGCACAACCGCTATTCCAACTCAGCGTCGCACGACCGCTCTTCCAACTCCACCAACAACGGTATCACGGCTCAACACCATAGCGCCATAGTTCCCTACTTGGTTTGGCCAACCACTCCAACACCCGGGAGTATAACGACTTCACGACCCAACACCATGGATCGATCCGTCTAACGCATAGAGAGATAGACAACGGTAATCTCTCTAGTGACCTGTCTCACCAATCAGGAATCACATCGAAACCCAGCCGGCCAGGTACACTCCGCAGTGACTCACCAGTGCACTCCGATGCCGCTATATGGGGCCACCACCCCGTGCCAAAACAATCCGGAACTATCAGCCCTATGCGGCTACTAAACACCTAGTATCTGCACTCCCGCTATCAGACCACTACCACTAGTAGCCCGCCAACCTGTCTACTAATCCCCTAGTAACCACACCACTCAACATTTTCAATGAAAACACCTTTTTATTGAATAATCAAAAGCTCCAAAGTACATCGGTTAATTATAACACCATAAAATAAACGAGTACAACAACGCAATAATTCCCAAAATCCCCAACACCATGGTTACAACGACATGGAAAACACCCGGCTAACCCTCCAGTTTGCCGAACCACTTGGGAAACTTGCGCTTCAACTTCTCTTCCGGCTCCCAAGTCACCTCCTCGGCTTCATTGCAGTCCCACAGCACCTGCATCTCAGGAACCTTCTTCCTCCTTATCACTCTCACCCGACGATCTAGGACTCTCAGAGGCCTCGCCTCCACCACCATGCTCGGTGTCAAATCTGATGGCACCCCCGTGACCACCTGATCATCCTTGTGCAGACATTTCTTCAGCATCGACACATGAAACACCTTGTGAAATGCCTGCATAGACTCCGGCAACTCTAGCCGATAAGCCACCGGTCCGACCCGCTCCAGCACCCTGACGGGACCCATATATCGCGGACTCAACTTAGTCTCGGGAATGGACCTGTTCGGACCCCTCAACATGGCCATCTTCAGATAGACCAAATTGCCAACTGCGAACTCCAGCTCCTTCCTACGCCGATCTGCGTAGCTTTTCAACAGGCTCCTGAGCTTCCTTCATGTTCAACTTCACAATCCGGACCTTTTCCGTCGTCTCCTGCACAAAGTCAGCCCCCAACAGGCTCCTCTCCCCCACTTGCGTCCAACACAACGGGGTCCTGCAAGGCCTACCATACAACGCCTCAAATGGTGCCATGCCGATACTAGCCTGGTAGCTGTTATTGTACGCAAACTCCACTAGATTCAGATGATCCGCCCAATGTCCACCCCAATCCAACACACACATCCTCAACAGATCCTCCAACGTCTGGATAGTCCTCTCCGACTGCCCATCGGTCTGGGGATGATAAGATGTACTCATGTGTACCTTAGTGCCCATCTCCTTCTGGAAAGCGCCCCAGAACAACGAGGAGAACTTCGGATCTCGATCTGACACTATACTCACCGGTACCCCATGCAGCTTCACAATAGCTTCACAATCTCCCTGACGTACCTCTTGGCCAACACTTCCGCACCGTCGGTCTTCTTTATGGCCAAGAAGTGCGCAGACTTGGTCAACCTATCGACGATGACCCAAATAGCGTCCTTGGTTCGCGAAACCGGCAGACCCACCACGAAATCAATGGTGATCATGTCCCACTTCCACTCCGGAATGGGTAAACTCCTCAACAACCCGCTCGGAACCTGATGCTCAGCCTTCACCAACTGACAGGTATCACACCCCGCAACCCAGCTGGCAACATCCTTCTTCATCCCTACCCACTGGTAATACCGTTTGAGGTCTCGGTACATCTTGGTAGCTCCTGGATGAATAGAGAAACGGCTCTGATGTGCTTCCCTCAGGATTTCCTGCCTCAGCACTTCGTCCTTCCGTACACACACCCTGCCCCTCAAAAGAATAGTTCCATTGTTTGAGAACTCATACTCAGACCACTCTGCCCTGGCAGACTGCATTAATTCTGCATCCAACTATTGTGCCAGCCGCACCCTAGTCAGAATATCCGCCTGATCCACCGCCTCTAAACCCAACGGCTCAGACACCTCAGACACAGCACACAGTCTCAGGGTACTCACCATGCCTACCAACGCCTCTGTATCCCGCTCAGTGTCTGAAATAACCCATTTCCTGCTCAAAGCATCAGCTACAAGATTCGCTTTACCGGGATGGTAAGCTATCTCCAGGTCATAATCCGCAACAAGCTCCATCCATCGCCTTTGTCGCATATTCAGCTCGGGCTGGATAAAGATGTACTTCAGACTTTTGTGGTCTGTGAACACCTGAACCTTACCGCCATACAGATAAGACCTCCAGATCTTCAATGCAAACACCACTGCAGCCATCTCAAGATCGTGGGTAGGATAATTGCATTCATGTTTCCTCAACTTCCTGGAAGCATATGCAATTACCTTACCCTGCTGCATCAATACACAACCGATCCCCAGCCTGGACGCGTCTGTGAACACAACATATGGCTCATCCTGCTTAGGTAAGGCCAACAGAGGAGTACTCACCAGCATCTCCTTGAGCTTCACGAAGCTCTCCTCACACTGATCCGGCCACACAAAAGGAACGTCCTTCCCGGTCAACTTGGTCATGGCCTGCGCCATACTAGCAAACCCCTTGACGAACCTCCTGTACTAACCCGCCAGGCCCAGAAAACTGCGAATCTCCGAGGCATTCTTCGGTCTCGGCCATTCCTCAATCGAGCGAATCTTCTCCGGATCCACTGAAACACCACGATCAGATACGACGTGCCCCAGAAATCCGATCTCCCGCTGCCAGAAACTACACTTGCTCAGCTTAGCGAACAACTGTTGCTCCTGTAGCTTCTCCAGAACTTTCCTCAGGTGAACCATGTGCTCCTCAGGACTCTTCGAATACACTAGAATGTCGTCGATGAAAATGATGACGAACTCATCCAGATACTCCTGGAACACGCCGTTCATCAACCTCATAAACGCAACCGGTGCATTCGTCAACCCAAACGGCATCACCACAAACTCATAGTGCCCGTATCTCGTCCTAAAAGCCGTCTTCCTGATGTCCGACTCCGCTATCGGGATGTGATGATAACCCGACGCCAAATCGATCTTGGAGAACCATGAAGCACCCTGCAACTGATCTAGTAACTCATCGATCCTCGGTAATGGATACTTGTTCTTCACCGTAACCCGGTTCAGCCCCCGATAGTCAATGCACAACCGGAAACTCCCATCCTTCTTCTTGACGAACAGTACCGGTGCACACCACGGAGAACTGCTCGGTCTAATGAAACCCTTTTCCAACAACTCCTCTAGCTGCTTCTTAAGCTCAGCCATCTCCGCTGGAGCCATCCTGTAAGGAGCTTTAGACAACGGCGTCGTCCCCGGCTCTAACTCAATGGAAAAAGGATCCGACCTGGATGGTGGTAACCCGCTCAACTGCTGGAACACATCCTCGAACTCCCGGACCACCTCGATATCTCGCACCGCTGACTCCCCAACCTCACCAGGTATCGAAATGGTATCCAAATAGGCCTCACAACCCTGCTCGATCAGCGTGAACCGCAGAAACGACGATACCTCCTGGCACCGGTCTCACCCCCTGATAAACAAGTCTTCTGCTAGCACGCTCGAAAACCACACGACCCCGGTGACAATCCAAATGAGCCTTGAACTTTTCCAGCCAGTCCATACCCAAAATGATGTCGTAGAGTTCCACTGGACACACTATCAAATCCGCTAGCATCAGCTCTCCGGCGATAAGAATGTCGACACTCTCCACACAGCCCTGAGTCCTCAACAAACGACCCCCAGCAACTCTCACAACACCCGAGTGGTCCCCATATACCTCTTGGATACCGCTACCCGACACCCAACCCGGTGTGGCAAAACTGTGGGACGCTCCGGAGTCAAACAACACATGTGACTCTACCCCAGCCACACTAAGGGTCCCTAAGCACGAAAAGGATTTAAGGCAAACAGCAAACACCAATTATAGAGCGAGTAACTGAAATTAACAATCAAACAAGAACATAATTAAGGTAGCTAACCAGTAATCGGTCTGCTGCCGCTCGCCTCGCCGGACATCGCGCCTATGGTGAACACCCTCGGTGCTACTGCGGCCCGCTTCGGAGGCGTTGCCTCGATCCTCGCAAATGGCTGAGCCAACTTCGGACAATCCTTCTTGATGTGACCGGGTTCCTTGCAATGGAAGCACACATGTCCCCCTTGAGAACAATCCGCCACGTTATATCCATAGGCTCCACACCCGAAACAACGTGGTCCAGAACCCGCTGGCTTGTAAGTATCCTCCCACTTCCTCTTCTGGCCCTGCTGCTGACCAGACTTAACGCCCTTGCTCGGAGCCACACCCTGACTTTGAGGCCACCGCGGAACCTCTGGTACTGTAGCCTTTAAACTAGCCTCCTGCCTCATCCCCTCCTCAAGCTGCGCTGCACACTCCACCAGTTCGGACACCGACTCGAACTTGCGGACTACACATCGGTTCCTGAGATCGATACGCATACCTCGCATGAAAGCACAAATCAACTCATACTCGGTATCTGCACCCCGACCAGCAAACCGCTTCAGCCGGTTAAACTCGGCCTCGTACTCCCGAACCGAACGACTCCCCTGTGACAAGTACAGAAACTCCACCTGTAACCTGTCCCGAGCCTCCCGCGGAAAATACTTGAGATCGAACTCCCTCCGGAACTCGTCCCAAGACCACACTACTCCCGCCCTCCTCGCAGCAACACCCTGCCACCACTCATGTGCATCTCCCTCCAGATAATGCACCGCCAAGTCAACCCTATACTCCTCAGGGCATCTGATCGACTGGAAGTTCCTCTCCAACCTGGACCTCCACTCATCAGACTCAATAGGTCGAGCACCACCACTGAAAAACTTGGTGCCCAACCTCTGCATATGCTCCATCACCCTCAGGTATGACGGAACCACTGGCTCGGCCTCAGCAACCACTCCCGGAACTCCCGGAGCAACAACACCCGGCATCGTGGCAACCCTCGGTGGCGCCACTGGAACTGGAGCCGGTACCACACCAGGTAACCTCTCCAAGAGTTGGGCCAACATGCCCAAAACAGCCCCCATCGTGTTCGGGCCCGCACCCGCCTGAGCACCACCCGGCACCGGCATCGCACCATGCACGGCCGCTGGCTCAGACTGACCTTCCCCCTCGGCGTACTCATACGCCCCCTGCTCCACCGTGACACTCTGCGTCACATTCGCAGCTGCTCTGCCACCTCTACCACCTCTGCCGCCACGGCCTGCTCTGCCGCCCCGACCACGGCCGGCACGACCACCACGACCTCTGAGACCTTGCCCAACGTTATCAGAATCAACCATCTGCAATAACAACTTGTTACTAATTGACAACAGCAATAGTAAAACAACCACGAGTCTTACCGTGGAATCTCATTGAAGGCTCGAAGAGGATGATCTAGAACTTCAAGATCCACAATTGACTAACTCACATAGACAGTTCTAATAGCCGAAATTTTTTTTAACCGTCCTAGAACCGTAAATGCTCTGATACCAAATTGAAACAACCGCACCCCTTTTTATGAAATTAAATTAATTACTAAAATTCCATAAATAATAATACTTAAACCTCGCAATTTTATTCCCGGTTCAAGATTAAAATCTGAAAACCAAGTTCACAAATTATTAAATAAAACCACCCAAAAAAAAGACAGGACTAGATCACCCCCTCTTCCTCGCCCTGATCCCACGGTCACACCTTTTCTTGTCCTGCATCAATTGAAACATAAGAGATGCATAAGTATTTCGAAAAATACTTAGTGAGACAATCCTCCCATCTACAGGCTAACAAATAATTAAGATAATTAATATAGATTATCACGAAAATACCGAATAAATCAAACATCTAATGAAACACTCGATCTAGACCCTCAGAGATCGTAAACGTCCTATAATCACGAAATCACATCAATTATCAAAATTATTTAATTACGCCTATGGTCCTGCACTCACCTTATTCCCGCACAGAAAGTTTCACGAGAAAATTCAGCAATTTTCTAGAACTTCCCGGGATGAATAACCTTCTATTAATCCACCTAAAAATAAAAATAATAAAATAATCAAAAACATAATTGATATTTACTCTAAACCCATTACACGTACGCGTCTTCCTCTTCCCTTCGCCGGCTCACTACGCCACCACCGGAGCTCACCACCGGAACCACCATGATCCAACCACCGATCACGAACCATTCTCTCGCGCCCTGACGACACGGGAGCTCCGATCCACCGAACCCCAATGGCAACGCCGATCGTCAAGCCCTTCTGTTTCGCTTCGCCCGACTACACCACACGGCATCCCGCACTACCACACCGTTCCGACACCAGCACAAGACCCGCTAACACACGACTGGCCCTAGGACAGCTACCGCGACCACAATGCCGCCAACCCACGGAACCCACCCTACGACCAAACCCAAAACGACAAGGGCAAGAGCCTTACCGAGAAAGAGGGAGGCGCGGGCTCGAAGCTTCTCCTTGCTTCCACGCCGAAAACCAGCGCAAATCTTTCTCCTTGACAGCTAGGGTTCGATGACGCTCGGAAACGGCGATACATAAACACATATATACATAGGTATATTCAAGTTTCCTTATTACACCGATCGGTCCTCACCCTTCCTCCCCTTCCGAAAGTTGACCCAAAACTTTCAAGATTATCAATTACACCCGCCGGTAAAATTGATTTATTCGATTTAACCCCCCCCCCCCCCCCCAAACTTCTAAAAAGTCAAATTAAGCACAATTAATAGATTACGGGTGTTACAGTTACATATTTGCAAATTGCATATTCGATTTCTGAGCATGAAGAAACGATCGAACATGCAACAACTATTCAAGAAGTTGGGCCATAAATCATATTAAATCCAACAACAGATGTTGGGCCTACAACAAGCCCAATAAACATTCCACTGGATCCATTCCCTACTGAAACTCATCACGTAATCGAATCTTCAACCTCAGAAGCTAGGGAGGGTTTGATACGAACAGAAGAAGAAATCGTTGAAGAACTTGGTCGCGGAAAGCGACTGAAATAAAAAGCGATCAAATTGAAAGATTTTGTGGTTTGAATAGTGCAAGTTGGTCCGATATTGCCGTCGATAACTTGTGCTTTCCCAATTTCATATGTTCTAACTTGCGAGAAATTCTCTCCACAACATCGAGATTTTCTCGATGCGATTACATGTGGAGTCGAACCCACCACGTTCAAAGAATCAGTTCGCGATAAGCGATGGAATTCTGCAATGGAAAAGGAAATGAATGCTCATGAAATCAACAAGACATGGGATGTAATGGAATTACCGCGAGGTAAGAAAGCCTTGGGATCTAAATGGTTTATCAAATTAAATATCTTGCAGATGGCATGATTGAGTGCTATAGAGCGCGGCTGGTTGTTCTTGGGAGCAATCAAAAAGAAGGGAAATATTATTCAGAGACATTTGCACCGGTGGTCAAGATGACAACAGTTCAAGCCACACTGAAAGTTGCAGCAGCTCGCAACTGGTCCTTGCACCAAATGGACGTGCATAATGCCTTCTTACATGGCTATTTAACGTTAGAAATTTATATGAAACAGCCTCCTGGATTTTTCCAGCCAGCGGCAATCTCGTATGTCGACTACGAAAGTTTTTGTACGGTCTCCGTCAAGCACCGCGATGCTGGTTTGAAAAGAAAGGCTAATTCGTGCCTCAACCAAGGCCACTAGTACAGATTAATACCCGAACTATTGCCATGTGCTCAAACATACCCGAACCATTACATAAGGGAACAGTTCGGATATTCGTTTAAGTTTACGTGGATGACTTGGTCATCACGTGAAGTTGTTTGGATGCAATCACAAAGTTTAAAGAGTATTTTAGTACGTGCTTTTATAAGAAGGATCTTGGAGCATTAAAATATTTGTTAGGCATCGAAGTAGTACGGAGAAACGATGGAATATTTTTGAATAAAAGGAAGTACACTTTGGATATTATATCAGAAATCGGTCTTGGGCAGTAAGCCAGCCGCATTCCCTATGGAACAACAACATGGACTCGCACTCGTCGACAGTCCACCAATTTCAAATCCCGAAAGGTATCGTCGCTTAGTGGGCCGACTGATATACCTCCTTGCTACACGACCAGGCCTGACATACTTGGTCCATATCTTGTCGTAATTTATGCAGAAACTGACACATGCGCATTGAGAAGCCGCTTTACGTGTCGTCTGATATTTAAAGGGTTCTCCAGGGTAAGGAATCCTTTTGGCATCCGATGATGATCATCTTAAGCTTAATGATTGGTGTGACTCGGATTTGGCATTATGCCCTTTCACTAGAAGATCATTAACAGGTTGGTTTGTCTATCTTCCTCCTTCATCATGGCTTCTTCTCCGGTTAATTCTTCTGAGACCGTTGTTGTCTCCGGATCCACGTCTCTTCTCAACGTCAATATGACCAATGTTACGAAGCTCACTCCTTCTAACTTCATCATGTGGAGTCGTCAAGTGCACGCACTCCTTGACGACTATGATCTTGCCGGCTACATCGATGGATATGTCATTTTGCCACCTCCTACACTCACAACCGATGGTGTTACGGTTGTCAATAACGCATACACACTGTGGAAGCGTCAAGATAAGCTGTTATACAGCGCCCTCCTTGGAGCCATCTCCAACTCTGTTCAACCACTTATCTCCACCGCAACAACGACGGCTGAGATCTGGTTAATTCTCTCATCCACATATGCAAATCCAAGTCGTGGACACTTCACACAAATCAGACAGAAAATCCAGCATTGGACTAAGGAAAACAAGTCCATTAACGATTACTTTCAAGGCCTTACCACTCGATTCGATCAACTTGCCCTTCTCGGCAAGCCTATGGATCATGAAGATCAACTTGACGATGTTCTCAGAGGTCTTCTTGATGATTATAAGTCGGTTGTGGACCAGATCGAGGGACGTGGCACTACACCAAGTTTACCCAAGGTTCTGGAAAAACTCTTGAACCATGAAGCCAAGCTTCAAATCGCAGCTGCCACCACACCTCTGTCCCTTCATGTCACTGCAAATGCAGTCAACTATCGTGGTTCATCTTCGCCATGTCCGGGCAGTAGCTATTCCAACCAGCACCGTGCGTCTTCGCCATGTCCGGGCAGTATCTATTCCAACCAGCACCGTGCGTCTTCGCCATGGCAGCCAAGAGCTAATATGGTCACAGCCAGAGTCGGGCGTGAGGGGAAGCTACTCAAGCAGCGGCTTGGGGTCCCACCTGAAAAATGAAGACTTTTCAGGCGAGGAGGAGGCCAAAAAATTTTCTCCCGATTGTAGCCCCACAAATCTCAGGCCCGGCTCTGGTCACAGCTCCTCGCTACGATGCTACGAATTGGTTACTTGATAGTGGTGCTACACACCACATCACGTCGGATTTGAACAATTTCACACTTCATCAGCCATACACACGTGGTGAAGATGTCACGATTGCTGATGGTTCTGGCTTACGCATTGCTGAACCGGGTTCTTCTTTACTCCCTACTCTTTTCCGTTCACTTGCTTTGAAAGATGTTCTTTATGTACATGATATAAAGAATAATTTAATATCAGTGTATCGGATGTGTAATGCTAATCAAGTCTCGGTTGAATTTTTTCCTGCTCATTTTCAGGTGAATGATCTCAGCACGGGGGTCCACTTGCTCCAAGACAGAACTAGGAATGAATTGTACGAGTGGCATGTTACCCTTACCAATCCTACCTCTCTTTTCGCCGCACCCACTTCAAAAACAGACCTTGCATCTTGGCATTCAAGACTTGGTCATCTTGCATTACCCACCTTAAAAACTCTTTTGTCTCATTTTTCTTTACATGTTTCTTCTTCATTACAACAACAATTATCTTGTTCTGATTGCTTCATCAATAAAAGCCATAAACTTCCCTTTCATACCAACTCTATCACCTCCAAATATCCTCTTGAATACATATACAGTGACGTTTGGACATCACCTATCATTTCTGTCGACAACTACAAATATTACGTAGTTTTTTGTCGACCACCACACACGATACACATTGCTTTAGGGAAAATCGCATTTTAAACCTTCAGGGATGAAAAATGTAGCACTTTAAACCTTGAGAGATTTGCACTAACACTTTAAACCTTCAAAGTAACGAAAATAACACATTAAACCTTCAATCTAGCAAATTTGTCCGCGCCGTTTTCAAACGTAACGGACCGTCACTGTTCCGTTACGGAATAGTTAACTCCGTTATATTTATTAAAACGTGGGTAATTTTAATTATTTTTTAATCAAAATCTTTTTTATTAATTAATCTTTCTTTTTTCCGTCTGAAATCTTTTTTTATTACAGATTAGAAGAACAATTACAAGAACAAATTTTCAACTGACAATATATTCGTTCCACAAGAATCCACGCAGACTGGACCCACACCAAATGACTCTCGTTGCACCACGCTGAAAATTTCCTTATAAGCTTATCTCCATTAATAACCTGCATAAATCGCATCTTCTGTGAATTGAAACCCATACTTCCTGGTGTAAAAACATTAGTTAACCTTTATTAATTAATCAAATATTGAAAAAACAATATTGAAAATATTAAATAAGAAAAGTACATAAACAAAAAAGGGGATCGAAATCTTCAGAATCTTTTTGATTCAACCATCGATACAGATCGATATTACATCTCGATCATGGTTTGAGAAGAGAAGACAACAATCTGTGTAGCAGTCGATCCTGGTTTGAGAAGCTAAGACAACAATCTGGTTTGAGAAGAGAAAAGAAGACAACGGATCCGTTACCGTTACGGTAGATTTGGTTGATGAGGAGAGAGATCTGATCGGCGCGAGGTTTGATCCCGAGAGAACGGAGGAGAGTGGCGAGCTCGAGCTGTGTGAGGCTTCCGTCTCCGTCCATGTCGAAGCGAGCGAATATGTCTTTGAGCTGTTTAAGCTAATCGGTGGGTTTCGCAGACGCCATTGACGGAGGAAGAAGAAAGAAGGAATAAAGAATTTTGGAAAAAATTTCAATTTTAGTTTTCTTTTTTTTTTAAATTGGATTTAGAGATTAATAGTTCTTTACACCATGTAAGCAATTTGCTATCGATGAATCAAACACGGACATGGTTTGAATTTTCTTGGTTTTCACTCTTCTGGTTTTTGTGTGGGTAAAATGTGAAATCCTAATCCCAAATCGATTTGGGTATTTCAATATTTCGACTTCCTTCGATTTCGACTCCAATGCATTCAATTCCCTTCAATTTCCTCAAATTGTTCTCTTCTTCCTTTGATTTTTTGGGTTTTCTCTCAAGAACCCTAAATTCTCAATTCGATTTGGGGATTTTTTTGTTTTTCTGTCGGGTTAAGTTTTTTTCCATTAAACTTATGATTTTTTTTTTATTTCAAAAATAATAAAATAATCACACGTTTTCATTAAATCAACGGTAAATCAACGGAGTTAACTATTCCGTAACAGACTGTTATTTTTCCGTTACGGTGCGAACAAAGTTGCCACATTAAAGGTTTAATGTGTTAGTTTCGTTACTTTGAATGTTTAAAGTGCTAGTGCAAATCTCTCAAAGTTTAAAATGTTACATTTTCATCACTAAAGGTTTAAAATGCGATTTTCCCCATTGCTTTACCCACTGAAGCAAAAATCGCAAGTCAAATAAGTATTCACTCAGTTCGCTGCCTTCGTTGAGAATCGATTCAAGCACAAGATCAGAACGCTTTACTCTGACAATGGTGGAGAATTTGTCGCTCTACGTCCATTTTTGTCAACTCGTGGCATTACGCATTTGACGACACCACCTCATACTCCCGAGCACAACGGGATTTCAGAGCGGAAGCACCGCCATATTGTTGAAACGGGCATCACACTTCTCAATCACGCATCGATGCCAAAGGCGTATTGGAGCTACGCTTTCACCGCTGCGGTGTATTTAATCAACCGAATGATTACATCGGTGCTCAACAATCATTCGCCGTACCTGAAGCTCTTTGGTGAAGAACCAAATTACCTGAAGCTTCGAGTTTTTGGTTGCCTCTGCTTCCCTTGGCTGAGGCCGTATGTGACTCATAAACTTGACGATCGCTCATCGCCGTGCGTTTTCTTGGGCTATTCATTGACCTAGAGGGCCTACTTGTGCTTGAAGACAACCTCAGGTTGGATATATCCTTCACGACATGTGCAATTCGTTGAATCGAGATTCCCCTTTGCTCAGGTCTCGATGAATTCGAAGCCTCAAACCGAAGAAGAAACGAGAGTTATAAACCATGATCCAATCACCCATGTCCCGACACGGCCACTCGTACCCTCTCTACTGTCGCCACGCTCGTGCTCGGATTCTCACCCCGTCATCTTGCCACCGCTACAGCCACCGTCATCAGTTCCGACAACAACAACGTCGCCTCCCTCAATGCCTCAAAGATCGTCTCAAAATAATGCAGATGCGGGCTTAATTAATCAAAGCCCAATATCTGTAAGCCTACTTAACCCAATTCCAATTCACCTAAGCCCAATTACCAATCCCTCGTCTTGACAAAATCTCACCACGACAAATCCTTCTCCCCCGATACCAAATCCACCACCGCCGCAACAAGAAAATTACCATCCTATGCCCAAAGAACCAAATTGAGACGGGAAAACCAAGTGAGATAAAACCCGATCCAGAGGTTTATCGAAAACCTGGAGATCGGTGAATCTGGGCTAGGAGATGATCATAAGGAAGAAGAGATCATCTCGGAGACACCTGATTCGTATGATGATAGATGATGATGAAGATGATCGTGAGAGAGAGAGATTGAAGAATATAAATGTTTGATTGATTACGTTTCTCAAATGCCCGAAGGGCTACATATGTAGAATATCAGACCAGTTGGTTTATATAATTGAAATGCTAAACCAAATAAAATAAGATAAACCAGGAAATAAACCAATTGAGATATACCAATGGTAGTAATTCCTGTAACAATACTCCCCCGTTGAGAACATCCTTGTCCTCAAGGATGATAAGTTGTAAGCTCCTTGATGATCTTGATAGAGTTCCATTGTAGCTTGATATGGAGGGTGCACCTTCCAATGAACAAATACCTTGATGAAAGCTTTGTCGTGGTGGTTAACCTTCTTCTTGCCATTGTTTTCAAAAAGCAAGGCCTGTAGCAGAAGTGGAGTAGTAGTAGATGAGGTAGGGCAGAAGAAATAACATTTCTCAGATGTTACTTATAGCTTAGGGATCAATTCACTGAGACACTCAAAACCATGCTTCATCCTCATAATGCAAACCACAACAACACACAACATATAACTGAAAGTGTGTAGATTATCCAACTTCATTAACCTCATTGCACCAAAGATCAATAAAACTTCAATATGGTTGATTTCTGTCTTGAAAAAGAGGTATAATTGCAGACCCATAACAACAATTGCAGAGGCAAGAGAGCCATCAGTAATAGCAGTAGCAGAGAGTGTTCCAGAATTTGTATGGCCTACTTCATAATCATAATCTAAGGGTTGGTTCCACATAGCAATCAAGCAAGTGAAAAGGTTCAGACCTGAGGAACTTTGAAGTTCAGTACTGGACTGCACAAAATCGTTGTAGCGTGGGCAAACTCCAGCTTCGGGATGCAACAACCTATGGTTCTTGGAAACAAAAAGCTTGACATGTTTTGTGATGAGCATTATATTAACCACACAAAATCCCAGCTCTGAAAGTGTTTGTAATAGTCTAGATTTCCACTTGTGCTTCAAATGGAACTTCATACCAACAAAAGTAAACTGTCTCAGGCCTACAATTAGCAGTGTTATGTTCCTTAGCCCATTCTTTCCTTTATCATAAATCAGCCTTGACTGCATCTTTTGACCTGCATCTACCAGCCCTTCTTCATATGCCTTGCGGCCAAAAAATTCCACAAAAGACACTGCTAGTAGAAAACAGCGCGTCTCTTGAGGCTCCTTAGACCAGAGAAACTCATGAATCTTTAAGCAAAAATATGTGATCCACAACTTCTGGTTTGTAACAGAACTTGATAAGGCGGCACTTTCACAAAAAATCAGCCATTTTGACGAAAAGAACTTCCCTTTTATCAGCCATGGCCACATCCTTGCAAACCAGATCATAATTTGATCCACAACTGTAGGTAACTGAGATAGCTGGTCCATTCTTCTTCGTGTGAGCTTGAGTGTCAAAAATTAATTCCAAGACACTCATCCAGATTTCCAAACCAACGCTGGAACAGTGCAATAACTTCCACCTTGTCTTCTCAAGCATCTTGACCTTGTCCTTGACCGCCTTTACTTTGCCTCCACCAGCACGTATGGGCATCATATATCCAACTTCAAAGAGCCACTTGTACACCATATTCGCATCCCAAAAATCCAGTTTATCTGGTAAACCACCTGGCTCCCATACACGATTAGTTTTCTGTAAGAACGAGGGTTTGGCATCATTTGATGCTTTGATCAACAATGTTGAATCCTCCTGATGTTCTTCTGGTAATGAGAAATCAACGTGAGATCTGAATTCAGCATAAACCTTTAGAGAGTGCTTGCTTTCGAGGTGTTTGATGTTTATCCCTAGAGGTAGAGTAAACTCTGCTTCTGCCACAGTTTTGGCCTTATCTTCTTCCCGATCCAAAGCAACAGAAACCTGCAAAACTGGGACACACTCTAACTTTGGTGACTTATCCGCAGATTCATCAGCAATTTCTTCCACCGCAGAAGTTACATTCTCATCATGTCTTGCACTTTCATGACTTGCACAATTTGTACTATTAATTTCAGACGTAGCCGTCTTTTCTGTCATTTCAACCTCCTCAACCAGTGGGACTGTCTCCGTCACAACAGTCTCCTGAGCATCTTCTTCCTTCAAATGATCAATAATTTCTTTCTCTGCAGACTTTGCCTTCAATTCAGTGTTTGGATTTTTGTGATGTTGTTGAGTATTCGGTTCAGGGAAGGGATTGAAGGGAACTCTGCTTTGTCTGATAGGGGTGTGTAACAAGGAAGATTCATGGAGTTTGGCGATCCAAGCAGCCTCAGCAACTGTACTGACATTAAATTTTCTAACATATGAAGCCAGAAGATGGCTCATATTCTTCAAAAATATGTTGAGTGCGTGATGCATTGGCAATGTCAGCCTGGTCAAAACACCTTCAAATTTACCCAAATACACTTCCAGAAAATCACCAGATTGCCTTAGATTCACTAGTTCAGATATAGGATCATCATGTAGACCACCAAACTTAGCAGAAATCGCATTCACATAATCTGTCCAAAATGAAAACATACCATAGCGATTGCGAATGAAGTCACGGTGCCATTGGAGAGCTTTACCTTCCATATGAGAAGAAGCGAGACGGACTTTAAGCTCAGGTGGAGTACCCTCAAGACAAAAAATTTGCTCACATCTGTAAACCCATTCACGCAACTTCGAGCCATCAAAAGAAGTAAAACCGATCTTAGTCAAGCGAGATGATAACCCATTCGGCATCCTTGATACCTGATCTGCCTCTGAACAGCCCTTTTTGGCGAGATCGGGCTCGCTTCGGATCATATCTGGAGGATCTGGCGGTTGGGTAAATCCCGGAGTCAGTATTCCCGTCGATGGTGAGGAACTGGACCCCTGAGAGAAGTGGTGAGTCAACATCAGCTCCATCTTCTTCATCGAGGCGTCGAGAGCTTTGGTTCGAAATTCGCTGTTCCACAGCCTGTTTCTCCTGGAACCTGCGCATCTCCTCGACTTGCTCTGCTAACGATTGTTGTCTCGTTTCCACCATGATTTCTCAGCTCCGAAGATCGGTAGCTCTGATACCAATGAGACGGGAAAACCAAGTGAGATAAAACCCGATCCAGAGGTTTACCGAAAATTCGGAGATCGGTGAATCTGTGCTAGAAGATTATCAGAAGGAAGAAGAGATCATCTCGGAGACACATGATTCGTATGATGATAGATGATGATGAAGATGATCGTGAGAGAGAGAGAGAGAGATTGAAGAAGATAAATGTTTGATTGATTACGTTTCTCAAATGCCCGAAGGGCTACATATGTAGAAGATCAGACCAGTTGGTTTATATAATTGAAATGCTAAACCAAATAAAATAAGATCAAGAAAATACAGTTTTTGCGACTAACAAAATAGTCACAAAATAGTCGCAAATGACTCATTTGCGACTATTTTGGGACTAAAAAAGTAGTCGCAAATATTTGGTCGCTAAATATAGTGGTCGCAAAATAGTCGCTATTTTGCGACTAATATGTGACTATAATATCAGTCCTAATTTAAAGACTAAGTTTGAGACTACTTGTAAAAAAATTCAAAAAAAAAAAACAAATTCAAAAAAAAAAATATTTTTATTATATTAATTAATTACAGAAAATTAAAAAAAAACAAATATCTAAATACAAAAAAAAAACAAAAACAGATCTACGATCTACTCCTCCGCCGGCATCCCGATCTGCTCCTCCTCGCGAGCTCCTCTGTATGGCTTAGGCCACGAACCTGCTCCTCCGATTCGCATCTGCTCCTCCGCCGGCGGATCTGCTCTCCTTCATCTTCATCTTCACTCGCCGAAGCCTCCGGCGGATCTGCTCCTCCGGCGCCACAGAAACACGGATCTGATCATACTTTCATCACACCAGAATGAACAAGCATTTGAATATCAAAAACCAACAAAAACCAAAACGGCGAAGACACCGGTGGTGGAGGATGGGACTTACCAGTGAGTGAAGCGAGCGGAGGAGAGAACGTGAGGAGACTGACCTAAGATCTGGACAACAGATTCCTCTATCTCCCGGAGACCGTCGGAAGAAGAAGAAGAAACTCAATCTTTGGATTGTAGAAGGAAGAAGATGAAATCGTAGGAGAAAGAGAAAAAGACAAAACTTAATTAATAAAAAAAAGAAAAAAAAAAGAGATTCTCCACCGTTGGATTAAACTAATCAACGGTGGAGGATCTCAATCTTTGTCTCAATAATTTAGCCAATGAGAAGTTTTTATTATTTTTTGTCATTTAGTCGCAAATTAGTCGCAAATTTGAGACTATTTTGTGACTACTATTAAAAAAATCGACTGGAGTTGCTAAACGGTCGCAAATTTGGGACTGTTTTGTGACAATAAAAATTTTTTACCCTAAACCCTAAATTTTAAGAACCTAGAAAGTTTAAATATGACTTTACAATTATTTTTTGTATATAGTAGTTCAAAAATATGTTAAAACTTAAAAATAAATAAATTTTGAAAGAATTTTTATCATTCAAAATTATTCCTTATAAAACACATGTAACACTTAGCACATGTTATGATTATATCAAAAAAATTTGTAAGTGTTTTATTTTTGTATATTATTTGATGTTTATGTGTAAGATATAGATTACAATTTAGATATTTAGAGTTTATGATTAAGGGTTAGAGGTTTAGGGTTTAGAATTTAAGATTTATAAAATGATTATATTCAAAAAAGTTATAAGTGTTGAATGTTTTGTATATTATTTGATGTTTATGTGTAAGATCTACTTTACAATTTAATATTTAGATCAAGTTAATGATTAAGAGTTAGATGTTTAAGGTTTAGGGTTAAGGGTTAGAGGTTTAGTGTTTATAATTTATTGATTTCTAAGAAAAAAATCGAGTGGGGTTGTAAATTAGTCCCAAATTTGGGACTATTTTGTGACTACTATTAAAAATTAGTCCCAAATTAGTCACAAAAACTGGGTTTGCAAATTAGTGAACATGTTACCTTAAACCCTAAACTTTAAGAACATATAAGGTTTGAATATCATTTTACAATGATTTTGGGTATATAGTTGTTCAAAAATATATTTTACAATTTAAGATTTAGATTTTATGATTAAGGGTTAGAGGTTTAGGGTTTAGAATTTATGATTTATAAAATGATTATATTTAAAAAGTTGTAAGTGTTGATTTTTTTGTATATTATTTGATGTTTATTTATTTGATGTTTTTTACAATTTAAGATTTAAAACATGTTTATGATCAATTGCTAGAGGTTTAGGGTTTAGGGTTAAGGGTTTGTGGTTTGAGTTTATAATTTATTCTAAAACAAAATCGAGTGTAGTTGCAAATTAGTCCCAAATTTGGGACTATTTTGTGACTACTATTAAAAATTAGTCGCAAATTAGTCTCAAATTGGTCACAAAAACTGAGTTTGCAAATTAGTGTACATGTTACCCTAAACCCTAAACTTTAAGAACATATAAGGTTTGAATATCACTTTACAATGATTTTGGGTATATAGTTGTTCAAAATATATATTTTACAATTTAAGATTTAGAGTTTATGATTAAGGGTTAGAGGTTTAGTGTTTATAATTTAGGATTTATAAAATGATTATATTTTAAAAATTGTAAGTGTTGATTTTTTTTGTATATTATTTGATGTTTATCTAAAAACAATCGAGTGGAGTTGCTAAATCGAAGCAAATCAGTCACAAATTTGGAACTATTTTTGCAAGTCCTTGAACAGTCGCAAATAAGCGACTATTTTCTAACTACTTTTTTTAGTCGGTAATTTGTGACTATTATGCCTCTGCATTATGAGTAGTCGCAAATCAGTCACAAAATCGTCCTTCTTTTTTGTGACTAAAAAAAGTAGTCGCAAAAAATAGTCACAAAAACTATGTTTTCTTGTAGTGGATAAACCAGAAAATAAACCAATTGAGATATACCAACGGTAGTAATTCCTGTAACACAAATAACCAAACCCAATAATAAATTTTCCCTCACCGTCACCACTACAAAACCCACCATACGGAAAACTGTAGCTGAGGCGTTGAGGGACCCAAATTGGCGAAAGGCAATGTGTGACGAATACAATGCACATATTCGCAATGGCACACATGAGTTGGTTCCACCTAGCGCTTCTCATAATATTGTTGGCTGCAGGTGGATTTTCACACTTAAGTACTTACCTGATAGCTCTCTTGATAGGTACAAAGCATGTCTCGTGGCACGAGGATTTCATCAACAACATGGTCGTGATTTCACCGATACATTTAGTTCGGTGATCAAATCCACTACGGTTCGTAATATTCTCCATGTTGATGTGAGCAAGTGTTGGAACATTCGGCAGATTGATGTTAACATAGCTTTCCTCCAAGGAATATTAACGGATAAGTGTATGTTGCTCAACCACCTGGATTTGTTGATCCCGATCGACCACACTACGTGTGCCGCCTCCGGAAAGCACTATATGGTCTAAAGCAGGCCCCGAGAGCATGGTACGATGGATAAGTTCTCTGCTCACTGAACTCGGTATTCCAATTCCAGCCCCACCTGTCATTTATTGTGATAATATTGGTGCTACACATCTCTCTGCGAATCCTATCTTTCACTCTCGGATGAAGCATTTTGCTCTGGATTATCACTTTATTCGCGATAATGTTCAAGCTTGCGCACTGCAAGTATCTCATGTATCCACGCGAGATCAGCTTGCTGATCCTTTGACAAAGGCGTTTCCATGGCCACGTTTTCAAGAAGTTATCGCCAAGATTGGAGTTACACAACTACTTCCATCTTAAGGGGACGTGGACGTGTAAGATTAATGTATATAAAAATTATAATTGTAATTGGTAATCTAATAATCTCTAGTGTATCGAGTATATATATTGTAACCCGGCCCAGAGGCTAGGTAGGTTAGGCCATGGTTTTGGGCCACCTTTTTTTTTAGTTTTTGATGGGCCACAAAATTGATGTTTCCATTTTTTATAAGGCCATCAAAAAAATTTTATACTTATCATTTTTTTATATCAAGTTATTTTTTTTTCTTTTTTTTCCAATGGTTTTCAAATTAAATTGAAATTATGTTTTAAAACTTTTATTTTATATATTTTACAAAGGGCCACATTTTTTTTCTCGTTTCGGACCACCATATTTGTTGGGTCGGACCTGACCCTACACTATAATAACATTCATTAAGCGTGTAATCCTATACTAGATATATGCTTTGTTCAAGTCTACAATTAAAATGACCAAACGTGAATTTTCTCTAGTAAAAGGATCTAATACGGATTTGAAACAAAAACCTATAATCCAAAATGCTAAAAACGGTATTTTATTACATAAGACAAATAAGATAGAGTGATGAAATTAGAAATTAAATGTGGAAGAATGTAAATATGATTTATAAAACTCAAAAAGGAATCACTCCCCTCTCTAGTAGTGGAGGTAAAGAAGGATTAGAGAGTTATGTGACCTTTACAAAAATTAATATTCAAATTACGTTTAGTGTAATTTTGATTGGATTCATGAAATATTTGGTTAAAATTAGTGTTTGACCCCAATAATTTTGTGTTCAAATTTTCAAATGCAACCAATATTTCATATATTTTGTTTTCATCTATAGTATTATATATTATAGTTTTATATATCAAATTTGTTTTCTTGTGATTCTGATAAAAACAATATTTCTAGTTCTGCCACTGCCCTTCCCCCACCCACTAAACCAGACGTTCTTAGGCTTTTGCTAAGGAAATGAGAGACACGGATGAAAAAGAGGGTGTGTGGTCAAGGCAAGAAATCATACATACACCAAACTCGAAAGCTGAGAATGTGGATGGGACCCAACACAAAGAGATCATCTATTTTTTGCATTGCTGGCCAACGTCTCAGTAAAAGTTATATATATATATTTGTCAAGACTTCTAAATCTACTTACTTTAGTGTACCATTGAATAAATATATAACTATAACGGGAATTGGCTAAACGTTTCCATAAGGTGGATATTCGAAATGGGTGTTCAACATTGTTTTTGTACGATAACTGATCCAAGTTGGGAAGACTTAGAGATATCACATGAGATCGAGGAAGCATTGATCTGGGTATATCTAGCGGAGCTACAATGAAATCTGCTGTGGCATCTCACCGTCGAAGGAACCACCGAGTTGAAATTCTCAACCGTATTGAAGAAGAGATTCAGATCGCATGACAACGAAGGCATGGGGAGGATGATATCTCGCTATGAATGCAGAGGACAAATTCAAGAAAAAGTTCACAACGCAAGGTATTTGAAATCTCATTCGAGAGGTCAAACCGAGGATGGATTGGACTAAGGGTATTTGGTTCACGAAAGCCACGCCTAAGTACTCCTTTCTCTCTTGGTTAGCGGTTAAAAACAAAATTTCAACGGGAAATCGTATGAAGACTTGTAACATTGGCCACAACTATGAGTGCATTTTGTGTGGCACCATAGAGGAGACTAGAAGCCATATTTTCTTTCAGTGATCATATTCATCGCAAATATGGAATCATCTAATGTGTCGAATGCTTGGGAGTGGCTACACCATAAACTGGGACAGCATTGTCGACCTTCTACATAACGGTACTTTCACAAAAACTACTCTGTTTTTGATAAGGTATACGTTTCAAGTTTTCATCTATCACATCTGGCACGAGAGAAACGGGCGTAAGCATGGAGATCTTCCTCTGCCCCATCCACGGCTATGCAAACTCATCGATAAGAATGTACGAAATAGATTAACTACGATCCAAAGATCCGGGGATAAAATCAACGATGACGGAATGATACTCTGGTTTTCCACCTGATTATGAACCTCCGGCACAAGTTGAAGATTAGCTTTATTATTTATTAGATTTTCTCCTCATACATTCTTGAAACTTCAAATTAAAGTATAAGAACGATTTTGATTGAATAAATTTTACATTCAATTCAAAAAAATATAACTATAACATTAATTTAATTAACGTATGTTAGTAGACCATATGATTGATAAACAAGATGTTTTCTGCAATTTAATTCGGCTCATACATATGCATGCATGCCTACGTACCTACCTAAAAACATACATACATGCATGCACATTACTTTAGGAAGTATATTATTCATACATATATATATATACATACATACATACATACATATATACATACATGCTGCATAAGTATATTAGACTATTAGTATGCTTGATAATAGTAAGGATATGTATGATAACATTGATAAGAATTTTAGTAAGGATTTACTTTTGCCAAAAAACACAAAAAACCAAAAGAAGAAGAATTATAAGATGATAGTGGATGATGAATCATAAGATGACTGTGATAAGGATTCAAAATGTTTTTAAGAGAAAAAAAAAATCAAAAGGTATATTTGATTCAAATCAAACTTTTATAAGCCTAAAATCTATTATATAATAGGAGAGTTTTCTCTCATCTAGAGTGTCCACATCAACAACAAAAAAAGAAAATTAAAACTAAAAAAACTAAAACTAAAGTTAATGATTCAATTAATTCACACTTTGTAATAATTATTATTTTTTATTAAAAAAAAGAGAGAAGAACACTTACACTAAAGTTATGACTCAGTTAATTAACACACTTTTTATAATTCTCATTTTTCATCAAAAAAATTTTCATCAAAAAAAAAATTGAAAAAAAAACGAGAATAATACAACACAATAAAAAAAATTGAATAGAGATTGGATAGGTATAAAATTATATATTAACATATAGTTAATGGAGCAATTATTACTTTTTAAGAAATATGGAAAACAATTATCACGTTAAAATATATTAAATGGATCAAAAAATATTTTTCTAATAGTTACAAATTATTTAGGATCATAAAAAATTACAAGTTAATTGTAATAGTAAATACAAAATTTAAACTGTTTTTACTCAAAATCAGAATAATTATTTTTCACGAAAATTTAAACTTTTTAATAAGTTTTTAAGTTACATTTTGTTACAACAAGTTACACATTTTAATAAAATCAAAAATTAGGTGTAGCTAAAATTATAATATAATATAGATGAAAGAATATATAATGGGAGAATTTTGTTTTTTTTTTTAGTAAGGTTAGAGTGCAAGGTGTGTCAATAATATATGATGTCTGGTAGATAGAAACGGGTTCAAAGATAAGAATCGATATTTAATAAGCAAATTTGACGTGCATCACAATAGGTGTGAACATCCTCGCTACGACAAATGTGAATCACCAGTAATATTTTTTGACGCTAAAATTAGCAAAAAGTTCATGCAAATGATAAGAGAAAGCATAGTGTATGAAGATGAAAAAGAGAAAATAGTTCTACAATTAGTTAAAAATCAAATCACTTTCCAATCTTTTATATGTGAGTGAAGAGAAAGTGAAAAGAAATAACTGCCGGAAAGGGAACGAGTGCAAGATAACAAAAGAATTGACAGTAAAAATTAGTGTGAAGTTTAGAAATATCAAATATGTATGCACAAAACTAAAATAATAAAAAAATTTAATATTTTTTAGCAAGTGAAATTAATGAGTTTTTTTATATAAAAATATTAAATTGTTTGACCATGCAACGTAATTGGTGATATTAGATAGAAACGTTTATGACTTGGTCGACAATTTCTATATATATGGCACAATGCACTTGCTTCGGTGGGTAAAACATGTTTACCAAACCTATTGTAACGTCATGAGTGTTATGTTTACACATTTGCATTTACTGATATTTAAACTTGGCATATTTACATTAATTTCGGGGTGGTGGTAAGTTCTCATTGGTATTAATCATATGTATGATTAGGTTAATAGTGAACATTAAAGCTTCTAAGAAGATATCTTCATGGGACTTGAATCTGGAAGAAATTTTCTCTAGGATAAAAGGTCATAAGATGGTCGTCAATGCCGTTTCTTCTTCTTATGAAGTTTTCACCTGAAGGATTTATTGTTTTTTCAAGGAAAAATATATATTTGGCAATATCTATGTTTTATATCATTTGGTAAAATAAGTTTGTTGTTTCTACAAATGTTAACATAAATGATTTTAAAAACTTCAAATGATTATATTTATATTCAACGATTCGTATTGATAACTGTTTAAAAATATTATCTCGCGCAACGCACGGGGCATATAATTACTCTATTATATAATGGGAGAATTTTATTTCAATTTTAGCTATCCACGTCATCACTACAATCTTCTATATAGTAAAGGTAATAAAATGCACAATATCATTAAGTCAGATTAACAAAAGATATAGTCTATTTCCACGATTTAGCTAAAGTGTAATGAACACTTTTTATAGCATAAAGTCAGCAAGCTAATTATATATGTCACCAACTATTGCTAAAGTATATATATTTGGATAAAAGATGCATACATAGACATGCTCCATGCATACATTCTGGGAGTGGGATTGGTTGGATTTTTAGAAGCTAGAGAGTATATGTTTTTCGGAGATGGAGAACAAGGAAAAAATCACAGATCTTTTGTCAGCGGTCTTTCACGAAGAAAGCAATACTTGGGCCAAAATATATATAAGCATAAAGGCCCAAACATTAGAAAAGACTCCCTATTATAGGGTGTAATTCTAAACAACCTAAAACTATACGTACATAGAGATATAATTTTAAATACTCAAATATGTACATGTACTTAAATCATTTATCATTAAATGTAAGTGGTTTGTTTAGTTAATGTGTAGACGGGCTGATGAGGTTATAATATGCCTCAGTATGAACTATAGATTCCTGAACAACAATGTAATATTATACGTTCAACTAAATATGTAACTTATGAGAGATTTGAAATGGTATTAAATAAAAATAAATATAAAACTGTAATTAGAATCACACAGTAGTCACATACAATATATAAACACATAAAAACAATATTTTAACATAAGTTAACAACATAATTAAGAGAAAACCGTTGTTATATACAAACACTAATGATGAGAAAAAAATAAAACACATACACGTACACACAATGCAACTATAAACATAATCCGACTATTAAACTAAAATTCGAAATTAAAAAAAAAACAATTTCCTAAAAAATAGCATAAAACAAATTTATAAAACATGAATATAAATAAGCCCGCGCGAAACGCGGGGATCAATCCCTAGTGGTAACAATTATGCACGTTTTATGTAGGTCATGGCCTATCACCCATGTATATGATTTAATCTTAAGATTAATATTTTGATGAAAATTAATTAAAAGAACCGAAATGTGACCTCCTATCTAAACCACTCAAAACCAATTCATGGAATAGTGACAAAACTTATCTATACTATTAAAACAAAGTAACATTTGTGTCCAAACATGGAAAAATACAATTTAGTCTATTCATATTTTGGATAACTATTATTCCTTTCATTTTATTTATATTACCAAACAGAAATATTTTATTAAAAAAATATGAAAATAATATTTCCATAATCGTTTTTCAGAATATGAAAAGACTATTTCTATTTTTTTCGAAACATTAATTAGCATATGATTTTTTCAGCTTTTTTATTTAGTTAAATAAAATAATAAACTAAACTTATTCCACTTGCCAAATCTATAAATCGAATATTAGTAATTTACCTTTTTTTGAAAAACAGATAATTTATTATGAAATTTAAAATAAATTTTTTATGATATCGATATTAAAACTATATAATTGTTTGGACAATTTGATTGCGATTAGCAAAATAGAAATACAAACATATATTTTGTGTGAGATAAGCTTTCATTATAGTTTTTTTTTTAATTTTGTAGGTTGAGCTTAATGCAATATTTCTATTTACTTGGATTCTCATACACTTCTGCCACGTTGGGATCTGTTTTTTGGGCCACGATGAAGAATTCTACCCTCACTTGAAGAATGAAAGCCATACTTAAACATTTGGGTACATTTATTATTAAAAAAATGTTACTATACGTGGGCAGAATTCTTTTATTAGTTACTAATATGTTTATATTTTTTGACATATGTTTATATATATAAAGGCAAAATATAGTAACATTTTTGAAAAAGCCAGATTGACATTCTAAATTATTAACTAAATTATTACATCGATATATATTCTCCATTTGTCTTTCTCCCTCAGATTCTCGATGAAAAGTATAGTAACTAATAAATGTTTTCAAGTATACTTGCTCGAAACCAAATTAGTGGTGGTCTGGTGGTAGGGGTCGATTTGGGAATCCATAAACAATGGTCCCCCCGAGTTCGATTCTTGCTGGGAACTAAGTTCCTTCTAGTTTGGCCAAATGGGATATGGGGCTAATGTGTAGGCCCCATTTGCAAACCCGGATGTACGCTTAGCCCGTTGGTGGTACATCCCCAGGGAATTAGTCTTCAAACAAAAAAAAAAGTATACTTGCTCGACATTTCTTTTTTTTGAATTGAATGTAAAATTTATTCAAACCAAAAAACCGTTTTTACAACAAGTGCGACTTGATCAGAATGATGTTTGGAAATGTTTCTATTTCAGACGTAATTGAACAATACTAGCGTGTGGCTAATCATGCTTGCATCCCTCCTTCGTATCTTCCATCACCCAGCCTTCGTATAGATGCTAAGCGATTTCGCACATGCTTAGCATCTATACGAAGGCTGGGTGATGGAAGATACGAAGGAGGGATGCAAGCATGGTTAGCCACACGCTAGTATTGTTGAATAAGTCGAGATGAGAGAGTATGCAGCTCACCATGTTTTCTTACATTCCTTTCGCGCCAGAGTGAATGGATCGTGGTTTGAAAGACATATCGTAATAGGAACGAGCTGATCTTGTCTTGGTTCGTTTATGTTATTAGATCGATAACGTCGACCCATTTTGTTGAGTATCGTCCTCCCAGTAGCTTTCGGGTTAGCCCTGCCCATACCTCTTATGAGAAATTGCATTCAAAGAATAGATGGTTTCTGCTTTCCATACCTTGACATAGAGTGCATAGACCAGTAGCTCCGACATTCCATCTCATGATCTTATCGCCTGTGGCCAATCTGTTATGCATTGCGAGCCAAGCGATGAAGGAGTACTTTGGCGTTGAGTATGAGAACCAAATGCCTTTGTACCACTCGCATATTGGCTGCGTCTCACGGATGTGCTCCCAAGTCTTCTTTGAATTAAATTTGGACTTGAATTTATCTCCCTTCCATTTCCATAAGAACACATCTTGGTCTTGCTCGACATTTCGTTATATAGTTACTATATATACCAAGGATTGACATTCGTCTAATCATTTGATTTCAATTTAAGAACTGATGTGATCAAATGCTTTATTCCATTAACTTATATTATGATTTGCACTCTTATAAAGTTTTTAAAAGTTTATATGTAGTGTAAATTCATATTAACTGAATATATATATATATATATAACAAAACAGGTTACAAAATTTAGTTAGCTAAAATCATTAATTTTGAATCATACATATCATACCAAAAATATGTATTTCCATACAAAATAGAAAATATAAAAACAAAAACAAATAAAAAATTGTTGCATGTACTCATTGTGGATTAAATTGTTTTTAAACTATATAATATATTTTATACCAAAAATAAAATTGTTAACACATCTCAAACTTTTACATCCACAAATACATTTTGTCAAAAAAATAAAACTAAACATAAGAAAATAAAATTTATAACTTACCCCCCCCCCCCCCCCCCCCGTTATAAGGCGGATTAGAAAAGATTATGTCAACATAATGAACTTCCGTTACTTTTCATATTGAACTCACATTTTAGGATGGATTAGAAAAAATAAATTATATCTAAACACCAAAATAATTATGTGTCTCATATGATAAAAATTAAATATACAAAAAATATATCTAAACAAAAATTATATTACAAAATTTGATGAACAAAAAAAAAATCTCATACGGGCGCACGGGTTTATAATCTAGTTAAACATTAAAATTGGCTTTGGGAATTAAGTGAGAGAGAAAGTATAACGCCCCGACCGCCCCTACCTGTGGGCCCCAACGACATCTCCCGGCCCGTGGGCCCCACCCTCGTCCGACGGCCGGTGCGTTAGTCCGGGAGGCTTGTAATACTTGTTTACTGACCCTGCAATCACCACGTGACCTTTCCCCGTGTTTTGTCCTCACTCACACGCTACCGCGAATCACTTCCCGGAAGGTCACCCATCCTTAGACTACTCCAGCCCAAGCACCCTTAACTCTGGAGTTCTTTCGGGCAAGTGATCGGAAAAGGTAAGTGCACTTTGGTGACATAGGTAGCCAAATCAATTCTTATAAGCCTCTCCGCATATACAAGAAACCGGGATGTTACAATCACCCCCACTCATAGAGCGCAACGTCCTCGTTGCGCACCAGGATCGTCACCCTAGACGGTGTGGGCCCACCTGACTCCACACACGTGTTTGGGTTCGGCTCTGATACCACTTATAACGCCCCGACCGCCCCTACCTGTGGGCCCCAACGACATCTCCCGGCCCGTGGGCCCCACCCTCGTCCGACGGCCGGTGCGTTAGTCCGGGAGGCTTGTAATACTTGTTTACTGACCCTGCAATCACCACGTGATCTTTCCCCGTGTTTTGTCCTCACTCACACGATACCACGAATCACTTCCCGGTAGGTCACCCATCCTTAAATTGCTCCAGCTCAAGCACCCTTAACTCTGGAGTTCTCTCTGGACAAGTTCCCGAAAAGATAAGTGCACTTTGGTGACATAGGTAGCCAAATCAATTCTTATAAGCCTCTCCGCATATACAAGAAACCGGGATGTTACAATCACCCCCACTCACAGAGCGCAACGTCCTCGTTGCGCACCAGGATCGTCACCCTAGACGGTGTGAGCCCACCTGACTTCACACACGTGTTTGGGTTCGGCTCTGATACCACTTATAACGCCCCGACCGCCCCTACCTGTGGGCCCCAACGACATCTCCCGGCCCGTGGGCCCCACCCTCGTCCGACGGCCGGTGCGTTAGTCCGAGAGGCTTGTAATACTTGTTTACTGACCCTGCAATCACCACGTGACCTTTCCCCGTGTTTTGTCCTCACTCACACGATACCGCGAATCACTTCCCGGTAGGTCACCCATCCTTAAATTGCTCCAGCTCAAGCACCCTTAACTCTGGAGTTCTCTCTGGACAAGTTCCCGAAAAGATAAGTGCACTTTGGTGACATAGGTAGCCAAATCAATTCTTATAAGCCTCTCCGCATATACAAGAAATCGGGATGTTACAATCACCCCCACTCATAGAGCGCAACGTCCTCGTTGCGCACCAGGATCGTCACCCTAGACGGTGTGAGCCCACCTGACTTCACACACGTGTTTGGGTTCGGCTCTGATACCACTTATAACGCCCCGACCGCCCCTACCTGGGCCCCATGCCCTCTCTCGGCACGTGGGCCCCACCCTGGTCCGACGGCCGGTGCGTTAGTCCGGGAGGCTTGTATGACTTGTTTACTGACCCTGCAATCACCACGTGACCTTTCCCCGTGTTTTGTCCTCACTCACACGCTACCGCGAATCACTTCCCGGAAGGTCACCCATCCTTAGACTACTCCAGCCCAAGCACCCTTAACTCTGGAGTTCTTTCGGGCAAGTGATCGGAAAAGGTAAGTGCACTTTGGTGACATAGGTAGCCAAATCAATTCTTATAAGCCTCTCCGCATATACAAGAAATCAGGATGTTACAATCACCCCCACACACAGAGCGCAACGTCCTCGTTGCGCACCAAGATCGTCACCCTAGACGGTGTGAGCCCACCTGACTCCACACACGTGTTTGGGTTCGGCTCTGATACCACTTATAACGCCCCGACCGCCCCTACATGTGGGCCCCATGCCCTCTCTCGGCCCGTGGGCCCCACCCTTGTCCGACGGCCGGTGCGTTAGTCCGGGAGGCTTGTAATACTTGTTTACTGACCCTGCAATCACCACGTGACCTTTCCCCGTGTTTTGTCCTCACTCACACGCTACCGCGAATCACTTCCCGGAAGGTCACCCATCCTTAGTCTACTCCAGCCCAAGCACCCTTAACTCTGAAGTTCTTTCGGGCAAGTGATCGGAAAAGATAAGTGCACTTTGGTGACATAGGTAGCCAAATCAATTCTTATAAGCCTCTCCGCATATACAAGAAACCGAGATGTTACAATCACCCCCACTCACAGAGCGCAACGTCCTCGTTGCGCACCAGGATCGTCACCCTAGACGGTGTGAGCCCACCTGACTTCACACACGTGTTTGGGTTCGGCTCTGATACCACTTATAACGCCCCGACCGCCCCTACCTGGGCCCCATGCCCTCTCTCGGCACGTGGGCCCCACCCTGGTCCGACGGCCGGTGCGTTAGTCCGGGAGGCTTGTATGACTTGTTTACTGACCCTGCAATCACCATGTGACCTTTCCCCGTGTTTTGTCCTCACTCACACGCTACCGCGAATCACTTCCCGGAAGGTCACCCATCCTTAGACTACTCCAGCCCAAGCACCCTTAACTCTGGAGTTCTTTCGGGCAAGTGATCGGAAAAGGTAAGTGCACTTTGGTGACATAGGTAGCCAAATCAATTCTTATAAGCCTCTCCGCATATACAAGAAACCGGGATGTTACAATCACCCCCACTCACAGAGCGCAACGTCCTCGTTGCGCACCAGGATCGTCACCCTAGACGGTGTGAGCCCACCTGACTCCACACACGTGTTTGGGTTCGGCTCTGATACCACTTATAACGCCCCGACCGCCCCTACCTGTGGGCCCCAACGACATCTCCCGGCCCGTGGGCCCCACCCTCGTCCGACGGCCGGTGCGTTAGTCCGGGAGGCTTGTAATACTTGTTTACTGACCCTGCAATCACCACGTGACCTTTCCCCGTGTTTTGTCCTCACTCACACGCTACCGCGAATCACTTCCCGTAAGGTCACCCATCCTTAGACTACTCCAGCCCAAGCACCCTTAACTCTGGAGTTCTTTCGGGCAAGTGATCGGAAAAGGTAAGTGCACTTTGGTGACATAGGTAGCCAAATCAATTCTTATAAGCCTCTCCGCATATACAAGAAACCGGGATGTTACAATCACCCCCACTCACAGAGCGCAACGTCCTCGTTGCGCACCAGGATCGTCACCCTAGACGGTGTGGGCCCACCTGACTCCACACACGTGTTTGGGTTCGGCTCTGATACCACTTATAACGCCCCGACCGCCCCTACCTGGGCCCCATGCCCTCTCTCGGCACGTGGGCCCCACCCTGGTCCGACGGCCGGTGCGTTAGTCCGGGAGGCTTGTATGACTTGTTTACTGACCCTGCAATCACCACGTGACCTTTCCCCGTGTTTTGTCCTCACTCACACGCTACCGCGAATCACTTCCCGGAAGGTCACCCATCCTTAGACTACTCCAGCCCAAGCACGCTTAACTCTGGAGTTCTTTCGGGCAAGTGATCGGAAAAGGTAAGTGCACTTTGGTGACATAGGTAGCCAAATCAATTCTTATAAGCCTCTCCGCATATACAAGAAACCGGGATGTTACAGAAAGTATGAGAAATTACATTCTTTTGACATATAGACAATATTTTTAATTATGATCTTTCAATTATCGAATGGATAACTACAAAATTAATTATATAACAATGGATAAATAAAAATTAGGTAAATAAGAAAGAAAAAAATTAAAACCAAAAATAACTTTTGATTTTCTCTTTATTACTCCAAATGCCATTGAACATGTAAACTGTGTTATTAATGAATAAAATCGGCGACATTGTTTATCAACCGTCCGCCAACATTGTTCATTCAAAGTCGCCGATACTATTCATCATCGAAAAACGTAATATATGGTACTTGTGCTAACAATAATATATGATACTTGTTAAAATATGCTAACAAATATATCATATATTATTGTTAAAGTCATATATTATTGTTAAAGTGTTAACAATAATATATTATATTTACTAACGTCTCATCTGATACTTGTTAGCGTGCTAACAATCATATATATGAATTAAGGTGATCCCTCTCCATCCTTCCGCCATGTCATCAACACAGAAGAGAACACGTGTCCTTCCTAATAAAATTAAATTGCCTCCTTCCATCGTCCACTTGTCTCTTACGTTTCTAAATGGGAACTCATCGTCTCCTCTTCCCCTTCCTCTTCTCTGGCAGTTTCAAATGGGTTAAAAATATAAATATTCATCTAAGCTTGGTCATTGTTCGGTACTTAGTGTAACATCCCAATTTCTGGTATATGCAGAGAGACTTATAAGAATTGATTGGCTACTTATGTCACCAAAGTACACTTACCTTTTCGGTCACTTGTCCAGAGAGAACTCCAGAGTTAAGTGTTTGAGCTGGAGAAATTTAAGGATAGATGACCTACCGAGAAGTAATTTGCGGTATTGTGCGAGTGATGACAAAACACGGGGAAAGATCATGTGGTGATCTTGCAGGGTCAATAAACAGGTCTTACGAGCCTCCCGGACTAGCGCACCGGCGGTCGGACGAGGGTGGAGCCCACCGGCCGAGAAAGAGCGTGGGGCCCACATGTAGGGGCGGTCGGGGTTATACTTAGCCCTCTTTCTATTTTCTTTATTTTCCTGACATAATCAAATCAGATTCGACTGGATTACCCCTTTCTCCATTTCTTCTTCCTTCATGTTTTTATCATGGGTTTTGAGTCTTCATTTACGCAGATTGCGGGTTGTTAGGGATTCATGATTTGTTAATTTTGTGTGCTAGGGTTTCTGGGTTTTGAAATATTCCAAATCACTGATTGTTTGCTATTTTTTTTTTCACGATGAGGATCTCTTCTGGAATGCTCAAATTGCTGTTAGATTTCTTCTGGAATGCTCAAAAAATCCAAATCCAATTGGCAATTATTCACACCACCCTCTAATTTTTCCTGCAGAGAAATTGCGCCTTTATTGTCTGTGTTTAATTAACGATCGAAACATGGGGAAGATGTTTACCGGGTTAGTGGTGTTCTTGTCATTGCTCTCTTTGCTCCATGTTCCATCGGAATCGGATGTTTCGAGTGTAGATCTAGGTTTGATATGGGTAAAAGTTGATGTGGTTAATCTGAAACGAGGACATAGCCCAATCCCCGTAGCCATTAACGAGATGTCCAAGAGGGAATCCCCAACTTTAGTGGCATTCCAATATGGTGACAGATTACTGGGTGAGCAAACTGCAGGAATAACAACTCGTTACCCGAACAAAGTTTATTCACAACTAAGGGACATGGTTGGAAAAACTTTCAAACACGTCAAGGATTTCATCGATTAAGTGCACCTGCCATTTGATATCGTAGAAGATTCTAGAGGTGCGGTTGGTATTAAGATCGATGACGCTTCAACTGTTTACTCAAAGGAGGAGTTGTTAGCTATGATATTGGGTTATGCCTCAAATCTAGTAGAGTTCCATGCGAAGATCCCAGTTAAGGATATGGTTGTTTCAGTTCCACCTTACTTTGGACAGACTGAGAGACGGGGGTTTGATCCAGGCTTCACAGTTGGCTGGGGTTAACAATAATATATGATATTGTAATGTATTAACATAGTAAGATAGTGTGGTAACAATAATATGCAATACTTGTCAACGTGCTAACAAAATATCTGATATTTATTAACGTCTTAACAATAATATATGATACTTGTTAACGTGTTATCCGATACTTGTTAGCGTGCTAACAATAATAACAAGTATCATTTTTTATTGTTAGCACGCTTTAAGTATTATATATTATTGTTAATACGTTAACATACTCTGTTAACACGTTACAAGTATCACATATTATTGTTAGCACGTTAACAAGTATCAGATATTTTTGTTAGCGTGTAACAAAAATCAGATATTATTGTTAGCACGCTAACAAGTATTGAATATTACGTTCTCCGATGATGAATAATGTCATCGACTTTGGATGAACAGTGTCGACGGCTGTTGGTGAACAGTGTCGTCGATTTTATTCATTGATAACATAGTTTTTAGATTAATGACATTGTATGTAGTTATTTGAAATTAAAAAGGTATTAATGAGTTTTTTTAATTTCTCTTTCCTACTTATTTAATTTTGAATTATCTCTTACTACTAACTCAATTTTCATATTATAAATTGTTAGATAGTAATAATACTCTTTTAATAGTATAGATTCATCGCCATGATATATGTAAATACTTAGCTTTTGATTGTTTGTTGGGGTTTTTGCATAGACGGTCACTTATTCTAATTTTCGTTAGCATGTTAGCACTTTCGAAAACTTTAATAGAAAGTAGCACTTTTCACTACTGTTTAATCCAAAAGTGCTTCTGAACAGTACGGCGTGTACAATAATAGACGGTACACGATGTAGCAATAAGAGGCGTGTACAATAATAGACGATACACGATTTTTTAAAAACTGCTATTTTCTACTACACTTTAAAAAAGTGATAATATGCTAATGAAAATTAGGATATGTGACTGTAGAACCAATTAAGTTTTGTTAGTTTTCTTTTGCGTTTGTATCTTCATATTACATCGGTGACTTAACAACGTTTATAAGTTTTTCTTTATTGACGTAGGTATTGTCACATTTGGAATGGACATCGTAGTATTTAAAAAAAAAAATGTATACACTTATATATATTTATATATATTATTTTATTAAATTGTTATGCTTACCAAGTGACATACTGGAAACTTTTTGATGATATGTTAGTGATCCGTTGATTTTGGAAGAAAAATAGGATAAATACCAAATTTACTCGTTTAGAAAAATAGGATAAATGCAAATCAAAAATAGGATTTTGTGAAGAACATTTCCTCTTTCATTTGGTTCTACACAAATCCTTCGTTTTGAGGTGTATCCTTCTGCTATACGCAATAAATTTTATGATGTTTCATGTTTGGTGGGGTCTTAGAAACCATCCAGTAAAAAGATATGAGTATAATTGTTTGGAATTGTCAAGCGGTGGGAGCTTATTTGACGAAGCAGCACATGCGGAACTTGTACCGTTGTATTTCTCCTAATTTTCTTTTTTTTTTCAGAAAAAAAAAAAAAATTATGCAAGACTTTCAAATTTCTTTTAGTCATAATAAATTGTTCACCGTGGAACCGGAAAGTAAAAGCGGTGCACTAGCACTTTTTTACATGGATTCTTTTGAGGTAAAGATTTTGCTTTCGAATAATTGTATGATCGACATTAAAGCTATAATCGATGGACACAAGATGTTTATGACCTTTGTGTATGGTAATCCGATCGTTAAGTGCCGTGAAAATGTTAGAGAACGTATAGCTAGAATGAGTCTCTCGCGTTCATGAGCATGGTTTATGATATGATATTTTAACGAGATTACATGTAATCAGAAAAAGAAATATGGCCAAAAATGCCCCGAATCGTCTTTCTTAACTTTCAAAACCATGCTAGCAAATTGTGGGATGATTGAATTCCCGTACAAGGGTAATTTCCTCTCATGGCTCGGATATAGAAAATTTGGAAGAGTCCAATGTCGACTAGATAGAACTATAGATAACAAAGATTGACATCATCTGTTTTCCCACACTATAATGTGGAGTATTTGAAACTAAGGGGTCAGATCATCGGCCAAATTTTGGCTAGACTTTAATCGAAACCAGGCAGAATTTGAGATATTACGACAGAATTATGACGGATCCGTCGTAAATTTGATGTAATTTACCATCGAAATTACAGCGGCCATAATACATATGTATACATATATATATATATGGGCGTCCAGATCTTCTCCTCCTCACTCATTCCACACTTCACTCTCTCTCTCTCTCTCATCAACACACTCTCTCTCTCTCTCTTGTATCAAAGGTAATTTTGGATTAGTTAGGATTGGAATTAGATATGATTGAAAATTAGATAGGATTGGAATTAGATAGGATTGGATAATTGGAATTAATCTTGTTTTTAATATTTATGATAAGATTTGTGATTAGTGGATTATATTTTTATATTCATTAATTTTTTTTAAAAAAATTAGATATATATAGCGCCACGTAAGTCTCACTATATTCAGTTTATGAGTGATCATGGCGAGTCGAGAACGAGTGTTAATTCGGAAGTCATGTCATCTTCGGCCACACCTATCGCGGTTCTGGATTCTGTGGGGACTCAGTCCGCACCGCCAACTCCACTAGCACTAGCACCAACACCTCGACCCCCATTGCTATATGCGAAATACACGGTCAAAGATTTTTTGCAGCAGCTGGGTCGTTCTGTTTTACCCCGGTTAGATCTGCAACGGCCGTTGAGAACTTTTTGGTATGTAAGCTCAAAATTATTTATTTTTTTGTAATTAATTTTATTTTATTTACTAATAATTATAGTTGACAAAAAATATATAGTTTTATTTCTCAGGTTTGGTATTGATACCAATGTCGGACGGAGTGTGTCTGAGACCATTAAAAGTTATTTCATGGAGCCTCACCACAATTGGTATGCGGTTCCAAACGACGTTATTGAGACGTGGTTCAAATGTTTCACGGTAATTTTTTTTTTTTTAGAATTAATTATATTTATTTAACTAATTATAACTATTTTTAATCGTTTATAATATTATTGGAGTTTTTTCTTATAGCAAAAATGGCACTCGGACCTTGGGATCAACGAAACAGTGAAGAGGAAGGCAAAATAACGGCTCAACAATACCGTCTCCGATTGGAAGAGGAAGTGGGAGGTTGTTGGCGATATGGCGAGGCCCCTATACGTGTCTTCCGAGGTTTGGGACGGCTTGAAGGCCTACTGGATAGATCCGCATTCGCAAGAAGTGGTCTCTACACTACAAGAAAACACCATTTTTGCAACGAACGATATCGTTGTAAAATCGTTGCAAAAGAGGGTTTCAATTGAATTTGCGACGAAACACAAATCGTCGTAAAATCGTCGGGAAAGTACGAGGGACAAAAATTCGTCGCTAAATCGTCGGTAAATATTCGTAGTAAAATCGTCGTAAATTTTACATTGAAATTACGACGAATATAAATACGTCGTAAAAACGATGGAAATTCGAAGTTAAATATTTCACTGTTAATTCGATGGCAAACAATTGTCGCCGTTAATTCGTTGCTAATTAATCGTCATAAAATTGTTGCTAATTAATCGTCGTAACATAGTCGCTAATAAATAGTCATACAATCGTTGTAAATTAGCCACGATTTTATGACAATTAAATTAGCAACGAATCAACGAGGACTATTGTTTACCATCGAATTAACGACGATTCATATATATGATTTTTATTATTATTTTTGAAATTTTATTAATTTCGAAATTATAAAATGAAAATTTTTAAAATAATATATAATAATATTTTATTACAAAAAAAAATATTATATTTTATTACAAAAAAAAATTAGAATTCAAAATCCTAAATCTAAATAACTATATCGTAATCGTCGAGATTCAAATCGTCTTCGGGACGTCTCGACGAACCGGATGTGTCTGCTGCTTGTGCCGCTGCCTTTGCTCGGCTTCTTCACTTTTCTCGCAACATGGCATGCATTGTCGGGTTCCCTTCTGCCAAGATGTCGAAGAGTGAGTCAGTCTGCGTAGCATCCATTTCAACCCGCTGCTGAAGACTCCTAATCTTCACCTGATATGCCATAGACCAAGTAGCCTCGGTCTCAACCCGCTCCTGAAGACTCATAATCGTGGCACGTAAGACGACTGGATCATCTTCTGGTGATCGTCGTCGTGGAGAATATGAAGAGGCAGCCGAGACATCTCGAATAGATCCCATCCCGACAACCTTCCCCTTTCTCTTAGGGGCAACCTATATTTAAATTTACAATTAGAAATTTTTAAAAAAATTAAAAACAAAAAAATAATAAGTACTAACTATTCTATATACCTGCTCGAAGATCCGATCAATATCGGGTGTGATCAACCATCCTGACATGGCCGACGAACCACCTGGAGATAGCTGTTGAGAAAGCTGTGTCTCTCGTTCGGTGACCTTGGAAGTCACCTCATTGAAGATCTGCTCGGCCGTCTCTGAAACAAAGGAACCATCCTTCTTTCGGTGCGTCCACTCAAAAACCTTGGTCATCGGAGGGAGTACACATCCGTCTTAAGGAAAAAACTATGTTATTGACTAAGTAAATTACATAAATAAATTAATTTAAATAAATTTAATTACCCATCTGTAGACGAATACCCGCAAAAGGTGTTTGCCCGGCTGTATGAGTCAAAGCCTTGAGTTTCTCGTCCGAACCAACGGTGTTGCGGGAAGCCGAACACTTCTCCGAAGTTATGATGGACTTCGGATCCAGCCAATACCGCACCAAGCCGTCCCATACGACTTTATCCATGTGCAGGGGCTTTGCTAAATCTCCAGAATTCTTCCACGCTTTCTTCCATTCACCAACCACCCCTTGGATACGAAACTTCATCCTCTCGAGAAACAAAGCTTGAACCTCGCCATGAATCGAAAGATCCCAGTCATATTTTTGCTGCCTGAGAAACAAAATAATTACATATTTTATAAAATTAAATTAAATATATATTTAAATATAATTAAAATAATTATGGAAAAAAAAATTATTTTTTCATAAGTACCGCTAACATCTTGGACCATGTCTCCTTGACGTGTGGCGGGAGCTGGGTAAAATTGGTATGAGGCTCGATAAAATATGACTTGATGATTTCAGAAATGGTGCGTCCAACTTTTTATTCAACTCCAAACCTGAAACAAAAAATTGTAAAATTATAAATTGTTAGAAATAAATATAAATATGTAATAATAAATGTAAAAAAAAAAAAAAAATATATATATATATATATATTACCATTCCGACACGTCAGTATGATCCGGATCTAATCTCTTAAGCCTATGACGGCCCGGCTGTGCAAGCAAATCAAGAACCGTCATGTGTGCATATGGGGCCGGGGCGCGTCCTCCAGGTTGAGGAATCTGAGGTGGTTGTGGCGGCGGAGCACTCTGTGTTTGCGTCGCCAGGACGAAATCCATCTCCGTAGCCTCAGAAGACACGGGCAATCTAGTACCCGATGTATCGCCAATCTCTCTCAAAACTGAGTGTAATGTGAACGACGATGACCCATCTGCATAAAAAAAATTTTACTCTATATAAACACCCGGGCAGTCTGCTATTTTTTCTAATTTGATTCCGTTTCTACCGACCTAAATTGTTCCATTCCTATCTATACTAACTAAAATTAAAAGCATTAAAAAAAAAAATTTACCTCTTTTCGCAAGGTATTCGGGAGTAGGCGAGCAAGAGGAAGAGAGAAAATTGTGAGAGTGAATGAAGAAAATCTGAGTTTGTGTTTATATAGAATTAGTGGTCGTTCCTAAATAGTCGCAATCAGACCGTTGCTAATTTGTCGCTAATTTTGCAACGATTTTGTGAGGAATATTAATTTCTTGTATTTCCCACATGCGGTAGTTTAATTTACCGACACGCGGTAAATTAAATTCATAATTTATGACGATACGTCGCGAAATCGTCGTAAATTTTGCAACGAATTAGTGAAAAAATTTGTAAAATATGTTTTAGGGTTTTGGGTATAGGTACAAAAACTGTAACGTCGATTGCAACATTCCAGAAACAACTTTACATGTTTACCGTAAACCCAAAAATCATGAAATTATCTATAAGATCATCGAGATTGAAGAATGAGTAAAACAGAGAGTTTGCGTACATGTTAGATTATTAATACAATGATTCAGTTTGTGGATATTACTGTGATTGACCGAGTTTTCATTTCCGAACAATTCTCTAAAGTCAAGATGAATTTCTTTGAGAGATGCATAATACAATGAGATGTTAATAGGTTAGGGTTTAGGGTTTAGGGCAAAGGGTTTAGGGCATTATGACGAATTGTGGCTAAATCGTCGCAAATTTTGCATCGATTTTGTGACAATCCAGTTTGCGACGAATTAGCGACGATTCGTCGCCTAATCGTCGCAAATTTTGCAACGAATTAGTGAGAAAATTTGTAAAATCTGTTATAGGGTTTAGGGTATAGGTACAAAAACTGTAATGTCGACTGCAACATTCCAGAAACAACTTTACATGTTTACCGTAAACCCAAAATCATGAAATTATCTATAAGTTCATCGAGATTGAGAATGATTAAAACAGAGAGTTTGCGTACATGTTAGATTATTAATACAATGATTCAGTTTGTAAATATTACTGTGATTGACCGAGTTTTCATTTCCGAACAATTCTATAAAGTCAAGATGAATTTCATTGAGAGATGCATAATACAATAAGATGTTAATAGGTTCAGTTTTAGGGTTTAGGGCATTTCATGAATCGTCGCTAATTTTGCAACGATTTTGTGACAATCACAGTTAGCGACGATTTGGCCACGATTTGTAATAATTCGTGTCTAAATCGTCGCTAATTTTGCAATGATTTTGTGACAATCACAGTTAGCGACGATTCCTTTGAAATCCCCTAAACCCCAAACTTCATCCCATTTCCGATCACCGCTCATTTCCCGCCGTAGTTGGGGCAATTAATAAATTACAAGACACATAGACACATATGTCTCGGAATTTATTAATCGCCGCACCTACGACGGAAAATGAGTGGAGATCGGAGATGGGATCAAGTTTGGGGTTTAGGGCATTTCATAGAAATCATATCACTTAAATTTTACAATAATTACTCGATCATAATATTATATTAATACATTAAATTCACAATAATTACTCGATCATAATATTATATTAATACATTAAATTCACAATAATTACTAGCTAGCGCGGTCACTCTGATTCATTTTGGGACGAAGACACATCCGTTTCTTGATCATCTGGTTCATCACTTTCTTCGAACTCATCTTCTTCATCTTCTTCCTCTGTATCGTCTGGGAGATATTCAACTTGTCTGTTTTGAGGATCTATCAAAAGGATGTCATCAGCGCTCTCATTTAGTTCTGGCATATCAGAGCAATGATCTTGCTGCATTGGTAGATCCTCAACCCCCACAATTCGACCCCTCGGAGAAACTTTTATAACTGATAACCATGAGATATGGGTGGTGCGAACTCGCAGATATGGAACAAAGCTTACTTGTTCTGCTTGTGATGCTAGGATAAATGGCTCATACTTATTGTAACGTCGTGATTGGTTGACATCTACTGCCCCAAATTTGTTTTTACGGACGCCTCGATCAACTGTTGGATCGAACCTGTCGCATTTGAACAGAACGCATTTCAAACCTAAGCAACCGGGGTACTCAACTTCAATTATGTCTTGCAACACTCCATAAAAATCTATTTCGCCCCGCACACATACCCCGTAGTTGGCAGTAGCTCTTTGATTGCCGTATTTGAATGTATGAAATATATATCCGAGTGTGCAATACATGGGTGCACTCGTTATCTTCGATATGGGGCCTTTTATTAACTCATGGAACCAGAGTGGATATGCGGTATCCCCATACTCGACCTATATCATTAATTAATTTAATTACAAAAGTAATCAAAATATGTATTAGGTTAATTGTCCAAGTTAGTAATTAATCAGATCACTTAAATTTTTACGTACTTGCGTCTTCAACCACGAGGCAAAATGTTGATCTTTACTCTTGTTGGTTTCATCGTCTGAGATTCCTTCAATGACTTCTCGGACTTGTCTAACAAATTCACTGCATACAAGAGTATTTACAATTGTAATTAAGATACATATCGTAATTGGTATAAAGCTAGCATATAATTTAGCCATATATATGTATATATGTTTATACACTTACGTCTCAAATTGACTAACTTCTTCGAAATTTAAGAGGATATACGTTTGTGCACTATGATGGTCTTTTTCATTGGCAAACCAAACTAACTTCACTCTTCCACATAATCGACCGATTGAAGAAAAGATATCTGGGACACCTTCATTAGCATATGTTCGGCCTACACCTCCATCATCATATCGCCGTCCTGCCCTTTTCCGTGTGCGAACCTTCGAGCCAAAATAGTACCCCGTGAATTCAGAAGTTTCTTCTGTTAAATTTCCTGCTACTATTGAGCCTTCAACTTTGGCTAGATTTTTAGCCTTCCGCTTCAAATGTCCCATGAATCGCTCGAATGGGTACATCCATCGATACTGCACAGGTCCCCCAAGTTCTGCTTCGTGAGGGAGATGAATAGGTAGATGTTCCATAACATCAAAGAAGGTTGGGGGAAATATTTTCTCCATGTTGCACAACAAAATAGGAATACTAGTATCAAGTTGTGCAATAACATCTTCTGACAAAGTACGGGTACAAAGATCCCGAAAAAACGTTCCAATGCCTACAATAACAATCACATGATATATAAGGTAATAATGTTAATTTTTCATTTTATATATATATATATATATTAATTATATAAAATCTTAAATTCGGAATATGTGATTAATTTAAATGTATATACCTGCAATTGCTTCGTGCACATTTCCTGGTAGAAGTTCAGCAAATGCGAAAGGAAGTAGTCGTTGCATAAAGACGTGACAGTCATGACTCTTCATCCCGAAAAACTTTTGCCCTTGCTCAACACATTTAGCTAAATTAGATACGTACCCGACCGGGAACTTCACATCATATGTCGCTCATTTGAACAAAGCTGACTTTTCTTCCGCACCTAATCAAAATATGGGGACAGGTGCTTTCCCATTGCTTGTAATATGTAACTCATTCCGACAACAAAGATCAGGCAAGTATAACATTGACTTACCGCTGTCTTTAGTTCTTCCACGCACGTTTAACACTGTATGCATGATGTTATCAAAAGAGTTTTTCTCAATGTGCATGACATCCAAATTGTGTCTAAGCAAATGATCCTTCCAATACGGAAGCTTCCAGAATATGTTTTTCTTATGCCAATTGTGATGCTCTCCATATCCATCCGGCATATTAGCTGGAGTGTGCCAATTTCCACCACGATTGACTGTTTCCAATGAACCATAATGATCAATTTATGCTTCTAGATCTTCCCCGGAAATATAAACAGGAGGAGTAACACAAACAGCTTTGTTCTTTCTAAACAACCGCCTATTTCTTCGATATGCATGGTGAATCGGTAGAAATCGGCGGTGACAATCAAACCAACTTGTTTTCTGACCATGTTTCAATTGAAACGCATATTTCCGATTGAGACAATATGGACAAGACAATCGCCCATGCGTAGTCCAACCTGATAACATCCCGTAAGTAGGGAACTCGCCTATTGTCCACATAAGCACCGCACGCATTGTAAAAAACAATTTCCTTGCAAAATCATATGTCCGAACCCCGGTATACCACAACTGCTCCAATTCCTCTATCAGAGGCTGCAAAAACACATCAAGGGAACGCTTCGGATGCTTCGGACCTGGTACTAAAATACTCAAGAATAAAAATTCCCTTTGCATGCACATATCTGGAGGAAGGTTGTAAGGCGTTAGGATTACTGGCCATAAAGAATATTGCCTACCAGACATACCAAATGGACTAAATTCATATGTGCAAAGACCAAGATACACATTACGTTTCTCTCTAGCAAAGTCTGGATGTACCGTCTTAAAGTGTTTCTACGCTTTTGCATATGAAGGATGAGTAACCTCCCCATTTGTTTGCAAATGATCTGCATGCCATCTCATCGATGCAGCTGTCCTCTCAGACTGATACATTCTTTTTAATCTATCAGTTATAGGAAGGTACCACATCCGCTGGAACGGTACCTTACTCCGACCAGTACCTTGCGGCTTATATCTTGGCTTATGGCAAAATCGACATTCCTGCAACATATCATCATTTTTCCAAAAAAGCATGCAATTGTCAACACAAACATCTATCATCTCAGAAGGCAACCCAACACTATAAACCAGCTTATGTATCTCATAGTAAGTTTCAGCAGCTAAATTGTCCTCTGGCAAATATTCTTTAATCAAATCAACCCAGTCATCCATGCAAACCTCAGCTAAGTTATGATCAGTTTTAATAGTCATCATCCTAGCCGCCAACGACAATTTAGAATGTCCTTCTCTACATCCATCGTAGAGTGGCTGATTTGCAGCATCTAGCATATCATAATAAAAAATTGCATCTAGATTGGGTTCCTCATCATGATGATCATGTGCAAATGTACTTACGGTTTCATGAAATGCATCTGTAACCATGTCATGAATCCTATCATTATCTTCACCATGCTGCTCCACATGATCATCAAATTGATTAAAATTATTTGACTCATCAAAATTCGATGGTTGATAATTGCTACTACTACTAGCTGCATTTCCCCTATGACCCTCTCCATGATAATACCATATATAGTAATGCGGCATAAACCGTCTATTTAATATATGCGACCACACCTTCGAGATAATGATAAATTTTCTATTCAAACATCTGGCACAAGGACAGTACATCTTACCACTGATAATCGTATTATGTATACTTCCTGCCTGATGCATGAATCCCTCCACCCCATCACTGAACTCCTTTGTTAGCGATCCCTCCGAATCAAGACGATTATATATCCATCTTCTAATTTCGTATATTGACATTTTTTTGTTGGTCAGAAAGAAGTAAATGTTTCTGAATATAAAATTTTTATTATGAAGTTGGCCACTATATATAGATTTTTATTTTCGTTACCATCGAATTACTTACGATTTAACATCGATTTTACAACGATTCTAAACATGTTTACATCGATTTTACAACGACTTTAAACATGTTTACCTAACCGTACACCGTGAACTTAAACGTGCTCACCTAACTCATTAATCGTTGGGAAATCGATGTAAAGTTCAACGTATAATAATCTTTGTTAATTCGTCGGTAATTTTACGACGATATTACAACGCTTTATATAAACCTCGGTAAATCGTCGCTAAGTTACAACGGTTTTACGACGATTTTGATAATCGTCGTAACTTCGTCGGTAATCGTCGGTAAATCGTCACCAATTAGCGACAATTTTACAGCGAAACGTTTCGTCCCAATTTTTCGACGACTTTAAAAATCGTCGTAAAGTCGTCGTAAAAACGATTTCAATTTGCGACGAAATTAACTCGTCGCAAAAAATCGATGCTAAAACAGTGTTTTCTTGTAGTGCTAAGTGTTCGGCTTCTCGGAACAATGTCGGTCTAGACGGTCTTCCGGCGCTTACGCCACATACTTCGGGTCAAACGCCTTTTGCGGGAAGGCGTCTTCAATTGGTATGAATTTTTCGGTTAATTTATATTTTGTAATTTTTTTATTAATTAAAATTAACCATTAACCGTTTTTTTATGTCGCTTTGTTAGGCAAATGGAGGCGAATTTCCTCCAATTACCAGAGTTTTTGAAGAAATTCACAAAAGAAAAGATGGTGGTTTTGTGGATGCTCAGGCGGAGAAGGTCTACAATGACGCTATGGCAAAGATCACCGAGCGTCAAACTCAGCTCTCTCAGCAGGTATCACCTAGCAGTAGCTCGGTCCAATCCATACACTGGTCGAGATGGACTCAATATTTGAAGAGGTAATAATTAATTGTTTTTCTAGGAATTACTTTGTATTTGATTTATTAAATTTAATGTTTATATTTTTTAGGTTGTCCCGAAGAAAAAGGACCGAATTTTCGGGATGGGATTGATCTGAGATAATCATGTCGCCTCGTCTTCTTCACACCATTCTTTCGAGGATCCGGTTCTATTGTGGCAAGACTTAAACGTCGCCCACGCCGAGATCAACACATTGCGGGAGGATTTTACATCGAAGATACAAGGATACGACGCTTTGTTCGATATTATTGCCGAGACTAATCCCATTTTGGCGAGCGCAATGAGGCAGCGTCAGACGGGTGCATCGACATCGGACCCAAGGGATGAGCAGCCGAATGCAGATCAGCGGTCGGAATTGGAGCGGAGAACCGCGACGGCTACGGACGCGGAGCTTTTCCAGAACTTTGATATTAACCTAGATAATTAGTATTTCGAATTGTAGTTTTATTTCTATTTCGAATTTTATTTAATATTTTGAATTTATTTATACTATTTTAATTTATAATTATAAATTTATTAATTAAAATTTAATTAATTATGTAATATATAATTAAAATTTTATTATTTATATAATTTATACGTAACATCGAATTTACATCGACCAAAGCTTTACATCGAGTTTACATCGATTTAGGATTACGACGAATTTACATCGATTTAGCATTACAATGAATTTACATCGATACAGAATTACGACATAATTACAACGAATTACGACGGAATTACAACGAATTACGACGGAATTACAACGAATTACGACGAATTTACATCGATTAAGCATTACGACGGATTTACATCGATTTAAGATTACGACGGATTTAAACGAATTTCAAAATACAAAAATTAAATAATTTGATGTAAAATTGATGTAAATTTCCAATGATTTACCAACAAGGTAAATATCGTCGTAAAATCGATGTAAAGTTACGACGATTATCGAATAACGACGATCGAATTACGACGAATTGTCAATCATCGCTAATCCGTCTCAAACCTCATTTTACATCGAATCTAGTCGTTGTAAACACACATGTTTTATTGTAGTGATCTACCAAAAACAATAAAATATAAAATTCTCCTCTCAAAAACTTTTCAAAACTCGTTTGTTAAATTAAATTACAACTGAATAAAATTCTAAGCTATTTATGTATAGGAAAAGTTTCTGAAAATCCTATAAGAAATATCTAACTATTAAAACATAAACACTTTTAGAATATGTTTCCAAACACGTCTTTTTTTTTAATTGAACATGTTGTCAAACAAATATTAAATATTTTGTCGAACATTAATTAAATCTATTTTATTTTTTGTATATTTCAAATTTTAGGTTACAAAACATTTTATTTCGTGAGTGTGCGCGGATTTGAATCTAATAATCCTAATTGAAATAGGGTAAGCATGAAAACATAAAATATAAAATATAAACAAGATACAAATAATGAGTATTTATCATTAATCTACGTTGCAACAAGTTATCGGCCCTTCGGTCGATCCCATTTGCAGAAAATATCACAATGCTCACTTCGGTCATCCAATCAATCAATCTAGACCCGATCGATCACCAAGAATGCGGCCCCTTTTTTCCATGATGATTCGATAAACCCAAATTTCTAGCTTTCAAAATACATGTTTTAATTTATCTAATCTCTTCTTTTTTTTTCTTTTTTTTTTGATAAACTTTATCGGCTGATTCGGTCAGCCCCGGTCGGAATGCACCGTGGTGCTACGAAGTGGACTACTCCCAATGGTTCAACTATTCAATGGACATCATGAGCTCCACAGCTTTGCTGGGTTGTCAACGGGCCATGAGATCCATGAGATTCATATGGGCCACCACACCGCCTGTCCCGAGTATGAATGCTTTCCGACTAATACCAGGGGGTAGCCCGGCCGCCTGCATTTCGGACTACCATGTAAACTAATTGGGCCAAGGTCCAACTGACAGACTTCCCAACAAAGAGTGTTTAATAGCTACGGAAGAGGATCAAACCCAGGTTTGGGAGTTGCACCCTTTTGCTGGACTCGCCCTACCACTAGTCCACTACCTTGCGGGCAATTTATCTAATCTCTGTGTGGATCTATAAACCTTTTGTAAATACTTTTGGCTGAAGATTTATTACCCTTACCGTTTTGTTTATGCAATCTATGATGTTTTTTTGTTCTATTTTTCTCTTTTGCTTTGATCATCATGTGTGAATAGTTTGTTAGTTGGATCTTAATCAAGAGATTTGTTGATTTATGGTATTTAGATGATCATAAAGGTGAATCCTTCATAGTTCATTCATCTATAGGCATGTGATCTAAGTTCTTGGATATGCTTGACCAATTTTTCCTAAATCACAAGCTATTTTATGCACCAAATTTGTTTTAATTACATGCCTCAGCCAATTACAAATAATCATTTATTTTCCGTTGATCACCCGTAGACGTCTTAAAATGGCAATACTATTTGAATTTATGTGGGCTTTCGGGATTAATTTGAGTTTCGACATAGAATGACCATGGTTATATATAAAAAAGATTAACAATTTTAAATAAATTGGAAAATATAATTTGTGTATTGAAAGAGGATTAATATTAAATTGGTAAACTATGTTTGAAAGTGGTACTTAATGATTTCGCTTGTCTCTTGTTTATTCGTTAAATCCTCAATTCTTATGGTGATTACCTATAGCCCAATGCTTGTTTATGTATCTTAATTGATTTAACCTAATTACTAAATTCTCTAATTAGTTTTCAATCTACTGCTTCTTAGCTAATCTCTTGTTATTATTTTCAATTGCATCTTTTCTTTTGTTTAGTTTCATTTGTCTTTTATACTTAAGTAATGAGAATTAACGGAAAGCCACGAAAACAAACCAAATAAATACGTCTTAGATACATTTGATTCTCATATCCTTCGAGAAGCACAGCCACGATGTGAATGGGATGAGGTAGTTTGGTTTAAGCATGCTACACCAAAAAACAATTTCTTCCATTGGGTTGTAATACACGACAGAATTTCTACAGGGGATCGAATGCTGAAACAGAACACAAGTGTGGACACAACCTGCATTCTATGCCAGCATCCTCTAGAAACAAAAAATCATCTATTTTTCACATGTGCATACTCTAATCATATATGGAAAGCACTCGCAAAAGGCATACTCAAGGATAGGTTCACTACTACTTGGGACGAGTTGATGCGGATTCTAAAGGATCCTTCTCTCGATAGGATAACTCGGTTTGTCCCTCTTTATACTTTTCAAGCAACGATGTATGGAGTATGGAGGGAGTGAAACGGAAGGAAACATGGGGAAGCTCCTTCTCCAGCATCAAGACTGATGAAAATTATACACAAAACGGTTCGAAACAGGCGGAGCACAATACGATTTCAAGGAGACCACGACTATGAGGGAAGCCTCATATATTGATTTTCAACTTTTCAACTAGACCTTAGAGCATAGCTTCTTTTTTTTAAAACAAATTTCTAACATTGACGTACTTGATGTAAAAAAAGGTTTTGATTGAATAAAATTTTACATTCAATTCAAAAAAAAAAAAAAATCATTCTTTGTGAATTTTATCTTGTAATTTATTATTGTCAACATTTCATTGTTTACTTGCGGATAAGTAAATCGGGTTTTACTACTGAAGTCTGAAACGAGAATTCTACAAAACACAAAGAACAATAAGGGGGGTTTATTGAACTGTAGATTTTAATTAGTTTAGTGGATTTCATTTTTGTGGGATTTAGGGTGATTTTTAAGGTGATTCATAATTGCTTTGATGATTTGGTAAGTGATTTGGAGGTGTTTGGAGGTGTTTTTAAGGTGATTCATAATTGCTTTGATGATTTGGTAAGTGATTCATAAGATCTTATATAAAGCAAGAGAAAGAAAAAACAAATTTTTTGATATTAATTTAATTAGCTTTATTACTTTTTTCAAATATTATTCATCTTTATTTATCACATATTGTAATTTTATTCGTACTAAATTTTAAGACAAAAGGATTGCTTTAAACGCCATGAGGGATGATCGATTAAAATTAATTTTATAATAATTCCATGATGATGGCCCAAAATTTGTTTTTGATGATATAATATTAATCTAAATTGAACCATAGAAAACCGGATTTAGCCGGAAAACTAATAGTCAAATAGATTTTGATTTGTTTTTTTCATTAGAGGAATTTTTACCAACGATGAACAAAAACGTGGCAAGCATTTCTTCAACCGAAACATTTCTGGTATCTTTTACTTCCATCTCTTTTCTGATAATAGTGCATAACTTCATAAAGGCTTCTGGATACATACGATATAGATGTCGAAAATGGTCATGATCGTTCACCAACGCATTTTGTATGTATTCATGTCCAAGTCTTGAAATTGGTCTTCTAATCTGGCGTATTTGCGGAGCATTCATTTCGGTAATCACATAACGAACCCTCTCGATGTTTGACAAAATCAGTAACAGCATATCAACGTCCGTCTTAAAATTATTCATTTTTTTCTTTTTCTTCTACCTCGTATCTCTTCATTCTCGTGAACAATGAGATTCATTATTAAACCCTATACAATGAAATAGAAAATTTCATAAACACACATAATCCTAGAATTTGTTCTAATTCAACTCTGATTCCAATAAGGCAAGTGAGATCATAAGCATATCTCTACGCTTAATTAGGAAAAAAGAGGAAAAAAGAGGAAAAAAGAGTATTTGAAGCATACAAAAAAGAGTATTTGAATCTTACAGAGAATTCGGAATGCGGCGTTGTTGAGAGAGCGGTGTATCTTTAGGGACGAACACACTCGTCGAGATCTCTGGTCCCTCTATCTTTCTCTCGCTCTAAGTTGTTGGTCGCCGTCCTTTCTTATGAGAAAGATGAAACTGTTTTATCAAGTGTATATTCTTATGAGAAAGATGAAACCCTGATTGATTACTTCCACTAGTAGGCGTAGCAACATTTTGTGTTCAGGCTCAGACCACGCACCATATGGACCTTTACCTTTTGGATCATCCATCGTAGTGTAGGTTGTTCTCTATAAACATTTGCAAACAGAAATCAGATGCTGAACGCAGGACAACACAAACCATAGAGAAACCTCAAGAATAACAGTAACGTCAAGCAGAAAATAAAATATATTGTATCGAACCGACAAGAAAACGAACCAGAGTTATGCTAACAAAACTCACAACTAACAAACCTTGAAACCTCGGAAGCTAACCCTAAAAAAAACTAACCCTAAAGTACTTTGATTGTATATATATACACGTACACCTACAAAGCTAACCCTAAAAAAACAAAAAACAAGAAGCCAATATTAACCTTTCTAAACGAGCAGCCCATAATTGAAGGACATATTTATCCAATTTACAATATAGATCACGGACAGCTTTTGCAATCCTATACCAACACAGCAGAAAAATCTTAACCTGCTTCTGTCCATGTTTCGAAATTCCCAGCAGGGTGTCGGAAAGTGTTTCTCCCTTTCTGGATTTTACCTTTTATTAGATGTGTTATAATGATCCATGTGCAGTCCAATTTTAAAGTATGAATTTCCTTCTGCAAAATCAAGATCACATTGAAATGAGATTTGTTCTTGTTTCAGAAATCTCTCATCCCCAGATTAAAATCGTGGGTCCGCAGAATTATGCTGGAAGAAGACATTATTGTCTAGATATGAGTTTCTTTTTTGTTGTTCTGTGACCATTTCTGCTCTTTTGTTGATCGTTTCTTCCTTTTCCACTGAAACCATATACCATCACATGCCAAAATCAAGAACTCGTCGTCCTCTGTTAGAATGATATGTTGAATCTTTGGGTCCGAGATCAGAGGTGAAGAGGAGCCAGTGAAAGGATTCTTCAGTTCCCAATCCCCAATGGCACGTGTGACAGCGAGGACCCCGTTGAGGTACCCATCCTCAAAGTATCCTCCTAGATCTTCAATCCGCCTTCGTTCTAGCTCATATGTTGATATGTGTGATAACTGTGTATTTTACCACTTTAAGTCTCATGTTTTCTTTCGTTTTTCTTGTGTTTCGTATAGTTTCTAATATGTATATGTTGCATTTAGTTCCAAATCGAGTCACATTGCATTTAGGACGTCCTAGGTCGTTTTGATGTTCTTTTGGCTTGTTAAAGCCTTTTTCAGGTGTTCGGGACTGTTTTGGATGAGCGCGGACGGAAGGAAACCGCAAAGATTGAAGAAGGAACGTGAGGACCGGAATTTACACAACCGATCGGTTATAACCGATCGCTGAAAGCGATCCCACGACAAAAAGCATGCTCGATCGGTTACTAACCGATCGATGAAATCGATGGCAGAAAAATACACAGGCGATCGGTCATAACCGATCGCCATAACCGATCAACATTGCCTCCGGATTTTCAGCTTGATTTTGGGAACCAACCACTTTTGTAATATATTTTTCAACACTTCTTCTCTTTCTTATTAACTCTAGGGATGAAAATATCAGGATAATCTGCTTCTTTTTATTGTTCTAAGCCAACTACTTCTCCCTTCTCCTCTCTTGTTTTTGTATGAAAGATTCAAGATCCACAACAATCTAGTGAAGATTTTCTTAAACTCTTTCCATCAATGTTCTTATTTTTGCTATGTCTTGCTTTTGTTCGGTTTTGTTTGCTGCTTTGACTATGTGTGAGTAGTTTTATTATGGATTGTGGGAATGGTTGATTTAGAGGAATAGATGATGATCTTTTGATGTTTAGAGCAAGATTATAGAAGTTCTCATGTTTAGAAGTGGTATTAAAGCTAGGATTGAACTAGCTACTCAATTTCTAGAACATGGACAGATTACACTTGAGAGAGGTTTGGTAACTGTCTAGAAGATTTCTATTCATGTTTTTGATGCTTAGCAAGATGAGAATCATGACTAAGCATCATTAATTGGCTTAAAAAAACTTACGTTTTATGCTTGTTGATAAATCGGTATCAATTGAGAGATTAGCTAATTTGAAGTATCGATGAAGGGTTTAACATCATGCGAGTGAGTTAAGCTATTGGTATGTGTTTCTTGCCATAGAATAAGCTCAATGAGTGATTAGGAACATCGTAAGAAAATCATCGAATACTCGAAATCGCATACCATATCCTACGATCCATATCTTTTCTTCTTGAGTAAATCGAGTTTAGTGTCTTATTGTCTTTTAATTTGTGTCTGTTTCTCTTCTTTACTTTTAGTTTGATCGTAATTAGTTCTTTAGACAAAAACCAAAAAACGTTTAGCTTAGCTTGATTAGTTTCTTGTATTCTTATTGTGTTGTTCTTATTTCCCTGTGGATTCGATCCCAAAGTGCTGCAATGACATTCCATTAGATTGAGGCATTGTGCACAGTAGGTAATTGTGCGGACCGTTAAAAGTCTAGTTATCAATGTGGTCGAAAGACATATCAACAGCCACTCCTCTCCGGCATAGCACTGCACGGCAATCTCCAGCGTTAGCGACCAGAAGATGTCTTCCGATTATGAGAGCGGTCAATGCGGTTGTTCCGCATGAACCACTCGTATTGTCTAAAGGACTCTTCGCGAAAAGGGTAAGGAGGATTCAACATTATGATGCTACAGAAAAACCTCCAAATCCAATTTAAGCCCAGATGAAGAATTGAACATCATCAGAATTTCGAGGGACGATCTCATCTCAAAACCTAATTATAACTCGTAATCTCAATTATGGGAAATCTTGCCATGCCGGTGAATCTGGGTAACCAGAGGTGAAATTGATGACGGAGTCCGGCAAGAGGCCGCTTGAGAGGCCGTACTAAGGTAGTAGTCCGACAAGAGGCCGCTTGAAATTGATGACCGAGTCCGGTATCGCTAGTGGAAACTGAATCCGGATCGGGTTCGACGACGGGAAGGGTTGTAGTAAGGAGGGTGAGAGAGAAGAAGATTGTTTGAGGTTCGTAGTAATGGAGAAGGAGGAGAATAGAGTAATGGAGAAATCGTGGTAATGGAAAAAAACACTGGTTTTTTTTTTATAAGTAGTAGATGAGAATCGCGAGTCTCTTTCAAATTACATCCATATAGCTGTTATTTGTCCCAACTCTATTTTCAAGTAAAAATGCATCTCAAATCATCTACAATCCTATTCACAAGTGATTTTCATACAAATTTGTTAAATTTCAAATAACAGCAGATTTGATATGATTTATTAAACTTCTTGTTTGACTAACAAAAGATTGTAAGTGATTTGAAGTGATTTTACTTAAATCTCATTTTGAATAACAGGGGATTTTAAAAGACAATTTAAAATCCTCAATTCAATAACAGAGGATTTTAAAAGGAACCCAAAATCTCTTACAATCCACAGTTCAATACACCCCCTAAGTATAGCATAACTAAAATTCAGAATCTTAATATTGCCGTTTAGGCTAATCAAATTTTTACTGTCCTAAAACTGATAAAACCTAAAAATTTCACACTTTTAAGATAAAAGAAACTAGAAAAAATGGGGGAAAAAGTTAAAATAAAATAAATTTATCTTTGCCCAAAAATAAATAAATAAAGTTATCTTATTTTTCAGATTCCATTTTCTTAAATTAGTATCGAATTTTAGTTTTGTTATTGAATATTTTATGAAGCGATTTCATCTTTCAGTCTGCAACTGTACGAAAGAGAGAGTCTTGATGCACGCTCACGCGTGTAACGCACTTCCCAACCTCGAGCATGCTCTCTCTAAAGCCTGTGCCCCTTTTTTTAAATCCAAAACATTTGTTGGTCAACTAATCCAAAACAATTTCACAATATATTCTATGTAGTTTGAGCTTTGAATACATATAATAACATATGCTAACTTTAATAACCTTGCATTTTTGAAGTCAAAACTAATAATTTTGATTCTATGTAATTAAAAAATTTTAAAGTACACCAAAACAATCAAAAAATAAATGTTAGTTGATTAATGAAGTAGGACCACGTACAGCCGGTTATGACAGTTTAATGTCGTCTAATTCTATTTAATAATAATAACGTCTAATTTCAATGCATTAATTAGAGATCATCTATTTTTATGAATTATTAATTATAATATTTAAATTCTACTCCCTATCTCTATATTATTATTTAAGAAGACATTTTTAAAAATGAATTTTGTTTTGTAAGTTATTACATGAAATGTCATTACAAATAACAAAGAATAATTGAAATAAGAAAAGATATAATAAACTTTTCAAATTATTGATTATAATATGGAAAGTATATATTTGCATTAAAGAGGGTATTTATTATTTAATTTCTTAATTATTTTTAATACTATATATTTTAAAATAATAATCAATTCATATATATTTAAAGAAAAAAAATACTATTCAAAATTTTGCTATATTTTTCATTATAAATTATTATATTTGATTTGAATGTATATCAAAACAAAGTTGAAAAATATTTTACTAATTTTATAAGAAATTAGGCACAAGAAAACTATTTTTTTAAGAGTTCGTAAACTAACCACAAAAACTAGAATCATTTAACGGTACATATTAGAGTTATGTTTTCAAGATTATAAGTTTATTCGGGCTGCAAAACGGGTTAAATAGACAAATTATTACAAATTGACATCTTTATCTATAATCATTAGTTAGCTATATTCTAAAATTCAGATAAAAGAAATTTTCTTAAATTCAAGACAATTTTTTTTTTTAAATTACTACGCGCTATAATGAATGAGCGCGGGTTAAATCCTAGTGTTCTAATATAAGTGATGTTTACGGTTTTTGCACACAGATTAAGAATTCATTTAATTTTTTATTTTTTTCATAATAAAAGCATCATTTATTATCCATTTAAACACAATTCAACCAATAAAAAATAATATGCAAAATAGAAATAGCCAAAAAAAATAAAAATTATTTAATTTTGTATTGAAAACTGAAAACAAAACCCTTAAAACATCACTTTTTTTAAGAACGAAGGGAGTATTATTTATGAAACATGTTTCATATGTTATACGATATATCTAATATGGTTGCACAAAAAAAATATAGATATCTGATTTATATAGTTTTACTATATAAACATTTATACAATTTAAAATCGTCTAAACTCCGTTAATGAGTTTTAAGCGCTAAACATTGTCATTAACTTAGCATCTAGAACTTTCTTCAACATTGCTTATAATTAAATCTTTTTTTGTTTTTGTTTTTGTTTTTGTTTTTGGGAGTAATTTTTAAAGGTATGGTTTTTGTTGATCCAGAAGGTCACTAAGGATGATTAGAGATATATTAAGAGGTTGAGAGGCGAGATTTCCGTTAATGGAACGAGTTTGACTTAATCACGGGGCAAACCGCGAGGAGAAAAGACAGGTCGGGTATTATGATGAACAGGGCGAGGACCGTATTCCTTGTATTAATGATCGAAAAGGGGGAATAGTTTAGATTTACGAATTGGTTCCGACAGGAATCCAGTTCGGTTTTCTAAACAGTGTTGCTTTGTAACGATTCAAAGAGGTCGGGTATAAAATCTAGTGAGAGAGAGTAAAGATGCCCTCCTCCCTTTCATAAATGCATACTAAGGGGTATATATAGCGGGGGTTGACTTCCTGTTCTCCGAAGTTCCGGGGCCACGTGGCGCTTTCAGCGACTTTTGGGGGTAAGGCCTCCCGAAGAGGCGTGTTCCAGGCCCTCTGGTAGATAAGTTATGATGAGCACGGTGTCATACTCCTACGAAGGTAGCACAATATTTACCGAACTGCCTTCCACGTGTCGTCTTTCCCTCGGGTCGTTACGCGGAGTTGGTGAGATGTCGAGACTGGTCTCATACTCCTACAAAGATAGCACACTGTTCGGCGAACTACCCGTCACGTGTCCTCTCCTCCTTTGATCTCTCTGCTCTGGGTTGGTAAGATGTTAACCCGAGCACGGGGTGCGTTCTTGTGAGCTCGGTAGGGTTCGAAGTGCTAGTCCGGGATGCCAGCTCGGTATCTCCTTTGGTTAACCGTTGACTTCTAGTTGATGCAATCGAGAAGGGCATTTTTGCTGAGATGGGCCTAGTTAATTGGGGGTGCTAAGCCCACCTCCAACAGTTTTGCAAAAGAAAAGAAAAAAAAGAAACATAGCGTATGTAAAATTTGGAAATTGATCGAATATGCTACTATAGTGAAAGAGACGACTAAATATATAGAGAATACCTAATTAAAATTGGTATATAAAGAGTCGTGTTTTAGATCTCCAGAGAATCCGAGTGAAGTGTCTATTTATTTGTCGTTTGTGCTAAACTATCTCCAATATGCGATTCGCTAGGGTTTGCATATAAGTTAATTTCTTGCAGAGACTGTGTAGACATCGTATGCTATATGCTTTAAACTGTCTCATGAATGACGATGATTTGTTGAGTCGATTCTATCCTTTACTCGTTCATAGAACAAGAAAAGTGAGAACGAGTAATAAACTGACATGTGTATTATTACAAGGAAGTATCTTAGCTCTCAGGATGTACCCAAAGTCTTATAGGAGTAAGAGGGTTACTACTTCATTCAGTCTAGGACTGAGCACGGGGCAAATACTTACTAATTTGTAGGTACTTGGTATCCGATTTGTGGGCACGGAGCAAGTACTTGCTAATTTTTAGGTACTTACTATCCGATTTGGTCCGTTCAAGTAATTTAATTTGCTATTTATATTTGATCAGTTTAAAACAAGTACGCGTTATATCAAGTACCCGTAAAATACTTGAATATCCGCAAGTTACTTGACCCGGCTTGTTACTTGCCAAATTCTATTACTTGAATATGAAACAAGTTACTTGATCCGGCAAATACTAACTAAGACCATGATTCGAGGGATATGCACTTGTATGCTTTTGCTTGTAATGAGTTTTCATGAATCGTTTAACCAAATGGACCGTGTTGCTAACGATAATGGTTATCGACCAGAGGTGATTTTACCCATCGAATTGTTTGGTCTTTTTTTGTAGACTCGTGTGTAAACATTCTTAGAACCAGCAAGAAAATTTCAATCGATAAAGCAAATAAATAGAACTACGAGACTCGTCTAAATTAAGTTACATATATATGGCACTACAAAATTCTTTTTATCAAATTACATATGACATTAAACGATTCGTCCAAAAACTTTAAACGAGATCATATGCTTAGCTAAAAAATATGCTATAATAAAATATTTATTTTTCTTTTTAATTCGTGTGAAAAATATTCAATATAATAGTGTGAAAAATGCCAAAACTACTTTTCATAATTCACTTGTAACGACATGCCGACATATTTTTAAAAAATCCAACACTAATATATATAAAATAATAATCTCAATAAATATGATTGCTCATATAAGATTTTTGCCAAATTAATATTAAAAAGAACACACATACATGCTTAGGTGAATGCAAAACCTAGTATTTTTTAAAAAAAAATCCAACACTCGGTTTAGTAATAGATTTTAAAATTCAAAACAAATGCTATGGGAAGTAGTTAATGATGATTGAAATTGTTGATCCCGTGGATCACTAATGATGTTTAAGAGGTAGGTTAAGGAGAGAGAGGTGAGATTTCCGTTAATTAGAACGAGTTAACCACAATTTAAGCAGGTCGGGAGAATGATGAACATGCCGTGGGCCGTATTGCTTTTATTAATGATGGAAGGAAGTGAGCAATTTAGATTTACGAACTGGTTCCGACGGGAATCCAGTTCGGCGTTCTAAATATGCTGCTTTGTTACAAACGAGAGAGAGAGGTCGGGTCTATTTGTGGTAGGTGAGATCCAAAAATCCGGAGATCCCCCCATTAATGAATGCTTAGGGATATATATACTGGGAGTCGACTTCCTGCTCTCCGGGATTCCTGGGCCATGTGGCGTCTTCAGCCTGTTTCGCGGGTAAGGCGGCCTAGGAGGCGTGTTCCGGCCTTCGGGGAGAGAGGTCATGATGAGCTCGGCGCCATACCTCTGCAGAGTAGTGCACTGTTTAACCAACCCTCCTCCACGTGTCTTTCTCTCCTTTGTCAAGTCTGCAAGGTTGGTGAGAGAGGTCATGATGAGCTCGGCGCCATACCTCCGCAGAGTAGTGCACTGTTTAACCAACTCTCCTCCACGTGTCTTTCTCTCCATTGTCAAGTCTGCACGGTTGGTGAGATGTCGAGGTCAGACCATACTCCTGCTCAGACAACACACTGTTCGACCAACTCCCACGTGTCCTCTTTCCTTTCGACACCTTATCTTCAGCGAAGCGTCAGCTCGGACCCGGGGTGCGCCTCTTAGGAGCTCGGGACTTTCAGACGGAGCTCGGCGCAGGACTCCAGGTCGGTGGCCCCTGGTCAAAGGTTGACGCCGAGCTGAACGGATCGAGGAGGGCCCTTGTTAAGATGGGCCTAACTAAATGGGGGTGCTAGGCCCACCTCCAACAATAGCCCCCCCACCCAGTTCGGTGGCATGAGGTGAGGTGAATACATCGAAGTTGATCTGGTGTTAGTTCGGCGCATCTTAGGACGGTACTTTGAGATCCAAGTGAATGAGGGCGGCGCGTTGTAGCTCGGATTCGAGCCCGCGCTCACACGTGTCAGTTTTCCCGAGGATCCGGAGATCGTTGGCGCGTACCCATCACGCGGGGAAACGAAACGGCTCTGCTTTTGGCGTGTACCCATCACGCGCGGCGTACGAAGCATGCTTCGCGTTTATCGAGGCGTCTCCTGCTTTTGGCGTGAGAAAATAGAAGAGGCGCCATCATTAGGTTTTTCGGAGGCCGCGCGCCTTTCGACACGTGTCCAGGCGTCGCTTCGTTGTCCCCTTCCTCTATTTAACCCCTCTTTCTTCCTTCTGTTAAAACCTTCTGCGCATACTCTCAAGGTAACCTCTTCTCTCTGATTCCCTCCTTCCCTTCCTTTCTCTGTGTTTTTCGATTTCTTCCTCCTCTTTGTGCAATGGCGCCGATGCTAGACGGAATCAGGGTTGAGTCGAGCGATGAGTCGGCGTCCCGTGGTAACTGCAGCGATTCTCCGAGTTCTTCTTCCGATGGTTCCGGGCACGCCTCCTCTCCGTGTCGAGGCGCAGATAGTGGGGAACAGTATGCTCCTTCGACTTCGAGGGCCGCCCCGCTGCTCCCTGGGACCCATCTCCGAAAAAAGGCGGTGATAAGGTCCTCCTCTGGTGGCCGCGGTACCGGCCAGGTTGGGAGAGGAACCGGGCGTCTGGGTGACCGAGGTGGTCGTCAGGGCGGTCGCGGTGGCAGAGTACGAGTGGCCAGGGCGAGGTCTCCCCTAGTCCTTTACGAGCAGGGCGGGTCGTCGACTTGGAGCACGCCAGAGTCGCTTAGACTGTTGAGGGAGTTGTGCGATTTCCCTGCTGGTGCCGAGCTCAGACTACCCAGGCCAGACGAGCGCCCGTGGACTCCTCCGGCGGGCTTCGTCTGCCTGTACGAAGGATTCTTCCAGAAGTGCGGGCTGCGCCTTCCTCTCCCCGAGCTACTCGTTCAGTATTGCCGGGCGCGGGGTTTGGCCTTCTCGCAGGTCTGCCCGTCCACGATCCAAGGGATGATCGTGCTGCTGACCCTGGGGCACGAGTGCGACGTGGAGGTGACGGTGCCCATGTTCGAGGCTCTCACCCAGCAGAAGGCGAATCCTGGGATCCCGGGAACTTACTATGCTGCCTTCAAGCCCGCGGCGAATATCCTGGAGGCTAGCAATTCGGGGTCTAAGGCTAGCAAGCTGTCGAAGGTCGAGGACTGGTCTGGCAGCTACTTCTACATCCGGGCTACCGATGTGGTTGGACTCGACCCGTCAGCGAGATACACCCGTCAAAGAAGAGGGTGGCCGTAACTGCCGGCGGGAGGGCCGGCAAGAAGAAGAAGAGGGCCGAGACGGGAGGGTCCTCGGCTTCAGGTCGGGATGATGTCCGGCCTGAACAGCCCGGGACCGAGCCCGAGGGTTCTTGCTTCCCGCTTGCCGGGGAGGCCGAGGTGCCTGCTGCCGAGGTGCCGGCCGGTGGTGGGGTCAAAACGGCTCGGGTCGAGGAGGTCGCCGTTCAGTCGACGGAGGGCGGCGATTCGATCGTCGTCGTGGAGGAGGGACGGGAGCCTGCTGCTATGCAGGGTGCCGAGGATCGGAGCGGTGGGGCTTCGGAGGGTTCCGATGAGGAGCCTCGGGACTATAGCTTCTACTTCTGCCACGAGGATGGTAACAGCCAGGTCATCGTGGACCAGGACGAGTGCGCTGAGCTGGCGCAGGCCATGATGTTCGGGCAGAATCATCCGCACTTCCATCCGGCGGAAATGGTGGAGTCTGATGCCTTTCGCCAAGTGGCGCGGTCCGCAGCTCGGGTAAGCTTTTGCTTTGAGTAGCCTGGTTTATTGGGATGTACTTTGTTGCTAACCTCTAGTTTGGTGCAGACGATGGCCCTTACTGCCTTTCCTGGGGAGGCCTACGAGAAGCGACTCGCCGAGAAGAACGCGTCGCTCAACTTCCTGAAGGCGCGCCAAGAGGCCAGCGCGCAGATCCAGTCCGCTCTCATTCGCGGGCTTGAGAAGGACCTGAGGGAGGAAAAGGCCCGGTCTGCGGCGATGGAGAACGAGGCGGCGCGAGTACGAGCCCGGGCTGTAGAGGCGGACAGCGTTCAGGCCGAGCTGGAGGCTGAGAGGGCCTGAGCTGCCGCTGAGAGGGCTCGGTCGGCTGCTTTGGAGGAGGAGGTCGGGCTCCTGAAGGGGGAGAGGGAAACGCTCCGCTCCAGGGTTAAGGGGCTGGAGGCCGCCATAGGCCGGGCGAAGGTGGCCGTGGCTGCGGAGAGCGACCGGGTAACGGCCAGGTGGGAGGCGCGGAACCGGAAGTGGACCGCGAAGATGGAGAAGATCCGCGCCCATCTCGACGGTCGCACCCAGGCCTTAGAGCCTCACCTGCTGTACAACCAGGTGATCGGCGTAAGGGCATGCCTCAAGAGGATGGAGGCCGAGGACGGGATATCGGTACCGTGGTACCGGTATCAGAAGCTGGACGAGGACGAAGCGGCATTCGGTGCCCAGCTGGACGAAATGGATTTTCCGGACCTGACCCCGGAAGATCTGGACATTCCTTTTGATCGCACTCACGGTGTCCAGCTCGAGCGACTTATGCCCGTCGCTCCCTCCGAGACGCCCGTCGTGGACCTGACCTCGGACGTCCAACCAGCTGCTGAGGCCGTCCGAACGGACCCGCCAGTGCGAGATCCGGCCCCGGGCGCTGCTGAAGTCGGGCTTGTCGTGCTGCCTGCTGAGGCCGTGCCTGGGGAAGAGCGGACCGAGCAACCCCTCCTTGGTGAGCACGGCTCGGAAGTGGGGGTGGTGGACCCGGAAGATGTGAATGGTACCAGTGCTGACGGGGGGAAGACTTACCGGCCGACGTGGCCTTGTAAAAATTTTGTTGTTTTTCTTCTTTTTCTCTCTCTTTTTGTGTAAAGACCGGGTCGTGGGCCGTTTATGTAAGTGCCGTATGAGGCTGTTTGGAATGAGAATCGTATTTCCGAGCTCTTCGCTTTTTTTTTTGTAAAGACTGGGCCATTGGCCTTTTGTGTAAGTGCCGTACGAGGCTTTTTTCAAAATAAAACCGGTGTTTCCGAATTCTTTTGTGAACGGTTGAGTATGTCGTAGACCGTACCCTGTCATGTATGCAGGTCGTGGACCGTGCCCTTGTACTGGGTGCGAGGTACGGCTCGGCTTTAGATACTTAATGCTTGTGTATCTTTAATTATTTTTTGTGGTTGCGAGGTGTATCTCGGCTTAAGGTACTTAAAGCTTGTGTACCTTTTTTTTTTGTGCGAGTAGCGAGCTCGGCTTTGAGACACTTAAAGCTTGTGTGTCTTGTAGAGGTGCGAGCCTTGGGCTCGGCTTTAGTACTTATAGCTTGTGTACTATGTGAGTGCGAGCATTGGAGCTCGGCTTTAGCACTTATAGCTTGTGTGCTGGGGAGAGCGAGCGTTGGAGCTCGGTCCCCTTTTTTTTTGCTTGGGTGCGAGCATTGGAGCTCGGCTTTTTTTTTGCTTGAGTGCGAGCATTGGAGCTCGGCTTTCTTTTTTTTTTTTTTTTTTTTTTTTTTTTCTTGGGTGCGAGCATTGGAGCTCGGCTTTAGCACTTATAGCTTGTGTGCTGGGGAGAGCGAGCGTTGGAGCTCGGTCCCCTTTTTTTTTTGCTTCGGTGCGAGCATTGGAGCTCGGCTTTTTTTTGCTTGAGTGCGAGCATTGGAGCTCGGCTTTCCTTTTTTTTTTTTTTTTTTTTTTTTTTTTGCTTGCGAGCATTGGAGCTCGGCTTTAGCACTTTGTGTGCTGGGGAGTCCGGGCGCAGGAGCTCGGGGGTGTTTTTTGTGGACAGGTCGGGGACCGTATTCTTTTTGTCGAAAAGGCTTTATTAGATTAATAGCTGAGCCCTGGTTAGGGGTTGCCTACGTACCCTTTAGTAGAAGGGATCAAGCCAGTCGTAGTTCATTTGTTTACAAAGGTGGACAGCGGAATGGAGCCCGGGGGCTTAATAGTAGAAGCGTTTGAGGTTGATCGAGTTCCATGAGCGCGGGATTGCGTCGCCGGTCATCGTGACTAGCTCGTAGACGCCGGGCTTCACGACCTTGGAGATAAGGTAAGGGCCCTCCCAACGTGCACCGAGCTTGCCTGCGTTTAGCTCGGCGGTGTTTTCGAAGACCTTGCGGAGGACCAGGTCGCCCTCGGCGAAGAACCTGCCTCGAACCTTCTTGTTGTAGTACCTGGAAGCGAGTTGTTGGTAGTTTTGGATCCGGATGAGGGAATGGTCCCGCTGCTCCTCGAGGAAATCCAGCTCGCTTAGCAGGACGGCGTCGTTCAGGGCGGGTTGCTGGGTGAGCATAGCGCGGCGAGGAGTGGGGAGGCCGACTTCGGATGGGGCCATCGCTTCCATGCCATGAGAGAGGCTGAATGGTGTGCGGCCTGTGGATGTCCTTGGCGTTGTGCGGTGGGACCAGAGGACTCCGTCTAGCTCGTCGGCCCAGGAACCTTTCTTGTCGTCTAGTCGCTTTTTAAGGCCGTCGAGGATGGTCTTGTTGGTGGCCTCGGCTTGTCCGTTTCCTTGCGGGTATCTCGGGGTGGACTTACTCAGCCTGATCTTCCACCTTGCGCAGAAGTCTTCGAAGAGGATCGATGTGAACTGGGCACCGTTGTCGGTTACGATCTCGTAAGGCAGCCCGTGCCGGCAGATGATGAACTTCCAGACGAACTTTCGGACGTCCTCTGCCGTGATCTTAGCGTAAGCTTCGGCTTCAACCCACTTGGTGAAGAAGTCGGTCATGACTAGGATGAAACGCTTTTGACGAGATCGGGGAAGGGGCCCGACTATGTCCATGGCCCATCGCATGAATGGGTAGGGTGCCACCGCAGTGGTAAGGAGCTCGGTAGGGCAGTGAATGAGGGGACCGTGACGCTGGCACTTCTCGCACCGGGCTACGAATTTTTCGCAGTCCTGAAGCATTGTTGGCCAGTAGTGTCCCTGGTTTTGTATTCTCAGGGCGAGAGCCCGGCCGCTGGAGTGGTTTCCGTCGGTGCCTTCGTGCATTTCTTTCATCACGTCAAAAGTTTCTTGCCCGTGGAGGCAGCTGAGCAGGGTCCAATTTCTTGCCCTCCTTCTAGCGCCAATTGTTGATCCCGTGGATCACTAATGATGTTTAAGAGGTAGGTTAGGGAGAGAGAGGTGAGATTTCCGTTAATTAGAACGAGTTAACCACAATTTAAGCAGGTCGGGAGAATGATGAACAGGCCGTGGGCCGTATTGCTTTTATTGATGATGGAAGGAAGTGAGCAATTTAGATTTACGAACTGGTTCCGACGGGAATCCAGTTCGGCGTTCTAAATATGCTGCTTTGTTACAAACGAGAGAGAGAGGTCGGGTCTATTTGTGGTAGGTGAGATCCAAAATTCCGGAGATCCCCCCATTAATGAATGCTTAGGGATATATATACTGGGAGTCGACTTCCTGCTCTCCGGGATTCCGGGGCCACGTGGCGTCTTCAGCCTGTTTCGCGGGTAAGGCGGCCTAGGAGGCGTGTTCCGGCCTTCGGGGAGAGAGGTCATGATGAGCTCGGCGCCATACCTCTGCAGAGTAGTGCACTGTTTAACCAACTCTCCTCCACGTGTCTTTCTCTCCTTTGTCAAGTCTGCAAGGTTGGTGAGAGAGGTCATGATGAGCTCGGCGCCATACCTCCGCAGAGTAGTGCACTGTTTAACCAACTCTCCTCCACGTGTCTTTCTCTCCTTTGTCAAGTCTGCACGGTTGGTGAGATGTCGATGTCAGACCATACTCCTGCTCAGACAGCACACTGTTCGACCAACTCCCACGTGTCCTCTTTCCTTTCGACACCTTATCTTCAGCGAAGCGTCAGCTCGGACCCGGGGTGCGCCTCTTAGGAGCTCGGGACTTTCAGACGGAGCTCGGCGCAGGACTCCAGGTCGGTGGCCCCTGGTCAAAGGTTGACGCCGAGCTGAACGGATCGAGGAGAGCCCTTATTAAAATGGGCCTAACTAAATGGGGGTGCTAGGCCCATCTCCAACAGAAATTATGGTAACAATTAAATTTTGTTTGTCCATGTAACAGTTGGACAATACTAGGCTACCAGAATCAAATTGTATCTTTAGAATAATGATCGCGATATACATTTTATAGTAAACCAAATCTTCTACTTAAAGGACTTTCCCCATCTCTAACGATTTATCTTTTAATTACCCAATGACAACTATTTAATTGCCGATTTTTTAACACTATTAAATTGCAAACAAAAAAAAGTTAGAATAGAAAAAAAAGTGTTTTGTTGGTTTAGACTAGTGAGGGAGTGATAGTGATAGTGATAGTGATTCCGGTTCAGTAACTAAACCCTGAAGGTTAACCATTCTGGTCCTACAAGAGATATTTTTTGATACACCTAAAAAGCAACAATAGGGAACCGGTTCTTGGGTTGAAACAAAACCGGGCCTCTTTGAATTTGATTCAATTTAGTTCGGTTTGGAAACTCACTCACTTCAACTTGGTCCGGTTTAGATTTTAAGTTCGGTTCAATTTTACTAATTTTGCGTGTTTATATTTTTGTTCTTTCTTAAATGTTTTTTGTTTTTATTTTCTATTCTCTAATGATAAAAGAAAAACAAATTTGCAGAAAAAAAGTAGATTTTGCGTCTTGAAGATGATCACAAACGGTTTATGAGTATCCATATATAGATAGATAACTATGATTCTTTTTTCCCTCGCCAGAGAAAAAACTTTTAACTCTGCCTCCAAATCTTTTTGTCTCTCTCTCTCTCTCTCTCTAAATCTAAATATTATACTCTCTAAATCACTCTCTCTCTCTCTCTCTCTCTCTCTCTCTCTAGACCCATTCATATTTAATCCAATAAAACTCATTTTCCGTCGACGTTCCTGCACATCAAAAATTCCACTTTCTCTCTCTCTTAACTTTCCTCCAAGACACTTGCAAGAACAAGAGAAAAAGAAAGACTCAATTTTGATTTCTGGGTCTGTCTCGAAGAAGAAGAAGATGACTGTGGAACAAGATTTTGTAGCCTTGGACCAGTTTCCTGTCGGAATGAGAGTTCTTGCCGTTGACGATGACCAGACTTGTCTTCGAATCCTCCAAACCTTGCTTCATCGTTGCCAATACCATGGTTGCTCTCTCTCTCTCTCTCTCTCTCTGCTTTTTTGCATCGACCATTTTCGTTTTCTGGGATCTGTTGATGAGTTTCTCCTAATGGGTTTTTTTTTGTTTTTTTTTTAGATTCAGTTGGAATTACTTTCTTGATCTGAGTTTTTGGATTTCTAGTTTGACCACATAAGTGGAATCTTTGAAAAAACAAATATCTATCTAACTTAACTTTATGTGATCTACACAAATCTTCTTGATTGCTACATGTGTCAGAGAGCTCATTTTTGTAGCTTCTTTACTGAAAATTAAAATTAAAAAAACAGAGACTTATTGGCTGCAGTTACAACGACGAACCAGGCACAAAAGGCTCTAGAGCTATTGAGAGAGAACAAGAACAGGTTTGATCTGGTTATTAGCGATGTTGACATGCCTGACATGGATGGTTTCAAACTGCTTGAGCTCGTTGGTCTTGAAATGGACCTACCTGTCATAAGTAAGTCAACTAATTTCTTTCTTTTAATTTTATTTTTAATCCAAAAATCTTGAAATTTTCCTATACAGGTGAAAGTTTTGATCTTTAGACTTGATTCTTGGTTCTTGGTTTGGCTTTATGATTTGGCTTTCTTGTTGTTAACTATGCAGTGTTATCTGCACATAGCGATCCAAAGTATGTGATGAAAGGAGTTACTCATGGTGCTTGTGACTATCTACTGAAACCGGTTCGTATTGAGGAGCTGAAGAACATATGGCAACATGTGGTGAGAAGCAGATTTGACAAGAACCGTGGGAGTAATAACGGTGACAAGAGAGATGGATCGGGCAATGAAGGTGTTGCGAATTCTGATCAGAACAATGGGAGAGCGAATAGGAAACGTAAAGATCAGTATAATGAAGACGAGGATGAGGAAAGAGACGATAACGATGATCCATCAGCTCAAAAGAAGCCCCGTGTTGTTTGGACGGTCGAGCTGCACAAGAAATTTGTGGCAGCAGTTAACCAACTGGGGTTTGAGAGTAAGTTTGTTTAATGTCACTTTGATTGTTTTTTGTTATCAAACACTCTTTTGCTGGTTTTTATTTGGCGTGTCGTTTTGATCGCAGAGGCAATGCCTAAAAAGATTCTGGATCTGATGAATGTTGAGAAGCTCACTAGAGAAAATGTGGCTAGTCATCTTCAGGTTTCACAAAGAATCATTCATGTTTTGTATGCAAACCGAAGCATTTTTTTTAAACCACGAAAGCTTATTCCTTTCTTCGTGGCTGCAGAAATTCCGCCTTTACTTGAAGAGGATTAGTGGTAATCAACAAGCTATGATGGCAAACTCTGACTTACATTTCTTGCAAATGAGTTCTTCTCTCGGTGGACTTGACGGTTACCACCACCTCCCAATCCCTGTAGGATCCGGTCAGTTCCATGGTGGAGCCACCGCGATGAGACCTTTCCCTCCAAATGGGATTCTTGGCCGACTCAACACTCCTTCCGGGATAGGTGTCCGCAACCTTTCTTCTCCTTCTTCCGGAATGTTCTTGCAAAACCCAACCGACCTTGGAAAATTTCACCATGTCTCATCACTTCCTCTTAACCACAGTGATGGAGGAAACATACTTCAAGGGTTACCAATGCCTTTAGAGTTCGAACAGCTTCAGACAAACAACAACAACAACATTAGAAACGTGAACAATAACAACAAGAGCATCTCCGGGAATTCAATGGCTTTTCCTAGCTTCTCTACACAACAAAGCTCTCTCATCTGTGCGCCTAATAACAATCTCTTGGTTCTAGAAGGCCACCCACAAGCATCTCCTCCAGGCTTCCCGGGACACCAGATCAATAAACGTTTGGAACATTGGTCAAACGCTGTATCGTCCTCGACTCTCCCTCCTCCTCCTGCTCAAGACAGTAATAGCATCATCCATCATCAGTTCGATGTCTCCCCATTACCGCATTCTAAACCCGGCTCTTTGGAATGGAACAATGGCCCATCAAGCTATTCTATAACATTCTGTGACTCCGCAACTCCACTGAGTCCAGCCTTGGATACGAATCCCCGAGCATTTTGCAGAAACGCAGACTTCAATTCAAATGCAAACGCGCAACCTGGAGAAGGCTTCTATGATTCATTGCAGATGAGGCAATACGGTCCAAACACAGATGCTATGTTGAGTAGTAACCCGAAGGAAGGATTCGTCGTGGGGCAGCAGAAGTTACAGAGTGGATTCTTGGTTGCAGAAGCTGGTTCTTTAGATGATATAGTCAACTCCACAATGAAGCAGGTGTGAGATTATTAAGCTTTTGCCAATAGAAGCATTCTGATTTCAAGATTTATTATAATGATCTATGAGATTGTGAATTTTTTTGGTTTTCATTGTGAATGATAGGAACAGAGCCAGGGAGATTTGTCTGGAGGAGATTTGGGATATGGAGGCTTTAGCTCACTCAGAACATGCATATGAGAGAGAACATTTTAGATGTAAAATCAAAAACCATCTTGTGATTGCTTTTGTCTTAATTCTTTCTCATGTTTTCTCTGTAATGAAACTGTAAACTATTGTTTTTTTTTTTTTTTTTTTTTTTTGTGCTTTCCCACTGGTTATAGCAATTTAGGACTCCAAAGAAATAATAAAAAAAGGATTCATAAATAAAAAAAATTTCTTATTTTAGTGATTTATCTTTTTGTTTTGCTGTCTGCAGTTTTTGTATCTGTAAAGATAACCGAAATTCACGAGTCAGGAGAGCTCACAGGCTGCATCTAAACAATAGGGCAGAGACAAGGATTAAGACATCAAGCATCTAAGTTAGCCTTTACAAAAAACAACTAAGACTACACCTATATGGACACAAAGCCTAAAATAAAAGAGTAAATTTATGAGTGAATTACATAGAAAGTCATTTTTAAATTTGGTTTACAAAAAAGACACTTTGTGCTATTGAGACATTTTTTACACTATTTATTTTCTTTAAATCTGAAATTGTCCCGCGTATACACTAAAACAGTAAATGCAATGGCGTTGATGAGTTAGAAATTAAAAATTTGAGTAAATCAATTATTATTTTCTATCTGATTTGTTTTCTAACTTTTTATAATATGAAAGACAAATTAAATTTTTTTTGTTACAATAGATGATAATTCTATTTTTGCTACATTTTAAGATATATTTTACTATAGTTTATGTGAAAAAAAAGAAATCTAATAAAAACAATTAATTTGGTCATGCAAAATTCAGATCGACATGGACATAAAAACGTGTACAAAAATTCAGATTTTTAATTTTGAACTCATCCATTTGCATTTACTATTTTAGTGTACACGCAGAGAATTTCGAATTTTAAAAAATGAATATTGTAAAAAGTATTTCAATAGCACAAAATATCTTATTTTGTAATTCTAAACTCAAAAGTGACTTCCAATGTAATTTATTCTAAATTTATTATTCCTAATAAAGTGGTGATGATGACGAATAAAAAGTAACAGAGATTCCATTTTACTCGCCACTCGAGCCCACTATATTACAGTCAAACCCATATTGGTATTGCATGTGCATATTTAGTCTAATTTTGAGGATTGAGTTTGATTAAATATCAGATTTTGGGATGATATATAATTATGATTTCTGTTTGAAAATGATTCGACACAAAGGAAGAAGCAGACCAATGTGTTTCTTGAGTGACCTGTCTCATGTGCCAAAAGACAAAACTTAAAACCCAAACCGCAACAGAACCGGTTAACGTTCAATAAATTTCCCCTTAACCAAACCCAACCGAAAGTGTTACTTACATTGATAAAAGAAATTCTGCTAACCGAACTTTATCGAACCAATCCGACACTTTTAAGAAGTTTTGAGTTTTTTTTTTTTTTTTGAATTCAAACCCAAAAATAAAAAATCGTTTTTAGTGCATCCATTTCTGAGTTGTTTGCAAAGTACAAAAATTTAAAAGAAAATTAAGTTGTTCTCGTGACAAACCAAAACATGAGGCTTTTCTCGTATTTTTGTCTCCATGTCTGTTTATTCTTCATGTTCTTATCAATGAGCTTGATCAATCTTTGATGTGTAGAGGGTGGGTCTCCATGTCTGAATAGCTTATTGAAAGGCATACCTTAAGAAGCTTGAGTTGCCTCGTATCCTTACATTGCCACGAGCTTTAGACTAGTCGTATGAGTTTAAAAGTGTTTTGTGAAGTGTTCATTGAATAACATTAGGGCTGGGCGTTTTAACCGTACCTGAACCTGAACCCGATCCGAAAAACCCAAACCCGATCCGAACTAGAAAAATACTCGAACGGGTCTTAGGATCTAAGTACTTCGGGTTTCAGGTAATACATGAACCGAACCGAAACCCGAACTACAAACCCGAATTAGCCGAAGTAGCCAATTAACCCCCTTTGTTATACCTAAGGGGTGCGTTTTAACCGAACCCGAACCCGACCAATTTATAGACTTGTTTTGTTGAATTATGGGACATGTTTACGAGTATTTCGGGTTTTGATCATAGTATGGATAAAAATACCCGGAACTTATCCGAACTTACGCTAACTTACCCAAAACAATAGTTACTTTGGTTATAACCGAACCCGATTAGTATCGAACCGAACCGACCCGATGGTTTAAAATACCCGAACGGGTCCTCTAAGCTTAACCCGAAATAACCGACACTATCAAAGTTAGCCTAAATGTTCCCAAATATTGTATAAGCAAAAAGTAGAGATTAGGATCCGAGTATTGCAAAAGGAATTAGTGCATAACATCATAATTCTTAAGAAAATAATATAACAGTAACAGCTGTTCCTACTTCATGACCGGCTTTGGTCTCGACTCTTAAGATATTTTTATTTACCAATTGTCAATCGAAGACACTGACCTTCTCTTCTTCTTTGGCTTCTTCCATTTTCACATCAGCACTTCCACTAGCTTCTGCAATGTTCTCCTCTCCCTCCAACACATTCAGATCGACGCTGCCTCTTAAGGGTTTTGTTTCTTCAACCGAGTCTGTCATCTCAATATTGTTTAGGTTTGGCTTGGTGTCTTCATGTGACTTGTTTTGATCAGATGGAGCCGAAAGGATTTTGCTAATGTTACCATTGATAGATTCGAGTGAACGGAAGCTCTCACTCAGCTTGGCATTAGACGGTTGGTTGTTTACATATGCTTGGACTGATTCACAAGCGTTCTCATCTAAGTCTTTGCAAATCTGGATAAGACCATAGAGATTAGTGTGATACTGATTCTAGACATTAGCCTTCCCCCAAAGACAAAAACGCAACTTACCTTGTTATAAAGTTGAGCTATTTCAACGCGCTCTTGCTTATTGTCAACAGCAGCCTCCATCATTTCTTCTGAAGCTGCAGTGAGAGTCAGAGAGCTCACTTGAGAACCAACAACTCGTTAACTAGAGAAACTTGTGATGGAACTTACTGATGGGCTCAGTCTTAGGAAGTCCATCAAGCATTTCATCGTCAACCTCAATAAAGCTTGCTCCCACTGAGTCGGTGACCTTTGCTTCAGCTTCTGGTTCTTCACTAGGTATGGATGATGAGCCACCAAGTCCCTGCAACCAGAGTATTCAATCAAAATTGAACAACACGGCATGAGACATGTGAATAAGTACGGACACACTGCAGATGGAAGCAACATACATAATAATCCTCTGCATATTCATAATTCAACGCCTTCTCCAGAAGCAGAACTCGCTTTTTCACAAACTCAACTAGTCTTCTCTGCATGTCCCGATAGTAGAACATTGAGTTTACTTGGCCCGCATCGGCAAACGCATTATTGTTCCCCGTAATACCGCTTCCATGATTTTGGTTATTCTGCGCTCCCGGATTGGAGCTTCCACTACCATTCTGCCCCTGCAAGCCAGCTTGTTCAGCAGCAGACAAACTTACGTGAGGGAAATTCAATTCTTTGCAAATAAGCTCTTGGATCCCCAACTCTTTGTCATCAACAATGGCTTGCCATCGTCCGTACCCATGCCTAAAGATTTAAATTTCAAGAGAAGGAAAAGAAAATGTGAGCAAGTAAAATAAAATGATGAGAGAATTAAACCATTCGGTGAGGACACTGTTGAAGGATTCATACTTTAAAACAGCACGTATCATTATCTTGTCATGTTCTTCCTTCCAGATTTTTCCACTTCGCAGTCCTGGGAATCTTTCAAGAATGCGGCTGGGGAAAACAGGTTTCGCTGGATGATCTTCTACAAATTTCACCTGTTAGGCCATAACACCAAAAAAAAACTGAGAGTAGAGCTCAAACAAGTATGAGCAACTCAGTATCAAAACTTTGGGGCAATAAGCTTAAGAAACAAAACCACAACAAAAAGAGTATTCTGCGAAAGATTAGGAAAGGGAGCTTCCTCTAGTTCGGTACAAAGAGACTGGCAATAGAGAAAATGAAGCAGAACATAACCAGACGTTTTACCACAGGAATGCACCGAAACTTCTTAAATCTGGTGGGTTCTTAGAGTGGTTTGAACATATAATTACTCTAAATAATGTGGTACAGTGTATTAAAAAATTGGTACAGATCAAACTATAGCCTAGAAGCAACAGGTACAAAAAAAATAGTGCTACAATTCTCTTGCATCATCTAATAAATGTCCACAATAACAGTAAAACATAGATACAGAAACTCCACCATGTAGCAACACTGTGCATTGATTCTCAGAAGACAACTCAGATATAAAAGAGAGAAACATATTAGAGGACTACCGTCGATAGACTCACCTTCTCCTGTACAAGCATCAGAACAGCAATTCTGACTAGAACATCTTCAATCCTAAGTCCTTCCTTGGGCACACCATCTATAGACAAAGACCATTGCAGTAATATATTTAACAGGTTAACAGGAGAAGCAAGAATCACATTTAGACAAACAGTGCAAAGGTCAATTATCAGTCACCCGAAAAGGTTGGAGAATTCTCGTCAATATCTTCAGCAATGTGCCTCAAGAAGAGTACTCCATAACTGAGAAGCATTCATCAAACAATCAGTTGATGAGAAAGCATTAGTCTTTTCAAAAAATAAACCAGAACGCCTTATTATAGTGATGCATTTTCTGTAAAGAAGCTGAAGAGAAGAGCATTAAAGAGGAATCAATACTCTTTTATTTCATCATAGGTCTTCTGCTTCAAGCGAGGAACAAACTCCTTCCAATCGTAATTGCCAACTCCATACCTGCATATTTTTTGGCCAGACAACAAAAACATGTACAGCACAAGACTGAGGATATATTGATGCATTGGGAGACAAAAATGTAAAATCTAGACAGTATAGTTTCTTGTGACTAAAGGCCTCATCGGAATGAAGATACCTCATCAACGTCTGTACAAAAATGGCCCTTTGACTCTGGTTGAAACCCAGTACTCTGAAAGATCTCCCCTCGCCTTCCATCAAAGGAGTTGGCTCCGAGTTATCTACAGAAAAAAACTTTTAATAAACTGCGCACACTCTTAATATCACTAGTTTCAGCTCCATTACAATTTAAAGCAATTCAGGCACGTGGTAATACCCCGACCCCTTCTTCTGTATGGCCTTCTACCCGTCTGATTTCCTTGTCCTGGTGCTTCACCATCCGTTGACTCTGCTTCATAACTTTCATCTCCATCAGAACTCACATCTTCCAAACCAGCAAGATCGTCTTCTTCAACAGATACCAACTAGGAAAAAAGCCCATAGAAGAATTAGAACAGCCTTGCTGAAAGATATGAAACAAATATGGCAGACCAAAACAATGTAACCCGTCAGTATTTGATATATATAAGTAAATAGAGAGTGAAACAAAAATTATTTATCGCAGACGAAAACAAAAGACTAATTACTTGGGCCTCCATCAACTCAAATCAATCAATAAACTTTAACTTTATTTTCATTTTATACATTTGCCTCAATCCAACATTTAAAATCTTTCGCAACAGTTGATAGGACAAGGGTAGCATTTATTAAATATAGTCAACCAAATTATTACTTTCCGAATTGAGATACCTAAGGAATTCAAAAGCGAAGAATGAGACAACGTGAAACAAATTTATGGCGTAGACCAGAATGAAGAGGATATAAATGGTGAAAATCCAGTTATCAATTTGATGCTATGATTAGATAAGGGAGATCAATAGAGACACACCTGCTTGCGACTTCTTTTCCTCTTTCCAAGAGCATTAAGCTCCTCAGCCTGCTGCACCTCAAATTTGTCTTTTAACAACTCTTCCCAATAACTTGCCCTCTCGCCTGCTGAAGATTTGCTTTCAGCAGCAACTCTCTGTGCCTCTAATGCTGCTGCCTCATTTTCATCTATATACTCAAAATTTGCCACCTAAAATACAGGAAGAACATAGAATCTTACAAGTGAATTCATTTTCCAAGTTAATGACACTACATAGATACCGGACATCCTAATCGATGAATAACATTTCTATACGCACCCAAAGACAAAACAATGTTCAGGGATTTCAAATATCAGTAATCTCATAAAAAAAATCTCATACTTGAAGGCAAATCATAAGAACCACAACCACCTTGTCCTTTTATTCAATATTGTCAAGTGCTTTTTCTATTACATGATCCATGACATCTCGCCTTCATTTTACAGCAAAATGTGCCCATGCAGCAATGCAGGACACAGCCTTATGCTCCGGCTAAGTCTAAAGTCAACTAACACATTCAATATAATTCAGACTTCAAAGAAATATAACAAATGAAAATGAATAGGTTGAAATTGGCTTAATCAACATCACCGCAAGTATAAAAAATTAACCTAAGTCGTCATAACTAATTTTCAATGAGTTTGCTTTCACTTTGTTCTGGAACGAAACAGTCAATAGACACTTTCTATTCGATAGCCACCCAGGGACTGAATACCATGGAATATAGGAACACAGTTATATAAACTCCAATGGAGAATCAAAGTCAGTTAACACTGATCCAGAGAATACTAATAGAAAAAGAAGAAAAGTAGGAGGAAACAAAAACCTTGAAAGCCTTTAAGAATCCATTCTCCTCTTCATCATCCACTGCAACCTCCTCAGCATCTACGATATCACGATCAAGCAACCTGCAGAACAGAAAATGAAGAAAAATAAAGATATATTGCCATGCAATCGATCGCAACCGCTTTCATGAATTCCTTGGATACCAAAAACAAAACTAGAGGAAAGAGTATATTACTTGTCTATAGCAGCATCATCATAATGAATTTTTCCAGACTTCCCTGCTTCTTCATCTTCACTAGCAAAAAGCTCCTTTGAACCATACCTAATGATGTCATCTAACTCTTCCTATGCAGTCAGGAAAATAAAACAAAGAAGAGACTTAGTAACAAACAATCAAACAACTAAGGACTCCTTTCCCCTTCTCTATTTTTTAGTCTCACACAAATAACAAAAGGTGTTCTTCTTGATGTTTCTAGCTTCTAACTCCAATCTGTTGAGAAATTTGTAAATCACGTGAAAAGGTACATCTTCAAGCAATAAAATTATACCTGATTAATGTTCTGTGTTTTCAGCTTCCCGACAACAAGATGCTCCAGAACCATCTTCTTTTTAGTCAACTGCATCATCCTTTCTTCAATGGTGCCTCGGTTTATGAGTCTGTAGATCATAACCTAGAGGCGAATATAAGACTAAATTAGTGAAATTAACAATAAAAAACAAAAAACTGAAAGTGCAAGTTGACAGCACTAAGAAATAAAAGTTAAAACCTTATTTGTCTGGCCAAGTCGATGAGCTCTAGCCATAGCCTGGAGATCAGCATGAGGATTCCAGTCACTACATAGGCAGAAAAAAACATTACAATCATAGGTATGAAAATGTGACAGATGTAAACCAAAACAGACTGTCGCCCAAGCCGATGCGGAAGACTACTTCACCCACATTGCATGCCAATAAATTTTTCTTATCAGGATAAAGTTTTACTGATCTCCCCGCTGTCTTAAAACTTACGTGTTCAAGTGCTTTTTTATCACTCATTATCACCTAGGACATCTACTTAAAGCATCCAACTCACTTGAAAATCAACATTGTATTTCCAAATTCTCATGCAATCAAGTCAAATAATGTTACGTGTAGTTTTAGAAATATCGATATATAGAAGATAACGTTGGATTACAAGGAAACCTGAGGATTTTGATAATGGAGCTCCTCCCACTCCCCCTTGTGAACAATCACCAAATGCTTGTTACCCTCTCCTATGTTCTTCCTATTCTATATATAGTCCTAAAGCCTCATAACCTAGTTCCCTTCTAGTGCTTACAAGGTAAATAGTAAATAAAGTAAGAGTCTTTTACAGTGACTATTATAAGATAAGACTAAGGATTAAATCCAGCTAGAAGCTCACTCATCTGGCCAACGTATCAATACCCACCCCTCAAAATCAACCTTGTCCTCAAGGTTGAAGTGTGTGAATTGTTGAGCCAGTGCGTCCATCTGGTCTGGGTGGCTTCGGCAATGACAATGTGACATAATGCTGTTTCAGCTTCTTCTTTGTGTTGCCCCTGACCTTGGGAAGTCTCTCCCTTACTACTCTTTCACCGGTTTCAAAATCCAGACTTTCTACAGTTTGATCGTGTTTGTTTTCCTTTCCCAACAAGGATATGCAAGGCTGTCTCTCAATAGAACCCTCATGCCTAGCCAAGCTAATCCAATTCTGCCACACTTCACTTCTCCGACAAACCCTGGCCACCCTAACTCTCAGCAACGTATTTCCCTCATTATGTGTGGCGTGCACTGTCACAGCAGCAATGACAGCCTCGTTACCAAGGGATAAGGAACATGCTCTCTTGAAGTAAGCCATTCGAATTAACTCTTTGACTAATCCAGCTTCTTCTAGATATTTAGGTAAGCACTTGCATCCCTTGTTCTTGAGTAGGCTATTTTTCATATCATCACTCCTAAATTTATACTGAACATCACTCTTAAGATAGAGGAAAAAGTTACCCTTCTGTGTAATCTGTCTAGGCTTCACCAGCTTCTCACGTCTAGAGAATGTCACTTCAACTGCGACGAGTGTTTTCCAAACGTGTATATCAGAAACCACATGTTTCCTTCTCCTCTTTTTCATCTTCTTCTTCTGTGTAAAGTGTTGCAGCCACATCCTGTAGAGCCGAGGGCAGTTATCGTTGATTCCCTTCTGGGTATTCTTCTTTTTCTTGTGCTTGTGTCTGAACCCGTGTCTCTTTCCCATAGTCCAAAACATCTTCTTCTTTTTCTTAAGATGTTTTCCTCGCAGAAACTTTTTATGCAACATTCGGTAGGCACTTTGAGATGTCTGCTCTTTCTTACTCCATTCCTTATGAGGATTTCTAGAATATTTGAGTGCAAGACTTGAAGTCAGTGGAAAGACAACCTGATTCTTAGAGTGACTCCTTTTGATCTTTGTCTTGTGCTTGTTGTGCTTCTGTTTACGTTTCTTCCACTTGTCAAGAGTCTTCATAACTGTTTTATCCACCAAAGGCAGCTTTGCATACACCAATTGGTGAACATCTTTGTCGTGGTAGGTACCCTTTATCTCAAACTCCATATCCGTTTTGTTTTTCTTCTTTGTAAACAACAGCAACAACCTTTTGTCAAACACTTGGCGGGTCGATAACAGATGATAGTTTACCCCAGTACATAAGACTAATATGCTTGTGTGTGGACTGTCATTCATGTTCCTCACCTGGGGAGTCTCTAAGTTCACCTTCCCACCTGCGTATCTGGATCCTTTCGTCTTGGTCAACTTCCCCTTCTTTCTTTTTCTCGTTGCCCTTTTCTTTACCATAGACATTTTATCGAATAGTTGGTAGGCATATATATCCTCGATGACATCTCTCTGTTTTCCTTCCTCATGTCGCTGCGTCTCTCCTCTGTGTATATCGCGAAACCCATTTTTGATCTCTTTACAGCTAAGAGATGTCTTCCCTTTCTCTTCAGAGCTCAGCTTTTTCTCTAAACGCTCTAGAATTTCCAGAAAGAGCTTCTTCCATCTCTTCTTCTTTTTCTTCTCCTTGTACCCTTTCCCTCTGACAAACATTTGATCAAACAGTTGGCGGACATGTTCAGTCTTCTCAGTATCTGTCACTTTTTTCTCATCCGATGGTTCTTCTTGGAACGTTTTCCAACGATTCAAGCAGATCTTCTTCTTCTACTTTCTCACTTACCACTACATCTGCTGCCGGCTCCGTAACAACATTGCTACTCCAATATTCTCTATGAAATCGCCACAGCAGATTGAACTTCAACTCACTCCAATCAGTAAACGGAACACGTGAGTTTTCCCGATCTACCCAGGCCCACGCTTCACCTTCTATGAAACCATATGCAAAGGGTAGTTTCTGGCCATCTGTAAAACCTTGATCAGAGAAAAAATTCTCAATCCAGGAAATCCAGTGCTCCAGATTGTCTCCTATGAAGATCGGAACCTCCACAAACCCACCACAGTCTTCCATCGGATCTACTGATCTGAGAGACCTCTCTGTTTCCAGTAACTCCACCTGGCTAAATCCCCCAACGAGAGTCGACTCAGCCGCTTTCCTCTTCTCAAAGACTGAACGGCGCTGATCTTCTTCCAGCCATTGTTGCTCCAAACGATCCAGGATATCCAGCTTTCCCCTCTGTTGCTTCAACTCCTCTAGGGCCTCTGTCAGCGAAGAGAACTTTCCCACATCACGCTGCCGATTTTCCACTGTTTCCTCCATATCAGACTTTGCAATAACCATTTCCTTCCCAGATTCGAAATGCTCTGATACCAAGTTGTTACGTGTAATTTTAGAAATATCGATATATAGAAGATAACGTTGGATTACAAGGAAACCTGAGGATTTTGATAATGGAGCTCCTCCCACTCCCCCTTGTGAACAATCACCAAATGCTTGTTACCCTCTCCTATGTTCTTCCTATTCTATATATAGTCCTAAAGCCTCATAACCTAGTTCCCTTCTAGTGCTTACAAGGTAAATAGTAAATAAAGTAAGAGTCTTTTACAGTGACTATTATAAGATAAGACTAAGGATTAAATCCAGCTAGAAGCTCACTCATCTGGCCAACGTATCAAATAACTCCTCTAACTGCTTGACACAATAACTATGGAAAGCAGACGGATGACACTATGAGAAGCTGAAATTCAAACCTGTCATAAATGATTACTGTATCGGCGGTTGCAAGATTTATTCCTAAGCCACCAGCTCTTGTGGAGAGTAAAAAACAAAATCTATTAGAGTTTTTGGCATTAAACCGATCTATGCGTATTTGCCGCTCAGCTCCGCCAACCTTTCCATCAATTCGCTCATAGATCCATTCCTGGCAAAGACAAGAAAACAAACAGCACAAATCATATGAAAGATTTTCATCAACTGCTTATTAAGAAAAGTGTGATAGAAAGTAATATAATTAAATTAAAAAAAAAAAAAAACAAGTAGTGTCCAGTGCATGTGTCAGCGTTAGCAATGGTAACGATAATGGCATTTCAAGAAATACAAAAGAAATCTTCGAGGGGATAAAGAAGTTATATTGCCGACAGTGCAAGTTACTAACTTGTATATCCATCATTTTATAGATGTCAAAATGGTATTCTACAGAAAACAAGAATGAAAATCTACCTGAAACAGAAAGTACAGAAAACAAGTTCAGATACCTTGTAGGAACAGTAGTCTTCAAGTAAGTCAAGCATGTGCTGAAACTGTGTGTATATGAGAACTCTGTGTCCTTGTTCTTTCAGCTTGACCATCATTTTGTCTAAAAGTTGCAGCTTTCCACAAGACTCCACAAGTTTTCTTTGATGCAGTTAAGAAGACGTTAACGCAAAAGTTAGGACAAGACTTCAATAAGTTACTATAAACAAATCTGGATCGAAATTTTGTAGTCCATTTATGGAAATGAAATGTTACTTGAAAGCTTCGTGTCCGTCGTGAATAACTGGCTCAACTCCTTCCAGCATATAAGGATGGCAGCAAACTTTTCGTAATTCCATCATTATGTTATTAAGAGAAATCTGAAACAGATTCAGACCAACACAATCACCAGACAATTTACTGTAGAACCGGTTCCTACTCAAACTACGAGGTATATGGAACTGAAATAGTATACAAACATTTTTTTTTTAAACTTACTTGAGCACCTCCTTTTTTTGTCAATATTTGATAGTTACGGGTAAAAATAGCTTTGTAATATTCTTTTTGCTGGCTGCTTAAATCAACACGCAAAATGAGCTCTTTTTTAGGGGGCATGTCTTTCATTACGTCTTTCTTGACCCCTGCAAAAGCAATCAAAATACGACACACCATAGTTAACATCATAAAAGTAATACTTTGTCAATGATTCCTTCAGGCCGAACTTTTGAAACAAATACACATAAGAACAATAAACAAAAAGTTTTGGTTTATACTTCTGAGCAAATGTGGAGCCAACATTTTGTGGAGTCTTGAAATCTGCTCCTCTTGATTAATATCTTTGAACTCCTCCTGGAATTCCTCTAAACTGCCAAACTGCAAGTATAAAAGCGCAATCAAATAAAATGTTAGCTACATAAAATTCTGTAAAGTACATTAACTTATTTATCTGTGCTATCCTTGGCTACCTTCCCCGCGTCAAGAAAATGCATGAGCATGAAAAGTTCATCCAAGTTGTTCTGAAAAGCCACCACGTAATCATTAATCACATAATATTTGGTTAATAAAATGAATAAATAAAAATAAAATGCAGAGCACACAAGGATTTCTAAATGCTCGATGATAACTAATTCGTAAAATTGAGTTCTTCACAGATCATGGACGATGCATAGAAGCCAAGCCACTAAAATGGATTCTTTAAAACATTTCTTCGCTGGGAATTGTCGAAAGTAATGCCTTTAACCTAAGAAAGCATTCCTCTCTTAAGGTGGTCTGTTCTATAACTAATGCATTTCTGTAATGTAGATTGCTAAGGGCATCTCCAATGTATAACTTCATTTTTTACTCTATTTTATAGTAACTCCAAAATGGAGTTGGGTTTTACTCCAACGAGTGCCTATTATGATTGTGTTTTACCTTAATCCAAAAAAGAGTCACATGAAGAAAAAACAATATCGTTTAAGAATAATAAATAAAGAGAACCTTAAACATCAGAAACTATAAATTAGTATTCAATCTTTACACACGAGAACAAATAAACAAAATCAAAGGTATATTGGACAATAGGTTCACAGATTACAGCTAATCAGGTAAGACACTAGAGCAGGATAATATAAAGCAGTTCTCATTGCAAATCAGTAGCTACTATGCTCAGATACAACTATTGAAAAGAATAAATTCAAGGAATCAAAATCAAATGCCAAACCTGAAGTGGTGTTCCTGTCAAAAGAATACGATGGTTACTTGAATACTGTGTCAACGAAGAGAACAGCTTTGAATCCTTATTTTTCAGTCGATGGCCTTCATCAACAATCTGACCAAGAAAATTCATACTAAGCTACATATGAAAGAAAAGGACAGACGACTGAGAGAAAATAATGTCTCATTGGGCAACAAGAGTTACCATGCACTCCCACTTAATTGGTTTCAGAACTGCTGTGTCTAGGTTGATCATCTCATACGATGTGAGAAGGACATCAAACTTGATTCTTTTTTGCTTGCTTTCGCTACTGATTTGTCCAGATTTCTTTTTCTTGATCTTTTTCTGACCTTTTGGAAAGTAAAACTCGTGTTCTCTAATAACAGCTCGAGCTTGCGAAGTGCCAAAATACATAACCTGCCCGTCAAATGACCACGAAGACCATTTAATTAACAGACCAAAAACATACCACAAAGGAGCAAATGGTGCGTGTACAACTGCATACATACCACATTCATCTGTGGGGCCCATGTGGCAAACTCTCTCTCCCAGTTCCGCAGAGTCGAGAGAGGAGCGATCACCAAATGCGGGATGAGGTTCTCCTCAAAAAGTGAAGCTAAAAGGGCAATGCTTTGAATTGTTTTGCCTATAACAGGAAAACACCTCACAACATTACAGGAATGGGAAAAAAAACAAAAAAGCTTCTCGCAATAGATGAAAAGATCTATGTGAACACCCAGGTGGGATAATTGAAGAATTACCTAGCCCCATTTCATCAGCAAGGATAACATGTGTCTGCTTTGACCACGAGAACCGCAAAAAATTAAGCCCTTCAAGCTGATACGGATGCAACAAGCCTTCAATAGCAGAAAGCAGATAAATCATAGCATCTGTCAGTACCAAAGATGGAAACATTGTACAATAGCACTATATGAGTTAAGGTGATCCAAATACCTTTGAGGAATTCAGGAGTACGATCAAACTGTTGAAATTCCCTGGGATTTCGTTTATGGTCGACATCTTTACCTCTGCGAGTCCTGGAATTTATATCCTTGAACCTCTGAATTTCATTCTGGAACGTTGAGATGTCTGATTCTGATTCCCAATAACATTCATCATAAGAAAGTTCTTTATATTTTACAAGATATTGCTCCTCGCCATCTTCTTCTCTATATCATAGAAGAATACGATGCAACAGTCATTAATCATGATTCAGGAATTCATTAGACAAAAACGTCTAAATTTATTTTGATGAAGCATCAACTCTATCAGACATACGCTTTTATTAAAGAATGGAACTATGGTGAACAGAAGTAATAGAAAGTTGGCAAATAAATAAACAAAGGAAATATTTCCATCACTAAACCTGTAGGCAAGAATCCTATCAACGGTGGTCCACTCAGGACGAATGGCAACAAAATCATCTTCGTTGTTATTGACTGATTCCAACTTTTGACGGTGAAAGTTGTTCACCCTGGTTTTTAAACGATGATTAGACTTATACGCCTTCTGGAATTCCTTCTCAGGCACCCTATGATTGGTAAAAAAGAAAAGGAAATGGAAAAAATTATTCGTACAAAAAGGCCACTAAAAACATTGATAACAAAACAAACACGCAGTAATCACCAAGAGCAGTGAAGGTATGATAATCCCTTCCACTTCACGAGATACTGTTTCACAAAAACTGGCTCTGGTGCCACATCGGAGGAATCTTGTTCATTAGATATTATTGTAGGACGCGATTCACAGTCCAATATCTTATCTATCTCATTAAGAGGACTAACCTGCAAATGTAAAAACAAATCTCAGTGACTTCCATGTAAGAAAATGGAACCTATGGCATCCTAAACACAAAATTCAAATCTTACGCATTCAGGGCATCTCCAGTTTTCCACAGAAGCATCTTTAAGAGGTGGAACTAAGCATTTAGCGTGGTAAGCATACGTGCATGTATTGCAGCTTACAAGATTTGCACTTTCCCCACAAGCCTGGCATGCATTTTCTTTCTGTGCATTCAGAGAAACAGCAAAAACGAATAAAACAGACAGAACAAGCATATCCAAATGCTGAACAATCTAAGAGGAGAGACAACGAACCGCGTCGGTTCTGACAATAGCCTCGACTTGCTCAAGCATCCGATCCTTTTTAGGAACAAAGTCATCATCATCAGAATCATCTAGGTTATAAACTGGTTTCCTGTCCGATCGTATACGAAGCCTCTCCACTAAGCTACTCATTTTTTTCTGCACACAAACATGTTTCCCCATCAATAAGCTCAAAAAGAGAATAAACGACATACATCACAATCCGGTAAGTGCTGGTTTTTGGAGAGTATATACAAACTGCTGAATTAGGGTTTCTACCTACTGGATGCAATGAGTTCTTCTAACTAAACATCACATTAAGTTTCGATTCTCAATCTATAAAACTTTACAGTTATAACTCGAATGAATCTAGGGATTAGTTTGTACAATAGAAGAGGAGCAACTAGATTTAACAAACTCTTTACTTAGTTCCGATCGAGTTTGAGATCGACACAAAACCACAAGCGGATGATCGAAGAAGCTTAAAAGAGAGAGAGAGAGAAAGGCAGAGAAACAACAACAACAAACAAACCCTAGCCACACACACACAAAAAAAAAAAACCAATTGAGTTTTCAAATGTAAGTATCCGAACTCGAAGTAACAACCCATTCTTGAAATTCATGAGAAGATCAAAAATTTCCCGACATTTTCAAACTCAAATTGTACAGAAAAGAAATTGAAAGGAAAAAAACAATAGCTTAATTCATTCACAGGGGAAGAACAAAAATTGGGAAGAGTCGCAAGAAATTTACGTTTGCGTTGTCGAAGATTTGAGCTAAGTGAAGCAGATAACGAGTGTGAGAGAAAGAGACGGACCTTGAATTTTGTTGGGATCTGTTTCTCGGAGAAGTAATCTCCGAAAACCTGAAAGATCAGACACGACGAATTCTTCTTACAAGTGATGCCTTTTCTGTTGGACCATCGTCTCCTTTACCACTCTCATCAAAATTTAATAAGAAATCTCCCTCTGTATGGAAAGGTCGATTTTACCCTTAATGAAGAGTTGTAAAGAATAAGTAGAATTGAATTGGTAAGAAGACAACGAAATGCACGGGAGCTCAGTGGTTGCGAGCTCCACGCGCGTCACCTGCGTGCGCGCGACCGGGGTTCGAACCCCCTCTACATGGTATTTTCGTCGTTTCACTTAAACAGAGGGGTATTGTGATTAACTTAGGGTAGTGATGATAAAACATTCTCACATAGTGAATTCTAGGAGAAAATCCTTTTCTGTTCCATTTAGCTGGGCATTCACCTCGAATACCACTCTGCTGACAGTTTCTTCTCGAATCTCCTCCTGATATAACTAAGTATATTTCTTTTTCTTTTTAAATACAAAAACAAGTAACTTACTAAAAAACCAAAACAAAATCAGGATATTTACAGTTTTTATCTGGTTTGATCCGATTTTCTAATCGATTACATCCGATCGGATAGTAGAGGCGCGGGTTTGACCCGATTACATCCGATTCGGTTTTTGTTCTCTTCAAAATTCATAAATCGAGTGTTAATTTTCCCCCATTAATTCTAAAAACCGCAGACCCACCGCAGAACTCGGAAAAACTGAGGAATTCTCCCCAAATCCCTTCCCCTCTCCGCATTCACCTCCTTCACTCAGACAATGGTGGAAACCCGACGGTCGAAGAGAAATGTGCGAAACCCTAATAGCGGCTCAAAGGAAGCGAAAGTGATGGAGAATCCGGCGAAGAAGAGGGCGGCGAAAGCGAAGGAGGCGAAGAAGAAGAATCCCGAAAAGAGAGCGGCGAAGAAGATGAAGATCGGCCCAAAAGAAGTACGGGATTTGCATGCGGCGGAGACGGTGGTTCCGACGGCGGTGGAAGGTTCATCTACGGTTCCGGAGACGGTGGTCGAAGCTTCTACTTCGAAAATGAGAGTTTATGCGAAGAAGAAGAAGAATCTGGTGGTTCCTCCGGTGGTCGAAACTTCTACTCCGGTGGTTCCTTCGGTGGTCGAAACTTCTACTCCGGTGGTTCCTTCGGTTCCTCCGGTGGTGAATGCTTCATCTTTGCTTCCTCTGGTGGCCGTTATGAGTGGTTGTACGACGAATCGGGATGATGAAGAAGAGAAGGAGTCTGAAGAAGAAGAAGAAGAAGAAGAAGAAGAAGAAGAAGAAGAAGAAGAAGAGAAGGAGTCTGAAGAAGAAGAAAAAGAAAAAGAAGAAGAGAGCGGTGAAGAAGACGAAGAAGAAGGAGAGGAGGCAGCAACCAAGGGCAAGGAGATAGCCAATGACTCGAGTGGAGAATCAAGTGAAGCAACCGAATCCGAATATGGATCGGAGAGGGAGAGTGAGGTAAGAAGCAATAGGGAAAACTAGTAGAAATAGGGAATAATGTGTAGGGAAAACTAGTAATACTTGGAGCAATAGAACAACTAGGGAATACTTGGTAACTCTACTTGGTATATTCGTGATACTTGTGAGAAATAGGATAACTGGGTAATTCTTAGTAAAACTATATTAGTATAACTTTGGAAAACTTGGTAAAAATGTAGCTGTAGAACTTGGTAAAACTATAGTAGTAACTCTAGGAAAACTTGGTAAAACTGTATGGCATAATTCTTGTATAACTGAGTGAAGTTGATTGTTATTTTGCAGATTGAGCAGAGGTTTATGGCACTAAAACCAAAGAGTTTGTACCTCCCTACTAGCAGCTATCAGCATCCTGTGAAGGTAGGGACACGGTGCTATCTCAAAGACGTGTTCAAAACGCTTGACGGTCTGAACCCGCCCCTGACCAAAAGAGAGAGGGAATAGTTTGTCTCGCATCCTCAGTTCAAACACCTATTCCACATGCCTAAGGACCATAACTACAAGGTTCAGGGCATGTGGATGCTTGTGTTGCGAACAGCCGAGATCCTGAAGACGAAGGAAGTTTGGTTCGTTGTAAATGGAGTTCATGTGCGTTATGGCCTCAGGGAACACGCGTTGATCTCGGGTTTGAACTGCCGAAACTATCCTCTTGGATATAAGGAAAGGGGTAATATGAATTTCATCACGCGTCATTTCGGTACGGGAACGGTGAGGCAGGAAGATGTGAAAGCAAAGCTTCAAGAAATGGGAGGTGGTAATGACAGATTGAAGATGGCTGTGTTGTTCTTCCTTTCGAGTATAGTTTGTGCACAAACGAAGACTGGAGATGGTGCACCCGACGTTTTGGAAGTGTTTAAAAGGGCTGTGGAATATCTTGACTATTGTAGGACATTTCCTTGGGGAGATTTTCTTACGACTTCATGGTGAAGGAGATCATGCACAAGGTGGAACATTTTCAAACCAAAGGGGGGGTGAAGGCAGGGACACAATGGCCCATTCCTGGATTTTGTATTCCTTTGGAGGTAAGTACAATGATTATGAGAATGTTGATGTTGATGTTTCTTTAATTCATAGTAAGTCTTACAACTCATAATTGTTTTGTAGCTACTAGCGTTTGAGGCGATTCCTCAATTGGGAAAGCGATTTAGGGAGAGTGTCCCAGAAGCAGACTCGATGTGTCCGAGGATGTGCAAGTCGAAGTTCAAGAAAGGAGATATGAAAGGCTTTCCGATTGAGGCAATCAATGAAGAACTTGGTACTACTAAGGTAAGTTGTACCTTGCATCTAAACATTTATTTAAGTTGGAAACATTTATTTGAGTTGGAAACATTTATTTGATTCTTTCACAGCAGGACATTGACAGCCTCGTTTTAATCAGTATGAGAGAGGAAAAGATGCTATTGGATCAAATCTTAGAGGAAGACGAGGATCGTGATGAAGATGATCTTGTGGTTGATAGTTGGATCAATCGCCTGGCCGGAGGTTACACTATCTTCTTTGAAGACCTGTTTGATCAAGACGTTGCTGCGCGTGCCAAAAAGGATAAGGAGATGGAACGATTAGAGGCCCCACCGGTGCAAACACCTCCAACCGAATTGGCCGAGATCTTGAAGACCATAAAAGAGATACAGGAGAAGGTGAATGGATTTGATGCAAGATTGGCTGTGGTGGAAGCATCTATGGAAGAGTAGAACTTGGTGTTCGTTTAAACTTTTGTGGTGGTTTGTAGATAGATCTTATGTTGATATTCGTAAAACTATGTTGGTTTAAACTTTTGTGGTAATGCTTGGTAATACTATGTTGGTAATACTTGGTAATACTATGTTGGTAATGTTTGGTAATACTATGTTCGTAATGCTTGGTAATACTTGGTAATACTATGTTCGTAATGTTTGATAATACTATGTTGGTAAAACAAGATTCTCATAAACAAAGCCATTGATAAGATTAGCTGAGCAAACATAATATGTCTTATACAAAATAGAAATGAAGTTTTGGGATTACATAATATGTCTTATACAACATTTTAGATAATAGGTCTTAAATCTCATTTTGCATTTCTTCAATCTTCTTTTGCATTTTTTCAATCTTCTCGCTCTGCTCTTCAACCTTCCGGATTAGCTTCGAAATCTCTTCCTCGACACCAAAAACCCACGGCTGGTGAAAGTGGAGTCCATCATCCTAGCAATGAACATTCAAATAGTTTTACCTAGTTTTACTAGTTATCCGTCGAAGAACATTCAAATAGTTTTACCTAGTTTAACTAGTATTCCCCAGAAAAAACCTAGAAATGAACTTTTACCTTAAATACATTGCAGGTGAAGAACCTACTGCCCGGTAAAGTGTCGAAATCATTCCGAAACTTTGGATGTGTGGAGACATCTTGCTTGATTTGTCCACCACAGGGGCATTTCGTTGGAATCCCATATTGGGCGTCGGCGATGAAGCCAAGCATGTCGAAATGCCCCAGTTCATCGCAGATTTCAGATTTGTCTGTGTGGTGATAGCTACTTCCCATTCCGATTTCAGATATCGTGAAGGAAGGAAGAGAAAAGGAGAGAGAGAGAAGAGAGAGAGAGAGAAAGTATCCGAGAGAAGGCGAGAGAAGGGCGAGAGAAGAGAGAGAGAGAGAGAAAGTATTATGTTAATTTGTATCTTTTTATTGGATTTTTTATTGGCAAAGAAATTTCAAAATTAGATTTTTTATTTTTGAAATTTTTGAAATTTGAAATTTCGAATTTACCTCTAAATATTTGGTCATAGTTGTCCAGAAGATACTAGTATTACGAGTTTGGGTCATAGTTGTACTTTTGCGGGTTTTATGTTTATCTAATATTATTTGCCCTTAAGATATGTTTTAGTAGTTTTACCGAATAGATAAGTGCTTATACATATAGTTCTGATTGTTTTATGCAGTCATTTCCGTCAAATCATTATTTAGGTTAGTAGGTCTTCCTAAACTGAATAAGACTACGTAAATGCTTTTAAAACTACAAGGACAATGTTGTGTAACTGTTTCCACAACAACTCATAAAAAGATGGGAATTTAATATTTTCCATCTTTAATGCTACTTTCTTGATGTTATAACATTTTATTCGACACCAAATATCATTTCAAATATTTTATGCATACATAAATTATCCACCTTGAAGATAAAGTATAGTGATACCGAGTTATACCTAGTTGTTTATACCGGAACATAATCTCTGAAGATAAAGTATAGTGATACCGAATTGTACCTAGTTGTTTCTACCAGAACATAATATCTGAAGATAAAGTATAGTGATACCGAATTATACCTAGTTGTTTCTACCAGAACATAATCTCTGAAGATAAAGTATAGTGATACCGAATTATACCTAGTTGTTTCTACCAGAACATAATCTCTGAAGATAAAGTATAGTGATACCGAGTTATACCTAGTTGTTTCTACCAGAACATAATCTCTGAAGATAAAGTATAGTGATACCGAATTATACCTAGTTGTTTCGAGGAAATAAATAGTTTTACATAATGAAATACCAGTTGTATTGAGTTGTTTTACAGAACAAAAGCTAACAAAGATCACAAGTTCTTATCTCCAAATAAAATCCAGGGTAGTGTTCTTCGACGCCTTTTATTCGGTGTCCTTCGATGACGCCTTTCTCCTGCTGATGGAAACCTCGTCACTCTCTTCCTACCCTTGTTTATCTTGCGATCCGGAGGTCGGATTTGCTTCTATTTGATGTAATCGGGGACAATCCATGCAGACATATCTGGGACAACATAAATGGACCTGTGATAAGCCAATGCCCACAACTCCGTCCAATAATATTTTGAACACAACTCATGGACTTCTATTTGGGTATCACGACAACTAACTCCACCACCATTTTTCCTGAATGAGATGTATGCTGCTAGTGCGTGGAGACAAGTATACTTCTGAATATCGAAGAACCTACAAGAGCAACTCTTCTTTTCCAAGTTCACCAAATAAACCTTAGTATCAATATCAACGACTTCGTATTCGAGCTCGTAACTGTTTACCTCCCTCACGGTTAATTTCTTAGCAGTAGCCCAGTTATCATGCAAGAAGTTCTCAACCAAAGGCACCAGTTTGTTATCAACATGTCCTGACACGGCCTCTTTCCTATGCTCGTTAAACCAATCAGAAAACTTTGCAATGATAGTATCCAGCATGGGTATTAAGGAGTACTTCCTCGCGTTGTTAAAAGTGTTGTTCAGAGATTCCGCAGAATTGCTCGTGTCTAGGTTGTATCGGGCACCGGGAAAAAAACATCTTGACCATTTTTCCTTCACGGTGCTTTCCTCCACATACTTCGCCGCAGAAGGAAATCTCCTCTTAAACATGTTATAACGACTGTAGAACTCAGCCTCTGTGTGAGCCCAACCGCACTCCTGGAATCTGAAAGCCACTACGGATTTGTTTGCATTAGAAGCATTACCTTTCACGTTTTGGGCCAAATGCCATTAACAATACCCATGCCGAGTTTGTGGGAACACGTTTGCTATTGCATTGATGAGGCTTGGATTTCTATCACTCACAAATACCAATTCAGAGGAGTCCCCTACGTTGCCTAAAACGTTTTTCAACATCTCGAAAAACCATTTCCAACTCGCATTGTTCTCACCGTCGAGTACACCGAACGCTATGGGATAAATGTGACGATTAGGATCTTGAGCAACGGCGAAAACTAGTACTCCACCATATCCGTTCTTCAAGAAAGTTGCATCCACAATTACCACTTTCCTCATGCATGCAAACCCTTCAATGCTAGCTCCCAAAGCTACGAATAGATACTTAAATTTTCCCGCCTCATCCAGTTCCACACTAGTTATCGTTCCAGGATTGACCTCCTCTAAGACGTACAAATAACTATACAACATCTTATACCCATCTTCTGGACTACCACGCATATCACAAACCGCTTGATTTTTCCCTCTCAACGCCGTCGAGTATGATATTTCTACACCATATTCTTGCCTAACTAGTTCCCTGATGACATTAGGCCTTGGAGTTTCGAGTTTCCCGGGATATTTCTCACTCAAATAAGATGAAACTAGCTGTGATGAGCCTCTCCTCTTATCAACGCTTGCACTCTGATCAGCCCAGTTGCATGTGTGCATCTTCGTATACTTTCTAATAGAGAACATATCCGTGTTATCGATCCTTGCTGCTCGTAGACCCCAACTACATCTTTGTATAGAACATTTAACCACCCACCGCATTCTATCAGAATGTTTTATAACATAATCAAAAGAGTTAAGAAATGACAATTTCTTGACCAACTCTATAATCACCTTCTTATCTCGGAATTCTTGACGCACACTCACACCAAAACCGTCTTCCCATGGAGCTACAAACTAGATACCTTCAACAACGGGTGCTTCCTCATAATATTCATCACGCATACTCGATGTATCCATACTGTTATCCTCTAATACATCATCATCATCCTCTATCACCTCTTCTTCTTCATTTGCTTGTCTGTTGTCTACGTACAACGTCAAGGCATTAGGTCCTATTTCATCATCGTCATAGTTCATACCATACGAGCTTTTCCCCGCTATCGACTGTTGCGAGGGCAACTCCGGTCTAGTCATGACCTCCACATTCAAAACAGGTCTACGGTTCTCTTTATCAACGGTCATTACATAACCAGCAAGATCTTCATCATCATCAATACTCAAATGTTCTTCACATCCAACCACCATAGGAACGTAACTCAATTCCAATCTAACCTTACTTTCATCTAACGCATGCTTCTTGTATAGCCTACCTTCTACCTTCTCCAAAGTTATCTCCTCTTTCAACACTACACTATAAATGCGCCCCTGACATTTATAATAGATGCATACGCTGTTGCTCATTCTATCCTGCGAAAACAACACCAAACAACTCAATATATACTTATAGTTTTACCCAGTTTTACACTAGTTGTCCACAGTATTACGAAGTTGTCCACAGTGTTACGCAGTTGTCCACAGTTATACCACCATTTTTAATTAATATATGATTATTCACAGTGATACCTAGTTGTGCCTAGTTCTCCTCGCGCAGGAACACAAATTTATTAGATTTAGGGTTCCAATCTGCATACAATCCACAACGACTCTACCTCTAAAATGCATTTCTACTCAACTTAAAGTCCCAATCGACCCAGAATCATTGCTAAACAACAATGTACAAACTCATCAATTGAATCTCAAATCTCCAATGCAATGGAGATCAATGGGAGTTCAATGGAGCTCAATGGAGATCGAGAGAGAAGCACAAACCTCGCTGGAGATCGACGGACTCACGACGGAGGCAATGACTGCTGGCCGGAGATGCGACGGCGCCGACGTCGGAGCTGGATTCCTCCCACGTCGAGTTTTCTGTTTTTTTTTCTTTTTGATCTAACCGAATTTGGCTGGTTTTCTTGGGTTTGGATCATACTGGGTAGGGTATTTGGTTGGGTTTGGATATGGCAAATTTGTAATTTTACTTACTCATTAAAAAGGAGAGTGGTATGGAGATTAAGTTAGGGTAGTTTTGTTTTTTTTTTTCCTCATAATGGTATATGCGGTGATGTTCCCATTTAGCTTACAGTCCCACTTAGGTTTAATATATATATATTCTGCACCTCCGAGGGATCGGCCCAATTGATCCCCATTGACAACAGTTTATAAACCGACAATGATATAATCCACATCAGCTCGATTATATATCTCAAGGCCCATTAAACCCGACTTCACAAAGTAAAGAAAAGATTTCCATATCTTTTCCAAAAACAAAAAATCTTCATGATCCAAACTCGCGAAAGAAAAGTAAATCACCAAGTTTTAGCCGACAAAAGATCTTTTAAAATATGAGAGATCCTCCTCATTCAAAATCCATCCGACAATTCACAACGAGACCTAAGAGTTCCGACTTTTCCGTACTTCGCTGAGATACTTAATAAAACAAGATTTCGATCCCCTTTTGGTTAATTATTTAATTTAGTTAAAAACGACGTTCAACAATATAACTTCTGAAGATAAATTATATTATTAGCTCCGGTTACTTAGTTATTCTGGCAAAAAATTGTAATGTGAAAATATGATATAGTTGTAAATATGTTTATCTCAAAATTTATATTTATAATAAGAAAATGTAGATGAGTATTGGCAAAGAAAAAAAAGGTAGATGATATATGTAAACAACTTAGAGATTTCATTCAAGTAGAACATTTGTTTGTAGAACCAAAAGAACTCCTTTTGTGTTGTATCGGTTATTGTCACCGAATAACTTTAATGGATATGAATAGAAAATGGTTCGGAGAATTTCGATTAATGTAAAGTATTTGATCAGTGAATAACAAAGACAAACGAGGTCGATTATAAAGATAAGTAAGAACATGTCGGTTTAGATCGAGACTTTTAGACATGTATTGACTATTGGTATTGACTTTAAGCGGGTGATAGATCGGTTATTTTCCTTTTTCGAATATGAGGTCGGTTTAAGTAGTTGCCAGAGCCTTTATTTTCGAAATTGGATCATGTTTACAATGAGGGTACATTCCTATTTATATTGAACTTAAGGCGGTGGTTTAGAGACATCTAAACCTTAAACGGTATGGTCGGTCAGGACAGATCGATGGTGGGGCAGGATAGGTCGTCTGATTGGGTATAATGTACTGACCGGTCTCGGTGGCATTCCACCTCATCTTTTTCGCGGTTGTACGGCCGACCTGGGGAGGCCTTGATTGGTTGGCGGGTCGACTTCTTGATGGGCCGATTGCACAAATGGGCCGATCTTGATTTAGGATGAGCCTTAAAAGAGGGTTGCGAAACCCTCCTCCAACATTTTGCAAGTGAATTTGCCTTAACATTGGCAAAACATGGAATAAACTTAAATGAAAAACAAACAAAAAGAAGATGATGCAAGATCTCGATATGAATATCGAAGAGTAATATCAGTAGCTCGTTGTGTTATTCTCTTTTGGTGAGTAGATTTACTAACATCTATGAATCAGATCGCACATAAAAATTATTGTATTGTTTCTCATTTGTCTGCGCTAAAGCCGAATAGTTTAGGCTTTTGCTGATAGAGCTAAAGAAACAATCCTTCTCGAATTTGTAAACTTATTTAAAACTACATACGTATGAGAATGGAAAATCTAGCATATACTATAGTCCATCGAATTCGAGTTCCAACCTGCGTCGTTCACATAAATTGTCAAGATATTAATTTTTTGTATCTGAATTTTATTAAAATTAGCAGAAAAAGAGTAAAATTTTCAATAAAAAACAAAACAAAGACTAAGAAAAAGAGCTTTTTACACAAAGGTACAAGATTTTTAAGATTGACGATCTTCAACTATCAAGCTGCGACATAAAATTATTGACGATCTTCAACTATCACGATATCGATAATTTTAAATGTTTCTTCTTACTTTTTTTTTAATTTTACGGTATGCTAGATTATTAAAAAGCGTGCACTCTAATTTATTTGTTGTTATATTTTCTTTATAGATTATATACTCTTCTTAAGATTTAATATATAGTATTTTTTAGGGAAAATTCCATAATAATACATTAACTAAATTTATATTACCAATATAACAAACCGTATATCCATTTTACATCATATCACAAAATTAAATTAAAATAAAAATAATCATAGGAGATTAGGAAAAGCTTGCCCCAGGCAAAGGAGACTATGGCTTTCTTTAAAAAAAAAAATACACAAATAAATATTAAAACCCACTTGGTTTACTTTAAACCAAAGCGAATTCGAAAGATTCAAATTATATCATGACCGAAAACCGGTTTAGGTTAGTCCCTGAGGGATTATCACCTCCTATACCACTATGAGATTCAAGTTAATCATCACTACTATCATTTAATCTCAATACTACTCTACTCTAAATGAAACGACGAAAATATCTCTAAGTTTTTTTAAATGAAATATCGATCCCATAGTATAGCATCAGTTGTACCAATATTATCCTAGTATCCTAGTATTACCAGGCAGAGGAGATTCTAATCCTGTTCACGTGCAATAAATGGTAAAATTGACATTTTATGATAAAGTGAGATTTGAGATTAAATGCAGAGCATAGTGGTATTCGAGACGAAAACCGCCCCTATGCCTGAGGAAACCAGTTGTGTTCTTTGAATGGAAGATTCGCGATGGAAATGCAATTCTTCTACACACTTCTTTGCCTCTTCTCCAAGCATCTTAAATCCTACACACTGCTTCCTGGTGAAATCTCCGTCGTCTTCCTCCTCTTTCAAAACCCCCTTAACCAAAATCCTACACATTTTCTTTGCCTCTTCTTCAAACTCAAAGCTCACATGGCGTCCAGGAGATTATCCAAGTCTGTTTCGGCAGCCATCAAGACGCAATATGCTTTCTCCAGACCCTCTCTCCTCCTCCGTTCTCGCGCTATCTCTGCCTCTGCTCACTTCAGCTCGTCTTCTTCCCCCGCTTCCTCTCTTTTCCGGCCAAATTCCTTCATCGGCTTCTCTTCGGTCACACAGGCCGCTTCTCGTGGCCAACTGTTACCTCTTTTTTTCCAATTCCCTTCTCCCCGCAGCTTCTCGGCTTCCGCAGCTCAAGTTCGTGCTCTGGATTTTCACTTTTGTTTCACTGTTTATTGGGTCGATTTTGATCTTTGCAAGTGTTCAACTTTATCGTTTAGACTGGTCATCAACTAGATTTTCATGGATTTCTCTTTTGGCAAGGTTTGCCTTTTGGTGATAATTGGAATCTTCCCTCTGGATTCTTATAATCTCATTGCATTATCTTCTGTTCATGTGTATTCGATTGTGCTTTTGGCAAGGTTTGCCTTTTGGTTATAATTTGTTGGTTTTTCTCATATGATGTGGTTGATTTTCAGGAGAAAGTTGGAATCTTTCCTCTTGATTCTTATAATCTCATTGCATTATCTTCCGATCATATGTATTCGATTGTGCTTTTGGCAAGGTTTGCCTTTTGGTTATAATTTGTTGATTTTTTCATATCATGTGGTTGATTTTCAGGAGAAAGTTGGAATATTTCCTCTTGATTCTTATAATCTCATTGCATTATCTTCTGTTCATGTGTATTCGATTGTGCTTTTGGCAAGGTTTGCCTTTTGGTGATAATTTGTTGGTTTTTCTCATATGATGTGGTTGATTTTCAGGAGAAAGTTGGAATCTTCTCGTCTTGATTCTTATAATCTCATTGCATTATCTTCCGATCATGTGTATTCGATTGTGCTTTTGGCAGTGAGAAAGAGTGTTAATTTTTCCCTTTTTTTCTTTCTGTAGACTAATCAAAATTCATATACGGAGATGGCTTGGGAAGGGATTCTTAATGCCTATGATGCAGCTCGTGTTTCGAAACAACAAATTGTCGAATCCGAACATTTGATGAAAGCTCTTCTGGAGCAGAAAGATGGTCTTGCCAGGAGAATTTTTGCAAAGGCTGGAATAGACAATAGCTCTGTTCTGCAGGCTACGGACGTCTTCATATCTACACAACCGAAGGTGTTACTTGATTTTCCTGCTTTCCACTTATTTCTCACTAGGATGTTTGATTCAACTTGATTTCTTGTTGTGTCCGGCAGGTTACTGGTGATACCAGTGGGCAGATACTAGGGCCATCCCTTAGTACTATATTACAAAACGCAGAGAGGTATAAGAAAGAGTTTCAAGATGATTATGTGTCGGTCGAACACCTTCTGTTGTCCTTTTATTCAGACAAAAGGTTTGGACAACAATTTTTCAAGAACCTGAAACTTACTGAGGAAGCCCTGAAGGAAGTTATTAAAGCTGTTCGCGGTAGTCAACGAGTTACTGATCAAAGTAAGTATTCTTCTGTTCCACATTGTATTGGTGAACATTGTAAGTAGATGTAGAACATGTGTTGGTACTCAAGCGAACAAAATATAAGATAGTGTGGACATCTCGTTAAATGTTCTGTTACCCTGCATCTTTTTATGTCTGTTTTAATGAACTTCGCTTATTGTCTTCACCTGATGCTCCATATGTAGATCCTGAAGGAAAATATGATGCACTTGAAAAGTATGGAAATGATTTAACTGAGATGGCCAGACGAGGAAAACTCGATCCTGTCATCGGAAGGGATGATGAAATTCGGCGTTGCATCCAGATTTTATGCAGGAGGACAAAAAACAATCCTGTTATAATCGGTGAACCTGGTGTAGGGAAAACTGCAATTGCAGAGGGGTAAGGCTTGCAATTATATCCCTTGTTCCTTTTTTCTTTTGTAAATATCTCTGAAAGTTATGATTCGACTCACAAATTTACTGAGATATTTTAACCTTTTCAGGTTGGCTCAGCGAATTGTACGAGGGGATGTCCCTGAACCTCTCTTGAATCGGAAGGTTGCTCCTGTTTTCTTTTTGCTTTAGTCTGTTATTTGGTTTACCTTTTCTTCTAAAAAGTCCAGAGGAAGATTTAACATGCTTGTCTTGGTTGCTTTATAATGTAGTTGATATCTCTCGACATGGGTTCACTGCTTTCTGGTGCCAAATTTCGAGGGGATTTTGAGGAAAGGTTGAAAGCAGTACTGAAGGAAGTAACTGCTTCCAATGGGCAGACAATCTTGTTCATTGATGAAATCCACACTGTTGTTGGTGCTGGTGCGTTTTCATTTTTCACCCACATGCTATAAACATTGATGATTTTATATACATGTATGCATATGTTGCACTGCCAAGTAAACGATGGTTGTATGAATGATTTTGATGGGTGGATCTCTATTTAAATGCTTTTACTTCTCATCAGAAGAACATTGCATCGCCAATTGAGGGCTAAAACTAGAGACGAAAAATGATTGCTTAAAACTAGAAATGTGGAAAGATTTGGATATACAAAGCAAGCTCTGTTGCTGATAGGATAAAACTAATGAATGGGTAATATTGTTTCCCTTGTGTAGGAGCTACTGGTGGAGCAATGGATGCGAGCAACCTCTTGAAACCAATGCTTGGACGAGGTGAACTGCGATGCATTGGTGCAACTACACTGACCGAATACCGCAAATACGTAGAGAAAGATCCAGCTTTGGAACGTAGGTTTCAGCAAGTGTTCTGTGGTCAGCCATCTGTTGAAGATACTATCTCGATTCTTCGTGGGTTAAGAGAGCGGTACGAGTTACACCATGGTGTTAAGATATCAGATGGTTCCCTTGTTTCAGCAGCAGTTTTGGCAGACCGCTACATCACTGAACGCTTTCTACCAGACAAAGGTATAAATTTGCACCTTCGCGTGATCCTTTAGTAGTTTTTTCTTGGGAAAGTGTTTGTTGGCCAGAAAAAAAACTCGAGAATAGTATTGTTTTCTAAGATGAAAGTTCTTTGTTTCAGCTATTGATCTAGTTGACGAAGCTGCTGCAAAGCTGAAGATGGAGATCACCTCTAAACCAACTGAACTCGATGAAATAGACAGAGCTGTGATCAAACTGGAGATGGAGAAGCTTTCTTTGAAAAACGATACTGATAAAGCTTCTAAAGAACGGCTACAGAAGATTGAGAATGATTTGACCACGCTCAAAGAAAAACAGAAAGAATTCAGTGAGCAATGGGAGGAAGAAAAGTCTCTCATGACTAAAATACGTTCATTTAAAGAAGAGGTAAAATCTTTTCTCTCGCTGCGGATTTTTAGGTTCAGTTCATTTTTGAAATCTAAGAACACATGTATGCTGTTTTGGCTTAACAACTTAGAAAAAGAATCATTCTTGTTTTGTATTAATTAGTGGTTGTAGTACTTGTGCTGGTTGTTTCTGCTTTGAGTATATCAACCTTAACGTCGTCCTAAAAAACTTCTACGTGTTACAGATTGATCGAGTGAACCTGGAGATTGAATCTGCTGAACGTGAATATGAGCTAGAACGTGCTGCTGAGCTTAAGTATGGAACACTTATGTCCCTCCAACGCCAGTTAGAAGAAGCTGAGAAGAATCTCACTAAATTCCGAGAGACGGGACAGTCACTACTCCGAGAAGAGGTAACCGATCTTGACATTACAGAGATAGTAAGCAAGTGGACCGGTATTCCACTATCGAATCTTCAGCAATCAGAGAGAGAAAAGCTGGTCATGTTGGAACAAGTGCTCCACAAGAGAGTTGTTGGTCAAGACATGGCAGTAAAATCAGTAGCAGATGCTATCCGTCGTTCAAGGGCTGGTCTTTCTGATCCAAACCGCCCAATAGCCAGTTTTATGTTCATGGGTCCAACAGGTGTTGGTAAAACCGAGCTTGCCAAGGCTCTAGCCGGATACCTTTTCAACACTGAAAACGCAATAGTGAGGATAGATATGAGTGAGTACATGGAAAGATTTGCGGTCTCACGGCTCGTTGGTGCGCCTCCTGGCTATGTCGGTTATGAAGAAGGTGGGCAGTTAACCGAAGTTGTTCGTAGGAGACCCTACTCGGTGGTTCTGTTTGATGAGATCGAGAAAGCCCATCATGATGTCTTCAATATCCTGCTACAGCTACTTGACGATGGAAGAATAACTGATTCTCAAGGGAGGACAGTAAGTTTCACAAACTGTGTTGTGATTATGACGTCTAATATAGGATCTCATCACATACTCGAGACCCTCGGCAACAATGAAGAAAGCAAAGAAACAGTTTATGAGCTGATGAAGCGACAAGTTGTGGAATTAGCAAGACAAACTTTCAGGCCAGAGTTCATGAACAGAATAGACGAATACATAGTTTTCCAGCCGCTGGATTCAAGAGAAATCTTTAAGATCGTTGAGTTGCAGGTAAACAATAATAAAATCCTTTGCACCCGTTTTCGGTTTGTGTTCGGTATAAATGTATTGTTACCATTTGGTGCAGATGGAACGAGTGAAGAATAGGTTGGAACAGAAGAAAATAAAACTTCACTACACAAGAGAAGCAGTGGATCTCCTTGCTCAGCTCGGGTTTGATCCCAACTATGGAGCAAGACCGGTGAAGAGAGTGATTCAACAGATGGTGGAGAATGAGATCGCGGTCCAAGTTTTGAAGGGAGATTTTGCAGAGGAAGACACTATTCTTCTCGACGTTGACCAGCCAAACAACAAGTTGGTCATCAAGAAGATCGAGAACAATGCTCGTTGAAGAAATGGCAGCTTGATCATACGAACAAAATTAGACTAACTCTGTTAGCGTTTTGTAACTCTTTGTACACGTACGGATCATATGATGTTTGAAAGGATTTATCTTTCGCCAACAAAAGCAACACACCGACTTCTTTGTCCATAACCATCGAAATTAAAACTTGTTACACTGTTTTTTATTTAATTGAATGATTTTTTTTTTAAACCGTTTTTACAATGAATGTATCGTTTTTGTTCGAGAAAAGATATAGTTTTACAAACTTCAGATAGAAAAAGATGTTTAAATGCTGAGCTTCCAATTAGGTGTAGGCAAAATACCTAGAACAGAAAAACCAAATCAAAACTCAACTGAATTAGAAGGTGCATGTTGGTTTTTCTTCTATTGGGGGAAACCAATTGGATTTGGTTAAAAGATAACCAAATTTGGGCCATATATTAATCCATAAGATTGTTATTGGGCTTAGGTTAATGAGGGAGTATAAATATTACTCTTAACCTAATTATTGTGAAGAGAGAAACTAAGAGAAGAGAGGCAACTTTCGGAATCAAGAGAAGAAAAAAAAATAGTTTTGCCAGGTTTTGTTCAAGGCAACGATCAGTGCTCCGATCTGGCTGAAATTTGAGGGAAGCTTCGTGACTCAGTGGCCTTGAGATTCACCGGTGGGATTTGCGTTCCAACGGTTGGTTTGGGAAAACTCAGGGTTTTAGCGTGGCTATTCGCTGCAGTGGCGAGTTCAGTTTTCAGCAGGTGTTATGTTGGGTGTTTGGAAAATCCGACGGTGAGTTCTTCTCAGTTTGAGCTGAAATTTTGCAGCGATGTTGTTGATTCGTTTATCTAGGGTTTGTACGGTGGAGATCTGATTTTATGACCGGAATCTTAGTGAATTTAGGGTCGTTCGAGACTGTTTATTTATAAGCTCTTGTATTGCTCTCTTATGGTGTTTTCGTGTATTGGAGATTGCTCTTTTGGAGCCTTAGTCTCTGAATCTGTTATGGTGGAACAGGGAAGACGTGGTTGTAACTCAAATACATTGGTGATAATGGATTTTGAGTGGACTACGGTCCCGTGGTTTTTACTTCTCACATCGAGGAAGTTTTCCACGTAAAATATGTTGTGTCTCATTTAATTTCTGCCATCGTCTCTATATTTTCTTCACATGTTCACACAAGTGTGGGAAAAACTTTATTCCGCTGCGCCATTGTGCGTTTGTTTTTTCCCCAACAGAGTGAGTGGTATTAGAGCGAGGTTTGGATTCGAGAGCTTTGGATTTTTTGATAACTTTGGGTTATTGGTTTGCTTGTGTGTGCGATTGAAAATATGGGCATAATGATAAGCTTGAATAGTGCTAATTATCATCTATGGAAAGGCAAGATGGAAGATTTTCTTTTTGTGAAGGAATTTCATCTTCCGGTTTTTCAAGAGAAGAAGCCTGATAATAAAACCGATGATGAGTGGACATTGATCCATCGCCAAGTGTGTGGTTCGATAAGGCAGTGGGTAGATGATAATGTGATGCATCATATTGAAACTAAGACTAATGCTCGTTCTTTGTGGTTGAAGCTGGAGCAATTATATGCTCGGAAGACCGAGAATAATAAGATGTACATGATCAAGAAGTTGATTGAGCTGAAGTATGAGGAGAGAACTCCGATGACGGATCACTTGAATGCATTTCAGGGATTGATCAATAAACTTTCTGACATGGGAATCAAGTTTGAGGATGAGATTCACGATTTATGGCTTATTGGTACATTACCAGATTCCTGGGAAGTGTTTAAGATGTCTCTTTGTAACTCCGCGTCGGATGGTGCTATCTCGATGGACTTACTGAAGAACAATGTCTTGAATGAGGAAACAAGAAGGCAATCAAATGTAGTTCCTCGCGTTCAGATGTATTGGTTTCTGAGTCAAGGGGGAGGAGTACACATAAAGAGCCCAAGATGGATAAGAATAGGAGCAGGAGCAAGTCTAATAGATTTGTGAATATAGAGTGCCATTATTGTCATAAGAAAAGGCACACAAAGAAATATTGCTTAAGGGAGTGAAGCATGTCCCATATATTCGGTTGAACTTGATTTCTACAAGAAGACTTGATGATGATGATTTCTATAGTTTATTCGGTGGTGGTAAATGGAAACTTTCACAGGGTTCTATGGTTGTGGCTCGAGATGATAAGTCTTCGTCTTTCTATTGGATGCAGGCTAAGGCCTCCAAAGACATTGTTAATGCAGTGGAGAATGATGATGCCATGAAGTTGTGGCATAAGAGACTCGGTCACATGAGTGAGAAATGATTGTTTGTGTTGTCTAAGAAGGAGTCCATTCCAGGGATCTCCGGTTTTCACTTGCAGAAGTGTGCACATTGTCTTGCGGGGAAACAACACATGGTCTCTTTCAAGTCTTCTGCACCCTCTAGGAAATCTGAGATACTTGATCTGGTGCATTCAGATGTGTGTGGTCCAATGAAGGCGAAATCTATTTGTGTTGCATCATATTTCGTGACATTCATTGATCATCATTCTAGGAAGCTATGGGTTTACACGATGACGACTAAAGATCAAGTTTTGAGATATTTCAAGCATTTTGTGGCATTGGTTGAGAGACAGACGGGAAAGAAGTTGAAGCGTATCTGCAGTGATAATGGTGGTGAGTATTCTGGACCATTTAATGCTTATTGCAAGGAACATGGTATTGGGCATCAGTTTACGCCGCCTAAGACTCCACAGTTGAATGGGTTGGCTAAGAGGATGAACAAGACGATTGTCGAGAGAATTAGATGTTTGATTTCACAGTCAGGCTTGGCTATGACTTTCTGGGGTGAAGCTTTGATGTTCATGTGTTGAAATTGTCACCAAGTGCTCCAATTGAGGGTGATATCCCAGAGAGAGTTTGGGATATCACCAATCTCCTCAAGAAAATGTTTCATCCACAACAACTCTTTACAAGCTTCCGTTGCGGCTATAAACTCAGCTTCAGTGGTAGAAAGTGCAATACAATTTTGCAGCTTTAGTTTCAAACAAGATAAATATGTGTTGATTTACGATAGTCAGAGCGCCATTTGTCTCGGGAAGAACTCTACATTTCATTCACGTTCGAAACACATTGACATGAGGTATCATTGGATACATGATGTGGTTGCTTCTAAAGAAGTGAAACTTGCAAAAGTTCATACGAATGATAATGGAACTGATATGATGACGAAGTCATTGCCGAGAGGGAAGCTTGAGGTTTGTCGAGAGATAGCCGGAATGGCTGTTTCCTCCACCTAGTCGGAGGGGGAGTTTGTTGGTTCTTCTACTAGTGGGGGAAACCAATTGGGTTTGGTTAAAAGATAACCAAACTTAGGCCATATATTAATCCATGAGATTTTTATTGGACTTAGGGTTATGAGAGAGTATAAATATTAATTTTAACCTAATTCTTGTGAAGAGAGAAACTAAGAGAAGAGAAGCAACTTTCGGAATCAAGAAAAGAAGAAAAATAATTTTGTCAGGTTTTGTTCAAGGCAACGTTTGGAGGCTTATCCGTGCTCTGATCTTGCTGAAAATTTGAGGGAAGCTTCGTGACTCAGTGGTATTGAGATTCACCGGTGGGATTTGCGTTCCAACGGTTGGTTTGGGAGAACTCTGGGTTTTAACGTGGCTGTTCGCTGCAGTGGCGAGTTCAGTTTTCAGCAGGTGTTGTGTTGGGTGTTTTGGAAATCCGACGGTGAGTTCTTCTCGGTTTGAGCTGAAATTTTGCAACGGTGTTGTTGACTCGTTTATCTAGGGTTTTTACGGTGGAGATCTGATTTTGTGACCGGAATTCTAGTGAACTTAGGGTCATTTGAGACTGCTTATTTCTAAGCTCTTGTATTGCTCTCTTGTGGTGTTTTCTTGTATTGGAGATTGCTCTTTTGGAGCCTTAGTCTCTGAATCTGTTCTGGTGGAACATGGAAGACGTGTTGTAATTCAATTACATTAGTGATAGTGGATTTTGAGTGGATTACGGTCCCGTGGGTTTTTACTTCTCATATCGAGGAGGTTTTCTACGTAAAATATTTTGTGTCTCATTTAATTTCTGCCATCGTCTATATATTTTCTTCACAGGTTCACACACATTTGGGAAGAACTTTATTCCGTTGCGTCATTGTGCGTTTGTTTTTTTTTCCAACAGTACCAAACCGAACCGAATAGTCATAAATACCCGAATGGTTATTTTTATAAAATATTCTGGGTACCGGAACCGAACTGGATTCAAATTGAAACCCGAACGAGTATCCAAAATATATGAAATACAATTATATATCCAAAATTATTATGTATATTTAGACTTGAAATAACCAAAATACTCAAAATTACGATTATAAACCGAATATGTTAGTTATGTTTAGACTGAAATAACCAAAATACTCAAAATATTCCAAAATCTTTAGTTATATTTGTCAAAATTAAATATTTTTACCAAATTTTATTTAAATTGAACATTTTTTTTTAGTTTTTTCAAGAATGTGGGATAAATTTTGGGTACTTGAAACCGACCCGACCCGGGTGGAACTGAATCGAACCTGACCCGGAAAATAAAATATCTGAATGGATCCTAGACCTCTAAATTTTAGGTACCCAAAACTAAAAGAATCGATCCGGATTCCCGAATGCCCAAATCTATCCAATGATTATCAATGCTTCACTGTGCGAGTCGTGTGGCGAACCATAAAATGAGGCCCTCGTCATATGAATGGTCTCCCAGGGTACGAATTGAGTTTCGTCGATTTCGAACATTTTTGTATATGAGTCGAGAGTGAGGTGAATGTTACAGATCTAATTTTCTTATGAGGAGATGAAACTTAGAAGAAAAAATCTTACACAAATTAAATCGAAGAAACGGTATAATAAATTAAGCACGTTCTCTTGTCTCTAAGATTGAATAGGATAATTCTCTTTAATAGCCTCCGACATTGAAATCTTTGTTTATTCTTATAGTTTTTGTTAGTAATTCATTTGTCTTATAATTTAATCAAGTTAATAATGATATTATTAGCTTACTTATTAGTTAGTGACTGAGAAATGTCTTTTAATGGGGAAACAATCTGATACATCTGGTCTAAAGTTACACAATTGATACTTTTGAAATTGTCAATTGATACCATTTTTTTATTTTGGCGCTACAATATAACTTTTGGAATGGCTCAAGTGCGATTGCGATTCATATGCGTAAGCGATGCGACAAGTTAGAATTGTGAATGCAGTTATCTTATATTCTATAACTAGTTGGTGACCGCGCTTCGCGCGAAATTTTGTATTATTATTTACTAACGTGGTTATAAGACAATTCGATATTGATAAAACTATCATCGTTAAGTTAAATTCACATAAAGCACGACAGAGCTAATCATCTAATGCTCATTAAATACGACATGATCCAATTGTCCAACAACCCGATTTACGAACATAGATCAATTAATTCTTATAAAATGTCATATGCTAATTAGAAAACAACTCATACTTGTATGAGTTAGATATTCATTCATTTGATATTATATGTTTTTTGAAACGTTCGATCTTTTTTGAAATTTCCTCATTCCTCTATCTCCTTTTAATTTCACCAACACGATATATCAAAATACAAACCACCTTTTAGCTTGGTTTAAACCTAACATCCATTTTTTCTCTCGCTTCTCATTTCTCCGGCTAGTTATGTGGTCTTGTATCTGATTTAAGCATTATATATATTTCAGAATATTTGCCCTTTTTGTTGTCTTTAAGATTATACTGAACATGTTATCTTTCTAGGATAGCGCAATATACCTCTCATAACAACAATTTTTACATACCCATACACAGATCGTGGTCATTATCATAGCTTTAGAAAGCTCATGTAAGCATTCCTTAATCATTATGTTGGCATGCATGAATGCTTATTTTCGAGCATTGATATTTGTAATTTAGTTTGCCTTTCCAAATTTGAATCACTCAATCCATGAGTTTGTCAAAATCCTACAAATTTAAATTTCTCTAAACAACATATCCCATTTAGACTTAACCGTATGATAGATCCTGAAATTTTGTTCTGAACAATAATTAATTAGTAATTTTATTTTATTTCTATTTGATTAATATTCAATTTTATTATTTTAGTAAATATTTTTTCCAAATATATAGTTAGAAAATAATTGGATATAAATGTATTTTGATACATCACACCACCAATTTTTTGAAATATATATTTTGATAGTTTAAAAAAAATAATGGATGCTAAGGTGAACGATGAGGTGACGGAAGGAGAAGTAAGCAAATCTAACTTTATATATATATATATATATAGATAATAAGGCGATTTGGGTGCGATTAGAATACAAATTATTTTAAAAATATATTATTTGTGCTATTGTTATTTTCATAATTTATTTGTTTGATATATTTTTGTATTCTGGAAATCAATGGTGGCTACGAAAAGAGACCAAGCAAAGGCTGTTTCTCACGATCGCTCTTTTAACCGTCGAACTTGTTCCCGTCTCGTTTGTTAAAGTGACTCTAATACAAAAGTGTTGGTATCAGATCGTCGAAGTTCCAGGACTATTATCGAAAGCATCGGGGTTTGTTATGCGGTGTGAAATTCAAAGGTTTAGCTAAAAGATGCTACCGAGACACACATTTCGCATCAGATTAAGATTAAACACGGAGATGGAAATAACATATTTCATTTTTTTTTAATTTCTGGTTGTATTCCATTAGTGACTGAGTTACAATAGATGGGAAGAGAAGAAAAAAAAAAGACAAAGCTTGAAACTTTCGGTAACCATGAAGGCAAAACAAGGAAGAATTACAAGGGAGCATTAAGTACCTCTGAACCACAAAGCTAGCGAATCCTTGAAACTAGGCATGTCCTTTCGCGCCAAACACGAATCTCGGATTCCTCTGTCCACCTTTTTGAAGAGAACTATAGCAGGGAGTTTTATGTCGTTAAATATGCGATCATTTCTCTGTTTTCACAAGGAGTAGATGATTGCTTGAGCCATTAGGAGCCTCAAATTGTTTTCTACAGCGTTCGGGTAAGCCCTATTTAACCATCTCTGAAAAACCGGCCAAGTACGGATTTCATAATTCGTTAGCGAGTAAGACTTTTCTACGGAAAACATCGTCAAAATCACTTCTTTTGTTGTATATTTTTCACTATATGACGCATATATCTGCTTATGTAATAACTTGTTTTTCGATAATTCGTTAGCGAGTAAGACTTGTCTACGGAAAACATCGTCAAAATCACTTCTTTTGTTGTATATTTTTCATTATATGACACATATATCTACTTATGTAATAACTTGTTTTTCGAAAATTCTATATGACTTTGTAATCCCAATTTAAAATCAATAAAATTGTTTGTCGAAAAAAAAACTTTCATAAACATAAATCGCAGGTCAAAAATGTGGAATCACATTGTATTTGTCTATAAGTGATCACTACATTAAAAAAAAAAAAACAGAAAAAGAATTTATCAATTGTACAAGTCAATTTTCTTCTCTTTCTCGTTTAAATTTTTTATTTTTTGTTTGTTACAAGATTTGCTCTCTTTTTCGTTAATTGTTCGTATCTAAGAGTAATAAAGGAGGTAAAGGTTTCTTTGAAAAGATTATTTTAAAATCACTAGAAACTTGGTTTTATTAAACAATGAATCGTTAAGTTTTGTTATTAGATTTTAATTCGCAAAACTAAAATTTCAAGGGATTTAAAAATATTTTTATACTATTAAGTCGCATAATTACGTGAGATATATAGTACATTTCGTACCAAATAGGACGAAGCTTAATTCATGAAATAATTGATACTTTATGCTTTTTTTAAAAAAATGTCAATAAACTAAACACACTGTGTGATTAATTAATTAATTAGCCATTTTAATTCTCACACGATCTTAGGAGAATCTCTAAAAGATTATTTAGTTTCCTCTGTTTTCGCTTCCAAATAAAAACAGAACAAACAAATCTTTTGCATCACTCTCTCTTCTTCTTCCTCCTTCCTCAAGCTCTACACAATTTGATCGGCGATAATGGCCAAGTGTCACCGGAACAATGTCGATTCTCTTATCCTTCACCGCATTCCCTCCGCTTCTTCTTCTTCTTCCACCTCCGGGAACTCCTTCTCCGGATCTGCATTCCGCAGGATGATCTTCCACGCCATTAGCTGCGGCCGTATCTCTCGTTATCGGCGAGACCTCCGAGAAGACGAAGACGATGAAGATAAAACCTATTTTACAAAAACGACGAGTGATTCGGAACCTGCAACGATCGGAAGGGATGATTCAGCATCTAAATCGGAGAAGCTAAGCGATCTGTTAAACTTAGCGGTGATTGAAACTTGTGTTGAGACGAAGAAGAAAGAGGAAACGCTGGAGATTATGAAACGAGTGGTTAGGGATTTACAAGCGGAGGAGGCGGAGTATGGCGGCGACGAGGAGAAATTAGCTGCGGAGGCGGCGGCGAGTGAGGTTCGGTTGTTAGCGAAGGACGACACGGAGGCTAGAGTGACGCTCGCGATGCTCGGCGCGATTCCGCCGCTGGTTAGTATGATCGACGATTCTCAGATTTCTTCGCTCTATGCTCTTCTCAATCTCGGAATCGGAAACGATGCGTAAGTCTCCGTCGCTAGATCTTCTCGTTTTGATTTTTGTTTTCAATTGCATGTTCTTGTGCATCACAAAGATATTTTGAGTTTTAGCTTCGATTTTTCACAGATATTATGTTTTTGCTTCATTAGGTGAAAAGTTGAAACAATTGAGAAAGTTCGTTTTCTTCTGATAAGTCACTTTCTATGCTTTTTTTTGTTTCATCTGAATCATCATCATCACTTGAAGCAATTAATTCAATCATTTATCGATTTTTAGATCTTTCCTCTTCAATGACATAAATTCTCTGCAAAAATTTTCAGGAACAAAGCAGCCATTGTTAAAGCAGGTGCTGTCCACAAAATGGTGAAGCTAATTGAGTCCTCGAAACCTCCTAATCAAGCAATCACCGAGGCTATCGTCGCCAATTTTCTAGGATTAAGCGCGTTGGATTCCAACAAACCGATCATCGGTTCCTCGGGTGCAATCATCTTCCTAGTGAAAACCCTGGAAGAAAGCAGCAGCTCACAAGCTAGAGAAGACGCTCTTCGTGCTCTTTACAACCTCTCAATCCATCACCAAAACGTTTCCTTCATCCTCGAAACCGATCTGATCCCGTTTCTCTTGAACACATTGGGAGACATGGAAGTGAGCGAGAGGATCCTCTCAGTCTTAACCAATGTAGTATCAGTCCCGGAAGGAAGGAAAGCGGTTGGATCAGCGGCCGAAGCGTTTCCCATATTGGTCGATGTGCTGAACTGGAATGATTCACAAAGATGTCAAGAGAAAGCGATTTGCATCCTCATGTTGATGGCTCACAAGGGGTATGGAGACCGGAAAGCGATGATCGAAGCGGGTATTGAATCTTCGTTGCTTGAGCTAACGCTTGTGGGAAGCGCATTGGCGCAAAAGCGAGCCTCGAGGATACTAGAGTGCTTGAGAGTGGTGGACAAAGGGAAGCAAGTCTCAGCTCCGATCTACGGAACATTTTCTTCTTCTTCTTCTTCTTCTTCGTTGGGTAGAGAGATTAGGATGAGTGATGAGAGGAAAGCAGTGAAGCAGTTAGTGCAACAGAGTTTACAGAGCAACATGAAGATGATTGTCAAGAGAGCTAATTTACCACAAGACTTTATTACTTCACAGCATTTCACAAAGATCTTAACCTTTTAAACACCCTCAAAAAATAAAATTGTAAGTCTTTTCTTGAATCTTCATTAATCATTTTCCAATAAAAATTGATCACTAGGAATTATCTAAAAATATGCTTTTGACTATTGAAAAACGAATTTACTCACACAGAGATTTATATAAATGGCCGTACTCATGGAATTACATTACATAAGAGTATTTTTGCACTACAAAAAAACATATGAATTTCTGACCAATATATTTATCAGAAAATCGTCGGAAAACATATCTATCAAAATATGACCAATAGATTGCCGGAATGTTTCTGACGAATTTTTGAAAAAATAATATTTTATCAATATTTTTTCGGAAATTTGTAAAATACAAATATGATTAGGTTTAACCTTTCCCCAGAACATGCTATTTTCTGTTTAACCTGTAAATTAGTTTAGGTTTTAACATTCTTGAATTAGGTTAGAGCCAAGTATATGGTAGTTAACTTTCTGTCCAAGGTTAGGTCAGTGACAGTGGCATTGAGTGTAAATACGTGGAAGATCATGGGTATAGAGTCTGATTTGGGATCTTCACATGCATTAATAAGTTTTCATATATTTCTCTTCATTTTTTGACAAAAACAAAAGAAAAGATATATTTCATTTTCTTTTGTATTAAGCATGCATTGGTCCACTCGTGGATCGTGCCTATAATAATGTCCTTTAAAATATTATGAGTTTTCTTATACCAATGTTCGTTGCACACTCGTGGGATTTGCATCCAACCGACAACCATTTTCGTACGTTGTTTATTTTCTTATACTCCTCCCTTAAATTTTTTTTTTTTTTTGCGAATGGCATTAATTTAATTTTGTTTAGTACGTTTTATTTTTCTAAGTAGGGTTTGGAATATAAATGCGCACCGACACACACGAGGTTGGGCAGACGAATGAGGAAAATACAAAGGGCTCTCGTCGCATTCACATTCATAATTTCATAGAGACAAGAAGGAAGCCACACGACGTACGTGTGACTCATAATTTGTTACATTTTACTCTCTCCGTTTTATAAAAAATATCATTTTATAATTTTATTTTCGTTTTACAAAAAAATATCTGTCAAATATTATAGAATGTAATATTATTGAGTTGTGTTTGATACAAGATCATAAGACACACACATATATATATATATAGTGTTTAACATTGACATATTGATAACACCAAATAATGTAAATATTCTAATCCTTATCAATATGATATCTATGAGAATATTCTCCGGTTGTGTTCACGGGCTTCACTTCATAATCGGGCTCTTATGGCCCACAACACTTGGTTCGCATCTTGTTCCCCAATATATCTCCAATACTCCCCCGCACGACAAAGGTGGGATGCGAAACACGAAATCCGCAATCACAAAGCAAAACACCTTTGTTGTGGACACTTATCGAGGATGGACAAAACATGTCAACTGACTCCTCCGGATTAAACTTCAATCTTCAAAAAAATAGGGATGGAACTTTAGCTCGTCTTCGGTCTTGAAAAAGGGGAATAATAACATCCCGTGGGTGCAAATCCTGCAACTCCACAAATAATCATCCTTGTTTCGGACAGTCCATAAATCGGACTAAAAAAAATGACCTAAAACATGAGCGTTCCATAAAATTCCCTAAAACGATAACTAACTCCCCCGTAATAGGAGAAACTAAAAATTTGAGAAATTCTAAAAAAAGAATTAATCTAAAAAAATAGAAAGAAAGAAAACTTGTGAAAAACCCGATTCCCCTAAAATTAATAACTCTTAGATCTATTGATAATGCTTGTGCTAAAACCAACCATAAATAAAGGCAAACTTTAATTTAGAATAAAAGAAAAACCATGTAACCAAAACCCCATCAACTTTTTAATTAAAACTTGACGTGGAGACAAACCCCACTTTCCTTTGCTTCATGTCATCATTCGGATCGTCTCCACCATCCTCTTCGTCTTGGCCTTCAGTGATCATTGCAGAAATTCAAGAACCCCATTTTTTTTTTTTTAAATCGCGGAAGCAAACGAATCCTTAACCTAATACACCCGTTGTCCACGAGATCTCTCAAAAAGAGCGGTAATGATGGGATAATCCTTGAACGGAGGTTCAAGGCGGTGAAACCGTAGCTTCGAAGTGTGGAACCGGCTCGAAAGCGTGAGACTCCTCTCAAAGATCCTTCCAACTCGCAGCTCGCTTGCGGACACTTCTTGACGACGATCGGTAGAACGGTATCCACAAAGGAGGATGGAAACTCCTTTGATAAGACCACTTATCGAACCCTTAGAATCCACCAAGGAGATCGAAAAGACTTTACGAAAACTAAGAGAATCCACCCTAAGCAAATCGTAAAAGAAAGAGAAATTTTATTGAATGATTGTTTGTTATCTTTGATCAAAGAACTTACAAAAATTAAATAAGCAAACAACAAGGTTTGCATGAAGGAGAGAGAAATAATTTTGGGAAGACAAACATTAAAACACAAGTTTAATTCAAAAGAAAAGACTCTTGCACTTCCTTGGGTCGAATTCCTTGCTGGGCTTGAGTCTTTGGGCTTGGTAGAGATGTCCCTGGATGTCAAACATGAGTTTGATAGTTTCCAAACGAATTGGGCCTAGCATTCACCAAATATAGAACCAACTCGACCATTTAGGTAAATGGGGAATATCTTTGTGACCTGACGTCAATTTCTTCTTATCTTGGGCTTGTTGGAAACATAAGAGATCCATTAACATTCTCCAATTGGTTTCGTAGCTAGATCGTATCTGAGTCGGGCTGTGTGACTCGATCTTTGGCATTGACGCGCACTGGGTGCTGAAGCAGATCCGTGGACTTGAAAAATCCATTTCTTGTACGTATGAACTCCAATTGGACTGATTCCAATTTTCATAATTGCTCTGATGAATCAAGATTCCAGAAAAAATTGTTTTGTAGTTTAATTCATTCTGGTTTGCTTGGAAGTATTCTTTGAACGCCCGTTTGTCCGATTCGCGTCGGCTGGGATTCACCTGTCTTGGAAGTTGAATAACTTCTTCACCTGAACTCGGAATGGATTGATTCAACTTCGAGGAGTGCTCTAGTTGAGGTGAGAATGTAGTCCCGGTGGTCGTTGGGCCATTCGAGTTGATCACGGATGTCGTTGGTGCTGAACAAAGCACATGGTTCTTCTCGGATGGCTCCATTATCATATCATAGCTTATGCGTCTTTGGAATTGGTATCCTGAATATTGTCTGGTACAAATTAACGCCATCATATCTCACCAACGCCGTTGTGAATGATTCGTACTAAGCCTCCAAACCAGAAAACCCCCAAATCTCACCGGCCGGAGATTCGTTCTCGTCGGGCTGAAAATGGCGTCTTCGTCTTCAACATCTTGCGGCGACGGTTACGTTTCCCGTGGGTCGAGATATATAGTAGCTTCAGAAACGAAGTAAGCAGAAGTTAGAAGATGATAACAACCCATGAATCGCCGTGGCTCTGATACCATGTGAGTTAATCCAAAACAAGGATTATTCATGCTCATAAGAGCCTAATCAAAGTGATAAAATAGCTCGAAATAAAAATAGCTCATAGAGCTTTTTTCAAATGCAAGAACAAAGATAAGAAAGGAGAAACCTTTAGGTTTGTCACCAAGAACAAAAAAGTTCGATTAATATTTCATAAAGAGGAAAGGGAGGCTGCGTTTTTGTGAAGCCAAAGTTACAATCTTAGAAACCACAAAACTATATTTATATGAATATAGATTTGGAGTGGAACCCTAAACACATGGGCCTTTGACAGTTTTGCTTGTTTGTTGGAACATCTTTGGGTTTGGGCGAGACTTCTTCTTACAATAAAGTTGTCGCCTTTGAATATTCAACAAACGTTCAATTAAAAAAAAAAAAGAATATTCAACAAACGCTTAAGAATCTTTATAGAACAACAACACATGAAAATCCCATAAAAATACTTGGAAAAAAGCAAATGATGGTAACTTGTTTTTTTTTTTTTCAATCTGGAGGTTTTGGACCGAAGACCATACATTTCCTAGGTCCGAGCTAACCTTTAATATTTTTATCTGTCCCAATTGCCGTTCGATCCTATGATCTTTTGGATTATTTCAGGGTACCTTTCCGGTCGAGCTATCAATCTCTGGTATTATGGTAACATGTTGCCATTGGAACTATGGAAGTCAATGCAAACTTGTGGAAGAAGTTTCATTCGGAATTTTATTATCTTGGAGTGTTTTTTTGTTCTTTTTAAAATTTCACTGGTCAATATGATATCTCAATGAATGAAAAGAATCATACTTAAGAATATTATCGAACACAGAGAAACTTTTCCAACCATTTGATTAACAAAAAAGATCAAACAGGGACCTGAACAGGAATTAAATAGAAAATTGTACCACTTTCATGTCTCCATTTAGGGCCTAAATCTCAAACTTATAATGGTAATAAAATGTTAATATCAATTAGTTCAATGATTAAATCCAACTCACGAGTAATTGTATAAAGAACATGCTTTTGTTTGTGTTCTAATTTTGAGATTTTTAATTCTATTTTTATGATGTTATCTTCTAGTATTTTGTTCATGGGTATTTTTTTGCTTTGTTTCTTCTGAATTTTTAAATTTTGTTTCAAGTGCTTTGATCTTATAGTTTCAACTTTATAGGCGATTACACAATACATTCACACTAAGTCCTCTCCGCTTGTTCACATAATATATCCATGTGCTATTTCTTCTTTTAAAATTAATTTTGGTTTATCTGCATCTAGTATATATTATGACATCTGGATGTGCAAAACGAAGAAAAAAAATAAGATGAACTATTTGTTCAATTTCAAAGAGGTGTTTTAGACACATTATCATATTCTAGAAATTAGTAAAATCTTGACACATTATCATGTTCACTAAATCGATTAGAGATACATTACTCGAATTTGGACTTAAAAGAGAATTGAATTTGATATTTTCTATTGATAAGAACAATAGGCATTTCTATGAAAATTATTCTAGAAAGTTGAATAATGGGGAGACTTGTGATAGAAATTGGTTGGTTTATTCGAAACATGTGACTAATTAGTTTATTGTTTTGTTGCAAATTGTTTAAATCTTGTGGTTATTCAAGTATGTTGTGTGTTAGCAAATGATGGATTTAATTACTGGAAGCATTTTAGCGAGGGGCTTAAACAACATGAGAGAAATGTAGATCATATGAATGTGTTGAATGTGTTGAAATTTAGATCTGAGAAAAATCAAACTATTGATAAAGAATTGCAAAAGAGGAAGAACAATGGACATTAGTTTTAATTAGAATTATTACTGTTGTGAAATTTCTTGCTAATAAAAATTTACCTTAGGTCAAATGATAAACTTTACCAAAAATAATAAGGGAGAATTGGGAATTTAGAGCAAAAAATGGGAACTATTGTCCCTTTAGTACTTATTTGAGATATGCTACTTTTAGACTAAAATACCCTTTATTAAATATAAAAAAATTCAAAATAAATATTTATAATTACTTTAGAAATTCAGAAAATTCATATTAATTAAGTAATATATATTGTGTAATTTATCTTAGGAAAAACAATTTTATTTTAAAATATTTATTTTCATGTTCTACTAATTGTAGAATTTGGTTTCTAGTGCTTGCTCTAAAATCTATCAAGTATAAAATAGATATTTTACTATTTGTATAGCATTCTACTATCCCTATAGAATCCGTTATCTACAATGTTGTATGTATTCTACTAATAGTAGAATTCGCATTCAATCATGTTTTCTATATTCTACTTTTTGTAGAATAGAAGTTCTACAATTTTCTCTATATTCTACTTTGTTGTAGAATATAAGTTCAACTATTTTGTCTTGATTCTACTGAATGTAGAATACATATTTTACCAAGCGGTTAACAAAATCTAAGAAAATTTTCAAATTTTTTTTTCTTTTTAAAATCGTTTTGAAAACGTTTTTTCCTAAAAAAATATTCAAAAAATATTTCCTATGTCGTGTAACCTTTTTTTTTCCTTTTTTAAAAACTTTTTTTCCTTTTTCGAATCATTTTGTTTATTTTTTAGAAATTATTATAAACATAGGTTATTCAATTTTTTTGGTTTTCACGTCCCTATCTTATTCACGATATCAGAGGATTAGGTAAAATTGGATTACCCTTAATATAAATAATAAGGGGATAATAATCTCCCAATAAGTACTAAAGGGACAATAGTTCCCATTTTTTGCTCTAAATTCCTAATTCTCCCAAATAATAATGGTAACTTTTTAGGGATGATTAAATCGATTGCTGAATTTGATTTGATAATGCAAGATCGTATGAGGCGTATTCATAGTCTTGAAATACGTCATCATGGTCATAAAATTCAAAATGAGTTAATTTCTATTTTGGCACATAAAGTTCAAGTTTCTATAGTTAACATAATCAAATAGGCTAAATATTTCTTTAGCATTCTTGATTGTACGACAGATGTGAGTCGTCAAGAGCAAATGACTTTAATAGTACGATGTAGCAAGACCATCTCCAATCCCACTATATTTTCCACTTCAAACGTTATTATAGAATAAAATCTTCTCCAATCCCACTTTATTTTCCACTCTAAAATAGAGTTATGAACATTATTACTCTATATTTGGCGTGACACTGTTATTCCCTCTATTTTGGAGTGAAACTTTTTTTTATTTATAAGTTGGTCCCTCAACTATTATCTGTTATCATTTAATTATTCAACAAAAACTTTGTTATTTTCTACACATAAAATTTAGTATAAATAATAAAACTAGTTATATAGATTATGCAATTTTTTAAAAACAAACATAATATATATTAAATATAAAATACAATGACAAACTAACTTTAAAATTAAAAATACATAAAAAGTAAAAAACATAAAGATAAAACACAACATAATACTACTAAATTAGTAATTTGGTAAACCGCTTCCGGATGCACCAAGATTATTAAAATATTGTCCAAACGAAGATGCATGATGAACTTCTTCAGATCGTTGATGATCAACCCGTTTTTGTAAAATCTGTGTTTGTTCAGCTTGAATATATGCACGAATATTCGGATCTTGAATGGAACTCAAGTCCCAAAATTGATCATTTTTCACTTCGAAATGCATTAATTGATCATCAGTGAAAAAATTTACTAATGATGATGACTAAACTTATATGTACTATTTTTATTATAATTATTATTGTTATTTGTTATGTTGTATAATGTAATTTGTTTTATATAAAATAACTTGAACTGAAATAACATTTTACTTTTATTGAATAAAATCAACAAAATAAAGTTAATGGGTTAAATTCTTAAGTTTGATAAACAGAAGGGTATAACTACAAATTATCTATAAATTAATTGGAAAGAGAATATACTCAGAATATTATTTTTAGAGTAAAAAATAGAATGGGGTTGGAGAAGAAGCCAACGCTATAACGTTGTCAAATAAAAAACAAAAATAGAAAAGTACTTTTAGAGTTTCTAATTGTAAATGATACATCTGGAATATTACGTTTCTTTGCTAAATAATAAATGCGCAAAAATCTCTCAATCTTGATGTTGATAATGTGAGAGATCAAATTTATGACAATGGTTCGAATATGAAAGGAAAGCATCAATGGGTTCAAAAGAGATTACTTGAAATTAATCCAAAAACATTATATATACCATATGCTTGTCATAGTCTTAATCTTATGGTTACTGATATAGCACATTTTTTTTCTTTTTTTTTAATTAAGAGGTAAATCTTATGTCCTTGGAAAGGTCCATACTAATCTCCTGGGAATATACTATTAACAGGTTAATCGTACATCCGGATGAAACTTATACATTAGTCCCATATTCCATTTGGCCAAACAACCTCATTTTTTTATTCTTAATGGGAGTCGAACTCAAGAGATCCATTGTTCAAGAATTCAACAACAACTATCGGCTTTGATGAAAAAGCACTATCGGCTGAAAAGTCTTTAGGATTAATTATTTTCGTATTATTGTGGACATGCAAATTATTTCGGTGAAAAACAGGTTTGAGCATATGACTACTTTTAAAAGTGTCTTTGGATTTTTGTTTGATTCACTGAAATAAAAGTCACTTGATGAAAATGTATTAACATTTCATTATTTTTCACAAAACATTTTCTCATGGCATTGTATCTGATGTTGATTTAGAATGACTTTTATTCTGAATTAAAGTTTGCAGATGAATCTACTAGATGTACATATGACACCTACTGAAGTTTTTGAATTTGTTGAAGATCTATGTTGTTATCCAAATGTTTGCTTATCTGACTTCTACTAACTACACTTGTCACTGTAGCATCAACCGAGAAAAGCTTCTCCAAGTTGAAGCTATTTAAAAATTATATGAGATCTTCTATGTTCCAAGAATGTTTGAACGGTTTAACAATTTTATACATTGAAAAAAAACGTTAGATGGCATTGATTTTGAAACTATTATTCATGATTTTGCGTCGAGTAAACCTTGAAAAAAAACTGTTTCTTATGATCATATTTTTCGTTTCGGAATAACTATTCGGTTTTATTTTTTAGGTCAAACATGTTATATGATATAAATTTGGAGAAATTCATAAGTTTAAAACATAAAGCGAATATGGTTTTTTAGCATGTATTAGGAATTTAGGACCCTTGTTTATCTCGCCCTAGGGTTTGTAAAATGTTTGGGTCGGGATTACGTTTGAATGAGAAGATTACGATTGTAATAAGATTAACCTAAACCAGGAGATAAACCGGATAAGGTTAGGACAAGCTGGTTTGCAAGACTGGTTCGAACGACGCCGCTGAACTCGTAAACTCATGTGTGCGATAGTTAAGACTTCAAGAGTCGAGAGGGCGTCAGATAGCGATCATTCGCGTGAGGTTAATTAAAGTTTTATTTTTTTTGATATGCCATATCGGCTGATCCGGTCAGCCCCGATAGGAATATATCGAGTTGCTACAGAGAGGACTACTCCCAGGTTCAACGGTTCAACATGAGCTTCGAGTTGAGCTCGGGTCAACAGGCCATGAGATCCAAATGGACCACCAGCCCGACTGTCCCGAATTTGAAATGCCTTCCGACTAATGTCAAGGGTAGTGAGACTGTCTGTTACTGGACTACCATGTAAACTGCCGCATGAGCCTTTGGCCCAGACTTTTCACACAAATGTGATTTTTATTTCCAATGAAGTTCGAACCCGGAAGGAACACTGGAACGCATTCGCAGGTTTTACCTACCACTAGACCACATAAGTGCAGGGGTTAATTAAAGTTCGGTCATGGTTGTTTATTCTGATTCAATAGTTGTTAACTTATTTGTTTTAGTAAAACATTTCAGAACGTTAATCATTTTAAAATAAGGTTTTCTTGAGTTTTATGTATTTTAAACTGTTTTAACATTCGTTTGCAACATGCATGGTCACTGAGTTAAGTTATCGACTATAGGCTATGCACTGTTTGATGAGAGTAATCAAAGTTCCAAATCACACAAATAATAATCACTCTTAAAAAAGAAAAGAAAAAAAGAAAAATGCAAAATATCTACCAAAACGATATATATTCGTGCGACTAATAGTATTATCAATCGAAAATTAGCAAATATATATCTCTATTTTCTTGTTTATGAGTTTAGAGAGTAAAATGAGATTCAAAGCCCTCCAAAGAAGTAAAGCTTTTTTCACCTTACTTACTGCTCTCATTAAGGGGAAGGTAAACTCCTTCCGCTGCCAACCAAACGTTATCCGCCCGTTTCTCCCGGATTCCACAGACCTGTGTACCCACACAAAAAAACCCGAATCTGATGCGTTAAATCTTGTAGAATATTTATCTAAGCTTGAGTTTCAATAATCTTCGAAGACTTAACAAGAAGAGATCAGGCTTAAGTTACCTCTTGCTGACCACCGGCTATACGTTGGTACTTCTTGTCATGGCTATGGAGGTAGCCACTAGTGTCTATGTGTTGAAGTCGGACTCTTTGGTCCTGTTTCCATGTCTTCCCGCTCCCTTCAATAATTAGCCTATAAGCAAATTGTAAGTTGCATGAGCTCTCGGGTGGATGTGAATAGAGAAATATTCAGATGGATATCAAATTGCTTTTGGGGATTATTACTTCCAGTGATCCCCAGTATCGGAATTTGAATCATCTCCAAAGCAGCTAACCTGCATCGAGAAAATGGGTTAGCAATAAGGACAATGCAACTACCAATTGAAGCCAGCATAGTACTTCACAATCCACATAGACCCACTAGTAAATATCCGCATAATACTGATTTCCTAGATCTAGCAGTCACTCTAGTCTAATTGTTTAAAACTCCAGATAAATCTTTCACAGCCATGCTTGGCAGATCAGGGAATACCAAAAAGAAGTTGCACTTGCAATAAATAGAAGACAATACTAACCTCTAAGTTCCCTGATATAGGGGATGCATGTAGGTGACTGTGGAGCCACTTTCTGGTCTTCATGTGCTGAAATCTAATGGTTGCTCCATTCTTGACCGCATCACCTTGCTTGGCTGTTGTCCCAGGCACAGGTTTAACGATCTGTCAAAGGAAAAATCCGTTACAAGAAAATGCATCAGCTCAATTACTCAACCATAGCTCATTCCAACACTTGATAAAACAGGAAACCCCACCATAGCTTCAAATTAACAGATGGGTTGCTAGAAAATTCCTTATTTAAATCAGAGCCAAACACATTGGATTTCAAGTGTGAGATGAACAAATGCTGGTTGATGTTTTGTTCTAACATCCAAAGACTTTTACTTTAAGTTGCTCCAGTCTGATTTTAAACATGATACTATAGGATTCTCCGTAAACGAGTCCAATAAGCAGAAATGAGAATCAAAGGCAATACGACGAAGAAAGTTACCCAATAGCTGTTGGAATCAACGACGCCTGGAAACCCAGTGACTGATTGCTGACCACTGCCGGATCCATACGGCACATCGTGAGAATGCAGTCGAAATTTAGTTTTCTCGTGCATCAGCTTAATCGCACTACCATAAGTAATCTGTCATATCAGAACGAACACCGAGAGTTCAAAATCTCTTAGAGATGATCAAACTCAATTCGAATCGAAAGCAAAATCTTTCAAACAATCCTGCAATCTTCAGAAAAATAACCCTAATCTACAATTTATACACAAATAACCGTCCGTGACAATCCAAACGAAATAGCGATTTCGAAAAGCAATGCAATTAACACAAACCTCAACACCTTCTTTACCAGAGGAAGCGGCGGAGGCAGACGTTGTGTAGCCGGAATCCGGATCGAGGCTTAGGTAAAGGAAGAGAGCGAGACAGAAGAATCCCAAAGCCATCACGAATAGCAGACCGATAAACCAGTTCTGCTGCCAAAAGGGATATTCCGGACTCGCTTTCCTCGCCGAAGGAGTTCGTACAGACGAAGCTGAGGAAGGAGGAGGAGATGAAGAAGACAATGATGATGGCGGCTTTCTTCTCGAGAGAGCTTGTTGTTGCCCGGACGTCGACGCCACCGTGAAGGATCAAATTGAGATCTCGCCGGAGACAGTAGATGGTAAAAGCCGAATCTGTTAACTTTGCCGATTTCGATTCTCGTCGTCGTCTTCTACTATACTTCATTAAGTTTTGCAGTTTGTGTTGACACGCAGGCTTACGTTCAGATAGCAAATGATAGTCTTACACGTGTACTTTTGATGAGATGGCGCGTTATGAATGGTGCAAAGAGGCAAAATCGATACTTTTATTTATTTATTGTGTGTTTTAAACGATTTTATTGATTTCTATTTACAACTAAAATTTGATTCGTATGATGAGAAATGAGAGATTTTTGTTGCCTTTGGATCCACTAAGAACAGTGTCAAATGCCAATACAATTAGAGGTCTACGATAGTTTGAAAAATTATGGCCATTTTTTTTAATTGAATATAAAATTTATTGATAACAAAAAAAAATTGTTTTTACAACTTGTGCTTAAGGATGTTAATCGGGCTGGTTCAGTCTGGTCTGAAACCCGCAAAATCCGCATATATTTGAGTCCGGTCAGGTATGATCCGAAAAAACCAGACCTATATTTTAAAGTCCGACCCGAACAGGGCTATATGGTTATTCCGAACTTTTTCAGGATTTTCTTTGACATGTATAAATTGTATAGAAAATGATTTTAAAGATATGAAGTAAGCATGCATGAATGATAATGTAACATGGATCACGAAACATAAACTCATCCAACCAAGTGCGTGTACAAATCAATGTTTCAACGTGTCTAGGTAGAAGACGATTTCTATAGTTGTCTAAGACATGCACACCAATACTAAATGTAAACTATGAGTAAGGTACAACTAGGAAATTATGATTTTCAATCAATGAAAAATATATAGGAAATACTACATATTTTAAAATTTTAAATTCTTAAACAAAACCTCTAACTCAATAAAAATATTTATTTTCAGGCTTTTCGGGCCTGTCCGATCCCGGCCGGGCTAAGCCCAAAAAACCTCCTAGCTTGAATGGACTAACCCCGAAAGGCCGGATATTTGTTGGGCTTATATTTCTAGGGATGAACCTAATAATTTTCAGGGCCGGACTCCGGACTTTAGTCTTAATTGACATTCCTAATTGTGCTTCTTTGTTTTGAGTTTAAAAAGAAAATTTGTAATGAAATTTGAAAGATAGATTGCTATTGGCTTCTTGTAGCAAACCAAAGTTCGAGACCCTTTTCGTACTTGTGGTCTCCCAATTCTTTAATTGACGATAGTCAATCGCGAACGTGCTTGTCAAGGAATCTAATGAATCGTTGAGGAGTTGAAGGAGCTTCGCCATGACGCCGCGAGTTTCTGTCTTTTTTTTTTGTTTTGTCAACAATCCATTTCATTAAATCAAGTTATGCCGACAAGGTAAAAATATATCACCGGCATTGTCTGACTTACATGGCAACTGGACCACATAGGGCCAGCCCAGTAGCCAAACCCTTACATAAGAAAATACCTTACCGTAGTGAGATACAAACTTGAGGGACCCATCACGAGGGAAAAGCCCAACACGAGGTAGGGTGGATTCGAACTCCACGCTGGTGGGATGGCAGCAAAAGACCGAAGGCCCCTTAGCTCATTCCCGATTATTCGTAGAAAACCGATAGCGCGTAAAACATCGTGCAGCTCACCAAAACCACATATGAGAAGAGAGGCAAAGAAAGGCAGACCCCACTCGCCAAACACCGACCCAAGGCATAAGCTACGCCACACCGCCACGTCTCCACTTATTACAAGAACCCGGACGCAAAAACGCCACTTCGAGCCCACGAAACAAAGAAAATTAAAAATAACAAAACCATACCGCTTGAAACAACCCGCCATGATTTCCGGGGAGCAGAGATCACCAAGAGCAGCCGCGGTTGACCATTCCGCCTTGCCGAGAACACAACAAATAGGGAGGAAAGGCCGATAGGAGAGAAAAAACACCGTCGAAAAACTCCGTTTCATAGATCCGCCATCCTCCAAGCTTCACCTTTACAACTACCGATGATGTCCGATGTCCCTTCATCCTAGAGCCAACTCGCCGCCGTGCCACATCGCAACATCAGATCAACGACACAGCCTCCCAAGGAAGAGAATCAAGCTTCACGAAGAAGGGCATAAGGAGGATCCTCGCCGGCCCATGTCGTCACAGAATCGGGAGAAGTAGCCACCCCACACCACGAACCTCGATCCGCCTCGATTCCTCGCCGCCACACCAAGCATCAAGACAAGCACCACCGAGGCCACGACCACAGAAACCACGATGAGGAGAAGAAACCGTCAAAGCCGCCGCGATAGACGCCGGCTGCCACACGCCAGGAGCGAGGACCCATCGATCCACCACCGTCCTCGAGCTGCTCTGAAAAAATAAAGACGGAAAAAACAAAAACTCCGAGAGAACACGAAGCAGCCATCTGCTGCCAAGCCAAACAACAGATCCACAAGAGCACCGGCGAGACAAACTTCCAGGGGCCACCATCGCCAGAGAAACCCTTGCCGAATCGATACACCGGATCCCTCTTTCAACCTGCAGAAACCCGAGAGAGAGACAAGAGATCGACACAGACCTCCGGCGAACTAGGTGGGGAAGCGCCGGCCAAACGAGACGCCCCACCACCATCACTGGGTCCCCTGTGACGCCGCAAGGGTCGCACCGCCGGCGAGGAAGGAACAGCGAAAGACCAAAGAGAACAGAAAAACGGGCCAAAATCCGTTCTGTCTTTCTATATGCAGTGAATTGTTACTTGAAAGACGTATTGTGTAAGAAAAAAATTATAGCCATTTTATTTTATAAGCGCATATTTTTAAAAAAAATCATAATATTAAAATAAGAATAAAAATGTAACGCTATAATATATATAGAATAAAGAGGAAATTTGATTTAATATCCCAGATTTTTTATATATTTTGAAAACTAACCCATCTTTTAAAATCTTTGAAAATTAACTTTTTATTAGGTAAAAAATTATACCCATCATGAAATTTTGAGAATATACAAATACAATAATTGTTTTTTTTCTTTTTCATAAGAAATATATATTATAAAATAAATATTCAACAATTTATTTATATATATATATATATATTTCGAAATAACAAAATAAATTATTTTAATTAAAATTCTTATTAGATATAAATAATTTTTTTAGATATACACAAATCTATTATTATATTTATCATTAACATACTCAAACTCTATATATACATCATCATCGTACAACAAAATTGTACAAAAACACGTTTCTGAAACCGTAAATTCATACAAACTACTTTGTTATTGAATTGTTTTTTAAGTTTTCACGCACAAAATCTAGATATGATGGACATTTTTTACATCCATATTTTATTTATTTTTTAAATTAATCAAAAATAAAGAAATAGAATTTAATAAAATTCATATGTTTGGTTTATTTTGAGTATTTTGGTAATTTTAAATGTCAAAAAGGTTAGTTTAAAAAAAAAAAAGGGTTAGTTTTCAAAATATATAATTTTTTTAGAATATTAAACCAAATCTCCCTAGAATAAATCTAACGGTGTAAAAAAAAATTAAAAACTAAAACATTATTAAACGGGATTGGGACTCGAACACGTTGCATGTTCCAAGTCAAATAAGAAAATGGATCACATAACCAACATCCAACATAACCACGGTATTCTTTTGGTTAGACATCCATCCGATAAGTATATATTATATTGTCGTGCTAAAACATGGCCAGGTCAGAACCTGATCCACATATTGTCTTTTTTAACGAAGGATTATTTTGAAAAACACGGGATTGATAAGTTGATAAGTATATATTAGATGAAATGAAAAACACGGGATTGATAACGAAGGATTAAAATGAAAAACATAGGTTGATAAGTATATATTAGATTGCCGGCCAAAAAACACGGGATTGGACCGCTTCCGTCAGGCCAGACCCTGATCCACATCTTGTTTATTCTAATTACGGATTATTTCATTTTTTCTATTTAAAAACGGATTAATTAAATAGAATCGACCAATCATAATAAGTTATTTTCATTAAGGCTATTTAAGTAATTACAGAAATCCCAACTTTCAACAACATTTAAAATCATTTTCAATAAGACACGCGTCACAAAAAAATATAAAAAAATCAATGTATCATACATTAAAAAAACATTAATAAAAAATGTTATTAATTTTACAGATAATATCATTTTCATCAAGACACCCGTCACAAAATAAAATAAAAAATCAACATATCTTACATTAAAAAACGTCTATATAGAATATCATCAATTTTAGATATAAAGTCATTTTCAACAAGACACACATCACAAAATAAAATAAAAAATTAATGTGTCATACATTAAGAAAACATCAATATAGAATATTATCAATTTTAGATATACAATCATTTTTATCAAGACACGAGCCACAAAATAAAATAAAAATCAATGTGTAATACATTAACAGTGCCAGTATAGAATAATATTAATTATATATATAAATATTTTCACCAAGACACGCACCACAAAATAAAATAAAAAATTAATGTGTCATACATTAAGAAAAACACCAGTATAGAATATTATCAATTTTAAATATAGACCGTCTTTCTAAACCATAACCATCGAAATACATCAATCGCAATCTAGCCTAGAAAATTCTCACCAGAAGTTTCCGTAACACTAGTCCACGGTATCCGTCATACGAAATCTAAACTTTCAAAGTCCAAAATTCCGGTCAACTAGCTCTCTAAATTCATTAAGCACAAATGTGAAATTCTCATCAAAATGACCAAACCAATACAATCGATGCTAGGTATTAAAGGCATTTAGAGGTGAGGTTAAAAGTGTTTCAGGTTACCGTAATTTCACCGGAGGGTGCAGGATATTATGCAAAACATCAAGAGAGGAATTACCTATTGAGAACCACAACTTCCAGTCATTTCTTCTTACGTAAAAATATTGCACTTCCTCCTTTCTCCAAAAGCAGAAGTTTTCTGTCATTCACCCAGACTTAAAATTTTCTATGGGCTTGGTATGACAGACTTCGTACAAACGAACCATGGATGCCTCATAAGTATTTCGGCCAACCTATACTCCCTTTCGGCTATTGTTTCATTTCCCTTTCGATTATTTTTGATTTTTGATTTTTTTTTGAAAGGGGAAAATGCCTTTTATTGAGATGGAGTTTTAGGGGCACAAAAATTTACCATGAATTTGAGGTTTTCCAAGGCAAAACCGAGCTCTTTTTTTTTTTGTTGATTTCACCTCCACCGATTGCGTATAGTCTTCGTCTTTCGTGACTGAAAACTGTGTTGTTCCCCCTTCTCAGGCGTTTTTGCACAGTTTCAGAATTCAAGTTGGGCATACTCCACTTGCATGCTCCACCTTGACGGAAGGTATTGGAGCAATTACCGTGATTGAGAATCAAATTATTGGGCACATGTCATGGGATGTGATAATTATGATATTATGACTGAGTTAGTTTAGAAAATTAGATCTCATTGCTCTGTTTTATATGTATCTCTTGTACGACGCTTTTACAAAATATACAGAAATCTATTTCTTCTCTCTATTTCAAGTAATAGTCTTTATGACCAATAGCTACTGATGACTAACGTTTGAGCAATCTCTTTTCCTATGATGGATTCTACTATCTGTATTGGATCAAATCTGTTGCAGTAAAAACTTTTGTGGCGATCATGTGACAACCAACGGAAGTATTATTTTGGCTTTCCGGTTTCCGTTTACTTCTTCCTCAATCTCTAGAGAAATTTTATATTTTTGCCATTCCGTAGATTATCATTTTGGTCCTGGATTCTTATTTAGGCTAAATTAGAAATTTAGTTGCTTATATAATCGACAGTATGAGACCTCTATAATTGTAGCGTACTAATCTAACTGCAGTCTTCGAACAAAGATGTGCTCACCGCTGATAACGAGTCTATCGATTAAAGTGTAACTAAACGTGGGGAGAGATTACTTTCGTAAAGATTTGGGTTGTTTTTTATTGGACTTCGGCTGTGATGGGTTTTGGCAATAAAGAACAACATATTCAATTTCGGTGATAATGAACTCGCTGAATAATGATCTTGCTAACAAAGGTGGCGGTGCTGATGGCGATTTTCTCCCCGAGGGAGATGTATTTGCCTCAATTGCGTTTTTGATTTCTCTCGAAACGGTGTCAAAAAGGCAATCGAGAGTGGGCTAAACTTCAATGTAGCTACCAGTTTCATTTCATTTGTTGATATTGAACGATTAGATATGCTCTTTTTGTTTGATAACATTTGTCCTTCATTGTCTGGAAAGTAATGCATTTGCTTCGCATATCGCATTTAAACCTTCCTGATTTACCTTTTGTTTCATTCGACTTAAAAATTATGGATCTCTTCCATTCTGGTTGGTATATACTCTTTTTGTGCGACGTTGCTATTATGTTGTAAAGATCAAGGATGGGTATTGGGCTCTGAATTGTTATGCGAGGTCACAGAATTAGCATATACATACTAGGATTTGATCACTACTACATCACAAATGCTAACTATCTTCTATTGATCTCTCCACCTTGTTTGATGCACTTATTAGCTGAAAATCTCATAATATCCATCCCCTTTGTGTTCTAGCAGTAAATGCATTATGTGCTCTTGATTAATATTATTTACTAGAGAAAGATTAGCTTCCAAGTGCCTATGACCATGTTCTTTTTAATCTTTATTCACCGCCTGCTAATCTTGGATGTCTTTATAGGCGTATATGCGTGTTTCTACATGTAAGCCAACCAAACTTTCTTGACATATTAGGAATTATTTTAATGAATTGATCCAAGACAATTTTCCAGTTACAATTTGGGATATCCTCCAACATGTGGCTTAAATTTTGGTTTCTTAGGTTGTTTCAAACAGCCATATAGTCTCACACGTGTGTCTGTTTTCTAGATTGCACTGGTTCAGCTTTTAATGTCAAAGGAGTGCATTACAAGAAAATTGTATGAAACTGATATATCATGGTTTTTATCCCGTTTAAGCTATGATATAAGTCTGTTTTATAGAGTCTTTCTACTATTTTGTAGTGTTTTAGAATGTTTTCAGCGATCCCATTATTCTACTTGGTGAGGAATGATCACACAAAGGATTGGAAGCGAGGCTAGGATTTTTCTATGATGCCATTATTCGCCTACACCCTTTGATACATTGAGAGGGAAGAACCGGGGATTAGGTGGCAAACACCATCAATACTCGCGTCTATGCAGATCTAAAAAAAAGAGAAGAGAACATAATAAGAAATAAGTCGGAGGGAGAGAAAATGATACCAAAAGTGTGAAAAAGGGTGGTTCCTTATCATGATATTGTATGGGAAAGAATCTAGAAGGTTCTTGAACATTGGCTGCAGCGATGAAACTGGCGATGATGGCTTTATTTGAACAATTCTGCGAGATAATGTGTGGAGTATGGGAAAGCTGCAAATGTCTACGGAGAAGTACATGGTGGTTAGATCAAAAGCTGGTTATGTAACATTTGAATGCTTGGGAAAAGGATCTTTGCGATGGTTCATGAACATGTGAGTCTGTGTTTTCAAACCTCTTTCTCTGGTTTAGTTTTCTGTTTGCTTGAGGGCAAGCAAAGGCTATGTCTGGGAGAGTTGATATATCATGGTTTTTACCCCGTTTAAGCCATGATATAAGTCCGTTTTATAGAGTCTTTCTACTATTTTGTAGTGTTTTAGAGTTTTTTACATGTTTTAGCACGTTTGGAGCATAATTGGAGATATTGGAGCTTTCTGGAGCATTTTGGAGAAAAGTAGAAGCTCGTGTAGCTGAGTACCCGATTTGAAGCCTCAGTATCGATCGATATTGACTAGTATCGGTCAATACTCACTGCAGCAAGACACGAGTCGCGACTTTTATGAAGAGTTGAAGAATTGCAGAATTGCCACAGAAGACTTTATTATTTACAAGAAGGCCCATAACGTGTTTAGTAGTATTTATTTAGGTTTTACAACCACTTTGGTGCCTACGCTTTCATTACGCTTGATTTTACTTTGGTTTTCGGAGAGACAACTCTGAAATCCTGTTTCTTATTGATTTCTTTGATGATATATTCAATCATGTTGTTTTCATTCTCCATGTATGAGTAGATCCACTTTAGGTTTAGGGTTCTCATAAGGGTTTTCTCTGAATTCTAGGTTGATTAGTTGATTAGGATTCACCATCTGAATTAGTTCTTCACCATAGGTTGTTCTCAAAGCTAATTCTAGGTTGACGAATCTGAAACTTAGATCTTAGGATAATTGATTAGGCACGAGAGTGCGATTAATTACCTGATAGAACTTAGGGTGAGCAAAATAACTATTCGCAAAGAGATTTGGTTTAGTTGTTTTGTGAACAAATCAAACTTGAACTAAAAGCTGGTTTAGACTTTAGGATTCGCAAAGAGATTTGGAATTCTAGGATTTAGACTTAGATAGTTTTCGCAACGAGAGTTGGTTAGCTATACTTTAGTGATTTGAGTTTAAGAACTGCGTTAAATATGAATCTTGTTAGTTAGTTTATCTGCATTCATTGAATTTCTGAGAATTACCCTGAGCCTATCTTTCTCCCAATCGAATTACAACTTGTTTAATTTACGTATTGCTTTCAATTACATCTTTTGGTTTAGCTTAATTCAAATCTATCTGATCTATTGTGTGATTTCTTGAGTCTTTGTGGATTCAATCCCTAAGTTTTACAATCGAAAAAGTTTTAGTATTTTTAGGGTATTAATTTGAGCTTATCAAATTTGGCGCCGTTACCGGGGACTCAATTTCGCCATTAGATTTTAGCTAAGAATTTCGTCTAAATCGTTGAGTATCGATCGATACCCTAGTGGTATCTGTCGATACCCGTCGTGAATTTCGGTTACTTACGTTCTTGACTTTTGTGTTTCAGGTGCATGCCTAATCGTGAAACCAGAAGGAACAAGAACACTCCGCTAGTTGACCTGTCAAACGAGCAGCTAGCACAATTGGAACGTATAAAGAAAAAAGCAAAAAGGCAAGCAGAGATGAATAACAATACAATGATTTTGATTCGGGATGCTGCTGGTGCTTACAGGGGCCGAGAGGGTCAGTTGTACAATGAGGATGGTCAATGGTTGGATGCAGAGGGGAACATTATTCCTACCTCTGCTGCTGTTGATGGAGTTGTCGCTGCAAATGCTGGAAACGATGCGAATGCAGGGAATGCTGAGAACGCTTGATAACACCATATTTTACATGTTTTTAAGGTTTAGTTTCATAGGTTTTTAGTTCCAATTTGTATAGTTTTTGGATATTTTCATGCATTTAGGTCCAACTTGAGTCTCATTGCATTTTAGATGTCCTAGGTTGTCTTTGCATTCTTTTTGGCTTGCTTGAGCCATTTTCAGGTGTTCTTGGAGTCATAGGAGTTGGAGGAGTGAAGATAGCCATCAAAAAGTTCATTTCGGAATACAAAGATGCAGGATCAGGTTGAGACGTCATAAGTTTGGCATTGGATGAAGGACTTTCCACCGATGGATTGAGCTCAAATTTTAACACGAGATATATCAATGGATTAGCTTTCATTTGGAAGTGGGTTGAGGCAATTCCAACGGTGCGATCAGAAGTTATGCCAATTTCCGTGACGACGGTCCAGTCTGGCGCGCGAAGGAACTCAGTGGAGCTCGCAGCGGTGTACCGCAGCGGTCTACAGTGACCGCTGCGGGTTCATCCGTCGAAAAAAAACAGAGAATCACAGCGGTCATGCAGCGGTATGAGCTGGCCGCTGTGGATCATCTGAAACTCAAAAATTCGACCCAAACTCTATTAAAAGCCAAAAAACCTAATTTTAGTAAAAAGTTTTCTTCTTCTAAGAGTGGGGCTCGTCCCCAACTCTCTCTTCTTGATGTTTTGGGATTGTTCTTCATACAAATGCCATTCTAGAGAAGATTTCTTCACTCTATCTTTATATTATGCTTATTTGATTCTTGTTCTTCATTTCTATGTCTTTTTCTCTTGTGTTCTTCATGTTCTTGTGAGTTTACTTTTTGTTGGATTTTAGATAATGTTTGATTTGGATGGTTGATGGTTGATTGTTGATGTTTAGGCTTAGATAATCATTTGTTCTCATGTTAGGAGGGATCTTAATGCTAGAATCGAATTGACAACTCATTTCTAGAACTTAAGACATTTCTCGCCCGGAAGGTGTTCGATGAAATGTCTAGAAAACTTCTAAGCATGCAATTCAATTCTTAGCCAATGGAAATTGATGATTAAGGTGAATTGTTGACTTGTATGGACTAATGCTTAATGATTATGGATCATTTAGTTTCGAACGGAAGTTCTTGATAACTAGATGATTTTGTAAATGGATTAGTATCATGGAAGTGAACTAATCTACTTGTGTGATCCATGTCATAAGAATGAATGTGCATTGAATGTTTAGGCATCATTAGTCAATTGTCTTGATGGTTAGATAATGGTTATTTAAGATGATCTTGGATGAGTCTTTCACTTAGGTTGGTTCGTAACGCTAGATTTGTCATGATAAACCGAAACCTAGTACTACACCTTAGATTAGTTAGATTTTTGGTCTCTGATAGTGAACTTTTTACGGTTCGCACAATTACCCACTGTGCACAATGCCTCAATCTAATGGCATGTCATTGTAGCACTTTGGGATCGAATCCACAGGGAAATAAGAACGACGCACTAAGAATACAGGACGCTATCTAATCTAAGCAAATATCGGGTTTTGGTTTTTATCGGACAATTTGAAACGTGCAAAATAGAGAAATAAACGAGTAGCAAAGCAAACAAGAAAACGATTAATATCAAATTTAAACAAACGAATTCTCGGGTAAAGCAATCGACTCGGGTGATTCTTTAATCTACTCAAGATGCTCAAACATTCGACTAAATATCTCCCTAGGCCTTAGAACACTACTAAAGATTAATCCACTTCCATGGTATTAACCCATTTCTTAGTCATCAATCGTCATAAACTTCCGTTCGCGATTCTATGACTAACAAGCATTAATAACAAGTCTAAATAGCCATTAAACACCCTAGACATCTATTTCCATAGGCTAGGAATGTAAAACACTCATTGAATTGGTTGGGGAATTTCATCGAACACCTTCCGGGCGAGAAATTCCCTATGATCTAAATCAACTTTGTCAAGGCCAATCCAGCATTAATAACACTCAATGAGAAAGGATATCAACTAATCTAGTTCTTAAACATCAAGAACAAACCTAGAATCACCCTAGTCTACTTCACCCAAGAATCCTAAAAGAACTACTCACACATAGCTAAATCACAAATATAAACCGTACAAATGAAAGCCATAAGCAAAATAAGAAGAATGGTAAAAAGAGTTTAAGAAAATCTTCACTAAAATGGTTTGGATCTTGAATCTTTCATACAAAACAAAAACAAGAAAAGAAGAAAGAAATAAGTGGCTTAGAACCCTCAAAAGAAGCCGCCCCCGTCTAATTAGGCTTAATTTGCTTAAATAGATACAGATCGGGTCGGGTCAACCCGGGACAAACCGGGTTTGACCCGACAATTTTTGTGCCCGAGAAGGTTCACAGCGGTCAGCTCATACCGCTGCATGACCGCTGTGAAACGCCTGGTTTTTGCTCCGGATGGATCCGCAGCGGTCTCCCTATACCGCTGCATGACCGCTGTGAATCTCTGTGTTTTTGACGGGAGGATCCGCAGCGGTCACTGTAGACCGCTGTGAGCTAGCCGCTGCGAATGTCTGGTTTTCTCCTTCATCACTTGATCATCTCCGTTTGCTGCGGGTACGTTCCTCCTAGTCCATGATCTTCCCCAAAACTCCAATAAGCTTCCATAAGCTCCAAATGGTACCTAAAAGACTCCATAGCACACAAACATATGCAAAAACTAACCTAAGACTCACTAACTCTAAAATGGATGCAAACTATACCAAAAACAAAGAAATGAATGCAATAAGTCACAAAATGCTAACTAAAATGTATGCTAAAATGGGCTAAATTATGCAACTATCAACTCCCCCGAACTTGCCTTTTGCTTGTCCGCAAGCAAACAAACAAGAACAAATCGAAGAAGAGGTTGGAATGCGGGATATCATATCCAAGAATATTAACAAAAGAATTCAATTCAATGCACTTGGTAGTAGTTATGTGATGCACAAACAACCTCTACTTCAAAAGATTTAGCCATACTCGTCGCTACACGAATTTGGTATAAGCCTTAGCATCTACAAGTAATCATATCCTCTAACTCTTTAACATTCATTAAGTACAATGGTGAATCATGCTTAATAAAAATCAAGTGAACTCATTTGGCTTAGGGAAAAGGTTTTGAGATGAAAATAATCTCAATCATGTGGGTATTCCAATGCAATGGGATCTCTCACGAAAGAATGAACTTTGGCAAAATGCTAAGAGTAAAGAACAATTGATGCGTACAAGGATGACATCCGTCTACCCAATGCCCCAATATGAACTCCACTCCTATTTCTAAACTCATCAAGATCCATTCTAAACTACCCATATCACAAGGCATTTTGCCTTCTTAGACCACATTTCTTTTCTTCTTCTCTTTCAACAAATGGATTGGCTCTTCATCTTTTTCTTTTAGCTCTTTTTCACTTTCATAACTAGTCTCTCAATCATCATTTAGATGCCTTAGCCATATTTTTTTTTTTTTTTTTTTTTTTTTTTTTTTTTTTTTTTTTACACACATAGAGACTTATACTTTCAACACCTAGAGCTATTCCACACTTTCATGCCAACCAATCCAAACTTTTTACTTTCCCCTATCCTTTTTCCCAATCTTTTATTTTCTCCACACTTTCTTTTCTTTACATCAACACCCAAATCACCAACCTATCTATCAACTCCTTGTCGTTCCAAACTCAACACTTTTTGCTAAGTTCATTCCAAATTAGACCTCACGACACACACAAGAGATGAAGGCTTGAAGGAAAGGCTTAGTTAAGGGTGTGGTTAACCGTTCCAAATATGGGAATCAGCTATTTGAGCTAACAAGAGAGTGGTAAAAAGGGGTAAGATAGCTCAAATATGTATATGACATCCATGAGTTCAACTTTTCAATGTACAAGCATGATAATTTCAAGTCAAGATTAAAGTTCATGTAGATAGAGTTAGATTCAATTCAAAGCATGCTTCAACCAAGACAAAAACATTCAAACCGCAAGATCAAAGCATGGATCATCCTTAACTTCGTGATCGCTCAAATGCATCAAAGAACTCCTAACGAGGGCATTAATTCAAGCTCTTAAGTTTATATTCTACATGGATAATTCTCCCAATGCAAGTGAATGCAAACCTATATGCATCTAGACTCAATCTTAAACATGCAAAATGCAACTAAAATTTTTTTTTTATGGTTTTTATATGCACTTATATGAATGAATGAGACTCAAAGATGGAAAAATAAAAATAAGATCACAAAACACAAGATCAAAAGACACAAATCCTTCCCCCGAACTTGAATTGCAACGTCTCGGTGCAACAAAAGTCAAAGAGAAGGTATAAATATGCAAAAAGTATGTACAATGAAATGGAGTTTGGATCATACCTTTGGATTGGAGAGAAGTGTGATGTGCTGTAGCTCTACCCATTCATGCATTAAGCACCACGACCTTGGACCCAAGAAAACTATAAACATCAAACAAAAACATTAAAAAGAACAAGAAAGAACGAAAATATATACAAAGATAGTCATGGGAATGCCTCCCAAGAGCGCTTGTTTTACGTCGCTAAGCTTGACGTTTCAACTGTTAATCATGAGAATCAAAAGGTTGAGCCAATGCACCTTTGGTCCTTCTCTTGTCAGGACAAGAAACAAAATATGCAACATGGCACACGACTATCCATGGCAAAGAGGCATAAATCACATCAAGAAAGGTTACTAAAAATATAGCATACATCTTGGAATTTTCCTTGATGATGAGATGTTCACGAGGACCAAATGCATTTGATGGAAAAATAAAGTCGATTTCATGTTTAAACGAGTTAATCACAAAATAGTCAACTTCATCTCCATCAATCATGTAAAACACATCCTCTTTCCTGGATTTCATCTCAACCTTAGGGTCATCTATCTCATTCAAGATCTTATCTACATCAAGCACACCCCCTAGGTAAGATTTTTCAAGAAGAGAACTAGATTCCTCAGGCATTGAAAGCTTAAACTCGATATCATGATCATTCAAAGCACATAGATAATTAATATCAAAACATACTTCATGATAATCACTAGCAAGCTTTTCTACTCTTAAGGTTTCTAGTATTTGAGACTCACATATTAAATCACAGCAATCATTAATGAGCTTGAGAGCATGTGAACTAGAAGCTACATCTTCAATGCAAGGCAAGTGACTATCCTCATAATCAACGATTTCAAAGGTTGTGTCAAAAATACCTTCTAGTTGGCATGGTGGAACCCAATAAATTACCTCTTCGAGTGCATGAGCTATCTTTATCTCAATATATGTGAGCTCCCTTCCCTCAAGCGCTGCCCGACGTGACATGAGGTTCAAACGGATCATAATCGCGAGATTACTCCTTGTCAATGCCGGGTTTTCTTTGCAAAGCTCATCCAACTCTACTTTTTGTTCTGATGTGAGTACACTTTCATCAAATGGTGGCTCCACATATGGCTCATCATCAATGCTTTCATCAAATGTGGCATCCTCTTCTTGTGGCCAATCATTGTAATCCATGGCCATCGACTCTAAGAAGCAAAAAAGAAGAAAATAAAAAGTTAGTAGAAGTCAAGAACTTAGTCTCAAATAGTATCCAAATCCTAATGGCTGTTGCTAATTTCCCCGGCAACGGCGCCAAATTGATAGTGAACTTTTTACGGTTCGCACAATTACCCACTGTGCACAATGCCTCAATCTAATGGCATGTCATTGTAGCACTTTGGGATCGAATCCACAGGGAAATAAGAACGACGCACTAAGAATACAGGACGCTATCTAATCTAAGCAAATATCGGGTTTTGGTTTTTATCGGACAATTTGAAACGTGCAAAATAGAGAAATAAACGAGTAGCAAAGCAAACAAGAAAACGATTAATATCAAATTTAAACAAACGAATTCTCGGGTAAAGCAATCGACTCGGGTGATTCTTTAATCTACTCAAGATGCTCAAACATTCGACTAAATATCTCCCTAGGCCTTAGAACACTACTAAAGATTAATCCACTTCCATGGTATTAACCCATTTCTTAGTCATCAATCGTCATAAACTTCCGTTCGCGATTCTATGACTAACAAGCATTAATAACAAGTCTAAATAGCCATTAAACACCCTAGACATCTATTTCCATAGGCTAGGAATGTAAAACACTCATTGAATTGGTTGGGGAATTTCATCGAACACCTTCCGGGCGAGAAATTCCCTATGATCTAAATCAACTTTGTCAAGGCCAATCCAGCATTAATAACACTCAATGAGAAAGGATATCAACTAATCTAGTTCTTAAACATCAAGAACAAACCTAGAATCACCCTAGTCTACTTCACCCAAGAATCCTAAAAGAACTACTCACACATAGCTAAATCACAAATATAAACCGTACAAATGAAAGCCATAAGCAAAATAAGAAGAATGGTAAAAAGAGTTTAAGAAAATCTTCACTAAAATGGTTTGGATCTTGAATCTTTCATACAAAACAAAAACAAGAAAAGAAGAAAGAAATAAGTGGCTTAGAACCCTCAAAAGAAGCCGCCCCCGTCTAATTAGGCTTAATTTGCTTAAATAGATACAGATCGGGTCGGGTCAACCCGGGACAAACCGGGTTTGACCCGACAATTTTTGTGCCCGAGAAGGTTCACAGCGGTCAGCTCATACCGCTGCATGACCGCTGTGAAACGCCTGGTTTTTGCTCCGGATGGATCCGCAGCGGTCTCCCTATACCGCTGCATGACCGCTGTGAATCTCTGTGTTTTTGACGGGAGGATCCGCAGCGGTCACTGTAGACCGTTGTGAGCTAGCCGCTGCGAATGTCTGGTTTTCTCCTTCATCACTTGATCATCTCCGTTTGCTGCGGGTACGTTCCTCCTAGTCCATGATCTTCCCCAAAACTCCAATAAGCTTCCATAAGCTCCAAATGGTACCTAAAAGACTCCATAGCACACAAACATATGCAAAAACTAACCTAAGACTCACTAACTCTAAAATGGATGCAAACTATACCAAAAACAAAGAAATGAATGCAATAAGTCACAAAATGCTAACTAAAATGTATGCTAAAATGGGCTAAATTATGCAACTATCAGTCTCATCCCATGCATTAGGGATAGATTCGAGTAAGCGGTGTTAGTACTAGATTAGGTATGTTCATTCGTTTCTAGATCTTAGGCATTTCACTCATGACCCGAGTTTAAATGAATTGCTTGATCCGAACCTTTTGTGAGCTATGCATATCCTAGCCAACGGAAGTTGATGTTTAGGGTGTTTAGTGAACTAATTGGAATTGTTTCTTAATGCTTGTTAATTATTTAATCACAAATGGAAATTTGTTCTTGATTAGATAATTAACAAGGTGATTAGTGCCATGGAAATGGATTAGTCATATTTGAGAATTCCATGTTCTAAGATAGTGATTAATGCTTCTAAATGATTCATTGTTTGATTGTTACCCATCTCATTGATAGCTTAGTTCATAATCCAACATTTTAGTCTTGTGTTTTGTTTTCCTTCTTGCATTTGTTTCCTTTCTTATAAATTTAAAAACCAAAAACAATGTTTGCTCTAGCTTAAGAAGTTTCTTGCATTCTTAGTGCCTCAATCTTAACCCCTTATGGATTGACATCTCAAGTACTACAATGACATGAGTACACTTGGGATAATTGACACGAAAATATCCTCTATCAACGAGATAAAAAAATTGTTAGGAATCCAAAATATGGGAGGGGTGGGTACTTATCTGGGTCTCCCGGAAAGTTTCGGAGGAGCAAAGAGCAAGATTTTTAATTTCGTTGTCGAAAGACATAATGACAGAGTTAATGGATGGACATCAAGGCTACTAAACAAAGGGGGGTAAAGAGGTTCTACTTAAATCGGTAGCATCGGCTATGCCGACTTTCGTTATGTCATGCTTTCGACTACCCAAGTATATATATTACCGCAAAATTAACTAGTGCGGCAGCGCGTTTCTGGTGGAGTTCCGACGGACACCAAAAAGGGATGTATTGGATAGCTTGGAACAAGATGTGTCGGAGCAAATCAGATGGTGGAATTGGTTTCCGAACAATAGAGGAATTTAACACGGCACTGCTGGCAAAACAACTATGGCGGTTAATGGAAAAACCGGATTCGTTATTTGCTCGAGTTTTTAAGGGTCGTTACTTTCGGAACACGGACCCATTAGATCCTATAAGATCATACTTCCCGTCCTTTGGGTGGAGGAGTATTATTTCGGCTAGACCTCTGGTTACCAAATGACTCATTAAAAGAGTTGGTTCATGTGGCTCCATCTCAGTATGGAATGATCCTTGGATACCATCTTCTCCCCGAGGTTAGCAACATGTAAGGGGTATAATTATTACCCCAATCTTAGGGTCAATCATTTGGTTGATCCATCAACACAAACGTGGAAGTTGATAAATGCAATTATCTACCCGGTCGATGTGGAAATTATTCGCGGTATACCCATCAGCAGCACATATCGACCAGACACTCTTGGTTGGCACTATACAAAAACAGGAAAATATACGGTAAAGTCGGGATACCAGATTGAACAACAAAACCCAGACAATGGCGAAAATTACTTCTACGGTCCGGATATAACGAAATTACAGGCACATACATGGAAATTAACATGTCCACCGAAATTGCAACATTTCATTTGGCAAACCATTTCGGGATGTCTCTCGGTTTCAGCAAATTTACGCGCTCGAGGAATAAATTGCGATACACAATGTCCTCGGTGTGGAGTGGAAGAGGAAACGATTAACCATGTTCTGTTCGAATGCCCACCAGCGCTACAAACATGGGCACTCTCTCATATTCCATCGGCCCCGGGAGTTTTCTCGATGACATCTGTTTTCTCCAATTTTGATAATCTCTTTTGGAGACTCCCAAAAGAGGAAAGGAATACAATGTTTCCTTGGATTGTGTGGAATATTTGGAAAGCAAGGAACGACAAAGTGTTCTAAAATGTGGATAGAAATCCACAAGAGATTTTGAGGATAGCGGAAACAGAAGCAATAACTTGGGAAACGGCACAGTATAGCGAACCAGACATAACCTCCCAACAAATCGGTCTTAATACGGGTCAACAAGATGAAAATAATGGACTGACATGCTATATTGATGGTTCGTGGAAGGAAACAGACAACTATTCTGGTCTAAGATGGTTCTGCTTTCAGGAGGGAGTCGAAGGAGTAATTATGGTGTCCCGTAATCTGCGAAGAAGTTTATCCCCGCTGCACGTAGAATTGGAAGCGCTCATCTGGGCGATGCATTGCATGATTGCAAATCACAAGACGGCGATAGCCTTTGCAACGGACTGCTCAGAGTTGGTGAAGATGGTGTCTACACCCAAGGAGTGGCCGGCTTTTACACTACATTTGGAGGAGTTCAAGAGGAGCAAGGAGTTTTTCACCTTTTTCTCTATCACACACATCCCACGCGCAAGCAACACAGTGCCAAATAAGTTAGCACGAGGTGCTCGCGTCTACCCATCAGATTTCACTTATGTAAACTCGGTACCCCCGATTTGGTTTACCGAATCGGAATAGGTATTAAGGCTGTTGACAAAAAAAAAAAACAGTGTTGAAGGCTGTCTCTTTCACGATGTAGAGAGATGAAAGAAAAATGTATTCATATGCTGCTGAGCGTTTTGGCTTGCGTGCCATTTTTATTCATAGATAGATTCTAAAAACGACACGATTTTATACGAGTCGCCATTAATCGGATTGATTCGTCTCTGCAATTAAGCACCGCCTTCTCGAGCTTCGAAGTAGCTCTCTTTCTCAGTCCATCGATAGTCGATCAATGCGGCGTTCTCGTTTTATTTCCCAAGTTTTCTCCGACGTTGCATTCGGTGACGCCTCCACTACTTGTGCTCCCATCGTCGTCATGTCCAGTCACGATTTACCACTCTCCATTCTTTTCTTTTTCTTTTTCTCTCTCTCTCTCTCTCTCTCTCTCTCTCTCTCTCTCTCTCTCTCTCTCTCTCTCTCTCTCTCTCTCTCTCTCTTTCTCTCTTCCTCGCGCCGGCTCTCTCCCTCTCCCTCTCGTCAGACCTCTTTCCCTCTCCCTCACGCCGGTTCTCTGTCCCTTTCACTCTCGCCGGAACTCTCTCTCTCTCTCTCTCTCTCTCTCTCTCTCTCTCTCCTTGTAGCCGTTATGTCCCTCTCCCTTTCGTTGGATTCGTTCAAAGAGGGTTTCGAAATCGGAATGTCGTAGAATTAACTTGAGCAGACAAGGGGAAAACCGGATCAGTCGGGGTAGAATTGTCCATGAGCCAGTCATGAATCTCCGACAATACTTTAGCGTCACTTCTTCTTGATTGTTGTTGTTGTTGTTGCTGGTTCGTCGGAGGATTAGGAGTCTCAGACGGCACTGCACTTCTCCGCGCATTACCAGAATACAATTTTCTATCGTAAAATTCATTAAGTGGGTATTTATATTTGTTTTCTTTATATGTATTAAATGTTTTAAGTTAATTTTATCTTTTCGTTTTTCGTAGATACATTTTAGATATATGAATAGCATGAATTTATAATTGTTTTAGTTATTTGTTTTTAATTTAAAATACAATGAATTTGGCAAGGATTGTGTTAAAGGCGTAAGTAAGTTTGAAGGTGTGACAATGAATTTGGCAAAAAAAAATTGTAAGTAAGTTGAGAACGTTTTATATATTTTTAAATTAGATAGAAGGTGGTACAATAGAAGTTGGAAGGTTTTAAAGGTTTTAAAGGTTTTAAAGGTTTTAAAGGTTTTAAAGGTTTTAAAGGTTTTAAAGGTTTTAAAGGTTTTTATGTTTTTATGTTTTTTAATTTTGAATTTATTGAGAAAAAATGAAAAAAAAAAAAATTGACAAATAAGAGGGGGGCAAGTGTCAATCTTGGAGAGAGCCACTTCACTCTTTATAAGGTAGATATTCTGCAACACTAGAAATTCGCAAACATGATGTGCAAACATTGCAGGCACATTCATGGAAGTTACTTTGCTCCCCGAAATTGCGACATTTTATTTGGCAAGCCATCTCAGGATGTCTCTCGGTTTCAGAAAACTTACGGGATCGAGGAATTAACTGCGATAACCAATGCACACGGTGTGGAGCGGAAGAGGAAACAATAAATCACGTCCTATCTGAATGCCCCTGGCGTTACAAACATGGGCACTCTCTCGGATACCATCGGCCCCAAGGGTTTTCCCAATGTCTTCGGTTTTCTCTAATTTTGATCATCTCTTTTGGAGACTTCCAAATAACAAGAAGAATACATTTTTTCCCTGGATTGTGTGGTATATTTGGAAAGCAAGGAATGATAAGGTCTACTCAAATGTGGATAGAACTCCACATGAGACTTTGAGGATGGCAGAAACTGAGGCATTGACTTGGGAATCGGCACAACTTTGTGATCCAGCCATAGCATTACAACAATTTGCCTATACACAGACAATGACTCAACATGTTGGAGACGGTGGAGGGAGATGTTTCATTGATGGCTCTTGGAAGAATACTGACAATTTCTCTGGATTAGGATGGTACTATTTTGATCAGGGCGTCGAAGGAGTCATAATGGGAGCGAGAAATCTGAGACGAAGTATCTCTCCCCTGCATGCAAAACTTGAAGCACTTATTTGGGCGATGCACTGCATGATCGCAAACCAGAAGACGGCGATAAATTTCGCAACAGACTGCTCCGAGTTGGTGAAGATGGTGTCTACACCTGAGGAGTGGCCGACTTTTAAGTTACACTTGGAGGAGTTCGTGAAGAGTAAGGAGGATTTCATCTTCTTCTCAATCTCACATATCTCACGCGCAAACAACAGAGAGGCAGACAAATTAGCACGAGGTGCTCGTGTCTTCCCTTCAGATTTAGTTTATGTAAACTCGGTACCCCCGGTTTGGCTGTGAACCGGTACATGTACTTAGGCTGTTGAAAAAAAATTTAATAATAATAATGACTAGGATTTAACCCGGGCTATAATTAGCGCGGAGTAATTTTTTTTATAAGAAATTATTTTGAAATTTAAGAAAAATTGATTTTATTTGAATTTTATAATATGTCTAACTCATGATTATAGATAAAGTTGTCAAACGAAATAATTTGTTTATTTAACCAGTTTTGCAGTGGAATAAATTATTATTCGGGCTAACCCGTAAAACCTAAAATCTTGAAAACATAACTCTATTATGCACCGTTTAATGACTCTAGTTTTGTGTTTAGTTCACGAACTCTTAAAAAAATCAATTTTCATGTGTCTAACTTTTAATAAAATTAGTAAAATAATTTTTAACTTTTATTTTGATATAAATTAAATGAAATATAATACAATATAGTGAAAATATATCTTGATTTCGAATAGATTTTTTTTCTTTGAATATAAATGGATTGATTATTATTTAAAAATATATAGTAGATAACATCTTTAAAACAAAATAAATACTTTTCATATTCTTATCACTAATTGTAAAAGACAATTATATCATTTCATATTTCCATTATTTTTTGTTATTTGTAATGGCATTTCATGTAATAACTTACAAAACAAAATTCATTTTCAAAAATGTTATCTTAAATAATATTATAGAGATTGATGAACATTGGTAAAGATAACCCATGCTTTTGAACATATTTGTGAGATATACCGTATAAAAACTTTTGTCTCGTTTTCATAAATTAACCATTTTCTAAAGTCTTCATATGCGTTCCAGGTAGAAAGAGTGAAAAGCAAAGGTACTTAGCTCATTTTCACTTTGTTTGTTGTGGTGGTTGGAATGCAGATCACGTATAGTCAAAATAAAGCGAACAAATCATACTCTAATAAGTAGATCAAGCTGAAATAAGAGATTGGAAGAGACCATAAGTAGATCAAGCATAGATGAATTTGAGAACAGTCTCCGCATGCGACACCAAGTGGGAGATTGATTATGGCGCAGCAGTGGATTTCACAAAGTGGGTAATACACAACACAATGGTTAAGGCAATATAAGTGTTTGAGAAGATAACAAAAGTCAGTGATCAAATTATTCAATAATAATGGTGCTAACAAAAAGGGAAAAAATGCCAAATTCAACAACTGGATCAAAGAAATGTTAAGGACTTCAATCTTGCTCTCCATCGTGGTTCTACTGGTAGTGATGGTGTCCCGAACCTGCAACAGGTCATGATCGGTTCTAATTTGTCAACAATACATTTGGCAATTGTCTCTTGGACACTATTTTGTTTAGCTTTCGTTCGGGTCAAACTATGGTTTGTTTTATAATCTCTGCCTCTTGTTTGTACGCCATTGTTGACATTTTACACGATTTACTCAATTTCTTTTAGAGTTCTTTGGCAAGTACCAACCAATAAAACCACCTCCAAAATGAATAAATGTGGAGCGGCGGTTCGGTTCGACTCGGTGATCAGTTTCGAGGAGTTAGTCGGGTAACCTCGGCGGTGGTTCGTGTGGAGCGGCGGTTCGGTTCGACTCGGCTAGGTTTGCGGTTATGCTCCTCTTTTCCCCGCCGTTTGCTTGCTTTGCTAGGTTGGATTAAGTGTTCTGTTTTGTGTGTCTTGATTGAGATTGCATCTAGGTTGGTTTGTGTCTTGTTTATCTTGATGTTGGAGGAGTTAGTAAGGCTAGTTGAGCTTGTTATCGCTTCGTTTTGCTCGCCTAGAGGCGCTCCTAGGGAGGATTTTGGCTTGAGCGAGTAGCGTTTCTAGGCTTTGCTAGTTAGTGTAGTCCCTTTTAAGTGCTGGATCAAGGTTTAATGGTTGAGCGTCGAAGTTCTTGGCTGAGGATGTCAGGGTTCGGGCCTCTTCCGACTCCTGTGAGGAATAGTTTTCTACCGGGCTGCCGGATGAATCATCTTCTAATCTGCATAATGGATTTTTCTTCAGCCATCCTTCTTGCTTTTCTCCTATCGATCATATCTCAGATTCATTTTATCTCGAGTTTTCAAGCTCTTTATCGCTATTGTGTTGACACCATTTGCTTCATTGCTACGGTGTCGACATTTGTACCGAATGAAATTTTATTACATGTTTTTTTATTTTTTTTTGTCATGGGACCAATTTTTTAGGTCGAACAATTTGTTAACACATCTTGTAACATCGGAACGTTTTTATTTTCAATGAAATATTTATATTCATAGCAAAAAAAAAAATGAATAAATGGAACATTTGAAATACAAATCCCGCGCGGATACTCATCTAGTGTTTTCTTAAACACACGAGAACCCATAACAAACTATGTAATTAAGTGCTTCATATATATGTAGGTGGTTCGCTGTAAGATCGGAGCCAAGTCGTACTCACTAAGCTGGCCACAAAAATAAAATAAACAAATCAATGTGTCGTACATTAAAAAAAACGCTAATAAAGAATGTTATTAATTTTACATATAATATCATTTTCATTAAGACACACGTCATAAAATAAAATAAAAAATCAATTAAGAAAAACGTCAATATAGAATATCATCAATTTTAGATATAAAATCATTTTTAACAAGACATATGTCACAAAATAAAATAAAAATCAATGTGTCATACATTAAGAAAAGCACAAATATAAAATATTATCAATTTTAGATATAAAATCATTTTTATCAAGACACGAGCCACAAAATAAAATAAAAATCAATGTGTAATACATTAACAGTACCAATATAGAATAATATTAATTATATATATAAAACTATTTTCACCAAGACATGCGCCACAAAAAAAAATAAAAAAAAACCAATGTATCATATATTAATAAAAACACCAGTATATAATATTATCAATTTTAGATATAAAATCATTTTCATCAAAACACATAGTCACAAAATAAAATAAAATAAAAAAAATCAATGTGCCATACATTAAAAAAAGTGTCTATATAGAATATTATCAATTTTAGATATAAAATAATTTTCAACAAGACACACATCACATAGAAGATTAGCAATGTTAGATACAATATCATTTTCAGCAAGACACACGTCAGAAAATAAAATAAAAAATCAACGTGTCATACATTTAGAAAAGCGTTAATATAGAATATCATCAATTTTAGATATAAAATCATTTTCAACAAGATACGCTTCACAAAATAAAATAAAAAATCAATGTGTCATACATTAAGAAAAGCACTAATATAGAATGTTATCAATTTTAGATATAAAATCATTTTTATTAAAAAGTGTCACAAATTAAAATAAAAAATCAACGTGTCAACATTAAAAAAGCGACAATATAGAATTTTATCAATTATATATATATATATATATATATATAATCATTTTTATCAAGATACGTGTCACAAAAAGAAAATAAAAAATCAACATGCCATACATTAAGAAATGTGCTAATATAGAATATTATCAATTTTAGATATATATAAAATAGTTTTCGGCAAGAAACACGTCACAAAATAAATTAAGAAATCAACGTGTCATACATTAAAAAAACGTTACAAGAACAATTTAAGCAAAATTTCTTGCCCAATCTACTAATTTCTTATATAAATAAATAAATTATATACCATTTATTCAATTTCACCACATACGCATATTATATCATTGACTAATTTTGTTTTTTTGAATCTGTATCTTTACTTTGGTGTCATTGGTGATAAATAACAATGATAGCGATACAACCATATTTGAATCACTGTCAATGATTTAACGATAAGATGTTGGCGATGAAACGCCATCGATGGTATCAAGGTTCTTTTTTGAAGCCATCTATATTTTTTCATTGTTTTAATTTGAGTTTTATGATATGATTTTTTTTCTCATTGTTGATGACGGTAAAACGAACAAATCTCTCAAATCGGTCAGAATATATTGCAGATGTCGTCGACTCTCAAAATTATGGCTATGTCTCTATTTCACAACCATGTGTAAAGAAACATTTGATATACAGAATTGTGAATCATATTTGCAACACGTACTTGAAGATCTCATGAATTGAGTGAGACTTCGACCCTCGAGGAGGAGAAGCATACGCCTCACATCTTCAGTAGTTCTTGTAATTGTGAAGCGAACTTAAGGTACGTTATTTAATATAAATATAAGTCTATTCTATATTTCCCCAAATTTTTTTATTTTTTTACGTATTTTCATAAACTTCTTAAACATTTTTTAAAACTTTTCTTTGTTGGTTCATGTTTGACTTTTGTGATTACCAATTTAAAATTTGATTAACATACACATATTAAATTGTAAGAAGATGATGTTGTTGTTGCATTCGAAGCTAGATCTATATTTTACAACATGTAAGATTTAAATATACATATTTCTATAGATTTAGAAATGAAAAAAGTAAAACAAAATGATATATTGTCAATGTATCATCAAATGAGCAAGGTCTAGTCAATCAGACGTTGACGAATCAATTTCAAGAGCCAAATATTTATAAAATGGTACAATATAACATTTTCATTTCTAAAATTTAGTCACTTTATCTTTTGGGGGAAAAAAACAGCATCACTTCTTTACGATCTCGTTGTTTCAATTCGGTATGTTATTATTTTTATTTGTTTTAAACATCTTAATCCAATAAAATTGGGATCACAAACATGGTTATTAATCCAGAGTATTTTTCTCACTTAGTACCCAACATTTTCATCACAAACTGGTATTGAAATGTAGTATTGCTTATATTTACAATATTTACGCAACAATTTTTAATTTAAAAAAAATCAATTTCTTACAATACATGAAAACAATATTTGTCAAATCTTTCAGATCAAAATATCACATTTGCTTCTTCTTTTAGCATCTACGATCAAACAGTTTTAATATATCCTATATATTTTTTTTCCTCCAAGACCAAAGGCTCAATGTAAGCTTTCCGCAAGTGGTTCAATGGATTAGTGATGGAATTTCAAATTGGTAATCGCAATAAAACTTGAAAAATATAAGAAATAATTAATTTCAATTGTAGATTAAAAAGGTAGTATTTTCAGTTGTGTTATGTATGAATAATTATTTATTCTATTTTAAAACCACCTGGCAGTGAATGGAAAAATTTGTGTGTATTTTATATAGTAGTGTTAGTTCATTCTCACTTTTAATATGATTACTAATATTTTCCGAAATGATTTGTTTATCTTACTAATATCGAACTGAATCTCATATTTTCTCTTTTTAGGATCAGTTTAACATATAATTTGTGAAATCGTACCCATGCACAAATCAAACATTGGTAGTATCTATAATTGTTCGCTAAGTAAACACATAACTACATATACAGGAAGATTTCCATCCCACCTTCATATATATATTATATCTTTATATCTTTCTCTCATGTTCATAAAATACATTGATGTTGAAAACATTTATACATTGATAAAAGAGAATTATCACTATCTAGCATTTATTAATAACACAATTAGGTATGTAGGAGCAATGTTTTTTTAATTAGATTGAAAACAAAGAGAAATTTTGTTTTCTCTCTTATACCCCTCATTATATCCAACATTTTCTCTTTCCTCATATTCTCTCCGATATACTCTATGATGTCGTCACGATCTTGATGATAAATCAAGCATTCTCTTTCCCATTTCTTACGCTGGACAAAAAGTTCTCACAAAGCATTTGAAAAAAAAACCGAAAGAACAAATAAATGACTCGAGAACCTCCCCGGATTTGGATTCAACATTCCCCATCATATTATTGATTCCCTCTTTAATTTTCTTACTCATAATCGACTCCGCATCGAATTTCTCGGAAAAATTAAACCGACTCACCTCCGATTTGTCGATATCTCTTGCCCCACCACCATTGTTACTCCCTCTAGAGTTCTCCTCCTTCTCCTTCTGCTCAAAGAAGAAATCTGATTTCGATTGAATCGTCAGAAGAAATAGAAAATTAGTTGATTCAAAGGGAAGAAGTTGCTCAGAAGCCTCGTCGTTATCATTGAGAAGAGGAGATTTAACAAATCCGTAAAACTGAGAATTCGAGTGAGTTTTCTTGTTAGCGTACAAGTTATTGTTAGCACGTTACAAATATCGGATATTATTGTTAGCACATTAACATTCTATATGATAAATAGGTTACCAAAATAAACGTAAACTTATCGGTTGTTAACACGTTACAAATAAACTTAATTGGGTTAATCAAATAGTAGTTTTGGGAATTAATGCATATTCGGACCGCAAATAGTGGGTTTTTTTTTGAAAATTATTTCTCCTAGACACGTTTTCCAAAGTTTCCCGCAAAAGTTTTAGATCTACTTTTGGCCAATCTCATCTACTTTTCTTTACTTCTTTTAGCCTTTTCATCTTCACTACCACCGCTTCTGACCGGAAACCGCCGGGTTCCACCCCCGACCTCATGTCGGAGGGTCCACTCACCGCCGGTAAGGTCCTCATCCCTCCTTCCCAAACCTCCGTCTTCATAAACAGGGTTGTTCCAACCACTTCAGGACCTCCAAAAGCGTAGTCCGACTCCTGCAACCGGTGTTTCCTCTACCTCTGTGGGTACTACTACTCTACTCCCACTTTCTCACGCCCACGGTCTCAACCGCTTCTACTTCGCTACCACGGGGAGGCTCCACTGCTAATTCTGCTCTACTTGTCTCAACACTGCTCAGCTACTTACTCCAAACAAAGTGTTCCAACGGTATCTCGAAATTCTCTCCTTCTTGCCTTGGGTTATCTCCTCGGAACTCTATCAGCTCCCGACCTGCCTCTAATTCGGATTTCTACCCTCACGGTCCTCCGCTTAACGACTCCAAGTCTCTCCCCTGCTCTTGACGGTTATTTCCCTCTGGCTTTCATTGGCCCGACGATTCTCTTACGCAGAAAAAGGGAAAGGAAAAGCTTCCCCAACAGCTTCCCACCCTCGCCTGAGAATCAGAGTCCTTGATATTGATACATCTGACTTGATTCAGGAGAATGCTTTAACACTCATAGGTTGTCTGACAAACCCTTTAGAACAGAACCTCTGGTCAATGATTCCATTTTTTCCAAAGCATTGGAACCTCAGAGGAAAGGCGATTGGCTCTGACCTTGGGCATAACTGCTTCCAGTACCGATTCGACTTTGAAGAAGACCTGCAAAAAGTTCTCGAAAACCGTCCGTATCACTATGCTAAATGGATGGTCATTCGACAGAAATGGGAACCAATAATCTCGCCAGATTTCCCATCTCAAATACCTTTCTGGATCTCCCTTAAAGGCATTCCCCTTCATTTATGGAAGAAAGAACTGATTCACAAATTCGGAAGGGAACTGGGATCCTTGGAAGACTTTGAAATCACAAAAACTTCACCAAAGATTCGAGTGTTTATCAATGGCTTGAAACCTCTCAGGAAGGAAACTATCCTTGAATTTGGTGATGGAAAGGAGGCTCTAGTCTCTCTCGACTACTCCAAACAGGAAAATCACTGCTCTTTCTGTCACAGGTTATCGCACGTTGTGAAAAGCTGCCCGGATAAACAAGATTCCATAAACCTGCAAACGATAAACACCATCCCTAATCGATATCCTTCACCCCCGCATCGCTCCTTTCGACATCTTGGGACATGAGAGTTAAAGTTTAGTCAACGGCTGGATAGACATGGCAACCCTTTTGGGGAGAGACCATCTGCTAAATCCTCTCAGGCTCCAAAAGAAAACCTATCGAAACGATCGGCAATACATCAATCTGAAAATCTGAGGAGGCGTATGTATTCCACGATTCCCTTAGATTCCCACTCTGTGCAGGAAGAGAGAACCAACCCTGTTCACACTTACCAGCCTCGAAATCAAGAAGACAAGCACCAAAAGATTAAGATCAATCAGCCTCAAAAATCTCAATCCAATACTAGTGTTCGATCCCTCCCAGCCAAGATATGGAGAGAAAAAGTATCCTCCGAAGAACAGACCTTTCATGAAGGTAAGGAAGATCTCAGCTTAAACCGACTCCCCCTGGAGAGGAACCTTGACTTGGCCTCCTTCCCTCCCTGACACCCCCTACAATCTACAGAAGAAATCATGGAAGAATTGCAGGAGGTGACAATCCAGTATATTAATTGCCCTGACCCAATCGAAAGTGCTGCGAGAAGGCAGAGAGTAATCGAGAGTGATGCCAGAGGTATGATTGTGGAAAATTCAGCCTTTATTCTGGCTTCATCATCAAAAGATATCACATTTCCCAGGGACTCAATCCCTGTAGCAGGAGAATCGTCTCAACCCATAATCCATTCAGCATCTAGGAATGTGTCGCGGTCTCCAATCACAATGGTTGAATCTATTCCTTCACCTCCAAAAAAGAAAAGAGGAAGACCTCCTTCGAAGAAAATATTTGCTAACAGCCTACAAGTCCTGACAGGAGCTTGTTCACGAAAAAGATTAGCAATGAAAATTCAACAATCTCCAAAGTCCAGATCTTCTCCCCACCCCAAAGCTATTCCTCTTATCGGTACTGGACAAATTCATCAGGCTACAACACAACCTCCCCCCTGGTTCTCATCGGTCACATTCCCACAGAGAAGGAAGTTCATTAAAATCAACAAGAAGCCCCCCTAGAAGCATCATCTTTCCAACGATATCAAAGAAGAAGAAGGTGGATTTTCATTCTCCGCCAAGTCTGATTCCTTAGCTATTATGGGTTGGAACTGTTGTGGGCTGGGGGACCCCATGACAGTTCGAAGAATAAAGGAGCTTCATCAAAAAATAGCTTCGGACATCATCTTCCTCATGGAAACAAAAAATTGTGATGACTTCATGCTGAAAAAACTAGACTGTCTAAGTTTATACTCTCATCTCCTGGTTCCGCCACACAGCCCGGGAGGTGGGGGGTTGGCTCTGTTCTGGCAACAAGATATTGAATTGGAAGTTTTATTCAATTGCAAAGACTTTATTGATACTCTTATCTCATACAAAGGCCAAAAATTCTTTTCCACATTTGTCTATGGAGAGCCAGATCAACAGAAAAGAAGAGCAGTTTGGAATAATCTGACGTTGCTATCTACGGGCAGAGATGCACCCTGGTTTCTTACAGGGGATTTCAACGATATAATTGACATTTCGGAAAAGTCTAGAGGTTCAGTCCGTGCCGAAGGGTCGTTTGTAGACTTTCGTGCTTTTTTATCTCAATGCGACTTGTATGATCTCAGACACTCCGACAATTTTTTCTCTTGGCGAGGGGTTAGACATAGTCATCTAGTTCATTGCCGCCTGGATCGATCTTTGTCAAATAATGCTTGGGCAGAAATATTTCCATCGGGCAGATGCAACTATCTCCAATTTGAGGGTTCTGATCATCGCCCTTTGATATTGTATCTGAGACCTTCTTCCCCTTGTAAGAATGGCCTATTTAGATATGATCGCCGAATGCGGGATAACCCTGCTATCAGCAAGCTAGTCTCTGAGGCTTAGAACTTTGATCCCCTTGCTTCGGTGGAACAAAGAATAGCTAACTGTCGTAAGTTGATTTCCAAATGGAACAGGAAACATCATTTAAACAGTCAAAAGGTCATCTTGGAGACAAAAGAGAAGCTTGAGGAAGCAATGAGTTCTCCTTTACTTAATGAATCGAATATCACATAAATCATTTAAGCACTGAAACAGGCTTATAAGGAAGAGGATGATTATTGGAAGCAAAGAAGTAGAATCCTATGGCTCACTTTGGGAGATAAGAATTCTGGTTATTTTCATGCAATTACTCGAGGAAGACGGGCGGTTAATAAATTCTCAGTCATATAAGATAATTCGGGAAAGGCTATCTATGAGGAACCAGATATTGTTAGGATGATCAACGATTATTTCCAAGATATCTTTATCTCCAAAAATACCGAGTGTTCTGAAACGGTAGCTCAAGCTCTTCAACCGTGCATATACTCTGAATTAAACGAGGCTCTGATTGCTGATCCATCTAAGGATGAAATCCTGTCTGCTCTTTTCTCTATTCACCCTGACACGGCACCTGGCCCATATGGGTTTTCAGCCATCTTCTTCCAATCGAACTGGTCTGTCGTCAGCTCTGCTCTAATAGATGAGATTCAGGGTTTTTTCTCATCCGGTATGATGCCACAAAACCTCAATTAAACTCATATTCGTCTAATCCCCAAGATAAAGATCCCGAAAGCAGTTTCAGATTACCTTCCCATTGCTTTATGCAACGTCTTCTACAAGATTATTTCTAAGATTCTGACTCGACGTCTCCCCAATTCTCTCATCGATTATATATGAAACTCAGTCAGCCTTTGTTCCCGGAAGAGACATTTCTGACAACGTTCTGATAACACATGAAACATTACATTTTCTTAAAGGCTCCGCGACAACTAAACACTGTTCCATGGCAGTTAAAACCGACATGAGTAAGGCTTATGACATACTTGAATGGAGCTTCATCATCTCAGTGCTAGAAAGGCTCGGTTTCCATGAGAAGTGGGTTAACTGGATCCGGCAATGTATCTCGACAGTGTCTTATTCCTTCTTGATTAATGGAACAGCTCAAGGACAAGTTTTACCACAAAGAGGAATCCGCCAAGGGGATCCTCAATCCCCGTTTATTTTCATTCTTTGCGGTGAGGTCCTCTCGGGATTGTGTAGGAGAGCTCAAGCTTCATGACACTTATCCGGCATCAGAGTGTCAAGGGGAAGCCCGAGAGTAAACCATATTCTATTCGCGGACGATACTATGTTCTTTTGTAAGACAAACCCTCAGAGTTGTGATTATCTGATGTTGATTCTCAGAAACTACGAAACTGCATCAGGCCAGAAAATTAATGTCCATAAATCGTCTACAATGTTCTCGGGTAAGACTCCACCGGAGATTAAAAACCGTGTCAAGGCAGCCCTAGGAATCTCTAAAGAAGGTGGACAAGGAAAATATCTTGGCCTCCCAGAGAGTTTTGGTCGAAGAAAGAAGGATCTATTTACTCAAATAGTAGACCGTATTCGACAAAAAGCTGTTAGTTGGTCGTTGAAATGGCTATCGACAGCAGGAAAATTAACTATGATAAATGCGGTTCTCGTTGCCATCCCCACCTATTCCATGACTTGCTTTAAACTTCCCTCAAGTCTGTGTAAACGGATTCAAACTGAGTTAACAAGGTTTTGGTGGGATTCAAAACCCGGAACACAGAAGATGTGCTTTGTATCTTGGAAAAAGCTTATGAATTCTAAGAAAGGTGGAGGGCTTGAATTTCGTGATATCCAATGCTTTAACGATGCTCTCCTTGCGAAGTTGAGTTCGAGGATTCTCACTCAACCCACCGGTCTCCTGGCTAAGGTTTTGTTGGGAAAATATTGCAAGGATAATAAGTTTCTGGAAATTTCAACAGCATCATCTGCATCACACGGATGGAGAAGTATTTTGATCGGTAGGGATCTAATTAAGCTACAACTAGGCAAAGTTATCGGAGATGCAGAGACACTTCTCTCTGGAATGATCCTTGGATTTCTCTTGACAGGCCTCAGAAACCGATGGGTCCTCCAACCCTTGAGTCAAAAGATTTAACTGTTGATGCCTTGTTGTCGGAGGATTCGCGATCCTGGAACAGAGGAAAAATTGAAGAACTGTTCCCTGATCTCTCTTCACAAATCCTCTGCCTTAGACCAAACAAAACAGAATCTGACGATGTGTATGCCTGGCTACCAAACAAATCAGGAATCTACTCCTATAAATCGGGATACCATATCGCTAGATCACAACTTCCCCAACAGATAGATACCTCTCATCAAAACTTCAATTGGACCTCCATGATCTGGACCGGAAAATTCTCCCCAAAAATTAGGGTGTTTATGTGGAAAGCAATGCAAAACTCACTTCCGGTGGGTGAGACTCTTCTTAACAGAGGACTCCTTGAGGATCCAGGGTGCATTCACTGTGGTGATTTAGAATCTGCTGAACATTTGTTCTTCCACTGTCCCTTCTCTCTACAAGTTTGGCGACTTGCTCCTTTCCAAGCCACAGTTGATTCTTCATTAATCCCCGATTTTCAATCAGGATTCCTACAATCTACTCAAATGCTCTGCCTCCCTCCAATGGGTTTAAGTTCAGGCCCTCTGTTTCCATGGTTGTGTTGGGCTTTATGGATAGCTAGGAACTGTCGACTCTTTGAATCTAGATTGTTATCACCTGAAGAAACACTAGGCAATGTTATCACTGCTGCGAGAGAATGGCAAGGCTCTCAGCTCTCAATAGCATCGAAACCGATCATTCAAAGAACTACGCTTCATGTTGCTCCACCGTATGACTTGATCCTCCTTCATTCAGATGCAGCTTGGGTTGAAAGCTCAAAATTGGCAGGTTTTGGTTGGATCTTCTATGAAAAGGATGGATCGGAACTTTGTCGCAATCATTCGGCAGAGAACTTTGTGTTATCCCCCCTAATGGCAGAGGCGCTAGCTATCCGGGCTGCGTTGACACAGGCCTTGGAGAAGGGATACACTAAGATTTGTTTAAAATCGGATGCTCTGGACCTTGTCCGAGCTATAAACTCTCGGGAACAGATTACTGAGCTCCACGGACTCCTCCTCGACATCTACTCCCTGTTATCTCATTTCCTCTTTTCTTCCGTTGTTTTTATTCCGCGTTTAGATAATGCTTCGGCTGACGCCTTGGCAAAATGAGCTCTTAGCTGTATTGCCTCTATCCTTCGTGTGTAATCTCAAACTTTATTAATGAAGTAGTTGTTCAAAAAAAAAAAATTTTAATCAAATAGTTATCCACTAAAATCACACACGAATTTATTATGTTAGTACGTTACAAGTATTGGATATTATTGTTAGCACGTTACAAGTATCATAAATTATAGTTAGCACGTTAAAATTTTATATAACCTATTATTGTTAGCACATTAACATATTATTTAGCATATTAATCAAATAATTATCCGCTAACATCATATACTGCTTACGCTATTCGATGATGAATAGTGTCACCAACTTCGGATGAATAGTGATATCGATCAGTGATGAACAGTGTTGCTGACACTGGCATTTTATGTAAATAATTCAACTAACAAGGATAAATATGGTATACAAAAATTCTTCTTCCTTAAAAAACGAAAAAACTAATCAACTATGTTACAAAACTAATAAAATAATTATCTATGTATATTAATTGCATTGCTTATCTGAATGAGAGGGAGAAAGTATTAACATTCATTGTCCTTATAGTTTTAGATTCAATGGATTTTTCCTTCTAAGACTCCACTACGTATATATATATCAAAAAAATTCAATATTATTTTATCGACAAAATAATATTAAAACTTCAAATTTGATATTACTTTGTTGATAAAATAATATTGAAATTTTGTGATATATATATACGGAGCACAGTTTTAGAAGGAAATTTCATTGAATCCAAAAATTTAGGGACAATGAATATTAATAATTTCCCCTGTCATTCATATAAACAATGCATTTTATCAATCCAAAAGTTTTTTTTTAAAATCCGGAGGTAATCTCAGACCTATGGAGAGGCCCAAACTAATCCCTCTTCGGCCCTGAATTCTTTTTCATGTAACCCGAAGACTTTGGATTTTAAAACATGACCGGGTGACCAACAGAAATCGAAGCCGGGGGGGAGACGGCCACATAGCCAATCCAACACCACTCGACCAACACCCGTTGGTTCAATCCAAAAGTTTTCATCAATGTATAAATGTTTATCACACATTCATAGTCATACAAAACATAAAATTGTTGAAATTAATTATCAAAAACTTGCTAAAGATAATATAAATTCATATATATATAACATTTACAAGTTTTCAAAATATTTAAGCCCTAATTCCGACATTATAAATCCCAAATAACATATTAAACCTCATCTAAACCATAATTTTTATTGGGACATTTGCTACAATAACCTGTAAAAAACTAGAAATAACCAAAATAACCTAATCAATTTTTTTCAAGATTTTTGAATGAAAATTTCCTAGATTACCTTTAATACATTATTTTATAATAATAAAAAATAAACTAATTAATTTACTTATTTAAAAAACGAAAATTAATTAAAAAATAAATCAAATCAACTTCAATAAAATAAATACAGTATTAAATACAAATTAATTGTTTGTTTTAAAAAGGAAACGTTGTAAAGATAAAAAAGGAAACAATTTTTCAAAAACCATTGACTTTAAAAATACATGTTCATGTTCTCTTCATATTTAGAGTTCTTTTTTTTTTTTTCTGTCAACTATCCATCTATTACATCAAATATGGCTAGGAGAGATGTTCCGTAGAGCATCCACAACTAGCTCGGTATGACCTACATGAGAAAATACAAAACCTCGTGCTCGAGCCCCTTTTGCAAGCGTATCGGCGCAGACGTTTAAAACTCGAGGGATAAGTGATAATATGAAGTCTTCGAAGGACTCTCTGAGAAGGTGGAAGGAGTCTAGTTCTGACATAAACGCTGGCCAGTCCGCGGGATTCTCGATCATGCTTACCAAGTCCGAGCAATCAGTCTCAAAGTGCATCGAAAAATTTATCTTTCTCTTAGGCATGCCATAGCCCAGAGGAGACCATCCATCTAAGCATGTAAGGCCGAGAGGCTTCTGCGACATCCCTACTGTCCAAAAAACTCGTGAACCCTATTGTCCTTAAAGCTCCATCCTACTCCAATAACTGGTCCATGATCGATCCATGAGGCATCTATCTGGCAGGCCGGGATTCGGAGGTCCAAAGGAGGAGCCCTCGAGACAAACAGTCCTTGTGGAGCTACTGTCTCCTCTTCATCTTCTTTTTGATTCGCGATCCTCCAACTTTTTGCTTCCAGCGTCGCGTGTTGAAGAGTGTCTTCCGGAGAAATCTCTTTCCCGTTGAAGACTTTATCGTTTCTTGCTTTCCAAATGTACCATAAAACCCAATGATATATATCTTTTTGTGGTTCGGGTAGACCTAACTTTTCTGCTTTCCAAAATAGGAAGCTCATATTTTGGTAAATAGAAGCACTCGGGAAGAGGCCCGGAAGGGACGGAAAGCCCGATAACGCCCAGACTTGTAGAGCCGGAGGACATTCAAATAAGAGATGATTAATCAATTCCTCTAGGGCACCACACCTAGGACAACGCATGTCGGTACCCATATGTCTATAAGTGAGGTTTTGACAAGTTGAGACACATCCAGAAAGCGCTTGCCACATAAAATGTTTGATCTTTCTAGCCGAACAGACTTTCCACACCTGGCTTTGAAGAGCGGCAATGCTCAGTTTTCTCACCTCAAAAACGTCTCGGAGGATATTTTCCCTCCTAAGTAGATCGTATCCAGATTTTACTATATATATGCCTGATTTTGTATGATTCCAAGCGTATCCATCTAGGGTACGATTACGGCTATGTCTCAACCCCATAATTAGAGGAATATCCTCAGGTTGGAAATGATCTCGCAAAAGGTGGACGTTCCACTCTTTCGTATCTTGTCAAATAAAAGAGTGAACCAGGAGCTGGGGATTCCTATATCCGACCCGTACGGAAGCTATCGCCAGCCGTGCCGGGATGTCCGAGATCCAGGGCTCGCTCCAAACTCTAGTATTAAGCCCCGACCCAATAGTCTTCCTTAGACCCATCTTCAGAAGAGGCTTCACGGCTAGGATACTATGCCATCCATAAGATGGTGAATACACATTCCAATCTTCCAATGGGCATGATTGTCTATAGTATCTTCCTCGAAGAACTCGTGCCAATAAGGATGAATGGTATTCAATGATACGCCACAATTGTTTTGCTAGAAGGGCAAGGTTAAAGTCATGTAAATCTCGGAAGCCCAAGCCCCCCAAATCTTGGGGGATGCAAATCTTATCCCATGCAATCCAATGAATCCCTATTTTTTTTGGAACTCCACCAAAAATTAGCAATGGCACTCCTCAATTTATCTGTAATACATTGTGGAAGTAGATAACATGACATAACGTAGGTTGGTAGGGCTTGGGCCACGTATTTGATCTGTATTTCTTTTCCCCCTTTGGACAGAAGTCTTGCAGACCAATTGTTAACCCGTTTGTTAAGTCGATCATGAACAAAGGAAAAAACTTTCTTCTTTGAACCACAAATTTGTTCCGGTAATCCCAGATACAAACCCATGCCCCATTCAATCGTTATTCCAATAGCATTTTTTATCCCTCTTTTCACGTTATGATTGACTCTGTTTCCAAACATAACGGATGATTTTCCTAAATTCAGTTGTTGACCTGAGGCGGCTCCTTAGGTATTAATAATCTTAATGTTCTCTGCGGTTTGTAGGATATCCGCTTTGGAGAAGAAGAGACTATCATATGCAAATAATATGTGTGAAACCGTGGGACTCGCTCAGACCTGTAATCCGTTCTTCTTCTTCCGCTCCTTTGAGGAGGGAGATAAGCGCTTCTGTGCACAAGATAAAGAGAAACGGAGATAGAGGATCTCCTTGTCGGAGTCCCCTAGAAGGTTTAATCCTTCCTTTTGCTTCCCCATTTTTGAGCACTTGGCATGAGACCTAGGAAATGCAGCACATTAGTAGCTTGACCCATCTCTCCGCGAATCCTAGTCTTAGCATGAGAGCTTTAAGGAAATCCCATTCCACCCGGTCGTACGCCTTGTTCATATCTGTCTTTATAGCCATAAAATTCTCTTTACACACTGGGTTTGTGCGAAGGGCATGAAGATTTTCTTGTGCAAGCAAGATGTTATCCGTTATCAACCGTCTAGCCATGAAGGCCGATTGGGTTTCAGAGATTATGTTCGGTAATGCTTTCTTAAGCCTTTTGCACATGAGCTTTGAGATAATTTTGTAGCTTACATTGCAAAGACTAATCGGTCGGAACTCCGACATCGCTCTCGGCCTTTCCTTTTTGGGGATAAGACAGATATTGGTTTGATTCAGTCTCGGGTCGAAATGTCCAAACACAAATAAATCTCTTACTAGTTTTATTATGTCTTGGCGTATAACTTGCCAGAATTTCTGGTAAAATCTACTTGTCATCCCATCTGGACCTGGAGCTTTATATGGATTAATATCAAAAAGAGCCGCTTTGATCTCTTCCTTAGACGGTTCCATGACTAGTAGACGATTTTTATTCTCTGAGAGTTTCTCGGTAATATACCAGAGTGAATCTCCTGGATCAGTAGGGTGCGAGGCGGTAAATAAATCCTGAAAGTAATGGGTTGCTACTCTTTCTATCCCACTTGCATTTTCTACCCAATTTCCATTGTGATCTTCCAAAGAAATAATACGATTCCGAGCCCGTCTTTGTTTGGTAATGGCGTGGTGGAACTTCGTATTGTTGTCTCCCTCTTTATGCCATTGATTGCGACTTTTTTGCTGCCAAAAAATTCCCTCCTCCTGAAAAGCTGTGCAAAGTTTCCAGGGTCGTGTTAACATCATCTTGGGTTAAGTCTAATTGATTTTTTAGGTCCTCAATTAATTTTGTCGTATTAGTAGGCAGAGTCTTCTTCCAAGAGGAGATATTTCTACGGCATGCGGCTATTTTTTGATGAATATCTCGCCGTGGTATATCATCAAAAGAGCCTCATCCCGAGATTATTGTCTCTTTAAAACCGGGTTTTCCCTCCCATCTTTTATCGAATCTAAAAGAATTTTTCTTCCTTTGGGGGTTCGCTTGTATCATGGCCAAGACCGGCCGGTGATCCGAACCCCACAGTTTTAGGTACTCCACAAAAGTGTGGGAAAATAGGGTTTGCCATTCATCGTTTGCTACTGCCATATCTAGGCGGCATTTCACTTTGTCCGACCGTCTTCTTCCCACCCATGAGAAAAAATTTCCTTTATAGGGGAAGTCCAGCATCCCGTAATTATCGAGCATGGTACGGAAATGTATGAATGAGTTCTCAGATCTTCTGCGACCCCCACGTTTTTCATGATTTCCTGTAATTTCGTTGAAATCTCCGATCATGAACCAAGCATTATTTCTAGTCATACTCATATGACTAAGTCTTTCCCAAACAAGTTCTCGGTTCCGTAGAACCGTATTGCCGTAGATGAAAGTCATAAAGATTTTATGTCCCTCTAAAGAAGTTTCTACATCAATCATACGATCGTCCGAATAAGAAACAGAAATCGTAGGATCATCCATATAAAAAAAGGCTAGACCATCGCTTCTGCCTCTCGACTCAACGGTGAAAACATGGTCATAGCCGAAATACACTTGCATATCTTGCAGAATATAACGATTGTTCTTTGTTTTCGATAAAAATAAAAAACGAGGTAAAAAACATCGATAAAGTTCTTCCAGATGCTCCTTTGTCAAGTCGGCTACCGCCCCCTGACAATTCCATCCGATCACGTTCATGTCGAGCGTTTATTTGGTTTTTGGGATCCTCCCAAACCAAATATTGAATCAGATTTTGGCTTTATGGTCTTGGATTGCTTTTCTTCTTTTAAACCATCCTTAATTTCCTTGCTGGGCTCAGGCCCAAGGTTTTTTTCCCTTTCTCTTATTTTTTGGCGGAAGACGGGGGTTTCACCTCGTATACCCTTATGAGGGAGAACAAAACCATCACTACCCTAAGTTAATCACAATATCACTATCTTTTAATGAGTGTGTGAAACGACGAAAATACCCATGAACTTTTTTAATTGAAATATCACCGCCATAGTTATAGCATCAGTTGTACTATCCCCTAGTATTACCAGTATTACTGGTATCCCCTAGTATCCCTTAGTATTACCCTAGTATTACCCTAGTATTACACCACGCAGAGGGGATTCGAACCCTGGTCTGCGCGCGCGGGTGACGCGCGTGGAGCTCGCAACCACTGAGCTACCGTGTTTTTCATTGTCCTCTTACCGATTTAATTCTATTTAACCTTTACAACCCTTCATTAAGGGTAAAATTGACATTTTAGCAAAGAGGGAGATTTGAGACGAAGACCCAAGACGTCCTTTTACAAAATTTCTCTTCTTCAGAGAGAATCCCACGGCTGCCGGGCTCTTTGGGATTGGTTTCTTCTTCTCCGAGGGATTTTTCCCCGATCCTTTCAATCCAGTGGTCGCTATTGATACAGTTTCTACCTCATTTGTGCTTCCTTTCTTTTTCAAAGCTATGATTTTTGTGTCTTCCTCCATGGGAATCGTTTGTTCCGCTTCAGTTCTTTTTTGTTCCTCACTCAGAAAGTCCTCACCCAGTAAATCATCTTCATCTACATCGAAAAGGTCTTCAACATCTCCATCTTCAAAAATATCAGCATCATCCAGCCATTCATCCCCATCATCGATACCTTCGATCTTCTCCGTCGGGTTGAAATCTTCTGTCTCATCCAAAAACTCTTATTTCATAAGCTCATCTTCGATACTCTTTAGATTCTCCGCGAATTCAGAATCCACTGTATCAACGTCTTCAATAAATTCAACAGTTGTGATAACCGGCGCTTGATCCTCCATCATCGGGTCATCCGCTTCTTTTTCTTCCTCAATTGTCTGCTCATACCAGCTTTTTTGGCTGAAATTTTCATTTTCCTTGATATTCTCGTTTTGTTCTGGTGATTGATGATTTTCGGCAATTGCAGAGACAACAGATTCGAAGTTTAGGCTTTTTTTCGCCGGGCTTCTGGCATCCGATGCTTCTCCAGTATCTATAGCTTTACCTTTGTCCAGTTTGATCGACTTACGGAGGAGGTTTAAATGGAACGGTCGGCTTCTCTGATGTTCTGGTTATAAGTTGCCTTGTTTTGCTTTGATCATATCTCGTGGGAGATCCGAGACAGTTCTTTGTGAGTCAGAATGTTGCTCAAAGGGTGATCCTTTCTTTTCCACTGGAAGCTTCACAGGAGGTTTTACAGCACGGGATTCCCTTTGAGATGGAATCTCCTTTCCATGTTTTCTTTTTGCTTTCCCTTTGCTGGCTACAAAGGACTCCTCATATTGTCTCTTACGATAGACATTTCCCGTTTTTGAGGTTCTTCTCTGAGACGGATGTGGTTCTCCTCACGAGGTACGTAGCGATTTTCAAACCGCCGAGCTTCAGAACGATAATCTGTTCTTTGCTCAATCATGTTCCATACACTGTCATTTCTCTTCTCAACAACCTCACGAATTTCAGATCTTGCTCTTTGGTTTCCATGTCTTCCTTCTTCCGTCACATTTAGAGCTTTCCCGGGATCTTCTGGAAGGTTTTGCCTCTGGTTTCTTTACCGAAACGGTACAGAGATCTGACCAGCTTGTCTACGAACATGATGTATGTCTCTGTCTCTGTTTTGTTCATCTATGGATGCTTGTACTGAATTCCTTGCTGCTTCCCTTTATGAAATCTTCTCTTTTCTTTGTTCTTCTGTTAAAAGCGGGCAGGTTCTCTCATCATGGGAAATGTGTTTGCAAGTGAGGCACCATCTGTCAAGCTTCTCGTATTTTAGATCGATTTTAACGATTTCTCCGGACTGAAGTTGAGCTTTTGTTTCAAATTTCAGAGGCGCATCCGCATATAAGGAGACTTGTATCCTTGTTGCTCTTGCATCAATAGCCTTTACCGTACCAAGTATGCTTCTGATTGCGTTGAAGTTCTCCTCCATCCAAAAGTGGGTTGGGTATACCAGAAACTCTGATCCAATAAATCATGTTGTTCGGGAAGGAGTCTCCTACATGAGGGATCCATCTCTCAAGCGAGAAAGTCCACTTATTAAAGTGACACGGTCTTTTGTTGAGGATTCTCTGAAGGTCAGCTTCAGAATCAAAATCAAATTGGAATCTGGAGTTACCAAGGTCGATTCCGTGCACATGTCCTTCAACATCCCATATCTTAGGTCTTGGCATGAAGGCTATGATAGCCTCAGTACTTCTGATATCTTGGTTGAACATTCTTCCCACCAGACTTCGGTTAAAACATGCTATGAGCTGAGAGTTATCCACGTGGGGTAAATCAATAATCTCTTATTCCTCTTCTTGAATGGTATTTGAGTTTCTGTTTGGTTGAGCCATTGTAGTTGTGGAACAGGTGTGTACAGGTGGAGAAAGAGTTACTTTGCTCTCGGGAAGAAAGGAGAACATGGGACTTGTAGATCCACCCTTTCCAGAACAAGATATCAACTTCAGACTTTTGTAAGTAAGGTTTGTTGAGTCATCTATATTTATTGCGATGGAAGTAGTTGAGGCTGAAACGAATGTCTTGGTCTGAAGATGTTGTAGAAGCGGTTGAAGAAGACAGATCATAGCACAAGGCTAGAAGTTTAATAAGGTGTTGCAGATAAGGTAAGAGTCTTCTTAAGGTAGCAGAGGCAGACCGTCTAAGAAGGCTGGAATTGTTGCCTTATCTTCAAGAAGATCCTTGGGCCTAAGATCTGGTCTTTAGAAGAAATTCGAAGGGGGGGGGGGGGGGGGATAGAGACCTTACCGGAGCGAGCTGACCCTCCAACATGATGTTGAGGGTGGAACCAAGGTGATTTCGAACCAGAAAGCTTGCCGGAGGGTTAAAATTTTCCTTATTTGGGAGATAAAAGTGGGTGAGATTTGGAAAAAGAAACTAGGATTTGCTGGTTTGGGCTTTCTCGAAATATGGACCTCGGAGAAAACTCAAACTAGGGCGAACTTCTTATTTTCTTATTATTTAGAGTTCTTCAAATCTTCAAAACAACAAAAATCATCAATTATCAAATCCATCATATGTAGAATTCTCCAAAACCAGTCAACCTTATTATTATCTTAGTGAAATCGTAAGTTATCTTGTCTTTTCTTTTTCGTTTATATTTTGTGATTTGTGTGTTTTGTTCCTAATATTACTTTTTTTTGTAGATCAATTCGGTTTAAATCTTAAAAGCGATAGCAAAAAAAGAACGAAATCATACCTTGAATTTTCAGGATTCAACGTTTATGGAGATTCAAGTAATTAAAAACGTTTTAATGTAGAAGATGAAAAATATGTGAAGTCTGCCATGTTCTAGCAGACTTTTTGAGTCTACGTGTTTTGATAGATTTCATAGGTAGACTTACGTAAAGTTTACAAACACTCGGTAAACTTGGATAAAGTCTACAAGTTTTTTGAAGACTACAATAGCCAATCTCGCAGACTTTTATTTTGTATGCGGATATTCGAAAGACTTTCATGACGTCTACAAGTTTTCGGTAGACTTCAATAGCCAATCCCGCAGACTTATGTTTAGTCTACAGACATTGGATAGACTTTCGTTAAGTCTACAAGTCTTTGGTAGACTTCAAATTTTGATAATGCAAACTGATTACAACTCCGCAGAAAGTTGGCATACATTCATGAAGTCTACAATTTTTTGGCAAATTTCAAAAAACAATTAGGCAGACTTACTTTCGGTTTGCGGGTGATCGGCAAACTTGCATGGAGTCTACGTGATTTGGACAGACTTCAAAATATGAGCCGACAAACTTACATTATGTTTGCATATATTAGGTAGATTTGCGTAAAGTCTGCGTGTTTTTGGCAATTTTGAAAAATCTATCTATATACTTGCGAAAAGTCTGCGAGATAGTAAGCCTGCTTCAAATGTGAAGACTATAGTAAAGTCTGTCGAATTTTCGCAGACTAACTATAAGTCTATCGGCTCGTATTTTGAAGTATGATTAAAACATGTAGACTTCACGCAAGTCTGCTTGATTATTTTTTGAAGTCTACCAAAAATTTGTATACTTCACTAATGTCTGCTGAGTGTCAGCAGACTTTTAACCAGTCTACGAAAATCGATTTCGAAATCTACCGAAAACTTGTATACTTCACGAAATTAGTCTGCCAAAAGTCTGTTGACTAAACATAAGTTTGCATGATTGGCTATTTTGTCTACCAAAAACTTGTGAACTTCATATGTCTGCGGACTAAATATGAGTATGCAGGATCGTAATGTAAAATTTGCCAAAAATAGTATAATTTATGCAAGTCTGCCAAATAAAAGTAAGTTCGCCGACTTATTATAAGTTTGTCAATAGTGAGCAAACTTTAAGGGTATATCGAGTGTTTTTAAAGTAAGTATGATTCATGTCTGATTTGTTTTTCTATATTTCAATATCTTGCAGGAAATTGGTGTAGTTCATGAAAGAAGAGGAACCCATGATATACCAAATTTTCTTTTTTGATTTTGGGTAAGTAAAAGTAAGAAAAAAAAATTGATTTTGGGTTTAAACTAATGATATACCAAATTTCCTTTTTTGATTAAATATTATTTGATTTTATTATTTGATAAAAACGAATTTAAAAATAAAATTAAAAAAATAGTAAGGATAATTTAGGAATTATATAATTATTTAAGTGATTAGTAGGTTATGTGAGTAATAATATATTCCATGGGATATTCTAGCCATTACAAAATAAAAGTGGGCTATTCTAGATAATTTTCTCATTTTTATTTCCTAAACACAAATCGTCTTGAATTTTATGAACATTTCATAAAAAAAATCTAAACCGTAAACATTAAATTATAAACCCAAATTAATCGTCGTCTTAAACTTTGTTGAAGCTTACAAATTCTTAATCAAAATATCTAAACCCTAACCATTAAATGTTAAACTCAAATCATCGTCTTAAACCTCTTAAAAATTCATAAACTCTAAATGAAATCAAACCAAACTAAACAGGATCGAAATGAATAGTAGTTTTACAATTCAGTATACATACCAAAGCAAACCAAACCAAACTAAATTTAATGTTTTGGAGAAAATATATATAGTTACCTAAGATGTTTTATCAAATCGAACCAAAACTAGGACTGTCAATTTGAGTGTTTACCCGCGGATCTCGCAGGTTTTGACCCGTCACGGGAATTTTAAAAATGCCAAAAAGCGGGGCGAGTGCGGGTCAAATGTTTTCAAATGCGGACCGAGTGCGGGTCGGTATTTTTTTCCCACGGGTTACCCGCAATTTAAAAAAAAAAATTATTTACTAAATAATATTAAAATGTTGAAATAGTTTGTAATATATATATATATATATATTTGTTAACTGATTTGTTTTGTAATATATATAAATTAATTAATTATTTTGTTTATTTTTATGAAAATTGTGTATTTATGTTTTTTTCATGTGAAATTTATTTTATTAAATTTTGTTTTTACTAATTTTTTTTTTTAATATTTGTGGGTTACCTGCGGGTACCCGCGGGTTCAAGCGAGACGGGTGCGGGTCGAACAATTTTTGTTAATGAGTCAAGCAGGGCGGGTCGATGCGGGTCGGAAAAAACATGTAACCCGTGCGGGGCGGCTTGGACCCGCTTGACAGCTCTATGTCCAAAACCATGCATATTGAAGTTAACTTTTGAATTTTATTTCAACAAGTTTTCTCCCAATCTGAACCACTATAGGATCTAAAACATAGTGCTAAACTTTAGAAACAGGTTCTTTGAGTGAGTGATTAAACCCCAATATGCAATAACTGTTAGCAAGTTTTAGTACTTTAGCACGATAAATAACTATGGGACAAGAAGTCAAAAACTAGAAAGCATCGGAAAACATGAAGAAAGGTGGTTAAGTGATGCCGGGTCATAAGGAAAAGAGATCCACGACGTATCTGTCGTTTTAATGGCACTTTGCTGAAAAAAGGAGTAAGAAATATGGTGTTTTGGTGAAGAGAATGACCTAACATGTTTGAAAAAGAAGGTGAAACCATGTCTCGAGTCCAAGGAAAAGGAATGTGTTTAAGATTGAGAACAGAGAGTTGAATGCTCGAGATTTTTTAGAGTGAGAAACAAGTGAGAGGATATCATGTTAAGTATATGAAAATGGGAATCAAGATTCGGATCCATTCCTCGTAAAGAAGAGGATTTTATTTATAGAAGTTACCTAACCCAGAGTAATATACCGTGTCATCCCGGAGTAATATATATACCGTGTCACACGGAGATCCACTGGATTGAACGAGAATACGCCAAGTTGAGTTGATACCTTCTAGGTTAAGATATATTTGAACTAGTTATTAATTATGATTTCATAAGTGTTAAATATATTAAAACAATTTGAATACGACATAATGTTTTTACTGGGCGAACGCAAGTAATAATCCCACGGGTATGCAAGCTCGTGGGGGTACCTACGATCTCTGACATTGTATTAGTGATGACCTCGCATTATCCAAACAAACCTAACACAGAAGCAACACCCTAAATTCCAATCGGTAATCAAACTTCGACGGGTTAGCGCCTTGAGACCTAGGTTGTCATCGTTCTATCCGGCTACCACCGCTAGGCTAAGAGTTAAGAATTGGATGAGACTAAGAAAAATGAAAAAAAGTCACTTACATTTCTAAAAAGAGGATCCAAGCAAAGGCTTCGCATTTGGAGTTGCAATTACCTTTATGTCTGCAGATATCTAAGAAAGTGGCCTAAGGGTATTCAGATGACAAAGATCATCAAGGCTTTGAGTTATGAGCAGGCAATCAACATCAGGGAGATCATCAAGCTGCAGAAAATATTAATCTTAGAGACTTACAATCACGATGAGAGAACTGTTGATGAAACTGCAATTCAAAACATAATATTGGAGTAAAGACTCCAACAGAACCGATGTCTCTGCAAAACGATGCCGTCTCTGCAAAATCAGAGTCTTCTGTGTCTCAAAACGGCATCGCATCAGCAAGTAAAGCACATATGGGCCAAGAAAAAATTAAGCCCAGTCGCATTCCAGCAAGTGAGAAGGGAAAAACAAAGATGGACTCAGATGATGAAAAGCCCACTCGTACACAACATGAGCTTAAGCAAACTCCAACGGCTCTAACAATGAAAAGCACAAATTCTCCGTCGCATAAAGATAAAACCAGAGTTCATGAATATCAGAGAAAAAGTAAGAGTACGGATGTAACACCCCTATCCCGGACCTCCGATGAAACCGGGGATCTCGGGCATGTAACGTCGGCAGAATAACCCCCAATGGTTAAGTCGTTAGGTTTGGGTCCATTGGTGAGCACACAAGATCGTCAGGGAGATGCCCAGGTCACAACAATCAATATAAGACATTTCCGATCATCCTAATCTGTACAGAACAAGGGAAGAGGAAGGGTGCGTAATGGAGATTACTCAATGAGGATGAGCTTGGTGGAGACTCATAGTTCACTGATGCGTTCGGATTTGTATCACAAACTTCAGGTTTTAAATTTATAAACCTAAAAGTCTGCAAATGCACATATGTGCGTTGTAGGACTTAAGATATCGATCCACATGGAGAGAATGCTTTTTTGTGAGACATTAGACAGAGAATTAGTAAGGAAGTCTAAAACGAGAATAAGTTTTTATACGGTTTTTGGTAACGAAATTGTGAAAAACGAAAAAACAGAAAATTGCTTGTGCCATCAATGACAAAGCTAGGAAAATTTCATGTGATGCCATTATTTGTCTTGGAAGCTCATGTTATAGGTGAGGCTAGGAAAATTTTCCGTGATGCAGTTATTCACCTATTCTTTTGAGAAGAATAAAATGAATAAGTTAGGGGGAGAGGGAAAAATACCAGAATGTGTAAATGTTGGTTTGTCATGATATCGAAAAGGAAATAGTCTAGAAGGTTCTTGGTGCTATGACCTTTTGGTGAGACCCAGCGATGATGACTTTTGGATTGTTCTGTGAGACTGCGGATTGAATCTGGGAAAGCTGCGATGCCCGCGGAGAAGTACATGGTGGTTCGATTGAGCTAGTTTGGCAATATGTGGATTACTAAGTTGGATGGTCATTGCAGAGTTCTAAAGAAAAGGTGAATCTCCGTGTTTTCAAACCACTTCCTTGTTCTTGGTTTTCTGTTTGCTAGAGGGTAAGTAAAATACTATGTTTGGGGGAGTTGATAAACCGTGTTTTTACCGGTTTTTAACCTTTGTTTTTGTGTTTTTTATCGAGTTAGAGTTTTTTTTTAGAGTTTTTAGTCATTTATCGAGTCTTTTAAGGTTTTAGGTGACTTGGGGAGAAAATGAGCCGTTTTGGGTGAAAATGAGCATATGGAGATGCAGAATCATGCAGAGGCGTCAGAAGTTTGACATTCTTTTAAGAACTTCCCACCGATGGACCGCGCTCAAATTTTGATACAAGATAGAGAAATTAATTAGCTTTCATTGGAAGTGGTTTGAGGCCATTCCAACGGTGCGATCAAATGTTATGCCAGTTTTCGTGAAGACAGTCCAGTCTGGCGAGCATAAGAAGCATGCATAGAGAGGTAGGCTGGATCGATCGATCCGATTATTTTGTGGACATTTTCCAGATCAATCAGACTCGTCTAGATCGACCTGGTCAAGCCCAGATCGATCGATCGATCCACTTTTTTAACGAAAAATGCAGTTTTTAACTTCCTATTTTGCCTTGGAATCATCCTAACTCGACCCAATTCGATCCAATACCTATTTATACTTATTTTAAGCCACTTTCTAAGGCTAACTTTATTTTCTACAGACTTTTATATCTCTTTCTTTGAGAGACGAATCTCTGACTCTATATGCTTTTGAGAAGATTTCTGAACCCAAGTTTATTATATCTACTGGATTATGATTTCTTCTTCATCTCTTTGTGGTTTTTCTGATTCTATGTCTGAGTAATCTCTTAGTTAGGTTTTAGGATTTCAAGGGAACTTCATGTATCGTTGAATCAGATTGGTTAGAATAGGGATCTATCTTATAGTTCTTCATCTATTGTTTTTCTTAGTGCTGAAACTTGATTAGCTACCTAGTTTATGATCTTAGGTTGTTTTACGCATCAAAAGTGTTTGTTTAAAAGCCTGAAAGAACATAGATGAGCAAAACGTCCTTAACCAACGAAAGTTGATGTTAAGGCGTTTTGTGAACATAAACTCGATCTTAAAGCATGTTTAGTTTCCTGAATTCAAACGACATTTTAGAATATTAGGTTATTAGGCATAGTAATTAATACTACGACAGTAGGTTGATTATAAAACAGTGATTTGAGTTCTAGAACGTGCTTAATGATTTCCTTGTTTAATTCTCTGATTTGGGATTCTTGTTTTCCTGCGAATTGCCCAAATACCTAGCGTTTCCGTCCATCAAACTTACATCGTTTTATCTGCATTCTTAGTTTTAGTTCGTATGATAAAACGATGCCCTCTTTACAGAAATCAGAGTCTTCCATGTCTCAAAATGGCATTGCATCAGCAAGTAAAGTACCGATGGCCCAAGAAGAAACTAAGCCCAGTCGAACTCCAGCAAGTGAGAAGGGAAAAGCAAAGATGGACTCATGGTCTCATATGATGAAAAGCCCACTCATACACAACATGAGCTCAAGCAAACTCCAACGGCTCTAACAATGAAAAGCAGAGCTTCTCTGTCACAACAAGACAAAACTATATTTCATGAGAATCAGAGCAAAACTAAGAGCACGAAGATCACATTGAAGAATCGCTTCCAAGCCCTTGATTCTCTATATTCAACATGATTTTGCCATCTGTAATGAACGCCTAGGGTTTTAGTTCTTTTGGTTCTCTTGTATAAATATACTTGAGAATGATTTTGTAAAGACTAAGTCGAAAAGAAATTGAAAGGAATTTTCATCGTCTTCATCTTTATTTATAGCTTTTTGCTTCCTCTTTCACATATTCAATCAGAGAAATTATTGGGATTAGGTAGAGATTATTAATCTCTAGGGAATGTGTGAAGATTGTCCCACATCGGAAGTGGAAAGGGACATTGAGTAATATATAAGGGACTTGGGCCAATCCACTAATTGCGAATTGGTTTTGAGATGAAAACCCATGTAACTTAACATGGTATCAGATCCCAAACACACACTGCCCGTAATCCGGCCCAGAAGAAAGCCCGACCGCCCCAACCCGATGATTGATGGTCTGTCGAGATTAATGGCTAAAAGAGCCATTATCTCGAGGGGAGGTATTGGGATTAGGTAGAGATTAATGGGCCATGGGCCTTAATCTCTATGGAGTGTGTGAAGATTGTCCCACATCGGAAGTGGGAAGGGACATTGAGTAATATATAAGGGACTTGGGCCAATCCACTAATTGCCAATTGGTTTTGAGTTGGAAGCCCATGAAACTTAACATCATGGCCCATTAATCTCTAGGGAGTGTGTGAAGATTGTCCCACATCGGAAGTGGGAAGGGACATTGAGTAATATATAAGGGACTTGGGCCAATCCACTAATTGTCAATTGGTTTTGAGTTGGAAGCCCACGAAACTTAACATGGTATCAGAGCCCGATCCATACTGTCCAACCTGATCCATTATCGATCCGACCCAAAGTTGGTCCATCGATCCATGTCCGAACATACCGAGATTGATAGGCAAAAGAGCCATCATCTCGAAGGGGCGTATTAGGGAATATTATCCCACATCGGAAGTTGGAAGGGATCCTACATAATATATAAGGCACATGGGCCAATCCACTTATTGCCAATTGGTTTTGAGTTGAAAACCCATGTAACTTAACAGAAATATCAGTTATTTTTTGGGGCTTTTGCATAGATGGTCACTGTTAGCACTTTTTGAAAGTGTACTTTTTACTACTGTTCAACCCAAATTTATCAATGAACAGTACGGCGTGTACGATAATGGACGGTACACGAAGTAGCAATAAGAGGCGTGTAGGATAACATACTCCCAACAATTTTTTAAAAAGTGCTACTTTCTACTATACTTTAAAAAAGTGCTAACATGCTAACAAAAGTTAGAATAAGTGACCGTACAGCCAATTAAGTCTTTTTTTTTTTATATCCTGATTTTTCCACATTAAATAATTCTTGGGAGTATTAGCTATCTCGTCACTTTTTAAAAACTTTCTAAACATTTTAGCACTTTTTAAATTTAATTTGTAACATAACACGTATTGTACTGTACACGGATTGACTTTCCAATCGTACCCATGTACAGTACTGTGCAGATTGGTCTGTGTACAGATGACAAACCAATAAGAAGAAGAGGTAAAAGCGTCATTTTACACAGAAAAGACAAAAAAAAAAAATGAAAGTGACAAAATCGTGAGTAAGTTTTGAAAAAATGATATGTGGGAAAATATCTCATAATTCTTTGCGAATGATTTTCCCACAAAATGTTATATAAATAGAATGAAAACAAATCAAGTGTTACATTGAAGCCCTTCAAAAAGCTCTCTAATCTGTTGTAAGCTAAGTTTAGATTTTGTGTGTGTAAAAAGAGTTCTTCTATCACAATTTTAATGATGTTGGATTTGTCTAGACTCTAGAGAGTATATATACTCAGCCTTAACTAACTGTTCTCTAACCAACTTACAACAGTTATAATATGCTACGATCAGTCATAGGATACTTATATAAATGGAGACGAGATTCGCACGAGGCTGCCAAGGGCGGAAAGGTGTAGGTGGCATTGTAGTTGCAGGTGAACTCATCGCTTGAATCTGAGGATAGCGACGTGCACTATGTCCTTGTGTGTAGCAAAACTGGCACTTGCCCAAGTAAGGTCGTGGAGTGTGGGAGTTAGACCGACCCATGTTTGACTGAGGTGACCAGTTTGAGATGGAATTCCGAGATTGATTAGAGGATTGCCGGTTGGAGGAGTAGCGATCCGCGTTGTTGTTGTTGTTGTTGTATGATCTATTGTTGCTGTTGTTGTTGCGCTACTGGACGTTGTGAGCGGAGACTGGGAAGACGGGGTTGTTGGGTGTGGCAGTCGAATTCTGGAGAAGCTTCGCTTCATAATTCAATAGGCGCTCATGAATCTCAGTTAGTGACGGTGGGGTGTCTCTTCCTTCAATCTGATCAATCACCGTTTTATATTCATCGGGAAGGCCTGCTAGGATTTTATCAATGGCATCTTCATGGTCATATGCTTTTCCAAGAATCGCAAGTTGATGGATGCGAGTAGTGAGGCCTTGCATATACTCATCAATAGATCTGTTGCCTTTAGTAAAGGACTTGAGTTGTAGGCGTAGTTGATTGACATGGCCTCGGCTAGGATTGGCATATGTAGCCGCAAGCTTATCCCATATTTCTTTGGAGGTTGTTGTACGAGATACAAGAGGCTGAAGCGGCATCGTGATGGCGCCAATGAGGGAGCTGTAGATCAGTTTGTCTTGGCGATACCACTTAGTGTGAGCAGGATTTGGATGCTCTTCTGGTCCAACGATTAGAGTAACAGCGGGAGTGACAAGAGAGCCATCAATGTAGCCAATAAGGCCATGACCATCAAGGAAGGAGCGAACTTGAATGCTCCACATGAGGTAGTTGATGCTTGTCAGTTTTGTAACATGAGACATGGTGATGTTGAGAACAGATTCGGTAGTGAGCGCAACAGGTGCTGGGTTAGTCTGAGTTTCAGCCATTGTTGACGGCTAGGTTTGAAGGGGGAGAAATAAAAAAAAGGGTTTTGGAGATCGTTTTGCTCTTAATACCATATAAATGTTTAATGTCTTGATTCTCATTAGAGTGAATAGGTTACAATTTATACAGAGCATAAGAGATTAATTAAGGTAGGAGATAATCATAGTAAAGACTAAATATACTATGTACATATTTAGCTATTAACTTATAGCTAAGGCTTGAAGGCATATAACTTTCTTCAAGTATACCAAATGTGTCTTGTCTCGGCTTATCAGTACTTGAGCATTTTCCCCAAAATCTGGAACCTATGATCATACGAGGAACTGGGAATCATCTATGAATTATAAATTTTATTCTTTGCACTTGAGACTTACTTAACAGGATATTATTGTAAGCTTTTGGATCGGTTCACCAATACTCAATTAGCTTCGTACAGAAGAGTTTCAGAGAATGTAAAGCCTCTTTCTGCACCTATGCTAATTTGTACGCACCATTTGGGATGGATGCGCAATTAAACATGGCCCAACGAGCATTAGAGGCTTTTATAAGAAGATATAATTCGAGTTTGTCAAACAGAGATACAACTATGATGATATGACTATGTAGTAAGGTTTTTGGATCTATGTAAATTGAGGTAGTAGTAAGGTTTCAGACAACGTTAATGATATGACTATGTAGTTAACCATAAGATAATTTCACAGCCCTTTCTTCTCTCTTAAGAGACGAGGCAATGTGCACAACTTTTGATATTACAGTGACGAGGAAGAAAACTCTACTGTGGAGTTTAGGATCATGGATTCAGGGGATAATGGGTAGAGATCAAACCCAGAAGCGTAGGATTTCATTTTCATTTCTGTTTGATCGGTCACACCAGGCGTGCTCGAGCTACCATGTGTATCAATGACCCTCAGCTTTGAGATGCTAAAGTTGTGTTCATATAAACCAGGATCTGACGTAACTTGTGTTATTTCGATCTCTCCCTCGAGCATTTGTACAGCCTCTGACATTGCCGGCCTTAACAACGGAGATGAGTTTGTGCAAACGAGAGCAACTTTGATCATCCTCTCTGCTTCTTTGCTGTTGAAATCACCTTGGAGCACTGGATCTACGATGTCTATTATGTCCCCTGTTTGTTGCAGCTTCAACGCCTGAGATTTAATGTAAAAATGGGTTTCGGTAAACTTGTAGAAACATAAATACACAAGATTCAACTACAAAAATTGTGACTCAAATGTGTAAGAGAAAAAGAAAGGCTCCACGGTTACCCATTTAATAAGTGAGGTGTTATCAACACTTCCCTTCTGTTTTGTATTACTCTTCCCACTAACAATTTCCATTAGCACAACCCCGAAGCTGTACACGTCTGCTTTCTCTGTCAATTGACCCCACAATGCATACTCCGGAGCCATATATCCACTGCAACATTAGAGAAACCAAGGATGAGAGATATATCTTTGGCCACAGTGCAGTTTTTTTTTTATGTTCTATACTTACATGGTTCCTGCAATTTTGGTGCTAATGTGAGTGTGTTCTTCTTCATGGAGCCTAGCCAATCCAAAGTCAGATATCTTTGCATTTAGGTCAGCGTCTAGAAGAACATTTGTGGTTTTAATGTCACGGTGAACCATCCTGATCGTCGATCCTTCGTGGAGGAATTCAAGCCCTCTTGCGATTCCAACACATATATTTTGTCTAGCTGCCCAGTCCAATTTCAGGGAGCTCTTTCCTGGCAATGGATGTGAACGAAAGAGAAATGATAACATAGATGTACACGTGAACTAGACTAAAAACATATATCTAATGAAAAGATGAGTGAACTGTTATTTACCATGCAGCGCAAGAGCAAGGGAGTTATTTTCCATGTACTCATACACGAGCAGCAATTGATCCTTCTCAACACAACATCCATAAAGCTTGACAAGGTTTGGATGATTTAGACCTGAGATCATGCCAATCTCATTGACAAACTCGCGGTTTCCTTGGCATGACTTGGAAGAAAGCTGCTTGACCGCTATGATAGTTCCATCCGACATCTCTCCCTGCATTAAGTTTCTCATATCAGAAACCAAAATACAGCCATATTTTCTCAGGTATCTACATTTGAGAAGAACGTGTCATCTGTTTTACCATACTTTGAATACAGATCCAAAACCTCCTTCTCCAAGTTTGTTGGCTTGATCAAAATTATTTGTTGCAGCTTCCAGTTGCCTCCAAGTAAAGCAAACCGTTTGCAGACCCTGTGCTCTCAGATCTATGTGATCATGTTCCAAAAGAGAAAATCATCAGTAATGCTATGAGCATATACAAGGAATGAAGGGATTCATACCTCTTTCTCTTTTCTTCTTGTCTCGTCTGCATCTTTTCCGAGCATATAATCCCAAAACCAAAAGAGTAATTGCTACCACGACACCTATTACCCCGAAAATTAGTGGATAATTTGGGAGATGTTCTATTTCCTCCGCTACAAATGAGACACTAACAAATGTAAATATATATACATGATGTATCATATAAAAATCAAGCTACAGAAAAAAATATCTTTGACAAAGTTGTTGCTTTTCTTGTACCTCCACATCGTGGCTCCAGACCTGAAATTTTGGAAAAATGAATATTATAATGTTAGGTGGCAGGAACCAGTGTCAAGAAGATGAAGACTTGAGAGTGAAACAACTCGATGTGAAGAAAGGCACAAAAGCTATACGATAAGGAGTTGCTAAAGAAAAGACTTAAGATATTCAATAGTTTGGATTTTCAACGAGCAGTGAAGGTTACTTACTGTGACACAAGGAGATTGCCGAGATAAGAGGACCATAATTTCCTCTCTTGGGAATGAGGGTTGTCCCTTTCCCCGCCCAATACAACCGAATCTCTAAGATATGATCGGTCACATTAACATCTTTCTTTTCTTTCACAACAAGCTTCAAAGTCCCATTAGCCTCCTCTTTGATGTTAAAATCCCTCAAGAACAATTCTCCCTAACAGCAGAGAAAAGGACAAAAGCAAATGGACTTCAATCTTACTTGCTTGATTAAAGAAAACAATTATTCCGTAAACAGTGACGATTTACCTGAACATAGACATCAAAAATGCGTCTGCCGAGACTACTGAATAGTTCTTTGTCTGAAAATTGAATCTCCATAAAATGGAGTTTCACATTGTAGACTCCATTTTCCAAGCAAAACGCATAATAAACAAGAGAGAGAGCAGATCGACGTGCAGTCTTATAAAGTTTAGAAGAAGAATCTCCAGACAGTGTTGAATTAGTTGAAATGATGTACTTATCATCCTCATTCTTTCCAACTCCGAAAAATTCACCTGTGTTACTGATTCCCCAATCTTTGAAGTGCTGATTTTTTGTGGCATGGGCAGTACTATTATCAGCTTGATAAGTGATTTTATGAGAAGAGTTTGTAATAACTATGTTGTCTCCACCACAATTTATATGTAGTATTCGCTGATCTACAATCCATAATGATTATCACCGTCATTAGACAGCAGAATATCTGCATGTTGGAGATAAGTTAAGACATCTTATACTTACAGCTAGTGCAGTTGACTGGACCATCACATGGAAGAAGCCCAGTTCTGTGACAAGACTACCAACATAGTTAGCCTTCTCTTCAGCACAGAATATTCAAGATAAAGCAGAAGAGTGTACTTACAAAGTGTTCTTTGAAGACGAGCTCCGGTATGTGTTAATGGTACTGATTCAACAGAAAGTGAAAACAGAAAATTCAACATGAGAAGGTTATAAGAAAACTAGAGAGAAGATGTATTCTATCTACCAAGATTTCATGCGAGTACCTTCTTTTCTGGCAGGTAGATGACCATGAGAAACTGTTGTAAGAGATATCACTAACCAAGATAGAAAACAAAGATTTAGTTGACATGACAAAAAATATCTCAAGTAATGTAAGACAAAGGAAGGCCAAAACGTACATATAAGATTGGCTATTGAGAAAACCACCAGATCCAACGTCTCCAGAAAGTCTATTTCCAGTCAAATAGCTGAAAAAACATGTCAAAATGATAATGTGGTATTCACATTGTAAGGTCCCGAGCTCTTTAACGTTTTCAATCTCAGATTGTAGTACTTACGTATATATTGGTGCTCTTCCTGTAGGATGAACATCGATATCACCAGTCAAATTGTTAAACGATAGATCACTGCATCAAACGTGTACAAAACAAATAAATTTGGTACGGATGTTATTGTGTAACTATTGTATATGTTTGCATATAGAAATCTATAGATTCCCCAAAAGTTCCTAAATAGACCCTCTCATACTTGCATATCACTCTCACAAAAAGACCTTTTTTTCTCTTTATGATCTTTATTCATGTGCTTACCTATGAGTCCATGATAATCTATATGTACACATAGAGCTGATATAGTCCACTAAATAAACACATAAATGAACAACGTCATGAGTATACACATCTAGTCATACGCAAATCACTCAGCAGGTAAATGTGGAGTATATATTAAGCATGCTAGTTCTGACAAGTTTCAAACTTACAAAGTCATTTCACCTGTGACTAGAAAGAACTTACAGTTGTTTTATGCTTGACATATCCCAGATGTACGGAGGAATCGAACCAGACAAACCCACATTCCTCAAAATCCTGGAACAGGGAAGGATATTTTAGTTTGAAATTTTCAGATATAATCAATTCTCAAGACGAGAAACAGATCACTGGAAAATAAATACATGGTTGTGATGACTTTGCTGGATATATTTGGAAAGGCCTTTATCCCAGTCGTATCACTGATAGACCTGCATATATATGAACTTAAATCATCAGTCTCATTGCAATGGTCCGTTTGCTAATCTATTGAAGGTATAGTATAATTACAGTTCTTTAAGATTTTCTAGGCGGGCGAATTCATGAGGAATAGGTCCTTTCAGTCCACTTGCGTATAGATATCTGTTGATCATAGCCGACACATGTTAGAGATGGTGCAGAAACACAAGCTATAAGAGAAATTACAATAATCGGTGAAGGACAAGCTTACAGCTTTTCAAGCTTAGACCAGTTGCCAATATATCCTGGGATGATGCCAGTAAAGTTATTGTCACTTACCCTACTGCATAATGAAAACAAACAAATAGTTTAGAGCTTTCTTAAAACTTATAACTTCTATTAGTCTTTCTTTAGTATCATCCCTTCTTAAACTAAGGTGAGTATTAAGTTAAGTGTCAAAATCAATTGAAAACCAAACGATTCATACTAGGAAGAAACTTCAATCGAGGAAGAAGTTCAACACAAAAGCTGCAAATCAACCAGATTTCAGTTTAATCTAGACAATTTTCTTCCTTAAAGCTTCCAGAAATTTACTAATCTTTAGGTCTAATTAAAGATGAGCATATCCAGTTAAAGCAACAACTTACAATTCCTTAAGGTTCACCAGTCTAGCGAGAGTGTTAGGCAAGCTTCCTGTAAATTGGTTGGACCCAAGTTGCCTGCAATATCCACAAGATTACAACTACAGTTTCTTCTTTCTTTCTTTTTCATAAAACCAAAAAGATTATTGGGAAAATGGTTTAAGAGTAAGATGCAAAAGGGTCTTACAGTCCTGTTAGGTTGGTCATGTTACCAAGCTCATCAGGAATTGGACCAGAGAACATGTTTGCTTCAACCCCTCTAAACAAAATTTCATCACATTACTGTAATATCAGACTAATGAATTAAAAAGACACATCCCTAGAGGTATGGAGACACAATTAGAGACGTACAGGAATGTCAGATTCTTGAAGTTTTGTAAACCAGCTGGTAAAGGCCCAGACAAATTATTAGCGCAGAGAGAGCTGCCATAAAAAGGGGGAAAAGTTAACTCGCAAATCATGAAGACAAAATTGCCGGAGCAAGTGGTAGCTGCCTAGTGGTTCCCATTTGTGGAAGAGTTGCCATGTAGGTCTAGGTCACACAAGCTTGAAATAGTGTAGGTGGTAAAAGTCCAGAGAGAGGGAGAGAGCTGACATGGAAGTGAGGTTTCGCAATGAAGCCCACGACATTGGGATTGAGCCCCAAAGGTAATTTCGGCATAAGTCTCTGAACAGTAAGAGCAAAAACTGGCTATAATTAGTCTCATCGCTATCTTTGTAGATTCTCTAGCTACAAGTTTTTAGATTTCTCCATTTTTAGGTTTTGTAGAAACTTGAAAGCTATATATAACTGATTAGCATTTCAAATTTGATTTACTGCACTAGCTAAATAGGAATTGGATCATTCCTATAAAGTTTATTAATTATCCAATATAAGAATAAATTATTTATGAATTTATTTTTGTTTGAGATATTTTTTAAGTTTTTCTCAAATGAGAAAATTTATTATGTTCATAATAATGTAAAAATGTAGACGATAATAATATATGTAAACAAAAATAGAAATTTAAATCAAATAGCTTTTTTTTTTTTTTCCGAATCAAATAGCTTTTTTGTAAGTGACCCTTTTTATTTATTTATTTATTTATTTTGTTCAACACATATTTATATTAATCTTAAACTGCAGTTACAATCCAAAAGAGTCGGGAACTCGTTGCCAAAGAGTCCGAACTTAAAACCAAATTGAAATACAAAGCATGAAAGTAAGATAGAAGGTTACAATCGAAGAAAATAACCAGGAACACCTCCAAGAGGGCTAGTTCTTCTACTATTAAAGGCAAACGAACAAAACTTTTAGCTTGAAATGCTTTAAAGATGTTCTCCGTATAGGAGAAGATTGGTGGAAAAGTTCTCTCCAAAACGGAGGAGGGTGGTAAAGTCGATCTCTCCCAAATGGAGGAAGGTGCCAAAGATCTTTCCAAGAGGGAGGAAATTGGTAAGCTGGCCAGATCCACAACGGGAAAGGCTAAAGTGACCATTTTTATTGTTATACACTTTTATTTACCCAAATTTTTAAATAAAAAATAATATTTTCCAAAATCAAATCATGTGATGTAAAAAATAAATGTATAACAATTAAAAAAAAATATTTGTTATTTAAAAAATTCTTCAACTTATGCTTGGCAAAATAAATCTTTAGCTATGCGTTGACTGAGCCAAATAAGTCTCAACGTTTCTCAAACTTAACACATCGTCAAATGTGACTAATGTTTGGACTAAGTCGGCCAAATCAACGCAATGTTGAGAATATGTTTGGCAAAAACGAATAAATTGAGGATTTGTTTAGTCACTAAGAAAGTTGATAAATTTTTTTGACTAAAACAAATAAGCACTCAAACGATCGTAAATATATATAGGCACTCAAACGATCAAAAACAAAATCTTGTGTCATTGTGTGGTTGAACTCACATTTGTTGGAGATATCGAAGCTCAACTAACTCAGGTGGAAGTCTCCCTGGAAGGCTAAGAGCCTTGAGATTTCTGTTTTCGTTCAAATGCAATCAGAAAATATTAAAACATATCACAAGAGAAAGATTTTAAGATCAGACAAGACAGAACAATTTAATAACACTCACATGTTTGTTATATGACATGTCCTGCTGTTGTTGAAGCTACAATCACAACCAATGGTGCTGTTTTGAATCTCCGGATTTGAAACAACTGCATCTTCGTTTATCATCTTTAGGGTTTTCGAACTGCAAGGGTCTCCTCCATAACTTAGGTTCAATCCCTTGATACCAAGTGTAATACCTATCTTCTTAAGAGCATTCACTGCGTATAATATTATATATAAGCAAGTTAAAATACAATTTGACTATGAATTTTATACGAAAATTTATTGCGATTATTATCATACACTCATCTGGATGGAGAGCTGGTGAAAGAGATGTTGTTGAGACTGCTAAGAAGCTTGCGATGATGGTAAAGAATAGAAGAATAACTGAGAAGACGTTCAACATATCGAGATAAGTTATATATAGTGACTCTCTTCGTATGTGCACTTGTTTCGTTAGTGAAGACAATATTATCATCAGAAAGAAACTCAATAGTTATTTATATAATGCATGGATAACTGTTATGGACTTATGGATTTGTGAGGTAAGTTACCTACTGGTATCCTGTTTTGTTCTTGGTTTTTTCATTTGAATTTTCATGTCACTGCCTTTGGTGATTTTTTTAAAAAAAAACTGTTATAGATCTATATATATAAAGTAAGCCTTTCTCTCTTCTCATGCTGCCATCTCAACATCTTAAAAATTTAATACACATACTAAATACACATATTAATTATAAATTTAGTTTTAACATTATAAAAAGAATTTGAAAAGGCATTATTCATATTCTAAATTAAAACAAAAAATAATAAACTTATATGAATATAGTTCTTTGAAATAATAACAGGTTTAATACATTTGGTTATCATAATATATTTCAACTTTTATAAATATTTAATTAGGTTAAGTTGTATCGCAAATATTAAAAAAAAACTAAAATACCAAACAAGTCCTAACAATTAAACAAATAAGTTAAATATGTAACTAAATTCATAAAGCAAAATATAAGTTGGCAAATTTTACATATAATAAAGAGACAAATAAATAAAATTTAGGTATACTTAACATAATAATTGTAATTATGCATAACTATGAAAAAGAGAATAAGAGCAAAAAAAAAAAGAAACATATTAAAAGCATTTACACAAACATATAAATTAAGTTTGAAAATTTAAGATCGTTGTGTTTTGTGATATTATTTTTAACAAAAAAAAATAAAAATAAATGTAACTACAACAGGAGAAGAAAATAAAACCTTTGTATATGCAAAATATATATCATGTGATGTAAATATATTTCAATTCTCATAATAATTACCATCCATTAATACAATAGTTTTCCCTAGAATTTGAAAATATATTTACTTAATAGAAGATAGATTATATTGAATTAATCTAAAGAAATTTCAATTTAATAATTTACTTTTATCAGTTTATTTATATAGTTTAGAAAAACTATAGAATTTAGTGTTTATAAATTATGTATTAGATTTATTCTAAATAAAATCAAACAAATGTTGTGACTTCAAACAATCAGTTATATATGGAAATCGTTTTCAACAAAAATAAAAGAAAAATAGATTTAGGAATCACAAACATATTGCACACATAAATAGGGTTAAAATCATACATGAAACACTCCAAAAATAATAACTTCACATGAAACAAAATTAAAAAAAATTATTATGCAACTTTAAAATGTAAATATCTTCACTTTAAAATGTAAATATCTTCCTTTTAAAAAATCTAACTAATTGCATAAAATTGATCACCAAAGAAAAAAAAAGAGATAAAAATGTGTATCATCCAATAAATAAACACATAGATGATCATAAATTTTTAAAAAAACAAAAACAAATACACAGATCTTAAGCTGAGAGAGATAATTAAATTAACTACGAGACCAAATAAAATAAAATACCATTAGATTAAAAAAATTGTTTACCACGTCCGCTCGGATCACACCCTTTGTGATTGAAATTGAAAGTGAAATCTCACCGTCGATGGGGGAAGATATCGGAGAAGACGAGGGTTTTAGAGCATTGGACAATGTTTTTTATAGGATAATCATATTCACAAGAACTCTTTCTCTCTCTCTCTCTCTAAATATTTGAATCGACGCTCGACCTCATATTTCTTATATTTTTCCAAATCGGCCCATATTATCTCAAATGTTCCCATTAACCTATACATCTACGATGATTTTGATAGTAAATTAGTGATAGAAATTAAATCGTTTTTCAAATAAAATTAGATTCATTTTGTAGTCACCAACACTGGATCATCGAAAATGAATAATAGTAAATTCTGAACATTTTATTAGTATTCGGTTTTAGGTAAAAATATATAAAAATACAGTGACTTATTTCGAAGTATTTTCTTTTTTAAAGTTCGGAGAATTCTAAATTCACAAAACTAACTTTCCTTTTATTAGTATTCGAAGTAACTTTCGGACTATACAAAACAAACCCTATTTCGAAGTATTTATTTTATTAGTATTCAGTTGGGTTGAAAAATATACAATTTCCTAAACTTTAAAATGACAAAAACTTAATTTTTAAAAACTAACTAATTAATTGAATAAATAGTCAACCAAAAAAAAAAATCAAATTGTGGATCACTCACTAAACAAATACATAAATAAACATAAAATTAAGAAAGGAAAAAAAATTTAAGAATAAACAATCCACATTTCTTAAGCTAATAGAGACAAATCCATTAACAACCATACTAATAAAACTAAAATAATATTATACCAATTTTTTTTAAACAAAATTGTGTTTACGCTCTGCGCATCACACACTAGTATGTAATTATCCAAATTAATGTTTTTTTTTCCATTGAATAGGTCTTATGCAATCAAACTATTGAACTTTAGAGTAAAACAAAAAATAATAAAATGCCTGATGTTTCTTGTCTCCCAATGTAGTTAGTTCATCAATTCAAGAGGTTGACTAACACTGTATCGGTCAGATTAGGTGTACGAAGTTGAAAAAAAACATTAAGACTAAAGAACGACTTCGGGGACAAAATGCAATGAGGTTTACTTTTCAGAAGTACGTAATTTTTTTTATTTTTTTCCCAAGATTTGTTGCCTTTTTTTTTTTTTGGAGAATTGTAAATTTAGAGAAAAAAATGAGAATTATTGTCCCATTAGTACTTATTCACATATTATTGTCCCCCTTTAGTATTAATATTAAGGATAATTTAGTTTTACCCATTAAAATAATAATAATCAATATTTTAAAAGATCAAAATAATATTTAAAATAAAAAGGGCATTGATAAAAAAAAAAGTTTGAGACTTAAAAAAAATAATTTCTAAAAAAAAACCAAAAGATTAAAACAAAAAGGAAAAAACGTTTTCAAAAAGTGAAAAAAATATATATATTACACGACAAATAAGGAAAACACGAGTTAAAAAAGGAAAAAAAATATTTTCTGAAGATTTTCAGTTGTGTTGTCCTAGATTTTCTCTCAGATTTTGTTAACTTTTTGGTAGAATATGTATTCTACATTTAGTAGAATCAAGACAAAATGGTAGAACTTCTATTATACAACAAAGTAGAACATAGAGAAAATGGTAGAATTTTTATTCCACAGAAAGTAGAATATAGAGAAAATGGCAGAATGCGAATTCTACAATTGGTAGAATAAATACGACATTGTAGATAACAGATTCTATAGGGACAGTAGAATGCAAAATAAATAGTAGAATACCTATTCTATACTTGGTAGATTTTAGAGCAAATACTAGAAACCAAATTCTACAATTAGTAGAACATAAAAATAAATATTTTTTAAAAAATCGTTTTTCCATAGATAAATTACACAATATATTACTTACCTTATATGAATTATCAGAATTTTTAAAGTAAGTATAAATATTTATTTGACAATCTTTTCTATTTAATAAATGGTGTTTTAGTCTAAAAGTGGTAAAACTCAGATAAATACTAAAAGGACAATAGTTCCCATTTTTTTCTCTAAATTTACAATTCTCCATTTTTTTTACTGCAAAATTTGTTGTTTATAAATGATTTTTTTTTTTTGGATTCGGACTACCATTTTCATTGGATTGAGACTATTTGTACAAAGCAGTATCTGAGTTCTGATCCGGGATTCGCTCAGACCCTTTTCAAAAATTTGGATATTCAGGGGGTAAGATCAAATCCGGATAGTAAAATCTCTGATCCATCGAAACATGATCCAGATCCGGAGACCTTGATTTTAAAGTCCGAATATGGATTGGTTTATCAATTTATGAGATAAAACGTTATGTTTTATAACTTAATTTGTTAAGAATCTATATTCCAATTATACTAGATTTTAATAGAATCAGAGAACAATTAAGATCTATACTTTTTGAATAACAATGAATTTTGAATATATATATATATATATATATATATATATATATCTATATATAAATAAACCTTTTCTCTCTTCTGGTGCTGCCAACTCAGCATCCACCTGTACAATATTAACAAAAAATAATAATTGGGCTTCACTATCTCAATAATAGATTACTAAATGCTCAGCCATTAAGGCGAAGAAAAGAAGGAAAAACAAAACATAAAAAACAAACAGAGAGAAGCAAGACGGGAAATAGATTCATCTTCTTCATATCTTACCAGCCCATTAAAAAAAACAGAACAAAAATCACCAATTAAATATTCTCTATCACTTACATACCATGATATCACCTTGATTAAGGTCAACGACAGATTCACCTTCATATCTTACCAACACAGAAAGAAATTCAGAATCATTCGACATACATAGATTTAAAAAGAAAAGAAGGAATTCATAAATGAAACCCGAATTGTAAATACTTGGTTTAAACTATGGAAATCAACTACAGTCCATCACAAAAAAAAAAAATCTATATATATAAAGAAACATTTTCTCTCTTCTGGTGCTGCCAACTCAGCATCCACCTGTACAATATTAAAAAAAAAAAAATTGGGCTTCACTATCTCAATAATAGATTACTAAATGCTCAGCCATTAAGGCGAAGAAAAGAAGGAAAAACAAAACATAAAAAACAAACAGAGAGAAGCAAGACGGGAAATAGATTCATCTTCTTCATATCTTTACCAACCCATTAAAAAAACAGAACAAAAATCACCAATTAAATATTCTCTATCACTTACATACTATGTTATCACCTTGCTTAAGGTCAACGACAGATTCACCTTCATATCTTACCAACCCAGAAAGAAATTCAGAATCATTCGACATACATAGATTTAAAAAGAATAGAAGGAATCCATAAATGAAACCCGAATTGTAAATACTTGGTTTAAACTATGGAAATCAACTACAGTCCATCACACAAAAAAAATTATGAATAGATCGGGATTACCTTTCTTGATTTTTTTTTAAAAAATTATATTCTACGCCTCCATTGTTAACAATGGTTTGTGTTGGTCATTTTATAACCTCATTTTAAATTTTTTTTTTTTTTTTTTTTTTTTTTTTTTCAACAGCCTTGATACCTAGCCCTATTCGGTGAACCAAATCGGGGGTATCGAGTTTACATAAGTGACTTCCGATGGGTAGACTCGAGCACCTCGTGCTAACTTGTCTGCCACTGTGTTGCTCGTGCGTGGGATTTGTGTGATAGAGAAATAGGTGAAAACCTCCCTGCTCCTCATGAACTCCTCCAACTGTAGCGTAAATGCCGGCCACTCGTTCGGTGTAGACACCATCTTCACCAACTCTGAGCAGTCTGTGGCAAAGGCTATCGCCGTCGTGTTGTTTGCTATCATGCAATGCATCGCCCAGATGAGTGCTTCCAACTCCACGTGTAGCGGGGATAGGCTTCTTCGTAGATTACGGGCCCCCATAATCTTTCCTTCAATTCCTTCCTGAAAGCAAAACCAACCTAAACCAGAAAATTTATCTCCTTCCTTCCATGACCCGTCAATATAGCATGTGAGCCCGTTATATTCATTTTGTTCATTTATTCCGGTGTTGAGACTCGGTGATTTTTGGTGAGATATGTCAGGTTCACTATTTTGTGCCGCATCCCAAGTTGCTATTTCTGTTTCCGCTATCCTCAAAATCTCTTGTGGGTTTCTGTCCATATTTGAGAACACCTTATCATTCCTGGCTTTCCAAATGTTCCACAGAATCCACGGAATCATTAAATTTCTTTCCTCAGCTGGAAGTCTCCAGAAAAGATGATCAAAATTGGCGAAAACCGATGTCATCGGGAAAACACCCGGGGCCGATGGAATATGCGAGAGTGCCCATGTTTGTAGTGCTGGTGGGCATTCAAACAAAACATGATTAATCGTTTCCCCCTCCACGCCACACCTAGCACATTGTGTGTCACAATTTATTCCTCTAGCGCGTAGGTTTGCTGTGACCGACAGACACCCCGAGATTGCTTGCCATATAAAATGTCGCAATTTCGGTGGACAAGTCAATTTCCATGAGTGTGCCTGTAACTTCTTTATATCTGGACCGTAGAGGTAGTTGTCGCCGTTGTCTGTGATATGTTGGCCAACCTGATATCCCGATTTTACCGTATATTTCCCTGATTTCGTATAGTGCCAACCCGGCGTATCTGGTCGATATATACTACTGATGTATATTCCGCGTATAAATTCCACATCTGTCGGTGCAATGATTGCGTTTATCAATTCCATGTTCCATGTTTGTGTCGCTGGATCAACCAGATGATTGACCCTGAGGTTTGGGTAATAATTGTACCCTTTACATGTTGCTGGCCTCGGTGGAGAGGATGGTATCCATGGATCATTCCATACTGATATGGTGCCACCTGAACCAACTCTTTTGATTAGCCCTTTTGTAACCAGAGGTCTAGCCGAGATGATACTCCTCCATCCAAAGGACGGCGAGTAAGACTTAATAGGGTCTAGAGGGTCTGCGTTCCGATAGTATCGCCCTTTAAAGACCCGAGCGAATAGCGATTCCGGTTGTTCCATTAACCGCCATAGCTGTTTTGCTAGTAAAGCTGTGTTGAAATCCTCTATTGATCGAAACCCGATTCCGCCATCTAACTTATTCCGGCACATCTTCTTCCATACCATCCAATGCATTCCTTTATGTTGACCGTCTGAACTCCACCAAAACCGCGCTGCCGCACTGGTTAGTTTAGCGGTAATAGACTTAGGTAACCGAAAGCATGACATGACGAAAGTTGGCATAGCCGTGGCTACCGATTTAAGTAGAACCTCTTTACCTCCCTTAGTCAGGAGTCTAGATGTCCATCCGTTGACTCTATCATTGTGTCTTTCGACAACAAAATTGAAAATCGTACTCTTTGCCCCTCCGAGGTTTTCCGGCAGACCCAGATAAGTACCCAGTCCTCCCATATTTTGGATTCCTAGCAATTGTTTTATCTCGTCCTGTACCGCTTCTGGAATCGTGTATCCGAAATTTAAAGAGGATTTTGAAAAATTGATTTGTTGCCCTGAGACCAACTCGTATTGCTTAAGTATATGTAATATAGTTTGACATTCTTGTACCGTAGCCTTGCAGAAAAAAGGCTATCGTCCGCAAAGAGTAAGTGTGAGATCGCTGGACCTGCCCTCGCTACCTTTAGCCCCGTAAGCGCTTTTGCCCTTTCAGCTTTCTGTATATTGGCTATCAAGACCTCCGTGCAGAGAATGAACAAGTACGGAGATAATGGGTCCCCTTGCCGCAAACCTCTGAATGGCTTTATTTGTCCTTTGGGATTACCGTTAATGAGTACCTTATATTGTACCGATTGTATGCACCACATCATCCACGAAATCCACTTTTCCGCAAACCCAAATTTCCTCAACAGGTGTTCAATGAAAGTCCATTCGATTCGATCATATGCTTTGCTCATATCCGTCTTGATTGCCATGAACTTACTTTTGCAAGATTTATTTGTTCGTAATCCGTGAAACATCTCCTGGGCAATCAAAATATTGTCCGATATCAGTCGCCCTGATACAAAGGCTGATTGAGTCTCTGAAATCAGGTCCGGTAGCAATATCTTTAACCTCTGACATAACACTTTCGAGATGATCTTATACCCCACATTACACAAACTTATAGGTCTTAATTCCGTCATACGAGTTGGTCTTCCCGTCTTTGGAATTAGGCATATGTTAGTCATATTCAGCCTTTGATCAAAGGAGCCCGTTGCCAAAAAATCGTTAACCAATTCGACAACGTCTGCCTTTATTATGTGCCATGATCTTTGAAAAAATAAAGCCGTCATTCCATCCGGGCCCGGAGCCTTCTCCGGATGCATCATGAAAAGTGCTCTTCGAACTTCCTCTTCTGTGGCCATTGCCGTGAGCATATCATTATTTTGGTCCGAAACTAATGTTTGAATCTCACTGAGGGCCTCCTCAAAATCCGTTGGTGAAGTGGATGTGAATAAAACCTCGAAATAGTTTACGGCTACTTGTTCTACATCTTTGTCCGAGGTAACCCAAACTCCTGATGCATCGTGTAGTCCCGTGATGCGATTTCTCGCCCTGCGATTCTTAACTTGCGCGTGGTAAAACTTTGTATTCCTGTCCCCCACCGTTGCCCATAAGGTTCGACTCTTCTGTTGCCAGAATAGTTCCTCATCCAAATAAGCCTCTTTTAGTTTCCTCGTGATATCCATGAGTTCCCCGTTTGTACTATTATCATCATTTTGGATCTCTTCTAATGCTCGTTGTGAATCCCTAATTTTCTCTTTGCCATATGGCAAATTGTTTTTCCGCCATTTTGAAATTTCTCTTCGGCAATTCTTTATTTTCTCTATAAAGAGAGTCCCGCTTCCCGCTGTGTTAATTTCCCAGCCCTTTGCTATTGTTTCCATAAGACCATCACGCCCAATCCACCGTTTATCGAACCGAAACTGACCCCGTCTCCGGGGTATTTTGTCTTCTATAGTGGCGACAATCGGCCTATGATCCGACCCAATCATTGCTAAATATTCAACGAATGAATGGGAGAATATCTCGTGCCAATCCTCGTTTGCTAAGGCTCTATCCAGTCGACACCGCACAATTTTCGAGTTTCGTCTTCCTCGCCAAGACATTGTATTACCCAAGCATTGGAATTCCAGAAAACCGCAGTGTTGTATCATCAGGTTAAAAGACATAAAGGAGGAAGCGGGTCGTAAATTGCCTCCTTGTTTCTCGTTATTCCCTGTTATTTCATTTAGATCCCCTATTATAAACCAAGGATCCGCTCTTGTTAGACTTGTCCGTGTTAACCGTTCCCAAACTTGGTCTCTCTTTTGAGGTATCGGATCACCATATATAAATGATAAGAATACTTTTTTTCCTTGTATTGTTGCCTCGATATCGATTATTCGATTACTTGAGTATGAAATCGTAACGTTAAACGAATCATCATAATATAAAGCTAGTCCTCCGCTCGCCCCACGCGGCTCGACCGTGAACAACTTATTATAACCGAAATGAAACTGAAATTTTTGCATAAAAGAAAAATCTTGTTTGGTTTCTGAAAGAAACAAAAATTCGGGTTTATGTTTCTGCCACACCTCCCTAAGATAACCTATTGTATACTTGTTCCCAAGTCCTTGGCAATTCCAACTAAGTATTCTCATAAATTAACCAATATGAAATGTTTTTTGCTCCACCTTTAGGATTGAAGATCCATTTGGAGCCACTTGACCGGGTCCATCCTCTATACGACCCGAATTAATTCCGCTATCCTTCCAATGAAATTCCGCTTTCATAACGCGAGACAATTTCGTTTGAAGTAAGAAATAGATCTCAAAAATGTTATGATAAATAAAAGAGAATCCGTCATTGAACCGACACTGAACGACCCGATTAACATTACTAGGTCCCAAAAAAATTTTATTTTTTTATTTTTTTTTTTTTTGAGAAACCTTAAATTATTATTGAAGTGGAGGCCGAAACTGCCATACAAAGGGTACGAAATAAACTGCGTGGATTTAACACATCCACCAAAACCTGGTAAGCAAATACATGAGCTAAACCAAGATCTTATAACCTGAAAATAAGAAATTGACCTAAAGGTCCTTCCGCAAAATTGAAAAAAACTGAGTGACCCATTATTCCTCCAATCCAGCACCCACTCTATCTCTTCCATTAATCCTGTAAACCGTTGGTCAAAGTCGATGTCTCAGCCTGTAAGTTTGCAGCCTGCGTTACATCACCTGGCCTTCCCGATGGCTTTGACATCCCCTTTTTTCTTGGTGATACGAGACCTTGCACCAACCTCTTTTTTGCACCAAACAACGTGCTCTTCAATTTCAGAGGCTGTTTACTCTTGGCATTAGTCCCCTTATTCCCATTGATTGGTTTTCCACCCGTAACCTTCCTTGAATCCACCTCGTCCAAAACTCTATCCTCCGTTTTTGCCATCGGTTTATCCGTTAATTCCTCCACCGCCATCAATTCAGTCCCTGCATCAAATTTATCCTCTAATTCCATTTCAATAGTATTAATCTCAAAAGATCCACCAGCACTTTCCTGCTCTACCATTTAAAATTTTTTTTTAACAATTGCTTTTAATTACATAACTAAGATCATTAATGAATAAATTTTATTTATACATATAAAACAAAAAACATACTGATAATTAGTTTCAACAAAAAATAAAATATATTGATATCTACCATATTTTTAATATTTAATTTATAAAAAACATCCTCAAAATAAGGTTAAATATCAAAATATGATAATTTATTTCAACTCTCACATTTTTATAGACACAACAAAATTACAACTAAATATAAATAAAAATTAAACACCACATAAAACAAAACTTAGAATCTAATAAAATTATTAAATAAACATCGAGTAAAAAAAATCCACACCAAAATAGCAATCCGAATGAAATCATAGAAATCTTCTCTATGAAGATGCAACAAAATTATTCGGCTACTACATGACACAAGCATGACCGGTTCACTAATAAAGTGGACCATGTGCATATTATAAAAAAATCTAATTTTAGGCATATAGACAATTTTTTTTAAAATAAAAACCCTTAAATATTTACAAATAAAACTTTCAAACGTGACAAAATTTTGCAAAACTCAGGTGGTCACTGTGCATTTGCACCTTCAACACTTGCCTAGAGTCGGCCCTCAACACAAGATACAAATGAAAAATATGTGAAAAATCATAATAAATCAATTTTTTTATCATGCTGTCACCTCATCATCCACATGTCAATTTTTAATTGATCATTTTTTAACATCATTTTAATTATTATTTTTTTAACAATTGGTTTTAATTACATACCTAAGATCATTAATGAATAAATTTTATTTATACATATAATACAAAAAGCATACTGATAATTAGTTTCAACAAAAAATAAAATCTATTGATATCTACCACATTTTTAATATTTAATTTATAAAAAATATCCTCAAATAAGGTTAAATATCAAAATATGATAAGTTATTTCAACTCTCACATTTTGATATACACAACAAAATTATAACTACAAATTAAACACCACATAAAACAAAACTTAGAATCTAATAAAATTATTAAATAAACATCGAGGAAAAAAATCCACACCAAAACAGCAATCCAAATGAAATAATAGAAATCTTCTCTATGAAAATGCATCAAAATTACTCGGCTACTACATGACACAAGAAGGACCGGCTCATTAATAAAGTGGACCATATGCATATTATAAAAACAAATTCTAATTTTAGGCATATAAACAAATTTTTTTATAAGGAACTCTTAAATATTTACAAATAAAACTTTCAAACATGACAAAATTTTGCAAAAATCAGGTGGTCACTGTGCATTTGCACCTTCAGCACTTGCCTAGAACCGGGCCTGGACACAAGATACAAATGAAAAATATGTGAAAAATCATAATAAATCAAGACTTGGATATGTATGTTATATTATCATATTTATCTACATTTGAAGACTTATTACTTAAAAATTGGAAACAAAAAGACTTAAGAATTAGAAAAATATTTTACACAATAATGAGGATTAGAATCGTACATAATAATATTGGAAATAATACTAAAAATAAAACAAAAAAATATAAAACGAAAAAACACAATATTACTCGAGGAAGACAAGAGCCACAAACCTAAAATTCGGTGCAACTAGCTCCATCCCAAAGCACAATATCTAAGTCTAAGTAAGGATAAACCCAACATCCACCACATATGCTTCAGAACCGAACTCTCAACCTCCTTCCGCAATAACTCTAAAACGAAACAACTCCTTTAGTGTATTTTTATCTCTTTGGTGCCTTCATTACGCTTTAATGTAACTACTTCAAAGAAGAACTTTGCGACATCAATTAACATATAATTAATACACTCTAATTGATATAAATTAAAATAAAAAATACATTATTAGAGATTCCTAATGTTTTCTACTATAAAAACGCAAAATAACAAACTTTTAAAAAAAAATTAATTGCATAAATTGACATCTATTTTTATAAAAATTTTTTTTTTTGAAAATAATATATGTAAAGTATTAAACTATCAAAAATAAAATATATAAAGAAAAAAAGTTAACACGACCGCGCGTAGCGCGGATTACATTCTAGTATATATATAAAGTTAGATTTTCTCTCTTTTCATTCCGCCACCTCATCCTCTACATAAGCATCCACCTTTTTAAAATAAAAAAAACATAAAAAACATTCAAAACATTCAAAACATCTACTTCAAATTTCCCCGTTTACTAAGACTAAATACGACGATAAACTCACCACTCGCCACAAATGCTTCAAATTTCCCCGTCTCGGTCTGCCTCCGCCGTAAACACACACACACACACACACACACACACACACACACACACACATATATATATATATATATATATATATATATAAAGTTAGTTTTTCTCTCTTCTCCTTCCGCCACCTCAGCCTCCACATAAGCATCCACCTCAGACTAAAACATTTACTTCAAAAATGGCCCTACTAAGACTAAATACGACGATAAACTCACCACTCGCCACAAATGATTCAAATTCCCTGTCTCGGTCTGCCTCTGCCGTAAGCCCAAACATAACAACTATTTTGATAACTGCAAAGATCTATTCTCAGACTTGAGTCTCTTTTTACAATCACCAATGATTTCAACAGAGGAAATATTGAAAGTTTTTTTTATTTTCGTACAGTTGTTATCAAATTAAAAGTCTAGGTCTGCCTCCGTGGTAAACACACACACACACACACACACACACACACATACACACACACACACACACACATATATATATATATATATATATACAAAGTTAGCTTTTCTCTTTTCTCCTTACGCCACCTCAGCCTCCACATAAGCATCCACATTTTTTTTTTTAAAAACATAAAACAAAACATCCAAAACATTTACTTCAAAAATTGGCCTATTAAGACTAAATACGACGATAAACTCACCACTCGCCACAAATGCTTCAAATTCCCCCGTCTCGGTCTGCCTCTGCCGTAAACCCAAAAAAAAACTATTTTGATAACTGCAAAGATCTATTCTCAGACTTGAGTCTCTATTTACAATCACCAATGATTTCAACAGAGGAAAAATTGAAAGTTTTTAATTTTCGTACTGCTGAAATAGAGTCAGTGATTCCAATTCTAGCCAAGGAATTTGTTCAACAACTGATACACTCAGAGTTTAACCCTAAAAGGAACTACCGCAAGAGCACAGTTGACGAAGTAGTAATGTAGGGATCGAATTCACAGAGACCAAATGCAACACTACGAGGATGCATGATGAAAGTAAATCTAAGACGAATGATGTTTGTTTGTTGGTTGTAACTTCTAAAACTAAGAATGATGAATGAAACGATGTAAATTCAATAAGAGAAAGCGCTAGGCCCTTAGGTAATTCGCAGGAAACCCATATTCACTAAACAAACTATCAATTAGTGAGATAATTAAGATATGTTCTCGAACTCAAACATGAATGTCTAGCTAGCCCACTGTCGTGGTACTACCTACTATGCCTAATAACCTAAGAATTTAAACTGTCGTTTGACCTTAGTGTTCTAGGCAAGCATTAATGTTCATGTTTGATAAGTTCACAAATTGCCTTAGCATCAGCTTTCGTTGGCTAAGGACAATTTGCTCATCTAAGTTCTTTCAGGAAATCTAAAGCACTTTTGATGAAATGAATAATCATAAGATCATAAATTAGGTGATCAATCTAGTCTAAGCCTTAAACTCAACAATAGATGAAGAAATCTATTTAATTCCCTAATCTAACAGATCCGTTTCAGTGATTCATGGAAAATCTCTTGAAACCCTAAAAAGCTAACAAGGTGATTACTCAGACATGATTGCAGAGAAAACACAGAGATTCAAAGAGAAATTCATAATCCAATAAAAGGAAATCAAAATAGGGTTCATAAATCTTCTCCGGTATGAAGTAGAAATTCGTCTCCCTCAAATCTTACAAGAACCAAAAACCAGAAGTTCCCTGATTAATAAAAATAAAGCGTAGTCTTAAAAGTGGCTACAAAAATAAGTATAAACAGGTCTAGAGTCGTTCTCCACGAAACCCTAGGTAAAACCGGGTCAAAATTAGTGAAAACCAAAATTTCATTTTATTTTTCGCGTCACTAAACCAGTCGGTTTATATTGGACAATCTTTACAAAAACTGGCGTAACTTTTGATCGCACCGTTGGAATGACCTCAAACCACTTCCAAATGAAAGCGGATCCATTGCTATATCTTGTATCAAACGTTGAGCTCGATCCATCGGTAGTAAGTCCTTCAACGAATGCCAAACTTCTGACGTCTCTGCATGATCCTGCATCTCCATATGCTCATTTTCACCCAATACGGCTCCTTTTCTCCCAAAGTCACTTAAAATCTGAAAAGAATCGATAAAGGACTAAAAGACTCTAAAAAGACACCTTGACTTGATAAAAGACACAAAAACAAACGTTAGAAACCGGTAAAAATACGGTTTATCAACAACCCCATATGATAAACGTGACAAATATAATAATAAGAGAAACAAATATCGACCCACGTTCACATCCAACAATGGAACTAGCGAATAAGGACGCAACGCAGATGTTGGTGTCACCAATGATTTATTAGAAGACAAGATCATTGGTCTTCCAAACAAAGAGGAGTTTGGTAATTTCATCCATCCGTTAGGCTCATTGGGCTTTAGTGTAGCTAATGCGGAGGTAAGCTCTTCGAGCACACGTAACAAAAGCAGATTCTAATTGTTTTAAATAAAAAATAACAAACTCTTCCGTTACAGACTCCTAACACTTTCTATTTTATTTGTATGAAGAAAGAATTATAAATTAATCAATAGTATGTAACACTCACTCATACTAATATGAGGAGTAAATATATAAAGTTATTTATTGAATAAATTTGTAATTGCATGGGGTTTACTAATATAAAGAGTAAATATACATACATGTACTAAGTTGTATGAGCTGCATTAAAACAACATATTTATACTAAAGAATTACAGAACTAATAATATAGATAACTAAAAAAACACTTACTTCCATAAACTTAAAAATGATAATAACTTTCCTTTAAAAACACCAACTAATTGCATAAATTGACAATAGAAGAAAAAAAACAAACAAATAAAAATATGTATCATCTCCTAAACAAACTCATAAATGAACATAAATTTAAGAAATAAAAAAATTATCTAAAAATAAACAATCCATATATCTTACGCTAACAAAGACAACTCCATTAACTACAATACTAATAAAATTTCAATGATATTGAACAATAAAAAAGTTAAAAAAATGTTCATCACGCCCGCGCATAGCGCGGATCACACCCTAGTCTAATATATAAAGATATACGGAGAGCTCACAAGGGACTGACAACTCAGCATCCTTCCTTTTGAAACTTGTTGATTTTAAAGATTCTAGGGATAAAGTGATGATTGATGAATTAACTTAAAGATTATTTGATTTGATGAAAAATTCTAATGTAGATGTATTGGGGTTTGTTCGTTTAGTTCACTGTGGTCCTTGAGAATGGTGGTTTGTTCGTTTAGTTCACTGTGGTGCTCGAGAATGGTCAACACTATGAAGGTGATCTGCTTGTGGGTGCAGATGGCATATGGTCTAAAGTAGGTTTTAACTAAATAATTAGCTTTTGTTTTTGAGGGTAAAACTTGTAAAGAGTATGCTTTTTTTTTGTTGGTTATAGGTGAGAAATAATTTGTTTAGTCCAAGCGAAGCTACTTATTCAGGCTACACGGCGATTTCAGATTTTGTACCGGCTGATATCGAGTTTGTTGGGTATGTTGCAGTCAACTACATCTCTTCTCTGATTATGAATCTTTTTTTTCTGATATTGGTATTGTTTCATTCTCTCGAAACAAAAAGCTACCGTGTTTTCTTGGGACACAAACAATACTTTGTATCTCCGGATGTTGGTGGTGGCAAAATGCAGTGGTACGCATATCACGAGGAGCCAGCTGATGGAGTTGATGCCCCGAATGGTAAATTATCTGCATTGGTTGATTTGTTTCTATGGTTGGTGCGACAATGTACTCGACTTATTGCATGCGACAGAGGAGGATGAGATTCTGAGAAGAGATATCTATGATAGAACTCCTAGATCATAATCAGAGAAGAGATGTAGGAGTTCGGCCAACAAGTTATCTCTATGGTTTTGGTTAGTGGTCTCCATTCTTAAAGCTCTTACATAATTTTTATTTTTAATGTACATTAGCCACTAAAATAGATATATACGATCATGGTGGCTTAAACCAAACTTTTCTTTATTCTCTACCCGACCAATGCAAGGTTTGGAGTCCGGTTTGTTGTTTCACTATCGTCCGCTTTATGTTATATTTACAAGTTCATACTCTAAGTTTTTGATATCTTGGTGAAACTCAATATCTATCCGTCTTCAAAAAAAATTCGAGTTTTCATGGTTTTGTAGGTTACCGCATCCAAGATATGGCTGAAACTTGCCGATTTATGCATAATACTAATCTTTCGGCGAGCACTGAAAAGGTCAGATAACAAATGCAAGAGGTGTGGTATCTTTCTTGTGGACATTGATGGATTTAAATTAGCTTCACCTTGGAATATAGAGCGCAAGCTTCTTAAAAAACTTCATTCTTCAAAGCCAAATAATTTGTTTCTCTCATTTTATTGGATGCAGGATGGGTTAGACGAAACTATATGGGACATCATATTGTTTTGGGATGTTCCGTATGAAAGTGTCTCGGAATTTAAACGGGTTATTTTTTAAACAGATTGTTTATAACTATGCAACCTAGAGAACTTAATCCATAATAGGGTGGATTACTATACTAACATTTATTTATATGTTTATTATTAGTTTGATCTACTTTTATTTTTAATACTAGAATAATATAATTTTATTCTTATTACCAAAAGTACCCATATAGCCTTTGTTGACAAAAACACAATTACAAAACTGCCATTATTATTCATTTGCCACGTAAGTAAGAGTTGATTTAACAAGTATACCGTCAAAGAACGGTAGGCTTGTTTGATGTTTGTCAACTCAGATTTTGGTCCTTAGATTTGTTTGATGGATGGTAGATTTGTTTGAAAGATGATAGATTTGTTAAATCTTGGTAGACTTATTTTAGTAGACTTATTTTTACGAGGCGGTAGATATATTTATTTTTGGTAGATATATTTTCTTTGATGGTACATTTGTTTATGAGTTGGTAGATTTTACGACCAAACCGTTGACTAACGGTAAATGTTTGACTTTTTTTGGTAGATTTATTGACAATGGTGGTAGATTAATCTTACAAAACGGTAGACTTATTTTTTTTGGTGGTAGAGTTAATCAGTGTGAATTATTTTTTCGTGACGGTAGATTTATTTCTTTGACTGTAGATTTGTATTAGCAACTGTAGATTTTAATTGGGTTGGTAGATTTATTTATAATGGCGGTAGATTTAAAACCGTGTAAAATCTTGGTGACTTCGTTTTACAACGGTGGTAAATTTAATATTAGTGATAGTAAATTTAAAAAATTTTGGTAGATTTGTTTGTTATGGTGGTAGATATAAAAACGTTTAACATCTCGTTGACTTCGTTTTGTTATTGTGGTAGATTTAATATTAATGACGGGAGATTTAAAATTATTTGATAGATTTATTGTTAATGGCGATAGATTTAGTAATTTTTTTGGTATTTACTCAGATAATCTTCAGTTGGTAGACTTATTATTTCGCGTTGTGGTAGACTTTTAATGAAGGTAGATTTATCAACATTGTTTGGTGGTAGACATTTGACTTTTTCCAGAATGAGAAATAACGTTTTTGCCCTACACTAAATCTCATATCTATGAAAAAACCAGGCACCCAAATTTCTTAAGTATGATAATTGTTTTTTATTTTATGGTAAATTTATTGTAATGATGGTAGATTTATTTTGTTGATTTTTTTTTTCTGGAGTTAACTTTTCATTTCATCTTAAATCACAAAGTGAGACATATTTTGTGTACATTTTTTGGACCTTTGATTTAGTGCATTGGGGGTGTTTGTTCTTGAGCATAATATAGGTAGTATTTGATATTTGATTTTAGTTGGGTTTAATTGTCTGCTCCAATTACTATTTGTTAGTGGTTTGAGATATCTTCCTCTTTGAGACAATGATGCATTATCACCTTATTTAATTGAAAGTTTGTTTACAACTCTTGTCTTGGTATTTAGGACTTAAATGCTTTTATTTGTCAAATATAAGTATTTTTTTTCTCATCCACTGTATACTTGTTTGAATTTTGTTTTCTTTTTTGATCGATAGAACAAGTTGGCATGCCGTCTATAGTTGTGCATTTGCAATAGGTTGTGTTCGCTTATAAATGTAGTATTTTAACTCATCTTTATGATGAATTTATTTCTCACACAATGAATCCATATTTACTCAGACAATGCATGAGAATACATTAAAATTGAATATATATCAACCTCTATTTCCCTAGTACTTCAATTTCAGAGAAAAAATTATATTTTTGAGATTCTAAAAGGCATGCAAAATGTTCTTTGTCATCCCCCGCCTTTGGTACATATACAAGCATGTTCAAGAACAAACTTTTCTAATCTCACCCAAAAAAAAAAATTCGAATATCTCCCTTTCTCTAATTATATTCATATAAAAGCATGTTCATTTATTTCTTTGCATTTTGGATTCGTTAACAGAATTTGCAAACACCGGTAATATCACCGGAGATGACGCCACCTACCTGTCAGAGAAAAGACGGAATAAATCAGTCGTTAACAATAAGTCTACCATTACTACTAGTCGTTAACAATAAGTCTAGCAAACAAATCTACCGCATATACAAACTACCGTCATATAAAAACAAATATACCGTCATATATAAACAAACCTACCGTCATATAGAAATATACAAACAAACCTACCGTCATATACAAACAAACCTACCATCATATGTAAACAAACCTACCGTCATATACAAACAAACATACCGTCATATACAAACAAACCTAGAAAACTCACCAAACTACATATGGCTTACTAATAAATCTACCATCAAGCATTACAAAAGCTACCACAAAAAAATACAAAATTTAACATTCCTTACCGGAAAATCCTTGTTTTCACCGGAATTCCATTCGGTAGATTGGAAACACAGACAAAACAAGTTATCTGCAACCAAAATAAATTAGGGTTTTCAGCGCTGCCGCCGCCAACCGGCCATTCTCCCCCATTCTTTGGCGCCACGGCGGCATATGACTCGCCGGAACCCTCGACACGCATCCCTCCTCGCCAAAGTCCACCTCCTTCGCCGTAACTTCTTCTTCGTGGAAGCAAGAGAAACCTAAAACGAAGCAAGATGATGAAGAGACTTACCAAAAATGGCTCACTCCTCGCCAGAATTGGGCTAGAATCACGTCGGAATCAAGGCGTCTCCCCAAACCTCGTCGTCGCCTCCTATCGCCTTTGTCGAGAGGGGTTTTTTTTTTTTTTTTGTAAACCAGTTTTTTTTTTAAGTTTTTTTATTTCATTCTTTTTTTGTTCAAAAAAATTAAATCATAAATAATTAATAATGGCATAATCGTAATACAATACAACATATTGATAAAATGGACATTGAACAACTTTGTAAGGTTAGTATAGTAAGCCCTCTCTCACTAGAAGTTAGTCTAATAATATTCATTATGAACGAAGTTAATTTGATGAATTATCTCATTGAACAATCTATATCTAGAAGTTGACTTCTAGAGAAGCAAAATTAGAGTCACCAAGATAAAGTGTGTGAGAATAAAGCAAAACACATTTTCATATTAACTTGCTAAATTTTGTAGGATATCTCCTACGCTTTACTATGTTTATCATTTTGTCCCAAGTTGTATAGATATATTTACTATATTTAGATGTTAAAAAAGAAAGAAAGATGTGCTACATTTTTGAAAACCACCATGTATATGTATTTTGATTTTAGTCTTTTTTTCTTTTACATCGAATCAAGAAAGAAATGTTGCTTCAATAAAAATGACAAGAGTTTCGTGTTTGAGTTATGCAAGTAGGTAGTGATTGATAGAGCAAAGGTTATAGCAATAGTATCAATGACTCAAATAGTTATTTATATAATGCATGTCTAAATAGAATACAATGGGTCACAAAGAGAAACAAACAAAAGGAATTTCTACAAAGTTTGCATCAACTATTTAATATTAGTGTATGATGATGGTAGAAAAGAGGACATGGTGCATAACGATGATATATATGGCGATGCAAAACACCATTTTGGTTTTGTTGTTGATGGGTTGTTTGTAATTCACTAATCTTTTTTTATTTGTCTGTAGGATATTAATCATGCGATTCTTCAAACATATTTCATACATTTTATTGTTTAAGTTAATACAAATACCATATGAAATTAAACATGTGCGTATGCGCGAGTATTCTTCTAATAGAATCTAAGGGGGTGTATTGAATCTAGTATTTGGAGTGATTTGTATTAAAATCACAAATCCTGTGTTATTCAAACATGAATTTTTAAAAGTTTTTTAAAATCTCATGTTATTGAACTAGTGATTTCTAAATGAATCTTCAAACCCACAGTTATTGGAAATATTTTAAGTAGTGGGTTTTAGGGGATTTTTAGTGATTTGGAGATTTTTTGGTGGAGTTTCTTAGTTAAAAAAAAAAATACAAATATCATGGTTTTAGGTGAGATTTCATAGTTATTTAAAAAAAAACCATAACAACTTTTCTAATTCACTCAAATCATCTAAAAACTCACTAAAACTCAAATCTTTCCAAATCCTCCTAAATATTAGATTGAATACACCCCCTAAAAGTCATTAAACCAATAACAATAGATTTCAAAAAAAAGTTACAATTCATAAACGAATAACGAATAACAGTGAAATCTATTTTGAGTGTTAAAATCTATAAACCATTAACGATAAATAGATCGGAGCTTGTATTTTCATGATTTTGTATAATATTGCTCCGGTGTTATATTTCAGATTTAAACATGATAGAGAAATAGAAAGCATTAAATGCAAAGACTAGTTGTTAGAGAAATATGTTTATATAGAAAGGGTCAATGCAAATAATAAACACAGTCGTATCCGTATACGCCACTAATTCTTCAATAGAGAAAGCATTAAACGCAAAGACTAGTTTTTAGAGAAATATGTTTATATAGAAAGGGTCAAGACAAATAATAAACACAGTCATATCCGTATATATACAATTCTTCAATAGAGAAAGCATTAAATGCAAAGACTAGTTGTTTGAGAAATTTATATATATATATATATATATATATATATATATATAAAGTTAGTTTTTTTTTTCTTTTAATGAAGACACCTTATCAACTATTTTTTTTTGAAAAAAGAACACAAAAGTTAAAAAAATATCATAGTTATAATTTATGGGCTTGAAATAAATATAAATCTATATATAAATATGGGTTTCAAGTATAAATTGTTTCATAGTTATTTCTATGAATTATCACACATTCATACTAACGGACAAACACATAAAAAACGCACACACCTTTGTTTCCAAAGTTAACATTTTTGGTTCAGTTGCCCAGGACAAGAACGATACAACATCTTTACCCATCTACACCATAATTGAAAAAAACAAAGTTAAAGACTATATATTAACTTCATGAAATGTCAACTCTGATAAAGTTTTACGGTCTCTGTAAAAACAAAATCCAAATATCATGGTTTTAGGTGAGATTTCATAGTTATTTAAAAAAAACCATAACAACTTTTCTAATTCACTCAAATCATCTAAAAACTCACTAAAACTCAAATCTTTCCAAATCTTCATAAATATTAAATTGAATACACCCCCTAAAAGTCATCAAACCAATAACAATAAATTTCTAAAAAAAGTTACAATTCATAAACGAATAACAATGAAATCTATTTTAAGTGTTAAAATCTATAAACCATTAACTATAAATATATCGGAGCTTGTATTTTCATGATTTTGTATAATATTGCTCCGGTGTTATATTTCAGATTTAAACATGATAGAGAAATAGAAAGCATTAAACGCAAAGACTAATTGTTAGAGAAATATGTTTATATAGAAAGGGTCAAGGCAAATAATAAACACAGTCGTATCCGTATACGCCACTAATTCTTTAATAGAGAAAGCATTAAAGGCAAAGACTAGTTTTTAGAGAAATATGTTTATATAGAAAGGGTCAAGACAAATAATAAACACAGTCATATCCGTATATATACAATTCTTCAATAGAGAAAGCATTAAACGCAAAGACTAGTTGTTAGAGAAATTTATATATATATAAAGTTAGCTTCTTTTTTTTTTTTTTTTTCTAATGAAGACACCTTATCAACTATTTGTTTTGAAAAAAAACACAAAAGTTTAAAAAATCTCATAGTTATAATTTATGGGCTTGAAATAAATATAATTCTATATATAAAGATGGGTTTCAAGTATAAATTGTTTCATAGTTATTTCTATGAATTATCACACATTCATACTAACGGACAAACACATAAAAAACGCACACACCTTTGTTTCCAAAGTTAACATTTTTGGTTCAGTTGCCCAGGACAAGAACGATACAACATCTTTACCCATCTACACCATAATTGAAAAAACAATGTTAAAGACTATGTATTAACTTCATGAAATGTCAACTCTGATAAAGCTTTACGGTCTCCGTAATTAATTTCTTAAGCAGAGAAAAGCTAACATGTGCTTATGTTGCAAGGGTTCCATCATCATATTTCACAACTTCATCATTGAGCATCTTTGGCATAGCAATTGCTCCACCAAATAAATAAAGATTGTAGTGTAACCATTCTCTTAACTGTACCATTGTAATAAGATATTATCTAAAAAATCAACAAACATGTAATAAGAAAATAGAAATATACCAAAGTTTATTCCAACCAATTGGACGATCACATGACAACACAATCACGTGACAACAGTAATTTAATCCTTGGGAGGAAAACAAAAACACCACAATGACAATTAAGAATGATTGGCGGTGACTTCATCTCTCGCTTATGCCTTCTTCTGCCGGTAGTTGCTGGATCCGAGAATTAGAAAAAACTTCTAGTTGATATGTGATAATTTGACAATCAATAGAGGGAATTTCTGCGGCCGCCGTGAATACTACCTCTGATGATGGCGGCAAAATCACATATTCTCAATGTTTTTTTTTAAATGGGGTTTTCAGACGTCTCCGGCTTCTGAATGAACGACGTCCACACTTAGGGCAAATTGATTCAATTTGATGGATTGTTAAATCTAATATTGAGAAGTTGGTCTTGGGCCGTAACAAAACTTTTATATGTGTGTTAAATTTCCATTTTTCTGTATAGTTATATATGGAGATAGATATTAAAAAAAAGTTGGAAAAATGTAAAACCAATAAAGATGATTCAAATCGAACGTAAACAATATTGGAAATAATATTAAAATTTGGGGGGAAAAATTAATCGAGGAAGACAAGATTAACGATCCTAAAATCTTATGCAACTATCTCCATCCCTACTCACAATATCTGACCCTAAATCGACGATAAACTCACCATTCACCACAAATATTTCAGATAATTCCCTCGTCTCGGCCTGCCACTCGCCACAACCCACATGTGTGTACTAATAGACGAAGTAAATATACATCCATTCACTAACATGTATGAGTTGCGTTACACAACAAATCTATACGGTACTAATAACAAAGACCAACTAAAAATAAACACTTCCTATATCTTAGAATTGACAAAAATTTTCATTTAAAAAAATAACTAATTGCATAAATAGACAACCAAAGCCAGAAAAAGGTAAAATATGCATCATCCACTAAAAAAACACATAAATAAACTTAAATTTAAGATTAAAAAAACAATCCATATTTCCTAAGCTAAAAGAGACGAATCATTTAACTATTATACTAATAAAAATAAAATAATATTAGACAAATTTGTTTTTAAAAATTCTATTTCACGTCCGCACGTAACGCAGATCACACACTCATATGTTTATATAGAAAGGGTCAAGGCAAATAATAAACATAGTCATATCCGTATATATACGCCACTAGTTCTTCTTAGGCCTTGAATGTTACGTGCGTTTCTTCTAAACGCCGTGTGTTTTACAAAACATGTCACCATTCACCGTTCAAATGTAGGTGTGGTTGCGTTTCAGAAAAAAACTGGGTGCATTTCAGAAACATAAAGAAAACATGAAACGCACGTGCTGTTGCAAAAGAATCAAAATAGGTGTAGTTAGGTATGATTTTTTTTTTCTGTCAACGGTTATGTGTGGTTTATAGTTGACTTATGTATATATGTATCATATAATATTTCATTTTATGTAGTTATTTTAATTTAAAAAAAATTAAGAATATTTAGATTATAACTTTGAGAATTATTATTGTCTTTGTCTAGCTGATGTTATTAGCTTTACGATACACGCTAATAATATTTTAGTTTTATAATTTTACATATATATATATATATATATATATGTATGTTTTAAAGCTCAGAAATTTTTGAAATAAATCATATATGTTAACTTTATCAAATAACAAAATTCTATTTAAAAATAAAAATAAAAAAATGTCATAACCAACGTGAGGTTGGACTAGTGTTTGAACCCATATAAGTAAAAAATGTAGACACCTAAAGGAACATGAGTTCCATTCTCGTTGGTAGGGATAATCTATTAATAATGTAAAATATCAAGTGTACAATTTTTTCATTAATCCATTTTAATTTGTAAAATATTTATCTAAAATATATGTCCCAAATAATGGATAATATTGTATATATGTTATGGGAAAATCAACGTACTCGATAATATTATATGATTTTACTTGGTTTTTGTGCATGTATTTTGTTTTTAGCAATAAATATATTATTGTAAAGCCTCTTTCTGCACCTATGCTAATTTGTACGCACCATTTGGGATGGATGAGCAATTAAACATGGCCCAACGAGCATTAGAGGCTTTTATAAGAAGATATAATTCGAGTTTGTCAAACAGAGATACAACTATGATGATATGACTATGTAGTAAGGTTTTTGGATCTATGTAAATTGAGGTAGTAGTAAGGTTTCAGACAACGTTAATGATATGACTATGTAGTTAACCATAAGATAATTTCACAACCCTTTCTTCTCTCTTAAGAGACGAGGCAATGTGCACAACTTTTGATATTACAGTGACGAGGAAGAAAACTCTACTGTGGAGTTAAGGATCATGGATTCAGGGGATAATGGGTAGAGATCAAACCCAGAAGCGTAGGATTTCATTTTCATTTCTGTTTGATCGGTCACACCAGGCGTGCTCGAGCTACCATGTGTATCAATGACCCTCAGCTTTGAGATGCTAAAGTTGTGTTCATATAAACACGGATCTGACGTAACTTGTGTTATTTCGATCTCTCCCTCGAGCATTTGTACAGCCTCTGACATTGCCGGCCTTAACAACGGAGATGAGTTTGTGCAAACGAGAGCAACTTTGATCATCCTCTCTGCTTCTTTGCTGTTGAAATCACCTTGGAGCACTGGATCTACGATGTCTATTATGTCCCCTGTTTGTTGCAGCTTCAACGCCTGAGATTTAATGTAAAAATGGGTTTCGGTAAACTTGTAGAAACATAAATACACAAGATTCAACTACAAAAATTGTGACTCAAATGTGTAAGAGAAAAAGAAAGGCTCCACGGTTACCCATTTAATAAGTGAGGTGTTATCAACACTTCCCTTCTGTTTTGTATTACTCTTCCCACTAACAATTTCCATTAGCACAACCCCGAAGCTGTACACGTCTGCTTTCTCTGTCAATTGACCCCACAATGCATACTCCGGAGCCATATATCCACTGCAACATTAGAGAAACCAAGGATGAGAGATATATCTTTGGCCACAGTGCAGTTTTTTTTTTATGTTCTATACTTACATGGTTCCTGCAATTTTGGTGCTAATGTGAGTGTGTTCTTCTTCATGGAGCCTAGCCAATCCAAAGTCAGATATCTTTGCATTTAGGTCAGCGTCTAGAAGAACATTTGTGGTTTTAATGTCACGGTGAACCATCCTGATCGTCGATCCTTCGTGGAGGAATTCAAGCCCTCTTGCGATTCCAACACATATATTTTGTCTAGCTGCCCAGTCCAATTTCAGGGAGCTCTTTCCTGGAAATGGATGTGAACGAAAGAGAAATGATAACATAGATGTACACGTGAACTAGACTAAAAACATATATCTAATGAAAAGATGAGTGAACTGTTATTTACCATGCAGCGCAAGAGCAAGGGAGTTATTTTCCATGTACTCATACACGAGCAGCAATTGATCCTTCTCGACACAACATCCATAAAGCTTGACAAGGTTTGGATGATTTAGACCTGAGATCATGCCAATCTCATTGACAAACTCGCGGTTTCCTTGGCATGACTTGGAAGAAAGCTGCTTGACCGCTATGATAGTTCCATCCGACATCTCTCCCTGCATTAAGTTTCTCATATCAGAAACCAAAAGACAGCCATATTTTCTCAGGTATCTACATTTGAGAAGAACGTGGCATCTGTTTTACCATACTTTGAATACAGATCCAAAACCTCCTTGTCCAAGTTTGTTGGCTTGATCAAAATTATTTGTTGCAGCTTCCAGTTGCCTCCAAGTAAAGCAAACCGTTTGCAGACCCTGTGCTCTCAGATCTATGTGATCATGTTCCAAAGAGAAAATCATCAGTAATGCTATGAGCATATACAAGGAATGAAGGGATTCATACCTCTTTCTCTTTTCTTCTTGTCTCGTCTGCATCTTTTCCGAGCATATAATCCCAAAACCAAAAGAGTAATTGCTACCACGACACCTATTACCCCGAAAATTAGTGGATAATTTGGGAGATGTTCTATTTCCTCCGCTACAAATGAGACACTAACAAATGTAAATATATATACATGATGTATCATATAAAAATCAAGCTACAGAAAAAAATATCTTTGACAAAGTTGTTGCTTTTCTTGTACCTCCACATCGTGGCTCCAGACCTGAAATTTTGGAAAAATGAATATTATAATGTTAGGTGGCAGGAACCAGTGTCAAGAAGATGAAGACTTGAGAGTGAAACAACTCGATGTGAAGAAAGGCACAAAAGCTATACGATAAGGAGTTGCTAAAGAAAAGACTTAAGATATTCAATAGTTTGGATTTTCAACGAGCAGTGAAGGTTACTTACTGTGACACAAGGAGATTGCCGAGATAAGAGGACCATAATTTCCTCTCTTGGGATTGAGGGTTGTCCCTTTCCCCGCCCAATACAACCGAATCTCTAAGATATGATCGGTCACATTAACATCTTTCTTTTCTTTCACAACAAGCTTCAAAGTCCCATTAGCCTCCTCTTTGATGTTAAAATCCCTCAAGAACAATTCTCCCTAACAGCAGAGAAAAGGACAAAAGCAAATGGACTTCAATCTTACTTGCTTGATTAAAGAAAACAATTATTCCGTAAACAGTGACGATTTACCTGAACATAGACATCAAAAATGCGTCTGCCGAGACTACTGAATAGTTCTTTGTCTGAAAATTGAATCTCCATAAAATGGAGTTTCACATTGTAGACTCCATTTTCCAAGCAAAACGCATAATAAACAAGAGAGAGAGCAGATCGACGTGCAGTCTTATAAAGTTTAGAAGAAGAATCTCCAGACAGTGTTGAATTAGTTGAAATGATGTACTTATCATCCTCATTCTTTCCAACTGCGAAAAATTCACCTGTGTTACTGATTCCCCAATCTTTGAAGTGCTGATTTTTTGTGGCATGGGCAGTACTATTATCAGCTTGATAAGTGATTTTATGAGAAGAGTTTGTAATAACTATGTTGTCTCCACCACAATTTATATGTAGTATTCGCCGATCTACAATCCATAATGATTATCACCGTCATTAGACAGCAGAATATCTGCATGTTGGAGATAAGTTAAGACATCTTATACTTACAGCTAGTGCAGTTGACTGGACCATCACATGGAAGAAGCCCAGTTCTGTGACAAGACTACCAACATAGTTAGCCTTCTCTTCAGCACAGAATATTCAAGATAAAGCAGAAGAGTGTACTTACAAAGTGTTCTTTGAAGACGAGCTCCGGTATGTGTTAATGGTACTGATTCAACAGAAAGTGAAAACAGAAAATTCAACATGAGAAGGTTATAAGAAAACTAGAGAGAAGATGTATTCTATCTACCAAGATTTCATGCGAGTACCTTCTTTTCTGGCAGGTAGATGACCATGAGAAACTGTTGTAAGAGATATCACTAACCAAGATAGAAAACAAAGATTTAGTTGACATGACAAAAAATATCTCAAGTAATGTAAGACAAAGGAAGGCCAAAACGTACATATAAGATTGGCTATTGAGAAAACCACCAGATCCAACGTCTCCAGAAAGTCTATTTCCAGTCAAATAGCTGAAAAAACATGTCAAAATGATAATGTGGTATTCACATTGTAAGGTCCCGAGCTCTTTAACGTTTTCAATCTCAGATTGTAGTACTTACGTATATCTTGGTGCTCTTCCTGTAGGATGAACATCGATATCACCAGTCAAATTGTTAAACGATAAATCACTGCATCAAACGTGTACAAAACAAATAAATTTGGTACGGATGTTATTGTGTAACTATTGTATATGTTTGCATATAGAAATCTATAGATTCCCCAAAAGTTCCTAAATAGACCCTCTCATACTTGCATATCACTCTCACAAAAAGACCTTTTTTTTCTTTATGATCTTTATTCATGTGCTTACCTATGAGTCCATGATAATCTATATGTACACATAGAGCTGATATAGTCCACTAAATAAACACATAAATGAACAACGTCATGAGTATACACATCTAGTCATACGCAAATCACTCAGCAGGTAAATGTGGAGTATATATTAAGCATGCTAGTTCTGACAAGTTTCAAACTTACAAAGTCATTTCACCTGTGACTAGAAAGAACTTACAGTTGTTTTATGCTTGACAAGTTTCAAACATGCAAAGTCTTTTCACTTGTGACCAGAAAGAACTTACAGAAGAGTTATGCTTGACTTATCCCAGATGTCCGGAGGAATCGAATCAGACAAACCCACATTCCTCAAAATCCTGGAACAGGGAAGGATATTTTAGTTTGAAATTTTCAGATATAATCAATTCTCAAGACGAGAAACAGATCACTGGAAAATAAATACATGGTTGTGATGACTTTGCTGGATATATTTGGAAAGGCCTTTATCCCAGTCGTATCACTGATAAACCTGCATATATATGAACTTAAAACATCAGTCTCATTGCAATGGTCCGTTTGCTAATCTATTGAAGGTATAGTATAATTACAGTTCTTTAAGATTTTCTAGGCGGGCGAATTCATGAGGAATAGGTCCTTTCAGTCCACTTGCGTATAGATATCTGTTGATCATAGCCGACACATGTTAGAGACGGTGCAGAAACACAAGCTATAAGAGAAATTACAATAATCGGTGAAGGACAAGCTTACAGCTTTTCAAGCCTAGACCAGTTGCCAATATATCCTGGGATGATGCCAGTAAAGTTATTGTCACTTACCCTACTGCATAATGAAAACAAACAAATAGTTTAGAGCTTTCTTAAAACTTATAACTTCTATTAGTCTTTCTTTAGTATCATCCCTTCTTAAACTAAGGTGAGTATTAAGTTAAGTGTCAAAATCAATTGACAACCAAACGATTCATACTAGGAAGAAACTTCAATCGAGGAAGAAGTTCAACACAAAAGCTGCAAATCAACGAGATTTCAGTTTAATCTAGGGGCCAAGAAGACAATTTTCTTCCTTAAAGCTTCCAGAAATTTACTAATCTTTAGGTCTAATTAAAGATGAGCATATCCAGTTAAAGCAACAACTTACAATTCCTTAAGGTTCACCAGTCTAGCGAGAGTGTTAGGCAAGCTTCCTGTAAATTGGTTGGACCCAAGTTGCCTGCAATATCCACAAGATTACAACTACAGTTTCTTCTTTCTTTCTTTTTCATAAAACCAAAAAGATTATTGGGAAAATGGTTTAAGAGTAAGATGCAAAAGGGTCTTACAGTCCTGTTAGGTTGGTCATGTTACCAAGCTCATCAGGAATTGGACCAGAGAACATGTTTGCTTCAACCCCTCTAAACAAAATTTCATCACATTACTGTAATATCAGACTAATGAATTAAAAAGACACATCCCTAGAGGTATGGAGACACAATTAGAGACGTACAGGAATGTCAGATTCTTGAAGTTTTGTAAACCAGCTGGTAAAGGCCCAGACAAATTATTAGCGCAGAGAGAGCTGCCATAAAAAGGGGGAAAAGTTAACTCGCAAATCATGAAGACAAAATTGCCGGAGCAAGTGGTAGCTGCCTAGTGGTTCCCATTTGTGGAAGAGTTGCCATGTAGGTCTAGGTCACACAAGCTTGAAATAGTGTAGGTGGTAAAAGTCCAGAGAGAGGGAGAGAGCTGACATGGAAGTGAGGTTTCGCAATGAAGCCCACGACATTGGGATTGAGCCCCAAAGGTAATTTCGGCATAAGTCTCTGAACAGTAAGAGCAAAAACTGGCTATAATTAGTCTCATCGCTATCTTTGTAGATTCTCTAGCTACAAGTTTTTAGATTTCTCCATTTTTAGGTTTTGTAGAAACTTGAAAGCTATATATAACTGATTAGCATTTCAAATTTGATTTACTGCACTAGCTAAATAGGAATTGGATCATTCCTATAAAGTTTATTAATTATCCAATATAAGAATAAATTATTTATGAATTTATTTTTGTTTGAGATATTTTTTAAGTTTTTCTCAAATGAGAAAATTTATTATGTTCATAATAATGTAATAATGTAGACGATAATAATATATGTAAACAAAAATAGAAATTTAAATCAAATAGTTTTTTTGTGAGTGACCCTTTTTATTTATTTATTTTGTTCAACACATATTTATATTAATCTTAAACTGCAGTTACAATCCAAAAGAGTCGGGAATTCGTTGCCAAAGAGTCCGAACTTAAAACCAAATTGAAATACAAAGCATGAAAGTAAGATAGAAGGTTACAATCGAAGAAAATAACCAGGAACACCTCCAAGAGGGCTAGTTCTTCTACTATTAAAGGCAAACGAACAAAACTTTTAGCTTGAAATGCTTTAAAGATGTTCTCCGTATAGGAGAAGATTGGTGGAAAAGTTCTCTCCAAAACGGAGGAGGGTGGTAAAGTCGATCTCTCCCAAATGGAGGAAGGTGCCAAAGATCTTTCCAAGAGGTAGGAAATTGGTAAGCTGGCCAGATCCACAACGGGAAAGGCTAAAGTGACCCTTTTTATTGTTATACACTTTTATTTACCCAAATTTTTAAATAAAAAATAATATTTTCCAAAATCAAATCATGTGATGTAAAAAATAAATGTATAACAATTAAAAAAAATATATTTGTTATTTAAAAAATTCTTCAACTTATTCTTGGCCAAATAAATCTTTAGCTATGCGTTGACTGAGCCAAATAAGTCTCAACGTTTCTCAAACTTAACACATCGTCAAATGTGACTAATGTTTGGACTAAGTCGGCCAAATCAACGCAATGTTGAGAATATGTTTGGCAAAAACGAATAAATTGAGGATTTGTTTAGTCACTAAGAAAGTTGATAAATTTTTTTGACTAAAACAAATAAGCACTCAAACGATCAAACGATCGTAAATATATATAGGCACTCAAACGATCAAAAACAAAATCTTGTGTCATTGTGTGGTTGAACTCACATTTGTTGGAGATATCGAAGCTCAACTAACTCAGGTGGAAGTCTCCCTGGAAGGCTAAGAGCCTTGAGATTTCTGTTTTCGTTCAAATGCAATCAGAAAATATTAAAACATATCACAAGAGAAAGATTTTAAGATCAGACAAGACAGAAAAATTTAATAACACTCACATGTTTGTTATATGACATGTCCTGCTGTTGTTGAAGCTACAATCACAACCAATGGTGCTGTTTCGAATCTCCGGATTTGAAACAACTGCATCTTCGTTTATCATCTTTAGGGTTTTCGAACTGCAAGGGTCTCCTCCATAACTTAGGTTCAATCCCTTGATACCAAGTGTAATACCTATCTTCTTAAGAGCATTCACTGCGTATAATATTATATATAAGCAAGTTAAAATACAATTTGACTATGAATTTTATACGAAAATTTATTGCGATTATTATCATACACTCATCTGGATGGAGAGCTGGTGAAAGAGATGTTGTTGAGACTGCTAAGAAGCTTGCGATGATGGTAAAGAATAGAAGAATAACTGAGAAGACGTTCAACATATCGAGATAAGTTATATATAGTGACTCTCTTCGTATGTGCACTTGTTTCGTTAGTGAAGACAATATTATCATCAGAAAGAAACTCAATAGTTATTTATATAATGCATGGATAACTGTTATGGACTTATGGATTTGTGAGGTAAGTTACCTACTGGTATCCTGTTTTGTTCTTGGTTTTTTCATTTGAATTTTCATGTCACTGCCTTTGGTGATTTTTTTAAAAAAAAACTGTTATAGATCTATATATATAAAGTAAGCCTTTCTCTCTTCTCATGCTGCCATCTCAACATCTTAAAAATTTAATACACATACTAAATACACATATTAATTATAAATTTAGTTTTAACATTATAAAAAGAATTTGAAAAGGCATTATTCATATTCTAAATTAAAACAAAAAATAATAAACTTATATGAATATAGTTCTTTGAAATAATAACAGGTTTAATACATTTGGTTATCATAATATATTTCAACTTTTATAAATATTTAATTAGGTTAAGTTGTATCGCAAATATTAAAAAAAAACTAAAATATCAAACAAGTCCTAACAATTAAATAAATAAGTTAAATATGTAACTAAATTCATAAAGCAAAATATAAATTGGCAAATTTTACATATAATAAAGAGACAAATAAATAAAATTTAGGTATACTTAACATAATAATTGCAATTATGCATAACTATGAAAAAGAGAATAAGAGCAAAAAAAAAAAGAAACATATTAAAAGAATTTACACAAACATATAAATTAAGTTTGAAAATTTAAGATCGTTGTGTTTTGTGATATTATTTTTAACAAAAAAATAAAAAAATAAATGTAACTACAACAGGAGAAGAAAATAAAACCTTTGTATATGCAAAATATATATCATGTGATGTAAATATATTTCAATTCTCATAATAATTACCATCCATTAATACAATAGTTTTCCCTAGAATTTGAAAATATATTTACTTAATAGAAGATAGATTATATTGAATTAATCTAAAGAAATTTCAATTTAATAATTTAATTTTATCAGTTTATTTATATAGTTTAGAAAAACTATAGAATTTAGTGTTTATAAATTATGTATTAGATTTATTCTAAATAAAATCAAACAAATGTTGTGACTTCAAACAATCAGTTATATATGGAAATCGTTTTCAAAAAAAATAAAAGAAAAATAGATTTAGGAATCACAAACATATTGCACACATAAATAGGGTTAAAATCATACATGAAACACTCCAAAAATAATAACTTCACATGAAACAAAATTAAAAACAATTATTATGCAACTGTAAAATGTAAATATCTTCCCTTTAAAATGTAAATATCATCCTTTTAAAAAATTCAACTAATTGCATAAAATTGATCACCAAATAAAAAAAAAGAGATAAAAATGTGTATAATCCAATAAATAAACACATAGATGATCATAAATTAAAACAAAAACAAAAACAAATACACAGATCTTAAGCTGAGAGAGATAATTAAATTAACTACGAGACCAAATAAAATAAAATACCATTAGATTAAAAAAATTGTTTACCACGTCCGCTCGGATCACACCCTTTGTGATTGAAATTGAAAGTGAAATCTCACCGTCGATGGGGGAAGATATCGGAGAAGACGAGGGTTTTAGAGCATTGGACAATGTTTTTTTATAGGATAATCATATTCACAAGAACTCTTTTTCTCTCTCTCTCTAAATATTTGAATCGACGCTCGACCTCATATTTCTTATATTTTTCCAAATCGGCACATATTATCTCAAATGTTCCCATTAACCTATACATCTATGATGATTTTGATAGTAAATTAGTGATAGAAATTAAATCGTTTTTCAAATAAAATTAGATTCATTTTGTAGTCACCAACACTGGATCATCGAAAATGAATAATAGTAAATTCTGAACATTTTATTAATATTCGGTTTTAGGTAAAAATATATAAAAATACAGTGACTTATTTCGAAGTATTTTCTTTTTTAAAGTTCGGAGAATTCTAAATTCACAAAACTAACTTTCCTTTTATTAGTATTCGAAGTAACTTTCGGACTATACAAAACAAACCCTATTTCGAAGTATTTATTTTATTAGTATTCAGTTGGGTTAAAAAATATACAATTTCCTAAACTTTAAAATGACAAAAACTTAATTTTTTAAAAATAACTTATTAATTGAATAAATAGTTAACCAAAAAAAAAAAATCAAATTGTGGATCACTCACTAAACAAATACATAAATAAAAATAAAATTAAGAAAGGAAAAAAAAATTAAGAATAAACAATCCACATTTCTTAAGCTAATAGAGACAAATCTATTAACAACCATACTAATAAAATTAAAATAATATTATACCAATTTTTTTTAAAACAAAATTGTGTTCACGTCCTGCGCGTAGCGCGGATCACACACTAGTATGTAATTATCCAAATTAATGTTTTTTCCCATTGAATAGGTCTTATGCAATCAAACTATTGAACTTTAGAGTAAAACAAAAAATAATAAAATGCCTGATGTTTCTTGTCTCCCAATGTAGTTAGTTCATCAATTCAAGAGGTTGACTAACACTGTATCGGTCAGATTAGGTGTACGAAGTTAAAAAAAACATTAAGAGTAAAGAACGAATTCGGGGACAAAATGCAATGAGGTTTACTTTTCAGAAGTACGTAATTTTTTTTATTTTTTTCCCAAGATTTGTTGGCTTTTCTTTTTTGGAGAATTGTAAATTTAGAGAAAAAAATGAGAATTATTGTCCCATTAGTACTTATTCACATATTATTGTCCCTCCTTAGTATTAATATTAAGGATAATTTAGTTTTAACCCTTAAAATAATAATAATCAATATTTTAAAAGATCAAAATAATATTTAAAATAAAAAGGGCATTGATAAAAAAAATAGTTTGAGACTTAAAAAAAATAATTTCTAAAAAAAAACCAAAAGATTACAACAAAAAGGAAAAAACGTTTTCAAAAAGTGAAAAAATATATATTACACGACAAATAAGGAAAACACGAGTTAAAAAGGAAAAAAAATATTTTCTGAAGATTTTCAGTTGTGTTGTCCTAGATTTTCTCTCAGATTTTGTTAACCGTTTGGTAGAATATGTATTCTACATTTAGTAGAATCAAGACAAAATGGTAGAACTTCTATTATACAACAAAGTAGAACATAGAGAAAATGGTAGAATTTTTATTCTACAAAAAGTAGAATATAGAGAAAATGGCAGAATGCGAATTCTACAATTGGTAGAATAAATACAACATTGTAGATAACAGATTCTATAGGGACAGTAGAATGCAAAATAAATAGTAGAATACATATTCTATACTTGGTAGATTTTAGAGCAAATACTAGAAACCAAATTCTACAATTAGTAGAACATAAAAATAAATATTTTTTTAAAAATCGTTTTTCCATAGATAAATTACACAATATATATTACTTACCTTATATGAATTATCAGAATTTTTAAAGTAAGTATAAATATTTATTTGACAATCTTTTATATTTAATAAATGGTGTTTTAGTCTAAAAGTGGTAAAACTCAGATAAATACTAAAAGGACAATAGTTCCCATTTTTTGCTCTAAATTTTAAATTCTCCATTTTTTTACTGCAAAATTTGTTGTTTATAAATGATTTTTTTTTTTTGGATTCGGACTACCATTTTCATTGGATTGAGACTATTTGTACAAAGCAGTATCTGAGTTCTGATCCGGGATTCGCTCAGACCCTTTTCGAAAATTCGGATATTCAGGGGGTAAGATCAAATCCGGATAGTAAAATCTCTGATCCATCGAAACATTATCCAGATCCGGAGACCTTGATTTTAAAGTCCGAATATGGATTGGTTTATCAATTTATGAGATAAAACGTTATGTTTTATAACTTAATTTGTTAAGAATCTATACTCCAATTATACTAGATTTTAATAGAATCAGAGAACAATTAAGATCTATACTTTTTGAATAACAATGAATTTTGAATATATATATATATATATATATATATATATATATCTATATATAAAGAAACCTTTTCTCTCTTCTGGTGCTGCAAACTCAGCATCCACCTGTACAATATTAAAAAATAATAATAATTGGGCTTCACTATCTCAATAATAGATTACTAAATGCTCAGCCATTAAGGCGAAGAAAAGAAGGAAAAACAAAACATAAAAAACAAACAGAGAGAAGCAAGACGGGAAATATATTCATCTTCTTCATATCTTACCAACCCATTAAAAAAAAAACAGAACAAAAATCACCAATTAAATATTCTCTATCACTTACATACTATGATATCACCTTGCTTAAGGTCAACGACAGATTCACCTTCATATCTTACCAACACAGAAAGAAATTCAGAATCATTCGACATACATAGATTTAAAAAGAAAAGAAGGAATTCATAAATGAAATCCGAATTGTAAATACTTGGTTTAAACTATGGAAATAAACTACAGTCCATCACAAACAAAAAAATCTATATATATAAAGAAACATTTTCTCTCTTCTGGTGCTGCCAACTCAGCATCCACCTGTACAATATTAAAAAAAAAAAATTGGGCTTCACTATCTCAATAATAGATTACTAAATGCTCAGCCATTAAGGCGACGAAAAGAAGGAAAAACAAAACATAAAAAACAAACAGAGAGAAGCAAGACGGGAAATAGATTCATCATCTTCATATCTTACCAACCCATTAAAAAACAGAACAAAAATCACCAATTAAATATTCTCTATCACTTACATACTATGATATCACCTTGCTTAAGGTCAACGACAGATTCACCTTCATATCTTACCAACCCAGAAAGAAATTCAGAATCATTCGACATACATAGATTTAAAAAGAATAGAAGGAATCCATAAATGAAACCCGAATTGTAAATACTTGGTTTAAACTATGGAAATCAACTACAGTCCATCACAAAAAAAATTATGAATAGATCGGGATTACCTTTCTTGAATTATTTTTAAAAAAAATTATATTCTACGCCTCCATTGTTAACCATGGTTTGTGCTGGCCATTTTTTAACATCATTTTAATTTTTTTTTAACAATTGCTTTTAATTACATAACTAAGATCATTAATGAATAAATTTTATTTATACATATAAAACAAAAAACATACTGATAATTACTTTCAACAAAAAATAAAATATATTGATATCTACCATATTTTTAATATTTAATTTATAAAAAACATCCTCAAAATAAGGTTAAATATCAAAATATGATAATTTATTTCAACTCTCACATTTTTATAGACACAAAAAAATTACAACTAAATATAAATAAAAATTAAACACCACATAAAACAAAACTTAGAATCTAATAAAATTATTAAATAAACATCGAGTAAAAAAAATCCACACCAAAACAGCAATCCGAATGAAATCATAGATATCTTCTCTATGAATATGCAACAAAATTATTCGGCTACTACATGACACAAGCATGACCGGTTCACTAATAAAGTGGACCATGTGCATATTATAAAAAAAATCTAATTTTAGGCATATAGACAATTTTTTTAAATAAAAACCCTTAAATATTTACAAATAAAACTTTCAAACATGACAAAATTTTGCAAAACTCAGGTGGTTACTGTGCATTTGCACCTTCAACACTTGCCTAGAGTCGGCCCTCAACACAAGATACACATGAAAAATATGTGAAAAATCATAATAAATCAAATTTTTTATCATGCTGTCACCTCATCATCCACATGTCAATTTTTAATTGGTCATTTTTTAACATCATTTTAATTTTTATTTTTTTAACAATTGGTTTTAATTACATACCTAAGATCATTAATGAATAAATTTTATTTATACATATAAAACAAAAAGCATACTGATAATTAGTTTCAAAAAAAAATAAAATCTATTGATATCTACCACATTTTTAATATTTAATTTATAAAAAATATCCTCAAAATAAGGTTAAATATCAAAATATGATAAGTTATTTCAACTCTCACATTTTGATAGACACAACAAAATTATAACTACAAATTAAACACCACATAAAACAAAACTTAGAATCTAATAAAATTATTAAATAAACATCGAGGAAAAAAATCCACACCAAAACAGCAATCCAAATGAAATAATAGAAATCTTCTCTATGAAAATGCATCAAAATTACTCGGCTACTACATGACACAAGAAGGACCGGCTCATTAATAAAGTGGACCATATGCATATTATAAAAAAAAATTCTAATTTTAGGCATATACACAATTTTTTTTATAAGGAACTCTTAAATATTTACAAATAAAACCTTCAAACATGACAAAATTTTGCAAAAATCAGGTGGTCACTGTGCATTTTCACCTTCAGCACTTGCCTAGAACCGGGTCTGGACACAAGATACAAATGAAAAATATGTGAAAAATCATAATAAATCAAGACTTGGATATGTATGTTATATTATCATATTTATCTACACTTGAAAACTTATTACTTAAAAATTGGAAACAAAAGGACTTAAGAATTAGAAACATATTTTACACAATAATGAGGATTAGAATCGTACATCAATAATATTGGAAATAATACTAAAAATAAAACAAAAAAATATAAAACGAAAAAACACAATATTACTCGAGGAAGACAAGAGCCACAAACCTAAAATTCGGTGCAACTAGCTCCATCCCAAAGCACAATATCTAATTCTAAGTAAGGATAAACCCAACATCCGCCACATATGCTTCAGAACCGAACTCTCAACCTCCTTCCGCAATAACTCTAAAACGAAACAACTCCTTTAGTGTATTTTTATCTCTTTGGTGCCTTCATTACGCTTTAATGTAACTACTTCAAAGATGAACTTTGCGACATCAATTAACATATAATTAATACACTCTAATTGATATAAATTTAAATAAAAAATACATTATTAGAGATTCCTAATGTTTTCTACTATAAAAACGCAAAATAACAAACTTTTAAAAAAAATTAATTGCATAAATTGACATCTATTTTTATAAGAAATTTTTTTTTTGAAAATAATATATGTAAAGTATTAAACTATCAAAAATAAAATATATAAAGAAAAAAAGTTAACACGCCCGCGCGTAGCGCGGATTACATTCTAGTATATATATAAAGTTAGATTTTCTCTCTTCTCATTCCGCCACCTCATCCTCTACATAAGCATCCACCTTTTTAAAATAAAAAAACATTCAAAACATCTACTTCATATTTCCCCGTCTACTAAGACTAAATACGACGATAAACTCACCACTCGCCACAAATGCTTCAAATTTCCCTGTCTCGGTCTGCCTCCGCCGTAAACACACACACACACACACACACACACACACATATATATATATATATATATATATATAAAGTTAGTTTTTCTCTCTTCTCCTTCCGCCACCTCAGCCTCCACATAAGCATCCACCTCAGACTAAAACATTTACTTCAAAAATGGCCCTACTAAGACTAAATACGACGATAAACTCACCACTCGCCACAAATGCTTCAAATTCCCTGTCTCGGTCTGCCTCTGCCGTAAGCCCAAACATAACAACTATTTTGATAACCGCAAAGATCTATTCTCAGACTTGAGTCTCTTTTTACAATCACCAATGATTTCAACAGTGGAAAAATTGAAAGTTTTTTTTTATTTTCGTACTGTTGTTATCAAATTGAAAGTCTCGGTCTGCCTCCGTGGTAAACACACACACACACACAAACACACACATATATATATATATATATATATATACAAAGTTAGCTTTTCTCTTTTCTCCTTACGCCACCTCAGCCTCCACATAAGCATCCACATTTTTTTTTAAAAAACATAAAACAAAACATCCAAAACATTTACTTCAAAAATTGGCCTATTAAGACTAAATACGACGATAAACTCACCACTCGCCACAAATGCTTCAAATTCCCCCGTCTCGGTCTCCCTCTGCCGTAAACCCAAAAAAACTATTTTGATAACTGCAAAGATCTATTCTCAGACTTGAGTCTCTATTTACAATCACCAATGATTTCAACAGAGGAAAAATTGAAAGTTTTTAATTTTCGTACTGCTGAAATAGAGTCAGTGATTCCAATTCTTGCCAAGGAATTTGTTCAACAACTGATACACTCAGAGTTTAACCCTAAAAGGAACTACCGCAAGAGCACAGTTGACGAAGTAGTAATGTAGGAATCGAATCCACAGAGACCAAATGCAACACTACGAGGATGCAGGATGAAAGTAAATCTAAGACGAATGATGTTTGTTTGTTGGTTGTAACTTCTAAAACTAAGAATGATGAATGAAACGATGTAAATTCAATAAGAGAAAGCGCTAGGCCCTTAGGTAATTCGCAGGAAACCCATATTCACTAAACAAACTATCAATTAGTGAGATAATTAAGATATGTTCTCGAACTCAAACATGAATGTCTAGCTAGCCCACTGTCGTGGTACTACCTACTATGCCTAATAACCTAAGAATTTAAACTGTCGTTTGACCTTAGTGTTCTAGGCAAGCATTAATGTTCATGTTTGATAAGTTCACAAATTGCCTTAGCATCAGCTTTCGTTGGCTAAGGACAATTTGCTCATCTAAGTTCTTTCAGGAAATCTAAAGCACTTTTGATGAAATGAATAATCATAAGATCATAAATTAGGTGATCAATCTAGTCTAAGCCTTAAACTCAACAATAGATGAAGAAATCTATTTAATTCCCTAATCTAACAGATCTGTTTCAGTGATTCATGGAAAATCTCTTGAAACCCTAAAAACCTAACAAGGTGATTACTCAGACATGATTGCAGAGAAAACACAGAGATTCAAAGAGAAATTCATAATCCAATAAAAGGAAATCAAAATAGGGTTCATAAATCTTCTCCGGTATGAAGTAGAAATTCGTCTTCCTCAAATCTTACAAGAACCAAAAACCAGAAGTTCCCTGATTAATAAAAATAAAGCGTAGTCTTAAAAGTGGCTACAAAAATAAGTATAAACAGGTCTAGAGTCGTTCTCCACGAAACCCTAGGTAAAACCGGGTCAAAATAAGTGAAAACCGAAATTTTCTTTTATTTTTCGCGTCACTAAACCAGTCGGTTTATATTGGACCATCTTTACAAAAACGGGCGTAACTTTTGATCGCACCGTTGGAATGACCTCAAAACACTTCCAAATGAAAGCGGATCCATTGCTATATCTTGTATCAAAATTTGAGCTCGATCCATCGGTGGTAAGTCCTTCAACGAATGCCAAACTTCTGACGTCTCTGCATGATCCTGCATCTCCATATGCTCATTTTCACCCAATACGGCTCATTTTCTTCAAAAGTCACCTAAAATATGAAAAGAATCGATAAAGGACTAAAAGACTCTAAAAAGACACCTTGACTTGATAAAAGACACAAAAACAAACGTTAGAAACCGGTAAAAATACGGTTTATCAACAACCCCATATGATAAACGTGACAAATATAATAATAAGAGAAACAAATATCGACCCACGTTCACATCCAACAATGGAACTAGCGAATAAGGACGCAACGCAGATGTTGGTGTCACCAATGATTTATTAGAAGACAAGATCATTGGTCTTCCAAACAAAGAGGAGTTTGGTAATTTCATCCCTCCGTTAGGCTCATTGGGCTTTAGTGTAGCTAATGCGGACGTAACAAAAGCAGATTCTAATTGTTTTAAATAAAAAATAACAAACTCTTCCGTTACAGACTCCTAACACTTTCTATTTTATTTGTATGATGAAAGAATTATAAATTAATCAATAGTATGTAACACTCACTCATACTAATATATATGAGGAGTAAATATATAAAGTTATTTATTGAATAAATTTGTAATTGCATGGGTTTACTAATATAAAGAGTAAATATACATACATGTACTAAGTTGTATGAGCTGCATTAAAACAACATATTTATACTAAAGAATTATAGAACTAATAATATAGATAACTAAAAAAATACTTACTTCCATAAACTTAAAAATGATAATAACTTTCCTTTAAAAACACCAACTAATTGCATAAATTGACAATAGAAGAAAAAAAAAACAAATAAAAATATGTATCATCTCCTAAACAAACTCATAAATGAACATAAATTTAAGAAATAAAAAAATTATCTAAAAATAAACAATCCATATATCTTACGCTAACAAAGAAAACTCCATTAACTACAATACTAATAAAATTTCAATGATATTGAACAATAAGAAAAAGTTAAAAAAATGTTCATCACGCCCGCGCATAGCGCGGATCACACCCTAGTCTAATATATAAAGATATACGGAGAGCTCACAAGGGACTGACAACTCAGCATCCTTCCTTTTGAAACTTGTTGATTTTAAAGATTCTAGGGATAAAGTGATGATTGATGAATTAACTTAAAGATTATTTGATTTGATGAAAAATTCTAATGTAGATGTATTGGGGTTTGTTCGTTTAGTTCACTGTGGTCCTTGAGAATGGTGGTTTGTTCGTTTAGTTCACTGTGGTGCTCGAGAATGGTCAACACTATGAAGGTGATCTGCTTGTGGGTGCAGATGGCATATGGTCTAAAGTAGGTTTTAACTAAATAATTAGCTTTTGTTTTTGAGGGTAAAACTTGTAAAGAGTATGCTTTTTTTTTTTGGTTATAGGTGAGAAATAATTTGTTTAGTCCAAGCGAAGCTACTTATTCAGGCTACACGGCGATTTCAGATTTTGTACAGCTGATATCGAGTTTGTTGGGTATGTTGCAGTCAACTACATCTCTTCTCTGATTATGAATCTTTTTTTTTTCTGATATTGGGATTGTTTCATTCTCTCGAAACAAAAAGCTACCGTGTTTTCTTGGGACACAAACAATACTTTGTATCTCCGGATGTTGGTGGTGGCAAAATGCAGTGGTACGCATTTCACGAGGAGCCAGCTGGTGGAGTTGATGCCCCGAATGGTAAATTATCTGCATTGGTTGATTTGTTTCTATGGTTGGTGCGACAATGTACTCGACTTATTGCATGCGACAGAGGAGGATGAGATTCTGAGAAGAGATATCTATGATAGAACTCCTAGATCATAATCAGAGAAGAGATGTAGGAGTTCGGCCAACAAGTGATCTCTATGGTTTTGGTTAGTGGTCTCCATTCTTAAAGCTCTTACATAATTTTTATTTTTAATGTACATTAGCCACTAAAATAGATATATACGATCATGGTGGCTTAAACCAAACTTTTCTTTATTCTCTACCCGACCAATGCAAGGTTTGGAGTCCGGTTTGTTGTTTCACTATCGTCCGCTTTATGTTATATTTACAAGTTCATACTCTAAGTTTTTGATATCTTGGTGAAACTCAATATCTATCCGTCTTCAAAAAAAATTCGAGTTTTCATGGTTTTGTAGGTTACCGCATCCAAGATATGGCTGAAACTTGCCGATTTATGCATAATACTAATCTTTCGGCGAGCACTGAAAAGGTCAGATAACAAATGCAAGAGGTGTGGTATCTTTCTTGTGGACATTGATGGATTTAAATTAGCTTCACCTTGGAATATAGAGCGCAAGCTTCTTAAAAAACTTCATTCTTCAAAGCCAAATAATTTGTTTCTCTCATTTTATTGGATGCAGGATGGGTTAGACGAAACTATATGGGACATCATATTGTTTTGGGATGTTCCGTATGAAAGTGTCTCGGAATTTAAACGGGTTATTTTTTAAACAGATTGTTTATAACTATGCAACCTAGAGAACTTAATCCATAATAGGGTGAATTACTATACTAACATTTATTTATATGTTTATTATTAGTTTGATCTACTTTTATTTTTAATACTAGAATAATCTAATTTTATTCTTATTACCAAAAGTACACATATAGCCTTTGTTGACAAAAACACAATTACAAAACTGCCATTATTATTCATTTGCCACGTAAGTAAGAGTTGATTTAACAAGTCTACCGTCAAAGAACAGTAGGCTTGTTTGATGTTTGTCAACTCAGATTTTGGTATTTAGATTTGTTTGATGGATGGTAGATTTGTTTGAAAGATGATAGATTTGTTAAATCTTGGTAGACTTATTTTAGTAGACTTATTTTTACGAGGGGTAGATATATTTATTTTTGGTAGATATATTTTCTTTGATGGTAGATTTGTTTATGAGTTGGTAGATTTTACGACCAAACCGTTGACTAACGGTAAATGTTTGACTTTTTTGGTAGATTTATTGACAATGGTGGTAGATTAATCTTACAAAACGGTAGACTTATTTCTTTTGGTGGTAGAGTTAATCAGTGTGAATTATTTTTTCGTGACGGTAGATTTATTTCTTTGACGGTAGATTTGTATTAGCAACTGTAGATTTTAATTGGGTTGGTAGATTTATTTATAATGGCGGTAGATTTAAAACCGTGTAAAATCTTGATGACTTCGTTTTACAACGGTGGTAGATTTAATATTAGTGATAGTAAATTTAAAATTTTTTGGTAGATTTGTTTGTTATGGTGGTAGATATAAAGATGTTTAACATCTCGTTGACTTCGTTTTGTTATGGTGGTAGATTTAATATTAATGACGAGAGATTTAAAATTATTTGATAGATTTATTGTTAATGGCGATAGATTTAGTAATTTTTTTGGTATTTACTCAGATAATCTTCAGTTGGTAGACTTATTATTTCGCGTTGTGGTAGACTTTTAATGAAGGTAGATTTATCAACATTGTTTGGTGGTAGACATTTGACTTTTTCCAGAATGAGAAATAACGTTTTTGCCCTACACTAAATCTCATATCTATGAAAAAACCAGGCACCCAAATTTCTTAAGTATGATAATTTTTTTTATTTTATGGTAAATTTATTGTAATGATGGTAGATTTATTTTGTTGATTTTTTTTTTCTGGAGTTAACTTTTCATTTCATCTTAAATCACAAAGTGAGACATATTTTGTGTACATTTTTTGGACCTTGGATTTAGTGCATTGGGGGTGTTTGTTCTTGAGCATAATATAGGTAGTATTTGATATTTGATTTTAGTTGGGTTTAATTGTCTGCTCCAATTACTATTTGTTAGTGGTTTGAGATATCTTCCTCTTTGAGACAATGATGCATTATCACCTTATTTAATTGAAAGTTTGTTTACAACTCTTGTCTTGGTATTTAGGACTTAAATGCTTTTATTTGTCAAATATAAGTATTTTTTTCTCATCCACTGTATACTTGTTTGAATTTTGTTTTCTTTTTTGATCGATAGAACAAGTTGGCATGCCGTCTATAGTTGTGCTGTAACACCCGTAATCCATTAATTGGGTTTAATTTGACCTTCCAGAAGTTAGGGAGGGGTTAAATTGAATAAATCAATTTTAATGGCGGGTGTGATTGTTAATTTTGAAAGTTTGGGGTTAACTTTCGGAAGGGGAGGAAGTGCGAGGACCGATTGGTGTAATAAGGAAACTTGAATAGTATATATGGGTGTATGTATCTCCTTGTCCGTGCGGTGATCGAACCCTAGCCGTCAAGAAAAAGGATTTGCGCTGGTCTCGGCGTGGAAGCAAGGAGAAGCTTCGAGCCGCGCCTCCCTCTTCACGGTAAGGCTTCCGCCCCTTGTCGTTTGGTTTTGTCGTGCGTGAGATCCGTGGGTTGGCGGTGTTGTGGCGGGGTCGCTGTATTTAGGTCCGGCAGTGTGTAGCGGGTCTCGTGGTGGTGATTGGAGGCTGGATCATGGCGGTTCCGGTGGGTGAGCTCCGGCGGTAGTGAAGTCACGCCGGCGAAGGGAAGAAGAAGACAAAACGCGTAACGTGCGTATCGAGTTTGGATAATTAAGTTTTGGTTTGTTTTGAATATTTTATTATTTTTGTTTTTTAGGTGGATTAATAGAAGGTTATTCATCCCGGGGAGTTCTAGGAAATTGCTGAATTTTCTCGTGAAACTTTCTGTGCGGGAATAAGGTGAGTGCAGGACCATAGGCGTAATTAAATAATTTTGATAATTGATGTGATTTCGTGATTATAGGCCGTTTACGATCTCGGAGGGTCTAGATCGAGTGTTTCATGAAATGTTTGATTTATTCGGTATTTTCGTGATAATCTATATTAATTATCTTAATTATTTGTTAGCCTGTAGATGGGAGGATTGTCTCACTAAGTATTTTTCGAAATACTTATGCATCTCTTATATTTTAATTGATGCAGGAAAAGAGAATGTGTGACCGTGGGATCAGGGCGAGGAAGAGGGGGTGATCTAGACTTGTCGTTTATTTGGTTATTTTATTTAATAATTTATGATCTTGATTATTCGGATTTTTAATCTTGAACCGGAAATTAATTGGTGAGGTTCAATTATTATTATTTATGGGATTTTAATAATTATTTGCAAAAAAAAAAAAAAAAAAAAAAAAAAAAAAAGGTGCGGTTGTTTCAATTTGGTATCAGAGCATTTACGGTTCTAGGACGGCTTTTAAAAAAAAAATTCTGCTATTAGAACTGTCTATGTGAGTTAGTCAATTGTTGAGCTTGAAGTTCTAGATCATCCTCTTCGAGCCTTCAATGAGATTCCACGGTAAGACTCGTGTTTGTTTTACTATTGCTGTTGTCAATTAGTAACAAGTGGTTATTGCAGATGGTTGATTCTGATAGCGTTGGGCAAGGTCTCAGAGGTCGGGGTGGTCGTGGCGGCCGTGGTCGGGGCGGCAGAACAGGCCGTGGCGGCAGAGGTGGTAGAGGTGGCAGAGCAGCTGCGAATGTGACGCAGAGTGTCACGGTGGAGCAGGGGGCGTATGATCACGCCGAGGGGGAAGGTCAGTCGGAGCCAGCGGCCGTGTATGGTGCGATGCCGGCGCCGGGTGGTGCTCAGGTGGGTGCGGGCCCGAACCCGATGGCGGCTGTTTTGGGCATGTTGGCCCAGCTCTTGGAGAGGTTACCTGGTGTGGTACCGGCTCCAGCTCTAGTGGCGCCACAGGGGGTTGCCGCGATGCCGGGTGTTGTTGCTCCGGGAGTTCCGGGAGTGGTTGCTGAGGCCGAGCCAGTGGTTCCGTCGTACCTGAGGGTGATGGAGCATATGCAGAGGTTGGGCACCAAGTTTTTCAGTGGTGGTGCTCGACCGATTGAGTCTGATGAGTGGAGGTCCAGGTTGGAGAGGAACTTCCAGTCGATCAGATGCCCTGAGGAGTATAGGGTTGACTTGGCGGTGCATTATCTGGAGGGAGATGCACATGAGTGGTGGCAGGGTGTTGCTGCGAGGAGGGCGGGAGTAGTGTTGTCTTGGGACGAGTTCCGGAGGGAGTTCGATCTCAAGTATTTTCCGCGGGAGGCTCGCGACAGGTTACAGGCGGAGTTTCTGTACTTGTCACAGGGGATTCGTTCGGTTCGAGAGTACGAGGCCGAGTTTAACCGGCTGAAGCGGTTTGCTGGTCGGGGTGCAGATACCGAGTATGAGTTGATTTGTGCTTTCATGCGAGGTATGCGTATCGATCTCAGGAATCGATGCATAGTCCGCAAGTTCGAGTCGGTATCCGAACTGGTGGAGTGTGCAGCGCAGCTTGAGGAGGGGATGAGGCAGGAGGCTAGTTTAAAGGCTGCAGTACCAGAGGTTCCGCGACGGCCTCAAAGTCAGGGTGTTGCTCCGAGCAAGGGCGGTAAGTCTGGTCAGCAGCAGGGACATAAGAGGAAGTGGGAGGATACTTCCAAGGCAGCGGGTTCTGGACCACGTTGTTTCGGGTGCGGAGCCTATGGACATCGCGTGGCGGATTGTTCTCGAGGGGGTCCGGTGTGCTTCCATTGCAAGGAACCCGGTCACATCAAGAAGGATTGTCCGAAGTTGGCTCAGCCATTTGTGAGGATCGAGGCACCGCCTCCGAAACGGGCCGCAGTGGCACCGAGGGTGTTCACCATGGGCGCGGAGTCAGGCGAGGCGAGCGGCAGCAGACCGATTACTGGTTAGTTACCTTAATTATGTTCTTGTTTGATTGTAATTTCAGTTACTCGCTCTGTAATTGGTGTTTGCTATTTGCCGTGAATACTTTCGTGCTTAGGGACCCTTAATGTGGCTGGGGTAGAGTCACATGTGTTGTTTGACTCCGGAGCGTCCCACAGTTTTGCCACATCGGATTGGGTGTCGGGGAGCGGTATCCAAGAGGGGTTTGGGGACCACTCGGGTGTGGTGAGAGTTGCTGGGGGTCGTTTGTTGAGGACTCAGGGCTGTGTGGAGAGTGTCGACATTCTTATCGCCGGGGAGCTGATGCCAGCGGATTTTATAGTGTGTCCAGTAGAACTCTATGACATCATTTTGGGTATGGACTGGCTAGGAAAGTTCAAGGCTCATTTGGATTGTCACCGGGGCCGTGTGGTTTTCGAGCATGCTAATAGAAGACTGGTTTATCAGGGAGTGAAACCGGTGCCGGGAGGCATCGTCGTTTCCGCGGTTCACGCGGAGCGTTTGATCGAGCAGGGTTGTGAGGCCTATTTGGCTACCATTTCGATACCTGGTGAGGTTGGGGAGTCAGCGGTGCGGGATATTGAGGTGGTCTGGGAGTTCGAGGATGTGTTCCAGCAGTTGGGCGGGTTACCACCATCCAGGTCGGATCTTTTTACCATTGAGTTAGAGCCGGGGACGACCCCGTTGTCTAAGGCTCCTTACATGATGGCTCCAGCGGAGATGGCTGAGCTTAAGAAGTAGCTTGAGGAGTTGTTGGAAAAGGGTTTCATTAGACCGAGCAGTTCTCCGTGGGGTGCACCGGTACTGTTCGTCAAGAAGAAAGATGGGAGCTTCCGGTTGTGCATTGATTATCGGGGGCTGAACCGGGTTACTGTGAAGAACAAGTACCCATTACCGAGGATCGATGAGCTGTTAGATCAGTTGCAGGGTGCTTCGTGGTTCTCTAAGATTGATTTGGCATCGGGTTATCATCAGATCCCGATAGCGGAGTCAGACATCAGGAAGACGGCTTTCAGGACTAGATACGGGCACTACGAGTTTGTGGTGATGCCGTTTGGGTTGACGAATGCACCGGCTGCGTTTATGAGGTTGATGAACGGCGTGTTCCAGGAGTATCTGGATGAGTTCGTCATCATTTTCATCGACGACATTCTAGTGTATTCGAAGAGTCCTGAGGAGCACATGGTACACCTGAGGAAAGTTCTGGAGAAGCTACGGGAGCAACAGTTGTTCGCTAAGCTGAGCAAGTGTAGTTTCTGGCAGCGGGAGATCGGATTTCTGGGGCACGTCGTATCTGATCGTGGTGTTTCAGTGGATCCAGAGAAGATTCGCTCGATTGAGGAGTGGCCGAGACCGAAGAATGCCTCGGAGATTCGCAGTTTTCTGGGTATGGCGGGTTATTACAGGAGGTTCGTCAAGGGGTTTGCTAGTATGGCGCAGGCCATGACCAAGTTGACCGGGAAGGACGTTCCTTTCGTGTGGTCGGACCAGTGTGAGGAGAGCTTTGTGAAGCTCAAGGAGATGCTGGTGAGTACTCCGGTGTTAGCCTTGCCTAAGCAGGATGAGCCATATGTTGTGTTCACAGACGCGTCCAGGCTGGGGCTCGGTTGTGTATTGATGCAGCAGGGTAAGGTAATCGCATATGCTTCCAGGCAGCTGAGAAAACATGAATGCAATTATCCTACTCACGATCTTGAGATGGCTGCAGTGGTGTTTGCATTGAAGATCTGGAGGTCATATCTGTATGGCGGTAAGGTTCAGGTGTTCACGGACCACAAAAGTCTGAAGTACATCTTTACCCAGCCGGAGCTGAATCTGCGACAGAGGCGATGGATGGAGCTAGTTGCGGATTATGACCTGGAGATAGCTTACCATCCCGGTAAAGCAAATCTTGTAGCCGATGCTTTGAGCAGGAAGCGGGTTATTTTAGACACTGAGCGAGATACAGAGGCGTTGGTAGGCATGGTGAGTGCCCTGAGACTGTGTGCTGTGTCTGAGGAGCCTGAGCCGTTGGGTTTAGAGGCGGTGGATCAGGCGGATATTCTGACTAGGGTGCGGGTAGCACAGCAGTTGGATGCGGAATTAATGCAGGCTGGCAGGGCAGAGCGGTCTGAGTATGAGTTCTCCAACAATGGAACTATCTTTTTGAGGGGCAGGGTGTGTGTACCAAAGGACGAAGTGCTGAGGCAGGAAATCCTGAGGGAAGCACATCAGAGCCGTTTCTCTATTCATCCAGGAGCTACCAAGATGTACCGTGACCTCAAACGGTATTACCAGTGGGTAGGGATGAAGAAGGATGTTGCCAACTGGGTTGCGGGGTGTGATACCTGTCAGTTGGTGAAGGCTGAGCATCAGGTTCCGAGCGGGTGGTTGAGGAGTTTACCCATTCCGGAGTGGAAGTGGGACATGATCACCATGGATTTCGTGGTGGGTCTGCCGGTTTCGCGAACCAAGGACGCTATTTGGGTCATCGTCGATAGGTTGACCAAGTCTGCGCACTTCTTGGCCATAAAAAAAAAACGACGGTGCGGAAGTGTTGGCCAAGAGGTACGTCAGGGAGATTGTGAAGCTGCATGGGGTACCGGTGAGTATAGTGTCAGATCGAGATCCGAAGTTCTCCGCGTTATTCTGGGGCGCTTTCCAGAAGGAGATGGGCACTAAGGTACACATGAGTACAGCTTATCATCCCCAGACCGATGGGCAGTCGGAGAGGACTATCCAGACGTTGGAGGATCTGTTGAGGATGTGTGTGTTGGATTGGGGTGGACATTGGGCGGATCATCTTAATCTAGTGGAGTTTGCGTACAATAACAGCTACCAGGCTAGTATCGGCATGGCACCATTTGAGGCGTTGTATGGTAGGCCTTGCAGGACCCCGTTGTGTTGGACACAAGTGGGGGAGAGGAGCCTGTTGGGGGATGACTTTGTGCAGGAGACGACTGAGAAGGTCCGGATTGTGAAGTTGAACATGAAGGAAGCTCAAGATCGTCAGAAAAGCTACGCAGATCGGCGTAGGAAGGAGCTGGAGTTCGCAGTTGGCGATTTGGTCTATCTGAAGATGGCCATGTTGAGGGGTCCGAACAGGTCCATCTCCGAGACTAAGTTGAGTCCGCGATATATGGGTCCCGTCAGGGTGCTGGAGCGGGTCGGACCGGTGGCTTATCGGCTAGAGTTGCCGGAGTCTATGCATGCATTTCACAAGGTGTTCCATGTGTCGATGCTGAAGAAATGTCTGCACAAGGATGATCAGGTGGTCACGGGGGTGCCATCAGATTTGACACCGAGCATGGTGGTGGAGGCGAGGCCTCTGAGAGTACTAGATTGTCGGGTGAGAGTGATCAGGAGGAAGAAGGTTCCTGAGATGCAGGTGCTGTGGGACTGCAATGGAGCCGAGGAGGTGACTTGGGAGCCGGAAGCGAAGTTGAAGCGCAAGTTTCCCAAGTGGTTCGGCAAACTGGAGGGTTAGCCGGGTGTTTTCCATGTCGTTGTGACCATGGTGTTGGGGTTTTGGGGAGTTATTGCGTTGTTGTACTCGTTTATTTTATGGTATTATAATTAATCGATGTACTTTGGAGCATTTGATTATTCAATAAAAAGGTGTTTTCTTTGAAAATGTTGAATGGTGTGGTTACTAGGGGATTAGTAGACAGGTTGGCGGGCTACTAGTGGTAGTGGTCCGATAGCGGGAGTGCGGATACTAGGTGTTTGGTAGCCGCATAAGGCTGATAGTTCGGATTGGTTTGGCACGGGGTGGTGGCCCCATATAGCGGCATCGGAGTGCACTGGTGAGTCACTGCCGAGTGTACCTGGCCGGCTGGGTTTCGATGTGATTCCTGATTGGTGAGACAGGTCACTAGAGAGATTGCCGTTGTCTGGCTCTCTATGCGTTAGACGGACCGATCCATGGTGTTGGGTCGTGAAGTTGTTGTACTCCCGGGTGTTGGAGTGGTTGGCCAAACCAAGTAGGGAACTATGGCACTATGGTGTTGAGCCGTGATACCGTTGTTGGTGGAGTTAGAAGAGCGGTCGTGCGACGCTGAATTGAAATAGCGGTTGTGCTATGTTGTGGATGTTCGTTGGACGTTAGATTCGAGGACGAATCTATGTTAGTGGGGGAGAACTGTAACACCCGTAATCCATTAATTGGGTTTAATTTGACCTTCCAGAAGTTAGGGAGGGGTTAAATTGAATAAATCAATTTTACTGGCGGGTGTGATTGTTAATTTTGAAAGTTTGGGGTTAACTTTCGGAAGGGGAGGAAGTGCGAGGACCGATTGGTGTAATAAGGAAACTTGAATAGTATATATGGGTGTATGTATCTCCTTGTCCGTGCGGTGATCGAACCCTAGCCGTCAAGAAAAAGGATTTGCGCTGGTCTCGGCGTGGAAGCAAGGAGAAGCTTCGAGCCGCGCCTCCCTCTTCACGGTAAGGCTTCCGCCCCTTGTCGTTTGGTTTTGTCGTGCGTGAGATCCGTGGGTTGGCGGTGTTGTGGCGGGGTCGCTGTATTTAGGGCCGGCAGTGTGTAGCGGGTCTCGTGGTGGTGATTGGAGGCTGGATCATGGCGGTTCCGGTGGGTGAGCTCCGGCGGTAGTGAAGTCGCGCCGGCGAAGGGAAGAAGAAGACGAAACGCGTAACGTGCGTATCGAGTTTGGATAATTAAGTTTTGGTTTGTTTTGAATATTTTCTTATTTTTGTTTTTTAGGTGGATTAATAGAAGGTTATTCATCCCGGGGAGTTCTAGGAAATTGCTGAATTTTCTCGTGAAACTTTCTGTGCGGGAATAAGGTGAGTGCAGGACCATAGGCGTAATTAAATAATTTTGATAATTGATGTGATTTCGTGATTATAGGCCGTTTACGATCTCGGAGGGTCTAGATCGAGTGTTTCATGAAATGTTTGATTTATTCGGTATTTTCGTGATAATCTATATTAATTATCTTAATTATTTGTTAGCCTGTAGATGGGAGGATTGTCTCACTAAGTATTTTTCGAAATACTTATGCATCTCTTATATTTTAATTGATGCAGGAAAAGAGAATGTGTGACCGTGGGATCAGGGCGAGGAAGAGGGGGTGATCTAGACTTGTCGTTTATTTGGTTATTTTATTTAATAATTTATGATCTTGATTATTCGGATTTTTAATCTTGAACCGGAAATTAATTGGCGAGGTTCAATTATTATTATTTATGGGATTTTAATAATTATTTGCAAAAAAAAAAAAAAAAAAAAAAAAAAAATGGGTGCGGTTGTTTCATGTGCATTTGCAATAGGTTGTGTTCGCTTATAAATGTAGTATTTTAACTCATCTTTATGATGAATTTATTTCTCACACAATGAATCCATATTTACTCAGACAATGCATGAGAAGACATTAAAATTGAATATAGATCAACCTCTATTTCCCTAGTACTTCAATTTCAGAGAAAAAATTATATTTTTGAGATTCTAAAAGGCATGCAAAATGTTCTTTGTCATCCCCCGCCTTTGGTACATATACAAGCATGTTCAAGAACAAACTTTTCTAATCTCACCCAAAATTTTTTTTTTGAATAACTCCCTTTCTCTAATTATATTCATATAAAAGCATGTTCATTTATTTCTTTGCATTTTCGATTCATTAACAGAATTTGCAAACACCGGTAATATCACCGGAGATGACGCCACCTACCTGTCAGAGAAAAGAGGGAATAAATCAGTCGTTAACAATAAGTCTACCATTACTACTAGTCGTTAACAATAAGTCTAGCAAACAAATCTACCGCATATACAAACTACCGTCATATAAAAAAAAATCTACCGTCATATAAAAAAAAATCTACCGTCATATATAAACAAACCTACCGTCATATATAAATATACAAACAAACCTACCGTCATATACAAACAAACCTACCATCATATGTAAACAAACCTACCGTCATATACAAACAAACATACCGTCATATACAAACAAACCTAGAAAACTCACCAAACTACATATGGCTTACTAATAAATCTACCATCAAGCATTACAAAAGCTACCACAAAAAAATACAAAATTTAACATTCCTTACAGGAAAATCCTTGTTTTCACCGGAATTCCATTCGGTAGATTGGAAACACAGACAAAACAAGTTATCTGCAACCAAAATAAATTAGGGTTTTCAGCGCCGCCGCCGCCAACCGGCCATTCTCCCCCATTCTTTGGCGACACGGCGGCATATGACTCGCCGGAACACTCGACACGCATCCCTCCTCGCCAAAGTCCACCTCCTTCGCCGTAACTTCTTCTTAGTGGAAGCAAGAGAAACCTAAAACGAAGCAAGATGATGAAGAGACTTACCAAAAACGGCTCACTCCTCGCCAGAATCGGGCTAGAATCACGTCGGAATCAAGGCGTCTCCCCAAACCTCGTCGTCGCCTCCTATCGCCTTTGTCGAGAGGGGGTTTTTTTTATTATTGTAAACCAGTTTTTTTTAAAAGTTTTTTTATTTCATTATTTTTTTGTTCAAAAAAATTAAATCATAAATAATTAATAATGGCATAATCGTAATACAATACAACATATTGATAAAATGGACATTGAACAACTTTTTAAGGTTAGTATAGTAAGCCCTCTCTCACTAGAAGTTAGTCTAATAATATTCATTACTAACGAAGTTACTTTGATGAATTATCTCATTGAACAATCTATATCTAGAAGTTGACTTCTAGAGAAGCAAAATTAGAGTCACCAAGATAAAGTGTGTGAGAATAAAGCAAAACACATTTTCATATTAACTTGCTAAATTTTGTAGGATATCTCCTACACTTTACTATGTTTATCATTTTGTCCCAAGTTGTATAGATATATTTACTATATTTAGATGTTAAAAAAGAAAGAAAGATGTGCTACATTTTTGAAAACCACCATGTATATGTATTTTGATTTTAGTCTTTTTTCTTTTACATCGAATCAAGAAAGAAATGTTGCTTCAATAAAAATGACAAGAGTTTCGTGTTTGAGTTATGCAAGTAGGTAGTGATTGATAGAGCAAAGGTTATAGCAATAGTATCAATGACTCAAATAGTTATTTATATAATGCATGTCTAAATAGAATACAATGGGTCACAAAGAGAAACAAACAAAAGGAATTTCTACAAAGTTTGCATCAACTATTTAATATTAGTGTATGATGATGGTAGAAAAGAGGACATGGTGCATAACGATGATATATATGGCGATGCAAAACACCATTTTGGTTTTGTTGTTGATGGGTTGTTTGTAATTCACTAATCTTTTTTTATTTGTCTGTAGGATATTAATCATGCGATTCTTCAAACATATTTCATACATTTTATTGTTTAAGTTAATACAAATACCATATGAAATTAAACATGTGCGTATGCGCGAGTATTCTTCTAATAGAATCTAAGGGGGTGTATTGAATCTAGTATTTGGAGTGATTTGTATTAAAATCACAAATCCTGTGTTATTCAAACATGAATTTTTAAAAGTTTTTTAAAATCTCATGTTATTGAACTAGTGATTTCTAAATGAATCTTCAAATCCACAGTTATTGGAAATATTTTAAGTAGTGGGTTTTAGGGGATTTTTAGTGATTTGGAGATTTTTTGGTGGAGTTTCTTAGTTAAAAAAAAAAAATCCAAATATCATGGTTTTAGGTGAGATTTCATAGTTATTTAAAAAAAAACCATAACAACTTTTCTAATTCACTCAAATCATCTAAAAACTCACTAAAACTCAAATCTTTCCAAATCCTCCTAAATATTAGATTGAATACACCCCCTAAAAGTCATTAAACCAATAACAATAGATTTCAAAAAAAAAAGGTTACAATTCATAAACGAATAACGAATAACAGTGAAATCTATTTTGAGTGTTAAAATCTATAAACCATTAACGATAAATAGATCGGAGCTTGTATTTTAATGATTTTGTATAATATTTCTCCGGTGTTATATTTCAGATTTAAACATGATAGAGAAATAGAAAGCATTAAACGCAAAGACTAGTTGTTAGAGAAATATGTTTATATAGAAAGGGTCAATGCAAATAATAAACACAGTCGTATCCGTATACGCCACTAATTCTTCAATAGAGAAAGCATTAAACGCAAAGACTACTTTTTAGAGAAATATGTTTATATAGAAAGGGTCAAGACAAATAATAAACACAGTCATATCCGTATATATACAATTCTTCAATAGAGAAAGCATTAAACGCAAAGACTAGTTGTTTGAGAAATTTATATATATATATATATATATATATATATATATATAAAGTTAGTTTTTTTTTTCTTTTAATGAAGACACCTTATCAACTATTTTTTTTGAAAAAAGAACACAAAAGTTAAAAAAATATCATAGTTATAATTTATGGGCTTGAAATAAATATAAATCTATATATAAATATGGGTTTCAAGTATAAATTGTTTCATAGTTATTTCTATGAATTATTACACATTCATACTAACGGACAAACACATAAAAAACGCACACACCTTTGTTTCCAAAGTTAACATTTTTGGTTCAGTTGCCCAGGACAAGAACGATACAACATCTTTACCCATCTACACCATAATTGAAAAAAACAAAGTTAAAGACTATATATTAACTTCATGAAATGTCAACTCTGATAAAGTTTTACGGTATTTGTAAAAACTAAATCCAAATATCATGGTTTTAGGTGAGATTTCATAGTTATTTAAAAAAAACCATAACAACTTTTCTAATTCACTCAAATCATCTAAAAACTCACTAAAACTCAAATCTTTCCAAATCTTCCTAAATATTAAATTGAATACACCCCCTAAAAGTCATCAAACCAATAACAATAAATTTCTAAAAAAAGTTACAATTCATAAACGAATAACAGTGAAATCTATTTTAAGTGTTAAAATCTATAAACCATTAACTATAAATAGATCGGAGCTTGTATTTTCATGATTTTTTATAATATTGCTCCGGTGTTATATTTCAGATTTAAACATGATAGAGAAATAGAAAGCATTAAACGCAAAGACTAATTGTTAGAGAAATATGTTTATATAGAAAGGGTCAAGGCAAATAATAAACACAGTCGTATCCGTATACGCCACTAATTCTTCAATAGAGAAAGCATTAAACGCAAAGACTAGTTTTTAGAGAAATATGTTTATATAGAAAGGGTCAAGACAAATAATAAACACAGTTATATCCGTATATATACAATTCTTCAAAAGAGAAAGCATTAAACGCAAAGACTAGTTGTTAGAGAAATTTATATATATATAAAGTTAGCTTCTTTTTTTTTTTTTTTTTTTCTAATGACGATACCTTATCAACCATTTGTTTTGAAAAAAAACACAAAAGTTTAAAAAATCTCATAGTTATAATTTATGGGCTTGAAATAAATATAAATATATATATAAAGATGGGTTTCAAGTATAAATTGTTTCATAGTTATTTCTATGAATTATCACACATTCATACTAACGGACAAACACATAAAAAACGCACACACCTTTGTTTCCAAAGTTAACATTTTTGGTTCAGTTGCCCAGGACAAGAACGATACAACATCTTTACCCATCTACACCATAATTGAAAAAACAATGTTAAAGACTATGTATTAACTTCATGAAAGGTCAACTCTGATAAAGCTTTACGGTCTCCGTAATTAATTTCTTAAGCAGAGGAAAGCTAACATGTGCTTATGTTGCAAGGGTTCCATCATCATATTCCACAACTTCATCATTGAGCATCTTTGGCATAGCAATTGCTCCACCAAATAAATAAAGATTGTAGTGTAACCATTCTCTTAACTGTACCATTGTAATAAGATATTATCTAAAAAATCAACAAACATGTAATAAGAAAATATAAATATACCAAAGTTTATTCCAACCAATTGGACGATCACATGACAACACAATCACGTGACAACAGTAATTTAATCCTTGGGAGGAAAACAAAAACACCACAATGACAATTAAGAATGATTGGCGGTGACTTCATCTCTCGCTTATGCCTTCTTCTGCCGGTAGTTGCTGGATCCGAGAATTAGAAAAAACTTCTAGTTGATATGTGATAATTTGACAATCAATAGAGGGAATTTCTGCGGCCGCCGTGAATATTACCTCTGATGATGGCGGTAAAATCACAGATTCTCAATGTTGTTTTTTAAATGGGGTTTTCAGACGTCTCCGGCTTCTGAATGAACGACGTCCACACTTAGGGCAAATTGATTCAATTTGATGGATTGTTAAATCTAATATTGAGAAGTTGGTCTTGGGCCGTAACAAAACTTTTATATGTGTGTTAAATTTCCATTTTTATGTATAGTTATATATGGAGATAGATATTAAAAAAAAAGTTGGAAAAAATGTAAAACCAATAAAGATGATTCAAATCGAACGTAAACAATATTGGAAATAATATTAAAATTTGGGGGGAAAAAATTAATCGAGGAAGACAAGATTAACGATCCTAAAATCTTATGCAACTATCTCCATCCCTACTCACAATATCTGACCCTAAATCGACGATAAACTCACCATTCACCACAAATATGTCAGATTATTCCCTCGTCTCGGCCTGCCACTCGCCACAACCCACATGTGTGTACTAATAGACGAAGTAAATATACATCCATTCACTGACATGTATGAGTTGCGTTACACAACAAATCTATACGGTACTAATAACAAAGACCAACTAAAAATAAACACTTCCTATATCTTAAAATTGACAAAAATTTTCATTTAAAAAAAATAACTAATTGCATAAATAGACAACCAAAGCCAGAAAAAGGTAAAATATGCATCATCCACTAAAAAAACATAAATAAACTTAAATTTAAGATTAAAAAAAACAATCCATATTTCCTAAGCTAAAAGAGACGAATCATTTAACTATTATACTAATGAAAATAAAATAATATTAGACAAATTTGTTTTTAAAAATTCTATTTCACGTCCGCACGTAACGCAGATCACACACTCATATGTTTATATAGAAAGGGTCAAGGCAAATAATAAACATAGTCATATCCGTATATATACGCCACTAGTTCTTCTTAGGCCTTGAATGTTATGTGCGTTTCTTCTAAACGCCGTGTGTTTTACAAAACATGTCACCATTCACCGTTCAAATGTAGGTGTGGTTGCGTTTCAGAAAACAACTGGGTGCGTTTCAGAAACAGAAAGAAAACATGAAACGCACGTGTTGTTGCAAAAGAATCAAAATAGGTGTGGTTAGGTATGATTTTTTTTTTCTGTCAACGGTTAGGTGTGGTTTATAGTTTACTTATGTATATATGTATCATATAATATTTCATTTTAAATAGTTATTTTAATTTAAAAAAAAATAAGAATATTTAGATTATAACTTTGAGAATTATTATTGTCTTTGTCTAGCTGATGTTATTAGCTTTACGATACACGCTAATAATATTTTAGTTTTATAATTTTACATATATATATATATATATATATATATATGTATGTTTTAAAGCTTTTAAAATTTTGAAATAAATCATATATGTTAACTTTATCAAATAACAAAATTCTATTTAAAAATAAAAATAAAAAATGTCATAACCAACGTGAGGTTGGACTAGTGTTTGAACCCATATAAGTAAAAAATGTAGACACCTAAAGGAACATGAGTTCCATTCTCGTTGGTAGGGATAATCTATTAATAATGTAAAATGTCAAGTGTACAATTTTTTCATTAATCCATTTTTATTTGTAAAATATTTATCTAAAATATATGTCCCAAATAATGGATAATATTGTATATATGTTATGGGAAAATCAACGTACTCGATAATATTATATGATTTTACTTGGTTTTTGTGCATGTATTTTATTTAGCAATAAATATATTATTGTAAAATGCCAAAAAAATTTATTAAATTTTATTAATTATTTAGTTATGGTTCGTAATTAATTTATGAAAAAGATTTGATCATTAACAAATTAATAATTTTAATTTATAATTATATTAATATCATTAATCCGTTTTATTTATAAATTAATTTTCTAAAATATATATCTCGCACCGCTTTTTACATTTTCACCATTAACACATTTGAACCGCACCACATTTTGTTTTTTTCACCATTCATATATTGTCTTGCACCGCTTGTTCCGCAGTAACCGCACTTGTTCCGCATGATGCGTTTCTTACAACCGCACCACACTAAAACCGCACCGCACCTCCTAAACCGCTTGTCACCATTCGAAGCCTTAAATAGAGAAAGCATTAAACGCGAATTAAACGTAAGGCGATAAGTTCGTCAAATCAAACTCTGCTATAACCGAAAAATGCAAAAAAAAAACAATTATATCAAGTTACTCAAAACGACGAACCTGAATTTTGTGCAACAAACCAAATTAACAAAAATTAATTATTAATCAAATTTTTAATCCTCTATATATTAAGGGTTGATTGCCTAAACCTCTCATCTACTCATATAACCCTAACTATCCCCCCCCCCCCCCCCCCCCCCCCAAATGATTTACCTCTTTACTAATCCCCAAAACTTATATTTTTCAACTCTAAACCATATAATCTATTTTATTATGCTTTATTCCATTTCTCTAATCAAAATCATAAAATCGAGTTTAAGTAAACGAAAATACGTTTAATAAACAATGATTACCTATAATAAGAAAACCTGTTCCGACTTGAAAAAACCCGACCCGTTTTTTAATTAATAAAAAACAGACCCGGCTTGAGCTATGTTTCACGACAAATAATTGGGGAAAATTTGATTTTTAGTTTAACTACAACTTTGTCTTCTACCTCTCTATCAATTCGGTCCGATCAAAATCAGAGAAGCACAAACTCGATATCGATGAGATAGAAGACGTGAAATTGGAGTTTGGATTTGAGTTTGGCGAAAATTGAATTTGATTTTTACGACATTAAGAATAATCGTGTGGTTTCTCTTGCTATTTTCTCTTGAATTTTTGATGTGATTGTCTAATTTCATAAATTTATGTATAGAATCTTTGTTTTTAAGTAACCTGTTTGATTTAGCCTTCAAACCAGTGGCTCACCGATTGAAGAGTTGTTGGCCTTGCTGCTGAAGCCAACGCTTGTGTTTATTTTTATTTGTTTAATGCTAACATTTCAAAGGGATGCCTTGTCTTAAGAAAACATGAACGTTGCCACAAGTTCACACAACATTTCTTCCAATATTATTTTGGTTTGTTCCTTTTAATGCTAACTTATCTTGTGTTTTTGGGACCTTTGTGCAAGATGTCACGTATTTCAAGTTTGATTAGCATGTTAGCATTTTTGAAAATCTTGTTAAAATGTAGCACTTTTTCTATTGTTCATGATAAATTTACCTCATGTACAGTACGGCGTGTACTTTCGTGTATGGTACACGTAAGTTCGTGTACGGTACACGATGTAGACTCAGGGTGGTATAATAGTCATTTCACGCGAAAAATGACAAATTTTTTTAGCACTTTAAAAAAGTGACAAAAACTAATAAAACTTAAAATAAATGACATCATGCGCAAATATCTTTGTGTTTTTCTAGCTCGTGTTATATAATAAGTTAGAGTTATGAATGGACACCAATATGTTTAAGAAAAAATAACGGAATTTGGTTTTGGTTATAGAAGTGAATGAGACGAAACAAGCTATTGATAAATTGATGAGAGTAAGAACACAAAGGTGTTAAAAATTATATTAGACTCTCATAAGAATAATGTTACCAGATGGAGAAACTTATATAGAGATATTGAAATATTAATTTCCTAAACTAATATGGAAATATTATATTTAATATAAAGCTAAATTTCATAATCTAAGATATTGGTAAATATCTATATTCTTCTTGATCTTTCCATAATCTTGATATGGTTGATCTCCTAATACCTTCCCGCAAGCTCAAACGTGGTAACACGTGTGAAATTGGACAAGTCTTCAAAATATCGGCGTTATACCCGGTCGTTGGGTCAGATCGCATCGTTATACCCGGCCGTCATGTCAAATCGGCTATAACACCCAGACGTTGGGTCATCAACGACGATTATACCCGGTCGTAGAATCAAATCGGCTACAACACCCAGCCGTTGGGTCATCAACGACGTTTATATCCGGTTGAGGGTCAAATTGGTTCGATGGAAAATCCATCATGAACATTGTAGTAGTTCGTGATTGCGAAATCGAAACACAACTTGCGAGTGCAAGAAGTCAAATAAAAAATGTCAAACTCGCGAGGGCGAGAAAAACATAATCATCACCACCAAACATAAGCATTCGTCGGAGGCGTTCATCTACACGCCATCACCGTACATCTTTGTTCGTCAGCGATCATAGGACAAATACTTGTCCGTAAAAACCACATAATAAGTTGATATTAAGAAAGCATAATCACGTGCTATTGTGATCATCTTCTTTGCCAAAAACTCGCCCACTTCTTTTTTTTTTTTTTTTTTCTTGGAAAAAAAAATCAATCGAACTTAATTCCAAACAAAATCAAGCAAGATAAAGTTAAGAAAATTCCAACGAAGATTGATCGAAGGAAACAAGTTCAAAGACAGAAAAAGATGAAATCGATAGATAATAACCCACTAGGATTAAAATCAAAAACTCTTATATCATGATAAATTGATGAGAGTAAGAACACAAAGGTGTTAAGAATTATATTAGACTCTCATGAAAATCGATAGAATATCATAGGATTTTTTTTCTTTTTTTTTTTCATAATCCAAACACAATTGTGTGCTCAAAAACCAAGTAGAACGTGAATAAAACAAAAACTTTTTTTTTTTAAATAAAATCAATAGAATAAAATTCAAGCAAAATAATGATTGCGGAAACGAAAAGAACCTAAAAATAAATTTACAAGTTACATTCTCTTATATAGAGATGAGATAGACCTAAGTTTCATAAATTAAGATAACATAAATGTAAATAATATATTTAGAGATAAAGTAAATTTCTTAAACTAAGATATTGATGTATATCAACAATCTTCTAGATCTTAATGATGATTTTCATAATCTCGATATGGTCGATCTTATCGATCTCCCAATACCCTCCCGCAAACTCATGCGTGGTAACACGTATGAGATTGGACATGTCTTCAAAATATCGGCGTTATACCCGGCCGTTGGGTCAAATCGCGGCGTTATATCCTGTCGTCGGGTCAAATCGGCTACAACACCCAGCCGTTGGGTCATCAATGACGTTTATACCCGGTCATAGGGTCAAATCGGCTACAACACCCAGTCGTTGGGTCATCAACGACGTTTATAACCGATTATAAGGTTTTTCAACGGCATGTATACCCGGCCATCGAGTCAAATCGAATAGAAAATACACATCATCATATCTCCACCAAAACATAACCATGTGAGTATAAACCATCATTAGCATAATTTTGGTAAAACTTACAGTTATAAAAAAACTTATGAGATCATAGAATCATCTCCAAAAAATAATCTCCATCAATTCTATAGATGTCACGTGATGGCCATCATTGGCTTAAGAATCATCACCGAACGAATTTAAGATAATAGTTCATGTTCACATCTATAGCGTCGATCATCAATCTTCATTTGTGTTTGACTTTTTCAAGTCACCACCAAGTCTCGTGAAAAGAGACGAACACCATATTTATTTTTACACTACACCAAAACAGAGTTTTTGCTACTGATTAGGCAGTCGGTAAATTTACCGACTGTTTCGCTACTGATTTCTGACTGATTTGCGACTATTTTCAAACAGTCTCAAATCAGTAGGTATTTATTGACTAAAATGTTCAGTCGTTAATTAGTAAAAGTTTTACGACTGATTAGTGACTGAATTGTAATCGGAAAACATGTATTAGCTATTCAGTAGTAATTTTAGCGACTGATTTGCTGCTGAATTCGGTGGGTCGTAGAACAGTAGCAAATCAGTAGCAAAAAGTAGTTATAATTATCGGATCTTCTTTCCCTCCTCTTAAATAAAACGGTTCTTCTTCTTCTACTACTTTTTTTTGAATTGGTTTTCCTTCTTCTTTTTTGAATTGATTCTTCTTCTTCTTTCTTTTATAGGGACGGCGACGGATTCATACCGCAAAACTCTAGAATTGTCCCTTCTTAAATCTCAGATTCTCTGTATAGATCGATTCCTTTTTTATTTTTAATTCCTTTGTACATTGTTTATAAAATATCAAAATATTAACAAAAATATTATTTTTAATTCATACCGCAAAACTCTAGAATTGTCCCTTAAAATAGCATTTAAAACCCTCAAAGTTGAACTTACTAGCACTTTAAATCCTGAGACTTTACCACTCTCACTCTAAACCTTGAAGGTAACCTAACTTATACTTTAAACACTCAAAGTAGGGTTTTGTTTTGCTCCGTCGAAATGTTAAACGGAACAGTGGATTCCAGTGAAACGTAGTTATTTTTTTAATATTTAATATTTAATATATATATTTTTAAAATGAATTATATTGAACCAGACTTTATTTGGTTTTGTCTCAAAGACAAGGAAAAAAAAAAATCCCGTCGACCAAAAAAAACAAAAATCAAAATCGATTTAGGGTTCAAACATAGAAAGTGAGATTGAGGAAGAATAATCGAGAAGATAATAGTCGAGATGGGGTAAGAGTCAACTTAATCTTTCAATTATACATGTTTTGCTTGTTTCCTTGTTCGATTTCTAGGTTTTAGAAGCTTTGCGATTTCTTTCTTGGGTTTGGGTTTGCGATTTCGATGAGGATTTCTCTTCGGAATTTCAAGTTCGATTCGATGAATCTTATGGTTTAGTGAGATCCATGAGCTGTTGTGATTTCATGGTCTACGACATTCTAATTCGTGGATTCTTGGATATAGGGATATTCGCAAAGGCTAGCCAAATCTTTGAGGAATTGAAAGGACCGAGTAGCGAACTTCCATGGAGAGAATATCACAAGGCAATTGCAATCTTTAAAGTTTCGTTTATGAAGTATTTGTTCAAGCAAGGCAAAGATGATGAAGCTATGGAAATTTTCGCAACTCTGGAAGAGGTTCAAGTGTTGAAAACCCATTGTCGGAAACATGGTTTTGGAAGTTATGAAATGTATTTAATATATAATTTTAATTTTTTTTAAAAAAAAAATATTAAAAAAATATTTTTTGTCGAAGTGTCACTACAAGAAAACACAGTTTTTGCGACCACCAAAAGAGTCCCAAAATGGTCGCAAATGACTCATTTGCGACCACTTTGGGACCAAAAACAGTAGTCGCAAATAATTGGTCGCAAAATAAAATGGTCGCAAAACGGTCACAAATTTGGGACTGATATGTGACTATAATATCAGTATTAAATTAGAGACTGATTTTGTGACTATTTGTTAAAAAAAAATTCAAAAAAAACAAAAATTCAAAAAAAAAATATTTTTTATTTATTAAATTAATTAATTAATTACAAAAAAAAAAAAACAGATCTCGCCGGCGGTCTCTTCTCCGGCAAGCTGCTCCTCTCTCCGGCTCAGCCTGATTCGCGAGCTCCTCTGCATGCCTCTTCTTCTCCCTCGCATCTTCTCCTCCGCATCTACTCCTCCTCGCGTCACATCTGCTCCTCCGCATCTACTCCTCCTCGCGTCACATCTGCTCCTCGCGTCGCGAGCTCCTCCGTCTGGCTTAGGCCGCCGGGAAGCAACCACCACGAACCTGCTCCTCCGCGTCGCATCTGCTCCTCCGCCTGCATCTTCTTCTCCCTCGATCGACGGCGCCTGTATCTTCTTCTCCCACGAATGGCGGCTCAGATCTACAATTCCTCTCCAACCGCTCACTGTCTCCTCCTCCTCGATGAAGCTTCTCATTGACAGCATCAGATCTAGAGAAAAAAAGCTTTCATTATTTCAAGGAAAAGAAGGAAGAAGAAGAAGATCGTAGGAGGGAGAGAGAGAGATAAGGAAAAAGGAAGAAGAAGAAGATCGCACGAAGAGAGCTAAAAAAAAAATAAAATAATAATAAATTAACCATATTAAATCCTCACCGTTGGATTAAACAAATCAACGGTGTAGGATTTCAATCCGCGCCACAATAAAGTAGCCAATAAGAAACTTTTATTGTTTTTTGTCATTTGGTCGCAAATTAGTCGCAAATTTGAGACTACTTTGTGACTCCTATTAAAAAAAATCGTGTGGAGTCACTAAAGAGTCTCAAATTTGATACCATTTTGTGACAGTCAAAAACTTTTACCCTAAACCCTAAATTTTAAGAACCTATAAGGTTTGAATATGATTTTGCAATGATTTTGTGTATATCTAGCATTTCAAAAATTTGTTAAAACTTAAAATAACTAAATTTTGAGAGAATTTTTATCTTTCAAAATTATTTCTTATAAAACATATGTAACACTTAGTAGATGTTATGGTTAGATTGAAATTTTTGAAAGTGTTATATTTTTTTGTATATTATTTGATATTTATATGTAAGATCTAGTTTACAATCTAAGGTTTAGAGTTTATGATTAAGAGTTAGGGGTTTAAGGTTGAAAATTTAGGATTTATAAAATGATCATATTTTAAAAAATTGTAAGTTTAAGGTTGAAAATTTAGGATTTATAAAATGATCATATTTTAAATAATTGTAAGTGTTGAATATTTTGTATATTATTTGATGTTTATGTGTAAGATCTAGTTTATAATTTAATATTTATAATTTAAATTTTTTTGTATATTATATATGTTTATGTGTAATATATATTTTACAATTTAAGATTTAGAGTTTATGATTAAGGGTTAGAGGTTTAGGGTTTAGAATTTAGGATTTATAAATGATTATATTTTTAAAAATAGTAAGTTTGAATTTTTTTTTTATTATTTGAATTTTTTTGTATATTATTTGATAGTTTAGGGTTTAGAATTTAGAGTTTATATTTTTTTAAATATTATTTGATGTTTATTAAAAAAAAAAATCGAGTGGAGTTGCTAAACCGAAGCAAATCAGTCACAAATTTGGGACTACTTTTGCAAGTCCTTAAACAGTCGCAAATAAGCGACTCTTTTCTGACCAATTTTTTTAGTCGGTAATTTGAGACTCTTTTGACACTGCAATACCAATGGTCGCAAATCCGTCGCAAAGTGGTCACACTTTCGTCCCACTTTTTTGCGACCAAAAAAAGAGTCACAAAAAGTGGTCGCAAAAACTGTTTTTTCTTGTAGTGTGTGTATGAAAACCAAATCCTTTGCCAAACCAAAAATTTGGTGCCAAAAACCAAATGTTTTAGTGCCAAAAATCAAATGTTTTGGTGCCAAAAACAAAAATGAGTAAATGGTGGGTAATATTGGGTGGCAATAGGTTTGGTTTAATTCAAACCCAAACGGTTTGGTTTTAAAATTCCAATTTTTAATCATAAATTATTTGGTTTAAATTAATATAATTTTTTAATTTTTGTTGCTAATGTTCATTTAAACCCAATTGATAATGTTTTATCAAAATAAGATTAATCTAAATTTTAATTCTCAAACCCAATTGACTTGTCATTTTGTTAGATTTAGGCTTAAAAATAATTATAATAAATAGTTAAGATTGGTTTTTATGTAAATTATATATTTAAAGTTTAGGGTATGAGGTTTGAGGATGAGGTTTAAGAATTAAGGTTTGAAAAAGATTTATAAAACTTGACTTTTTTATAAGAGTTGGATCTTAGTTTATAATTTAGGGTTTGAGAATTAGGTTTAAAGTTTAGGGTATGGGGTTTGAGGTTTAGGTTTAAGAATTAAGGTTTGAAAACTTTATAAAACATGACTTTTTATAAGTCTTGGATCTTAGTTTTGGGGTATATTATAGTAATTAATTATAAGTTTATGTTTAACGTTTAGGGTATGGGGTTTGAGGTTTAGGTTTAGGGTTTAGGGCATATGAGTATAAAGTTTAGGTGTATGGTATAGGGTTTGGTGTTTAGGGTTTAGGACATAGTTGTATAGAGTTTAGGTTTAGGGTATATGGTTTGGGGTTTAGGGTTAAGGGTTTAGGGTTTAAAGTTTCGAGTTTAGGGTATGATTACTTGTATATGGTTTATGGTTTGCTTAGTCAATAGGGTTAAGAGTTTGAAATAATGTAATTGTAATTTCCCAATTAGTGTTTGGAGTTTATGTTTAAGGTTTAGGGTATAGGATTTTGAGGTTTGTGGTTCGGGTTATGTGAAATATATTTTTTTGTAATTTGCCAATTAACAATGGAATATACAATAAATTTATCTCTTAATGTGTAAATAAAAAAATTAAATAACTATACATAAAAGAAGAATTAAGTCTTGAATATTTGATTTAGGATTTAGGTTATGTTGGTTTATGGTTTAGGTTATGTTGTCGATTAATAATTAAAATGATTACCAATGATTGGAAATCACTAAAAATGATTGCAATATTTGGTGCAAAAATTATTACAAACATATATACAAACCTAGAAACTGATGATAAGTTAGTAAGTATTTCATCTACAACTTAGTTTCACACAACATTTGTTATATAGTTTTTGCTCTAATTTGTTTTATAAATTCCAAAAGTATATATCATGATGAAAGTATATAATTTATCATACCTCATTGATATAAATTTTTTTTCAAAATTAAATGTAAATAAAACATATTAAAAATTGTTTTATTTAGGTTATAAAAAATTAAAATACACTAGAAGAGAACCTATGAGATTATATCAATTTGATCAATTACCTGGCACAATATAACACGTTGGATATTCCTTAAGTTTTTCTTTCTCCCATATCTCACACCGGTTGATCTTTCTTATTCTTTCCTTTCTCTCAGTTCTGTTTCTCTTCCTCGTCTCACTTCTCTTTCGAATCGACAACAGATTTGAACTTAGGTTAATCGAGTGAGTGAGTGAGTGAGTGAGATGAAGGGGGAAGGTAAAGTTCTTGAAGTCGCGTATGAAATGGATTAGTCTTCTCGGTCTTGTATTGTCTGCTCTCTCTCTCCTCGTCCACTTTCGTCTCGCCGGATTCACCGACGACTCTATCTCCGACGACACTATCTTCTCCTGGAGACCCGTCTTCGACAATCCCGCCGGACCAGCGAGGATGATTCACTTAGCCTCTTCGATATCGCCAATGCCAAGTCCATTTCTTCATCCATTTTTAGGTTTTTCTACTTAGCCCATAGAGAAACTAATTTACTTAGGAAATCGAGAAGGAAGTTTCGGATAAATCTGATATGGATATGATTTCATAGATTAGTTGAATTTCCTTGATAACGAGCTTCTGAATTTCCTTGCTGCTTGTTCCTTATTATCACGTAAACCTTGTTTCTTGTTCCTTGTTGCTTGTTTCTTTTGTATGTGTCGTTCTGCAATTTTCTTGACCTCAAAGTTTATCTACTTGGGAGAAATGTACTTGTAACTTATATACTTGTCGCTATCATGCAGCATCTAAACATCTATTGTATTGTGTTTTATGATCTTCATTATGAAGAGAAACTTCATGGTGCCTGAGAAAGAATTAAATAACAAGAAAGATCCACTCTGTCCTTAAAATGAGATTCCTCGCATCTTTTACCTTGTGAAAACGCTCATGTTGATTTCCTCTCTTGAAATTTGTAGCGCCCGTGTTCCGGAAGAGTTAATTATTGTGGAGGAATAATTAATTCGGGTTGTTCCGGGGGGCGGTATCGATCGATACTGGCAGGCATCGATCGATACCAGCCGGGTTTTTCTCGGGGTTATCTTCTTCTCTTATCTTCTTCGAGTATAAAAAGGTTATCCTTAGAAGGATAAGACCATAGTTGGTCGTGAGAAAGAAAGAGAGAGCGAGAGAGAAAGAGAAGGAGAGAAAGAGAGAAAGGAAGCTTTGTTAAGCTTGGATCTTGCGAGATCGAGTGAGAGTTTGAGCTTGAGAAGCTCGAAGAAGAGGTTAGAGGAGCTTGGTTTCGACGTGAGCTTGTAGGAAGCGAGGGAGATCTTCTTGGGCTTAGGGAGGTCGTTTTAGAGCTCGTTTCAGCTGTTTTAAGGTGAGTTGTGACCAAAGGTGATCAATTAAGCTTGTGTGGTGATTGTTTAAGCTTGGTTGACGGATTTGGTGGCTTGTGTCTGTGGCGATTCCTGTGTTTAGGTCTCGTGGGCATCGATCGATACCATGTGTGTATCGATCGATACCAGACCATAGGCGGTGGTCTCGAATTGTAGTGTATCGAGGTGATAGACTTGAACCGTGTTGTGTCGATCGATACCAAGTGTTGTGTTTGGGTGTCGATCGATACCAGTCCCTTGTCGGGACTTGTGTGTTGTTTGGGCATCGGTCGATACTATGGGAGTATCGATCGATACCAGTTGCGTCTGGTGTTGAATGTTTAATTTGTTGTTAATTAATCATTGATAATTGTTGCTTGTGCTTATTGGTAGCCTGTTGTTGGGATGATCAATCTCACTCAGCATTTGGTTAGCCAAATGTTGATGCATCACTTTTGTCGATGCAGGTAAAGATAAGGCGTGATCGTGGAATCAAGGCGGAGAAGAGGGGATGATTAGGACCCGGGGTTTGCTTTTGTTGTTTGGGTATCGATCGGCACTAGGGGAGTATCGATCGATACCAGTTGTTGTTATATAAACCGTTAGCTTGTTTAAGCTGTAGTACTTGCGTTGTACTGTTTGTTTATTATTGTTAATGTTAATTATATGTTTATTTTCTTTGCAAAAAAAAAAAAAAAAAAAAATGCGGTCCTTTCAATTATTGGTATCAGAGCCCATACGGTTCTAGGAGCCTAGGTGGTTCTAAAATAGATTGGGTGTTGTGTGGGGTCGTAGAATCATCCTCTTGAGCCTTGTGAGATTCCACGGTGAGTATCTTTATTGTGATGATTGATTTTCGTTCTCTGAGCCTGTGCTTCTGCACGTGTGCAGATGGCTAGAGGACGTGGTAGAGGTCGTGGCCGTGGTAGAGGTCGTGGCCGTGTGCCGGAGGAGCAGGTCGAGGATTCGCGTGCGAGTCAGATTGGGTCTGAGGGTGCGGCCGGTGTGAGTGCCGTTGGGGCTGGCGTGAGCGCCAGTGTGGCTGGTGTTCCAGCGGGTGCTGCGGGTGTAGCAGCGGGTGATGCTCGGGCCCGAGATGATCGCATAGCGGATCTGTTGACGAGGTTGTTGGAGCGGTTACCAGAGAGGGTACCGGCTCAGGCTCCTGTGGTTCCGGTAGTTGTGGAGGCTCAGCCTCAGGTGGCAGCTGCGGTTGCTGAGGAGCTCCCGTCCTATCTTAGGATGGTGGAGCAGATGCAGAGGATTGGCACGGGGTTCTTCTCTGGAGGTGCTAATCCTGAGGACGCTGATGCGTGGTTGAGAAGGGTGGAGAGGAATTTCCTCTCAAGTAGGTGTCCCGCGGGATACCAGGTGGACATTGCGGTCCATTATCTGGAAGGTGACGCGCATCTCTGGTGGAGGGGTGTGGCATCACGGAGAGTTCAGGCCGCGATGTCTTGGGCGGATTTTGTGGGGGAGTTTAACTCCAAGTATTTCCCTCAGGAGGCGTTCCACCGGATCCAGTCGAGGCTTGCGAGTTTGACTCAGGGGGATCGGTCGGTACGCGAGTATGAGGTGGAGTTCAACCGGCTCGGGTCTTATGTTAGACGAGCGGCTGAGAGTGAGTCGGACCGTGTTCAGAGGTTTCTGATGGGTCTTCGGGTCGACTTGAGGAACCGTTGCATGGTGAGGGCTTTTTGCACGGTTGATGAGTTGGTTGAGACTGCGGCCTTGCTTGAGGAGGGTCTGAAGGACGAGGTGGTAGCGGTTACACCGAGCTTTCAGGCAAGATCTGTGCAGCAGCAGTCCGGTCCAAGCAGAAGCAGTAAGCCGATGCAAGGACAGAAGCGGAAGCGAGAAGGCGCTTCGAGAGGTAGTCGGGGTGGTCCGGGTTGCTTCGGGTGTGGGAGCATGGATCACCGAGTGGCGAACTGTCCTCAGAAGGGCGGGGTGCGGGTGGATTCTCGAGTGTGCTATCACTGCAAGGAGCCGGGTCACCTCAGGCCTCAGTGTCCCCAGTTGCGGCAGAGTGAGACCACGGTGGTGCAGCCCGTCAGGCAGGTGGCATCAGCGCCTCGAGTGTACTCCATCGCCGAGTCCGGAGAGCCGAGTTCCAGGCCGATCACAGGTATTTTCTTAGACGCATCTAAGTTTAATTCTGTGTTGGGGAACGTCGTGCTTGTCGGGGTGTTAAGGTTCTCAGCACATGTATATGTGCAGGGACCTTGTGTGTTGGAGGTGTAGAGTGTCATGTGTTGTTTGACACGGGAGCATCGCATTGCTTCGTTTCCCCGGAGTTGGCCGAGAAGGCTAATTTACGGAGCGAGCCCGGTGTGAGTTTGGGTTTCGTGGAGGTTGCCGGAGGGAAGCTCCTGAGGATTCACGGTCGTGTGCGGGACGTGGATGTTCAGGTAGCAGGAGAGTCCATGGCTGCCGATTTGATTATCTGCTCCGTGGAGCTGTACGATGTCATCTTGGGCATGGACTGGCTCGGGAAGTTCAGAGCGCATCTGGACTGTCACCGAGGGCGGGTCGAGTTCGACCGAGGAGAAGGGAAGTGGGTGTATCAGGGTGTGAGACCGAATTCCGGGAGTCTCGTGATCTCGGTTGTGCACGCGGAGCGTCTGATCGAGAAAGGTTGCGAGGCGTATTTAGCTACGATTTCCTTGCCGGAGGCCGTCGGAGAGGCCAGGGTGCAGGATATTCGGGTGGTTAGTGAGTTCCAGGATGTGTTCCAGTCGTTGCAGGGGTTGCCACCGTCTAGGTCGGATCCCTTCACGATCGAGTTGGAACCAGGGACGGCACCGATATCCAGGACTCCTTATAGGATGGCTCCAGCAGAAATGGCCGAGCTGAAGAGGCAGCTGGCGGAGTTGTTGAACAAAGGGTTCATTCGTCCGAGTTCTTCACCGTGGGGAGCACCGGTGTTGTTCGTGAAGAAGAAGGACGGGAGTTTTCGGTTGTGTATAGATTACCGGGGACTTAACCGAGTCACAGTGAAGGACAGGTATCCTCTTCCTCGGATTGATGAGTTGTTGGATCAGTTGAGAGGGGCTACTTGGTTCTCCAAGATTGACTTGGCGTCGGGATATCATCAGATTCCCATCGATGAGGTAGATATCCGGAAGACGGCTTTCAGATCTCGTTATGGCCACTACGAGTTTGTGGTGATGCCATTTGGGTTGACGAATGCACCGGCTGCATTTATGAGATTGATGAACAGCGTTTTCCAGGAGTATCTGGATGAGTTCGTGATTATCTTTATCGATGATATCTTGGTGTATTCGAGGAACCGGGAGGAGCATGAGGTGCATCTGCGTGTGGTTCTTTCGAAGCTGCGGGAACGGAAGTTATTTGCTAAGTTGAGCAAGTGTAGCTTCTGGCAGCGGGAGATTGGTTTTCTGGGTCACATTATTTCTGCGGAGGGAGTATCGGTAGATCCAGAGAAGATTCAGGCCATTAGTACGTGGCCGAGGCCGAGGAATGCCACTGAGATTCGGAGTTTTCTTGGGTTGGCAGGGTATTATCGGCGGTTCGTCAAGGGTTTTGCGAGTTTGGCCAAGCCTATGACGAAACTGACGGGAAAGGATGTTCCTTTCGTGTGGTCCTCGGAGTGTGAGGAGAGTTTGACGAAACTGAAGGCCATGTTGACTAGTACTCCAGTATTGGCGTTGCCAGTGTCGGGCGAGCCTTACGTGGTTTACACCGATGCGTCGGGGATGGGCCTTGATTGTGTGTTGATGCAGCAGGGGAAGGTTATTGCCTATGCTTCGCGGCAGCTGCGGAAGCATGAGGGCAACTACCCTACCCATGATCTGGAGATGGCTGCAGTGGTTTTCGCTTTGAAGATTTGGAGATCCTATCTTTATGGCGGAAAGGTTCAGGTGTTCACAGATCATAAGAGCCTGAAGTACATTTTCACTCAGCCTGAGTTGAATTTGAGGCAAAGGCGCTGGATGGAGCTAGTGGCCGATTATGATCTGGAGATAGCTTACCATCCTGGTAAGGCTAATCTGGTTGCAGATGCGTTGAGTCGGAAGCGGGTGGCTTTGGCTCGGGAACGCGAGGTTGAGTCTTTGGTGAGCGAGATTAGCACATTGCGTTTATGTGTTGTATCTCAGGAACCTTTGGGCTTAGAGGCGGCTAACCAGGCGGATCTTTTGAGCAGAGTTCGGTTGACTCAGGGAAAAGATGAGGTTCTGGTTAAGGCTGCGAGAGCAGAGGGTTCTGAGTATCAGGTATCTGCGAACGGCACTATCCTTGTTAATGGGAGGGTATGCGTACCTTTGGATGAGGATTTGCGGCGAGAGATCCTGAGTGAGGCTCATTCCAGTATGTTTTCGATTCATCCAGGAGCGACTAAGATGTATCGCGATATTAAGCGCTACTATCATTGGGTCGGGATGAAGAAGGATGTGGCTAATTGGGTTGCGTCGTGCAACGTGTGCCAACTAGTGAAGGCGGAGCACCAGGTCCCGAGTGGTTTGTTGCGGAGCCTACCCATTCCAGAGTGGAAGTGGGATATGATCACGATGGATTTCGTGGTGGGGTTACCAGTTTCTCGGACCAAGGATGCTGTTTGGGTCATCGTTGATCGATTGACCAAGTGTGCGCGTTTTCTGGCCATTAAGAAGTCCGATGGGGCGGCAGTTTTGGCTAGGAGGTACGTGCAGGAGATTGTGAGACTGTATGGAGTACCGGTGAGTATTGTTTCAGACCGGGATCCTAAGTTCACATCGGAGTTCTGGAATGCGTTTCAGGCAGAGATGGGCACGAAAGTGCACTTGAGCACGGCGTATCATCCTCAGACAGATGGGCAGTCAGAGAGGACCATCCAGACTTTGGAGGATTTGTTGAGGATGTGCGTGCTGGATTGGAGTGGTCACTGGGTGGATCACTTGAGCTTGGTTGAGTTTGCGTATAACAATAGTTACCAGGCGAGTATTGGGATGGCTCCATATGAGGCTCTGTATGGGAGACCATGTCGTACCCCGTTGTGTTGGACACAAGTGGGGGAGAGGAGCACTTTGGGTGCGAGTTTTGTTCAGGAAACTACGGAGAAGATCCGGGTTTTGAAGCTGAACATGAAAGAGGCCCAAGATCGGCAAAAGAGTTATGCCGATAGGAGGCGGAAAGAGCTTGTGTTTGAGGTGGGAGATAGTGTGTATCTCAAGATGGCTTTACTGAGAGGTCCGAACAGGTCCATTGTTGCGACTAAGTTGAGTCCGAGGTATATGGGGCCGTTTCGGATTGTGGAGCGTGTTGGACCGGTAGCGTATCGGTTGGAGTTACCCGCGGTTATGCAAGCATTTCATAAGGTCTTCCATGTGTCGATGCTGAAGAAGTGTTTGCATAGGGGTGACGAGGTATTGGCTGAGATTCCGTCAGATCTCCAGCCCAATATGACCGTTGAGGCGAGACCTTTGAGAGTTCTCGAGCGGAGGGTCAAGGAGCTTCGTCGGAAGAGGATTCCGATGATGCGAGTTCTGTGGGACTGTGACGGGGTGCAGGAGGAAACTTGGGAGCCAGAGGCTAGGATGGAAGCGAGGTTCCAGAAGTGGTTCCAGAAGCAAGCTGCGGCTTGAGTTCCATCGAGAGGTTCCAGTTTCGGTTATAGCTATATGCTATGTGTATTTCATTTTGTATTTCCGTTGTGTAGAACGATGTTACATTATGATGTGTAATAAGATGAGTATTTCTTATTATGGTGACTTTGGGAGTCGCGGTGTCGCATTGCGTTTGGGGTAAAAGCGTTAATGCAAGAGAGTGATAAGATGGATGTTCTTATTGCTGTTGTGGGCGGTGCGATGACCGGGTTATTGGTTATGCACGCCAGATATTCCGGGTGTGGAATATGGGTGATGCCGGTGTTGCCTTGCGAGGATTTACACGGATCACGAGAGGTAGTTCAGTCGAATGCTTAGTGATATGTGACTTATTGCTCGATGAGAGGACTGGTTCCTCTGGTGCCGATAGCTCGCAGGACTGTGTGTCTTGAGAGTGTGAGTGGCGATGTACCCAGACTCGGGAGGTTTATAGCCTAGAGTAATACGTGATACCGTGGATTCGTAAGGAGTATATCGTAGACGTATGATATATTCCCTAGAATTGAGTGGTATGGGGTATCGAGACTCTTGTAGGTTATATTCTTGAGTGGAGTGGTACGGCAGATACCCAGAACTCGGAGATGCTGCGGTGTCTTGGGTGATGTGGTATGGTTGATATCCTGCGGGATATGGCTGATGCTCGGAACTCGGAGATGCTGCGGTGTCTTGAGTGATGGGGTTGGCGTGTGTTGAGCAATAAGTACATATGATGCCGCGGTGTCATAAGCATAGGGACTGAGTGGGAAACCTCGGAGGTTAGTTTTGGACCTCGTGTGAGTATTGCGTTGGCCGGGTTGGCCAAGGGTTGTGTAATCGTTGCGACGATTAGGGTTCATTGGAGATGGACGGTTCATGGGAGATGAACGGTAACGAAGATTCGAGGACGAATCTAAGTTAGTGGGGGAGAATTGTAGCGCCCGTGTTCCGGAAGAGTTAATTATTGTGGAGGAATAATTAATTCGGGTTGTTCCGGGGGGCGGTATCGATCGATACTGGCAGGCATCGATCGATACCAGCCGGGTTTTTCTCGGGGTTATCTTCTTCTCTTATCTTCTTCGAGTATAAAAAGGTTATCCTTAGAAGGATAAGACCATAGTTGGTCGTGAGAAAGAAAGAGAGAGCGAGAGAGAAAGAGAAGGAGAGAAAGAGAGAAAGGAAGCTTTGTTAAGCTTGGATCTTGCGAGATCGAGTGAGAGTTTGAGCTTGAGAAGCTCGAAGAAGAGGTTAGAGGAGCTTGGTTTCGACGTGAGCTTGTAGGAAGCGAGGGAGATCTTCTTGGGCTTAGGGAGGTCGTTTTAGAGCTCGTTTCAGCTGTTTTAAGGTGAGTTGTGACCAAAGGTGATCAATTAAGCTTGTGTGGTGATTGTTTAAGCTTGGTTGACGGATTTGGTGGCTTGTGTCTGTGGCGATTCCTGTGTTTAGGTCTCGTGGGCATCGATCGATACCATGTGTGTATCGATCGATACCAGACCATAGGCGGTGGTCTCGAATTGTAGTGTATCGAGGTGATAGACTTGAACCGTGTTGTGTCGATCGATACCAAGTGTTGTGTTTGGGTGTCGATCGATACCAGTCCCTTGTCGGGACTTGTGTGTTGTTTGGGCATCGGTCGATACTATGGGAGTATCGATCGATACCAGTTGCGTCTGGTGTTGAATGTTTAATTTGTTGTTAATTAATCATTGATAATTGTTGCTTGTGCTTATTGGTAGCCTGTTGTTGGGATGATCAATCTCACTCAGCATTTGGTTAGCCAAATGTTGATGCATCACTTTTGTCGATGCAGGTAAAGATAAGGCGTGATCGTGGAATCAAGGCGGAGAAGAGGGGATGATTAGGACCCGGGGTTTGCTTTTGTTGTTTGGGTATCGATCGGCACTAGGGGAGTATCGATCGATACCAGTTGTTGTTATATAAACCGTTAGCTTGTTTAAGCTGTAGTACTTGCGTTGTACTGTTTGTTTATTATTGTTAATGTTAATTATATGTTTATTTTCTTTGCAAAAAAAAAAAAAAAAAAAAAATGCGGTCCTTTCAAAATTAATGATCCCACTTGAATTGCAGCTGAGAAAGATACCAATAGAGGTGCAGGATGGGAACGATTTGAGTTTGACAAAGATGCTCCAGTTGATGACGAGGAAGTAGAAGAAGGTCATTTTCGTGTGAATTTCTAAACATACTCCATGATTTCGCTGTACAATAGAGCTAAAAGCGGTAAAAATAATTATCATTACTATGTACTCTTGATGCTAAAAGCTTCATATGATTATACATGTACCAATGACGATGCTGCCTTAGTCAAGCGCATGGGACAGAGCTTTAGATTTAATGCCATCGAGGTGTGCTGAGTCATTATCTTTCATTGCCTCTCACTATTTAACAGATTTTCAACAATCAAACCTTAAGACAAATGATATGGTTGATAATAAACTCGCAGGCGAAAAAAAGACCTTCATTATGGCATCGTCGTTACATGTTGGTTATTAGAGTTTCAGATTCTTTGTTATATATTGGATGTTAACTGTTTTTTTCTTTGTTTCTATGCCTTTAGATTAAAGATGAGCTTCGCAGAGAAACATTGCAAGCTAGCAAGTGAGTATCTCTTAGCTAAAATTCTCCAATTCTTTTTCATTTCGTTTTAGCAAAAAGAAACTCTGGTTTCATCGAGAACTCTAAAATTGTGATATGGTGAAATGTAACAGGAGAGAACTTGGAGAAGGAGCCACATATAATGGAGCTCAGAAACCAAGTGAGTATCAAGAACATGCGAGATGAAGCAACCACATTCAATGAACACTGAGACAAACTGACAAGGGATTCCTCGCCACTGGTTTAGCTCACTTGTTTCTCTCTTCTGATGATCCATCCTCTCCACTGGTTTAGCTCACTTGTTTCTCACTTGATGTTCTGTTTTGCAAATGGGAACAACTCCTTATTAGTTGGAGTTGCCTTTCCATTTTGATTTAGAACTTGAAACTTATGTTACTTTTGTTTAACTGTAATTTTGGTTTTTTGGTGTATGGATTTGTGTTCTTCATTCGTTTTACTTTACCTTTGTAAACTTGAATGTTTTATATGTAATTAGTCTACATTTATATTAATAAATTGAATTTTTTTTAATTTAAACAATATACCAGTCGCTAATCAGTAGCTATATTTTTCTAATGAATAGCTAAAATCAGTCGTAAAAAAATCACAAACCAGTAGCAAATCAGTCGTTAAAGAAATCACAAACCAGTAGCAAATCAGTAGCTAAATTTTACGACTGATTACCGACTACGGCTGTAGTAGCAAATTTCAGTCACTAATCAGTCGTAAAATTTTGCTACTGATTAGCGACTGAATAGTGACCGCCTAATATCAGTCGTAAATCAGTAGCAATTTTGCAACTGATTTTTTTAGCGACGAGACATTTACCTACTGCAGAAATCAGTCGGTAATCAGTCGTAACATGGTGTTTTGCTACTGATTTCCGACTGTTTTTGCAGTAGTAAAAAACCTGTTTTCTTGTAGTGTTATTTTAAACGCGGAAGATAAAAAGAAAACAAAACCATAACCCATAGGAATTGGATCTAAGGCGCTGCTACCATGATAAATTGCAAGAGAAACAACATGATTATTCTTAATGTCATAAAAATTAAATTCAATTTTCGCCAAACTCAAAAACGGGTCGGTCTGTTTTGTTTTTCTTTCAAAAACGGATCGGATTATTTCAAGTCGGATTGGTTTTTAATTATTATGGGCAATCACTGTTTATTAAACGCATTTTCGTTTACTTAAACTTGATTTTATAATTTTGATTAGAGAGGTGAAATTAAGCTGAATAAAATAGATTATGTGGTTTAGAGTTGAAAAATATAAGTTTTGGGGGGGGGGGGGGGGAGGGGGGGTTAATAAAGAAGTAAATAATTTGGAGGGAAATAGTTAGGGTTCTATGTAGGGATGGACCTTTTAACCGTACCCAAACCCGACCCAAAAAACTGAACCCAATCCAAACTAGAGAAATACCCGAATGGGTCTTAGTGTATAGGTACTTCGGGTTTCGGATAATACCCAAACCGAACCGAAACTCGAACTACAAACCCAAAACTAACTTAGCCAATTAACCCCTTTGTTATACCCGAATAAACGCAAAATCGGAAATATGCTTAGTAAAATCGACTTTTTTTTTATACTCATCAAAAAACTTGTTTGTGTCGGTTCCGATTCTTCATCTCCTAAACTAGATCTGTAAATGCAAGAGCTATACTGATAGAGGAAGTGGAACAGAATATAAGACAAGATTTCTCTATAAGAATGTATTACTACAAAATCGGTTAAGTAACCATACAAGTTCAACCTAACAAGATTTTAGAGCAAGCTCAAGACACACCTTGACTTGTCAACTAGTTTTACACGTTCAAGGATCTATACTCGATCCATGAATCTCATAGACGAACCTCTTAGCTCCTTAGCTTTGGTCTCCCACAAGATAACCAAAACCCTATTACTAAGAACTCTCTCTCATATTGTGTTTAGCACGCACAATGCTTCAACACCCCCTATTTATACACAATAGGCACGCGACTAACCCTAGACTATACTCGCCTTGGGGATAAAGCCAAATCTTCACATATATGTCATATTTCCTTTTTCTTCTCCTAAACATAAGGAAATCTTCCAATCTTCAATATCCTCTCCAAGATGCTTGTCTAGCTCAGCTACCCCTTTTGGCACGTCTCTGAAAGCTTCTAGAAGTCCAATCCAGCCCACGCTTTGGCTCCACGTCATCGGTTTCTCCTCAACGCTTCCTTGTATCACTCTGTGTGCTACTTCCACTAGTACAACGACTGGTACAACTTCAACTCTGTCAGCACAACAACAACAATCTCCCTCTTGATGACTGAGTTGTAGGGCTGATCTTCAAACTCCCCCTCGAACAGTTCACCAGATCTTGATAGGTCTTCACATGATCACACTTGTTTATATTATATACAAGTGACCGCTCTGATAGCAATTGAAAACGCAAGATTTATACTAATACATGAACTGGAACAGAACATAAGACAAGATTTCTCTATAAGAATGTATTACTAGAAAATATGTTAAGTAACCATACAAGTTCAACCTAACACGATTTTAGACCAAGCTTAAGACACACCTTGAGTTGTCTAACTAGCTTTTTATAGTAGACTTTTGCAAGTCTTTGAGACCAATTACTCAATATACAAGTACTATAAGAGGTATCGAATCCAATGGGTTAAGTTCCAAACACCAAGAATGCAAGGAACTAATTGAGTTAAGTAAATATGGAAATGTTGTTGTTTAGCTAATGAATCTAGCAGCTTAAATAAAGGAAGAGAAATAGCAAACTAAATAAGTGTAATCCAAGAGATATAAGCGAATCTAAGGATGGAGTAATCGAGTTTAAATGATCCAAGACCAATTCATGATGCTCAATGAACAAACAAGCTATTCCTAGGCAATGATCATTAAGTGTGGTTAATTCTCTCCCAAGACATTAATCACCATGCTAATTACTAATTCAAGACCAAACTCTCATTTGTGAATCACTAACTAGCAAGCATTAAGTGCAAACAATCAAGATCAATCAAACATACACCCTAGACAACTACTCTCATAGGCTAGGAATGCATATCTCTTGATTAGCTTATCAAGACATTTCATCGAACACCTTGTGGGTGTGAAATGCCCCCTTGGTCTAGATTGGCTTTCTCAAGCCTAATCTAGCATTAAAACCACTAATCAAGAAGAGAAATAGGATAATCTAACCCTAAGCATCATAAATTAATCTTGGAATCATCCTAACTCTAACCCATCCTCAAACTCTAAGGACTACTCACTAATCACCATGGTTCCAACAAATCTAATGAAGAAGAGTTAAAACCCATGATCAAGATAATTGGATGATTAGAAAATAGGAGATAAATATATTGAATCAAGAAAACAATACTCAAATTGCATAAATCAAAAGGATCAATATCTTCCAAATCACTGTTAGAGAGGGTTTTGGCTTAAGAAAAGACTTAGCCCATAAAAATTAGGTTTTTGGGCTTAAATAGTGAATAGTGACGAACCGGGTTGACCCGGGACAAACCGGGTACCGACCCGGTTGAAATGGGTAAAAGTGTTCTGATGGTCAATACCGATGTCACTCATCGGTACAACACATTGGTATTGAACCTGGGTTTATGTACCGTTGAGGGATACCGATTCGTGACGTTGGTACTGAGGTGAAATGTTTTGTGCTCCTTTGGTGAATACCGATGTAACTCCTCGGTACCACATGTCGGTACTAAGGGATTTTCCCTCGTATTTCCCCCGGGAGCTGCACCGACTTGTTGTACCGACTTGTGATGTCGGTATTGCTGCTACGTTGAATTTGGAGAAGTGGTACCGAGGTTTTGCACCGAGTTGTGACCTCGGTACAATCCCCTGAAGCTGCGATACTGGGGCTGTTTTTCTCCGGACTCCATACCGATCAGTCATACCGATATGTGGCATCGGTATGAACCTTCCGCCTTCAATACCGATGAGTTATACCGACGTGTGACATCGGTATAGCCTTCCATGACTTGTTTCCAACCGTCTCCACTCCGTGGGTCTCGAATCTCCTCCGAAGCACCTAAAACATGATCCAAAACATGCAAGGACTCTCTAGGACCTAATGTGGACACACTAAACTCCTAAGATGATTAAAATGCTAAAGAGATATCATGAACTATACGCAAATGACCCGAAATCTAAATGAAATGGATGCTAGAATGATGCAAAATATGATGATATTAACTCCCCCAAACTTAGTCTTTTGCTTGCCCTCAAGCAAACAAAGATAAGAAGAGGGAAAGTATATATGAGAGCGGGAGCTCAAATCCTCAAGCAACATGAAAAGAAATTACATTCATCGCCCATATTTGTAGTTCTAGAGTGCACCAAGCGCGTATACTCCAAAGGAGTTAGCCATTCCTATCTCATCATGCATCGAAATCCAAACCTCAATCTACATAATCAAACTTATTCTTCAACTCCTTAACATTGATTTATGGCGTAACCGTGAATCGTGTTTATGCATGGTCAAGTGAATTCGTTTGGCTAGGGACTCGGTAATGAGATGAAATGATCTCATTATCACGCACATGTAATCAAGTATAGGGATCTCTCATGGAAAGAGCAAACCTTAGCAAAATGCTAAAGATAAAAATCAATCTATGCATACAAGGGTGAATTCCCATCTACCCAATGCCTAGAATACCTCAATCCTAAGCTACCCTTTTCTCTCAAGGCATTTTGCCTTCATAACCCAATTGCGCTCCTCGTTCCTTCAATCGATCTTCTTCTCATATGGGGATTGACTTCTTCTTCCTCGTTTTCATGGTTTAGTGCTTCTTTGTTGGTTTTAGCTCTTCTTTTCTTCTTTTTGTTTACGCCTCTTTTGCTTCTTTGATGTTTTGGCCCTTTCGGCCTTCTTCTTATTTTCTTTTAAACTTTTCGAAGCTAACTTATTCTTAGAGCTATTCTAATGAATTCGCAGCAACCAATATACAAATTACAATCCCATCATTCCTCCTCCCTATTCGTCTTCCATTCCACCAAATCATCAAAAAAAACCCATTCACCTAATTCCTAAATCGTTCCCGCGTTGAACCAAGAGTCACCAACCTAGCTAGCCTAGTCCTAGATTAACTCTGTGATGATGGAGCTAAGTCTATATGAGAATTCCACCTTGTCGCTCTAAACCTAACACGTTTTGCCAAGTTTGCTCAAAGGAAGGCCTCACAAATCACACACGAATAACAATGGCTAGAAAGAATTTTAATTTCAAGGTAGGGGAAACCATTCCAATGATGGGATGATATGACTACTTGGATAAACAAGAGTGGTGAAAAAGGGGAAAGATTATCCAAATATGTATATAGTGAACCACAAATCCATTCAAGAATGCATAAACACGATATTTGCGAGTCAAATTTAAGGTTATCACTTAGATGAAGTGGGATGCAATTCAAGCTTGTTTCAACCAAGGCAAGTATGATGAAGCATGAGATCAAAAAATGGTTCGTCTTTACTTTCAAACTCGCCTAAATGCACCAAACAACTACGAACGAATCAATTTCTTTAGGTGCTACCTTAATGAGTAAAAATCATCATTGCTCCCTATGCACGTGCAATGCGACCTATATGCTACTAGACTCGATCCTAATCATGAAATGCAAGCTAAATGACTTCTTTTTGTGTTTTCAAATTTTTTGATTTTTTTGGTTTTTTCTATGCCTTAGTCTCATGCATGAGATGCATGAGACTCGAAAAGCAAAATTTAAAATAAGATCAAAATAAACAAGATTAGATGCCGATCCTTCCCCCAAACTTAAATCACACAGTCCCGGTGTGAAATAAATTTAAGAAAATGACCAAAAACAAAAGAGAACTAGACAATGCAAGACTCAAAAGAAAAAGAAAGATATATACAAGAGTTTTGGAAACATACCTAGAAACTTTGAGACGGGGATGAAGACCCAATCGAGTATGATGGATTGCTTGAGAGGGGAGACGGGGACCACATCGGTCTCCTCTTCGTTGCTTTCTCCGCTCGGACCGTGGGTTGGCTAGTACTCTCGACCAATGCCCTATCTCTATCTTGTGGCCCGTGGTTAGTGCCCATGACGATATCCCCTCCTTCTCCGGTCCGTGAGGAACTCGCTCCGCAACATCCTCCCTTGAGCTCATTGATGCTTCGACCCGTAGCATTAACCGTCTTCTTCAAAGACTTGATCGTCTTAACCATCTTCTTCATGTTGTTGTTTTGCCACTGGCACATGCGTTGTAGGAGGCGTGTTTGGTGATGAGCGTGTCTTGTAGCCCCGTTAAGAATATCCCCATCATAAGGGTCAAAATGGTAGCGCTCACTACCGTAGACGGTTTCGGGTGATGACTCATTTGGCACCTCCTCTTCGAGATCAAGAGACTCGTCGGTGATGCTTCTCGTCTCGGTGGTGTTCCTCCTTTGTGCTCTCTTGTGGAACGCTTGCATTGGCTGGTCGGCGGAGCGGTTGTAGAGGTACTCTTGGGGAGGAATAAACATGATATTCCTCGGATCATGGAAGTTGGTGAGTACGAGATTAGGCAAAAGGACTTGTGCAAGAGATGTCTCGGTGAGTTGAAGGTTGTAAGCTAATTTGCCGTCGATCAATCCCTTGTAGAATCTAGTATTCGCAAGATAGGCCGCATCCAAATACATCCACTCATTGGCGCTAACCGAGAGTTTGACGCCCTTTGCCATGAGAATAGGCGTGATAATCCATCCGATGCATATGGCGGCCTTTTTCGCCTTTGTCTTCCAAGCCCAATTCCGGTAGGCAAACAAGTGCCTCACCAAGAGCGTCGCGAGACAAGGAAATCTCTTCGCCCCCTCGAACTCTCTTTCATTGCGGAGAGTGGGGAGAATGGGCTTTAGACCGAGCCCCAACAACTCCATTTCCTCCGTTGTAACCGTGTCAATTTCTACCTTGTGATAGAACATGTGGATTAACGCCTTGTGCGCGTAGCGAAGAGCCGGGTGCCGTATGCTCGCATTCTTAGAGGCACAGGCCTCAAATTCTACGGATGCAATCGTTGCCCAAAGATTTAGGAGCTCGTACCTCGGATAATCGAAGGTTGCCCGCCGTAGGTCCCTTCTTCCTTGAACCCAAATATCTCGCAAAGCTCGCAGAAAGTGACCGAGTAGGTGGTGCCCATAAGTCTGAATTTCAAGACTCCAAACCCGGAATTTGCATCATCCGTTTCGTCGAATTTAGTTCGAAGGGTGGCTAGGAGCATGTTGTAGAGCGCCTTGAAAGCTTCATACTTCATGCTCATGAACTTCCGTAGCCCCATATTCTAAAAAAGCATCCACACCTCATCGCTTATTCCCATCTTATCCATCATCTCTGCGTCAAAAACGTTTCCTTGCTCGAACTTCATTTGGCAAAAATTGTCGAAGTAGTCATGCTCGTTTGGCTTTGGACGTCGGTATTGCTAAGTGACATCGGTATAGCACGTCGGTATTGAGCATGGACATTGGAACCCCTATGAACACTTAAAAAAACATCAAAAAGTTTTAGCAAAGATAGAAAAAGAGAAAAATAAAAGTATATACAAGGATAAGCTTGGGGTATCTCCCAAGAGCACTTTGTTTTACGTCGCTAAGTTTGACGTTGATTACCGTATTCAAGCGTGAGAAACATCATCGAGGGGAAGTGAGACTCCCTCCTTAATTATTTCATTAGCATGGTACGACTTTAGTCTTTGACCGTTCTCAACAAACACTTCCCCATTCTTGTTCATCCAACTTCACGGACCAATCTTTCCTTGAAACTCCAACGGTCTTCTCGAAGATAGCCTTGATTTGGCGATTCGAAACTTCTACTTGGCCACTCGTTTGAGGATGGTAAGGCGTGGCCACCTTGTGCTTCACCCCATGTTTCCTAAGTAAGCTTTCGAAGACTTTGTTGATGAAGTGTGAGCCCCCATCACTAATCACTATTCGTGGAACTCCAAATCGAGGGAAGATTATCGACTTGAACATCTTGAGAACAACCTTTGCATCGTTTGTGGGACTTTCAATGCTTCCACCCATTTAGAGACATAGTCTACCGCCATTAGGATGTATTGATTCCCATATGAAGAGGGGAACAGTCCCATGAAGTCAATGCCCCAAACATCGAATATTTCAACCTCGAGGATAGGATTTTGAGGCATCTCGTTCCGTTTACCAATGTTCCCTATCCTTTGACAAGCATCACATCTAGACACAAACTCTTGAGCATCTTTGAACATAGTTGGCCACCAAAAACCCGCTTGTAGCACTACAAGAAAACAACCCTTTTACAACAGACAGAATCGATGTAAAATCGATGTAAAACAGGGTTTGGGACGATTTAGCGACAATTGTCATTTCGTCGTAAATCGTTCGTCGTTAATCCCAAAACGTCATAAAATCGTCGTAACTTTTGGGACGTCTATAAATCGTCGTTAAACATTCGTCGTAAAATCGTCGTAATATTACGACGATCTTACGACGTTTATACCAATGAGGTGTTACGACGATCATACGACGGATGTGTACGACGGATGTTTACGACGTTTATACGACGGATGTGTTACGACGAATTTACGATAGATAGTGTTACGACGATGTTACGATAGACAGTGTTACGATGATTTACCACGGATGTTTACGACGAATTTACGACGACGCATATGATATCATCATATTTTGCATCATTCTAGCATCCGTTTCACTTAGGTTTCGAGTCATTTGCATATAGTTCATGTTATCTCTTTAGCATTATAGTCATTTTAGGAGTCTAATGTGTCCACATTTAGTCCTAGAGAGTCTTTGCATGTTTTGGATAGTATTTCAGGTGCTAAAGAGGAGTTTCGAGACCCAAGGAGAAAGGACAGAGACTGTACCGACGTCACTGGTCGGTACTGGTCCTCTGTATTGAAGGCAGAAGGGTTGCACCGAGGTCACTGCTCGGTGCAACTGATCGGTATAGCCAGACGGAGGAAGACAGCCCCAATACCAACGTGCAACATCGAGGAGTGACGTCTGTATCGAAGCTTCAGGGGATTGTATCGAGGTCACTGCTCGGTGCAACTGATCGGTGCTGCTGAAGGAAGAAACCCGGGGGAAAAATCCCTTAATACCGAGCAACAGTACCAAGCAGTGACCTCAGTATCCATCGAAGAAAAATCAAGCATTTCCCCTCAATACCGACGTCACTGCTCAGTACCCCTCGTCGGTGCACAAACCCATGCTCAATATCGAGGCGTTGTACCGAGCAATAACCTCGGTATTAGCCAATCAGAACTTTTTATCCATTTAAACCGGGTCGGTACCCGGTTTGTCCCGGGTCGACCCGGTTTGTCACTATTCACTATTTATGCCCAAAAACCTAATTTTGATGGGCTAAGTATTTTTTTAAGCAAAAATCCTCTCTAAGAGTGATTTGTAAGAGATTGATCCTTTTGATTTATGCAATTTGAGTATTGTTTTCTTGATTGAATCCATCTATCTTCTACTTTCTAATCATCTAATCATCTTGATCATGAGTTTTAACTCTTCTTTTCTTGGATTTGTTAAACTCATGATGATTAGTGAGTAGTCCTTAGGATCTTGAGATATGGTAGATTAGGGTGGTCCAAGGTTTGATTAGTGGTGTTTAGAGTTAGATAATCTTATATTTGTTCTGGTCTAGTGTCCTTTGCTAGATTCAGCTTGAAAGAGTGGATCTAGATCATATGGCATTTCATGAACACCAAGTGTTTGATGAAATGGCTAGATGAACTAGACAAGAGATTTATGCTCCTAGCCTATGATAATAGTTGTCTAGGGAGTATTTTTGGTTGATCTTGTTTATATTTTTAATGCTTGCTAATTAATGATTCACAAATGAAAGTTTGTTAATGAATTAGGTGATTAGCATAGTGATTAGTTGCTTGAAAGAGAGTTAGTCAAGATTAAGGAACTCTTGCCTAGGGATTAGCTTCTTTGTGTGAATGAACACCACTAATTAGATTTGGACCACCTTACATCAATAACCCTATCTCTTGTTCCGCTTTTGTTTATTGATTTACTATCTTGTTTAGTGCTTTTGCTTGCTTGATTAGAAATTGGATACTTAAACAACAACCATACTTGTTTAGCTTAACTTGCTTTAAGTCCCTTGCATTCTTAGTGATTAGGATAAATCCCGATAAGGTTCGATAACCTCTTATGATACAATTGCATTTAGAGAATTGACTCTAAAGATACCAAAATATCTTGTATCAATTTGGCGCCGTTGCCATATTGGGATTTGTTTTAACATTGGGATTTAGGTTCTTAGTGAGCTTAAGTTTTATTTTCAACCAAAGTTACTAATGTCTTTCACTTTACATTGCTATATCTAAACCTATAGGTGCATGCATACGCGATTTCGAGGTAACGACAATCTAGTTGGACCAAGGGACGACATACATCGCTCATACCGAGGGTTTAGAACAAGGGAAGCACGTGTGAGACAGCAAGAAGTTGAGAACGACATGGATTACTATGAAAATGTTCCACTTGGGGACATTCATGACAATGTGGACAACCTTTCACATCCTCAACAAGGTGGTAATGGAAAGCACCACGCTCAAGGTGGTAATGGAAACCACCACGCTCAAGGCGGACAAGCTCAAAACGCGCCATATCCACCCGGCCGACCAATGAGAGCCCCTAATCATCCCCCAAGGGCTCAAAACGTGGTAGGAACGGGTGATGCCGCCAATGCCCATCAAAACCGTCAAGGGATCCAAGCTCCACCGGTTGAGAACAACAACTTCGAGGTGAAGCCGGGATTGATCAACATAGTTCAAAGCAACAAATTCCACGGCTTATCGATCAATTTGATAGGATATGTGGGTTAACCAAGATGAATAGTGTTTCGGAAGATGGTTTCAAGCTAAGAATCTTTCCATTCTCTACTGGAGAAAAAGCTCATCAATGGGAAAAGAGTCTTCCTCAAGGTTCAATCACGTCTTGGGACGATTGCAAGCGAGCTTTCTTAGCAAAATTCTTCTCTCCTTCAAGGACCGCCAAGTTAAGGAACGAGATCTCGGGGTTCACACAACGCGGAAACGAGTCCTTCAATGAAGCTTGGGAACGGTTTAGAAGCTACACCTCTCAATGGCCACATAATGGCTTCTCCAATGCCTCTCTTTTGAGTACTCTCTATCGCGGTGCTCTACCCAAGATAAGGATGTGATATGCTCAAATTAATACCCTAAAAGTACTAACGCATTAGTTGTAGTAAAGTTAGGGGTCGAACCACAAAGACTCAAGAAATCACTCAATAGATTATAAGATTCAAATTACGCTAAGTCAAGTTTAATAGAAGCAGAAAACAATAACTAAATCACGAGATGTAAATCGATGGGAGAAAACTAGGTTCAGGGTATTTCTCAGGAAATCAATGAATGCAGATAAACTAACTAACATGATTCAGATTTAGCGCGGTTCTTGAACTCAAATCACTAAGGTATAATTAACCAACTTCCATTGCGAAAACTATCTAAATCTAAATCCTAGGAATTCCAAATTCCTTTGCGAATCCTAAAGTCTAAATCAGCTTTTTAAATTAGGTTTGATTTGTTCACAAAACAACTAAACCAAATTCATTTGCGAATAGTTATTTTGCTCACCCTAGGTTCTATCAGGTAATTAATCGCACTCTCATGCCTAATCAATTATCCTAAGATCTAAGTTCCAGATTCGTCAACCTAGAATTATCTTTGAACATAACCTAAGGCGAAGAACTAATTCAGATGGTGAATCCTAATCAACTAATCAATCTAGCATTCAGAGAAAACCCTTATGAGAACCCTGAACCTAAAGTGGATATACTCAGACATGGATAATGAAAACAACATGATTGAATAGATCATCAAAGAAAACAATAATAAACAGGAGTTCAGAGTTGTCTCTCCAAAAACCAAAGTAGAATCCATAGTAATGAAACCGTAAAGAAAGCGTAGCCACCAAAGTGGCTGAAAAACCTAATTAGAAAGCTAAAACACGTTTTGGGGCTTCTGGTATTTATTAAAGTCTTCTGGACCAAGTTGCAGAGTCTTTAAACTTGTAAAATCACGTTTTTCCGTCTGCAGTTGGTGTCGGTCGATACTGGACTGGTGTCGGTCGACACCAATACACTGTGCTCGCCATACTGGACTGTTTTCACGAAAACTGGCATAACTTTCGATAGAACCGTTGGAATGGCCTCAAACCACTTTCAAATGAAAGATAATCCATTGATATGTCTTGTATCCAAATTTGAGCTCAATCCATCGGTGGGAAGTTCTTCAACGAATGCCAAAATTCTGACGTCTATGCATGACTCTGCATCTCCATATGCTCCAAAATGCTTCAATATCTCCAATTAAGCTCCAAACGTACCTAAACCTGTAAAAGACTCTAAAAGACTCCAAAATACTATAAAGACTCCATAAATAGGACCTATAACATGGTCTAAAAGGGGTAAAATCCATGATATATCAACTCCCCAGACTTAGTCTTTGCTTGTCCTCAAGCAAATAGAAGACTAAACTAGAGAAAGAGGTTTGAAAACGTAGAGACTCACCTGTTCTTGAAACGTTGCAATGACTCTTTTCCCAAGCACCCAAATGTCACCTAACTAGCTTTTTGATCTAACCACCATGTACTTCTCCGTAGACATTCGCAGCTACCCAGACTACACACATTATTTCACAGCATCGTTCAATCAAGCCATCCTCGCCTGTTTCATCGCTGTGATTAATACCAAGAACCTTCTAGATTCTTTCCCATACAATATTATGACAAGGAACCACATTTTTTCACACTTTCTGGTATTATTTCTCTCCCCCAGACTTATTTCTTATTACATTTTCTCTTTTGTTTAGCTTTGCATATACACATCAAGGTATTAGACGCAAGTATTGATGGTGTTAGCCACCGAATCCCCTGTTCTTCCCTCTCAACGTATCAAAGGCATAGGCGAATAATGGCATCATAGGAAAATCCTAGCCTCGCTTCCAATCCTTTGTGTGATCATTCCTCACCAAGTCGAATAATGGGATCGTTGAAAATTTTTCTAACCCTCTACTCAGAAGAAACTAATTTACTTAGGAAATCGAGAAGGAAGTTTCGGATAAATCTGATATGGATATGATTTCATAGATTAGTTGAATTTCCTTGATAACGAGCTTCTGAATTTCCTTGCTGCTTGTTCCTTATTATCACGTAAACCTTGTTTCTTGTTCCTTGTTGCTTGTTTCTTTTGTATGTGTCGTTCTGCAATTTTCTTGACCTCAAAGTTTATCTACTTGGGAGAAATGTACTTGTAACTTATATACTTGTCGCTATCATGCAGCATCTAAACATCTATTGTATTGTGTTTTATGATCTTCATTATGAAGAGAAACTTCATGGTGCCTGAGAAAGAATTAAAGAACAAGAAAGATCTACTCTATCCTTAAAATGAGATTCCTCGCATCTTTTACCTTGTGAAAACGCTCATGTTGATTTTCTCTCTTGAAATTAATGATCCCACTTGAATTGCAGCTGAGAAAGATACCAATAGAGGTGCAGGATGGGAACGATTTGAGTTTGACAAAGATGCTCTAGTTGATGACGAGGAAGTAGAAGAAGGTCATTTTCGTGTGAATTTCTAAACATACTCCATGATTTCGCTGTACAATAGAGCTAAAAGCGGTAAAAATAATTCTCATTACTATGTACTCTTGATGCTAAAAGCTTCATATGATTATACATGTACCAATGACGATGCTGCCTTAGTCAAGCGCATGGGACAGAGCTTTAGATTTAATGCCATCGAGGTGTGCTGAGTCATTATCTTTCATTGCCTCTCACTATTTAACAGATTTTCAACAATCAAACCTTAAGACAAATGATATGGTTGATAATAAACTCGCAGGCGAAAAAAAGACCTTCATTATGGCATCGTCGTTACATGTTGGTTATTAGAGTTTCAGATTCTTTGTTATATATTGGATGTTAACTGTTTTTTTCTTTGTTTCTATTCCTTTAGATTAAAGATGAGCTTCGCAGAGAAACATTGCAAGCTAGCAAGTGAGTATCTCTTAGCTAAAATTCTCCAATTCTTTTTCATTTCGTTTTAGCAAAAAGAAACTCTGGTTTCATCGAGAACTCTAAAATTGTGATATGGTGAAATGTAACAGGAGAGAACTTGGAGAAGGAGCCACATATAATGGAGCTCAGAAACCAAGTGAGTATCAAGAACATGCGAGATGAATCAACCACATTCAATGAACACTGAGACAAACTGACAAGGGATTCCTCGCCACTGGTTTAGCTCACTTGTTTCTCTCTTCTGATGATCCATCCTCTCCACTGGTTTAGCTCACTTGTTTCTCACTTGATGTTATGTTTTGCAAATGGGAACAACTCCTTATTAGTTGGAGTTGCCTTTCCATTTTGATTTAGAACTTGAAACTTATGTTACTTTTGTTTAACTGTAATTTTGGTTTTTTGGTGTATGGATTTGTGTTCTTCATTCGTTTTACTTTACCTTTGTAAACTTGAATGTTTTATATATAATTAGTCTACATTTATATTAATAAATTGAATTTTTTTTAATTTAAACAATATACCAGTCGCTAATCAGTAGCTATATTTTTCTAATGAATAGCTAAAATCAGTCGTAAAAAAATCACAAACCAGTAGCAAATCAGTCGTTAAAGAAATCACAAACCAGTAGCAAATCAGTAGCTAAAGTAGTAGGTAATCAGTCGCAATTCAGTAGCTAAATTTTACGACTGATTACCGACTACGGCTGTAGTAGCAAATTTCAGTCACTAATCAGTCGTAAAATTTTGCTACTGATTAGCGACTGAATAGTGACCGCCTAATATCAGTCGTAAATCAGTAGCAATTTTGCAACTGATTTTTTTAGCGACGAGACATTTACCTACTGCAGAAATCAGTCGGTAATCAGTCGTAACATGGTGTTTTGCTACTGATTTCCGACTGTTTTTGCACTAGTAAAAAACCTGTTTTCTTGTAGTGTTATTTTAAACGCGGAAGATAAAAAGAAAACAAAACCATAACCCATAGGAATTGGATCTAAGGCGCTGCTACCATGATAAATTGCAAGAGAAACAACATGATTATTCTTAATGTCATAAAAATTAAATTCAATTTTCGCCAAACTCAAAAACGGGTCGGTCTGTTTTGTTTTTCTTTCAAAAACGGATCGGATTATTTCAAGTCAGATTGGTTTTTAATTATTATGGGCAATCACTGTTTATTAAACGCATTTTCGTTTAATTAAACTTGATTTTATAATTTTGATTAGAAAGGTGGAATTAAGCTGAATAAAATAGATTATGTGGTTTAGAGTTGAAAAATATAAGTTTTGGGGGGGGGGGGGGGGGGGGGGGTAAATAAAGAAGTAAATAATTTGGAGGGAAATAGTTAGGGTTCTATGTAGGGATGGACCTTTTAACCGTACCCGAACCCGGCCCAAAAAACTGAACCCAATCCAAACTAGAGAAATACCCGAATGGGTCTTAGTGTATAGGTACTTCGGGTTTCGGATAATACCCAAACCGAACCGAAACTCGAACTACAAACCCAAAACTAACTTATCCAATTAACCCCTTTGTTATACCCGAATAAACGCAAAATCGGAAATATGCTTAGTAAAATCGACTTTTTTTTATACTCATCAAAAAACTTGTTTGTGTCGGTTCCGATTCTTCATCTCCTAAACTAGATCTGAAAATGCAAGAGCTATACTGATAGAGGAAGTGGAACAGAATATAAGACAAGATTTCTCTATAAGAATGTATTACTACAAAATCTGTTAAGTAACCATACAAGTTCAACCTAACAAGATTTTAGAGCAAGCTCAAGACACACCTTGACTTGTCAACTAGTTTTACACGTTCAAGGATCTATACTCGATCCATGAATCTCATAGACGAACCTCTTAGCTCCTTAGCTTTGGTCTCCCACAAGATAACCAAAACCCTATTACTAAGAACTCTCTCTCATATTGTGTTTAGCACGCACAATGCTTCAACACCCCCTATTTACACACAATAGGCACGCGACTAACCCTAGACTATACTCGCCTTGGGGATAAAGCCAAATCTTCACATATATGTCATATTTCCTTTTTCTTCTCCTAAACATAAGGAAATCTTCCAATCTTCAATATCCTCTCCAAGATGCTTGTCTAGCTCAGCTACCCCTTTTGGTACGTCTCTGAAAGCTTCTAGAAGTCCAATCCAGCCCACGCTTTGGCTCCACGTCATCGGTTTCTCCTCAACGCTTCCTTGTATCACTCTGTGTGCTACTTCCACTAGTACAACGACTGGTACAACTTCAACTCTGTCAGCACAACAACAACAATCTCCCTCTTGATGACTGAGTTGTAGGGCTGATCTTCAAACTCCCCCTCGAACAGTTCACCAGATCTTGATAGGTCTTCACATGATCACACTTGTTTATATTATATACAAGTGACCGCTCTGATAGCAATTGAAAACGCAAGATTTATACTAATACATGAACTGGAACAGAATATAAGACAAGATTTCTCTATAAGAATGTATTACTAGAAAATATGTTAAGTAACCATACAAGTTCAACCTAACATGATTTTAGACCAAGCTTAAGACACACCTTGAGTTGTCTAACTAGCTTTTTATAGTAGACTTTTGCAAGTCTTTGAGACCAATTACTCAATATACAAGTAGTATAAGAGGTATCGAATCCAATGGGTTAAGTTCCAAACACCAAGAATGCAAGGAACTAATTGAGTTAAGTAAATATGGAAATGTTGTTGTTTAGCAAATGAATCTAGCAACTTAAATAAAGGAAGAGAAATAGCAAACTAAATAAGTGTAATCCAAGAGATATAAGCGAATCTAAGGATGGAGTAATCGAGTTTAAATGATCCAAGACCAATTCATGATGCTCAATGAACAAACAAGCTATTCCTAGGCAATGATCATTAAGTGTGGTTAATTCTCTCCCAAGACATTAATCACCATGCTAATTATTAATTCAAGACCAAACTCTCATTTGTGAATCACTAACTAGCAAGCATTAAGTGCAAACAATCAAGATCAATCAAACATACACCCTAGACAACTACTCTCATAGGCTAGGAATGCATATCTCTTGATTATCTTATCAAGACATTTCATCGAACACCTTGTGGGTGTGAAATGCCCCCTTGGTCTAGATTGGCTTTCTCAAGCCTAATCTAGCATTAAAACCACTAATCAAGAAGAGAAATAGGATAATCTAACCCTAAGCATCATAAATTAATCTTGGAATCATCCTAACTCTAACCCATCCTCAAACTCTAAGGACTACTCACTAATCACCATGGTTCCAACAAATCTAATGAAGAAGAGTTAAAACCCATGATCAAGATAATTGGATGATTAGAAAATAGGAGATAGATATATTGAATCAAGAAAACAATACTCAAATTGCATAAATCAAAAGGATCAACCTCTTCCAAATCACTGTTAGAGAGGGTTTTTGCTTAAGAAAAGACTTAGCCCATAAAAATTAGGTTTTTGGGCTTAAATAGTGAATAGTGACGAACCGGGTTGACCCGGGACAAACCGGGTACCGACCGGGTTGAAATGGGTAAAAGTGTTCTGATGGTCAATACCGATGTCACTCATCGGTACAACACATTGGTATTGAACCTGGGTTTATGTACCGTTTAGGGATACCGATTCGTGACGTTGGTACTGAGGTGAAATGTTTTGTGCTCCTTTGGTGAATACCGATGTAACTCCTCGGTACCACATGTCGGTACTAAGGGATTTTCCCTCGTATTTCCCCCGGGAGCTGCACCGACTTGTTGTACCGACTTGTGATGTCGGTATTGCTGCTACGTTGAATTTAGAGAAGTGGTACCGAGGTTTTGCACTGAGTTGTGACCTCGGTACAATCCCCTGAAGCTGCGATACTGGGGCTGTTTTTCTCCGGACTCCATACCGATCAGTCATACCGATATGTGGCATCGGTATGAACCTTCCGCCTTCAATACCGATGAGTTATACCGACGTGTGACATCGGTATAGCCTTCCATGACTTGTTTCCAACCGTCTCCACTCCGTGGGTCTCGAATCTCCTCCGAAGCACCTAAAACATGATCCAAAACATGCAAGGACTCTCTAGGACCTAATGTGGACACACTAAACTCCTAAGATGATTAAAATGCTAAAGAGATATCATGAACTATACGCAAATGACCCGAAATCTAAATGAAATGGATGCTAGAATGATGCAAAATATGATGATATTAACTCCCCCAAATTTAGTCTTTTGCTTGCCCTCAAGCAAACAAAGATAAGAAGAGGGAAAGTATATATGAGAGCGGGAGCTCAAATCCTCAAGCAACATGAAAAGAAATTACATTCATCGCCCATATTTGTAGTTCTAGAGTGCACCAAGCGCGTATACTCCAAAGGAGTTAGCCATTCCTATCTCATCATGCATCGAAATCCAAACCTCAATCTACACAATCAAACTTATTCTTCAACTCCTTAACATTGATTTATGGCGTAACCGTGAATCGTGTTTATGCATGGTCAAGTGAATTCGTTTGGCTAGGGACTCGGTAATGAGATGAAATGATCTCATTATCACGCACAGGTATTCAAGTATAGGGATCTCTCATGGAAAGAGCAAACCTTAGCAAAATGCTAAAGATAAAAATCAATCTATGCATACAAGGGTGAATTCCCATCTACCCAATGCCTAGAATACCTCAATCCTAAGCTACCCTTTTCTCTCAAGGCATTTTGCCTTCATAACCCAATTGCGCTCCTCGTTCCTTCAATCGATCTTGTTCTCATATGGGGATTGACTTCTTCTTCCTCGTTTTCATGGTTTAGTGCTTCTTTGTTGGTTTTAGCTCTTCTTTTCTTCTTTTTATTTACGCCTCTTTTGCTTCTTTGATGTTTTGGCCCTTTCGGCCTTCTTCTTATTTTCTTTTAAACTTTTCGAAGCTAACTTATTCTTAGAGCTATTCTAATGAATTCGCAGCAACCAATATACAAATTACAATCCCATCATTCCTCCTCCCTATTCGTCTTCCATTCCACCAAATCATCCAAAAAAAAACCCATTCACCTAATTCCTAAATCGTTCCCGCGTTGAACCAAGAGTCACCAACCTAGCTAGCCTAGTCCTAGATTAACTCTGTGATGATGGAGCTAAGTCTATATGAGAATTCCACCATGTCGCTCTAAACCTAACACGTTTTGCCAAGTTTGCTCAAAGGAAGGCCTCACAAATCACACACGAATAACAATGGCTAGAAAGAATTTTAATTTCAAGGTAGGGGAAACCATTCCAATGATGGGATGATATGACTACTTGGATAAACAAGAGTGGTGAAAAAGGGGAAAGATTATCCAAATATGTATATAGTGAACCACAAATCCATTCAAGAATGCATAAACACGATATTTGCGAGTCAAATTTAAGGTTATCACTTAGATGAAGTGGGATGCAATTCAAGCTTGTTTCAACCAAGGCAAGTATGATGAAGCATGAGATCAAAAAATGGTTCGTCTTTACTTTCAAACTCGCCTAAATGCACCAAACAACTACGAACGAATCAATTTCTTTAGGTGCTACCTTAATGAGTAAAAATCATCATTGCTCCCTATGCACGTGCAATGCGACCTATATGCTACTAGACTCGATCCTAATCATGAAATGCAAGCTAAATGACTTCTTTTTGTGTTTTCAAATTTTTTGATTTTTTTGGTTTTTTCTATGCCTTAGTCTCATGCATGAGATGCATGAGACTCGAAAAGCAAAATTTAAAATAAGATCAAAATAAACAAGATTAGATGCCGATCCTTCCCCCAAACTTAAATCACACAGTCCCGGTGTGAAATAAATTTAAGAAAATGACCAAAAACAAAAGAGAACTAGACAATGCAAGACTCAAAAGAAAAAGAAAGATATATACAAGAGTTTTGGAAACATACCTAGAAAGTTTGAGACGGGGATGAAGACCCAATCGAGTATGATGGATTGCTTGAGAGGGGAGACGGGGACCACATCGGTCTCCTCTTCGTTGCTTTCTCCGCTCGGACCGTGGGTTGGCTAGTACTCTCGACCAATGCCCTATCTCTATCTTGTGGCCCGAGGTTAGTGCCCATGACGACATCCCCTCCTTCTCCGGTCCGTGAGGAACTCGCTCCGCAACATCCTCCCTTGAGCTCATTGATGCTTCGACCCGTAGCATTAACCGTCTTCTTCAAAGACTTGATCGTCTTAACCATCTTCTTCATGTTGTTGTTTTGCCACTGGCACATGCGTTGTAGGAGTCGTGTTTGGTGATGAGTGTGTCTTGTAGCCCCGTTAAGAATATCCCCATCATAAGGGTCAAAATGGTAGCGCTCACTACCGTAGACGGTTTCGGTTGATGACTCATTTGGCACCTCCTCTTCGAGATCAAGAGACTCGTCGGTGATGCTTCTCGTCTCGGTGGTGTTCCTCCTTTGTGCTCTCTTGTGGAACGCTTGCATTGGCTGGTCGGCGGAGCGGTTGTAGAGGTACTCTTGGGGAGGAATAAACATGATATTCCTCGGATCATGGAAGTTGGTGAGTACGAGATTAGGCAAAAGGACTTGTGCAAGAGATGTCTCGGTGAGTTGAAGGTTGTAAGCTAATTTGCTGTCGATCAATCCCTTGTAGAATCTAGTATTCGCAAGATAGGCCGCATCCAAATACATCCACTCATTGGCGCTAACCGAGAGTTTGACGCCCTTTGCCATGAGAATAGGCGTGATAATCCATCCGATGCATATGGCGGCCTTTTTCGCCTTTGTCTTCCAAGCCCAATTCCGGTAGGCAAACAAGTGCCTCACCAAGAGCGTCGCGAGACAAGGAAATCTCTTCGCCCCCTCGAACTCTCTTTCATTGCGGAGAGTGGGGAGAATGGGCTTTAGACCGAGCCCCAACAACTCCATTTCCTCCGTTGTAACCGTGTCAATTTCTACCTTGTGATAAAACATGTGGATTAACGCCTTGTGCGCGTAGCGAAGAGCCGGGTGCCGTATGCTCGCATTCTTAGAGGCACAGGCCTCAAATTCTACGGATGCAATCGTTGCCCAAAGATTTAGGAGCTCGTACCTCGGATAATCGAAGGTTGCCCGCCGTAGGTCCATTCTTCCTTGAACCCAAATATCTCGCAAAGCTCGCAGAAAGTGACCGAGTAGGTGGTGCCCATAAGTCTGAATTTCAAGACTCCAAACCCGGAATTTGCATCATCCGTTTCGTCGAATTTAGTTCGAAGGGTGGCTAGGAGCATGTTGTAGAGCGCCTTGAAAGCTTCATACTTCATGCTCATGAACTTCCGTAGCCCCATATTCTAAAAAAGCATCCACACCTCATCGCTTATTCCCATCTTATCCATCATCTCTGCGTCAAAAAAGTTTCCTTGCTCGAACTTCATTTGGCAAAAATTGTCGAAGTAGTCATGCTCGTTTGGCTTTGGACGTCGGTATTGCTAAGTGACATCGGTATAGCACGTCGGTATTGAGCATGGACATTGGAACCCCTATGAACACTTAAAAAAAACATCAAAAAGTTTTAGCAAAGATAGAAAAAGAGAAAAATAAAAGTATATACAAGGATAAGCTTGGGGTATCTCCCAAGAGCACTTTGTTTTACGTCGCTAAGTTTGACGTTGATTACCGTATTCAAGCGTGAGAAACATCATCGAGGGGAAGTGAGACTCCCTCCTTAATTATTTCATTAGCATGGTACGACTTTAGTCTTTGACCGTTCTCAACAAACACTTCCCCATTCTTGTTCATCCAACTTCACGGACCAATCTTTCCTTGAAACTCCAACGGTCTTCTCGAAGATAGCCTTGATTTGGCAATTCGAAACTTCTACTTGGCCACTCGTTTGAGGATGGTAAGGCGTGGCCACCTTGTGCTTCACCCCGTGTTTCCTAAGTAAGCTTTCGAAGACTTTGTTGATGAAGTGTGAGCCCCCATCACTAATCACTATTCGTGGAACTCCAAATCGAGGGAAGATTATCGACTTGAACATCTTGAGAACAACCTTTGCATCGTTTGTGGGACTTGCAATGCTTCCACCCATTTAGAGACATAGTCTACCGCCATTAGGATGTATTGATTCCCATATGAAGAGGGGAACAGTCCCATGAAGTCAATGCCCCAAACATCGAATATTTCAACCTCGAGGATAGGATTTTGAGGCATCTCGTTCCGTTTACCAATGTTCCCTATCCTTTGACAAGCATCACATCTAGACACAAACTCTTGAGCATCTTTGAACATAGTTGGCCACCAAAAACCCGCTTGTAGCACTACAAGAAAACAACCCTTTTACAACAGACAGAATCGATGTAAAATCGATGTAAAACAGGGTTTGGGACGATTTAGCGACAATTGTCATTTCGTCGTAAATCGTTCGTCGTTAATCCCAAAACGTCATAAAATCGTCGTAACTTTTGGGACGTCTATAAATCGTCGTTAAACATTCGTCGTAAAATCGTCGTAATATTACGACGATCTTACGACGTTTATACCAATGAGGTGTTACGACGATCATACGACGGATGTGTACGACGGATGTTTATGACGTTTATACGACGGATGTGTTACGACGAATTTACGATAGATAGTGTTACGACGATGTTACGATAGACAGTGTTACGACGATTTACCACGGATGTATACGACGAATTTACGACGACGCATATGATATCATCATATTTTGCATCATTCTAGCATCCGTTTCACTTAGGTTTCGAGTCATTTGCATATAGTTCATGTTATCTCTTTAGCATTTTAGTCATTTTAGGAGTCTAATGTGTCCACATTTAGTCCTAGAGAGTCTTTGCATGTTTTGGATCGTATTTCAGGTGCTAAAGAGGAGTTTCGAGACCCAAGGAGAAAGGACAGAGACTGTACCGACGTCACTGGTCGGTACTGGTCCTCGGTATTGAAGGCAGAAGGGTTGCACCGAGGTCACTGCTCGGTGCAACTGATCGGTATAGCCAGACGGAGGAAGACAGCCCCAATACCAACGTGCAACATCAAGGAGTGACGTCTGTATCGAAGCTTCAGGGGATTGTATCGAGGTCACTGCTCGGTGCTGCTGAAGGAAGAAACCCGGGGGAAAAATCCCTTAATACCGAGCAACAGTACCAAGCAGTGACCTCAGTATCCATCGAAGAAACATCAAGCATTTCCCCTCAATACCGACGTCACTGCTCAGTACCCCTCGTCGGTGCACAAACCCATGCTCAATATCGAGGCGTTGTACCGAGCAATAACCTCGGTATTAGCCAATCAGAACTTTTTATCCATTTAAACCGGGTCGGTACCCGGTTTGTCCCGGGTCGACCCGGTTTGTCACTATTCACTATTTATGCCCAAAAACCTAATTTTGATGGGCTAAGTATTTTCTTAAGCAAAAATCCTCTCTAATAGTGATTTGTAAGAGATTGATCCTTTTGATTTATGCAATTTGAGTATTGTTTTCTTGATTGAATCCATCTATCTTCTACTTTCTAATCATCTAATCATCTTGATCATGAGTTTTAACTCTTCTTTTCTTGGATTTGTTAAACTCATGATGATTAGTGAGTAGTCCTTAGGATCTTGAGATATGGTAGATTAGGGTGGTCCAAGGTTTGATTAGTGGTGTTTAGAGTTAGATAATCTTATATTTGTTCTTGTCTAGTGTCCTTTGCTAGATTCAGCTTGAAAGAGTGGATCTAGATCATATGGCATTTCATGAACACCAAGTGTTTGATGAAATGCCTAGATGAACTAGACAAGACATTTATTCTCCTAGCCTATGATAATAGTTGTCTAGGGAGTATTTTTGGTTGATCTTGTTTATATTCTTAATGCTTGCTAATTAATGATTCACAAATGAAAGTTTGTTAATGAATTAGGTGATTAGCATAGTGATTAGTTGCTTGAAAGAGAGTTAGTCAAGATTAAGGAACTCTTGCCTAGGGATTAGTTTCTTTGTGTGAATGAACACCACCAATGATAGCCCATAAAAATTGTCCTTAGTTTTTGCATAAAACTAAATATGTGACTCATAAAAAATGGTGTTCAAATTTTAAGCATTATATATTATTAACTTAAAACTAAATATGTGACCCATAAAAATATAAAAATATGGTGGTCCTAGACCATCACCTAGTTCGTCTGCCCCACGAACCTGGCCTCAATCATGGACCTACGTCCAGATGCAAATCTTAAAAGGATATTAAATAAAACTCTCATGGGCAACAAAGAAATTCATGTTGCCAAAACTAATCTGCTAGGTAGTGTCGCTGATACTTTTATGAAGTCTGATTCTTAGTTATTTTCAGTTTGTATTTTGGTATTGGTCGGTGAACAACTGGATTATACACTAATCATTTCTGATGTATCCAAGTTTTTAGTATCCAAAACCATATTCTAATTTTTTGGATATCTAAATTTTCGAACGGATTAGACCTCAGATCTAATATGTAGATAATATGTACAGCTCGATAACAATTTGTCATAACGCAATGCTGTCATTGTCATACAGTATGTGATTTTCTTTGATTTCATTTTTTTGGTGTCTAAGAGTGAAATTATAATCAACATAATTAAGAATATACTGTTAGTTCAATCGGTTAAAACTTAGAACATGATTATTTTTATTTTGTTAGACCGAATTTGAATTCGTTGGTGTTTTAACATTTAGTTACATTGGTGGATCACTGCTTTTTAAAATATGAAGATTAGGGGTTGTTTGGTAACTTTTATGTAGAAAAATCTTTTAATTTTTTTGACCATTTATTGGTTTGTGCATTTTAAATATGAAGTCACATTTTTAAAAATATGCTTAAGAGAGTGGAAAACATAGGACCAGAGCATGTTTAGCTCTTCAAATCAAATATAATGAAGTACTTTGAATGGGTTATAATGAAACCTAATAATCCATTGCTACAACAAAGCCTATCGAATGGAGAGATCAAAACTGTTTTCAATGAGAGTAACAAAAACAAAAAAAAAAGCAAGAAACAAAGGTTTTTTTTGTGTGTGTGCACAAAGCTATAGGCTAGAAAACAAAAACAAGCAAACTCATGAAGCTGTTCTTCACTCAATCCAAGACATGGGCAAGTTTTCCTCTTGATTCTGCAGATTGCTCTCCATTCCTACTGTTTCCAAAAAAAAAAAAAACAAAAACAAAAACACTTTTTGAATTTTGCAAAAGCAAAACAAAGAAGAAAGATTTCTTTGTGTATTATTAACAAACAAAAAAGCCCACTTTGAGAATCTAACCAAGGGCTCAAAACGGGGTAGGAACGGGTGATGCCGCCAATGCCCATCAAAACCGTCAAGGGATCCAAGCTCCACCGGTTGAGAACAACAACTTCGAGGTGAAGCCGGGATTGATCAACATAGTTCAAAGCAACAAATTCCACGGCTTATCGATCAATTTGATAGGATATGTGGGTTAACCAAGATGAAAAGTTTTTCGGAAGATGGTTTCAAGCTAAGAATCTTTCCATTCTCTACTGGAGAAAAAGCTCATCAATGGGAAAAGAGTCTTCCTCAAGGTTCAATCACGTCTTGGGATGATTGCAAGCGAGCTTTCTTAGCAAAGTTCTTCTCTCCTTCAAGGACCGCCAAGTTAAGGAACGAGATCTCGGGGTTCACACAACGCGGAAACGAGTCCTTCAATGAAGCTTGGGAACGGTTTAGAAGCTACACCTATCAATGCCCACATAATGGCTTCTCCAATGCCTCTCTTTTGAGTACTCTCTATCGCGGTGCTCTACCCAAGATAAGGATGTGATATGCTCAAATTAATACCCTAAAAGTACTAACGCATTAGTTGTAGTAAAGTTAGGGGTCGAACCACAAAGACTCAAGAAATCACTCAATAGCTTATAAGATTCAAATTACGATAAGTCAAGTTTAATAGAAGCAGAAAACAATAACTAAATCACGAGATGTAAATCGATGGGAGAAAACTAGGTTCAGGGTATTTCTCAGGAAATCAATGAATGCAGATAAACTAACTAACATGATTCAGATTTAGCGCGGTTCTTGAACTCAAATCACTAAGGTATAATTAACCAACTTCCATTGCGAAAACTATCTAAATCTAAATCCTAGGAATTCCAAATTCCTTTGCGAATCCTAAAGTCTAAATCAGCTTTTTAAATTAGGTTTGATTTGTTCACAAAACAACTAAACCAAATTCATTTGCGAATAGTTATTTTGCTCACCCTAGGTTCTATCAGGTAATTAATCGCACTCTCGTGCCTAATCAATTATCCTAAGATCTAAGTTCCAGATTCGTCAACCTAGAATTATCTTTGAACATAACCTAAGGCGAAGAACTAATTCAGATGGTTAATCCTAATCAACTAATCAATCTAGCATTCAGAGAAAACCCTTATGAGAACCCTGAACCTAAAGTGGATCTACTCAGACATGGAGAATGAAAACAACATGATTGAATAGATCATCAAAGAAAACAATAATAAACAGGAGTTCAGAGTTGTCTCTCCAAAAACCAAAGTAGAATCCATAGTAATGAAACCGTAAAGAAAGCGTAGCCACCAAAGTGGCTGAAAAACCTAATTAGAAAGCTAAAACACGATTTGGGGCTTCTGGTATTTATTAAAGTCTTCTGGACCAAGTTGCAGAGTCTTTAAACTTGTAAAATCACGTTTTTCCGTCTGCAGTTGGTGTCGGTCGATACTGGACTAGTGTCGGTCGACACCAATACACTGTGCTCGCCATACTGGACTGTTTTCACGAAAACTGGCATAACTTTCGATCGAACCGTTGGAATGGCCTCAAACCACTTTCAAATGAAAGCTAATCCATTGATATGTCTTGTATCCAAATTTGAGCTCAATCCATCGGTGGGAAGTTCTTCAACGAATGCCAAAATTCTGACGTCTATGCATGACTCTGCATCTCCATATGCTCCAAAATGCTTCAATATCTCCAATTAAGCTCCAAACGTACCTAAACCTGTAAAAGACTCTAAAAGACTCCAAAATACTATAAAGACTCCATAAATAGGACCTATATCATGGTCTAAAAGGGGTAAAATCCATGATATATCAACTCCCCAGACTTTGTCTTTGCTTGTCCTCAAGCAAATAGAAGACTAAACTAGAGAAAGAGGTTTGAAAACGTAGAGACTCACCTGTTCTTGAAACGTTGCAATGACTCTTTTCCCAAGAACCCAAATGTCACCTAACTAACTTTTTGATCTAACCACCATGTACTTCTCCGTAGACATTCGCAGCTACCCAGACTACACACATTATTTCACAGCATCGTTCAATCAGGCCATCCTCGCCTGTTTCATCGCTGTGATTAATACCAAGAACCTTCTAGATTCTTTCCCATACAATATTATGACAAGGAACCACATTTTTTCACACTTTCTGGTATTATTTCTCTCCCCCAGACTTATTTCTTATTATATTTTCTCTTTTGTTTAGCTTTGCATATACACATCAAGGTATTAGACGCAAGTATTGATGGTGTTAGCCACCGAATCCCCTGTTCTTCCCTCTCAACGTATCAAAGGCATATGCGAATAATGGCATCATAGGAAAATCCTAGCCTTGCTTCTAATCCTTTGTGTGATCATTCCTCACCAAGTCGAATAATGGGATCGTTGAAAATTTTTCTAACCCTCTACTCAGAAGAAAATCATCTCATATTTTAATGCATCTTATTTATTAACTTGTAACACGGAGAGAACTACCATTATTTTAAAACATATGGGTTTCTTTGTTAGATACGAATGATAAATCAAGCTCTATCGACATCAATTACCTCGATGAAGTGCAAAAATTTGGCTCAGGCTTTAAAGAAATTTGCTGGAAACATGAGTGTCTTCTAGTTAACTGGTCAGCCTTTGGATTTTTCAGTAGTCGATCTATAACTGATTCTGTAACAATGGTCACTTAGAAGCAAAGTCAGAATAATAGAATCAAGAACACGATCATAGTTTCCAACAAAGTTTTGACTCAATAAAACAACGAATGACTCAAAAATGACTGACTCTTAAGAAAAACAAAAACAATGTCAGCGACTACCTCCCCCAGACTTGAACAACACTGTCCCCAATGTTATCTAGCCTAAAGTTGCTGAAAGAAAGCAAATGAACCAAGTGGATTACGAAAATCGAAAAATCTTACATGTGAAGGTGATGAGTGTCGATCGATACAGACTGGTATCGATCGATACCAGCTATATGTCGACACAATGATTTTAAATCAATGGTATCGAGTTGCTTAACCCAGCGAAAATGATCCAAAGTGTTAGAAGTTAACACTGTTAGGAAAACTCAAAAACAGGTTAATAGCAACAAAATAATCAAGCATAAATCCATGAGCTCAAATGCAAAAATAAAGCTGACATTGGTTCAAAAGAAACGAAAAAGAAAAAGAAAACAAACGTGAAGATAGAAGAAGATTAATCCTCGGTTGCCTCGGAATCACCATCAGCATAAGGATCATCAACGGGAGAAGGATTAACCGAAGTTTGCGAGGTTCTAGGCTGCCCGCACGGTGTCGATCGACACCGTATAGTAGCGGTCGACACTTGTTGACTAATTCCTGTGATATCTCCGCGACTGTGGTATTGATCGACACAGACTGGTGTCGATCGATACTCCTCCTCTTAATCTGCTTCACGTTAAGACACAAGACACAAAACTAAAAATAAAAACGAAAATAAAAACGTATGTACAGACTCATCAGTGGGTTGCCTCCCACCAAGCACTCGTTTAAAGTTAGTAGCTTGACTTTACGGACGATCAGTCAGGAGAATAGTGAGAGCTTGCGCCGAAACAAGCTCCACAATTAGACATCCCCTGCTTCAGAGTTCTGCTCATCATGCTCTCCAAACACTCCTGTCCTTTCTCTTTCAGCTCCGAAGTGAGAATAATTCTAGCCTTGAAGAATGGTTTCGAAGTTCCCTCGCACTTCACTTTGTATTCAATCGAATCTCCATCGCACTTCTGAGGGGTTAAAGTCACATGGGGAACACTTTTTACTCCTTTGCTCTTCACCTTCTTCTTTGCCTTAGCTGTTTTGACGTCTTTCTTGGTGATGACAGAAGGACCATCCAAAAAGTTCATGACAGTTGGCTCGTTTGGAGGCTCTTCCAAAAGATCAACTACCAACGTCTCTCCTGTGATAACAGTGAAGCAAGAGACATGTGTGGGAGCTCCTCTAGAGGGAATTGCATCATAGTAGACTTCCCCGTCAATGTAAGAGAAAAAGATTCTCTTATTAGTCGTGTCTATGATCCCGCCAGCAGTAGCCATAAACGGTCGTCCCAGGAGCAAAGGCACCTCAGATCATTCGCTCATCTCCACAACCTGAAAATTAGTAGGCACCAGAAAATCGCCTACTTATACAAGCAAAGCCGGGATAGTACCGTATGGAGGTGAGATGGAGGAGTTCGCAAACGTGAGAAGCATTGTAGGGGGTCTTATATCAGCCCTCAATCGTTTAGCAATTTCCCTTGATATTACATTGACGCTAGACCCTGAGTCAACGAGAGACTCATTGAATTCAACTCCAGAGATGGTGCAGGGAACCGAGAATTTCCCTGGGTCTTCCCTCTGGGTCAACTGCCTCAACGGTAAGGACTTGCGTCTTGCCTCGATAAAGAGTGCATTAATTTCTTCCTCAATTTCTCTGTAATCTCGGAAGTGACTTAGCAGAGGGCGGTACTCTAGAGCTTCTTCAAAAGTCAGCGTGTGGGGAATCCTTCGTACCATATTTTCAAAGCCAAGCAACTGCTTTGGAGAAATGAGGTCTTTGAGATGTCTAGGTAGATCAGGAAATGACATCTTAGGCTTGTAAACCCTTTCTTCAATCAAATCATGTGTCTTCACAATTTCTGGCTTGGTCTGCGAGTGGTATCGACTGACACCAGGTAGGGTATCGATCGATACTCGGGGTTCTGAAACGTCTCGATAAAGGATTTGGACTGGTGTCGTTTGATACTCGGTGGTGTCGATCGATGCTTTCGCTCTGGAATCATCGCTGGCAGAACTTTGGACGTGTGTTGATCGATACAAGGGAGTATTGGTCGACACAGGAGTGGTGTTCGAAATCTCATCGTTATCCTCGGCCAGACTGATGATAATCTCTTCTATTTGAGTTTCCAGCATCTTCTGATGAATACTAAGAGACTCAATTTTTCCATTCAGATCTGTGTACATAGCGTCCATCTTCCCATTGAGGTCTACTGTCATATTCTGCTGTCCCTGAAGAATCTGTTCAAGCATAGACTCAAACTTACTCTCAGAAGTTATGGGTGGTGTGGGTGGGCGTTGATACCTTTGATTTGTAAATCCATCTCCACCAACGTAGTTAACATGTTCCACTGCATCTTTTTCAGCAAAACGAACAGCCTTCTGCTGCCTGCCCATCAACAAATTATGCACCGAATCCAGCTTGGCCTGAATCCCAGCAATCTGTGATCCATCAGCTACACCAGCGAGCCTCTTCCGCTCAAATTCTGCATTCTTGGTGCTATTGCTAGATGTCAAGTTCTCAATAAGCACATAGGCGTCATCAAGATACATGGTTTTGAAATTCCCATTGCTCGCAACATCCAAGGTCATCTGATAACTCCAATCAATCCCTCTGAAGAAGTAACCCAGCAGCTGAACATCAGAGTACCCATGATGTGGACAATCTCTCTGATATGACCTAAATCGAATCCACGCAGCCTTAAATCCCTCAGTTGCTTCCTGAAAAAATTGAGAGATCTTGTTCCTGAGCTCCTTGGATCTCGCATCATCAAAAAAATTGTTCAGGAACGCGTTCTTTGTCTCCTCCCAAGTAGTCAACGAACCAGGAGGCAACTGCTACAGCCAGTAAGTAGCTTCTCCACCAAGAGAGTGTGGGAAAAGCTTGCAGAAGAGGTAATCATGGAAAACTCCATTACTCTTGATGCTAGTGACCAAGTCTTCAAACCTCTCAATGTGATCCGTAGGGTGCTCATGAGGAAGACCATGAAAAGAATGCTGACCCACAAGAGTGAAGTATGCAGGTTTCAGCTCAAAGTTCTGTCTCTGAAAAGCAGGAGGGCGAATCGCTGATCGATTGTCATATAACTGATCAGGTCTGTTGCACTCTCGTGCCTAATCATGTATCCTAAGATCTAACGCAGCTCGCGCATCAACAACAGCTGGAGGGACAATGACGTTTGCTTCTTCGTCAAGACGTTGTCCTCTCTCATATCACAATTGACCCTCTTGGTCTCTGTAAGCACCAGCCTCATCAAGCATCAAAAAAATCATATTGTTCATCTCAGCAGGCTATTTTCATACACCTGAAATCCAAAAGATAAGAATACGTAAGTAACCAAAAACAAAATAGAACGTTGGGTGTCGACCGATACTCTTCAGTATCGATCGATACCAACAACTTAGTCGAAATTCTTATCGACAATCTAATGGTGATTTTAGAGTCCCCGGCAACGGCGCCAAATTTGATATGATCAAATTAATACCCTAAAAGTACTAACGCAGTAGTTGTAGTAAAGTTAGGGGTCGAACCACAAAGACTCAAGAAATCACTCAATAGATTATAAGATTCAAATTACGCTAAGTCAAGTTTAATAGAAGCAGAAAACAATAACTAAATCAAGAGATGTAAATAGATGGGAGAAAACTAGGTTCAGGGTATTTCTCAGGAAATCAATGAATGCATATAAACTAACTAACAAGATTCAGATTTAGCGCGGTTCTTGAACTTAAATCACTAAGGTATAATTAACAAACTTCCGTTGCGAAAACTATCTAAATATAAATCTTAAGAATTCCAAATTCCTTTGCGAATCCTAAAGTCGAAATCAGCTTTTTAAATTAGGTTTGAATTGTTCACAAAATAACTAAACCAAATTCTTTTGCGAATAGTTATTTTGCTCTTGTGCCTAATCAATTATCCTCATATCTAAGTTCCAGATTCGTCAACCTAGAATTAGCTCTGAACATAACCTAAGGCGAAGAACTAATTCAGATGGTGAATCCTAATCAACTAATCAATATAGCATTTAGAGAAAACCCTTATGAGAACCCTGAACCTAAAGTGGTTATACTCAGACATGGAGAATGAAAACAACATGATTGAATAGATCATCAAAGAAAACAATAATAAACAGGAGTTCAGAGTTGTCTCTCCAAAAACCAAAGTAGAATCCATAGTAATGAAACCGTAAAGAAAGCGTAGCCACCGAAGTGGCTGAAAAACCTAATTAGAAAGCTAAAACACGTTTTGGGGCTTCTGGTATTTATTAAAGTCTTCTGGACCAAGTTGCAGAGTCTTTAAACTTGTAAAATCACGTTTTTTTCCGTCTGCAGTTGGTGTCGGTCGATACTGGACTGGTGTCGGTCGACACCAATACACGGTGCTCGCCAGACTGGACTATCTTCACGAAAACTGGCATAACTTTCGATCGAACCGTTGGAATGGCCTCAAACCACTTTCAAATGAAAGCTAATCCATTGATCTGTCTTGTAAATTTAAGCTCAATCCATTGGTGGGAAGTGTTTCAACGAATGCCAAACTTCTGACGTCTCTGCATGATTATGCATCTCCATATGCTCCAAAAATGTTTCAATTCTCCAATTAAGCTTCAAACGTACCTAAACCTGTAAAAGACTCAAAAAGACTCCAAAATACTATAAAGACTCCATAAATAAGACCTATATCATGGTCTAAAAGGGGTAAAATCCATGATATATCAGGATGCTATTAGACACGGCCTCTAATGGGAACTTCTTAGCCAAATATGTAGACGAAGCCATGGAACTAGTGGAGAACTTGGCCCAAAGTGACGGGATCTATGGCGATGATTATGACCGCGCCATAAGGACGACAAGCGACTTTGATGAGAACAAGCGGGCCAAGGACATGAAAGCGCTTAATGAAAAATTGGACAAGCAAGCCAATTTGATTGATAAACTCCTAGTGTCTTCTCAAAAGACGGTCAACTTTGTGGATGCTTATGATGAGAACCAATGTTGTTATCAAGAGGAGAACGTGGACATGAATACTCAAGAGGAGGTGAACTACGTGGAGAATTAATGGAACTACCAAAACCAAGGGAACTACCAAAGACAAAGGTTCAACCAAAACTATAGGAACCACCCCAACTTCTCTTACCGGAACACAAATGTGGAGAACCCACAAGACCAAGTCTACCCTCCGGAACCTACTCAACCTCAAGGAGCCCCACAAAAGCAATTTCAACCTCAAGGCCAAACTTCTAATACCAACCAACAAGGCTTTGTCCCAGGTAGGGATGTAAAAATGGGCTTATACTCAAAGGGTTAGCCCACTCCTGTGTAACAAATTTAATCCTAAACTCTATTTTTTGAAATAGGGCTAAAAACGGGCCATTAAAATTAACCCTTGGGCTTGACAGGGCTTAAATTGTTTTTTTTTCTTTCACCAAAAATGCAAAACGACGTTTTACACTTGTGTTTCTCAGAAACCAGATCCAATCGTTCTCTTTCTGCGGTTTCTCAGATCCGATCAAAATTTTGTGTTTTTCTTTCTAGGTTTAATGTTCTGAGGAGACGTACAACTTGGCAACATTCAAAAGCTTGTCCTCTCGATGATCTGAAGCCACGCATCTGTGATGAACACGAGCTGAGTTTCTGGTACGCATATGTGATGAACACGAGCTGGATAGAATTGAAGATTCTACTTGACAGATATGTGAAAATGATGTGGAACTTATTGATTTTAGAAATATTCTTCTAAAGGGTCTAAAATCCAAGAACAGTTTCTTGGATAGAATTGAAGATTCTACCTCGATTTCTATGATTAGATTGACATTCAAAAATTCTCTCATCTTTCTCATCGAATAAAGACAGTTTCTTGTTCCGGAAACCTTATCCGCCTCATACTAGCCATAGCCTTTGATTATATATGTCTTGAAAGTTTACTTGGTGGAATGAGTCCATAGATTTATTAGCTTCCATCTCATTTATTATGCATCTAGATTCTAGATTATATTTCCTTATTCAATGTCTTAAGATGTCCATATGATTTCAGCGGGTAGCAGAAAGAGTATAAGTGAGACTTACAGAAGGAACAAGCTCAAAGTGTGATCGGCCAACATAGATCGTAAGTGCTCTCGCTTCTCTCCTTTTAATCTCTTCCAATTTCTGATTGCTTTCTCAATTAGTAGCCATGTCATGAATTTTCTGGTTGGGTAGTTTTGAATTTTGAATGGGCAACAAAACACTATAATAAAGCGTTGGTGGATTCCAATACGGTGCATTTTGGCTCTGAGGCGATTTTGAAGCGATTTGAAACTTGGGTCTAGGGTTTTCGTCAGCCTCACGGCATGGCGTCGCCGCCGGCTTCTCCGTCTCGGCAAGGTGTGGGAGACTCGATAAAGGTTAATGGTGTGATAACTTTGTCTGGTGATTCAAAGGATGGTGGGAACAAATCAGAAGCTTCTCCGATAACAAAACTCAATACTACTCTCGAAACAGGGCACAATCTGCCGGTGGTGCAGGAGGAATCACCTCATCCAGTGACATATACAACTAAATCATGGGCAAGTGTTGTTCATAAAAAGAAATCAATGACAAAGTATGAGATGCAGGTTTCAATGGAAGATGGAGTTGGCTCTGTTGTGGTTCCTGAAGAGATCTTCAAGGACTCGTCACCCCTATGGGAGGACTTTCTTATTGGCCGGTTCCTAGCAACTGCCCCTCATGTTGCAAAGATTCATGCCATTGTTAACAAAATATGGGCTATGGGAGACAAGTCTCAGATGATAGACGTCCAGGTCGTTAACTCGACAACAATGAAGTTTAGGATTGCAAATCCAATAACTCGAAATAGAATTATTCGGAGAGGTATGTGGAACTTGGCGGAGATCCCAGTAGTAATGTCGCGATGGTCTCCATTTTTGAAAGAAACTCTACCAGAAGTGAAGGAGGTTCCATTATGGGTGCACCTAAAAAATGTTCCGATGAACATGTTCTCCTGCAAAGGTCTGAGTTTTATTACTAGTGCGGTGGGTGTGCCTGACCGTCTCCATCCTGATACTGCTTAGTGCGTGGATTTCAAAATTTCAAAAGTTTTTGTCAAAGTAGATCTTTCAAAAGAACTGCCAAAGGAAATGAATTTCAATTCGAATAAGGTGGAATTTTCTTACCCTTGGCTCCCTCCTCGTTGCTCCAAGTGTAGCAAATGGGGACATATGCACACAATCTGTTTGACCTCTACAGCATCACATGAAGAGATTGGACATGGTCAAACGGTATCACCACAAAAGACAGATGCTCTCAAAGGAGAAATTAAGGAAAAAAACAGAGTTGAAGAAGGCATGGCTATGGTAGATGCTGTGAATGTTATAGTAGCAGCAACGATTGAAGAAACACCCAACACAAATGGCAAAACTCAGGAGGTCAAGGAGGGAGAGTGGTCTCAGGTCTCACCCGCTACGATTGGTAGAAGCCCAACAAAAACTGATCTTGAATTTGGAAGGGTCACAATTTTATCAAAATCACGTTATGCAATCTTAGAGGAAGATGAAAGAGAAAATGCATAGGACATTGCAGAGGACAAGACGAGTGAAAGAATTGATAACTCGACAATGGAAAAAGCCGATACCATTTTAGTAGATGATCATAACCAGGAGCAAGTTCTTGTGGAGCAAGAGGCTGATAATTCAATCCGACAGGGTCTGCCTCGAAACTTCAGTGAAAACCAGAAGCTACACACTGATGAGATGAATCACAAAGCAAAGGATCAAAATCCTAGCATTTCTACAAGACGGTCTACCCGGAAAAATCCTTAATGTCGGGTTTTTCTGGAATATTCGTGGTTTTAATCAATCTACTAAACACAATGTCGTTCAAGAGTGGTTGAGGAAACATTCTTTTCAATTTGGTTGTCTATTGGAAACTAGAGTCAAAGCAAGGAAAGCTGATCGTATTGTATCTTCAGTCTTTCCGAACTGGTCCTTTATTTCAAACTACGACTCTCATCGATTGGGAAGGATATGGGTGGTGTGGAATCAAAGGGTGAGAGTTACCCCTTGTTTTACAAGTTCGCAGATGATCACATGTTCTATTCTGTTGGACGGGGCCGAGGAAGAATTTTTATGCTCCTTCGTATACGCTTCAAATTTTGCAGAGGAGAGGAAAGAGCTATGGACTGATTTGAAAAATCACCAGGATTCACCAATGCTCAGAAATAAGCCTTGGATAATAATGGGAGATTTCAATGAAATATTACAAGGAGAGGAGCATTCGAACTTTATCAACTCCTCGTCAATTCCGAGTGGTACGAGAGATTTTCAAGATATAGCAAGATATTGTTCTCTTTCATATATGGCTGCGCATGGTCCCCGGTTTACATGGTGTAACAAGAGGGAAGAGGGGTTGATCTGCAAAAAACTAGACCGAGATCTTATCTCGAATGCTTGGCTTAACTCTTTCCCATCTACCTACTGTGTATATGAAACAGGAGGATGCTCTGACCACCTAAGATGTCGGATTCAGATCAATAAGGAAAAAACAAAGATCCGCCGCCCCTTCAAGTTCAAAAATGCTTTAACAAGCTTACCCGAATTTCTACCTTTGGTATATTCTTTCTGGTCAGATACGGGGGAGCTATTTATATCAACCTCGGCGGGATATCGATTTTCAAGGAAATTAAAGGCGCTAAAGAAGAAGCTAAAAGAGCTGGGCAAGATGCATTTATGTAATCTCTCAAAAAGAACGAAGGAAGCATACGAAGAACTATGCAAAAGCCAAATGAGAACTATGTTGAACCCATCTCCGTCTAATATTGTGGAAGAGACGAGAATCTATAGACGCTAATCTTTTAGCTGATTTGGAGGAAAGGTATTTAAAACAAAGATCAAAATTACATTGGCTAAAAGTTGGGGATGGGAATAACCGATACTTCCATCAAGCTGCAAAGGCAAGAGAAGCAAGAAACTCAATAAGAGAAATACAAAAAGCAGATGGGACAATAGTAGATCAACAAGAAGAGATCAAAGAGGAAGCAGTGGAATATTTTCAGAAATTCCTCTCACATACCCCAGGAAACTTTACTAAAATAAACTCTGAAGACTTAACTAGGTTACTAAATTTCCATTGCGACGAGTCAGATGGAGAAATGCTGGGTAAAATGATTACGGAGGAAGAAGTGAAAACAGTACTTTTTGCCATGACGAGCAACAAAGCTCCGGGTCCAGATGGATACTCTTGTGAATTCTTTAAAGTAGCTTGCCCAATCGTGGGGAAGGATTTTTTGGCTGCCATCCTCTCTTTTTTTGGAAAAGGTTTCTTACCGAAGGGCATCAACTCAACAGTCTTAGCTCTTATACCAAAGAAATCAGAGGCAAAGGCAATGAAAGACTATAGACCCATCTCCTGCTGCAATGTGATATACAAGGTAATATCGAAGATCCTTGCGAACAGATTGAAAAGAGTTTTGCCGAAATTCATTGCACCCAATCAGTCTGCCTTCGTGAAAGATCGTTTATTGATGGAAAATGTGCTTTTAGCGTCAGAATTGGATAAAAACTATCACAAGAACTCGATTTCGGCCCGTTGTGCGATAAAAATCGATATTTCAAAGGCCTTTGATTCTGTCCAATGGTCTTTCCTCATATCGATTCTACAGGCTCTGAATTTCCCGGAAAGTACATACACTGGATCCGCCTGTGCGTAACGACAACATCTTTTTCGGTACAGGTCAATGGGGAGCTTGCTGGGTTTTTTCAAAGCACTCGGGGGCTTCGACAAGGCTGTGCCTTATCGCCCTACCTGTTTGTTATATACATGAATGTGCTATCAAAAATGTTAGACAAGGCAGCAGTGGACAAACAATTTGGGTACCATCCGTATTGTCAGAATCTGAAGCTCACTCATCTCTGTTTCGCTGATGATCTGATGATATTATCTGATGGAAAGAAGCGTTCGATAGAAGGTGTTCTTGAGGTCTTTAAGAAATTTTCCGAAATCTCAGGGCTGAACATAAGTCTGTAAAAATCAATTCTATTCTTAGCGGGGGTTACGACATAGTGCAAGGCTGAAATCCTTGATCAATTCCCATTTGCGACAGGATCTCTCCCAGTTCGATATCTCGGCTTACCGTTGCTTACGAAGAGGATGACAACCCATGATTACACGCCACTGTTGGAAAAGATACGATCTCGTATCAGTAGCTGGACAGCGAGATGCTTATCGTTTGCAGGGCGACTTCAACTAATTGCCTCGGTCATTCAAAGTCTCACGATTTTTTGGATGTCTGCTTTCAGGGTCCCGAAAGCGTGTATTGCTGAAATTGACAAACTCTGTGCAGCTTTTCTATGGTCAGTTCCGGATTTAAATCCAAATAAGGCAAAGATACCATGGAATGATGTTTGCAAGCCCAAAGAAGAAGGTGGTATGGGATTAAGATCTCTCTCCGCCGTAAACAATGTAGGCTGCCTCAAACTGCTTTGGCGAGTTCTTTCCGGTGAATCGCTATGGGTTGATTGGGTTCGAATGTTCTTAATCAGACAGGGTTCTCTCTGGTCGGTTAAAGAAACGTCATCTTTAGGCTATTGGATGTGGAAAAAGATGCTAAAATTTAGAGAAATGGCATCAACATTTACGAAAGTTGAAGTAAACAAAGGTTCTAAAACCTCCTTTTGGTACTACAACTGGACGCCGCTGGGACCTTTGATCAAGCACACTGGGCTAAGAGGTTGCATAGATCTGGGTATCGATATTCATTCATCAGTGGAGCGGGTTCTTCTATCTCATAGACGACGCCGTCACCGCGTTGAGATTCTAAACCAAATAGAAGACGCAATTCAGACACACCGCCAAGGAGGTTGCTCACAAAACACAGACATTGTCTTATGGCGATGGGCGGGGGATAATTTCAAGCCGAAATTCAGCTCAAAGATGACATGGGAAAAACTGCGTGAAATATACCCAACTAGAGAATGGTGCAAGGGCATATGGTTTCAATACGCAACACCCAAATTCTCCTTTGTGGCTTGGCTCGCTATGCATAATAGATTGTCGACGGGGGATCGACAAATTGCTTGGAACATTGGTGCCACTGGTTCGTGTATATTCTGTCACAGTTTGGAAAGTCGAGATCATCTCTTCTTTGAATGCACCTACTCGGCGGAGGTATGGGCAGGCCTAACCCATCAACTCATGGGAGGAAGATATATGACACAATGGGAGGGAACTATCACTCTTCTAACCGATACTAGCATGGACAAGATCTAGTTGTTCCTGTTTCGATACGTTTTTAAATCCACAATTCATTCTATTTGGAGAGAAAGAAACGGAAGAAGACATGGGGAGCCTCACAACCACCCAACACGTCTAATCCAATTCATCGACAAGCAAATTCGAAATCGGCTAACATCTATACGAAGTTTGAAAGATGGAAGATACGAGGAAGGGATGCAAACTTGGCTGGCAACTCGCTGAGAGTTATCACGTCGTAGTACAAGATTTTCTGTTTTCATACTAAAAAAAATTTCAAATTTCAGCAAATGATGCATTACTTTGTAAAAACGTTGTTTTTTTGGATTTGAATTAATTTAACATTTAAATTCAAAAAAAAGAATTTTGAATGAAGCTTTTAATAATTTATATCTTTGAATTGCAGGAGATATTGATGATTACTTTGATAATGAAGATGAAGATGCTATGAAGAAAGCATGTAGCTCAGAAATTGGGGAGAAGGAAGGCTGATATCCTAATTTTCTAGATCACTTCTTACATCAAAATGATTCAAACTTGTATTTTTGTTTAATGATTCAAACTTGTATTTTTGTTTTTAATGATTCAATGATTGAAGTCGCATGTTTAATCATCAAAATGATTTAATGATTCAAGTTGCAGGTTTTTGTTTTTTTTATTGAATTCTTTCTTAAGGAAAAAATAAAAATCATTTCAGGACTAACCCTGGTTTAGCCTATTTTTATATTAATTACAGGGTTTAAAAAGGGCCAGGGCTAACATAGGGTTGGGTTTATAAAAAAGGGTCAGTGCTGGGCTGAAACCCTTTATTTAACATCCCTAGTCCCAAGGAACCAATTCCAAGGGAATCAAAGTGGATTTCAACCCAAAGCTCCACCCGGTTTTCAAGGCCAACAACAAGGGTTTGGGCCTCAAGGTTAAGCAACTACGTCTAAACCGCAAGAGCTTGATTTGAGCTCCATTTTCTAACAATTACTCAAGGGACAAGCGAAGATCAACATGCGGGTGGATTGCTCTTACAATAACCTCAACACAAAGATTGAGGCTTTGAACTCCAAGGTAAAACAAATGGAGAACAAATGTGTTGCTTCTTCTTCACGCGCACAAGGTCAACTCCCGGGCAAATCCGAAGCTAATCCTAAGGAGTATGTAAAAACGCCATCACCTTAAGAAATGGTACGGTCTTGCCTCCAAGAGAAGCTCCTTCTCCTCTCAATGCAGACATTGAGAAGCAAAGTGGGGGGGGGGGGGATGTAACTTCAAGAAGATGACGAATTGGTTGAAGATGCGATACTGAGAGAGCAAGACAAGGTTGAAGAAGTTGAGAAGGTCAAGCCTAGGGTTGTTGTTTATCAAGAGAAACTGAAGAAGAATGTGTTTGTCCTTAAGCCATACGTTCCTAAGCTACCTTTTCCAGGGCGGTTCAAGAAGCAACTTATGGACAAGTACAAAGCCATCTTTGATAGGCAAATGGAGAAGGTGGAACTCACAATGCCTTTGGTTGATGCCTTCTTACTTGTCCCTCAATACACCAAATTCTTGAAAGATGCCGTGAATGAGAGGGCTAAGTAGATGGAATCTATGGTCATTTTAACTCACGAGTGTAGTGCCATAATACATAAGAAGATGGTGCCAAAGATGTTAGGAGATCCGGGATCATTCACGCTACCTTGTGCACTTGGTCCTCTAGCTTTCAACCATTGTTTGTGCGATCTTGGAGCAAGTGTAAGCCTCATGCCGTTTTCGGTAGCCAAGAGACTAGGCTTCACACGCTACAAGGCATGCAACATCTCCCTAATATTGGCGGATAGGAGCGTGAGGGTTCCTATTGGTTTTATTGAGGATCTTCCTATTGTGGTGAAAGATTTCATTGTCCCTACAGACTTTGTGGTACTTGAAATGGATGAGGAACCAAAAGACCCTCTTATCTTTGGTAGGCCATTCCTAGCGACCGCGGGAGCAATAATCGATGTGAGGAAGGGCAAAATAGATCTCCATTTGGGTAAAGGAGAAGTCCTTGAGTTTGATATCAACAAGGTGATGAAGAAGCCCACCATAGATAGCCAATGTTTCTACATAGAGACCATGGATGAGCTAGCCGACGAATTGCATGAGGAAATGAGAGTAGAAGACGGGTTGAAAGTGGTTTTGACTAAGGAGCATGGTGATCATGGCTTCTTGAGCAAGGAGAGTCAAGGTTATGAGCTACTCATGGATTCTCACAAACCGGTCGAAAAAGACACCACATTTGTTGAGTTGTGTATTCGCGGTACCGAGGGTCAAGATGGTTTAAGGGTTAGCACGGTTTAAGAGGGGTTTGCTCTAGCCGTTGAAGAGACTAGCAAGAGTAAGTCTAGTCTTGAGGAGGACGATTGGAGCGAGCTCAAAGCCCCAAAGGTGGGCTAAGGTATGCGTTCTTAGGTCCCAACGAGTCTTACCCGGTTATGAGAGTCTATATGAGAACGAGCTATCCTCCCTTCTTGTAAAACTTAGGAAATATAGGAGAGCAATTGTCTATTCTTTGGATGATATCAAGGGTATTTCCCCTAGTTTGTGCACGCATAGAATCCATTTAGAGTATACCCTTGATATCATCTAAAGAATAGCCAATTGCTCTCCTATATTTCCTAAGTTCTACAAGAAGGGAGGATAGCTCGTTCTCATCTAGACTTTCATTCACAATAACCGGGTAATATAGATACTAAAGCAGTAGTTATAGTATAGCTAGGGGTTGAACACAAGGACTCACATTGACACACAATAGATTATAGATGTGAGAATTACGCTAAGCGATCAATGGTATTGAAAACAGGTGTGTAAATTAAAACGGTTGTAAATTCAATTAGGGAGAGATAGGTTCAGGGTATTTCTCAGAAAATCAATAAATGCAGGTAAACTAACTAACATGATTCAGATTTAGCGCAGTTCTTGAACTCAAATCACTAAAGTATAGCTAACCAACTCTCGTTGCGAAAACTATCTAAATCTAAATCCTAGGAATTCCAAATCTCTTTGTGAATCCTAAAGTCTAAATCAGCTTTTTAAATCAAGTTTGATTTGTTCACAAAACAACTAAACCAAATCTCTTTGCGAATAGTTATTTTGCTCACCTTAGGTTCTATCATGTAATTAATCGTGCTCTCGCGCCTAATCAATTATCCTAAGATCTAAGTTCTAGGTGATCAATCCAGAATTAGCTTTGCAAACAACCTATGGTGAAGAACTAATTCAGATAATGAATCCTAATAACAAATCAACCTAGGTTTCAGAGAAAACCCTATTGAGAACCCTGAACCTAACAAGGGATCTACTCAGACATGGAGAATGAAACAATAAACATAACTGAATAAATCATCAATAGAATAAAATAAGAGTAGAATAAAACAGGAGTTCGAAATCTTCTCTCAGACGAACAGAGTTCTGACTTGTCTCCCCTCTCTCAGAAATCCTCAAAAACAATCTAATGAAAAAGCACACAGCCAAAGTCGCTGTAAAACCTAATTTAATAGTCTAAACACGAATTGGGGCCTTCTTGTAAATATTAAAGTCTTCTGGGCAAGTTCTGCAATTCTTCAAACTTCATTAAAGTCGCGACTTATAATCTGCTTTGATGGGTGTCGATCGATACCAGGGGGTATCGATCGATTCTTGACGCTTCGATTTGGCACTTAGTCACCAGACTTCAGTTTCGCTCCAGAATGCTCCATAAAACTCCAATATCTCCAATAATGCTCCAAATGTGCTAAAACCTGTAAAAGATTCTAAAAGACTCTATAATAGAATAAATACTCGATAAAACGGACTTATATCATGGCTTAAACAGGGTAAAAACCATGATATATCAACTCCCCCAGACTTAACCTTTGCTTGCCCTCAAGCAAATAGAAGACTAAACCAGAGAAAGATGTTTGAAAACGTAGAGACTCACCATTTCTTGAAATGTGGAAATGACCAATTTCCCAAGCACCCAAATGTCACCTAACCAGCTTTTGATCTAACCACCATGTACTTCTCCGTAGACATTCGCAGCTTCCGAGACTACACACATTATTTCCCAACATTGTTCAATCAATCCTTCCTCGCCAGTTTCATGGCTGTGAATTAATATCAAGAACCTTCTAGATTCTTTCCCATACAATATCATGACAAGGAACCACCTTTTTCACACTTTTTGGTATTATTTCTCTCCCCTAGACTTATTTCTTATTGTATTTTCTCTTTTGTTTTTAGCTTTGCATATACACATCAAGGTATGAGACGCGAGTATTGATGGTGTTTGCCACCTAATCCCCGATTCTTCCCTCTCAACGTATCAAAGGATGTAGGCGAATAATGGCATCATAGGAAAATCCTAGCCTCGCTTCCAATCCTCTGTGTGATCATTCCCTCTCGAGTAGAATAATGGGATCGCTGGAAATTTTCCTAACCCTCTACTCAGAAGAAAATCATTTCATATTTTAATGCACTTATTAATTAACTTGTAATAGGGAGAGAAATACTGTTATTTTAAAACACATGGGTTCCTTTGTCAGACACGAATGAGGAATCAAGCTCTATAGATACTAACCACATTGATGAAGTGCACAAATTTGGCTCAGGCTTTAAGGAACTTTGCTGGAAACATGAGTGTTTTCTGGTTAACTGGTCAGCCTTTGGATTTTTCATTAGTCGATCTAGAACTGATTCTGTAACAATGGTCACTTAGAAGCAAGGTCAGATCAATAGATTCAAGAAAAAGATCACAGTCTCAGACAAAATCTTGACTTAATAAAATGACGAATGATTCAAAAATGGACTGACTCTAAGAAAAACAAAAACAAAGTCAGCGACTACCTCCCCCAGACTTAAACAACACTGTCCCAGTGTTATCTAACCTAGAGTTGGTGAAAGAAAATAAATGAACCAAGTGGATTATGAAAAATTAGAACCCGTACCTTTACCGGGTGTCGATCGATACTGTCAGGTATCGATCGACACCAACCGTATGTCGACACAATGATTGAAAATCAGGGGTGTCGAGTTGCTTAACCAGAGAAAGCATTCCATTGTGTTAGATGTTATCACTGTTAGGAACACTCAAAAACAGGTTAAAAGCAACATGGTAGATCAAACATAAATCCAAAGAAGTTCAAATGCAAAAACAAAATACGGACATAAGTTCAACAGAAAAGAAAAAGAAAAGAAAAAGAAAGAAAAACACAAACGTGAAGACACAACAAAAGATTACTAATCCTCCTTAGTGTCGTCAGAGTGATCGCCAGCATTGCCAGATGGTCCAACGTCAGGGGGCGTGCGCGGTGACTCTGTTGATGTAGGATGGCGAGACGAAGGACCAGCGTCCGTGTCAGTCATGCAGCGGTAGCGAGCGATAGCGGTCCAGATCATCTGCAGACTCGTGACTACGTATCGCTGAAAAGGATCCATCTCCATCTCAGGTAGTGGAGGAAGAGAAAGCGCAGCGGCGATAGGATATGGCTCGTGTTGCGGTTGATCCTCAGTAGGGACATAGACAGGTGGCTGTGCTCTAGTAGCGGAGCCTCGACGTCGAGTGACCGGTGCTGGCTCCATGTCATCATCAGCGGGTGCGAAAAGCAACTGCGCAGGGTCACTGCCTATGTCTATCAGATCGGTGTAGTGGAGGTGAACCAGAAAGTCCCCAACATAAGTGCTAAAAACCCAACGCCTGTGAGGCTTCAGCCAACGTAGGTGCTCCAAGTGCGCCTCGTCCATGAGCTCGCGGGAGGTCACGATAGAACAACTGGTGGTGCTGATTCCCAGGTGATATATCATGGTTTTTACCCCGTTTAAGCCATGATATAAGTCCGTTTTATAGAGTCTTTCTACTGTTTTGTAGTACTTTAGAGTCTTTTACAGGTCTTAGCACGTTTGGAGCATAATTGGAGATATTGGAGCTTTCTGGAGCATTTTGGAGCAAAGCTGAAGTTCGTGTTGCTGAGTACCCGATTTCACGATCAGTGTCGATCGATACTGCCTAGTATCGATCGATACTCTCCACAGCAAGACACGGGCCGCGACTTATGAGGAGTTGAAGAATTGCAACTTGGTCCAGAAGACTTTAATATTTACAAGAAGCTCCAAAACGTGATTTAGGTTATTAATAGGGATTTTACAGCCACTTTGTTGGCTATGCTTTATTTGGCTTTGAATTGTGAAAGAGCTTTTGAAGAGAGACAAGTTTAAAACTCTGTTGGTCGAGAGAAGATTTTGAACCCTTTTGTTACTCTTTATTATCTTCTATTGAGTATTTATTCAAACATGTTTATTGATTCAATTTCCATGTCTGAGTAGATCTCTTGTTAGGTTTAGGGATTCTCATAAGGGATTTCTTTGAATGCTAGGTTGATTAGTTGTTTAGGGTTCACAATCTAAATTAGTTCTTCACCTTAGGTTGTTCTCAAGGCTAATTCTGGATTGATCACCTAGAACTTAGATCTTAGGATAATTGATTAGGCACGACAGTGCGATTAATTACCTGATATAACTTAGGATGAGCAAATTATTTATTCGCAAAGAGATTTGGTTTAATTGATTTGTGAACGTATCAAACTCGATGTTAAGGCTAATTTATTCTTAGGAATTTGCAAAGAAATTTGGGATTCTGAAGTTTAGATTTAGATAGTTTCGCAACGACAGTTGGTTAATTATACTTCAGTCATTTGAGTTCGAGAACTGTGCGTAACCTGAACCCTGATTTGTTAGTTTATTTTGCATTCATTGATTTCCTGAGAAATATCCCTGAACCTATCTTTCTCCTATTGAATTTACAACTCGTTTACTGTTTACCGCTTTTTGTTTCATCTGAATTGCTTAGCTTGATTCGATACTATACAATCTATTGTGCGATTTCTCTGATTTCTTGTGTTCGACCCCTGAATACTGCAGCAACTGCTTTAGTATTTTTTAGGGTATTAATTTGAGCATATCACCAGGTGCAAGAAAATGGGTGTGAGAAGACTGCCCACCGTTTCTGTATTCTTACGGCCTGCAGTCCTAGAAGACCTGCCACGTCATGTGAAAGGTTTAACCTTCAGCGACTCTAAGTGATGTGCGAATACAGCACCGAAGTTAACCGCGAGATCCAACTCAGGCCACTCATATGCCTCATCAGAAATGAGATCTCCAATCCCAATAGACAGAACAATCAGCTCAGCAACTCTCATCTTGTTTGGCTCCATCTTACAAAATAAAGTGTTGCTCAAGATCCTCACAAGGCAGCGCAGGACGGGATGGCGCACACCCATCTGTGTAGTGGTCTTACTGCCATAGACCCCATGCCTAAAGTGAGACCAGAATGCCTCAACTTCCATGAATTTGGGAGGAAGCTCGCACTTCGAGAAGTCCCGGTGAAACCCATATATGTCGCAAAGCTCCTGAAAAGATATCATGTAGCGCACACCACGAATCAAGAATGTGAGAACGCCCATATGTGCAGTCACTGGAGGCTCACCACTGTAGTAGACGCGGACAGAAGCAAGGAATTGGCGAACCAAGTCAGGGTACATGTCATATTGTCGCGCAGGCATCGTCCCCAATCCGATCTTGCGGATAAGTCCATCAAGCTCCCTGTCAAAACCAAGATGACGCATAGTGTGCGTATCAACAAACCGAGTGGGGCGCACATCAACCTCCTGCCAGGCATTGTAGAAGATCGAATCGTAGTCGTCCCACTCCTCGGAAATAGGCCTATGCGTGCAAGCCTTGTTCTCCGTAATCTCCTAGATGGGGTCGATACTTGTCATTTTTAGTCGACACTAGATGGTGTCGATTGACACTTATGCTCCTTTTTAAGACACTTGGTATCGATCGACACTAACTGTTTCAGCCAGTAGGCTGCTTCCCCACCAAGAGAGTATGGGAAAAGTTTGCAGAAGAGGTAGTCATAAGATACTCCATTGCTCATGATGCTAGTGACCAAATCCTCGAACCTCTCAACATTGTCCATGGGATGCTCGCTAGAAAGACCATGAAAAGGGTGCTATCCCACAAGATTGTAGTATGCGGGTTTCAGCTCAAAGTTATTCCTTGGAAAAGCGGGAGGACGGATCGCAGAGCGATTTACGTATAATTGGCCAGGTCTGTTGCACTCACCAATCGTCCTACCACGATTAACCAAATCGTTCTCCGCATTCACTGCATTCGCGTTCCCAGTGGCATTCCCAGCGACAACAGGAGCAGGTGGAATGATGTTCCCCTCTCCATCCAGACGTTGTCCTCTCTCATTGCACAAACGGCCCTCTAGGTCTCTGTAAGCACCAGCTCATTGCACAAACGACCCTCTTGAACCAACTCTGCTTGATTGTTGTTCATCCTTGCTGGTTTCCTTGCTCTTCGATTTGTGCGTTTCAAAAGTGCTAGTTGCTCGAGTGACAGATCGACTAGCTGAGTGCTCTTGTTCTTTCTGGTTTCACGATTAGGTATGCACCTGAAAACAAGAGTCAAAAACGTTAGTAACTTGTAATATGATGAGTATCGATCGATATCAACAAAAGAGAACGGTGAGTATCGACCAATACCGACAAACTTAGTCGTAATTCACAAACGTAATCTAATGGCGAATTGAGTCCCCGGCAACGGCACCAAATTTGATATGCTCAAATTAATACCATATTTATATACTAAAGCAGTAGTTATATTATATCTAGGGGTCGAACACAAGGACTCACAGAGACACACAATAGATTATAGATGTGAGAATTACGCTAAGCGATTAATGGTATTGAAAACATGTGTTTAAATTAAAATGGTTGTAAATTCAATTTGGGAGAGATAGGTTCAGGGTATTTCTCAGGAAATCAATGAATGCATGTAAACTAACAGGATTCAGATTTAGCGCGGTTCTTGAACTCAAATCACTAAAGTATAGCTAACCAACTCTCGTTGCGAAAACTATCTAAATCTAAATCCTAGGAATTCCAAATCTCTTTGCGAATCCTAAAGTCTAAATCAACTTCTTAAATCAAGTTTGATTTGTTCACAAAACAACTAAACCAAATCTCTTTGCGAATAGTTATTTTGCTCACCTTAGGTTCTATCATGTAATTAATCGCGCTCTCGCGCCTAATCAATTATCCTAAGATCTAAGTTCTAGGTGATCTATCCAAAATTAGCTTTGCAAACAACCTATGGTGAAGAACTAATTCAGATAATGAATCCTAATAACAAATCAACCTAGCATTCAGAGAAAACCCTATTGAGAACCCTGAACCTAACAAGGGATCTACTCAGACATGGAGAATGAAACAATAAACATAACTGAATAAATCATCAATAGAATAAAATAAGAGTAGAATAAAACAGGGGTTCGAAATCTTCTATCAGGCGAACAGAGTTCTGACTTGTCTCCCCTCTCTCAGAAATCCTCAAAAATAATCTAATGAAAAAGCACACAGCCAAAGTGGCTGTAAAACCTAATTTAATAGTCTAAACACGAATTGGGGTCTTCTTGTAAATATTAAAGTCTTCTGGGCAAGTTCTGCAATTCTTCAAACTTCATTAAAGTCGCGACCTGTAATCTGCTTCGATGGGTGTCGATCGATACCATGGGGTATCGATCGATGCTTGACGCTTCGATTTGGCACTTAGTCACCAGAATTCAATTTCGCTCCAGAATGCTCCATAAAACTCCAATATCTCTAATAATGCTCCAAATGTGCTAAAACCTGTAAAAGACTCTATAATAAAATAAAGACTCGATAAAACGGACTTATATCATGGCTTAAACAGGGTAAAAACCATGATATATCAATTGTATAGTTATCTCTTGTTTTTGGTCATTTCCTTAGGCTTATTCCACACTGAGACGGTGTGATTTAAGTTTGGGGGAGGGACCGGTATCTAATAACATTTGCTTTGTCTTATTTTCAATTTTCATCTTGAGTCTCATGCATACATCTAAGGCATAGAAAAACCAAACAAATTTGAAATTTTTTGAAAATTAACAGACAAAAAGAAGTCATTTAGGATGCATTTGCACTTCATGTAGGATTGAGTCTAGATGCATAGCACGTAGATAATGCATTGCATGTGCATTAGGAGCTAGAATGATTCCTCCTTGTGAAGTGTCGCTTTAAGAGTTTAAGTCATATGCTCTAGATCTTGTGTGCGAAATTAAGTTCGAACCATGTTTGGATTTCATGTCTCATTACTTAGGTCTTAGCCAAAGCAAGTTGATTTGAGTCCATTCCTACTTAAGTGATAACCATAATTTGACATTGTAATTATCATGTTTGTGCATTGCATAGTGAATGCATGGTTACCACATACATATTTGGGATATCTTTTTCGCTTTGCCACTCTCTTGTTAGCCCGAATAGCCGATTCCCATCATTGGACGGTTAACCACTACTTTAATCCAACCTCCTTTCAAGCCAAATGATACTTGTGAGTGTTTGTGAGGCCTTTTTCGAATCAACTAGGCAAAAGGTGTTGAGTTTAGAACGACAAGGAAAAACTTTCGTGTAGAACTAGCTCGGCATCAATGAGCTAGACATAAGATAAGGCTAGATAGGTTGGGAACTTGGGACAAGGGAAAGAAAAGAGATTGTGGGAATGAGAAAAAGGGATGAAGAAGAATAGGGGATAAGCAAAAAGCTTGAAATGGTTGGCGATAATCGTTTATGGGAAAAAGCTCTAAGTGAAAAAAGGAAAGAAAATAGTCTCTAATCTTCAAAAGAAAGAAGGAAAGCCAAAAAGGCTAAGGCAAAGAAAAAAAATAAGAGACACTAGAGAAAGTAAAGAAGAGCTAAGTAAACTAAAATGTTGAAAGCCAACCCATTTGGTGAATAAAGAAATCCCCTAAGTGTTTAAGTGGAGAAGGAAGGTGAAAAGATATGAGTAGTGAAGGCAAAATTCCTTGCGAAAAGGGTAGCTTAGGAAGGATCTTCATTGGGGTTTAGAGATTAGGGGTCAAGTTCGATATGGGGCATTTGCATTTACTTGCCAAATGCATTTACTTGCCTTGCATAAGGATGATTCACTTGGAAAAAGTCTAATGAATGCTAAAGGATTGGATGATTTGAAAGCTTGTGTAGGTTGAGATTTAAGCTTGGTTCATGTAAGGATGGACATGGCTAGCCCCTTTTGAGTAGACATGTTTGATCATACCTTAGAGTTTGCACTTGGACTTGAATTATTTTTAGTGATGCTTTTGCTTGAGGACAAGCAAAGAAGTAAGTTTGGGGGAATTGATATCATCATATTTTGCATCATTCTAGCATCCGTTTCACTTAGGTTTCGAGTCATTTACATATAGTTCATGTTATCTCTTTAGCATTTTAGTCATTTTATGAGTCTAATGTGTCCACATTTAGTCCTAGAGAGTCTTTGCATGTTTTGGATCGTATTTCAGGTGCTAAAGAGGAGATTCGAGACCCAAGGAGAAAGGACAAAGACTGCACCGACGTCACTGGTCGGTACTGGTCCTCGGTATTGAAGGCATAAGGGTTGCACTGAGGTCACTGATCGGTGCAACTGATCGGAGGAAGACAGCCCCAATACCGACGTACAACACCGAGGAGTGACGTCGGTATCGAAGCTTCAGGGGATTGTACCGAGGTCACTGCTCGGTGCAAATGATCGGTGCTGCTGAAGGAAAAAACCTGGGGGAAAAATTCCTTAATACCGAGCAACGGTACCGAGGAGTGACCTCGGTATCCATCGAAGAAACATCAAGCATTTCCCCTCAATACCGACGTCACTGCTCGGTACCCCCTTGTCGGTGCACAAACCCAGGCTCAATACCTCGGTATTGGCCAATAAGAACTTTTTATCCATTTAAATCGGGTCGGCCCAGTTCGTTACTATTCACTATTTATGCCCAAAAACCTAATTTTGATGGGCTAAGTCTTTTCTTAAGCAAAAAACCTCTCTAAGAGTGATTTGTAAGAGATTGATCCTTTTGATTTATGCAATTTGAGTATTGTTTTCTTGATTGAATCCATCTATCTTCTAGTTTCTAATCATCTAATCATCTTGATCATGAGTTTTAACTCTTCTTTTCTTGGATTTGTTGAACTCATGATGATTAGTGAGTAGTCCTTAGGATCTTGAGATATGGTAGATTAGGGTGGTCCAAGGTTTGATTAGTGGTGTTTAGGGTTAGATAATCTTATATTCCTTCTTGTCTAGTGTCCTTAATGCTAGATTCAGCTTAAAATAGTGGATCTAGATCATAGGGCATTTCATGAACACCAAGTGTTTGATGAAATGCCTAGATGAACTAGACAAGAGATTTATGCTTCTAGCCTATGATAATAGTTGTCTAGGGTGTATTTTTGGTTGATCTTGTTTATATTCTTAATGCTTGCTAATTAATTATTCACAAATGAAAGTTTATTAATGAATTAGGTGATTAGCATAGTGATTAGTTGCTTGAAAGAGAGTTAGTCAAGATTAAGGATATCTTGCCTAGGGATTAGCTTCTTTGTGTGAATGAACACCACTAATTAGATTTGGACCACCTTACATCAATAACCCTATCTCTTGTTCCGCTTTTATTAATTGATTTACTATCTTGTTTAGTGCTTTTGCTTGCTTGATTAGAAATTGGATACTTAAACAGCAACCACACTTGTTTAACTTAACTTGCTTTAAGTCCCTTGCATTCTTAGTGATTAGGATAAATCCCGATAAGGTTCGATAACCTCTTATGCTACAATTGCATTTAGAGAATTGACTCTAAAGATACCAAAATATCTTGTATCACTATCGAATTAGCATATTTAATAATTAATTAAAAATTATAATTACATTATTAAATAATAATTTAAATTATTAAAATTAAAATTAAAATAAACAATTATAAAATACAAATTAAAATTTCAATTACAAATTACAAAATTCTAATTAATACCAAAATGTCCAAAAAGCTCTTCGTCGGTTCGCTGCAACAATTCATGTCGCTGTGCAGCGAGCGGATCCACATCCTGATCTGCATCCCTCGGTCCCGATGTCGATGCTTGTTTCGCTCTCAGGATCTTCGCCAATGCGGGATTATCCACCGCAAGAAGCTCGAACAGAGAATTGTATCCTTGGATCGTCTTATCTAATCAAATGATCTTCTGTTCCTATTCCGCTTGCTTCGCATGTAAAGTGTTGATCTCAGTATGGGCGATGTTCAACTCGTTCCTCAACCCAACCGTATCGTCGTTCGGATGATGTGCGGAAGACGAGGCAACAAAACTACCTCGAATCGATCCCATCCCTAAAACTTTGCCCTTCTTCTTCGGGGCAACCTAAACAAAAACGTTAAAATTAATAAATTAAATACGAAATAATTCAGTAAAAATATAATATGATTATTATTACCTCTTAAAAACTCTCGTCCATCTGGGTTGTGGTCAAAGCCGCATTGGACTGAACCGAGCTACCTCCAAGTGATAGTTGCTGAGAGAGCTGAGTTTAGCGCTCCTCAATCCGTGCATTGGCGACATTGTAGAGCTGCTCCGCTCGAGAACCCACAAAAGAACCGTATTTCTTTTTGTGAGTTTCCTCAAAAACTCTAGTCATCGGAGGAAGATCGCCTCCGTTTACCTAAACAAATGACATTAAAAAAAATGGTTAAAAATTAAATTTAGTTAATTACAAAAGCAGGAAAAAATATTATTAGAAAAAAAATCATACCATTTGAAGACGCCTTCCCGCAAATGACGTCTGACCTGAAGTATGTGGCAACACCGCCGGACGACCGTCTGGACCGACAGTGTTCCGAGAAGCCGAACACTTAGCAGCCATTTGCTGCGAACGCGGATCCATCCAGTATGTCTTCAAGCCGTTCCAAACTTCGGAAGACATGTACGGGGGCTTCCCTGCATCTCCCTCAACCTCCCACTTCCGCTTCCAATCGGAGACGGTATTGTTGAGCCGCAATTTTCCCTTTGCCTTAAACTCCGTCTTCTCCGTCTCGTTGATCGCAACATCTCAATGCAATTTTTGCTATAAAAACAAGAAAATAATTAGAAACGAGTAAATTAGATTAAATAATTAAAAAAATTTAAAACGACTATTACGGCGAAACATTTGAACCAAATATCAACGACGTTGCCCGGAACGGCAGACCAATTACAGTGAGGCTCCTCGAAGTAGGCTTTGATGGTGTTAGACACACTCCGCCCGACTTTGTTGTCCTCCTTAAATCTGAAATATAAAAGATTAATTATAAGTAAAAACCAAATACAAATGACAAAAAAAAAAAATTGCTGACATAACAAAAAGTATTCGGCGGCTGGAGAGGATCTAACCGGGGTAAAGGATCATGACCCGGCGACTGCAAAATGTCCTTGACCGTCAATCCCGCATATAACAAAGTGGGTCGAGGTGCAGGTGCAGGTGCAGCTGGCGGCGCATGTGGGGCGGGACCTGAGTCCGGAACCATAGACGGTGTGGCAGACGATGATGGGGCATCCGAATTAACACTCGGTCCCGACTCGCCACCCATAAACGCGCGATAATGAATCTTACGTGGCCCCATATCTAAAAAAAAATAAACGACTATCAAAAATATAATCCAATCTAATTTCAATCCTATCTAATTCAAATCCTATCTAATTCAAATCCTATCTAATAATCCCATTCCTATCTAATATTAACAACCAGATAAATTTATAAAGAAAAAAAAAAAATTTTACCTTTTAGAGAGATAAAGTTCTGGTTTTAGAGAGAGAAGGAGATTTTGAGTTGTGAGGGAAAAATATGGGCTCACGTAAATATAAATTTTTTGGCCGTCATAATTTTGATGGTACATTACAACGATTTTATGATGAATCTGTCGTAAAATCGTCGTAACACATGAAACCAATCAGAATAATTTACCAAAAGTAATTCCACACGGCAAAAGTAATTACCGGTTTACGACGGATTCGTCGTAAACTCGTCGTAATATACCAACGACATTACGACGGATCCGTCATAAACTCGTCGTAATATACCAACGACATTACGACGGATCCGTCGTAACATCGTCGTAATATTAGAAATGTAAACCATATACCTTAAAACGCATAACCATCTTGTATTAACGAAATATATTTGTACATCATAAACTTTTCAGTGTACACAATATAATCAATAATGACGATTGAATCTGACAAATATCAAATTTCCTTATCTCTTCTTACTTCTCTATAACATTCGTTGTATAAGTTACTTCATAACATGCATGAAGTATAAATTGTTAATAATTTTTGTATTCTGTCAAACAACGAATCAAGAACTTATTTAAAACAATATAGTTGATGAAATACCAAACATTTACAACCTATACTCAACCTTAAACCCTAAAACCTATTAAGTATTACGACGATATTACGACAATTTAAGACATATTCGTCGTAATGTCGTCGTAAAATAATTCGTCGTAATTGACGAATCATCGTAAATCCGTCGTACTTTTGATAATCGGAGATGGGATCGAAAGGACTCCCGAAGTGTCCAGGACTAATATTACCCAATCCATAAAATTCCAGGGTTTGGTTAATATTCGACCTACACACTCCGGGAATCCTTACGATCCCATCTCCAGTTAGCTCCGGTCATATGCCGAGAAATATTTCCGGTCAAGTTTTATTTTACAATTTAATATAAGAGCAATTACATATATAAATTAATCAGAATCGTCATCTCCGCTCGGTTCATCATCTTCATTGGGTTCATCATCTTCAAGTTGCGAATCATCGTCACTCTCATCAAACTCATCGGAATCGCCTTCTTCTTATGTGTTGTCAGGTAGATATTCAAGTTCCCTGTTGCGGGGATCAATTAACATAACGTTCTCTGTAATCTCTGATTTTGTAATGTCACAGCAAGAATCTTGTTGAATTGGAAGATTGTCAATACCAACAATTTTACCCCTTGAAGATATTTTAATAACCGATAACCATGTGGGCCCAGTGGTTCGAACTCGCGGATATGGCACGAACGTTACTTGTTCTGCTTGTGATGCTAGGATAAATGGTTCAAACTTGTTGTATCGCCGTGCTTTGTTGACGTCGACCACACCAAATTTGTTAATTCAACCCCTCGACCGACTGTTGGATCGAACCAATCACATTTGAAGATAACGCATTTCATACTAACCAGGCCGGGGTACTGAACTTCGATTATTTCCTGCAACACCCCATAAAAATATATTTCACCCCTAACACATACTCCGTAGTTGGTAGTTGCCCGCCGAACGCCGTATTTATATGTATGAAACACATAACCACGGGTGAAATACATGGGTGCAGTCGTTATCTTCCAGAGGGGGCCTAGTAGTAACTCATGAAACCATATTGGATATTCGGGGTCACCATGATCCACCTATGAAATTTGGGAATGTTAGATCGAGCATCAATATATATACTTAATGAAATTGTTTTATTATGTAAACTTACTTGCGTCTTCAACCACTTAGCAAAGTGACGATCTTTACGATCGTTTATTTCATCATTTGAAACGCATTCAATGCATTCTCGTACCTGACTAACAAATAAACTGCAAAATACATATATATATATATATATATACATTGAAATTAACACCCTTATCTATATATATAATAAATTAGGAGTGGCTAATTATATTGTCACGTTACCTCTCCAAAGGTTCCACTACCTCAAAATTTGGGAGGATGTACGTATGTGCGAGGTACATGTCATTCTCGTTAGACAACTAAACTTCCTTCACTTTTCCACCAAGACGACTGATTTGTGAGAAGATGTCTGGGACACCCTCTACTGCATAAGTTCTTCCCACACCACCATCATCATATCGTTGGGGTTTCCGTTTGCATGTGCGAACATTCGTAGCGAAATAGTATGAAGTGAAGTGTGAAGTTTCTTCGGTCAAACTTTCCGCAACAATTGATCCTTCAATCCTTGCTAGATTTTTAGCCTTTCCCTTTAAATGTTTCATTAACCGCTTGAATTAGTACATCCACCTAAACTGAACAGGCCCGCCTAGTTCTGCTTCATGAGGGAGATGAATGGGAAGATGTTCCATGACATCAAAAAATGACGGCGGGAATATCTTCTCCAGATTACACAACAATATTGGAATATTAGCATCTTCTGACAACGTCTGTGTACTAAAATCCCGGAAAAACCCTCTGATGCCTGCAACACCAACAATTATATAGTGCAATATTTGAACAACTTATATGTGATATGATGATGTCTCTTACCTCCAATTGCTTCATGAACATTTCCTGGAAGGAATTCGGCAAATGCAAAAGGAAGTAATCGTTGCATAAACACGTGGCAGTCATGACTCTTCATCCCTGAAAACTTTTGTCCTTTCTCAACAGATTTAGCCAGATTGAATACATACCCATCAGGAAACTTCACATCAGATGAAACCCAAGTGAACAAGGTTGCCTTTTGTTCGGCACACAACCGAAATATAGGAACTGGTGATTTTTCATTGCTCATAATATGCAACTCATTTCTGTTACAAATATCAGGCAAGTCCAACTTGACTTTCCGCTGTCTTTGGTTCTTCCTTTCACATTTCACACCCAGGCCCGTCTCTAACTTTTTTTAAGCCTTAGGCCAAAAACAATTTTGGGCTTTTTATGATATATAATTATTATTATTATTTTTTGGGCCTTTTTCTAAGATATATTTATTTTATTTTTTCATTATTTTGGGTTTTTTTCCTTTACAAAATAAAAGGGTCTACGCCCCTCCCGCCGCCCCCTAGAGCCGGCCCTGTTAACACCGTATGCATGATGTTATCAAAAACGTTTTTCTCAATGTGCATGACATCAAGATTGTGTCGCAGCAGATGATCTTTCCAGTACGGAAGTTCGCAAAAAATGATTTTCTTGTGCCAATTGTGATTCTCCCCGTATCCATCAAGCATATTAGCTGGAGTGTGCTAATTTACCCCACGATTCACAGTTTCTAGTCCCCCAAAATGATCTAGTTGCGCTTCTAGATCTTCCCCAGATAGATACACTGGTGGGGGGACACGCACGATTTTGTTCTTCCTAAACAATCGCTTGTTTCTCCGATATGGATGGTTGATTGGTAGAAACCGACGGTGACAATCAAACCAGCATGTTTTTCGACCATGTTTTAGCTGAAACGCATCTGTCCGATCGAGGCAATACAGACAAGATAACCTCCCATGCGTCGTCCAACCTGATAGCATCCCGTATGCAGGGAAGTCGCTTATTGTCCACATAAGCACCGCACGCATCGTAAAATTTTTCTTCCTCGAACAGTCGTATGTACGAACTCCTGTATACCACAACTGTTTCAACTCATGTATGAGAGGCTGCAAAAACACATCCAGGGAACGCTTTGGATGCTTCGGACCAGGTAGTATTATACTCAAGAATAAAAATTCTCTTTGCATGCACATATCTGGAGGAAGGTTATATGGCGTTAGGATTACTGGCCATAAAGAATATTGCCTACCAGACATACCGAATGGACTAAATCCATCTGTGCAAAGGCCAAGATACACATTTCGCTTAAATTTAGCAAATTCTGGGTGTACCGTATTAAAGTGTTACCAAGCTTTTGCATCTGACAGGTGAGTCACTTCTTCTTCTCTCTGCGAATGTTTTGCATGCCACCTCATCGATACAGCTGTCCTTTCAGATTGATACAATCGTTTCAACCTATCAGTTATAGGAAGATACCACATCCATTGGTACGGTATCTTACTACGCCCAGAGGTTTGTGGCCTGAATCTTGGCTTTTGGCGAAATCGACATTCATGCAGCTTATCATTATCTTTCCAAAAAAGCATACAATTGTCAACACATACATCTATCATCTCAAAAGGCAACCCAAGACTAAACACCAACTTTTGTATCTCATAGTATGTTTCGGCATCCAAATTATCATCTGGCAAATACTCTTTAATAAGATCAGCCCAATCATCCATGCAAACCTCAGCTAAGTTATGATCAGTTTTAATTGTCATCATCCTAGTTGCTAACGACAATTTACGCTGATTTGCAGCGGCTAGCATATCATAAAACCGATTCGCATCTACATTGGGTTCCTCAACACTATTATCAACATTTGTTTCATGAAATGCATCATTGACCATTTCATGAATCCTATCATGATCTTGACCTTGCTGATAAAATTGATTTTCATGACCATGATGAACACTACCCTGATCAAAATCTACATGACCTTGATCATTACTACTACAATCAGCTTGATCAGTAGTACTCCTTTCAAAACCCTCTCCATGTTGATACCAAACATAATATTGCGGCATAAACCCTCTATTTAATAAATTCTTCCACACCGTCTCAATAAAAATATATCTCGCATTTTTGCATTTACGACAAGGACATAACATCTTACCGCTTTCGAGGGTTGTTTGCATATTTCCGGCCTGATACATGAATATTTCAAGCCCTTTTTGGAATTCTTTCGTCAACGATCCCTCCGAATCCTTTTGCGTATACATCCATCCTCGTAGTTCGTATATGGACATTTTATAAAAATAGTTTTTGAAGTGTTTTTTTTTATATAAGAGATTTTGTTTTTATATAACTTTCGTTTGAAGTACGCTGTATTTATAGAAATTTTTAGGAATTACCAACGGATTTACATCGAAAGTTTACATCGAAAAAACATTTACAACGATTTTACATCTCATATACGACAGATTTACGACGAATATATGAGTTGTAAATAATTAGGTAACCCTAATTAAAAACGTGCTCACCTACCTAGACAAAATCGACGTAAACTCGTCGTAATTTACATCGAATATAAGTCGTCGTAAAATCGATGTAATGTTACATCGATATTACGATGATTGTTACGATGATGTAAACAATCGTCGTAATATCGTCGTAATGTAGCCGTACAGTTACGACGATATTACGACGACCATTATTTACGGCGAAATTACATCGAATTCAGAATTCGTCGTAATGCCGTCGTAACCTCGATGTAAATATACGACGGCCAAATTTCGATGTAAAATTTCATTGGTAATCGGTTGTTTTCTTGTAGTGGAGGACCTTAGAAACCGTCTTGAACGAAGCAAAGTGACCTCCAGATGACGAACCGTGACAATGCATCACAATGTCTTCAACTTCTTCCTCGGGGATGCATCTCCTATAGAGTTTGTCCTTGCAAAGAGTATACAAGTAAGGTTCATCCCAATAGAAACAAGTGATGTCTCTAAAGAACTTCTTCCTTTGATACCCATCCAAATTAGGCGGTTCTTTCCCGCAAGCTAAGTAGTTGACATAGTCCGCATACCACGGTAACTTCTCATCCGCCAAACTTTTGGCCTCTTCAAGAACTCTCACCGCCATGATACCTTTCTGAAAAATGCTAACCAACATCAATTTCTCCTCGGGAAGTTTATCATCGATCGGGACAAGGTCTTCGATTCTTAACCTAGACAAGTGGTACGCTACCCTGTTTTCAATGCCTTTCTTGTCCACGATTTCCATGTCAAACTCTTGCAAAAGCAAAATCCATCGGAGAAGCCTCGGTTTGGTATCCTTCTTTGCATGTATGTACCTCAAAGCCGCGTGATCCGTGTATACCACAACCTTAGATCCAACCACATATGATCGGAACTTCTCCATGGCAAACACTACCGCCAACAACTCCTTTTTCGTGGTCGCATATCGTGCTTGAGTATCATCCAACATCCTACTTGCTAGTAGATGACATTAACCTTCTTCTCTTTCTTTTGGCCGAGGACTGCTCCTACCGCGAAGTTGCTAGCGTCACACATGATCTCAAACGGTAGCTCCCAATCCGGAGCTTGAACAGTTGGTGCACTAACTAGAGTCTTCTTGATTTCTAAGAACGCCTCAAGACACTCTTCATTGAAGTTAAACTCCACCTCTTTGCAAAGGAGCCTCGTGAGCGGTCTTCAAACCTTCGAGAAATCTTTGATGAACCTGCGGTAGAACCCGACATTCCCCAAAAAGCTTCAGTTGTCCTTGACCGTTCTTGGTGGTTCCAAACTAACCATGACCTCGATCTTAGCCTTGTGTACCTCGATTCTCTTCTCCGAAATCTTGTGCCTGAGCACAATCACGTCTCGAACGATGAAGTGGAATTTCTCCCAATTCAACACAAAGTTTGCTTCTTCGCACCGAGAGAGTACCTTGCAAAGATTGGAAAGACAAACACCAAACGAAGAGCCATATACAGAAAAGTCGTCCATAAAGACATCAACCATTTCTTCGATCAAATCCGAAAATATAGACATCATACATACACCGTTGAAAGGTTACCGGTGCATTACATAACCCGAACGACATTCTTAGATGGGCGAAGGTACCATAGGGGCATGTGAATGTTGTCTTTTCTTGATCATTGGGATGTATTGGGATTTGGAAGAATCTCGAATACCCGTCAAGAAAGCAATATTACGGATGGTTTGCAAGCCTTTCAAGCATTTGGTCAATAAATGGGAGAGGGAAGTGATCTTTCCTAGTGGCGGAGTTAAGTTTTCGATAATCAATGCACATCATATGCCTGGTTATGGTTCTAGTGGGCACTAATTCATCTTTTTCGTTCTTCACAACCGTCATCCCTCCCTTTTTAGGCACCACATGGACTGAGGACACCCACCTACTATCGGAGATAGGATATATAATCCCGGCATCTAGAAGCTTTAGAATATCTTTCTTAACGACTTCTTTAAAATTTGGATTTAACCTCCTTTGATGTTCGATATAAGTCATTGATTAATCTTCTAGATGTATCCTATGTGTGCAAAGAGTAGAGGAAATGCCTTTGATGTCATCCCAGGAATAACAATTGGCGTTCCTATACTTCCTCAATTCGTTCAAAAAGGAGGACAATTCATCTTCTTTCAAGTTTTCATTTACAATGACCGGTATAACTCGTTTGGAGTTAGGAAAGCGTACCTTAGCCCAACGGGAAGTGGTTTGAGGTCGATTTTGGGAGCCTTGAGTTCACTCCAATCGTCATCCATGCTAGTCTTACCATTGCTAGCTTCTTGTCCGTTCTCATCTAGCTCCACTTCCAAAGCAAAGCTCTCTTGGAACGAGATCATTGTGGGACCGTCTTCACACTTCATCCCTTGAAGACCCAAATCGAGGACCGTACCTTCATCAACCATTGGCTTGTGTGAGTCCAACATAAGCTGGTAACCCTCACTAGCCTCATCCATATATCCGTGTTCACCATGATCCTTTACCAAAGCAACTTGCAAGCCATCCTCAAGACTTAGTTCCTCCAAAAGCTCGTCCGCTAGATCATCCATGGTATCGATGTAGAAGACTTGCCCACTGATGGTGGGTCTCTTCATCGCCGCATGGATGTCAAACTCAAGGACCTCGTCCTTTCCCAAGTGAAGATCGATCTTCCCTTTCCTTATGTCGATGATCGCACCCGCGGTTGCCAAGAAGTGTCTACCGAAAATCAAGGGGTCCTTGGGTTCCTCATCCATTTCCAAGACAACGAAGTCCGTTGGGACAATGAAGTCTCCAACCGCGATTGGCAAATCTTCTAGTAGCCCAATAGGTACTCTGACACTTCTATCCGCAAGGATTAAGGAGATCCTACAAGCTTTTTACCTTGTGAATCCCAATCTTTTAGCAATGGATAACGGCATTAAATTCACGCTAGCTCCCAGATCACAAAGGCAATTGTCGAAAGCAAGAGGTCCCAAAGCGCATAGGAGTGTGAAACTAGCCGGATCTCCAAGCTTCTTGGGCACTACTTTCTTTTGGATAATGGCACTACACTCATGTATCAATACCACCATGGACTCCATCTCCTTAGCTCTTCCTTTAACGGCATCCTTATAGAATTCGGCATATTGAGGCACAAGCAAAAATGCATCAACCAAAGGCATGGTAAGCTCGACATTTTCCATTTGTCTATCAAACACCGCCCTATACTTCTCCATCAATTGCTTCTTGAAGCGTCCGGGAAATGGTAGTTTAGGCACATAAGGTGGTGGTGGGACAAATAAAGTTTCTCTCTTTTTCGGCTTCTCTTGAGCAACAACCTTGGTCTTGATCTCTTCAACCCGTTTACCCTTGTCTTTGCCTTCCAAAATCGTGTCTTCAACTACCACTTCATCTTGAATCTCAAGTTCCACCCCCCCCCCCCACTTTGGTTCTCAATGTCCTCGTTGAGATTGGAAGGTGCTTCTCGAGTGGGTAAGACCGTGCCACTCCGTAGTGTGATAGCATTCACATACTCTTTGGGGTTGGCCTCAGACTTTCCCGATAGTTGGCCTTGTGGTCGTGAAGAGGAGGCGGCTCCTTTTCCCTCGAGTTGCTAGACCTTGGAGTTCAACGTCTCGAGCTTAGAGTTTAGATCATTGTAATAACAATCGACCCGTGTATTGGTCTCCGCTTGTCCCTTGAGGAGTTGTTTAAACATGGTGTTTAAATCAAGCTCTTGCGGTTTAAACGTAGTGGCTTGACCTTGAGGAGCAAAGCCTTGTTGAAAACCCGGTGGAGCATTGAAAGGTGCTTTGGCCTGAAACCCGCCTTGGTTTCCTTGAAAAGTGTTTTTGGGAATATAGCTTTGGTTTTTTAGAGCTTGACCTTGGTGTTGTCGAGGGAATTGCTTTTGTTGTGGAGCTTGGTTGCTTTGTTGTTGTTGGGGATAGACTTGATCTTGTGGATTCTCCACATTTGGGTTCCGGTAAGAGAAGTTTGGGTGATTGCGGTAGTTATTGTTAAAACCGCCTCTTTGGTATCCTTGATTACCCACATAATTCATCTCTTCTTGGGTACCCACGTCGCCCTCGTCCTCTTGGTAACCTTGTGTTTCCTCGAAGTCGCCAACAAAGTGCACCGGCTTTTGAGAAACGTTAAGAAGTTTGTCAATCATCAAAGCTTGCTTGTCCATCTGCTCGGTGAGAATCTTAATCTCTTTGGACCGCTTTTGTTCATCAAAATCACTAGTTGTTCTCGTAGCCCGGTCATAATCATCCCCATAGGTTCCGTCGCTTTGAGCTAAATTCTCCATGAGCTCCATTGCTTCGTCCACATCTTTGGCTAAGAAATACTCATTAGAAGCTGTGTCTCAAAACATCCTTATCTTGGGTAAAGCACCGCGATAGAGGGTACTCAAAAGAGAGGCTTTGGAGAAGCCATGATGCGGACATTGAGAGGTGTAGCTTCTAAACCGTTCACAATCTTCGTTGAAGGATTCGTTTCCGCGTTGTGTGAAACCCGAGATTTCGTTCCTTAACTTGGCGGTCCTTAAAGGAGAAAAGAACTTTGCAAGGAAAGCTCTCTTGCAATCGTCCCAAGACGTGATTGAACCTTGAGGAAGACTCTTTTCCCATTGATGAGCTTTATCTCCAAGGGAGAATGGGAAAAGTCTTAGCTTGAAACCTTCTTCCGAAACACCGTTCATCTTGGTTGACCCGCATATCCTATCAAATTGATCGATATGATCCAATGGATCCTCCATAGATAAACCGTGAAATTTGGTACTTTGAACCATGTTGATCAATCTCGGCTTCACCTCGAAGTTGTTGTTCTCAACCGGTGGGGCTTGGATCCCTTGACAATTTTGATAAGCATTGGCGGCATCACCCGCACCTACCACGTTTTGAGCCCTTTGGGGATGGTTAAGGGCTCTCATTGGCCGGGCGGGTGGATGTGGGACGTGGGGAGCCTGGCCGCCTTGAGCGTGTTGGTTTCCATTACCACCTTGTGTGGGGTGTTTTCCATTACCACCTTGTTGATGATGTGGAAGGTTGTCCACATTTTCATGAATGTCCCCAAGTGGAACATTTTCAAAGTGATCCATGTCGTTCTCAACTTATTGTTATCTCACACGTGCTTCCCTTGTTCTAACCCCGCGGTATGAGCGATGTATGTCGTCCCTTGGTTTAACTAGATTGTCGTTGCTTCGAGATCGCGTATGCATGCACCTATAGGATTGAGAGATAGCAATGGAAAGTGAAAGACATTAGTAATCAAAAGGAGAATACAACTTAATCTAAAAAAGAACATAAATCTCAATGTTGTAATCAAAACCCAATCGACAACGGCGCCAAATTGATAGTAGAATTTTGCAAGTCTTTGAGACCAATTACTCAATATTCAAGTAGTATAGGAGGTATCGAATCCAATGGGTTAAGTTCCAAACACCAAGAATGCAAGACACTAATTGAGTTAAACAAATATGGAAAGGTTGTTATTTAGCTAATGAATATAGAAACTTAAATAAAGGAAGAGAAATAGCAAACTAAACAAGTGTAATGCAAGAGATATAAGCGAATCTAAGGATGGGGTAATCGAGTTTAGATGATCCAAGACCAATTCATTATGCTCAATGAACAAAAAAAGCTATTCCTAGGCAATGATCATTAAGTGTGGTTAATTCTCTCTCAAGACATTAATCAACATGCTAATTACTAATTCAAGACCAAACTCTCATTTGTGAATCACTAACTAGCAAGCATTAAGTGCAAACAATCAAGATCAATCAAACATACACCCTAGACAACTACTCTCATTGGCTAGGAATGCATATCTCTTGATTAGCTTATCAAAACATTTCATCGAACACCTTGTGGGTGTGAAATGCCCCTTGGTCTAGATTGGCTTTCTCAATCCTAATCTAGGATTAAGACCACTAATCAAGAAGAGAAATAGGATAATCTAACCATAAGCATCATAAATCAATCTTGGAATCATCCTAACTCTAACCCATCCTCAAACTCTAAGGACTACTCACTAATCACCATGGTTCCAACAAATCCAATGAAAGAAGAGTTAAACCCCATGATCAAGATGATTGGATGATTAGAAAATAGGAGATAGATAAATTGAATCAAGAAAACAATACTCAAATTGCATAAATCAAAAGGATCAATCTCTTCCAAATCACTCTTACAGAGGGTTTTTGCTAAAGAAAAGACTTAGCCCATAAAAATTAGGTTTTTGGGCTTAAATAGTGAATAGTGACGAACCGGGTCGACCCGGGATAAACCGGGTACCGACCCGGTTGAAATGGGTAAAAGTGTTATGATGGTCAATACCGATGTCACTCATCGGTACAACACCTTGGTATTGAACCTGGGTTTATGTACCGATGAGGGATACCGATTCGTGACGTCGGTACCGATGTGAAATGCTTTGTGCTCCTTTTGTGAATACCGATGTCACTCCTCGGTACCACATGTCGGTACTAAGGGATTTTCCCTCAGATTTCCCCCGGGAGCTGCACCGACTTGTTGTACCAACTTGTGACGTCGGTATTGCTGCTACGTTGAATTTTTAGAAGTGGTACTGAGGTGTTGCACCGAGTTGTGACCTCGGTACAATCCCCTGAAGCTGCGATACCGACGTCACTCCTCGGTGTTGCACGTCGGTACTCGATCCATGAATCTCATAGACGAACCTCTTAGCACCTTAGCTTTGGTCTCCTACAAGATAACCAAAACCATATTACTAAGAACGTTTTCTCTCATATTGTGCTAATCACGTACAATGTTTCAACACCCCTATTTATACACAATAGGCATGTGGCTAACCCTAGACTATACTCGCTTTGGGGATAAAGCCAAATCTCCACGGATATGTCATATTTCCTTTTTCTTCTCCTAAGTATAAGGAAATCTTCCAATCTTCAATATCTTCTCCAAGATGCTTGTACAGCTCAGCTACCTCTCTTGGCATGTCTCTGAAAGCTTCTAGAAATACAATACATCCCACGCTTTGGCTCCACGTCATCGGTTTCTCCGCAACCTTCCTTGTATCACTCTGTGTGCTATTTCCACTAATACAACTTCGACTCTGTTAGCACAACACCAACAAGATCCCCATATTGAAATATAATAATCTCAATTACTCAAACTGGCACAACAAATTCGGCGTTCCTCATCGTCTCCACCGTCTGAAAATTCGAGGAATCGATGGTAGGTAAGTTCTACACCTCTTCTCTCTCTCGTCGTAATTTGTCTTATTTAGATTGTTGTTCTTCCGTTACTACTAGTTCTTGAATCCATTTGCACGGATCTCTGATCTTCAATCCCCGGTTTCATCGTCTATGATCAGTGGGGTGCTTGAATTTTCAGCTTATTTTTCTGTTTGAAATTTAGGATTTGTGTTGTTTCAATACCAAATCGGATAGTTTTTTCTTCTCTATGTTCAGCTCAACTCGAGCTTATGTGCTCACTGAAACTAGATTCTACTTGGTTCTGAGTTTCTTGTTTGATAATGGAAATTTTAGCCTTGAACGGTAAATTTTCGAAGATGATGTTTAGAAATCTACATCCGCGTTTGATTTATTAATCTCATCGTTTAAACTTGCGTTGAAAATGATAATGTGAAGTTTTAACAGCATTTACATAACAACACAAACAATAAAGTAGAGATTTTTGAAGGTTGGGTTTGCTGGATCGTGCATATCTTCAGGTGTTGAATAAAAATTGTTGAGGCCTGCAAAATCCCAGATTCGATCAACTACGCCTGATTCTTTTAAACGATTTGATAAGAGAGAGTGTGTGATTGTTGAGTTTGTAGATTAGCCAAGAGTAAGACTTCGTTTGGAAGACTTACACATCTGTCAAAAAAAAATCTGAGGATAAATCGTCTTGAAACGACGGTGTTGTTTTGTTTCTCTTACAAGCACGAATCCTGGAACATTAACAAATATCTGAAAGTATCAGGAAGGGATGATAATAGAGCTTATAAAAGGAAAGACTGACATTTATAGTTTTAAATACATGATTTATAATAACAAGTTTGAAGTATGGATGATGAATTTAAAATTAGCTGTGAAATCCAGATGCTACTCTAGGGAATTGCTAATTTAGTGTTTGTAAGATTATGGTTTGTGTTTCGAAGAAGAAAAAAAGACTATGGCTTTGATTTTGTTTTTAGTTATTTGGTTATGTCTTAAAATGATAGATTTTGCTGTCTACTTTGGGTTTAGGTTGACTGCCTACAAGGTATATAGAGATACAAACTGTTTTTTTCAACTTTGTGTTACGATTATTTGCTATGTTTCTTAATATAATCTTTTCGTGTCAAGGAGTTATCTGTTTTTCAACTTGTTGTTTTCGAAAGTTTGAACATCACAAGCTGTATTTTCTTTGTTATTTCTTTAACAATTAAACTTTAACTTATTCTTTCAGATGGATTCAACATCACCTCCAAATCGGCAAGATGAGCAAGAGGAGTTTAACAAACCGGATAGTAGAGGGAATAGTAGTAAAAATACCCGAACTTACCCGAAACCATAGTTATTTCAGTTATAACCGTACCCGATTAGTACCGAACCAAACCCGACCCGATGGTTTAAAATACCCGAACGGTCTTCTAAGCCTAAACCCGAAACCCCAAAAACCTGAAATACCCGACCCGAACCCGAACGCCGAGGCCTAGTTCTATGAGTAGGGGATTTTTATGCATTCAACCCAATAACAACATGAAGAGTTTGGAGATGACATATGCTGATGTGTCATCACCACAATTATTCTTAGCATTTAGAGGATTTATTAATTGATTTGTTTTTCTCCTAATATATTTGTTTCCAAACCGTTTTTAAGTTGACATTTAATTTTCTTTGCCACATGGCAACCTCTCATTAATTCGATTTAGGTTAAATTACATGTATACATATATATATAATATGTATACATGTAATTTATTAAATTATTAAATTACATTTAGAGGACATCTAATGAAGTTTTAACAATAAAATATGCAGTAGAATTAATATATATGACATATATATAAACATGAAAATTAATATATATATATATATATATATATATATATATAAGAAGTTTTAACAATAACAGTTGCATCGATTTATGAAACTGTAACACAATTGATAAAATTATTTATTTTTCGTTCCCTTTTACATAATTAAAATTTTTTTTGAAGGATTTACACAATACAAAATTGATTTGATATATTCTAGATAAACCGATTTGGTATATACTCCCTAAATATTAGCTGCAAGTTTTATTAAATGTCATATTTGCGAAACACGGAAACTTCTCAAACTACATACCTAAACTCGAATATTTGATAACAAACTATACTAATCTACAACCTGATAATTATTAGAAAAATCTAAACATCCTATAATTGGTATTTTCTTTATTTACTACAATTCAAATTCGAATTCATTGACCTATGAAATTTGCCTCCAATGAAGATTGCATCCAAGATTTACCCTAACGACACCAACACATCATTTGATATATTCTATACAACAACATATTTTCTTATACAAAATTAAATATAATCAAATCCGGTAGTTTACTATATTAGATGGATTAGAGGGATTAGTTACTACCATATATATATGATAGTATTTATTATTTTTTGCTTAAAATTATATCATCGCAGTTATTATTCGTGGTATATACTCCCTAAACTTTAGCTGCAAGTTTTATTAAATGCCATATTTGCGAAACACGGAAACTTCTCAAACTACATACCTAAACTTTGAATCTTTGGTAACAAACTATTATAATCTACATCACGATAATTATTAGCAAAATATAATCATCCTATAATCGGTATTTTATATATTTACTATAATTCAAATTCGAATTCATTGACCTATGAAGTTTGCCTCCAAAGAAGATTGCAAAAAGATTTACCCTAACGACACCAACACATCATTTGAAGTTTATATATACCTTTATTTTCCCATTCATTTTCATCACCAATAGAAAAGCATTTACCTCTCATTTCTTTAGCAGTTCCATTTAATAATAATGGCCGCCATCACAAACTTCATTTCATTGAAATCGTTCAAAATACAATGGCGAGTACGTGTGAAGATTTTGAAGCTATGGAAACAATATTTGAATGGGATCGAGACGTTGGAGATGGTTGTTGTCGTTGAAATGGTATGTTTTGTACATTCATTTCTTACATAATTGGTTTTGTTTATACAAATGTTTTATGGAACTTGATATCTAATTGTCGTTGTTTTATTCTACACTACAGAATCAGACAATGCATGTAACTGTGAAGAACGAGTTTATCAGAAAATATGAGAATCAATTGGAAGAAGGGATGACAAAGCTATTCACAAACTTCCAGGGTACTCATAATGGTGGCAAGTTCCAGACCTCATCTCATGTTTACAAGATTCAATTTGCATCTACTACATCTGTAAGACCCTCAGAAGATTCGGATCCAAATATCCTCGTTTTGAAGTTCGTAAAATTCAGCAATATTCATGATGGAAAATGAATCCTGATTTTTTGATAGGTACACTTATTTAATGTTTGATTTCATAATACGTCGAATGGCTCAAATTATTATTAATATATGAATTCTTTATATTCTACAAACGTTGTTGGTCAGATCGATAGCATTGGTGAAGTTGAGATATTGATTGTTAATAAAAAAAACCGACCAATCGCCAATGACCATTCATGACTCATGGTATGTCTTACTAAGACAGAGATCCATTATGTTAATTAAACTCCTATTATGTTATGTTTTAAAACAAAACATAATACAATTTGATTTTACTTTCAGTGATATCCGTCTAAATTGTGTCATGTGGAGAAACTATGCTAAGAATTTAGAGCGCATTGCTACCAATGCTATTGATGATGTCATTGTATTTGTGTTACGATTTGGAAAGTTAAGATCATATCAATGTATTAAATATATATATTAAATAATTGATATGCTTGACATTATTAAACATTAGGCAATATTAACAGTTTCTTTACGCATTGATCTAGGTGTTTGGAGCGTTGGTATTTGTTACAGTTCTTCAATTGTCATATGACTGTTCCAGATCTACCTGAGATCCTTGTTTTCAGACAAAGGTATAAATAATAAGTAACAATTATACATTACTTCCTTTATAGTATTTCTTGATATTCACTTTCAATCTATGTTAATACAATTTGCCAACTGATGGTGTTACCCTTTCTTACACTCATCCTAATCAATTTACTATTATCAATTCTGTCTCGGTTCGAGATGATTTCTTCCTTCACATTCATCGCATGACTATAAGTGAGATTATTAGTGCTTCAGAGGTATTGTTTTTTTTATGTAATCTATGACTATTTTCAAACAAAAAAATTATCTAACGAATCATCTATATTATTTAATAGGTCAAAAAGTGTGTGACAATGGCAACTATAATGTCTATTAACACTGAATTTAGATGGTATTACATGTCCTGCAAAGTATGTGCCAAAAATATTCTTCCATATGACATGGATGCGATGAGGGAACAATTTTCTGGTAGAACATTTAACAAAGAATTATGGAAGTGCAGCAAATGCAAAGAAGATGTTGAGGACATCATTCCATCGTAAGTTATTCATAAATTAAAGTTGGCATTATTAGTTGTAATATATTGTATTTTGTTTTCTTTAGCTAAATATGTGATATTGGTTTCAAATATTTGTAGGTTCATGTTGACTTTCCGTGTTATGGATAACACAGGTGAAACAAAGTTTCTGATTTTTGATAAGCTTGATATGGAGGTTGCAAACCAAACTATTGCTCAGCTTACGGAATCTGTTGATGGGGTATTTAATTTTCAAATAATAAAAACATGAACATGCCCTTATATGTTAACAAATATAATATTTTTATTTATTGCCAGATTCAGAATCCGGATGTCCTACCTCTGCCATTGACTAATATTTGTGGTAAAACCTATTTGTTCAAGTTAGCCATTGAGAGTTCTAATATTGTATTCAACAGTGATATTTACAAAGTAGTGAAGATTGTTACTCAGAGTGATATGGTTTAAGAGTTCTTGGAAATATTTGCTTCTCTGGTACGTATGTGATCATTATAAAAATTTCCGTTTCTTTTTAAAATGTTGATTTTCAAATATACAAGATTTAATAATACTATAAGTTTAATTTCTCTTTGTGCATAATAATTCAGAACACACCTGATGTTAAAACAGAGGAAAATGAGTTCATTTCTCCTGGTGATAAGCTATATTATATCACTTATCTTTTAATCAAGTTTCATATGATCTTATAAAATAGAAATTTCAACTGTTAAAACCTAATGTCATGTTCGTATATAGGTTCCAAAGATGTTGCTTGATAGTGGTGACATGTTGTTTGGTAGTGGTGAGGATGAATCGACCCCAGCATCAAAAAGGAAAAGCACTGAAAGAAATAATGTGATTAATGATATAGATGATCATTCCGCAACAAAGAAAACTTGCAAAAATGATTTGAAGACAGAAGCAATTCTGAAACCGGCCATTGTTAAGGCCGTAAAAAAAGAAAAGACTAGTGTTTGAAATCGTTTGACGTCTACATTTTTAACTCTGCTATGTTAAATTGTTCCTTAACTATTAAAGATTTGTTTTGAATTTTATTTTCCCACTTTGGATTTGGTTTTGTTTAGTTTATTCCTTGGATTAATAATAAATCATATATTTTAATTCTTACATTTGGTAGAGTACGTCTACATTTGTTTTATTCCTAATATCCATACAGAATAAACCAATTATGTGATGATAAAACAGGAACATAAATGTTTTTGAACATTATTGTTACCTTTGAAGATTATCCTTTTATATTTGTAAGATGATGAATGTACTTGTAATGATTAGGGAAAAAATTTGGGTGTTCAAACTTTGGAAAACATTATCTGAAAAACAAAATAACGTCTTCTATAAACATGAATACAATCATTTTGTACTTAATATTCATGGAGTATTTCATCCACATTACATGATCAATATAATCATCGGATCCTTTCAATGTAGAACAACGTTATTTTGAATGAAATATATTGCCTTGGTAACATTAAGTGTATTCTTCCATAGCTCGATAAATCTATTAGGAATAAGAATATGACAGAAATACGAAATAAATGTACACAATTAATTTTTTTTACTAATTAAGAGCTCATTGATTGATTTACAAATATACAGTTATATTTAGGGCTGGGCAAAATAACCGGAACTGAAATACCCGAACAAGAACCGAACTGAAATACCTGAACCGGAACCGAACCGAAATTGCCAAAATACCTATTGGATCCTACTCATTGATACCCATGGGTATCGGGTAATACCCAGAACCGAACCAAGAATATTTTGGGTACTCGAATACCCAAAATATAATTATATATCCAAAAATATTAAATATATATCAGATTTTTTTGTATATTTTCGGTATTATGGATATATTTTATTTAGTTTTTTTGTTTTCGGGTATATTTTTGGGTTTTGGATATAATTTTGGGTTTTTTGGTATATTATTGGTATTTCGGGTATATTTTCCTTAAACTTTTTTGGGTTTTCGGGTATATTTTAGGCATTTCGGGTAATAAATATCCGGAACCGACCTGTAACCGAAAAGGAACCGGAAAAGTTCGGGTATTTTCCGGTTCTGAAATCTCGGAACCGAACCGACCCATAACCGACTGGTACCAAACTGGAACCGAACCGAAATCATTTCGGAACCGAATGGATCCTAAACTTCACTACCCAAAATACCTGGAACCGAACCGGAACCGGAAATGCCCAGGCCTGGTTATATTAGTTAGGAAATATATTTTATATTGATTTCAAATTACTTATTATCTCCTAAATATATTCTCAATACTAGATTTACCCTACTATCAAGGAAAAACATTCTCATCTACATAATCTTGACCATATATATGAATGACTAAATGCACCTACTTTTTAGATTTGTGGAGATACAAAGATATCTCAATAATGTTTCAATGAAAAACAACTCATCATGAAAAATAAGAAAACCTCAACTGTTTCATCATACAAAGAAGGGGGTAAGATAACAAAGAAACCAAGATTAAGTAGATTGAACATCGGTAAGTTTTTGGCATTCATATATATATACATCTTACATAAGTCAATTAACATTAAAAAAATTATTCTTATCAGACAATTATTGATTTAAATTTTGTAATTGTACTTTATGCAGTATTCAATTAAATGTATGTTGTATCACAAATAACAATGGCAATAATTCAACCAGTTCAGTCCAAAGACATTCAACAGTTACTAATTTAGTTCATGGTTTTTTTGATACTATATTCAGAGATATCAATAACTCTTCCAACATTTCAAGTAGCTCAAAGTTCCTAACAAGAAAGCAATTTAACGCATGCAAGTAATATTGATCATTTTCTATCGTTAAGTAATCATAGTTTTTATTATCAGATGATTTACAAAGCTGTAACTACCTCTTCCCTTTACATACATATTTCAGACAAAGAAAACATTGTAGTTCCAATAACAAGGAACAATTACAACTAAACATCATCTAGATCAAGTTTGTATTATTTCCTATATCAAAGAAAATAAACAAAGCAATTTCATTCGAAAAAGAATCTGTTAAAACTAATAACACAGCCAATTAACTATAACCATAAGCAAATATATCATATCTCTAATATTCTCTAAATTTTACAGATATCCTCAGTGGAAACAAAGAAAACATTGGAGTTCAGTCAAAACTAAATGATTGCTCTGATTTTCCTAATCAATCAGGTTTGTTGTGTAATATTACACCATCTCCAACTATGTATCAGAAATAATAATTTAAAGATATACCTAGAAATCACGTATATATGTTGTTCGAATATGCAGATCTTCATTTTGAAAAAGTTAATCATACTACCCAATGTTCTCAGTCTAGACCTTTCAAAGTATGTACACCTAATATCAAAAGACAACTAAAACAAAGACAAGCAACAATTACATGTGATGTAGAGAGAAATAATGGAACTCATATTTCGGGATTAGGTAACTCACATGTTGTATGTATGAAACCACCACTTGGGAGAAAGATACAGAAATTTGTACCTCCAAGTAAGATTTAATATATACATTGTTTAACACTATATTATCCATAAGATGTTTTCTATCAAATATACATAGTTGTGAAATTATATATACTTTGGAGGTATATTAGTTTCAAAATACTGAAATACTTTCTGCATTTGTTTTCATGCAATAAAAAAGACGATTGTACAAGATATAACACCTGTGAAAAGATTGAGTCATCACGTATCATATTGACAGACTTGGTAGATATTGTTTACTTCTATAATATCAATTATTTTAGCCTCAATCTATTTTGTCTTTTTAACATATTATCAAAGTCGTATCGTTCTGGAATTCTGCTGTTGAAAAAGCAAATAAAATCATTGCCAATATAGATAATTCAACTTCCACACCAAGTCAGTCATAGAATTGATGACATTTGTCAGAACAATGTTATCACTTAATGCTTATCCAATTGATATATTATTGTTAAATACTAAATGATATAAAAATAGTCTGTTTTTTTTACCATTCTATAGGATATACTTCAAATGTAAGACAATCTCACAATTATGTTTTAATAAGTTGCTCCAAAAATAATAGGGTAAATACCGGAGGCAAGCCAAAGGGTAATATACTATTGAAATATGCATATCCTCTATATATATATATTTCATATTATGTATTATTTTGAAAATTGATTTTCTACTTAGTTCGTTTTGGTTAATTGGAGACAGTTGGCAAAGTAACTCAATCCAGTCAAGCAAGTTTTAAATATTCGGAGAGGTCCAAAGATGGTATTATTCAGACAGTAAGTTTGCCTCTTAGTAATATAACAAATAATATTTTAGAAAATCAACGACTGTCAAGACTACATAGGAGACATGTATTATTAGCCAAGAAACAAAGTATTGCTCAAACATCAGGTAAAATGTTTACTATCTTACTAATAAATTATTTCAATTCTAATTTATGGTGCTTACCAATTTTTGTAAACATTTGTAAGCATGTTTTACTTCTCTCTCACCTCTATTTTTGGTCGTATATCATCTTCTGAGACCCCTGCAAGTTGTTCAGGTTAGAAACATTATTAAAATATGAAGCAACGTATGTTGTCAAATGTTTAAATATTATTTTAAAAAATATATTGATAGTAATAATACAATTTTTTATATGTTCATAGTCAAAAGAAACAACAATGACTCATATTCATAAGATAGTATTGAAGCTGGATCTAGATTATCACATGAGGTTGTTGATAATGATGATTCATTTGGTGATGACTCTACAGTCTATGGAGAAACTACAAATAATTCAGAAGTATACATAGGACCAACGCTTCAGGACAATGTAAGAATATTGTTAGGTTTATTTAATTTCATAACCATTCTGGATCAGTAGAAGTGTTCGTATATGACTAAATAATTATATATTATCCTATATTTTGTCGAAATAAAACAGGATATCATGATGATGGTGATCCTATTTTTGAGTGTACATATTGTTCCGCACGTATGTGGTTTAAGGAGAGGATTAGTATAAAAAAAATATGAAGACTTATATCTTTACAATGTCTTGTATGCAAGGAAAAGTTAAACTACCAATATTACAACAACCTCCTCATTTGTTGATTTATCTATTCACTAGCAATGATGAAATTTGTTGTCATTTTCGTGAGAACATCCAAACTTACAACATGATATTTTCTTGGGAAAATGACATATCCCCCCCCCCCCCCCCCCCCGGAAGTATCACATAGTAACATATTCACCCAAACTTTCGACCTCGTCCTAGATCCACCTAATTTTAAAGTTACAAATGTGTGTCCCCCCAATTGGAAAGTTCGAAACATATATTACACATAATCATTGGTTTGAATGGTTAGCGAGCTTAACCTGATACGAAACCACCTTGACAGATACCAGACCGAATTTAAAACCTCCTTAAAGCCGACCCGAGTCGACATGAAATCCAGTTAAAATATGAGAAATCCCCAAATCATTTCGACAAACCCTTTCTCTGATTTTTCTGTTTTTTTCTTTCTCTATTTTTTTTTTGGTGTTGTTGTTGTTTAAAGCATTAAGCTTTCGATTATCTCCAAGGTTTCCATTACAAAGACAAAGCATAACACAAAAGGGTATTCGAGTTTCTTTTTCTGTTTATGTGTGTTGTTGTGCTTTTAAATCGGGAGTTTAAAGGTTTTATAGAGGTGGTGTTTCTGGTAAAAGTTGAGACCTTTCGAGTGGATATTAAAAAGAGAAAGAGAGATTGTGTGTGTTTTTAGTTTAATGGGAACAAGAGCATAACATAATAAGGAATATTTTGTTGGTGGTTTCGAATTTGGAGTTGTAGAAAACTCGCATAAAGACGTTATGGTACTACCCCATCATCATCATTGTCCGAAACTGAAAATTCCGAAATCAAAAATGGATATACCTAAACTGAAAATCGAAATCGAAATCCCAAAGCTGAAATCTCAAAATCAAAAATTGATATCCCGAACCCATTAAGCTTTAAACACGAATTGAAAACTGAATCGAAATCCCGAGGTGGAACATACCTTTCGATTTGTCAAGTGAGATATTGGGGGCTCGATTTTTAGAGTTTGTGATTTAGCGTTCGATTTTTGGGTTATGTTTTTCGGGTTTAGCGGGTTAATGTGTTTATTAACGGATCAAATCTGGTTTATTTTTTTTTAATCGGGTCATATATAATCCGGTTTAGTTTCGATTTTAGGGGCTTAATCGTCCTTCGGTAAATAGTAAAATGAGTTAAATCATGGTTTGGGTGGTTTTTAGTTTTGAACTTTTTTATTTTGTGGATAAATATGTTTCGAACTTTCCAATTGGCGGGACACACGTTTGTAACTTTTAAATTAGGGGGATCTAGGACGAGGTCGGAAGTTTGGGTGGATCTGTTACTATGTGATACTTCCAGGGAAAATAGGTTGTTTTCCCTATTTTCTTTTATTTCTATTGGAGGCAAAATTAATCATTCAATAAACAAAGGTAGAGGACCACAGATTTTTCAGCTTAATGGAGAGAATTACCATATAATCGGTAGTGTGATGCCCAAAAGAAACGAGAAACATAAGTTTATGCAGCTTTATATTCACGATACAGTTAATGAGATACACAACAGCGAACAATCAATTAGGTTCATTATTTTCTTACCCTTATTGATATTTGACCTTATCTACTGTTTTTAATTTAACTTAAGTTATGTTATTATGTGATGTATATTTACATCAAAAATGGACGGCTCGACAACAAATAAAGGCCATAGTTAATAAAAGCTATAATGAAGATGTTAAACCAATGTAATTATCTGGTGAAGGAATTTCGGTCTTACAAGGACATATATAAGGATTGTGAAATCCAAGACACTGTCAAATTGATTTTCATAGCCAATAGAGATAAAGATGCTAGAACTCATAATATGCCTACTGCAGCTGAAGTCGCTGCCTTAATCCCATGAGATTTTCAGGAATTAATTGATAAACGAGATATTGTGTTAGAACCCCAAGAAGGAACTTAACGAAGAACCAGTGAACTTTATGTAGGTTATCTAGCTCTACAATATCTTTTTTTGTTTCCTTATGTTGAGGATGGATTTAATGTTGATGTCGAGGATGGATTTTCTGATAATAAGGAGAGAAAAAGGGAAACTATTCTCATGAGAGAGTTTTATGCATATTGTATTCAGGACAGGCTGATGGAATCTCAGGCAATCATTCGTTCGAAACGATTGTACCAGCAATTTTTGGTAGATGTATTTACTATGATTGAAGCTAACATGCTCTAGTACTTCAGGAATAATAAAACAAAACTGTGGTCCGATAAATTTGTGAATTTGGTAGAAGCCCAGAAGGAAGGAAATACAGATTTATCTAATCAAGGCAAACGGGTTCTGATTCTTGCGTCATTCACTGGTGGTTCACGGTATATGAATAACAATTACTTAGATTCAATGGCTATTTGTAAATATTTTGGGTTTCCAGATTTATTTATCACATTTACTTTCAATCCAAGTTGCCATGAGATTAGTAGATATACCTAGAGAAGAAATCTCAAACCAGAAGATAGACCAGGCATTTGCTGCAGGATATTCAAGATTAAGCTCTACTCCCTCATGATCGATTTGACTGAAAATAATCATTTTGGTCAAAGTGTTTGTGGTACGTTACATATCATTTTTGTCCATCTTACTGACTTACCGTCTATTATTTTTAACTTTATGCAAATTTATAAGTTCCTACCATTTAATTATTAGTGTTAATTCTAATTCTAATGATGATGTTTACTGTTATTTTTTATTTAACAGGAATTTATACAATAGAATTTTAAAAAAGAGGTATGCCTCATGCACAAATTTTGCTTTGGATGGCATCTAAATTCAAGTTTCCAACACCATATACTATAGAAAAAGTGATCTCTACTGAGATTCCTGACAAAGACATTGATCCGTATTTATAAGGATTTGTCAACCAAAACATGATATATGGTCCATGTGGTGCACTGAACAAAAGTTCTCCATGCATGGTTAATGGAAAGTGCTCCAAAATGTTTCTAAAGAAGCTATGCGACATGACAACTATTGATAATAATGGTTATCCACATTGTAGGAGGAGAAAAACAGATGCTTTTGTTGAGAAGAATGGTATCAAGATTGACAACGGATTCGTAGTTCCACCTAACATGGTGTTATCTTTACGTTATAAAGCACATATTAATGTCGAATGGTGTACTCTAGAAAGGTCAATCAAATATTTATTCAAGTATATCGATAAAGGATCAGATCGTGTGCTTGCTACCATTCAAGAAAAAAATGGTAACCATGATGGAGATAGACAAGGAGAACAAGCAAAAGATGATATTAAGAAGTATTTTGATTGCATGTAGTGTTCTTAACAATAAACTAAACATTTCAAATTACGTTTGTGTTCAAACATATTAATTTTTCTTGTTTTTATATAATATGTATTCATAAAATTTTGACCTTTGTAGATATGTTTCCGCATGCGAAGCAATATGGCATATTCTATCATTCTCAATCCACTTTAGATCAATCCCTGTAGAGAAACTATATTTCCATCTTGAGAATGAGAATCCATGCCTTTTTGGAGACGATGATCCGGTTGAAACTATTTTAAATCGTCGATCAGTACAGAGTTCAATGCTACTAGCATTTTTTGAAGCTTGCAACAAATTCCCTGAAGCTAAAAAATCTAACATATCTTGGGTTTCCTACTATGTTTATTTATGATAGGAAACAAGTTGAGTGGAGACTAAAAAAAAAGGGATGGTTGTCGGGAGATTGACATATGTTCCACCGTCATGTGGTCAAGTTTACTATCTCCGTGTTCTACTAAACAGAATACCAAGACCAACGGGTTATGATTATCTTAAAACTATGGAGGATGTTGTACATCCTACTTTAAAAGATGCTTGCTATGCGCGTGGGTTATTAGATGATGATATCGAATATATAGAAAGTCTAAAAGAAGCTAGCATTTGGGGATCAAGTTGTTTTCTGAGGAATATGTTTTCTATAATGCTTATTACCGATAGTATACTTAATCCTTGCGGAGTTTGGGAGGAAACATGGGAGCTTCTTTCTGATGATATTCTTTACAGAAGAAGAACAATTCAAAACAGACCATGTAATTATAAATTATGTTTTAGCAGAATGTACTCTACATCAATGAAGCTATTGTTTGTAGGTTTTTATATACATATAATGATAAACTTAAATGGAACAATGATACAACTAATTGAGCAGCTAACCTGATATTGATTCAGCAATCTCTCGATTTTATATCCTTACTATCCAAAGTGAGGAAGAAATCGAAAGAGTTTTTAAATTAAGACTGTTTTAAATCGATGGAAATGGATCAATCGATTTCATCCGGTTATTTGCATGTCTATTGAACCGGTTGGACACTTTCTCTTCAATTAAACAAATATCTCGAAATAACTTTATATCAATTATCGATTATTATATTATATAATTATGAACTTGGACTCATCCAAGTATTTTACGTTCAACAATATAATGTACATACATGTTTCTATACAATTTTGGCACAATTTTCAAAATTTTAAATAGGATTTTAAATAATAGAGTATGTCTAAATTTAAAAAAATATAGAAGTTCATTACTATCATATATTAAGTACTCTTCAATGCATAACTTAAATTATAACAAATGCATCAATTAAATTTATAACATTACAAGTAGAACAATTTAAGTAAATTATAATTCAAACAATACACAAAATAATGAAATGAAAACCAATGCCATCAAAAATCTTCAAAACGTAATATATATATATATATATATATATATATATATAATACAAATATATATATATATATTAAGAGGTAACAATCAACCCGTGCAAAGAACATATCCATAATCTAGTTAATATATAAAAATACACTTAAATATATTTAAAATCTATAATATTAATTATAATTAATCTATTTTATAAAAATTGACCAACTCTCTCCAACTGCTTGCCACGTCAAATTTCACTGTACGTCTCTTCACTTTGCAATAAAAACGAAAACAGGGAACTCCAATCATCTGAAAAATTAACTTAAAAAGGTATGGGCAACTAATTATCACCGCTCATCTCCTCTCGAAGTTTTTGAATAAGCAAACTATCTCTGGTTCCGTGCCACCGTGGTTCCACCCCCGACTCATGTCGGAGGGTCCACCTCACCGCCGGTAAGGTTTTTCCTTTCAACCCAGTTCACCGCTCATCTCTTCTCGAGGTTCCCCACCTCCTGCTTTCGAAGCTCTCCATCTGATTTCAGTGAGGAAGACACTCCGAAGTGGTTCCTTCCGGAATATCACTTCCCCTCCGAGGGAATCCTTCTACTCCCTGCTGAACCCTTCTCACTGACCAATGAAACCCTCTCACCCTCAAAGTGATTGGTTCCAATCATCAAGATGTCTCGCAGAATCCCGTATCACGACAAAGGAAAAGCTTTAACCTCCTCCAGCAAACCACCAAGATTCATAAGAGTCAAAGTCCAAGATTCTGATAACTCTGCCTTACTGGAAAAACATTCACTTACGCTTGTGGGAAGAGTCACCCACCGCAAATACTAGAAAGTCTGGTCTGTGATTCCTTTCTTCACCAACCGCTGGAAAACCTCTGTACGACCTATAGGTGTAGACCTAGGTCAAGGAAAATTCTTGTTTCAGTTTGCAAATGAAGAAGATTTGCAGTTGGTCCTTGCAAACAGACCGTATCACTTTGCTAAATGGATGTTAATCATCCAGAGATGGGAACCCACTATCTCACCTTCCTCCCCATCGCAAATACCCTTTGGGATCAATATTCAAGGCATTTTGGTTCACTTATGGACCCAGGAAACTATCCGAATCCTGGGAAACTCACTGGGTTTCTGTGAGGCATTGGAAATAACTACTATCTCGGCAAGGACAAGGGTCCATATAGATGGGTTAAAACCACTTATCACCACCTCTATCGTAGAGTATCCAAATGGAGATGAAGTGATTGCAGACCTAGTATATGAAAGACTAGAAAGGCACTTCTCCCTCTGCATGATGCTAGACCACGAGGATAAAGAGTGTGCTGACTCTGGACCCCCAGACTCAAAGATCTCCTCCCTTACTCTTGGAAAATCCTTTGAGGCGCCTTTGTACTGGGAGGAAAGCCACAAATCTAGTGCTCCTTTCAGCAGAGGAAGGGAGAAGGAGCACATATCTTATGACGGATCCAGAGAGGTCCAACCCTTTCATAAACAATACAAGGCCAGGGACTACCATTTCCCGGTCGACAGAGACCAAGGTGGTTCCTCTAGTTACCACAGACCTTCACGGGACAATATGGAGTCCAGGCGAACTCCTTCTTCCCAAAACCAAGTGATGCCTCCAAAGGGGGAAAGAAGAAGCAACAGCTCGTACTTGAGACTTGGGAAAGCAGAAAGGGCTAAATACAAAGAGACCTTAAACCCCAATCTGTCTCGATGGGAAAGAGGAGAATCATCAAGATCGAGCAGAGAGAGATCTGACTTTCGGGCAAATCCGGTAACTCCTCCACCTATTCTCCTGCAAGACGCAATTGAGGAAGCTATTAGAGAAGTGAGAGAGGCCATGAACCGCTATACCAATTGTGCAGACCCAACCGAGAGTGCTGCTAGGAAGGAAATATTTCGGCAGGCAGAAGAGGCTGGCCAGCTAGAAGAGACGGCAGTTCAGATGGTTCAAGCTGCCATGGCCAATGCTCCTCCGATTGAAGAAACTCATGCACCTGCCTAGGATCGTATCCCAGTTTCTCTAAGACTTGGTCCAGTAAATCCAGAGACCATATCCCCTAGTGTGTTGAACAAAGTCACTTATGCGACGCAAACAAAGCGAAAACCTGGGAGACCCCCTGGAAAAAAAGATACAAATTAGTCCAAAACCATTACCAGGTGCAAGCTCAAAAAAGAGGAAAGCTAGACAACTGCAAAGCTCACCTCGTAGAAAGCTGATTGACGAACCAGAAGTCCTGAGTGAAGACAGACTACTCACTAAAGAGGGGGGAGTACCAACTGGTGTAAATCCTCATGTGGAGGTGACCAGTGTAAGGGCAAAACGTCCTGGAAATAGAATTATCCCGAAGATAAGAAAGAAGGCGATAGATTTTCATACTCCATCAAATCCTCTTCCTTAAAGATAGTGAGCTGGAACTGTCAAGGCTTGGGGAACCCCTTGACAGTTCAACGGATCCGGGAAATCAGGCTGGAGATCTTTCCAGAGATCCTCTTCCTGTCGGAAACAAAACAAATCTTGAAGAATTTGTGCTTCGGAAGCTGCAATGGATGAACTACGGACACAATCTTCTGGTTCCCCCACACGGCAGAGGAGGAGGGGGACTCGCACTCTTCTGGAAACAAGAATTAGACCTCGAAATCTTATCGTCGTGTGACAATTACATTGATACAAAGCTGAATTATGAAGGAAACACTATCTTCATTACTCTGGTGTATGGTGACCGAGAGAGATCAAAGAGGAAGGAAATTTGGGATCGTCTTACCCAGCTTACAGCAGCGAGAGAGGCACCCTGGTTCCTCACTGGGGATTTCAACGACATCATTGATAACTCGAAAAAGGTGGGAGGCCCCGTACGAGCAGAAGGAACGTTCATTGATTTTAGATCTTTCTTGTCTGAAAGAGACCTATATGATCTACAATTTTCTGGAGATTGCATGTCTTGGAGAGGAACCAGACACGATCACCTGGTTCGTTGTCGACTGGATAGAGCTCTAGCCAACAGCGATTGGGCGGAGCTGTTCCCGGCTACAAGATCCGAATACCTTATGTTCGAGGGCTCTGACCACCGTCCGATAATCTCTCACTTCGATACCTCAAGGAAGCAGAAGAAACGGATCTTCCGATACGATAGAAGACTCCGAAACAACGAAGAGGTGAAATCGTTGATACAAGAGACGTGGGGACATGGCCCACCCTGCTCTGTCACTCAGAAAATTACTAAATGCATATGGGCTTTAATTGAGTGGAACAAATCCCACCACACAAATGCCCAAAAGCAAATAAACGAAGGGAAGATTAATCTAGAGGAAGCGATGGTTAATCCTATCAACAATGGTGATCTAATTTTGAAGCTGAATGAAGATCTCAAGAAAGCTTACCAAGAAGAAGAAGAGTTCCGGAAACAGCGCAGTCGAGTTTTGTGGCTAAGCCTAGGGGATCGAAACACGGGCTATTTTCATGCGATTACTAAAGGTCGGAAGGCCATCAACAGTTTCTCAGTAGTGAAAGATGCAGAAGGAGTACCGAAATTCGAAGAATCCCAAATGGTGGAGGTGGTGGTCTCGTACTTTCAGAAGCTTTTTACATCAAAGGTAAATAGCAAACATGACATTGTGAAGGAAGCTATTAAACCAAAAATCTCCTTCGAGAAAAATAGCCGACTCACTGCCGACCCAACGATTGAAGAAATAAGACTTGCCGTCTTCTCTATTCACGCCGATAAGGCGCCTGGGCCCGATGGGTTTTCAGTGAGCTTTTTCCACTCCAACTGGAGCACTGTGGGACCTGAGATTGTTGAAGAAATCCAGGAGTTTTTCTCCAGTGGTGTGCTATCAAGCGCTAGCAATGAAACCTATATCAGGCTAATACCCAAGATCCAAAGTCCACGAAAGATGGCAGACTACAGACCGATAGCCCTCTGCAACGTGTACTACAAAATTATTTCGAAGCTACTGACAAGGCGACTTCAACCAGTCCTTGATGAGCTAGTCTCGGAGAACTAGTCGGCTTTCGTTCCCGGAAGAGCAATAGCTGACAATGTCCTCATCACTCACGAACTGCTCCACTGCCTAAAAAACACTTATGCAAAGAAATTATGCTCAATGGCTGTAAAGACCGACATGAGTAAGGCGTATGATCGGCTTGAATGGGAGTTCATCAGATTAGTCCTCACTCGATTTGGGTTTCAACATCGATGGATTGAATGGATAATGCAATGTGTGAGTACAGTGTCGTATTCCTTTCTGCTAAATGAGGGCCCAAAAGGGGTAGTAATTCCGACAAGAGGTATTAGGCAGGGAGACCCCCTTTCCCCATACATATTCATCTTGTGCAGCGAAGTCTTATCAGGCCTGTGCCTTAATGCGATGGGAAACGGTTCTCTAAAAGGACTAAGAGTGGGTAAAGGAAGCCCTCGGCTCAATCACTTGTTATTCGCAGACGATACAATGTTCTTCTGCAATACGAGTAAAGAAAATACGACAACTTTGTCTATTACCCTGAAGAAATATGAAGAAGCCTCTGGACAAGCAATAAACTTGGATAAATCCTCCATTAGTTTCTCCCGGAAGACACCACCTGAAGTTAGAGAAAGAGTTAAGACAGAGCTAAAAATCAACAAAGAAGGAGGAGTAGGGAAGTACTTGGGACTCCCGGAACATTTTGGCCGTCGGAAGAAAGACTTATTCACGGGCATTGTTGACAAAATCCGGCAGAAAGCTATAAGCTGGTCTTCAAAATTCCTGTCAGGGGCGGGGAAATCGGTTATGTTAAAGAGTGTGCTAGCTTCGATGCCATCTTATGCAATGACTTGTTTCAAACTCCCTGGTTCACTTTGTAAGAGAATCCAATCGGCTCTAACTAGGTTCTGGTGGGACGAAAAGCTAGACAAAAGACAAATGTGTTGGATCTCATGGGAGAAGCTGTCGCAACACAAGAGCAAGGGGGGTTTAGGTTTCCGAGATATTCTCAGTTTTAATGATGCGCTACTTGCTAAAATAAGATGGAGATTGCTGAAGCATCCAAAGAGTCTCCTAGCCAGAGTTTTAATGGGTAAATATTGTAAGAAGCTAGACTTCTTAAATTGTGTTTGTCCCGCTTCTGCGTCCCATGGTTGGAGAAGCATTCTCTTGGGAAGAGATCTTTTGAGGAAAAACATGGGATGGGCTATTGGTAACGGGAAGTCAGTAAGGATTTGGAGTGATTTCTGGTTATCTACTTCCTCCCAAGTGGCCCCAATCGGTCCATGTAAGGCTAGCGATTCCGGTCTTTTGGTAGCTGAACTTTTGGATGAGACAAACAGGGGCTGGGATTTGGTGAAAATCCAGCAAGTTGTTCCCCTGTTAGAACCAGAGATATTGGCCCTCAAACCAAGTCTTTGTGGTGCGGAAGACAAAAGCATTTGGCTAAAAGAAAAGTCGGGGGAGTATTCTACAAAGTCTGGATACTTTGCTGCTCAAGAAGAACTAAACCAGAGTCAGACCTTAAGCTCCCTGAATTGGGTAAGTGATATATGGTCCCTCCCTACGGCCCCAAAGGTTAAAACTTTCATCTGGCGAGTGGCAAGCGGTGCTCTGCCGGTGGGAGAAAGGTTGGCAGAGAGAATCCCATGAGTTTGCTTGCCTTGTCCCCGTTGTGGAAGCCAGGAAACCTCCAATCATCTGCTCTTTCACTATGACTTTGCTGAGAAAGTGTGGGAAACGGCTCCTTTCTCCTCTGTAATATGGGCTAAACAACACCCAAGTTTTGAAGAGATATGGAAAGAGGTAAGAAATACTAACTGCTTACCCCCCTCAGGCGTATCTAATGCAGCTCTCGCACCCTGGATTTGTTGGAATCTTTGGAAAGCTAGGAATAGCTTAATCTTTAGCAACAAAGAGTTGTCGGTGCAGGAAGTAGTTTCTAAAGCAATCCGGGAAGCCAAAGACTGGCAATTGGGACAGGCAAATAAATCCAAGGCAATTCTGCCTCTGGTGTCCATACCCTGGCCGATCCTCCAACTGAGTTTGTTTGTAAAACAGATGCAGCTTGGAGTGAAGAACAAAGGAAGGCGGGGCTATGTTGGTCTATTCTGAATCGTAGACGCAACACTACCCACAATTTCTCCAGAGTTCTTAGTTTCGTCAACTCTCCTTTAGTGGCATAGGGGATGGCGATCCGTGCAGCTATTTCTCATGTTGCAACAGAAGACATAAGGACTCTATCAGTAGAATCTGACTCCTTACAACTGGTGAGAGCTATCAACTCAGGCTCTAGTGTATCGGAACTTCATGGAATCCTTGAGGACATCTCACTCATGTCCAGAAGTTTTGTTTCTATCTCTTTTAAGTTTATTCCTCGTTTATGCAATGTAGTTGCTGATTCCTTAGCAAAACAAGCTTTGTATGCTGATCCAGCAGTTTCCGGTTAAGTAATGAAGTATTTGGTTGTCTAAAAAAAAAAAAAAAAAAAAAAAAAAAAATTGTATGGCCAACTAAGTGTTGAACGTGTGGTTCTCAACTAAGTTAAATAAATAACAAAAAATGGATCGAAATCTCGTTTTATTAAGTATAAGCTCGGCGAAGTACAAGGTTGATTAGGTCATCGGAGGGAACGAGCTAACCGGAAAAATAACTATGAGTTAAGAAACTAGAAGCCGGAAATCTTGTAGCTCTCAATCTCTTAGCTCTCGTGAGTCAATGAATTGTAGGATGGTCTTCAAATGAGGAGGATCTCACCTATTTATAAGATATTATGTTGGCTAAAACTTGATGATTTTCTTTTCCTTCGTTAATGAAAATATGGAAACCTTCCGTTTATTTTGGAGGTCGGTGTCGACTTAGTGGAGTCGGGCTTAATGGGCCTTGAGGCCGGTAATCGAGCCGATGTGGGCTATATCGTTATTGGTTAATAAATTGTCGTTGAGAGGGATTAATTAAGCTGATTTTGGTTTAAACCGGGTTAAACCGGATGTGCGGAGCTCACCACTAACACTGAGTATCATCTATCATCTCTGAGGCGAGGAACTCATTTTGGATAGGAATAAGCCTCAGAGGCTCATATTGTTTTGCGCCGGTTGAATGAACATTTCCAAGGTGAAAACTTCTTCTCTAATTTTCCATGTTTCTGTGTTTAGGCCAAATTATGGGAAATAGCTTCAAGCATGGCGTCAACAAAAGATTGAGAGGATATAACTCGATTAATTAGTTTCCGTTATGGGATCTGTTATGACAGAGATTGTGGAAATTAAGCATGCCAAAACTGTCGCGCAGCTTATACGCCGCCTTCTCCGCTGTGTTGAATGTCCTGAGAAGCTTGATTCTTGAGTAAGCGATATCAGCGCCGATTATCTCCACTGTCGCTGTCTCAGTCTTGTGTACAGCTTCATCGGCTTCATCACAGCAACAGTTTGCTTCATCGAGACCACCCTAGGCTAAGAAGGTTTGAGAAAGAGTGAATCTGGTGGCTTTTGGGGTGGAGTTGGGAAAAAGAAATGTGGTTGAACCTGAACTGCGGATCTGATCCAATCTGTATGAAGAAAAGAGATAGTATGCTCTTAGACAGATGGATGGAGACATATGGTTTACTAATAGTTTCAAATTTTATTATTTAGTATTGTAACCGGTTAGATAGTTAATAGCAAATTCTTATATATTGGAGTCTTGGAGGTCAAAGAAGCAAATGCAATATCAAATTTGTATGGATATGTCGTTAACAAAATGTATGCAAAGAATTTGAAGAAATCCGGACATGGCGTGAAATTCGTTAAAAAATAAGTGTGAGAATTTTTGTCAGTTACTGTTTAGTGAAGTCGTTCACTCTATTCAAATTTATCAATTATTGGTCCAAACCTAATTAGTGTATAAATAATTAACTTTAAATCTAATAAACATATATATACTATGTGTCTAGGTGTCTTATATGTTGACAAAAAAACATATCTATACTAGTAAAACATGAGAGCAGTTTGTGTGCAAACAAATATTAGTGTATATATTTCTATAATTTATCTGAATTAATTAAACACTAGGTAGTAACACGCGCCCTGCGTGGAATGAGATATTTATAAATGTTTTTGGATGTTTTTATTTTAAATTATATGGTGTTAGGAAATGTTCGAACCGATTGACCAACTCTTTTTTCACTGTAGCACTGATTTTGTCTCCCTATAAAATAATGTTTTGAAGTCAGATATCAACAAAAAAATCCGAATATATAAATGAGATGATTAAAGTTACAAAGACGACAAAAGACACATTTAAAACTATTAGCACCATTTCAACCGTTTCTCCACCAGCCGTAGAGTATTGTTTCCAAAGTCTTATGATCTTAACATTTATATTCCACATACTCTTGAAAGGTTTCAAGTCAAAGACTGAACTGAAAGAGACCATGAGAGATAAATGTTAAATTGCTTAGGAAAAGTTAATGGTGTTGTGTAAATGGTGAATGAAATTTTAAGGTAATGTGATATAGTGTTATATACTGCTCAAAGTAAGGGTGTTCCCTCTTATTAAGAAAGTTAGACATTCGAATTTGAAATCAAATTTTAAATCAATCATAGCAGAATAATTTTATATTTATTTTCCATGAACATTACTTTTTCGAAAATCATTCTAACTTGAATATCTCTATTTCCATGAAATTTATATTTGACCAAAATTAGCTCCTAAATTATTTGATCTACGCATAATTAGCTCCTAAATTATTTGATCTATGTAGTTATCTCTCATACACATAAAATTAGCTACTAAATCAGTTGACTAAATACTCTGGATTTAATATGATAGTATATTGTAGATGGCTTGTTGATATTGTTTCAAAACTATCTATGCTTTATTTTATATGTTTTTAGTTTCTACACAAGTTTTTCAAAACTTAAACACAATTTTAGTATATTGTAGATGGTTTGTTGATATTGTTTCTAAACTATTCGTATAGTTAAGTTAAATGCTTTTAGTTTCTACACAGATTTTTCAAAACTTCTGAAAATGGCCATCAAAAATATTTCTAACTCGAATCACTAATTAGAATTTGAATATGCAAAAATTTGTATGACATAAAATATAACTAAGATTATGCATAAGTTTAATGTGAATGACACTAATGTAATTATTCTAGAAAGTTAAACATTTTTTATAAATCTCATGACAAATTCTATGGTGATGACACCTCAACATGGCACATTTGTAAATCACATGTTAAGCCAAAGTTTTTTTTTCCAGTCCTTCTCAATTATATATAAGGGATGTTGCCAAACAAGTTCTTTTAAAAATAATATCTTTATTGTTAGATATGAACATTATAATTAATTATAATATCTATAAATAACATTTAATCTCTATTTGATTGATTAAATTATTTAAAATATAATAACATTAATCCATGACTGTAGAGATTAAATATAAATTTTATGAATCGACAAAACATTAATCAAAATAATATTATTTTCTCACTAAAAACCTAAGAATTATAAATTCAACATATTTGCATCAATAACACTTAAATTAGATCTTATTTCTCATTTTATATTTTGTATATTTCAAAATTTAGTTTACAAAAAAACTTTATTTCGCGCGGATGTGCGGGTTAGAATCTAGTAGATAAAAGTATAATTAGGTGCCTAACCAATTAGAACTTTGATGTAGCTTGTTGAGTTGGAGATTACAGTTTGCCTCTCCCACTTGCATAATGTCAATGTGTGATTTGATAGTAAAGTGCAATTTAATAGTACAAAATAAAATGGTCTAATGTGCAATCCTTTCCAAGTTAAGAAGCACGGAAGCATCGGTGGAGCTGCGATTCTCGCTCCGTAATCGGAAGTTCGGAATCGGAAGTGGATGCGAAATCGCTACGGAAACACACGCTTCTGAATTGGAATCGGATTGTGTAGATTGGAAGCATGAGCTTGTTTCTTTTTGTTGATGGAAGAATTGTTGTCTAAGCTTTCTAGAGCCTAAGAAGTCCAAGCAATTAATCCTACGTAAGCTTTACAAATTATAAAGCCCTAAGCGACCGCAAGTGCACGGTTATGCCAATGTATTACTTCGGGGTCGATCCCTCGAAAAATAAAGATTGCACACTAGATATGCAAGAAACAAACTAATCTAGAGCAATTGTTTTGGGTTTTTGATTTGGTTTCTAATCTAAGAGTTGCAAAAACGTAAAAAAAGATAAAAGCCTTTGCCCATATGCTTAACTATCATGAGAATGAACCAACAATCATGCAATGATGTACGGTAATCACTATCTTAGAACATGGAATTCACAAATATGGCTAATCCAATCTCATGGCACTAATCCACTCACTAATCAATTAATTAATCAATCCTTCGATAGTAATCAAATGACTAATAAGTTACTTCACTAATTACCTAATTAGATCAACTCTCGTTGTATGCAACTAGATAATCAACGAGCATTAAGAATCGATTCAATTTAGTTCACTAAACATCCCTAGCATCAACTTTCATTGGCTAAAGCTTGTAAAGCTCATAAAAGGTTGGTTCAAGCATTTTCACAAACATCTCTCGGGCGTGAAATGCTTAAGATCTAGATTTTGATTAGCTAAGTCAAATATATCATTAAGAATCACCTAAATGAAGGATATAACAAGATACAACCTAAATCATCATCATCTAATCATCAAATCATCAAATCATCCTAATCTACCATAACCAATGATCCAACTAAAAACTAGGTCCAAAACATAAAGAAAAGCAAAAATAAAGACATAAAGATAAATAAAGGATAGAGATTGGAGAATCTTTCACTAGATTGGCATGAAATGATGAAGCTCCATCCAAAAATATCAAGAGAAGAGTTTGGATCAAAACCCAACTATAGAGAGAAGAAAAACTTAGGGTTTATTCAAAGAAATGAGTAAAAAAGTAATGGATGCTTCTCATTCGTCTTTTAGGAGGCTCCTGTTCTTATTTCTAGTCTCAGCACTCCATATTGTCTGTTTTACTCCATAACATTCCGTTCTTAGCCTTTTGGCCGTATATTGCGTTTTGGGTCTGAATTAGACCGTTTACTAGACGAAATCCCGTTTTTCAAATTCTCATAGGGACTTTGAGGTTTCTTCAAATAAATGAGTAAACAAGTAATGGATGATTCTCATTCCTCGTTTAGGAGGCTCTAGTTCCTATTTCTAGTCTCGGCACTCCATATTATCTGTTTTACTCCATAACGGTCTGTTCTTAGCATTTTGGCCATATATTACCGTTTTTAGTCTGAATTAGACCGTTTACTAGACGAAATCCCGTTTTTTAAATTTTCATAGGGACTTTGAGGTTTCTTCAAAAAAATGAGTAAACAAGTAATGGATGCTTCTCATTCCTCCAAGTAATGGATGCTTCTCATTCCTTATTTAGGAGGCTCTAGTTCCTATTTCTAGTCTCAGCACTCCATATTGTGTGTTTTACTCAATAATGGTCCGTTCTTAGCATTTTGGCCATATGTTACCGTTTTTGGTCTAAATTGGACCGTTTACTAGACGAAATTCCATTTTTCAAATTTTCATAAGGACTTTGAGGTTTCTTCAAAGAAATGAGTAAACAAGTAATGGATGCTTCTCATTCCTCCTTTAGGAGGCTCTAGTTCCTATTTATAGTCTCAGCACTTCATATTGTCTGTTTTACTCCATAACGGTCCGTTCTTAGCATTTTGGTCATATATTGCCGTTTTGGTCTGAATTAGGCCGTTTACTAGACGAAATCCCATTTTTCAAATTCTCATAGGGACTTTGAGGTTTCTTCAAAGAAATGAGTAAATAAGTAATGGATGCTTTTCATTCCTCTTTTAGGAGGCTCTAGTTCGTATTTCTAGTCTCAGCAGTCCATATTGTCAGTTTTACTCCATAACGGTCCGTTCTTAGCATTTTGGTCATATATTGCCGTTTTGGGTCTGAATTAGACCGTTTTCTAGACGAAGATTTCACTTAGATTTGCTTGAAGTTCGTTGAAAACTCATCTTTTTCTTCCCCCATTGTTGAGGAACAAAGGAATTGGAGTAAAATCTTTATGAATAATAGTAAAGACAACGAGTTTAGGATTGTGTATATATAGAAATTGAAGTATGGTTTTAATTTCCTTTTTCGGATTTTGTAATATGTTCATTAAATGATCCGATCGATGATTTCCATTTTCTCATATTAATCTATGCGTTAGGATTTTCCAGCTGTTGTAATGACGAGCTTTGATTGGTGAGAGCTGTAGAAGCTTCCCACACGGTCAAAAAGAAACTCTACAACACAAATTTATACCAATCGTTGGTTTCTGCATTGGTTTCACTTAGATTTGCTTGAAGTTCGTTGAAAACAAGAGCCGGGTCAACCCTAAACATAGAAGTTCGTTGATTTGCTTCCCACACGATCAAAACCCAACTCTAGGAGAAAACCAAAAATAGTCGGGTCAACCATAAACATAAAAGTCAACTCTGATTTTGACATAGAAAAAGCATGTAGCGGTCACCCACATCGACTTATGGACCGATGGTATCAACACTAGAGAATTTTCATGCTCAAATGCTTCCTCCTTTGCGGCAGAGATGATATGTATCTAGTAAATCGACTATAACTTTTGACATACAGCTCGGAATGATCTGAAACCACTTCCATTGGAAAGCTACTCAATTTCATATGTCTTGTCCAAATTTCAGCTTCATTGGACATTGGTAAGGCCTTCGTCTGAGTCAATTTTTAAGACACATCATCTTGACTCTGCACATTGGCGACTGTATCGGTCTACAGGCCGCCATGATGAGCACCAGAACTTGGATTTCACTTTGAGCTTAGCTCATCCCATCGGTTGCTTCCATTGGCTTAGGGACCGCCGGGACACGCACCAGAACGTCTTCAGGCACTTGGTCCATCTTTGCTCCTTCTTGCATCGATCCAACAACCGATGCATGCCTCTCTTCTTTTGTTTCCTCCTTTTCTCTACTAAACCCATTCTCCTCGTGCTCCAAAAGTACCTAAAAATGACGAAAATGGAAGTGCAAATGCCAAGAATTCCAAAAATTGTGTATCTAAAAATGGAAATAAATATCAAAAGAGCTAAATTAGCAAAAGAAGAAATCAAAAATGAAAATAAATATCAAAAAACCTAAATTAACAAGAGAAAAAAACATTTAAAATAAATTAACTTGATATTTATGCAAGAAAATATCAAAAATGGAAAAAAACAAAAAAACTACATTACTAAAAGAAAAAATCATTTAAAAGGAAGTTAACTTGATATTTATGCTAATTTTATGGAAAATCAACATAAACATAACATAGAAAAAAAAAAGTAAATAACAAATTCTATGTCAAAATAAAATTTACTAATAAAAGTTGATGTTATATGCATGTAACGGTGTTCACATCAACATTTAAAATAAAGAAAGTTTCCAAATTAAAATATTGTTGTTAATAAAAATTATAAAGATAAGAAAATTATGTATAAAATTTTCATTACCAACAAAAGAAACCAACATGATTAGGAAAATTTCTTAATTTAAAATAGTTGTCTCAATTATATAAATAACTTATAATAGATATAAGAGTAAAATATATTCACACGTTTAGAGAGCACTCTTATTATTATGATGAAATAATTTTACCACTATTTTTGTTACAAAAATTATTTATTATCTAAAAATATATATATATGTTACTTAAAAAGTTGAAGTTACTTGGTTCTAAGGCTTTCCACATATGATTTTAATTAGCCAACAATTATAATCAAAATTAGCATCTAAAATTTTGCCACATGTTCATAAAAACTTTCCACACGATCGCATGGAATAGATAGTGCAGAAAGGATAGAAAAATTTACATTTTTATATTCGGCTTGGAATTGCCTTAGATCAATGTAGGAGTTCTTTGTTTTGAGTTGTTATTTGTTATTAATTTTCTAAATTTATGTAAGTTGTATTGATTTTGTCTACTTAATTGTCTTCTTAATCAAATGTATGCTCTGATGGAATGTAAAAAGAATAAAGAACAACATGAGAAAGAATTCATATATGGATTGAGAAGGAAGAATACAATGAAGAAAAACTAAAAATGTGTAAACTAATTTTCTCATATATAAAATAAAATAATGTTGGGAAGATTAAATCCCCATTGCTTAGCTTTACGATCTCATCGAATAACCATTGAAAAGTTACCACAACCAATATGTCACCAGACAAAATTCTGGTTTATATTTGTTCAATGTAAAACTTACAAAAATATATTTATTTTGTCGTTTTTATTGTTATCATAAATTTGTTTCAAAGCTCATTCTATATTCATATATTACCTTGGATTCAAAATTAATTTTTTATAGATACGAGAGCAAGATTTTTGCTTATTTAATTTGCTTTTTGATTTGTAGATTAAATTAAAAATTTGTATTGATTAAAGTAGGTAAGGAAGGAGAATAGTTTTTTATTTTCTTTTTTTTTTTTGTTATTTTCATAGAAAACAGATATAACGAAAATAATGAAACTGAATATGATAATAAAAAAAAACTTATTCATTCTAATTGGAAGAACTGAGGTATAATCATTGAAAAATAATTTAAAAGTTACCACAACCAATATGATACCTGACAAAAGTTCGGTCTTTACCTATTAAAGATAAAACACACAAAAATATATTTAATTCGTCCATCTCTCAGATTTTAAATTAATTTCATATTCATCTATTGTTCTTGTTTCAACATTAAAGTTGTCATGAATCTAAAAATAAGAGTTGTGTTTATTAGTTTAACAACTAACTAAGGAAAGAGAATCACTTTTAACTTTATTACTTTTTGTTGTTTTCATAGAAAATATATATATAACGAGGATAAAACTGAAATGATGAAAAACTTATTTTTTTTATTTTAAGAAATGATGTATAATATTTTATCTTCATGTCAGTATTATGTTTAATAAATAGCATTTGATTACTTTGTTACACGTTTAATTGGCTTTGTTATACTAACTTATAAGTATTTTATCGAATAATACGTTTTTCAAACGGAACATATATAAATTCAAAACACAACTGTTGAAATCTCACAAACTAGATATAATTTCTGAGATTAAAACTATAATATATATATATATATATATATATATATATATATATATATATATATATATATATATATTATTTCAATTACCAATATACACAAAGTAATATCTTAATAAATATGATTGGTCGCATATAATTTTTATCAAATAATATTAAAAAATATATCCACGCGTAGCGTGGGTGCAAAACCTAGTCATAAACTAAATGGAGGATAACTAAACTAACCTTCAAAAATGTCTTAATTACTTGAACAATGCAAATATTTCTAAATTACTAGAATAACCTAAGGTACCGATTTTGCCATTTTGGTCTTTGTTGACAAAAACGTAATTACGATATTGTCATTACTATTTTTAATATACATCAGCGCGCTCAGATAAACAAGTCTACCACTTATTTGTAGATTTATTTGAAGTTGGTAAATATATCTGAATTTAGTAGATATATCTGACATTGATCATTTTTATTGACGGTATACTTATTAAAAGTGGAGATTATCAAATGACGATTTTGCCCACCAAAGATCTTTAGATTTGCAAAAAAAAACATGCACCCACCTTTATCTAGGATTGTGCCGCCAACCCAGAAAAACCATGAAGTATTTTCCAAGATGTTGAAGATCTTCAACATCTTCAACATCCTCTCTTCTTCATCACAATATTTTTTTCAAGATCTTCAACATCCTCTCTTCTTCATCACGATAGTTCCGACAACTTTTATCTTGCAATTTTTGTTCTTATTCATCATCTTCAACCATGGTATACCACATTAAAATGTTATTAGAGGAATCAATATCCAAACACACATCGTATGAAACAAGTCTACCATATCGTATGAAACAAGTTTACCATTTCGTATGAAACAAGTCTACCATATCGTATGAAACAAGTCTACCATATCGTATGAAACAAGTCTGCCAAATCGTAATGGAAAAGTCTACAATATCGTGGGAATAAAACTAAGAAGTGATCAACTTTGGTTATTTTTCTGTGTTTGGTGATGTAAACTTCATGATTTTGTGTTTAGTTTTGCTACACTTATTGTGCTTTTGGTTAAGGTTACATGAAGACTTGTTTACGTTTTGCTAGACTTCGTGTGTTTGACAATTACTACAAAACTGAGACATAAATCAGATCTGAAAAGCCACCTTCTCCATCACCAATTTCATCTTTTGAGAGAGTAAATTCATGGGATATGGCTAACCGACCAAAGGAAAAGCTAGCGGAAATCGGGAATCAACCTGATGGATCTACAACTTGACGAATCCCGATATATATCTCTGCAACTCAAATCTACGAAGCTACAAAGTGCTCGGCATGAAGCTTTACTAAACTGACGGTGAGATGAGACGAAAAAAACTAGAAAATAAGTCTATCATAAAATTCCTAAACGTCTACCACAACGTATCAAACATGTCTACTACAACGTATCAAACAAGTCTACCACAACGTATTAAACAAGTTTATCATCAATATTTTAAACAAGTCTAGCACAACATATTAAACAAGTCTACAACAACGTATTTAACGATTTCACCACTGGGGTGACACCCGCAAATCTAATACTCCAAGTTGGTAAATCTTGAAGCATGCAAAAAAAAAGAACCATAACCAAATCTTTGGGATATATGCGGATATGGCAAGGAAAGAGATTTCTTTGTGGTAGGGTTGTGTGTTGTGAACTGACTGTTAAAAGAACCATAACTATAAGTTTGCTCTCAATATTTGAAGTGTAGTCTGAATGATTTCGTGTTATTGAACCAAGATGAGTACACTGGCTTTTATAAAAGCCTTACAACGATTAAATAGAAACTTCATGAATGAAAAACGGAAATAAATTTCAACAGAAAATACTTATTCAAGCTCCTAAAAACACGCTTGACTTATTCATCTTCAGACTTTGTCAAACATCCAACAACTATACACTCGAAACCAAAACCCTATCAAGCCACGTACGTGTTGAAACCTTGTCACACATTCTTTTTCTTCTTTAAAACTTTCCTCCTGATAGAGTTGTTTTTCGTTTGTGATTTGATGATGAAGGTAAGTACGCGATAAGACATAAAGTGGGGATCACGCCTCTCAAAGATGAAGTGGGGATCTCACGGAGGTGAAGTTTCAGCACATGAAAGAAATCTACCACAACGTATCAAATATGTCTACCACAATGTAACAAACAAGTCGACCACAACGTATTAAACAAGTCTACCATCAAGATTTTAAACAGGTCTACCCAAACGTATTAAACAAGTCTACCACAACATATTAAACAAGTATACCACAAACGTATTAAACAAATCTACCAAATCGTTGTAAACAAGTCTACCATATCGTATGTCGGGAATCAACCACGTTTTCGCCAGAAGAAGGCGACGGAGCAGATCTGTCGGGAATCAACCACATTAACAAGCAAATCGGCCACCATTCAAATAAATCTACAAAACCCTAAACATAAAACGGCCACCAAGTAAACATATTTGCCATTATTCAAGTAAACAAATCTACACACAAATTTTTTGATAAACAAATCCCGACTTCCCTTCCGTGGCATCGCCCATTGACTCTTCAGACCCGTCGCATACTGTAGAAGAAGAAAACAAATTCCAGATAATAAGTCTACAACGTATCAAACAAGTCTACCACAACGTATTAAACAAGTCTACCATCAAGAATTTAAACAAGTCTACCACAACGTCTTAAACAAGTTTACCGAAACATATTAAACAAGTCTACCGCAATGTATTAAACAAGTCTATCACAACGTATTAAACAAATCTACCACAAACGTATTAAACAATTCTACCAAATCGTTGAAAACAAGTTTCCCATATCGTGTGTCGGGAATCAAACGCGTTTTTGCCAGAGGGAGGCGACGGAGCAGATCTGGTGGATTTACAACTTGACGAATCCCGATCTGTATCTCTGCAACTCAAATCAACGAAGCTACAAAGCCCTCGACCTGAAGCTATACCAAACCGTCAATGAGACGAGACGAAAAAAACCAGAAAATAAGTCTATCATAAAATTAGTAAAAGTCTACCACAACGTATCAAACAAGTCTACCACAACGTATCAAACAAGTCTACCATTAAGATTCTAAACAAGTCTACCGTTAAGATTTTAAACAAGTCTACCACAACGTCTTAAACAAATCTACCGCAATGTATAAACAAATCTAGCGGATATGAAAATCTACTAATAAATCTACCATCATTAGGGGCATTATCGAACAAGTGGTGGCCGTACCTCATGAAGCAGCATATCAACCAAAACATGTTTAATCCAATGAAAACAATGTTGAAAAACACACCAAAACGAAAAGAGAAATCTCGTCGGAGATTCGTCCGCCGTCGCGAGTTCTTCTTCTCTCGCCTGATAAAACAAACCCAAGTCAATTGTTCCCTGAAGATAACGAAAATATGTTTTGTCACATTCCAATCTCTTCGCGTAGGTGATGAACTAAATCTTGCACGTAGATTTATAGCAAATGCTATATCCGGTCGGGTATAATTTGCAAGATACATAAGTACACCTATAGCGCTCATATAAGGTACTTCAGGACCTAACGCTTCCTTGTTATCTTCACAAGGTCAGAATGGATCTTTTTCAGTATCGAGAGATCGATTAACCATAGTACTCAAAGGATTTGCTTTATCCATATAAAAACGTTGTAAGATCATTTTGGTATAATTTGACTAATGCACAAATACTCCATCTCAGAAGTGTTCTATCTGTAATCCAAGACAAAAAAATTTCTTTCCGAGATCTTTCATTTCAAACTCTTTTTTCATATGAGTTCTTGCATCATCAATTTCCTTTTGAGTTCCAATTATGTTCAGGTCATCAACATATACAGCAATGATCACAAATCCTGATGAAGATTTTTTAATAAAGACGCAAGGGCAAATTGCATTATTCATGTACCCTTTTGTTAGCAAATATTCGCTTAAGCGATTATACCACATGCGCCCGGATTGTTTTAATCCGTAAAGTGATCGCTGTAATTTGACCGCACATATTTATTTAGATTTTGATCTTAATGCTTCATGCATTTTCAATCCTTCTAGGATTTTCATATAGATATTATTATCAAGTGATCCATATAGATATGCTGTCACAACATCCATAAGACACATTTCTAGATTTTTAGATGCCCCAATGCTCATCAAAAATCTGAATGTTATTGCATCCATAACCGGGGAATACATTTCTTCATAATCAATTCCCGGTCTTTGAGAAAATCCTTGTGCAACAAGACGGGCTTTGTATCTTGTTACCTCATTTTCTCATTTCTTTTTCGTACAAAAACCCATTTGTACCCAACCGGTTTTACATCTTTGGATGTAGTGACAATAGGTCCAAAAACATTTCGTTTATTGAGGGAGATCAATTCAGTTTCTATGGCCATTTTCCATTTCTCCCAGTCAGATCTTTTATGGCATTCTAATATGGACCTTGGATCTGGATCATCACTTTCATAATCAATTTCTTTGGATACATAAAATGAAAAAATTACATCATTATCTTCTATATCATATCTATCCTAGAAATTTCCGTCTTGGGAATAGTTAATGGAAATCTCATATTTTTCTTTATCATTTTCGTCTTCAGGACTTTTCTCTGTATGTGGTTCTTCTGGACCATTTTCATTTTGTTCTCCCAGTTTCTTTTTCTTCCGGGGATTTTTATATTTTGAACCTATCGGCATCCCCCTTTTCAACTAAACCTTGGGTTCATTTGCTATTTTTCCATCAGTTTGTTCTTCCGGAACAGTAATTCTTGACGGAGCACTCGCAGCGGGTATATATGACTTTGTCACCTTTTTGTATCTGTGAACGCATCTGGTAACTGATTTGCCATATTTTGTAAATGTACTATTTTCTGAACTTCAAGTTCGCGTTGTTTTGTAGGGGGATCAAGATACAACAAAGATGGTGTGCACTATGTAACATCTTTCGGAATTTCTTTAGTTCCTCCCCCTAACGCTGGAAATTCACTTTCATTAAAATGGCAATCGGCAAAACGTGCCGTAAACATATCACCAGTTTGTGGTTCAAGATACCGAATTATACTTGGTGATGTATAACCGATGTATATTTCCAATCTTCTATGCGCCCCCATTTTTGTTCTTTGCGGTGGGGCTATAGGAACATAAACCCCGCATCCAAAAACACGAAGATATACATTTGGCTCCTGGCCATATGCTAACTGTAATGGAAAATATTTATGATATGAACTCGGTCGTATCTGAATCAATGCCGCTGCATGCAAGATAGCATGACCCCATACTGAAATTGGGAGTTTTGTTCTCAATATTAACGGTCTAGCAATGAGTTGCAACCATTTAATCAAAGACTCAGCCATGCCATTTTGTGTATGAACATGCGGAACCGGATGTTCAACATCGATTCCCAATGGCATACAATAGTCATTGAAGGCTTGTGAAGTGAATTCACCAGCGTTATCAAGCCTTACTTTCTTTATAGTATAATCAGGAAATTGTGCCTTTAGCCTGATTATTTGGGCAGTGAATCTTGCGAAAGCCGTATTTCGTGTAGTCTATAGACACACATGTGACCATCTACTCGATGCGTCAATTAATACCATAAAGTGTCGAAATGGCTCGCATGGTGGGTGAATGGGCCCACATATATCACCATGTATTCTCTCTAAGAATACTGGAGATTCATTCCCGATTTTGGCTGGTGATGGCCTAGTTATGAGTTTTCCTTGAGAACAAGCATTACATGAAAATTCACTCGATTGAAAAATCTTCTGGTTTTTCAAAGGATGGTCATTAGAATTTTCCACAATTTTTCGCATCATGACTGAACCAGGATGCCCTAGTCGTTCATGCCAGACTTTAAATGAATCTGTAAACTTCAGGTTTACCATAATATATGATTTAGTCATATTTATTTTTGTGGAATATAATCCAGAGGACAATACTGGTAATTTTTCTAATATAAGTTTTCTCTCCGGAGTAACTGATGTGACGCAAAGATATTCAATGCCATTTTCATTCATAGTTTCTATGTGATATCCATTTCTGCGGATATCTCTGAAACTTAACAAGTTTCTAGAAGATTTAGGAGAATATAATGCATCATTTATCTCAAATTGCGTTCCCCTTGGCATCGAAAAACTGACTCTTCCAGAGCCCATAATAATTTTTGCATTACCAGATATAGTATTCACGCTTCCGGCGGAATCTTTCATTTTAAGAGAGGAGAAATACTTTTTATCATTAAGTATTGTGTGCGTTGTAGCACTGTCTGCCACACATATATCTCCATCATCGATCTTGGATTTTGACATTTTCTTTTCGGTATAGGAACGGATCGTGTTGATAACGTGTTATAAACTATATGTATATTATATATGTGAGAAAGGTGAGAGAGAGATATTAGAATAAGTGAGTAAAGATGAGAGAGTGGAGAGAGTCATCGAGGGAGAGGGAGAGAGAGAATCATCTCTTTCTTATCTTATTCATTGTGTTTCTTTACACTTGCATCTATATTTATAGTACAAAAAATATAACAGTAAAATAATAGAATAGTTACTGTCGGTGAGATAACTTCATTCATAGCAAAGTAAATGATAAATGAGGATAATTATTTTTAACAGAAAGTAAAATATGTAATGGTATTTTCGTTATTAAAACGAAAAAAACAGATTTAAGGTCTTTTGGCAACTTTTGAAAGTTAGTTTAGTTAGGAAAACTTTTGTAAGAGTTATTCTAGTAATATCCATACTTTGAAGGTTATTTTAGGTAATTTTCTCTAAACTAAAAGAAGCAAAGGTAAATTATAAATTTTTACACTCCCAACAGATATCAGCTTCCTAAATTTTTTTAAAACTCGCTTCTCCCCCTTTTCCAAACGTGTATATTCTGATTCCATGCATGCTTAGTTTCCAAGTACCCCAATATAAACCCTAATTTCAAACTTCTCTCGAGCCCAATTAAGCCCACAACGAGAACCCTAATGTAGAGATGATCGGAGGGTTTAGGCTACTGTCTACTAGAGACAATGGACTCGGGACTAAGTGGGTATAGATCGTAAGCATATTTAGAGGATAACTTAATCGACAAAGACATGGCTTGACGCGCAAGGCATCGCCGTTCACTCCAGGGTCGGAGATGATATGTTCTATATGAGTCTCCCCTTCAAGCATCTTTCACAACTTCCGACATGCTTGGTCTTAATGTCGAAGACTTGCTTGAGCATAAAAGTGAAACCACAATTATCCTCTCAGCCTTCATCACATCGAACACTTCTTTAGAGCCTCAGGTCCAGAATCGCCACGAAATCCTCTTTCATATACAGTAGTACATTTGTCCTTTTGATGTCTCGGTGAATGATCTTAACCGCTGAATCTTCAATGTAAATGGTTTTATAAAAGTGCTCAACCAAAGTGAGAAGAAAAATAGTTTGATTCAGCGAGCACAAGAGCATCAAAAGATATAGTTTGACTTTGACAAACATTCAGAGGGATACATGTGTTTCTGGATATATGTAAATTGAGCTAATGTAAGGTTTTAGACATCTTTAGTGATATGAAATAACTTCACAAACTATTGGGAGATCGACCATACCGAGATTATGGAAATTATGAAGATCTAGAAAGATCTAGAAGATTATGGATATTTACCAATATCTTATTTTAGGAAATTTACTTTTATTTCTAAATATATTATTTACATTTATGTTTATCTTAAGTCTATCTTTATCTTTATATAAGAGAATATAACATGTAACATTATTCTTATGAGAGTCTAATAATAATTCTTCCTAAACATTTTTGTGTTCTTACTCTCATCAATTTATCATGGTATCATAGCCTAGATCCAATTCCTATGGGTTATTGTTTTGTTTTTCTTTTTATCTTCCGCTTCAAAAAAACAAAAAAACAAAAATTGAGAGAGGATTAAGGGAATGTGTGTTGCTTCTCTTTACAAATTCTATTATTTTTACTTCTTTGATTCACGTTTGTGATTTGGTGACTTGTGAAAGTCAAACGAAGATGAAACCTATTGGTGGTTTGTTTTGTTGATTTGGTCATTGATTGATCATGTTACTTACGTATTGGCTAGCATGTTGCTAGTTTCCTTGGAGCGCAAGATTTATGTCTTTATTGGTGGAGGTGAATTGATTTCACCGGTTTTACTTAACAGTAAGTCAAACTATATATTATAATACAAAAGATGGTTTGCTCACACGATCTTCAACGATGAAGATGGTTATTTTTTGGTGGCGATACACGATGATGATGTCATATTTTCCAGTGAAGACTGCGATCGTTTATGAGCATGAACCTATTATTGATGGGTTCGCTCAGTTTTGGCGATGATGTTTTTCTCGCCCTCGCGAGTTTGATATTTTTATTTATTTGACTTCTCGCCCTCGCGAGTTGTGTTTCAATTTCGTAATCGCGAATTACTACGGTTCATGATGGATTTTCCATCGAACCAATTTGACCCTACGATCGGATATAAACGTCGTTGATGACCCGACAGCTGGGTATATATGCTGTTGAAGAACCCTACGATCGGGTATAAACGTCGATTACCCGACGGCCGGGTGTTGCAGCCGATTTGACCCTACGACTGGGTATAAACGTCATTGTCCAACGGCTGGGTGTTGTAGCCGATTTGACCCAACGGCCGGGTATAACGCCGATATTTTGATGACTTGTCCAATCTCATACGTGTTACCACGTATGAGCTTGCGGGAGGGTATTGGGAGATCGACCATACCGAGATTATGGAAATCATGAAGATCTAGAAAGATCTAGAAGATTATGGATATTTACCAATATCTTAATTTATGAAATTTACCTTTATCTCTAAATATATTATTTACATTTATGTTTATCTTAAGTCAATCTTTATCTCTATATAAGAGAATATAACTTGTAACATTATTCTTATAAGAGTCTAATAATAATTCTTACTAAACACTTTTGTGTTCCTACTCTCATCAATTTATCACAAACCCTTATTCTCTCATAAGAGATATGGCAAGTCGCACTGCTTTTAATATTACAGTGACGGGGAAGGAAACTCTACTGTGGAGTTTAGGACCACAGATTCTGGGTATAATGGGTAGAGATCAAAACCAGAATTAGAGGATTTCATTGTTTGATCGGTCACACCAGATGTGCTCGAGCTACCATGTGTATTAACGTCCCTCAGCTTAGAGTAGCTCCAGTTGTGTCCATATAAACCAGGATCTGACATAACTTGTGTTATCTCGATCTCTCCCTCGAGCATTTGCACAGCCTCTGACATTGTAGGCCTTGAGGAAGGAGATGAGTTTGTGCAAACGAGAGCAACTTTGATCATCCTTACAGCTTCTTCTCTGTTGAAATCACCTTGGAGCACTGGATCTACGATCTCCATTATGTTCCCAGTCTGCTGCAGCGTCAGCGCCTGAGATTTGATGTAAAGATGGGTTTTAGTAAACTTATGGAAATAGAAAGAGGCCGAGTCAACTATACAGAATCAAAAGGGCTAAAGAGAAACAAAAGCTCCACGAGTTACCCAATTGATAAGCGAGACATGAACATCACTACTTCCCTTCTGTTTTGTATTACTCTTCCCACTAACAATTTCCATTGCCACAACCCCGAAGCTGTACACATCTGCTTTCTCTGTCAATTGACCCCACAATGCATATTCCGGAGCCATATATCCGCTGCAGCATTAGAGAAACCAAGGATGAGAGATATATCTTTGGCCACAGTGCAGTTTTTTTTTTTTTATGTTCTATACTTACATGGTTCCTGCAATTTTGGTGCTTATGTGAGTGTATTCTTCTTCATGGAGCCTAGCCAATCCAAAGTCAGATATCTTTGCATTTAGGTCAGCGTCTAGAAGAACATTTGTGGTTTTAATGTCACGGTGAACCATCCTGATCATCGATCCTTCGTGGAGGAATTCAAGCCCTCTTGCGATTCCAACACATATATTTTGTCTAGCTGCCCAGTCCAATTTCAAGGAGCTCTTTCCTGGCAATGGATGTGAACGAAAGAGAAATGATAACATAGATGTACACGTGAACTAGACTAAAAACATATATCTAATGAAAAGATGAGTGAACTGTTATTTACCATGCAGCGCAAGAGCAAGGGAGTTATTTTCCATGTACTCATACACGAGCAGCAATTGATCCTTCTCGACACAACATCCATAAAGCTTGACAAGGTTTGGATGATTTAGACCTGAGATCATGCCAATCTCATTGACAAACTCGCGGTTTCCTTGGCATGACTTGGAAGAAAGCTGCTTGACCGCTATGATAGTTCCATCCGACATCTCTCCCTGCATTAAGTTTCTCATATCAGACACCAAAAAGTATCTACGTTTGATAAGAACTTGGAATATGTTTTAGCATACTTTGAAAACGGATCCGAAACCTCCTTCTCCAAGCTTGTTGATTTGATCAAAATCGTTTGTTGCAGCTTGAAGTTGCCTCCAAGTAAAGCAAACCGTTTGCAGGCCCTGGGCTCTCAGATCTATGTTTTCATGTTCCCAAGGGAAAATCATTAGTAATTCTATATGAGGAAGGGATTCATATACTCAGTGAGATACCTCTTTCTCTTGTGTTCTTGTCTCCTCTGCATCTTTTCTGAGCATATAATCCCAAAGCTAAGAGAGTAATTGTTGCCAAGGCACCCGCTACTCCGAAAATCAGGGGATAACTAGTGTGATGTCTTCTTTTCTCCGCTGTAAATGAAAAACTAAAAGGGTGAATATCATGATTATACACCAAGCTACATAAAAGTGTTTTTAACAAAGTAGTTTTCTGTTTTTATTTTTGGACCTCCACATCGTCGATCTCGACCTGAAATTTTGAAAGAGAAATATTATCACTAGGTGGCAAGAAAAAAGATAAACGAGTAACAAAATCTACAAAAAGAAAGAAGTAATCATCTGAAGATATGATCACATGAGAGTTAAAACAACTCTATGTGCAAAAGGAGTATGGTGGCTGAAGCGTAGACTTGAAATAGTCAAATAATTTGGAGTTTCAACGAGCAAATGAGGTTACTTACTTTGACACACGGAGATTGCAGAGATAAGAGGACCATAATCTCCTCTTTTGGGGATGAGGGTTGTCCCTTTCCCAGCCCAATACAACCGAATCTCTAAGATATTATCGGTCACATTAACAGCTTTTACTTCTCTTTCAATAGACTTCAGAGTCCCATTGGTCTCCTCTTTGATGTTAAAATCCTTCAAGAACAATACTCCCTAACAGGAAAAAAGCAAAAAAACTTTAATCTTCCATGCATGATTCAAGAAAACGATTATTCAGCAAACAGTGACGCTTCACCTGAACGTAGACATCAAATATGCGTCTGCCGATACGACTATATAGTTCTTCGTCTGAAAACTGAATCTCCATAAAATGGAGTTTCACGTTATAGGTTTCGTTTTCCAAGCAGAACGCATAATAAACGAGAGAGAGAGGAGATCGACGTGCGGTCTTATAAAGTTTAGAAGAATCTCCAGACAGTGTTGAATTAGTTGAAATGATGTATGGATCATAATCTCTTTCTCTTGTAGTAGCATCGGTAAAGTCACCTGTGTTACTGATTCCCCAGTTTAGTGAGTACTGCACATTTGTTGCGGCGTTGATTTTACTGTTATCAGCTTGATAAGTGGTTATTCCCACAGAATTTGAAATATTCACACTTTCTCCACCACAATTTATATGTAAATATCGCCGATCTACAATAAACAATCATTTTAAATTATAAGAAAGCGAATTAACATAAATAACAAAAAAAAGATTGTCTTTAGTATCTAATGTTTGTTAGATATAAATTAATAGGGCTAGACTAGCTAGTAGATGCTTACAGCTTGTGCAGTTGATAGGACCAGCACAAGGAATAAGCTCAGTTCTGTACGAAAAGAGACAACCAAATTGTTAAGCATTGATAAACTGGGGTTTTACCTGTTTTTAAGCTTTGTTTTTGAGTCTTGATTGAGTTAAAGTGTCTTATATAGTTTTGTAATACTTTATCAAATCTTTTCAGGTTTTATAAAGCAGAAGAGTGTACTTACAAAGTGTTCTTTAAATATGAGCTCCGGTATGTGTTAATGTTACTGATGATTCAACAGAAAGTGAACAGAAAAATTCAACATGAGAAGGTTATAAGAAAACTATAGAGAAGGTGTATACTATCTACCAAGATTTCATGTGCGTACGTACCTCTTTTTCTGGCAGCTAGACGACCATGAGAAATTGTTGTAGGAGAGATCGCTAACCATAATAGAAAACAAAGATTTAGTTGACATGACTAAAAAAAATCTCAAGTAATATAAGACAAAGGAAGGCCTAAACGTACATATTAGATTTGTTATTATTGAGATAAACATTAGATTCAACGTCTCCAGACAGCCTATTTTCAGTCAAATAGCTGAAATAACATTGTCAAAAACGATACAACTTGATCATGATATTGTGGTATTCACATTGAAAGCTCATTAAGATTTTCAATCTGAGATTGTAGTACTTACGTATATATTGGTGCTCTTCCTATATCAACCTCACCAATCAAATTGTTAAACGATAAATCACTGCAGCAAACAACATGTAGTAAAATTAATATGCAAACTCTTCAACAGGTATATGTGGAACATATTCAAGAAGCTAGTTCTGATAAGTTCCAAACTTACAGAGTATCTAATTTTGTCTTATTCCAGATGTAAGGAGGAATTGAACCAGACATACCCACTTTCCTCAAAATCCTAGAACAAGAATAGAGACATTAATTAGTTTGAAAGTTTCAAGTAAAATCAAGAACGATAAACAATAAGTTTTAGTGGAAATTTCGATACAGGGTATTGATGTTGTCGCTGGAAATATTTGGAAAGGAGTTTATCCCAGTCGTATCACTAATACTCCTGCGCATAATAAACCATCAGTCTCATTGTATTGGTCCTTTTGCTAATCTATTTAAGGTATAGTACAATTACAGTTCTTTAAGATTTTCTAGGCGGGCCACTTCATCAGGTATAGGTCCTTTCAGACCACTTGCGTATAGATGTCTGTTGATCATAACCAACACAGGTTAGTTGACGGTACAGAGAAGTAAAACCAACAAATTAGTGATGATGAAGGTCAAGAAAAGCTTACAGCTTTTCAAGCCGAGGCCAGTTGCCAATAAATCTTGGGATGATGCCTGTAAAGTTATTGTCACATACCTTACTGCGACAATGAGAACAAAGAACTAGTTTAGAGCTTTGTAAAACTTTATCTTCTTGGATTGTTTTCCGGACTATCTTGTATCTATCAAGTCTGATTAAAGAGGAACATTTCTAGTTTTTTTTTAATATATTTGCATAGATTAGCACTTATTTAAACTTTCCTTAAAATTTTAGCACTTATTTTATTTTATTTTTGTCTTTCAGCGTGTAAATAACAAAAATACATCTCCTTCTGTCTACCCGTGTAGCGTCCACAAACATACACGCCGTATTATACAGAGACAAAATTATCATGAATAGTAATAAAAGTGTTAAAAACTATGAACAGTAAATTAATTGATATGTAAAATTTAGAAAGTGATAATTTTTACAAAACACCCTTTTTTATAACCAGGGGTAATCTCTCAATGTGAGAGTAACTGTCGAGTATCCCACTCAATGGGTTTTTTAATGGGTCTAAAGCATGATATCATTTCAATGGGTCAAATGGGAGTGGTTAAATAATTTCACGTTTGAGGGGAATCGATCCCTAACATAGACCAATATGACAACTCTCCAGCAAGTGGGAACCACTAACTCACTACCACTTGGTTAAATTTCCCAGTTAAAATTGAAAAAAGGATATAGCTTTAACTTACAAGTACACAAGGTTTACTAGTTTAGCGAGAGTGGTAGGAAGGCTTCCTGTAAATTGATTGGACGCAAGATGCCTACAAAACCCAGTTTCAGAAATTATTAAAACTCTAAATGTTGTCTCTTTCCATGAAACCAAAAGATTCTTGTGGTTTTGAAAAATGGTTTACACACGCAAAAGGGTCTTACAATGTTAATAGGCTGGTCAAGTTACCAAGCTCATCAGGAATGATGCCAGAAAACTGGTTTGCTTCAACTGATCTGAAAATTTCATCATATTAGGTGTAGCCAAAACTAAAAATCATGCATATATAACTACATATAGGGACGTACAAGTATGTCAGATTCTTGAAGTTTTGTAACCCAGCTGGTAAATTCCCCGACAAACCATTTGCGCAGAGAGAGCTGCGAGGAAAAAATGTCCAAGTTACTCGCGAATCATGAAGATGAAATAACCGGAGAGAGAGAGAGAGCTGACATGAAAGTGAGGCTTGGCAATGAAGCCCACTCCATTGGGATTGAGCCGGAAAGATAATTTTTGCACAAGTCTCTGCACAGAAAATATTATTAATCAGTCAATGATTAGTAGGGTGTTTTAATTTGCAAGAAATGTTTATATATTAAAAAACATAGGTCTCTATATTTACTGCATAAATTTCTCCAATATTTTTGTTATAAGAAGTTTATATTCGAAACTTACATCTTTTTGAGGTATCGAAGCTTGGCCAACTGAGGCGGAAGTTTCCCAGGAAGACTCATGGTCTTGAGAACTCTGTAATTGTTCAAATGCAAAAAAAAAATATATATATATATATACATTAGAAAAGAAGACTGTGAATCTGATAAGAGAAGACAGAAGATTAATAACACTAACAATTCTGTAATATGACATGTCCTGTTGTTGTTGAAGGTACAATCACAACCAATGGTGTTGTTCGTCTCCGATTTGGAAACAACATCAAACTTTAAAGAATTTAATTGGCAAGGGTCTCCATAACTTAAGTTCAATCTCTTGGTACCATTTGTAATACTAATAGCTATCTCCTTCAGCGCATTCACTGCATTGATATAACAAAAACAAAATGATCCATCATACATATAAAGACAGATTTTGAATGTGATTTCATAAAGTTTAGAAAATGGCGATTCTTCTCATACATTCATCTGGATCAAGAGTTGATGAAGCGGCCGATGTTGTTATGACGGTGAATAACAGAAGAAAACTCGAGAAGAAGATCGACATATCGATATAAATAAATTATATATAGTGATTCTTGGTATGTTTTTTTTTTTTGGGTGTTATACCATCAGCAAGCCACTCATCAATAGACAGTTATATAATATAATATAGGGAAAAAAGTTGTTGATATATTTTTAGGGTCGTCGGCGACTAGAGACTAGAAAACATGTTGATGTGGAATTTAAGTGGTGAATAGATAGGTTCGTTCATGCATGATGTTTCATGTCTCCTCATCTGTTTGGTTGATTAACACTGTGGACGAAGTTGAACAAATCTTGCATTTGTTCCAACAGTAACTTCTTAAATTGAATTTTATGCATTGTAATATAGAACCGTAAAATGTTTTTGTAACAATCAGAATTTTATCATGTTATCAGCACACACAAAAGAAAAAAAAACATGCATGCTGTACATGGTCAAACTCGGAAAAATCGCGTGTATTATTTTTGAAAGTGTTACAAAAATAAATATTTTTAAAGAGTGATAAAAAAAAAAAACTAACTAGATTTTTAAAAGGTGATTATTTTTGCAAAATCCCCTTTGAACCTTTTGACTAGTTCAAAATTTTAGAAAACCGTTTTCCAATTTATTAAAATCTTGAATTAGTTGAAACATTCAACTGACAAATGTAAGATCGATGGAACGAATACATAATTTCATTTATCTTTCACCCTTATATCTGTAGAAGTGAATTATATATCAATCCGACCAAAACAAAAATAAATGAAGTTTACTTTCCCAAATTGATTGAATAATACGGATACGTGACGTATAATCAAATAATAAACACAAAATCACATCATGTCCCTTTAGCATAAAGAAACCACTTACTATAAAGTAAATGGATTTTTACCCCAAACAAAAAAAAAGGGTATATGGATCCCCTTTAACACCAGTCATTCTAGTACAATAAAGAAAGCACGAGTATTTGTATCAAGTGTCACTTAAATTAAAATATATTTTGTGTTTTAATATTTTTCAAATTCTAAAAAAATAATTAACACTTTTTCTGTTAAAAATACAATTTTACATTTACTTGTTTTTGGTTTGTGTACGGTACACGGTTGATTTGCGTAATATTATACAAATACCCCCAGAAAATAACATGTTCAAGTCATGTCCCTACGAGAGGAATATTCAAAGTAAACCCAATGCAATAATAGTCAAGTAGACTTCTTAGAAGGCTTTTTCTGAATTCGATTAGTTGAAACAATTGATTTCTTCCTCTTGTCTTTTTTCGAGATGTGTTATTTTCTTTTAACCCTGCGCATGCGCATACGCATAACGCTTTTACTTTCCAAATTTCTCTCTTTTTATTTTTTTTCATTCACTACGCTACTTTAAAAAGTTTACTACATTCACAAATTTCTACTTTTAATTTTTTTTTATTTACCTATGTTACTTAATCTTTATTCGTTTATTCTCTATAAGCTGAAATTTTTAAATTTAGACGTATTTGACAGATTTTCACTACAAATAATATAATGAAAATTATGACAAGTTTTTATTGATTGTGTATGTGTGATATTTTTTAATAATAAAATCATAAACTATGCTATATAAAATAGAGTAATACTGAATATAACTATGTTTTTATCAAATATATCTTTATTTTATTATTTTAATAAAATTTACTAAATAATTTTGCATTATCTTGATATTTATATATAAACATCATAATATTTGTAATTATTTGAATATTTAGTTTAAAGTGATATTATTGCGTTTGGTAAAATTATTTAATACTTTAGTTTGATTATGACACTAGTTAAAAAAATTCTAGGTATGCTACCGGAGTCGACAATTAGTTAGTAAAGTCGATAGGACAGGTATTTGCCGATCCGGAGAAGTATCAGAGACTAGTTGTACGGTTAACTCATCTGACTGCGGCTAGACCAGATCTTGCTTACTCGGTTCACATCTTGTCTCAGTTTATGTACGAGCTAAGAGAATATCATGGATGGTTGCATTGAGAGTTGTGGTTTACTTAACAGGATGTCCATGTGATACTTCTGAAAGGTAACTGTAATTTCCATCTTACAGCTTGGTGTGATTCGGATTGGGCTAGTTATCCCCTTACGAGGAGATCTTTGAATGGGTGGCTGATGCAGTTGGACTTGGCAGATTCTCATGTGTCGTAGAAGTGAAAGAAGCAGGATATATTGTCTTGTTTTTCAGCAGAAGTAGAGTATCGAGCTATGGTTACTGCGTTAAAGGAGTTGAATTGGATAAAAAGCGTGTTGGCATCTATGGGTATCGCATATGTCGTTGCAATGGATTTATATTGTGATAGTCAATCAACACTTCACATAGCAGCTAATTATGTATATCATGAGCGGATGAAACACGTGGAAATTCATTGTTATTTTATCAGAGATGATACAAGCTGAGATTTTTTGGACAAAGCATGTTTTTACGACTGAATAATTGGCGGATTTATTTATTAAAGCACTTGGTGAAGTTATTTCCAAGCAATTTTGTTCAAGTTGGGGATTCGAAATCTTCGTTTCCAAACTTGAAGAGGGCTAATAAAAAATAATATCAAATCTTATTGTACATGATATTATTTTCACCCTCTTTCATATATACTAGATTTCTATCCATGATGTGCACGAGATAAAAATTAACTTTTAATCTTGGCATTGAATTTGTTCAAATAAGATGTATAAGTAAATACATCGGATTATTGATATAACAATTGAACGAATATAATTGAATAATTTTCAGAGTATGGTAGTACTTTAGTTATGTTTATTGCATGAATGATATATGTGCATTGCATATATGTGAATTATTTATTAATCAATGTGTATGATTTTTCCATTTTCGTTGTTGAAAAATATAAATCAAGTTCAAAGTTATGGCTTACACTTTTAACCGTATAGTGATTATACATTAGAACCGTTCAAAATTTCAACTAAACTATCGTCATCCATCTCTTGCTTATACTGAGATTTATACTCAAACTTCATCTTAGCGGCTTTATATTTGTAATTCCATATTTAAATCGTTCTTTTTTACTATCTTTACTATTTTTATGTGTGAGACTTTGAAGTCTTTTATTTTATTTTAACTATGAGACGTTACAATCTTTTACTTTATTTTAAAATCTTTAAAGTTTTAATTTATCTAATCAAGGATTAACATTTTTAAAACTCCTAAAATTCTAATAAATTTTCGTACTGTCTAACTTCGCCTTTTTGTTCTTGCGATGGTTTATTATTTTGAAACCAACAAAATAAGACCTTACTTTCAAAAATAAAATCGATATCCATTATTTTAAAGTCAAATTCTCTACAATATTTTTTAAGTACATTAACTATTTAAAGTTATAGTCCCTACCAATCATCTCTCTATCAGATCCATGAACTTCTAGCTGAAAATAATTGTGGGAGTGACAGAAAAGTATATGATTGAATAATTTTCAAAATGTAATATAGTATGTTTAGTGCGTGAATTATATATATGTGTTGCATATATGTGACTTATTTATTAATTATTGTGTATGATGAAAATTTTGATTTTTCCATTTTCGTTGTTGAAAATATAAATCAAGCTCAAAGTTATGGCTTATACTTTTACATGTATTGTGATTATATATTAAAACCGTTCAAAATCTCAACTCAACTATCGTCATCCGTCTCTTGTTTATAATTGGATTTTTGCTTATAATTGGATTTATACTCAAACTTCATCTTATCGGTTTTTCATTTGTAATCTCATATTTAAATCATTTCTTTCTGGCTATCTTTACTATTTTTATGTGTGAAACTTTGAATACTTTTATTTTATTTTAACTGTGAGACTTTGAAAACTTTTATTTTATTTTAAAGTCTTTAAAGTTCTAAATTATCCAATCAATATTTAACATTTTTTAAACTATTAAAATTCTATTAAAATTTCATACTGTCTAACTTCACCTTTTTGTTCATGCGATGGTTTATTGTTTAAAAATCAACAAAATAAGACCTAGTTTTTAAAAATAAAATCGCTACCCATTATTTTAAAGTCAAATTCTCTACAATAATTTGTTGAAGTATATTAAAAAATCTAACGTTAAGTCCCCACTAATCATCTCGCTATCAGATCCATGAACTTTCAACTGAAAATAATTGTGGGAGTGACACATTAGCAACAAAAAAAAATCAAGCTAAAGCTAATCGCTTAAAATTTTATCCGTATGGTGATTACACATTATAACCTTTTAAAATCTCAACTCAACTATTGTCATTCGTCTCTTGCTTATATTCGGGTTTATACTCAACATTCATCTTATTGGTTAATTATTTGTAATCTCATACTTAAATTGTTCTTTTCTGGCTATTTTTACTGTTTTTCAGTGCTACTTTTTGCTGACTTTTATTTTGTTTTAATTATGATACTTTGAAGACTTTTACTTTATTTTGAAATCCTTAAAGTTTAATTTATTTAATAAAAGTTTAACACTTTGAAAACCCTTTAAATTATACTAAAATTGTACACGGTCTAACTTCGCAAATAAGAGATTACTAAAACCTTAGCCGCGTGAGAGAAAGAAAAAATATATTTTTTGGTCAACAGCTCAGGTGGCTTTCATAGCGTTGGAGTTGTATCTTTTTAAATTTGTTCTTATGTGGTTTTGTTAGTCGATGAACTGAAGATCCTATGTGATTTGTCTCTTTTTCATTTCTACGTTGTGTCTATTTCTCTACGAATGGATAGCTAAGTGTGGTGAATTCGTAGATGGATGGCCTCCGGTAAGGTGATAAGGCTAGTGTTCTTTCTCTAGTTTTCTCTAGTTTGTGTGTTTTTTTGTTGTAGATCTCGTACTTTTAGAATTTGTTGAAGTAAAAAGGAAGGCGGCAAAAATCCTAGGGTTTCAAGACTGTCTTCAATGAGATCCGGTGTGGAAAACATAATGTTGAGAATTTGTGAGTTTTTCAATGTGTTATGGAGTTGAGTTTTAAGGTGAATGCGAGTTTTTCGGATTTGAGAAATTATTGTTACTAAAAAGAAGTTGTTTTGGTTGGATCGTCATACGAATATGGGCAAGGACGTAGACGAAAGCGAGGATCCTTGCAAGGTCTTGATGGTTTGAAGATTTAAGATGTTTTTAAATATTCAAGCTGCTATTCAAGTGATAAAATTGATGTGGCACATTTGGTGTTGTTTAGTTTTTTTATCTTCCACTTCATATTAGATTGTGTTATTTTTTAATTAAGATATAATTATGTGTTTTTGTTTTTCTTAGAAAATTATTTGGTTGTTGATTCATTACCATAGCCCCTATTGATGTGCATGGAATTGTTTCGTTTCTCATTATTCGGCAATGTTTCTTGATAAACAGTAATGTGGATTGAATATTCGGAATAAAGTATTTATGAGTGTTATTGAAAAAAACTTTGGCAAAATTGGAGAAGGTATATTGTACAATTTGACTATTGGAGGGATGATAAAATAATTCTTACATATGTGGCAAAATCAAATCGGTAGGACGAAAGGCTGATATGCCTTTAATGATGGAAAATTTTGATATCATATCCTTCATCAATTTTCATATCTTCCTCATTTTACAATAATACACAAAACCATTTTTGCCCCTCTATTATTTAATTATTTTTTTAATCTGAAATTTGAAAATTTAAATGAATTAATTTGTATTTTTTTTAAAGCAAACGAATCTGTTCGAGCCAGCTTTTTCTTCTTCGTTCTTCCGCTTCCCATCATTCTACTCATTCCACTCTCGTCGTCCTCCTCATTCGACGATTGAAGATTATAGTTTAAGAAGGTGATTTTGTGTGCTATTGGTGTGTTCTATATTGTTGTAGCTTCTCCACCATTGAAGATTCAAGTAATGTTTATTCTCAATTTAGGGATTCCAATTAGGAAAATTAGGAAAATTATATATCTTTTTAATTTTTTTCTTTTTGAATGTTTGTTGGGTTAGTAAACATGTTTTATTGGTCAATTAAGGTCATACATTGGTAATTTATGAGTTGTATTGGTTGAATTTTTAGAAAATTCAAAATTATAACTGTTTTTATCACTCAATTTGAATATCTAGGACAACTGGTACAACTGTGAAAATGGGTATAACTGGGACAATTGGTACATCTTTGAGAACATGCCAGTGAACAACTAATGTAAATATGTTGTAATGTTATTTTTTTCTCTTTTTCAGGTTACAATGGATAGTAACTATTCCACAGTCATACATTTTGAGTATGAGGGATGTTATTCAAAGAAAGGAAATGAAGTACACTAGATTTCAAGAGAAGAATTGATATTTTACACTTTAATGATGAATATATCTATTGAGGAGGTCACTTATGATGAGTTGGTAGATAAATTATGCACAGATATTAAGATAGATGAAGCTACGACAAAGATAAAAATTAATTATATTTCATTGGTTAATGTTACTAAGAAACCATCATATATCTTGAATGATTAAGATATGTTTTGTGTTATTTAACGGAAGTGAATAAAGATCAATGTAAAAGTGTTTTGCATGTGGATATTATCAAAGATGTCGAACAAAATCAGGGGTGTGAGCAAAATCAGGGGTTTGAACAAGTTTTAAGATATGATCGAGGAAGTGCAGTTATTGTAAGTAATGAAGTGAATGTTAGAGTTAATGATGACATCATGACTCTTTACTCAAGGGAACAACCATAATAAGATGAGTTGGTGGACTATGTTGCATATGATGAAAATATTGGTATGTGTGAAGACATTGAGGCCGCACCTAACATAGATAACTCTGATGAGTTTTTAAATCATGAATGGGAAGATGATATTGATGTGGATGTAGGTCAAGTAGAAAGAAGTACAAGATTTAGTTGAAAAAAGTTCACATAAAAATTGTTTTGAGTTTAACATAATCAAGTCGGACACTAAGTTGTACATGTTAAAATGTTGTGATAGAAAAAAACGGTTGCAAGTGGTCTTTACGGACTGCAAAGACTGGGAATTATGATTACCTCTCTGTTAGAACTTATAACAAGATGCATATGTGCTCTCAGACAACTACAAGTATAAGTACAATTAAATGAGAGGCACACCAAGATTGGTTGCATCTGTTCTGCATGGTGATTATCCATGTTATTTTGACACCCCAACTTCTAAAAACCTCATCGTATGGTTCACGTAAGACTTGGTGTTAAAGTGTCCTACTTTACCGCATTGAGAGGGAAAAAAACAAGTTGTTTGTGATGTTCAGGGTAGTCCAAAAGAAACTTTCAACATGTTGTATTCTTATATGTACATGTTAGAGAAGATGAATCATGTTACAGTTTCACATGTGGAAGTTGATGAGGAACACATGTTTCAGTATCTATTATTCGCGTTGAGAGCTTGCATTGAAGGCTTCCAAGCAATCAGAAAAGTGATCATTGTATATTAAACCCACCTTAAGACTGTACATGGTGGTGTAATTACTGTTGTTATAGCTTAGGATCCTGATCATCACCATTATCCAATTTCTTTTGGTGTTGTTGATGGTAAGAAAGATGCAAGTTGGAGTTGTTTTTTCAATAAGTTGAAATCAGTTGTACCGTATGTTCCTGGAATGATGTTTTTTTTATACAAACCAAATCGTCATCAAGTCAATACGTGAGGTATACCCATTGTTGCAGCATGGGTATTGCGTATTCCACTTGTCTCAAAATGTGAAAGAAAACATTTCTCATGTCAACAACAAAAAAAACAGGTACAAAGATGTTCATGAAATGTGTTAAGGCTTATACAGAGGTTGAGTTCTTAAAACTTTATGGAGATTTTAGGAAAAGGTACCTTGCTGCATGCGCATATCTGGATACAAGTGTTGAAGTGGGAAAATAGGCAAGATGTTATTTTCCAGGAGAAATGTACAACATAGACACCACCAATTTTCTTGAATCCATCATTGGTGTTTTCAAAGAAACAAGAAAGTACTCCTTATTACCAATGATTGATGAAATTGTTGGAAAACTGGGTGAATGGTTTAACAAATATAGGAAGATGGTCGCAGAAACATCGATAGCACAAAAACGGATGCCTCATGTGGAGAAGATAATGCACGAAAGATGTAAGGAAGCGAAGCTATTAACGGTAATTGAGCTAAACAGTTTGATGTTTAAATAAAATGTGATTGGACACGATGGCAATACTTACTTGGTTGATTTGAGAAGGTTCACTTGCAGTTGCAAGCATTTTGATATAGAAACATCTCCTTGTGTCCATGTAATAGCAGCTGCTCTCGATTCATGCGCAGAGAAGGAGATCCAGGTACGTGAGGTTCCTTTGCAAATTTATCTCACATTCTGTCATGGTACAACTAAGTGTAATTAGTACAACTATGTTTAATTGCCTTTTGAAATTTATCTTACTTTCTATTCAGATACATGATTTGTGCTTTAAATACTATTGGATGGAGCAATGGTCATTTGCGTATTGCAGGACGATTTATCCAGTTTCCCATAAATCTCATTGGAATGTTCCCAACAACCTACTAGCTTTGTTTGTTTTACATATAGAGTATGTCAAAATAAGGGGGAGAACTCAAGAAACAAGATTCTCATCTACTAGAGAACATGGACGAAGGGAAAAAAGACTGTGCGATGACACTTGTATAAGTATTTGGCCGATGATAGTAGTGAATGATAACAATTATGTACTATGTTTAATTATGTACTATGTAATAAGTTTAATTATGTACTATGTACTATGTTTAATTGCATTTGCAAAACTTTGTTGTTATGTCCTTGTACAATTAGGTGTAACTAGTGTAACTACGTATAATTTTATTTGAAAATTTTTCTGTCGTGGTCAAACTAGATATAACAGGGTGAAACTAAGAATATGGTACAACTAGATATAACTGGTGCAACTATGTTTAAGTGTTTTTACCAAAAAAAAAAAATTTAGAGAAAACAATGTAATATACACACCTGTTTCATTATAGTTTAGAGTCAATAAGCTATATAACCACAAACCAGTAAATAATTAGGTAGATAACCAAATTTTTCAAAAAAACTCAGATCATTGTTTCGCTGAGGGGGTAAAAAGAATGATTTGCCCTGATTATGTGCCACCTAAACACATATATGATCAACCAAAGATACGCAGATCTTCTCATCCCTCTTCCTCAACCTTTTTTCCTTTTGAATACATACATTGATCTAATTTAAAAACAGAGATTAATCTTATAAAACTTCAAACACAAAATTTATTCTCCTTATCAATGGCAATCTAACGATATCCATAGTTCTGGTGACGACGACGGCGCCAACATCGACCACCGTTGTTATTATTGTGAAGGGTTACACATTTTTTTTATAAAATGTTAAAAATTGTTGTATTATGTATAAACATGTATGTTTACTTCTAACATTTTGTTTACCTCAATAACTCAATTATTGTATGTTAACTTTCATGTTCTTTACTGAACTATACATATATATATATATAACGAGTTACATGTACTTTTAACATGTTAACATATTTATTGGACCATATAAACATTTAAATATACCTATAACGTTTAATTTAACGGGGTAATTAAATTACCAAACGTTAACATTATATTTAACAAGGTAATTCAATCGTTGCATGTTAGTTTTCATAGCTTTAGACTTCGGGAGAAGATCGGATGACTTGAATCCGAAGAAGATTCGGTGAAGATCGGGTGAATCCAGTGATTCGACTCTAATGAAGATATGTCGAATATCAAATGAGATCTGGCAAAGACCCGATGAAAATCCGGTGAAAACCATGATGTGGTGATGAAGACGACATCAATATATGTTGTTATTATAACGCGTCGGCTAACATTTTGTTTACATCGATAACTTAATTATTGTATGTTAACTTATGATATATATATATATATATATATATATACTTTTAACATGTTAAAATACTTATTAGACCATATAAACATTTAGATATAGATCCAAATATTAATTTAATGAGATAATTAAATTATTGAATGTTAACTTTCATATTAATGTATCTATTAGCGTGAGAAGAACAATGATTCTATTGGAATTATAGACATAAAGGGCACCTGAAAAGTTATCGCGGTAACAATATTATTATCTATTTCGAAAAAATAGTTATCGCAAGACACACCACAAATTTTCGGTCGAAGCTAAACGCGGCGGCGAATTGCGACGGAAATACGATGTTGTGGTGTCCCATTCCAGCCATGCCAACGGTTCCACTAGCGAGTCCTTTAAGCAGAAACGTTGATCCGTAATCGAAAATCAAATTGGGCATTTTAACGACCCGACCCGTTAGTTGACTGAATCGATACAACGTCTACAGCAAATTCACCCGACGTCGCGGTTCCGGTGACACTGTTATCTGGAAATGTGTTGCAAGTGTTGTTGTTACAGCCAGGTCTCGGAGGAGAAAATCATTGGCCGCAACCATTGGAGCCGATGCGTGAGCACACATCGGAGTTGCATCGAGTGGGTCGGTAAGTGGTGGAGACATAATCTTTGTCGCAGACGACCCAGAGACCTCGACCACCGAGATCGAAGACAACGGAGGCGGCGACGAGAGGCTTGCGTTGGTTGATGACAATTGTGTATTGGAGGGTAGACTGGTCTTTTGTTACTGGAATGAGGAGGGCTTTTGGTCGGAAAGATGGTTGAGTGAGAGAGAGAGAGAGAGAGAGAGAGAGAGAGAGAGAGAGAGTGTGAGAAAGAGAGTGAGAGAGAGAGAGAGAGAGAGAGAGAAAGAGTAGATAATATGCCTACAGATTCGTATATAGTAGACGGCTATAGGGGCAAATGTGAGTTTAAAAAAAAAACAGTTCTATGGTTAGATTGCAAATATTTTTTGAATTCATGGGTATTTACCCCAATTTCTTTATAATTAAATAATAAATCCATATTTTTATAATAGTTGAAATCTATATAAGTCTAGTTCAATTATATTTTATTTTGACATCATCTACCTTATATTTTTATGGTTACTTTATAAATATGAACAACTTATTAAGTAAATCTTCCAGACAACTTATTTTCACACATTTTATTATATGAAAGTATGCTAAATGTGTTCTGGTTACCTAATAGAAAGAGCACAACTATAAAAAATTTGATTTAGAATACGGTACACTTAATTATAAAAAAGGTACAACTATATTCATTTTAGGCCAACTAGGTACAGCTGTACAACTATGTACAATTTTGGCGGCGCTATGTGAAAAACGTGGATTTTTAGGCTTCTTTTTTATACATTTTTTGATACAATGTTTTCATTTTTTAAATGTGGTGCTATTTTTTTTAAAAAAACCCAGTATCACAAAAATAGTTGAACAAAAACACTTAGTTGTCCCTAGTACACCCAGTTGTACCTAAAACCACAAAAAATCCAACTTTTAGCTAAAAACCACATTACATCCATGTTGTACCTAAAACACACACAAACATCCAAATTCCAAGCTTTGAAAAATATCCAAGTTCAAGGAAACATAAACCTAAACGTTTAACCAAACACAAACATCCAAGTTCAAGCACAATCATCTAATTTTCCGAGATTTCTTCACCAATCTCTTGGATTTCTTCTTTGGCTGGTTATAAGGAGTCGTGATGTGCCTAGAAAAACGGCTTGCCCACTTCTTTCCACAAGTATTTTGCCTATGCTTTATCTTCTTATTCCCTTCTTCTCTGATTTCTTCTTCTTCTTCTCTGGTTTCTTCTTCTTCCTATCTGGTTTCTTCTTCTTCTACTACTTCTTTGTTTTCTTCAGCTTTTTTTTCTCGGACTTCTTCTTCTTCTACTTCTATGTTTTCTTCTCCTTCTTTTTCTCGGACTTCTTATCTGTTTTCTTTTCCTTCTTTTTCTCGAGCTTCTTCTTCTACTACTTCTCTGTTTCCTTCTCCTTCTTTTTCTCGGACTTCTTCTTTGTTTTCTTCTCCTTCTTTTTCTCAGACTTCTTCTCTGTTTTCTTATCCTTCTTTTTCTCGAGCTTCTTCTTCTTCTTCATCTTCTAATTCTTTGTTTTCTTCTCTTTATTTTTCTCGGACTTCTTCCATGTTTTCTTCTCCTTCTTTTTCTCTGACTTCTTTTCTGTTTTCTTCTCTTTCTTTTTCTCTGACTCATTTTCTGTTTTCTTCTCCTTATTTTTCTCGAGCTTTTTCTTTTCGGACTTTCGCAATTCCATCACTACCACATTCCTCTCAAACACTTCCATAATGGAAATCCATACCATCTCCATGCTCCTGTGAACCAAACACACCTTTTCAACATCTTTCAGTTTTGTATTCATGCCAACAATCATCTCCTTCACTTCTTTAAACTGTTCTTGCATTGCTTTCATAATCCTCTCTTCAACATCTTTCAGATTTCCCGCTGGAAGCTCTTGTTGGTGATGTTGATGCTTTTGTTGCTGATGTTGATGATTTTCTTGCTGATGTTGATGTTTTTGTTGTTGTTGTTGATGTTCTTGTTGAGGTTGCACTTCTGGTGCTCCTCTTGTACCAAAATTACCATTGCTGCAACATCTATGTTGAACAGATTTTCCCAGCATATTGTCTTCTGATAGAAATCCACACGCTTGTTCCAAGCATCAACAATTGGGTCAGGATAATCTCTCTCATCATGTGGGACGCGGTCCATGAGGTGAAGTAAAAGAGCTTTATCCTCATCAGACTCAGGTTCCAAGCAACTACGAATATCCTGTAAATATAAACAAATGGGAAATGAAGAGGGTTAATATTTAAAAATTACATAAAACCTAGGATTAATATAAACAAATTACAACAAACCTTTGTAGTTTCAAGCTCTTCATTAATGTCCTCCAATGGAAAACATTTCATACCACTTGCTCTGAACCGCTTCCGGCACATCTTTGGACAACTCTTATATGCCTCTCTCACATCTTCTCTACATGTTTTGCACAGATCTGGAATACATTCAAACGCAAGAACCTACACATAAAATACAATATACATTAAATCATAAAAACAAAGAAATTTACATATGTGTTCACAAAGACAATTTATCTCCAAAGGAAGGATGAATCCTGGAAATCCCCAACTGGTTTTCACATTGCCATTAAAATTTTGCATCATACTAAAAATCGATTCCATACAGTCTTCAAACGTGTACCGACCCTACGAGAACGTTTGACATACATCCAAATCATTCACAATTTGGAGTATGAATGAGTCTACTCCCTCTCCATATTCTTTTTTCCTTCCTTTAATTATCTACACAAGAAGAACATGACTGCCATATTTAACCGCTCTCCATCGCATTCACTATCCATTGACCGCAGTATATCTTCTCCACCTGTTTGGGTGATATATTTTTTTTTCCTAAACCACTTCTCAACAAAGCTAACACTGCCCAAACTTTCATAGCTCGGTGGGAACTCATGGCGGTCCAATCCAGAGATTATGGCATGTTCTTTCATCGAGTATCGAATTGGAATGCCATTAATCACAAACCAAGCTACCCTCTTCTTCTCCGTGTAAGCAGTGCGCAACAATAGCATTCACGTGCCCATAATGTTATGGGTTCGCTCCCTATACAGGTGCCAAATGTGCTTGAATTGAAGATAGTTTATAAACCATTACTTCTCTGCCATTGAAAGTAAACCATTTAAGAGCTTCACCGTCGACCAAGCTTTACACCTCATTTGTATCTTACAAGTCTGTGAATACTTGTTGGGGCTGAAATAAAATTTTCAGAGGTTGAAGTGGTTCAGTATCCTCCTCAGTATCATGCAATCCAAACACAATCAGCCAGAATTGTACCTAGTATATACCTAGTTGTACCAAACATTACCAAAACTACTTAGTTGTACCAAACATTACCAAAACTACTTAGTTGTACCAGAAGAACTAACTTATTCAAAATTCCAGTTTCAGTTTGAATCTAATTACCTTTGAATGCAAAGACGTTGAGTCATTTTCTGAAGCGTTTTCATCTTCAGACTCTTCTCCCATGGTTTCTCGTTCAATCCATGGTGGCTGAGGAGGGATTCTATACTTTGAAGCATTTTTCATACGCGGCGGCATTCTGAATCCGATTACTTCCTGCATTAACAAAGGAAAAAATAAACTTATTTAGATATTTAGACCGAAAATTCATCAGTTTCAATACAAACCCTAATTTATTTTATTTTCACAAACGGACCCGAATTTGATTTGATTCTATGAGAACGAACGAAATTGGTGAAGAGAAATCGAAGACGAGGGGAAATAAAAAGAAAAGATAAAAGGAGAAAAAGTCCAACATAACTAAACCCAGAACAGAAACTCTATATAGTTTTGAAATGTTTACCAAGACTAATGTTGGCGTGAATCACAAACGGCGGCGATGGATGAACAAGCAGCGGCGATGGAAGTGTCTGTCTGATCGGTTTTGAGACGAATTGTCGGATTCCGACGAGGGAGGGTCAAACGCGATGAAGGGGAAGAAGAGGAAAAAAGAAGAAATTGGGATTTTTTATTTTGGGGGAAAATATCAATTAAGTTAATGGGGATGGATCCGGATTCGACCCGATTTTAATAGATTCGGGTGGACAACCTGTTTAAAGTCTGGTTGAGTCGGTAAATAAGTTAAATTGTGAAGATTATGATGAAATTATTACTTTTTTGAAAAATAAAATCTTGTTTTTTTATATAAATGTGAACCTTTTTTGTTTTTTTTACAGAGACATATGAGCCATTGTCACAAAATTAGAGAAGAGTATAAACCGTCAAGCTCATATTTTCCCGGCGAGCGATATCTACGGGAATATCCGGCACCTTCTCCGATTTGCTTAGCTCTCTATAGGGCTAATTTCTCATATGTTCCTTCAATTAGAGAACAATCCCCATCTAGCCCATTCTATTCTACATGACCCCTCCCTTTTAATGAAATGTGATATCTCCATCTTGCCCTTCTAATATCGAAAGTAATCCATTATAAAAAGAAGTGTCGACCAATGAGAATTAAGAGAATCAGAAGAGAGGTTTAAAAATTTCAGTCAATCAGAAGAGAGCTTTAAAAATTTCGACCAATTAGAACAAAACAAATTTGGGCCAATCAGAAGATGGGAAAAGAAAAGGGCGGACAAAAAAAAAACAATTCAGGGCGCCAAAAAAAAAACAATTCAGCCAATCAGAAAAAAGAAAACCTTTTCTCTCTCGACAATTCATATCCTCGGGACATCTCTTCTTCAACTTCCACCTCCTGATCCGTCATTGAAGAACGAGGTTAGTTCTTCGATTATGTTAGTAGATTACGTCCTAGATTACAGATTATGTTAGTAGATTATGACTGTAGTCGTTGGAGATTTGGACCGAATTTACAATTCGGGAATTTGTAATTGATTTGAAAATGATTTACAATTCATGGATTAGTAGATAATGGACTGTAGTCGTTGAATTGTCTGTAGGGAGTCGTAGGTAGAATATAGTTTTTGCCCCGATTTCAACCAATTTCGTGATACAGGATAACAATTGGTATTACTGAGGATAGTGGTACAACTGGGACCTATTGGTATTACTGAGTCAAGTGAAGAGGTTATAATGTAGTTTTTAATCTCTATTCAGGAGACAATGATCACAAACATACTTTTTGATTATGGAGGATATTATTCAAAGTCTGGAGAATAAGATAAATGGATTTTAAGAGAAGGTTTCATGTACGGTGTAATGTTTAAGACATCATGTTTGGAGGAGATAACTTACTCGGTGTTAGTGGATAGGATATGCAGGAAGGTTGGGGGTAGCTTAATGTACGAAGAATCTGAAACTGAGTTACATTCCAATAGTAGTGAAAACTCAGAGACAAATATATATTTTGGATGATGAGGACGTCTCTGTCTATCTAACTTCCTTGGATAAAGAGCAACGCAGAATTGTTTTGAATGTAGAGGTCATCAAAGATAATGAGATAAATGAGTTGGGCGAACAACTTTCAAGAGTAAAGCATGTAAGTTCATTTGGTGTGAATTACGGCGAGTAACTTTCTAATGGTAGAGCTAATGTTGGAGTTAATGATGGTAATGGTGGAGTTAATGATGGTGTCCTTGCTATTTAGACAGGAAACTGTTCAACATAACAACATCATGAGCCGATAGAGAATGTAGATTGTGAGAATGGAGATGGGGATACCGAAGAAGGTAACGGTCTGGGAAGTTCCCGAAGGCTTGAAATTGTTGAGTTTCCACATTCTATAGAAGAAGAACAGTTTGTAGATGAATGGGAAGATGGTATGGGTATAAAAGTAGGCCAAAATTTTGCAAGTAAGCAGGAATTGATAGATGTCGTTGTAGAGCTTCACATCAGAATTGTTTTGGGATCACTTTAATGAAGTCGGATAAGATTCGATACGTGGTAAAATGCGGTGAAGACGGTTGTAATTGGTATCTACGAGCTACGAAGCCGAATAATGCAACTTGTTTCTCGGTTAGAATATACAAGAAGATGCATACATGCTCTCGAGCTACTTCGAGTACCAGCAGCAAACAAAGCAAGGGCACATCAGGATTAGTTGCAAAAGTTGTTAGTGAATTTTATCCAGGTCAATTGGAAATCTCAGCTCCTAAAAGTCTTGTGATTTTGGTTCAAGGAAACGCTAGTGTGAATGTGTCATACTCAACTGCATGGAGCGGGAAACAAAAAGCTCTGACCATGGTACGTGGTAGTCCAGAAGAAAGTTATAATGATTTGTATTTATATTTGTACATGTTAGAGCAGGTGAATCCCGATACAAGAACAATTGTGGTATTGGATGAACAAAAAAGGTTCAAGTACTTATTTGTCGCTTTGGGAGCTTGCATTGAAGGGTTTCAAGCAATGAGAAAAGTGATCATTGTTGATGCAACTTTTCTGAAGACCAACATGGTGGTATGCTAATTTTTGCAACAGCTCATGATCCTAATCGTCACCATTATCCCATTGCTTTTGCTGTAGTTGATGGTGAAAACAACGCGAGTTTGTTGTGGTTTTTCAATACGCTGAAAACTGTGATACACGATAGTCCTGAATTAGTGTTTGTTTCTGACAGAAATGCAAGCCTCATCAACGCAATATGTGAGGTGTACCCGAGCTCTAAACATGGGTATTGTATCTTTCATATGTCCCAGAATGTGAGATTGCACGTTAGAAGGGACAAAGACATTGCTGCAGAAAAATTTAGGGAATGCGCAAGGCTGTATACAGAGGCTGAATTTCGAGAAGCATATAGCGAATTGCGGATAAGGTATCCTAATGAAGCCAAGTATCTGGATGGTAGTGTTGAAGATGTGAAATGGGCAAGGTGTTATTTTCCAGGAGAAATGTACAACATAGACACCAGTAATTGTGTACAGTCCCTGAACAGTATTTTCCTTCATGCGAGAAAGTACTCGTTATTTCCTATGATTGATGCGATTGTTGCAAAATTGGCTGAGTGGTTTAACAAACATAGGAACGAGTCTGTTGCTGCATCTGACGCACATAAACTGGTCCCCTTTGTGGAGAACGAAGTACACGCTAGGGTAGCCATTGCGAGGAAGCTAACGGTGAGTGAACTAAGCTTCTTTCACCTTGAATACAATGTCATTGGAAGCGATGGAAAGAATTATTTGGTGCACTTGAGAAGAAAAACTTGCAGTTGCAAGCATTTTGATATAGACAAGTATCCTTGTGTCCATGCAATTGCTGGTACCATTGTTTTCATGAAACGGGCCGGAAGAACAGAGGTTATTCATATCGAGGAATTGTGCTCGAAGTATTATTTGATAGAGACGTGGGCATTGGTGTATTATAGGACGATATATCTGGTTCCGCATAAGTCCCAGTGGATTATTCCGGATCATATACAACTATTGTGTCCCTTACCCCCATATTACAAAAAAAGAAAGGGAAGAAGGCAAATAACTAGGCATCCATCGGTTGGAGAACGTCGCCGAAAGACGAGTAATAGGCCAGTGCGTGGCCAAGGTGAAGGCTTATTTAGCTGTTTTGACCGCAGTAGACATAGTAGGGATAGTAGTAGTAGCCAAATATAAATTGTCATTCTTTTTGAATATGTATTTGACACTAAGTTTTATTTTACTACGTAAACCTTGGTACTACTAGATATGGAGAAATTAGTTTAATTTTACAACTGATTCAAACAACAGTGGGGCCGATGGGCGTAGGGTCGAGGCAAAGCCCTTTCGTTAAATGTTTTTTTTACTGGAATATTTAAAAAATTAGAAAAACAGTAATTATACACAGTTATGAAAAACATAATTTGTGATATTATAGTAATTATACAAAGCTCATTCACACATTTAATAAATGTTTTTGTAACATTTAATTTATTTGAAAAATAAATGGTTACAACATCTGATCATATTCTATTGTCCCCATCAAGAACCTTATATTTATATGGTCACTTTGTTAATCTTAACCCTATTATGAAGCAAAAGTTAGTAAAAAATTGATTTATGATATTTGTTTCCATGAGAACGTTGGAAATGCAATTTTATCACCATAAATCCAGTGTACAACCAAAAATAATTAATTTTAAATATGGTATTACTAATTATTACGTTATAATCCTAAAAGTACTACTACATGTTCTCGAGTAAAACCGGAACACTGGGTACTACTATGTGTGAAATCCCATAATTTTATTCATGTAATTGCCAAGTGTCCATGTGTTATTGGAAGAAATGATTTTGGCGGTGGCATGTGAGAAACGACAGCGCTGTTTTTTTCCTTCTTGTCAATTGGTTTAATTCCCAATTCCGTAATCTTAGATTTTTCCCCCCAAAATGAAAACTTCCCAAATTCTAAATTTTCGGTCTTCCCCCCAACACCCAAAAAACCCCAAAATCCACATAATCCCCAATTTATTGGTTTTCCTCGAAAAGCATAAAATCTCTGAAACCGAAGACAAATAGAAACTGAAGACGAAGAGAAACCCATACAAAGAGAAAACTCCAAAAACCGAATAATGCCTTATAGTTACATATGAAGAGAAACCCAGACGAAGAGAAAACCCCAAAAACCGAAGAATGCCTTACAGTTACAGACGAAGAGAAATCCAGACGAATAGAAAACCACAGAAACCCAGACTAAGAGAAAATCCCAGAATTACCGAGTATTACCGATATCTGAATTGTCATAAATTACGCGTAGTTGAACCGAGAATTACCGAGTATTACCGATATCTGAATTATCATAAATTGCGCATAGTTTTACCGATAATTATCGAGTATTACCGATATCTGAATTGTCATAAATTACGCGTAGTTTTACCGAGAATTACCGAGTATTACCGATATTTGAATTGTTGCGTATATTTGTACCCAGTACTACGGATGCCTGATTCGGTATATTGTTGAGTATATTTGTAGCCAGAGAATTATCAAATATTTATATATAAACAAAAAAAAATTACATATAAATTTTTTTTTTAAAAACATAATATTAAACAAAAAAAAACATAATATTAAACATAAAAAAACAAAAACAAAAACATAAAATAAAACATAAAACATAAAAACATAATTTAGATTTTTTTCGCCATGGATTTAATCATGGCGTAATCCTTTGTCCAGCGTCGTGCCTCACCATCATATTGCTCCCTCTCCCCGCGGTACATTAAGGCGATGTGTTCGAACACATCGCCTTCATTCACCATAGGGTGAATAAGTATGTCCGCCAACGCCGCCAAGAGTTGCTTCATCGACGTCCCTATCGACTAGCCGGTGGCCAGAAGCCAGGGGTGGAAGACGGCGCCCCTACCAGTTACGTTAGGGTGGAAGATCGGTGTCATGAAGTAGATTGTGGGGGAGCCTGAAGGGGAAATTCGTCGAGAACCGGATTTTTAGGGAGAAGAGACCCCCTTCGTATGGGCTGCTCGGGGGTCCCATGAGCGTCGCCTCCAACTCGAAGAGGTCTTCCCCAACGGGACCTGCGGAGAACCCTGCCTCATGGTTCTTCAGAAGCTCCTTCAAGTGCCTCTTTATCCACACAGTGGCCATAGAAGACAAAGATGAAATGAAGATGATAGATGAGTAATGAAGAAGATAGATGAGAGATGAGAGATGAGAGATGAGAGATGAGAGATGAGAGATGAGAGATGAGAGATGAGAGATGAGAGATGAGAGATGAGAGAAGATGAAGATGAGTAATGAAGAAGATAGATGAGAGATGAGAGATGAGAAGAGAGATGAGCGTGTATATATAGAAGGAAAAGAGGAAAGGAAAGGGCGCCACGGAGGGGTAAAATTTATGAGTATTACCGAAGCGGTACAACTACCGACAAGTAACATTTATTTGGGTTTATACCTTCATTTAATTAGTCTAAAGCATTGGTCAAAACTGCATGCAGATTTGACACCACGCAGACGAGGGGACGCCTCGACGTAAATAAAATTTTAAAACCTTAATTAAATCCATAAATAAACCGTAACGAAGCCGAAATGAATGCTGATTTGACATTGTATTACTGGTTTAACTACCACAGTTTTAATGCATACAAAAAAACAAAAACCTTTAATTTAATGATGATTTGACCGCCACTACCTCATCGATTGCCACTACATCATTGATTACCAATACACAACGATTGATTACTCTGATTAGCCACAAACTTGAAAATAGTCATGTCCAAAAACAAACCCAGATGAACAATAAGAGTCATGTCCAAAAACAAACAAAATGAAATTCAGAGGAGAGAGGCAAAAACAGTTCAACGCTTCGTCTGCCTCGTGCTTGGCCTTGTCGTCCTCGAAGACTCCCGTTTTCGTTTCCCATCACCCACTTCTTCCTCAACAGGAGCAACAGCCGTAGCCTCAGCCTCTTTTGGTTGTCCCTACAAATACCAAGTAATACAACATAGTTTTACCGAAAAATACCAAGTAATACAGATTTGAAACCACATTTCTAAGTAAAATTACCTCTTCTGTTTTCGTACGACGTCTAGTCATCATGTACGTCCTAGTTATCATCTTCTTCTTCTTCTTCTCCTCCTTCTCCTTCTCCATCTCAATTGCCACCTGACTTCTCCCTTCTTCACCTTCACCTTCTCCTTCACCTTCTCCTTCTCCTTCTCTTTCTCCTCATTCTTCTTCTTCTCCTCTTCTTGTCTCTTTCACATATTCTTCAACAGAGTTAACTCTTCTATCAATTCCATCCATGCGGTCCCTGATTTGGAGAAACTGATCGTCCATACTTTTCTTCAACCTCTGTAGCTGTTCAACAAATCCAACCGAAGCGACATTCTCCGTAGCCAATGCACGACGATGATGGACCCCCTCTCGGGCAGCAATATCAATGTTGAATAGCTCTTTCAAGAATATCGGTTTCTATTCATCTATTAGACGCTTCGACCAACTGTCAGGAACTACATCACCAAAATCCGGCTCCTCATACTCCCCAACCACGATTCGAGCCATCATAATTTGCTCATCCAAAGATGGTTGCAAGACACTGTGAATGTCTTGTGAATATAAAAAATTACAATTTAAAAACATGTATACATAAATAATGAATAGAATACGATGATTTCCAACCTTAGTATCACCAAGTGCTTTATATAGTTCCGATAAAGGAAAACCTTTGAGTGTGAATGGTCGGTACTTTTGTTTGCACATCCGAGGAAAATACCTCTCTGTTCTTGTAACATCTTCTCTGTATTTGATCTTAAGTTTTGGGATTGCCTCAAAAGCTAAAATCTACAAAAAAACATATGAAATTACAAATAAAATCACAACCCCATTAAAAATCATATTATTTACTTCCAACGGAGTAACAAAGCTTGGAAAGGTCCATGAATCTGTTTCGATGACCCTATTGAAATGCTTCATTGTGTGATCAATTTCCTTCATATTCACATCGAAGGAATACCGCACGCTTTAAGATCGTTCACAATTCTCAGAAAAAACGGCTCTACAGATGGTGCTTTCTTTTCGGTCTTCGACTTTCCACTAATTATGCTAGCTAAGAAGTAGACGACACACATCTTCAAGCGATTTGAACAAGCTCGCATCTTACCCATCTTTTCTTCAACATCAGCGATTGAGGGGACGGTTCCTTTCTTAAAATGCCTCAACTTAAACTCATCACTGCCCATTGTCTCATACTCATCTTCTAGATACGGACGACAGTCTAGTCAAGATAGGAGTGCATGTTCTCTGAGGGAATAGCGGATGGGAACGCCATTAACAACAAACCAACACTCCTTCCTCTTATTTGTACTTGCCGTCCAAAGAAGAAGCATCCACATGCCCATCATCTTATGTGTTGGATCCATTTTCATGGCACTATGCATATGCCAAAATGTTTAAACTGCGGATGTTCTGTAAACCACCTCAGCTCGTCAGGTTTAAGTCCTATAGACTCCAATTTCTCCACTGCTTTGTGGATAAAGCACATTGTTCCCAACTTGATTACCTTGTTATACTCAGTACTACCAAAGAACATCCTCTCAGGTGGTTGCAATGGCTGGTTTTCCTCCTCGATATATGTTGGCTGCTGCCACAACATTAACTGATTAGCCTCTACATTCTCTCGTGACGGTTCTTGGGACGAGTTTTCATACATTTCTGGAACCGGATGAGTCTCAATTTCTTCGAAAACAGTCATAACACAAGTTCTACGAAGTTATTAACACAATCCATTAGCATTCAAAATCCAACTCTACACAAAATTCAAATTCCATTCTACACAAAAACTAATTATATTCTATAACCCAGAAAAATAGAACGACACCCAGAAGATTAAGAGGGAGGAACCTGATTTACAGTTGGGATTTCGAATCCGCCGAAAATCAGTACCACAGTCTTAGTACTACATTTTCGTACCAGATAGGAGGGAAGAACTTTCGAATTGACACAAGTATATGGGAAGTAAATCGACAATTTATGTTTTAATTTGGGGTTTTATCCGACTTCAGCGAATTCGACCCAATACTCGCGGGTCTGGTGTACAATTTGATCTAAAATCGCGGGTGGAGTCTGGTTATGACGGGTTTGGATCTGGATATGGTTGGTTGGGTTCGTAATTAACAAAGGTTTTTAAGGGTTAATAAGTATTTTAACGCTTTTTTATTTAAAAATATATCAATAAAAATTAGTTTTTATATTGGGGATACGAGAATTCTGCTCTTTTCTCACTTCGTCTCCTCTCCTGGTTTTTCTTGTCTCGTCTTGTATCCCCTTAACACAAACATGCTCAAGTTTCCCGTCTTCCTTGTTCAATAGAAACCCAAGGCTTTAGTTTGAAAGCTGCCCAGAAGTCAAGAGAACAAAACCCTAAAACCCATTTTACATCTGTTTGTCAAAAGGAATGGAATTGACGCCAGAATGGGCATCTCAACCTTGCCTCATGGGTATCGACGAAGCCGGGAGGGGTCCTGTTCTAGGTTTTCTTCTTCTTCCTTCCTTCTTTCTTCTTCTTTGATGAGTGGGAAGCAAAAATCTCATCAGTTTTGTTGTCAAACAGGACCAATGGTTTATGGATGTTTGTACTGTCCCATTTCCTACCAGTCTTCTCTCGCCTCTCTCCATTTTGCAGGTCAATTACATTCCTTTATGTTGAACAATTGGGATTTGAGATGCATTGAATAATTTCTTCTTGTACTAGTGGTCATTACAAGCAACCAATTAGGTGATTCTAAGCTTATTAGCCAAAACCCTTTATCAAATTTCTAACCTTTCGATTAGATTGGATGTTTAATCTTTAGTTGTTGGTGTAAGCATGGTACTGCGAGATTCCAATTTGGGACGGGATAAGTGAAGCATGACACTTTTTGATCACATTTATAATCTCTTGCCTCTTTTTGTTCCCCTCAAGCCTTTTGCTGCTATGCCTGTAGATTCAAAGACTCTAAAAGAGGAGAAAAGAGAAGAATTATACGAAAGTTTAAAGCTTGGCAAGTCACTTGGATGGGCCGTCGACGTCATTGGTCCCAGAGAACTCTCAGCTAAGATGCTCGCAAAGTAAGTAATAGTATAATATATTTTGAAGCTAACAGATTTGTCAGGCTCGAATGGTTCTTGGATCATATAACTTTGGTTTTGTTTTCAACAGAAACAAGATTAATTTAAACGAGATTTCCCATAACTCCGCAATGGGGCTCATCAAACAGGTTCTAGACATGGGAGTTCTTCTGACAGAGGTGGTTAGCTTTTGATGGAAACAAATGCATCATCTTTTGAGAGATAAGCTTATTTGCCATATATGTCTATCTGCTAGATTTAGAGCTCTAAATTGCCTTTGCAGGTTTACGTGGATACCGTGGGAGATCCTGAGAAGTACAGAATAAAATTGTCTGAGAGGTTTCCTTCGATCAAGTTTGTCGTTTCGAAGAAAGCTGACAGTCTATTTCCTGTTGTTAGTGGGGCAAGTATTGTAGCTAAGGTAATATGTTATGGATTGTCACTATCTATCTCGAAGCTATTCAGTTGCTAGAAGTCACTAAACATATTACCTGCTCAGGTGACAAGAGACAGAGCGTTGAGAGAATGGCTGGTAGAGGAAACCGGAGAAAATATAAACAGAAAGTTTGGTTCTGGATATCCTGGAGGTATACTATTTTTAATCCATCCCCAAATCGGTTATGTTTTTAGCAACTGTTACGCACTAATATGTTTGTAATGCAACTTAGATCCTGAGACAAAGGCATGGTTAGAGCAACACAAACATTCTGTGTTTGGATTCCCATCACTTGTTCGTTTCAGTTGGGGAACTTGTACTGCACATTTGAAGGGCGAGGTTGAAGTTGCATGGTTAGAACTTTTTTCTAATTGCTACTATGCTTTATTGAATTTGAATCCTTCATTTATCTCATTCTAATGGGCAGGGAATCAGATGAAGCCGAAGAGAGTGGTAATGGAAATAGCAGCAAGCGACAAGCGAAACTAAGCAGATTTGGGTTCACAACATGCGAGAGTAGGAGCGAAGAAATCGAATCGAGCGGAAAAGGGCGCTGCAAATTTTTCCAGGCTCGCAAAATCCAACAAATCACTCAGTTTTAGTCTAATGAAAAGACTGAATCTCTCTATTGAATCTTGTGATATCTCTAATGTTTCTTGCTTTGAGTCACTTGATGATTGTTGCTTAGTTTTTTTTTCATAGTTCTTTGTCCTTATTATAAACCTCTCTACTTGTTTGTAGGATGCTATCATGGGCTTTTGACCTGTTTTCAGCCCGGCCCATTTTACTACGCCATTTGTTTTCTGAAGAATAATTTTCATTCGCTTATATACAAGGCAAAGCCACTACATTACAGAGATATTCGAATACATTCGTTATTATTTTGGGGTTCTCCATTAATATAAGCTCGGATTCTAGTCTGCTTACTGATTACACGGTCTCAAAACTAACAGTTTGATGGATTGGATTAGGTTCTTATTGTTTTGATTTATTTATTTGGGCTTTGATTTATTTACCTTTTTAAAAAATATAGTTATTTATTAAACATTATATTGTTTTGACATAATCTAAACTTTATTGTAATAATGGGCATGATACGGATTCCATTGCATCTTACTTGATAAATAGATTTTCATATATAACTATTGTTTCATAGATTTTTCATCTTTTTGGAGAACAGTTCCCCTACACAAGAAACAACGCGTTAGGAGCCCAGAAAACATAATTAAGAGGTGTTTTCCGAAGGCTCTCTGACGCTTAAGTCAATAAACGAGTGAAAGAAAGACCATAATTTTGGTGTCGGGACTAAAAAGAGTCGGAAAACAAGGAAGAATAGTTATGTGACTTTGGATCCGAATTTGGGGCGGATCCGCAAAGTAAATGGAGTTTGAGGGGTGATTTGAGGTGAAGAAGGTGAAATAGGTGAGAGATTTTGGGTAAATCTAGCCAATGAACGGCCTGAAGATGAATGTCTGAAGACTTCCGGGGACTCCGGCAAAGTTCATCGTATAGAGAGGAAAAGAAATGTTTTAGAGTGTAGTCAGAGTTTAGGGTCAAAAATTCTCCCCCTTGACTCCGGGGAGTGCAAGAGATTTTATAGAGATTACCTTACCCGGGTCGTATATCGGGTCATTTTTCGGATGTTGGGTCGGATCCTGGATCATGTGAGCTAGAGCCTGGTACGGTACACTTGAGTGCTTTTCTACATCAAGGTCTGCCAACGAACGGCTCTATCTCATACTTAGCTGTTCGTACTATGTTTCAACGGCTTTGGCGCTGCGTGGTCTACACGCCCCCATGATGCACACGTTTCTAGGCCCCATTGACAAGTCGCTTTCATTCGTCTCTATGTGCTTGAAACCATGTTTTACAAGCCTTTATTAAACCTTAGGTGCGAGCATTTCGAAATTTAAAGTGTAGTTTATGGAGGAAAAGTAAATTTAATTCCCATACATAGGTGATACACAGAGTTTTAATCCCTGAAATATTTCTGCAAGTGCACAGCAAACGCAGTAGTACTTAGGGGTCGAATCCACTAGAGACCAAAGAATCACACTACGAGTTTATGAGAATCGAGTTAAGCTAAGATGAAAAATATGAGGTTTTGTTTTAGGGATGTGAATAATGACGAAAATAACAAATAAATAACTTAAAGCAAGTAAATAAAGATGTAAAATCAGTAGGGGAAGGTGCTAGGCATCGAATAATTAGTAGAGTATCATGGATCGATTTAATCGAATAATTTAGACATGGAATTCAATAAGTATGTTTTGAACTCGAATCACGAATGAATAATTAACCTACTTCTGCAGCACCAATTACTATGTTTAGACAACTTAATTTACTCAACTCCCGCTGGTTATTAAGTAGTTAAACATGCATAAATAGTTCAAGTTCGATATGTTCACAAGGTCTAATAACTCAACTCCCATCGGTTATCACGTTTTGCTCATCTAAATCAATTCAGATAATTTAACAACACTTTCGGTGTGAAAATATATCTATGAGCAGTAGCTAGATGGTCAATCAAGAAATAAGCATTAAGCATAAATTTAGGTGAAGAACTTTAAAATAATCCCAATTCTAACAACCTAACGATCAATCCATGAACTCATTGAATACCGACAACCTAGCGAGGGAACTACTCACACATGACCAGGGATGAAACACATAGAGATAAAAAGCAATTCATAATCATAAACTTCAAATAAAAGCAATAGGGTTTAGAAATCTTCTCTATATCGAGATACACAGGCGAGATCTTCTCCTTGAAGCTCTTAGAATCCAAAATCAATGAAGAACTTGTAAAAACTATGAAGAAATTGTGGCTATGTCTATGTTAGGGTGGCCCCCTGTTTTTTGAGGCTAAAAACAAGTACAAATAGCCTAAAAGTCGACCTAGGGTTTCATTAAACCGAAAAATGAAGTTTTGGGTCGCATGGGTCTTTTGGGCCGAGCTAAGGCCCAATTCAGACGCGTCTTCAGTAAAATCGGTGTATCTTCCTGACCACTGCTCTGAATTACTTGAAACAAATTGCATATGAAAGATGACTCACAAGGCTATATTTCCACAAAATTTCATCTCAATCCATCAAAGGAAAGGAATCCAATGAAGGGGAAACTTCTGATGCATATGTGCTGTCCAATTGGAGAAATCCGTCTTTCTTGAGCTTTAGGTGCTTGGCTGATCTTTTGAACTTGGAAACATGTCTTGGACGTGGTAAACTCCTTTTTAGCTCCATTTTGCATCCTTTTTGATGGTTTGACCTATATGGACTTTAAAACTACAAATACGAGAAAACTACCTCAAAAGCACAAAACCGAATAACATTGCTTAGATAAAATAATAAAATCCATATTAAAAATAGTAAAATATAGATTATATCAATAGGATTGCTTCTTACCTTCCCCGATAATCTTGTATGGGGTATCAGGTTGTTCTGACCTTTTCGGGTACTGCTATCCGGTTATTTAGGATCTTAATTACTTTTCTGGACATTGTGATAACACCGGGTTTTGACCATTTTTATGGATCGCTTTAATATCTTTTGCAGATGTTTTAACTCTGTTTTTAATTTTTTTCAAGTGATTTCCATGTTTTAGAGTTTTGAAAGACATTTCAGGTAACTTGGGATATAATAGTGCATTTCGGAACAAAATACATTTTGGATAAACTTAGACCGTCAAAAATCTTGAAGTCAAAAAAGATATTCTCACCGTCTGATGATCACTAAATTTAGACACAACAAAGAAGACACAACCAGCTTTCAATTTCAATTGGTTTGGATCATCAAATATACCCGAAGCACTGAAGGCAGATGAAGCTGTCTCGAACCAGAACCACTGCGGGCAGAGGAGCTCCACCCGTGGCCAAGGAGGATTTCACCGCGTTCAGGAAGGCGCCGCCCGTGGCCAAGCATTGTTTTGCCGCGGTTCAAGACCACGCATCCGCGGCTAGCCTCTGTTTTGATCTCGAGGCCCATTTTCAAGCTCGAGCCACTTCTGTCACTTATTAATTAAGACCTTAAACGTTCCCGACAAATAGAGAGGCTATATAAGCTTGTTTTAGGTCATTCGAAATGAGGAACTCGTTTTTGATAAGCAAGGAGAAAAGGAGCCGTCACCGAGAAAGAGATGAGAGGCGCGGCGCGAGAGATCATCATCGATCTCCGTCTTCATCCGTGTTCATCGTTCTTCACTTTTCTACTTCTTAAATTCTGCTATACTTTATTACTTCCATAATGTTCTATTACGCTATTCTTGACTATTTCCCTCGTTGGGCATAGGGTCTCGAGGGGTTCTCATGAATCAATTTATCATTGAGTTTTTAGATTAAGACTTCGATTAGGGTTCTTCGTTATATCGTTATTTTTTATGCATGTTTGCTTGATTAACTACCTTGCAATTGAACCTAGGTATTTTTAGAGTTACGAAAGTACTGGATCTATATGCTTGACCTAGGGTAGACGCGCAAGATCGTTACAAGATACGAAAGTATACTTGTAGAGGGATTGTGGGCGTAACGAACTTGTTTGTTCAACATAATTTTCTGCGCGGCCAGAGATGAAAGCTACTGGTCGAGTATATAAATTATAGGTGTGTAGAATGTACGAGAGTAGGCTACGCACACCATAGTGTTCCAAGTTCAAGAACCGATAAACGACAAAAGTCGCATTAATATTCTTAATCAATTGTTCATGATAATCGATCATGATCCCTAAAGAGTCCCTGACTGCCTAACGTTTAGGTTAATTGTTTACAACCTCGTTTTAATTACTTTTTAGCTTAGAATTTCATTGATACAAAACCAACATCTTATTGATTTGTTCTAGTTTGATTTAAGTATTAAATTGATTCGTACCGAAACAACAAAATCTATTTGATTCGATCCCTAAGTACTATAACGCACATCTGTGCACTTGCAGACATCTAGGGTTATAAATTTAAAGCATGAAGTTTAGTTAAAATGTGTACGCATCAAGTTTTTGGCGCTGTTGCCGGTAATTTTGATTTGTTTTCTTGCGAATCTCTGCTTAAATCCATAGAACGTTTTCTTATTTTTATTTTATTTTTGCATTTTTAGGTTATTTTTCAATGGGAGATCGAGACTTAGGTCCCGAACCTCTCGGTGATCTGCCACCTTTACACGATGGGGATCCGCGTGACAACGAGCATGTTGATCCTTTCGATGATGACAATGAAACAGTAGGCGAGATAGAATACGCCAAGGGAGGTGAGCAAAAACTTGGCGAATCCGATGCACATCACAAATTCTTTTTGGATCGGAGAGCTATTCAACCGCCTTATCTCGAGGATGGCGATTTTGAAACTAAGGCACACTACTTTAATTTGGTTAAACAACATTAATTCAGTGGTTACTCGACTGAACATCTGATAGATCATATCGAACGTTTCGAAGAAATATTTCAACCATAAAATCAAATAAAAACTATCATACGTGTAAATTCTTCTCGTTTTCCCTGAACGATAGAGCAAGCAAGTGGCTGAAAACCTTGACACATGCATCTATCACAACGTGAGAAGAATGTAGAGTGGCTTTCTTAAGTCGTTTCTACACTAAAACGTGATGGTTGAACATCAAGAGCATACCGTTCAAGCGCTCTTTATGCGACTTGGGGTCAATCATAAACATGATGCCACTGTCAGTTGCTAAACGTTTAGGATATCACACCTTCCAGTCTACTAAGATTTCACTGATACTAGCGGATCGTTCGGTTAGACGACCAGTAGGCGTCCTCATCGATGTATCCATCATGATCGGGGAATGTTGCATTCCTACCGATTTTGTAGTGCTCGAGCTAGAAAAGAACCTAGGGACCTCCTTATACTTGGCCAACCATTCCTATCTAGAGCAGGAGCAATGATCAATATCCCGGAAGGAAAAATTGATCTACACTTAGAAAGAAAGTCTCAGCAAACCAACCCTAGACGGCCAAGTATTTTGGCTCGATGAACTCGACTGAGTTATTGAAGAAATCTATGAAGAGATACTTCTCAGTGACCCGCTGAAAAACGTGCTTGCAAACGTAAAAGGTGAACGCAACTTTCTCGAGGAAACACTAATCGAGATTTTTCAAAAATGCTCGACGAGGCTGAAATTTATAGAAAAATAATTGTGAGCTACCTCGATTTGAAGGACAAAACAGATATTCCCACACCGCCTAAAGACACTCCGACAGCATTGAATGACCCATGGAGCGAGCATAAAGCCCCTAAAATGGAACTAAAGCCTCTCCTCGTCGGACTTAAGTATGCTTTTCTTGGGTTAAATTCGACTTATCCCGTCATAATAAATTCTGGTCAGAGTGAAACTGAAACGACAATGCTACTACGCAAGTTGAAAAACCATAGAAAGGCTATAGGCTATCCGCTCGATGAAATACCAGGAATCTCACCGGATCTCTGTATATATGCACAAGATCCATCTTGAGGATAACACCAAAAATTCGGTCGAGCACCGAAGGAGATTGAACCCTAACTTAATGAACGTCGTCAAGAAGGAAATTATGAAGCTTTTAGAGGCAGTGATCATCTTCCCGATTTCGGACAGCCCTTGGGTTAGCCCATTTCACGTTGTCCCTAAGAAAGGAGGAGTCACATTAATCAAAAACGATAAAGATGAGATGATCGCCACGAGAACAATCACCGGACATCGTATATTGATTACCGGAAGCTGAACGCAGCAACAAGAAAATATCACTTTTCTCTGTCTTTTATCGACCAAATACAAGAAAGGTTAGCTAATCATCCATAGTATTGCTTCCTTGATGGATATTCTAGAATTTTCCAAATCCTTATTCGACCGGAAGATCAAGAGAAGACGACATTCACTTGTCCATACAGGACAATCGCTTACCGGCGAATGCCCTTTTTTGGTTTAATGCGCCCACAACTTTTCAGATGTGCATGATGTCGATATTCACTGAATTCATCGAAGACTTCATGGAAGTATTCATGGACGATTTCTCTGTCTACGGGTCTTCGTTCAAGACGTGTTTGGAGAATCTAGGCAAGGTTTTACAGCGATGTGAAGACAGACATCTGGTTTTGAATTGAAAAAAATGTCATTGTATATGGTGCGAGACGGAATCGTGCTCGGACATAGGATTTCAGGAAGAGGAATCGAAGTGGATAAGGCGAAAATTGAAGTGCTGATGAGCCTACAACCTCTTACAAATGTGAAAGGTATTGATATATCATGGTTTTTACCCGTTTTAGGCCATGATATAAGTCCTTTTTATAGAGTTTTTCTAGTATTTTGGAGTCTTTTAGAGTCTTTTCAGGTTTTAGGTACGTTTGGAGCATTATTGGAGATATTGAAGCATTTTGGAACTTTTTGGAGCCAAGCAGAGATCCTGTAGCTGAGACACCGAGTTGATGCCTGAGTGTCGATCGATATACTTATGGTATCGATCGATACCCATCGAAGAAACAGAAGGATCATGACGTTTCTGAAGATTTGAGAAACTGAAAATTGCCCCAAAAGACTTTATTATTTACAATAAGCCTCAGAACGTGTTTTAGGTTATTTATTAGGTTTTTCAGCCACTTTGGCTATTACACTTCATTCAAGCTTTATTCTACTTTGGTTTTGTGAGAGAGCTTTTGAGGGAGACAAGTTTGAAACTATGTTCGTCTGAGAGAAGATTTCGAACCCTTGTTTTACTCTCTTCTTTATTATTTATTCAAGTATTTATTCAGTCATGTCTATTGTTTCAATCTCCATGTCTGAGTAGATCCCCTGTTAGGTTTTGGGTTCTCATAAGGGATTTCTTTGAATGCTAGGTTGATTAGTTGTTTAGGGTTCATAATCTGAATTATTTCTTCACCTTAGGTTGTTCTCAAATCTAATTCTAGATTGATCACCTGGAACTTAGATCTTAGGTTAATCAATTAGGCACGACAGTGCAATTGAGTAATCTGATAGAACTTAGAGTGAACAAAATAACTATTCGCAAAGAGATTTGGTTTAGTTGTTTTGTGAACAAATCAAACTTGAACTAAAAGCTGGTTTAGACTTTAGGATTCGCAAAGATATTTGGAATTCTAGGATTTAGACTTAGATCATTCTCGCAACGACAGTTGGTTAATTATACTTTAGTGATTTGAGTTCAAGAACTGTATGTAACCTGAACCCTGATTAGTTAGTTTATCTGCATTCATTGATTTCCTGAGGAATACCCTGAACCTATCTTTCTTCCAATCGAATTACAACTTGTTTAATTTACGTATTTGCTTTCAATTTCATTGATCACTTAGCTTAATTCAATCATTAAAATCTATTGTGTATTTTCTTGAGTCTATGTGGATTCGATCCCTAATTATTACAATCGACAAAGCTTTAGTACTTTTAGGGTATTAATTTGAGCTTATCAAATTTGGCGCCGTTTCCGGGGACTCAATTCGCCATTAGATTTTAGTTTGAGATTTTCGACTAAGTTCGACCAGTATCGATCGACACCCTAGTGGTATCGTTCGATACATGTCGTGAATTTTTGAGTTACTTACGTTCTTGAATTTTGTGTTTCAGGTGCATGCATATTCGTGAAACCAGAAGGAACAAGAGCACTCAGCTACTCAATCTGTCAAACGAGCAGCTAGGACTTTTGGAACGCACAAACAGAAAAGCAAAGAAGCCAGCAGAGATGAACAACAATCCAGTGGTTTTGGTTCAAGATGCAGGTGGTGCTTACAGAGACCAAGAGGGTCGATTGTGCAATGAGAGAGGGCAACGATTGGATGGAGAGGGGAACATCATTCCACCTCATGTTGCTGTCAAGGAGATTGTCGGTGGGAATGATGCGAATGCAGGGAATGCTGTGGCTAATCGTGGGAGGACGCTTGGTGAGCACAACAGACCTGATCAGTTCTATGCCAATCGAGCTGCGATTCGCATTCCAACTTTTCAGAGGAATGACTTTGAGCTGAAACCTGCGTACTACGCTCTTGTCAGTCAGCATCTTTTCCATGGTCTATCTCATGAACATCCTATGGATCATATCGTGAGGTTTGAGGATTTGGTCACTGGTATGAAGTACAATGGTGATATGATCATGGCCGAGCTTGAACCTGAGCTTGTAGCTGAGCTTGATCCAAAGGATATTGATGAGGTTAACAGAATCGTAGATGATCCAAAACTCCATCAAACGCACCCCACAAGTCGCAACGGAGTCAATCAGGACACATGTGCATCTCTTGGAGCGTCTAAATTCAACCACGGTGATTCAACATATGAGATCACTTGGAAAACATTCTCAGCTCACATAGAGAGCTCCTCGAAGTGGAATCAGATCAATCCGAATTCAGAAGAAGGAGTTATGCAATTTACAACTCGGGTGATTCCCAGCTTGCCCGATTTGGACGTACGTGACTTCCTTGGACGTTTCAAACCAAACCAGGAGGAGTTAGGCTACAAATCAACCTGTTCTACAATCTTGATCCATAAGAGGTTCATGGAGAGTTGGAATCAAGTCGATCCCAGTTTTCGTTTGGAAGTTATTCAAGTTCAAACTCAACGGATCCTCGGCTTGCCTCATTTCGGAGCTGTAACTTCTCAACGGATCTACTCTCAAAGCTTCAGCGTTTTGGGCATCAATTCCTTCATCAAAGATGTTCCCAAGAAGCTTACCTATTACCTAAAACCGTCAAGGTACAAAGAAGACATCATGGATTTGAGGATTGGCCCAAGATGTTTGTCCTTGTACTCTTTTTCCTTCTTTTGGGTTTTTCCCAATGGGTTTACCAAAAAAGGTTTTAATGAGGCTTGGGCTTACATCTCACTTTTGGCCCAATATCTTCCATGAAGTGCAAAGATCATCATCACCATCATCATCCACGAAATTGGAAGGCCAAGGGACAATTCAACCTTCTTTTATTTCTAGTCAAAACTCTATTTATTTTAGTCTTTGGTCTTTGGTCTTTGTTTTCATTTTCGAGGAGTCTTGTTGACCACCTCTTCTACTTCTTCTATTCTCTATATAAACTCATGTAAGAGATCACAAATAATCATTCAATCTTTTAATCAAATATCTTTGAGAAGTTTCTCTCTTGTTCCTTTGGAACTTTTTTTCGATCTCTTTGGTGGTTAGCCAACGAAATCAAATCGATCACTTGGTGATTAGCCATTGATCATCCCGCGGTGTGTCATATCCGTGGTTCGTTTGTTGGTGAGTCATATCCAACATTCACAATCGATTCCGAGGTGGTTAGCCGAAGAGTCACAACGTTCCTTAGGTGGTTAGCCTTCGGTTCGGGTTTACCGAGTGCCGTTCATAGCTCTCGACGCAGCCATTCATTCCCCCGCCTTGTCCAATTCTTTCCGCAAATTTGGATCCAAGGATTATCCGTTCATCTACCGATCTCGAGTGTGCCGTTTTTGGGAGGATCTTATCAAGATCTTATCAAATGGAGTGCCCAATGAACATCTCCTGCAAGCTTTTTCCATACTCTCTTAGTGGGGATGTAGCTTATTGGCTGAAGCAGTTGCCCCCTGGTTCGCTAACTACATGGGATGAGACGATGAATGCGTTCCTGAATAATTTCTATGATGATGCGAGATCCGAAGAGCTCAGGAACAAGATTTCTCAATTTTCTCAAGGTCCAACAGAGGCACTCAAGGCTGCTTGGATTCATTTTAGGTCATATCAGAGAGATTGTCCACACCATGGGTTTACTCAAGTTCAGTTGCTGGGTACTTTCTATAGAGGGATCGATTGGAGGTACCAAATGGCTTTGCATGCTACGAGTAATGGAAATTTCAACACCAGGTATCCAGATGATGCAGTTGTGCTGATTGAGAACTTGGCGTCTAGCAATAACACCAAGAATGCTGATTTCGAGCAGAAGCAACAGGCTGGAGGAGTTGATGGATCGCAGATTGCAAATGTTCAGGCTAAGTTAGACTCAATGCACAATCTCTTGCTGGGAAAATCGATGAAGGCAGTTCATTTTGCTGAGGAAGTCGAGAATATCAATGAGGATGAAGAAGAGGATGTTAACTACATTGGTGGTTCTGGTTTCAGGGTCAGAGGAATCAATACAACAACAACCGAAACTTCAACAACAATTTTCAGCAAGGAGGATTCAAATCTGAAGCTAATCCAAGTAGTTTTGGGTCGAATCAGTTTAGCCAGAAACCTTCTCAGAACAATGGTTATACCAGAAACTATGGGAATTCATCTTATCAACTTGTACATGCTGAAACCCCAGAGAGCAAGATTGAGTCTATGCTTCAACAGTTGGTTCAAGGACAGCAGCAGATAATAGTGGACTTCAATGGTAAGATGGATGCTATGTACAAAGATCTGAGTGGAAGGATCGAAGCTCTCGGTATTCATCAAAAGAAGTTGGAAACTTAGGTAGCTCAGACTTCAGAGGCTGTGAAAAGGCAAGAAGGTTTTCTTCCAGGGAAAGGAGAGAACCCAATGGCACACATCAATGCAATCACCTTGAGGAGTGGAAAAGAGGTCAATACAGGAGTGAAAATTGGCCAAACTGCAGGAAATTTCGTCGATCTTGACGATGAGGATTCTAAAATCCCCAGGGTATCGATCGACACTAGCCAGCATCGATCGACACCGGTCAAGATACTTTCACGAGACAACTCAAAGTCCCGTGTATCGATCGATACCACCCCTGTATCGATCGACACTGATCCTGCAGTCGATTCAGCACCTAAGGTTTTGAAGGAAGTACCTGATGTGGTTGCAGAAAGAGTTTACATACCAAGGATACCTTATCCCAGGGATATTGGAAAGACTAAAAAGTAGGTAGAAGACTCTAGATGCAAGGCAATTATGGATAAGTTGATTGTTGAACTTCCTTTCATCGATGCTATCAAAACTTCTCCAGCTTTCAGGAGATATGTCAAGAATATGGTGTCTAGAAATGTGAACCTTGAGGAATGATGTTTGATGATTACTCATGAGTGCAACGCAATCCTGACCAGCAGGATCCCAAAGAAGCTACCAGATCCAGGGAGTTTTGTGTTGGATTGTACGATCTTCACAGACAGATTTGAGCGTTCTCTTTGTGACCTTGGCTCAAGTGTCAACCTCATACCGTACTCAGTTGCTAAGAGAATGGGGATGACAGACTTCACTTCAACAAGGATCTCACTGATACTTGCTGATCGCTCAGTTCGACTTCCATAGGGATTGCTCGAAGATGTTCCTATTAAGATTGGGAATTGCTTGATCCCAACTGACTTCATTGTCCTGGAGTATGATGCAGAACCCAAAGATCCGCTTATCTTAGGAAGGCCATTCCTAGCAACAGTTGGTGCTCTTATTGATTGCAGGAATAGAAAGATAGCTCTTAACATCGGTGATTTGGTCATGACTTTTAACATGGAAAAGATGATGAAGAGACCAACCATCGATGGGCAGACTTTCTTTGTAGATACTAGTCATGGGCTTAAAAACCGACCCGGAAGGACCCGGCTCGACCCGACCCAAAAAACGCGGTTCGGTTCGGTTTCGGTTCTTCCATAATAACCGAATGGTTCTTCTTCAAATCTGTGTCGGGTATCGGTTCGGTTCGGGTTGGACCCGAGACCCATTCGGGTACCCCGATAACCCGGAAAAAAAACATTATGTATTAAATGTGTACATTTTTCTCTCTCTCACATTTTTTGTTATGTCGAAGACGAACATTACTCTTTCTCTCTCTCACGTTTTCTGATTTTTTCGATTCATATCCCCTTTGTTAATACACAAAACAAACTGGAAGACCTACGTCTAAATCGAAGCCTCCGGTCACCGACACCGTCTCCTCCAAATCGAATTTCCGACACAGCTTCATCGAGAAATCAAACACAGGTACGCTTTGTTGATTCTCCCCTCTTTCTCTTTTTGTTTTGATTTGGGGATAAGGGATTGAATCGATTGATATTGACTGATTAGATGAATTTGCATATGGGTTCTTCATCGCCTCACCCAAATGATTACGAACCAGAAGACGGAGGAGATGAATTACAGACTCATGCTCCTCCACCTGCAACTGGAAAGAAGAGCAAAGAAAATCCGAGTAGCGTCGCTGGAAAGTCTAAGATGAAGACATAGAAAAAGACGACACCAAGGTCGTTTGTCTGGGAACACTACACGAGAACCGTCCGCGATGAGGATATGTGCAATTGCAATTACTGTGGTAAGGAAATGTGCTGTAAAACATCATCCGGGACTACGAGCTTGAAGAAACATCTAGGCTGTTACAAAGCATTCACCACATGGAATGAGACCAAATCTCAATCCCATCACACTCTAAATCAGGAAGGTGAAGAAGGTGCGTTGAAGTTATCAAAAGTTTCTGAAGCGGTTTTCTATGAAGTTTGTAATGAGATGTTGGTTTTGGGTGAATTGCCTTAAGCATTCGTAGAGAGTTTGGCTTTCAGACATTTGTGTGCAAGGTTTAATCTTTCCACACCACATTCTAGAAGACAAGCAACTCGTAACATTGTGAAGATGTTTATCATGAGGAAAGCAGCGATGATGAATATTCTAAGGGCTAATAAGCAAAGGCTATCCTTGACAACAGACATCTGGGTTGCTCCAACGACAGCTGCTTCTTATATGGTGATTACTGCACACTTCATCGATGCATTTTGGAAGTTGAGGAAGCTAATTATTGGGTTTAGGAACGTCACGGACCATAAGGGGAAGACTATATGTGCTATTCTGATGGAGGTTTTGGCTGAGTGGGATATAAAGAGGTTATTCACCATCACGGTGGACAATGCCACTGCTAATACATCAGCTCTGAGGAGGTTCAAGGAGGCATTCACTCAGGCAGGAGGTGAGTTAGTTTTAAGAGGAGAGTTTATGCATCGCAGATGTTCTGCTCATATTATCAACCTAGTTGTGAAGGATGGTTTGCATGAAGTGGATAATGATGTGAATGCTATTCGCAATGCTGTCACTTATGTACGAGCTTCTACAAACAGAGTGAAGGCATTTGATTCTAGAGTTGAATCACGGAAGATGACAAGGGAAGTTTAAGTTTGGACTGCAAAACTAGATGGAACTCAACCTACTTGATGCTATTGAGAGATTTGAAGTTCAAGTCTACTTTCATCAAAATGGCAGCAGAAGACAAGTTGTATACTGATCATTTTCAAGAAAAGGTTGACGGAAAGAAAAGGATTGGGCCACCTACAACAGATGATTGGGATTCCGTGGCAAGGTTAGTGAGGTTTCTCATCATTTTTTACAACTCTACTCTAGTGGTTTCAGCTTCTACTACTGTCAATTCTTACAAGTGTTACAATGAGATTGTAACGATTGAAAGAAATTTCATTAAGTTGAGCAATGATATTGATGAACCACTGAGGAAAAAAGCCACAACTATGAGAGAAAAATTCGATAAGTATTGGGAGGGAACCAAGAAAATCAATAGGCTGTTGATAGTTGCTAGTATTTTGGATCCGAGGAACAAAATGAAGTTTGCATATATGTGCTTTGATATGGTTTACGGTAAGGATAGTGTGGAAGCTAAGGAACTTCATGATTCGGTCATAGATGTTATGAAGAGGTTATTTGATGAGTACAATACTGCTCTGGTCCCAACTATGAATACCACATCTTCTCAGTCTGTAGCATCATCATGTCAGACTCAGAATCACAATGCAGAAGAGTCTCAAGAGCAGGTTGCAGGCGATTTAGACTTTGAGTCAGAGCTGGGATATGAAAGAATGGACTCCTTGTACAAAGAGATGGCAAGTGAAATCGGATTTCAGGATGCAAGTAACGAGTTGGACTTATATCTAAATGAGAGAACAGAGAATCCAAAGACAATTATGGCTGGTATTGAATATGATGTGCTGGGTTGGTGGCGTCTCAACAGTCAAAAGTATCCTGTCTTATCCGAGATTTCAAGGGATGTTCTTGCAATGCAAGTTACTTCTGTTGCATCAGAGTCCGCATTCAGCACAAGTAATCGGATTGTAAGCCCATCTAGGAGTTGCTTGACTCACTATATGATAGAAGTTTTAATGTGCACTCAACAATGGATGAAGTGTGAGATACACTTGAATGAGAAGGGAGCTGCTGTTACGAAAGAACAAATGCTTGATGAGATTGAAATGCAAGACAAACTACAGAGAGGTAAACATTAGCTTATGGTTTGTTCTTTTTAGTTGTTCATGCTTCTGGTTTTTACGTTTTAAGTTTTAACATTAGCTTCATAATTTATGTTAGAGTTCGACTCTGTTGGTGGAACTGAAGGCTAAATTCCTCATCGGCAATAAGGTATGACACTATAACCCTATTCTATCTCTTAATAGTTTTTGAGTTTGTTGTGCTTCAAGTCTTGAGTGTTGAGATTTCAGAACGTGTGATTGGTTTTGGATATCTCTTTATGTTTATGATTTTTGCAGAATAGTTGAATTCATCTCTTAATACATGAATTCGTTAACCCTGAATATCTCATATGCTAAACCCTGATTTTTGCAGAACAAGGAGTAGCATTAGACAACTTACAGACGGAATGAAGAGGCTGAGAGTCTGAGAGCACACAGTGAGACACTTAGTCTGATCTTCTTTTTGGTTGTGTTCTTTGTGTTCATTTAGACTTTCTAACTTGCCTCGGAAATGTTTTTGGATAGCTTTTGGAACTTTGAAATGTTTTTGGAATGATTTTGTTGTCTAACTACTCTTGTTTTGGAGTTACATAAGTTTGAATATTGCTTAAACACTTTCATTTGGAGTTGAATTATGATGTTTTTATTGTAAGGTTCAAAATTCTTTGTTTTACACTTACATTTCAGGTACAATATTTTCGGGTTTTTGGGTCCATCACAACCCGAACAGACCCGAACAGACCCAAAAAAAATTTCGGTTCCAAATCGGGTTTTTAAAAAAATTCAAGACTCGGCCCGAACCCGAAAGGAACCGACCCGAACCGACCCAAATTACACACTAGAACCATATGGGTCCAATTCCTCTAGACCCGAAAAACCCGACCCGACCCGAACCACAGACCTGAAGGCCCAGGACTAGTAGATACCTTCAGTTACATTGCTGAAGAGTACTTCCTGGAGATGCATCCTGAGGATCCTTTGGAGAGAGCATTGGTCTGTTCAGCTGAGTCAGAGGTTTATTCGGATGATGTTGCTGCTGGATACTCAAAGATGCTCGATACAGCACCACCAGTATCGATCGATACTCCCCTAGTATCGGTCGATACCCTGCGACCAGAAAGGGAGTTGGCCGAAAGTTCTAAGCAAGCTGCTGGGTTTGGAGATTGGAACGAGGAGAAAGCTTCTAAGGTGAAACTCAAGCCACTTCCAGTAAATCTGAGGTATGGTTTTCTTGATCCTAATTCCACATACCCAGTGATTATTAATGCTTCTTTGAACAACGCAGAGATTGCCTTCCTGCTGAGCAAGCTGCGCAAGTATCGCAAAGCTCTTGGCTATTCTCTTGATGATATTTCAGGTATATCACCGGACCTGTGCATGCATTGGATTCATCTTGAGGACGAGTCAAAGGCTTCAATTGAGCATCAGAGGAGGCTGAATCCAAACTTGAAAGAAGTGGTTAAGAAGGAGGTCATGAAACTCTTGGATGCAGGAGTTATCTATGCCATCTCGGACAGTTATTGGGTCAGTCATGTGCACGTTGTTCCTAAGAAAGGAGGGATAACTGTGATGAAGAATGATAAAGATGAGATGATTCCTACTAGGACTATCACTGGGCATCGAATGTGCATTGACTACAGGAAGTTGAATGCAACCACAAAGAAAGATCACTTCACATTGCCATTCATTGACCATATGTTGGAGAGGTTGGCTAGTCATCCCTACTACTGTTTTCTCGATGGGTATTCAGGTTTCTTCCAGATTCCGATACATCTAGATGACCAAGGGAGGACGACTTTTTCATGTCCCTATGGCACATTCGCATACAGGAAAATGCCATTTAGATTGTGTAATGCTCCAGCCACTTTTCAGAGATGCATGATGTCTATCTTCACAGACATGATTGAGGATTTTATGGAGGTGTTCATGGATGATTTTTCAGTGTATGGATCATCATTCAAGAGCTGTCTGGATAACTTGTGCAAGGTGCTAGAGATATGTGAAGAGAAACACTTGGTCCTTAATTGGAAAAAGTGTCACTTGATGTAGAAACATCTTTAGAGGGCCATAAAATTTTTATGACTTTCATATACGGTGATCCGGTTGTACGAAACCGAGAACGTGTTTGGGAAAGACTTACTCGGATGAGTCTGACTAGGAGTAAAGCATGGTTCATGATTGGAGACTTCAACGAAATTACAGGGAACCACGAAAAACGTGGTGGCCGAAGAAAATCAGAAGAATCCTTTCTTTCCTTCCGAACGATGCTTGATAACTGTGGGATGCTCGATTTTCCCTATAAAGAAAATTCTTTTTCATGGGTGGGAAAACGACGGTCCGGAAAAGTAAAACGTCGCCTAGACAGGGCAGTCGCAAATGAAGAATGGCAATCCTTATTTTCCCACACTTCTGTGGAGTATCTAAAACTGTGGGGTTCGGATCACCGACCGGTCTTGGCTATGATACAAGCGAATCCCATAAGGAGGAAAAAATCTTTTAGATTCGATAAAAGATGGGTGGGAAAACCCGGCTTTAGAGAAACGATTATATCAGGGTGGGGCTCTTTTGATGATACACCACGTCGGAATATTCATCAAAAATTAGCTGAATGCCGTAGAAATATTTCCTCTTGGAAGAAGACTCTGCCTACAAATACGACAAGATTAATTGAAGACCTAAAGAACCAACTAGACTGAGCCCAAGATGATGATAACACGTCCCTAGAAGAGATAGAAGATATAAGGAGACAACTGTGTACAGCTTTTCGAGAGGAAGGAATCTTTTGGCAACAAAAAAGCCGAGACCAATGACACAGAGAGGGAGACAAACACACAAAGTTATACCATGCCATCACCAAGCAGAGACGGGCTCATAATCGAATTATTTTGTTGAAAGACCAACCGGAAACTGGGTAGAAAATGCTCGTGGGATAGAGAATATAGCAACTAATTATTTCCAGGAACTATTTACCACTTCGCAACCCACGGACCTAGGAGATTCACTCCGGTACATTACCGAGAAAGTTTCAGAAGATACGAATCGCCTCCTAATTATGGAACCATCTGAGGAAGAGATAAAAACGGCCCTTTTTGACATTAACCAGATAAGACCCCAGGTCCAGATGGAATGACAAGTAGATTCTATCAGAAATTCTGGCATGTTATACGCCAAGACATAGTTAAACTCGTTAAAGACTTCTTTGCATCAGGGACGTTTGACCCAAGATTGAATCAAACCAATATCTGTCTTATCCCCAAAAAGGAAAGGCCAAGAGCGATGGCGGAGTTCCGCCCGATTAGTCTATGCAACGTGAGTTATAAAATTATTTCCAAGCTCATGTGCAAAAGGCTAAAGAAATCACTACCAAACATAATATCTGAGACCCAATCGGCCTTTATGGCTCACTACAAGAAAACTGCCTTTTTACAACAAACACAATCGTCGTAAATCAGTCGTAAAACTTGATTTACGACGGATTAGCGACGATTACCAATTCGTCGTAATTTAATCGTCGTTAATCGCAAATCGTCGTAAATTGGTCGTAATATTAAGGAGGACAAAAAATCGTCGTAGAATCGATGTAATATATTCGTCGTAAAATCGTTGTATATTTACATCGAATGTACGACGAATATGTTACATCGATTTTACGACGAATATGTTACATCGATTTTACGACGAATATGTTACATCGATTTTACATCGAGATCACGATAAAAATTTACATCGATTTTACATCGAGATCACGATAAAAATTTATATCGATTTTACATCGAATTATACAATTTTTTTTCGACAAATCGTCGTAAATGCGTCGTAATATGATTAAACATTACATCGAATTTACAACGAATTATAAAAGTTCTGTTTTTAAGAATTCGTCGTAAATTCGTCGTAATAGGTAGATGTAAATACGCTGGTAAATCGATGTAAAATATTCGATGTAAATTCGTCGTAACTATTGAACGATGTAAAATCGATGTAAAAATATTGATGTAAAATCGATGTAAATTATGGAACGATGTAAAATATTCGATGTAAATTCGTCGTAATTTAAATTATTTTATATATTAAATAAAATTAAAAAAAAAATTAAAAAATTATATTTAAAAAATTATATTTAAAAATTAAATTTTATAAATAAATTCAAAATATAAAATAAAATTTAAAATACAAAATAAATTTTTTATTACAAACTAATTCCTATGCGAAAAACGTAAATTATCAAAAAGTTCGTCGTCTGATCCATTCTGCTCCATATTCGCTCGTTCTTGCGCGAGCGGATCAGTTGGCTGGCCCGATGTCGATCCTCCCTGCTGCCTTAGTGCAGCCGCCAAATCCGGGTTACTCAGGGCAATAATATCGAAGAGAGTGTTGTATCCTTGGATTGTTTTATTGTATCCTAGGATCGTTTGATCGTATCCTTGGATCTTCTCATCGTATATCACCTGCTTCTCCCGCAAATTGTTGATCTCGGAGTTGACGTTGTTTAACTCCGTCCGCAAAATAACCGGATCGTCGAAAAGCTGACGACGGGACGACGCGGCGGCACTATCTGCGATCGATCCCATCCCTAAAACTCTGCCCTTTTTCTTCGGGGCAACCTTTTAAAAAAGAAACGAAAAATTTAATAAATTGTATAAAAAACAATAACATTTGTAAAAAAAAAAAAAAGAGTTAAATTACCTCTGCGTATATGTCGTCCATCTGGGCAACCGTCAAAGTCGCAGTGGATTGGACCGAACTACCGCCAGGTGATAGCTGCTGAGAAAGCTGAGTTTGACGCTCGCCGATCCTCGCATGCGCGTCATTGTAGATTGCCTCAGCTCGAGGATCTACAAAAGATCCGTCTTTCTTCTTGTGAGTTTCCGCAAAAACTCGGGTCATCGGAGGAAGTTCGCCTCCATTTGCCTAACAAAAAAGACAATAAAAAAGAAATCAAACCGTTGATGGATAATATAAATTAATAACAAATTAAAATTACATAAATAAAATTATAAGGGAAAACATTATTACCATTTGAAGGCGTCTTCCCGCAAAAGATGTTTGACCCGACGTATGAGGCATAAGCGCTGGAAGACCGTCTGGACCCATAATGTTTCGAGAAGCCGAACACTTAGCGGCCACTTGCTGCGCATGTGGATCTCTCCAGTATGCCGTCAAGCCGTTCCAAACATCGGAAGACATGTATGGCGGCTTTCCCTGATCGCCTTTAACCTCCCACTTCCTCTTCCAATCGGAAATGGCATTGTTGAGCCACAATTTTCCCTTCTTTTTGAATTCCGCCTTCACCGTCTCGTTGATCGTAACGTCCCAATGCCATTTTTGCTATAAAAAACAAAATATAATTAGCAACGATATATTAAAGATAAAGAATTCTCCAAAATAATATTGAATTAAAAAAAAAAAATTTACCGCGAAACATTTAAACCATGTCTCGACAACGTCTTCCGGAACCGAAGACCAATTGCGGTGAGGCTCCATGAAATATGCTTTAATGGTGTCAGCCACACTCCGTCCAACTTTGTTATCTTCCTTAAACCTGAGAAATAAAACAAAAATTATTAGTTAAAAAAAAAATTCATAATGTAATAAAAAAAAAAAAATTTGACGTACGTACCAAAAAGTATTCGGGATCCGTCGCGGATCTAACCGGTCTAAAGAATCATGCCCCGGCGACTGCAAAATATCTTCGACCGTCAATCCTGCATACAACAGGAGCGGTCGAGCAACTGCATCTGGAGGCGGCGCTGGTCCGGAAAAAGAATCCGGTACAGCGGACTGTGTCGCAGAAGATGACGGGAGTTGCTGATTTTCACTAGGTCCCGTCTCGATAAATTGTCGATAGTGTGACTTACGTGGCGCCATATCTAAAAAATATTTAAAAATAACTCAATTTTAGTATTATATAATTCCATTCCTAACTAATAATTCCAATCCTAACTAATAAATATTACAATCCTAACTAACAATTCAAAATTCTTAAAACGATAATATAATTTATATAAAAAAAAAAAAATGTTACCTTTTGTTTTAGAGAGAGGGCAGAGATTTGAGAGAGAGAGTTGAGAGATTTTCTAGAGAGAGAGAGATTTGAGAGTTGTGAGGGAGGGGATAAATTCGTTAGCGTATATATAGATTTGAATGTCGTCGTAAAATCGTTGGTACATTACGACGATTGTACGACGAATTCGTCGTAAAAGCGTCGTAAACCAGTAACCAAAAATTCAACCAATCGCAAATTTCCCTCCACGCGGTAAATTAAATGTTGAGGTATTACAACGATTTTACGACGGATTCGTCGTAAAATCGTTGTAAGTTTACGACGATTATACGACGAATTCGTCGTAAAATAGTCGTAATACCTAAAATCTATACCCTAAACCCTAAATCACAATGCACATATCGAGGACGTAAGAACGAAGTATATTTGTGCATCTAATACTTCTAATATTTAACAATAGATTCAGTAACGACGATTGAATCTATATAGTCGTCGATTTCCTTATTTTACATAATAATGTATAACATTCGTTCTTATAAGTATATTCGTAACATGCATGACTTAAATAATGTAAATGATTTTCTAAAACATAAAATTGTTTACACTATGATTAGACCTTACGTAAAACAATATATAAGATAAAAAAAAATTAAACAAAAACTAAACAAGTTCATCACACCCTAAACCCTATATTTTAGGTATTACAACGATTTTACGACGGATTCGTCGTAAAATCGTTGTAAGTTTACGATGATTTTACGACGAATTCGTCGTAAAATAGTCGTAATACCTAAAATCTATACCCTAAACCCTAAATCACAATGCACATATCGAGGACGTAAGAACGAAGTATATTTGTGCATCTAATACTTCTAATATTTAAAAATAGATTCAGTAACGACGATTGAATCTATATAGTCGTCGATTTCCTTATTTTACATAATAATGTATAATATTCGTTCTTATAAGTATATTCGTAACATGCATGACTTAAATAATGTAAATGATTTTCTAAAACATAAAATTGTTTACACTATGATTAGACCTTACGTAAAACAATATATAAGATAAAAAAAAATTAAACAAAAACTAAACAAGTTCATCACACCCTAAACCCTATATTTTAGGTATTACAACGATTTTACGACGGATTCGTCGTAAAATCGTTGTAAGTTTACGACGATTTTACGACGAATTCGTCGTAATACCTAAAATCTATACCCTAAACCCTAAATCACAATGCACATATCGAGGACGTAAGAACGAAGTATATTTGTGCATCTAATACTTTTAATATTTAACAATAGATTCAGTAACGACGATTGAATCTATATAGTCGTCGATTTCCTTATTTTACATAATAATGTATAACATTCGTTCTTATAAGTATATTCGTAACATGCATGACTTAAATAATGTAAATGATTTTCTAAAACATAAAATTGTTTACACTATGATTAGACCTTACGTAAAACAATATATAAGATAAAAAAAATTAAACAAAAACTAAACAAGTTCATCACACCCTAAACCCTATATTTTAGGTATTACAACGATTTTACGACGGATTCGTCGTAAAATCGTTGTAATGCTAATCGATGTAAAATCGTTGGTAATGTCTAAATCGTCGTAAACCAGTCGTAAATGACTGAAATCGGCAGAGTTTGGTGAAACACGGGTTTTTATAGGTAACCTAACTATTTACATCGCATTTTGTCGACGTAATTTCGTGGCATATTCGATGTAAAATCGTTGTAATGCTATTCGATGTAAATTCGTTGTAAAATTTCGTTGCAAATCCGTTGGTAATTTCTACAAAATTTCTATAAATACCTTCCACACCTTCAATGCAAACTCAAAAAAAAAATTCATATCCACTTTTCTTTAAGTTTTTACGTTGATCATTGTATACCTGCTTGCCTGATGATCTAGCCAATAAATAATCCTGTAGGATCTTGTTTTCAAGTAAAGACAGTCTTCAACTACCATAGGTGAAAGATTCATAGAATTGGACATCTATATAAATCCTTCGTAATATAAGGATGTCCAATTCTATGTATCTTTCACTTATGGTGGTTGGTCTTTATGAATATAGAAAACTTGATTCCCAGAATTCTTTGTTGACCAGATCATCAGAAGCAGGTAAACAACTTTCAACTCCTAAACCCAAAATGACATTACGACGATGTAAAATCGTTGTAATGCTAATCGATGTAAAATCGTTGTAATGCTAATCGATGTAAAATAGTTGTAATTATAAACGATGTAAAATCGTTGTAATGCTAATCGATGTAAAATCGTTGTAATGCTAATCGATGTAAAATCGTTGTAATGATAATCGATGTAAATCCGTTGGTATAATAAAGTTATAAATTCGTTGTTATAAAATAAATCTATACCCTAAACCCTAAATCTTGATCCTTCCTTGATCGTCTCTGGTACCCGAGAAATCGCCGAAATAGTGAAGTGGTGTCTGTGTTTCGGTGCGGTCTGGATGAATTGTTTAAACGTCGTAATTTCGTTTAATATATAATTTTACAAGAAAAACTTAAACATCTAACAAACCGAAAATTACCTATATATATATAAGCTTTCAATCAGAATCATCATCTTCGTTGGGTTCATCATCTTGATTGGGTTCATCATCTTCAGGTCCATCATCATCGTCAGTTTCTTCAAACTCGTCGGAATCGCCTTCTTCTTCTGTGTCGTCAGGTAGATATTCAAGTTGCATGTTTCGTGGATCAATTAATAGAACGTTCTCCGTAATCTCTGGTTCTGTAATATCAAGGCAAGAATCTTGTTGCATTGGAAGATCATCAACACCAACAATTTTACCCCTTGGAGCTATTTTAATAACCGATAACCATGAGATCCCAGATGTTCTTCGAACTCGGGGATATGGAACGAACGTTACTTGTTCTGCTTGTGATGCTAGGATGAAAGGCTCAAACTTGTTGTAACGTCGTGCTTTGTTGACGTCAACCACACCAAATTTGTTAATTCGCACCCCTCGACCGACTGTTGGATCGAACCAATCACATTTGAAGAGAACGCATTTCAACCTAACCAGTCCGGGGTACTCCACTTCAATTATTTCTTGCAAAACCCCATAAAAATCTATTTCACCCCTAACACATACTCCGTAGTTGGTAGTTGCTCGACGAACGCCATACTTGTATGTATGAAACACATATCCACGGGTAAAATACATGGGTGCGGTCGTTATCTTCCCGATGGGGCCTAGGAGTAACTCATGAAACCAAAATGGATATGCGGGATCGCCATGATCAACCTATGATAAGTGTAAAAGTTAGATTGAAAGCCGATATAATTAAATGAAATATTTATAACTATATTAACTTACTTGCGTCTTCAACCACTCAACAAAGTGACGATCTTTACGGTCGTTTATTTCATCATCTGAAACCCCTTCAATGCATTCTCGTACCTGGGTATCAAATAAGCTGCAAAATACATATATAGACATAAAAATTAACACATTTATTTATAATTATATTAATTATTAATTATTAATGACTGATTAATTAAATAGTTTGGTTATTATACCTTTCGAAAGGACTCACTTCATCACAGTTTAGGAGGATGTACGTATGTGCGCTGTGCCTGTCATGCTCGTTATCCCACCAAACTTCCTTCAATTTTCCACTAAGACGACCAATTGGTGAGAATATATCTGGGACACCCTCTACTGCATAAATTCGTCCCACACCGCCATCATCGTATCGTCGGGGAGCCCGTTTGCGTGTACGGACTTTTGGAGCGAAATAATATGAAGTGAAGTGTGAAGTTTCTTCTGTCAAACTTCCCGCAACAATTGATCCTTCAACCCTTGCTAGATTTTTTGCCTTTCCCTTTAAATGTTTCATGAAGCGCTCGAATGGGTACATCCACCTAAACTGAACAGGGCCTCCTAGTTCTGCTTCGTGGGGGAGATGAATGGGAAGATGTTCCATAACATCAAAAAACGCAGGGGGGAATATCTTCTCCAAATTGCACAACAAGATTGGAATATTAGCAGCCAGTTGTGCAATTACATCTTCTGACAACGTCCGTGTACTAAGATCCCGGAAAAACGCTCTGATGCCTGCAAAGACAAAATTATATACATTGTAACATATATATATATAATTAATCTCAATAATTTTATATGTGATGAAGTATCTTACCTCCAATTGCTTCATGAACATTTTCTGGAAGGAGTTCGGCAAATGCGAAAGGAAGTAAACGTTGCATAAACACGTGGCAGTCATGACTCTTCATCCCTGAAAACTTTTCTCCTTTCTCAACAGATTTAGCAAGATTGGATACATACCCATCAGGAAACTTCACGTCAGATGAAACCCAATTGAACAACGATGCCTTTTGTTCTGCACCCAACCGAAATATAGGAACTGGTGATTTTCCATTGCTCATTATATGCAACTCATTTCTGTTGCAAATATCTGGCAAGTCCAACCTTGACTTTCCGCTGTCTTTGGTTCTTCCTTTCACGTTTAACACTGTATGCATGATGTTATCAAAAACGTTTTTCTCAATGTGCATGACATCAAGATTGTGTCTCAGTATATGATTTTTCCAGTACGGAAGATCCCAAAAAATGCTTTTCTTGTGCCAATTGTGATTAACCCCGTATCCATCAGGCATATTAGCAGGAGTGTGCTAATTTCCCCCACGATTCACAGTTTCTAGTCCCCCAAAATGATCTATTTGCGCTTCTAGATCTTCCCCAGATAGATACACTGGTGGGGGGACACGCACGATTTTGTTCTTCCTAAACAACCGCCTGTTTCTCCTATATGGATGATTGATTGGTAAAAACCGGCGGTGACAATCAAACCAGCATGTTTTTCGACCATGTTTCAGTTGAAACGCATCTGTCCGATCGAGGCAATAAGGACAAGATAACCTCCCATGCGTCGTCCAACCTGATAGCATTCCGTATGCAGGGAAGTCGCTTATTGTCCACATAAGCACCGCACGCATCGTAAAAATTTTTTTCCTCGAACAATCATATGTCCGCACTCCTGTATACCACAACTGTTTCAACTCATGAATGAGAGGCTGCAAAAATACATCAAGGGACCGCTTCGGATGATTGGGACCAGGGACTAAAATATTCAGGAAAAGAAATTCCCTTTGCATGCACATATCTGGGGGAAGGTTATAAGGAGTTACGATAACTGGCCACAAAGAATATTGCCTACCAGACATACCGAATGGACTAAATCCATCAGTGCAAAGACCAAGATACACATTTCGCTTAGAGTTAGCAAAATCAGGGTGTACCGTGTTAAAGTGTTTCCAAGCTTTTGCATCTGACGGGTGAGTCACTTCTCCTTCTCTCTGTGAATGTTCTGCATGCCACCTCATCGATGCAGCTGTCCTTTCAGATTGATACAATCGTTTCAACCTATCAGTTATAGGAAGATACCACATCCGTTGGTATGGTATCTTTTTACGCCCAGTTGTTTGGGGCCTAAATCTCGGTTTTTGGCAAAATCGACATTCATGCAGCTTATCATCATCTTTCCAAAAAAGCATACAATTGTCAACACATACATCTATCATCTCAGAAGGCAACCCAAGACTAAACACCAACTTCTGTATCTCATAGTATGTTTCGGCAGCCAAATTATCCTCTGGCAAATACTCTTTAATAAGATCAGCCCAATCATCCATGCAAACCTCAGCTAAGTTATGATCAGTTTTAATTGTCATCATCCTAGCAGCTAACGACAATTTAGACTAACCTTCTCTACATCCATCGTAGAGTGGCTGGTTTGCAGCGTCTAGCATATCATAAAATCGCTTCGCATCTACGTTGGGTTCCTCAACAGTACTATTATCAGCATTTGTTTCATGAAATGCATCATTAACCATGGCATGCATCCTATCATGATTTGCACCCTGATCAAATTGATGTTGACCATGATCATAACTACCTTGATAATTTGATTCTACTTGACCTTGATAATTACTACTACTATATGTTGCTTGAGTTCTTTCAAAACCCTCTCCATGTTGATACCAAACATAATATTGCGGCATAAACCCTCTATTTAGTAAATGCTTCCACACCGTCTCAATAAACATATATCTCGTATTCTTGGATTTACGACAAGGACAGAACATCTTACCACTTTCCAGGGTTGTTTGCATATTCCCGGCCTGATACATGAATATTTCAAGCCCTTCTTTGAATTCTTCCGTCAAATCTCCCTCTGAATCCTTTTGCGTATACATCCATTTTCGTAGTTCGTATATAGACATTTATATATATGTTTTTTTTTTTTTTTTTTTTTTTTTGATTCTTTAGTTTGAAGTTACGCTGTATTTATAGAAATTTTTTCAAAATTACAAACGATTTTCCAACGCATTTACGACGAATTTTACGATGTAAATTCGATGTAAATTTAGTAGGTGGACCTATTAAAAACGTGGTCTACCTAACCGCGAACAGTGACGTATAATCGTCGTAATATCAACGTAATATACAGAAGAAATATTCGTCGTACAATTACATCGATATTACGACGATTTATGTTCTCGTCGTAATGTCGTCGTAAATTAGTCGTAAATTTACATCGAAATTACGACGACACATATTTACGACGATTTTACATCGAACACATATTTCGTCGTAAATTCGTCGTAAGGTCGACGTAAAGTTACATCGATTTAAAACGGTCGTAAATTTTCGTTGGAAATAGACAGTTTTCTTGTAGTGGCTAGACGTTTGCTATCAGACAACATTATGCTTGCACAGGAAAACTTCAATGCCCTTCGAACAAATACCATGTGTAGAGAGAACTTTATGGCTATTAAAACGGATATGAATAAAGCTTATGACCGGGTGGAATGGGATTTCCTTGAAGCTCTCATGATTAAGCTAGGATTTGCAGAGAAATGGGTCAAGCTGTTGATGTTCTGTATTTCCTCCGTCTCCTACCAAGTCCTCATTAATGGTGAACCAAAAGGAACAATAAAGCCATCAAGGGGACTTCGACAAGGAGATCCTTTATCTCCTTTCCTCTTTATCGTGTGCACAGAAGCGCTTATCTCCCTCCTGAAAGGAGCGGAAGAAGAAAACCGTATTACAGGTCTGAGGATTGCAAGAGCGAGTCCCACGGTCTCATCTGTTATTTGCAGATGATAGCCTATTCTTCTGTAAAGCGGATATCTTGGAAAGTACAGAGGTCTTCAAGATTATTAGTACCTATAGATCCGCTTCAGGTCAACAGCTGAATCTAGGAAAATCCTCCATTATGTTTGGAAACAGAGTGAAGCAGGATGCGAAAAGAGGGATAAAAAATGCTATTGGAATTAGGAACGAAGGGGGCATGGGTATGTATATGGGATTACCGGAACAAATATGTGGCTCAAAGAAGAAAGTCTTCTCCTTCGTCCAAGATCGTCTTAATAACCTGGTTAATAATTGGTCTGCAAGACTTCTTTCCAAAGGGGGAAAAGAAATTCATATAAAATCGGTGGCCCAAGCTCTACCAACATATGTTATGTCATGTTATTTATTGCCGCAATGTATCACATATAAACTGAGGAGTGCCATTGCTAATTTTTGGTGGAGTTCCAAGCAAAATAGCAGAGGGATTCATTGGATAGCATGGGACAAGATTTGTACCCCCCAAGGTTTGGGTGGTTTGGGGTTTCGAGACCTACATGATTTTAACCTTGCCCTTTTAGCAAAACAACTGTGGCGTCTTATTCAATACCCTTCTTCCTTATTAGCACGAGTACTTCGAGGAAGATATTATAGAAAATCTTGCCCGTTGGAAGATAGGAAAGTCTACTTACCATCGTTTGGCTGGCGAAGTATCCTAGATGCAAAACCTCTCTTGAAGATGGGTCTAAGGAAGACTATCGGGTCAGGGCTTAATACTAGAGTTTGGAGTGAGCCATGGATCCCAGACATCCCGGCACGCCCGGTGATAGCTTCCGCACGTGTTGGATATAGGGATCCCCAGCTCCTTGTCTACTCTTTCATCCGCCAGGATACGAAAGAGTGGAACGCCCAACTCCTGCGAGATTTTTTCCAACCTGAGGATATCCCTTTAATACTTGGGTTGAGACCTAGCCGTAATCGTACCCTTGACGGATTTGCATGGAACCATACGAAATCAGGAATATATACAGTAAAATCAGGATATGATCTACTCAGGAGGGATAAGATCCTGCGAGAGGCTATTGAAGTGAGTGAACCAAGTATTACCGCCCTTCAGAGCTAGGTGTGGAAGGTCCGTACAGCCGGAAAGATCAAATATTTTATGTGGCAATCGCTGTCCGGCTGTGTTGCGACTTGCCAGAATCTAACCTATAGGCACTTGGGTACTGACAGGAGTTGCCCTAGATGCGGAGACCCGGAGGAATCGATTAACTACCTCCTTTTTCTATGTCCCCCGGCTTTACAAGTCTGGGTGTTATCGGACTTTACGTCCCTTCCGGGCCACTTCCCGAGTGCTTCTATTTAGCAGAATATGAGCTTCCTATTTTGGAATGCAAAAGAGTTAGGTCTTTCAGAACCTCAAAAAGATGTATTTCTCTGGATCTTATGGTACATTTGGAAGGCAAGAAACGACAAAATTTTTAACGGAAAAGAGATCACCCCGGATGAAACACTTCAACACGCGACCCTGGAATCGGAAAGTTGGAGGATCGCGAATAAAAAGGAGGAAGAAGAGGAGGAAGATTCACCGCAAGCCACTCTAGCTATGAGGACTCCATCTTTGGAACCCCGAATCCCGACATGCCAGATAGATGCTTCTTGGATCGATCATGGACCGGTTAGTGGATTAGGATGGTGCCTGAAGGACAGCTCGGATTACGAGGTTTTTGGACAGCAGGGATGTCACAGAAGTCTCTCGGCCTTACACGCCGAGATGGATGGCCTTCTTTGGGCTATGGCATGCCTTAGAGAAAGGCAGACTTACTCGATGCACTTCGAGATAGATTGTTCAGACTTGGTAAGCATGATCGAGAATCCGACGGATTGGCTGGCCTTCTTGTCAGAGCTTGATTCCTTCCATCAACTGAGGGAGACCTTCGAAGATTTTAGCTATCTTTCATTCTCCGCTCTTCAAACGTCCGTGCCGATTCTCTTGCAAGGGGGGTTCGTACACGAGGATTTTTATTTTCCCATATAGGTCATACCGAGCCAGGTGCGGAAGTTCTCCGGAACATCCCTCCTAACCACATGTGATGTAATAGATGGATAGTCTACAAACAAAAAAAATATATATATTGCAAATAGAAAACTTATTAAATTATACTTTTAATTCGTTTTTATTCTGATTAAAAATATAATGATTAAATTTCTTAAAATATATAAAATATTCTTAACATGTGACAAGTGCAATGTTAAAATCAGTTAGATCTTTTATCACCATTTGAGGACCACCAGAACCTTCTCAGTTCTCATCGCATATGAGATCTCTTTAACAATCTTCTTAAGTATGAGAACGCATGACATATAGTAAGATTGTAAGAGGGAAGAGCTATCACAAACATGACTGGAGATAGAAGTTTAGATTACCAACTTTCCATTTTTTGAATGACCCTCTGGGATACGAAGGAAAATGTGTCACTTTTGTTTTTACCAACAAAATCTGGCATGCCTAGATATTTACCAAAGCCACCCACTTTTGTAATTTTAGTCATATGCTTAATATGATCTTTCAAAGCAGATGATAATCCTTTACTGAACATTATTGCTGATTTCTGAAGATTTACTTATCATTTGTTGGCATTCCTCTTTTTGATCTTTACAAAAGATAATAGAGTCATATGCAAAAAACATGTGTGAGATAGCTGGTACATTCCGAATGGTTTTGAAACCATGTAGGTGTTCGTTCTGAATTTCTTTTTGAATCAAACTTGATAAGCCTTATGTGCAATTAAATATATATATATATATATATATATATATTTCTCACGATTTTTTCAATCGGTGATCCATTGATTAGCACAGAATAGGATACATATGAGATGCACTGCATTATCCGTTGCACTATTTATCTGCAAAGCCCATTCTCTTCAATACCGCTTCAATATTTATTAAGATTTAGATATACATAAATATTGAATAGATAACTTCAAATCTATTTTAGATATACTGGATTTTGTGTATAAATACTTTGTACAATACGTTGTTTGTCAATAAGAAAGCATTCTCACAAATACTTGTTTCCGATTTACATGATATCAGAGAGAAAATTCTGAGACCTAAAAAAAAAAATTTCGTTCGTGTCCTTAAAGGTTTCGAAGTTCTAAATGTATGTGTTGTCTGGTGTGGTGATCTCTAGTTGAGATACAGCACGATGGTTGATGGAGAAGAGTCGACAGCGTCTAAAGGGATGGTCACCGATGATCGAAGTGGTAAGGTTAAGACACCGTACTCGTTGTACGGATCGGACAACCCATGAGCTTTGATCACCTCCGTGATATTAATCGGCGAAAACTACAACGAGTGGTCCGGAGAGATGACAAACGCTCTTCGATCCAAGCGTAAGCTGGGTTTTGTCGAAGGAACGGTACCGAAGCCTATTGCGAGCGATCCAAATCTCGAACTGTGGCTTTCGGTGAATTACATGATTGTTGGTTGGATCCGAACATTTATTGAACCAAGGGTCCGATCAACACTGACGTTCATTTCAGATTCTCACAAGTTGTGGGAAACCTTGAGAAAACGATTTTTTGTTGGTAATAAGGTGCGTGTTCATCACCTTAAGGAGCAATTGGTGGTGTGTCATCAAGATGGTCAAGCAGTTATTGACTATTATGCGCGTTTGTCTAAACTATGGGAGGAGTTAGACATGTATAAGCCGTTGCCAGCCTGCACGTGTTCTGCAGCCTCAAAGTTTGAACAAGATCGTGAAGAAGAGAAGATCCACCAGTTCGTAATGGGCTTGGATGAGGTACGGTTTGGAGGAATGTGTCAAACGATTATTTCGTCTGATGCTACAACTGATCTTGGTGAGATTTATGCTAAGGTGATTCGAGAAGAACAATGCCTTAACTCCGCCAAAGAACGTGAGTCACAACAGAATGCAGTTGGTTTTGTTGCAAAGAAAGAGTCCAATTTTGAGCAGTCACCCTCACGTTCTGATGCTGGGGTTTCTGATCGTCGTGGTAGCACCTCGCAGTGCACTCACTGTGGCCGTAGTGGTCACGAGAAAGCTAAATGTTGGCAGTTCGTTGGGTTTCCGTCTTGGTGGGAGGAGCGTTCTCAAAACAGAGGTGGCGGTAGAGGAAACAGAGGTAGAGGTGGCGGTCAAGGAGGAAGAGGTTCCTCTAACTACGATCGTCGTCAAACTACTGGAATTCAAGCAAGCAATGCTCACGCAACCACCTCCAACTCGTCAACATTTCCAGAATTTACCCAAGAGCAATGGAGGGCACTTTCTCAAATGATAAGCGAAAAGACAAATTCATCTTCCGATAAACTTTCCGGTAAGAGTAGGCATGGGGATCTAATTCTAGATACGGGAGCGTCTCATCACATGACGGGAGAGTTTTCTCTCCTTGAAAACCCTTCAAGTATTCCACCATGTCTTGTTGGGTTCGCCGATGGGAATAAGACATACGCAACTCATATGGGTGTCTTTCCTTTATCGGATCGTATCACTCTTACCAACTTTTTGTTTGTGCCAAATCTCAATTGTTCCTTGATATCAGTGTCAAAATTGTTGAAACAAACAAACTGCTTTGCCCTTCTAATCGATACGTTGTGTGTTTTACAGGATCGTTTCACGAGGACCCTGATTGGAGCGGGTGAAGAGCGAGATGGGGTGTACTACTTCAAGGACGTCATGGCTGCTCGTGTTCATAGAGTCGCTAGTTCAGTTGTTAGCCCGGCTGATCAGCATCTTTGGCACCAAAGGCTTGGACATCCGTCGTTTTCCGTTTTAACTTCTTTACCTTTGTTTTCTTCTTCTTCAAATAAAACTGCTGCTCCTAGTCCTTGTGACACATGTTTTCGAGCAAAGCAGACTAGAGAAGTGTTCTTTAGAAGTTTAAATAAATCAAATGAATGTTTTGCTTTGATTCATTGCGACGTTTGGGGTCCGTATCGTACTCGAGCTTCATGTGGAGCTGTTTACTTCCTAACTGTTGTAGATGATTACTCTAGAGCTGTGTGGACTTACCTTTTGCGTGAGAAATCAGAAGTTCGGACAGTTCTTCAAAACTTTTGCAATATGACCGAGAAAAAAATTGGTAAAGAGGTTAAAGTGGTTCGTAGTGACAACGGCACGGAGTTCATGTGTCTCTCTAGTTTCTTTCGAGAATCAGGTATCATTCACCAAACGTCATGCGTCGGTACTCCACAACAGAATGGACAAGTTGACCGAAAGCACAGACACATCCTTAACGTGTCTCGTGCGTTACTGTTTCAAGGAGGATTGCCTGTTAAGTTTTGGGGAGAGGCTGTGATGACGGCTTCTCACCTTATAAACCGTACACCATCTGCGGTCCTCAACGGACAGTTACCGTATGAGATCCTTTACGGTAAGAAGCCGTTTTATGATCAGCTTCGTGTCTTTAGAAGCATGTGTTACACACACTTACGTTCAAGAGACAAAGACAAATTTGGTCCTCGTAGTCGTCGGTGCATTTTTGTTGGGTAACCCTTTGGTCAAAAAGGTTGGAAAGTGTTTAACTTAGAAAATGAGAAATTCATTATTTCCCGAGACGTCGTGTTTTACGAAGATGAGTTTCCAATGGCTAAGTCTCAAATTATCGATCCCCCTTCTTCACTACCGGTTTCATCACCAATCAATGATGATGACTGGATTATTGAACCCATCTCTGGCTCAGATGAAAGGGGGAGTTCCGACGAAGCTGGTCTGCAATCGCCGGAAATCGTCTCCAGCTCAGATGAAAGGGGGAGCCCCGACTACGCTGGTACACAACTGCCGGACATCGTTCAAACGAGCGAGGACGTATCCTCAACTCCGTTGTCAGTGAATTCGCCTGTTCCGTCAGTCTTGCTACAATTTCACCAGTTGCGATGGATACTCATGTTAAGACAGAACTTTTGGGATGAGGACATCGAGAGCGTGTTCTATCTGTTAAGCTTTGCGACTTCATCTCCTACAATATGATTAGCCTATAAGAACCCCATCTCACTCCCAATGGCTCTCTCTCATCGTCCTCAGAAACTGTCCAATGTAAGACACCGTATCCTTTAGATGATTTTGTTTCTGATCTTCTCTTCTCACCGTCGCACCAGGCTTTTCTCGCAGCAGTGACTGCAAGTATCAAACCCAAGCGCTACTCTGAGGCAATTAAACACGATGTGTGACGTGGTGCCATGAAGCATGAAGTGGTTGCTCTCGAAGAGAACCACACTTGGGATATCGAATCGCTTCCGCCAGGCAAAGTAGCCATTGGTTGTCAATGGATTTACAAAAACAAATATAACGTAGATGGGATGATTGAGCGTCACAAAGCGCGTCTGGTCGTAATGGGAAATAATCAAATCGAGGGTGAAGACTTTGATGAGACATTTGCTCCAGTGGTGAAAATGGCTAACGTTCGTAGTCTTCTCGGTCTTGTTTCTGCTAAAAACTTGGAAGTGCATCAGATGGATGTCCACAATGCCTTCTTTCACGGGGATCTCGAAGAAGAGGTTTACATGAAGTTACCTCCTGGCTTTTCTCATTCCGATCCTTCAAAGGTGTGTCGTTTACGTAAATCACTATATGGACTTCGACAAGCTTCACGATGCTGGTTTGCCAAGCTTTCTAGTGCCCTTTTGAAGTTTGGTTTTGTTCAGTCTTACTCTAACTACTCTTTGTTTACTTTCACAAACGGTGAGACTGAGATTCGTGTACTGGTCTACGTCGATGACTTGGTCATTGCAAGCAATAACCTTGAGAAACTTACTAAATTCAAAGCTTATTTGGGTGAATGTTTTCACATGAAGGACCTAGGAAAATTAAAATATTTTCTGGGCATAGAGGTCGCTCATTCTGCGGAGGGTATTTTTCTCTCCCAGCGCAAGTATGTTCTGGATATTGTTGCTGAAACTGGGCTTCTAGGTTCGAAACCCGCATTAACTTCGATCGAGCAAAACCACAAGTTGGCTTCTGATGATGGCCCGCTGATTTCAGATCTGCTGCATTATAGACGACTTGTTGGTCGCTTAGTGTACCTCTCCATTACGCGACCTGATCTGTGTTATGCTATTCACTTGTTGTCTCAGTTCATGAAAGCACCACGTGAGGTGCATTGGGAAGCAGCGTTGCGCGTCGTACAGTTTCTTAAGGGCTCTCCAGGTCAGGGAATCCTTCTCTGTGCTGATAATGATCTTCAATTGAGTGTGTTCTGTGATGCTAATTGGGGATCGTGTCCCATTACTCGTCGTTCTTTAAGTGCCTATGTTGTCCTTCTTGGTGGTTCTCCGATTGATTGGAAGACAAAGAAACAGAGCACGGTGGCTCACTCTTCCGCAGAGGCTGAGTACAGATCTATGGCAATGGCGACAAGAGAAATCAAGTGGATAATTCAGCTCATGGGTGACCTTGGAGTAAAGATTACTGCACCAGTTCCCTTTTACTGTGATAGTCAGGCCGCTATACACATTGCTGCAAATCCCGTTTTCCACGAGAGGACTAAACACATTGAAAGAGACTGTCACAGTGTACGTGATGCGATTAAAGATGGCATCATTTCTACACGGCATGTTCGTACTAAAGACCAGCTTGCTGACATCCTTACTAAAGCACTTGGTCGACCACAATTTGATGTCTTGTTGTCCAAGTTGGGTGTTCAAGACCTCCACACTCCAACTTGAGGGGGAGTATTAGAGATATTACCGAATCCTAGTAGGATGAGGTTTATTAAGATTTAGATATACATAAATATTGAAGAGATAACTTCAAATCTAGTTTAAGATATGTTGGACTGTATAAATACTTTGTACAATACATTGTTTGTCAATAAAAAAGTATTCCCACAAATACTTGTTTCCGATTTACACTTACTAAGGGCGTGATTGGCAAAGTAGAAAAGGAAGGAGTAGCTGAAAGTAGTTGGAGCAGAAGCTGGGAGCTGGAGCGGGAGCGGGAGCGGGAGCGGGAGCGGGAGTCGGGAGCTGGGAGCTGGAATTAGGAGCTGGAGCTAGAGTAAGGAGCGGGAGCTGGGAGCGGAGACTTAAAATAAAATTTATAATTAAAAATGAAATTAATTTATTTAAAATTAAAATACTAACTAAAAACAAGAAATTGAAAAGAAAAAAATTAAAAACTAACCAAAACTTAAAGAAAACTATCTACGAGTTCTCCATATACTCTCAGTAAAATTAATTTAGTTAATTTTTTGAAGAAAAAAAAGTTGTGTGTGAATATTCTTAGATCTTCCTTGAATATATATTTGTTCACCAATAAAAAGTCATGTTTTAAAAAATAAATAAAAAATTAAAGTTAAATTTATTTTTAAAAACTAAATTAAGATATCAATTTTGATTTTGGGTATTATGGTGTTTAATAAAAATATTAAAAAATAATAATAATTTTGATATTCCCATTTACAGTGCCTCATAACTCTCTGTTTTGTAGAGTTATAACGTTGGGTAGTTCAACAAAATCAGCACACGTGTGCAAACAAAATAATTATATTGTGATTGGCGGTGACTCAACACCGTTATATCGCAACGTGGGTAGAAACTTGTTAACAATCAACCCTTAAAAAATACCAATATATGGTAACCAATAATTAATTCCAAAATTAGGTGAATAAATTTGACCACTTTTTATACAATGGTTTAAGGAGAAATCAGCCAAGATCAAAGCAGCAGGAAAAGCGTGGTACCAGACTATGATATTGCGCAGTGACTACACTGAGTTTATTGTTATAATCATTGTGTTATCTTGTTAACTTAAACATTATTATTGGTGAACATTATGTATAAATTATTTGTTAATATAAATATTATCTGTATATTTACTATTTTATCACATTAATACAAATATTATTTCGATATTTTTAATGTTAACACGTTACAAGTATCATATATTAATGTTAGAACGTTACAAATATCATATATTATTGTTAGCACGTTACAAATATCAGATATTGTTGTTAGCACGTTAATATTTCATATAATACTATAATTGAATTGTTATCATGTTAATTACGTAAAAGAATTAACGATTTTAATTTGAATTTTTATATTTTGTATGATATGATAACTGAGTTAACACGATAAACATAAATTTATCGCAATATCATATTAGTTATCATGCTAATCAAATAATTATCTACTAAAATTACAGCATATTTTATGTTTTCCCGTAATGAATAGTAGTCGTCGATTTTTGGATAAGCAATGTCGCAGTCGGTTGATAAACAGTGTCGCTGATTTATTCCAACGAAAAAAATGTTTTCAGAACAATGCCATTTATATAATTAGTTAAAATTGAAAGGATATTTTTGGTTTAATTTTTTTTTCTTACTTATCTAATTTTTAATTTTTTTTTGTCAGCTAATTTTTGATATATTATTACTACTTATTTAATTTATTAATCAACCATTAATATTAATTAAATTCACTCCATTACTAATTTCAAATTTCAAAGCCATGTAAAGCCATTAATCTTGTTTACTTTTCTTATTGTCTCTAAAATTTAATGGTTTATGTTGAATAATATAAACATAGTATAATTTTTTCTTAAAACATAGTAGTATATTAACAACAAATACATACATACGTCAGCCTAGACAAAAACAAAACAATCAAAATGGCCACTAGAATGGAGAAAACAAGGAAAGGTCTCTTCTAAAAGTGACAGATCCAACGGCGGGGATTAATGTCTCAAATCGACGGTCATAAAGGTTCATGCGACTCTCTGGTTTAGTGTGAAACCACGTCACTCTAATATGACCCGTCCAATACAAGCCAACAAATTATTTATTTATTTTCTTTCTTTTGATAAAGCTTCACTACTTTATCTTTTGTTTTTGTTATATTTTTTTTTGGTGTATTCGAGACATATTCCAGTGAATCTATTCTTTACCCATCCCTTTTATCTAGATAATTTATCTTATATTCCGAATGACTTTGATTTAGATTGAGTCGATATAACTTTTTCATATGCGATCACGATTCTACAAAATGTGACTGCAATGTTAATGTATATCGGTAATATTCGATGTTCTATTTAATTAGATATTCTAGAGAGTGAACAAAAAAATAAAATATAATTGTTAGAGAGTACAATATACATGGTATCTAATAAACTAAAAAAAACATTTTTACTTTTTTTTTTTTTGCTAAAATGTAAATATCATTAAAGAATGAAGTTTGAGGTTCTATAAAAATAGCTTAACCTAATCGTATTGCAAATCTATCTATCAATTTTTCGAAAGACAGTTGAAGGAGGAATCGTTTGCTGATTGTGAAGAATATTGTTTCGTTACTTCTAAATATGATATATTGTAGTTTGAGTGATCATTTTTCGGAAAATTCTTGGGAAAGAATATGTTTGAGAAGTGGTCCATGCGAGGAAAGATGTCCAAATGCTAAAAAAAAACACATGGAAAGCCTTAACCTTTTGTAGAATCTGCTGCCATATTTTTTGGCAGTAAGAACAAATCAGCAGCAAATTTATCAAAAATTAATTCTAAAGTTTTGATGTGGTAAAAGAAACCATATAAAAAAGAGGAAATTTATAACAATATTTTTATTAAAAAAACATTTTAAAAACTAACTCTTATTTTCAAAAGCGTGAGATCTATTTTTTACGTTCAAAATTATTAAAACACTGTAAATAAATCAAACATATAAAATATTTTTGAATCAAATTGTATTATCGTTGGATAATCATATCTACTAAAAAAATTGATATCTTTCACATGATCAATTGAAAGATAAAAAAATGGACATTACAAATAAAATCAGAATCATAAAACATAGTATTTGTTTAAAGATTAAAAATAGTAAACTGTAAGAAATATATGGATTGTGTTCACATAATCTTTATAATATTATTTAACAAGACATTTTTAAAAATGAACTTTGTTTTGTAAGTTATTATATGAAATACCATTACAAATAACAACTCTATATTGATCGAAAACAACTATGGATTTCCCTCAGGGACACTGAAGCTTCTTTCAACCTATCAAACAAAGCTTGGTTAGTCAACCCATTACGCTTCTAATGATGAGGTTGATCGAAAACAACTCTGGATTTCCCTCAGGGACACTGAAGCTTCTTTCAACCTATCAAACAAAGCTTGGTTAGTCAATGGGGATCTCAACGAGATTCTTCACCCTGATGAAACCATAAACCCAGCAATAATCATAACTAATCTGTCTATGAGGACATTTGGCGAGTGTCTATCTGACTTGGGGTTCTTTGATCTTCCTTTCCAAGGTCCACAGTTTACATGGTCAAATAACAATCCAGTGGATCCGCTGGGTACAAAGCTTGACCGATGTTTGGTAAATGGAAATTGGCTAGCAGAGTTCTCCACCAGTCATTGTCAGTTTGGAACTCCAGAATTCTCAGATCACTCGCCGGGTCATATCAGAATGTTCACTCCTCCTCCAACTTTTGGAACGAGACCTTTCAAAGTTTTCAATTTCCTGATAAAGCACCCTCTATTTATCCTTACCATCAAAAAGGTATGGTCAGAGGCGGGTCAAATAGTCTACACTCTCAAGGATTTCTGTTACAAGCTCAAATTCCTGAAAAGACCGATGAAAACGCTTATGAAGGAAAATTTTAATGAGATTCATAAAAGAGTGGCAGAAGCTCATCAAACCCTCACAACACTTCAACTGCACGCTCTTGATGTTCCTTCTACTACGAATATCCAGAATATGAACACAGCCAGAGAATCTTGGTCTTACTTACGTTTAGCTGAGGAGAGTTTTTTCCACCAGAAATCGAGGATAAAGTGGATAGTAGACGGTGCCCAGAATACCACCTTCTACCATATGGTTACAAAAGCACGTAATGCTTCTAATTCCATCAAGTCTCTTCTTAAACCTGATGAAACAAATACGACCTCGTTACAAGAAGTCCATGAGCTCGCTATTAACTATTTTGCTGGCATTCTTGGTACCGTAAGAGGTAATTTCATCTCTGAACTTCCACAGTTCCTAGAGGAAATCATTACGGTCCACTGCTCAGATCTACAGAAGGCCATTATTTGTGGCCATGTTTCTCATGAATCCATTAAACACTACAAGAAAACTGTCTATTTCCAACGAAAATATACGACCGTTTTAAATCGATGTAACTTTACGTCGACTTTACGACGAATTTACGACGAAATATGTGTTCGATGTAAAATCGTCGTAAATATGTGTCGTCGTAATTTCGATGTAAATTTACGACTAGTTTACGACGACAACATAAATCGTCGTAATATCGATGTAATTTTACGACAAAATTACGACGAATAATTATTCTGTATATTACGTTGATATTACGACGATTTGACGTCACTGTTCCCGGTTAGGTAGACCACGTTTTTTAATAGGTCCACCTACTAAATTTACATCGAATTTACATCGTAAAATTCGTCGTAAAGCCGTTGGAAAATCGTTGGTAATTCTGAAAAAATTTCTATAAATACAGCTTAACTTCAAACTAAATAATCAAAAAAAAAAAACAAACAGAAAAAAAAAATATATATATATATATAAATGTCTATATACGAACTACGAAAATGGATGTATACGCAAAAGGATTCAGAGGGAGATTTGACGGAAGAATTCAAAGAAGGGCTTGAAATATTCATGTATCAGGCCGGAAATATGCAAACAACCCTGGAAAGTGGTAAGATGTTCTGTCCTTGTCGTAAATGCAAGAATACGAGATATATGTTTATTGAGACGGTGTGGAAGCATTTACTAAATAGAGGGTTTATGCCGCAATATTATGTTTGGTATCAACATGGAGAGGGTTTTGAAAGAACTCAAGCAACGGATAGTAGTAGTAATTATCAAGGTCAAGTAGAATCAAATTATCAAGGTAGTTATGATCATGGTCAACATCAATTTGATCAGGGTGCAGATCATGATAGGATGCATGCCATGGTTAATGATGCATTTCATGAAACAAATGCTGATAATAGTACTGTTGAGGAACCCAACGTAGATGCGAAGCGATTTTATGATATGCTAGACGCTGCAAACCAGCCACTCTACGATGGATGTAGAGAAGGTCAGTCTAAATTGTCGTTAGCTGCTAGGATGATGACAATTAAAACTGATCATAACTTAGCTGAGGTTTGCATGGATGATTGTGCTGATCTTATTAAAGAGTATTTGCCAGAGGATAATTTGGCTGCCGAAACATACTATGAGATACAGAAGTTGGTGTTTAGTCTTGGGTTGCCTTCTGAGATGATAGATGTGTGTGTTGACAATTGTATGCTTTTTTGGAAAGATGATGATAAGCTGCAGGAATGTCGATTTTGCCAAGAACCGAGATTTAGGCCCCAAACAACTGGGCGTAAAAAGATACCATACCAACGGATGTGGTATCTTCCTATAAATGATAGGTTGAAACGATTTTATCAATCTGAAAGGACAGCTGCATCGATGAGGTGGCATGCAGAACATTCACAAAGAGAAGGAGAAGTGACTCACCCGTCAGATGCAAAAGCTTGGAAACACTTTAATACGGTACACCCTGATTTTGTTAACTCTAAGCGAAATGTGTATCTTGGTCTTTGCACTGATGGATTTAGTCCATTCGGTATGTCTGGTAGGCAATATTCTTTGTGGCCAGTTATCGTAACTCCTTATAACCTTCCCCCAGATATGTGCATGCAAATGGAATTTCTTTTCCTGAATATTTTAGTCCCTGGTCCCAACCATCCGAAGCGGTCCCTTGATGTATTTTTGCAGCCTCTCATTCATGAGTTGAAACAGTTGTGGTATACAGGAGTGCGGACATATGATTGTTCGAGGAAAAAAAATTTTACGATGCGTGTGGTGCTTATGTGGACAATAAGCGACTTCCCTGCATACGGAATGCTATCAGGTTGGACGACGCATGGGAGGTTGATATGCTCAATTTAATACCCTAAAGTACTAAAGCAGTTGTAATAGTATAGCTAGGGGTCGAACCACAGAAGACTCACAGAAACGCACAATAGATTCTATAGTGTCGAATTACGCTAAGCCAAACAGTTGTAATTAAAAGCAGTGCAGAAATTAAAGGGGTTGTAAATCAATTGAGAAATATAGGCTCAGGGTTTTTCTCAGGAAATCAGTGAATGCAGATAAACTAACTAACATGATTCAGATTTAGCGCAGTTCTTGAACTCAAATCACTAAAATATAGCTAACCAACTCTCGTTGCGAAAACTATCTAAATCTAAATCCTAGGAATTCCAAATCTCTTTGCGAATCCTAAAGTCTAAATCAGCTTTAACAACAGGTTTGATATGTTCACAAATCAATTAAACCAAATCTCTTTGCGAATAATCAATTTGCTCACCTAGGTTCTATCAGGTAATTAATTGCACTCTCGTGCCTAATCAATTATCCTAAGATCTAAGTTCCAGATTCGTCAACCTAGAATTAGCTATGAACACAACCTAAGGTGAAGAACTAATTCAGATGGTGAATCCTAAACAGATAATTAACCTAGCATTCAAAGAAATCCTTTATGAGAAAACCCTAAACCTAAAGTGGATCTACTCAGACATGGCAATTGAATCAAAAGACATGTTTGAATAAATCATCAATAGAATAGGAAGAAGGGTTTAGAGATCTGATCTCGGACGAAGGGAGATTCAGACTTGTCTCTCTAAAACCAAAGTAAAATCAAACACAGAAAATAAAAGCATAAAAAGGCATAGCCTAAACAGGTGGCTGAAAACTCCTATTTATAACCTAAAACACGATCTAGGGTCTTCTTGTAATTATTAAAGACTTCTGGGCACTTTTGCAATTCCTCAAGTCTTGGAAAACTCGCGGGTTGTGTCTTGTTGCGCTGAGTGTCGATCGATACCAAGGGGTATCGATCGATACTCGACGTGAATTCAGGTTCTCAGCGACACGATCTTTAGCTCTGCTACAAACTGCTCCAGAAAGCTCCAATACTTCCAATAATCCTCCAAACGTGCTATGACCTGTAAAAGACTCTAAAAAGACTCCAAAATACTATAAAGACTCTATAAAAAGGACTTATATCATGGCTTAAATAGGGTAAAAACCATGATATATCAACTCCCCCAGACTTAGCCTTTTGCTTGCCCTCAAGCAAATAGAAGACTAAACCAGAAAAAGAGGTTTGAAAACGTAGAGACTCACCTGTTCCTGAACCATCGAAAAGACCCTTTTCCCAAGTACCCAAATGTCACCTGATCAGCTTTCGATCTAACCACCATGTACTTCTCCGTAGACATTTGCAGCTTTTCCAGACTCCACACAAAATCCCACAGCATTGTTCAAGTAAAGCCCTCATCGCCAGTTTCATCTCTGCAGCTAATATTTAAGAACCTTCTAGACTCTTTACCAGACAATATCTTGACAAAGGAACCACCCTTTTTCACACTTTTTGTATCAATTTCTCTCCTCCAGACTTATTTCTTATTATATCCTTATTATTATTTTTTATTTTCAGCTTAGCATATACATATCAAGGTAGGAGACGCGAGTATTGATGGTGTTTGCCACCAAATCCCCGGTTCTTCCCTCTCTATGTATCAAAGGATGTAGGCGAATAATGGCATCATAGGAAAATCCTAGCCTCGCTTCCAATCCTTTGTGTGATCATCCCCTCTTAAGTAGAATAATGGGATCGCTGGAAATTTTCCTAACCCTCTACTCAGAAGAAAATCATTTCAATCTTTTATGCTCTTAATCTATCAACTTATTTCAGGGGAGAGAGATACCATAATTCTAAACACACGGGTTCCTTTATCAGATATGAATGATGAATCAAGCTCTATGAACACTAACCACATTGATGAAGTGCAAAAATTTGGCTCAGGCTTCAGAAAAACTCTGCTGGAGACATGGATGTTTTCTAGTCAACTGGTCAGCCTTTGGATTTTTCATTAGTCGATCTAGAACTGATCCTGTAACACTGTGCACTCAAAAACAAAATCAAATCAATAGGTTCAAGCACAGGATCATCATCTCCAACAAATTTTGACTCAATAAAACAGTTTTGACTCGATAAAACGACTGACTCTAAGAAAAACGAAAACAATGTCAGCAGACACCTCCCCCAGACTTGAACAACACTGTCCTCAGTGTTATCTAGCCTAGAGTCAGTGAAAGAAACAAAGAAAAAGGATAGAACGAAGAGAAACAAGAAATTACCATTCTGGAACAGTCGGTGTCGATCGACACACGGCATGGTATCGATCGATACCATGCTTAGATCGACTTTGTGAATTTTCATCCGCGATTGGTGTCGATCGATACCATAGGGGTATCGATCGATGCTTAGGCGATTTCGAGTTGCTCCTTGTTCATCCTGACACAGACTCAAAACAAACGAAAATAAAAATAAAAACGAATCAAAAACAGACTCACCAGTGGGTTGCCTCCCACCAAGCGCTCGTTTAACGTCAATAGCTTGACTGTAACGCCCTTCAGGCTGGATAAGAGTGAGAGCTTGCACCAAAACAGGCTCCATCACTTGACATTACTAGCTTCAAAGTTCTGCTTAGCATGCTGTCCACAAACTCCTGCCCTTTCTCTTTCAGCTCAGAAGTAAGAAGGACTCTTGCCTTAGAGAATGGCTTCAAGGTTCCTTTGCATTTGACCTTGTACTCAATCGAATCTCCATTACACTTCTGAGGAATCAGAGTGACATGGGGATTCTCGACCTTTTTGTTCTTGGCCTTCTTCTTCTTTGTTGCCTTAGTCTTCTTCTTGGGGATGTTGGGCGGTTCAGCTGGAACGTCTGTGACAGTAGGCTCATCAGGAGGCTCTTCCAGAAGATCAATCGCTAGCGACTCTCCTGTGATAACCTTGATGCTAGAGGCACGTGTGGGAATACTCCTAGGTGGAATGACATCATAGTAGACATCACTGTCAATGTAAGAGAAAGATAGTCTCTTATTAGGTGTGTCTATGATCGCGCCTGCAGTAGCCATGAACGGTCGTCCTAGGAGTATAGGCATACGAGATATCGCACCCATCTCCACAACCTGAAAATCAGTAGGCACCAGACAGTCTCCTACTTTGACCAGCAAACCATGGATAGTACCGTGTGGAAGCGAGGTGGAGTTGTTCGCGAATGTGATAGATGCCTCTGGTGATCGAATATCAGCTCCTAACCGCTCTGCAATTGCCCTTGAGATGACATTGACACTAGCCCCTGAGTCGACAAGAGACTCTTTGAAATTAACTCCTGAGATGGAGCATGGAACAGCGAATTTCCCTGGGTCTTCCCTCTGTGTCAATTTCCGCGGTTGTAGTGAATTGCGAACTCTTTCTCCGATCACCTCAGGTGTTTTCATAACTTCTGGTCCGTTCTGAGAGGGGTATCGATCGATACCAGGTAGGGTATCGATCGACGCCATGCGATTTGAATCGTTTCTGACAGGTACATCTTCATCAGAAAGAAGCTCCACGTTCGGGTTATCCAGCATATACTGTAGTCTAGCAATCTCCCATTCCTCCCTTGTCAGCTTAGGAACCATAGGATAAGGCATCCTGGTTACATACACTCGTTCTGCAACGACCTTAGGCACCACAGTCGAAGTTTCAACTGTTTCCTCAGAAATCGCCCCGGTATCGACCGATACCAATGGGGTATCGATCGATACACGGGTTTTCGAATCCATTCGAGCAGATGTCTGGGCTGGTATCGATCGATACTGGGGAGTATCGATCGATGCTTGTGCGATTTCAGGAATGGCTTCGAGATTTTCTGCACGTAAGCTGATGGCATTGACGTGTGCATTGTGTGATTGAACCGCCTTTCCCTTGGAATTTGCTGCAGTCTGAGCTACTTGCGTCTCCAGCATCCTGTGGCTCGTATTTAGTGCCTCGATCCTTCCACTCAAATCGGTGTACATGGTGTCCATCTTACCATTGAAGGTGGCTGTCATCTTCTCCTGCCCTTGAACCAGGTGTTCAAGCATAGCCTCAATCTTACTCTCAGGAGCTTTGGGTGGTGGGGATTGGTACCCTCCTTGCTGAGCATTGTTGGTGAAGTTTCGATTGGAGTTGTATCCGAATCGCTGACCCTGAAAACCAGAACCACCTATGTAGTTAACATCTTTCACCTCATTCTCAGTAGCAAAGTGGACGGCCTTTGTTGTCCTTCCCAGCAGAAGACTGTGCATAGAATCCAGCTGAGCTTTCACTTCAGCAATCTGTGACCCATCCATGTTACCAGCCAGCTTCTTGCGCTCGAAGTCTGCGCTCTTGGTGCTACTACTAGATGCAAAGTTCTCAATCAACACAATAGCATCCTCAGGATATCTGGTGTTGAAATTACCATTGCTCGAAGAGTCCAGACCCATCTGATATCTCCAATCTACTCCTCTGAAGAAGATACCCAACAGCTGCACATCAGAGTATCCATGGTGTGGACAATCTCTCTGATACGATCTGAATCTTGTCCAAGCAGCCTTGAACGCCTCAGTAGGTCCTTGAGAAAAAGTGGATATCTTATTCCTCAGATCTTCAGATCTTCCGTCATCGTAGAAGTTAATCAGGAAGGCTCTCTTGGTGTCCTCCCAATTAGTTAGCGATCCAGGAGATAGCTGCCTCAGCCAGTAAGTAGCTTCTCCACCTAGAGAGTAGGGGAAGAGCTTGCAGAAGAGATAGTCGTAGGACACTCCATTGCTCTTAATGCTAGTGACCAAGTCCTCGAACTTCTCTACATGGTCCATTGGATGTTCATGAGGAAGACCATGGAAGAGATGCTGTCCTACTAGAGTGTAGTAAGCAGGTTTCAGCTCGAAGTCATTCCTCTCATAAGCAGGAGGACGAATCGCTGACCGATTGGCGAAAAACTGCTCTGGCCTGTTGTACTCACCAATCGTTCTTCCACGATTAACCACAGCATTCCCTGCGTTGGCGCGCCCAGCTGGCGCGATAATCTCAACAACCGCAGCAGGGACAACGATGTTACCAGCTTCATCAAGTCGCTGCCCTCTCTCATTACACACGTGACCCTCTTGGTCTCTCAGAGTTCCAGCTTCATCAGCTCTTAAAACCACTGGGTTGTTCATCCCTGATGTTTGCTTGGTCTTTCTGTTTGTGCGTTCCACAAGCGCTAGCTGTTCCAGTGATAGTCCAACTAGCTGAGTGCTCTTGTTGCTCCTGGTTTCACGAACAGGCATACACCTGCAAGGAAAACACTAGGCAAAGCACGTAAGTAACCAGAAAAATACGTTGAGTATCGATCGATACCAAGTGGTGTCGACCGATACCAACAAAAGAAGACGACGGGTATCGACCGATACTACAGAGTATCGATCGATACCGACGAACTTAGTCGAAATTCTAAACTAAAATCTAATGGCGAATTTGAGTCCCCGGCAACGGCGCCAAAATTGATATGCTCAATTTAATACCCTAAAGTACTAAAGCAGTTGTAATAGTATAGCTAGGGGTCGAACCACAGAAGACTCACAGAAACGCACAATAGATTCTATAGTGTCGAATTACGCTAAGCCAAACAGTTGTAATTAAAAGCAGTGCAGAAATTAAAGGGGTTGTAAATCAATTGAGAAATATAGGCTCAGGGTTTTTCTCAGGAAATCAGTGAATGCAGATAAACTAACTAACATGATTCAGATTTAGCGCAGTTCTTGAACTCAAATCACTAAAATATAGCTAACCAACTCTCGTTGCGAAAACTATCTAAATCTAAATCCTAGGAATTCCAAATCTCTTTGCGAATCCTAAAGTCTAAATCAGCTTTAACAACAGGTTTGATATGTTCACAAATCAATTAAACCAAATCTCTTTGCGAATAATCAATTTGCTCACCTAGGTTCTATCAGGTAATTAATTGCACTCTCGTGCCTAATCAATTATCCTAAGATCTAAGTTCCAGATTCGTCAACCTAGAATTAGCTATGAACACAACCTAAGGTGAAGAACTAATTCAGATGGTGAATCCTAAACAGATAATTAACCTAGCATTCAAAGAAATCCTTTATGAGAAAACCCTAAACCTAAAGTGGATCTACTCAGACATGGCAATTGAATCAAAAGACATGTTTGAATAAATCATCAATAGAATAGGAAGAAGGGTTTAGAGATCTGATCTCGGACGAAGGGAGATTCAGACTTGTCTCTCTAAAACCAAAGTAAAATCAAACACAGAAAATAAAAGCATAAAAAGGCATAGCCTAAACAGGTGGCTGAAAACTCCTATTTATAACCTAAAACACGATCTAGGGTCTTCTTGTAATTATTAAAGACTTCTGGGCACTTTTGCAATTCCTCAAGTCTTGGAAAACTCGCGGGTTGTGTCTTGCTGCGCTGAGTGTCGATCGATACCAAGGGGTATCGATCGATACTCGACGTGAATTCAGGTTCTCAGCGACACGATCTTTAGCTCTGCTACAAACTGCTCCAGAAAGCTCCAATACTTCCAATAATCCTCCAAACGTGCTATGACCTGTAAAAGACTCTAAAAAGACTCCAAAATACTATAAAGACTCTATAAAAAGGACTTATATCATGGCTTAAATAGGGTAAAAACCATGATATATCAGAGGTTATCTTGTCCTTATTGCCTCGATCGGACAGATGCGTTTCAACTGAAACATGGTCGAAAAACATGCTGGTTTGATTGTCACCGCCGGTTTTTACCAATCAATCATCCATATAGGAGAAACAGGCGGTTGTTTAGGAAGAACAAAATCGTGCGTGTCCCCCCCACCAGTGTATCTATCTGGGGAAGATCTAGAAGCGCAAATAGATCATTTTGGGGGACTAGAAACTGTGAATCGTGGGGGAAATTGGCACACTCAAGCTAATATGCCTGATGGATACGGGGTTAATCACAATTGGCACAAGAAAAGCATTTTTTGGGATCTTCCGTACTGGAAAAATCATCTACTGAGACACAATCTTGATGTCATGCACATTGAGAAAAACTTTTTTGATAACATCATGCATACAGTGTTAAACGTGAAAGGAAGAACCAAAGACAGCGGAAAGTCAAAGTTGGACTTGCCAGATATTTGCAACAGAAATGAGTTGCATATAATGAGCAATGGAAAATCACCAGTTCCTATATTTCGGTTGGGTGCAGAACAAAATGCATCGTTGTTCAATTGGGTTTCATCTGACGTGAAGTTTCCTGATGGGTATGTATCCAATCTTGCTAAATCTGTTGAGAAAGGAGAAAAGTTTTCAGGGATGAAGAGTCATGACTGCCACGTGTTTATGCAACGTTTACTTCCTTTCGCATTTGCCGAACTCCTTCCAGAAAATGTTCATGAAGCAATTGGAGGTAAGATACTTCATCACATATAAAATTATTGAGATTAATTATATATATATATGTTACAATGTATATAATTTTGTCTTTGCAGGCATCGGAGCGTTTTTCCGGGATCTTAGTACACGGACGTTGTCAGAAGATGTAATTGCACAACTGGCTGCTAATATTCCAATCTTGTTGTGCAATTTGGAGAAGATATTCCCCCCTGCGTTTTTTGATGTTATGGAACATCTTCCCATTCATCTCCCCCACGAAGCAGAACTAGGAGGCCCTGTTCAGTTTAGGTGGATGTACCCATTCGAGCGCTTCATGAAACATTTAAAGGGAAAGGCAAATAATCTAGCAAGGGTTGAAGGATCAATTGTTGCGGGAAGTTTGACAGAAGAAACTTCACACTTCACTTCATATTATTTCGCTCCAAAAGTCCGTACACGCAAACGGGCTCCCCGACGATACGATGATGGCGGTGTGGGACGAATTTATGCAGTAGAGGGTGTCCCAGATATATTCTCACCAATTGGTCGTCTTAGTGGAAAATTGAAGAACGTTTGGTGGGATAACGAGCATGACAGGCACAGCGCACATACGTACATCCTCCTAAACTGTGATGAAGTGAGTCCTTTCGAAAGGTATAATAACAAAACTATTTAATTAATCAGTCATTAATAATTAATAATTAATATAATTATAATTAAATGTGTTAATTTTTATGTCTATATATGTATTTTTCAGCTTATTTGATACCCAGGTACGAGAATGCATTGAAGGGGTTTCAGATGATGAAATAAACGACCGTAAAGATCGTCACTTTGTTGAGTGGTTGAAGACGCAAGTAAGTTAATATAGTTATAAATATTTCATTTAATTATATCGGCTTTCAATCTAACTTTTACACTTATCATAGGTTGATCATGGTGATCCCGCATATCCATTTTGGTTTCATGAGTTACTCCTAGGCCCCATCGGGAAGATACTACCGCACCCATGTATTTTACATGTGGTTATGTGTTTCATACATACAAGTATGGCGTTCGTCGAGCAACTACCAACTACGGAGTATGTGTTAGGGGTGAAATAGATTTTTATGGGGTTTTGCAGGAAATAATTGAAGTGGAGTACCCCGGACTGGTTAGGTTGAAATGTGTTCTCTTCAAATGTGATTGGTTCGATCCAACAGTCGGTCGAGGGGTGCGAATTAACAAATTTGGTATGGTTGACGTCAACAAAGCACGACGTTACAACAAGTTTGAGCCATTCATCCTAGCATCACAAGCAGAACAAGTAACGTTCGTTCCATATCCGCGAGTTCGAACATCTGGGATCTCATGGTTATCGGTTATTAAAATAGCTCCAAGGGGTAAAATTGTTGGTGTTGATGATCTTCCAATGCAACAAGATTCTTGCCTTGATATTACAGAACCAGAGATTACGGAGAACGTTCTTTTAATTGATCCACGAAACAGGCAACTTGAATATCTACCTGACGACACAGAAGAAGAAGGCGATTCCGACGAGTTTGAAGAAACTGACGATGATGATGGACCTGAAGATGATGAACCCAATCAAGATGATGAGCCCAACGAAGATGATGATTCTGATTGAAAGCTTATATATATATATATGTAATTTTCGGGTTGTTAGATGTTAAATTGTTTTTTGTAAAATTATATATTAAACTAATAAAAAATCGACGAAACATTGATGAATTAACAGTTTTTGTGAATGAAACACGTAGATTAGGGTTAGTTTGACTTTATTACATAATGCTAAACTCTAAATATACATCTATTTAATGTAAATATATTTATATGTATATGTGTATTGTGATGTAGGGTTTAGGGTATAGATTAATTTTATTACAACGATTCATCGTAATTTCGTTGTAAACTTACAACGATTTTACGACGAATCCGTCGTAATTTCATTGTAATACCCAAAATATGTAAACTTACAACGAGTTTACGACGAATCCGTCGTAATTTCGTTGTCATACCCAAAATATTTAATTTACCCGCGTGAGGGTAATTTCGATAGGTTGAATTTTCGGTTCCAGTATGACGACGATTTTACGACGATTCCGTCGTAATGTCATTTTGGGTTTAGGAGTTGAAAGTTGTATACCCGCTTCTGATGATCTGGCCAACAAAGAATTCTGGGAATCAAGTTTTCTATATTCATAAAGACCAACCACCATAAGTGAAAGATACATAGAATTGGACATCCTTATATTATGAAGGATTTACATAGATGTCCAATTCTATGAATCATTCACCTATGGTAGTTGAAGACTGTCTTTACTTGAAAACAAGATCCTACAGGATTATTTATTAGCCAGATCATCAAGAAGCGGGAACACAATGATCAACGTAAAAACTTAAAGAAAAGTGGATATGAATATTTTTTTTGAGTTTGCATTGAAGGTGTGGAAGGTATTTATAGAATTTTTTTAGAAATTACCAACAGATTTGCAACGAAAATTTACAACGAATTTACATCGAATAGCATTACAACGATTTTACATCGAATATGCGACGAAATTACGTCGACAAAATGCGATGTAAATAATTAGGTGACCTATAAAAACCGTGTTTCACCTAACTCTACCGATGTCACTCATTTACGACTGGTTTACGACGATTTAGATATTACCAACGGATTTACATCGATTATCATTACAACGATTTTACATCGATTAACATTACAACGATTTTACATCGATTAACATTACAACGATTTTACATCGATTAGCATTACAACGATTTTACATCGATTAGCATTACAACGATTTTACATCGATTTACTTGTTTGGTTTAAACAATTTTAAATAAGTTCTAATCATAGTATAAACAATTTTATGTTTTTACAAAATCATTTACATTATTTAAGTCATGCATGTTACGAATATACTTATAAGAACGAATGCTATACATTATTATGTAAAATAAGGAAATCGACGACGATATAGATTCAATCGTCGTTATTGAATCTATTGTTAAATATTAGAAGTATAAGATGCACAAATATACTTCGTTCTTACGTCCAGGATATGTGTATTGTGATTTAGGGTTTAGGGTATAGATTTTAGGTATTACGACGATTTTACGACGGATTCGTCGTAAAATCGTCGTAAACTTAAGACGAATCCGTCGTAAAATCGTTGTAATACCTAAAATAGAGGGTTTAGGGTTTGATGTACTTGTTTAGTTTTTTTTATCTTATATCTTGTTTTACGTAAGTTCTAATCATAGTATAAACAATTTTATGTTTTTACAAAATCATTTACATTATTTAAGTCATGCATGTTATGAATATACTTATAAGAACGAATGCTATACATTATTATGTAAAATAAGGAAATCGACGACGATATAGATTCAATCGTCGTTATTGAATCTATTGTTAAATATTAGAAGTATAAGATGCACAAATATACTTCGTTCTTACGTCCAGGATATGTGTATTGTGATTTAGGGTTTAGGGTATAGATTTTAGGTATTACGACGATTTTACAACGGATTCGTCGTAAAATCGTCGTAAACTTACAACGATTTTACGACGAATCCGTCGTAAAATCGTTGTAATACCTAAAATAGAGGGTTTAGGGTTTGATGTACTTGTTTAGTTTTTTTTTATCTTATATCTTGTTTTACGTAAGTTCTAATCATAGTATAAACAATTTTATGTTTTTACAAAATCATTTACATTATATAAGTCATGCATGTTACGAATATACTTATAAGAACGAATGCTATACATTATTATGTAAAATAAGGAAATCGACGACGATATAGATTCAATCGTCGTTATTGAATCTATTGTTAAATATTAGAAGTATAAGATGCACAAATATACTTCGTTCTTACGTCCAGGATATGTGTATTGTGATTTAGGGTTTAGGGTATAGATTTTAGGTATTACGACGATTTTACGACGGATTCGTCGTAAAATCGTCGTAAACTTAAGACGAATCCGTCGTAAAATCGTTGTAATACCTAAAATAGAGGGTTTAGGGTTTGATGTACTTGTTTAGTTTTTTTTATCTTATATCTTGTTTTACGTAAGTTCTAATCATAGTATAAACAATTTTATGTTTTTACAAAATCATTTACATTATTTAAGTCATGCATGTTATGAATATACTTATAAGAACGAATGCTATACATTATTATGTAAAATAAGGAAATCGACGACGATATAGATTCAATCGTCGTTATTGAATCTATTGTTAAATATTAGAAGTATAAGATGCACAAATATACTTCGTTCTTACGTCCAGGATATGTGTATTGTGATTTAGGGTTTAGGGTATAGATTTTAGGTATTACGACGATTTTACAACGGATTCGTCGTAAAATCGTCGTAAACTTACAACGATTTTACGACGAATCCGTCGTAAAATCGTTGTAATACCTAAAATAGAGGGTTTAGGGTTTGATGTACTTGTTTAGTTTTTTTTTATCTTATATCTTGTTTTACGTAAGTTCTAATCATAGTATAAACAATTTTATGTTTTTACAAAATCATTTACATTATATAAGTCATGCATGTTACGAATATACTTATAAGAACGAATGCTATACATTATTATGTAAAATAAGGAAATCGACGACGATATAGATTCAATCGTCGTTATTGAATCTATTGTTAAATATTAGAAGTATAAGATGCACAAATATACTTCGTTCTTACGTCCAGGATATGTGTATTGTGATTTAGGGTTTAGGGTATAGATTTTAGGTATTACGACGATTTTACGACGGATTCGTCGTAAAATCGTCGTAAACTTAAGACGAATCCGTCGTAAAATCGTTGTAATACCTAAAATAGAGGGTTTAGGGTTTGATGTACTTGTTTAGTTTTTTTTATCTTATATCTTGTTTTACGTAAGTTCTAATCATAGTATAAACAATTTTATGTTTTTACAAAATCATTTACATTATTTAAGTCATGCATGTTATGAATATACTTATAAGAACGAATGCTATACATTATTATGTAAAATAAGGAAATCGACGACGATATAGATTCAATCGTCGTTATTGAATCTATTGTTAAATATTAGAAGTATAAGATGCACAAATATACTTCGTTCTTACGTCCAGGATATGTGTATTGTGATTTAGGGTTTAGGGTATAGATTTTAGGTATTACGACGATTTTACAACGGATTCGTCGTAAAATCGTCGTAAACTTACAACGATTTTACGACGAATCCGTCGTAAAATCGTTGTAATACCTAAAATAGAGGGTTTAGGGTTTGATGTACTTGTTTAGTTTTTTTTTATCTTATATCTTGTTTTACGTAAGTTCTAATCATAGTATAAACAATTTTATGTTTTTACAAAATCATTTACATTATATAAGTCATGCATGTTACGAATATACTTATAAGAACGAATGCTATACATTATTATGTAAAATAAGGAAATCGACGACGATATAGATTCAATCGTCGTTATTGAATCTATTGTTAAATATTAGAAGTATAAGATGCACAAATATACTTCGTTCTTACGTCCAGGATATGTGTATTGTGATTTAGGGTTTAGGGTATAGATTTTAGGTATTACGACGATTTTACGACGGATTCGTCGTAAAATCGTCGTAAACTTAAGACGAATCCGTCGTAAAATCGTTGTAATACCTAAAATAGAGGGTTTAGGGTTTGATGTACTTGTTTAGTTTTTTTTATCTTATATCTTGTTTTACGTAAGTTCTAATCATAGTATAAACAATTTTATGTTTTTACAAAATCATTTACATTATTTAAGTCATGCATGTTATGAATATACTTATAAGAACGAATGCTATACATTATTATGTAAAATAAGGAAATCGACGACGATATAGATTCAATCGTCGTTATTGAATCTATTGTTAAATATTAGAAGTATAAGATGCACAAATATACTTCGTTCTTACGTCCAGGATATGTGTATTGTGATTTAGGGTTTAGGGTATAGATTTTAGGTATTACGACGATTTTACAACGGATTCGTCGTAAAATCGTCGTAAACTTACAACGATTTTACGACGAATCCGTCGTAAAATCGTTGTAATACCTAAAATAGAGGGTTTAGGGTTTGATGTACTTGTTTAGTTTTTTTTTATCTTATATCTTGTTTTACGTAAGTTCTAATCATAGTATAAACAATTTTATGTTTTTACAAAATCATTTACATTATATAAGTCATGCATGTTACGAATATACTTATAAGAACGAATGCTATACATTATTATGTAAAATAAGGAAATCGACGACGATATAGATTCAATCGTCGTTATTGAATCTATTGTTAAATATTAGAAGTATAAGATGCACAAATATACTTCGTTCTTACGTCCAGGATATGTGTATTGTGATTTAGGGTTTAGGGTATAGATTTTAGGTATTACGACGATTTTACGACGGATTCGTCGTAAAATCGTTGTAATACCCCCAATATTTAATTTACCGCGTGGAGGAAAATTTGTGATAGGTTGAATTTTTTGTTACAGTTTTACGACGATTTTACGACGAATTCGTCGTAAAATCGTCGTAAAGTACCAACGAATTTACGACGACATTAAAATCTATATATACGCGAACGATTTTTTCCCCTGCCTCACAACTCTCAAATCTCTCTCTCTCTAAAGAAAATCTCTCAACTCTCTCTCTCTAAAATCTCTGCCCTCTCTCTAAAACAAAAGGTAACATTTTTTTTTTTTTATAAATTATATTATCGTTTTAAGAATTTTGAATTGTTAGTTAGGATTGTAATATTTATTAGTTAGGATTGGAATTATTAGTTAGGAATGGAATTATATGATACTAAAATTGAGTTATTTTTAAATATTTTTTGGATATGGCGCCACGTAAGTCACACTATCGACAGTTTATCGAGTCGGGACCTAGTGAAAATCAGCAACTCCCGTCATCTTCTACGACACAGTCCGCTGTTCCGGATTCTTTTTCCGGACCAGCGCCGCCTCCAGATGCAGTTGCTCGACCGCCGTTGTTGTATGCAGGATTGACGGTCGAAGATATTTTGCAGTCGCCGGGGCATGATTCTTTAGACCGGTTAGATCCGCGACGGATCCCGAATATTTTTGGTACGTACCTAAATTTTTTTTTTTTTAATTACATTATGAATTTGTTTTTTTTACTAATAATTTTTGTTTTATTTCTCAGGTTTAAGGAAGATAACAAAGTTGGACGGAGTGTGGCTGACACCATTAAAGCCTATTTCATGGAGCCTCACCGCAATTGGTCTTCGGTTCCGGAAGACGTTGTCGAGACATGGTTTAAATGTTTCGCGGTAAATTTTTTTTTTTTTAATTCAATATTATTTTGGAGAATTTTTTATCTTTAATATATCGTTTCTAATTATTATTTTTTTTATAGCAAAAATGGCATTGGGACGTTACGATCAACGAGACGGTGAAAGCGGAATTCAAAAAGAAGGGAAAATTGCGGCTCAACAATACCATTTCCGATTGGAAGAGGAAGTGGGAGGTTAAAGGCGATCATGGAAAGCCGCCATACATGTCTTCCGATGTTTGGAACGGCTTGACGGCATACTGGAGAGATCCACATGCGCAGCAAGTGGCCGCTAAGTGTTCGGCTTCTCGAAACACTATGGGTCCAGACGGTCTTCCAGCGCTTATGCCTCATACGTCGGGTTAAACATCTTTTGCGGGAAGACGCCTTCAAATGGTAATAATTTTTTCCCTTATAATTTTATTTATGTAATTTTAATTTGTTATTAATTTATATTATCCATCAACGTTTTGATTTCTTTTTTAATGTCTTTTTTGTTAGGCAAATGGAGGCGAACTTCCTCCAATGACCCGAGTTTTTGCGGAAACTCACAAGAAGAAAGACGGATCTTTTGTAGATCCTCGAGCTGAGGCAATCTACAATGACACGCATGCAAGGATCGGCGAGCGTCAAACTCAGCTTTCTCAGCAGCTATCACCTGGCGGTAGTTCGGTCCAATCCACTGCGACTTTGACGGTTGCCCAGATGGACGACATATACGCAGAGGTACTTTAACGGTTTTTTTAGACAAAAGTTAATGTTTTTTTATACAATTTATTAATTTTTTCGTTTCTTTTTTAAAAGGTTGCCCCGAAGAAAAAGGGCTGAGTTTTAGGGATGGGATCGATCGTAGATAGTGCCGCCGCGTCGTCCCATCGTCAGCTTTTCGACGATCCGGTTATTTTGCGGACGGAGTTAAACAACGCCAACTCCGAGATCAACAATTTGCGGGCGAAGCAGGTGATATACGATGAGAAGATCCAAGGATACGATAAAACGATCCAAGGATACGATAAAACAATCCAAGGTTACAACACTCTCTTCGATATTATTGCCCTCAGTAACCCGGATTTGGCGACTGCACTAAGGCAGCAGGGAGGATCGACATCAGGCCAGCCAACTGATCCGCTCGCGCAAGAACGAGCGAATATGGAGCAGAATGGATCAGACGACGAACTTTTTGATAATTTACGTTTTTCGGCTAGGAATTAGTTTGTAATAAAAAATTTATTTTGTATTTTAAATTTTATTTTATATTTTGAATTTATTTATAAAATTTAATTTTTAAATATAATTTTTTAATTTTTTTTAATTTTATTTAATTTATATAAAATAATTTACATTACGACGAATTTACATCGACTATTTTACATCGATTTTACATCGTTCCATAATTTACATCGATTTTACATCAATAGTTTTACATAGATTTTACATCGTTCATAAGTTACGACGAATTTACATCGAATATTTTACATCGATTTACCAACGTATTTACATCTACATATTACGACGAATTTACGACGAATTCTTAAAAACAGATATTTTATAATTCGTTGTAAATTTGATGTAATGTTTAATCATATTACGACGCATTTACGACGATTTGTCGAAAAAAAATTGTATAATTCGATGTAAAATCGATGTAAATTTTTATCGTTATATCGATGTAAAATCGATGTAAGATATTCGTCGTAAAATCGATGTAACATATTCGTCGTACATTCGATGTAAATATACAACGATTTTACGACGAATATATTACATCGATTTTACGACGATTTTTTGTCCTCCTTAATATTACGACCAATTTACGACGATTTGCGATTAACGACGATCAAATTACGACGAATTGTTAATCGTCGCTAATCCGTCGTAAATCAAGTTTTACGACCGATTTACGACGATTCTGTTTGTTGTAAAAAGGCAGTTTTCTTGTAGTGAAAGATGCTCTCTTCCACATGCCTCTGAGGAAAACGCCCGGTCCTGACGGTCTGACTGTCGAATTCTTCAAAGCTAGTTGGGAAATTTTGGGTGCGGAATTGGTTCATGCTGTGATTGGGTTTTTTAGGGAAGGATTCATACCAACATCTCTTAATGCTACCTCTCTAGTCCTTGTGCCAAAGAGGATAGGATCTGAGAAACTAAAGGATTATAGGCCAATCTCATGTTGTAACACTGTGTACAAGCTTACATCGGGTATTCTTTCAAATCGGCTTAAGAGAATCCTTCCCTCCTTGATTGCCCCAAACCAAACGGATTTCATTAAAGATAGACTACTTTTAGAAAACGTCTTGCTTGCTTCTGAGGTTGTGCAGGGATATCACAAAGCAAAAGGATCGAAGAGAATCACCTTAAAAGTTGATATTTCAAAAGCTTTTGATTCAGTCAGATGGGACTTCCTTCTAAGCTCTCTCCAGGCCTACCAAATCCCAGAAGTGTTCATTAATTGGGTCAGAGCTTGTGTGTGTTCAACAGCCTTCTCGGTTAGCATAAACGGCGTCTCCTCAGGTTACTTTAAAGGAAAAACTGGGCTCAGACAAGGTGATCCTCTCTCTCCAATCCTTTTTGTCATGATCATAAATGTTTTATCTCAAATGCTGAATAAAGGTGCAGAGGATGGATTATTCAACTACCACCCAGGATGTGTTGATCTAAAGTTCACACATCTGGCATTCGCGGATGACTTACTGATATTTTTAGAAGGTTCTGAAACATCTCTGGAGGGGATACTACAGATTCTATCTTCTTTTGAAAAAATGTCAGGATTGGGAATAAATATATCAAAAACTTCCTTGTTCCAATCCGTTCTTGATGAGGCTGAGCTTCAGAGAATTAAGCAGAGATTTAAATTGGAAGTTGGGTTGTTACCAATCAGATACTTGGGCCTTCCTCTTCACAGCAAGAAACTCTCTATTGCTGATTGTGATCCATTGTTATGTCAGATACGAAAGAAGTTGAATGGATGGACAAATCGTTTTCTGAGTCAAGCAGGAAGACTAACCCTTATATCCTCTGTCATAGCGGGTATAGTAGGTTTCTGGACCCAAGCATTTATCCTCCCGAAGAGGATCTTAAAGAAGATAAATTGCTTGGTCGGAAATCCCAAGGAGGAAGGTGGTATGGGGTTAAGGAATTTGGAGTGTTGGAACGAGACTTGTGCGATGAAGCTGATATGGATGTTGTTTTTTCGAGCTGGATCAATTTGGGTTGCTTGAATGAGGGGAAAATATTTGTCATCGTCTTCTTTTTGGGCTTTAAATGAGAAAAACTACTCTTTCTCTTGGATGTTTAGAAAGCTTCTTAAACTTCGAGAAAAAACTTTAAATTTCTTGCGGATTCAAGTAGGCAATGGTGGCAGTACTTTCTTCTAGTGGGATCCTTGGACCCCTTATGGTCCCTTATACTATTTCTTGGGTTCTGATGGTCCAAGTCGTCTTGGGATTCCGCTTTTCTCAACGGTTCGGGAACTCAGAACAGAAACTGGTTGGTTTCTTCCTCTGGCGAGAACAGAAAAACAGGTTCTCCTTCTTTCTTACATCTCATCCATCACTATGTCATCCTCTTCCGATTCCCCGATTTGGTCTATTGAAAAATGTCCCCAAAAGTCTTTCTCTTCAAAGTTAGTTTGGAACAATATAAGACAATCCAGACATCCGGTGGTTTGGGCTCCTTTGGTTTGGCATAAAGCAGCAATTCCCCGTCACGATTTCTCTTCTTGGCTATTCATGTGGAATCGCAATCCAACTTTTGATAGGTTGGCGGTTTTGGGGACGGATGTTGATCTAACTTGTCTGCTTTGTGGCGCTAGAAATGAGTCTAGAGATCATCTTTTTTTTTAGTGCTCCTTTTCAAAAGAGATTTGGTTTCGGGTAACTTATATTCTTCGGATCTCATCTCCTCCATTTTCGTGGGCTGGTGTACTGTCTTGGCTTCCTACTGTCTCAAATGAAATTATGTCTCTTGCGCTTCTCCAAGCTTACCAAGGGAGCATCTATGTAATTTGGCAGGAGAGGAATTGAAGATCACATCAAGGCATTACTCTTCCCTCGGCCTTCATAGCGAAAACTCTCATTACAACACTAAAAAACAAATGTCAAGCTTTGCAACAAATTGGATCGGATGTTGGTGCATCTCTCTTGGATCTCTGGTATTCCTAGTGAGCCTAAGGTCTCAGCATTTCTTCTTTATTACTAGATTACTTTCACCCTTTTGGGAGATTGTTGTATTTGATCCCTCCTTCGTACCCAACCAAAATCTTTTGTTGGGATCCTCTCTTGCTCTTTCTTTTCTTTTTATGTGGTTCCATTTGCTGTCTGTAACTTTTTTTTTCAATTATATTCAAGAAAACCCTTTAACAAAAAAAAATAATAATAACAAAGAATAATTGGAATAGGAAATGATATAATAGTTTTTTTAAATTATTGATTAGAATATATAAAATATTTTGCATTAAAGAAATTATTTATTATTTAATTTCTTAAAATAAAATAATAGGAAATGATATATATTTTAAAATAATAATCAATTCATATATATTCAAAGAAAAAAATATATTCAAAATCTTGCTATATTTTCTAATTTTCACTATAATTTATTATATTTTACTTGAATATATATCAAAACAAAAGTTGAAAAATATTTTACTAATTTTATAAAAAGTTAGACACAAAAAAACTATTTTTTAAGTGTCATTTAACGGTGCATATTAGAGTTATGTTTTCAAGATTATAAGTTTTTTGCGGATTATCCCGAATAATATTTTTGTTCACTGCAAAACGGGTTAAATAGACAAAATATTATAAATTAACAGCTTTATATATAATCATTTGTTAGCTATATTGTAAAATTCAGATAAAAATAATTTTTTTAAATTTCAAAATAATTTTTTTTAAAAGAATTACTCCGCGCTAATTATAGCGCGGGTTAAATCCTAGTATAATGTTTTAAAAAAAATCATTGGATAGTCAAAATGATGGTAGAACTCATGTGCAATCATGACAGATCTGAGTCACTAGCGATTTTGATAAGTGCATAAAATCTTCTACTAAGAGCAACCGATGGAATGTTTGATGGTAGAGAAATTTTTACATTACTTCAATTTAAAGTACTATACTATTGTACATTGCTCTACAATACCCATTTTCGAACTAGATTGAAAATTGGTTTTGTGATTCTAGTCGATGTTCTATAACAAATTTTCTATTTTAACTAATACATGTGAACACAAAACCAAAACCAATTTCTGATTGAAAATTGGTTTTGTGATTCTAGAGAAATTTGTACATTACTTCAATTTAAAGTACTATACTATTGTAATTTTCTATTTGATGCTCTAGTCGATGTTCTATTTGTAGTTTTGCAGCTACTTGAAGCCGCTATAAAATTAATGTAACATGTATTAGTTTGAAAGTCATATGGACTAATAGTGATCGACAATGTGTTACGTACCACAAAATATCATTCGGTAGAAAATATATTAATTTAAGAAAACAAAAGAGTTTAGCTTTTCGATGTTATCAATATACCACCACTATTTGTTTGATTTTTCTTCGATAATTTCAGAATTTTTAGGGCTTGTTGGTGTTGGTCTTCCGCCAACAAAGGAAAGTAAGAAACTAAATGAAAAAATAATAATCAACTTTAAAGGCGAGAATAGAAACTAAATGAAAAGTAATAATCTACTTAAAGGCGAGGATAAATTAATGCAAATTAACAATAAAGCCCAAACTTGCTGGCAAAAGAGGAAATAATTAATTTTTAAAAAAGAAGGCAAACTTGTTCACAATCTTTTTATATATACATCCATCATCAAAACCATTTATTCACTCTAAAATTTCAAGATCTTTGGAGTCTTGTGGGTTGCCATTTTTAGCACAAGAGATGAAACTCTATAAATTAAAATATTATGTTCAATTCAATGCCTCGCCAGACATGTGTTCCCTTTGCATGTAAGAGAGATAAAGAAAGCGACAAAAGCCATAAAGAAAGGTATGACTCTTTGCATGAGAGAGAGAGAGAGGGAGAGAGAGAGAGATAAGGTTTCTCTTATCTCCTCACAGATCTTTGTTTCTTCTTCCCTCTTTTGTTTTCTTTCTTTGGTTATGTTTTTTCTCGATTTAGACAAAAACCCTAGACTTGATCTTCCAAAGGTTGTCTTAAATAGAACCTCTTTCCTCTTTTCATAGTTGTATTCTTTCTCTCTCTGGTTTCTTTGCCTTCTTTAGTTGAAACTCAGATCTAAACTTTACTTCTTCTTATCCTTTCACTGATCTCATGATTCTTGTTCTTGTTTCATCTTGTAGATCTCTGAAGTTGGATCGATGTGTTGTGAGTGAATGAGTTGGGACAAAAGAAAACACAAAGAAACTGACAGAAGAGAGTGAGCACACAAAGGCAATTTGCATATGTTTGTGTCCGATCTCATTGCATTTGCTTCTCTTGCGTGCTCACTGCTCTATCTGTCAGATTCCGGTGCTGATCTCTTTGGCCTGTCCTTGTTTTCTTTGTCTCAATCTCTCTCTCACATACACAATCTCTCTCTATACCTCTCTCTCTATTGTTCATCTCCAAATTAAGGTAAGAAGATACGATCTAAAGTTGTAAAACGATGGCTTGTTCTTGCGAACAGATTTTGGTCCGATCTGCTTGCATGCGGGGTGAGAGCTTTAGACATAAAGTCATTCATTATAGTTTAAGGTATGGGTAGTATCGAAAAAGCTTAATCTATGAGTTAACGCGTGGTTAAGTGAAATTAGCATGGTAACCTAGTTTTTAATAGGCTGGTCCTTAATTTTCTCGATTCATGTATAATATTATATCGTTTCTTTTTTCCCTTTTGTCTCTCTCGAGGCTTTTTATATAATCCCTAGTTCTCTTGTATAAACTCATATATCTATGATATCATGCGATCATATCATCTCATTTTGCGTGTATAAGATTGTTGCAAGAGTACTTTGGTCATGATATTTGCATTATAAGAATGAGTCGTTGGTTTCTTCGTTATTTAAATGGTCTGCTCGTAATTTTGGGAGTTAAATAATAAGTACTGCTAATAATAAGCTTATTATTTAAAGAGCTATGTTATATACTTTAACCCCACCCCCCCCCCCCCCCCCAAAAAAAACAAATATGTTGGTGTATAGTTAGTTCTACTTACATTTTTATAAATATATATTTGATTCCATGTAAAAATGTTACATTTTGTTATGAATCTTGTAAGAATATTCGTATGGTGGTTTGTTTTCTTAGACTAATTTGAGAACATGTTCCTTTTTCATCTGTTTCCAAAACACACAATTTGTATGCAATTAATATTACAGCCTATAATGTATGAGTTTGTTGTATTGGTGCATGCCACATGTTGATGTGTCATGTCTTTCCGCTTTTGTACTGTTAATGCTGTTGAAAAATATTGTTGTTTGTCGACAACAAATCAAAACTAGTATTTAATTTTTGGTCCTACTGTTACACCTTTTATTTTGTTTTTGGGTAAGTGATGAGTCGTTGGCTAAAACCATGATGATGCCGGTGAGAATCCTTTGGTCAAATGTGTGTAACCTCTAGGATTCGATCTTGGTATATATCTGTTGAGGTTATGATGTTTGCATCTTAAATTTATTACACAAGAATAGCTTTAATTAGTCAAGATTATTCTAGCTTTAATTAGTTAGGTCTAGTACCGATATTTGTGAAGTATTGGAGATAACTGGAATTGCACATTGTGTGTCTTGCGGATTCAACTATCCGTCAAAGTCCGTCTATGAAGTAAAGCCGTGAAGTCCGAACAGAAAGCTACACATCCCACGAATGCTATAAATCACATATTTCTAACCTGAATGATATTATTGTATTAGTTGGTACCCACTATATTAGTTCTTTTCTTCTTCTTTTTTTTTTGGGGAGCTAACAATGTACCATTTTTAATTAAAAAGACTAAAAGTAGTTTCATTTGAGAAGAATCCATGTCTGCTCGTAGATGCAAATTCCAACCGCAAAAGTAAGAAACAAAACAAAAAAATATAACAGCAGTGGAAGCCTGAGGCATTAAGCAACGAAGGCTCGATTGTGTTCAACTCGATTGTGTTCAACTCGATTGCGCTTGCCAAGCAAACCGTTATACATGGTCTAATCACAAACTGTTGCAACGAAACGTTCATTGTCAAATAGCAAAAGCTTTGGCATCATCTGTTTCCACTTCATACATATATTTATATATCGGTTAGGCTCTAAACACCATTTTTTGTAAGGCGATGGCTGGTCTCAGTTCGATCGCGGGTGCCAGGCAAACCGTTATACATGGTCTAATCACAAGCCGTTGCACGGAAACGTTCATTGTCATCTATGGATTGTGTCAAATAGCAATAACTTTAGCATCATCCGTTCTTATCTCTTTGCCCTCCGCTTTATGCAGAGAGATATATATATATATATATATATATATATTGGTTAGGCTCTAAACACCATTTTTTGTAAGGTAAGGGCTAGTCTCCTGTCACCAGGTAATTAAAGTTAATATCTTTAGATTCTTTGGAGGTAGAAACTTAGAAACATTTTAAATCCAAATGGTGTGCAAATGATGGTTTAGTTAGGGCTTATCACGATCAACTACTTAGAGTTTGATTGATTAATGCGCTGCAAAATTCATGGCATGGTCGGATTTCGGCAGATGGTTTCGACGACCTTATCACCCACAAAACACAGAAAAATCCGGCATATGCATTTCGATTCGATACGACCCTAGATATTTGTATCTAGAAACTAGCCACAAAACAGTGCAATATGTTGAGATCTTACCATTTTACTCTCTTTTTCCACTATAGAATTATGTTAGGCCTAAACTATTTGTTGGTATTGATCGTGGGTCCAAAGATCTTGACATAATGCATCACAAAGTTTCTTGGACTTGTTATGTTCGTTAAAATCTGCTTTATGATACATCTTAGTCATAAACTCTCAACTCCACTTATATCTGTAATTATATCATTGGAAATTAATGAGTGGTTCTTGTTGACATTGACATATATAAATAAAATCAATTTGATTGGTGGAATAAAATAACTTTTTAAAAAATCTCTAATACTATTGTATTTTTGGTGTGCGGTATATCTGATTTTCTTATGCCGACTCTTGTCATAAACATAACTCCTAGCTCCAGAAATTTGCTTAGTCAGACTATATCTAATGTATTCTTCTATTTTTCAATCTAAAATAGAGTTTGGTTTTGTTTTAATATATTACTCTATTTTTCATTTTACAAAGGAATATTCTAAAGTATATTTTATTTATATATTATTATTCATACTTTTTATTTATAAATTTTTAAGTTAAACTCACTTATTTTTTTTTTTTATTTTGCAATTTTTTTATAAATTATGATATTATTTAAATTAAATATTTTCTATAATTTTATTTTTATTTTTTTGAGTTTTCAAAAGAAATGGTCAAATTGTGATTTAGGAGAAAAACAAAATTACTTATAAATTATCCCAAATAATATAAACACATCACAAAAGGTGGTTAAAGATAGTTTGGTGTGATGTAACTTTGAAAAAATATTATAATATAGTAATTTAAATGAAAAAACTGATTTTCTTATTACTATTATTTGTTTCAGTTATAAATAAAAATATTTAAAATTTAAATGACCATTTTATTTAAAAAAAAATTAATTCTAAAATAGATTGAAAAATAGATTTATTCCAAATATAGAGTAAAAAATACGTTTACTCTATTTTAGAGTGGGAAATAGAGTGAGATTAGATAATATTTTAATCTAAAATAAAGTTTAAAATAAAAAATAGAATGGGGTTCAAAATATCCTTATTTTATTTCACGATACCAAAATTTGTTTACTTCTTTAATTTTCTTTTTTAGAAATATGTTGCAATCTTATAGCTAAAAATATTGATTACGAATTTGATATCGTAAAGATCAAATACTGATTCATTTATTTGTGACAAAATTTATTACTCTTTCTTCTCTTCTTTTATAAATAATGTTTAAAAGTTTTGTACCCGGATTAAGAAATCATTTAATTTTTGGTTTTTTTTTTTTGACATCATAAGTTCCATATATTATTACGATGATTTGAGTAAGGTGCTCTCAGAGGCCATTCAAATCGGAATTAAAGAGTTTACATGGGAAAAAACAATACCTCAGGTTCGAGCCCCTTTTGCAAGAGAGTCGGCATAGACATTGAAAAAATGAGGAATAAAAGAAATATCTAAATGAACAAAATTAGAACGTAAATGATTAAATTCATCAATTTTTGAGGTCAAAGCAGACCAATCTTCTTCTTCATTGATCATCTTAACCATCTGTAGGCAATATGTTTCAAAAGTCATCGCCAGTTCTCCTAGCAGCAAGACGGTCTTCATGGCTCATAATAAAGTATTAAATTCAGCATGAAGGGGGGATAAAGTTCTTTTCTTCGCAAAGGCGTTGAATGTAAGAACCATATTTCACACATATAGTAGATCGGTGATATCAGTTTAGGGTTTAGGAGAATTATTTTTATTGGAATCATAGCTGGACCCGAGGTGGGTTGCCTACGTACACTCGAAAGGGATCAAGCCGGTCGTAGTTCTAATTACATAGAAAGTTGAGGATGTTTTTTTTCATCTAGAATGAATGAGGAGCTCTTATATTTATAAGTCTTGAAGTCGGTTGTTTTTCCTTTTCTTTCTTGAATTTGATATTGGCGATTATCCTTATTTCCCGGAGTTGATAAGGATAACTTCCTATTTTCTTGGGATTTTCCTTTACCAAATAAAAGAAGATCCTCCTTTTATTTCGTAAGTCGACATTGATGGGCTTTGATGTCGGAGTTGGGCTAATCTTAATTCAAACCGGGTTAAACCGGAGAGTGTTAAACTCACCACTAACATTGAAGGTTCTTCGTCTGATCACTAGCTCTATTACACAACCACCCCTGTATAGGTCATCAACGGAATCCCATGAGGCATCAATTTGACATCGAGGTCCTGGTCCGCTTCTCTCCACACCTTGGGACGAGCCCGGTGGATCGACACATTCTTCACCTATTTACGAGACCATTTTTACAACTTTCCAATTTTTTGTTTCGTGGATAGCGAGTTGAAGGGTATCAATAGGAGAGACATCCTTGCCATTAAAGGTTTTGTCATTCTTGGCCTTCTAAATATACCAAATTATCCACGGGAAGGCTTCTATATGTTTTTCCATTGCACATCCTTCCTTTGCATGCCAAAGAAGATAATTGAAGTTCCGGTAGAGGGATTCACTCGGAAAAAAGCTCGGACTAGATGGAATCTCTGAAATTGACCATGTTTGGACTGCTGGAAGACACTCGAAGAGGAGGTGATTTATAGATTCCACCTCCACTCCATATCTTGGACATGATCGGTGTATACCGCAGTGATGATCTGCCAAATTATTATATACGGGAACATACCCCGAAACTGCATGCCATATGAAATATTGGATCTTTTTGGTGTTTTCAGAGACCAGACTTTGCTTTATAGTTGTGTGATACTAGGTTCGAAGATCTGTTGCGGACTTTCTTCTTCTTTCAGCTGAATTGCGAGTGTGTAGCCTGATTTGACCGAATAGATGCCAGACTTTGTTTTTTCTATACTTAAACATCATTTACAACGTTATCCATTTAAACACAATTCAACCAATGATAAAAGAACTTGATGAATACAAATAGTAAAAAACAATAAAAATAATTAATTTTGTATTGAAAGTTGAAAACATCATATAATTAAGAATAAATTTGTTTTCTCTAAAATATCAGTTATAAAAGAACGGAGGAAATATAGTGCATTGTTTAAGCTTCCAAAAAAACTGCATTATGAAAAATGTTACTTTCTATTTTCTTTTTAAAATATTATTTACAAAAATATTGCTATTTTTGTAATAATCTAAAAACATAATAATGAAATAAATCCAAAAAAATATTAAGTTATATTAAAAAGCACTTTAAAATATATTTAAAAAAAAAAAAAATTCAGTTAGCGATTAGCATCAAGTTGTCTGGTCGCTAAGACCATATACAACGAGGTTGTTGAATGAAAAATTCAACTGTTGAATCAAAATAATGGGGGTGTTGAATAAAAAAAAAACGGACGTGGATTCAACCGAGCTTAATTTGTTCAACATGTTGAACCGAAAAAATTGGGTCCCATTAGCAACATGTGGCAGCTTTTGATTGAAAGCAAGTGTGCTAGGCTCCAACAAATCAACAAATCACGTGAATCATGGTAAATTTATTTAAAAGAAAATATTCACTTTAAAAGAAAATACATGATTGGTTCTTGAGATTTCAGATAATTTTTTTTCATCCAAATAATTGAACATCAATTATTCGTTAATAAATTATTATTTTTTAATACAAAAATTCATCATTTTTAATACTCTATAAATAGATATTTGTTTCATTCAATTATGACACACAAAAAAAAACTCTTCTTCCACTATAATTTTAAGAGACATGAATCCCAACAATAATCCTTTCAACAGTCAAAATTCTTCTAATCATCCTTTTAACTATCCAAATCCTACCAATTATCAGTTTCAAAATCAATCTCCCAACCAACCCCAAAATATACCAAATTATGGTTTTCCACCAAACTTCTTCATGCCGTCATCGGTTCAAAACTATCATCCATATTATGCATCAATGGCGCAATATTCATCTCAATCTTCCCCTTTTTCTTCTACTCCGACGGGTCATGAAAATGTTCCAGAATTTCCTGGATTTTCTACCCAAATGGCTATTGGAGGCACGAGCGATGTTAATGAAGCCTCTCCAAATGCAGACAATTCAACCCATGCGAAAAAGAAAAACTTCAAGTGGACCACCGCGCAAAATTTGGTGCTTGTGAGTGGGTGGATAAAATATGGAACAAACAGTATTTTTGGAAAAAACCAAAAAAGTGAATCATTTTGGGGTAAAATTGCTAAGTATTGTAATGAGCATGGCTCATTTGATCATCCCTGCGATGGAAGTTCGTGCAGAAACCATTTCAACTACTTCAACAAGTTAGTTGGGAAATGGATTGGCGCTTACGATCATGCTAAGCGTATCAAACAAAGCGGGTGGTCAGAGAATGATGTATTGGCAAAAGCGCATGAACTCTATGAAAGTGAGGAGAATAGACATTTCAACTACATGTCAGAATGGGCCGCTCTCCGTGATCAACCACGTTATGTTAGTCAGGTAGGAGGAAATACTGGCTCTGGAAGCAGTGGGTCTAAGAGAGCTCACGAGGGTGATGCAAGCGACTCCAACTCTATAGGATCTAGTGTTCGTCCAATGGGGAGGGAAGCAGCAAAAAAGAAAGGTAAAAAAAAAAGTAAGGAAGCAGCTTTGGAGGTAGTCAACGAAGACTGGTTTGAATACAAAGACTTGAAGAATCAAGAGATTGAACGATTAGACAAAATAGCTCAGACGCAAGAGGAGGCAAACAATTTGATGAAAGATAAGACTCGTGCCAAGAAGATGAAGTTGTGGATTAAGCTAAGTGAAAAAGATAATCTCGATGACCAGAGCAAAAAGCTGTTTAACGAGCTAAGCAACGATCTATTTGGAAATTAATTATTATTAAGTGTCTGTTTATTTGTTGTCGCTTTCTGCTTTCATAATGTGTGTTTGTTGCTTTCTGCTTTCATAATGTGTGTTTGTTGCTTTCTGCTTTCATAATGTGTGTTTGTTGCTTTCTACTTTCATAATGTGTGTTTGTTGTTTTCTGCTATAATAATGCTTGTTTGTCTTTTTCTCCTTTAATAATGTTTCTGTCAGTTTTCGTCAAAGAAATCCGTGACTTTTGGCTTTAAATGAAGAATCCAATCCTGATCTACTAGTTCACTAAATTTCATTATTTTTTTGAATTCTTCTGTATGAACCACTCAATATAAATTCAATTCTTATCTATTAATTAATTGTATTCCATTATATGTTTGGAATCCGTCGATTTCAGCCACTTAACTTTCTATAAATGGAGACTTTTTCTTTCATTCAAGTATCAATACAAATAATATCATCTTACAGAAAAATATCAATGAATCCATCACAATTTCCTTTTGATATCGAAGCTTACAAAAGGCAGTCTCAAATTGAAGAGAAGTATATCCTTAACCAGTTTAAGGAGCGTCGACAGAAAATAGAGGAAGGACGGGCATCTAGTAGCAAGAGAAGATACTTCAATAGAGATCATGTATCAGCAAACCAGAGGCTAATTGACGACTACTTTTCTAATCAACCTACATATGACGATGCAATGTTTCGTCGGCGATTTCGGATGCGAAAACATGTTTTCCTTCGGATCGTTGGGGACCTATCAAACAGTGACAACTACTTCACCCAAAGAGTTGATGCTGCCAACAAAGAAGGTATATCCCCACTAGCAAAATGTACCACGGCCATGCGAATGTTAGCATATGGTGTGGCGGCCGATGCGGTTGATGAATACATCAAAATAGGAGGTACTACAGCATTAGAGTGCTTGCGTAGATTCTGTAAAGGAATCATACGATTGTACGAGCAAGACTATCTTAGAGCCCCAACTCAAGATGACTTGCAAAGAATACTGCATGTTAGTGAAATTCGAGGGTTCCCGGGGATGATTGGGAGTATCGATTGTATGCACTGGGAATGGAAAAATTGTCCTACAGCATGGGAAGGTCAATTTACTCGGGGAGATAAGGGAACCACCACTGTTATTCTAGAAGCGGTTGCATCTCATGATCTATGGATCTGGCATGCCTTTTTTGGGTGTCCGGGCACATTGAACGATATCAATGTCCTAGATCGTTCACCAGTGTTCGATGATGTTGAACTGGGAAATACTCCAACAGTCAACTTCTTCGTGAACCAACGTCCATACAATATGGCATACTATCTAGCTGATGGTATTTATCCTTCTTATCCTACTTTCGTCAAATCAATCAGACTTCCTCAGAGTGAACCAGACAAGTTATTTGCAAAACATCAAGAGGCTTGCCGGAAGGACATCGAGCGTGCATTTGGAGTGTTGCAGGCTCGATTTAAAATCATTCGCGAACCAGCTCGCATGTGGGATATTGGCGATTTGGCTATCATCATGAGGTCATGTATTATATTGCATAATATGATTGTTGAAGATGAAAGAGATACATATGCTCAAAACTGGACTGATTATGATCAATCTGAGGCAAGTGGGTCTACTACACCGCAACCATTCTCAACAGAGGTGCTACCTGCATTTGCAAACCATGTGCGTGCTAGATCAGAGTTGCGTGATTCAAATGTGCATCACGAATTGCAAGCAGATCTAGTCAAACACATTTGGGCAAAATTCTGTGGTTAAAGAGATTTTTAAGTATTTGTGTGATTTAAGAGTTTTATTGTTTGTGAGTTGAGTTTATTGTACTAATTATGTTATGTATGTTTTATTTGTTGTGTTGTGTTTTTATATGTGTATTATATTAAATTTCAAGTTTTTTTAATTTTATTTGTTTTATAATGATTATTTTATGTTTTAATTATTTGCAAAAATAAATTAATTAATTATTTCTAAATTATTTTTGTTTTTAATCGATAATTGTCATTAATATGTAATAAAACACATAATAAAAAATAAAAATATAAAAAGAAAATGGTGGGGTATGGTGTTGAATTTTATTAAACAAAACCATTGGAGATGATAAAAATTGAATAGGTGTTGAATTATTATGTGGAAGAGAGAGAAGATAATGTGGAGTGTTAAAAAGTAAAAAGGAGGGTGTTGAATGTTGAAACCATTGTACATGGTCTAATACGCCGTTTAATTTCATTGGTAACCAAGCCTTTTGATAAAAAAAAAAAAAAAAAAAAATTGCAAGCTCATCACGGACTAATTGCTTAGGTCAAATTAAACTGATACATTTAGAGTTCTTATTAAATTTTTATTAATATTTTCTTTAAAAAAAATATTTAAAATGGATGTGCGAATTCTTTTTTATTAAAAAAAAAATCAATTGAACAACAATGAGTATTGTGGTCTTACTTTATAAAATGTGAAGAATCCATCAAACCAAGAAATTAGCACCGAAGAAAAAAGAGAACGATTTCGTCTCCAGGTTCACCAGTTAATTCACGTTTATGAGAGATTATCACTATCCGATAAAATCGTCCCAAGTTGGAAAAGAGTCCAAGCTTTTATGAGAAAAAAAAAAAGAAATTGATACTCCCTTTAAAATGACAGAAAATAAACATTTAACAAAAACAAATAAAGTATATAATTAAAAAAGGTCAGGAAATTGTTTTAAAATATTTTAAGGGCCAAGTAGAAATGGTCACATCTTGCCTTACCTAAAAAAAAAGACATGTCATTGAAATTTTATCGGGACAAGTTACTATTTTTAATTCATGCGTATCCACTTCAAAACATGCGTAGCATTAACGGTAATTACACGTCAATTTCACGTCGTCCACTATTTTTATACTATAATACTCTTTCTCTTTCTGTTTCACAAAAACACAAAAACACAAAAATTGTTATTTTGATACATTTAACTCATATTAAAAAATGATTAAAAGTTTTGTATTACCCTTTAATATATTAAACAAGTTTTTCTCTCTAGTTAATATAATAAAATAATAAGGTTAAAACTAAATTTTTATTTAAAATTATGTATTAAAAACATAAAATAATATTTTTTATGAAACAAATATAAAATCTTAAAACGACATTTTTTATGAAACAAAAAGAATATCGATTTTTCTGCAAAGAATTTACTTCTTTTTTTTTGGAAATTTTAAAAAAAAATATTACATGAATACAAGGTAACAAATGTGGGTGAACATAAAGTACTACTCTCTCTGTTCTAATATAAGTAATGTTTAAGGTTTTTGCACACATATTAAAGATTTATTTAATTTTTTTTTTCCATAATAAAAGCATCATTTATTATCCATTTAAACACAATTCAACCAATAAAAAAAAAATAATTTGCAGAATACAAATAGTCAAAAACAATAAAAAATAATTTAATTTTGTATTGAAAACTGAAAACATCACTTATTTAAAGAAAAACAAAATCTTTAAAACATCACTTTTTAAGATTGGAAGGAGTATCAAATTTAGGCATGAAAAAAAAAAACAGAATCGACTGACCCGACCGAACCAACCCGAATTTAGAGGTTCAGTTCAGTTTTGGTTAGCCAATATTACCCGAACAGATCCTTCATAGATAAGTTTTGGTTCTCATTTCGATTCAAATATTATTTGAAAACCGAACGGATTACCTAAAACCGAAAGCATTGTACACGGATACCCGTCGGTTTTACTTCTCTTTCATTTTTTTCTTTTTCGTATAAAGAAAATTTAGATTCCATAGTTGACCTAAACGATTCATTGTCTCCTCTTTCGACATTATCAAAAAATCAATTGCATGTATGAACTATGATCACTCTCTTCCTGATATTCTGTATTTTTTCCTTTTCACCGCTTCTACGGCAATCTTTGGCCGATTTTCAAAATTCTGATTTTCGATTTTTAAATCATTATCATTTTTTTTCAAAGAAAAAATGTTAGCTCTCTTATATACATTTATACTTTGAATATTGAGAATCTGAAATTGAGATTTGAGAACTTGTAATTGTGTTTAATTAGTTTTGTATTTTTTGACAAAACAATTAAAGAAGTTCAAAATTGTGTTTATTTTATGATGTTCAAAGCTTTGATCCTAGCTTAGTTTTGATATGTTTTGGCTTTTACTTGTGATCATCAACCATTATCACATATGGATTCTTCCTCATCTCCAGCAAAAAATATGATTTCAGGGAAGCGTTTGATGAGATGTTTGTTTTGGATAAACGAAGCATCTAATGTGTTGGAGGTGGGCCTAGCACCCCCAATTAGTTAGGTCCATCTTAGGAAAGACCCCTCTTCATCTCGGTCGCCGGCCTGAAAGCACCGGCCCGCAAGGCCCCTCTTCAGCTCGGTCGCCGGCCTGAAAGCACCGACCCGCAAGTCCCCTCTTCAGCTCGGTCGCCGACCTGAAAGCGACGCACCTCGGGCCCGGTCTGGCACTTCAAGGCAGGAATGTCAGAAGAGCAGAAGGCAAGTGGGAGTTGGTCGAACAGTGTATTGTCTGAGCAGGAGTATGGGCTGACCTCGACATCTCACCAACCCTGCAGACTTGACAAAGGAGAAGAAGACACGTGGAGGAGTTGGTCAAACAGTACGCTGCTCTGCAACACGCCACGCCGAGCTCATCATGACCTCCATCCTCGAAAGCCGGAACACGCCTCCTAGGCCACCTTACCCGCGAAAGAGGCCGAAGACGCCACGTGGCCCCGAGATCCCGGGGAGCAGGAAGCCAACCTCGGCTATATATACCCCTCAATGTCATTAATGAGGGGAACTTTTGATTGGGGCCATTTCCGATCTATAACTAGCTACCCGACCTCTCTTTTTCTCTCTTTGTAACAAGGCAACGTTTTAGAACGCCGAACTGGACGTCCTTCGGAAACCAGTTCGTAATTCTAAAGTGTTCATTTCTCTCACCATCAATAAAAAGAAACACGGCCCCCGGCCTACTCATCTTTCTCCCGGCCTGTCTTAATAGTGGTTAAACTGCTCTAATTAACGAAAATCTCACCTCTCATCTCCTAATCACCCCGTAAACATACTTAGTGATCCCCGGGATCAACAATTGGCGCTAGAAGGAGGGGCGAGATTCTTCTATACGCAAGGAGCAGTTCAACCACCACCGCAACCGCAGCAACGCTGGCAATTCCGCCCCCAAGAGTGTTGTCAGACCACGAGACCCCGGCCCAAACAACGGCCCAGGCCCCGGCAACGGCCCCGCAAACGACTCAAACGACGGCGACCATCCCGTCGTCAGCCCAAGCAGCTGCCAACCAGACGATTCCTCGAGATCAGTTCTTCAGGGCCCCGCTCCCGGCCTCGGCATCTGCTCATCCCGACGGCTCCGTCGCCCACAACGCGCCTCGAGCATCGGAGGATCAGCCCACGCTGTCCGCCGTGATGCAGACCCTACTCGCCAGGATAGACGAGCTGACGCGAGCCACCGACCAACGGTTCGCCACGCTAGGGGCCTCCCGTGACCGGTCGGACAATACCGGGTCCCCCGACGTCCATCTCAGGGAGCCGGCCTCTCGGGAAGAAACCCCCCGTGTCCGGACAAGCCGACCTGGCGACTCACCGTCAGGGTCAGAAGGGCCGGGCGGACGTTTCGCCCCGGCCGTAGGCAGCCACCCAGGCGACGAGGCCCACCATCTCCGATCCAGCGCGGAGCGTTCCAGGGACGCCGAATTCCAGGCCATGAAGGAGACAATCCGCGCGATGTCCTCCAAAATCCATCAGGCCACCAGCGCGGCCCCAGAAATCGATCGCGTCCTCAGAGAGACGCAAAACACGCCGTTCACCAGCCGGATCGCCTCCGTCCCGCTCCAGCACCTCGGGAAGCTCAAGCTACAGCCCTACACGGGCACCACCGACCCGGACCAGTATCTTACGGCGTTCACCATCGCCATGGGCCGCGCCCACTTCTCACCAGATGAGCGCGAAGCCGCCCACTGCCAGCTCTTCGTAGAGAACCTCACCGGTCCGGCTCTCACGTGGTTCTCTCGGCTGAAGACGCACTCCATAGACAGCTTCAGAGACCTGTCGACCACCTTCCTCGAGCACTACTCCATCTACATCCGGCAATCCGCATCCAGCGCGGACCTCTGGGCAATGAACCAAGGAGCAAAGGAGTCGCTCAGGTCCTTCATAGAGCGCTTCAAGGCCACGGCCTCCCAAAGCAACGTGACCGACGAGTCAGCGTTCCCCGCTCTAAGAAAGGGACTGCGGGCCGATTCGGCCTTCAAGGACGATATGAAGCTCAACAGGCCACGCTCGCTGGAAGACGCCTTGCACCGCGCTGGACTCTTCGTCGAGCTCAAGGAAGAGAAGACGGCTGAATCGAGAAACAGCGCCTCTCACAAGTCCCCGGTCCCGAAGGAGCAGCCCCAGGAAAGGTATCAGGAGCCTCGTCAACACTACGATGACGAGTACCAGCGCAGCAAGGGAAAGCAGGCCGCTGCATTCCTTGTCAACGGACCGCCCTCCGGCCTCCGTCTGCACGATCCCGTACTTCCCCCCAACCCCGCGCCAGGGTTGCCTTGGAACAAGTACGTACGGGATCCACGCCAGCAGGATCGGCGTCCCGACGAGCCGAGCGATAGGGAATCCCAACCGGACGAGCCTTACGACAGGACGGCCTTCTGCGACTTCCACCGGCGAAAGGGGCACCCGACCTCGCACTGCCGCGCGCTCCAAGAGGTATTGCTGTACCAATTTCAACGGGGGGAAATCAGCGTACCGGAGCGGCTGCGTCCGCATACCCGGGACGGCGATCGGGTGCAGCCCGGCGACAACCGAGGTCGCGAGGATAACCGGGCTAGGCCTTACAACCGCGCCCAAAACGACGACCGGAGGCGACGATCTCCCTCGCGAGACCGGGATACGGGCAGATCGCCTCCCCCGGCCCGGACTCTGATAGGGATGATCATGGGAGGCCTCCTCTCGTGCAACGACTCGGTGCGGTCCATCAAGCGTCATGAGAGGAAGACCGACGCCTCCCTAAAGTGGCACTGCGGGCCGGAGGTCGACGCTCAGGACACGAGCAAGAGGGGGATATGTTTCACCGAGGCCGACGCGGTCGGGGTCCACCAGCCCCACAAAGACCCCCTCGTCGTACAAGTCCGCGTAGCCGACTGCGACGTTAACCGAGTCCTCGTCGATACAGGCAGCTCGGTCGATCTCATCTTCAAGGATACTCTGGCCAGGATGAATCTAAACGGGGTCGAAATCAAGCCGCACTCCATCCCGCTGACCGGCTTCGCCGGGGACACCGTCAACGGAATCGGCACCATCGAATTGCCGGTCTACGTAGGTCGGGTGACGAAAATCGTCAAGTTCGTGGTCTTCGATACCACCCCGATCTACAATATCATCCTTGGAACCCCTTGGCTGCACTCGATGAAGGCAGTCACGTCAACGTACCACCAGTGCCTCAAGTTCCCCAACCAGGCCGGTACGTATACTCTTAGGAGTAACCAGAGGGTCTCTCGCGCCTGCTTCGCCATCGAGCATAAGCTGCGATGCGCCGCGCCGGCCTGCTTGGCCATCAACGCGCTTCAGCCCGGCGAGCCCGACGCCCAGGATCTCCCAGGGCGGGACCTTATCGCCCAGGTCAACATCGATCCGAGCGACCCCGCCCACTGCGTTGGCGTCGGCACCGATCTCGACGAGACCATCAAGCGAGAGCTGGTTGAGTTCCTAGGGCAGAACGTCTCCACCTTCGCCTGGTCAACCGGCGACATGCCCGGCATTGACCCGGCCACGTGCAGCCACGAGCTCAACGTGGATCCGACCTGCAGACCGGTCAAGCAAAAACGGCGAAAGCTGGGTCCGGAGCGCGCCCAGGCAGTCAACGACGAGGTCGAAAGGCTCACCACGGCCGGTTCGATCACCGAGGTCAAATACCCGGACTGGTTGGCCAACCCGGTGGTGGTCAAGAAGAAGAGCGGGAAATGGAGGGTCTGTGTGGATTTCACCGACCTCAACAAGGCGTGCCCAAAGGACAGCTTTCCCCTCCCTCGAATCGACCAAGTCGTCGAAGCCACCTCGGGGAACGAGCTACTCTCCTTCATGGATGCCTTCTCGGGGTATAACCAGATCCCCATGCACCCCGATGATCAGGAGAAAACCGCGTTCATCACGGACCGAGGCATTTACTGCTATAAGGTAATGCCCTTCGGACTCAAGAACGCCGGGGCCACCTACCAGCGCCTCGTCAACCGGATGTTCGCCGACCAAATAGGCCGCACCATGGAGGTATACATAGATGACATGTTGGTGAAGTCTCTAGTGGCGGCCGACCACGTCACTCACCTCCGGTCCTGCTTCCGGACGTTGAACGAATACAACATGAAGTTGAACCCGGCCAACTGTTCCTTCGGCGTCACGTCGGGCGAATTCCTCGGGTATATCATCACCCAGCGCGGGATCGAGGCCGACCCCAAGCAGATCCGGGCCATCATCGAGCTCAAATCCCCGGAGAGCACGCGTCAAGTACAACGACTCACCGGGAGAATCGCCGCATTGAACCGATTCATCTCCCGCTCTACCGACAAGTGCCTCCCGTTCTACCAGCTGCTCCCAGCCAACAAGCGGTTCGAATGGGACGACAAATGCGAAGACGCCCTCCGACAGGTGAAGGAGTACATATCCACTCCTCCCGTCATGTCCAAGCCAGAAGAAGGCGAAATCCTGTACCTCTACGTCGCCATCTCCGCGTCCGCGGTCAGCGGAGTGCTGGTACGGGAAGACCGGGGCGACCAAAAACCCATCTCCTACATCAGCAAATCCCTCGACGACGCGGAGAGCAGGTACCCGACCCTGGAGAAGCTCGCCTTGGCGGTGGTCGTCGCAGCTAGAAAGCTCCGGCCTTACTTTCAATCCCATGCGATTGCCGTCCTAAGCACCTACCCCCTCAGAACCATCCTCCACAGCCGGAGCCGATCGGGCCGGATAATGAAATGGGCTGTTGAGCTGAGCGAGTACGAGATCGAGTACCGAGGACGGACCGCGATCAAATCTCAGGCCCTGGCTGATTTCCTAGTTGAGTTGGCGCCCGAGCTGGTAGTCAGGGAGGTCCCCGAAGTATGGAGCCTGCACGTCGACGGATCGGCCTCCAAGCACGGGTCCGGCGTCGGCATACGCCTCGAGTCCCCGACCAAGGAGATCCTCGAGCAGTCTTTCCGTCTGGCCTTCCCGGCGTCAAATAACGAGGCGGAGTACGAAGCTCTGATTGCCGGCCTGCGTCTGGCAAGGGAGGTCGGCGCGAAGAAAATCCGAGCTTACTGCGACTCCCAGCTCGTCCCCAATCAATTCAGCGGGGAGTACGAGGCCAAGAATGATTGCATGGACGCCTACCTCAAGGTAACCCAAGGCTTGGCCGCAGAATTCTCCGAATTCACCCTGACGAAGATCCCCCGAGGCGATAACACTTCTGCAGACGCCCTCGCCGCGCTGGCCTCCACCTCGGCCCCAGCCCAACGACGGGTGATCCCGGTCGAGAGCATCGACTTCCCCAGCATCGAGCTGCCAAAGGGGGCCTACTTGATCAACCCCCAGGCCGCGGACCCTGGCGAAGAGGCGCCACCTCCCGAAGTCCTGCCGCCACCCCCGGCCGAGCCCGAACTGCCGGACTGGCGAATCGACATACTGCTGTACATCGCAGACGGCGTTCATCCCCCAGAACGGTGGGCTGCCCGACGGCTAAGAAAGAAGTGTGCCCGGTACACGATGCTGGACGGCAATCTATTCCGGTGGAGCGCCTCGGGAACCCTGCTCGGCTGCCTCCACGGGCAGGAAACCATTGACGTGATGAAGGAAATGCACGAGGGCGCTGACGGAAACCACTCCAGCGGCCGGGCTATCGCCCTGAGAATACGGAACCAGGGACACTACTGGCCAACGATGCTGCAAGACTGCGAAAGATTCGCAGCCCGGTGCGAGAAGTGCCAGCGTCACGGCCCGCGCATTCACTGTCCTACCGAGCTCCTTACCACTGCGGTCGCGCCCTACCCCTTTATGCGATGGGCCATGGACATAGTCGGGCCCCTTCCCCGATCTCGCCAAAAGCGCTTCCTCTTGGTCATGACCGACTACTTCACCAAATGGGTCGAGGCCGAAGCTTACGCCAAGATCACGGCAGAGGACGTCCGAAAATTCGTCTGGAAGTTCATCATCTGTCGGCACGGGCTGCCCTACGAGATCGTAACTGACAACGGTGCCCAATTCACGTCGGCCCTCTTCGAAGACTTCTGTGCGAAGTGGAAAATCAGGCTGAGTAAGTCGACCCCGAGATATCCACAAGGGAACGGACAAGCCGAGGCCACCAACAAAACCATCCTCGACGGCCTCAAAAAGCGACTAGACGACAAGAAGGGGTCCTGGGCCGACGAGCTCGATGGAGTCCTCTGGTCCCATCGCACAACGCCGAAGACGTCGACAGGGCGCACGCCGTTCAGCCTCTCTCACGGAATGGAAGCAATGGCCCCCTCCGAGGTCGGGCTCCCCACTCCTCGCCGCGCTATGCTCACCCAGCAGCCCGACCTGAACGACACCGTCCTACTCAGCGAGCTGGATTTCCTTGAGGAACAACGGGACCACTCCCTCCTCCGAATCCAGAACTACCAGCAGCTCGCCTCCAAGTACTACAACAAGAGGGTTCGAGGCAGGTTCTTTACCGAAGGCGACCTGGTCCTCCGCAAAGTCTTCGAAAACACCGCCGAGCTAAACGCAGGCAAGCTCGGTGCACATTGGGAGGGCCCTTACCTTATCTCCAAGGTCGTGAAGCCCGGCGTCTACGAGCTAGTCACGATGACCGGCGACGCAATCCCGCGCTCATGGAATTCGATCAACCTCAAACGGTTCTACTACTAAGCCCCCGGGCTCCATTCCGCTCTCCGCCTTTGTAAACAAACGAACTACGATTGGCTTGATCCCTTCTACTAAAGGGTACGTAGGCAACCCCTAACCAGGGCTCAGCTATTAATCTAATAAAACCTTTTTGACAAAGGAATAAGGTCCCCGACCTGTGCACAAAAGCCGAGCTCCAAACGCTCGCACTACAAAAAAAAAAGAAAAGAAAAAGCCGAACTCCAAACGCTCGCACTACAAAAAAAAAAAAAAAAAAAAAAAAAGCTCCAAACGCTCGCACTACAAAGAAAAAGCCGAGCTCCAAATGCTCGCACTACAAAAAAAAAAAAAAAAAAAAAAAAAAAAAAAAAGTCGAGCTCCAAACGCTCGCACTACAAAAAAAAAAAAAAAAAAAAAAAAGCTGAACTCCAAACGCTCGCACTACAAAAAAAAAAAAGCCGAGCTCCAAACGCTCGCACTACAAAAAAAAAAAAAAAAAAAAAAAAAAAGTCGAGCTCCAAATGCTCGCACTACAAAAAAAAGGGGACCGAGATCCGGTGCTCGCTCTCCCCGGCACACAAGTTATAAGTGCCAAAGCCGAGTTCCAATGCTCGCACTCCCATAGTACACAAGCAATAAGTACTAAAGCCGGGCCCCAGGGCTCGCACCTCTACTAGACACACAAGCATTAAGTGTCTCTAAGCCGGGCTCGCTACCCGCACCAAAAAAACAAGGTACACAAGCAATAAGTACCTTAAGCCGAGATCACCTCGCACCCACTAAAAATATTAAAGATACACAAGCAATAAGTATCTCAAGCCGAGTCGTACCTCGCACCCAATACAAGAGCACGGTCCACGACCTGCATACATGACAGGGTACGGTCTACGACCTACCCTACCAATCAAAAAAGCCTCGAAACGGCACTTACAAAAAAAAAAAAAAAAAAAAAAGAGCCCACGGCCTAGTCATTACAAAAGCCTCGAAACGGCAAGGGCCAACAGCCTCGATTATACAAAAGAGCCCACGGCCTAGTCATTACAAAGCCTCGAAACGGCACTTACAAAAAAAAAAGGGCCAACGGCCTCGATTATCACAAAAGGGCCCACGGCCTAGTCATTACAAAAGCCTCGAAACGGCAAGGGCCAACGGCCTCGATTATACAAAAGGGCCCACGGCCTAGTCATTACAAAAGCCTCGAAACGGCACTTACAAAAAAAGAGAGAAGAGAAAAAGGGCCAACGGCCTTGTTATCATAAAAAGAGGGGCCAACGGCCTGGTCCTTACATAAACGGCCTACGGCCCGGTCTTTACAAAGAGAGAAGAAAACAAAAAGGAAAAAACTACAAAAAGAAGTTTTTACAAGGCCGCATCGGCCGGTCGGTCTTCGCCCCCGTCAGCACGGGTACCATTTAAATCACCCGGGCCCACCATCCTCGCATTGGTGCCGTACTCACCAAGGAAGGGCTGCTCAGCCCCCTCTTCCCCAACCACGGCCTCCCCGGACGGCGCTTCAGTACCGGCCTCCACGGCTGGCGCCTCGGTACAGGCCTCACCGGCTGGCGCCTCGGTACCGGCCTCACCAGATGGCGCTTCGGTTCCGGTCTCACCAGATGGCGCGTCGGTCCCGGCCTCATCAGCAAACGGGACCGAGGGATATGCTTGGATGGTCTCAGCAGCCGAGTGAGCGTCCGCAGTCAGATCCACATAGGGCGCCTCCGAAGAAGCGACGGGCATGAGACGCTCGAGCTGGACGCCATGAGCGCGATCGTGAGGGATGTCCAGATCCTCCGGGGTCAAGTCCGGAAAATCCATCCCATCCAGCACGGCACCGAATGCCTCCTCGTCCTCGTCCAGCTTCTGGTACCGGTACCACGGCACCACCAGACTGTCCTCGGCCTCCATCCTCCTGAGGCATGCCTTCATGCCGATCACCTGATTGTACATAAGGTGAGGCTCTAAGGCCCTCTGGCGCCCATCGAGGTGAGCGCGGATTTTCTCCATCTTGGCGGACCACTTCCGGTTCCGCGCATCCCACCAGGCCGTTACCCGCTCGCTTTCCGCGGCCACAGCCACCTTCGCCCGGCCTATAGCGGACTCCAGCCCCTTGACCCTGGAGCGGAGCGTCTCCCTCTCCCCCTTCAGGAGCCCGACCTCCTCCTCCAGAACAGCCGGCCGGGCCCGCTCAGCGGCAGACCGGGCCCTCTCAGCCTCCAGCTCGGCCTGAAGCCTGCCCACCTCGTCAGCCCGGGCCCGCGCCCGCGCCTCCTCCTCCTCCAGCCCCTTGACCTTGGAGCGGAGCGTCTCCCTCTCCCCCTTCAGGAGCCCGACCTCCTCCTCCAGAGCAGCCGACCGGGCCCGCTCAGCGGCAGACCGAGACCTCTCAGCCTCCAGCTCGGCCTGAAGCCTGCCCACCTCTCCAGCCCGGGCCCGCGCCCGCGCCGACTCCTCCTCCAGCCCCGCTGCCCGGGCCCTCTCATTCTTCAGCTCCTTCTCGAGCCCGCGGAGGAGAAGGGACTGGCCCTGCGAACTGGCTTCCCGGGTCGCCTTCAGAAAGCCAAGCGACGCGTCCTTCTCTTCGAGTCGCTTCTCATAGGCCTCCGCCAGAAAGGCACTAAGGGCCATCGTCTGCATCGAAACAGTTGTTAGCAAAGACGCACGACAAATCCAGCTAAAAACAGTGAGATCGGAACAAAAACTTACCCGCGCTGCGGATCGCGCCACCTGGCGAAAGGTATCGCCCTCCGCCATCTCCAGCGGGACGAAGTGCGGGTGCTTATACCCGAACATCATGGCCTGCGCCAGCTCGGCGCACTCGTCCTGGTCCACGATGATCTGGGAATTGCCATCTTCGTGGCAGAAATAGAAGCTGTAGTCCCGAGGCCCGTCCTCGGAACCCTCCGAAGCCCCACCACTCCGGTCACCGGCGGCCTCCCGCCCTTCTTCCACAACGACGGCTGCATCACCGCCCTCCGTCGCCCGACCAGCGACATCTTCAACCACAAGGGTCCGGGCCCCTTCGACCTCCCCCGCAGGCACCTCGGCCGCAGGTGCCTCGGCCTCCCCGGCAAGAGCGCCTCAGGAGCCCTCGGGCTCGCAACCAGCCTCTTCAGGCCGGCCAGACTCCCGACCAGAAGTCGAAGACCCCTCCTGCGTTCCTGTCGCATCTCTATCAGCCCCAACTTTGGTCCTCTTCTTCTTCCTGCCAGCCCTAGCACTGGCAGCGTCGGCCCCCCTCTTCTTCGAGAAAGCCGCCTCGGAGGCCTCCCCCCCAGTCCGCGGCACCAGGTCTCGCCGGACCGGCACCTCAAGTATCGGCGGTGGCGGCGCCACAAAGGAATCCTCGTACAGCGGATTGGCAAACCGTGCTCGACCTACATTGGTGGCAGCCATCAGCTCGGTAAAAAAAAAAAAAAAAAAAAAAAAAAAACCGACCTCCGGCCATCGCAGCTTCGATTCTCCCCGAGGTGAATGACTTCCACTCTCTGTCGTGCACCGATCTAAGCACAGCAACGATACCCGCGCAGTCCGGCAGCTTAAATCTGGAAGAGTGAGGACCTGAAAACAAAGCCAACAGCATCAGTCAGACAAAACCGAAGAAGAGAAGTCAGCTCGACCTGCAAATCCCTACCCGGGGAAAAGTTCCAATCCCGGGTGTATCTCGCCGACGGGTCGAGCCCAACCACGTCAGTAGCCCGGATGTAGAAGTAGCTGCGAGACCAGTCCTCGACCTTCGACAGCTTGCTCGCCTTAGACCCCGAGCTGGGTGCCTCCAGGACGTTCGCCGCGGGCTTGAAAGCGGCATAGAAGGTCCCAGGAATCCCAGGGTTTGCCTTCTGCTGGGTGAGCGCCTCGAACATAGGCACCGTCACCTCCACGTCGCATTCGTGCCCCAAGGTCAGCAGCACGATCATCCCCTGGATCGTGGACGGGCAGACCTGCGAGAAGGCCAAGCCCCGCGCCCGGCAATACTGGACGAACAGCTCGGGGAGAGGAAGGCGCAAGCCGCACTTCTGGAAGAACGACTCATACAGGCAGACGAAGCCCGGCCGAGGAGTCCACGGGCGCTCCTCCGCCCTAGGAAGCCGGAGCTCGACGCCAGCAGGAAAGTCGCACAAATCCCTCAGGAGAGTCACCGATTCCGCTGTGCTCCAGGTCGGTGACCCTCCCTGCTCGTAAGGAACCAGGGGAGACCTCACCCTGGCCACTCGAACTCCGCCTCCGCGGCCGCCCTGACGACCACCGCGGTCGCCCAGGTGCCCGGGTCTACCCCCAGCTTGGCCAACGCCGCGACCGCCAGAGGAAGATCTAACCACCGTCTTCTTCCGGAGATGGGTCCCTGGGAGCATCGGGGCGGCCCCCGAAGTCGAAGGAGCAGACTGTCCCCCACTGTCTGCGCCTCGACACGGAGAGGAGGCACGGCCGGAACCACCGGAGGAAGAACTCGGAGAATCGCTACCGCCACCACGGGACGCCGATTCTTCGCTCGACTCAGCCCTAATACCGTCTAACATCGGCGCCATTGCACGGAGAGGAGGAAGCAAGAAAGGAAAGGAGGAAATCGGAGAGAAGAGGTTACCTTAGGGTTATGCGCAGAAGGTTTTAACAGGAGGAGGAAGAAGGGTTTAAATAGAAGAAGGGGGACAGTGAAGCGACGCCTGGACACGTGTCGAAAAATACACGGCCGCCCAGGAACCTAATGATGACGCCTCTTCGCTATCCCCACGCCAAAAAAGCAAAGGACGCCTCGGTAAGCGTGAAGCGTCTATCGCACGACGCGCGTGGGCGTCCCACGCGAAAAACGAGGCAACCTTTCACTCTCTCACGTAATGGGCACGCGCCAACCGTCTACGGATCCTCGGGAAGATCAACACGTACCAGCACGGACTCCCCGTCCTAAGATGTGCCGAACTAATATCAGATCAACTTCGGCATGCTCGCTTCGCCTCGCGATACCGAACTGGGGGAGGGCCTATTGTTGGAGGTGGGCCTAGCACCCCCAATTAGTTAGAGCCATCTTCGGAAAGACCCCTCTTCAGCTCGGTCGCCGGCCTGAAAGCACCGGCCCGCAAGGCCCCTCTTCAGCTCGGTCGCCGGCCTGAAAGCACCGACCCGCAAGTCCCCTCTTCAGCTCGGTCGCCGACCTGAAAGCGACGCACCTCGGGCCCGGTCTGGCACTTCAAGGCAGGAATGTCAGAAGAGCAGAAGGCAAGTGGGAGTTGGTCGAACAGTGTATTGTCTGAGCAGGAGTATGGGCTGACCTCGACATCTCACCAACCCTGCAGACTTGACAAAGGAGAAGAAGACACGTGGAGGAGTTGGTCAAACAGTACGCTGCTCTGCAACACGCCACGCCGAGCTCATCATGACCTCCATCCTCGAAAGCCGGAACACGCCTCCTAGGCCACCTTACCCGCGAAAGAGGCCGAAGACGCCACGTGGCCCCGAGATCCCGGGGAGCAGAAAGCCAACCTCGGCTATATATACCCCTCAATGTCATTAATGAGGGGAACTTTTGATTGGGGCCATTTCCGATCTATAACTAGCTACCCGACCTCTCTCTTTCTCTCTTTGTAACAAGGCAACGTTTTAGAACGCCGAACTGGACGTCTTTCGGAAACCAGTTCGTAATTCTAAAGTGTTCATTTCTCTCACCATCAATAAAAAGAAACACGGCCCCCGGCCTACTCATCTTTCTCCCGGCCTGTCTTAATAGTGGTTAAACTGCTCTAATTAACGAAAATCTCACCTCTCATCTCCTAATCACCCCGTAAACATACTTAGTGATCCCCGGGATCAACATAATGTATCTAATACTAAACGATTACTAATTCTAAATTATGAATTGAAAAGATATATCTTATTGTTATATCATTACTTTCTTATTTTGTTTATACTATATCTAACCATAACGTTTTTCTCCTAACCTTTTAACTCAAAATACTATGCCGTCAAACAAGGGGGTCATTTCGGTTTAATTTCAGTTTTGGTTTAGGTTCGGTTCGGTTCGGTTCGGTTCGGTTAAATCGGATTTAATAAAAATCCAACTGAACTCAACCAAAATTAATTTGGTTTGATTTATATTCGGTTCGATTTGGTTTTAGTTCGGTTTAAAAACAAATCAATTATAAAAATGTAAATTTAATAATTCAAACAAAACATCTTAAAACTATGAAAAAGAAGCTAAAAACTCAATCGTATCAAAACTAAACTTAATTATAGAGTAAAAATAAAATAAAGCCCAACACCGATCACAATATATTTTCTTTGATGTCATCACTCATCAAGACGAACATGGGACAAGTTAATAAATTTTGGTTGAGTTCAATATTTTTCTTAAGATCATTTATATATATACATTTTGAATATTGAATATTGAATATTGAATATTGATCTAAGTTAAATCTTAAATATTGAATATTAATCTAAGTTAAATCTTAAGATCATATATATATATATATATATATATATATATATAATTATTAATTAATTGATCTATAGAAAAAAGAAAAAAATAAACGTGAGATTTAGAATTACACATTTGAGTATTAGTTAATAATAATTAATATAATTAATTAAATATTATAATAAATACATTGGTTTATCGGTTCAGTTTGGTTTAAAATCGAACCAAACCATTCAGATTGAGAAGAAATAGAACCAAATATTAGGTATTAATTATGGTTTGATTTGGATTGGTTTGAGTTCGGTTGGTTCGGTTAAAGTATCCACCCGTACCGTCAACACACAAAAAAAAAAAAAAAAATTAAAATAGCCATTCACTCTTTTTCGTATTTAGTAATTAGTTTTTCAGGCACTTTTAAAGCTGGAGTGAATGTGAGTGATTAAAGTTGAATTTAATTCTCGAATCTAATTTCTTTTTGTTCATCTCTAATCCTATCTGATTTGCCAGATCTTATGCACATCACTACTTTGTTTAGATAAGACAGAACATTTCTTCCCACTTCACTTAGTCGTCGCACAATAAACAAATAAATAACTTCATAAATAAATAAATAATAATATTCACGTATATCTGTTAATTTATCTGTTTATGTATATAACCATCTACAAATTTTCACATAGTGATCCTCACAAAGTCACAATATACTTGTAATTAAGTAGTGAGACGAAGTCTAGAGACAATGGAGGAATCGAAAAGTGTCCTCTTCGACAAATACGAGATCGGAAAACTTCTCGGAACCGGCAACTTCGCCAAGGTATATCACGGAACGGAGATCGCCACCGGCGATGACGTGGCAATCAAGGTCATAAAAAAAGACCACGTGTCAAGACGTCGAGGCATGACGGAGCAAATCGAAAGAGAGATCTCCGTCATGCGTCTCCTCCGTCACCCAAACGTCGTTGAGCTCCGTGAAGTGATGGCCACAAAGAAGAAGATCTTCTTCGTCATGGAGTACGTCGACGGCGGAGAGCTTTTCGAGAGGCTAGACAGAGACGGGAAGCTCCCGGAGGATCTTGCACGGAAATATTTCCAGCAACTGATATCCGCCGTCGATTTTTGCCACAGCCGCGGCGTTTTCCACCGCGATATTAAGCCGGAGAATCTGTTACTCGACGGAGACGGATGTTGGAGGTCGGCCTAGCACCCCCAATTAGTTAGGCCCATCTTAGGAAAAACCCCTCTTCAGCCCGGTCGCCGGCCTGAAAGCACCGACCCGCAAGACCCCTCTTCAGCTCGGTCGCCGACCTGAAAGCGACGCACCTCGGGCCCGGTCTGACACTTCAAGGCAGGAATGTCAGAAGAGCAGAAGGCAAGTGGGAGTTGGTCGAACAGTATATTGTCTGAGCAGGAGTATGGGCTGACCTCGACATCTCACCAACCCTGCAGACTCGACAAAGGAGAAGAAGACACGTGGAGGAGTTTGTCAAACACGCCACCTAGGCCACCTTACCCGCAAAAGAGGCCGAAGACGCCACGTGGCCCCGAGGTTCCGGGGAGCAGGAAGCCAACCTCGGCTATATATACCCCTCGATGTCATTAATGAGGAGGACTTTTGATTTGGGCAATTTATGACCTGTAACTAGCTACCCGACCTCTCTCTTTCTCTCTTTGTAACAAGACAACATTTTAGAACGCCGAACTGGACGTCCTTCGGAACCAGTTCGTAATTCTAAAGTGTTCATCTCTCTCACCATCAATAAAAGGAAACACGGCCCCCGGCCTACTCATCTCTCTCTGCGACCTGCTTTAATAGTCGTTAAACTGCTCTAATTAACGAAAATCTCACCTCTCATCTACTAATCACTCTTTAAACATACTTAGTGATCCCCGGGATCAACAATTGGCGCTAGAGGGAGGGGGTTTGAGGATTTTTCTACACGCAAAGAGTAGCTCGGCAAATGTCGGGAACATCGCCCTCATCTCCGAACAACTCCATACAGATAAGTGCCAAGCTTATTTTTATTTTTTACTTTTTTCATTCTCCTTGAGCCGAGCTCATCTCGCAAACACTCGACAAGATAAGTACCGAGCCTAGCCTCGTACTTAAGCTTAAGAGTCAGCAAAGCCGAGCTCATCTCGCAAACACTCGACAAGATAAGTGCCGAGCCCAGCCTCGTACTTAAGCTTAAGAGTCAGTAAAGCCGAGCTCATCTCGCAAACACTCGACAAGATAAGTGCCGAGCCCAGCCTCGTACTTAAGCTTAAGAGTCAGCAAAGCCGAACTCATCTCGCAAACTACACGATCAACAAGTGCCGAGCCTAGTCTCGCACTTGCACATAAATTTTTTTTTAGCTCTAATCAACTTCACCCTTACTTGCAGGTTAACATATACCGAGCTAAGACTTGTTTCGTCCGCCGACTTCGACACTCGTTCGCCGAACTTGGGGGAGGGCTATTGTAGGTGTGGTGATGAGCACACACCATTTTTTAGCCCATTCCAAAGCAAAAGGCCCAACACCAAAGGCCCAACATCCGCTATGCAGATACGGTTACTGTTCCCGACCTGCTCGGCACTGTTCACGACGGTGCCGGGTACTGTTCACGACCTGCCGGTTACTGTTCCCGACATGCTCCGCACTGTTCATGACGTGCCGGTACTGTTCACGACCTGCCAGTTACTGTTCCCGACCTGCTCCGCACTGTTCACGACGTGCCGGGCACTGTTCACGACATGCCGGTTACTGTTCCCGACCTGCTCCGCACTGTTCACGACGTGTCGGGTACTGTTCACGAACCATCACGTCGTCCCTAAAAACCGGAGAGATGTCTACTCAACTCCCACTATAAATACCCCCTTTAGTATTCATTATCGACACAAAAAAAAACTCTCATTCTCTCTCTCTAAATAACTTTCCCTCTCTAAAAGGAGCTCTCCAAGCTCTCCCAGCTCTCGGCAGCTTTCCCAGCTCTGCAGATCTCCCAGCTCCCAGCTCTCCCAGCTCGGCCGCTCTCCCAGCTTGGCAGCTCTCCCAGCTCGGCAGCTCTCCCAGCTCGGCAGCTCTCCCAGCTCGGCAGCTCTCTCAGCTCGGCAGCTCTCCCAGCTCGGCAGCTTTCCCAGCTCGGCAGCTCTCCCAGCTCTCGGCAGCTCTCCCAGCTCGGCAGCTCTCGGCAGCTCTCCCAGCTCGGCAGCTCTCCCAGCTCGGCAGCTCTCCCAGCTCCCAGCTCTCCCCGCTCGGCAGCTCTCCCAGCTCGGCAGCTCTCCCAGCTCGGCAGCTCTCCCAGCTCGGCAGCTCTCTCAGCTCGGCAGCTCTCCCAGCTCGGCAGTTCTCCCAGCTCGGCAGCTCTCCCAGCTCGGAGCTCTCCCAGCTCCCAGCTCTCCCAGCTCGGCAGCTCTCCCAGCTCGGCAGCTCTCCCAGCTCGGCAGCTCTCCCAGCTCGGCAGCTCTCCCAGCTCTCCCCAGCTCTCTGCAACTCTCCCAGCTCGGCAGCTCTCCCAGCTCGGCAGCTCTCCCAGCTCTCCCCAGTTCTCTGCAGCTCTCCCAACTCTCTGCAGCTCTCCCAGCTCTCTGCAGCTCTCCCAGCTCTCTGCAGCTCTCCTCTCTCTCTGCAGATCTCCCAGCTCTCCGCAGCCCTGACGAGCTCCCAGCTCTCCAGTTCTCTCCTACCCGCCTCAGCAACGAACTACGAATGGCTTGATCCCCAATCCGGGGTACGTAGGCAGCCCTCCGGGCACAGCTATAAATCACCTCCTCCTCCTCATTTGCCGACCGGAACGCAACCGGCTCTATCTTAACAGAAAATCCCCGAACCTCCCCGATACAAATTGATTTGTAGGAGACGTGCTCATACCCGTTCCAACAATCTATTCCGGTGGAGCGCCTCGGGAACCCTGCTCGGCTGCCTCCACGGGCAGGAAACCATTGACGTGATGAAGGAAATGCACGAGGGCGCTGACGGAAACCACTCCAGCGGCCGGGCTCTCGCCCTGAGAATACGGAACCAGGGACACTACTGGCCAACGATGCTGCAAGACTGCGAAAGATTCGCAGCCCGGTGCGAGAAGTGCCAGCATCACGGCCCGCGCATTCACTGTCCTACCGAGCTCCTTACCACTGCGGTCGCGCCCTACCCCTTTATGCGATGGGCCATGGACATAGTCGGGCCCCTTCCCCGATCTCGCCAAAAGCGCTTCCTCTTGGTCATGACCGACTACTTCACCAAATGGGTCGAGGCCGAAGCTTACGCCAAGATCACGGCAGAGGACGTCCGAAAATTCGTCTGGAAGTTCATCATCTGCCGGCATGGGCTGCCCTACGAGATCGTAACTGACAACGGTGCCCAATTCACGTCGGCCCTCTTCGAAGACTTCTGTGCGAAGTGGGAAATCAGGCTGAGTAAGTCGACCCCGAGATATCCACAAGGGAACGGACAAGCCGAGGCCACCAACAAAACCATCCTCGACGGCCTCAAAAAGCGACTAGACGACAAGAAGGGGTCCTGGGCCGACGAGCTCGATGGAGTCCTCTGGTCCCATCGCACAACGCCGAAGACGTCGACAGGGCGCACACCGTTCAGCCTCTCTCACGGAATGGAAGCAATGGCCCCCTCCGAGGTCGGGCTCCCCACTCCTCGCCGCGCTATGCTCACCCAGCAGCCCGACCTTAACGACACCGTCCTACTCAGCGAGCTGGATTTCCTTGAGGAACAACGGGACCACTCCCTCCTCCGAATCCAGAACTACCAGCAGCTCGCCTCCAAGTACTACAACAAGAGGGTTCGAGGCAGGTTCTTTACCGAAGGCGACCTGGTCCTCCGCAAAGTCTTCGAAAACACCGCCGAGCTAAACGCAGGCAAGCTCGGTGCACATTGGGAGGGCCCTTACCTTATCTCCAAGGTCGTGAAGCCCGGCGTCTACGAGCTAGTCACGATGACCGGCAACGCAATCCCGCGCTCATGGAATTCGATCAACCTCAAACGGTTCTACTACTAAGCCCCCGGGCTCCATTCCGCTCTCCGCCTTTGTAAACAAACGAACTACGATTGGCTTGATCCCTTCTACTAAAGGGTACGTAGGCAACCCCTAACCAGGGCTCAGCTATTAATCTAATAAAACCTTTTTGACAAAGGAATAAGGTCCCCGACCTGTGCACAAAAGCCGAGCTCCAAACGCTCGCACTACAAAAAAAAAAAGAATAAAAAGCCGAGCTCCAAACGCTCGCACTACAAAAAAAAAAAAAAAAAAAAAAAACCGAGTTCCAAACGCTCGCACTAGAAAAAGCCGAGCTCCAAACGCTCGCACTACAAAAAAAAAAAAAAAAAGCCGAGCTCCAAACGCTCGCACTACATAAAAAAAAAAGAAAAAGCCGAGCTCCAAACGCTCGCACTACAAAAAAAAAAAGCCGAGCTCCAAATGCTCGCACTACAAAAAAAAAAAAAGAAGAAAAAGCCGAGCTCCAAACGCTCGCACTACAAAAAAAAAAGGGAAAGCCGAGCTCCAAACGCTCGCACTACAAAAAAAAAAAAAAAAAAAGCCGAGCTCCAAACGCTCGCACAACAAAAAAAAAAAGCCGAGCTCCAAACGCTCGCACTACAAACAAACAAAAAAAAAAAAAAAAAAAAAAAAAAAAAGCCGAGCTCCAAATGCTCGCACTACAAAAAAAAGGGGACCGAGCTCCGGTGCTCGCTCTCCCCGGCACACAAGTTATAAGTGCCAAAGCCGAGTTCCAATGCTCGCACCCCCATAGTACACAAGCAATAAGTACTAAAGCCGGGCCCCAGGGCTCGCACCTCTACTAGACACACAAGCATTAAGTGTCTCTAAGCCGGGCTCGCTACCCGCACCAAAAAAACAAGGTACACAAGCAATAAGTACCTTAAGCCGAGATCACCTCGCACCCACTAAAAATATTAAAGATACACAAGCAATAAGTATCTCAAGCCGAGTCGTACCTCGCACCCAATACAAGAGCACGGTCCGCGACCTGCATACATGACAGGGTACGGTCTACGACCTACCCTACCAATCAAAAAAGCCTCGAAACGGCACTTACAAAAAAAAAAAGGGCCAACGGCCTCGATTATCACAAAAGGGCCCACGGCCTAGTCATTACAAAAGCCTCGAAACGGCAAGGGCCAACGGCCTCGATTATACAAAAGGGCCCACGGCCTAGTCATTACAAAAGCCTCGAAACGGCAAGGGCCAACGGCCTCGATCATACAAAAGGGCCCACGGCCTAGTCATTACAAAAGCCTCGAAACGGCACTTACAAAAAAAAAAGAGAAGAGAAAAGGGGCCAACGGCCTTGTTATCATAAAAAGAGGGGCCAACGGCCTGGTCCTTACATAAACGGCCTACGGCCCGGTCTTTACAAAGAGAGAACAAAACAAAAAGGAAAAAACTACAAACAGAAGTTTTTACAAGGCCACATCGGCCGGTCGGTCTTCGCCCCCGTCAGCACGGGTACCATTTAAATCACCCGAGCCCACCATCCTCGCATTGGTGCCGTACTCACCAAGGAAGGGCTGCTCAGCCCCCTCTTCCCCAACCACGGCCTCCCCGGACGGCGCTTCAGTACCGGCATCCCCGGCTGGCGCCTCGGTACGGGCCTCACCGGCTGGCGCCTCGGTACCGGCCTCACCAGATGGCGCTTCGGTTCCGGTCTCACCGGATGGCGCGTCGGTCCCGGCCTCATCAGCAAACAGGACCGAGGGATCTGCTTGGATGGTCTCAGCAGCCGAGGGAGCGTCCTCAGTCAGATCCACATAGGGCGCCTCCGAAGAAGCGACGGGCATGAGCCGCTCGAGCTGGACGCCATGAGCGCGATCGAGAGGGATGTCCAGATCCTCCGGGGTCAAGTCCGGAAAATTCATCCTATCCAGCACGGCACCGAATGCCTCCTCGTCCTCGTCCAGCTTCTGGTACCGGTACCACGGCACCACCAGACTGTCCTCGGCCTCCATCCTCCTGAGGCATGCCTTCATGCCGATCACCTGATTGTACATAAGGTGAGGCTCTAAGGCCCTCTGGCGCCCATCGAGGTGAGCGCGGATTTTCTCCATCTTGGCGGACCACTTCCGGTTCCGCGCATCCCACCGGGCCGTTACCCGCTCGCTTTCCGCGGCCACGGCCACCTTCGCCCGGCCTATGGCGGACTCCAGCCCCTTGACCCTGGAGCGGAGCGTCTCCCTCTCCCCCTTCAGGAGCCCGACCTCCTCATCCAGAACAGCCGGCCGGGCCCGCTCAGCGGCAGACCGGGCCCTCTCAGCCTCCAGCTCGGCCCGAAGTCTGCCCACCTCGTCAGCCCGGGCCCGCGCCCGCGCCTCCTCCTCCTCCAGCCCCTTGACCTTGGAGCGGAGCGTCTCCCTCTCCCCCTTCAGGAGCCCGACCTCCTCCTCCAGAGCAGCCGACCGGGCCCGCTCAGCGGCAGACCGGGACCTCTCAGTCTCCAGCTCGACCTGAAGCCTGCCCACCTCTCAAGCCCGGGCCCGCGCCCGCGCCGCCTCCTCCTCCAGCACCGCTGCCCGGGCCCTCTCATTCTTCAGCTCCTTCTCGAGCCCGCGGAGGAGAAGGGACTGGCCCTGCGAACTGGCTTCCCGGCTCGCCTGCAGAAAGCCAAGCGACGCGTCCTTCTCGGCGAGTCGCTTCTCGTAGGCCTCCGCCAGAAAGGCAGTAAGGGCCATCGTCTGCATCGAAACAATTGTTAGCAAAGACGCACAACAAATCCAGCTAAAAACAGTGAGGTCAGAACAAAACTTACCCGCGCTGCGGATCGCGCCACCTGGCGAAAGGTATCGCCCTCCGCCATCTCCAGCGGGACGAAGTGCGGGTGCTTCTGCCCGAACATCATGGCCTGCGCCAGCTCGGCGCACTCGTCCTGGTCCACGATGACCTGGGAACTGCCATCTTCGTGGCAGAAATGGAAGCTGTAGTCCCGAGGCCCGTCCTCGGAACCCTCCGGAGCCCCACCACTCCGGTCACCGGCGGCCTCCCGCCCTTCTTCCACAACGACGGCTGCATCGCCGCCCTCCGTCGCCCGACCAGCGACATCTTCAATCGCGAGGGTCCGGGCCTCTTCGACCTCCCCCGCAGGCACCTCGGCCGCAGGTGTCTCGGCCTCCCCGACTGGAGCACCTCGGGAGCCCTCGGGCTCGCAACCAGCCTCTTCAGGCCGGACAGGCTCCCGACCTGAAGTCGAGGACCCCTCTTGCGTTCCTGTGGCATCTCTATAAGCCACAACCTCGGTTCTCTTCTTCTTCCTGCCAGCCCTAGCACTGGCAGCGTCGGCCCCCCTCTTCTTCGAGAGAGCCGCCTCGGAGGCCTCCCCCCCAGTCCGCGGCACCGGGTCTCGCCGGACCGGCACCTCACGCATCGGCGGCGGCGGCGCCACAAAGGAGTCCGCGTACAGCGGATTGGCAAACCGTGCTCGACCTACATTGGAGATAACCGTCAGCCCGGTATTAAAAAAAAAAAAAAAAAAAAAAAAAAAAAAAAACTAGGACCGACCTCCGGCCATCGCAGCTTCAATTCTCCCCGAGGTGAATGACTTCCACTCTCTGTCGTGCACCGACCTAAGCACAGCAACGATACCCGCGTAGTCCGGCAGCTTAAATCTGGAAGAGTGAGGACCTGAAAACAAAGCCAACAGCATCAGTCAGACAAAACCGAAGAAGAGAAGTCAGCTCGACCTGCAAATCCCTACCCGGGGAAAAGTTCCAATCCCGGGTGTATCTCGCCGACGGGTCGAGCCCAACCACGTCAGTAGCCCGGATGTAGAAGTAGCTGCGAGACCAGTCCTCGACCTTCGACAGCTTGCTCGCCTTAGACCCCGAGCTGGGTGCCTCCAGGACGTTCGCCGCTGGCTTGAAAGCGGCATAGAAGGTCCCAGGAATCCCAGGGTTTGCCTTCTGCTGGGTGAGCGCCTCGAACATAGGCACCGTCACCTCCACGTCGCATTCGTGCCCCAAGGTCAGCAGCACGATCATCCCCTGGATCGTGGACGGGCAGACCTGCGAGAAGGCCAAGCCCCGCGCCCGGCAATACTGGACGAACAGCTCGGGGAGAGGAAGGCGCAAGCCGCACTTCTGGAAGAACGACTCATACAGGCAGACGAAGCCCGGCCGAGGAGTCCACGGGCGCTCCTCCGCCCTAGGAAGCCGGAGCTCGACGCCAGCAGGGAAGTCGCACAAATCCCTCAGCAGAGTCACCGATTCCGCTGTGCTCCAGGTCGGTGACCCTCCCTGCTCGTAAGGAACCAGGGGAGACCTCACCCTGGCCACTCGTACTCCGCCGCCCCGGCCGCCCTGACGACCACCGCGGTCGCCCAGATGCCCGGTTCTACCCCCAGCTTGGCCAACGCCGCGACCGCCAGAGGAAGACCTAACCACCGTCTTCTTCCGGAGATGGGTCCCTGGGAGCTTCGGGGCGGCCCCCGAAGTCGAAGGAGCAGACTGTCCCCCACTGTCTGCGCCTCGACACGGAGAGGAGGCACGGTCGGAACCACCTGAGGAAGAACTCGGAGAATCGCTACCGCCACCACGGGACGCCGACTCTTCGCTCGACTCAGCCCTAATACCGTCTAACACCGGCGCCATTGCACGGAGAGGAGGAGATCGAAAAATACAGAGAAAGCAAGAAGGGAAAGGAGGAAATCGGAGAGAAGAGGTTACCTTAGGGTTATGCGCAGAAGGTTTTAACAGGAGGAAGAAGAAGGGTTTAAATAGAAGAAGGGGGACAGTGAAGCGACGCCTGGACACGTGTCGGAAAATACACGGCCGCCCAGGAACCTAATGATGACGCCTCTTCGCTATCCCCACGCCAAAAAAGCAAAGGACGCCTCGGTAAACGTGAAGCGTCTATCGCACGACGCGCGTGGGCGTCCCACGCGAAAAACGAGGCAACCTTTCACTCTCCCACGCGATGGGCACGCGCCAACCGTCTACGGATTCTCGGGAAGATCAACACGTACGAGCACGGACTCCCCGTCCTAAGATGTGCCGAACTAACATCAGATCAACTTCGGCATGCTCACTTCGCCTCGCGATACCGAACTGGGGGAGGGCCTATTGTTGGAGGTGGGCCTAGCACCTCCAACTAGTTAGGCCCATCTTAGGAAAAACCCCTCTTCAGCCCGGTCGCCGGCCTGAAAGCACCGACCCGCAAGACCCCTCTTCAGCTCGGTCGCCGACCTGAAAGCGACGCACCTCGGGCCCGGTCTGACACTTCAAGGCAGGAATGTCAGAAGAGCAGAAGGCAAGTGGGAGTTGGTCGAACAGTATATTGTCTGAGCAGGAGTATGGGCTGACCTCGACATCTCACCAACCCTGCAGACTCGACAAAGGAGAAGAAGACACGTGGAGGAGTTGGTCAAACACGCCACCTAGGCCACCTTACCCGCAAAAGAGGCCGAAGACGCCACGTGGCCCCGAGGTTCCGGGGAGCAGGAAGCCAACCTCGGCTATATATACCCCTCGATGTCATTAATGAGGAGGACTTTTGATTTGGGCAATTTCCGACCTGTAACTAGCTACCCGACCTCTCTCTTTCTCTCTTTGTAACAAGACAACATTTTAGAACGCCGAACTGGACGTCCTTCGGAACCAGTTCGTAATTCTAAAGTGTTCATCTCTCTCACCATCAATAAAAGGAAACACGGCCCCCGGCCTACTCATCTCTCTCTGCGACCTGCTTTAATAGTGGTTAAACTGCTCTAATTAACGAAAATCTCACCTCTCATCTCCTAATCACTCTTTAAACATACTTAGTGATCCCCGGGATCAACAACGGAGATCTTAAGGTTTCGGATTTCGGGCTTTCGGCGTTGATGATGCCGGAGTTGCTCGGTGGTCGGCGTGGCAGCAGCGACGATCTTCTCCATACGCGGTGCGAGACGCCGGCTTACGTTGCGCCGGAGGTTCTTAGGAATAAAGGCTACGACGGAGCTACGGCGGATATTTGGTCGTGCGGCGTCGTCTTGTATGCTCTCCTCGCTGGCTTCTTGCCGTTTATTGACGAAAACGTAATGACCTTGTACACGTAAGTGTTAAACCGGTTACTCGAAACAGAAATTCTTGCAAATAACCCGTTATCAAACCTTGGTATTGTTGAACCGGATTGTGAAATGATCAAAAATTTCTCTGCATTGTTTAAGTTTCTGATCGGAGCTTTCATGCCATTAATGAACAGGAAGATCTTCAAGGCGGAGATCGAATTCCCGCCATGGTTTTCACCGGAATCGGAGGAAGTTATATCAATGTTGCTTGTGGCGGATCCTGAACAACGGATTACAATGTCGGAGATCAAACGGATTCCATGGTTCCGGAAAAATTTTACACTGCCGGTAGCTTTTTCGATCGACGAGACAATAGCATCTCCACCGGAGCCGCCGGAAAAAAAGAAGAAGAAACACCTCCTGAGCGCGGAGGAAGAAGAAGACGACGGAGTTTCTCCGAGAACCTTTAACGCCTTCCAATTCATCTCATCAATGTCTTCAGGTTTCGATCTCTCCAGCTTATTCGAGATAAAACGGAAGCCGAAAAGGATGTTCACTTCTAAGTTACCGGCGATATCCGTGAAGGAGAGGCTAGAGACCGCGGCGCGTGAGATGAACATGAGAGTCAAACACGTGAAAGACTGCAAGATGAAGCTGCAGAGGAGAACGGAAGGCCGCAAAGGGAGGCTCTCGGTGACGGCAGAAGTTTTCGAAGTCGCTCCTGAAGTCTCCGTCGTCGAGTTCTGTAAATCCTCCGGCGATACTCTGGAGTATTACTTGTTTTGCGAGGATGACGTCAGGCCAGCTCTTAAAGACATCGTCTGGTCTTGGCAAGGTGATGATGACGACGATGTTAACACTAATGATAATGTTAACGCAAATAATAATACTTCATGAGCTGTAATATTTCAATTTTTTTGGCATTGCATGCGAGAGACGGAGAGAGATTGTCCTATTGTGAAAAATACATATATATAATTTACATTATAATAAAATTATAACATAACCATTATCAGTACAATGTATACAAACCATAACCGGTAAAACTGAGATTCAATTACCGGTTATTTCAGAATTAGTCTCTGTGTGCTCTCATGAGCAAAAGTTCTTAAGCAGCAAGCAACTTCTTGATGTCCTTCTGCAAAACAGCCGAAACAAAAAAAAGGTTGGTTACAAACCGGGAATAAAACCGATATGAACAAAACCGGAAGTAGTCGTGTTAAAGCGTACCTCGATTTGGAAAGGGGATGTGGTGGGAGGGTACCTCTCAACGACTTTTCCCTTTTTATCAATCAAGAACTTCTCAAAGTTCCATTTAATGAGACCACCCAAGAATCCTCCTGCGTTTGATTTCAAGAACTCGTAGATCGGCGCTGTACTCGGTCCATTCACATCGACCTGTGGGAATTCAAACTTATTTTTCAATCTGCAAACCGAAAAGAACATTGAATGTTTTGGATTATTTATACCTTATCAAATATAGGGAACTCTGCTTTAAACCGGGTGCAAGCGAATTGTTTGATCTCGGGGTTTGAACCGGGCTCTTGGCCACCAAACTGATTGCAGGGAAAAGCTAGAATCTCAAACCCTGTAAGCAGAACAACAAAGGTTTGTAATGTGTAACTACAAATTCATCGGAAAAATACATGTATATTGGTTGTTGTCCCCCTAAATGCTTAAAGAAAAGATTTGTCATCTAAATGAGTTCGACAATTCTTTTAGCTACGAAGAACGGATGAGCTGAGATTATCAACAATCCAACAAAGATACTGAATTTGCTAGCAGTTCAAAAGTTGCAGAACCATTCACTTCCATAAATTAAGGTGAATGGCGAGTTAGTAACACTGCCGTGCAAGTAGTAACAAAAGGACCGAAACACATTGACACCGATAAAGATCTACAACACAATGCAGTGAGCCAGCAATGCAAGGAAATTTTCAGTCAGCAACAAACACCAAAATGTCCAAAACAGCACTGAACATGTAAGAACCATAAAAACGGGCTGATGCGAATATGAAAATGAACTCAACGAATAAGAGTTTCGTAAACAAGAGACCATATGGTACCGATAAGATAATCAATTATAGCGAACAGATCAATGTGATAACTTCACCACACTTATGAGAGAGCTAATTAAAACTCACCTTGGCTCTTGTATTTCTCGTACAGATGTGAAAGCTCTGAGTAATTTGATGATGTCAAACCACTGCGTGTTCATCAAAACACAATCTTTAAGATCAGAAACCTTTACATGTACTAACAACAGAAGCGATTTCTAAATCACATCAAAAGGAGAAGAAGAAGGTTACCATCTTGAAGCGACATTGACGATCAACATAATTTTCCCTTTAAATTTGTTCAAAGAAACATCGTTCCCATCAATGTCCTGCCTCCAAAAAAAATAGTAAAAATCTAATTGTGTTTCATATTTCAGATTTTACGAAGTACGGCTCCTACTGAAGTCAAGTCACTAACCCAAGTGTGTTTACACTTCGAAATTCACTAAGAATACGAATCGTCAAGATGAAATACTTGAGCTTCATCGCAATCTGAAGATTCCCAAAAAGAAAACCCTAGCTTTTTAATTTCGTAATTGGGTAAGAAGAGAATAAAAACCAAACCTTTACAGTGAAATCGTGAACGGTCTTCTCTGCAGCAGCTCTAGCTTGAACATTGAAATAACGTGACTTGAAGAGAAACCCAGGATTAATTGGAGATTTAAGAGAGAACCCATTACTCAGATTTGCAAAGTTCGATTTGACGGTGGAGAATTTCAAGGAAGGGACGAGGAAAGCCGCAGGTTTTACAGAGGGGTTAGGTCTGGAACCGTTGAAGACAGCAGAGAATGGTGCGTAAGAAGAAGAAGAAGCCATTTTTGGTTCCTAGTGAAACTGAGTCGAGCTTATCTTCTTCTACTTTCGACCAGCGTTGGTTCCTAGTGAAACTAAAAGTCAAGGTCGAGAGCAATTTATATCATGCCAAAAACATTTTTAAAAATAAAACTTATTCTTAATTTTTTAATTTAAATAATTTTGTAATCATGAAAACCCTCTCAGTTTAGTGATTGACTAATAGTTCGTTAATCTCTATAATATTATTTAAGAATATATTTTTAAAAATAATTTTTTTTTTGTAAGTTATTACATGAAATGTCATTACAAATAACAAATAGTAATTGAAATAGGAAATAATATAATTGTCTTTTACAATTAGTGATAAAAATATAGAAAGTATTTATTTTGCATTAAAGATATTATCTACTATATATTTTTAAATAATAATCAATCCATATATATACAAAGAAAAAAATATATTCAAAATCTTGATATATTTTTCACTATAGTTTATTATACTTTATTTGAATTTATATCAAAATAAAAATTGAAAAATATTTTACTAATTTTATAAAAAATTAGACACAAGAAAATTATTTTTTTAAAGAGTTCGTGAACTAAGCCCAAAATTAGAGTCATTAAATGGTGCATAATAGAGTTATGTTTTCAAGATTATAGGTTTTACGGGTTAGTCCGAATAATACATAATCTCTATAATATTATTTAAGAAGACATTTTTGAAAATGAATTTTGTTTTGTAACTTATTACATGAAATGCTTTTACAAATAACAAAAAATAATTGAAATAGAAAATGATATAATTGTCTTTTACAATTAGTGATAAGAATATAAAAAATATTTATTTTGCATTAAATATGTTATATACTATATATTTTTAAATAATAATCAATCCATATATATTCAAAGAAAAAACATCTATTCGAAATCTTGATATATTTTTCATTATATTTTATTATATTTTATTTGTATTTCTATCAAAATAAAAGTTAAAAAATATTTTACTAATTTTGTAAAAAGTTAGACACAAGAAAATTAATTTTTTAAGAGTTCGTGAACTAAACACAAAACTAGAGTCATTAAACGGTGCATAATAGAGTTATGTTTTCAAGATTATAGGTTTTACGGATTAGTCTGAATAATATTTTAGTCTACTGCAAAACGGGTTAAAATAATAAATTATTCTGTTTGACAACTCTATCTATAATCATGAGTTAGACATATTATAAAATTCAAATAAAATTAAGGGCAATTCTACAAAATAGCACCAAAAAACATAAAGTTCAATAATTTAGCACAGAAGGGTGAAAATCCTAAAACTAGCATTCTTTAAAAGGAAAAAATACTAAATTATCCTCTATTATACTTTAAAATCAATCATCCCAAACGGAGCTTGTGACGAGATCCATGGCGGCGATTTCTACTTTCTTCCTTCTCTTCGTCATTCCCCTTGTCCCACTCTCGCTTTTCGTTATCTTGGCTTTAATCGTACGTACGCCCTCGTCCCATCCGAATCCCCATCAAGTCACGTCTTCTTCTTCATCACCGGCGGTAAGCTGAAGAACGGAACCGTCTTTGCTAAACCTGACTCTCTCTACTTTACCTTTCTTCACCGCGTTTAGAAACTCGATGTACCGCCATTGCGATCCCTCCGGAAGATCCGATGATGATTGGGCTTTCGGATTAGGCGTCGTAATCGTCTGGGTCTCACTGAACGGCGACGGCGACGTCGACGGCTTCACTGCTTGAGCTTCAGCAACGACAGTTTGTGTAGCGCTAACCGGTTCGTCCAAAGCTAAAGCTCCTCGCGGCGACGAAGAAATTGATGAGAACAGAATAGCTGCTAAAGCTACTCGCGACGGCAATGACTTTATGGGTTTTCCATTGTCTTCGATTCGCAGAGCCGATCGAGTACTTCCACGGGAGATTAAGGAGAAGGAAAACTCTGATTCTTCACTATATCAACAAGAGGAAAACTGGAAAAAGCCATATAAGGCCGACCTTATATGGAAAAACTGGAAAAAGACAAATACAGGATACTGATACATCCTATAATCTGATACCCTTTTTATTTATTTATAATAAAATCTTAATGGTTTCTGAAATTTGATACTGCAAACACATAGTTGTCATCGACCTGAATCTGCAGGAGCTAGCAACCGTACTTCAAACATGAGAACTTATAGAAGCTTGTTTTTTTTTGCAGGGACTGTTTGGTCTCCAAGATCGAATGTTGCAGAACTTGAACACAACTATGTTGTGGCGGTAGAGCTACCAGGGGTCAGTATCAATGATATAAGAGTGGAGGTTGACAACACAAAGTAATTATTACGCATCTTGACACATGTTTACTTTACTTAATACGCATTGTGTAACAAAGGTACTTACCCGTGCTGCTGCAGCTTGTCTGTGACAGGGAGGCGCACATCTATCTGTCAAAAAGTTGATGCAGGCACCAAAGATTCAATCTTTGGATATCACAAGCAAGAAATACTACAAGGACCATTCAAAGTTTCATGGCCACTCCCCAGCAATGTGAACAAGGATAATGTTTCCGCTGAATTTATGTAAGTAGAAACTATACTTCTCTAAACCCCAACGTTATGATTAGTGGGTTTATAGCTAGTGCACACCTAAAAAGTAGGTTTTAGATTCCAATTTGAACTCTTAGCCAGTCACTAGCATGAATTAGATATCTAGAATATGGCAAGTTTTATAGAGAGATTGTGAGTTTCTTGGAGAGATTGTGTTTGTTTAAGCCTATTAAGACCTGTTGTATTGATTAGACGAGTGACTGATGTTTGGTATAATTTATCAGCTTGCAAAGAGGACTTTTGATGATGTCTACAAGTACCCAATGCGAATCCGAGAGAAGGTTTAAGAGAGTTTAGGCAAAGAATAATTGTTGTAATGCACAAATGATCGATCTCTTTGTCTTGAATTTTCCATATAAAAGACAATTTATATAACGTATAAATGAGAATTTTTGTGTTCATTTATATAACTTCTCAAATTTAGGAAGTTGTCCTACACATTTAGGAAAACCTTTCTAAACATGTGTAAATGAGAACTTTTGTGTCCATCTATACAAAACTCAAATTTAAGAAGTCATAATACACATTTAGGAACATATATAATGTATTTAGGAAAGTCTTCCTAAATACGTTTTCTGTTGATTTCCATGCGTAAATGAAGCATCATAACAAATGTGTTGTTGTTTTGTCTACACAAAGAAATAAAGAAAGATTCAAATGATGAAAACTGATCCTTTCTTGAAAATGAAACGTATTTAGGAATATATATAACGTATTTCAGAAAGTCTTCCGAAATGAACAAAAATATAAAACAATATTTTCTGTTGATTTCCATGCGTAAATGAAGCATCAGAACAAATGTGTTGTTGTTTTGTCTACACAAAGAAATAAATAAAGATTCAAATAATGAAAACTGATCATTTCTTGAAAATGAAACGTATTTAAGAACATATATAACGTGTTCTTGTTTCTTCTACATTTATAGTTTTTTCTTAAAATGAATCATATTTTGGATCATATATAACGTATTTCGGAAAGACTTCCTAAATGAACAAATGATGAAAAATGATCATTTCTTGAAAATGAATCGTATTTAGGAACATATATAACGTATTTCGGAAATATTTCCTAAATGAACAAATGATGAAAACTGATCCTTTCTTGAAAATGAAACGTATTTAGGAACATATATAACGTATTTCGGAAAGTCTTCTGAAATGAACAAAAACAGAAAACGATATTTCATGTTGATTTCCATGCGTAAATGAAGCATCAGAACAAATGTGTTGTTGTTTTGTCTACACAAAGAAATAAAGAAAGATTCAAATGATGAAAAATGATCCTTTCTTGAAAATGAAACGTATTTAGGAACATATATAACGTATTTCGGAAAGTCTTCCGAAATGAACAAAAACATAAAACGATATATCCTGTTGATTTCCATGCGTAAATGAAGCATCATAACAAATGTGTTGTTGTTTCGTCTACACAAAGAAATAAAGAAAGATTCAAATGATGAAAACTGATCATTTCTTGAAAATGAAACATATTTAGGAACATATATAATGTATTTCGGAAAGTCTTCCGAAATGAACAAAAACAGAAAACGATATTTCATGTTGATTTCCATGTGTAAATGAAGCATCAAAATAAATGTGTTGTTGTTTTGTCTACACAAAGAAATAAAGAAAGATTCAAATGATGAAAACTGATCATTTCTTGAAAATGAAACGTATTTAAGAACATATATAGCGTATTTCGGAAAGTCTTCTAGAAATGAACAAATGATGAAAAATGATCCTTTCTTGAAAATGAATCGTATTTAGGAACATATATAACGTATTTAGGAAAGCTTTCCTAAATGATGAAAAATGATCCTTTCTGGAAATGAAACGTATTTAGGAACCATTTAGGAACATTTATAACGTATTTAGGAAAGTCTTCCTAAATGATGAAAAATGATCCTTTCTGGAAATGAAACGTATTTAGGAACATATATAACGTATTTAGGAAAGCTTTCCTAAATGATGAAAAATGATCTTTTCTTGAAAATGAATCGTATTTAGGAAGATATATAACGTATTTCGGAAAGACTTCCTAAATGAACAAATGATTAAAACTGATCTTTTTTTGAAAATGAAACGTATTTAGGAACATATATAACGTATTTCGGAAAGACTTCCTAAATGAACAAATGATGAAAAATGATCATTTTTTGAAAATGAAATGTATTTAGGAACATATATAACGTATTTCTGAAAGACTTCCGAAATGAACAAATGATGAAAAATGATCCTTTTTTGAAAATGAAACGTATTTAGGAACATATATAACGTATTTCAGAAAGTCTTCCGAAATGAACAAATGATGAAAAATGATCATTTCTTGAAAATGAATCGTATTTAGGAACATATATAACGTATTTCGGAAAGACTTCCTAAATGAACAAATGATGAAAACTGGTCCTTTCTTGAAAATGAAATGTATTTAGGAACATATATAACGTATTTCTGAAAGACTTCCGAAATGAACAAATGATGAAAAATGATCCTTTTTTGAAAATGAAACGTATTTAGGAACATATATAACGTATTTCGGAAAGTCTTCCGAAATGAACAAATGATGAAAAATGATCATTTCTTGAAAATGAATCGTATTTAGGAACATATATAACGTATTTAGGAAAGCTTTCCTAAATGATGAAAAATGATCCTTTCTGGAAATGAAACGTATTTAGGAACCATTTAGGAACATTTATAACGTATTTAGGAAAGTCTTCCTAAATGATGAAAAATGATCCTTTCTGGAAATGAAACGTATTTAGGAACATATATAACGTATTTAGGAAAGCTTTCCTAAATGATGAAAAATGATCTTTTCTTGAAAATGAATCGTATTTAGGAAGATATATAACGTATTTCGGAAAGATTTCCTAAATGAACAAATGATTAAAACTGATCTTTTTTTGAAAATGAAACGTATTTAGGAACATATATAACGTATTTCGGAAAGACTTCCTAAATGAACAAATGATGAAAAATGATCATTTCTTGAAAATGAAATGTATTTAAGAACATATATAACGTATTTCTGAAAGACTTCCGAAATGAACAAATGATGAAAAATGATCCTTTTTTGAAAATGAAACGTATTTAGGAACATATATAACGTATTTCAGAAAGTCTTCCGAAATGAACAAATGATGAAAAATGATCCTTTCTTGAAAATGAATCGTATTTAGGAACATATATAACGTATTTCGGAAAGACTTCCTAAATGAACAAATGATGAAAACTGGTCCTTTCTTGAAAATGAAATGTATTTAGGAACATATATAACGTATTTCTGAAAGACTTCCGAAATGAACAAATGATGAAAAATGATCCTTTTTTGAAAATGAAACGTATTTAGGAACATATATAACGTATTTCGGAAAGTCTTCCGAAATGAACAAATGATGAAAAATGATCATTTCTTGAAAATGAATCGTATTTAGGAACATATATAACGTATTTAGGAAAGCTTTCCTAAATGATGAAAAATGATCTTTTCTGGAAATGAAACGTATTTAGGAACCATTTAGGAACATTTATAACGTATTTAGGAAAGTCTTCCTAAATGATGAAAAATGATCCTTTCTGGAAATGAAACGTATTTAGGAACATATATAACGTATTTAGGAAAGCTTTCCTAAATGATGAAAAATGATCTTTTCTTGAAAATGAATCGTATTTAGGAAGATATATAACGTATTTCGGAAAGACTTCCTAAATGAACAAATGATTAAAACTGATCTTTTTTTGAAAATGAAACGTATTTAGGAACATATATAACGTATTTCGGAAAGACTTCCTAAATGAACAAATGATGAAAAATGATATTTTCTTGAAAATGAATCGTATTTAGGAACATATATAACGTATTTCGGAAAGACTTTCTAAATGAATTAATGATTAAAATTGATCTTTTCTTGAAAATGAAACGTATTTAGGAATATATATAACGTATTCCGGAAAGACTTCCTAAATAAAAAAATGATGAAAACTGATCCTTTCTTGAAAATGAAACGTATTTAGGAACATATATAACGTATTTCGGAAAGTCTTCTGAAATTAACAAAAACAGAAAACGATATTTCCTGTAGATTTCCATGCTTAAATGAAGCGTCAGAACAAATGTGTTGTTGGTTTGTCTACAAAAAGAAATAAAGAAATATTCAAATGATGAAAGCTGATAGATTGTAACATCAGAACAAATGTGTTGTTGTGTTGTTGTTTTGTCTACACAAAGAAATAAAGAAATATCTTCTTTTTGCCAACACTTTTGTATGTTAATACTACATTTGTTTGCTTATAGATTGTAGCAGCTACATATTCCAGAGTGACTAGGGAAATTGAGATTTAAACTTTTTATTTCTTCTGGTGAATTGATCATCTTAGTCCGGCTGGAGCTGTTAGAATTGCCCATTAAATATTGATAAGGGGTAAGCTCATTACAGAAATAATAGAATTAACAATTGATCAACTTTTGTTGATTTTAAATCTATTCATGTATTCTATGTCACACAAATTCAAATTTAACCGTTTTATAATTTGCTTATTCAAGACAATGTGTTAGATTATGTATTTTGATAAAATTATGAAATTAATTATGAATTTAATTACAACAATAATGAAAAATTTTTGGTGCTATTTTATAGAATTGCCCATTAAAATACATCTTAATATGAACTGTTACCAAATCTGAGCAAACAACAAAAAAGAACTCATCTCCATCTTCCTCGTACGATTCCTCCTCAACAGAATCAATGGCACAAACAAGGTAATTCCTAGAATAGAGATTGACCCAACAACGCTGCACAATATGATCATGGATTTAGAAATGTTTCCCTTTGAATTCCCTTTTCTCTGATATACATAATATCGTCGGTGATTCCAGTCCACGAGCTCGAATTCTTGAGATTTATCGGCGATTAGAGTAAAATTTTCCAGAGATTCGACTTGTCATTGTGATAAAACCCACACAACAGTTTCTCAAGCAGCTCCAGATCGCCGTCGTACCGCAAATCTCCCACCGCCTCAAACGTATCTCTCATGTCGCAAGAGTCCCCAGATTCACGGTGGCAGCCGTCGCTGTAATCCTCAGATCTCCAAGCGCCGGCGTTCTTAGGCCGGAAATCGCGGATGCAGGCGCATGGCTTCAGTGACTCGCTGCTGCAGAACCCTACCTAATTGGCCACAGAGACCATGACGACAGAGTTCTTAGTCGATGATCCAGATCAAGTAATTCAGTTTTGTTTTTTGATTTCTGGTGATTCAGTTTTGTTTCCAATTATTGAAAATCACCCAATTTTAGTTGATTGATTTGACGATGTTGATTTATGTTGATCAATTTTGAACAATGGAACAGCCATTGAAGAAGACGATCTCTGCGTAATTTTTTTAATTAATGCGAAAATAAACTTTGGGCTAAAATGGTCTTTTGGTCTTAAATGAATGCTATAAACAGGACATTTTAATATAGGTGCTAGTTTAATGAAAATGTTTTCATTTAGTGCTATTTTGATCAATTTCTCTTATTCTTTAATTTCAAAACAATTTCTTTTAAAAAAGATTACACCGCGCTATATGCTAATTATAACGCGGATTAAGTCCTAGTTATTACTACATTAGAAAGTATAAAATTTGATTTCCGGAAAACTTGATTTCCCGCATTTTAGTATGTTACATCGGTGTAAAAAACTGAATAAAACATATATGCATTTATTACTTGTTCACATATTAATGATTGCAAATTTATAAGAATTTACAGCCTAATGCAAGTAAAATGGTTGGTCGTGGTCATGCATATCAAAAATAAAGCTATTAATCATTAGTATGATGCAGATAGAACTGTCTATCGTGAATCTTTGTAGACGGATATAATTATCTTTATAAATGTGCTCATAAATTGTAATAAATAATAATTTGAACGGCAAAAAACAAAATTGTAACCAAGAAAAAAATTGCTCCAAACGAAAATCAAACTGAAATAAATTTACGTCTTGCTTCCAAATAAACTATCATCCAACCATCATTGCTAAATTAGTTTTTGAGCATTTCAACCCAAAAAAAAAAAATAGTTTTTGAACATTTCTTAGCCATAAAATAAAATTTAAGAATAAATGTGGTCCTTATGAAAGGACATCCTTGATATCTACTTCACATTTTCTTTTTAAAATTTTGAGAATGGAGAATTGGATTCACAAAAATAAAATGGTAATCCATAATAAAAGAATGAATCTAAAGTTGAGTGGACTTCATTGTATCCTAAATTCCTTTAGCAGATCCTTATCCTAATTATCTGGCTCTCGGTTTCGAATTATGTTCATTTGAAATGCCTTATCCATTAGCATAACAGGAGTAATAAAATAAGATGTGACAGCCGAATTTTATTGAACTCTTATTTTAGCGACTCTACGTATCCACAATGTCGAGTTGTCGACTGTGAACAGTCACTCGGAACAAGCTGTGCAAATAAAAATTGAATAATAACCATATTAAATACGGTATAAATCTCTCTTCAAAAATGCGGATGCTGAAACGATTAATCATCAATTTAAACACTGATTAGATTTTATTTACCGCGAACATGTCTAAATCAGATCTATTATCTAGGTCGATTCAAGATTTTTCAAGGTTTTCAAGCAAAAAAAAATAGGGCCCTTGAATAAAAATTTAGAATTTTTATACATTTTTTATTCTGTTTTTTCTTAACATAATATTTTTAAACTCTTTTATTATATATGTTTATTAAAAGAAAAAAATATATATCTAAATTTTTATTTGATAAAATTGAATTGTTTTGGTATATATACTCATATTTTTACGGAATAAAAATTCTAGAACAAAACTTTTTTTTTTTAAAAAAATTGGGTTCAAATATCATAGATTCCGAGATGATCGCACTATCTGTCCTCCTAATTAAGTTGATATTATCTATTCCGCTAACCGATAAATCGACCGTCTAACATACGGTATCATGTGCTTAAAGTTGGTTTTATTTGTCGATTATTATACAAATTTGTTAAGTTAAAATTTATGATATATTTTAGAGAAATTGCACCCATTACTAATACATAACATCGAAATTAATTCCCATTTGTTGATCACTATTCACATACACTATTTACCATTAAAAGACTACCCTATTCCTAACCTTTCTAAACAACTACACCATGCCCTTTCTCTTTCATCAGTCACTATTCCGACGGAAATGAAGAACCAGAAGAAAGAGAAAAAGAACCATAAGAAGAAGAAGAGGAAGAAGAAGAAGAAGAAGAAAAAGAAAGAGAAGAAGAAACACAGGCGATTAACACCGGCAGGTAACACCGGCGGTTAATACCGGCGGATAACACCGGCGACAACACGAAACACAGACGGTTAACACCGGCGGATAACACCGGCGACGACACGAAACACATGCAGTTAATGTTCGGTATTGACTTTCACTGGAAATTTTGTGTAAGGTTTTAATTTTTTTGTCTAAAAGAAGATGAATGGGAGGGTGTCGAGTCTACTTTTACTTTAGGATTGTTGCTAATCTTTATCTTTTATCAAGTTATGTTTGTCTAATAGACCATTGTTGATCTTCGATATAAGGTTCAAGATATAAGGATGCAAGTAAAGATTACCTAATTAGTTTGAATCATTTTAGTAGATGTCAATATATTTTGAATTAGTTTTGTAAAACCTCTCATTTCTGTCAATTGTGGTTTGTCTACTTCTCATTGGTAGTATAGAAGATAAGCATATCTATGCTGAATTTGTTTTTATCTATATACACATTTAGTGATTCTTCAAATATCTTTCTTTCAGTAGTAGATTTTGGAGACTATGGAACTTGATTCCTCAAGAAACAATTTACTTTAGATTTCATCCTCATTGGAGAAATCGAATTATATGGAGCATTGTTGATAAAGGTAACATGATTAATCTCTTCACCGTCTCTCACATTCCTAAAAGCGAGCACATTTGGTGCCTAATTGATACCAGTGTAACCCACATATACGTAAATGATATCTGGTTGTGTGTGTTGTCTTAGTAAGAGAATATGTTACAAAAGAAAGTTAAGACTAAACAACGGCAACAACATATTTTGAATCATGTCCTTTTCTTTTAAGAATACAAGGAAAAGTTGATAATGAATAGCGTGATCTCTTACATTTGCAAAACAACTGAACAAGATACCAAGAGAGAGGATGAAATAAATGGGTCTGATGGCATGGAAAAGTTACAAAATTCACACTTTAGAAAAAGGAAGAGGAAAATGGAGGCTACTTGAGTTCTTTGAGATTCCTTTTTGGTTTTCATGAAAAGCATTCACAAGCGACATAAACACATTGTATATTATACAGAAAAATGGTTTTATATATAGGTTATTCATTTTCTTTAGCAATATTATATTTTATAGGTTCCCCATCAAAATCAATTAAGTCTTCGATATGGATTTTGTCCATGGATATGATTTTTCAAGTGACAAAAGCTCTTAAGAAACCAATTGGACATAATTTGATGCAGTGCATTTAAATCCCAACCAGAAATTTGTGGGGTTACAAAGATGACCAGGTCAATCCAGTTCAACCCATGATCAATGATTTTTCAATCTATGTATTGTATTTTTTTATTAATAAAAAAACAAACATAATTTAAGATACTATAAAAATAATTTATATTTTACCATAACATTAAATATGATAAATCCAAGTAATTTAAAATGCGAAATACTTTAACGATTTAGAAGTTTTAGTTAACTTACCAATGCAAATCTCAAAATATGTTTATAAAAAATTGCATAAGCCTAAGAAATAACCAATATAGAAAACAAAAGATAAAAAGATCATTTTTTAGTAAACGTATTGTCTGATTGGGTTTCGAAATTCTCTATTCCACAACAAATTTAGGTTTTTTAAACAATAAACACAAAATATAATATTGAGGTATTAACAAAATTATTTTAATGATATATACAAAAGTTAGACTACAAAATAATTCCTCCTTAAATCCGTCCTTTTTTGTTATTTATGGTTAATATTGCATAACAACAAAAATCAGTGTTGCCTATGAAAATTAAACATTAAAGAGAGCATTACAAGTGGTCATTGTTGTGGAGGATTAGAAAAATCTGAACCAATTCAAGAGAAGTTAGTCTTGAGTAAGAGTTTGTAGGTTGATTATGCCGGTGTTTAAATGGTTGTTTTAACTTGAGCGACTTCCCGGATTATGGCACACACGGGTCTGGACTCTCTTCGATGCAACCCTCAATCTAATTGTTAGCATCTCTAGAAAAGAACACGCAACATGAGAGCTGGTTGGTAGTCATGAGCATAATAAAGACACCACCAATTCCGAAATATGGGGATCAAATCAGCCAAGATCATTCTCATTTCTCTAATAGCATCAGCAACATGGGAATAAGAGGAATGTCAGTGAAAATAATTATTGACATTAAATTAAAAACAAAATATTGGCTTCATCTTATTTTCCTCTACATATATTTTAAATTTTGAATACAGTAAAAATTAAAATCTCCGATTTCAGTTTAGAAGATGAACTGCAATTTGATTTTGTGACATTGAATATTTTATTGTTTATTATAGTATACGCAATTAACTTAGATGAGAATATCATTTTGATGTTGAGGAGATATTTCAAAAAAAAAAAATATATATATATATATATATAAAAGAAGTATTTTAGATAAAAATAGAAAAATATCATGTTTTTCATCATCTCTAATCTGCATCCAAAATATGCATCAATCTATCTATTTAACACAAAACATTAGCAAAACATGTCACTAAATCAATAAAAACGAACAAAAAAGTACGGTGAATAAAAAGAGAGCCCGCAGCATAGCACGGGTATATACCTAGTTACATCTTAGTTTGATCCAAGAAGTAAATCTTGTAGAGATATAGTGAATTGTTGATTTCATTGACCATGTGGGTACAATACTTTATACAAGTTGTTATCTACAAATGTATGATAAGATTAAATAACTAAATGTCATTAATTCGACTGAAAAATATGTTAAATAAAATTAAGAAATCACATGATTGAGTGATGTTTGAGACTGAACTAATATTACATTATGTGGTTCCGGACCTGAAAGCTTATGGGCTTCGGCTCTGGTAATCCCAAAAAAAAAGAGATTAAATATTTACAGATAATCATAATCTTTACCTTGACAAAAAAATCATATTTATATTAATAAAACTTATTTTTGAAAATTCCGTTTATGTATATGTTTATAGAAAATAAATATAAAAGAAACTATACTTCTCTATATTATGCTTGTTATCTAACTAACTCATAAAAGAAAACTATATTTCGATGTAATAATATTTTCTGTCTTTTGCAAATTTTAATTTGATCCAGGCAACGACAAAAACCATGAATGGTATTATTCGAATATTGAGATCGAGCAAAGCCACAATTAGTTAAAAATATCTTCTCTATTTACGCTGTAAGATGTGATGATGAAGAAAAGAAAGATTTTAACAGCTAGCTGTAAAGATTACACTTATCGAATTTTAAGTTATAATGAAGTAACAAGAAAGTGGTGAAAAGACCTTTCGTTTGTTTCTTTCGAAGAGAGAAAAGAAAAAGAAAAGAGAGTAATTTCGTTTGTTTTTTTTGCCTTAATGGATTGTACATCTGATCTCAAGTAATTTCAAGTGGTTGGTCCCTTTCCCTTTCTCGTCCCTATCGAGTTTCTTCGCCTAACTCCATAATTTGGTCTTCAAGATCTCAAAAGTGTCTTCCTTTTTCATTGCTACCCAGAGATGTAAGTGTTGCTAGCTTTCTTCCATAACTTTCTTATCTGAATCTTTTTTTTTCTTCTTTTTCGATTGACATAGTCAAAATATCCGCATCTAGGTTTATCTTTTTTAGTCGAATCGATGTCTTTGTCATGAGTAGTTCTGGTTTGGTCGGAATCAATTTCAAATCGCCTTTTGTCTTGGTCTCTGTCCTGAGTAGTTCTTAGTTGATTAGAGAGTCTATTGTGAATCTTTACGAGGTAGAAAAAATGGATTGTGTAGGATTCTGATTGTGTAGGATTCTGGATTTGGTTACCTTGATTTTGGACTTTTGGTTATAGATAATGGACTGTGTAATATTCTGATTGGTTTTTCTTTGCAGAAAGAGATGGGTACATACCTAAGTTCTCCAAAAACTGATAAGTTATCAGAAGAAGGTGAGAATGATAAGCTGAGATATGGTTTATCGTCTATGCAGGGTTGGCGCGCCACCATGGAAGATGCGGTGAGTCAAAAACATAATTATCAAGACCATTTTTCATATGTTTGCTCCAAGTTTATCCTGTGAAACTTATACAAAGTTGAAATCTTGGTTTATTTTTTTTGGCTAGCATGCTGCAATTCTTGATCTGGATGATAAGACATCTTTCTTCGGTGTTTACGATGGCCATGGAGGTAAGGAACTACTCTGCCTTTACTTCTATATCAAAATCTAGTTCAGGTGAAATTTTGCTTATAGAGTCCTTTTAAGTTGTGTTACAAATCAGCTTGAGTTTGTAAGCCGATAATGTTAAATCGAATGAAAGATAAGAGAAAGACTTTAGCTAGCTTAAAGTACTCAGGGAAAAGAAGTTCTTCTTGAGGTTCTTGACCGTTGCAAACACTTAGAACTGCTGCTTACATCTGTGTATATACTTCTCTTTACATCCCTCTGGATATGGAAGTCGAAGTAAATATTTACTAAATGATGTAGGTAAAGTTGTAGCAAAGTTCTGTGCCAAGTATCTACACCAGCAGGTTCTCAGTAATGAAGCATATGGAGCTGGAGACATAGAAACATCTCTTCAAAGAGCATTCTTTAGGTTTCGTTTTCTCTTTCGCGTTCTCGTGTATCGAATTTACTTTTACAGCAAAAGAGGGTTCTACTTAAAAGTATTCATTGTGAATATTGTAGAATGGATGACATGATGCAAGGACAGAGAGGATGGCGAGAGTTAGCTGTTCTTGGTGACAAGATGAATAAATTTAGCGGCATGATAGAAGGATTTATATGGTCACCAAGAAGCGGTGACGTCAATAACCAGCCCGACAATTGGCCTCTTGAGGATGTAAAATTTCTCATATAACCGTGCTTTGAATCCTTTGATGTTTGCTATTTCTTAGTCTGACTTCTTCCATATTCTGGAGAAGATTTAATTGGGACCTCTAAGGTTTAAAACTCGTGCCTATGTTCTTATACAGGGTCCTCATTCTGATTTCCCGGGACCTACTTCTGGGTGCACAGCATGTGTAGCTCTTATTAAAGATAAGAAACTCTTTGTTGCAAATGCCGGTGACTCACGATGTGTGATATCAAGGAAGGGTCAGGCTTACAATCTTTCTAAAGATCACAAGCCTGATCTTGAAGCTGAAAAAGAAAGGATACTGAAAGCTGGTGGTTTTATTCACGCTGGGAGAATTAATGGAAGCTTGAATCTGACAAGAGCCATTGGTAAGCTTTTTTTCTTTCTTCAACTTTCGTTCCTTGAAGCTTTAGATTTTACATGTAATCTTGATTTGAAGCATCGGTTCTGCTTCTTACAGGTGACATGGAATTCAAGCAGAATAAGTTCTTACCATCTGAAAAGCAAATGGTTACTGCCGATCCAGATATTAACACTGTAAGAATCTAACTTACTTTTAGTATTTTTGCGCTCGATTTTGTTTCCTAAGCTGAATTGTTATTGTTTTCTCTCATTCAGGTTGAACTATGTGATGACGATGACTTTCTTGTTGTTGCATGCGATGGAATCTGGTAAACAAAATCCCTAATTGTTTCATTATCTACATATGAGTTAGTTTCTTGATGATAAATGTGATTTGATCTCATTTTCCTCAGGGATTGTATGTCAAGCCAGCAACTGGTGGATTTTATCCATGAACAGTTAAAATCTGTAAGTTAATCAGTTTTCTTCTTCTCCTCCTCTCTCTGTTACAGTTTTTGTACTCTCCGGGTCTGTGACATTGATAAATTACTTTCAGGAAACAAAACTTTCAATGGTATGCGAAAAAGTTGTTGATAGATGTTTGGCTCCAGACACTGCGAGTGGCGAAGGTTGTGATAATATGACCATCATCTTGGTTCAGTTCAAGAAGCCTAACCCATCCGAGACTGAACCAGAAGAAGAAACCAAACCAGAACCAAGCCAGGACGAGCCGAGCTCATCAAGCTAGATGTCCTTAAAGAGCCAAGAGGAAGATTTGAAAGTCTTATATCATTGACTTTGGTTCAACATTGTAAATGTTTTTGAGTGGCTTAGAGAAGCAGAAGCTGGCGTTTATTGGGATTTCAGTTTTTCACTTAGTTTTTCCAGCTTCTCTTTACTCACACAGACTCTGGTTTCATCGGTTCCTGTAATCAAAAACGACTTTGTATAGTTGTCTTGTGATTTATGGGAAAATGTTGTTAGAATTATTTTCAAATTCTGATGTACACAACAAAAAAAGAAGAGATTTTACAGGTTGTTGTTGTAGTTGTCTTCATCAAAGAGTTCTATTGCTACTAAAGTTAACAACATTTTTCTTGGAACCAGTAGCCATATTTAAGAAAATATACTTAATATTTTTGAAAAATTAAAATCAAAGATCTGAAAATTTTAAGCCCATCTCCAAAAAAATAATTTTCTAAGAACTCTCTAGTTAAACTCAATGGTGGATTTTCTTAATTTTGAAAAAAAACTGACCTTTTTTGTTTATTTAAAAACTTGCAAGTAGAAAAGCTTTTTTTGCTAATTCTTTTTTTAATCTCTTAATCGTTCCATTTTACAATCTCTTTCATTTGAATCTGTAGTTTCGAATTTTGCTTTTAGATTCTTTTACCAATAAATTTAAGAGAAACAAATAAAAACACATAATCATTTTCTGACAATCTTAATAAATAATAAATTTAATTTAATTATAAAATAGTAGCGAGAGGACAACAAATATCTCCAAGCAACATGATGTAATCATAAAAAAGGAAACTTAAAAAAAAAAAGCAAACCCACATGGTTCCAAAATCAGAACCAAGCCCATAGACCAAGAAAAAGACCTAATAACACAGCAAACCCACCAGCAAGCCTAGCTGAGCCACTAGTAGGAGCCGGAGCCAAGGCTGGACCATCTTCGAACTCAACCGGAGAAGGAGCCGGAGAAAAAGCAGCGTGACGAAGACTAACCACGACGAGGCTCAGCTTCTGACCTTTCTCACAGTGATCATCGGCTCCACTAATGAAGTAAAATGGACCTGACCTTTCCAATTTCACCTTGGTCTCTCCATCGGTGTAGTTAGCCAAAGGGTTCGTGGTGTTGCAGCTCTTGTAAGCTTCTTGTGTGACTTGCAAAACCGAGTCTTTACCAGCTTCGTACCGGAAAACTGAAAAAAAGACAGATAATTGTGTCAGAAACAGAGCATTTAGTAGAAAACAGAGCATCTAGTAAAAAACAGAGTATTGAAGAAAAATCAGAAGCTGAGGAGAAGAAATTTTAAATGGTGGGTACCGATAAAGTCGCCGACTTTGAAGCGAGCTTTTGAAGCCCATTCGGTAAATGTGTAAGAAGAGGAAGGAGGGATCTTCCAGTCACCGGATTTTCCACCGACGGTGACTTCATTTGCTGCGGCGAGAGAGCATAAAAAGATGAAGGAGAAGATGATTGCCATGGGAAGCGAAGAAGAAGAAGAAGCCATAGATTCCGAACGAACAGAGTATTTAAAAAAGTTAGTGATTTAAAAGAGAAATATAAAATCTAGTCGTTGAGATTTACGATTTAGTGATACGAATGTGATGGAGGCTCTTGTGGTGTTTTTATAGTGGTGAAAATTCGAAAACTAGCCGTTGGATTTATTTGTTTTTGTTTTATGAAAGAAATAATTTTAGAAGAGAAAAAATGTTACTGTAGCCGTTGGGAAGCTGCGGTGATGTAACGGTTAGAGAATATTTTGAAAAAAAAATCGGAATAATTGTTACTGACATATTTGTGTCAGCCAAGCCATGAGTGTTTCTCGTTTTTCGCTTTTCGCTTTTATATTTGAAAAAATAAATAGTAATTTTCAGGAGAAATAAGCGTAGTAAGAAAGTAATATTTTTTTACTATTATCCCTGTTCGAAAAATCGTCCGACTTGCCGATTAATCGGTCGTTTAGACAGTAGGCGGAGCAGAGCCACGGCGATTTTGTCTTAGTCGGCTGGATTAAGCGGTTTTCTGACTTACAAAAAATAATCGGCGACAAGGTGATAAATCTGAAAAAAACCGGCCCAACTTTTTTTGTCAAATTCAAATGAAAAAAATCGGTCGAATCATATAATGGGTGTTAGATCTGATATAACTGAGTAAAGAACACAAAAATCGAGCAAACCATCAACAATGGTGAAAACAAAAACTGGGCAGAAATTAGGGTTTATGGTCAAAGAGATAAGGAAGGAGATGAGGATATTTTGGTCATTTTACGTTCATAAAAGTCAAAAATCAGAGAAATTAAAAAAATCTACTGCTGCTGGGTCTAACCCGTGTTCTCAACATAGGAGGTGGCAGCATATACCACTATTCCAAATGTATCATTGTGTTTTTTATGCATACATTAGTGTATATATATATATATATTAATAATAAATCAAATAGTTAAAAACAAATCACTAATTAATCACTGATTAGTCTCCGATTTTTTGGTTAGGCGCTAAGCAGAATCCGACCGTCCGACTAGGCAATTTTGAACATTGACTATTACTTATATTTTTTTGGTATGATATTATATTAAAACTAGGGATGTTGTGTTGGGTAATTTTATCCTACCCTACCATTAGGTCTGTCAATTTTAGTCCAAACCCATGGGGCCCGCCCCATTAGATCCGCCACGGGTCGGGTGCGGGTCAGAAAATTTCAAACCGCTGAGAAGCGGGGCGGGTGCAGACGGAACGCTTCAATTGGCGTGGCGGATGCGAGTTGGTAAAATTTCTCTCGCGGGTTTGCGTGTACCCGCAAATTATTTATATATATATTTATTTATTTATTTATTCTAACGTAAAAAACAAAAATTACCCAGATATTTTTTTTTACCGTGAAACATTTAAAATTACTGTGAAACTATTTTTTTATCGTGAACAGTTGCGGGTTATCCGTGGGGACCGCATACATTAGCGGGGCGGGTGCGGGTCAAAGGTTTTAGGTTTGCGAGTTTATCGGGGCGGGTTGATATGCTCAAATTAATACCCTAAAAGTACTAAAGCAGTAGTTGTAGTAAAGTAGGGGTCGAACACAAGGACTCACAGAAACACACAATAGATTATATAGATGAGAATCAAGCTAAGAAATTCAGATGAAACAAAAAACAATAAACAATAAACAGTAAGAGTTATAAATTCTATGGGAGAAATATAGATTCAGGGTATTTCTCAGGAAATCAATGAATGCAGATAAACTAGCTAACATGATTCAGATTTAGCACGGTTCTTGAATTTAAATCACTAAGATATAATTAACCAACTGTCGTTGCGAAAACTATCTAAATCTAAATCCTGAAATTCCAAATCTCTTTGCGAATCCTAAAGTCTAAATCAGCTTTTAGATCAGGTTTGATTTGTTCACAAAACAACTAAACCAAATCTCTTTGCGAATAGTTATTTTGCTCACCTTAGGTTCTATCAGGTAATTAATCGCATTGTCGTGCCTAATAAATTATCCTAAGATCTATGTTCTAGGTAGCTAATCTAGAACAAGCTTTGAACACAACCTAAAGCGAAGAACTAATTCAGATGGTGAATCCTAATAAACCAATCAACCTAGCATTCAGAGAAAACCCTTGTGAGAACCCTGAACCTAAAGTGGATCTACTCAGACATGGAGAATGAAAACAACATGATTGAATAGATCATCAAAGAAAACAATAGAAAACAGGAGTTCAGAGTTGTCTCTCCAAAAACCAAAGTAGAATCAAGAGTAATGAAAAGCACACAACCAAAGTGGCTCTAAAACCTAATTAAATAGTCTAAACACGAATTGGAGTCTTCTTGTAAATATTAAAGTCTTATGGACCAAATTGAAATTTTCCAACTCTTCATAAGTCGCGGCCCGTGTCTTGCTGTGGTGAGTATCGATCGATACTGGTGAGTATCGATCGATACCGAGCGTCAAATCGGGTACTCAGCAACACGAACTTCAGCTTTGCTCCAAAATGCTCCAGAAAGCTCCAATATCTCCAATTATGCTCCAAACGTGCTAAAACCTGTAAAAGACTCTAAAACACTACGAAATAGTAGAAAGAATCTATAAATGGGACTTATATCATGGCTTAAACAAGGTAAAAACCATGATATATCAACTCCCCCAGACTTAGCCTTTGCTTGCCCTCAAGCAAATAGAAGACTAAACCAGAGAAAGAGATTTGAAAACGTAGAGACTCACCTGTTCTTGAAACGTTGCAATGACCAATTTCCCAAGCACCCAAATGTCACCTAACCAGCTTTTGATCTAACCACCATGTACTTCTCTTTAGACATTCGCAGCTTCCCAGACTACACACATTATTTCACAGCATTGTTCAATCAAGCCATCCTCGCCAGTTTCATCGCTGTGAATTAATATCAAGAACCTTCTAGATTCTTTCCCATACAATATCATGACAAGGAACCACCTTTTTCACACTTTTTGGTATTATTTCTCTCCCCCAGACTTATTTCTTATTATATTTTCTCTTTTGTTTTTAGCTTTGCATATACAAATCAAGGTATGAGACGCGAGTATTGATGGTGTTTGCCACCTAATCCCCGGTTCTTCCCTCTCAACGTATCAAAGGGTGTAGACGAATAATGACATCATAGTAAAATCCTAACCTCGCTTCCAATCCTCTGTGTGATCATTCCATCTCGAGTAGAATAATGGGATCACTTGAAATTTTCCTAACCCTCTACTCAGAAGAAAATCATCTCATCTTTTAATGCACTTATTAATTAACTTGTAACAGGGAGAGAAATACCGTTATTTTAAAATACATGGGTTCCTTTGTCAGATACGAATGAGGAATCAAGCTCTATAGATACTAACCACATTGATGAAGTGCAAAAATTTGGATCAGGTTTTAAGGAACTTTGCTGGAAACATGAGTGTCTTCTGGTTAACTGGTCAGCCTTTGGATTTTTCATTAGTCGATCTAGAACTGGTTCTGTAACAATGGTCACTTAGAAGCAAGGTCAGATCAATAGATTCAAGAAAAAGATCACAGTCTCAGACAAAGTTTTGACTCAATAAAACAACGAATGACTCAAAAACGGACTGACTCTAAGAAAAACAAAAACAAAGTCAGCGACTACCTCCCCCAGACTTAAACAACACTGTCCCCAGTGTTATCTAGCCTAGAGTAGGTAAAAGAAAACAAAAGAACATAATAGAATTAAGAGAAACACGAAGTTACCGCGCTGGAACATCTAGTATCGACCGACACACGACCTAGTATCGATCGATACCAGGCTTAAGTCGACATGATGAACCTTCTCATTCGCGTAGGGTGTCGACCGATACCAATGGGGTATCGATGGATACTCAGGCGATTTCGAGTTTTGCTCCTTGTTTATCCTGACACAAACACAAAACGAAAAATAAATAGAAAAAGACTTCAAAAACAGACTCACCAGTGGGTTGCCTCCCACCAAGCGCTTGTTTTACGTCACGAGCTTGACTTTACGGACGATCAGTCGGGAGAAGATTGAGAGCTTACTCCAAAACAAGCTCCACAGTTTGACATTGCCAGCTTCAGAGTTCTGCTCATCATGCATTCCACAAACTCCTTTCCTTTCTCTTTCAGCTCCGAAGTAAGAAGAATTCTAGCCTTAGAGAATAGTTTCGAAGTTCCTTTGAATCTCCATCACACTTTTGAGGGGTTAAAGTCACATAGGGAACACTTGTTACGCCTTTGCTCTTCACCTTCTTCTTTGCCTTAGCTGTTTTGACGTCTTTCTTGGTGATTACAGAAGGATTATCTAGAAGGTCGATGACAGTGGGCTCGTCCGTAGGCTCTTCCAAAGATCAATTATCAGCGTCCCTCCTGTAACAACATCGATGCAAGAGACACGTGTGGGATTTCCTCGAGTAGGAATTGCCTCGTAGTACACCTCTTTGTCAATGTATGAGAACGAGATTCTCTTGCTGGATGTGTCCATAATGGCACCAACCGTAGCCATGAACGTTCTTCCAAGAATCAACTGCGTACGAGATTGTGCACTCATCTCCACAACATGAAAATCAGTTGGAACCAGACATTCTCCTACTTTAACCAGCAAATCAGGGATTATACCATATGGAAGTGAGGTGGAATAATTCGCGAATGTGATAGATGACTTGGGCGGTCGAATATCAGCTCCCAATCTCTCTGCAATTGCCCTTGACATGACATTGACGCTAGCTCTTGAGGCAACGAGAGACTCTTTGAATTCAACCCTAGAGATGGAGCATGGAACGGAGAATATTCATGGTTCTTCCCTCTTGGTCAACTGCCGCAGCGGTAGTGACTTGCTTCTTGCCTTGATAAAGAGTACTTCGATCTCTTTCAGAGTTTCTCTGCAATCTTTGAAGTGACTGAGCAGAGGCCTGCCCTCTAGAGCTTCTTCAAAAGTCAACAAATGGGGAATCCTTCGTACCATCTTCTCAAAGCCACGCAGCTGCTTTGGAGTGATGGGGGCTCGGAGGTGTTGAGGAATAGGATTCAGTTTCTTAGGCTTACGAAGTCTGTCAACACTCATACGCAGCTCCTTTGCAGTATATAGGTGAGTATCGATCGATACAGGTAGGGTGTCGATCGATACTTGCTCCTTCGAGACTTCCTTGACAGATTCTTGGATGGGTGTCGATCGATACAAGAGGGTATCGGTCGACACCGAGGTGATTTCCAAAATCTCTTCGTCATTCCCAGCAATATTGACGAAAATCTCTGCTATTTGAGTTTCCAGCATCTTCTTATGAATACTGAGAGACTCAATTTTCCCGTTCAGATCTGTGTACATAGCCTCCATCTTCCCATTGAGGTTTAGTGTCATCTTCTGCTGTCCCTGAAGAAGTTGTTCAAGCATGGATTCCATCTTACTCTCAGAAGTTCTGGGTGGTGTGGGTGGGCATTGATACCTTTGATCTTGAAATCCATCTCCATCAATGTGGTTAACAAATTCCAATCCATCTTTTTTAGCAAAACGAACAGCCTTCTATTGCTTGTCCATCAAGAAATCTAACTTAGCATTCACCTCATCAATCTGACTGCAATCCAAGTTACCAGCTTGCTTCTTGCGCTCCATGTCTGCATTCTTGGTACTATTGCTAGAAACCAAGTTCTCAATAAGCACATAGGCATCGTCAGGATACCTCGTGTAGAAATTTCCATTGCTCGCAGCATCTAGAGCCATCTGATACCTCCAATCGACTCCTATGTAGAAAGTACTGAGCAACTGAACTTGGGTGAAACCATGGTGCGGGCAATCTCTCTGATATGACTTGAAACGAATCCAAGCAGTCTTGAGTGCCTCAGTCGGTCCTTGAGAGAACTGAGAAATCTTGTTCCTGAGATCCTCGGATCGTGCATCATCATAGAAGTTGTTCAGGAAGGCAGTCTTAGTCTCTTCCCAAGTAGTCAGTGATCCAGGAGGTAACTGCTTCAGCCAGTAAGTTGCATCTCCACCAAGAGAGTATGGGAAGAGCTTGCAGAAGAGGTAATCATAGGATACTCCATTGCTCTTGATGCTAATGACCAAATCCTCAAACCTCTCAATATGGTCCATGGGATGTTCATTGGAAAAACCATGAAAAGGATGCTGACCCACAAGAGTGAAGTATGCCGGTTTCAGCTCAAAGTCATTCCTCTGAAAAGGTGGAGGACGAATCGCTGATCGATTGACATAAAACTGATCAGGCCTGTTGTACTCACCAATCGTCCTACCGCGAGCAGCCACAGCATTCCCTGCATTCGCGTTCCCAGCGATATTCCCAGCGACAACAGGAGCAGGTGGAATGATGTTCCCCTCTCCATCCAGACGTTGTCCTCTCTCGTTGCACAACTGAACATCTTGGTCTCTCAAAGCTCCAGCAGCATCCTGAATCAGAACTATCGTGTTGTTCATCTCTGCTGGCTTCTTTGCTTTCCTGTTTGCACGTTCCAAATCCACACCTGAAACACACTAAGCAAAGCACGTAAGTAACAAAAAAAAACACGTTGAGTATCGACCGACACTTGGTGGTGTCGATCGATATCAACAAAAAGAAAACGACGAGTATCGACCGATACTAGGTAGTATCGATCGATACCGACAAACTTAGTCAAAATTCTCAGACTAAAATCTAATGGCGAATTGAGTCCCTGGCAACGGCGCCAAATTTGATATGCTCAAATTAATACCCTAAAAGTACTAAAGTAGTAGTTGTAGTAAAGTAGGGGTCGAACACAAGGACTCATAGAAATTCACAATAGATTATATAGATGAGAATCAAGCTAAGCAATTCAGATGAAACAAAAAGCAATCAACAGTAAGAGTTATAAATTCGATGGGAGAAATATAGATTCAGGGTATTTCTCAGGAAATCAATGAATGCAGATAAACTAGCTAACAAGATTCAGATTTAGCACGGTTCTTGAACTCAAATCACTAAGATATAATTAACCAACTGTCGTTGCGAAAACTATCTAAATCTAAATCCTAGAACTCCAAATCTCTTTGCGAATCCTAAAGTCTAAATCAGCTTTTAGATCAGGTTTGATTTGTTCACAAAACAACTAAACCAAATCTCTTTGCGAATAGTTATTTTGCTCACCTTAGGTTCTATCAGGTAATTAATCGTACTGTCGTGCCTAATCAATTATCCTAAGATCTATGTTCTAGGTAGCTAATCTAGAACAAGCTTTGAAGACAACATAAAACGAAGAACTAATTCAGATGGTGAATCCTCCTAATAAACCAATCAACCTAGCATTCATAGAAAACCCTTATGAGAACCCTGAACCTAAAGTGGATCTACTCAGACATGTAGAATGAAAACAACATGATTGAATAGATCATCAAAGAAAACAATAGAAAACAGGAGTTCAAAGTTGTCTCTCCAAAAACCAAAGTAGAATCAAGAGTAATGAAAAGCACACTGCCAAAGTGGCTGTAAAACCTAATTAAATAGTCTAAAAACGAATTGGGGTCTTCTTGTAAATATTAAAGTCTTCTGGACCAAATTGCAATTCTTCAACTCTTCATAAGTCGCGGCCCGTGTCTTGCTGTGGTGAGTATCGATCGATACCGAGCGTCAAATCGAGTACTCAGCAACACGAACTTCAGCTTTGCTCCAAAATGCTCCAGAAAGCTCCAATATCTCCAATTAGGCTCCAAACGTGCTAAAACCTGTAAAAGACTCTAAAACACTACAAAATAATAGAAAGACTCTATAAATGGGACTTATATCATGGCTTAAACAAAGTAAAAACCATGATATATCACGGGTCCCACCCGTTTGACATTTTTAAAATACGGAAATAGTTTTTTAGAGGAAAAAGGTTTTTTTGGCGTGAAAAGACAGAATCACATTTTTGACGCAAAAACGAGAAAAATGCAATTTTACATTTTTGGCTGAAAAACGTGATTTTACATTTTGGCAGGAAAACGAGATTTTACGTTTTGGCAGGAAAACGAGATTTTACGTTTTTGGCGGAAAACGAGAAATCTCAAATTTATCCAATATTATTTTCGAAGTTAAAAAAATATTAAAAGTTACTTCAATGATTTTTTAATTATAAAAAAAAATTTAATAAATATTTTGTTATAAATTAATTTTGAGAGTTAATTGAAAAAATACCTTATGGATACTCTAAACCGGTAGGGTAACCATATCTAAACCCATATGTAATGGGTATCCTCCCATTTTGAACCCTCATTTTTTTAATACAAAATAGGGTAGGGTAATATGCTTCAATTTTATCATGTTGTGTGTACGAGTCTTAGCCAAGAGTTGCTAACGAAACACACAATTCGCATAAGAAAAAGAAAGAATACGGAAAAGGAAAATAACGGAATTAAGTATCCGTTAGCGAGTAAGACTTTACTTCGGAAAGCATCGTCAAATTCACTTTTCATGTTATGTCTTTCTTACCATATGACGCATATATCTGCATATGTAATCATTTGTTTTCCAGAAGTTTTGTATATTGACTTTGTAACCATATTTTGATATTAATGAAATTGTTTGTCGAAAAAAAAAATATATGCTTCAATTTTATCTCTCTCTCCCAACAGAGGCGATTGACCATAACTATTTTTCCCTTGGTTTCTTTCGTTCATCGCTCGTATTTTAGGGCCGCCGGCGGTTCTCTTTCCTTTCATATTTTGTTTATAGAAATAATATAAATAAGAGTAATTGGTGGATCTATGGTTAGAGATGAAGAGAAGAGAAGATGAAGCGTAAGTTTCTATGGGAATTTCAGAGAGTTTGGTTTGGATCTCTGATCGGAGGGCTGTGGATCCTCTTCCATTTCATCGCTATCTACAATTCAAACCCCGATTCATCTATGCAACCTTGCAATTACTCATTTGTAGATTACATATCCGGCAATTTTGCTTCGGTAGTTGTTGCCGGCGTCTTTCTTACTACTTAGAACGTTTCACTTTGGAGCAATTCCGGCGGCCATCCAACAAAAATTTTCCTCTATGTCATTGGTCTCTTCCATATATTTGGGATGTCTCTGGGCAGTTTATGTTCAAGTCCTCTTCTCGAGGTGTCCTTCCTCCGCCTACACATCGAAGAGTAGTTATTCGGTGGACTTTCGTATGGTTTATCCATAACGGAGGTGCATGCGTTCAAATCCGTCTAATTTGGGAACCGGGGATATCATTTGTGGAAAGCCAAACGTATGAAGGCAATCACATGAAGCCGTCAATGAATTGCCGATACAATTAAGTGAATGGGATAATTTTTGTTCATTATTGGGATCAAATCGTGAAAAACTCAAAGTCACAATTTATTCCATTGACACTGATACAGAACAATCAGCGGAAGCAATGGATTTTGTAATGCGATGTGCAACTACTAAAAGTCTATGTGAAGAAAAGATCGACTAAGAACAATTTTCACATAAGAATATCGATCACAATAAAGGAAAATAACGGATTTATTAATCTGTTAGAGAGTAAAGCTTTACTAATGAAAACATCGTTAAATTCATTTTTTTTGGTTTTATCGTCTCCAGTGTATGGCACATATTTTTGCTTATATAATAATTTGTTTTCATAGTTTATGTTATCACTTTGTATTTTCGTTCTCAAATTAATGAATGAATGATGAATTCTCATATTTATCAGATCCAACCACATATATCCACACCACCCACAGTAATTGGATCCAATCCACCAATCCCAATTAAAAAGGTCGTTTTTTTTCCTTCTCCAACATCAATTAAATTGTTTCTCAAATAAAATTTCTTAGACATTTGGAAAATCTATTTACCCAATTAAGAAATCACAAGTTTCTTGGGAGGGTCAGAGAGGACGGACCAAAGCATCAAAGACGAGCTTAAGCGCATGATCGGCAAAATGGAGACGATTAACCTTGGGGTTGAGGAGAAGAGGGAGTTACTTGAGGCCAAATGCTTCTCCGATGTAACTAGACACTGATCTGCCTCCGCTCTATTACCAACACCGCCTACCATAACTTCGTTTCTCCTTTTTTGTTTTTTTTGGTTAAATACAAAGCAGAGCCATTTATGCCGTTGACCAAATTGAGAAATCAGACACCTTTGAGGTGTGGTAAATCTGTGGAGATGGAATCACAATAATCCATGTTCGATGTCAAAAGTTTGATGATGAGTTTGTTCAAAAGCTGGTTTATGATGCTCTCGTTTCGTTTTCGTTATCTTTTAAAAGGGGAATGAACTTAGTTGTACCATTACAAAAATCAATTTACGTAGTTATACAAAACAAAGAGTATCAAAAAAATACAAATACAAACACAATTTAATACAAATACAAACACAATGATTGTCTTATGGATTCTGTTGATCCTGTGGACCACAAATTATGTTTAAGAGGTTGATTAGGGAGAGGGAGGTGAGATTTCCGTTAATTAGAGCAAGTTAACCACGATTTAAGCAGGTCGGGTGAATGATGAACGGGCCGTGGGCCGTATTGCTTTTATTGATGATGGAAGGAAGTGAGCAATTTAGATTTACGAACTGGTTTCGACGGAAATCCAGTTCGGCGTTCTAAATATGCTGCTTTGTTACAAATGAGAGAGAGAGGTCGGGTCTATTTGTGGTAGGTAAGATCCAGAAATCCGGAAGTCCCCCTCTTAATGAATACTAAGGGATATATATACTGGGAGTCGACTTCCTGCTCCCCGGGATTCCGGGGCCACGTGGCATCTTCAGCCTGTTTCGCGGGTAAGGCGGTCTAGGAGGCGTGTTCCGGCCTTCGGGGAGAGAGGTCACGATGAGCTCGGCGCCATACCTCTGCAGAGTAGTGCACTGTTTAACCAACTCTCCTCCACGTGTCTTTCTCTCCTTTGTCAAGTCTGCAAGGTTGGTGAGAGGTCGAGGTCAGACCATACTCCTGCTCAGACAGTACACTGTTCGACCAACTCCCACGTGTCCTCTTTCCTTTCGACACCTTATCTTCAGCGAAGCGTCAGCTCAGACCCGGGGTGCGCTTCTTAGGAGCTCGGGACTTTCAGATGGAGCTCGGTGCAGGACTCCAGGTCGGTGACCCCTGGTCAAAGGTTGACGCCGAGCTGAACGGATCGAGGAGGGCCCTTGTTAAGATGGGCCTAACTAAATGGGGGTGCTAGCCCCACCTCCAACAATAGCCCCCCCCAGTTCGGTGGCATGAGGTGAGGCGAATACATCGAAGTTGATCTGGTGTTAGTTCGGCGCATCTTAGGACGGTACTTTGAGATCCAAGTGATTGAGGGCGGCGCGTTGCAGCTCGGACTCGAGCCCGCGTTCGCACGCTTCGGTTTTCCCGAGGATCCGGAGATCGTTGGCGCGTACCCATCACGCGGGGAAACGAAACGGCTCTCCTGCTTTTGGCGTGTTCCCATCACGCGCGGCGTACGAAGCACGCTTCGCGTTTATCGAGGCGTCTCCTGCTTTTGGCGTGGGAAAATCGAAGAGGCGCCATCATTAGGTTTTTGGGAGGCCGCGCGCCTTTCGACACGTGCCCAGGCGTCGCTTCGTTGTCCCCTTCCTCTATTTAATCCCTCTTTCTTCCTTCTGTTAAAACCTTCTGCGCATACTCTCAAGGTAACCTCTTCTCTCTGATTCCCTCCTTCCCTTCCTTTCTCTGTGTTTTCGATTTCTTCCTCCTCTTTGTGCAATGGCGCCGATGCTAGACGGAATCAGGGTTGAGTCGAGCAATGAGTCGGCGTCCCGTGGTAACTGCAGCGATTCTCCGAGTTCTTATTCCGATGGTTCCGGGCACGCCTCCTCTCCGTGTAGAGGCGCAGATAGTGGGGAACAGTCTGCTCCTTCGACTTCGAGGTCCGCCCCGCTGCTCCCTGGGACCCATCTCCAAAAAAAGGCGGTGATAAGGTTCTCCTCCGGTGGCCGCGGTGCGGACCAGGTTGGAAGAGGAACCGGGCATCGGGTGACCGTGGTGGTCGTCAGGGCGGTCGTGGTGGCGGAGCACGAGTGGCCAGGGCGAGGTCTCCCCTGGTCCTTTACGAGCAGGGCAGGTCGTCGACTTGGAGCACGCCGGAGTCGCTCAGACTGTTGAGGGAGCTGTGCGATTTCCCTGCTGGTGCCGAGCTCAGACTACCCAGGCCGGACGAGCGCCCGTTGACTCCTCCGGCGGGATTCGTCTGCCTGTACGAAGGGTTCTTCCAGAAGTGCGGGCTGCGCCTTCCTCTCCCCGAGCTACTCGTTCAGTATTGCCGGGCGCGGGGTTTGGCCTTCTCGCAGGTCTGCCCGTCCACGATCCAAGGGATGATCGTGCTGCTGACCCTGGGGTACGAGTGCGAGGTGGAGGTGACGGTGCCTATGTTCGAGGCTCTCACCCAGCAGAAGGCGAATCCTGGCATCCCGGGAACCTACTATGCTGCCTTCAAGCCCCCGGCGAATATCCTGGAGGCACCCAGTTCGGGGTCTAAGGCTAGCAAGCTGTCGAAGGTCGAGGACTGGTCTCGCAGCTACTTCTACGTCCGGGCTACCGATGTGGTTGGACTCGACCCGTCGGCGAGATACACCCGGGATTGGAATTTTTCCCCGGGTAGGGATTTGTAGGTCGGGCTGCCTTTCTTTTCTTCGGTTTCGCCTGACTAACGCTGTTTGTTCTGCTTTCAGGTCCTCACTCTTCAAGGTTCAAGCTTCCGGACTACACGGGTATCCTTGCTGTGTTCAGGATGGTGCGTGAAAGAGACTGGAAGTCATTCACCTCGGGAAGAATAGCAGCAGCAATGTCCGGAGGTCGGCTTTTTTCCTTTTTTTTTTTTTTTTTTTTTTTTTTATTGACGAACTGGCAGCTGCCACTATTGCAGGTCGATCACGGTTCGCCAGTCCGCTGTACGCGGATTCTTTTGTGGCGCCGCCGCCGCCAATAGTTGAGGTGCCTGTCCGGCAGGAACAGGCGCCGCGGGCTGGGGGTGGCCCGTCTGAGACGGCTCCTTCGAAGAAGAGGGCGTCTGCAGCAGCCGGCGGTAAGGCTGGAAAGAAGAAGCAGAGGACCGAGGTGGGAGGGTCCTCGACTTCAGGTCGGGAGGCTGTCCGACCTAAAGAGGCTGGTCGGGAGCCCGAGGGCTCTCGCAGCGCGCTGGCCGGGGAGGCCGAGGTACCTGCTGCCGAGGTGCCAGCAGGTGGTGTGGTCGAGGGGACCTGGGTCGAGGAGATCGCCGTTCAGGCGACGGAGGGCGGCGATTCGATCGTCGCCGTGGAGGAGGGACGGGAGCCTGCTGCTATGCAGGGTGCCGAGGATCGGAGCGGTGGGGCTTCGGAGGGTTCCGACGAGGAGCCTCGGGACTACAGCTTCTATTTCTACCACGAGGATGGTAACAGCCAGGTCATCGTGGACCAGGACGAGTGCGCCGAGCTGGCGCAGGCCATGATGTTCGGGCAGAATCATCTGCACTTCCATCCGGCGGAAATGGTGGAGTCCGACGCCTTTCGCCAAGTGGCGCGGTCCGCAGCTCGGGTAAGCTTCTGCTTTGAGTAGCCTGGTTTATTTAGGATATACTTCGTTGCTAACCTCTGGTTTGGTGCAGACGATGGCCCTTACTGCCTTTCTCGGGGAGGCCTACGAGAAGCGACTCGCCGAGAAGGACGCGTCGCTCAACTTCCTGAAGGCGCGCCAAGAGGCCAGCGCGCAGATCCAGTCCGCTCTTGTTCGCGGGCTGGAGAAGGACTTGAGGGAGGAGAAGGCCCGGTCTGCGGCGATGGAGAACGAGGCGGCGCGAGTACGAGCCCGGGCTGTAGAGGCGGACAGCGTTCAGGCCGAGCTGGAGACTGAGAGGGCCCGAGCTTCCGCTGAGAGGGCTCGGGCGGCTGCTTTGGAGGAGGAGGTCGGGCTCCTGAAGGGGGAGAGTGAAACGCTCCGCTCCAGGGTTAGGGGGCTGGAGGACGCCATAGGCCGGGCGAAGGTGGCCGTGGCTGCGGAGAGCGACCGGGTAACGGCCAGGTGGGAGGCGCGGAACCGGAAGTGGACCGCGAAGATGGAGAAGATCCGCGCCCATCTCGACGGTCGCACCCAGGCCTTAGAGCCTCACCTGCTGTACAACCAGGTGATCGGCGTAAGGGCATGCCTCAAGAGGATGGAGGCCGAGGACGGGATATCGGTACCGTGGTACCGGTATCAGAAGCTGGACGAAGACGAAGTGGCATTCGGTGCCCAGCTGGATGAAATGGATTTTCCGGACTTGACCCCGGAGGACTTGGACATCCCTCTCGATCGTACTCACGGCGTCCAGCTCGAGCGACTTATGCCCGTCGCCCCATCGGAGGCGCCCGTTGTGGATCTGACTGGGGACGCCCCCTCCTCGGCTGATGAGGTCGTCCAAGCGGACCTGCCAGCACAAGACTCGGCCCCGTGTGCTGATGAGGCCGGCCATGACGCGCTACCCGGTGAGGCCGCGGTTGAGGAAGAGCGGCCCGAGCAACCTTTCCTTGGTGAGCACGGCACCAATGTGAGGATGGTGGACCCGGGCGATCTAGATGGTATCCGTGCTGACGGGGGTGAAGACTTACCGGCCGACGTGGCTTTGTAAAAACGTGTTTTTGTAGTTTTTTCTCTTTGTTTCTTTCTCTCTTTTTTTTTTGTAAAGACCGGGCTGTAGGCCGTTTATGTAAGTGCCGTTTCGAGGCTGTTTGGAATAAGAACCGTATTTCCGAGCTTTTCGCTTTTTTTTTTTTTTTTGTAGAGACCGGGCCGTTGGCCGTTTATGTAAGTGCCGTTTCGAGGCTGTTTGGAATAAGAACCGTATTTCCGAGCTTTTCGCTTTTTTTTTTTTTTTTGTAGAGACCGGGCCGTTGGCCGTTTATGTAAGTGCCGTTTCGAGGCTTTTGCGAACGGTAGAGTAGGTCGTAGACCGTACCCTGTCATGTATGCAGGTCGTGGGCCGTGCCCTTGTATTGGGTGCGAGGTATAGCTCGGCTTGAGATACTTAATGCTTGTGTATCTTTAATATTTTTAGTGGGTGCGAGGTGTAGCTCGGCTTAAGGTACTTAAAGCTTGTGTACCTTTTTTTTGGTGCGAGTAGCGAGCTCGGCTTTGAGACACTTAATGCTTGTGTGTCTAGTAGAGGTGCGAGCCTTGGGCTCGGCTTTAGTACTTATAGCTTGTGTACTAGGTGAGTGCGAGCATTGGAGCTCGGCTTTAGCACTTGTAAATTGTGTGCTGGGGAGAGCGAGCGCTGGAGCTCGGTCCCTTCTTTTTTTTTTTCGGAGTGCGAGCATTGGAGCTCGGCCCCCTTTTTTTTTTTTTTTTTTTGGAGTGCGAGCATTGGAGCTCGGCTTTGTTTTTTTTTTTTGGAGTGCGAGCATTGGAGCTCGGCTTTGTTTTTTTTTTTTTTTTTTTTTTTTTTGGAGTGCGAGCATTGGAGCTCGGTTTTGTTTTTTTTTTTGGAGTGCGAGCATTGGAGCCCAACTTTGTTTTTTTTTTTTTTTTTTTTTTTTTGCATTGCGAGCATTGGAGCTCGGCTTTTTTTTTTGAAGAGAACAGGTCGGGGACCGTATTCTTTTTGTCGAAAAGACTTTATTAGATTAATAGATGAGCCCTGGTTAGGGGTTGCCTACGTACCCTTTAGTAGAAGGGATCAAGCCAGTCGTAGTTCGTTTGTTTACAAAGGCGGACAGCGGAATGGAGCCCGGGGGCTTAATAGTAGAAGCGTTTGAGGTTCATCGAGTTCCAAGAGCGCGGGATTGCGTCGCCGTTCATCGTGACTAGCTCGTAGACGCCGGGCTTCACGATCTTGGAGATGAGGTAAGGGCCCTCCCAATTTGCACCGAGTTTACCGGCGTTTAGCTCGGCGGTGTTTTCGAAGACCTTGCGGAGGACCAGGTCACCCTCGGCGAAGAACCTGCCTCGAACCCTCTTGTTGTAGTACTTGGAAGCGAGCTGTTGGTAGTTCTGGATCCGGAGGAGGGAATGGTCCCGCTGCTCCTCGAGGAAATCCAGCTCGCTTAGCAGGGTGGTGTCGTTCAGGGCGGGTTGCTAGGTGAGCATAGCGCGGCGAGGAGTGGGGAGGCCAACTTCGGACGGGGCCATCGCTTCCATGCCGTGAGAGAGGCTGAATGGTGTGCGACCTGTCGACGTCTTCGGCGTTGTGCGATGGGACCAGAGGACTCCATCTAGCTCGTCAGCCCAGGAACCTTTCTTGTCGTCTAGTCGCTTTTTAAGGCCGTCGAGGATGGTCTTGTTGGTGGCCTCGGCTTGTCCGTTTCCTTGTGGGTATTTCGGGGTGGACTTACTCAACCTGATCTTCCACCTTGCGCAGTAGTCTTCGAAGAGGATCGATGTGAACTGGGCACCGTTGTCGGTTACGATCTCGTAAGGCAGCCCGTGCCGGCAGATGATGAACTTCCAGACGAACTTTCGGACGTCCTCTGCCGTGATCTTAGCGTAAGCTTCGGCTTCAACCCACTTGGTGAAGAAGTCGGTCATTACTAGGATGAAGTGCTTTTGACGAGATCGGGGAATGGGGCCGACTATGTCCATGGCCCATCGCATGAATGGGTAGGGTGCCACCGCAATGGTAAGGAGCTCGGTAGGGCAGTGAATGAGGGGACCGTGACGCTGGCACTTCTCGCACCGGGCTGTGAATTTTTCGCAGTCCTGAAGCATTATCGGACAGTAGTGCCCTTGGTTTCGTATTCGCAGGGCGAGAGCTCGGCCGCTGGAGTGGTTTCTGTCGGCGCCTTGGTGCATTTCTTTCATCACGTCGATGGTTTCTTGTCCGTGGAGGCAGCTGAGCAGGGTTCCCTAGGCGCTCCATCGGAACAGATTGCCGTCCAGCATCGTGTATCGGGCGCATTTCTTCCTTAGCCGGCGGGCGGCCCACCGGTCCGGGGGATGAACGCCGTCTGCGATGTACAACAGTAGGTCGACTCGCCAGTCTGGTAGTTCGGGCTCGGCCGGAGGTTGCGGTAGATCTTCGGGAGGTGGGACGTCTTCTTCGGGGTCCGCGACTTGGAGGTTGATCAGGTAGGCCCCTTTAGGCAGGTCGATGCTAGGGAAGTCGATACTTTCGACCGGGAACACCCGTCGTTGGGCTGGGGCCGAGGTGGAGGCCAGTGCTGCGAGGGCGTCTGCGGAAGTATTATCGCCTCGGGGGATCTTCGTCAGAGTGAACTCGGAGAATTCTGCGGCCAAGCCTTGGGTCACCTTGAGGTAGGCATCCATGCGATCATTCTTGGCCGCATACTCCCCGCTGAATTGATTAGCGACGAGCTGGGAGTCACAGTAGGCTCGGATTTTCTTCACGCCGACCCCCTTGGCAAGGCGCAGGCCGGCAATCAGAGCTTCATACTCGGCTTCGTTATTTGACGCCGGGAAGGCCAGGCGGAAAGACTGCTCGAGGATCCCCTTGGTCGGGGACTCGAGGCGTATGCCGACTCCAGAGCCGTGTTTGGAGGCCGATCCGTCGACATGCAGGCTCCACACTTCGGGGACTTCGCCGACTGCTAGCTCGGGTACCAGCTCAACTAGGAAATCGGCCAGGACCTGAGATTTGATCGCGGTCCGACCTCGGTACTCGATTTCATACTCGCTCAGCTCGACAGCCCACTTCATTATCCGGCCAGATCGGCTCGGGCTGTGGAGGATGGTTCTGAGGGGGTAGGTGCTTAGGACGGCGATCGTGTGGGATTGAAAATAAGGCCGGAGCTTTCTGGCTGCGACGACTACCGCCAAGGCGAGCTTCTCCAAAGTCGGGTACCTACTCTCCGCGTCGTCTAGAGACTTGCTAATGTAGGAGATGGGCCTTTGGTTGCCCCGGTCTTCCCGCACTATCACCCGGCTAACCGCCGACGCAGACACATCGATATAAAGGTAGAGGGTCTCGCCTTCTTCCGGCTTGGACAGGACGGGAGGAGTGGAGATGTACTCCTTCAGCTGCTGGAGGGCTTGCTCGCACTTGTCGTCCCACTCAAACCGTTTGTTAGCTCGGAGCAACTGGTAGAACGGTATACATCTGTCGGTTGAGCGGGAAATAAATCGGTTAAGCGCGGCGATTCTCCCGTGAGTCGCTGTACCTGACGCGTGCTCGTTGCTGATTTCAGGTCGGTGATGGCTCGGATCTGCTTGGGGTCAGCTTCGATCCCGCGCTGGGTGATGATATACCCGAGGAACTCGCCCGACGTGACGCCGAAGGAACACTTTGCTGGATTCAGCTTCATGTTGTATTTGTTCAACGTCCGGAAGCAGGACCGGAGGTGAGTAACGTGGTCGGTCGCTACCAGGGACTTCACCAGCATGTCGTCTATGTAGACTTCCATAGTGCCGCCGATTTGGTCGGCGAACATCTGGTTGACGAGTCGCTGGTAGGTGGCCCCGGCGTTTTTGAGTCTGAAGGGCATTACCTTGTAGCAGTAGATCCCGCGGTCCGTGATGAACGCTGTTTTCTCCCGGTCGTCGGGGTGCATGGGGATCTGGTTGTACCCCGAGAAGGCATCCATGAAAGAGAGCAGCTCGTTTCCGGCGGTGGCTTCGACGACTTGGTCGATTCGGGGAAGGGGAAAGCTGTCTTTCGGGCACGCCTTGTTGAGGTCGGAGAAATCTACACAGACCCTCCATTTCCCACTCTTCTTCTTAACCACCACCGGGTTGGCTAGCCAGTCCGGGTATTTGACCTCGGTGATTGACCCGGCCGCGGTCAGCCTTTCCACCTCGTCATTAACCGCCTGTGCTCGCTCGGGGCCCAATTTTCGCCGCTTCTGCTTGATTGGTCTGAAGGTCGGGTCCACGTTGAGCTCGTGGCTGCACGCTGTTATAGGGGGGATTAGCACCCCCTGGTTTAACTCGGTTCGAACCGAGATCGGTTCAATCAAGACCGGTTTACGATGGTTCGGATCGAGGATAAGTCGGCCCGAAAACATTGGGCCGAGCTCGGAATCTCGTTGAAAGCCCACCTCGGCTACCGATCTAGGCCCATCACAAGTCCGGTCCGTTACAACAGATGAAACCGGAATATTTCCCTTTTCCCACCGATCTCGGAAAAGGAAATATTCCCTTGGGTCGACTCGTCGAGATATCAGGAATTTATCCTTATCTCGGCGAGAAAACCGGAAGATTTCCTCTTCCTAATCGAACTCGGAAAAGGAGAAATCTTCCTTTCAACCGCCTCAAAGACACTATAAATAAGGAGGCCATCGCCTCATTCAAGAATCCACAACTTCCACGGAGACAGAGAATACAAGAGAGAGCTCATTACCGATCTTGAATCCTTTTGTCTTTTTCTTACTTAAACTCTGTTGTAACGCCGACCTTGATCAATAAACGAGATTCCGATTAAAGTACTGTTTTACCCCTTTTGTGTGATTTACGGATCAACAATTGGCGCCGTCTGTGGGGAGAATAGAACAGTACTTTCGGATATCGTTTGATTGAAGTTCGGCAATGGTTCTTCCAGTCGATACCACCGCAGCCCTCGTCGACAGCTCGGACAACAACGGTCAAAACCCGCGCGCTGACGAACCCAATCCAGTCAATACCGAGCTACCAACAAACGGAGAAGAGCTTCCTCCGAACTCACTTATTGAAGGGGATAATCAAACCAACCCCCAGACAACTCTTCCGCCGCCTCCGGCTGCTTCGATATTCACGGATCCGACCGTCTTTATGGAGGCCATGGCGGCACAGTTCGCCGAGATCAACAAAAGGAACGAAGAGCGGATCACTTCACTGATAGCATCCCACTTCGAACACCGAAACCAGACCGGTATCCTCGAACCAAACCCGATCACCCCCGCCAACGAAAACACGTTACGCCGAAATCTCTTGTCCGACTTAACCGACGCTCAACCCCCAGGCACGATCGACATGCCGACAAGAAGATCCGCGTCCGGTTCGGAAATTAACATTGCAGACCAAGCTGCCATAAATTTGGAATTCGCCAAGGTACAGGCCCAACTGCAAGAGATGCGGACCAAAGTCCACCAGGCTGCAAGTTCGGCACCGGAAATCGACCGAGTAATTCAGGAGTCACAGAGGACACCGTTTACCGACATGATCATCAACACTCCCGTCCGGCGATTAGAAAGAGTCAAGATCATATCATACGACGGGTTTACCGATCCTAAACGCTTCTTGACCTCGTTTGTCATCTCAATGAACCGATTTCGTTTCGGCTCGGAAAGCGAGAAGAACGCAGCCATGTGCCAACTATTCGTCGAAAACTTATCCGGAGCCGCGCTCGATTGGTTCTCGACGCTCGAGCCAAGTTCGGTGAACAGCTATAACGAGCTCACTACCAAATTCCTCAAACGCTTCACCATGTTTGTCAAGCAGAAAACAAAGAACGCCGAACTCTGGGCCCTCGAGCAGAAGCAGGACGAGCCCCTACGCAACTTCATGGAACGTTTCAAAACGGTTGTATCCCATTGCACGATCGACGACGAAGCCGCAATCGAGGCTCTTTACAAAGCCACCTGGTACGGATCGGACTTTCACAGGGAGATCAAACGCAATAATCCAAAGACATTGGAGGACATCCTGCACAGGGCGCATATCTTCATCATGGAGGAGGAAGAAAGATCCGAGAAAGACAAACTATACGTTCCCCCGAAACAACCCGTCAATGCGGTCCAAACCCAGCAATCCTGGTCAAACACTTGGGTTCGGTCGGATGAGCCAACAGAGCCCGACAACACTGAATCCGCACCGTACTGCAATTTCCATAACCGGTATGGAAATCATTCAACCGAAGAGTGCCGACATCTACAGGAGTTCCTGATGATGAAGTACAAAAAGGGGGAAGTTCCAGTCGAAGGAGCCTTCCAACCCTCGAACAGACCGCGCCATTAAAAAAAAAAAAAAAAAAAAAAAAAAAAAAAAAAAAAAAAAAAAAAAAAAAAGAGCCGAGCTCCAAACGCTCGCACTACAAGAACCGAGCTCCAAACGCTCCCGAGCTCCAAACGCTCGCAAAAAAAAGATCACCGAGCTACTACACATACGCTCGATTCTAATACCATATGAACTACGAATGGCTTGATCCTTCTTTCGAAGGTACGTAGGCAGCCCTCACAAGGCGCAGCTATAACATTAATAAAATTTTACCAAGGCATTCTACCGAACTCGTACAGTTCGTACCTTCAAAGCCAAACTTTATGTTTGCCGAACTCCAACAGTTCGTATTTTAAAAGCCAAACTTTATGTTTGCCGAACTCCAACAGTTCGTATTTTAAGCCAAACTTTATGTTTGCCGAACTCCAAACAGTTCGCATTTTGGACCACCAACGGTTCCCATATCAACGTCCTGGCCAGGCGATCTGATAAAGCCGAGCTTAGCTCGCACGCATCCTCATGGTGCAATGGATAATACACTTTCCACATTCAAAGCCGAGATCAGTCTCGCACCAACTTCTCAGATTATCCGAGCCAAATAAGCCGAGCCCGTCTTGCACACTCGGATTCAATGTGAGAAAACCTAGAGCATATTAAGATGAGCTGTTCACGTACTCTTAAACTAAACTCTAGGGTCAAGCCGAACGTCCTTCCTCGCAAATCTAAGCCGACTTCTCAACAGTCGTAAAAACTAATAAGCCGATTTCTCAACAGTCGCAAAAACCAGTAAGCCGGTTTCTCAACAACCGCAAAATCGATAAGCCGATCTACAATATGGATTGCCGACCTTGAGCAGGTTCAGTCGAACTTGTCCTCTTCACCCGGCTAAGACCGTACTATTTACGGCACCACTGTGTACGACAAGTTTGAGAAGTCGTATAAAGTACGACTTCAAATATATCAGAGCTCGATACCAAAAACTCACCGAATTCGAAAATTTGTAAAATCGATTCAACCGTAAGAACCCCAATCTAAAGAGGATCCGTCCTTTCAAGCCGAACTTAAGCAGTTCGCCGAACTTGAACAGTTCGTATCATCAAGCCGAACCCAGTCAGTTCGCCGAACTCGTACAGTTCGTATCATCAAGCCGAACTTAAGCAGTTCGCCGAACTTGAACAGTTCGTATCATCAAGCCGAACTTAAGCAGTTCGCCGAACTCGTACAGTTCGTATCATCAAGCCGAACTTAAACAGTTCGCCGAACTCGTACGGTTCGTATCATCAAGCCGAACTCAAGCAGTTCGCCGAACTCGTACAGTTCGTATCATCAAGCCGAACTCAGCCAGTTCGCCGAACTCGTACAGTTCGCCGAACTCAGTCAGTTCGCCGAACTCGTACAGTTCGTATCATCAAGGCGAACTCGAAATAGAATCTGATCAGATCATACCGATCTCAGTTTTAACCGAGCTAAAGAATACTCCCCAAAAATTCGCCGAACTCATAAACTCCCTCGCCGAACTGAGGGGGGGACCAATTGTTATAGGGGGGATTAGCACCCCCTGGTTTAACTCGGTTCGAACCGAGATCAGTTCAATCAAGACCGGTTTACGATGGTTCGGATCGAGGATAAGTCGGCCCGAAAACATTGGGCCGAGCTCGGAATCTCGTTGAAAGCCCACCTCGGCTACCGATCTAGGCCCATCACAAGTCCGGTCCGTTACAACAGATGAAACCGGAATATTTCCCTTTTCCCACCGATCTCGGAAAAGGAAATATTCCCTTGGGTCGACTCGTCGAGATATCAGGAATTTATCCTTATCTCGGCGAGAAAACCGGAAGATTTCCTCTTCCTAATCGAACTCGGAAAAGGAGAAATCTTCCTTTCAACCGCCTCAAAGACACTATAAATAAGGAGGCCATCGCCTCATTCAAGAATCCACAACTTCCACGGAGACAGAGAATACAAGAGAGAGCTCATTACCGATCTTGAATCCTTTTGTCTTTTTCTTACTTAAACTCTGTTGTAACGCCGACCTTGATCAATAAACGAGATTCCGATTAAAGTACTGTTTTACCCCTTTTGTGTGATTTACGGATCAACACACGCCGCCGGATAATGCCGGGCATGTCGCCGGTTGACCAGGCGAAGGTGGAGACGTTCTGCCCCAGGAACTCGACCAGCTCTCGCTTGACCTGGATGACGAGATCTTCTCCCGGGAGATCCGGGGCAGTTGTCTCACGGGGCTGATACGCGCTGACAGTCAAGCAGGCCGGCGCGGCGTGGCGCAGCTTATGTTCAATGGCTAAGCAGGCGCGAGAGACCCTTTGGTTGCTCCTAAGAGTATACGTCCCGGCCTGGTTGGGAAACTTGAGACACTGGTGGTACGTCGAAGTGACTGCCTTCATCGAGTGCAGCCAGGGGGTTCCGAGAATGATGTTGTAGATCGGGGTGGTATCGAAAACCACGAACTTGACGATTTTTGTGACCCGGCCTACGTAGACCGGTAACTCGATGATGCCGATACCGTTGACGGTATCCCCGGCGAAGCCGGTTAGCGGGATGGAGTGCGGTTTGATTGCGGCTCCGTTCAGGTTTATCCTAGTGAGGGTGTCTTTGAAGATGAGATCGACCGAGCTGCCCGTATCGACGAGGACTCGATTGACGTCGCAGTCGGCTACCCGGACTTGTACGACAAGGGGGTCATTGTGGGGCTGATGGACCCCGGCCGCGTCGGCCTCGGTGAAACATATCCCCCTCTTGCTCGTGTCCTGAGCGTCGATCTCCGGCCCGGAGTGCCACTTCAGGGAGGCGTCGGTCTTCCTCTCATGACGCTTGATGGACCGCACTGAGTCATTGCATGAGAGGATGCCTCCCATGATCATCCCTATCAAAGTCCGCGCCGGGGGAGGCGACATGCCCCTTTCCTGGTCTCGCGATGGGGATCGTCGGCGACGATCGTCGTTCTGAGCGCGGTTATCAGGCCTAGCCCGACCGTGCTCGCGGCCTCGATTATCGCGGGGCTGCACTCGATCGCCGTCCCAGGCATGTGGACGCAGCCGCTCTGGCACGTGGATTTCCCCTCGTTGGAAGTGGTTCAGCAGGACTTCTTGGAGTGCGCAGCACTGCGAGGTCGGATGCCCCTTTCTCTGGTGAAAGTCGCAGAATGCCGACCTGTCATACTGCTCATCTGGTCGGGGCTCCCTGTCGTTCGGCTCGTTGGGACGCCGATCCTGCTGGTGGGGATCCCGGACATACTTGTTCCAGGGAAGTTTTTGCGCGGGGTTGTGGAGAAGAGCGGGGTCGCGCAGACGGAGTACGGCGGGCGGTTCGTTGACGAGGAACGCGGTGGCCTGCTTTCCTTTTCTGCGTTGGTACTCATCATCGTAGTGCTGGCGAGGCTCTTGATACCTTTCTTGGGGTCGCTCCTTTGGGACAGGGGCCTTGTGCGAGGCGCTGTTCTTCGACTCAGCCGCCTTTTCCTCCTCAAGCTCGACGAAGAGTCTGGCGCGGTGTAAGGCGTCTTCCAGCGAGCGCGTCCTGTCGAGCTTCATATCGTCCTTGAAGGCCGAATCAGCCCGCAGGCCCTTTCTTAGAGCGGGGAGCGCTGACTCGTCCGTGACGTTGCTTTGCGAGGCCGTGGCCTTGAAGCGCTCTATGAAGGACCTGAGCGATTCCTTCTCTCCTTGGTTCAGCGCCCAGAGATCTGCGCTGGAAGCGGACTGTCTGATGTAGATGGAGTAGTGCTCGAGGAAGGTAGTCGAAAGATCTCGGAAGCTGTCGACGGAGTGCGTCTTTAGCCGAGAGAACCATGTGAGAGCCGGGCCGGTGAGGTTCTCCACGAAGAGCTGGCAGTGAGCGGCTTCACGCTCGTCCGGGGAGAAGTGGGCGCGGCCCATGGCGATGGTGAACGCGTAGGGCTGGAGCTTGAGCTTCCCGAGGTGCTGGAGCGGAACGGAGGCGACCCGGCGGGTGAACGGCGTGTTTTGCGTCTCTCTGAGGACGCGATCTATTTCCGGCGCCGCGCTGGTGGCCTGATGGATTTTGGAGGACATCGCGCGGATTGTTTCCTTCATGGCTTTGAACTCGGCGTCCCTGGCGCGCTCCAAGCTAGATCGGAGATGGTGGGCTTCGTCGTCCGGGGAGCTTCCTACCGCCGGGGCGAAGCGTCCTCCCGGTCCTTCGGATCCTGATGGTGAGTCGCCAGGCCGGTTTCTCCGTATGCGTGGGGTTTCTCCCCGAGAGGCTGGTTCTCTGAGGTGAATGTCGGGGGATCCGGCGTTGTCCGACCGGTCGCGGGAGGCTGCTAGTGTGGCGAACCGTTGATCGGTAGCTCGCGTAAGCTCGTCTATTCTGGCGAGCAGGGTCTGCATTAGGGCGGACAGAGTGGGCTGGTCCTCCGGCGTTCGGGGCGCGTTGCGGGTGACGGGACAGTCAGAAGGAGTGGGCGTCGGAGCCGGGGGCGGAGCCCTGAAAGACTGCCCTCGGGGGATCGGTTGGTTGGTAGCCGCCTGGGCTGACGGCGGGGCGTCCGCTGTTGCTTGAGTCGGCGGCGGGGCCGTTGTCTGGGCTGGGGTCTCCTGGTCCGACAACACTCTTGGGGGCGGAATTGCCATCGTTGCTGCGGCTGTTGTTGTGGTCGAACTGCTCCTTGCGTATAGAAAAATCTCTTTCCCCTCCTTCTAGCGCCAATTGTTGATCCCGAGGACCACTAATTATGTTTAAGAGGTTGATTAGGGAGAGGGAGGTGAGATTTCCGTTAATTAGAGCAAGTTAACCACGATTTAAGCAGGTCGGGTGAATGATGAACGGGCCGTGGGCCGTATTTCTTTTATTGATGATGGAAGGAAGTGAGCAATTTAGATTTACGAACTGGTTTCGACGGAAATCCAGTTCGGCGTTCTAAATATGCTGCTTTGTTACAAATGAGAGAGAGAGGTCGGGTCTATTTGTGGTAGGTAAGATCCAGAAATCCGGAAGTCCCCCTCTTAATGAATACTAAGGGATATATATACTGGGAGTCGACTTCCTGCTCCCTGGGATTCCGGGGCCACGTGGCGTCTTCAGCCTGTTTCGCGGGTAAGGCGGTCTAGGAGGCGTGTTCCGGCCTTCGGGGAGAGAGGTCATGATGAGCTCGGTGCCATACCTCTGCAGAGTAGTGCATTATTTAACCAACTCTCCTCCACGTGTCTTTCTCTCATTTGTCAAGTCTGCAAGGTTGGTGAGGGGTCGAGGTCAGACCATACTCCTGCTCAGACAGTACACTGTTCGACCAACTCCCACGTGTCCTCTTTCCTTTCGACACCTTATCTTCAGCGAAGCGTCAGCTCGGACCCGGGGTGCGCTTCTTAGGAGCTCGGGACTTTCAGATGGAGCTCGGTGCAGGACTCCAGGTCGGTGACCCCTGGTCAAAGGTTGACGCCGAGCTGAACGGATCGTGGAGGGCCCTTGTTAAGATGGGCCTAACTAAATGGGGGTGCTAGGCCCACCTCCAACAGATTCATTTATCACAATCTTCATGCATAATCCACTAACACCAAATAAGTTATCTCATTCATAGATGATCTCTTGAAATCCATTCCTCATCTTCAAAGGTCTTTGAATAATATCCTCCATAATCATAATGTATGTTTATGCTCATTGTCTCCTAAAAAATAACTACATTAGCACATATTGACTTGTCTCAGTAATATCAATTTGTTCCCATGTCTCAGTTATACCATTTTGTTCCCAGTTGTCCTACATCTGTAAATTGGGTGAATTCGGACCAAAACACTAATCTACCTATGATTCACTTTGATTCAACAACTACAATATATTAATTACCAATTGCAATGTCCTAATCGACCTAGAAAACATGGTTACCAACCCAATATCCATTAATTAACAACACCAAAAGAATAACGTTTCAAATCTAATTGAAATCTCAAAAATTGCAAATCCAATTGAAATTCCCAAATTGCAAACCCTATTTTTTTTGTCATCTGGACCACAACATGCCGGCCCAATAGCCTAATACCTCATAGTTGGGGGAAGGTGGAGTCGAACTCCACACAGGTAAGATGGCAGCAGATGTGGCAACCACTGGCCCACTTGCTCCTTCTTTTGCAAATCCAATTGAAATCCACAAATCCAATAGTTTATAGGGCAAAATATACTAACAGAATCGAAAGATTTAAGCTAAAACGCAATAATTGTAGAAGAATTAATATGGATTTTGAAGCTTCAATGGCAGATAAGGAAGGGGAAGATGTCGATAAAAATGAAAAAGTCAATGGGAAGATGTTTCTGATTGGCTGAAATTTGTTTAATTCTCATTGGTCGAATTTTTATTTTATATATATTTAGTTAACATAAAAAAGGAAGGAATGGTAAGATGGAGATATCATATTTCATTAAAATGAATGAATATCTATATATATGAAGTTGAATATGCTATCTTCTCATGATGCCACATCATTTTCTCATACTCTAAAATTGTGACACATCATCAACACATTTGTTAATTTTAATTTGCTAATATAATTTATTATATTTTGTGTTATTATACTTTAATTTTCATGGTAACTATTATTCATTGATTTTAACAAGAATTTGAAAAGACAATTATTTATAAATGGTAGCTTATACATATATATATATATATATATATATATATATATATATATATATATATATATATATATATATCGATGCATTTCTTCATTATTATTAAAAATGGCGTTTTTTATTTAAATGATTAGGTAGATATGGATAGTAAACCATAAAATTCTAGGATAATTGGATTTGGATCCGATTTTACCAGATCCACGAAACAGATTCTCGGATCCGAGTTCGTTAATATCCAAGAATATCCAAATATGTTTCAAAACAGTTAAAAAACTAAAATATATAAATTTTCATAAAAGTAAAATATTAAATTATAAATGTAAATGCATGTTAAATGGTAAGTAATACTCGCGGGAGCTTCTAGAAGCTAGAATGACAACTCTGCTTTTTTAATGGGTATGCGAAGCAAATTGTGGTTTTACAAAATGTTAATATGTTCAACCTAATATTCGAAACATAGAATGAGTGAAGTTCTTCCACAAATATACATAGCTCAAGTTAGAAGTGCGATATTGAGAATTGCTAGGAGAGAGAGAGAGAGAGAGAGAGAGAGAGAGAGAGAGAGAGAGAGAGAGAGAGAGAGAGCCTTGGAAATACATCCGAGAATTGAGATACTCCCAAATGATTAAATGACTAACTGTATGATATTTTTTGTGGAAATGACTTGACGCTGTAACTATGCGGAATTGGGTATGTGATTATGGATATTCAGAAATCATAAATCTACAGAAATATTTAGATATATACAAACCACATTTGATTATAAAGTTTTCATTAATATATTATGTAATTGTTTTCTAAATATCTATATATATAAAGAAACATTTTCTCTCTTCTCATGCTGCCACCTCAGCATCCAGCTATACACAATTAAAAAAAATGAAAAACAAAAATTACTTCTTATCAAAAAAAAAAAGAAGAAGCTTTTAGATCAACAGCAAAATATCTTTTACCTATCACCTGTACAGAACTCGGGATTCCAAACTCTCCAGACATGTTTAGAGTTACAAGCTTGGTTCTTCCAAACAAACAGTTTCTTCGTTCTGTTTCTCCGAGCTGGTTTTCAATTACCCATCTAAGAATCTTGGATCTCTCCAACAATTTCTTCCATGGGTCACTGTCGGATTCAGTCTCCAACGCTACTCGGCTTCGTGTTCTGTCCCCTGGAAACAACAATGTCTCCGGTGAATTGTCTGATCGTCTCAGCAACGTCGCTACTCTCCAGCTCTTGAATCTCTCCGCTAACGCCTTCACCGGCAAAATCCTTCAAAATCTCTCACACCTAAACATATTGATACCTCTTACGGTTCTGGATCTTTCCTCAAATCAGCAACATGGCTACTCTCCGGCTCTTGAATCTCTCTGCTAACGCCTTCACCGGCAAAATCCCTCAAAATCTCTCACTTCTCAAAAAACTAACGGTTCTGGATCTTTCCTCAAATCATCTACACGGATCTCTTCCTCAAGATTTCTAAGGAACAAGTCTACATTACCTCAACTTATCACGCATGTTGAACGGATCCGTATCTCTTTTTAAAAAAAATGTGGACCACGTTCGCGCATAGTATCTATACATTCAACATATTTAAAAAAAAAACAGAAAATTATCTTAAAACTAAATTTTTTAAAATAGCCTAAATTCCTTAATCCTTAATATTAAAGGGAAACATATTCTACAAGAGCTTCAACAAATAGGTTTTAGATGAAACAAAAGAAAAAATAAAAATTATGCAAAGAAAACTTTAAATTGTGAAGATCTTCCCTTAAAAAAACCAACTAATTGCATGAAATTGACTAACAAAGAAAAAAAAAATAAGTGAAAATGTGTACTATCTACTAAACAAATACATATAAAATCAAAAATTTAAGAAATTAAAAAATAAACCAAAAAATAAAAATACACATATTTTAAGTTGATAGAGACAATTCAATTAACAATCAGATTCAAAAAATAAAATAATAGACAATAAAAACTGTTTAGAAAAAATATTTACAACGCTCGCACCCGCGCATATATATAAAGTTAGCTTTTTTCTATTGTGGTGAAAACACATCATCATCCACATGTATGTCACATATATTTAATTTTTATAATTTAATTAGTTAAAATTTTGATACATATTAACTATACATTTTATTAAATTATGCAAGGAATTTGAAAGGTCATTTTCATATTCATATCATGAAAACTTAAAAGAAATCAACAAAATTTATCCTAAAAATAATAGATTTAAAATTTTAGTAGTATTACTACTAATACATTACACACTTTATTATAGTTAAAAAGTTAAAGTTTTATATCGAAAAGATGTTTAGTGAATGAATATTATTTGATCCAAACTAATAGTATACAATATTAATTTAACATATCACAAATATATAGAGATTTTGTTTTAAAAAAAAACAATATCTGATAAATAAAAAGTAAACCCACTATCGTTTAATAATGCATATTATAGTAACTTTGTTAAATAAATTATGTATAAAAAATAGATTTTTAAAAAATATATACATAATTTAAAATAATAAAAATGAAATGTTCAGTAATTTAGATATTTGGATAACATGCTTTATTTGGTCTTTAAATATAGATAAGATATAAAAATTCCAAATAAAAATGATTATTTGTAAATAATATAAAAGTGATTGACCGTAGATATTGAAGTGATTGAATATCACTTACATTTTGATCTTAATGGATGTGGAAATAAGAAAAATAATTACTTAAGTTTCAAATAAAATATTAGGCTTACAATCTACAACCAATGGTTTAATTTACTAAAAATGAATAAAAAGTTCTCATAAATAAATTAAACTATTATAAAACTTAAAAAACAAAAACTCGTGCATCGCAAACATACGAAAACATAGATAAAAACACAAAACTAAACTTTAATATTAAACTATTCAACTATAAGAAACATACAACGAAGATTATTCATCTAATAGATTACACAAAATATAATTGATATAGCGCCATAAAATAAACGAACCTTTTATTAAAAATAACCAAACATGTATTAAGAAAATAAAAATACACCATTTCTTATGTGCTTCAAAAAACCAAACTAATTTGAACTATGCCAAAAACTGAAATTAACACATGTAGATATCAATCGATAGAAGCACACAAAAACAAAACTTTAATATTAAACTATAGCAAACACACAACGAAGATTCTTCATCTAATAGATTACACAAAATATAACCGATATAGAGCCAGAAAATTAACGAACATATTATGAAAAAATCAACAAACATGTATTAAGAAAATAAAAACACACTATTGCTTTTTCCCACCACTTTGACAATCACGCCACAACAATAATCATGTCACTACAATAGTGTCACTTTGGACGAAAACAAAAAACCAACCATGAGAATTAAAAATCATTGACTTCAACTTGGCTTTTGACTTAGATGTTGGATCCGACAATCAATAAATTCTGTCAATTTATCTGTGATTAGTTTCACAATCTTTAGCAAATTTTTTAAAACTGCCTGCAAGATGATCCTCTGATGATAGCGGGGCTCTTAAATACTTTTTTTATTTGGGTTCTGGGACATCGCTGACTTCTCAGTTACTCCCGTCGAGATTTAGGGATAAATGATTCAACTTTGATTGACTGTTAAATCTATTATTATTGTAATGCGCTTAACCCTTAACAATACATTTATGTCTTCGCTAAATTTCCATCTTTCTCTAGAGTTAAATATGTAAATCAATTTTAAAATAAAAACAAAAAAAATAAATAGACTTAAAAATCACAAACATATTTCTCACTATAAATAAGATTAGAATCGTACATGAAACACTATATTCGATCTCCAATAATAATACATTCACATGAAACAGAAAATATTATGCAACAAAAACTTTAAAATGTAAATATCTTCTCTTAAAAAAACCCAACTAATTGCATAAAAAATGATCACCAAAGGAAAAAGAGGTAAAAATATGTACCAACCCATAAACAAACAAACACATAGATGATCATAAATTTAATAAATTAAATAAAAAAGAAAAAGAAACAAATACCCAAATTTTAAGCAGACATATATAATTATATTAATTATGAAAAAACAAATTAGAAAATTGTTTACCACGTCCGCGCGTAGCGCGGATCACACCCTAGTTGTATATATTTAATTACATCAAGTAGATATAAAAACCATTAAATATTATAAATATTAAATTTTGATTTTTTTGTTTACTTTGTGAAATACAAAATTTAATGAAAAAAAATTGGTATCATCAAGTTTTCTTCTAACTATGTCAATAAACACAACATAAAATTCTGCGTGAAACGCTGATCAACCACTAGTGAGAGAATAAAATGGAATAGATGGAAATAGTAGTGTTATAGTGGGAGGGGCATATGAAATATTCGCCCGAACATACACTAATAAGAAAAGGAAAACGATATCGCATAAACATACGAGGCCGCCTTCAAAACAACGGCCACCATTGCTGAAAAGATCTAATTCTAAGGGTTCAATGGAGAGGTTGAGAGAAGAAATAGTTTTTTTATTTTGTTTTTAACATCTTAAATTTAATCTTTCTATTTATTACTATAAATGATTCTTTGTATATTTTATTGAAATATTCGAACCCTATTTTATGATGGTGATGTATTGGCCCTATTGGTATTGGGGATTGGGGATACCGTATCCCACATCTATATATTAGTATTTAAGAAGTCATTTAGAAAATAAATTTTATTTTATAAGGTATTACATATTATACCATTACAAATACGAAAAAATAATTGAAATAAGAAATGATATAATTGTCTTTTAAAATTATTAATGAGAATATGAAAATTATTTATTTCTCATTAAAAATGTTATTTACTATTTAATTTATTAATTATTATTATATTATTAAATACTAATGAATCCATATATATTCAAAGAAAATATATTCGAGATCTTGCAATATTTTTCACTATGATTATTATATTTTATTTGAATATATATCAAAACAAAACTTTGAAAAATATTTTACTAATTTTATAAAGAGTTAGACACGAGAAAATTGATTTTTTAAGAATTTGTGGACTGACCACAAAAATCATAGTCATTAAACGTTGCATATTAGTGTTATGTTTTCAAGGTTATAGATTTTTGCGGGTTATGCCGAATAATATTTTATTTCATTGCAAAACGGGTTAGGTAGACAGGCTAGTCCGAGTTGACAATTCTATATATAATCATTAGTTAGACATATTATAAAATTCATATAAATTGTTTTAAAAAAAAAATTCAAAACATTTTTTAAGAAAACATTATCCCGCGCTATATAGGCAGCGCGGATTGAATCGTATTCTATATTATTATTTAAATAGTCATTTAGAAAAATAAACTTTATTTTGTAAGTTATTACATATTATACCATTATATACAAATAACAAAAGATAATTAAAAGGGTGATTTTAGTTAATATACACAGTTGACCACAAAATTAGGTGAATAGCAAAAATAGTTTAGAAATTAGGAAAGTAACAAAGAGAAAAGAAAAATACACCATAATTATCCTTCTCACTTTAGAGTAATTACAAAAATGCAATTCCTCAGATTTTTCTTTTTTCGAGGCATTAATATATACCGCCAACACTGTTCATCTGATCGTTAAAATTGTTCATATGATATCTATAGTATTGTCCATCTGATGGTTAACTATTTGGTTAACATGATAACTAACATGGTATAACGTTAAACTAGTAAGCATACATTGAAATTAATTAATAACAAAGTTAGCTAATGGGTTATCGGTATAATTCTGTATAACTTTTTTATGATAACAAAGTTAGTTAATCAATTACACAAAATTTCTATGATATGATAATTGGGTTAGCATGATAATTTTTATATTTTTATATTTTCGTTTTTCATATTTTCTGTGATAGAAAACTCGGTTAGCATCATATTTTTCATATTTTTAGTTACACACATTTTCATGATAACATGCGACATTATTCATCAACCGGTCTGAGACTGTTCATCCAAAGTCGCAGACACTATTCACCATTGTTATCATATCATAAAAATATAGAAATTAACCCATTTATCGCATTAGTATATACCGCCAACACTGTTCATCTGATCGTTAAAATCGTTCATATGATATCTATAGTATTGTTCATCTGATGGTTAACTATTTGGTTAACATGATAACTAACCTGGTATATTGCTAAACCAGTTAGCATACATTGAAATTAATTAATAACAAAGTTAGCTAATGGGTTATCGGTATAATTCTGTATAACTTTGTTATGATAACAAAGTTAGTTAATCAATTACACAAAAATTTTATGATATGATAATTGTGTTAGCATGATAATTTTTATATTTTGATTTTTCATATTTTCCGTGATAGAAAACTCGGTTAGCATCATATTTTTCATATTTTTAGTTACACACATTTTCATGATAACATGCGACATTATTCATCAACCGGTCTGAGACTGTTCATCCAAAGTCGCAGGTACTATTCATCATCGTTATCATATCATACAAATATAGAAATTAACTCATTTATCGTGTTAACACAATTATCATATCGGGATTTAATTAAAAAATAATAATAATTAAGAAGGACAGTTGTGTAAATTCTAACTTAAAAATACTGTTGAAAAAAGTGTCAGAATCTCCACCTAATTTTGCTATTATTTATTGATACTCATAATTCCCTAATTAAAATAAGAAATGATAAAATTATTTTTAAAAATTATTGAAAAGAATATGGAAAGTATTTGTTTTTCATTAAGAAGTTATTTATTATTTATTATTTAATTTCTTAATTTTTACTATATTAAAATATTCTACATTTTAAATAAAAATCAATATATATATATATATATATATATATATTTTTAAATCTATTCGAGATATTGCAATATTTTTTACTAGAATATATTATATTTTATTTGAATATATATCAAAAAATTGAAAAATATTTTACTACTTTTATAAAAAAGTTAGACACAAGCAAAATGATTTTTTTAAGAATTTGTGGACTGACCACAAAAACCAGAGTCATTAAACGGTACATATAAGAGTTATGTTTTCAAAATTATAAGTTTTCGCGGGTTAACTCGAATAATATTTTAGTCAATTACAAAACGGGTTAAGTAGACAAGTTAGTATAGATTGACAACTATATCTATAATCATTAGTTAGACATATTATATAATCTATGTAAAATCAATTTTTCTTAAATTTCAAATCATTTTTTTATTAAAATTACCCACGTTATAGCTAGCACGAATTAAGTGTTAGTAACTCTATATTTTCGGATAATTACCTTCTAAAATGTGTATACAATCCTTGTTGGTTAGCTATGTTACTTTAGGGGCACATATGTATACATATTCAGCTATTGGCCCAAACCCAAAGTATAAAACCAAAATTTCCTCGAGTCCTGTATGGCAGTATAGGTTCCTTCTTAAATCGATTTTTGACATTTAATAGTTCTCAATCTTGACTTTTTTTTACATCATGATTGATCAAAAAACTATCAACATTGTGACTCTTGTAGCTAAAATTACAACGGTCATAATTTGTAAATAAAAATAAACAGAATACTTTAGTTTATTATTAAAAAAAGAAGACCCGAAAGACTATTGAGCAATAAACAGAAAGTTTGTTGCTCGACGAGATCAAGCAGGATTCATAACTGATTTGGACAAGGTTTTCGCGAGGGTGAATTGGCTTTAGTATTTCGATTCTCAAGAGTGATTTTACAAGAACATGAACTAAGAAATGACAAGTGTTTGAGTTTATAGCTAATTGCAGTGAGAAGTGGTGTAGAGAGTTATATTTGTGGTCCCTTGTTCCTTGCTCTTGTCCTTGTTTTATACTCTGAGATCGTGTTTAACGTTACCGTTTACTCCGCATGATCCACCATGAATGGTATTTAATGTCGAGGCTCCGGCCGATACGTTCAGGCGCCTTAATTCACCGATTTGAAAGAGTCTTTGGTCTCTTCGGGGTTGACTAACGGTTATGCATTTAATCCTATTTGACCGTTGACTTTCACTCCAATGGGTCTTTCAGCTCGGCCCATCACCTCGTCTGTTCCTTTGAGCCCATATGGTTACTTTGAGCTCGTTTACCTTCTTTAACTTCATCGGGCCTTTTTACCTTTGGTTTATTGCGCCCATTTTTACTGGGCCGGTAACCCCCACAGTTAACCCCCCACAGTTAGCCCCTCAATTCCTTGAAATTGTACCTGGACCAGTTGAAAGATTTTTAAGGAGTTTTTTTATCGAACTGAAATCTCGGCGAACAAATTTTTCTTTCCTTTCCATTTCTTGCAAATCGCTTGATTGCTGATTTATGAACCGTATTATGGATCTTCTCCGCTGATTTTTCCACCCTTCATTCTTTTCTTCTCCGTCTTTTCTTTAAAGTTCTTCCGCTTCCTTCATGCTCTTCACTGCTTCAGATTCTTTTTCTTCGGATAAGTATTTTCCTTAGAGATTTTTGTCTTCCTGAACGTTTCATTCCCTCATGAGTCTTCTTCTTCTGTCATAGATAATGATATTTTAGTTAACTGTCGCAAACTTCTTCCTACGCTGATTGCCAATCCTGACCACAAGATGGTCGACGCCACTGATTGTGATGGCAACACTAGGGCTGGTATTGATACCGCCATTGTGTGTGCTCCGATTTCCGCCCCTAATTTAGACCCAACCGGAGGTCACGAGGCACTTCCCGTGGATCCTTCCTTGGGAGGCAGTGACGTTTCATTGGTTGATCCGAGCCTTGCTGTAGTCCCGGTCATTGGGACTCATGATGACGCCGAAGTCCGCTTGTCCAAACGGGTCCACTCCGAGGTGCAAGTTGTTAATGACTTCAAAAATACGCGCTCTCCTAATCGCGAAAAAGAGGAAACTCTTCCTGAAGTGACTTGTCTCACCGCTTGAAGTAGCTGAAGCATAACTGGGATTTCAGTTATAATGACAACATCCCAATTGTGAGGAATCATCGTGCAACGACGACCTTGTTTCGCCATTACCGTGATGGAGGGGCAAAAATTCCTCAATTTAGTCAGTTCTCGAAAAAGGGGCACCAGAACTTTACTCATTTTGCTGACACGCTGAGACGGGTATAAATTTCCTTCTTTGCTTTGTTATTTGTCTATTTTGTCCTTTTTTTTTCTTACACTCATTTTATCGTTTTTCTTCGGTTGATTGCCGCCCACAATAACTCCATCGAGTGGTATGAGAGGAGACTTCAAGGGTCCCCTTCGAACATGGATTATGAAGACCGCATTTATGACCTTTTTTCTCAGGTAATATCCCTTAGTCTCCTTGCCGCTGATAACAGAAAGCTCATCGTCGAGGTTCATGAGTCTTCTTCCAAGATCGCGGTTCTCACGCAGCATAACCAAGGTCTCGAGGCTGAGAACGCCAAATTGCTGACGGAGTTGAAGGAGACGAGGTCACAAGCTGACGAGGCGATTGGTTCCCTCTCTGAGCTGAGGGAGAAATACAAGGGATCTCGGGACTCGGACGTCTCTGCGGCCCACATCGAGGTTGAACAGAGAATGGAAGTTCGCCTAATTGATCTGGTGGAGAAAGCTGTCGCTGAAACGAAGAATCGTGTGGAACTCTTCTTGTTGTATGCTCAGACGAAGGGGAATTTGGATATAGTCGAGGTGCTAAAGTGGGGTGACGACATCAATTTCAAAGATGAGATCAAGACTCACACCGCGAACTACGCCAACTTCCAAGATCAGATTAATGCCTTGCCTCCGCTTGATGTATCTTCATTCAGGGGTTGATTCCCTTTCTTTTTATGCACGTTGTACTCCTTTTTCATGACTAAAAAGTTTCATTGCTTTGTTTTCCCTTTTACCGTAGTATGAGGGTATGATCAGATGATAGTCTAATCTTCCTTTTGACGTAGCGTGAGGAGCTGATTGATCTATCATGACAATATTGTTTAGTGCTTTTCTTCCCTTTTGTCATAGCATGAGGGTTCAGCATGTTTTAAGTTTACGATCTCTTTTCTTTTACCGTAGTATGAGGATTTGATCTATAGTGAGTCTTTTTTTCCTTTTGCCGTAACATGAGGGTTTAACTCATTTTGATAAGGGGATATTCACGTTCTTTTTGCAGTAGCATGAGGATTTGATCTCCAAAGAGTTTTTTCTCCTTTTTACCGTAACATGAGGGTGTGACTCAAGTTTAGAGAGAGATGATCTCATTACTTTTGCCGTAACATGAGGATTCGATCATCAGTATAACGTTGCTTTTCCTTTTATCATGGTATGAGGATACGACATAATGATAGTTGTGCGTGACTTCGTAGGCTACCCACATACCCATTTAGGGATCAAGCCGAATCGTAGTTCAATTATCAAATAAGGTTTTTCTAAGTATATAGTACCTCTTTAAGTTCATCGCATTCCACGAGCTTGGTTCCTGTTTCTTTTTGTCATTCTCCAGTCGGTAGACTCCTGGTCTCACCACCTCGGTTATTTTGAAAGGACCTTCCCACTTTATGCTTAGCTTTCCGGTATTCTTCTCCTTACGATTCTGGTACACTTTCCGCAATACCAAGTCCCCCTCTCCGAGTGACCATGGTTTCACTTTCGCGTTATAAAGATGAGATGTCGCCTCGTGGTATTTATGCGTTTGTATTTGAGCGTTTCCTCTCAATTCGTCCACAACTTCTAAAGCGTACTCTAGAGCTTTGTTATTGCTTTCTTAACCATTAGGATATATTTCTCTTCACAGACTTGATACTCATATTTCGGCTAGAACCATTGCTTCGGTTACATGGACAAGAGAGAAATGTGTTTCTTTTGTGGCACGATTTGGAGTGGTCATGAGTGCCCATATGACATCATTAAGTTTTTCATGCCAATCTTCCTTCGAGAATTATAACTTCTTCTTGAGGTTATTCAAGATATTTTTGTTTGCTGCTTCTGCTTGCTCGTTCTCTTGCGAATAATAAGGGGTTGAGAAGCTGAGGTGGATCTTCCACATATCGTTGAAACCCCTCAATATTTTTGATACAAAATTCTTTCTGTTGTCAGTAATAATTTCGTACGGTAGTCCGTAGCGACACACTATATTCTTCCAAATAAAGTGTTCGACCACATTCGCAGTCACATTCCAAAAAGCGTCGGTTTCTATCCATTTCGAGAAGTAATCAGTAAGAACATAGATAAACCTCGTGTTACCGTCTGATTCGACGATCATACCAATTTGATCTATTAACCAACACATAAATAGATATGGCGCGAAAACACTCAAGATCATCTCGGCAGGTTGTTTGATGTGAGGGGCATGCTTCTGGCGTTTCTCGCACTTCCGCGAATAAGTTTTGCAATCTACCATCATTGTAGGCCAATAAAGGCCTTGTCTTTTGATCCGATTTACCATCGTCCTTCCACTGGAATGATTTTCACAAGCTCCATCATGGGTTGCTCTCAATGTTGTTTCGACATCTTCCTCATGAATTCCTTTGATGTAGGGTCCGCCGATACTCCCTTTATAAAGCTGTTTATTTCTTACCTTGAGCCATGCACTAACAACCTTTAGTATGCGTGCATCCCATTTACTCTCAGGTGTTATCTCGTTAATTATATATCTAATTATCAGGGCCCTCTAGTTCGGGCCGTAATCCTTAGCTGGTGACTGGTTTTCTATTGCAACTGCCATTACTTGCTTTTGGAAATTAATGCTTGGTTGATCAATCCTTTCCACCAAGATCATCCTCTGACACTCGGAGTCCGATGTCAAAGCTAGAGCTGCAAGAGCATATGCCGAGGTGTTTTCCCCTCTTGGAATTCTTGTTAGCGTAAAATAACTAAATGAATAGGAGAGTTCATGTACTATTTTCACGTAGGCACTCATCCGTCCATCTTTTGCCTCGTACTCACTGCTAAATTAGTATGCTACAAGTTGAGAATCGCAAAACCCATCGACCTCTTGGGCCCCCATTCCTTACGCTAGGCGCATTCCGACAATTAAAGCCTCATATTTTGCTATTATTTGAAGCGTTCAACTTCAATTTGTATGAACGATCAATTACTTTGCCATAAGGTGAGACTAATTGAACTCCAGCTCCGTAGCCCCCCTGTGAGGAGGCTCCATCAACATGAATGGTCAATCGTTTCTTGGAATCTTCCTTGGTCTCTTCTGGTACAACCAGTTATATTACGAAAATCGGCCAAGACCTGGGATTTGATCGCAGTCTGAGGTCTATACTCGATATCGTACTCACTGAACTCGATCGCCCATTTGACTAATCTCCCAAATTGACTCATTCCGTGAAGGATTGAGCGGAGTGCATGGGTCGTTGCTACAATTATTGAGTGAGATAGGAAATATGACCTCAATTTTTTTTTTGAGGCTACCACAACCAAAGAGAGTTTCTCAATAACTGGATATCTGGTTTCAGCGCCTGCCAATGTTTTACTCACATAGAACACGGGCTTCTGCTCACCGCAATTTTCCCGTATCAAGACTCCTGATACGGCGGTTGAGGATACTGCTATATACAAGTACAACGGTTCTCCGTCGACCTACTTAGATAACACCGAAGGTTCTTTTAAATATTTCTTTAACGATATGAAGGCTTTTTCACATTCTTCACTCCAAGTGAACAATTTATTTCCCTTTAGGAGTTGAAAGAATGGTAGTCACTTGTCGGTTGACTTTGATATGAATCGATTTAGTGCGGCGATTCTTCTAGTTAATCTTTGGACTTCGTGTTTTGTTTTCGGGGAATGCATCTGAGCCGGGTTGGCTTCGATACCCTTTCGAGTTACCAAGTAACCCAATAATTTTCTGGACGCAACAACGGAGGTGCATTTTGCCGGATTGAGTTTCATCCGAAGTGATTTAACACTTCGAAACATTCTCTCAGATGCCGGATATTAGAATTAGCCTCAACGAACTTGACAATTATATCATCAATGTAGACTTCTATGGTTTTGTTAATCTGTCCTGCGAACATTTGGTTAACCAATCACAGATATGTTGCCCCAACATTCAGTAGTCCGAAGGGCATTACCTTGGAGCAGTATATTCCTCTATCAGTTAAGAAAAAGGTTTTCTCCTGGTCATCAGGGTTCATCAATATTTGATTATATCCCGAGAATGCATCTATGAAGGATAAAATTTCGTGGTCAACAATTTCTTCCACTAGCCGATCAATATGTGGTAATGGGAAGCTGTCTTTAGGGTAAACTTTGTTTAGGTCTGTGAAAACGATATATACTCTCCATTTCCCATTTTTCTTTTTATCCACATGATATGCTCAAATTAATACCCTAAAAGTACTAAAGCAGTAGCTGCAGTATATCAGGGGTCGAACACAAGGACTAAGAGAAATCACACAATAGATTGTATAGTATCGAATCAAGCTAAGTAAATCAGAAGAAACAAAAGAAATAAACAGTAAAAGGGTTGTAAATTCGATGGAGGAAAATATAGGCCCATGGTATTTCTCAGGAAATCAAAGAATGCAGATAAACTAACTAACATGATTCAGATTTAGCGCGGTTCTTGAACTCAAATCACTAAGATATAATTAACCAACTCTTATTGCGAAAATTATCTAAATCTAAATCCTAGGAATTCCAAATCTCTTTGCGAATCCTAAAGTCTAAATCAGCTTTTTAAATCAGGTTTGATTTGTTCACAAAATAACTAAACCAAATTTCTTTGCGAATAGTTATTTTGCTCACCCTAGGTTCTATCAGGTAATTAATCGCACTCTTGTGCCTAATCAATTATCCTAAGATCTAAGTTCCAGATTCGTCAAACTAGAATTAGCTTTGAACACAACCTAAGGCGAAGAACTAATTCAGATGGTGAATCCTAATCAACTAATCAATATAGCATTCAGAGAAAACCCTTAAGGGAACCCTGAACCTAAAGTAGATCTACTCAGACATGGAGAATGAAAACAACATGATTGAATAGATCATCAAAGAAAACAATAGAAAACAGGAGTTCAGAGTTGTCTCCCCAAAAACCAAAGTAGAATCAAGAGTAGAATAAAGCGTAAAGAAAGCGTAGTCATCAAAGTGGATGAAAAACCTAATTATAATGCTAAAACACGTTCTGGGCTTATTGTAATAATTAAAGACTTCTGGGCAATTTTGCAATTCCTCAATTCTTCATTTAAGTCGCGACTCGTGTCTGCTACAGTGGGTATCGACCGATACCAATGGGGTATCGATCGACACTGAGACTTCAAATCGGGTACTCAGCTACACGAACGTCTGTTTTGCTCCAAAATGCTCCAGAAAGCTCCAATATCTCCAATAATGCTCCAAACGTGCTAAAACCTGTAAAAGACTCTAAAACACTACGAAATAGTAGAAAGACTCTATAAAACGGACTTATATCATGGCTTAAACGGGGTAAAAACCATGATATATCAACTCTCGCAGACTTAGCATTTGCTTGCCCTCAAGCAAATAGAAGACTAAACCAAAGAAAGAGGTTTGAAAATATAGAGACTCACCTGTTCTTGAAACGCTGCAATGACCCTTTTCCCAAGCACTCAAATGTCACCTAACCATCTTTTGATCTAACCACCATGTACTTCTCCGTAAACATTCGCAGCTTCTCCAGACTACACACATTATTTCACAACATTGTTCAGTCAAGCCATCCTCGCCAGTTTCATCGCTGTGATTAATGCCAAGAACCTTCTAGACTCTTTCCCAAACAATATCATGACAAGGAACCACCATTTTCACACTTTTTGTATAAATTTCTCTCCCCCAAACTTATTTATTATTATGTTCTCTCTTTTATTTTTAGCTTTGCATATACACATCAAGGTATGAGACGCGAGTATTGATGGTGTTAGCCACCGAATCCCTGGTTCTTCCCTCTCAAAGTATCAAAGGCGTAGGCGACTAATGGCATCATAAGAAAATCCTAGCCTCGCTTCCAATCCTTTGTGTGATCATCTCCTCTGGAGTAGAATAATGGGATCGTTGGAAATTTTCCTAACCCTCTACTCAGAAGAAAATCATTTCATCTTTTAATGCATCTTATTTATTAACTTGTAACAGGGAGAGAAATACCATTATTTTAAACACGTGGGTTCCTTTGTTAGATATGAATGATGAATCAAGCTCTATGGACGTCAATCACATCGATGAATTGCAAAAATTTGGCTCAAGCTTTAAAGAACTTTGCTGGAAACATGAGTGTCTTCTAGTTAACTGGTCGTCCTTTGGATTTTTCATTAGTCGATCTAGAACTGATTCTATAACAATGGTCACTTAAAAGCAAGGTCAGATCAATAGATTCAAGAAGAAGATCACAATCTCCAACAAAGTTTTGACTCAATAAAACAACGAATGACTGAAAAATGACAGATTCTAAGAAAAACAAAAACAATGTCAGCGACTACCTCCCCTAGACTTGAACAACACTGTCCCCAGTGTTATCTAGCCTAGAGTTGGTGAAAGAAAGCAAATGAATCCAATGGACTTGGGAAAAACAAAAAGTTACCGTGCTGGAACATCGAGTATCGACCGACACACGGTCTGGTATCGGGCGATACCAAACTTAAGTCGACATGATGAACCTTCTTATTTGCATAGGGTGTCGACCGATACCAATGGGGTATCGATCGATACTCAGGCGATTTCGAGTTTTGCTCCTTGTTTATCCTGACACAAACACAAAACGAAAAATAAAAACGAAAATAAAAACGTATGTACAGACTCACCAGTGGGTTGCCTCCCACCAAGCGCTCGTTTAAAGTCAGTAGCTTGAATTTGGCTCAGGTAATCAGTCAGGAGAAGATTGAGAGCTTACTCCCATGCAAGTTCCACAGCTAGATACTTGCAGACTCAAAGTTCTGCTCAACATGCTCTCCACAAACTCCTTTCCTTTCTATTTCAGCTCCGAAGTGAGAAGAACTCGAGTCTTAGAGAATGGTTTCGAAGTTCCTTTGCACTTCACCTTGTACTCAATCGAATCCCCATCACACTTCTGAGGGATTAAGGTCATAGAGGGAGCACCTTTTACTCATGTGCTCTTCACCTTCTTCTTTGCCTTAGCTGTTTTGACGTCTTTCTTGGTGATGACCGAAGGACTATCTAGAAGGTCTATTACAGTTGGCTCGTCAGGAGGCTCTTCCAAAAGATCAACTACCAACGTCTCTTCTGTAACAATGGTGATGCAAGAGGTATGTGTGGGAGTTCCTATAGTAGGAATGGCTTTGTAGTACACCTCCTTGTCAATGTACGAGAATGAGATTCTCTTACTGGGTGTATCCATAATTGCACCAGCTGTAGCCATGAACGGTCTTCCAAGAATCAGCTGCGTACTAGATCTTGCATGCATCTCCATAACCTCAAAATCGGTAGGAACCAGACAATCTCCTACTTTAACCGTCAAATCAGGGATTGTACCATATGGAAACGAGGTGGAACTGTTCGCGAGTGTGATGGTTGACTTGGGAGGTCGAATATCAGCTCTCAATCTCTCTGCAATTGCCCTTGACATGACATTGACGCTAGCCCCTGAGTCAACGAGAGACTCTTTGAATTCAACTCCAGAGATAGAGCATGGAACGGAAAATATTCATGGGTCTTCCCTCTTGGTCAACTGTCTCAGCGGTAGTGACTTGCTTATTGCCTTGATGAAGAGTGCCTTAATTTCTTTTAGAGATTCTCTGCAATCTTTGAAGTGACTTAGTAGAGGCCAGCCCTCTAGAGCTTCTTCAAAAGTGAACGAGTGGGGTATCCTTCGTACCATCTTCTCAAAGCCACACAGCTGTTTTGGAGTGATGGGGGCTCGGAGGTGTTGAGGAATAGGATTCAGCTTCTTGGGCTTGTGAATTCTGTCAACACTCATACGCAGCTCCTTTGCAGTATCTGGGAGGGTGTCGATCGATGTATGGAGGGTATCGATCGATGCTTGCTCCTTCGAGATGTCCTTGACAGATTCTTGGACGGGTGTCGATCGATACAAGAAAGTATCGGTCGACACAGGGGTGGTGTTCGAATTCTCATCCTCAGATATATCATCAACAAAAGGAAGCTCCACAACCAACTTATCCAGCATAGATTTGCATCTGGCATCCTCCCATTCCTTCTTTGTCATCTTATGAGGCATATGATAAGGTATTATGGGTTTGTACACCCTCTCATTGACAATCTCTGGTTCCTTCGCGACCTGCGCCTCAGTATCGACCGACACAGAAGGAGTATCGATCGATACACGTGATTTTGGATCCCCTCGTGTAGGTGTCTGAACTAGTATCGATCGACACTGTATGGTATCGATCGATACACGGGGGTTTTCAGAATCCCAGTCGTCATCTTCAGTATCGTCGAAAATTCCTGCATCCAAACCCTTTTATACCACTGCAGTGGCTTCTTTACCAATTCCTAAGGTGATTGCATTGACGTGTGCTCTTGAATTCTCAGTTTTCCCTGGAAGAAAACCTTCGTGCCTCTTCACAGCTTCTGCAGTCTGAGCAACCTAAGTTTCCAGCTTCCTCTGAGAAATATTGATAGCTTCAATTTTCCCATTCAGATCAGTGTGCAGATGGTCAATCTTCCCATTGAAATCCACTTGCAGCTTTAGTTGTCCATGAAGAATCTGTTAAAGCATGGATTCCATTTTACTCTCTGTGGACTTTGGAGATATTGGTTGGTACGAAGAGTTCCCATAATTGCGAGTGAAGTCGCTGCTCTGGAGTGGTTTCTGAGCGAATTGTCTTGCTCCAAAACCAGATTGGGTTCCCTCAAACTTGTACCCACCTTGCTGATTGTTGTTGTTGAAGTTTCGGTTGTTGTTGTACCCAAATTGCTGACCCTGAAAACCAGAACCACCGACGTGGTTAACATTCTCCACTTCGTCTTCATCAATATTATCAACTCCATCAGCAAAGTGTACAGTCTTCTTAGACTTCCCGATCAGAAGATCTAGCTTGGCTTGAATTTCAGAAATCTGCGATCCATCCATATTCCCATTATGTCTCTTTCACTCAAGGTCTGCATTTTTGGTGCTATTGCTGGATGCAAAATTCTCAATAAGCACATAAGCATCATCTGGATACCTGGTGTTGAAGTTCACATTGCTCGAAGCATCCAGAGCCATATGATACCTCCAATAAATCTCTGTGAAGAAAATACCCAGCAGCTGAACATCAGAGTACCCGTGATGTGGACAATATCTCTGATACGATCTAAATCTCGTCCAAGCAGCCTTGAACGCTTCAGTCGGGACTTGAGAAAACTGGGAGATCTTGTTCCTCAGATCTTCAGATCGTGCATCATCATAGAAATTATTCAGGAAAGCAGTCTTAGTCTCCTCCCAGGTAGTCAGTGATCCAGGAGTCAACTGCTTCAGCCAGTAAGTAGCTTCTCCACCAAGAGAGTATGAGAAAAGCTTGCAGAAAAGGTAATCGTAGGACACTCCATTACTTTTGATGCTAGTGACCAAATCCTCGAACCGCTCAATATGATCCATGGGATGTTCGCTGGAAAGACCATGAAAAGGGTGCTGTCCCACAAGAGTGTAGTATGCATGTTTACGCATATCGATTTGCGTAAAACTGATCAGGTCTGTTGCACTCACCAATCGTTCTACCACGATTAACCACAACATTCCCAGCATTCACTGCGTTCGCGTTCCCAGCTACATTCCCCGCGACATTCCCAGCGATAACAGGAGCAGGTGGAATGATGTTCCCCTCTCCATCCAGACGATGTCCTCTCTCATTGCACAACAGACCCTCTTGGTCTCTGTAAGCACCAGCTGCATCTTGAACCAACTCTACTTGATTGTTGTTCATCTTTGCTGGCTTCTTTGCTCTTCTGTTTGTGCGTTCCAAAAGTGCTAGTTGCTCGAGTGACAAAACAACTAGCTGAGTGCTCTTGCTCTTCCTGGTTTCACGATTAGGCATACACCTGAAAACAAGAGTCAAGAACGTAAGTAACAAAAAAACATGATGAGTATCGACCGATACCTAGTGGTGTCGATCGATATCAACAAAAAGAAAACGACGAGTATCGACCGACACTAATAGTATCGATCGATAGTGTCGGTCGATACCGTCGAACTTAGTCGAAACTCGACAGCTAAAATCTAATGGCGAAATTGAGTCCCCGGCAACGGCGCCAAATTTGATATGCTCAAATTAATACCCTAAAAGTATTAAAGCAGTAGCTGCAGTATATCAGGGGTCGAACACAAGGACTCAGAGAAATCACACAATAGATTGTATAGTATCAAATCAAGCTAAGCAAATCAGATGAAACAAAAGCAATAAATAGTAAAAGGGTTGTAAATTCGATAGAGGAAAATATAGGCCCGTGGTATTTCTAAGGAAATCAATGAATGCAGATAAACTAACTAACATGATTCAGATTTAGCGCGGTTCTTGAACTCAAATCACTAAGATATAATTAACCAACTCTCGTTGCGAAAACTATCTAAATCTAAATCCTAGGAATTCCAAATCTCTTTGCGAATCCTAAAGTCTAAATCAGCTTTTTAAATCAGGTTTGATTTGTTCACAAAACAACTAAACCAAATTCCTTTGCGAATAGTTATTTTGCTCACCCTAGGTTCTATCAGGTAATTAATCTTACTCTCGTGCCTAATCAATTATCATAAGATCTAAGTTCCATATTCGTCAACCTAGAATTAGCTTTGAACACAACCTAATGCGAGGAACTAATTCAGATGGTGAATCCTAATCAACTAATCAATCTAGCATTCAGAGAAATCTCTTATAAGAACCCTGTACCTAAAGTGGATATACTCAGACATGGAGAATGAAAACAACATGATTGAATAGATCATCAAAGAAAACAATAGAAAACTTGAGTTCCGAGTTGTCTCCCAAAAAACCAAAGTAGAATCAAGAGTAGAATAAAGCGTAAAGAAAACATAGTCATCAAAGTGGCTGAAAAACCTAATTATAATGCTAAAACACGTTCTGGGCTTATTGTAATAATTAAAGACTTCTGGGCAATTTTGCAATTCCTCAATTCTTCATTTAAGTCGCGACTCGTGTCTGCTGCAGTGGGTATCGACCGATACCAATGGGGTATCGATCGACACTGAGACTTCAAATCGGGTACTCAGTTACACGAACGTCTGCTTTGCTTCAAAATGCTCCAGAAAGATACAATATCTCCAATTATGCTCCAAACGTGTTAAAACCTGTAAAAAATTTTAAAACACTACAAAATAGTAGAAAGACTCTATAAAACGGACTTATATCATAGCTTAAACGGGGTAAAAATCATGATATATCACCACAACTGGGCTTGCCAGCCATTTCAGATATTTGACCTCAGAAATCGATCCATTTTTTCAGCAGCATTTCGACTTCATCGTTGACCCCCGTTGATCTCTCTTGACCCAATTTCCTCATTTTTTGCCTGACTAACTTAAATGATTCATCAACATTCACTCCAGGATATGACTGACCAAGCAAAAGTAAATAGATTTTTTTTCCCACCATTACGATCCATAAGATCAATCCCATCAAAGAGAAATTCATCATCTTTCAATCACATCATTTTCTTAGATCTTAACTTAATATATAATAAATGATAGTATGTTTTTCTTTTAATTACTTGAAAAAAAAGTATGGTATCTATAAGTGTGTACTTTTTGTTTGGGTCAACCTGTATCTAAGTATGTACTTATTCAAAGATTAATCAAATTTTTAAATGAAGTCATTTGGAAAAAATAATTATATTTCCGAAAGCAAATCTTAAATAACTGAAAAAAGAATATTGAAGACATGTATCATAGTCCTAAGAAAGTAACAGATCCTTTGGGTCCTCCTCGATCTTTTTTTTCTTTTCTCTTCTATCCAAAAACATCCTCAATCTCTGTCTCAAATTCGCCATAGCTATCATCTTCTTGCTCTTAAATTAGAAGAAGAAAAAAAACCCTAAGTTTCTCTTTCTACATGATAACCTAACTCTCTCTCTCTCTCTGCATCATTCTTCTTTCTTCTTCTTCGCATGTGCAAAGCTATCAACATCTGTTTTGATTGAAAGCTAAGTTTTCTTTTCAATTCCAAAACGGAAGAAATTGAAAGTGTGTATGTCAAGACAAACCACCAAACTACAAAGAAACAAAACACACACACACACCCTATTGTTCCTTAAAGACCCAGCAAGCTGATAATTTCACGCTTTTTCCTTCTTCTTCCTGACATTTTTCTCCTTTTTGTTTTCTTGTGATTTGGGGTTATTATCTCTCCTGCAATGTGGGTTCGCATTTGTTGGCGGTGGTGATTATCTCTAAGGGCTTGTGGTTTGCTTTTTGGTAAGCATTTAAAGGGAAATCTCTCAATGGCGTTGTTTAGAAAGTTCTTCTACAGAAAGCCTCCTGAAGGGTTAGTTGAGATCTCAGAGAGGATTTACGGTACGCTCTTCGTTCTTTAAATGCTCTCTTCAACTCCCAAATCTCTGCGTTTTTAAGTGTTGGGTTCTTAGAAAGTTTGAGTCTTTGGGTCTTAAAAATCAGAACTTTATCAAGTTATGGCAACCAAAGTTGAAAGTGTTAATATCCTCTTTACGTTTCTGGGTCTTCTCAGGCTCATTGGTTGAACTGATCTAGCATTTGATAGCTTAAGGTATGTCATTCTTGAATGTTGAGATTTAGCTCATGGATTCTGTGAAGTCAATTCTTAAAGATTTGTTAGGAAAACAGTTTCTTTTGTATGTTCACTGGGTTGCATGACTTCTCAAATTCGTTTTATCGTCGTATCCCCTGGTCTTGAAGATTTCTCTATAAGTTTGCTAATCTTTGATGTCTTATATTTCCAGTCTTTGATTGCTGCTTAACCACGGATATGTTGGAATATGAAGAGTACAGAGTCTATGTGGGACGCGTAATGAGTCAGCTACGCGAACAGTTTCCCGGTGCATCATTCATGGTGTTTAATTTCCGGGAAGGAGAAAGCAGAAGCTTGATGGAGAGTGTACTCTCTGAGTATGACATGACCATCATGGACTATCCTCGTCATTATGAAGGGTGCCCTTTGCTTACAATGGAAACGGTTCATCACTTTCTTAAATCAAGTGAAAATTGGTTATTGTTGAGTCAACAGAATATCTTATTGTCGCACTGTGAGCTGGGCGGCTGGCCGGTTTTAGCTTTTATGCTTGCTTCGCTCTTGTTATACCGCAAGCAGTTTAGTGGAGAAAAGAAAACTCTAGAGATGATATATAAGCAGGCTCCTCGTGAGTTATTACAGCTAATGTCTCCACTGAATCCGCTGCCTTCACAATTGAGGTTTCTTCAGTATATTTCGAGTAGGAATATTGGGTCACAGTGGCCACCGCTAGATCGGGCCCTTACATTAGACTGTATCAATGTTAGACTGATTCCTGATTTTGATGGTGAGGGTGGTTGCCGACCCATATTTAGAATATATGGTCAAGATCCATTTATGGTTTCTGATCGGACTTCAAAAGTTCTTTTCTCGATGCCCAAAAGAAGCAAAGCTGTTCGGCATTATAAGCAGGTGATACCAAGAATTTGTTTTCATCCATGTGTTTGTTCATTCAGTCTCACAGTGTTATGCTTCATGATAGTCCTAACTTTTCATCTACTGTTGCAGGCAAATTGTGAACTGGTAAAGATTGACATCCATTGCCATATTCTCGGTGATGTCGTACTTGAGTGCATTACCATAGATAGTGATCATGAGAGGGAAGAGATGATGTTTCGGGTTGTGTTCAATACTGCATTTCTTAGATCAAACATTCTAATACTTGACCGTGATGAGATTGATGTACTGTGGAACACAACGAATCGGTTTCCCAAGGATTTCAGAGTGGAGGTGACTATTTATCTTATTTTTCTTTGATAATTATACCAGTTTTTGGTTTCCCAAATAAAAGAGTCGCATTTTGTCTAAGCTTTAAATGACCAGTTCTGGAGAGATCAGTATGAGACTAGCCTTTTTGATAGAAATACTTTGTGAAGGCATCTTTCTGAGTCAAGAACATTAGCCTTTTTATACAAACATTTGGTTTCCAATTAAAGGTTTCAGCTTATTTTCCAAGCCGTTAAAGATCAATTATAGCGAGTTTAGTTTGAGACTATCATTTCTGTTGGAAGCATTTTATGTGATACATAACTAATTATCTTTCTAAGTCAAGAAAGGTGTAACATTATGTGTGTTTGTTCAGGTTATCTTTTCGGAGATGGATGCTGGTAACAATCTTGTCTATGTTGATTTGCCGCACATGGAGGAAAAAGATGGTCTACCTATGGAAGCATTTGCTAAGGTTCAGGAGATTTTTAGTGATGGTGAATGGTTGGATCCAAATTCTGATGTTGCTGTGACTGTTTTTAACCAAATAACAGCAGCAAATATCCTTCAAGAAAGTTTGGATTCAAGCTCTCCTCGAAGCCCTGATTCACGTAGCCTATTGGAATCAGCACTTGAGAAAGTTAGGGAGAAAACCAAGTTAATGATATCGGAAAATGTTGCTGTAAGTCCTGATGCATTCTCTCCTGAGTGGGAAGAGAAAGATACAGTCTCCTGTCATAAATCTTATGCAGATCCCAATTCACTCATTAAGAAGGTTGATGAACAGCATGGACTTCGAGTTTCAGTCCAAAGAAAAGCTCACTCGAAGATAATTTCACCTCCAATGGTCCAAAGTCCAGTAACATCACCAGTTTTAAATCGTAGCCCCGCACAAGGATCACCCGCTTCGATATCCAGATTTCACAGCTCCCCCACTAGCCTTGGGATCACTTCAATATTACATGATCATGGTACATGTAAAGGTGAAAAGGCTACTTCATCATCATCAGGCTCACCGTCAATCTCGTTTCTACCAACATTGCATCCACTGAAACCATCGCTACCCAAAGCTTCTCCACAACAGTCGTCCACGCCTGTTCCTTCAAATGGCCCTCCTCCAGTAGAAGCAGCAGTGATGCCACCAGCATTGCGACTGCTGAAGCCACTTAAGATTTCGTCTCTTCCTCCTCCACCCACAACTCCCATATCCTCTCTGCGTTCCACTCTTTCACCAGGTTCCAGCACCAGTTCCATAGCAACACAAGGGCCACCTCCACCTCCACCTCCACCTCCACCTCCACCTCCACCACAACGTTCTGCACAGTCATCTTTTCCTCTGCCACCACCTTTACCACCACCAAAGAAATTGGTAGCCACAACTAACCCTCCACCTCCACCACCACCACCTTTGCGTTCTAATTCTCTATCAGGAGCTGTACCACTTCAAACATGCCCACCAAGTATACTGCCAACAGATTCTCCGATGATAAAATCCCCTCCTGTTCCTCCTCCGCCAGCCCCTGTACCTCTGTCTCGTTCTCATAACGGTGGTTGTAATGGAAATATTCCTCCAGTCCCTGGACCACCATTGAGTTTAAAGGGGCGTGGGCTTTCACAGATGAATCTTAGAGGTCAGGGTCAAACGAGAAAGGCTAACCTAAAACCGTATCATTGGTTGAAGCTTACTAGGGCAGTGCAAGGAAGTTTATGGGCTGAAACCCATAAACCTGATGAAGCGGCTACGTATGACTATATCTTTGATTTTCCTTTTATATAAGTTTGTTCTTTCTTCAGGCTCTTCTAATTGTGTTTCTCCAATTCTAGTGCTCCAGATTTTGACATCTCTGAGCTTGAGAAACTCTTCTCAGCAGCAAATCCTAGCTCTGACAATGAAAGTAAAGGTGGGAAATCAGGTCGACGTGCCCGGCCTAAAGTTGAGAAAGTGCAGCTGGTAATTGATTGCAATGAGCATTCTGCTGTTCTCTAACTTCTTAAATCTTATATTTCCAAGTTGAGCATGCAATAAAAATCCATTGATACATCTGTTAGAATATAGCTAACAGTTACTCTATTTTTGTCATCTAACTTTGGCTATTAGTTTTGCAGATTGAGCTCAGGCGAGCATACAACTGTGAGATCATGCTTTCTAAAGTTAAAATACCTTTGCCTGATTTGATGGTAAGCACAAAGATTTTTCTTGCAAGATATTGCTCGGCAAGTTCTTGACTTGGTCTCTATCTTAAAGCTCCACTTAATGCAAAATCTAATCTTCCCACATCTTGTTATGCAAGAGCTGTTTAAACAATATTTTCTCACCTGAATGATCTTGGGTTACAGAGTTCTGTTCTTGCATTGGATGAGTCGGTGATAGATGTTGATCAAGTTGACAATCTAATCAAATTTTGTCCAACAAAAGAAGAAACAGAATTGCTCAAGGTATTTTTATTTCTGGTTCTTATCTAAAACTTTTCTGCTTCTTTTGTGAGTACATTGATGCTACATCTCCTGTCCTGGTTTTCTTGCTTTCTGTAGGGCTACACTGGAAATAAGGAAACTTTGGGACGGTGTGAGCAGGTTGGTCCTGTGTATCCACATTCATATTTGAACAACGAGTTTCCCTTTCGATTTTCCAGGACCATTCTCGTCTTTCTTGCTAACCAACCATAATTCCTTCTAAGCAAACTAAATTTAAACAAACCAACGACCAAAACAAGATACAAATGAACAATCTTATAGATGTGCACATAAATATCCAGTACTATACCTAGCTTATTGATTTCCTGGTAGTTTTGTTAGGTCGAGAAACAAATAGCATTTCCTTTTTAATCTGGGAGTGATACCTTCATCTAAATTCACTTTCTTTTCTCTACTCCGTACTGACTGCTACTCTGACTTTTTCTTGCGATAGTTCTTTTTAGAATTGCTGAAAGTTCCTCGAGTGGAGACCAAGCTAAGGGTTTTCTCATACAAGATTCAGTTCCACTCCCAGGTAGGAGAATCGACTGGAGTTTGTATTTTTTGTAATGATTTCTAGTTTCTAAAATCTTTGATCTTATTTCTGTAAATGGTTGTTTTCCTTCAGGTTACTGATCTTAGAAGAGGTTTGAATATCATACATAGTGCAGCCAATGAGGCAAGTCGATGTTTTCGTGCAAATAGTTTGTGAACCACACAGATTCATGTTACTGATTTTCCACTCTGACTCAATTGCATGTTACACTTTCCAGGTTAGAGGCTCGGCTAAACTAAAAAGAATCATGCAAACAATACTTTCCTTGGGCAATGCCTTGAACCACGGAACTGCAAGGGGTGAGTATATATCTATTTCCTTTACACTGCCATATAGTGTTATTCTTAAAGAGAGACATTGGTTCTATTCAAGAATTTGAATTTTCCCTCCGCATTGTCTTTTATATATTTCTTCTCTTTTGACAGGCTCAGCTATCGGATTTCGCTTGGATAGTCTTCTGAAACTCACGGACACTAGATCCCGCAACAGTAAGATGACTCTGATGCACTATCTCTGTAAGGTACGAGATTTTTCAATCGTTTCCCACTTTTTGTTCTTGAGTAGTACACTATATTCTTGACATCCATTAGCCTTTATATTTGTATGTTACAACTTCTCTCAAAAACGTTTCTCATGCATGTATTTACAGGTGCTCGCCGAAAAACTTCCAGAGCTACTTGATTTTCCAAAAGACCTGGTGAGCTTGGAGGCTGCAACAAAGGTAGTTTCGCTTTTCTTAAAACAACCCCTTCTTCGTTCCTTCAGTGATAATTGCTCTGACAATATTCTTTGATTGCAGATACAATTAAAATATCTGGCAGAGGAGATGCAAGCAATTAGCAAAGGGTTGGAGAAAGTTGTACAAGAATTGACTGCATCTGAAACTGATGGTCCAGTATCAAAACACTTTCGTATGGTAAGCTAAATTAGATAGTTGAGAAGCTTATTTAGCTAGTGATTGCTCTTTGTTTTATCCTCTGCTTAACCTTGTACTTATTTATGCAGAACTTGAAAGAGTTTCTTAGTTTTGCTGAAGGGGAAGTTAGGTCCTTGGCCTCTCTTTATTCAACTGTGGTAGGACTCCCTTCTTTATTGCTTTCCTGAAGCACTTTACTTTCAACATTTAAGAAGCTTGACGCTATTGATTGTTTTTCTCATGGATGTCACAGGGTGGAAGCGCCGATGCGTTGGCTTTATATTTTGGAGAGGATCCAGCTCGTGTCCCATTTGAGCAAGGTAACATTTCGACGAAAACTCAACAACCAATTTGGTTTCTTTTCCTCTTATTACTTGTTTTCTCCAATTGGGTTTTGGAGTGTGTCCTTTCTGTCCCTGGCTTGACCTATGAGAAACAAATTCCTTGTGTTTGGTTCTGAATCTGCAGTTGTATCCACTCTGCACAACTTTGTTAGAATATTTGTGCGGTCACACGAAGAAAACTGCAAGCAAGTTGAGTTTGAGAAGAAGAGAGCACAGAAGGAAGCAGAGAACGAGAAACTTAAGAAAGGCGTGTACAATGAGAACTGAAACACAACTGCATACACAAAGGTTCTTGTTCTCTACTCTCTCTCGACCTCCTTGAGTTGCATTTGGCAGTCCTGGGAACCGGAAACTATATGTTGCGGCTCCTAGTTCGGGGATTGTACCCATTCTTTGACATAAAGTTAGAGAATTTTCCATTTAGTTCATCAGCAGACAAGACAGTGGCTTTGGATTTAGTCTTTTAGATTAGAAGGAAAAGGAGGAAACTTTGTCCCTCTGGTTAGGTTACAAAAGCAGCTGGCATCCGGCGATTAGCTTATGAAGAAGAAGATAAGATTCAGCTTTGTGATTTGATGGAAATAGTATTAGATAGAATTATGCAGGAGCTTTTGAGCCACTCTCTGGTTTAATACAGAAACAGAAATGTAACTTCTTGTGTATAAAGTTTTTGGAGGGATACGGAGATGTGTAAATATTGAGTGAGTGTGTGTGTGTGTCTCTTATCAACATTTACGATTTTACATCCAATGAAATATTCAGGCTCGTCTCTTTTCTCCAATGACATTGAGGATTTTCATTTCTGTTGCATTACACCTTATTTTATCCAGAGTTTTGTTGCATTATCTCTAAACTTTTACAGTACTTTGTTATATTGCTATAACGAGATGGAAAGTTCAAATTTAAAAGACAAAATACATAACTCAAAAATCAAAATGTTAAGTATTACTAAGTTAATCTTTTGGCAATATATTTATCTAATCATTCATATTTGGTTTGAGCTGAATTAGAATATAATAGCCGATTTTGCATGCTGCCTCAAGTAGAAAGTTATTGTGCTTTCGAATTTAGTTTTCCAAAGGCTGCTTAACTTGGATATGTCAAGGTCATTGTAACACCTCCTTCTCTGTTTGCTATAAATGATTTCATATGCCATCAATGAAAAAATTTAATATGGACTAGTGCAAACATCTTCTAGTGGTGTTTAGTTGTTGAAGTCTTGATCTGTTTTCACTTGTTTCTAGCTTTCCGGTTTAGTTTTTTTTTTTAGCTTTCGGGGATGTATCTTTGTATTGCTGGCTCCGGGAGTTATCTTTAAACTCGTCGGCTTTGTTTCCAGAAGAGTTTAGACTCTTGCCGGCTTTGTGTAACACCGGGCTTACAATTTAAATAAAAACTACTAGAGGACAAAAATAAAGGACTGGTGCAAACAGCATCATAGAAAAGTGGAACGAGCACTATAGTGAATGAGGATGCCGAACTAAGTCTTAACAATAAAACACACTCTTTCTTTAGACATCTGTTATTAGCTCCCTCTCTCTGTACGAGAGTAAAAAGGAAATATGATTTTGATCCATCATAAAACTTGAAAAAGCTTTGTGAAAGCAAGTAAGACTAGGCAGTTGACAGTACAAGAAAACACCCTTTTTGCAACGAACGATATCGTTGTAAAATCGTTGCAAAATAAGGTTTGCATCGAATTTGCGACGAAAAAGAGATCGTTGTTAACTGATCGTCGCAAACCACAAATCGTCGTAAATTCGTCGGAAAAGTACGAGGGAAAAAAATTCGTCGCTAAATCGTCGCTAAATTGCCGTCGTAAAATCGTCGTAAATATTACATTGAAATTACGACGAATATGAATACGTCGTAACATCGTTGCTAATTCGAAGGGAAATCTTTCATTGTTAAATTGATGGCAAAAAATTATCGTCGTTAATTCGTTGCAAATCAATCGTCGTAAAATCGTTGCTAAATAATCGTCGCAACATCGTTGCTAATAAATCGTCCTAAAATCGTTGCTAAATAATCGTCGCAACATCGTTGCTAATAAATCGTCGTATAATCGTTGTAAATTAGCCACGATTTTATGACGATTAATTTAGCAACGAATCAACGAGGATTATTGTTTACCATCGAATTAACGACGATTCTATATATGATTTTTATTATTATTTTTAAAATTTTATTAATTTCGAAATTATAAAATAAAAATTTTAAAAATAATATATAATAATATTTTATTAAAAAAAAATATTATAATCTGTTACAAAAAAAAAACCAAAATTAGAATTCGAAATCCTAAATCTAAATAACTATATCGTAATCGTCGAGATTCACATCGTCTTCGGGACGTCTCGACGAACCGGATGTGCCTGCCGCTGCCTCTGCCTCTGCCGCTGCATCTGCCTCTACTCGGAGTCTTCGCTTTTCCCGTAGCATGGCCTGCATTGTCGGGTTCCCTGTTGCCAAGATGTCGAAGAGTTCGTCATTCTGCGTAGCATCCAGTTCAACCCGCTGCTGAAGACTCGCAATCTTCGCCTGATATGCCGTAGACCGAGTAGCCTCGGTCTCAACCCGCTCCTGAAGACTCGTAATCGTAGCACGTAACACGACTGGATCATCTTCTGGCGATCGTCGTCGCGGAGCATATGAAGAAGCAGCCGAGACATCTCGAATAGATCCCATCCCGACAACCTTCCCCTTTCTCTTAGGGGCAACCTATATTTAAATTTACAATTAGAAATTTTTAAAAAATCAAAAACTAAAAATTAATAAGTACTAACTATTCTATATACCTGCTCGAAGATCCGGTCAATATCGGGTGTGGTCAACCCTCCAGACATGACCGACGAACCACCGGGAGATAGCTGTTGAGAGAGCTGTGTCTCTCGTTCGGTGACTTTGGAAGTCACCTCATTGAAGATGTGCTCGGCAGTCTCGGAAACAAAGGAACCATCCTTCTTCCGGTGCGTTCGCTCAAAAACCCTGGTCATCGGAGGGAGTACACCTCCGTCTTCGGCGGCCTAAAGAAAAAAACTATGTTATTGACGAAGTAAATTAAATAAATTAATTAATTTAAATAAATTTAATTACCATCTGTAAACGAACACCCGCAAAAGGTGTTTGCCCAGCTGTATGAGGCAGAGCCTTGAGTCTCCCGTCCGAATCAACGGTGTTGCGGGAAGCCGAACACTTCTCAGCAGTGATGATGGATTTCGGATCCATCCAATACCGCACCAAGCCGTCCCAAACGGCTTTATCCATGTGCAGGGGCTTTGCTGCATCGCCATCCTTCTTCCATGCTTTCTTCCACTCACCAACCACGCCTTGGATACGAAACTTCACCCTCTCGAGAAATAAAGTTTCAACCTCGCCATGAAGCGAAAGATCCCAGTGATATTTTTGCTGCATGAGAAACAAAAATAATTACATATTTTATAAAATTAAATTAAATATATATTTAAATATAATTAAAATAATTATGGGAGAAAAAAATATGTTTTCCATACGTACCGCAAACATCTTGAACCATGTCTCCTTGACGTGTAGAGGAAGCTGGGTAAAATTGGTATGCGGCTCGATAAAATAAGACTTGATGATGTCGGAAACGGTGCGTCCAACTTTGGATTCAACTCCAAACCTGAAACAAAAAATTGTAAAATTTTGAATTGTTAGAAATAAATATAAATATGTAATAATAAATGTAAAAAATATATATTTATATATATTACCATTCCGACCCGTCAGTATGATCCGGATCTAATCTTTTAAGCCTATGACGGCCCGGCTGCGCAAGCAAATCATGAACCGTCATGTGTGCATATGGGGCCGGGGAATGGCCTCCAGGTTGCGGAATCTGAGGTGGTAGTGGAGGCGGCGGAGCACTCTGTGGTTGCGTCACCGGGACAAAATCCGTCTCTGTAGCCTCAGAAGACACGGGCACCCCGGTACCCGAAGCATCACCTATCTCTCTCAAAAACTGAGCGTAATGTGCACGACATTGGCCCATCTGCATAATAATGAAACAAAATTACTATCTATAAACATCAAGGCATTTATATATAAAAAATTACTATATAAAAAAAATTATCTATACTAATTAATTAAAAACATTTAAAAAAAAAATTTACCTTTTTTCGCAAAACTTTCGATAGGAAGTTATGAGTAGTATTTTTTTTGAGGAGTTTGTAAATGAAATCGCAAGGAACTCGCTTGTATATATAAGATTACTTGTCGTCGCTATATCGAGGCAATCGAACCGTAGCGAATTCGTCGCTAACTTTGCAACGATTTTGTGACATTCATACACGCGGGAGTTTAATTGACCGACACGCGGTATATTTAATGACAAATCGTCGCTAAACCGTCGCAACCTTGCATCGATTTTGTGACATTCAGTGTTTGCGACGATTTAGCCACGATTAGTTCAATTCGTTGCTAAATCGTCGCCAATTTGCATCGATTTAGTGAGGATATTTGTAAAATCGGTTTTAGGGTTTAGGGTATAGGTACAAAATTGTACCGTCGAATACAACGTTCCATAAACAACTTGACATGTTTACTATAAATCCAAATTCATGAAATTATCAATAAGTTTATCGATATTGAAAAATAAGTAAATCATATAGTTTGCGTATATGTTAGAGATTATTAATACCATGATTCAGTTTGTGGATATTACTGTGATTGACCGAGTTTTCATTTTCGGACAATTCTCTAAAGTCACGAACAATTTCATTGAAAGATGCATAATACAATGAGATGGTAATACGTTAGGGTTTAGGGTTTAGGGCAAAGGGTTTAGGGTTTAGGGTTTATGACAAATCGTTGCTAAATCGTCGCAAAGTTGCATCGATTTTGCGACATTCAGTGTTTGCGACGATTTAGCCACGATTAGTTCAAGTCGTTGCCAAATCGTCGCCAATTTGCATCGATTTAGTGAGGATATTTGTAAAATCGATTTTAGGGTTTAGGGTATAGGTACAAAATTGTACCGTCGAATACAACGTTCCATAAACAACTTGACATGTTTACTGTAAATCCAAATTCATGAAATTATCAATAAGTTCATCGATATTGAAAAATAAGTAAATCATATAGTTTGCGTATATGTTAGAGATTATTAATACAATGATTCAGTTTGTGGATATTACTGTGATTGACCGAGTTTTCATTTTCGGACAATTCTCTAAAGTCACGATCAATTTCATTGAAAGATGCATAATACAATGAGATGGTAATACTTTAGGGTTTAGGGTTTAGGGCAAAGGGTTTAGGGTTTAGGGTTTATGACAAATCGTTGCTAAATTGTCGCAAAGTTGCATCGATTTTGCGACATTCAGTGTTTGCGACGATTTAGCCACGATTAGTTCAAGTCGTTGCCAAATCGTCGCCAATTTGCATCGATTTGGTGACTATCACAATTAACGACGATTTAGCGACGATTTCTTTGAAATCCCTTAAACCCCAAACTAAATCCCATTTCCGATCACCACTCATTTCCCACCGTTGTTGGGGCAATTAATAAATTACATGACACATAGACACATATATATGTCTCGTAATTTATTAATCGCCGCACCTACGGCGGAAAATGAGTGGAGATCGGAGATGGAATTTAGTTTGGGGTTTAAGGGATTTCATAGAAATCATATCACTTAAATTTTACAATAACTACTCGATCACAATATTATATTAATACATTAAATTCACAATAATTACTAGCTAGCGCGGTCACTCTGATTCATTTTCGGACGAAGAGTAGTACACATCCGTTTCTTGATCATCTGGTTCATCACTTTCTTCGAACTCATCTTCCTCATCTTCTTCCTCTGTATCGTCTGGGAGATATTCAACTTGCCTGTTTTGAGGATCTATCAAAAGGATGTCTTCATTGCTCTCATTTAGTTCTGGCATATCAGAGCAATTATCTTGCTGCATTGGTAGTTCCTCATCAACCCCCACAATTCGACCCCTCAGAGAAACTTTTATAACTGATAACCATGAGATACGGGTGGTTCGAACTCGCGGATATGGAACAAAGCTGACTTGTTCTGCTTGTGATGCTAGGATAAATGGCTCATACTTATTGTAACGTCGTGATTGGTTGACATCTACGTACACTGCCCCAAATTTGTTTTTACGGACGCCTCGATCAACTGTTGGATCGAACCAGTCACATTTGAACAGAACGCATTTCAAACCTAAGCAACCAGGGTACTCAACTTCAATTATGTCTTGCAACACTCCATAAAAATCTATTTCGCTCCGCACACATACCCCGTAGTTGGCAGTAGCTCTTTGATTTCCGTATTTGAATGTATGAAATATATATCCGCGTGTGCAATACATGGGTGCACTCGTTATCTTCGATATGGGGCCTTTTATTAACTCATGGAACCAGAGTGGATATGCGGTATCCCCATACTCGACCTATATTTCATTAATTAATTTAATTAAAAAAGTAATCAAAATATGTATTAGGTTAATTGTCCAAGTTAGTAATTAATCAGATCACTTAAAATTTTACGTACTTGCGTCTTCAACCACGGGGCAAAATGTTGATCTTTACGCTTGTTGATTTCATCGTCTGAGATTCCTTCAATGACTTCTCGGTCTTGTCTAACAAATTCACTGCATACAAAAGTATTTGTAATTGGTATAAAGCTAGCATATATATAATTTAGCCATATATATAAGACGTATGTTTATATACTTACGTCTCAAATTGACTAACTTCTTCGCAATTTAAGAGGATATACGTTTGTGCACTATGATGGTCTTTTTCATTGGCAAACCAAACTGACTTCACTCTTCCACATAATCGACCGATTGAAGAAAAGATATCTGGGACACCTTCATTAGCATATGTTCGGCCTACACCTCCATCATCATATCGCCGTGCTGCCCTTTTCCGTGTGCGAACATTCGAGCCAAAATAGTACCCCGTGAAGTGAGAAGTTTCTTCTGTTAAACTTCCTGCTACTATTGAGCCTTCAACTTTGGCTAGATTTTTAGCCTTCCGCTTCAAATGTCCCATGAATCGCTCGAATGGGTACATCCATCGATACTGCACAGGTCCCCCAAGTTCTGCTTCGTGAGGTAGATGAATAGGTAGATGTTCCATAACATCAAAAAAGGCTGGGGGAAATATTTTCTCCATGTTGCACAACAAAATAGGAATACTAGCATCAAGTTGTGCAATAACATCTTCTGACAAAGTACGGGTACAAAGATCCCGAAAAAACCCTCCAATGCCTGCAATTGCTTCGTGTACATTTCCTGGTAGAAGTTCAGCAAATGCAAAAGGAAGTAGTCGTTGCATAAAGACGTGACAGTCATGACTCTTCATCCCGGAAAACTTTTGGCCATTCTCAACACATTTAGCTAAATTAGATACGTACCCGTCCGGGAACTTCACATCAGATGTCGCCCATTTGAACAAAGCTGACTTTTCTTCCGCACCCACTCGAAATATGGGGACATGTGCTTTCCCATTGCTTGTAATATGTAACTCATTCCGACAACAAAGATCAGGCAAGTCTAACCTTGACTTACCGCTGTCTTTAGTCCTTCCACGCACGTTTAACAATGTGTGCATGATGTTATCAAAAAAGTTTTTCTCAATGTGCATGACATCCAAATTGTGTCTAAGCAAATGATCCTTCCAATACGGAAGCTTCCAGAATATGCTTTTCTTATGCCAATTGTGATGCTTCCCATATCCATCCGGCATATTAGCTGGAGTGTGCCAATTTCCACCACGATTGACTGTTTCCAATGCACCATAATGATCAATTTCTGCTTCTAGATCTTCCCCGGAAATATAAACAGGAGGAGGAACACGAACAGTTTTTTTCTTTCTAAACAACCGCTTATTTCTTCGATATGCATGATGAATCGGTAGAAATCGGCGGTGACAATCAAACCAACTTGTTTTCCGACCATGTTTCAATTGAAACGCATCTGTCCGATTGAGACAATATGGACAAGACAATCGCCCATGCGTAGTCCAACCTGATAACATCCCGTACGCAGGGAAGTCGCTTATTGTCCACATAAGCACCGCACGCATTGTAAAAAAATTTTTCCTTGCAAAATCATATGTCCGAACCCCGGTATACCACAACTGCTCCAATTCCTGTATCAGAGGCTGCAAAAACACATCAAGGGAACGCTTTGGATGCTTCGGACCTGGTATTAAAATACTCATGAATAAAAATTCTCTTTGCATGCACATATCTGGGGGTAGGTTGTAAGGCGTTAGGATTATTGGCCATAAAGAATATTGCCTACCAGACATACCAAACGGAATAAATCCATCTGTGCAAAGACCAAGATACACATTACGTTTCTCTCTAGCAAAGTCTGGATGTACCGTCTTAAAGTGTTTCCACGCTTTTGCATCTGAAGGATGAGTAACCTCCTCATCTGTTTGCAAATAATCTGCATGCCATCTCATCGATGCAGCTGTCCTCTCAGACTGATACATTCTTTTTAATCTATCAGTTATAGGAAGGTACCACATCCGCTGGAACGGTACCTTACTCCGACCAGTACCTTGCGGCTTATATCTTGGCTTATAGCAAAATCGACATTCCAGCAACTTATCATCATCTTTCCAAAAAAGCATGCAATTGTCAACACAGACATCTATCATCTCAGAAGGCAACCCAAGACTATAAACCAGCTTCTGTATCTCATAGTAAGTTTCAGCAGCTAAATTTTCCTCTGGCAAATACTCTTTAATCAAATCAGCCCAATCATCCATGCAAACCTCAGCTAAGTTATGATCAGTTTTAATAGTCATCATCCTAGCCGCCAACGACAATTTAGAATGTCCTTCTCTACATCCATCGTAGAGTAGCTGATTTGCAGCATCTAGCATATCATAAATTTTTTTTGCATCTAGATTGGGTTCCTCATCATGATGATCATGTGCAAATGTACTTACGGTTTCATGAAATGCATCCGTAACCATGTCATGAATCCTATCATTATCTTTACCATGCTGCTCCGCATGATCATCAAATTGATTAAAATTATTTGACTCATCAATATTCGATGCTTGATAATTGCTACTACTACTAGCTGCATTTCCCCCATGACCCTCTCCATGATAATACCATATATAGTAATGCGGCATAAACCCTCTATTTAATATATGCGACCACACCTTCGAGATAATGATAAATTTCCTATTCAAGCATCTGGCACAAGGACAGTACATCTTACCACTGATAATCGTATTATGTATACTTCCTGCCTGATGCATGAATCCCTCCACCCCAACACTGAACTCCTTTGTTAGCGATCCCTCTGAATCAAGACGATTATACATCCATCTTCTAATTTCGTATATTGACATTTTTTGTTGGTCAGAAAGAAGTAAATATTGTTTTTGAATATGAAATTTTTATTATGAAGTTGGCCACTATATATAGATTTTTATTTTCATTACCTTCGAATTACCTACGATTTTACATCGATTTCACATCGATTTTACAACGAATCTAAAAATGTTTACATCGATTTTACAACGATATTAAACATGTTTACCTAACCGAACACCGTGAGCTTAAAACGTGCTCACCTAACTTATTAATCGTTGGGAAATCGATGTAAAGTTCAACTTATAATAATCATTGGTAATTCGTGGGTAATTTTACGACGATATTGCAACGTTTTATACAAACCTCGGTAAATCGTCGCTAAGTTACAACGATTTTACGACGATTTTGATTATCGTCGTAATGTCGTCGGTAATCGTTGTATAATCGTCGCTAATTCGCGACGATTTTACAACGAAACTTTTCGTCCCAAGTTTGCGACGATTTTACGACGTCTGTTAGAATCGTCGTAAATTCGTCGCAAAAACGATGGCAATTTGCAACGAAATAAAATCGTCGCAAAAAATCGTTGCAAATTGCCTGTTTTCTTGTAGTGTGAACATCTGGTAATTCATTGGGACATGACTGTGGGAGTCGAAATTCGCACAACTAAAACTTGGTAGGAAATTTAGAGGGAACATAAGATTCTAAGAACGAAACTCAAAAACGAAGATCCAAAGATGGTTTTTATTGTTGTTTAGAAAAGCGTTTGCGTACAAGAGAAGTTGCTAAGTCTTTGCTAGGGTAAAAACTTGTGTCGTTTATGAATGACTATGACACATATTTATACAAGTTTCGTAAACCACCTAAGCGATGATCTCGGAAGGTATATTCGGAAGATTTCCTTTTATCTTTACGCGGCCGCCGACTTGGATCGTCTCCTAGGGAAAATGACGACTTGGGTCGTCTAATGAGCCTACGGTTCGGCCCATTATACTTGAAAGGTTAACCTTGTCTCGGCCCATAAGTCTTTGCTTCGGCCCACAATGCTTTTCTCTGTCATGGGCTCGACCACTTTCCTCTCCCAAGTTGGCCGAGGTGAACCGGGTCGATTCGGTCTCGGTTCGGTCGAGGCTTGGTCTTGGTTCGGCCGAGGCGAGTTGTCCTGGTTCGGCCGAGGCGAGTTGTTTTGGTTTGGCCGAGGCGAGATGTTTTGGCTCAGCCGAGGCGAATTGGTTTGGGTTGGCCTCTCCTTCTCCTCTCTTCCGAGGTGAGCCTGTTCGGCTCGGTCTGAGGTGACCTGGTTCGGCTTGGTCCGATGTGAGCTGGTTCGGCTCGGCCTCTCCTCCTCTTCTCCGGCTTCGTCCGAGGTGAGTCGATTTGGCTGGACCTCTCCACTCTTTCGGCTTTCCACTTGTTCGGCTCTCCACTCTTTTGGCTCTCCACTCTTTCACCGCTCCACTCTTTCGGCTCTTCACTTATTCGACTCTCCACTCTTTCGCCTCTCCACTTGTTCGTCTCTCCGCTCTTTCACCTCTCCACTCGTTTGCCTCTCCACTTGTTCGGCTCTCCACTCTTTCGCCTCTCCACTTGTTCGGCTCTCCACTAGTTCGGCTCTCCACTTGTTCGGTTCTCTACTCTTTCGGCTCTCCACTTGTTCGGCTCTCCACTCGTAGTAGTTTCCGCAGTTGATCTCGGATAGGTGAAAACCGACCCCATCAATGACCAAGATAAATTAAGGAAAACACAAAAAAGAAAGAAAGGAAAATGACCAAGAATCAAGAAAATCTCAAGGTTGCATGTAGCTAATTTAGTCACCTCTTTTTTTTATATATAATTAAACTCTTTTTCTTTCAACACGGAAAGTTTCTCTTCTCAATCAATGGATAGAGACATTTTTGAACAAACATCATAAGGAAACTGACACGGAAGATCCACATGTTCAAATATTTCTGTTGTGTAACTAAAACTGACTAAGACTACCTCATTTCTTTTTTCATCTCTTTTTTCATCTGAACCAAATCAAAAAGTACTCTTTCCCTTCAAAGACACATGTTCAACAGTAAAAAACTCAGTAAATAAGTTACATCGAGGAGTGACGTCAAGAATCCTCCATGAGTTAGAGTTAATATCATAGATTTCGAATACTAAATCGCCATGACTAGTACTGCTGCTCAATATTTTGTAGCTATTACTGCGGGATTTGCTGTTTTGGTATGTGTTGGAGGTGGGCTGCGTACCCCTCTTAAATCCCTTCCCGAATCTAGACTAGCCCACCAAATGATCGGCATAGTAGAAGATCGGTACATCTCGTGACCAAGCCCATCGAGCGATAATGCCCATCTCGCCAACGCGCCCTCTAACCGACTTGTCCACTCCGATCGTGCAATTTGTCTAATCCGTACGTATGAACTGTCCACTCCGATCGTGCGACCTGTCCAATCCGTACGAACGATCTGTCTGCTCCGATCGTCCGACATGTCTACTCCATACATGTGGTTTAAATTATCTGTAATCCACCGTCTTAATCGTCCTACAAATAGTGATGTACCCCCGTTATGAACGGGGCCCGGGATCCGTGATATAAGAGCTTTGAAACAATAATCATTGTTTAATACCGACCTTTAATCATCTTACATCTCGTTTAGACACCGAACTTGAATATCCATTTGTAGTTCGTTATCTAACCTATATACTCCTTGTAATTACCGAGTTACAAGTTTTATACAAACGAAGTTTCCGAGCTTCTTCTTTGACATTTACCGATTTACCCCTTGTTACATAACAAATACAATAATTGGCACCCACTGTGGGGAAAAGAGACAATTCTCGACGCAAAAGGCAACTCGGCAATGAGCAATTCAACAACGATAGGACCGATACATGCCGCAGCAACGGGCGCAACACCCACAGCACCTCTAACGGAGATATCGCCACACCGCAAGTGATACCAGCACCTCCATGCACCAGTGGGGCCTCTGCCGACAGACATATCAACATTCTAGTCCTATTCGAAACGCTGCTTGCTCGGATGGACGAACTAACCCGTGGCACCAACACGCGTTTCGACAAGCTAACCACATCCCAGAATGCCTTCCAGGACCAAATCAACGATCTACACTCCTCAGAAATCCAAACACATGAGTATCGGCCCGCGCAAGATACTCACAGCTTACGGCGCAATCTGTTCGATGATCTACCATCTCCCCCAATTAACACGAACATACCGATCCCGATTTACAACGAAACAAGTGCATGGCCTCCTATCTTCGAGACGCCTCTGCGTCAAACAGAGACCTCGGACGAGACGAATAGATCGAAGAATTGAAAGCTAAGGTCCTAGCCATGACGTCCCTGGTCCACCAAGCTACTAGTTCGGCTCCAGAAATTGATCGCGTGTTGAAAAACCCAGAATACCCCTTTTACGACCCGTATAACCGACATCCCGGTTCAAAATCCGGGAGAAATAATTTTTCCGACCTATACAGAAAATTCAGATCCCATCCAATAAATGACCGCGTTCCGTGTATCGATGGGATGAGCTCGATTTACTGCCGAAGAGCGAGATGCCGACTACTGTCAACTCTCTGTGGAAAATCTGAGTGGAGCCGCTCTAGTCTGGTTCTCAAGACTTGAGATGAACCACATAGACAACTATCATGCGCTATCTACCGTCTTCCTCAAATGCTATTCGATGTACATCTACCACGCGACCTCCTGCACCGATCTATATACCATCGCCCAAGGTCCGGAGGAGTCACTTCGATCTTTCATGACGCGATTCAACGCAATAGCCTCTCGAGTCACGATAACCGATGAAATAGCGATACCGGCGCGCTCTGGCACGAATCAAAATTCCGAGGAAGTCTAAAATTCGATAAATCACCAACCCTGAATGACACACTACATAGATCGACGATGTACATAAAGGAAGAATAAGAGAAGGAAGCTCTGGCCAAAAAATACGCGCCCCCAAAGTGCCAACGACCAAAGCCAGTCTCCGTACTACGACTATCACAAACGTTATGGCCACCCAACCTCACAATGTCGCCAGCTGCAAATTACATAAGGGGGAGATCGGCGAGACAGATCGTTTCCCATCCTGTAGCGAGGAACAACGAGGAAACACAAACCGTCGACCCGAAAACAATGAAGAAAGGCTCCGGCCTGCCTAAAACGAGGATCTTCCTCCACCACCAAATACACAACAGATAACACCGTGTTTTTACCCATTTTACCTTCGATTTTAGAGTACTTTAACAAGTGTTCTACTCATTTTTATATGTTTTTATTACGGGTTTCGTATATTTGTAGTGTCAAAACTCTTTTTAGGTTACTTAGGCAAAAACGATGCAAATTGGAGAAAAACCAGATTTCTGGCTAAGAGTCAAAACGTTAGAAGTTCAACCACCAAAGAAGATCTTCTCACCGTCTGATTCAGCCCAAATTTGGAACCATTGAAGAAGAACTATCCAACTTTCCATTCCACTTGATTTGAGGATAATCCAACCGTTTAATCAAAAGTTACATGAAGATCAAGAAGTCCCATCAAGCAGTCTCAAGAACCGAAGCACAAGAGCAAAACAGCTCCTGGCTAGAAGGCACGCGCCCGCGGCCAGAAGACACGCGCCCGCGGCCAGAAGGCACGCGCCCGCGGCCAGAAGGCACGCGCCCGCGGCCAGAAGGCACGCGTCCGCGGCCAGAAGGCACGCGCCCGCGGCCAGAAGGCACGCGTCCGCGGCCAGAAGGCACGCGCCCGCGGCCAGAAGGCACGCGCCCGCGGCCGGAAGGCACGCGCCCGCGGCCAGAAGGCACGCGCCCGCGGCCAGAAGGCACGCGCCCGCGGCCAGAAGGCACGCGCCCGCGGCCAGAAGGCACGCGCCCGCGGCCAGAAGGCACGCGCCCGCGGCCAGAAGGCACGCGCCCGCGGCCAGAAGGCACGCGCCCGCGGCCAGAAGGCACGCGCCCGCGGCCAGAAGGCACGCGCCCGCGGCCAGAAGGCACGCGCCCGCGGCCAGAAGGCACGCGCCCGCGGCCAGAAGGCACGCGCCCGCGGCCAGAAGGCACGCGCCCGCGGCCAGAAGGCACGCGCCCGCGGCCAGAAGGCACGCGCCCGCGGCCAGAAGGCACGCGCCCGCGGCCAGAAGGCACGCGCCCGCGGCCAGAAGGCACGCGCCCGCGGCCAGAAGGCACGCGCCCGCGGCCAGAAGGCACGCGCCCGCGGCCAGAAGGCACGCGCCCGCGGCCAGAAGGCACACGCCCGCGGCCAGAAGGCACGCGCCCGCGGCCAGAAGGCACGCGCCCGCGGCCAGAAGGCACGCGCCCGCGGCCAGAAGGCACGCGCCCGCGGCCAGAAGGCACGCGCCCGCGGCCAGAAGGCACGCGCCCGCGGCCAGAAGGCACGCGCCCGCGGCCAGAAAGCACGCGCCCGCGGCCAGAAAGCACGCGCCCGCGGCCAGAAGGCACGCGCCCGCGGCCAGAAGGCACGCGCCCGCGGCCAGAAGGCACGCGCCCGCGGCCAGAAGGCACGCGCCCGCGGCCAGAAGGCACGCGCCCGCGACCAGAAGGCACGCGCCCGCGGCCAGAAGGCACGCGCCCGCGGCCAGAAGGCACGCGCCCGCGGCCAGAAGGCACGCGCCCGCGGCCAGAAGGCACGCGCCCGCGGCCAGAAGGCACGCGCCCGCGGCCAGAAGGCACGCGCCCGCGGCCAGAAGGCACGCGCCCGCGGCCAGAAGGCACGCGCCCGCGGCCAGAAGGCACGCGCCCGCGGCCAGAAAGCACGCGCCCGCGGCCAGAAAGCACGCGCCCGCGGCCAGAAGGCACGCGCCCGCGGCCAGAAGGCACGCGCCCGCGGCCAGAAGGCACGCGCCGGCGGCCAGAAGGCACGCGCCGGCGGCCAGAAGGCACGCGCCGGCGGCCAGAAGGCACGCGCCGGCGGCCAGGAGGCACGCGCCGGCGGCCAGGAGGCACGCGCCGGCGGCCAGGAGGCACGCGCCGGCGGCCAGGAGGCACGCTCCGGCGGCCAGGAGACACGCGCCGGCGTCCAGAAGGCACGCGCCGGCGGCCAGAAGGCACGCGCCGGCGGCCAGAAGGCACGCGCCGGCGGCAAGAAGGCACGCGCCGGCGGGCAGAAGGCACGCGCCGGCGGGCAGAAGGCACGCGCCGGCGGCCAGGAGGCACGCGCCGGCGGCCAGGAGGCACGCGCCGGCGGCCAGGAGGCACGCGCCGGCGCCCAGAAGGCACGCGCCCGCGGCCAGAAGGCACGCGCCCGCGGCCAGAAGGCACGCGCCCGCGGCCAGAAGGCACGCGCCCGCGGCCAGAAGGCACGCGCCCGCGGCCAGAAGGCACGCGCCCGCGGCCAGAAGGCACGCGCCCGCGGCCAGAAGGCACGCGCCCGCGGCCAGAAGGCACGCGCCCGCGGCCAGAAGGCACGCGCCCGCGGCCAGAAGGCACGCGCCCGCGGCCAGAAGGCACGCGCCCGCGGCCAGAAGGCACGCGCCCGCGGCCAGAAGGCACGCGCCCGCGGCCAGAAGGCACGCGCCCGCGGCCAACTCTAATTTGTTCCGAGAAACCCGTTTACAAGCCCGTTTCAAATCTGTTCGATTCTATCTTTGGAAAAACCCTAATGACCATTAAACAAGAGCAAAAGGCTTATAAATACATGTTTTAAGAACCCTAATTTGTGTTTCACACAATTGTCTTGGTGTGATAAACACCACCACTAAAATGCTTAGCTTTTACTCTTTTCTTTGTTGTTAGATCTCTTTGTCAAACCCTACTTTTCTACTTAGTTAATTCAATTATGCATTACTCTACCTTGTTTTTGCTTTCTTTAATTATGTTTGAGTAGATTAGTAGTTAGGTTTAAGGGATCATCACATGGGATCAAATATTATGTTTGATGGGATTACACGAGATAACTTAGCTAGATTCTAGAACTATTTCGTGTAGGTTTGTTATTACTACATGGATCTAGTGTCGCGAACTAGAAATTGCATGCATAAAGTGCTGAAACTAATGCCATAACTAATCATTAAGGGGCAATTTCGCTATAAGATACAAAAGCATACTTATAGAATATTGTGAACATTAATGAACTTAACTTTATTCCATAGATAACTTTACAAAAGCATGATTTTATGCGTGGCTACCAACGAAAGCTGAGTAGTTAAGTTGTTTAATCATAGGTGTGTAGAACTACGATAGTAGGCTAGATACAATTCCGTGTTCGAGTTTGTGGAGTTAGCTAGAATCATCTCTGAGGTTTGTATCGTGCTTTGAATCTAAAATACCACAGAGATATCTCTCTCGACCCAACCTTCGTTTTATATTGCTTACAACCGACTTTTACTTTTCTCCTTTGCATTCTTTACAATTCGTGACACCCAACCAACCTTTAAAACCATTTTATGTCTTAGACTTCCTTACTAATTCTCTATCCAAAGTTTTTGCAGGAAAGCGAAGATTCCCGATTCCTTATGGATCGATACCGTAAATACTACATCGCACTATTGTGCACTTGCATACACTTAGGGTTATAAATTTTATTACCTGAAGCTGACGACAACCTAACATCATATCAAGTTTTTGGCGCCGTTGCATGGGAATCCAATCGATCTTGTCCTGCCAAACCTTGGAGGTTAGTAAATTGAATATAAGACAAACTTTTTGTTTTTAATTGTTGGTTTTGTTTTTCTTTGTTTCAGGTCTCTGAAACATGGATCCGCCTCTGGAGCGAGATCACGATTTGGAGCATGGTTACTACGACCCATCTGCTGCTCACTACTCTCATGATTCACACTTCTACCATGATTCGTTCTACATGGATCATATGCCTTTTCTGACCAATAACTCTCGAGGACACCACAAGCATCCTTACTACCGAGGCGATTCTTTTGCGTCTCCGATGGTTAACTCTCGACCCTAATCTTACCGTCTTCCTCATCAAATTCTTAACCACCACGATGAGCTCTCGCAAACCAGTATCCGTTTGGATCGACTCGAACCAATGATCAACCAATATCTTGACTCCCAAGCCAAATTCGAAGCTGCCTTGCAGAGGAAGATAGATGCAATATTTGCTGATTTCACTAAGAAAATCGATGATCTTACTGACCACGTCAAATCCCTTGAAGAGCAGACTCTTAAAGACGTTGCTACACTTAATGAGAGGATGGAAATCATTGAAGAAGAAGCAAAGCAAAGATTCGATCTTCGCCAAGCCAAAGGTCACGTACGCACCTTAAACTACAAGTTCGAGGATATGGACGACTCTATCAACTAGGAAAGAAACAAAGCCTTTGACAACACCCTAGAAATTTGGGAAGGAATATGAGAAGTGAAAGATAAATCAAGAGAACTCGATATTACTCTCGATCGATTTATATATGCTCTTAATGAAGTAGAAGAGAAAGTAGAGAAGATTTCCAAAGATCATGAGGAGCATGATACAACACTTGATACTCCTGATCCTGAAGTATAAGAGAAGCCAAATGACTCTCTTGAACAAGGAAGAAGCATTGGAGACGAGAAGCAAGACGATCCGAGCAAGTCCACCCGAAACACTCCCACCGTGCATGTGTCTTCTCCAGCCGTGGCCAACCTCCCTTCCTCCGCTGCCGCTCCTCCTACACCCACGGCCAGCACCCCTTCGACCACTCCTCCAGATCATGCACTCCGCACAGAACGTTGCTCGCTTAAACTTCAACCTTTAGTGTCCCGACCTCGCCTCTTCGAGAAAGTTATCTTCTCCATCAAAACTCAAGCTTCAATCGAAACCTCAACCGATTTGGAACCAACTACTTATGCACCTTGCAATATGGTTTGATTAAACCAATCATCCGAGACAATCGAAGTAGAAGAGTCATACTCCGAAGAAGAAGAACCGACCTTTATCTTTCGAGAATCTGACTTTAGCCCTATGATATACCTTACTCGATATCCTCATACAGCTCAATCACTCACTTATTCATCTGGAAGAAATACTTCAATTTTAGAGAAGCAACAGACGCAAAGCATTAGCCGAGAAAGATTGATCAAGTTCAATAACTTCGTGAAAACGATCCCGATGTTTATCCCTGTCACCGATGCTTGGAAAGAAAGATTGCCCGCGTTGCTCTTCATGTGTATCAAGATTTTCAAGGAGCATCTCGTTGTTGAGATCGGCGTTCTGAGTTAGCATTGTGCGGCGTATGCTCGGAAGACCGACCTCGACTGGAGATAATGCTTCGAGTCCATAAGCCAAAGAGAACGGCGATTGTCCGACAGAATGACGAGGCGTTGTCCGATGTGACCAAAGTACTCCGTCAAGTTCGTTAGCCCAAACTCCTTTTGACGTATCCAAGCGTTTCTTAAGTCCATCGATGATAATTTTTTTGGTTGTCTCTGCTTGGCCATTATCCTGAGGGTATCTCGGTGTCGAGTAACTTAGGCGTATATTCCACTTAGCGCACCAATCAATGAATAGTGTTTATATGAACTGCGGTCCGTTGTAAGTGACGATCTCATAAGGTAACTTGTGTTGGCAGATGATGAACTTCCAAACAAAGTTTTGAACGTCTTCGACTTTAATTTTGACATAGAATTCGGCTTCTACCCACTTGGTGAAGTAGTCGGTCATGAATAGGGAGTATCGCTTTTGTCTATATCGGTGTAACGGGCCTATATCGTCCATTGCCCATCGCATGAAGGGGTATGGTGCAATTGAAGTTGTTAGTAGCTCCGTCGGAAGGTTGATCATTGGGCCGTGCCGTTGGCACATTTCGCATTTGGTTGCAAATTTCACGCAGCCCGCTACCATCGTTGGAAAATAATAGCTTGCCTTCTTGATCTTAAGTGCCAAAGAGTGTCCTACGGAGTGGTTTCCGCCTGATCCTTCATGTACTTCTTTCATGACTTCGTTTATGTTTTTGACGGACACACATTTCATTAGCATGCTTGCGGTGATCCATCTGAATAACTCGCCATCCAAGAGGACGTAGGAGGCATCTCGTATTTTGAGTCGCTGAGCTGCCCATCTATCAGCCGAGACTTTTCCTTCTTCGATGTAGAGTTTGATTTCGAGAGTCCAATTTTCAGGTTCCTCTTCTTCGGCATCGACGTCCATTGGAGCATGCTGGCCGTCAACCTCGTCATCTTCTTCATCGTCGTGTATAAGCTCGTAGTTACGCCGGCGTGTAATAAACTTGCTTGTCTTAGGTGTTTCGATACTGGAGTGGCGATGCTTTCGACTGGGATCGTATGTTTGAGATGAGGGTCCAAGTTCGACATGAGAGCTCGTAGGGAATCATCTGGAGCATTTTCTCCACGAGGTATCTTGGTGAGATCGAATGATGTGAACTCGGTTGCAAGCTTCTTTAGAGCACCTGCATTGGTTCTCAATGAGACACCCACCATTAAACAAATGAAAAATAATAAAAAATCAAGAGAAAGAGTGTATATAGTCTCTCAAATAGAGACACTTTGAGACACTCATGAGACACTCTCCTCACACTTGTCACTTTTTGATTGGTCTAATTTTGTTTTTGTTTTTAATTTAAAATTTAATCATCTAACTAAATTATACAAAAATTATTAATATTTTATTTCTAAGATACTCTTGAGAGTGTCACACAAATGCAGGCGCTCTTACCAACTTTAGATATCCATTCGGTCGTTCTTGGCATCATATTCTTCGCTGTACTGGTTAGCAACGAGTTGGGATTGCAATATGCTTGAATATTTTTTGCTCCAATTTCTTTGGCCAGTTGTAGTCCGGCGATTAGTGCTTCGTCCGAACTCGATATCGTATTCACTTAGTTCGATTGCCCATTTAGCGAGTCGTCCGAACTGGCTTGGACTATGCAGGATTGTTCACAGAGGTTGGTCGGTGAGTACGGTCACATAGTGCGATTGGAAGTGAGGTTCTTGCTGAGATGACAACGGCTAACGCGAGTTTTTCTAGTGTAGGTTATTTGGTTTCGGCTCCGTCCAGGGGCTTGCTGGCATAAAAAATAGGTTTCTATTCGCCTCGATCTTCCCGAACTAGGACTCCGCTGATGGCTGTGGTAGAAATTGCGATGTATAGGTAAAGTATTTCGCCATCCTCAGGTTTTGCCAAGATCAGAGGGTTCGATAAATATTACTTTAGTTGCTTGAATGCTTCTTCACACTTGTCATCCCATTCGTGTTGTTTGTTACCAAAAAGTATTTGGTAGAAATGTAGACACGTATCGGTAGATCAGGAGATGAACCTATTTAGTGCGACAATCCGACATGTGAGTCGCTGCACCTCTCATTTCGTCGTTGGTGATGAGAGTTCGAGTATTACAGCTATTTTCTTGGTATTGGCCTCGATTTCTCTTTGAGTGACGATGTAACCCGATAATTTTTTGGACGTTACTCCGAACGTGCACTTAGTGGGATTGAGCATCATGCCGTACTGGTTGAGTATATACCGACGTGATCCTTAGCGATAAGGGATTTTACTAGCATGTCTTTGATGTAAACTTCCATAGTTCGACCGAGCTGATTGGCGAACTTACGATTGACAAGCCTTTGATAAGTTTCTCCGGTGTTCTTCAGACCAAACTGCATGACTTTGTAGCAGTAGATGCCCCGATCTGTGATAAATGATGTCTTCTCGCGATCTTCGGGATGCATGAGTATCTGGTTGTAACCGGAAAAGGCGTCCATTGATAACACAATTTTTTACCCATTTTGCTATATATTTTAGAACACTTTAATAAGTATTCCACTTGGTTTTCTATGCTTTTATTACGGGTTTCACATGTTTGCGGTTTTAAGACTCTTTTCAGGTAACTCGGGATTAAAAAGTACATTTCGGAGCAAAAGTACATTTTTGGATAAACTTGGACCGTCAAGAAGTCTTGCAATCAAAGAAGACCTTTTCACCGTCCGATCATCCCCAAATTTGGATACAACAAAGTAGAGAAAACCAACTTTCAAATGTAATTAGATTGGGGACAATCCAATGGTTGGATCCTTAACTATACCTGAAGGCAAATGAAGGCAAATGAAGCTGCCCCGAAGAAGCATTTCACCGCGCCTGGAGGGCTCCCAGCCGAGGCCAGGCATCAGTTCGCCGCCCCTGGAGCCATTTCACCTGCAGCCAGGGTCCATTTCGCCACGGCCAGGAGCTACGCACCCGCGGCCAAGCCCAGCTCTGTCCGAGAAGATCTGTTTCTTAACCCGAGGCCAAAACCGTCTTTTCCCGTCAAACCCTAAAACGATCCAAGCATGTTGAAGACCTATAAATACTTGTTTTAGGTAGAAATTTCGTGGAGACCTTTACACACACTAGTTTTGCTTTCATTCTTGTACTCTTGCATCGAGATTTTCGGGATTGGTGAAGAGGTTTCTCACCGAACTTAGTTCTTGAATTCGTGAGGCTTCTTCACCAACTCATGTTTAATTTAATCATACTTTTTTCCAGTAGGTGTGAGTAGTTTAGATTGTTGGGTTTAAAAGATTATCGAGGGGAATTCTATGTTCGATAAGAATTTCACTCGGTAAACCCTAGCCAATTTCTAGAGCTCTTTCTTGTGGAAAGTTGTTAATGCATGAATCTAGTGTCATGAACTGGAGGCTGATAGGGGGAGTTTAGAACCACAAAAGTATTGTATCTAATCACCAGCAAAGTTCATCCACAAGGCGTGCGCGTCGTAAGATTTCGAAAGTATACTTACGGAGTGCCGTGAACCTATGGACCCACTAGCATATCACAATCTTACGCGCGACCAGAGACGAAAGCTACTGGTCGAGTGAATAGATTGTAGGACATAGGTTGTACGGGAGTAGACTACATCATTATTCTGTCCTGTTCGTGGAGTTATAATCTAGAAACACCGGTTACTAATAATGACGTTTCTAGATTATAACTCCATGAACTAATCAAGAGATATTCATTCCTAGCCTATGAGAGTAGTTGTCTAGGGTGTTTATTTGGTTGATCTTGATTGTTTGCACTTAATGCTTGCTAGTTAGTAATTCACAAATGAGAGTTTGATCTTGGATTAGTAATTAGCATGGTGATTAATACCTTGAGAGATGATTAGTCACACTTAGTGATCATTGCCTAGGGATAGCATTGCTATGAATCTTGAGGATCATGAATTAGTCTTGGATCATCTAAATTCGATGATCCCATCCTTGAATTCGTTTATATTTATTGCATTGCAACTTGTTTAGTTTGTTATATCTTGTTCTTGTTTTAGTTTGCTTAATTCAATAGTTAAATCACAACTCTTCCTTATTTAGCTTAACTTAAGAAGTGCCTTGCATTCTTGTTGCTTTGAAATCTTACCCATTGGATTGAACCTCTTATACTAGCAATTGTATTTTGAGTCATTGATCTCAAGACTTGCAAAAGTCCTTCATCACATGCCCGAAAGATGTTCGATGAAATGCTTGAACCAAACCTATTGTGAGCTTTTCACATCATAGCCAATGAGAGTTGATGTTTATGGTGATTAGTGAACTAATTGGAATTATTTATTATTGCTCATTGATTATCTAATTTCAAACGAGAGTTGATGTCAATTAGGTGATTAGTGAAGTGATTAGTGTCATAAAAATGTATTAGTCATATTTATGAATTACATGTTCTAGGATAGTGTTTAATTCAATCTTTGTTATCATTATTTGATTGTTAATCATTTATTTGATAGTCTAATCCATGATCCAACACCTCTATCTTTTGTTTTCTTTCTTGCATTTTTTTTTTAATTTAAAATGAAAACATAAAAACCCAAAACAATTGCTATAGCTTAAGAAGTTTTATGTATTCCTAGTGTATTATCAATTTTAGATATAAAATCATTTTTACCAAGGCAACTCTTTCAATGTTTTTAATATTGAAAGAGTTGTGTGAGAAAATGATTTGAGTAACATCTATTTATAACAATTTTAATTTAATTTTTAGTAGAAAGATATCAAAAGATAATCAAAAAAATATTTCCACAATCAAGTGGGATAAATTTCCCATTATCCACATAGAATAGAAAAAATAGAATAGAATATCTAATAAGTAAATGTAACACGTTTTCCACACATAAAAAATATTATAAATAAAAATGTTTCCGGTTCTAGCTATTAAAACTGTTGACAAAACAAAATATTATAAAAACTACACACTATTGATTTTAATAATATAATGATTTTGTTTATAAGAAAATAGAAAAAATATATGAGAAAGAAGAATAGTTTTGGTAATGTTGTTTATATTGAAAGAGTTGTGTAAGAAAATGATGTGAGTAACATCTATGTATGGCAATTTTATTTTATTTTCTAGAAGAAACAAATCATAAAATAATAAAAAAGCTTTCCACAATCAAGTGGGATGATGTTCTTCATAATTTTAGTGGTGGGATAAACTACCTATTATCCACATAGAATAGAAAAAATAGAATAGAATATCTAATAAGTAAAAGTAACACGTTTTTCACACATAAAAAAATATAAATACTACACACTAATGATCTTCTTAAACTATCTTCCATACAAAAAAAATGAATCATCCTATAGTTTTTATGTTAGTTTTTTTCTTGTATTGTGGGTTGAATGAAGCTCAAAAACTAAATCGTATAGTAATTCATAACCAACTCGGTCTTGGCATTCCTCTCCAATATCATTGCGGTAGTAGCTATGGCTACAATACCGGAGTCAAAACTTTAAGCAACTTCAATTCTAATTGGACTCGTGACTTTAACGAGGACCTGACTCAAGGTAGGTTAAGGTGGTTTTGTGATTTACGCTTTTCGACTGACAAAGAGTATTATTTTGATGAACTTCAAGTATATCGAGGAGCTATAAGAGAAAGACATGGTCAGCTACGTCAATGGACTGCCAGAATTGATGGAATTTATTTTACAAGAGATTATAATAAACCGGTGGGACATGTACTTGACTGGAATTCAACAAAGATATAAACTTTTAGTTTCCCTACAATTTAAAAATATTTATGTAAGTTGGTTGTTTGTTTTAAGTCTTATGAACTAAATCATAAGATCTACTATTTTTTGCTATAATATATATAGCAAAATATAATTATAAAATATGAATTTTATTTAATATTTACATATTTTGTTTTAATGTTTTTAATAATAATATATTATATTTATTTATACTAATTCTCATTTTTAAGAGACATGTCTACATTTATAAAGTTTTGTTTAGTATAATAACTAGATTAGATCTTGCGTAATACATGTATAATTATGAACCGCACAATTAGATTTGAAATTAAAACCCATGTTTAGTTATTCATAAATTATGTTTTGTAATTCACATTTAAAAAAATTCAAAATTGATCTATGTTACCAATAAACAATCCTTCTAAATGAACGACATGGTTCGAAAAATAAATTTCAAATCTTATATAACTTAAAATTAAATCTAATTGATAAAATCGATATATATATATATATATATATATATATATATATATATATATATTTAAGAAAAATATTATATCCTAAAACTTAATTGTTCTAACATGTTCTAAAATATCCTTAGTAAAATAGTATCAAATTAGAAAAAAATAATGAGTCAATTAGCTATATAACCATGAAACAAAAAAAAACTATTGATGTGACATATTGGTAAATCACTGTAGCTCTTGGAAAATGATTTTAGGTTTCTGTCCTCCAAATTTATATTTAACACGACAAATAAATCATTGTGTGTTTAATTGCAGATTTATCGTGATGTGACAAAAAGAGAAGTAACATTCCCTTTTTATTTTTCTTTTCCGGCAATAAAAAATAAAATACAAAACATAGATGAATTTGAAAATATTTCGAACACAAAACAAATTATTTTACCGATGTCAATCTAACGAGATCCATATACCAATTTTTTCGGTGACGATGACGGTGCCGGCGTCAGCCACCGTGGTTATTATTATATTATATATTATATTTATTTATACTAATATAAGCTTGAGAAAGTTACTCTAGATCATAGGAATTAAGCTTGAGAAAGCTTGAGAAATTTATTTATACATATTTAGATCCTTGCTTTCCTTCCTTATTTAGTGTTTTTAATGCTAGATTAAGCTTGAAAAAGTTACTCTAGATCATAGGGAATTTCATGACAAAAGGTGTTTGATGAAATTCCCCAAAGAACTAAATAAGGGATTTGCATATCTTAACCCATGAGAGTAGATATTTACGGTGTATTTTGGTTAATAGAACTTTTTATTAATGCTTGTTAGTCAATTAATCACAAATGAGAGTTTGCTATTGATTAAGTGATTAACAAAATGATTAATGTCATGAGAATGAATTAATCTGATTCAAGTGTTTTAGACCTAAGGAATAGCATGGATTGTGTGCATTAGTATCATAAATGATGATGATTTGGATTGCATCTTGTTAGATCCTTCACATAGATTGATCTTAAGTCCATGGTGTGAGTTTGTTGTACTCTTTTTCCTACTCTTGGTTTTGTCCCAATGAGTTTTCCAAAAGGGATTTTAATGAGGCAATGGGCTTACATCTTCTTTTGGCTAACTTCATACATGAGCAAGTGTCAATTTCGACCAAAGACTTCAAGGGTCATTCAACAAGAAATTTAATAAGTCAAAGTAGTCAAAAAGTTAGTCCAAGTACTTAATTAGTCTTTGCTATTTTTCGAGGCACTGTTTTCCTCATTTTTCCCACAATTATTTTCTATATAAACCATGTAAGATCTTTGATCAATTCATTCATTTTTTCAATCAAAAATTATTTCTTAAAAGTGAGAGTGAAATCTCCTTTGTTCTTTGAGAACTTTTTGATTACTTGGCGGCTAGCCAAATAATCTCTTCGGTTTATCAAGAGTTCTTCATCCCTCTTGACGATACCATTCGGCGATCAAAGTTTGTAGAAGCGTTCTAAGTCGAGTCTAGGGCATAAGGATTTTTGGGAACTTGTTCTCACGCCTTATCATCTTGCTCCACGAATTCTACCTTCCGAAGTTCCACCGCCTTATTTCTTTTGGATCGTTTTAAGTCGAGTTTGGTGCATAAGGTTTAATATACCTTATCATCCTTCTCCGCGAGCCAATTTAGAATCGAGGGTTATCCAAGCTACCGTCCTTAAAGTGTCGAAATTGGGAAGAATCGTATCAGATTAATTGTGAAATCAACCTACTAAACAAGTTTTATACTAATAAAAAAGATTGAGCCGCAACAAGTTTTATACTAATAAAAAAGATTGTTTCAAAAACATTCTTTCAAAAGTGAATAACACACAAAGCGTTTCAGTTTCTATTATGTATTAATATAATCATGGCGTGAAACAATAATCCAATCCAATTGTTCAAATCTAAGCAAAGTGTTAAAGTGAACTCAAAAATTAAAACCGGAAATATAATTTTCAAACTCAAAAATCAAAACCAGAAATATAACGCATCAAACTTGTTTATTATATGCAGGACATTTCATTGCTTCAAACAATGTAAACAAAATCAACTCAAATACGTAAGAAGAGATGATGAGTATGAGTTAGTAAAGAGAAAGCTCATGCTGCCAATGATCTGTCATCAAAGCAAATGTTAGTGTTTATGGCTTAACAAAACAGAAACTTAACCATCTCAAAGTTTAAACAAAACAGAAACAAATGAACAATCATGATTCACGAAAACATAAATTGAAACCCAAATCTAAGACGCAAGACTAAAACATTTGAGAACATTTACACAACATCAAACATGAAACGTTTATGTTTCTAACCAATTTTACAATTCACTTTGAATCAAAATAGAAAAACCATTAACGAAACTCAAACTGAAAAATATTTACTCATGTAATTCAACTTGAATAAAAACCAAAAGAACCCTCCATCTATCCCGTTTATTATGGCTTCTAATTTCTAGCATCGAAACAATTTTCAACAAAACCCTAGATACTCTTATATACGAAAATACATTCATAGAGATGAGTTAATATAATCAACAACCCCAAAGCAGTAGAAATTCGCAGGAAGAGAATCCTTATATAGAAATAGTGGATTTACACTAAATTGTTTCATTCGCCACTCGCCATGCTAAGTTTTTTTTTTGTTGGCGGAGACTCCGATGATTCCCTTATTGATTTATATATATATATATATATATATATATATATATATATATTTGTTATTATTTAACTCTCTTTACTCGTTTTTCCTTTTTATTATGTAATTATGTTTTTTTATTATTTATTTTTATTATGTAACCATGAACTTTTTTTTTTATTATGTAAGGGTAATACTAAATTTTTAATATTATAAATCCTTATGGGACAATGCTTAGTGAAAAAGTATTAGTAGGACAATATGTGAGTTTTCCCAAAAAATGTATGGAGGAAGGGAGGGGGGGGGGGGGGGGGGGGGAGACAAGGTGGCAGCTCCTCTTGGTGAAGGTGCATCCACCTCTGGTGAGTTATAATTATATTAAATATAATTATAATGAATTTCATAAATATACATAAAATAATGAATATTAATTATATCTATATATATATGTGGTAATGCTAATAAGAATTATATATGAAAATTTAAAATATATGTATTCTATTAAAACAGAGTGCTATTTTGTAACCAAATAGAAAAAATGCATTTAAAACTATTCATATCCTGGATAACTTTAAAACTTTCAATTTTTGTGGATAATTATCCTGTTTCCAAACAGAATAAATTAAAAATTTATTTTTTTTGAGATAAAATTTCAAATACAAACCATAATCTTTTAAACCCTTGATATCACAAATTTTTTTAATTTTGGTTATATTTTAATTTAATTCCGAAAATTAAAAATATGATTTTAGATTATTTTAGATTTTCTTAAATATAGGTTAGATTATTTACCAAAAATCAGAAAATTATTTATTATCTTCAAAAACAATAAATCAGATATTAATTTATATTTAATCTAAATATTCAAATATAAATAATATTCCCATAATAACAAAGATGATAAACAAATATGTTATTGTATTTTTTGTTTTTATGATAATCAATCATTTTAAAAATTTAAATATTCGAAATTAGTAAATATTTTTATTATACGGTAATATGATGGGTGGGTTAGGGTTATGTTTTTATAATCGCCATCTTTTACGGGTTTGTTTGTCAAAAGATCTAATGTAATATGCTGATTTGAGGTAAATTAAAAAAACAGGTTAGCATTTTAACACTCATAAATATATAGATTGATTGTGTAATAATCTAAATTCACATAATAACAAAGTTTACAAAATGGGTAAGAAAATTTGGATAGCTAAAATAATTAATTTTAAATCATACATGTCTTACCATAAATATATTTTTCCATACAATATAAAAAACCATAAAAGATATATAAAAAATTGTCACTCGCCCGTTGATTAAAATTTTAAATCGGATGAAAATCATATTAAACAAAATTGTTTAAATTCCGTTAGATTTTCTGATTCTAACTTAAATCATAAGAAAATTTATGTTATAAAATTTATTTTAATACATTAAATAAATGTTTTGAAATCCGACACATGAAACAAACCGAAAAGTCCTTCGAGCCACCGGGTCCATAGGTTAATCCGGTTCGATGCGGCCCGACCGCAATCAACAATTAATGAAATTATATATATACACTACACACCCACACACATATATATATATATATATATATATATATATATATATATATGTGTGTGTGTATATAAGTATAAAAACTAACAAATCACTAAGATAGGTTTACAAAAGATATGTATAACTGACAAAGTAATTTTGTTTTTGATAAAGTATTATTCACAAACGGAAGAAGATCATAAAGTACCATAATTTAAAATCAGAATGACTCAATAAAAACAATAAAGAAAACCCTTTGATTGAATTATTACGGAACTATGATTCGTCCGGATCAACGATTAATATGTCCAGCTCACGGTTATTTGCTGAGTTTTTACGGGTTTTATTAGATTTTATAATATCGGGATTTAGAGCTATAACAAGACCGGGTTGTTGTCTAGATCCAGGTTTTAGAGTTATAACCGGACCGACTGGTCTAACCATGATCTGGAAATATTGCATTAATTTTTTTATAAAAACATTATGCGCCGGCGCGGGGGTGAAAATCTAGTTAAAAGTTAAAAAGTACTTACTTAACTTTATAAATTCTGAAAATATTTTAATAATATAATGATTTTGTTTTAAAGAAAATAGAAAATATATATGAGAAAACAGAAAAATAATAGTTTTGGTATTGTTGTTTATATTGAAAGAGTTGTGTGATAAAATGATGTGAGTAACATCCATGTATGGCAAATTTATATTATTTTTTAGAAGAAACAAATCATAAAATAATCATAAAATCTTTCCACAATCAAGTGGGATAATGTTCTTCATAATTTTATTGGTGGGATAAATTTCCTATTATCCACATAGAATAGAAAAAATAGAATAGAATATCAATAAGTAAAGATAACACGTTTTCACACATAAAAAAATAATATAAATACTACACACTAATGATCTTCTTAAACTATCTTCCATACCAAAAAAAATGAATCATCCTATAGTTTTTATGTTAGTTTTTTTTTTTTTTTTTGGGTTGGATGAAGCTCAAAATAATATTATAGTAGTTAATAACCAACTCAGTTCTGGTATTCCTCTCCAATATCATTGTCGTGGTAGTTATGGCCACGATACCGGCGTCAAAACTTTAAGCAAATTCAATTCTAATTTTACTGTTGACTTTAACGAGTTTGAGAAAAAATTTAGGTTAAGATGGGTTTGTGATTTACGCTTTTGGACTGACAAAGAGTATTATTTTGATAAACTTGAAGTATATCGAGGAGCTAAGAAAATAAGACGTGGTCAACTACGTCAATGGACGGCCAGAATTGATGGGATTTATTTTACAAGAGATTATAATGAACCAGTGGGACATGTACTTGACTGGAAATCGGCAAAGATATAAACTTTTATTTTCCCTAAAATTTAATAATATTTATGTAAGTTGGTTGTTTGTTTTAAGTCTTATGAACTAATTCATAAGATCTACTAATTTTTGGCTATAATATATATAGCAAAATATAATTATAAAATATGAATTTATTTTAGATTTACATATATTGTTTTAATGTTTTAAATATTAGTATATTATATTTATGTATACTAATTCTCCTTTTAAGAGACATATATACATCTATAAAGTTTTGTTTGATATATTAAGTAGATTAGGTCCCGCGTGATACTCACATAATTATGACCCGTATAATTATATTTTAAACTAAAACCCTCGTTTAATTATTTATAATATATGTTTTGTAATTTACAATTAAGAAAATTCAAAATTGATCCATATTACCCATAAACAATCCTTCTAAATGAATTACATGGTTTGAAAAATAAATATCAAATCTTATATAACTTAGAATTGAATCTAATTAATAATATATATATATATATAATATTTTAAGAAAAATATTATCTTCTAAAAGTTAATTGTTCTAACATGTTAGGAAATTTATGTTTTAATGTAGTAATTCTGGTTTAAAATTTATACCTATAATTTTTTTTCATAAAAGAATATAACAAAAACTTATTCTTCTAATATATATATATATATATATATATCTATATACATAAAGGAGAATTATTCAAAGTTAATAACTTGCAAGATCGTGACACGTGTCGAGTTAAACTATTAGATTTTGACACATGTACAAAAAATTACCAATTAGTTTTTGACACATAATATTAACAATAAAGGAAAAAAATATAATGTAGACTTAATCCTAAAAGTAAATTTATTACAAAAAAGGGAAATAAAAGTTTTTTTTAGATTAAGGAAATTTATTTTAAAGTTTTTATTTAACAATAAAAGAAAAAATGTAATCTAGACTTAATCCTAAAAGTAAAGTTAGCAAAAAAAAGGAAAATAAAAGTTGATTTTAGATTAAGGAAATTTATCTTAAAATTGTTTTTAAAAAAGAAAAAAAATTCATGTTAATAATAAAATAATTAAACAATAGATTGACATCATAAAAAGGAAAGTAAAAAAAAACCAACAAATATCCTAAAAGCTAAAGTTAAAAAAAAGGATAAAAGATAAAGTATAAAAAACGGAGATACAATTTTTTTTATTTTGATTAAGGAAATTAAAAAAATGAATACAATCCTATAAGGAAAAAGAAATTCTAATTCATCAGCTCCATATAACCCATTTGATAGTTTCTTAATTTTACAACAAAAAACTCCGTTATATACATCTGCTACACATAAGATACACCGAGGTAATCTTAGGTGTAATCGAAATTATGATGTATGTTATGAAATATGATTGTTATATACAACCGTTTCACATATCTTTGTTATCTATACATGAAATTATGTAGTACATTATCTAAAATAAAAGCTAAATTCTGATGTACGTTATCAAAATTATGTTAGAGGAAATTATATTTTGTTATGTTAGGAAATTATGCTTCGTTATGTACATAAGCAAGACTAATAGAAATCAAATAGAATAGTATGTATTCATCGCTTGATAACTAAAGTTCAAAGTTAAAAAATTTAAAATGGATTAATAAAGAAAACTTAAAAATTATGAAAAGTCAAAGTTGAAAATTTAATCTTAAAATATAAAGTTACTAGAAAAATAAAATTAAAAAATTTAAAATTAAATTTATACTAAAGGTAAAATTAATATAAAAAAGAAAAACATTCATTAGTTTTTTCATTTAGATTAAAGAAATTAATCATAAATGGAAAATAATTATAATTGCTCACCTCTATATAAACCACAATTTGGTAATGTGCCAATTACACACCAAAAAATGAAAAGTCTAATAATCGTATCCAAAATTATTTAATGCATCTCTTCACCAAATTTTTCTTTCAAACGATATATTTATTTGTTTCTAAATTTATGTATTATATATTTTCACGGGTGATCTAATTTTGATTTCTATTTTTTTGTCTTTATTTTTTCTTAACAGGTTAAATTATAAATTTCTTAATTTAAAATACTTGTCTCAATTATATAAACAACTAAGAATATATACAAAAGTAAAATTTCTATACATGTGTGTATACACACACGTTTAGAGGCATTGTGTATAAACACATGTTTAACACAAAGTAAATATATGTTACTTATAAAAGTTGAAGTTACTTGATTTTAAAGTTTTCCACATAGAATTTTAATTAACCAATAATTATAGCATCAAATTTTATTAGTAATAGATTAGCATCTAAATTTTTGCCACATGTCCATAAAAAAACTTTACACATGATCGCATGGAATAGATAGTGCGAAAAGGATTGAAGAAATTACATTATTTGGCTTGAGATAGCCATAAATCAATGTAGGAGTTCTTTGTTTTGAGTTGTTCTATTTGTTAATGACCCTTAAGTATGAGAATTAAATCCTCATCGCTTAGGTTTATGATCTCATCGAAGAACCATTGAAAAGTTACCACAACCAATATGATACTAGAAAAAATTCCGGTTTCTATTTCTTAAAGGTAAAACTTACAAAAAAGTATATTTACTTTGTTGGTATTTAGTTATTATAATTGTTTTTCAAAGTATATTCCATATTCATATATTGTCTTGGTTTTAAAATTATATTTTTCATAGATAAGAGAGCAAGAGTTGTGCTTATTAGTTTGCTTTTTGATTTGTAGATTAAATTGAAATTTTGTATTAATTAAAGTAGCTATGGAAGGAGAATAGTTTTTGACTGTTTTTTTTTCATATAAAACATATATAAGGAGAATGAAATTTAATATGATAAAACACTTATTAACTGTGATGGAAAGAAGTGAGATTTAATCATTGAAAAAACATTTAAAAGTTACCACAACCAACCAAAATAAATATGCTACCAGACAAACGTCCAATCTTTACCTATTCAAGATAAAACTGACAAATATATATTTAATTTGTCGTTATTTCGTGATTTTAAACTAGCTTTCTACATATGATTACAATTAACAAATAATTAAAATCTACATTCACATCTAAACTTTTGCCACATGTCCATAAAAAATTTCCACATAATCGCTCTAAAATTCTTTGACTCACATGTTTCTAAGCATTTTGAAGGTGCCAAATTAGGTTGACGCAATTGATGATCACACCTCTTAAAGATGACAACGTCCATAAAAATTGAACCATCTGATCTTCCTCACACTTCCCTGGTACATATATAACTATGTGTTAAGATTTCATATATGACATCAAACCCTATTTTCAATTGTAACGACAAAACTCATTCTTTATCATTCATTAATGTATTTTCGAGCGGACATTTTTGATTGAATAGAAAATGCAGAAATGATCAAATAAATTACATTATATTTATTTTCCTACGGCTTGAAATTGTCATAGATCAATGTTGGAGTTATCTTTTTGAGTTGTTCTATTTGTTATTCAATTTTCTGAATTTTTATGCAAGCTGTATTGATTTTGCCTACTTTATTTGTTTTCTTAATCAAAGTTATGCTCTAATGGGAATAAAAAAGACGTGAGAAAGAATTCACCAATGAATTGGTAAAGGGTGATTTACTTGAATGACCTGAATTTTAGATTTAATTACTAGAATAACTTTGGAAAGAGAAATGTGTTTATAATAAAATTAAACCCGATATTGTCCTTCTGGGCATGTTGTCCCAAAAACATTATTACAGAAATGGCATTACTAATTAAATTCCAGCTCAGTACAAACGTCCACTTATTTACGAAATTACCACCGCGTATTTATGTGTTCAATAACTCTATCATAATAATTATGTCGATATATTGGTGGTAAAGTTATTGTAAATTAGCAGATTTTTGTTGCGGGTGATAGACTTAATACGCAACGGTAGACTTAATCATATAAGTTTGTCTTATGACATAACATATTTATTTCCGTATGGCAGAGTTAATGACAGTAGACATACTTATATACAAAAATCTATTATACGACGTGACAAAAATATTTTTATTTGCCAGCCTTAATTTCAATTGGCAAACTTAATATTTTTCTTTCCCAAACTTAATTTCAATTGGCAAAGTTAATTTTTGTTCGACATATTTTTTATTAAATTTACCAAACGACACCACAAATTTATTAAAAAATGGCAGACTTAAAATCTAGTGATATTAATCTGTCACAGATTTATGACTTTTCGACATAGTTATTTATCCCTTTGGTTGTAGACTTTAGTTAATGGTGGCAAAGTTTTAATGATTTACGCTAAGTAGACTTATTTTCTCATCAATTTTAATTACTAGAATGACTCTTACCTTATGAAAGAGTTTTTATACGTTATAGCAGACTCAAAAAACGTAAGTTCTTTGATAGCATACATTCTAATTTGTAATTGTAACATACTTGTTCTCTTACTATAGAATAACCTTTTTTTATGGTAGTAGACTTGTCGATGACAGATTTATATTTTCCAATGGTGGTAGACATTTAATAACAGACTTATTGATTATTGATGGTAGTTTTACGTTGATCATGTGTCGATAAACTTTCAACCACAGATTTAATATACCTTTATGGCAGATTTATTGCGGTATGGAAATCCCGATTTTGTCCTTAAAAATCTGAGAAATGACTTGTATCACATGTTAGGGTTCGTCTCATTTAACAACGAATAACGCATTACTCTTACCTTCCTAGTTACAAAAGAATTGCATCACCACTAAGTACAATATAGTTCTTTGCTCGAAAACTAAATCGTATCAGTAGGGAAGAAACTCACCGTCCTAGCAATATACCCTCCAGCTATTGCAAGCTCTGAACATACAGTGCCCGCTTCAAGAATCAACATATCAAGCAAGAGAGAGAGAGAGAGAGAGAGAGAGAGAGAGAGAGAGAGAGAGAGAGAGAGAGAGAGAGAGAGAGAGAGAGAGAGAGAGAGAGAGTTTCAAGCAACTCTCCTATTTCTTCGATATTGGTGATATTAACAAAATCGTTTTGATCTTGGTGACAAGCGAATTAGCTTCTTATTTTTTTATTTTCTTGCATCTAATAAAGCTCGAATGAGCTATTTAACTTTCTATCTATTTTCTATCTAAATAAAGCTCATTTGAGCATAAATCCACTCTTGTTTTGAATCCGTTATCATAAATGAAGAGTAGGGGAATCGATCAAGAAGATTTACTTACTTGATGATAATATATTCCAATTAGGATTAACAATTCGCCTTTTTTTTACTATGAACTGATCTCTTTTGAGTTTGTCTGAAATTTTTCTTTTCAATCTTTAGTATAGCTAATGAAGCATACGTTTATGGATCCGTGACACACAAAGGCAAAGCTTGTTGAGTAGAAGCATAGAACTGTTTAGTTTAACTTGTAGGACCAAAATTTACACTACAGACAGGAAAGATTTAATCACAGTAATATGTAAATAAACAGTTTAAGGAACAGACGATTTATATACGATAAAGCAATACAAGATCTGAGGAGGCGAGATAAATCTCTTTCCTTAACTCTAAGAATCTCCCGTAGTGTGACGGGGTTTTATAGATCCATGAGTCCCAGGATACAACCAAAGTTTAACTGAATCATCAACACCATGATTCAAATCTGTCGACCATTATTCTACGATACTCTCGAAATTAAAAACTTACTCTAAGCAGTAGGGAATTGAAGAAACGATTGCTAGAACTTTTAGAAAGTGTTTATTGTGTGTCAGAGGATAATCATCATCTTTTTTAGGTGAAAATCGTGTTGTATATATAGGAGAGAGGCTAGGGTTTTTCCATGACAGAAAAGGAATATTTCTAGAATAACCTAGGCGGCTGCGCTTTTTTAAGTCGGCCCGCTGGGTATCGATCGATACCAAGGAGTATCGATCGATACCTCAAAAAGTCCACGGGCCCAATCAAGGCCCAAGATGCGAACGTCGCACGTATGGCTTTTCTTCTCTCATGTTGTTCATTTAAGACACAACCATTCCAACATATATACACGAGAAAACATTTCTCGGTTAATGAAAACATTTCATTAGAAAGAGCTTAACTCATTTCTTTTCACACTAACATAATTTTATCAAACCCTCAGGCTTTGACAAAAAATTAGTTCCAACAATCCCCCACATGAATAGAAATGACTCTAGAACATATGAAAATTGTACAGACTAGACTTTACTAGACATACTTGACTAGACTCATCTAGACGTAGACAGACTTTCGAGAGTATACGAAAATGTAACTGTCACTGAATGGTAGCGTTTTTCAGCTTTGAACCAAACAATTTTAATATCTGTTGCGTTTACTCGGCCAGGAGGTGAACATGATGTCTTGAACCACCCGGATTTTGATGTAAACTGATACAACAGATATCGCACAGCGACATTTTCTCGTAGAACTTTGTTCTCTATTGGGTTCATTTTGGCCTTGAACATTCCTGGTATTCGTGAGTGAATTTGGAGAATATAGCCTTATCCTTCATTCTCCTAGAAACGGCCCCATTTCACACTTCACAAGGTGATATTTTATTAGCTTGTTTTCAAAAGTGTCCTGTCACACTCCACTATCTACACAGCTATGCAATCATTAAAAGCCAACGCTTATCCTTACTATCCACAGGTAGCACTGTTTTATCATCCTAGGAACTGGGCAGAGACATAGTCTCACAGTGCTCAACTCGAATCAGTTTAATTTTGTTTCCCTTTGAACCTAGATCTTGGGATCTCCAGTCACATAGGTTGGGTATCTGTCAAACGTCATCTTTTTCTATAGGCTTTAAACCCATTCCTTTTGATGATTTAACAAACTTGATCTCGCGGCAAACCTTTGGTAAACGGATCCGCTAGGTTATCAGCCGACTTGATGTAATATATCGTTATTACACCAGTTGAGATCAATTGTCTAATGGTCTTATGTCGTCTTCTTATATGACGAGACTTGCCATTATATAGATTACTCAGTGCCTGAGAGATAGCTCACTAACTCTCATAGTGTACACATAATGCTGGCACTGGTTTTCCCACATCGGGATATCTTCCACGAAGTTTCGAAGCCATTCTGCTTCCTTTGCAGCTTTATCTAAAGCTATAAACTTTGACTCCTTGGTTAATTAGGCCAAGAGTGCTTGTTTGGAAGATTTCCAGGATACTGCTGCACCACCAAGAAAAACTATTATCCACTTATAATATCTGTCAGGTTTACTAGGCCAAGAGGTGAACATAATGTCTTGAACCCCCAGACTTTGATGTAAAACGAGACGACATATAACGATGGATAATTCAACATTCTAGTTATGGTTTTCCACAGAGTATGACCTGGATTACTCATGTAGCGACTTGAATACGCTAGATCGGATATAGTACGATTCATTAAGTACGTTAGACTTCCGATAATTCTTGCATACATCACTTGTGATACAACTTTATCACAATTGGATTTATTGCAATCTTGTTTGAGTAGTTCTCAAAACATTCTAGGATCTTGAGACAAGATTATCCACTAATCTTATGTCTATCAAACTTCCCACTAAACACTTTCTTAGTGTGTTGGATTATGTCCTTCTTGCTTCCATGATGAACGTGTCATCTTATAAACATAACAAAACGCATCCATGTGGAGTACTTTTGATGTATATCACCTTAAGTGATTTTGAAGCTATTTGACATCACTTTGTTGTCAAACTTTCCAAGCTATTGCTTAGGAGCTAACTTAAGCTCGTATAAGGACTTTGCAAGTCTACTTATTTTTCTTTCCTTGTTCAGGAGTGACATAATCCTCGGGTTGTTTCATGTAAATCTCCTCTTCTAAATGGTTGTTTAGAAAGACAGATTTTACATCCATTTGATGGATTACAAGATCTCATATTGCTGTGATTCCAATCAGCATACGACTAATTTCAACTTTAGCCTCTTCTGCTTTTTTACAGAAGTACCAGCATTGTACGATCAAAGGTCCAATGCCCGTCAAGCATCGATCGATACCAAGGTGTATCGATCGATACCTCTAAAAGCGTAAGAGCCCAAGAGATCAATTGCTCGCTTAGAGCTTATCCTTTACTTGGATGTCTGGTATATCTCATTTATACACCATAAAGCAATCAGCACTACATTGTGTGCATGTTCAATGAAGATACAATCCACCGTTTTTGGTCCGATTGTCAGCTTATTAGGTGGTTGCTAGGCACCCCCACACTTTCATGTATTTGTATAAAAACACATTACTTTTCCAAAGTTCGCATGGAACATTTCCAGTGACTTTGTGTAGTATTTAGTTCAGGATATAACTTGTGGTAAGCAATGCTTCCCCCCACATTTCTGGACTAACCCAGATTTTTTAGGAATAATGAGTTCATCAAATAATTCGGTAATTTGTTATGAGACTCCATTAGATTCCAGTGAATAGGGATCAATCGTTTGATGGATAATACCATGCTCATGTCCTCTATCACTTCAAACTATGTTGATAGTTCTTTCGAGTTGGTTTTCAACCTCGAGTTTAAACTCCTTGAGTTTTCCAAGGTCTCGTATTTGCTTCTTAGCAAATAGACATAACAATATTTCGTACAATCCTCAACGAAAGTCACAAAATATTTTTCACCACCTTTTGTATAAGTCAAACCAAGAGGTTCGCTCGATTGTGGTGTTTTAGTGAGTTTGGTTAGAACGCAAACCTCACACTCATCTTTGCTTATTTTGTATTTCAGGATCTCATTCAATCTACGCATAGATTCGAATATAATGTGACTGAAACATTCAGATCAAATACTAAGAGATTCTGTACCATAAGCAAATGATTCTTTCTCATTTAATGTCAACACCATTGGTTACATTGATTTTAAGTCCGACTGTCTCAACGTTAATTTGGACCAGTCTGTCCTTAATATAGACAACATTATTTGTCAATACATGCTTAATTAGCATTGTGCCCTAAATAAGATTTTTATGCATCTTTAGCACATGCTTTACATCAGTGAGAGTGAGCTTCTTTGAAAAGTCAACTTCAGCACTATGAATAAATTCTTGTCATTATTTATGGTAGGAGGGAAACATTCCCATATCAACGCATATATGAGCTATTACATTGGTATAATACCACCACTCATTTGGGTTATGCTTAACCATATTGACTCCGAGGATGACATTACACATGTCTATCTCGACTAAATTGGCTTCAGCCATTCCATTATTTTTTACACCACCAGATCTAACAATGATCACATCGGTGTTGTTAGTCATATTGAAATTTGATTTTGTTCAAGAGAATCAAACCAAATTAATATACTAACCAATACCCAACTCTCAAGTTAAATGGTAAAATTAAAATCAATTACTAGAATTTAATAAACTTAATACAATATCGAATTATATTAGTATTCTTGAACTCATATCAAGAATCGCAAGAGGCCTGTTGAGTATCGATCGATACCAATGAGTATCGATCGATACCTCAAAAGTCCAGTGATTTAATTATTCGATTAAATCAGCCTCCAATATTTAATTGAACTTCAATTAATTATTCCAAAATTCGCAAATTTTTGGACACATAATATTGAGCTACACGTCTTTAAATTTTGTCCAAGGCTTTATCTTTACTCCGCAGTAGAAAGATGTATCAATATCTCGTGCAATCGTCTATGAATGCCATGAAATATTTATTGCCTCCTCTGGTTTGAATATATTTCAAATCACATAACTCTGTGTGAATTAAACCTAGAGGTTCTGTTGTTCTTTGAACGCTGGGTGATGGCGTTTTAGTGAGTTTGGCTTGGACACAAACCTCACATTTGTCTTTGCTTAATTTGCATTTAGGAATCATGTTCATGTTCATTAATCTACTCATAGATTTGAAATCAACATGTCCTAATCGTTCATGCCAAATATTAAAAGACTTAGCGAGATAAGCAAATGGTTTCTTATCATTAATCTTTAGGATTCTACGAGGTGGATGCCTCGGTTACATTATCCTTTCAGATTACTTCCTCAACAGATATCTTACACAGATTATCACATACAAAACCCTTACCCACATACATCCCATTTTTCGTTAGGATTAGCTTATCACCTTCCAGCTTCACAGAGAATCCATGCTTACTTATGAGCGATCCAGAACCAGTTCCTGTCCAGAGGTGAGCTTCAGAACAACCTTCCCGTGACAATCAACTGTCGACGAGGCGGAATTTCCCATCAAGAGTTTATCACCACTCTTGTTCTTTGTGTATGTCGAGAACATCTCGCGATCCATACAGATGTGTCTGGTTGCACCACTGTCGAACCACCAAGCCTTTGGATGGCTCTCTGCAACATTGGCCTCAGTGACCACGGCACACATGTCAGCTTCTGTCAAGTTCGCTTGAGCTTTCACTGTTTTGATCAGACTCGTAGTCGTTTGATCCACTTTGTCACTGGTTTTCTCCATAGTTCCAGAGTTGTTGTCAACGTTGTTTGTCATTTTAAGCTAATGAGAACACAACTTTCAGTTAGTACCGATATATAAACTCAAGAATCGTAATTCTAAGACTGATATCGAACTGAATCGCATTGGTGTCGATCGATACTCCTTGGTATCGATCGATACACATTCAATGTCTATTGATGCACCCGTATGGTGTCGATCGATGCACCGTAGGTGTCGATCGATGCTCGATGCACATACTGTGTTAATCGAAGCATCTTGGTGTCGATCGATACACATTGAGTGTCGATCGATACACCCTGGGTTCCGATTGAAGCTCGATGCACATACTGTGTCATTCGAAGCAACCTGGTATCGATCGATACACGCTTAGTGTCGATTGATATACCCTGGGTGTCGATCGATACAAGTGAATTTCACAGGATCGATCATAGCACCAGTGTCGATCGATACCTGTGTCTTATACACAGTATCGATCGACATAGACCAACTTGGTCGATGCAAAGTATCGATCGATACACTGAGGTGCCGACCGATACACTGTTTGCATGGTATCGATCGATACACTTAAGTGTCGACCGATACAATTTAGTCCAATATCGACCGATACCATAGGGTGTCGATCGATACTCACAAGGCCTCGATCTGAATCGAACCTATCAAGAACAGATGTGTGTTCGTTGATTATACCGTTCTTTAATCGCAATTAAAGACGGTTTTTTAGAAGATGTTTAAGCAGATCTGCTTCTACTACACGTTTCAAGTTGCTAAACAGCTGTTTGATTAACGTTTGAGTATCACTAGCAGAAGAACATCTTCTTAAAAAATAGAGAGAGATGAAGATTGCCTCTACTACACGTTTCAAATTGCTAAAAGCTTTTTGACAACGTTTGAGTATCATCAGCAGTAGAAGAATCGTTTAAAAACCGTTTGAAAACGTTTATTTACTCGTGATTAAAGATCCAATTGAAGTAATAACAAAAATTGGATCTTCTTAGAGTTAAGATTGTAGGACCAAAATTTACACTACAGACAGGAAAGATTTAATCACAGTAATATGTAAATAAACAGTTTAAGGAACAGACGATTTATATACGATAAAGCAATACAAGATCTGAGGAGGCGAGATAAATCTCTTTCCTTAACTCTAAGAATCTCCCGTAGTGTGACGGGGTTTTATAGATCCATGAGTCCCAGGATACAACCAAAGTTTAACTGAATCATCAACACCATGATTCAAATCTGTCGACCATTATTCTACGATACTCTCGAAATTAAAAACTTACTCTAAGCAGTAGGGAATTGAAGAAACGATTGCTAGAACTTTTAGAAAGTGTTTATTGTGTGTCAGAGGATAATCATCATCTTTTTTAGGTGAAAATCGTGTTGTATATATAGGAGAGAGGCTAGGGTTTTTCCATGACAGAAAAGGAATATTTCTAGAATAACCTAGGCGGCTGCGCTTTTTTAAGTCGGCCCGCTGGGTATCGATCGATACCAAGGAGTATCGATCGATACCTCAAAAAGTCCACGGGCCCAATCAAGGCCCAAGATGCGAACGTCGCACGTATGGCTTTTCTTCTCTCATGTTGTTCATTTAAGACACAACCATTCCAACATATATACACGAGAAAACATTTCTCGGTTAATGAAAACATTTCATTAGAAAGAGCTTAACTCATTTCTTTTCACACTAACATAATTTTATCAAACCCTCAGGCTTTGACAAAAAATTAGTTCCAACATAACTTGGTCCAAAAAATAAATTTGCTGCTCTCAACTCTTCATGCGTCGCTGTTTTCATCTTCCCCATTGCCAGTTCTAGCAGGAAATCTAATTTATTGGGTAAGCGAAAGCCGGAAGATGATTTGGAGATCAAACCGATTCTGAAGAAACATAAGGACAAATCGGAGGAGAAGGAGACAACGAAAGGAAGGGTCTAGTTGTTGGAGACAAAGTCTGATGAGGCTAATTTAATCTCAGCCAAGGTATAATTTTTGGAAATTTAAATATTGTGGCTCCGTCGCGCGTTAGCTACACGAACGAACGAGCGAGCGACAAAAAAAAAAGGTTGCCTTGAAACCCTATTCATATGTACACAAAACGTCAACTCCCCTAAATCATTGACCAGTGAGGCTCTGATTTCACAACATCAAAGAATACCATTGCAAAGCATAGACCATGTTCTTAGTATACAAAATTTGAAACAAAAAACAGCTTCTGAGACGAGTTTTGCTAGAAATATAAACCTTGTGTGATGAGGGTGATGTTGGAATTTCTATGTTGAGAGAGCAATCTTTAGGGAAAACTCCTTTCTCAATGTCTCTGATTGTTGCGTTTATCAAAGGTAAACAGACACCAACAACATCCTTGAAGTCACTTTCTTGGCTTTCATCTTTCTTCCTATAATTGATAAGAAAATTTTTATGGCCAACACGTCCACATATGTAGCAGCACGCATTCCCATGATAATAATACTCACCAATTCAATGATATTGACAATGAGGGTACTCCAGAAATCAAGGCTTCCCTGGCTCCAGCAACTGCACCAGAATAGAACCTGGAGGATTCTCACATCAGGAAACACAGAGCAGACGGGAAGACAAGGAATAACCAGCTATATACAAGAAAAAGCACTTACATTTGATGCCCATATCTTGATCCCTGATTGATTTCACTAATTACCTGAAGAAAATAATCAAGGAAAGAGATGCATACATTACAACATGCCAAAATCTCCTACTGTCAAATGATGAGATGGCCAAAATGCTAACCAATATTGGTTTTGACCAAGCAAAGAGCGCCCCCAATAATCCTAATGAGATGCAGTCCACAGGAGTCCTTGAGACAAATGTATAATCTCAAAGCCTATGAACAGAAACGGTACTCACACCATATGTATTAAGACATAAAACTAGCGAAAAAAGGAAAAACACAGTCTACACTTTTTGAGAATCAATGGATCTCGCTTCAACAAAGACTCCAACTTTCACATTAGAAATATTAATTTGTCAAGCTTATAGATGTTACGAAACTTGAGAAAGTCGACAGCCGAAGTGGAGGATACAACGACGGCGGCAAAAGAGGAGAGAGGCGACGTTTGAAGTGGAGACGGCAGTGGAGAAAAAGACGACGACGACAGTGGAGGATAAAGACGACGGCGGCAAAAGAGGAGAGTCGCCGGCGGAAGTGCGGTTGCCTGCTTCTCCGACAGCGAAGGAACGGCGTTGCACGGAGTCGTGGAGAAAGTCGATGGCGACTAGGTTAGGTTTTCGAAAAACAAGACCGAGAGAGAGAGATTTTTGTGTGAGAGAAAGATTTTTAGGGAATGATTAGATTAGAAACGATTCAGTTTCCATCGTTTACAATTTTTTTCATTTTTAATTTTTTGAATAAATATATTTTATTAGTTGATGATTGTGTAATTACAGATTTTTTCTTTGTAAATTTAAATCAAAATGGCAATTCCATGATTATGAAAGATAATTAAGGTTTTCAAGTCTTTTTAAATAAAATTTGAGTCATTCTAGTAACACATTTGAGGGGGAGTCATTCTAGTAATTTTTTTTAAAAATTTGAGTCATTCTAGTGTATTACTCATTGATAAATAAGACTACAATGGAGGAGAAATGATCATTTGTAAACCAATATTTCTATATATAAAGTAATGTTTGTTACTTTAACATTCTTTGCAATGACTCCTAAGCATGAGAAAAAAAATCATCATCGTTTAGGATTATGATTTCATTGAAGAACCATTGAAAAATTACAACAACCAATATGTCACCAAACAAAATTTTGGCTTCTACTTCTTCAAGGTTTACTTACAAAACGTTATATTTACTTTGTCGGTTTTTTGTTATTTTAAATTTGTTTCAAAGTTCATTTCATATTCATCTATTGTCATGGTTTCAAAATTAATGTTTTCATAAATATGAGGGCAAGAATTATGCTTATTAGTTTGCTTTCGATTTGTAGAATAAATTGGAAATTTATATTAATTAAAGGAAAATTGATTCCCAGCTACACGAAGTATACCATAATGCATGGCTACACATCTGAAGTAAAATAATGTTCTAAAAACTACATCAATAATTGATATATCATAGCCAGCTACACGAAGTAACGATAATGCATGGCTACACATCCAAAGTAACGATAATGCATGGCTATACATCCAAAGTAAACAATGTTCTAAAAACTACATCAACAATTGATATAGTATTGTCAGCTACACGATAACCATCCGAACAAACATGAGTCATATGTGTAACACCATAACCATATATTTCCGGTAAACCATTCATCGAGCACCAGAGTTGACTCGTATTTTAAACAATAAAACCCACCCAAATTTAACCTGACTTGACTTAATCCGACCCAAATATTACCACTCGTGCTACGTACAGACACAATATATATACATTTTATAAAATTAAAAAAAAATATTAACTGAAAATCCTTGATTTATTAAATCAAATTTAGTTAAAATTTGTTGTTTTTAAATCAAATTTACCAAATACTACAAATTTGGTAAAACTGTTTAAAAACAACAAAATCAAGATATATATTGATATGAAACCAAAGAAAAATAATATCTGGACGTGGTCTTGATCTAGACATGGGATCATTCACGCATTTCCCTACCACCCGAGCTTCTTAGGCCCATGTTCGTTGTTTTCAAAGAAGAGGAGAAAATGTGATTGACCTACATTATTTACTGTTATAATTGTTCCTCGTAAATATTTTCTTAATTTTATCAAATGTATATATATATGTGTGTGTGTGTCCGTGCGTAGCACGGGTGGTAATATTCATGTCGGATTAAGTCGGGTCGGGTTAAATTTGGGTGGGTTTTATTGTTTAAAATTTGAGTCAACGCCGGAGCTCGATGAATGATTTACCGGAAATATATGGTTAGGGTGTTACACATATGACTCATGTTTGTTCGGATGGTTATCGTGTAGTTGGCTATGTTATATCAATTGTTAATGTAGTTTTTAGAACATTGTTTTACTTTGGATGTGTAGCCATGCATTATCGTTATTTTGGATGTGTAGCCATGCATTATCGTTACTTCGTGTAACTGGCTATGCTATATCAATTGTTGATGTAGTTTTTAGAACATTGTTTTACTTCGGATGTGTAGCCATGCATTATGGTATACTTCGTGTAGCTGAGAATCAATTTTCCTTAATTAAAGTAGCTAGCAAAGGAGAATAGTTTTTAACTTTCTTCATTTATTTGTTGTTTTTAGATATTACAAAAATGAAACTGAATATGATGAAAAATCTTATTCACTCTTATTTGAAGAAGTGAGGTATTAAAAGTCTGGTGTCTTTCTCTTCAAGATAAAAGTTACAAAACATAAATATAGTCTTTCGATCTTTTGTGATTTTAAATTAGTTTCAAAATTAATTCCATATTCATCTATTGTCTTGGTTTCAAAATTAAAGTTGTCATGAATCTGATAGCAAGATTTGTGCTTGTTAGTTTGCTTTTAAATTTGTATATTAAATCATAAATTTTGTTAATGTGGATAAAACTGAAAATGGTAAAAAAAAACTAATTTTCTTGATTGAAGAAGTGATGTGTAATTTTATATATTTGTGTCAAAATTATGTTTATCAAATATCATTTGATTATTTTGTTACACTTTTAGTTGATTTTCGTATACTAACTTATAAGTGTTCGACCAAATAATACGTTCTTGAGACGAGACATACATAAATTCAAAACAAGACCGTTGAAACCTCACAAACTACATATAATTTATGAGATGAAAGTTAAATTTTGTTTTCTATATATTATTACAATCACCAATATATACAAAATAATATCTGAATAAAGATAATTGATTGCATATAGGTTTTTATCAAAATAATTTTAAAAAGAATATCCACGTGTAGCGAGGATGCAAAACCTAGTCTTATTATATGAATCTGAATGCGCTCAACTTGAGCATGACACATATGATAATTTTAATTCACGAGATTGTGACATATTTCATCGTAAATTTAGATCGTGACATTTGTCAATGTAATAATATAAACTTTTCTATTGTTAGTTATCTAATTTTAAAAAATAAAAAAAATTACCAAAAATAAAAAAGAGTTGTGTTTTTTTATGTAAACTAATGAAATTGAAAAAGTAAAGTAAGAGAACAAAATAAAAAGTGTTAAATATATATATACTAGGACTTAATCCGCGTTAATTATAGTGCGGGTAATTTTTTTGTAAGAAATAGTTTTGAAATTTAACAAAAAATACTTTTATTTGAATTTTATAATATGTCTAACTCATGATTATAGATAGAGTTGTCAAACGGAATAATTTGTCTATTTAACCCGTATTTCAGTGGACTAAAATAATATTCGGGCTAACCCGCAAAATCTATAATCTTTAAAACATAACTATAATATACATCGTTTAATGACTATAGTTTTGTGGTTAGTTCACGAACTCTTTAAAAAAATCAATTTTCTTGTGTCTAATTTTTTATAAAATTAGTAAAATATTTTTCAACTTTTATTTTGATATATATTCAAATAAAATATAATAAATTATAGTGAAAAATATAGCAAGATCTCGAATATATATTTTTCTTTGTATATATATGGATTTATTATTATTTAAAATATATATAATATTAAAAATAATTAAGAAACTAAATAGTAAATATCTTCTTTAATGATAAATAAATAATTTTTATATTCTCATCAATAATTTTAAAAGACAGTTATATCTTTTCCTATTTCAATTATCTTTTCTTATTTGTAATGACATAATATGTAATAATTTACAAAACAAAGTTCATTTTCAAAAATGTTGTCTTAAATAATATTATAGAGATAATAAAATATAAGATTCATAATATATAAAATTAGAGGAATAACAGTTTGTTATTGTATGTTTGATAATTCTTGAACCCTCTCGTTCATCTATGAGGATTGTTTATCATATTTATGGGTAATATGAATCAATTAAAAAAAAAATTAAGAATTACAAAACATAATTTCTGGATAAATAAACGGGGTTTAATTTAGAATCTAATTATACGGGCCTTAATTACATATATTATCAATTTCAAACTCTAAATATTTTATCTTTTATCCCCATATTAATCTTATATAGAAATAATTTTTTACAATTTTTGATTTGTACTTTCTATTTTTATCGTACTTTATTTTTTCTATTTTATTAATTTCCATTTTTTTAAAAACAATTTCCTTTTTTGTTATTTTGTTTATTTAAAAATAAATAACTAAAAATTGGAAATTTTATAGTATTACATTGATAATGACACATGTCACAATCTCATGAGTTAGAATTATCATATGTGTCACGTTCTCGTTGAACGTGCTCAGCTCTATATAATAAGATACTCAATTTCATTTTTTATCATCCCATCAAAGCATATATCTTTTTTTTTCTTTTTTCTTTTTTCTTTGTCTCTTCTCCATTACTAAACCACAATAAATCATATAAATTTATCTCTTAAAAACGTTGTATATGAAACTCTTTTTTTAATCAAAACATCCAGATGAATTGCTGGAGATATCACGTCTTCCCGAGCTTCCACGAACCAGACGTCCGTAAAACATTCTTAGTCACATGCGCAAGCAGTTTAGCTACAATGGGATTACGATGTTCGATGATCAAATGATCAAGAGAAGCCAAACCCATCGCCCTTGTACTAACACAATCGATTAAAAATTCCAGGATTGTGATCGTGGTGCTTGGATGAATTGGTGGAGATTCTAGAGTGCAAGAGTCTTGGGACAAACAGTGATGAACATCTTCTATGGAGTGGATCCAACCGATGTACGGAAACAAACTGGCGATTTTGGGAGTGCTTTCAATGACACTTGTGGACGTAAAACGGATGAGGAGAGGCGGAGATGGAGCCGAGCTTTTAACGTAAGACTCCCTAAGATTCGACACTCTATGCTGGGTAAGAAATGAGGATAATCCTTGCAAGCAACCAGGACTTCAAGGCGTGGGGATTGAAGGGTCACACAAGGGTAATGGAGTTCCCTTGATATACCGAGTTGAACCACTAAGGATATTACGAACCAGAGTAGAACAATGAACTGGATGTAACACACCAACAAGGGTTAGGAGAATCACTCTCGAAACCAGGAAGAAGAAGAAAACGTTTTTGCATAAAAAATGGAGGCTGAGTTCGACAATGAGGAGAGACTAGGGTTTATAGGAGAAACAACAACAAAAGAAAAATAGCTGGGGCAAAAACAAATGGGCCTAAACAAAAGAAAAAGACAGTTTTCGAAAATGACAAGTGAAATGGGCCTTGAGACTTCGCCAATGGGCTGAGCTTCAAGTTGGGGAGTGATCTAGTTTTGCCTCGTTAAAAACATATCTCCGTAAAACCCAGTGGAAAAAAAACGGAGATAGGGAAAAAGAGCACAAAACTAGACCACAAGCTCACTAACCTTCTTGAGCTTGGATCATCATCAATGTAGCTTCGTTTCCCATTTGAATCAAGTATTCTGGTTGCTCCTGGATTCGGCTAAGCATTCCCACCACAGCTCCCTTGAGCTCCTTAGACATAGAACGTGTCATTGGACCAGTTGGGATGGTCAATGACTCCTCGGCTTCAATCTCCTCTGGTTCATGCTCTTCAGCTTCTAGCTCATCTTCTGGTTCAAGTTCCATGCTATCCATGATCATATCATCCCCCTCTTCTTGAAAAGGATTTGACCTCAAATCTGGTTCATCTGCAAGAAAAGGAGCTAAGTCAGAAACATTGAAGCTATTACTTATATTGTACTTACCTTGGAAATCAAGCTTGTAGGCGTTGTCACTGATCTTCTTTGTGATTTTGAAAGGACCATCGATTCTGGGCATCAATTTGGACTTCCTTTGTTCTGGAAATCGTTCCTTCCTCAAGTGTACCCAAACGAGGTCTCCTTCCTCAAAGATCATCTCGCGTCTGCCCTTGTTGGCATGTTTAGCATACTGCTTAGTCTTCTCTTCTATGTTTGCTCTTGCTTTTTCGTGAATATGCTTGACAAGTTCTGCTTTCTGTTTTCCATCTAAGCTTAATCTTTCACTCACAGGTAGAGGAGTTAGATCCAACGGGGATAAGGGATTAAAACCATACACAATCTGAAATGGGGAAAATTTAGAAGCAGAATGCACAGCATGGTTGTATGCAAATTCAATATGAGGCAGGCATTCTTCCCAAGTTTTCAAGTTCTTTTTAATCAAACAACGCAGAAGTGTTCCTAGAGTCCTATTAACAACTTCTGTTTGTCCATCAGTTTGTGGATGACATGTAGTAGAAAACAGGAGTTTAGTACCTAGTTTAGACCATAGCGTTTTCCAGAAGTAACTAAGAAACTTAGTATCACGATCAGACACAATGGTTCTAGGCATGCCATGCAATCTAACAATTTCTTTGAAGAACAGGCTAGCAACATGAGATGCATCATCAGTCTTATGGCAAGCAATGAAATGAGACATCTTAGAAAAACGATCTACTACCACAAAAATCGAATCCTTTCCTGTTCTAGTCCTAGGCAGCCCTAAGTCAAAATCCATCGAGATATCAGTCCATGGATGAGAAGGGATAGGGAGAGGAGTGTACAGACCGTGAGGTAGAACCTTAGACTTAGCTTGTTTACATGTTGCACATCTGTTACAGATTCTTTCCATGTCTCTCTTCATGTGAGGCAAATGGAAGTGATCCTGCATCACTCTCAGCATTTTAGCGATTCCAAAATGGCCCATCAAACCTCCTCCATGAGCTTCCCTGACAAGTAAATCTCGAATGGAGCAGTTAGGAACACAAAGACGATTATCGTAAAATAGGAATCCTTCATTTCGATAGTAATGACCAGCAGCAAACTTCTCACATGATTTGAACACTTCGTGAAAATCAGAATCAGCATTATACAAGTGTTTAAGTTGCTCAAATCCTAACAGCTTAGCATCAAGAGTGGAAAGGAGTGTGTACCTTCGAGATAGTGCATCAGCAACTATATTATCCTTACCTTTCTTGTATTTGATGACATAAGGGAAAGTTTCTATGAATTCAACCCACCTTGCGTGTCTCTTATTGAGCTTTTTCTGACCTTTTAGATGCTTAAGAGATTCGTGATCAGTGTGAATGACGAATTCTTTGGGCCATAAGTAGTGCTGCCACGTTTGGAGAGCTCTCACCAAGGCATACAGCTCCTTGTCGTATGTGGGATAATTAAGAGTGGCTCCTCCAAGTTTTTCACTGAAAAATGCAATAGGCTTCTTGTCCTGCATCAGCACGGCACCAATACCTACACCAGACGCATCACACTCAATTTCGAAAGTTTTAATAAAATATGGTAAGGACAAGAGAGGAGCGTGAGTGAGTTTGTCTTTTAAGGCCTGGAATGCCTCTTCTTATGCTGCTCCCCATCGAAATCCAACATCCTTTTTGATTACTTCAGTAAGTGGTGCAGCAAGAGTGCTGAAGTCTCTAACAAAACGTCTATAAAATCCAGCTAGGCCATGAAAACTTCAAACTTCTCCTACTGATTTCGGACTAGGCCATTCTTGGATTGCCTTAACCTTCTTTTTATCAACTCTTATCCCATCTGCACTTACAACAAAGCCTAAAAAGACCAAGTTATCTGTACAAAACGTGCACTTCTTAAAATTAGCATAGAGCTGTTCTTTCCTCAGCACACTCAAAACAGAATGCAAGTGCTCTATATGCTCCTCTAAGTTTTTGCTGTAAATTAGAATGTCATCGAAGTATACAACAACAAAAACTCCTATGAATGATCTCAGAACATGATTCATCAATCTCATGAATGTACTAGGTGCATTTGTTAGCCCAAATGGCATTACTAACCATTCATATAATCCATACTTTGTTTTAAATGCAGTTTTCCATTCATCCCCTTCTTTCATCCTAATCTGGTGATAACCACTCTTTAAATCGATTTTTGAGAATATGCTAGAGTCATGCAGTTCATCTAACATATCATCAAGTCTAGGAATGGGATGTCGATACTTCACCGTAATATTATTGATAGCTCTGCAATCGACGCACATGCGCCAGCTTCCATCCTTCTTAGGTACAAGCAGAACGGGAACAGCGCAGGGACTCATGCTCTCTCTGATGTGTCTCTTCTCCATCAGCTCATTAACTTGTTGTTGCAGCTCCTTGGTCTCTACAGGGTTGGTTCTGTATGCTGGACGGTTTGGAAGAGAAGCACCAGGCATGAAATCGATTTGATGTTCAATACCTCTAATTGGCGGCAAATCTTTGGGATTGTCTTCAGGGAACACGTCTTCATACTCCTGTAATAGAGATTTCATTTCACTCGGTAGCACCGGTGCAAGGTTAGACAAGCTGGTAAGAGCTTCTTTAAAAAGAAATAGAAGTAAAGGCTGTTTAGACACTAGAGCTTTCTTTACCTCACCTACCTTTGCGAAAAAATTTGATTGCTTTTGAGTAGTGGTTTCTGTTTCTTTGAGTTTGAGACTCAGCTGATCTTGATGAACTTCTTTTGGAGTTAGAGGAACCAGAATGGTTTTTCGGCCTTTGAATACAAAGGAATGTCGATTTGTAAACCCATCATGCATCACCTTACGATCTGATTGCCAAGGTCTTCCAAGCAGAATATGTCCAGCACCCATTGGGAGCACGTCACACATGATCTCATCTTCGTACTGTCCAATAGAAATGGGAACCAACACCTGATTGTTCACCTTCATTTCGCCATTTTCATTTAACCATTGAAGCTTGTAAGGCTTTGGATGCTTCCTCACACTCAATCCCAGCTTCTTAACCATTGTTTCGCTAGCTACATTAGTGCAGCTTCCACCATCAATGATAAGACTACAGATCTTACCCTGAACTACACACCTTGTATGAAACAAGTTTTCCCTCTGTTCTTGCTCTTCATCCTTAGTTTGCAAGCTTAGAGATCTTCTAGTTACTAGTAGTTCTCCACGAGCAGGTAGCTCTTCATGCTCAGATAAGGATTAATACTCAAGCTCTTCATCTTCTGACTATACCTCGCCATTATCCAGCATGATCATTACTTTCTTATTGATGCATTCATTGGCGTAGTGTCCTCTGCCTTGACATTTGAAGCACTTAACATCACGAGACCTTGTAGTGGCTTCTGTCTTGCCTTTGTAATCTGGATTTGCTGCGTAGGGCTTAGTTTCTGGTTTTGGAGTCATGATCTGCTTTCCTTCACGTTGAAAGGTTTTACAGCAGCTGAACTATTCCCATAGCTTGGTTTAGTGTATCCAGTTCCAGCTCCATAGCCTGTTTTAGAGCTGTTTCTCCTCTTGAGCTGTTGTTCAACCAGAACAGCTTTGTGAAGCATTTCTTCTAGTTCAACATAGTGTTGCATCTCTAATCTGTCATGTATCTCTCTGTTTAACCCTCCCAAGAACCTGGACATAGTTGCTTCACGATCCTCTGAAACATCAACACGGATAAGAAGTGTTTCCTGCTCTTGATAATACTCTTCCACACTACGACTTCCTTGAGACAGCTTTCTGAGCTTGTTGTGCAGCTCACGGTGGTAATGGCTGGGGACAAACCGTTTCCTCATCAGACTCTTCATCTCGGTCCAAGTTTCAACAGGATACTCTCTATTACGTCTCCGGGAAGTAACTAGCTGATCCCACCAGCTGAGGGCATAATCATAGAACTCAGTAGCTGCTACTCTCACTCTGTTGATTTCAGTGTAATGCTGACAGTTGAAGACAAGTTCTATCTTCTTCTCCCACTCCAGATATGCATCAGGGTCGTTTTTCCCATGGAATGGGGGTATTCTGAGCTTAAGACCTCCAAAGTTGTCTTGCTGAGCTCTTCCTCCTCTAGCACGTCTGTTCTGCCTTTGACTGTTTTGAGTTGATTCACTATCCTGGCTGTAGTAACTTGCAGTCTCGTCATCTCCGCGTTGCCTTTGTCGTTCAGCTTCTCTTCTAGGTGCTCTATGACGAGCTCTTCTCTGTTGGTTATCACTATGAACGTGTTCCACGTCTGGTTGTAGTTCTTGACGCAGAGCGTCCATCTTGTTATTCATCATCTGCTCCATATGTTTCATCATAGCTTCCATCAGCAGTTTGTTGTTTTGCATGACACTGGTTTCTGGTTCATCCTCAGCCATTGCTACCTGAAGAACAACACAAAACAAAACCCAGTAACTAGTTCTTCACAGCAATTGATTCAGCAATGATATTAAACATGAATAACATGATAAACACAAACAAGAGATTAAAACACAATCTGCTGTTTTCAAAAATCAAATTCCTGCAACTAAAACAAACAATAGGCTTTCTAGACTCAAACTCACAGCAACTGAGACACAAAACTCGAAACCTAACACTTACACTTGATATGAGCACACATAACTTGAATTAAACAAAACAGGAACAGGTTTAACACAAAGATGAACCCTAAATTTTTTTTATTTTTTTTTATTTTTTTTTTGATGAAACAGGAACGAAATCTACACTAGAACACTCTAATAATTCCGAAAATCACACATGAACAATACTAGACACACTCGACTTCACCCTAGTAAGATGAATAGTCACGAAATTCACCAAAACAACAAAGACTCATGCGACAACAAGCATAGAAGATGAACATACCTAAAACACAAAAGAAAACAAAGAACAGATGCGAAATAGATAGGAAAGAGATTACCCAGAGTATAGAGCATTGCTCTGATACCACTTAACGTAAGACTCCCTAAGATTCGACACTCTATGATGGGTAAGAAATGTGGATAATCCTTGCAAGCAACCAGGACTTCAAGGCGTGGGGATTGAAGGGTCACACAAGGGTAATGGAGCTCCATTGATATACCGAGTTGAACCACTAAGGATATTACGCACCAGAGTAGAACAACGAACTGGATGTAACACACCAGCAAGGGTTAGGAGAATCACTCTCGAAACCAGAAAGAAGAAGAAAACGTTTTTGCATAAAAAATGGAGGCTGAGTTCGACAATGAGGAGAGACTAGGGTTTATAGGAGAAACAACAACAAAAGAAAAATAGCTGAGCCAAAAACAAATGGGCCTAAACAAAAGAAAAATACAGTTTTCGAAAATGACAAGTGAAATGGGCCTTGAGACTTCGCCAATGGGCTGAGCTTCAAGTTGGCGAGTGAGCTAAGGGAGTGATCTAGTTTGGCCTCGTTAAAATCTATCTCCGTAAAACCCAGTGGGACAAAAACGGAGATAGGGAAAAAGAGCACAAAACTAGACCACAAGCTCACTAACCTTCTTGAGCTTGGATCATCATCAATGTAGCTTCGTTTCCCATTTGAATCAAGTATTCTGGTTGCTCCTGGATTCGGCTAAGCATTCCCACCACAGCTCCCTTGAGCTGCTTAGACATAGAACATGTCATTGGACCAGTTGGGATGGTCAATGACTCCTCGGCTTCAATCTCCTCTGGTTCATGCTCTTCAGCTTCTAGCTCATCTTCTGGTTCAAGTTCCATGCTATCCATGATCATATCAGCTTTGACCGATGTGAGCAACATACTCGGAGAACACTTCCTAAATTGGTTGACTAATTAATTAGGTCATTTTCTTACTAGTGTTTTTTTCTTTCTTTTTTTCTGTTTGATGAACCATGGGAGTTTTGGGCTTTCGGCCCATAATCTCCCCCGGTACCCGGAGTCAGTCTATATATATTCTGATTTAAATAATCCTCTGTCTTCAAAGGGTTTGAACCCGGGATACAAAGAAACTAACCCCTTGAAGACAGAGGGTTATTTAAATCGGAATATATATAGACTGACTCCTTGAAGATAGCTTTGTGGTAATCTTCTAGGCCACCAGGCCTTCGGCATTTTTCTTGCTAGTGTTATGTGTGCAACATATGGAATGTTCCTTGTCGATCTATACATCAATCTCTCTTTGAATACATCACAAATACTGTGCTTTTTCTTTTGTTAGGGACAATGAATCAAATTTGATTGAAAAGATTGCCAACGATGTTTTTATCAAACTAAATGCATCACCATCGAGGGATTTTAAAGGCATGGTAGGAATTGGAGTTAACCTTTAAGGAAATAAATTCTCTTTTATTCCTAGAAGATGATGGAGTGAGGATGGTAGGAATCTGCGGCCATGCCGGAATCGGTAAAACCACCATTGTTACTTTGTTAGAGCTTTACATAGTCTACTATGTACTAGTTTTCAGCTTAGTTGTTTTATGGAAAATATTAAGGAAGCTATCACATTGGTCTTGATGAGTATGGTTTGAAACTATGTTTACAAGAACTACTTCTATAACATAAAGGCTTTGCGACCAGAAAGTGCTTATGATCATCCTTGATAATGTCGACCATATAGAGCAGTAGGAGGCTTTGGCTAATGAAACTACGTGGTGTGGTCCTGGAAGTAGGATCATCGTGACCACATAAGATCAAGAACTTATGAAGCAACATGGTATCAACAATACATACCACATGAATTTTCCCTCTCCAGAAGAAGCTCTTGAGATCTTTTGTTGATATGCGTTTAGAAAGAGCTCTCCGTTTTAGGGATTTAAAAAACTTGTAGAAAGAATAACCCAGCTTTGTGGTAATCTTCCATTCGATCTTCGTGTTGTGGGTTCATCTTTACGTGGGAAGAATGAGGATGAGTGGAACGTTGTAATACAGAGGCAAGAAACTAGTATTGATAGAGATATTGAGAGAGTACTAAGAGTCGGCTATGAGGGGTTACATGAGAAAGATCAAGCTCTATTTCTCCAAATTGCATTCTTCTTCAACTAAAAATATGATGACCATGTGAAAGACATGCTTATCGACTATAATTTAGATGTCAGTCACGGGCTTAAAACCCTGGTCAATAAATCTCTCATATATGTGTCTAACAAAGGAAAAGTAGTGATGCACAAGTTACTATACAACAAGTGGGAAGACAAGCCGTTCATAGACAAGACCCCTGGACACGCCACATCTTAATATATGCTCAGGAGATTTCAAATGTCCTCGAAAAATGATACAGTAAGTACACTAATATGTGTCTGTTATATGTATGATGTCCATTTGGTGAAAATTCTTACCTATTACGCTAACATTTTTTTTTCTATTTGGTATTTGGATTAGGGCACAAGAACTTTGATGGGTATATCCTTTGATGTATCTAGACTAATCAACAAAGTTTTCTTAAGCGAGAGAGCTTTTAAAAGAAAGCAAAATTTGTGGTTCCTCAATGTCTATAGGACAAGATTTCATGGTACAAAAAGCTTGCGAATAACTGAGGACATGGAATTTCCACCTCGTCTAAGGTTACTGCACTGGGAGGCATACCCAAGAAAGAGTCTTCCTCCTACATTTCATCTGGAATATCTCGTCGAACTTATAATGAGGGAGAGCCAGCTCGAGAAACTATGGGGATGAACCCAAGTTAGTTAATCATAACCACTATTGTTATTTGAGTTTAGGAACTAAAAATATAAACTAAAAGTATCAAATGCTACTCTTATGATGTGTTGCTTACATTCAACCACTTACAAATCTCAAGAAGATCGACCTAGAAGGGTCTTGCCATTTGAAGAAACTCCCAGATATTTCAAAAGCTTCAAATCTTGAGAGATTGGTTTTGAATGATTGCGAGAGTTTAATAGCACCTCCCTCCTCTTTTTCAAATCTCCATAAACTACAAGAGTTGAAGATGGTTTACTGCATAAATCTAGAAGTTGTTCCAAACCTTAACTTGGCATCTCTCGAAAGGGTTTCATGAGGTCATCAGACCAGCAGCTGAACCGGAGTTCAATTAAACCAATTGCCCAATCGATACTAAAAAGAACATATGTGCATTTCTCAAATAATGTTGGTCCAACCAGAGAGATTCAAGCCCAAAGCTGATTTGTTCTGTACTCATGATCCATCAGAGGCATGCAATGAACCAAGACATGACCTGGATCAGTTCGGAGCAGGCCACAACAGCCCATCAAACTCAGATGACTCTAACCGGGCCAATTTAAGATCTTTTCATAAATGGATTTCTGTAGACATTTATTTGGAGACCAAGAGACATTTTCTTTCGTACAAAGACTTCAAGAGATGTCTTCACATACACACACACATGGGATCAAGAGGATCTTTTTGAGCTCCCTCTTTCGTTATTTAGAACCGATTATGAAAAGTGCATTAACCAAATGGGTTAACTCAATGGAAAATAACAATTGGCGACCAAGAGACATTCTTATAATTCCAGAGACTTCCAAAAGACTCAACACACGAAGAGTCAACCAAACTCTAAGACTCAAGAATTCCGTCCCCTTTTGTCTAGACAAACCCAAGTCCACATTCTCACTATTCTCACTATTCAACTTGGTCAAGATCAACGTTCCTTCCTTGCTTCAAACCAGCCACGACAAGGTAAGAAAGGTAAATGATATATCATGGTTTTTATCCCTTTTAAGCCATGATATAAGTCCGTTTGATAGACTATGTATACTATTTTGTAGTGTTTTAGAGTCTTTTACAGGTTTTAGCACGTTGGGAGCATAATTGGAGATATTATAGCTTTCTGGAGCATTTTGGAGCAAAGCAGAAGCTCGTGTAGCTGAGTACCCGATTTGAAGCTTCAGTATCGATCGATACTGACTAGTATCGGTTGATACTCACTGCAGCAAGACACGAGTCGCGACTTTTATGAAGAGTTGACGAATTGCAAAATTGCCCAGAAGACTTTATTATTTACAATTTAGCCCAAAATGTGTTTTAGCATTGTAATTAGGTTTTTCAGCCACTTTTGGTGGCTACGCTTTCATTACGCTTGATTTTACTTTGGTTTTAGGAGAGAAAACTCTGAACTTCTATTTCTTATTGATTTCTTTGATGATCTATTCAATCATGTTGTTTTCATTCTCCATGCCTGAGTAGATCCACTTTAGGTTCAGGGTTCTCATAAGGGTTTTCTTTGAATGCTAGGTTGATTAGTTGATTAGGATTCACCATCTGAATTAGTTCTTCACCATAAGTTGTTCTCAAAGCTAATTCTAGGTTGATGAATCTGGAACTTAGATCTTAGGTTAATCGATTAGGCACGACAGTGCAATTGAGAAATCTGATAGAACCTAGGGTGAGCAAATTAATTATTCGCAAAGAGATTTGGTTTAGTTGATTTGTGAACATATCAAACTCGATATTAAGACTGATTTATTCTTAGGAATTTGCAAAGAGATTTGGGATTACGAAGTTTAGATTTAGATAATTTTCGCAACGACAGTTGGTTAATTATACTTTAGTGATTTGAGTTCAAGAACCATGCGTAATCTGAGCTTTGATTAGTTAGTTTATCTGCATTCATTGATTTCCTGAGAAATACCATGAACCTATCTTTCTCCCATCGATTTTACAACTCTTTTACTGTTTATTGCTTTTGTTTCATCTGAATTGCCTAGCTTGATTCTCATCTATATAATCTATTGTGTGTTTCCGTGAGTTTTTGTGTTCGACCCCTACATATACTACAACAACTGCTTTTGTACTTTTAGGGTATTAATTTGAGCATATCAAATTTGGCGCCGTTGCCAGGGAATCAATTCGTCATTAGATTTTAGTTTGAGAATTTCGACTAAGTTCGTCGGTATCGATCGATACTAATTAGTGTCGGTCGATACTCGTCGTTTTCTTTTTGTTGATATCGATCGAAACCACCCAGTGTCGGTCGATACTCATCGTGTTTTTTGTTACTTACGTGTCTTGCCTAGTGTGTTTCAGGTGTATGCCACTCGCGAAACCCGGAGGAACTTTGGCACTCAGCTAGTTGACATTTCCAACAAGGAGCTAGCAAATTTGGAACGTGCAAACAAGAAAGCAAAGAAGCCAGTAGAGATGAACAATCCAGTGGTATTGATTCGTGATGATGCTGGAGCTTTGAGAGACCAAGAGGGTCAATTGTGCAATTAGAGAGGGCAGCGACTTGATGAAGCTGGAAATATCATTGTCCATGCAGTTGCTGTGAATGTCGGGAATGCAGTGGTTGATCGCGGTAGAATGATTGGTGAGTACAACAGGCCTGATCAGTTATCTCCCAATCGATCAGCGATTCGTCCTCCACCAATTCAGAGGAATGACTTTGAGCTGAAGCGTGCATACTACACTCTTGTGGGTCAACATCTTTTTCATGGTCTTTCTCATGAACACCCTATGGATCACATTGAGAAGTTTGAGGATTTGGTTACAAGCATCAAGTGCCATGGAGTATCCTATGATTACCTCTTCTGCAAACTCTTCCCATACTCTCTTGGTGGAGATGCGACTTACTGGCTGAAACAGTTACCTCCTGGTTCACTGACTTCTTGGGAAGAGACTAAGACTGCTTTCCTGAAAAACTTCTATGATGATGCACGATCTAAGGATCTGAGGAACAAGATCTCCCAGTTTTCTCAAGGACCTACTGAGGCATTCAAGGCTGCTTGGGTGCGATTCAAATCTTATTAGAGGTATTGTCCACATCACGGATTCACTCAGGTTCGGTTGTTGGGAATCTTCTTCGGAGGGATCGATTGGAGGTATCAGATGGCTCTAGATGCTGCGAACAATGAAAATTTCTACACAATGTAACCTGACGATGCGTATGTGCTCAATGAGAACTTGGCGCCTAGCAATAGCGCCAAGAGTGCTGATCTCGAGCGGAAAAGGCTGCACGGAGGTGTTGATGGATCGCAGATTGCTAAAGTGCATGCGAATTTGGATTCAGTGCATAATTTGTTGATGGGTAAGCAGCATAAGGCTTTTCGTCTTGCTGAAAAGGATGAAGTGGAATATGTTAACTACATTGATGGAGTTGGATTTCAAGATCAAAGGTATCAATGCCCACCCACACCACCCACTTCTGAGAGCAATGTTGAGTCTATGCTTGAACAGATTCTTCAGGGATAGCAGAAGATGACAGTGGACTTCAATGGGAAGATGGACGCTATGTACACATACCTCAATGGGAAAATTCAGTCTCTTAGTCTTCATCAGAAGATGCTGGAAACTCAAATAGCTCAGACTGCAACAACTGTCAATGGAGAGATGGTTCATTCACAGAATGAATACGTCATTGCTATCCCCTCGAGGAGTGGAAAAGAGGTACACCCAGGAGTGAAGAACAACCCAATTGCAGAGACTTTCGTCGATCTTGCTGAAGATGACGACTGGGATTCTGAAAATCCCCGTGTATCGATCGATACCAGCCAGTGTCAATCGATACCAGTCCAGACACCTGCACGAGGGGATCCAAAATCTCGTGTATCGATCGATACTCCATCTGTGTCGGTCGATACTGAGGTGCATGTAGAGAAGGAACCAGAGATTGTCAAGGACATGGTGTACAAACCCAAAGCGAAAGCATCGATCGACACCACTTCTGTGTCGGTCGATACAGTTCAGTTGCTGAAACGAAACCCGAGTTGAGTGCAGAAAGGGTTTACAAACCTAGGGCGCCATACCCCATGCCACCCAAACACCTCAGAGACCCCATTTCTCCAAAGCATATGCTTGGCTTTGAGAAGATAGTACGAAGGATTCCCCACACTCTGACTTTTGAAGAAGCTCTAGAGTACCGCCCTCTGCTGAGTCACTTCTGAGATTGCAGAGAAACTCTGGAAGAGATCGAAGTACTCATCAAGGCAAGAAGCAAGTCACTACCGCTGAGGCAGTTGACTAAGAGGGAAGACCCATGAATATTCTCAGTTCCATGCTATATCTCTGGAGTTGAATTCAAAGAGTCTCTGGTTGACTCGGGGGCTAGCGTCAATGTCATGTCGAGGGCAATTGCAGAGAGATTGGGAGCTGATATTCGATCTCCCAAGACATCTATCACATTCGCGAACTGTTCCACATCACTTCCATATGGTACGATCCCTGATTTGCTGGTTAACGTAGGAGATTGTCTGGTTCCTACTGATTTTCAGGTTGTGGAGATGAGTGCAAGATGTAGTACGCAATTGATTCTTGGAAGACCGTTCATGGCTACAGTTGGTGCCATTATGGACACACCCAACAAGAGAATCTCGTTCTCATACATTGAGAAGGAGATGTACTACAAAGCAATTCCTACTAGAGGAACTCCCACACATATCTCTTGCATCACCTTGTTACCGGAGAGACGTTGGTAGTTGATCTTTTGGAAGAGCCTCCTGACGAGCCAACTGTCATAGACCTTCTAGATAGTCCTTCTGCCATCACCAAGAAAGACGTCAAAACATCTAAGGCAAAGAAGAAGGTGAAATGCAAAGGAGTGAAGGGTGCTGCTTCTATGACTTTAATCCCTCAGAAGTGTGATGGGGATTCGATTGAGTACAAGTTGAAGTGCAAAGGAACTTCGAAACCATTCTTTAAGGCTAGAGTTCTTCTTACTTTAGAGCTGAAAGAGAAAGGAAAGGAGGTTGTGGAGAGCATGTTGAGCAGAACTCTGAAGCTGGAAGTGTCTAGTTGTAAAACTTGCCTGAGAGTAAGTTCTCAATCTTCTCCTGACTGATCACCTGAGGTACAGTCAAGCTACTGACATTAAACAAGCGCTTAGTGGGAGGCACCCCACTGGTGAGTCTATATATACGTCTTTTATTTTAGTATTTTTCGTTTTTGTGTCTTGTGTTTACATGTAAATCAGATGAAAACGGTCAGTGTCGACCGATACCAGTGATGGTATCGATCAACACCAGAAGAAACATACGTTGCATTGACCAATGGTCCTTGTATCGATCGATACCCAACACGCAGTTAACTTCTCTGATTTTTCACGTCTCCACTTAGCCGTTTTGGTTTCTTTCACTGACTCTAGACTAGATAACATTGGGGACAGTGTTGTTCAAGTCTGGGGGAGGTAGTTGCTGACATTTTTTTTTGTTTTTTTCTTAGAGTCAGTCGTTTTATTGAGTCAAAAATCGTTTTTATTGAGTCAAAACTTGTTGGAGATGATGATCATGTGCTTGAGCCTATTGTTCTGATTTTGTTTTTGAGTAAACAGTGTTACAGGATCAGTTCTAGATCGACTAATGAAAAATCCAAAGACTGACCAGTTGACTAGAAAACATCCATGTCTCCAGCAGAGTTCTTCTAAAGCCTGAGCCAAATTTTTGCACTTCATCAATGTGGTTAGTGTTCATAGAGCTTGATTCATCATTCATATCTGACAAAAGGAACCCATGTGTTTAAAGTAATGTATCTCTCTCTCCCCTGTTATAAGTTGATAAATAAGAGCATAAAAGATGAAATGACTTTCTTCTGAGTAGAGGGCTAGGAAAATTTCCAGCGATCTCATTATTCTACTTAAGAGGGAATGATCACACAAAGGTTGAAAGCGAGGTTAGGAAAATTTCCAGTGATACCACTATTCGCCTAAGCCTTTGATACATAGAGAGGAAAGAGTCGGGGATTCGGTGGAAAACACCATCAATACTCGCGTTTCAGACCTTAATGTGTATATGCATATCCAAAAAGAAAGAAATAACATGATGAGAAACAAGTATGGGGGAGAAAAAATAATACCAGAAAGTGTGAAATTGGATGGTTCTTTGTCGTGATATTGTATGGTAAAGAATCTAGAAGGTTCTTGAACATTGGCTGCAGCGATGAAACTGGCGATGATGGCTTTGTTTGAACAATGTTGCGGGATAATGTGTGGAGTCTGGAAAAGCTGTGAATGTCTACGGAGAAGTACATGGTGGTTAGATCAAAAGCTGGTTAGGTAACATTTGGGTGCTTGGGAAAAGGATCTTTGCGATGGTTCATGAACAGGTGAGTCTCCGTGTTTTCAAACCTCTTTCTTTGGTTTAGCTTTCTATTTGCTTGAAGGCAAGCAATGGCTAAGTCTGGGGGAGTTGATATATCATGGTTTTTACCCATTTTAAGCCATGATATAAGTCCGTTTTATAGAGTATTTCTACTATTTTGTAGTGTTTTAGAGTCTTTTACAGGTTTTAGCACGTTGGGAGCATAATTGGATATATTGGAGCTTTCTGGAGCATTTTGGAGCAAAGCAGAAGCTCGTGTAGCTGAGTACCCGATTTGAAGCTTCAGTATCGATCGATACTGACTAGTATCGGTCGATACTCACTGTAGCAAGACACAAGTCGCGTCTTTTATGAAGAGTTGAGGAATTGCAAAATTGCCCAGAAGACTTTATTATTTATAATTTAGCCCATAACGTGTTTTAGCATTATAATTAGGTTTTTAAGCCACTTTTGGTGGCTATGCTTCATTACGCTTGATTTTACTTTGGTTTTTGGAGAGATAACTCTGAACTCCTGTTTCTTATTGATTTATTTGATGATCTATTCAATCATGTTGTTTTCATTCTCCATGTCTGAGTAGATCCACTTTAGGTTCAGGGTTCTCATAAGGGCTTTCTTTGAATGCTAGGTTGATTAGTTGAATAGGATTCACCATCTGAATTACTTCTTCACCATAGGTTGTTCACAAAACTAATTCTAGGTTGACGAATCTGGAACTTAGAACTTAGGTTAATCGATTAGGTACGACAGTGCAATTGAGAAATCTGATAGAACCTAGGGTGAGCTAATTAATTATTCGCAAAGAGATTTGGTTTAGTTGATTTGTGAACATATCAAACTCGATATTAAGGCTGATTTCATTTGCATAGAGATTTGGGATTATGAATTTTAGATTTAGATAATTCTCGCAACGACAGTTGGTTAATTATACTTTAGTGATTTGAGTTCAAGAACTGTGCGTAACCTGAGCCCTGATTAGTTAGTTTATCTGCATTCATTGATTTCCTGAGAAATACTCTGAACCTATCTTTCTCCCATCGATATTTTACAACTCTTTTACTGTTTATTGTTTTGTTTCATCTGAATTGCTTAGCTTGATTCTCATCTATATAATATATTGTGTGTTTCCGTGAGTTCTTGTGTTCGACCCGTACATATACTACAACAACTGTTTTAGTACTTTTAGGGTATTAATTTGAACATATCAGTAAATATTTCAAATTATTTTAATTATCTTGACTAACTCCTTATGTTTCTCTCTTTTGATTTCCATTAGGCGATTTTTATGCTTTCATAGAATAAGAATTTGTAATCTTTTATTTTAATTTCTGTAATTTTTTCTGATTTTTATTCACAATGAAATAAAACAAGAACTTTTTCTCTAAACTTGAGTTTTCTAGAAAAATGTGTCTTCTCTAAACCTAATTGAGACCAGCAACTCCTCGGTTTGAGAACTTGTGTTTTATTACGAGCCTTACACAACTTGTGTGGTACACCTTTATCCACCTTCCATCTCACACCTTCCGCAAATCAACCAACTCAATTGGTTAGAGTAGCTTGACCTCTTGGCCACCCCTTGGTGTGATCAACCAAGCTTTGCTTCCGAGATCCTACAAGCCTAGAGTGCATTTTTTGTGCTTGGATACATCAAATCAGAACCACCTGACCATCTGTGACAAACCACCAGAAGATCAGAACCAAGGCTGCAACCATACCAAGGTTCTAACAGTTTTAAACCAAAACTTTCTGTCTTTGCGAGAAGGAGAGTTCCCGAGGCATACTTAGATTGGGAAAGAAACTTAGATGAATGGTTTGAGTACCACAACTATCCTAAGGAGGAGAGGATACACATGGATGATATTCTCATATTTTACTCATTTTAGCATGCATTTAACTTAGTGTTTTGAGTCTCATGCATGTAATTTCGTAGATTTATTTAGTGTTTTGGTCCAATTTAGAGTCTAGCTAGTTTACATTAGGTCCTAGAGAGTCTTGCATCATTTTGAGTATTTTCTAGGTACTTAGAGATATTTTGGGGATGATTGGAGTTATGGAGCAAAGGCAAATGCAGAGTTCACCCGAGGTGTCTGAAAGATCAGGCCGGCCGAAGATTTTCCAATTGGATTTAGCTTCGAATGTCTTCATGACAATGATTGAAAAATTAGTTAGCTGTCGTTTGGAAGTGGTTTCAAGGTATTCAGATAGGTGGTTTAGGAGATATATCGATTTTACCAAGGACATGGCAGTCTGGCCGCGAGATGAGCAACCAACACCGCCTAACCATTGACTGGTGTCACCATCCGGTATTGCAGCCATGCTCAAGACAGGGAGGATATTGGGCCATCACACCGGACCACCACCGTCTGGTGTAGACCATAGTTGACCCAGTTTGATCAGAGTTGACTTAGTTTGACCAGAGTTGACCCAGTTTGACCCTTTTGACTATTTAAACTTTCTAGACATAATTTTTGTAGTAAGTTTTCTTCTTGTAAGAGTGGGGGCTCGACCCAAACTCTCTCTTTTGAGGGATTTTGATTCTTTTCTTCATACAAATGCCATTCTAGAGAAGATTTCTTCACTCTATCTTCATATTATGTTTATTTGATTTTTTTCTTCATTTTTATGTCTTTTTCTCTTTTGTTATTCATGTTTAAACTTTAGGGTTTTTGTTGGATTATAGTTTGCATGATTTTGTTGCTTAAATGATTGATTTATGATGTTTAGGTATTAGATCCATGTTTTTCTTCCTTATTTAGTGTTCTTAATGCTAGATTAAGCTTGTGAAAGCTAATCTAGATATATCATAGGAAATTTCATGCACATGTGTTTGATGAAATTCCCCAAAGAACTAAATAAGGGATTTGCATATCTTAACCCATGAGAGTGGATGTTTAAGGTGTATTTTGGTTAATAGAACTTGTTATTAATGCTTGTTAATTATATGATCACAAATGAGAGTTTGTTATTGATTAAGTGATTAACAAATGGATTAGTGTCATGAGAATGAATTAATCTTATTCAAGTGTTCTAGACCTAAGGAATATCATAGATTGTGTGCATTAGTGTCATAAATGATGATTATTTGGATTGCATCTTGTTAGATCCTTCACATAGGTTGATCTTAATGCTAGATTTGAATTGAGAGATCAAAACTAGAGCTTAAGCATTTCATGCCCGAGAGGTGTTCGATGAATGCTTGATCCAAACTTATTGTGAGCTTTTCACATCTTAGCTAATGAGAGTTGATGTTTAGGGTGATTAGTGAACTAATTGGAATTGTTTATTAATGTTCATTGATTATCTAATTACAAACGAGAGTTTATATCAATTAGGTGATTAGTGAAATGATTAGTGCCATGATAGTGGATTAGTCATATTTGTGAATTTCATGTTCTAGGATAATGTTTAATTCGATCTATGTCATCATTATTTGATTGTTAATCATTTCTTTGATAGTTTATTTCATGATCCAACACTTCTATCTTTTTTTTTCTTTCTTGCATTTTACTTTCTTAATTTAAAACGAAAACATAAAAACCAAAAACCATTTAATTGCTCTAGCTTAAGAAGTTTTATGCATTCCTAGTGCATTAATCTTAACCTTTATGGATTGACACCTCTTATGCTACAATGACAAGTATAGAGGAATTGATACGAACTTAATAAAAATCCTTTATCAATGGCCGTCACCCACCTCGACGGAGAAGCCTTCACATGGTGGCAAAGAGAGGATGCAGTACGTTGGGATAGTGTCAAGAGCCACCCATCACTACTTGGGAAGGCCTGAAGGGGGTCATGAACTTTGAGTATGTCCCAAGGAACCTTCGACAAGAAAGCATAGGCTTATATTTTCCGAGAATCCTAAACAGTAAGACCTTTGACCTGGAGTGTGATGCTTCGGAAATTGGTATATGAGCTGTATTGACTCAAGAAAGGAAGCCAATAGCGTTTTTCAGTGAAATAAAACAAGAACTTTTTCTCTAAACTTGAGTTTTCTAGAAAAATGTGTCTTCTCTAAGCCTAGTTGAGACCATCAACTCTTCGGTCTGAGAACTTGTGTTTTATTACGAGCCTTACACAACTTGTGTGGTACACCTCGATCCACCTTCCATCTGACACCTTCCGCAAATCAACCGGCTCAATTGGTTAGAGTAGCTTGACCTCTTGGCCACCCCTTGGTGTGATCAACCAAGCTTTGTTTCCGAGATCCTACAAGCCTAGAGTGCCTTTGCTGTTCTTGAATACATCAAATCAGAACGACCTGACCATCTGTGACAAACCACCAGAAGATCAGAACCAAGGATGCAACCATACCAAGGTTCTAACAGTTTTAAACCAAAACTTTCTGTCTTTGCGAGAAGGAGAGATCCCGAGGCGTACTTAGATTGGGAAAGAAACTTAGATGAATGGTTTGAGTACCACAACTATCCTGAGGAGGAGAGGATACACATGGTCGTCACCCACCTCGACGGAGAAGCCTTCACATGGTGGCAAAGATAGGATGCAGTACGTTGGGAGTATCAAGAGCCACCCATCACTATATGGGAAAGCCTGAAGCTAGTCATGAACCTAGAGTATGTCCCAAAGAATCTTCGACAAGAAAGCAGAGGCCTCTATTTTCCAGGAATCACAAACAGGAAGACATTTGAAGTGGAATGTGATGCTTCGGGGATTGGTATAGGAGCTGTATTGACTCTAAGAGGGAAGCCATTATCGTTTTTCAGTAAGAAGTTAGGAGGAGCTACGCTTAACTATCCTACATACGACAATGAGTTATATGCGTGCCTTGGAGACTTGGCAACATTACCTATTGTCAAGGGAGTTTGTGATCAATACATATCATGAACTCAAGCATCTTAGAGGTCAGACACATCTCAAGAGAAGACATTCCCGGTGGATGGACTTTATTGAAAATTGTCCTTACATTATCAAGTTCAAGAAGGGCAAGGAAAACATAGTGGTTGATGCTTTATCAAGGAGTCATGCGTTGATCGCAACAATGAAGGCTAAAGTCATGGATTTTGAGTTCATCAAGGATCTGTACCAAGAAGATCTAAACTTGGGAGAGAGCTACAATGAGTGTAGTAAAGAAGCTCACCGGAAGTTCTACATTCACGAAGGCTTCTTGTTCCGAGAAAAGAAGCTTTGCATACCGCAATGTATTTCTACTGGCCGCACCTCAAAAAGACCGTAGAAGCTCATTGTGCTAGATGCATGGTTTGCAAGAAAGCTAAGTCTAGAGTGCATCCTCACGAATTTTACTTACCTCTACCGATTCCTACATCACCATGGGTCGACATATCAATTGATTTTGTGATGGGATTACCAAAGATTAACCACAAAGACTCCATCTTTGTCGTGGTAGACAGATTCTCCAAGATGGCACATTTCATACCGTGTGCTAAAGTGAACGATGCTTCTCAGACCGCTGACCTATTCTTTATAGAGATAGTTCGTTTACATGGAGTGCCACAAACTATAGTTTCTGATCGAGACATCAAGTTTTTGAGCCACTTTTGGAGGACCTTGTGGAAGAAGCTAGGAACCAAGCTCTTGTTCTCTACAACATGTCATCCTCAGACAGATGGTTAAACCGAGGTGGTCAACAGGACTATATCTACTCTGCTTAGAGCTTCAATTGGGAAGAATCTGAAGAATTGGCTGGAATGTCTCACATTCATTGAGTTCGCTTACAACCGAGCTCAACATTCAGCTACAAAGATGTCTCCATTCGAGATTGTTTATGGTTTCAATCCAACCACTCCACTATATTTGTCTCCATTTCCACCAGCTGAAGCCGTGAGTTTAGATGGAGAAAAGAAAGCTGAGTTTGTAAAAAAAAAACTTCATCAAAAGAACTTAGAAAAGAGAACGTAGCTGTATGTGAAGCATGCCAACAAAGAACGCAAGGAAGTTGTGTTCGAACCAGGAGAATGGGTGTTGTTGCACATGAGACATGAAAGATTTTCAAACCAGAGGAGTTCAAAACTTGCACGGTAAAGAGATGGACCATTCAAGATCCTAGAAAAGATCAACAACAACGCCTACAAGCTTAAATTGCCAAGTGAGTTTAGTGTATCTTCTACTTTCAATGTATATGATCTAGCTCCATATCATGCTAATGATTCAATTTTGAGGGCAAAACCTCTTGAAGAAGGAGAGACTGATGAGGCCATTCAAGCTGAACCAGATTTAACCGAGCCACAACTAATAGATATGGAAGTGCCTACCCTTCATCAAGGACCAATGACAAGACAAAGAGCTAGGATTCTCCAACTTAAGTACAATCAAATTATAATGCAAGCTATATCTCAAACTGATCAAGAGAAGCCAAGAGAGGACAAGAGGAGACGTCCAAGGAAGGTCCAGTCGCGGAGCTGATATGCTCAAATTAATACCCTAACAGTACTAAAGCAGTAGTTGTAATATAGCTAGAGGTCGAACCACAAAGACTCACAGAGATTCACAATAGATTGTATAGTATCTAATTAAGCTAAAGCAAACAGATGTAATTGAAAGCAGTGCAGAAATTAAAAGAGTTGTAATTCAATTGGGAAAATATAGGCTCAGGGTATTTCTCAGGAAATCAATGAATGCAGATAAACTAACTAGAGGGATTCAGATTTAGCGCAGTTCTTGAACTCAAATCACTAAGGTATAATTAACCAACTGTCATTGCGAGAATTATCTAAATCTAAATCCTAGGAATTCCAAATCCCTTTGCGAATCCTAAAGTCTAAATCAGCTTTAATATCAGGTTTGATATGTTCACAAATCAATTAAACCAAATCTCTTTGCGAATAATCAATTTGCTCACCTAAGGTTATATCAGGTAATTAATCGCATTGTCGTGCCTAATCAATTATCCTAAGATCTATGTTCCAGATTCGTCAACCTAGAATTAGCTTTGAACACAACCTATGGTGAAGAACTAATTCAGATGGTGAATCCTAATAAACTAATCAACCTAACATTCAGAGAAAACCCTTATGAGAACCCTGAACCTAAAGTGGATATACTCAGACATGGTGAATAAAACAATCAACATAACTGAATAAATCATCAATAAAATAAAAATAGTAACAAGAGATTTTGAGATCTAATCTCGGACGAAGGGAGATTCAGACTTGTCTCTCTCAAACCAAAGTAAAATAAAGCAATAGAAAATAAAGCATAGCCTAAACAGGTGGCTAAAAACCTAATTTATAAGCTAAAACACGTTCTGGGCCTTTTCTGTAATTAATAAAGTCTTCTGGATCAAGTTGCAGGGTCTTTAAACTTGTAAAATCACGTTTTTCCCCGTCTGCAGTTGGTGTCGCTCGATATTGTACAGTGTCGGTCGATACTGTACAGTGTCGATCGACAGACTGGACTGTCTTCACGAAAACTGGCATAACTTTCGATCGCACAGTTGGAATGGCCTCACAGCACTTCCAAATGAAAGCTAATCCATTGATCTGTCTTGTGTCCAAATTTGAGCTAAATCCATCGGTGGGAAGTTCTTCAACGAATGCCAAACTTTTGACGTCTCTGCATGATTCTGCTCATTTTCTCCAAAAAGACTCCTTAATCCTCCAAAAACTCCAATTAAGCTCCAAACGTGCTAAAACCTGTAAAAGACTCTAAAAGACTCTATAATAGAATAAAGACTCGATAAAACAGACTTATATCATGGCTTAAACGGGGTAAAAACCATGATATATCAACTCCCCCAGACTTAGCCTTTGCTTGCCCTCAAGCAAATAGAAGACTAAACCAGAGAAAGAGGTTTGAAAACGCGGAGACTCACTTTTCACGAACCATCGAAATGACCCTCTTCCCAAGTACCCAAATGTCACCTAATCAGCTTTTGATCTAACCACCATGTACTTTTCCGTAGACATTCGCAGCTTTCCCAGACTCCACACAATATCCCACAGCTTTGTTAAAGCACTCATCGCCAGTTTCATCGCTGCAGCCAATATTCAAGAACCTTCTAGATTCTTTACCATACGATATCATGACAAGGAACTACCATTTTTCACACTTTTTGGTATTATTTCTCTCACCCAGACTTATTTCTTATTATGTTCTCTTTTTTTTTATATTTTCAGCTTTGCATATACACATCAAGGTCCGAAACACGAGTATTAACTCTAAATATTTATATTTTCAGCTTTCCTAGCCCTCTACTCAGAAGAAAATCATCTCATCTTTTATGCTCTTATTTATTAACTTATAAAAGGGGAGAGGGATACCATAACTCTAAACACATGGGTTCCTTTATCAGATATGAATGATGAATCAAGCTCTTTAAAAACTAACCACATTGATGAAGTGTAAAAATTTGGCTCAGGCTTCAGAAGAACTCTGCTGGAGACATGGATGTTTTCTAGTCAACTGGTCAGTCTTTGGATTTTTCATTAGTCGATCTAGAACTGATCCTGTAACACTGTGCACTCAAAAACAAAATCAAATCAATAGGTTCAAGCACATGATCATTATCTCCAACGAGTTTTGACTCAATAAAAACAATTTTGACTCAATAAAACGACTGACTCTAAGAAAAACAAACACAATGTCAGCCAACACCTCCCCCAGACTTGAACAACACTGTCCCCAGTGTTATCTAGCGTAGAGTCAGTGAAATAAAACAAAAGAACAGAATAAAATTGGGAAAAACAAGAAGTTACCTTGCTGGAACATAGAGTATCGACCGACACACAACCTGTATCGATCGATACAGGCTTACGTCGACACAGAATTTCATCATTGCCCGCAGGGTATCGACCGATACCAACAGGGTATCGATCGATACCCTGGCGATTTCGTCAAGGCCAGTTCAGCTTCTCCTCGTTTGCTCCAATCTGATTCACCCAAGACACAAAAACGAAAAATAAAAGGAATAAAAGACTCACCAGTGGGTTGCCTCCCACCAAGCGCTCGTTTAACGTTAGTAGCTTGACTGTAACTGCCGCTCAAGCAGGATGGGAATGAGAGCTTGCATCAAAACAGGCTCCACAACTTGACATTGCTAGCTTCAGAGTTCTGCTCAACATGCCTTCCACAAACTCCTGTCCTTTCTCTTTCAGCTCCGAAGTAAGAAGAATTCTAGCCTTATAGAATGGCTTCGAAGCTCCTTTGCACTTCACCTTGTACTCAATCGAATCTCCATCATAGTTCTGAGGGATCAAAGTGACATGGGGATTCTCGACTCTTATGCGCTTGGCCTTCTTCTTTGTTGCCTTAGCCTTCTTGACAACTTCCTTGGGGATGCTGGGCGGTTCAACTGAAACGTCTGTGACAGTAGGCTCATCAGGAGGCTCTTCCAAAATATCAATTGCTAGCGACTCTCCTGTGACAACCTCGATGCTAGAGATACTTGTGGGAGCACTCCTAGGGGGAATTACATCATAATAGACCCCTCCGTCAATGTAAGAGAAAGAGATTCTCTTATTATGCGTGTCTATGATTGCGCCAGCAGTAGCCATAAATGGTCGTCCCAGTCGTATAGGCATACGAGATATCGCACTCATCTCCACAACCTGAAAATCAGCCGGCACCAGACAATCTCCTACTTTGACCAGCAAAGCAGAGATTGTACCGTATGGAAGTGAGGTGGAGTCGTTCGCGAATGTGATAGATACCTTTAAAGATCGAATATCAGCGCCCAACCGTTCTGCAATTGCCCTTGAGATGACATTGACACTAGCCCCTGAGTCAACGAGAGACTCTTTGAACTCAACTCCAGAGATAGAGCATGGAACCGCAAATTTCCCTGGATCTTCTCTTTGGGTCAGCTGTCTTGGTGGAGGTGGTGCGCCTCTAGCCTTAATGAAGAGTGCCTTGATCTCTTCCTCAGTTTCTCTACAATCCTTGAAGTGACTCAGCAGAGGCCAGTCCTCTAGAGATTCTTCAAAAGATGATTCATGGGAGATCCTTCGTACCATCTTCTCAAAGCCACGCAGCTGCTTTGGAGTGATGGGATCTCTAAGGTGCTGAGGAATAGGATTCATCTTTTTGGGCTTGCGAACTCTTTCTTCGATCACCTCAGGTGTTTTCACAATTTCTGGCTCGTTCCGCGAGGGGTATCGATCGACACCAGGTAGGGTATCGATCGATACTACTGCAGTTGAATCATCCGTGGCAGATACATCATCATTAGAAGGAAGCTCCACATTATGCTTATCCAACAAAGCCTTGCATCTAGCGTCCTCCCATTCCTTCTTTGTCATAATACGAGGTATAGGATAAGGTATCCTGGGTATATACACTCGTTCTGCAGCTACTATAGGCACAACAATTGGAATCTCAGGCACCTCCTCAGAAACCGCCTCAGTATCGACCGACACATTGGGAGTATCGATCGATACACATGTTTTTGGATCCATTTGAGCAAGTGTCTGGGCTGGTATCGATCGATACAGGGGTGTATCGATCGATACTCTGGTGATTTCAGGATCCTCATCGAAATTTTCTGCAGTTGAAGTGATTGCATTGACGTGAGCATTGTGTGAATGAACCGTCTTTCCCTTGGCATTTGCTGCAGTCTGAGCTACTTGTGTTTCCAGCATCCTGTGACTCGTATTTAGAGGCTCGATCCTTCCACTCAAATCGGTGTACACAGCATCCAATTTCCCATTGAAGGTTACTGTCATCTTCTCCTGCCCTTGAACCAGCTGTTCAAGCATAGCCTCAATCTTACTCTCAGGAGCTTTGGGTGGTGGGGATTGGTACCCTCCTTGCTGAGCATAGTTGGTGAAGTTTCGATTGGTGTTGTACCCAAATCGCTGACCCTGAAAACCAGAACCACCAATGTAGTTAACATCTTCCACTTCATTCTCAGCAGCAAAGTGGACCGCTCTCTGATTCTTCCCGATCAGGAAATCCAGCTTGGCTTGAACTTCAGCAATCTGCGAAGCGTCGATTCCTCCAGCCTGATTCTTCCGCTCGAAATCAGCATTCTTGGTGCTATTGCTAGACGCCAAGTTCTCAATTAGTATAAACGCATCATCAGGATATCTGGTGTTGAAGTTCCCATTACTCGCAGTATCCAAAGCCATCTGGTACCTCCAATCGATCCCTCTGTAGAAGATACCCAGCAGTTGAACTCTAGTGAACCCATGGTGCGGACAGTCTCTCTGATAGGACTTGAAACAAATCCAAGCAGCTTTGAGTGCCTCTGTCGGACCTTGAGAAAATTGAGAGATCTTGTTCCTCAGATCTTCAGATCGTGCATCATCGTAGAAATTGATCAGGAAAGCTTTCTTAGTGTCCTCCCAGGTAGTCAGTGATCTAGGAGGTAGCTGCCTCAGCCAGTAAGTCGTATCTCCACCTAGAGAGTAAGGGAAGAGCTTGTAGAAAAGATAGTCGTAGGACACTCCATTACTCTTGATGCTAGTGACCAAGTCCTCAAACTTCTCGATATGATCCATAGGATGCTCATTGGGAAGACCATGAAAGGGATGCTGTCCCACAAGAGTGTAGTATGCAGGTTTCAGCTCAAAGTCATTCCTCTCAAATGCAGGAAGACGAATCGCTGATCGATTGGCGTAAAACTGATCAGGCATGTTGTACTCACCAATCGTTTGACCACGATTAACTACAGCATTACTAGCGTTCGCAGCTAGCGCGATAATCTCACCGACAACAGCAGGAGGGACCATGACGTTCCCAGCTTCATCAAGTCGTTGTCCTCTCTCATTACACACTTGACCCTCTTGGTCTCTCAGAACTCCAGCTGCATCAGATCTTAATATCACAGTGTTGTTCATCTCTGATGTTTGCTTTGCCTTACTGTTTGCACGTTCCAAATTCACACCTGAAACACACTAGGTAAGACACGTTAGTAACCAAAAAATACGTTGAGTATCGATCGATACCAAGTGGTGTCGATCGATATCAACAAAGAAATCACCTTATTATCGACCGATACTAGTGAGTATCGATCGATACCGACGAACTTAGTCGAAATTCTCAAACTAAAATCTAATGGCGAATTGAGTCCCCGGCAACGGTGCCAAATTTGATATGCTCAAATTAATACTCTAACAGTACTAAAGCAGTGGTTGTAATATAGCTAGGGGTCGAACCACAAAGACTCACAGAGATGCACAATAGATTGTATAGTATCGAATTAAGCTAAGGCAAACAGATGTAATTGAAAGCAGTGCAGAAATTAAAAGAGTTGTAATTCAGTTGGGAAAATATAGGCTCAGGGTATTTCTCAGGAAATCAATGAATGCAGATAAACTAACTAGCGGGATTCAGATTTAGCGCAGTTCTTGAACTCAAATCACTAAGGTATAATTAACCAACTGTCGTTGCGAGAATTATCTAAATCTAAATCCTAGGAATTCCAAATCTCTTTGCGAATCCTAAAGTCTAAATCAGCTTTAATATCAGGTTTGATATGTTCACAAATCAATTAAACCAAATCTCTTTGCGAATAATCAATTTGCTGACCTAAGGTTCTATCAGGTAATTAATCGCATTGTCGTGCCTAATCAATTATCTTAAGATCTAAGTTCCAGATTCGTCAACCTAGAATTAGCTTTGAACACAACCTATGGTGAAGAACTAATTCAGATGTTGAATCCTAATAAACTAATCAACCTAACATTCAGAGAAAACCCTTATGAGAACCCTGAACCTAAAGTGGATCTACTCAGACATGGTGAATGAAACAATCAACATAACTGAATAAATCATCAATAAAATAGAAATAGTAACAGGAGGTTTTGAGATCTGATCTCGGACGAAGGGAGATTCAGACTTGTCTCTCTCAAACCAAAGTAAAATAAAGCAATAGAAAATAAAGCATAGCCTAAACAGGTGGCTAAAAACCTAATTTATAAGCTAAAACACGTTCTGGGCCTTTTCTGTAATTAATAAAGTCTTCTGGATCAAGTTGCAGGGTCTTTAAACTTGTAAAATCACGTTTTTCCCCGTCTGCAGTTGGTGTCGGTCGATACTGTACAGTGTCGGTCGATACTGTACAGTGTCGATCGACAGAATGGACCGTCTTCACGAAAACTGGCATAACTTTCGATCTCACAGTGGGAATGGCCTCAAACCACTTCCAAATGAAAGCTAATCCATTGCTCTGTCTTGTTTCCAAATTTGAGCTCAATCCATCTGTTGGAAGTTCTTCAACGAATGCCAAACTTCTGACGTCTCTGCATGATTCTGCTTCTTTTCTCCCAAAATGCTCAAGAATCCTCCAAAAACTCCAATTAAGCTCCAAACGTGCTAAAACCTGTAAAATACTCTAAAAGACTCTATAATAGAATAAAGACTCGATAAAACAGACTTATATCATGGCTTAAACGGGGTAAAAACCATGATATATCAGGAGCCACGTTGATTAAGTGGGGGGCCAATGAACCCAATGAAATTTAAAAAATTGGTGTAACTTATTAAAGTCCAATATATATTCCCCCACTCATAAAATAATATATGCCCCCATTAATCCATGAAACTGGACTTCTAAACCCAACAAAAAAATATTAAAACCCATTCGATACTAAAAAAAAAAAAGATGTTAAACTTAAACCCAAACAATATTATAATATGATTATGTTAAAAACTAAACAATAAAACACAAGCCCATTCAATTAATTAAAAAGTAAAAAACCTAAATACTACTCTCCATCTCTCACGACTCCATCGCTCTCTTTGGTTCTAACTTTTCATTTTTTCTGATTCTTCAAACAAAATTAGCATATTATGAATCAATTGCTTATATATCGACTTTCTTATATGGTTTAGATTTTTTCGTTTGATGTAAATTAGTAACATGATTATTATTCTTCTCAGTCGATGGAATATTTTCTTGAAAATCCACCTACACATCTGAGAGTAATTTAGACGATTTGCCATGGGATCCTGCTAAACGGAAAAAGATTTTGGAATATCATCCAAATCAAATAGATGAGGTCAGACGCAAGTATCTAGCTAAAGGTCCTTGTAAGCCTTATGTTCATAATTTTCCGAAAAAGATGATAGGAAAATCATTGAGAAGATTTAATCCAGCTTGGTTTGATCAGTATGCCAATTGGCTTGAGTATAGCGTATCGAAAGATAAAGCCTTTTGTTTGTGTTGTTACTTGTTTAGAGATGATATACAAAAACAAGGTGGGAATGATGCATTTGTGACATAAGGTTTTTCTAGTTGGAACAAATCTGAAAGATTAGCTTCTCATGTGGGTGCTATGAATAGCTTTCACAATATTGATGTGAAGAAGTGTGATTCTTTGATGAAGCAAGACCATTCTATTGCGCATGCTTTTTATAAGCATGATGATGTGGTGAAAAATGAGTATATCGTGTTCGGTTAAATGCTTCGATTGATGCTTCTTGATATTTGATGTGACAAGGATTATCTTTTTGTGCTCATGATGAGCCAGAAGAGTCTGCTAATAAAGGAAATTTCATACAACTCTTGAAATACACAGCAGAACAGAACGAGGTTGTAAGTAAGGTTGTTTTGGAGAATGCTCCAAAAAATAACCAAATGACTTCTCATCCGATTCAGAAGGATATTGTACATTGTTTTGCAAAATAAGTTGTGAAATCTATTATAGAAGAAATTGATCATGGTGTTTTTGGTCTATTGGTGGATGAATCTGCTGATGTTTCACACAAGGAACAAATGGCTGTTGTTTTCCGATTTGTCGATAAGACATGAACAATCAAAGAAAGATTTATTGGCGTTGTTCACCTAAAAGAAACGTCTTCTTTGACGCTTAAGCATGCTATAGATGATTTGTTGCTAAGTACGGATTGAGCTTGAAAAATATAAGAGGTCAAGGTTATGATGGAGCGAGTAACATGAAAGGTGAATTTAATGGTCTTCGGGCTTTGATTCTAAGAAAAACAGTTTGGGCTATTATGTTCATTGCTTTGCTCATCAACTTCAATTGGTTGTAGTGGTAGTTGCAAAGAAACATTTTGAAGTTGGTATTTTTTTTGATATGATATCTACATTGTTGAATGTTGTTGGAGTTTCGTGCAAACGAAAAGATGTGGTTCAAGAAAAATATCGAAAAGATATTGAAAAGGGAATCAGTGATGGTGAAATTAGCACATGGAAAGGGAAGAATCAAGATCGTTCTCTTCCAAAGCCAGCAAATACTCGTTGGGGTTCTCATCATAAGACATTGTTGCGTTTGGTCGAGTTATTTTCAATAGTTATTGAGGTGCTTTGATTTATTCAAAGCGAAGGCATTGAGGACTCGAAGAAACGTCCAGCATATGGTCTTGTTAAGTATTTACCCCTTATTTGCATGGCTTCCTTAAGTCCCACAAGTTCGTTCAAGCAGTTTGATAAAGATAAGTTGGTGAAATTGGTTGAGTTCTATCCATATGATTTTAGTTCTTTTGAGCGTTCTTCTCTTGAGCAGCAACTTGACATCTACATTGACAATGTAAGAGAGGATGAACGATTTTCTAATTTGAAGAGTCTTGGAGATCTTTCTCGTCTGATGGTGGAAACACAAAAACATCTTGCACATCCTCTTGTTTACAGACTATTGAAGTTAGCATTGACTTTACCAGTTGCTACAGCAACTGTCGAGAGATGTTTCTCTGCAATGAAGTTTGTGAATACAACCTCGGACAACCGAATTGGAGATCAATTTTTAAGTGATTGTCTTGTTTGTTTTATTGAGAAATAGTTGTTTGAATCGATGACAAACGAAACAGTGATGAAGAGATTTCAAACTATGGTTGAACGTAGAGTATGTTTGTAAGGTGTTTTTTTATAACATTTATAAGTTATTTTTATTTTTATTTATGATTTTTTGAATATTTATTTATTTAATTTTTTATATTTAAATATTTATACCCTTAATGAAAAAAAATTATGATTCCGCCACTGAAAAGATCATTATCTACGAACATGGACCGGGAATTTTAAAGATCAACAAAACCCAACCAAACGGCCTAAGCTCTAAGATTCAAGAATTCTGGCCAAGGCTCAGCCCAAACCCACGTCTTTGTCATTACTCTTGAAGATGATCAAGACTAGAGAATTCAAAATTGCTGAAACAAGAATCAAGAGCCGAGAGTAGTCAACCTTTCCTTATCCACTACAAGTCAGTCGCATCTACAAGGTGAGAAAGGTAAGTTGATTTCCATTATCATTATTTTTCGTACTAATGACCTTGATTTTTGTGTCTACGTGATTTTCATTAAGTTACTAGACCATAGCTATTGTAATAAACTTAACTAGGATTTAACCCGCGCTATAATTAGTGCGGAGTAATTTAAAAAAAAAAATTTATTTTGAAATTTTTAAAAATTGCATTTATCTGAAATTTACAATATAACTAACTAATGATTATAGATAAAACTGTCAATTTGTAATAATTTGTCAATTTAACCCGTTTTGCAGTGAACTAAAATATTATTCGGGCTAACCCGTAAAATTTTATAATCTTGAAAACATAACTCTAATATGCACTGTTAAATGACTTTAGTTTTTGTGGTTAGTCTACGAACTCTTTAAAAAAATAGTTTTCTTGCGACTTAACTTTTAATAAAATTAGTTAAATATTTTCTAATTTTTCTTTTGATATATATTCAAATAAAATATAATAAATTATAGTAAAAAATATAGCAAGATTTTGAATAGATTTTTTTCTTTGAATATATATGACTTGATTATTATTTTAAAATATATAGTATTAAAAATAATTAAGAAATTAAATAAGAAATAGGGGTGTCAAAATGGGTCATGGGTCATGGGTCGATCCAATTTGACCCATGACCCTAATAGGTCAATTTTTTGACCCTAATGGGTTGATGGGTCAAATGGATCATGGATCAAATGGGTCATGGATCAAATGGGTCAATTTGTAATGGGTCATGGGTCAAATGGATGACCCGTTGGACCCATCATCATGACATCATCATACATTATTATGACATCATCACATATTATTATGAATTTATGACATCATGTACAATATTTCCTATAATACCATCATTTTTTCTCAAAAAGCAATAATTCATCATTTTCCCGCTAAAAACGCGATTTAGTATTTTTCCGCTAAAAACGTGATTTCGCATTTTCCCGCCAAAAACACGATTTCGAATTTTCCCGCCAAAAATACGATTTCGCATTTTTCCGCCAAAAACGCGATTTCACATTTTACCGCCAAAAACTCGAGTTCACATTTTCCCGCCAAAAACGCGATTTCACATTTCCCCGCCAAAAACGCGATTTCACATTTTCTCTTTAATGCAAAATATATATTTTCCATATTTTAATCAATAATTTTAAAAGACTATTATATCATTTTCTATTTCAATTATTCTTTGTTATTTGTAATGACATTTCATGTAATAATTTACAAAACAAAGTTCATTTTTAAAAATGTCTTCTTAAATAATATTATAGAGATTGTCGCTTTTCATTTATATTCTTTGCTTCTTGTAATTTTCTTAATCTTTTCTTGTAATTGGGCTATAAAAGCCCCCACATGTATCTATCTTTCTTTTATCATGAAATAAAATAAGAACTTTTCTCTAAACTTGAGTTTTCTAGCAAAACTTTTCTTCTCTCTAAGCCTAGTTGAAACCAGCACTTCCTCGGCCTGAGAACTTGTGTTTTATCACGAGCCTTACATAACTTGTGTGGTATACCTCAATCCACCTTCCATCTCACAACTTCCGCAAATCAACCGGCTCATTTGGTTAGAGTAGCTCGACCTCTTGGCCAACCCTTGGCGTGATCAACCAAGCTTTGCTTCCGAGATCCTACAAGCCTAGAGTCAGCCTTGTGTTTGTATCAGGGTTGACATAGATGGATGCTCACGGTTGAGAAGTTTTCCCGATATTTCTACAAATATCACAACACTCGTTATAGCATACACATCGGTAGCTGCTTCAAACTGAGCCGAGAAGGACGGAGAGAAATTATCCAGCAATCGTTTCTTCGCAGGTGGGCATGCTTACCTGGAAGATAAATGCCACCTGAGTTCAGTCACATAGCTAAAGGAGATCATTTGACCATATGTACGGAGGGTAAGAGTTTGCCTGATTTCTTCTTTCTGCATCATCTGGGTTTATGGTTTGCCTGATTTTTCCTAACAAGCAGACTGGGGAAGGAATGTTTCCCGAATTATTTTGTCATCGCATAGGTAAAAGTGGTTGACCTGTAGAAAAAATCCATGTTTATTATATCCCAACGTTTCGAACAGAACATCTATTTATAATTGAATCTGAATTGCTTGACAAAGATAGATGTCTTGAAGTGGACAACAATACTGTTCCACAAGATCATTGTATGTGGTATCCGGATCAATGCAGATGAAGCAGAAAGAAGCAGAGACAAATATTGGTCTGAAGATGATGGCTGGAGTCCTAGGCGTTCGTATATCCGATCGGGTTCGGTTCAGGTTATTCAGATTTTCGGATTTAGGATTTAGAATCCATTCGGTATTTTAAAATTTCGGTTTGGGTTCGGTTCGGTTCCATTCGGGTATCCAAAAAATCATAAAAATAAAATGAAATTAGTTAAATTTGAATAAAATTGGTTAAATCTACCTTATAAAGAGAGAAGGGGGCTTTCCAGCATCGACACTTGCCCCCCCCCATTGGTCAATTTTTTTTTTAATTAATACTACTTCATTTATATTTACTTATTCTTTTTTTTTGATAGAACATTAATATTTACTATTACATAATGTATATCTACATAAATTAGTAAGAGAAATAGTTACAACATTTATCGAAAGATTAAGTGTATATACTATATATAATAGATATGTAATTCACGCAACATTATCGTAGTCAAAAAAACAAAACAAAAAATTATCGTAGTTTTTTTTGTGTGTAAAATCTTTTATTTTGTTAAATATCTAGATGTGTTACCATAACGATTGTATCAATGTGATAGAGTGATAGATAAGAAGTATGAAAATGTAACATTTTCAGGTCGATATGTCAGTCCCCCTTATTAATTCTAAAAAAAAATTATTTATTAAATTAATTAATTACACAAAATGAGAAAAAAATTATTTTGTATATTATTTGATATTTATGTGTAAGACTTTACAATTTAAGATTCAAAATTTATGATTAAGGGTTAGAGGTATAGGGTTTAGGGTTAAGGGTTTGTGTTTGAGGTTTAGAATTTAAGATTTATATAATGATTATATTTAAAAATATCTAATATATAATATTTAAAGAGATAAATATCTACTATATAAAAATTATTTTAGTTGACAATTTTGTGAATGATTCATTCATTGGTTAGTCTCATGCTCTTGAAAATCGGAGAGATAGTCATCGTTGACCAAAACATTTAAGAAAAAAACAAATGAAGAGATCAAAAGTAAGTCATCAAATATATACGATTTTTAAAAAAATAAACATGGGTTCAATGAACTAAATACTCACAACTAAAAAAATTGAAGACTATTCATAAGGAGTAAGATGAAGTACAAACTTTCAACATTGGCAGAAACAGCAATGGAAACACAATTTCAACTACTTTTTAATAATAATCAATCAAAACGATATTTCGTTTAGTTGAGACTTGGGATCATTAGATTTACTGCGAGATAAATATATTACATAGTCAGAAATAAACCATTAGATCTAGCAGTCCGACTTAATTGAATATTATAAAGTAAAGTTTCCAACAGCTGAATAAAGTTAAAAAAACAAAATATGTCATGAAACAAAACAAGCAAATAAAAATACACAATTAAAAAAACATATAACTTACAAAATAGTTTAAAATTAAAATACCTGCGCATTAGAGCGGGTTCTCACCTAGTCATATATAATGAGGTTTTATGAAATGGGAGACCAGTCACTGCTTTAATAAGAAAGGCAAACATCAGTAACATAGTGGATACATGAGATTGACTTATGGGTACGTAGCGATCAAAAAGAGTTTCTCGAAGCATCTGATCTATCAAACCAGATTGAGTCATCAATTCATGGATGATTTGTTATAATTGATCTTTTGAAGCCTTAACTATATCTCTGAGCAATAATAGTCTATGATCATCTTTCCCGTTCATTAGACTACGTACGGCTTAATTTTGAATAGACTAATTGGTTTTTGTTGTTGTTGTGTGTGCCTATATATATCCGTCATCACTTTATAGAGAGTAGCCATATGAAGCACGGGTACTTTGAATTGGACAAAGAACCCGCCCCGGGTACGGCATGGGTACGGGTACGTGTTGGGTACGGGTAGGAAACGTCCCCGAAATGTCTCACGCACACCGGGGACGACAACCACAAAACGGGGACGGCAACTTTGGGAAACGGGGACCTCTCCGGTACGTTTCGCGGTTAATATACGTGTACCCTACATATAATTTAACTTAAATCTCTAATTTAACTTATTTTTCAAAAGGAAAATACTAAAATAAAAAGAGAATAAAAGGAAAAACTAATTTAGGATTTTATGATCAATCTCAGTATCTCACGACTCACAAACCTCACGTCTCTCACCCTCACGTCTCGACGTCAACAAATTCTCTAATTGTTAAGCAAGAGTTTGAATTGGAGCGAGCTAAATCAAATCTCTGATTGTTGTTGATGTAAGTTTGTATGTTGAGACTTGTGTGACTTTATTTCTATCTATAATTTAAGGGTATTATTATTTCCTATATTTTTATTGACGTATCCATGTCGTACCCGTATTCATAAATTTTTACTTTGCCGTTTCCCGTCCCAGTTTCCGTACCCGTTTCTTGTCCCCGTACCCGTACCAGTGCAGCCAGAGTAAGAAAAAGAAAAACTTCTCTTTATTACGGAGTAGTGCTAATTACATTAGCCTCAAACATCCTAATTAAGCCCTTACATTATTTTTTTTATAAAAAACACCAGATGACTATGTAGTGTTAACAATAAATCAACAGCCACACTCATCATCGTGGTTTATACACTTAAAGGGTTTGGTTTGGAATCTAGTAGTAGTAAGGGATGGCGGCCTTGAAGGGACAAACGTCAACTTTCGGAACGTTGCAAACTTTAGGCAAGTGCTTAGCGGTCTGGAATATACGGCGGACCACTTGGGGATGGGGTTGTGCCTCTTCTCCCTGCTGTTCATGTACCTGATATCTAACTGCTCTGGCCGCTCGTTTTAAGGTTGGGCAAACACAGATTCGCTCTTCCTCGTTAAGCTCGTTGCAGCACTGCTGGAGTAGCTGCGGTCTCTGTTGTGGGCCCTGTTGGCTATCCATGTCGAAATCGAACTCATCGTCGATGGCCCAGCTAGGACCACTGCCGGGCTGCATTGCTTGCTTGTGCATCCATTGCTGGCAAGCTTTTAGGTGCTGTGCTTCCTTAAACTCCTTCTGACATTTTTGTTTTGGGCGGAATGGACGGAATGGGTCTATTGGGTTGGTGGCGTCATCTTCGTCGAACTCGACAACGGTGCGGTAGATGGAAGCGTTGGTGAGGAGGAAGAAGAAGGCTAAAGTTGCAGAGACGAGGAAGAGCTTGTTGGCCATTTGCTATTTTGTGTTTTGTTACTAACTTGTTTGTGATGATGAGTTTTGGTTTCAGGAAAAGAGTGAAGTGAAGAGTTAATTTATAGGTTAGAAAGGAGATTTGCATGGCAATCACGTGGAAGAATGCATGCATGAGTGTGTGTTTGTGCGCGAGAGATAAGCTCTTAATTAGGTTGTTGTCGCGATTAGGTGTTGGAAGAGAGTGACAAGTGATGAACAACACCACTCCTCCGCGTCTGCATGTTATGTATGATGTGTAGCTCATTCTCTGACATGACATCTTTATGAACGATTTTTGTAAATGAAAATTTTCGAGTAGATTTTAAACCCTTCATTAATTTGGTTTAATGGGATGAGAGTCTCTCTTTTGGAGGTAGTGCATGCGGTCTGTAAATATATTTTGGGAGCTTTATCTGAAATATAGAAGTTAAAGCATGATTATATATAGCCACGGTAAAAAATATATGCGAGGACAAGCACTCCAAAGACTAAAGTAATAATATTAATGGTAGTGTAATAAACGTATCTTAAAAAAAAATGCTAAACGTATCTAGAAAAAAATGCAAGTAATGATGGTTCGAGGGAGAGATAAGATTTGCATCTAAAACAGTAATAAAATGGTGCGTGACTAAAACTTCACTTTGGCTCTAACTGGTAGTCGTTTTTTGGAATAAGAAAACATGTAATGTATGTTTCGCCTTTTACTTTTAAGAGTTTTTAATTGACGAAGCTGAAACTTCTAGGGGTAAAATCTGTTAATTCTAAAAATATCCAAAAACTAAGATTTGAGAATACTTTTTTCATTGCTTTATCAAAAGCTTTTTAAAAAATCTCTATTTTTAATTAAATCATCAAAAACAGAATAATACATCAAGCCTAAAAACCTATTTATATGAAAACCTAAAAATCCTAAAAAATTTAAAAGATAAACATTTAAATATAAATATAATTAAAATATAAATAAATAATAATTATATATATATGCATATAAATAATAAAGATATGTAAACATATTCCAAATATCATATATAGTAAAAGCGAAGTAAATTTTGAGAATGGAGCTCTCTCATTCACCCTAAACCGTAAAATTCGGTTAATACCCTTAAAATCGGTTCAAATTAAGTTTTTTTAAAAATTCATAATTTGTCGTACCGATTATCGAAAATTGGGCTTTTAATTGGTTTTGTTTCGTAATAGTGGGCTTCTCAAAATAAGTTTTCGAGCTAAATGTTTTTTTTTTGCAAACCCTAGCTTGTCATTTAGTTTATAAATACGGCACATTTATCCCTCATTCAGGTCATTCAGGTCATTCGGGTCTCGATTTCTATTAGCTTTGTACGTGTTTACTGTTTTAGAGATCATGTTTTCGTTTTTAATTATATTCAGTGTTTATATATGCTGAGATTTGTATATATAAACAAAGTTTTTCTTTCTATCCTTCGTATTCTTTGTGTCGAGAATCTATATTCTCCTCAGATTAGTGATTGTTTTTATTGCCTTTTTCGATTAAACATAATCGTTTGTTTTCGTCTATTTTCTTCTTAAAACAGATCGTCTATTGATCTATTGATTTTAGGCTTATATTGATCCACGGATTTGCTTCTTCTTCACTGCAAAGTCGCTTGTGTGTCACTTTCAAGTTCAGGCGCCGGAAGTGGAACAACCAAAGGAGGCAGAGGAAAGTCGAAAGCTACAAAGTCAGTCTCTAGATCGAGCAAAGCTGATATTCAGTTTCCCGTTGGAAGGATCGCTAGATTCCTTAAGGCCGGAAAATACGCCGAGCACGTCGGTGCCGGAGCTCCAGTTTATCTGTCCGCCGTTCTTGAGTACCTTGCCGATGAGGTACGATAATCAATCTTCTGATTTCTCTCGATCATGTCTTGGGTGCGATGTTTCAGTTGTATTTGATTTTGGTTTCAAATACAATTATGGTTTTTGGTTTTAGTTAATTCTTTGGTTTTTTGATTTCCATATGATTTTGTGTTATCTTAGTTGCGTTGATTTTGATTTCAAACGCGAATCTGTCTTTCGTCTTGATTTATGTGATAATTGCTCTTTTGATTTCTCTATCTATGCTTTTAGAAGCCAAAGCCAAATGAGATTGCAATCGAGAAACATCCCACGACTTAGTAGTGATTGTTACTCTGTTTCTTTTTTCTTATAGGTGTTCGTCTTCTGAAGGTTTGCGTTTGCGTTATAAGATGGTTGCGAGAGGTTGTTCATCTTTTAGGTGTTCGTCTTCGGGTTTTGCCGTTTCATCTTCCTCACTCTAGTGATTCTTCCTCGGTTGATTCGGAAGTTGTTACTCTCGATCAGAGTGATATTTTTTGGGCTTGGATGGAATGTAATCAAGTATTTCCCGAGGCTCGGATTCTTCGATATTCAAAATTCCTGTCTAAGTTTGTTTGGGATCGTAAGTATAAGAGATGGAGGCCCCGTGTCGTGGGCACCCCGCCGGTTTGTGTTGTGGAATCTTCTTCAGACTAGCTGACGATTGTTTGAGGCTTTTGCTTGTGTTCTTTTGAGGATATCCGGACAGTTTACAGTGTTGTTTATCCTACTTTCCGAGAAGCATGTCGTGCATTAGGTTTGGTTCCTCTTGCTGATTGAAGCAATTAGGATCCTCAAATTTATTCTCAATCGATGTTTCTAATTTATTCTAAGGATTCAATTTCGTTCCTTATTTTGGATTTTTGTTTTTAGTATTGTTTTTTTTTGTTATGGCTAAAATTGTGTTGGATTCATATTAATATAAATTTTTTTTTGTTTTTGCTTTTGGTGTGTGCTGGTTTAGAAATTGTGTACTGGTCTTCTTGTAGCGGATATTCATCTAAGTTAAATTTCGCAGAATTTATCAAAGTGATGCTAATCATACCGATTTAGCGTTTTGTTATGTGATTTCCAATTATATTGATGAAGATATTCCCTTTGTTGGCGGGAAGTCTGCCTCATGACAAGTCTGCCTTAAGTATTTTTGTTTGAACGTGTGATCTTCTAAAATTATTTGATTGCTCTGCATTTAAATATTGTGCTATGTTTCTTTTCCAATTGAAGGTCCAAAACTCTGTACGTAGTCCCTTTTGTTGATCAATTGATATAACGTTTCAACAAAAAAAAATTTGCAAGCATCAAAGAGACGATGTTGAGCGATTTTTTACTGTTCTCTCTATAAGACATGTCGAATCGATCGCTCTGCTTTTTTGCTATAATTGGTGTGTTGCTAACGTGAAAGAGTAATGGTTTAGTGGCGAAGAGAGCATGTCGTTGATTTTAATGACATAGATTTGAATACTGGATGTGGAATATCTTCAAAAAGAATTCTCAACAGTTTCTTGTGGTCATCCTTATTGAAACAAGTATTTTAGAAATCGCAACAGTTTCTTGTGCTCATCCTTATTGAAAAAAGTATATTTTTTTTCGAGAAACATATATAGACACATGATTATGACACTTTAATAGTTTTGTTAGTATATTTCAATAATCGGTGATTCTCCGTATTTTTCGTAATTTATTTCTTTATATATATGCTGAGAAATTTCCATTTGTTATTTGTATTTTTTGTTGTCGATAATCATAGACTCAAGAAACAGAGCACAATATCCTCACCTCTTATGTAATCTTCAGCCCCTAGAATATTCCTTAACGCAAGGCTATAAAAAAAAAGAATTTAGTAAACTTTACTTATCAAAAAAATAATAATGGAAAAACGTAAACCTTGCTAATATTTAGATGCCTTACAAACAAATAATATGTTTACTAAATATTTTTAAATAAGATAACTATTGGTTTGCTTTTTAAAAAAGAGTAAATAAGATAATTATTAGTTTCCGTATACATATCTTGGTTTTTTTTGTTGTTATTCATTTGTTTCTGTTTAGATTTTTTTGTGGAGCTGACCGAGATTTGCAAGTGAGGTTTATGTGTAATCTTGAGTTTCTTATCGATCAGATCTCAAATTGTTTAAGCTGCTCCGATCTCGATTTGGTTTCTGGTTTGGTAGTGTTTGGTTTATCCCAAAAATTATTGTTTGCTTTGGACTTGAGATTCCCAGAAAGGATGTTTCTACAGTTGGATATGCTTTAATACATCTCATGAATACGCTTGCAGACCTGATGGCGAGGAAGTATGTTCTTATTTTGTTTGGATCTTCATGTTTAAGGCTTATTCATCTCAATTCAATTTTGTGCTGATATCGATGCTTATTAGTTTAATCCAGTCCTGAGATGTGAGAATACTTACACCTAGATCTCTTGATCACAACATGTCGTTTCCATTTCACTGTAAGGCTTTTGTATACTATCATCCCATAAGTGATTTTAAATTTTTGTTGTGACACTTTTTTTATTCAAAGTAATGTTGATGGATTGCAGAGCAGGCCTGCATATATGAGTTGCGCTCGGTGATACCAAACTCTCATTATCACAAAAGGTGTTGTTATTAGTTTCAAAGAATCTATTTTCTTAAAAAGTTCGTCTCTTTTAAAACTATAAAACCTATTTGATATGTTTATGTGGATTGTAAAATACACATAGAAGAAAGATTTGACACCTCTAATTGTTGTTCATAAAAGACGCAGAGATTATGTGTATTTTCTAGCTTGAATTTTTTTATTCTTTAGTTTTTTCCGATCCAAACTCACGCTATGAGATTATCTTAAAGTCTCATCATTCAAGATCCGACACAAACTTTTATGTGGGCATTTAAGGATAAATTTCTCTTGTAATTTTCTTTTAATCTTACATTATTTTTTTACAAATCCTCTTGACAAGTTTGATATATATAGTGTCAAATGATAACTTTTTTGGGGGACTTGATAATTAAATCTCATGGGAATGTTGAAGTGAAAATAGCGGGAAGAAAACTGTATGGGTGACAAGGAACATAAATTTGTTAAAGATGATGTATACAAAGTAGAAAAAAGTAAAAAAAACTGAAGTTATGAAGAAAGCGAAGTTAGAGAAGAAGAAGACAAGAGAGGAAATTAGAGAAGAAAAAGAAAACCGGAAGAAGAGGAATAAGAAGAAAACCAGAAGATATGAAGAAAGCAAAGTAGAAGAAGAAGAAGATGATGTAGAAGAAGAAAACATAAAGAAGAGGAATTAGAAGTCGGAAAATTTAAAGAGTATTTGTGTATACTCTCAATGAACAAAGGATCTCAGCAAAAAATAAGAACACTTATATTTTCACTCAATTTCAAAAGTTCAGCTAGATTGCTAATTAATAAGCAAAAGGCAAATCCGATAAATAGGAGTTTGGGCTTTGATCATCACGCCCATATGAAAAATTGTTTTAGAACATAATTAAACTAAGAAGCTATTGACTTCTTCGACCAAATTACAACAAGCAAAAAAATTGCACATAGGAACACTTACCGCATCACCGAAAAATGTTTTGTCGCCAATCTCTTTGATTGCCACTTCCCAATCGAACTTCTCAAAGAAACGTGCCGAGGAGGAAGACAAAGATGTGACAAAAAAAACATCGGAAGAATAAGATACCTGGAGAATATGAAGATGATGAAGTATGAGAGTGAACAAGAAGATGACGAATAAAAATAAGAAGTAGAAAATGAAGACATACCTAACGAAAAAAAGAAGAAGAAGAAGAAGACGAAGACAATAAAGAAGAAGAAGAAGTAGAAGACGAGACGAAGAAAAACCGAAATAATAATAAGCCAGAGAAGACGAAGATGATAAAGAAGGAAACAAATAGAGAAAGACGACGAGTAAATGGCAACGACCCACGAAACATATCGATGTATGATCAAAGAAAATTAATAGATATTGAATTTGAAAATACTAAACTGGTTCCAAACCCTGCTTGAAATGTTAGAGGAAATGTACGGAAGCTACGATGAAACGATGTAGATTTTTTTACGACGAAGAAATATGTGATTAATATGAAGAAGAAGAAGGAGGACAAAGGTGAAGACGAGATAAGCAAGATTAATAAAAAGAGGAAAAATAAGAAGAAAGAAGACAAGGAAAAACTGAAAGAAAAACAAAAAGAATAAGTCGAAGAAGACAAGACGATAAAGAAGAAGAAGTAAAAGTCGAAGACGATAAAGAGGAAGATATAAAAAGGATGATGGGGAAGAATAATAAGAAGAAGAAGCTGGTGAAGAAGAATTCGGAAAATACGAGGACCCATACGTTAAAGATGTGGAAGGAGACCGGAAGATGAAGATGACAAAGTCTGAGAAGGTGAAGATGCGAAAGGAAGCTAAGAAAAACCAGAAGAATAAGGAACCATAGAAGACTAAGAATACAAATGTAATGAATTAGGAGAAGTCGAAGCATAACAAGAAGAAGATCGACGAATAAAAACCGGAAGAAAAAAAAAGAGGAAGTCAAAGAAGACGAATATTATGAAAAAGAATAAGCCCAAGATGAAGAAAAAAATAAGGAAATTATGAAGAAGAAGAAAAATCGAAAGATAAAGAAAAGGAATAAGAGGAAGAAGAAGATAAAGCATAAGAAGTAAAAGACGACGAAAAACCTGAATAATAGGATGTCGAGAAGGCGAAAATGATGAAAAAGGATTAGAGCGAAGAAGACGAAGAAAAACTTAAAGAAAGAAAAAAGAAAAAGAAGTCGGAGAAGATGGAGACGATGAAATTAAAACAAGTGAGAGAAGACGAAGACAATGAAAAAGAGAACGAATAATACTAAGATGTTGAAGAAAAATAAGGAAAAGAGGAGGAAAAACATATTTTAGGATTTTGTTTTTTATAAATATTATTAATCGGAGGTAACACAAATAGGATAACATGTTATTTATATATGATACTATAATGTAGTTGATATGATAATTATATTTTTGCTGTAATTTTGTTTTCAAATTTAGATATACAATTTAAATAAGTGGTTTCATGCACGGAAGATACAAGGAAATAGTAGTTAAAATGATGAAGTTGTTTTGACGGCGAAAAAATGTGTGATTGATATGAAGAGAGAGAGAGAGAGAGAACATGTACGTGTAGTTTTTTTGGTAATGGTAGTTTTACTTCTTTTTATATATATTCTATTTTTTTAATTCTAATGCAAGCCTCTTAATCAACCATTATTGAAAGACTCGCTATTAACCATATCTATGTATGAACAAAGAAATTTTAGAGATATTGAACACGACAATACTGAACCGGTTCCAACCCCTGTTTGAAATGCTTAAGGAAAAGTATAGAAGTTACAAGGAAACAATGGTTGAAACAATGAAGATGTTTTGGCGTCGAAGAAATGTGTATAAGTTATGAAGAAGGAGAAGGAAGAGATGGGGAAGATGTTTGAAGGTAAATTAAGAGAAAAAAAGAGAGAAAGAGAAGTATAATGAGACAAGACTAAACCCATCTATTGTGGAATTTATATTTCATGGTGGAGAAGAAGAGGAAGAAGAACATTCTCGAGATTATCGAGGAATAACCAAGGAAGATCTAAGTTAGGAATCTAGAGAGATAGAGAGAGAGAGAGTAATGGAAACCGAAAATGGAAGATTTTGATTCAAAGTTGATTATGGCAAGGTAGAAGACGAAGATGAGACGAAGAAACACAGAAGAATAAGAAGTCGGAGAATATGAAGCTGATGAAGAAGAGGGCGAAGAAAAGTCGGGCAAAGAAAAAGCCGGAACAAAAAGAGGATGAAGAAAAACCGGAAGAAGAAAATGAAGACAAACCTTAAGAAAAAAGAGGAAGAAGAAGCGATAGAAGTTAAAAACAATAAGGAAGAGGGAAAATGATGTAGAAGAGAAAGAAGACGATGAACAAGGAAAATGATGTAGAAGAGGGAGAAGAAAATGACGAAGAAAAACCGGAAGAGTGAGAGAGTGAAAAAATGGAATTCATAGAAGCCAAAGATGATGAAAAATCAGAGGAAGAAGACGACGAAAAAGGAAAATGATGTAGAAGAGGGAGAAGAAAATGACGAAGAAAAATCGGAAGAGTGATAAGTGTGAAAAAATGGAATTCATAGAAGCCAAAGATGATGAAAAATAAGAGGAAGAAGATGAAGACGAAGACAAAGATGATGAAGAAAAGGTCAGAAAAGACGAGGAATATGACAAAGACAAAGAAAAAGAAAAACCATAAGTAGAATAAGAAGGCGGATGAGACCAAGACGTTGAAGAAGAAGAAGAGGAGAAACTTAAGGATTTGGAGAAGAAGGAGCAGAAGAAGACGAAGGTGATGAAGAAGAAGAAGCCAAAGACAATGAAAAAGAGAAAAGGAAAATACGAGGGAGAAGATAAACCGAAATATAAAGAATAAGAAGAAGAAGGCGAAGTAGAAGAATTTGAGGATGAAGACGAGACGAAGAAAAACCAAAAGAATAATAAGCCAGAGAACGAAGACGATGAAGAAGAAAAACCGGAAGAGATAGACGAAAACAAACCGAAAGAGAAAGAAGAAGAAGAAGAATCGTTGGAGAAGACAAAGATGATAAAGAAAAAGAAATAGAAGTCAAAGACGATTAAGAAGAAGAAGAATAAGAAAAATAAATCAAAGACGATAAAAAGAAGAAGGAAAAGACGAGGAATAACCGATTAGAGCGAGAGACACTTACGATAAAATGGAGAGAGAGTTCTAGCGATGGAGAGATAAAAAATAATTGTTTTACATATAATGTGTGAGTGAATGAAACATTATTCAATATATTCTCGAGTTTTATGATTGTCGTTGCTTTATTTCGTATTTTTTATGAATAATATGAGTTGTTATTTTGTTTATTTCTTTTTTTTTATTGATCGTAAATATAATATTGTTGTTATATTTGTGTTTGGTTTTTTATCGGTAAAAATGTAAATAATTGAATGATGTAATTAGTTTATGAAACTTATCTGCCCGCGCAAGACGCGTGCTACCTACCTAGTTTCGTTGTATCACTAATACCTATTTTTAATCTCATAATTCCATTTTTCTGTCTTACTCAATAACTCCATTGTATGGATCTATTGGCTACCGATACACTATCACATGCAGTCTTCATTAGCTAGACATCAAATTCCAAATGCAACATTTTCTATTACTTAAAGGGAGAGTTACTTAAATAGCATAGAAATTATGTAACATGACTAGACTAGTAAACAACTATGTTTTATTACTGAAATATTTTTCATACCCAGGATGCGCTTCTAAGCATTTGATAACAAAAACGTAATTACAGGAATGCGATTACTTTTTTTCCACATCAGCGAAAAAACAGGCGCGGCGCCGCGCCTACGTGGCACAAAAACTGCCTACGTGGCACAAAATCTGCCGCAGAAATTTCTCGCTGTAGTGACGGCAGACTTACATGACGAGCGGTTGATTTAAAAGAACGGCCGACTTATTAGTTGGTCGGCTGATTTATATTCAGAAGTCAGCCAAATGTCACGCCAGACTTATATGAACCTCGACCGATTTATGAATTCTCGGCTGACTTAGGAGTACACGACACGGCTGATTTATATTCTGACGACCGATTTATGAAAACTTTGGCTGACTTATTGCTATGACATGGCCGACTTATTGTTGCCCGCCTGATTTATCGTTAATCCGACTGACTTATTGGGCTGATTTATTTTGCAACGGCATACTTATGCGGGTTAATTGTGGCTGACTTATATTAAATCAGCCGTAATAAGACCGATTTACTTAAAAGTCGGCCTAATTACGGCTGACTAATTAGCGAAAGATTAATTACTGTAATAGTATGCTAGTGACGACTGACTTATATGATGTAGCGGCTGACTTATGTTTTCCACCTGATTTATGTGTTTTAATGGCTGATTACAGGAAACTTTATTAATTACTTAAATAGTATTTTAGTGGCGACTGGCTTATAGTTTTGTTTCATGGCTGATTTTATATGGCTGATTTATAAGTTCGTTTGATGGCATGTTTCCATGTCAGCAAAATAAAGATTACATCAAGCTCTAAACACATTATTAGGTTTAGCCGCCGTCAGCCCTTTTCTTTGTCGTTGTTCTTCATCTTCTCAATTCTTCATCATTCTACATTTTTTTCGAGCTTTATACCAAAACTAAATTTCGGAGAGGATGGATTCGATAATAATTATTTGCGGTACATGGGTTCTCAAAAATCGATATGTATTCAACGCCGACAAGAGAGGGTGTAGAGTTCTACAAGTTAACGAGGAGACAACCTACAACAATCTTGTGGATATGATAATGGAGGATTATGGTTTGGAGTCGCGAAGCTGTAAGATTCAGCTGAGCTACATGTTCTCCAACAAGATTTTGAAAAAAATGTCGCACGATACTCCACCGGTTTATATATATAATTCTCGACAATTTCTAGATTTTCAAACGCTAAGGAAAAGCGATCAGCTACGTCTTTGTGTAGAAGTTACAGAGAATGAGGATTGCGAAGTTATTCATAAGGACAAAGCGGTGGACAAGATGAAATGGCCATTCAGTCATGTCTCAAAAGAGGAATTTAAAGAAGAATGTAACGAAGAATACATTGGGAGTTATGAAGATGATGGTGTTTACAAAGACAATGTTGAAGATGAAGAAGATGTGTGTAATCGAGGAAAATCTATGGATATATGCGAGGACAAAGACGAAGTTGTTTGCAATGCTTAATAAATCAGCCAAACCTCAAATCTGTGTGTTTGCATTTTAAAAAAATTATTTAATTTGATAGGTTATATTAATAATTTTATTTCAATATTAAGTAATTTTAAGTCTTACATCAACAATGAGTTATATTTGTAAGATTTACACTTCTTGTATGTTTATTTTTATCATGTTCATCTCAAACCCTAAACTACATACAATATAATCCTTGCCATGTATTTATAAGAATTTTAATAAATAAGCCTATAATATCATTATTTCCTTGAGATTACTAAGTTATAAACATGTCATATCTATATTACCATAAACCTTATATATAGTAACAACATAATCCTTACCATGTATTATCTATATGGCTAACTATATTAGACTTAAACCATAAATCCTACATTACATGTTTTGTAGTAACTATGTTATCATAGATAACAGAAAAAATCCCCTAATTCAATGTAAAACTCGTAATCCCATAAATTCAAAAATACTTGTGTGATAAGTCGGCCATAATAGATGACAAATCGGCCATGAAGTTGTATGAATGTGTTGTAAACCAAAAAGATGAAATTTTTTGAATATTAAAACGAACGACAAAAAAAAACAAAAAAAAAAATCAAACGATTTGAATTAGAATTCAATTTGGGCGTGAATATCGACGAAATTGAAGTTCCCCACCTACACTTTTTGTAATCTTGAGACACCGCCTGAATCCCTATGTTTCTCTCGTAAATCAGCCATAACGGTGTTTTGTATTGTTCGTAAATCAGCCATAACGGTGTTTGGTATGGTTCGTAAATAAGCCATAACGGTGTTTGGAATGGTTCGTAAATCAGCCATAACAGTGTTTGGTATTGTTCATAAATCAGCCATAACAGTGTTTGGTATGGTTCGTAAATCAGCCATAACGGTGTTTGGAATGATTCGTAAATCAGCCATAACAGTGTTTGGTATGGTTCGTAAATTAGTCATAACGGTGTTTGGTATGGTTCGTAAATCAGCCATACCTCAAATCGGTCAGTTGTAAATCAGCCATACTTCAAATATGTGTTTCAAGGTTTAATTAATATTTTTATTTCAATGTTAAGTAATTTTATGTCTTACATAAAAAAAATGGGTTATATTTGTAAGTTTTACACATTTTGTATGTTTATTCTTATCATGTTCATCTATATTACCCTAAACCCTAAATATAGTAACAACATAATCCTTACCATGTCTTATCTATATGTCTAACTAGATTAGTTACATGTTTTGTAGTATCAATGTTATCATAGATCACAAGAAAGCAATGTACAGTCTTAATCCCCTAAATCCTAACCCTAACCCCCCCCCCCCCCCCCCCCCCCCCAAATCTCCTAAATATCGATGAAATTGAAGTTCTCACCTACACTTTTGTAATCTCGAGACACCTCGTAAATCGGACAACCCTCTAAAGTGAGATAAGATAAATCGGTTGTAACGTTTTTTGTCTGGTTCGTAAATCAGCCATTATGGTGTTTGCAATGCTTAATGAATCATCCAAACCTCAAATCCGGTAGTTGTAAATCAGCCAAACCTCAAACCTGTGTGTTTCCAATTTAAGTACATTTTATTTCCCCTTCAACTGTATGATGCGGCTGATTTATATGTACGATGCGGCTGATTTATATGTACGATGTGGCTGACTTATATGTACGATGCGACTGACTTATATGTACGATGCGGCTGACTTATATATCATAGATAACAAACAAAAATCAGCCACAACGGTGTTTGGTATGGTTTGTAAATCAGTCATAACGGTGTTTGGTATGATTTGTAAATCAGTCATACCTCAAATATGTGTTTCAAGGTTTAATTAAGATTTAATCTACTTCAGAAAAATTATCCACAACAATAAACCATGAGCAAATGTGGCAGTTGTGGAAAAGTACTAAAACAAGCTGATTAAAAAGAACATAAGCATCATTTTTCAGCCCAACGTAGACACATTATATCCAAAAAAGATCACTAGATTGCTAGTTTTCACTTTGATAAATCGGTCATCACTAGTTTGGACAAAATAGATAAATCGGTCATAACTAGTTTGTTCAAAATGAATAAGTCAGCCATCATGCCCATCACTTGTTAAAATAACGTACATAAATCGGCCATCACTAATTTGGACAAAATAGATAAATCGGTCATCACTAATTTGTTCAAAATAGATAAATCTTCCTTCTGAACGAGAATTTCTTCGAACAAAAAATTGTAGAGGAAATAAAAAGAAAACCCTAAGATCCAAGAAATAAAAATATACATATCCATAGCTCCATTGAAGATCGTTTGCCGGGAGAGCTTGCATATCCAGCTGAACTTCCCGTTCTGACTGTACATAATAAGTATATGAAAGGCGTCACATTATAATGTTTATTTAAATTGGCAGCAGCAGCATCATCTACAGTCAAAGCCTTCGTAGACTCTTAGATCTTCTGTGTTAAAGTGTAAAGTGTAAAGTGTAAAGCCAATGGTACATGAAAAACTTCTTACAGATGATAGTTAAAGAATGCATAAGGGTAAATTTAAGTGTAAAGAGAATCTAAAAAACATATCAGGATCACCTTCATCATTGACAGCTTCAATCTGAAACAAAACAAATCCGAAAAAATTCAGTCAGCAAAACTAATAATATTTCCCTTACAATTTCATTCACCAAGAATAAGAAGAACACTACAAGAAAACAGGTTTTTTACTACTGCAAAAACAGTCGGAAATCAGTAGCAAAACATCATGTTACGACTGATTACCGACTGATTTCTGCAGTAAGTAAAGGTCTCGTCGCTAAAAAAATCAGTAGCAAAATTGCTACTGATTTACGACTGATATTAGGTGGTCACTATTCAGTCACTAATCAGTAGCAAAATTTTACGACTGATTAGTGACTGAATAGTGACTAAATTTTGCTACTACAGCCGTAGTCGGTAATCAGTCGTAAAATTTAGCTACTGAATTGCGACTGATTACCTACTACTTTAGCTACTGATTACCTACTACTTTAGCTATTGATTTGCTACTGGTTTGTGATTTTTTAAACAACTGATTTGCTACTGGTTTGTGATTTATTTACAACTGATTTTAGCTATTCAGTAGCAAAATAGAGCTACTGATTAGCGACTGATATATTGTTTAAATTAAATTCAATTTATTAATATAAATATAGACTATTTACATATAAAACATTCAAGTTTACAAAAATAAAACAAATAAAGAACAGAAATCCGTACACCAAATTTGGGTTTGAAATTACATATAAATGTAGACTAATTACATACAAATGAAGAACATCAATCAAACAGGATTGTAACATCACATCGCATCTGAAGATTACAGTGGCAAAAATCTGATTATCAGATGAAAGACATGTCAGCAAATCCATAGTTCCGGATACGTGAGTGATATTATAATAGGTTAATATGTTACAACGAGAATCATACATACCAGGAAGCTCAAAGCAGAATAAAATTTTCCCTTTAACCAATTACCATATGCGAGATTAACTGCACAGTCCAAATTTCACAACATTAGCAGCCAACACCTACGCTAAATGAGCCATGGGAAAGATTGCTGGGACATCTGAAGGAACATAACTAGTGGAGTCAGATGAATAGAAGTAATCACCTAATCCCAAAGCTAGAATATTAGGTAGAGGACGAGTGCAGTAGAAAAGCAGATGAAACTGAAGACTGGTGAGAAGAACAAAGAAAGATTCCACTTGATGTCCAAACTTTTTTCTTATCTGTCAAAGAGGTAGCGTTGGCTGAGTGTTTAAGAGAAAAACAGCCACCAAGATGCATGTGAGATATCCCAATTCCAATGACAAGGGAAGGGAAGGGACAAAGAATCAGATAGATAAGTGTACCATGGAAAGAAGCACAAGCAACATAGTAGCAAATAAACCTCATACCTGAATCCGGAAAAATCTTAGTGTGGATAATATAATGCAGCCCAACACCAAACGAGCTATAAGTCAATGAAGAGAGTATGATGTGAATTGGCCTTGATCCGTGTTTAGAATTCAAGACGACATTTAAGGGAAAACTAAGGAAAAACAGAAGAGAAACCTGCAACAAGATTATGAATCTTGGGGAAGCCAAGCCAGCTGATAATTGATACGACGGGTGATGCGAGAAAAGAGACTATGAAGGCTCCTGCAAGAACAAATCAGAGTTGATATATATTGGAATCACCACTAGAATGATGAGCGAAATTCAAGATCCCATACCAATAAAAGTTCGAGGGACAACACCGGGAACTCCAAATGATCATACTGAAACAGAAGTATGTAGGTAAAAATTTGACAATTCAAAACTGCCGTAAGCTTCAGACAAGTGAGAAAGAGGTCACTCACAGAGTTGAGATTAATACGATGGTAAAGAATGTCGTGCATTGACTGGTGACATGCAAAATCCAGACGAGAGAATTCAGTAAAAATAAGGGGAAGTCATTTCAATTGAAAAGGATTACCTGTACGTTGAAGCTCTCTTCCACCTTAGTGTATGGTGCCACGACCACATAAATTGCAGCTATAGATCCCAGAATCAAATCATATCCTGCTCCCACCCCACAAGTTCCACAGGAAAATCAAAAGGTTGGGAATCCGAATTAATCTAGATAGAGTTTGTAAGACCCGTGATTTACGATAGAAACCGAAAAATAAACAATCTCTTTGCTCAATTTCCTCCGAAGACGAGCTACTCTTAAAGTCGACAGAAACCTTGGACAAGGAATAGAAGAAACCATTACCTTCTGAAGACAAAAAATACAATGTAAATGTAAAGGAAGGAATTGAAGGAAATATCATGAAGACAAACAATACAATGTAAATGTAAAGCCATTAATTAAGGTTTAAAGTTTAGGGTATGGGTTTTGAGGTTTAGGTTTAAGAATTAAGAATTAAGGTTTGAAATTTTTTTATAAAACTTGACTTTTTATAATTGTTGGATCTTATTATTTTATTTTATTTTAACATGGGATGATCCCATGCCTATGGAAGAGCATAGACTAATCCCCATGGAGAGTGATACCGCTGAGTAGCTGGTGTAAGCCTCGGTGGTGAGAACTTAACCGGGATAGTCGTGGGACTAAAGACAGGCGGTCGCCCTCTCCTTTAGCCGGTTGATGGTCGATGGTGGGATTGACTTGACACGATGGCGATCGCTTCTCTCGTGTGGAGTCGATGAGTGGGCTGATGGCGGAGTGAATTCACGACACATAGGGGAGATTACTCTCTGATACGGTGAAGGATTTGATCTTGGCCGAGTCACACGAACAAGAACAAAACCGGAATGAGAAATCGCTTCTCAAAGTCACTTAGAAGAAAGTGCGGCTCTTTATTGATTTAGGGTAAAAAGTGGTGACTACAATAGCTGCGTGGGGGACTTTATAAATAGTCCATCAGCTGTGAACCTTCTAGGGTTCGACACTTAAAGAAAAAAAACAACAAGAAAGACTCAAAACAACAGGACGTTTAAAATAAAACTACACGAAACAAAAGACTTAAAAAAAAAGACATAAACTCATCGTTTCATTTAACTCAAAAAAGGAAAGTATGGCCGCGCAATCTTCTAATGACTTAAGGTCGATTTGATGCTGCTCTTTAGTCGTTGTTGGTGCTTGGAACACCTGCAAGAACAGTAAGTAATGTAAATAGCTTACATTGAGGTGAAGTGGCCCACGGTGGTGCCTTTGAAGGTGACTTCGGCTTTGGTGCAGCCTGTGTGTGCAGCAGCTTGGTGAAGTCTTCTAGGAGGTCTTCTTAATCATAGAAGTCATCCTCTTCAAGTCCCGGCAACTCCTTAACTTCAACGTCTTCTTTGGCCCCTTGTTGGCTTTTACCGGCTAGGTGGCTTGGGTGTGAAGCAGCTGACTGGCCTGTGTCTTTAATAGGAAAACTACTCGACCTGTTAGTTTTAAAATATGCACTTGGTCGAGAAATCTTACCTTCCTCAGTGAAGATTAGTTCGTCTGGACCGTCGTTTGGAGTTAGCTCCTTTGCCTTGGCTAAAACCGTATCCGAGTGTAGTTCCTCGACCAGAACTGGTCCCGTGTCTGTGGGGCCAAAACTACATGTCCTGTTAGTCTTAGCATAGTCACTTGGTCGAGAGAACTTACCTCCCTCAGTGACGATCTGGTCGTCCGGTCGATCCACCGGTGCATGCTTTATTTCCTCGGCTAAAGCTTGAAATGGGTTGCCTGGTCCGGGGGAGTTGACGAAAGCTTGTATGGCCGTCCCGAACCTCCGTCTAAGCTGTTTGGCCTTGGAACGGGTCATGGGACCTTCCGGGATGATTGGCATGTCATTTGGGTCGGTTCTAGAGCCGATGTCCTCATCATTCCCTCCCTCTTCAAGAGGTTTTGTCCACAAAACTGGATCACCTGTATCAAAAGAAGATAAATCAGCAACGTTGAACGTATGTGAGATATTAAACTCACCTGGCAGCTCCAGCTTGTAGGCATTGTCGTTTATTTTGGCTAGAACTTTAAACGGTCCGTCGCCTCTTGGAGCGAGCTTGGATGCACGCTTGTCCGCGAATCTGTCTTTGGTCATATGCAACCAGACCCAATCTCCTGGTTCGAAGGTGAGCTCCTTCCTGCCCTTGTCATGGCTCTTCTTGTACCCTTCGGTTTTCTTCTCGATATTGGCTTTAGCTCTCTCATGTAACTCTTTGATGAGCTCGGCACGCCTAAGCCCGTCTTGATTGACCTGTTCTATCTGAGGAATAGGCACTAGATCTACTGGAGATAGAGGGTTAAATCCATAGACAACTTCAAAAGGAGATAGCTTAGTGGCCGAATGAACAGCCCTATTATACGCAAATTCTATGAATGGGATGCAATCAAGCCATGTTTTCATGTTGTTACCGAGAGTGGCCCTAAGTAAGGTACCAAGTGTGCGGTTTACCACTTCCGTTTGACCATCCGTTTGGGGGTGACAAGTAGTGGAGAAAAGGAGCTTGGTTCCTAGCTTCCTCCACAAGGTCCTCCAAAAATGAGCCAAAAACTTTGTGTCACGGTCGGATACGATAGTTCTCGGGATCCCATGTAGGCGCACTACTTCCTTGAAGAACAAATTAGCAATGTTGGTCGCGTCATTTGTCTTGTCACACGGGATGAAGTGTGCCATCTTAGAGAATCGGTCCACTACGACAAAGATGCAATCTTGGTGTCGTATCTTGGGAAGTCCTAAAACAAAATCAATGGAAAGATCTACCCATGGGGCGTTAGGAATAGGTAAAGGGAGATAAAGACCGTGAGGATGTGACCTAGATTTAGCCTTGCGGCATGGGATGCATCTCGCACAAAATTTCTTCACGTCTTTCTTGAGGTGGGGCCAATAGAAATGGTCTTTCACTATGGCCAAGGTCTTGTCTACACCGAAATGTCCCATCAATCCTCCTCCATGTGCTTCGCTAAGCACTAACTCTCTCATGGATCCCTGCGGAATACACAAACGTTTACCTCTAAAAAGAAAATCATTGTGGAGATAGAATTGACCGTATATTCCTTTGCCGTGATCGGCATAGCATTCTTTGAAGTCGGGGTCATCCTTGTAGAGGTCTTTGATGTGTTCAAATCCGAGCACTTTGGCCTCCATTGTTGATATGAGAGCATGCCTTCTTGACAAGGCATCGGCTACTACGTTTTCCTTCCCCTTTTTGTATTTGATGACGTAGGGAAACGTCTCCACAAACTCAAGCCATTTGGCATGTCTTCTCTTAAGTGAAGTCTGTCCTCTCAAATGCTTAAGGGTCTCATGGTCCGTATGGATGATGAACTCTTTGGACAGCAAGTAATGTTGCCAAGTCTCTAAGGCCCGGACAAGAGCGTAGAGCTCCTTGTCATACGTCGGATAGTTCAGCGTGGCTCCGCTTAGCTTCTCACTAAAGAAGGCTACGGGTCTTTTCCTTTGATGTAGCACAGCTCCAATTCCTAAGCCGGATGCATCACACTCCACTTCAAACATTTCGTCGAAATCGGGCAAGGCAAGGACCGGTGCTTGAGTGAGCCGGTTCTTGAGGTCGTTGAAGGCGGCTTCTTGAGCTGCTCCCCATGTGAATGGCACGTTCTTTTTGATCACAGCCGTGAGTGGGGCAGCAACAGTACTGAAATCCCGCACAAACCGTCGGTAAAAACTTGCCAATCCATGAAAGCTCCGGACGTGGCCTATAGATGTCGGTGTGGGCCACTCTTTGATGGCCTTGATCTTCTCCTCGTCCACTTGTAGTCCCTGCTCACTTACTACAAAACCTAAGAACACAAGCTGGTTAGTACAAAATGTGCACTTCTTAAGGTTAGCATAAAGGCCTTCCTTGCGAAGTGATTTGAGCACTAGTTCTAGGTGTTTGAGATGATCTTGTAGGTTCTTACTATATATAAGTATGTCATCAAAATAAACCACTACAAATTTACTTATATAGGAACGAAGAACCTGGTTCATTAGTCGCATGAATGTACTCGGTGCATTGGTCAAGCCGAAAGGCATGACTAGCCACTCGTATAGGCCTTGCTTGGTCTTGAAGGCTGTTTTCCATTCATCTCCTTCACGCATTCTGACCTGGTGGTATCCACTTTTCAAATCTACCTTTGAGAAGATAGTAGAACCACTTAGTTTGTCTAGCATGTCGTCTAAGCGTGGGATAGGGTGCCGGTATTTGATGGTGATATTGTTGATGGCTCGGCAATCCACACATATTCTCCAAGTGCCATCTTTCTTTGGCACTAGCAACACGGGAACAGCACATGGACTAAGACTTTCCCGTATGTAGCCTTTGTCCAATAAATCCCGGACTTGTTTTTCCAACTCCTTAGTCTCTTCGGGATTCATTCGGTAAGCTGCTTTATTTGGTAATGCCGCGCCGGGGACAAGGTCTATTTGGTGTTCTATTCCCCGTAGAGGGGGCAGGCCCGGTGGGTTTTCTTCCGGGAAGAGATCCCTGAATTTGCTTAGCAAAGCATCCACTTCCGGCGGTAATGCTATTTCCCTGTTTTCTGTGCTTAGACATTCTTTAAACAGCATTAGTAATATAGTGCCCTCGGCACTCATAGCACGTTTTAAACCACCAGCATTGATGTATAAGTTAGAAACACTTACCTTGGTTTCTTTGCTCATCCTGGCTTGAAGTTCCTGCACTTCTGTCGGACTTAGAGGGGCCAAATTGTATTTGCGCTCCTTGTGTACGAATGAATAATAATTGGTCCGGCCATTGTGAAGTGTTGCACGGTCGAATTGCCACGGTCTCCCCAGCAGGAGATGGCCAGCTTGCATCGGAACTACATCGCAAAGTACTTGGTCTTGGTATTTGCCGACGCTAAAGGGAACATGCACTTGCTCCGTCACTTTGAGCTCCGTGGTGTCATTAAGCCATTGTAGCTTGTAGGGCCTAGGGTGCTTAGTCTTTTCCAAGCCTAACCTGTCTACCATAAACTTGCTCGCCACATTAGCACAAGATCCTCCATCTATTACAAGATTACATACCTTGCCGTTAATGGTGCATCGGGTGTGGAACAAGTTTTCCCGTTAGACTTTTTCTTCGGGCTGGACCAGCATGCTAAGGACTCGTCTAGTTACTAGTAGTTCACCAGTATCCGGGTACTCAACGTCGTCCTCGGCTCCATCTACTTCTTCTTCGATCTCGTCTTGAGATTCATATCCACCGCTTGCCGTGATGATCATAACTCTTTGGTTTGGGCATTCTCGGGCATAGTGTCCTCTTCCCTGACATTTAAAACAGGTAATATCACGAGTTCTAGCTTGATTAGTACTAGGGAACTTACCTTGGTCGGGCCGGGAAGCTTTCGGGAAATCGGTGGGTCGGCTTTTGATCCGGGAATCGATCTCGGCAGCTTTGCCTTTGTCGACCGGCTTGCTGCCACTTGCTTGCCACGGTGGGTTGGTTCTGGTTCTATTGGCAAGTGAAGTATTTCTCTTGATTTGTTGCTCTACTTGCACCGAGAGGTGTAGTAGCTCATGGAGTCCACTGTACCTTGCTCTCTCCACCTTCCTAGCTATACGTTCTTGAAGCCCATCGATGAATTGGGCCATCAAGGCTTCTTCGGACTCCTCCAACTCCAATGAGTTCATAAGTTTCTCAAACTCTTCAAAATACTCATCTACGGACCGGTTGCCTTGTGCTAGTTTCCTGAAACGTTTCTGCAAGTCACGGTGATAATGATCAGGCACGTACCTTAGTCGTAGGAGGTATTTCATGTCATGCCATGTTTGGATTGGCCCAAAAAGTTGCCTTCTCCTCTCGGCCACAGTCCTATCCCACCATGCGAGTGCATTTTCGGTGAGTTGTGCGGCTGCCAAGGCTATCTTCTTGCCTTCTCCATAGCCATAGCACTCGTATATGTACTCCATGCGTCTTTCCCAATCCAAGTATACTTCCGGGTTGGATTTTCCTGCAAAAGTAGGCGGTGACAATTTCATGTCGTGATTGGGCTCACGCTCTATCGCTCGGGGACCTCTAATGGGGTCACGCCTTCTTTGGTTCAGGTGACGTCGGGGATCCGGGGGAAACTCGTCCTCCATCTCCGGCATGCTGTCACGGTCTTCGGGAATCGCATCTTGCCGGTCATTCACGGGGGCATTCCTCCTGGCCTGTTGTTGCGCATCGTCGGCTCGTCCCGGTTGTGGCTGCTCAAGTTGGCCGATTCTTTGGCCAAGTCCTCTCAGCTCGTCTCTCATGGCCGTCAGCATCTGCATCATGGCATCTTGTGGGACGTGGTCAGCTTCGTCGTCCATAACGGTTCCTGTATTTCTTGTTAACACTCAAAGATAAATTCGTCAAAATACCGAGTGGGACACGAGAAAAATTCAGAAAAATTACTTAGACAATTTTTAAAAACTTTGCCGAATTTTCTAGACAACCTGGAAGGTACCCTAAACACTCGGCAAGTTTTAAAACACGGGGAAAAAATGTCAAAAAAAAAATTCCCCGGGGAAATTTCCCGAGAATAATACCGATAAGGCAAATTCCCGAAACAATTTCTTTGGCGATTTTAAATTCTTTGCTAATTTTCCCTGGATGATCTACCAACTTTCCTAAACAAACGGCAAACTTTAAACACTCGGGGAAAATTTCCTAAAATTCCCCGGGGGAAAACTTCCTAAATTCCCCGAATTCGATATGGTGAATTTTTTTTTTTTTTTTTGAAAATTGCGGAAACAAAATATACGACTACTAACTAGACTCCGATATTTTTTTTGCTTTTCTTAGATTAAACAGTAAGAACTCGACAAGAACAAATAAAACCCTAACACAATTTTTTTTTTTTTTTTTTTGACAGAAAAATAACAACCTAGCGATAGATCTAGGAAAAAGAATACTCGAAGCAAAGAGATAGAAAACCAAAGGTGGAACCTTTGGCTCTGATACCAGATGGTGTAAGCCTCGGTGGTGAGAACTTAACCGGGATAGTCGTGGGACTAAAGACAGGCGGTCGCCCTCTCCTTTAGCCGGTTGATGGTCGATGGTGGGATTGACTTGACATGATGGCGATCGCTTCTCTCGTGTGGAGTCGATGAGTGGGCTGATGGCGGAGTGAATTCACGACACAGAGGGGAGATTACTCTCTGATACGGTGAAGGATTTGATCTTGGCCGAGTCACACGAACAAGAACAAAACCGGAATGAGAAATCGCTTCTCAAAGTCACTTAGAAGAAAGTGCGGCTCTTTATTGATTTAGGGTAAAAAGTGGTGACTACAATAGCTGCGTGGGGGACTTTATAAATAGTCCATCAGCTGTGAACCTTCTAGGGTTCGACACTTAAAGAAAAAAAACAACAAGAAAGACTCAAAACAACAGGACGTTTAAAATAAAACTACACGAAACAAAAGACTTAAAAAAAAAGACATAAACTCATCGTTTCATTTAACTCAAAAAAGGAAAGTATGGCCGCGCAATCTTCTAATGACTTAAGGTCGATTTGATGCTGCTCTTTAGTCGTTGTTGGTGCTTGGAACACCTGCAAGAACAGTAAGTAATGTAAATAGCTTACATTGAGGTGAAGTGGCCCACGGTGGTGCCTTTGAAGGTGACTTCGGCTTTGGTGCAGCCTGTGTGTGCAGCAGCTTGGTGAAGTCTTCTAGGAGGTCTTCTTGATCATAGAAGTCATCCTCTTCAAGTCCCGGCAACTCCTTAACTTCAACGTCTTCTTTGGCCCCTTGTTGGCTTTTACCGGCTAGGTGGCTTGGGTGTGAAGCAGCTGACTGGCCTGTGTCTTTAATAGGAAAACTACTCGACCTGTTAGTTTTAAAATATGCACTTGGTCGAGAAATCTTACCTTCCTCAGTGAAGATTAGTTCGTCTGGACCGTCGTTTGGAGTTAGCTCCTTTGCCTTGGCTAAAACCGTATCCGAGTGTAGTTCCTCGACCAGAACTGGTCCCGTGTCTGTGGGGCCAAAACTACATGTCCTGTTAGTCTTAGCATAGTCACTTGGTCGAGAGAACTTACCTCCCTCAGTGACGATCTGGTCGTCCGGTCGATCCACCGGTGCATGCTTTATTTCCTCGGCTAAAGCTTGAAATGGGTTGCCTGGTCCGGGGGAGTTGACGAAAGCTTGTATGGCCGTCCCGAACCTCCGTCTAAGCTGTTTGGCCTTGGAATGGGTCATGGGACCTTCCGGGATGATTGGCATGTCATTTGGGTCGGTTCTAGAGCCGATGTCCTCATCAGTAGCCCACTCCCGAATTTAATTATTATATATACTCAAAACTAAATTATATTTCACATACCCTAAACCCTAAACGCTAAACCCCAATGCCTTAAACCCTAAATCAAATATTCAAGATGTAAGGCATTGACGTTTCTTTCCTTTTGATTTTATTTTGACATAAGGTGTAAGTTCGGGATATAAACTGTTGTTGTTATTCATTAATGAATATCCCACTTGGCTCAGATGGTTAACTCCCTTGTTTCTACTTCGAGTGTGAGGGTTCGAAACCCAGAATGGATTTTTTTCCAAAAAACACATTATATCAAAACGGCGTCGTTCTGGTTTCATTTCGATAAACTGTGTAATTTCGGGATATAAAAAGTTGTTGTTAACCAATAACGTATATCCCACTTGGCTCAGATGGTTAAAAGCGTTGGTCTTGCTTCGAGTGTTCGAGTTCGAATCCCAGAGAGGGTTTTAAAAAAAAACAAAACAATCCATCAAAACGACGTCGTTTTGTTTGTTTTTTAAAATCAGTAGCAAATTAGTCGCTAAAATTACTACTAATTAGCTACTGCATGATTCCGACTATAATTCAGTCACTAATCCGTCGTAAAACTGCTACTAATTAACGACTGAAATTTTTAGTCACTAAATACCTACTGATTTGCGACTGTTTGAAAATAGTCGCACATCTGTCAGAAATCAGTAGCGAAACAGTCGGTAAATTTACCGACTGCCTAATCAGTAGCAACAATCAGTAGCAAAAACCATGTTTTGGTGTAGTGGAAGATAGAACAGATGTAGATCATATTTAGACCTTGGCCGATTGGTATGGAGCAGATCGGTTGGATTTCCGACTAGGGTTGTTGCGGCGAGTTGGACCGGTCCAGATCCATGGGCGGGACCAGATCTACGAGTCTTACGGTTCTTGGCGATCATGTCATCCAGAGACATATCTAACCCAGTCGCCATCTCGAAGCTTTGGACGGCAGAGGAGAGAAGAATAAGAGAGGGGGAGAGAGATGATGAGAGCGGAGGTGATTCAGCGCTAGGGTTTTAGTTAGAAGAGAAAATGAGAGATTAATTTTTTTTTCAATATATCTCACTTAAAAAAAAAATCTAAATGGCATTATCGTTAATTACATTTTGTATGTAGCCCTTAATGGATATTTCCTTTAGATATTGTATCATTTAAGTAATATCAAAAAGGTATGTATTACTCTAGTCATATCACAACGTTTTTGTGCTATTTGAGTAATTGTCTCTTACTTAAATTGGTGAGCGTTTTATAACATCCCGATTTCTGGTATATGGTGGTGCATGTGGAAATGTTCAAAAAGTATGTTCACCCATGGTATAGGGTCGTATGTTGAACGTTTTTTAGTACACTACGTGTTCCAAGCTACGATCTCTTACATTTGGAAGAAACGAAATGACCGTCATCATGGGGAATCGTCAAAATCATCACTTCACCTTTTCCGAATCGTCGATGAAACCGTGAAGAATAGAATCAGCATCATTAAAGCTAATGATTCAAATTTTGCAAATGCTCACTCCACATGGCTCACCACTCGCATTTGAAGGAATCCAAATAGTTTAGCAATCTTTGATTTATTAAAAAAATGTTGCACTTGATGTAAACGATGTTTTTTTGTGTGAATATAATTTAACATTCCCTCCCAAAAAAAATGCTAAAAAAGAATTGATTTGATTACCTATGCACTTTTATCTTTTCAATCACTTGTTCAGATAGAACTTTAAAGTTAAGCGTGCTTGAAGATGTTAGATTTTATGAGATGATTGCATGTTAGGTTGACATGCAGATTGAGTAAAATATTGCATTGATCATAAGTAATTGTAGTATGTTTAAGTTAGACGTTTATGGAAAGTATCAAATATGAAAAGTTATAAATGGATTATTAATGTCGTTTATGGCTATAATGCGAGTTTGATTTGTGATGAATTGTTGATTGATGACGTTTATGGAAATTATTAAATTTAGAAACTAATGAATGGCTCGTCAAAGTATGTGACATTCGGTTCGATGTGGATCTTCGGATCATTTGAGACCTTCGGGTCGGTGTGGATCTTCGGATCGTCTGGGACCTTCGGGTCGATGTAGATCTTCGAATCCTCTAGGACCTTCGGATCGATGGGGATCTTTGGATCGTAAGTTGCCTTTGGGGTCATAAATGTTGATCCGTAAATCACACAAAAAGAGGTAAAACAGTACTTTAATCGGAATCTCGTTTATTGATCAAGAGTCGGCGTTACAACAGAGTTAGGTAAGATTGCAAAGATGGAAAATTTGAGATCGGTAAGTAGCTCTCTCGTATTCTCTCTGGTCTCTGCGGAAGTTGTGTAGCTGAATGAATGAGCCTCCTCCCCTATTTATATTGTCTTGAGGCGGTTTGAAGGAAGAATATTTCCTTTTCCGAGTTCGATTAGGAGGAGGAAATATTCCGGTTTTCTCTCCGAAATAAGGATATCTCCCTGATATCTCGAAGATTCGATCGAGGGGAATATTTCATTTTCCGAGATCGGCGGGAAGAGGGAAATACTTCGATTATTATCTGTTGAAACGGACTGGGCTCGCGCTGGGCCTAGATCGATAGCCGAGATGGGCTTTAGCGAGATTCCGAGCTCGGCCCAATGTTTTTGGGCTGATTTGTCCTCGATCTGAACCATCGTAAACCGGTCTTTATTGAACCGGTCTCGGTTCGAACCGAGTTAAACCAGGGGGTGCTAATCCCCCCTCTAACAATTGGTCCCCCCCCCTCAGTTCGGCGAGGGAGTTTATGAGTTCGGTGAATATATAAGGAGTATTCTTTAGCTCGGTTAGAACTGAGATCGGTATGGCTTGTCTATTAATTCGAGTTCGGCAAGCCTTTCTCAATATCCTTGAGTCGGTTTCGAATGTTCGAGTTCGGTAGATTCCTCTCGGGAAGAGAGCGTCATTTCGTTTTCTTTAGTCGCGGAACTCGAGGAGTTGCGTGTCGATTCGTCTTCTTTAGTCGTAGAATTCGAGGAGCTGTCATCATTACTTTTTCTCTATAAATATCGCTCGAACCTCCTTCCGTTTCTCACTTCTGTATATTTCCTTTAAAAGGTATTCTTCTTTCTCTCTCTAGCGCTCTCCCTTCTCTCTAGAATATATTTATTTTCCGTTCTCCGATCATCTCCTCCGCCGTGATTTCTCCAGTTTGCTCGAAGATTTTCAACTTCTTCATCGTGTTCTTCATCGACTTCTTCCCTTAGATCGATATGGATTAAAGGGCTTTTTCTTCTTCTGTTAATGATCGAACTCCGCCGTTGGGATTTCCCGATCTCAAGCCGTTCGTTGATAGCTCCAATTCGAGTTTGGATGATCCGGGTGATGTTCAGCAGGAGTTGATCAGGCGTAACTCCCAACGTACCGCTGCTGGGCCGAGTAATCCAAGGGTCGCTATCGAAGTCCCTCATCTTATCGATGAGGATGAGCCTGAAGAGGAGGTTGTCGAATCAAATAATCAAGTTCGGGCAGATCAAGAATTTGTAGCTCGGCTCGCGGATGATGACCATGCTGCTTATCCAGATGATCGTACTGCTTCACCAGCAGTTCGTCAAGATGTAGGAGACGATGTTCCTATGTCGGCTGCCAGACGGGTGGTCGAAAAGCCTGCGAACATCGAGCCATCTCGTTCTACCGCGGAGACGGTACAGGTTACCTTGGAGAGATGTGGCGCTCCGGACGACCTGCTCTTCAGGATCTCGAAAGTTGCCGATCGTCCGTGGGACGCTCCTGACGGCTATATATGCGTCTATGAAGAGTACTTCAGAGACGGTAGTTATATCGGACCGTTCTGCCTCGTCGAAAAGGCCAAGGACTTCTGGGATCGCGACCCACTATGTCAGGTTTGGGTACGACAAGGGCGAGCCGGTGACGAGCGATGCTGAGGCTTGCGCTGAACTGTATCGGCAACTGAAGTTCGGCTCGGAGGCGCTTCCTCCGGTCGAGGATCTTTTCCAGTCCGATGCTTACAAGAAGTTAGCTCGGACTACTGCTGAGGTAAGCGAACATCTCGTTTTTAGTTGGTATTGTTATTTTTGTTTTTTGGATTTCTTTGTTGTGATCGGTTTTCGTTTTGCACATTTTTTAGATGGTCGCTCAAACGAACGAGCTTGTTGGCACCTATGATCGCGAGCTAGACTCGGCTCGTCGAAAGGCTCTCAAGACCAGCCTACAGGTCGTCGAGTTCCGTAAGGTGTTGCTCGTCGAGCGAGATAGGACGCAGGCTGGAGATTATGTGGTTGCCGAGTTGGCGAAGGAGATTGCCGATTTGAAGGCCTCGAAAGCCGAGCTTACCAAGGAAAGAGATGCTCTGGCTCATACTTTGGTCAAGGAAACTTCTCGTCTGTGAGCAAGTCGAACGTCTCAGATCATGAAGCAAAAAGATGCGATCGAGAAGTCTCAGGTTCGGCTTCAGAAGGTCCAGGATCATCTGGCAGCTCTTGAACGGGCAAAAAAACCGTTCCTCGCGGTTAACCAAGCTCAAGGGGTTCTCAACTTTTGCAACAGCCTTGAGGCGAAGTACGGTGTCATCGTCCCGTTATCTTGTATCGAGCGGTTCAAGAAAATCAAGACTGCGAAGTTGGCGAAATATGAGTCGGTAGATCTTTGTGAGCTGGCCGAAGGAGATCTGGTTGTCTCGCCTTTTACCGATCCGATTTACCCGGAGATCTCTCTTCCGATGGGAACTGAAGTACCGGCGGGGATTGATATGTTTGGTTCCAGTCAGGCTGCGATGTCCGGTGATCGAGCTGACGCGATGCGGAACCAGAATGTTTAATACTCTTGTTTTATTCTTACTTTTTGGCCGACGAGGCTTATAACTTGACCTTTTGGATTGAAGGATTTCTATAGTCCAGTATCCACTTTATTAATTTGCCCGAGGGGGCCTTTTAAATGAATCCCGGTATTTATTGATTGCGCCCTTGAATATTATACTTAGTCGCTTTCTAAGTTATTTCTATGCTGAGTCTTGGTATATTTGAAGTCGTACATTTATACGAACTCCTCAAGCTCGTCGTACACAATGGTGCCGTAAACAGTACGGTCTTAGCCGGGTGAAGAGGACGGGTTTGACTGAACCTGTTCGAGGTCGGCAATCCGTATCGTAGATTGGCTTATTGATTTTGCGAGTGTCGAGAAATCGGCTTACTGGTTTTGCGATTGTTGAGAAATCGGCTTACTAATTTTTGCGATTGTTGAGAAATCGGCTTAAATTTGCGAGGAAAGACGTTCGGCTTGACCTAAGAGTTTGGTTTAAGAGTACGTGTACAGCTCATCTCAATATGCTCTAGGTTTTTCTCATATTGAATCCGAGTGTGCGAGACGGGCTCGGCTTATTTGGCTTGTATAATAAGAGAAGTTGATGCGAGACTGGTCTCGGCTTTGAATGTTGACTTGAAAATTCGAACTGTTGGAGTTCGGCAAACATAAATTTTGACTTGAAAATACGAACTGTTGGAGTTCGGCAAACATAAAGTTTGACTTGAAAATTCGAATTGTTGGCAAACGTAAAGTTTGACTTGAAAATACGAACTGTTGGAGTTCGGTAAACATAAAGTTTGACTTGAAAATTTGAATTGTTGGCAAACATAAAGTTTGACTTGAAAATTTGAACCGTTGGAGTTCGGCAAACATAAAGTTTAGCTTGAAAATTCGAATTGTTGGCAAACGTAAAGTTTGACTTGAAAATACGAACTGTTGGAGTTCGGCAAACATAAAGTTTGACTTAAAAAAACGAACTGTTAGAGTTTGGCAAACATAAAGTTTGACTTGAAAATACGAACTGTTGGAGTTCGGCAAACATAAAGTTTGACTTGAAAATTCGAATTGTTGGCAAACGTAAAGTTTGACTTGAAAATTCGAACCGTTGGATTTCGGCAAACATAAAGTTTGGCTTGAAAATTCGAATTGTTTGCAAACGTAAAGTTTGACTTGAAAATACGAACTGTTGGAGTTCGACAAACATAAAGTTTGACTTAAAAAAGCGAACTGTTGGAGTTCGGCAAACATAAAGTTTGACTTGAAAGTGCGAACTGTTGGAGTTCGGCAAACATAAAGTTTGACTTGAAAATACGAACTGTTGGAGTTCGGCAAACATAAAGTTTGACTTGAAAATTCGAATTGTTGGCAAACGTAAAGTTTGACTTGAAAATTCGAACCGTTGGAGTTCGGCAAACATAAAGTTTGGTTTGAAAAATTGAATTGTTGGCAAACGTAAAGTTTGACTTGAAAATACGAACTGTTGGAGTTCGGCAAACATAAATTTTGACTTAGAAAAGCGAACTGTTGGAGTTCGGCAAACATAAAGTTTGACTTGAAAGTGCGAACTGTTGGAGTTCGGCAAACATAAAGTTTAACTTGAAAGTGCGAACTGTTGGAGTTCGGCAAACATAGAGTTTGACTTAAAACTACGAACTCTTGGAGTTCGGTTAAAATTCCTTCGCATAATAAAATTTTATTAATGTTATAGCTGCACCTGTGAAGGCTGCCTACGTACCTTCGAAAGAAGGATCAAGCCATTCGTAGTTCATATTACATATTGGAATCGAGCCTATGTGTAGTAGCTCGGTGATGATTATTATTATTTTTTTTTTTTTTGCGCTCGAGAGTTGGCCTAGATGTAGTAGCGCTTGAGGTTCATTGAATTCCATGAACGGGGAATAGGGGTTCCGTCTAGCTTCATGAGCTCGTAGACGCCTGGTTTGACTACCCTCATGACCTGATAAGGTCCTTCCCAGTTTGTGCCGAACTTGTCGACATTCTTTTCTTCGGTGCCTTCGAAGACTTTTCTCAGAACAAGGTCGCCGTCAGTGAAATGATGTCCGCGGACCTTCTTGTTGTAGTAGCGTGCTGCCAAGTTCTGATAATTCTGAATTCGGAGTAAGGCTTGATCGCGTTGTTCCTCGAGATTGTCGAGGTTGTTGAACATGATCTTATCGTTAATATCCGGGTTTTGCACAAGCATCGTTCGACGGATAGTCGGGATGGTGAGCTCGGCGGGGCATAGGGCTTCCACACCATAAGCCATGTAGAAAGGGGATTGTCCCGTTGAAGATCTTGGAGTCGTGCGATACGACCATAAGACTCCGTCAAGTTTATCAGACCGTGTCCCTTTATGAGTATCCAATCGTTTCTTGAGGCCAACGATGATCGTTTTGTTTGTTGCTTCGGCTTGGCCGTTGCTCGGCGGGTATCTCGGTGTAGAGAAACTTAGCCGAATTTTACACTTGGCGCAGAAATCGTTAAATAGTGTTGATATAAAATGGGGACCGTTATCGGTGATAATCTCGTACGGAACTCCATGTCGGCAGATGATGAATTTCCAGACAAACTTCTGAACGTCAGAAGCGAGGACGACGGGATATGCCTCGGCTTCTACCCACTTGGTAAAGTAATCCGTCATGACGAGGATGAATTTTTTCTGTGTGGTGGATCGTCTGAAAGGGCCGATGATGTCCATCCCCCAGCGCATTAATGGATACGGGGCCGTTGAAGTGGTTAGCAGCTCGGTAGGAAGGTGTATCATTGGACCGCGTCGTTGACATTTGTCGCACTTTGCGACGAACTTCTCGCAGTATGCTTGCATGCTTGGCAAATAATAGCTTGCTCGTTTGATTTTTAGGGCTAGAGATCGGCCACCCGAATGATTACCGCCATCACCTTCGTGTATTTTCTTCATGACTTCCTGGATCTCATCGCCTGAGATGCATTTGAGAAGGATTCCTGCCGCACTCCAACGAAACAGTCCATCTTTGATGAGTATGTAGCGAGCAGCACGCATTTTCAGTCGTCGAGCGGCCCATCTGTCCGCCGGGATGTCTCCATCGATGATGTACATTTTTATCTCTAGCGTCCAATCGGCGGGCGTCTGTTCGTCAGACTGTTCGAGGTTTATCGGCTCGTGAAGGCCGTCTGTTTGTTCTTCCGTTTCGTTGTCCGATTGGGTTGACTCATTGGTTTGCGGCGGGTTATCATTGTCTTCGATGATAGTGGCGTTTTCAAGCTCGTTGTTTTGATCAGGCTCAACAGTCGGAATCCGTCTTAGTCGACGTAGGACGGGTTCGGTCGCGGGATTATCCTCGTAATCTCGTCTACGAGTTGTGATAATACATTGCTCCGTGCTTCCAATACTCGGCTCTGATATACTTTCGACCGGAATCGTTCGTTTGAGATGAGGATCCGAGCTTGAAGCTAGAGCAGCGAGTACGTCGGCTGGAGCGTTTTCTCCCCGTGGTATCTTGGTTAGTTCGAATGAGTCGAATTCTGCAGTGAGTTGTTTGACGAGCTTGAGGTATGCGTCCATTCGATCGTTCTTGGCGTCATACTCCCCGCTAAATTGACTTGCGACGAGCTGCGAGTCGCAATAGGCATGTATGCGTGTTGCACTGATGGCTTTGGCCAAACGTAGTCCGGCAATTAACGCTTCGTATTCTGCCTCGTTGTTTGATACGTTGAACGCCAGGCGGAAGGATTGCTCTAAGATTTCTCCCGTCGGAGATTTGAGGCGAATGCATATTCCATAGCCACGGTGAGATGAAGACCCGTCGACGTGAAGGATCCATTGCTCGGTGGTTACGACATCAGTATTGATGTATTCTGGAGATAACTCGATGAGGAAATCGGCAAGGACTTGCGACTTCATGCTCGTCCAGCTCTTGTAATCGATGTCGTATTCGCTGAGTTCTATAGCCCATTTGGCCAGTCGGCCGGATTGGCTCGGACTATGTAGAATCGTCCGGAGTGGCTGATTGGTTAAGACGGTGACTGAGTGTGACTGGAAATAGGGGCGTAGCTTCCGAGCTGAGATAACAACGGCGAGAGCCAATTTTTTTAGAGTCGGATATCGTCCTTCAGCACCATCGAGCGATTTGCTGATATAGAAGATTGGCTTTTGTTCTCCCCGGTCTTCCCGGACAAGGACCCCGCTGACCGCCAAGGTCGATATTGCGATGTAGAGGTAAAGAGTCTCGCCATCTTCGGGTTCTGCTAGAACTGGCGGGGTTGACAAGTATTCCTTGAGCTGTATGAATGCTTCTTCGCACTTATCATCCCACTCGAGATCTTTGTTACCGCGTAACAGTTGGTAGAAGGGGAGACACTTGTCGGTAGATCGGGAGATGAACCGATTGAGTGCGGCGATACGTCCCGTTAACCTTTGCACTTCCCTTCTCGTCGTCGGAGATGGTAGGTCAATGATTGATGAGATCTGTTTAGGATTGGCCTCGATTCCTCTTTGAGTCACGATGTAACCGAGGAACTCTCCCGAGGTCACGCCGAATGTGCATTAGGTCGGGTTGAGCTTCATGCCGTACTCATTTAGGATATCGAAGCAGGTGTTGAGGTGTCCAATGTGATCCTTGGCAATTAGCGATTTGACGAGCATATCGTCGATGTAGACCTCCATCGTCTTACCGAGCTGGCTAGCAAACATTCGATTGACGAGTCGTTGATAAGTTGCACCTGCATTCTTCAGGCCGAAGGGCATAACTTTGTAGCAATAGATACCACGATCGGTTATGAAGGAGGTCTTCTCACGATCGTCCGGATGCATGCGTATCTGATTGTAGCCTGAAAAGGCGTCCATAAACGAGAGGAGTTCGTTCCCAGCAGTGGCTTCGACGAGTCTGTCGATGTGTGGGAGCGGGAAACTATCTTTCGGGCAAGCTTTGTTCAGGTCGGTAAAATCGACGCAGATCCTCCATTTGCCGTTCTTCTTTTTGACAACGATTGGGTTAGCCAACCAGTCCGGATATCGTACTTCCGTGATTGATCCCGCGTTAAGTAACTTTTCGACTTCATCGTTAACGGCTCGGGCCTTTTCGGGACCAAGCTTGCGTCGTTTCTGCTTGATCGATTTGAAGGTGGAATCAATATTGAGCTCGTGACTCGTTATCTTTGTGTTGATCCCTGGCATGTCCGTGATTGACCAAGCGAAGGTCGAAACGTTTCTTCTGAGGAATCGGACCAAATCTGTTTTGATATCTTCGTCGAGCTCGGCTCCGATCCCCACACATCTTTCTGGATTGAAGTCATCGATTTTGATTTGGACAATCGTTTCGCGTCGCGGCAGATCGGGATCGTTCGGAATTTTCTTCTTACTGATTACGCAAGTGCGAGGTGTAGTCCTTAGTTTGCATTCGTTGATGAAACACGTTCGCGACATCACCTGGTCGCCTTTGAGAGTGAAGACTCCTGAAGGTGTTGGGAATTTGACGCACTGGTGATATGTCGACACGACGGCTTTCATCGAGAATATCCACGGTGTGCCGAGTATCACGTTGTAGATTGCGGGTTTGTTCAGTACTAGGAACTTGACCATCCGATAAACCCCTCCGGTATACATGGGGAGCTTGACTGTCCCGGCAGTCATGGTTTTCTCACTTGAGAAATCGGTGAGTGGTTCGATGTTCGGTCTAATCTGGTTGTCGGGATAGTCCATGTTCTTCAGGGTATCTTTGAAAATCACATTGACCGAGCTCCCAGTGTCGATCAAGATTCGTCCGACTACAACATCACTGATAAGTTCTTCGACGACCAGCGGATCGTTATGCGGCATATGGAGCCCTTCGGTGTCGGCCTCGGAGAAGGTGATCGGCATTCCGCAAGATATAATCTGGTTTGTATGTTTGGCGGCCGCTGCTTCCTTGCTGTAAGTCTTTAGAGCTCGGACAGAATAGTTGCATGATTCCAATGCGCCCATGATCATGTTGACACGCTTCCGAACTTGTGGAGGTTGCTGGGCCTCCACTTTTTCCTCTCGATCTCGTTTCGGTTGCTCGTCGTCAGATTTATCTTTAGGTTGCTCGGCAGCCTTGTTCGGTTTGAAGTTACGTTTTCTTCCGTTATCGTTACGGCGAGGTTTATTCGAAGGTTGGAAGGCTCCTTCGACTGGTACTTCCCCCCTTTTGTACTTCATCAGCAAGAATTCCTGTAGGTGTCGGCATTCTTCAGTTGAATGATTTCCGACTTGGTTGTGGAATTTGCAGTATAGTCCGGGCTCGGTATCAGGCTCTTTTGGTTCGTCCGACCGAACCCAAGTGTTCGACCAGGATTGCTGAGTTTGAACCGTGTTGACGGGCTGCTTTAGCAGTAGGCTGTTTCATGAGTGCGTACCACCTATCTTTCTCGGATCTTTCCTCTTCCTCCATTATGAAGATGTGCGCCCTGTGTAAGATGTCTTCCAATGTATTTGGATTGTTGCGCTTGATCTCCTTGTGGAAGTCTGATTCGTACCAGGTCGCTTTATAAAGAGCCTCGATCGCAGCTTCGTCGTCGATCGTACAGTGGGATACGACCACTTTGAAACGTTCCATGAAGTTGCGTAGGGGCTCGTCCTACTTCTGTTCGAGGGCCCAGAGTTCGGCGTTCTTCGTCTTCTGCTTGATAAACATGGTGAAACGTTTGAGGAACTTGGTAGTAAGCTCGTTGTAGCTGTTGACTGAATTCGGCTCGAGCGTTGAAAACCAATCGAGCGCTTCTCCGGATAGGTTCTCTACAAATAATTGGCACATGGCTGCGTCTTTTTCGTTTTCCGATCCGAAACGAAACCGATTCATCGTGATAACAAAAGAGGTCAGGAAATGCTTAGGATCGGTAAACCCATCGTATGGCGTGATCTTGACCCTTTCCAATCGCCGGACTGGAGTGTTGATGACTCGGTCCGTAAATGGGGTCCTCTGTGACTCCTGAATCACCCGGTCGATTTCTGGCGCTGAGCTCGTCGCCTGGTGGACTTTAGACCGCATGTCTTGTAATTGGGTCTGGACCCTTGCGAACTCCATATTCATGGCGGCTTGATCCGAGATATGGATTTCCGAATCGGCTGCGGATCTCCTAGTTGGTAGATCGGTCACACCCGGGAGTTGAGCGTCGGTCAGGTTGGGCAAGAGGTTCCGGCGTAATGCGTTTTCGTTGGCGGGGGTGATCAGGTTTGGATCGAGGGTACCGATATGGCTTCGGCGTTCAAAGTGGGATGCTATTAGTGAAGCGATCCGCTCTTCGTTCTTTTTGTTGATTTATGCGAACTGTGCTGCCATGGATTCCATAAAGATGGTCGGGTCCGTGAATGCCGGGGTAGTTGGAGGTGGTGGAAGAGTCCTCGGGGGATTGATCGGAGTATCCCTTCCAGTAAGTAAGGTCGGAGGGGGTCCTCCTCCGGTTTTCGGTAATTCAGTGTCGGTTGGATTGAGTTCGTCAGCCCGAGGGTTTTGATCGTTGTTTTCTGAGCCGTTGATGTTGACTACGAAAGTGTCGATTGGAAGAACCATCGCCGAACTCAATCGAACCATATCCGAAAGTACTGTTCTAAATCTTCTCCACAGTCGGCGCCAATTGTTGATCCGTAAATCACACAAAAAGGGGTAAAACAGTACTTTAATCGGAATCTCGTTTATTGATCAAGAGTCGGCGTTACAACAGAGTTAGGTAAGATTGCAAAGATGGAAAACTTGAGATCGGTAAGTAGCTCTCTCGTATTCTCTCTGGTCTCTGCGGAAGTTGTGTAGCTGAATGAATGAGCCTCCTCCCCTATTTATACTGTCTTGAGGCGGTTTGAAGGAAGAATATTTCCTTTTCCGAGTTCGATTAGTAGGAGGAAATATTCCGGTTTTCTCTCCGAGATAAGGATACCTCCCTGATATCTCGAAGATTCGATCGAGGGGAATATTTCCTTTTCCGAGATCGGCGGGAAGAGGGAAATACTTCGATTATTATCTGTTGTAACGGACTAGGCTTGCGCTGGGCCTAGATCGATAGCCGAGATGGGCTTTAGCGAGATTCCGAGCTCGGCCCAATGTTTTTGAGCTGATTTGTCCTCGATCCGAACCATCGTAAACCGGTCTTGATTGAACCGGTCTCGGTTCGAACCGAGTTAAACCAGGGGGTGCTAATCCCCCCTCTAACAATAAAATGTGTAAAAAATGGTTAAGTAATATGATAATAAGAATTTAAACGGATTGATTGGTTAAATTTTAATAAAATTTGGTCAAAACTTAACAAATATAACTAAAAACTTTGTATATTTTGGTTATTTTGGGTCTCTCAATCATTTTGGTATAAAAATAACTAATATCTTCGGATTTATGATATGCTCAAATTAATAATCTATTAAGATACTAAAGCAGTTGTTATAACGCCCCGACCGCCCCTACCTGTGGGCCCCATGCCCTCTCTCGGCCCGTGGGCCCCACCCTTGTCCGACGGCCGGTGCGTTAGTCCGGGAGGCTTGTAATACTTGTTTACTGACCCTGCAATCACCACGTGATCTTTCCCCGTGTTTTGTCCTCACTCACACGATACCGCGAATCACTTCCCGGTAGGTCACCCATCCTTAAATTGCTCCAGCTCAAGCACGCTTAACTCTGGAGTTCTCTCTGGACAAGTTCCCGAAAAGATAAGTGCACTTTGGTGACATAGGTAGCCAAATCAATTCTTATAAGCCTCTCCGCATATACAAGAAATCGGGATGTTACAGTTGTCGTAGTATAGCTAGGGGTCGAACACAAGGACTCACAGAGACACACAATAGATTATATAGATCCAAAATACGCTAAATCAAATGATGTAAACGAAAACAAGTACGCAATTAAAAGTGTTGTAAATCAATGGAGGAAAATATAGGCCCAGGGTTTTTCTCAGGAAATCAATGAATGCAGCTAAATTAACTAACAGGATTCAGATTACGCACGGTTCTTGAACTCAAATCACTAAAATATAGCTAACCAACTCTCGTTGCGAAAACTATCTTAATCTAAATCCTAGGAATTCCAAATCTCTTTGCGAATCCTAAAGTCTAAATCAGCTTTAAAGTTCAGGTTTGATATGTTCACAAATCAATTAAACCAAATTTCTTTGCGAATAATCAATTTGCTCACCTAAGGTTCTATCAGGTAATTAATCGCACTCTCGTGCCTAATCAATTATCCTAAGATCTAAGTTCCAGATTCGTCAACCTAGAATTAGCTTTGAACACAGCCTATGGTGAAGAACTAATTCAGATAGTGAATCCTGAACAGATAATTAACCTAACATCAAAGAAATCCTTTATGAGAAAACCCTATACCTAAAGTGGATCTACTCAGACATGGTGAATGAAACAATCAACATAACTGAATAAATCATCAATAAAATAATCAGAAAGGTTTTGAGATCTGATCTCGGACGAAGGGAGATTCAGACTTGTCTCTCTAAAACCAAAGTAAAATCAAAGTATAGAAAATAAAGCTTACAATAAAGCATAGCCCAAACAGGTGGCTGAAAACCTAATTTATAAGCTAAAACACGTTCTGGGCCATCTTGTAAATATCAAAGTCTTCTGGGCCAATTCTGCAATTCTTCAACTCTTCAATAAGTCACTATCCATCTGTTTCCTCGACGGGTATCGATCGATACTAGGCAGTATCGATCGATACTCAGGTGATTTTGATGTCTCAGCTACACGGATCTCTGCTTCGCTCCAGACTCTTTGATAGAGCATGGAAGTGTGAATTTCCCTGGATCTTCTCTTTGGGTCAGCTGTCTCAGTGGAGCTGTTGCGCCTCTAGCCTTAATGAAGAGTGCCTTAATCTCTTCCTCAGTTTCTCTGCAATCTTTGAAGTGACTTAGCAGAGGACGGCACTCTAGAGCTTCTTCAAAGGTTAATTCAGGGGAAATCCTTCTTACCATCTTCTCAAATCCACGCAGCTGCTTTGGAGAGATGGGATATCTGAGGTGGTTAGGAACAGGATTTAGCTTCTTGGGCTTGCAAACTCTTTCTTTGATCAACTCACGTGTTTCCACAAGTTCTGGCTCGTTCTGCAAGGGGTATCGATCGACACCAGGTAGGGTATCGATCGATACTCTTGCTGTTGAATCATCCTTGACAGATTTATCATCATCAAGGGGAAGCTCCACAATCAGCTTATCCAGCATAGCCTTGCACCTGGCGTCCTCTACCTCCTTCTTAGCATTTCCAGCAGCTCTGGGATAAGGTATCCGTGTATAGACTCGTTCCTGAACTTCTTTAGGCACCACAGTCGAAGTCTCAAGTGTTTCCTCAAAAATTGCCTCAGTATCGACCGATACCAATGGGGGGTATCGATCGATACACGGGTTCTTGTATCCATTCGAGCATGTGTCTGAGCTGGTATCGATCGATATAAGGGAGTATCGATCGATGCCTTGGCGATTTCAGGATCTTCATCGAAATTTTCTGCACTTGAGCAGATCGCATTGACGTGTGCTCTTGGATTTTCAGTTCTCCCTGGAAGAAAACCTTCCTGTCTTTTCGAACTCTCTGAAGTCTGGGTTACTTGAGTTTCCAGCTGCGTCTGATGAATACCAAGAGCATCGATCCTTCCACTCAGATCTTTGTACATGGCGTCCATCTTGTCATTGAAGGTCACTGTGATCTGCTGCTGTCCTTCAACGAGCGTTTCAAACATAGTCTCGATCTTGCTTTCTGACGTTTTAGCAGGCATAGGCTCGTAAGAAGAACTCCCATAGTTCCTGGTGTAACCGCTGTTCTGGGAAGCTTTCTGGTTGAATCCTCCTTGCTGGAAATTGTTGTTGAAGCTTCGGTTGTTGTTGAATTGGTTCCTCTGACCCTGAAATCCAGAACCACCAATGTAGTTAACATCTTCCACTTCATTCTCAGCAGCAAAGTGGACGGCCTTTGTTGTCTTTCCCAGCAGAAGACTGTGCATAGAATCCAGCTGAGCTTTAACTTTAGCGATCTGCGACCCATCCATGTTACCAGCCAGCTTCTTGCGCTCGAAGTCTGCGCTCTTGGTGCTACTGCTAGATGCAAAGTTTTCAATCAACACATAAGCATCCTCAGGGTATCTGGTGTTGAAATTACCATTGCTCGAAGTGTCCAGAGCCATCTTATACCTCCAATCTACTCCTCTAAAGAAGATACCCAGCAACTGCACATCAGAGTATCCGTGATGTGGACAATCTCTATGATACGATCTGAATCTCGTCCAAGCAGCCTTGAACGCCTCAGTAGGTCCTTGAGAAAATTGGGAGATTTTATTCTTCAGATCCTCAGATCGTGCAACATCGTAGAAGTTGATCAGGAAGGCTCTCTTAGTGTCCTCCCAAGTAGTTAGCGAACCAGGAGGTAGCTGCCTCAGCCAGTAGGTCGCATCTCCACCTAGAGAGTAGGGGAAGAGCTTGCAGAAGAGATAGTCGTAGGACACTCCATTGCTTTTGATGCTAGTGACCAAGTCCTCGAACTTCTCTACATGGTCCATTGGATGTTCATGAGGAAGACCATGAAAGAGATGCTGTCCCACAAGAGCAAATTAAGCAGGCTTCAGCTCAAAGTCATTCCTCTCAAACGCATGAGGACGAATTGCTGAACGATTGGCGAAAAACTGATCCGACCTGTTGTATTCACCAATCGTCCTTCCACGATTAACCACATCATTCCTCGCGTTCCCAGCGACATTCGCAGCGACATGATATGCTCAATTTAATACCCTAAAGTACTAAAGCAGTTGTAATAGTATAGCTAGGGGTCGAACCACAGAAGACTCACAGAAACGCACAATAGATTCTATAGTGTCGAATTACGCTAAGCCAAACGAATGTAATTAAAAACAATGAAGAAATTAAAAGGGTTGTAAATCAATTGGAAGAATATAGGTCTAGGGTTTTTCTCAGGAAATCAATGAATGCAGACTAACTAACTAACAGGATTCAGATTTAGCGCAGTTCTTGAACTCAAATCACTAAAATATAGCTAACCAACTCTCGTTGCGAAAACTATCTAAATCTAAATCCTAGGAATTCCAAATCTCTTTGCGAATCCTAAATTCTAAATCAGCTTTAATATCAGGTTTGATATGTTCACAAATCAATTAAACCAAATCTCTTTGCGAGTAATCAATTTGCTCACCTAGGTTCTATCAGGTAATTAATCGCACTCTCGTGCCTAATCAATTATCCTAAGATCTATATTCCAGGTAGCTAATCTAGAACAAGCTTTGAACACAACCTAAGCGAAGAACTAATTCAGATGGTGAATCCTAAACAGATAATTAACCTAGCATTCAGAGAAATCCTTTATGAGAAAACCCTAAACCTAAAGTGGATCTACTCAGACATGGCAATTGAATCAATAGACATAACTGAATAAATCATCAATAGAATAGAAAGAAGGGTTTAGAGATCTGATCTCGGACGAAGGGAGATCCAGACTTGTCTCTCTAAAACCAAAGTAAAGTCAAAAACAGAAAATAAAGCATAGCCTAAACAATGGCTGCAAAATCCTATAAATAACCTAAAACACGAATTGGGGTCTTCTTGTAATTATCCAAGTCTTCTGGGCACTTTTTGCAATTCTTCAAACTTCATTAAGTCGCGACTTTGAAATCTGCTTCGATGGGTATCGATCGATACCAGGGGGTATCGATCGATACTTGACGTGAATTCGAGTAATTTAGCCAGCAGACTTCAGTTTCGCTCCAAAATGTTCCATAAACTCCAATATCTCCAAGAATACTCCAAATGTGCTAAAACCTGTAAAAGACTCTAAAAAGACTCCAAAATACTATAAAGACTCTATAAAAAGGACTTATATCATGGCCTAAATGGGGTAAAAACCATGATATATCAACTCCCCCAGACTTAGCCTTTTGCTTGCCCTCAAGCAAATAGAAGACTAAACCAGAAAAAGAGGTTTGAAAACGTAGAGACTCACCTGTTCCTGAACCATCGAAAAGACCCTTTTCCCAAGTACCCAAATGTCACCTGATCAGCTTTCGATCTAACCACCATGTACTTCTCCGTAGACATTTGCAGTTTTTCCAGACTCCACACAAAATCCCACAGCATTGTTCAAGTAAAGCCCTCATCGCCAGTTTCATCTCTGCAGCTAATATCTAAGAACCTTCTAGACTCTTTACCAGACAATATCATGACAAAGGAACCACCCTTTTTAACACTTTTTGTATCAATTTCTCTCCCCCAGACTTATTTCTTATTATGTTCTTATTATTTTTTTTATATTTTCAGCTTAGCATATACATATCAAGGTAGGAGACGCGAGTATTGATGGTGTTTGCCACCAAATCCCCGGTTCTTCCCTATCCATGTATCAAAGGATGTAGGCGAATAATGGCATCATAGGAAAATCCTAGCCTCGCTTCCAATCCTTTGTGTGATCATCCCCTCTTAAGTAGAATAATGGGATCGCTGGAAATTTTCCTAACCCTCTACTCAGAAGAAAATCATTTCAATCTTTTATGCTCTTAATCTATCAACTTATTTCAGGGGAGAGAGATACCATAATTCTAAACACACGGGTTCCTTTATCAGATATGAATGATGAATCAAGCTCTATGAACACTAACCACATTGATGAAGTGCAAAAATTTGGCTCAGGCTTCAGAAGAACTCTGCTGGAGACATGGATGTTTTCTAGTCAACTGGTCAGTCCTTGGATTTTTCATTAGTCGATCTAGAACTGATCCTGTAACACTGTGCCCTCAAAAACAAAATCAAATCAATAGGTTCAAACACAGGATCATCATCTCCAACAAATTTTGACTCAATAAAACAGTTTTGACTCGATAAAACGACTGACTCTAAGAAAAACAAAAACTTTGTCAGCAGACACCTCCCCCAGACTTGAACAACACTGTCCCCAGTGTTATCTAGCCTAGAGTCAGTAAAAGAAACAAAAGAAAAGGATAGAACGAAGAGAAACAAGAAATTACCTTCCTGGAACACCGAGTGTCGATCGACACACGGCATGGTATCGATCGATACCATGCTTAGATCGACTTTGTGAATTTTCATCCGCGATTGGTGTCGATCGATACCAGTGGGGTATCGATCGATACTTAGGCGATATCGAGTTGCTCCTTGTTCATCCTGATACAGACTCAAAACAAACGAAAATAAAAATAAAAACGAATCAAAAACAGACTCACAAGTGGGTTGCCTCCCACCAAGCGCTCGTTTAACGTCAATAGCTTGACTGTAACGCCCTTCAGGCTGGATAAGAGTGAGAGCTTGCACCAAAACAGGCTCCACAACTTGACATTGCTATCTTCAGCGTTCTCTTCAGCATGCTGTCCACAAACTCTTTTCCCTTCTCTTTCAGCTCAGAAGTAAGCAGTACTCTAGCCTTAGAGAATGGCTTCAAGGCTCCTTTGCATTTGACCTTGTACTCAATCGAATTCCCATCACTCTTCTGAGGGATCAAAGTGACATGGGGATTCTCAACTCTTTTGCTCTTGGCCTTCTTCTTTGTTGCCTTAGTTTTCTTGGCAATTTCCTTGGGGATGCAGGGTGGTTCAGCTGGAACGTCTGTGGTCGCAGGCTCATCAGGAGGCTTTTCCAAAAGATCAACTGCCAGCGACATATCTGTAGCAACCTCAATGCTAGATAGACGTGTGGGAGCAACTCGAGGGGGAATGACACCATAATAGAACCCTCTGTCAATGTAAGAGAAAGAGATTCTCTTATTAGGTGTGTCTATGATCGCGCCTGCAGTAGCCATGAACGGTCGTCCCAAAAGGATAGGCATACGAGATATTGCACCCATCTCTACAACCTGAAAATTAGTAGGAACTAGACAGTCTCCTACTTTGACCAGCAAACCATGGATAGTACCGTGTGGAAGCGAGGTGGAGTTGTTCGCGAATGTGATAGATGCCTCTGGTGATCGAATATCAGCTCCTAACCGCTCTGCAATTGCCCTTGAGATGACATTGACACTAGCCCCTGAGTCGACAAGAGACTCTTTGAAATTAACTCCTGAGATGGAGCATGGAACAGCGAATTTCCCTGGGTCTTCCCTCTGTGTCAATTTCCGCGGTTGTAGTGAATTGCGAACTCTTTCTCCGATCACCTCAGGTGTTTTCTTGGCTTCTGGTTCTTTCTGCGAGGGGTATCGATCGACACCAGGTAGGGTATCGATCGACGCCATGCGATTTGAATCGTTTCTGACAGGTACATCTTCATCAGAAAGAAGCTCCACGTTCGGGTTATCCAGCATATACTGTAGTCTAGCAATCTCCCATTCCTCCCTTGTCAGCTTAGGAACCATAGGATAAGGCATCCTGGTTACATACACTCGTTCTGCAACGACCTTAGGCACCACAGTCGAAGTTTCAACTGTTTCCTCAGAAATCGCCCCGGTATCGACCGATACCAATGGTGTATCGATCGATACACGGGTTTTCGAATCCATTCGAGCAGATGTCTGGGCTGGTATCGATCGATACTGGGGAGTATCGATCGATGCTTGTGCGATTTCAGGAATGGCTTCGAGATTTTCTGCACGTAAGCTGATGGCATTGACGTGTGCATTGTGTGATTGAACCGCCTTTCCCTTGGAATTTGCTGCAGTCTGAGCTACTTGCGTCTCCAGCATCCTGTGGCTCGTATTTAGTGCCTCGATCCTTCCACTCAAATCGGTGTACATGGTGTCCATCTTACCATTGAAGGTGGCTGTCATCTTCTCCTGCCCTTGAACCAGGTGTTCAAGCATAGCCTCAATCTTACTCTCAGGAGCTTTGGGTGGTGGGGATTGGTACCCTCCTTGCTGAGCATTGTTGGTGAAGTTTCGATTGGAGCTGTATCCGAATCGCTGACCCTGAAAACCAGAACCACCTATGTAGTTAACATCTTTCACCTCATTCTCAGTAGCAAAGTGGACGGCCTTTGTTGTCCTTCCCAGCAGAAGACTGTGCATAGAATCCAGCTGAGCTTTCACTTCAGCGATCTGCGACCCATCCTGATTACCAGCCAGCCTCTTGCGCTCGAAATCTGCGCTCTTGGTGCTACTGCTAGAGGCAAAGTTCTCGATCAACACAATAGCATCCTCAGGATATCTGGTGTTGAAATTACCATTGCTCGAAGAGTCTAGACCCATCTGATATCTCCAATCTACTCCTCTGAAGAAGATACCCAGCAGTTGCACATCAGAGTATCCATGATGTGGACAATCTCTCTGATACGATCTGAATCTTGTCCAAGCAGCCTTGAACGCCTCAGTAGGTCCTTGAGAAAAAGTGGATATCTTATTTCTCAGATCTTCAGATCTTCCGTCATCGTAGAAGTTAATCAGGAAGGCTCTCTTGGTGTCCTCCCAATTAGTTAGCGATCCAGGAGATAGCTGCCTCAGCCAGTAAGTAGCTTCTCCACCTAGAGAGTAGGGGAAGAGCTTGCAGAAGAGATAGTCGTAGGACACTCCATTGCTCTTAATGCTAGTGACCAAGTCCTCGAACCTCTCTACATGGTCCATTGGATGTTCATGAGGAAGACCATGAAAGAGATGCTGTCCCACTAGAGTGAAGTAAGCAGGCTTCAGCTCAAAGTCATTCCTCTCAAACGCAGGAGGACGAATTGCTGAACGATTGGCGAAAAACTGGTCAGGCCTGTTGCATTCACCAATCGTCCTTCCACGATTAACCACAGCATTCCCTGCGTTGGCGCGCCCAGCTGGCGCGACAATCTCAACAACCGCAGCAGGGACAACGATGTTACCAGCTTCATCAAGTCGCTGCCCTCTCTCATTACACACGTGACCCTCTTGGTCTCTCAGAATTCCAGCTTCATCAGCTCTTAAAACCACTGGGTTGTTCATCCCTGATGTTTGCTTGGTCTTTCTGTTTGTGCGTTCCACAAACGCTAGCTGTTCCAGTGACAGTTCAACTAGCTGTGTGCTCTTGTTGCTTCTGGTTTCACGAACAGGCATACCCCTGCAAACAAAACACTAGGCAAAGCACGTAAGTAACCAGAAAAATACGTTGAGTATCGATCGATACCAAGTGGTGTCGACCGATACCAACAAAAGAAGACGACGGGTATCGACCGATACTACAGAGTATCGATCGATACCGACGAACTTAGTCGAAATTCTAAACTAAAATCTAATGGCGAATTTGAGTCCCCGGCAACGGCGCCAAAATTGATATGCTCAATTTAATACCCTAAAGTACTAAAGCAGTTGTAATAGTATAGCTAGGGGTCGAACCACAGAAGACTCACAGAAACGCACAATAGATTCTATAGTGTCGAATTACGCTAAGCCAAACGAATGTAATTAAAAACAATGAAGAAATTAAAAGGGTTGTAAATCAATTGGAAGAATATAGGTCTAGGGTTTTTCTCAGGAAATCAATGAATGCAGACTAACTAACTAACAGGATTCAGATTTAGCGCAGTTCTTGAACTCAAATCACTAAAATATAGCTAACCAACTCTCGTTGCGAAAACTATCTAAATCTAAATCCTAGGAATTCCAAATCTCTTTGCGAATCCTAAATTCTAAATCAGCTTTAATATCAGGTTTGATATGTTCACAAATCAATTAAACCAAATCTCTTTGCGAGTAATCAATTTGCTCACCTAGGTTCTATCAGGTAATTAATCGCACTCTCGTGCCTAATCAATTATCCTAAGATCTATATTCCAGGTAGCTAATCTAGAACAAGCTTTGAACACAACCTAAGCGAAGAACTAATTCAGATGGTGAATCCTAAACAGATAATTAACCTAGCATTCAGAGAAATCCTTTATGAGAAAACCCTAAACCTAAAGTGGATCTACTCAGACATGGCAATTGAATCAATAGACATAACTGAATAAATCATCAATAGAATAGAAAGAAGGGTTTAGAGATCTGATCTCGGACGAAGGGAGATCCAGACTTGTCTCTCTAAAACCAAAGTAAAGTCAAAAACAGAAAATAAAGCATAGCCTAAACAATGGCTGCAAAATCCTATAAATAACCTAAAACACGAATTGGGGTCTTCTTGTAATTATCCAAGTCTTCTGGGCACTTTTTGCAATTCTTCAAACTTCATTAAGTCGCGACTTTGAAATCTGCTTCGATGGGTATCGATCGATACCAGGGGGTATCGATCGATACTTGACGTGAATTCGAGTAATTTAGCCAGCAGACTTCAGTTTCGCTCCAAAATGTTCCATAAACTCCAATATCTCCAAGAATACTCCAAATGTGCTAAAACCTGTAAAAGACTCTAAAAAGACTCCAAAATACTATAAAGACTCTATAAAAAGGACTTATATCATGGCCTAAATGGGGTAAAAACCATGATATATCACGACAACAGGAGCAGGTGGCATGACGATCCCCTCTCCATCCAGACGTTGTCCTTGCTCATTGCACAACCGACCCTCTTGGTCTCTGTAAGCACCAGCTGCATCACGAACCAACTGATTGTTGTTCATCTTAGCTGATTTCTTTTCTTTCTTGTTTGTGCGTTCCACAAGTGCTAGTTGTTCCAGTGATATATCAACTATCTCAGCGTTCTTGTTGCTTCTGGTTTCTCGATTAGGCATGCACCTGAAAACAAAAATCAAGAGCATAAGTAACTGAAATATACGTCGGGTATCGACCGATACTCAAGGGTATCGATTGATACTCGGGCGATTTAGACGAATTTTTAGCTAAAATCTAGCGGCGAATTGAGTCCCCGGCAACGGCGCCAAATTTGATATGCTCAAATTAATACCCTATTCAGATACTAAAGCAGTTGTCGTAGTATAGCTAGGGATCGAACACAAGGACTCACAGAGACACATAGTAGATTATATAGATCCAAAATACGCTAAATCAAAGGATGTAAACGAAAACAAGTACGCAATTAAAAGTGTTGTAAATCAATGGAGGAAAATATAGGCCTAGGGTTTTACTCAGGAAATCAATGAATGCAGCTAAATTAACTAACATGATTCAGATTACGCACGGTTCTTGAACTCAAATCACTAAAATATAGCTAACCAACTCTCGTTGCGAAAACTATCTTAATCTAAATCCTAGGAATTCCAAATCTCTTTGCGAATCCTAAAGTCTAAATCAGCTTTAAAGTTCATGTTTGATATGTTCACAAATCAATTAAACCAAATCTCTTTGCGAATAATCAATTTGCTCACCTAAGGTTCTATCAGGTAATTAATCGCACTCTCGTGCCTAATCAATTATCCTAAGATCTAAGTTCCAGATTCGTCAACCTAGAATTAGCTTTGAACACAACCTATGGTGAAGAACTAATTCAGATAGTGAATCCTAAACAGATAATTAACCTAGCATTCAAAGAAATTCTTTATGAGAAAACCCTAAACCTAAAGTGGATCTACTCAGACATGGTGAATGAAACAATCAACATAACTGAATAAATCATCAATAAAATAATCAGAAAGGTTTTGAGATCTGATCTCGGACGAAGGGAGATTCAGACTTGTCTCTCTAAAACCAAAGTAAAACCAAAGTAAAATCAAAGTATAGAAAATAAAGCTTATAATAAAGCATAGCCCAAACAGGTGGCTGAAAACCTAATTTATAAGCTAAAACACGTTCTGGGCCATCTTGTAAATATCAAAGTCTTCTGGGCCAATTATGCAATTCTTCAACTCTTCAATAAGTCGCGATCCTTCTGTTTCCTCGACGGGTATCGATCGATACTAGGCAGTATCGATCGATACTCAGGTGATTTTGATGTCTCAGCTACACGGATCTCTGCTTCGCTCCAGAATGTTCCAGAAAGCTCCAATATTTCCAATTATGCTCCAAACGTGCTATAACCTATAAAAGACTCTAAAAGACTACAAAACACTAGAAAGACTCTATAAAAAGGACTTATATCATGGCCTAAAAGGGGTAAAAACCATGATATATCAATTTATAATTGTAATTTTGGGTTATCAAGTCTAAATATAGTTAATATTTTATGTATATAATTGTATTTCGGGTATCCATTTGGTTCTCGGTTCGATTCTGGTTCGGTTCTTCGGATAAAGGAATCTAGGATCCGTTCGGGTATTTTATGGGTTTCGGTTCGGGTTCAGTTTCTCTTTTTCAGTTCGGATTCGGTTTGGTTTTTCAGATTCGGGTATTTTGCCGAGGTAAGATGAGTTTGAACCTAGAGAAGCATCTGAATGCACTGATAAATATGACCCTACATTTGGACTAATCTGTGAGAAGGTATCCAAAGAAGAAGAAGACGATAATGTCAAACGCAACAAACATACAGATTGCTGGAACAGGATCATCCTCTACTTTGATCTCTCAGCTTGGTTTGGGGAAGATAGATGAGATAGATTATGAGGAGGCCATTGATCAATCTAATGTGTTGGAGGACTTCACATGAGCCTGCCTGAGAAATTAGATGCTATTCACCGCACTTCCAGTTTTGTGTCGTGTATTAGAATTAAACTGTCATTATACTTTTAATTGAAGTTCTGTCATTGTCATTCTCACCAAATGGCAAATAATATATATACATAAACTCTGTAACATTTTAAAGATGAAAAAGTAAACTAACACAACAATAAAAAGCTTCATGTGTCCTTTTGAAGCAAATGAGATGAAAGATCATTACCACCACTACCATTATTTGTCGTTGGAGTTTGCTCATTCCGACGCCGTCGCTTCCCATAACCACTGTTAACCGCCACCTCTTGCCATCCTCCAAACGTCAAATTATTAGAGAATGTATCCTTCACACTCTCCATAACTTCCCTCTCTACAGGAGACAATCGCTCCAGCGAAATCCCTGAAGCAGCTTCCTCAAATTCCCTCATACAAGCAATCTACACAAAACCAATACAAATCGATTTTGCGGGTTTCAAATATAGCATGTTTTGAAAGCAAAAATCATCCTTTTTCTTACCATATTCATGACTTGGGACTCGAGAAACGCTTCTCGGTACAGTTTGGTGATACTGATCCGAGCATACCATTCCATGTAAGCTCCATCATCCACCACATTGCCACCTCCAGGACTGTCCACGATGTGGTCTCCACGTTCAGCCCATTCCTCGCACGCTAGACTCATTGATGTGTCCAAGTCATCAAGCCGCCGGTTCTTTCTGTCACGGCGTTTCACTTTCTGAGGTATCGGCTGGCGTTTCCCAAACTGCCTCAGACACCTATCTGGAAAATGCAACTCTATCTTCTCGAAGCATACAAGAGTCGTTTTCGATCTTCCTAGAATCAGCTTGGCTTTAATGTGTGGAGGGATCATGTTCTCAAACCTTTCAAACGGGCACCAAGTGATCTGCATTTTCACAGTCATCAATGAACAAGAATAGCGACAACTTGCCATAAACAATTTCTTAAGGGTTAACTGAATGGTTTACCTTGCTTGGATCGAGATCGTCAAGCTCTCTACGGTACTCAGATAGATCGGTTTTGGATCTACTGCCTTTACCTTTCCACAAAAGAGCGAGCGGGAAGCACGCTTCGGATTTCTCTGGTCTACCAATATCCAAGTGAAAATAACTCCAACACTAAATATAAGCAAAAACCATGTTACTACTTCCCCTAAAGATATCGAAATCTCAAACAAACATAACACCAAAACCGTAAAACTAACAACATAGCAAACCTGTAGCAATGTCAAGCAACCGCAAATATTGCTCTGGGACTTTAGCGAAGCGTTACCAAGCGCTCGGTAAAGACAAGCCAACGCGGCAGCTCCCCAAGCATATCTCCCAGCTTGATCAAAATCCTCAAACAAAGGCAGATACTTCACAGAGACTTTATCACCATCAGTAGTAGCAAAAATGGTGCTACCTATGAGATACAAAAGATAAGCTCGAGTATGGCATTTGATAACATCAGGAGAAGCGTCTTCGGGACATTCGGAGAACGTTCTTTTAAGCCAATTAAGCTTAACCCTCGAGCAATTAACTTCTTTGTTAGCAGCAGAGGGGAGTTTCCCTAAGAGTCTTCCACACATATCCATCGCAATCTCATCTCCTACTTTAGAACCAACAATGGGATCTCCATCAATCTCAAGCCCAAGAACCAGAGCTACTTCGTCTAGGGTTATGGTCATTTCTCCTAGAGGGAGATGGAAAGTGTTGGTTTCTCTCCTCCATCGCTCAACGAGCGCAGAGATTAGCGAATTGTTTAGACTCATTGGACCGATTCTGCGAAAGAATCCGAAACCTGCTTTTTCCACGAGCTTGATCTGTTCGTCATTGAGTTTCCATTGATGAAGCAATGAAGTGTGTTCTTGGCAACGAAGCAGCCCTCGTTCCTAGGGATTTGAAAGAAAGAGAAGACATTTAATCCAAAATTCGAATCGAAAATCGAAAGATTTCGAGAAAGAAAGAAAAAAACCTGTCCTTCCCAAATAGCAGAAGAAACATGGAGATCTTGCTCGTAGAGGACAGATGGATCAACAGGTCCGACATCGATATCCATGGCGAATTGTAAGCTCGAAATCAGCGAAAACTACGAATGCTTAAACGAATTTTTTTCATACAAAACACGAAACTAGTTCCTCATGGATACATAAACTGGAACTAAAACCCAGATGAAGAAGTTGGGTGTTGGAAAGCTAAACCGTACCCTAACTGGACTCGGTTCATAATTTCTCTTACCGGTTATTTTGGTTTGGTTATGTTACCCTAATTGGACTCGGTTTATAACTTCTCTTACCGGTTATTTTGGTTTGGTTATGTTAAACCGATATTATGTACTCCCTCCGTTCTATAATAAGTGATGTTTTGGAGGTTTTTTTTTGTTTTCGAATAAGTGATGTTCTCACAAATCAATGCAAATTAAATAGTTTTTTTTAATTGTTTTTGACCCTTTGTATATTGCAAATTGATTTCTTATTGGTTGAATTGTGTTTAAATGTACAATAAATGAAAGAGCAAGCATCGCGGATCGTTGGATCAGACCTTCCCCGGGTATGGTTAAGTGAAATTTTGACGGTGCTTATAATCATATTACTTCCATGTCCTCTACTGGTTGGATTGTTCGTGATGATCTAGGAGTGGCAAAGTTTTGGCGATCTTCGAGAGTATGACAATATGGATCTGCCTTAGAAGCTGAAGGTAAAACCTTATTGACGGCGATTCAGAATACATACATGATGGGCTATCGAGAGGTAATTTTTGAAGGAGATTGCTTAAATCTCATTCGAAACATGAATGGTCAAGACAAAGATTTTGGAATTCATAATCTTTGCAAGGATATCCTAGGTTGGGCAAAGAAATACAACAAATTTTTATTCCAAAGTGTGCGTCAGACTGGGAATGAGGCGGCTCATCATTTGGCAAAGAACGTTCCCATCGATAATACTTTTTACTTAAGTTGTATTAATCCTCCTATTTGGTTAACTCCTCATCTTCATAATGATTATGTATCTTCAAGTTTACATTAATGAAAGTTCATTGTTCGTCGAAAAAAAGAAAGAATAATAAATGATGTTTTTAGTATATAAAAAATAAAAATTAAATGAATCCTCAATATGTGTGCAAAACCCTTAAACATCACTTATATAAGAACAGAGGGAGTATAAAATAAAGGCTAAACGACATATTTCGCCCTCCGAACTATCAGTTTCAGATCCACATAAAGTTACTGTATTGTTCAATAATCGTATCCCAAACTATTTACTGCATCTCTTCACCAAAGTTCAATAATCGTATCCAAAACTATTTACTGCATCTCTTCACCAAATTTTTGTTTTAAGTATATATTTATTTCATCGTAAACTTAGTTTTTAAATTTATGTATTATATATTTTTACGGGTGATCTGATTTTGATTTTCATTTTTTCGTCTTTATTTTTTTTTAATGGATTATAAAATATTAAATTACAAACCCGCATATATACGGATACTTATTTAGTTATGTATAAACTAAAGGGTAAACGACATATTTTCTCCTTGAACTATCACATAGTAACAGATCCACACGAAGTTACATTCTCGTTCTAGTTCATCATCATATGAAAGTTTGAAACCTATTTCCCCACCGAATAAAAGTTCGAAATCTATTTCTCCACTAAACGAAATTTCGAAACCAAATTACACGCAAAGCACAATTAATTTCGATTTAAGATTTACCAATCCAACTTTAACCAGATTAACACAAAACTAAACCAATTTTAACCCGATTACAGACCCGTTTACAACTGATAAACCTAAATTATACCCACCCGACAATTCCCAAATTGAAAAATTCCCAAATGAACTCATGAACCCGAAATCGATGTTGATTTGCTGATTTTCTTAGGGGAACACTAAAATCCCCAAATCCCCACCTATCTTGTTTGTGGTTCCGTAAACCTTGATGCAACGATCTCATGCTCGCTCTAGGTTGATAAATAATTTATTGGGAGATTGATGAGATCTACTATACCGAGATTATGAAAATCATGAAGATCCGGAAAGATCTAGAAGATTATGGATATTTACCAATATCTTAGTTTAGGAAATTTATCTTTATCTCTAAATATATTATTTACATTTATGTTTATCTTAATTTAGGAAATATAGATTACTTCTACCGCTATATAAGTTTATGCATCTTGTAACATTATTCTTATGAGAGTCTAATAATAATTCTTTCTAAACACTTTTGTGTTCTTACTTTCATCAATTTATCATGGTATCAGAGCCTAGATCCAATTCCTATTGGTTAGGTTTATTTTAATTCTACAAAAAATGCTTTTTTCGAGAGATTCTGTTTTTTTTTCTTCTTCTTTGATTCATACGTTTCTTCTTTAACTAACTAAAAAAAAAGGAAGAAGAGAGACGTGATCATCCTTTCGGTGGATTACGTTGTTTGATTCGGTCAATAACTGGCCAGATTTGATTTCTAGCAAACTTGCTAGTTTTTTGAAGACTAAGACACTAGATTATGAACATGAACTTTTGATGGGTTCGTTCATGTTTGGTGGTGGTGACGATGATATTTTTCTCGCCTCGCGAATTTGACATCTTCTTTTGATTTGACTTCTCGCCCTCGCGAGTTGGTTTCTGACCTCGCAATCGCGAGCTACTATGGTGTTCATGATAGATTTTCCATCGAACCAATTTGACCCTACGACCGGGTATAAACGTCGTTGATGACCCAACGGCTGGGTGTTGTAGCCGATTTGACCCGACGTCAGGTATAACGCCTCGATCTGTCCCAACGGCCGGGTATAACGCCGATATTTTGAAGACTTGTCCAATCTCATACGTGTTACCACGTATGAGCTTGCGGGAGGGTATTGGAGATTGATGAGATCAACTATACCGAGATTATGGAAATCATGAAGATCCGGAAAGATCTAGAAGATTATGGATATTTACCAATATTTTAGTTTAGAAAATTTACTTATCTCTAAATATATTATTTACATTTATGTTTATCTTAATTTAGGAAATATAGATTACTTCTATCGCTATATAAGTTTATGCGTCTAATAATAATTCTTCCTAAACACTTTTGTGTTCTTAGTCTCGTCAATTTATCATAATTCATATATGGATCATCTCACAGTTCAGACTCGACCTGGCCAACGATCATCACCGTCGTCGACGAACACGCTCGCCAAACCCGAGTGTAAACCGTAAAAAATCGATTATCCTCATAATTATCGCTTCCGTCGCTATTGCGTTGTGTTTATTTTTCGTGATTGACGGCGGGAGTTCACGTGTTCGGGTTTCTGATTGAATCCGGGAAACCCGCTTTCGATTTCCGTGAAGAGAGAGTTAAATCCTGGTTTGTCTTTGTAGATCTTCGTGATAAACAGATTCTCGAAGTTACCATAAGCCTTCTTAGATTTTCTGGGTTTAAGTTTCGTGAAGAATGGGCATCGGTTATCTCTGGTTAGTTGTCTTGGATTTGTCCCAAACTAAACTTTCATGTGAATGCTGAAAATGACCAAAAAACTGCGGTTACGACGAGTGCGTCAGTTTGTTGAGTTTTATCAATACAATGTTTAAACTAGATCAAAGAGAATAAAAGATGTCATTGAGTGGCAAACCAAATTTCCATCCCTTTGTCATATCTCGCATCACCTAAGCTTCGAATTGACAGCAATCTGTTGCGAATTTGCTTGGCTATTCGTTTCATGAGTTGGGTAGAATGTGTGGCTGGATCTCCATGTCTTCTACCGTTTCTCTCACGCCAAATTGAATGAAGAGTTATCTGAAAAGAGTATCGCAAGAGAAACAATAGTAGCTTATCTTGTGAATCATCCACCAGGAGAGCAAGAATACAATCCCAATTTGTTGTAAATTTCGACGCCAAAATCTTTTGAGTGAGATTTTTCCAAATATCCGCTAAATACCTGCACTCGAAGAAAATATGGTTTCTCGTCTCAATAGGATCGTTGCAGAAAGCACATGTAACCGAAGCGTTCGTGTTCCAACAAAGCATCCTATCACCCGTTGAAAGTCGGTTTTTTATCGCAAGCCATGACATTAATGAGTACTTAGGCGTAGCATAAGTGTACCATATGCCCTTGTACCAAGCTGTAACCGGTTGCGTTCCTCTAGTGAGATTCCATGTATCTTTCGAGCTGAACTTGGGTTTGAATTTATCTCCTTTATGTTTCCATAGAGCAATGTCCTCAGCGTGCGAATTCCCTTGGAGACGTTGATAAGTGATTGCTTCTTCGATTTGATTTAGCGCTTCCGTTCTGTGCATTCGGCATCGATGGGTTTTCAACACCCCTGCCACTGTTGAGTCAATTCTAATCCCCAAGTCTATACAGCCTCGCGGACCCGTTATATCGATTAACCTGCCTAATGGCGTCCAATGATCGTACCAGAAAGAGGTTGATAGACCGTTGAAAACTTTGACTTTGTAGAGTGGTGCCGCTATGTCTCTGTATTTAAGCAATTTCCTCCATGTCCAAGAGCCGAGGGAGGATGTGTCTTGAACCGACCATACAGACCCCTTTCGAACTAGATATTGCCGTATCCAATTAACCCAAAGTGAGGATCGTGAAGAGATAATCCTCCATATCATTTTCAAGTAACTAACCGTATTTGCTTCCGTAATTTATCTCAACCCTAATCCTCCTTCTTCCTTTGGCTTGCAAACATCTTTCCATGCGACCTTTGCTCTCTTGGTGTTTAACTCTGGTCCAGACCAGATAAAAGCTGCACATAATTTATCAATTTCCTCGATGCACGCTTTCGGTAGTCGGAATGCCGAAATCCAGAAGTTCGTGAGGGTATGGATGACTGATCCGATGAGTTGGAGCCTCCCTGCAAATGATAAATATCTTCATGTCCAGCTGCTAATTCGCATACGAATCTTCTCTAAAAGAGGAGTATAGTCATTTACCATCATTCGCTTGGTCAATAGCGGCAGTCCTAGGTACCGTACCGGAAGTGCTCCCCATTCGAAAGGGAATTGTTCAAGGATATTGTCTCTTGCTATCTCCGAGACCCCAGCCATATATAATGTCGATTTCTCAAGACTAATACACAACCCCGAAGCTGCTGCAAAGTCTTTGAATACTTGCAAAATACCCTCAATTGATTTCTTTTTCCCATCCAAAAAAAATTAACAGATCGTCCGCGAAGCATAAGTGGGTCAGCTTTAGATTTTGACAGTATGGATGGAACCCCAAACGTATCTCTGCTGCCGCCTTATCAAGCATTTTAGAGAGCACTTTTATACAGATGACGAAAAGATAAGGCGAAAGAGAGCATCCTTGACGGAGCCCTCTTGCGCTTCGGAAAAATCCCGCTAACTCCCCGTTTACTTGAACTGAGAAGGATGCTTTAGTTACACATAACTTCAACCAATGTACGAATCTGTCCGGTATTCCCAGCGCTCTTAAAGTGGAGAATAGGAATGGCCATTGAACTGTATCGAAGGCCTTGGATATGTCTATCTTTACCGCACAACGAGCCGATACTGAGTCCTTGTGGTAGTTCTTTACCAATTCTGAAGCTAGGAGAACATTTTCCATTAGAAGTCGGTCTTTGATAAATGCAGATTGATTTGGTGAGATAAATTTTGGTAACACCTGCTTCAGTCGATTCGCCAGGAGCTTAGATATTACCTTATAGAGAACGTTGCAACAAGAGATTGGGCGGTAATCTTTCATCTCGTATGCTTCTGTTTTCTTTGGTATTAGAGCTAGGATGGTAGAGTTTAGACCTTTAGGGAGAAATCCCTTGTCGAAAAATGATTGAATAGCCACTGTAAAATCCTTTCGCACAATCTCCCAAGCTTCTTTGAAAAATTCGCTTGTATAGCCATCAGGGCCAGAGGATTTGTTTCCTGGAATAGCAAAGAGCACCTCTTTTACCTCTTCTTCTGTAACAGATTTTGTCAACCTGCTTTCATCTTTCTCCAAGCATTGGAATCCCAAAAGATCACGCAGGCTTTCTTCTGTCATTCCGTCATAGTCCGTTATTGTGTAGGACAAGAACTTATGGAAAAAAGTTTCAGCTTCAGCTTTTATTTCTTCTTGGGTAGTCGCAATAGTACCATTCTCCCTCTTGATTTCACGGATTGAATTTCTCACTTCTCTAGCTTTTGCAGCCTGGTGGAAATAACGGTTGTTCCCATCCCCCACCTTTAACCAATGTAGTTTCGATCTTTGGCGAAGGAAGCGTTCTTCGAGATTTGCCAAGTTCTGCCATTTTTCTTGTGCTCGTGATTCTGTTTCCATTAATTCCTGGGTCGGGTTCATCAATGTCGCAATCTGACATTCGCAGAGAGCTTCATATGCCAATTTCGTTCTATTCGAAAGATCACTGAATTTTTTCTTGCTCAACTCACGAATCTTCTGCTTCATAGCTTTTAGTTTTTTGGATAGACGGAACAAAGCAGATGTTGAGTTGAATAGATTATCCATTTATGACCAGAGATCATTCACCAGCGGTAGGAATTCGGGGAGTTGTGTCAGAGCATTCGTGAATTTGAAAGGCCGTCGCGGTTTGGGGCTTAATGTTGTGATCTGTATACGACATCGAAGATGATCAGAACATCCTCCGGATTCAAAGACACAATACGACTACAAGTAGGTATTTAGCCATGTATCGTTCACCATTACCCGATCCAACTTCTTACAAACCAGGCCTTCGTCTCTTTTATTGTTCCACGTAAACAACGGGCCATGTGACGTCATGTCCATAAGAGAGCAATGTTGAAATACCTCATGGAATTCTCGCATTCCCAGTGGGATAGAGGGAGCTGCCAAGTAATTTGAATGCTCCTCAGCATCTAGAATTTCATTAAAATCACCGAATATCATCCAAGGTTTATTACGAAACAATGGTGAGTTTTGATGATTTTTTAGATCTTCCCAAAGCTCTTTCCTCTCTTCCACAAAATTCGAAGAATAGACAAACGAGCAAAAGAATTCCTCATCGATCCCGTCCAAGAGAACCGAGCAATTGATCAATTGCCCTCTTGTGAAACATGGGGTTAGTCTAACTCTTGGACTCCATACTATCCATATCCTTCCTTTTCTGCTGAACTCATAATTTGATATGAAAGACCAGTCCTTGAAGACCGTTGATACGATTTTCGTTGCTTTTGTTTCCTTGACGCGAGTCTCCAATAAACAACCAAATTGCAAAGAACTTTGTTTTATCCAATCACGGACGACATAATGCTTCGTAGATTTGTTGAAACCTCTAACATTCCAAAGAAACTCGACCAAGCAATTAAAGCAACGATCTTATCCCACTGGGAATGCGAGAATGCTTCGTAGTTTTATCCAATGACCTCATCTTCAATTAAAGCAATTGCAGCCAATCAATGTGTATTGCAAATCTGGGCACAATTTCTCGACATAGGTTCTTACCAAAAAAAAAAAAAAAATAGAGAATCGGATAAAGCTGCGAAATTAGGGTTATCGATCCAACAAAACAAAAGCGGTGAGACTGGAGTTTCATAATTTCAGCATATGTTCATCCAAATCCCTAATTGAGAACACGAAAAAGTGAAGAACAGAAGAACAGAAGAAGAGGAAAAATGAAAATTTTCAAAAAAAAAAAAATCGAATCAATTTAGATTTGGAGATTGTTTTGTAGTGACCCAAATCGAGACTCATAATTGATTGTTTCAGTGTGAATTTTGATATTTTTTCTAAGGAATTTCGATTTCGATTGATGATTACGGGTGAAGAAGAAGAATAAGAATGGGTTGGGTTGGGTCGGGTCGGGTCGGGTCGGGTCGGGTCGGGTCGGGTCGAATTTCAGTTGGGTCGGGTTTTAAATTCGGTCTGGTATCGGTATAAGTGGTTTAGCTCGCAAACCATTCAAACCGATAAATATGAGTATGTTTCGAACTTTTGGATCGGTAAATATGTTTTTAACTTTCAAATAATGGGAAAGTAAGACGATTGTGAAACTTTGTGTGAATTTGTTATTATTCGGAAAGAAATAGATCGTTTACCCTAAACTAAACTAACTACATACACAACATTTTACAGATCCAAAAAAAAACCATTGATTGGTATCGATATGACAGTGTGAAATAGGGACTTTTGCATATTTGAACTTTCATATTTTGGTACTTTTGAAAAGATTTTGTAAAAGGAGCATTTAAAATATTATTGTTGGAGCAGAAAATATAACGGTCAAAATTTATAAATAAGAATAAACATGGGGTTTTGTCTTATTTTTAAGTTTAGTGCTCGATGGAAACGAGCAGAATTCGGAAGCGGTTTGAACAAAGTTTTTGCGAAGTAAACTAGCTTTAGTATTTCGATTCTCAAGAGGGGGTTTACAAGAATAAGAACAGAGAATTGCTAAGTGTTTGAGTACAGAACTAAGTTGCAGTAAGAAATGGTGTAGAGAGTTGGATTCTGGATCTTTTGCTTCTTGCCCTTGTCTTTGTTATATACTCTGAGATCGTGTTTAATGTTACCGTTTACTCCGCCTGATTCGCCATGAATGGTATTTAATTTCGAAGCTCTGGCTGTTACGTTTAGGCGCCTTAATTCACCAGTTTGGACGAGTCTTTGGTCTCGTTGAGGTTGACTAATGGTTCTGCATTTAATCCCATTTGACCGTAGACTTTCACTCCGATGGGCCTTTCAGCTCGGCCCATCCTCTCGTTTGCTCATTTAACCTCGTCTGGCTTCTTTGACTTCGCTGGGTCTTTTTACCATAGGTTTATTGGGCCCATTTTCTTGGGCCAAATTTTTAACACCCACAGTTAGCCCCCCAATTCCTTGAGCGCGGCAACTAGATCTTGTTTAAGAAATTTCGCTTCGCTTTCATCTTCGAACGAAAAATCTTACTTGTGTGACTTTGTTGTCTTATGCGACTTATCTTCGATTCATTGATGGCTTCTGAAGATTCTTCAGCTCGTCCTTTCAACACTTTGTCCAACACTACTTTTAGTTCTAAACCAGGTGACCTTGCTTTATTCCGCCAGAAGTGTAGTATCCCTGATAAGGTAGAAATCATGATTTTTTGTCCACTTCTTTTAGTTTCTGTTTTTTCTCTTACTTTATGTTTATGGATTTTTTCGTCCACTTGGGGGCTAATCACCTGCACCACAAAGCAAGCGAATTCAGAGGTCGGAAAACACGATGGTTGTGTATTTTTTGATGACTCTCCGACGTTCAAGTCGGAAAAGTATAAAGAAGACAACAAATTTGGGCGTCAGAAACAAAAAAGAGTCGAAAAACTTAAGGAAGAGATATTTAAGGTGACTTCGGTTCCTGAGAAAGGATGAATCCTCGAAATATTTGGATAGTTTTTGAGTGAAAGTGTTTTCAGAAGATCAAGATAACATAAAATATTCAAGCCACAAGGCTGAAATCCCTTGAGATCAAGATGAGACTTAGTCTTGAAAATCAAAGAAACACTACGTGTTTTAGAGTGTTCTCTAAGCGAGAGTAAAATTTGGATCCCCCCCCCTCCCTGGGGAGTGAGGGTTTTATTTATAGGAATACCTTACTCGGACTCATATATCGGGTTGCGCTAGTTCTGTTGGGTTCGATGATGGATCTTTTGTTGGTTCATGTACGGGATATTCGAGCATGCTTTAGCTTATTCCCTTTGTCGCTTATGTCTGATCTCTCAACAAAGTTATCCTGAGGTGCAGACCTGCGCAGACTCCGTACTGCCTCCGACGTTTTCTGCATTGACACACATTTTGAACGTCCATCCCTTTATCTTCCCTATGAACAGTGATTTGTCGCTTTTGCCAGTCATATAAGCCATAATTGGCCAACTATGGGTTTAGTACGGGGTTAACTTATTTTGAAGTGTAGATGGAGGGAAATTTAAACATAATCATGCATATATTGAGTTGTCTTTTATCTTTCTCGATAACTATAACCTTGTAAGGAATATCAAGTTATTCTTACCTTCTCGGATATTACTACCTGGTTGTTCAGGACCTTACTTTCTCGGGTGTTAGTGTCCGGTTTAAGTTGATGTTGTAACATCCCGATTTCTTGTATATGCGGAGAGGCTTATAAGAATTGATTTGGCTACCTATGTCACCAAAGTACACTTACCTTTTCCGATCACTTGCCCGAAAGAACTCCAGAGTTAAGCGTGCTTGAGCTGGAGTAGTCTAAGGATGGGTGACCTTCCGGGAAGTGATTCGCGGTATCGTGTGAGTGAGGACAAAACACAGGGAATGGTCACGTGGTGATTGCAGGGTCAGTAAACAAGTATTACAAGCCTCCCGGACTAACGCACCGGCCGTCGGACAAGGGTGGGGCCCACGGGCCGAGAGAGGGCATGGGGCCCACAGGTAGGGGCGGTCGGGGCGTTATAAGTGGTATCAGAGCCGAACCCAAACACGTGTGTGGAGTCAGGTGGGCTCACACCGTCTAGGGTGACGATCCTGGTGCGCAACGAGGACGTTGCGCTCTATGAGTGGGGGTGATTGTAACATCCCGATTTCTTGTATATGCGGAGAGGCTTATAAGAATTGATTTGGCTACCTATGTCACCAAAGTACACTTACCTTTTCCGATCACTTGCCCGAAAGAACTCCAGAGTTAAGCGTGCTTGAGCTGGAGTAGTCTAAGGATGGGTGACCTTCCGGGAAGTGATTCGCGGTATCGTGTGAGTGAGGACAAAACACGGGGAATGGTCACGTGGTGATTGCAGGGTCAGTAAACAAGTATTACAAGCCTCCCGGACTAACGCACCGGCCGTCGGACAAGGGTGGGGCCCACGGGCCGAGAGAGGGCATGGGGCCCACAGGTAGGGGCGGTCGGGGCGTTATAGATGTAGTCGGGGTGCTGACCTATTTCTGTCTAAATCAGTCATCTTCATACTACCGCACTCTCCAGGTTACATGACACGAGTTGGCGGTTTTAGAAAAAGGCAACTTTCTTATTTCGGGACCACTCATCTCCTTACTTCCCACTCACGTTATACGAGAATGATTTTGGGAGAAACTGGTGGCATATTGATGTTGCTAGGGTTTAGTGTAGCTTCAGGTAATAATATTTATAACCCTAGGTTTCTACAAGTGCACAACAGTGCGATGTAGTACTTAAGGTATCGATCCACAAGTAGGCCAGTCAATTTGGTCCATCACCCGTGAGCCCCACCCCGTTTAACCCACCGCGGGGCGTGTGCGGGTCAAGAAAATTTCAATTGCAAAAAAGCCGGTTTCGCGGGGCGGGTGCGGGTCAAAATTTTTATTTTGCGAGTCCCGCGTGTTACCTGCAATTTTTTTTTAATTTAATAATTAATATTTATGCTTAGCCAAGAGTAGTCCTATATGGGCTCGCGAAGCCGGTATTTACTAAATACTATTAAAATATTGAAATATTTTGTAATATATAAAAATTAATTAATTATTTTGTTTATTTTTTGGGAAATTGTGTATTTATGTTTTATCATATGAAATTTATTTTATTAAATATTTATTTTGCTAATAGAAATTGTTTTTATTATTATTTAAATACTTGCGGGTTACTCTCGGGTACCCGCGAATTCAAGCAGGGCGGATGTGGGTATAATATTTTATGTTCACGAATTTAGCGGGGCGGGTCAAAACGGGTCAAAATTGTTTTTAACCCGCTTGACAGGCCTATCAAGAGGGAATCCTTGATTACCTGCAAAACCTTATAACCATAATTAGTAAGGAAGTTTAAGACAAAAAATGGGGTTTTTGGATAGGTTGTCACTATTTCTAAGATGCATGCAAGGAAATAAAATAAAACGCGATTAAAATTAATAAAAAAACTAATGTTGAGTTGACATGGATATCTCCGGGATATGATCGATTCAAAGCGCATTAACAAAGCTCTTGTAAAATCGATTCTAGTAACCCCACAAACTCGAATCACAAAATTATGGTTACCATACTGTCGTAGAACTAACCAACTATTATCTATCTATTCGACCAGTCGCTTTCGTCGATGGCCGCGCAGGATATAACGCAAGATTGAACAAGTTCGTCAACGCTCACAACGCCCTATAAGTATGCTTTCGTATCTTATAGCACAACTGCTATTCTCAAGCTAGGTCGATTAATAAATTTAGCACTTTCGTGGTTTTATCAATCCTAAGTTCAATTTCTAGTTTGTGACACTAGATCCATGGAATGAGAACAAACCTAGAAAAAAGAGTTCTAGAATTCGGCTAAGTTTATCTCGCGAAGATCCTTATGAAACATAGTCGATTCCCTTCTATGGAGCCCTTAAACTCAATGACTAATTACTCGAACATAAAGAAAGTAAAGATGAGATGAAAGAATGCATAATATATAAAATGAAATAGAATAGAGGGTTCAAAATAAATCTCTATCTCCCTAAACGAAGAACGAAGAACAAAAAAACTTAAAAGCTAAGAAAATCGTGATGGTGGCTCCTAAAAGGGGAACCCAAAAGGGGTAGAAATGAGGCACACGAATTAGGGTTCTAAAAACACATATTTATAGGTATTCTGATCTTGTTTGGTCGTCATTAGGGTTTCCCCGAAGAATAGAGCTGAACGGACTTCAAACGGATTTGCAAACGGGCTTTTCGGGACGAAATTGGCCACGGTCGTGGAGCTTCTGGCCGCGGCAAAATGCCTCTTTGCCGCGGGCGGAGCTGCTCTAGGGGTGGCCGAATGTCTTCTGGCCGTGGGTGCGTGCTCTCCAGGAGTGGCCATATGGGACTTTTTGATCTTCATTCAACTTTTGATTAAAACGTTGGATCGTCCTCAAATCATTTGGAATGGAAAGGTAGCTGGTTTGTCTTCTGACGGTTTGACTCTTAGCCAAAAATCTGGTTTTTCTCCAATTTGCATAGTTTTTACCTAAGTAACTTAAAAAGAGGTCTCGACACTACAAATATACGAAAACCATAATAATAATAAAAAATATAAAAGCGAGCGAAACACTTATTAAAATGCTCTAAAATAGACGGTAAAATTTGTAAAAAATTATATTATTATATAGAAGTTTATATTATTATTATATTAACACATGTTATGATCTGAATTCATGTTTCACAATCATGGGCGGATCTTGAAATTATATTTATCCGGGGAAAACAAAATTATATGAAGTGTAAATCTAAAAATAGCCAAATATTACATGGAATGTTTTATAAAAAACATAGGTGACATCTATCCCCTCTTGGTGAAGGTGCATCCACCCCAAATCACAATCTGGTGAGTTATAATTATAATGAATTTCATAAATATACATATAATAATGAATATTAATTATATATATATATAGTGCTAATTAGAATTATATATGAAAGTTAACATTTTATTAAAAGTTACAATGTACTTACTTAACTTTATAATTTCTGAAAAGATTTTAATAATATAATGATTTTGTTTATAAGAAAATAGAAAAATATATGAGAAAAAAGAAAAATAATAATAGTTTTGGCAATGTTGTTTATATTGAAAGAGTCGTGTGAGACAATGATGTGAGTAACATCTATGTGTATGGCAAATTTTTTTTTATAGAAAAACCAATCATAAAATAATCGAAAAATCTTTCCACAATCAAGTGGGATAATGTTCTTCATAATTTTATTGGTGGGATAAATTTCCTATTATCCACATAGAATAGAAAAAAATAGAATAGAATATCTAATAAGTAAAGGTAACACATTTTTCACATATAAAAAAATATATATAAATACTACACACTAATTATCTTCTTAAACTATCTTCCGTACAAAAAAAAATGAATACTCCTATAGTTTTTATGTTAGTTTTTTTCTTGATTTTTGGGTTGGATCAAGCTCATGAAAAGAATCGTATAGTAGTTCATAACCAACTCGGTTCTGGTATTCCTCTCCAATATCGTTGCCGTAATACCTATGGCGACGATACCGGCGTCAAAACTTTAAACTTCAATTCTAATTACACTGTTGATTTTAACGAGTTATTGAATAGAAATAGGTTAAGATGGATTTGTGATTTACGCTTTTGGACTGACAAAGAGTATTATTTTGATCAACTTCAAGTATATCGAGAAGCTATGAGAAAAAGATATGGCCAACTACGTCAATGGACTGCCAGAATTGATGGGATTTATTTTACAAGAGATTATAATGAACCAGTGGGACATGTACTTGACTGGAATTCGGCAGGGATATAAACTTTTATTTTCCCTAAAATTTAATAATATTTATGTAAGTTGGTTGTTAGTTTTAAGTCTTATGAACTAATTCATAAGATCTACTAATTGTTTGCTATAATATATATAGCAAAATATAATTATATAATATTAATTTATTTTATATTTACATATATTGTTTTAATGTTTTAAATAATAATATATTATATTTATTTATACTAATTCACCTTTTTAAGAGACATATATACATCTATAAAGTTTTGTTTGATATAATGACATGTCTTCATTTATAAAGTTTTGTTTGATATAATAACTAGATTAGGTCATGTGTGATACTCATATAATTATGACCCGTATAGTAAGTTTTTAAATTAAAAATCTCGTTTAGTTATTCAGAAATTACGTTTTGTAATTAGCAATTAAAAATTCAAAATTGATCCATGTTACCCATAAACAATCCTTCTAAATGAATGACATGGTTTAAAAAAAATATATCAAATCTTATATAAATTATAATTGAATCTAATTAATAAAATCAATATATATATATATATATATATATATTAAGAAAATTATTATCTTCTAAAATTTAATTGTTCAAACATGTTAGGAAATTTATGTTTTAATGTAATAATTCTGGTTTAAATTTTATACCTATAATTTTTTTCATAAAACAAAATCTTATTTTTCTAATCTATTACTAATAAAAATTGATGTTATAGGCTTTTAAGAGCGTTCACATAGGATTTTAAACGATCAGTTAAAATATATCAAATCATCATTTTAATTAATTATTAAATAATGTCAAGAATTCCAAAAATCGTATCTTTTAAAATGGAAATAAATATCAAATAAGCTAAATTAAAAAAAATAGAAATAAATATCAAAAGAGCTAAATTAACATAAGGAAAAATCATTTAAAAGGAAATTAACTTGATATATATATACTAACTCAATGGAAAATCAACAAAAAAGTAAATTATATGTCAAAATAAAATCTTATACAAATAAAAGTTGATGCTATTTTAAACGACCAATTAAAATATACCAAATAAATATTTTAATTAAATCTTAAGTAATGTCAAGAATTCAAAAAAACTGTGTCTCTTAAAATAAAAATAAATATCAAAAGAACTAAATTAACAAAATAAAAAAATCATTTAAAAGAAAATTAATTTGATATCTATGATAATTCTATGGAAAATCAACATAAAAAACTTATATTCCAAAACATCGTGTCTCTTAAAATGGAAATAAATATCAAAAGAGCTAAATTATCAAAAGAAAAAAAATCAAAATTGGAATTAAATATCAAAAGAGCTAAATTAATAAAATAAAAAATTATTTAACTTGATATTTATGCTAACTTTATGGAAAATCAACATAAAAAATTTAACAAACAAAAAAGAGGAAATTATATGTCAAAATAAAATATATTACTAATAAAAGTTGATGATATATGCTTCTAAAGGTGTCCACATCAGCTTTTAAACAATCAATTTTTTTGGTCCACATCAACATTCAATATTTAAAAAGTTTTCAAATTCTAATATGATTGATAAAAAAATATGTAAGATAAGGAAATTATGTATAAAATTTCCATTAACAACAAAAAACAAACATGATATTAAATTAAGAAAATTTCTTAATTTTAAATAGTGGTCTCAATTATACAAATAACTAAGAATAAATATAATAGTAAAATCATTTTACATGTGTGTATACACACACGTTTAGAGAGCACTTTGTTTATTATGATGGAATAATTTTATCACCTTTATTATCTATAAAAAATATATATGTTACTGATTAAAGTTGAAATTATTTGATTCTAAGGCTTTCCACATAAGATTTTAATTAAGGAATAATTATAATCTACATTAGCATCTTAAATTTTGCCACACATCCATAAAAACTTTAAACACGATCGCATGAAATAGATATTGCAGAAACGATCGAAAAAATTACATTTTCATATTCGGATTGGGATTGCCATAGATCAATTTAGGAGTTCTTCGTTTTGAGTTGTTCTATTTGTTATTCATTATTCTGAAATTTGATGTAAGTTGTATTGATTTTGCCTACTTAATTGTCTTCTTAATCAAAGCTATGCTCTGATGGAATAAAAAAACGACATGAGAAAGAATTCACGCATGGATTGAGAAAGACGGCTATAATGAAGGGAAAATGACTGTGTAAACCAATCTTCTCAGATATAAAATAATGTTTGTTACATCAATATTATATGCAATGACCCCTAAGTATGAGAATTAAATCCTCATCGCTTAGGTTTATGATCTAATCGAAGAACCATTGAAAAATTACCACAACCAATATGTCACTAGACAAAATTCCGGCTTCTATCTCTCCAAGTTACCACAACCAATATGTCATTTACTTTGTTGGTTTTTTGTTATTATAAATATGTTTCAAAGTTCATATCATATTCATATATTGTTTTGGTTTTAAAATTGATTTTTTTCATAGATATGAGAGCAAGAGTTGTGTTTATTACATTGCTTTTCAATTTGTAGATTAAATTAAAATTTTGTATTGATTTAAATAGTTAAGGATGAAAAGTAATTTTTGATTTTTTTAATAGAAAACAGATATAATAGAATGAAAATGAATATTATGAAAAAACTTATTCACTCTGATTGGAAGAAGTAAGGTGCAATTATTGAAAAATCATTTAAAAGTTACCACAACCAATATGCTACCAGACAAAAGTCCGGTCTTTACATCTTCAAGATAAAACTAACAAAAACTCGTTGATCTTTTGTGATTTTAAATTAGTTTCAAAACTCATTCTATATTCATCTATTGTCTTAGTTTCAAAATTAAAGTTATCATGAATGTGAAAGTAAGAGTTGTGTTTATTAGTTTTTTTTATTAATTTAGTAGATTAAATCAGAAATTTGTATTGTTTAAATTAGCTAAGGAAATAGAATAACTTTTAACTTTATAACATTTTTGTTGTTTTGTTTTCATAGAAAACATATATAACGAAGACGAAACTGAAAATGATTAAAAAAACTTATTTTCTTAATTTAAAAAGTGATGTATAATATTTTATATTCGTGTCGATATTATGGTTATTAAATAACATTTGATTATTTTGTTACACTTTTAGTAGGTTTTGCTATACTAACTTATAAATGTTTGACCATATAATACGTTTTTTCAAACGGGACATATATAGATTCAAAACAACACCGTTGAAACCTTACAAACTATATATAACTACTGAGATTAAAACTACAATATTTTTAATATATATTATTACAATTACCATTATACACAAAATAATATCTCAATAAATATAATTGCTCGCATATGAAGTTTTATCAAAATAATATTAAAAACAAATCTCACGCGTAGCGTGGATGCAAAACCTAGTCTTATTATATATAGTTGAATGTTTTAAAGTTAATAACTCACTTGATTGTGACATGTGCCAAGTTAATCGATTAGATTTTGACAGGTGTAAAAAAATTCAATTAGATTTTGACACATAAAAGTAATAATAAAAGAAAATTTTATAATTGAATCGTACTTTTAAAATGGAAAGTTATTAAATATATCTATTACTAATAAAAATTTGATGCTATATTCATCGAAAAGTGTCAACATAGGACTTTAAACAATCAATTTTATTGGTCCACATCGACATTCAAAATTAAGAAATTTTCCAAATTCTAATATTATTGTTAATATAAAAAACAATTATGTATAAAATATCCATTAACAACAAAAAACCAACATGATTTTAAATTATGAAAATGTCTTAATTGCAAATAGTTGTCTCAATTATATAAACAGCTAAGAATAAATATAATAGTAAATTTTCCTTACATGTGTGTATACACACATTTAGAGAGCATTGTGTATACACACATGTTTAACACAAAGTAAATATATGTTACTTACAAAAGTTGAAGTTACTTGATTCTAAAGTTTTCCACATATAATTTTAATTAACCAATAATTATAACATCAATTTTTATTAGTAATAGATTAACATTTAAATTTTTGTCACATGTCCATAAAACCTTTCCACACGATCACATGTAATAGATAGTGCGAAAAGGATTCAAGAATTGACATTATTCGGCTTGGGATATCCATAGATCAATGTAGTAGTTCTTTGTTTTGAGTTGTTCTATTTGTTAATTAATGACCCCTAAGTATGAGAATTAAATCCTCATCGTTTAGGTTTATGATCTCATCGAAGAACCGTTGAAAAGTTACCACAACCAATATGTTACTAGACTGAATTCCACTTTCTATTTCTTAAAGGTAAAACTTACAAAAAGTATATTTACTTTGTTGGTTTTTTGTTATTATAATTTTTTTTCAAAGTTTATTCCATATTCATATATTGTCTTGGTTTTAAAATTAAGTGTTTCATAGATAAGAGAGCAAGAGTTGTGCTTATTATTTTGCTTTTCGATTTGTAGATTAAATTAAAATTTTGTATTGATTAAAGTATCTATGGAAGGAGAATAGTTTTTGAATGTTTTATTTTTCATAGAAAACATATATAAGGAGAATGAAACTGAATATGATGAAAACACTTATTCACTCTGATTGGAAGAAGTGAGGTATAATCATTGAAAAATCATTTAAAAGTTATCACAACCAACCAGAATAAATATGCTACTAGACAAACGTCCGGTCTTTACATTTTCAAGATAAAACTGACAAATATATATTTCATTCGTCATTCTTTCATATATATTTAATTCGTCGTTCTTTCTTGATTCTAAATTAGTTTCAAAATTCATTTCATATTCATTTATTATTTTGGTCTCAATATTAAAGTTGACATGAATCTGAAAGCAAGAGTTGTGTTTATGAGTTTATTTTTCAATTTAGTACATTAAATCAGAAATTTATATTTGTTAAACTAGGTAAAGAAAGATAATAACTTTGAACTTTATTACCTTTTTGTTGTTTTCAAAGAAAACATATATAACGAAGAAATTGAAAATGATGAAAACCTTATATTTTCTTGATTTGAAAAAGTGATGTATAATATTTTATATTTGTGTCAATACTATGTTAGTTAAATTGTATTTGATTAATTTGTTACACTTTTAGTTTGCTTTAGTAAATTAACTTATAAGTGTTCGACCAAATAATACATTTTTAAAATGGGACATAATAAGATTAAAAAAAGACCGTTGAAATCTCACAAACTATATATAATTTATGAGATTAAAACTGCAATATTTTCAATATATATTATTACAATCACCAATATACGCATAGTAAAATCTCAATAAATATAATTGATTGCATATGATTTTTATCAAAATATTATTTAAAAGAATACTCACGCGTAGCGTAGATGCAAAACCTAGTATTACTAATAAAAATTGATGTTATATGCATCTAAGGGCATCCTCATAGGATTTTAAACAATCAAAAGTTGATGCTATATGAATTTAAGGGACTTCACATAGGATTTTAAACAATCAATTTTATTGGTGCACATCCACATTCAAAATTAAGAAAGTTTCCAAATTCTAATGTTATTGTCAATAGAAAAAAAAATAAGAGATAAGGAAATTATGTATAAAGATTTTAATCATTTTTATTGGTCCAAATCAATATTCAAAATTAAGAAAGTTTACAAGTTCTAATATTATTATTTATTGCCAATAGAAAAATATAATAGATAAGGAGATTATGTATAAATTTTATATTAACAACAAAAAACCAACATGATTTTAAATTATGAAATTTTTTAATTTAAAATAATGATCTCAATTATATAAATAACGAATAATAAATATATTACTAATAAAATATTTTACATGTGTGTATACGCACACGTTTACAGAACACTTTGTTTATTATGATGGAATAATTTTACAACCATTTCATGACAAAAATAATTTATTGTCTATAATATGTTACTTATAAAAGTTGAAGTTATTTGATACTAAATCTTTCCACATACGATTACAATTAACCAATAATTAAAATCTACATTAGCATCTAAACTTTTGCCACATGACCATAAAAATTTCCACATAATCGCTCTAATTATTTTTGACTCACATGTTTCTAAACATTTTGAAGGTGCCAAATTAGGTTGACGCAACTGATGATCACACCTCTTAAAGATGATAACATCCATCAAAGTCGAACCGACTGATCTTCCTCATACTTCCCTGGTACATATATAACTATGTGTTAAGATTTCATATATGACATAAAACCGTATTTTCAATTGTAACGACAAAACTCATTCTTTATCATTCATCAATATATTTCCAAGCAGACCTTTTTGATTGAATAGATAATGCGAAAATGATCAAATAAATTACATTATATTTATTTTCCTACTACTTGGGATTGCCATAGATCAATGTTGGAGTTGTTCTATTTGTTATTCAATTTTATGGATTTTTATGCAAGTTGTATTGATTTTGCCTACTTTATTTGTCTTCTTGATCAAAGTTATGCTCTAATGGGAAATAAAAGGAATAAAAAACGACGTGAGAAAGAATTCATCCATGGATTGACAAATAAGACCACAATGGAGGAGAAATGATCATTTGTAAACCAATATTTTTAGATATAAAGTAATGTTTGTTACTTTAACAATCTTTGCAATCAATGACTCTTAAGCATGAGAAAAAATCATATCGCTTAGGGTTATGATCTCATTGAAAATTTACCACAACCAATATGCCACTAAACAAAATTTTGGCATGTACTTCTTCAAGATAAAATTTACAAAAAGTTATATTTACTTTGTCGGTTTTTTGTTATTTTAAATTTGTTTCAAAGTTCATTTCATATTCATCTATTGTCTTGGTTTCAAAATTAATATTTTCATAAATATGAGGGAAATAATTATGGTTATTAGTTTGCTTTCGTTTAGTAGAATAAATTGGAAATTTTTATTAATTAAAGTAGCTAAGGAAGGAGAATAGTTTTTAACTTTCTTAATTTTTGTTGTTGTTTTTAGATATAACAAAAAAGAAATTGAATATGATGAAAAAAGTTTATTAACTATGATTGGAAGAAATGAGGTATAATCATTGAAAAATTATTTAAAAGCTACAACTGTAACATCCTGATTTCTTGTATATGCGGAGAGGCTTATAAGAAATGATTTGGCTACCTATGTCACCAAAGTGCACTTATCTTTTCCGGAACTTGTCCAGAGAGAACTCCAGAGTTAAGCGTGCTTGAGCTGGAGCAATTTAAGGATGGGTGACCTACCGGGAAGTGATTCGCGGTATCGTGTGAGTGAGGACAAAACACGAGGAAAGATCATGTGGTGATTGCAGGGTCAGTAAACAAGTATTACAAGCCTCCCGGACTAACGCACCGGCCGTCGGACAAGGGTGGGGCCCACGGGCCGAGAGAGGGCATGGGGCCCACAGGTAGGGGCGGTCGGGGCGTTATAAGTGGTATCAGAGCCGAACCCAAACACGTGTGTGAAGTCAGGTGGGCTCACACCGTCTAGGGTGACGATCCTGGTGCGCAACGAGGACGTTGCGCTCTGTGAGTGGGGGTGATTGTAACATCCCGGTTTCTTGTATATGCGGAGAGGCTTATAAGAATTGATTTGGCTACCTATGTCACCAAAGTGCACTTACCTTTTCCGATCACTTGCCCGAAAGAACTCCAGAGTTAAGGGTGCTTGAGCTGGAGTAGTCTAAGGATGGGTGACCTTCCGGGAAGTGATTCGCGGTAGCGTGTGAGTGAGGACAAAACACGGGGAAAGGTCACGTGGTGATTGCAGGGTCAGTAAACAAGTATTACAAGCCTCCCGGACTAACGCACCGGCCGTCGAACAAGGGTGGGGCCCACGGGCCGGGAGATGTCGTTGGGGCCCACAGGTAGGGGCGGTCGGGGCGTTATAAGTGGTATCAGAGCCGAACCCAAACACGTGTGTGGAGTCAGGTGGGCCCACACCGTCTAGGGTGACGATCCTGGTGCGCAACGAGGACGTTGCGCTCTATGAGTGGGGGTGATTGTAACATCCTGATTTCTTGTATATGCGGAGAGGCTTATAAGAAATGATTTGGCTACCTATGTCACCAAAGTGCACTTATCTTTTCCGGAACTTGTCCAGAGAGAACTCCAGAGTTAAGCGTGCTTGAGCTGGAGCAATTTAAGGATGGGTGACCTACCGGGAAGTGATTCGCGGTATCGTGTGAGTGAGGACAAAACACGAGGAAAGATCATGTGGTGATTGCAGGGTCAGTAAACAAGTATTACAAGCCTCCCGGACTAACGCACCGGCCGTCGGACAAGGGTGGGGCCCACGGGCCGAGAGAGGGCATGGGGCCCACAGGTAGGGGCGGTCGGGGCGTTATAACAACAACCAATATGCTACCAGACAAAATTTTGGTCTCTATCTCTTGAAGATAAAACTTACAAAAAGTAAATTTAGTTCGTCGAACTTTTGTGATTTTAAATTAGTTTAAAAATTCATTCCATATTCATTTATTGTCCTGGTGTAAAAATTAAAGTTATCATGAATCTGAGAGTAAGAGTTGTGCTCGTTAGTTTGCTTTTCAATTTGTAGATTAAATCAAAAATTTGTATTGGTTAAACTAGCTAGGGAAGGAATAACTTTTAACATTATTATTTTTTTGTTAGCGTGGATAAAACTGAAAATGATGAAAAAACTTATTTTCTTGATTGAATAAGTGATGTGTAATTTTATATCTTTGTGTCAAAACTATATTTATTAAATATCATTTGATTATTTTGTTACAGTTTTAGTTGATTTGGTATTTATAAGTGTTCGACCAAATAATACATTCTTGAGACATGACATACATAGATTCAAAACAAAACTGTTGAAACCTCACAAACTAGATATAACTTTAAAGATTAAAGTTAAAATTTATTTTCTATATATTATTACAATCACCAATATATACAAAGTAATATCTAAATAAATATAATTGATTGCATATAAGTTTTTTTATCAAAATAATATTAACAAGAATACCCACGCGTATCGTGTATGCAAAACCAAGTCTTATTATATAAAGCTGAACTCGCTCAACGTGAACGCGACACGTAGGATAATTTTAATTCACGAGATCGTGATATATGTCATCGTAAATTTAGATCGTGACATGTGTCAATGTAATAATATAAACTTTTCTATTGTTAGTTATTTAATTTTAAAAATGAAAAATAACCAAAAAGAGAAAAGAATTGTTGGCTTTTGCCAATGGAAACTAATGAAAATGAAAAGTTAAAGTAAGAGAACAAAATAAAAAGTTTTAAATAAATATATATATATATATATATATATATTTATATATATATATAAGATTCATAATATATAAAATTAGAGGAATAACAATTTTTTATTGTGTGTTTGATAATTCTGGAACCCTCTCATTCATCTATGAGGATTGTTTATCAGATTTATGGATAATATGAATCATTTTCAAAAACAATTAATTACGAATTACAAAACGTAATTTCTGGATAACTAAAATGAGTTATTTTTATTTAGAATCTAATTATAAGGGCCTTAATTACGTATATTATCACTTTCGGAGCCTAAATATTTAATCTTTTTCCCGCGTGATGGGACCTAATCTAGTTTTATATATTATGAATCTTACATAGATTTAATTGTTTACAATTTTTGATTAGTACTTTCTATTTTTTTATCGTACTTTATTTTTTCAATTTTATTAGTTTTCATTTATTTTTTTAAACAATTCCCGTTTTTGGTTATTTTGTATATTTAAAAATAAATAACTAAAAATTACAAATTTTATATTATTACATTGATAATGACACATGTCACGATCTCATGAATTAGAATTATCATACGTGTCTCGTTGAACGCGCTCAACTTTATATAATAAGATACTCAATTTCTACATTTTTTATCATCCCACCAAAGCATATGTCTTCTTTTTTTCTCTTCTCCATTACTAAACCGCAATAAATCATATAAATTTATCTCTTATAAAAAGTTGTATATGAAACTCTTTTTTTAATCAAAACATCCAGATGTATTGCTGGAGATATCACGTCTTCCCGAGCTTCCACGAACCAGAAGTCGGTAAAACATTTCTTAGTCACATGCGCAAGCAGTCTAGCTACAACGGGATTACGATGTTCGATTATCAAATGATTGAGAGAAGCCAAACCCATCGCCCTTGCACTAACACAAGCGATTAGAAATTCAAGGATTGTGATCTTGGTGCTTTGATGAATTGGTGGAGATTCTAGAGTGCAAGAGAGTCTTGGGACAAACAGTGATGACCATCTTCTATGGAGTGGATCCAACCGATGTATGGAAACAAACTGGCGATTTTGGGAGGCTTTCAGTGACACTTGTGGACGTAAAATGGATGAGGAGAGGCGGAGATGGAGCCGAGCTTTGACCAATTTGAGCAACATACTCGGAGAACACTTCCTAAACTGGTTTGTTTGTTCTCATTTGATTAATTAATTTGGTAATTTTCTTGCTAGTGTTTTTTACTTTTTTTCTTTTTGATGAACCGTGGGAGTTTTGGTCTTTCGGCTATCACATTGGTCTTGATGAGTATGGTTTGAAACTATGTTTACAAGAACAACTTCTATAATAGAAAGGCTTTGCGACCAGAAAGTGCTTATCATCCTTGATAATGTCGACCATCTAGAGCAGTTGGAGGCTTTGGCTAATGAAACTACGTGGTGTGGTCCTGGAAGTAGGATCATCGTGACCACAGAAGATCAAGAACTTCTGAAGCAACATGGTATCAACAATACAAACCACGTGAATTTTCCATCTGCAGAAGAAGCTCTTGAGATCTTGTGTCGATATTATGCGTTTAGACAAAGCTCTCCGTTTTAGGGATTTAAAAAACTTGCAGAAAGAATAACCATGCTTTGTGGTAATCTTCCACTCCGTCTTCGTGTTGTGGGTTTATCTTTACGTGGGAAGAATGATGATGAGTGGAATGTTGTAATACAGAGGCTAGAAACTAGTATTGATAGAGATGTTGAGAGAGTACTAAGAGTTGACTGTGAGGGTATACATGAGAAAGATCAAGCTCTATTTGAACAAAAGCTAAGAACTTGGAGAAATTCCGTGTTGTATTCCTCTTGGCCAATGGCCCATATATACACACACATCGCTTAGGGATTATCTTCCCGAACAAGTAAATGAGAGAATATACAATGATAGATAAGTCAAGAAGATAAACACATATTTACATATCCGAGGATACGTATCTTCCGTAATACTCAAAATATCCTCGTCGATAACACCCCCCTCAAGTTGGAGCGTGAGGATTCAAAACGCCCAACTTGACCAATAGATAATCAAACTCACGCTTGCCAAGTGCCTTGGTAAAAACATCAGCAAGCTATTCAGTTGTTGAGACCTTCTGCGTACAAATAACTCCAACTTGAATTTCATCGCGGACACCATGACAATCTATCTCAACATGTTTCATGCGTTCGTGAAAGACATGATTCACAACAATATGCAAAGCTGCCTGATTGTCACCATATAAATCCATCGGCCCATTCTGCTTCACACCAAAGTCGGAGAGTAAGCTCCAAAACCACTTCAAGTCACAAACCGTAAGAGCCATGCTGCGATATTCAGCTTCAGCTGAAGACCGAGCAACAACCTCTTGCTTCTTAGTTTTCCAAATCACGGGCGAGGTACCTAAAGTCACAAGCCTTCCACTGATTGATCTTCTCGTTATAGGACACCATACCCAATCACTATCACACCATCCACGAAGTTGAAGATCACAATCAGAACTCAAGAAAATTCATTGTCCCGCGGTACCTTTGAGATACCGAACAACGCGCAACGCGACATTCCAATGATCGATACGCGGAGAGTGCATAAATTGAGAGAGAATATGTACCGCGTATGTAAGGTCAGGTCTCGTAGCTGTGAGATAAATCAATCGTCCAACTAGTCGTCTATACCTCTCAGGATCATCCAACAAAGCACTTTCGGACAGAGCAAGCTTATGTTGTTGTTCCATAGGAGTTGCAGCTGGTTTTGCTTTTAGAGCTCCAGCTTCGGCAACAATATCCAATCAATATTTCCGTTGACACATAAAAATGCCTTCGTTCTTCTTAGCAATTTCGATCCCCAAGAAATACTTCAAAGTCCCAAGGTCTTTCATAGGAAAGCACTTGCCCAAATATTCTTTAAAAAGAGCAATCTCAGCTGAGTTATCTCCTCCAATAATCAAATCATCCACGTAAACCAACATGTACATCTTAAATTTCGCTGTCTGTAGCATGAAGAGAGAGTAATCACCGTACGAGTGCTTAAAACCATACTTCACCAATGCTGTATTAAGCTTCGTAAACCAGCACCACAGTGCTTGTCGTAAACCATAAAGCGACTTCCTCAACCGACAAACAAGCTTTATGTTCTCCATACGAAATCTCGGTGGTGGCTTCATGTAAACTTCCTCCTCGAGGTCTTCATGGAAAAAAGCATTGTGAACGTCCATTTGATGGAGCTCCCACTTCTTCGCAGCAGCAAAACTAAGAAACATTGTCACGGTGGACATTTTAACAGCATGTGCAAAAGTTTCAGAAAAATATGTCCCTTCGACCTGATTGTTACCGAGAACCACCAAGCGCGCTTTATAGTGCTCAATTGTACCATCCACATTGTATTTGATCTTGTAAACCCACTTACACCCGATCGCCGTCTTCCCTCGCGGAAATTCCGTCATATCCCAAGTGTGATTCTGTTCCAAAGCTCCAATCTCGTTACCCATGGCATCTCTCCAAACGCGCAAAGACACATCATCACGAAACAAAGTGGGTTCATCTCCATTGGTAACGGCGGCAAGAACACATAGTTTGCATCAGAAAAATTATCCAAGGTGACATAACGAGAAAGGGGGTACCAGCTTTCACCAGAATCATCAATAAATGCCTCCTCAATAACATCGCATTTTGTCGTTTGCAAAACGAAATTTTTGAGTTTAACCGAGGGAATTTTCTTTCTCAATACACGTCCAAGTTCAGGTTCAAGATTGACAACCTCACTCTCATCATGTGGAACAGAAGATGATGAACCTCCCTGTCCTGAGCAGCTTCAGAATTCTCACCTCCATCACTGTGAGTTCCCTCTCCCAAGGCCAACCCCTCTGCATCAGCAACTGCATCATCATTTGCAGAAATTTTTGGATCATCAATAGCATCCTCTGTATCATCAGATCCTGTTGTCTTATTTTCATCAACCTGTACTATATCAGCATTCTCTTCACCACTAGGCATTTCGTGCTGTATCCCTCTTGGCCAATGACCCATATATATACACGCACATCGCTTAGGGTTTATCTTCCCGAACAAGTAACTGAGAGAATATACAATGATAGATAAGGCAAGAAGATAAACACATATTTACATATCTGAGGATACGTATCTTCCGTAATGTAACATCCCTAATTCAATTTTGAGGTTGAAATTGAATAATTAGAAGTTGGGGGTTAATTTCGCGTAAATCATTTTTTCCGGGTGGGTTTAACTGATAATTTTGAAAGTTTGGGGTCAACTTTCGGAAGAGGAAGAAGTGCGAGGACCGGTTGGTGTAATAAGGGAAACTTGGTCACACATATGTATCGCCGTATGCATCTCCCTCTCCAACCTTGTGCGTGCGATTAACCTAGCCGTCACGACTGCTGCGTGGTGAGAGATCGAGAGAAAGCTCGAGTGGGTGGATCGTCGTGAGCCGGGTCGTGTCGCGATCTCGTCTTCTCCACGGTAAGAAAACTTCTCTCTCCCTCCTTAGTTGTTCGTGCGATGCCGGGGTCAAGCCGTGACGGGGAAGAGGGTCGACGGTGCGGGGGTTGGAGTCGGGATTGGGGATCGGGGATTGGGCTGTGGCGAGCGCCGGTGGTGAGCTCCGGCGGTGGCGTCGCTGCTCCGGCGGTGGGAAGTCGACGAAGTCGACTACCGGTTTAGACCGGTTTGTTAATCACCGATCTTACATTTGTTTGTTTTTAATTATTTTATTATTTTTATTTCTAGGTGGTTTAATAGAAGGTTATTCATCCCGGGGAGTTCTAGAAAATTGCTGAATTTTCTCGTGAAACTTTCTGTGCGGGAATAAGGTGAGTGCAGGACCATAGGCGTAATTAAATAATTTTGATAATTGGTGTGATTTCGTGATTATAGGCCGTTTACGATCTCGGAGGGTCTAGATCGAGTGTTTCATGAAATGTTTGATTTATTCGGTATTTTCGTGATAGTCTATATTAATTATCTTAATTATTTGTTAGCCTGTAGATGGGAGGATTGCCTCACTAAGTATTTATCGAAATACTTATGCATCTCTTATATTTTAATTGATGCAGGAAATGAGAAAGTGTGACCGTGGAATCAGGGCGAGGAAGAGGGGGTGATCTAGATTTGTCGTTTATTTGATTATTTAATTTAATAATTTATGATCTGCATTGTTCGGATTTTTAGTCTTGAACCGGGAATTAATTGGTGAGGTTCCGTTATTATTTATGGGATTTTAATGATTATTTGCAAAAAAAAAAATGGGTGCGGTTGTTTCACGTAATACTCAGAATATCCTCGTCGATAACACTATTTCTCCAAATTGCATTATTCTTCAACTACAAAGATGATGACCATGTGAAAGCCATGCTTATTGACTGTAATTTAGATGTCAGTCACATGCTTAAAACCCTAGTCAATAAATCTCTCATATATGTGTCTAACGAAGGAAAAGTAGTGATACACAAGTTACTACAACAAGTGGGAAGACAAGCCGTTCATAGACAAGACCCCTGGAAACGCCACCTTTTAATAGATGCTCATGAGATTTTGGATGTCCTCGAAAATGATACAGTAAGTACACTACTTTGTGTCCGTTATATATATGATGTCCATTTGGTGAAAATTCTTACCTATTATGCTAACATTTTTTTCTTTTCTACTTGGTATTTGGATTAGGGCACAAGAACTTTGATGGGTAGATCCTTTGATGTATCTAGACTAATCAATGAAGTTTTCTTAAGCGAGAGATATTTTAAAAGAATGCAAAATTTGCGGTTCCTCAATGTCTACAGAACAATATTTCATGGTACAAAAAGCTTGCACATAACTGAGGACATGGAATTTCCACCTCGTCTAAGGTTACTGCACTGGGAGGCATACCCAAGAAAGAGTCTCCCCCTACATTTCACCCAGAATATCTTGTCGAACTTATAATGAGGGAGATCCACCTCGAGAAGCTCTAAGGAGGAACCCTAGTTAGTTAATCATAACCACTATTGTTATTTGAGTTTAGGAACTCAAAATATAAACTTAAAGTATCAAATGTTACTCTTCTGTTGTGTTGCTTACATTCAACAGCTTGCAAATCTCAAGAAGATGGACTTGGAAGGGTCTTGCCATTTGAAGAAATTCCCAGATATTTCAAAAGATGGAATCGACAGATAAAATCCGTCGAAAAAGGCCATTTACGACGGATTTCCGACGGATGTATTTCCGTCAGAAATCCATGGGAAATTTTCCGACGGATTTCCGACGGATGTATTTCCGACAGACGATTTTTGACGGATTTCCGAGTGAACTAAATAATTTGTTTTTTTTTAATTTTATTTAATAAATTAATTTTATTAATTATTAATTCAATTTTTTTAATATATTAAATAATAATCTAATTAATTAATTAAAATCAATTATAAATATAAAAAATTTCTTAATTAATAAATTCAGTAAAGAAAATAAATTCATAAAACATAAAAATGTGTTATTTATGATCTTCTTCATATCCGTGAGCTCTTCCCGGGATGAGTTATGTGCGTACTCCAACTCCTCGACCTTCGCGTCACGGTCTTTCACCGTTTGGATGAGCCTCTCGATTTCATCCTTGTACGCTGAAGCATATCGAGGACCCGAAGAAGAAGATTCTTGGGACAGAATCTGATTGCTCGGACTCCGGGACTTCAGTTCCCAAAGTCGATCCGCTAAAAGGCGTACCCCGAGAACGATTGCGTCCATGGGAGCCCAAACGGAGAGAGTCCTCGTTATTCATGCGAGAAAAACATAATAACGTTAGTACATTGAATTGTAAAATTCCAAAAATTTCTAAAAAAAATTCGAATTGTTTTTTAAAACTTCCGAAAATTCAAAAACTTCCAAAACTCCTAAAATTTTCTAAAATTTCAACAAAAAAAAAATCAAAAATTTCATAAACTTTCTAAATTAAAAAAAAAATTCAAATTTGTTTTCAAAAAACTCCTAAAATTTCAAATTTTTCAAATGTTCCATAAAATTCAAAACTTTCCTAAAAATTCTAAAAACGTTTTAATATGTTTTTTATTTTATAAATTTCTAAAAACATTTTATAAAATAACCTATAAACGTTTTTATAAAAATAAAAAATTTTAAAAACGTTTTTAATTAGTACAAAATTCTGAAAACCCTAAAAAATTCTAAATACTAAAACGTTTTTAATTTTCTAATTAAAAACTATACTAAAATCCTAATCTAACAATTATAATCTCATAAACCCTAACAAATTTCATTCCACCAAACAAATACACAACAAATTTCATTCTAAAACAACTATCAAAATTAACCACCTAAATCTAATAAACTCTAAAAACTATCAAAACTAACAAGATTTACAAAAAAAATTATAAACACTTACACATGATCCATGATTGATGATGAAGAATGAAGATTTAGAGAGATTGGAAGTGATAGCAACCGAAATCGTCCGATTTTAGAGAGAGAAGAGAAAGAAAAACGGTAAGAGAGAGAAGGAGAAAGAGAGAAATGAGGGAGAAGAAAGTTTGTGGATAATATATATATATATATATGGATTTCCGACGGCTATATCCGTCAGAAATATGTTGGATTATTTAAAAAAAATTGTTTAGGCGGTCAATCTTCCCGCGGTCTTGAAAAAACAAAAATTTGTCGGAAATATCCCACAGATTTCTAACGGATAAGGGACTATACGTATCCTGCATGTGTTTATATTGGGCAGTCAACCGACACGTATCGAAGGACCCATATCCGTCGGAAATTTCTCACGGATTTCCTATGCATTGCCGAGATTACACTAATCCGTTAGAAAATTTCCACGGATTTAGGGAATATTTGGGGTTTAAGGTTTAGGGTTACGTGATATGGATTAACTATCCTTAAACTACATGTTTCATTCAAAATTTTTTTTAGTTCATCATTATTAAAAACTTTCTATGAGTTTATTAATTTTACAACATAAAACTTAAACATTTCACATAACATCTACTATACCTTATACTCTAACTTATACTAACACTTCCATCAAATTTTATAAAGTCTATAACCCACATTTATTTTGAAATTTGACAAATTGAAGCTATTGTATATACATCATACAACTGTTTCTCTACAATTTCTAAACAAAACTAAACCCTATACCCTAAACCACATTTTTGGTCATCCGTCGGAAATTTTTCCATGGATTTTCGACGGATGTTACTTAACAAATTTTTTTTTTTTGGTTTTTCGAAAGGGTGATAACATCTGTCAGAAATCCGTGGGAAATTTTTCGACGGACGCATGTCGTCGGAACGCCGCCGGAGACTTCCGACGGGTACTATTTTCCGACGGATGTTAATTTCATCCGAATTCCGTCAGAAATTACCGAGGGAATTACATCTGTCGGAAATTACGTCGGAAAGCACCATGTTTTCTTGTAGTGTTGGTTCTTAATGATTGCGAGAGTTTAATAGAACTTTCCTCCTCTTTTTCAAATCTCTATAAACTGAAGGAGTTGAAGATGGTTTTACTGCATAAATCTAGAAGTTGTTTCAAACCTTAACTTGGAATCTCTCGAAAGGGTGTGATGAGGTCATCAGACCAGTAGTTGAACCGGAGTTTAATCAAACCAATTGCACAATGCCAATCAAACCTAAAAAGAACATATGTCCATCTCTCGAAAGATTTTGGTCCAACCAGAGAGAGTCAAGCTCAAAGCTGATTTGTTATGTACTCATGATCCATCGGAGGCACACAATGAACCAAGACATGACCTGGATCAGTTTGGAGAAGGCCACAACAACCCATCAAACTCAGATGACTTTAAACGGGCCAATTTCAGATCTTTTCATAAATGGATTTTTGCAGACATTTATTTGGAGACCAAAAGACATTTTCTTTCATCTAAGACTTCAAGAGACGTCTTCACATACACCAGCACACATGGGATCAAGAGGATCTCCTTGTGCTCTCTCTTTCGTTATTTAAAACTGATTATGAAAAGTGCCTTAACCAAATGGGTTAACTCAATGGAAAACAACATTTGGCGACCAGGAGACAATCTTATAATACCAGAGATTTTCAAAAGAGTCAACACACGAAGAATCAACCAAATTTTATTACTCAAGAATTATGTCCCCTTTTGTCTAGACAAGCCTAAGTCCACATTCTCAATATTTCAAATGAAGACAAAGACGCCTAAGAGATGATTCAACTTGGTCGAGATCAACTCTCTCTCCTTGCTTCAAGCCAACTACGACAAGGTAAGAAAGGTAAGTATTTCAAATTATTTTAATTATATTGACTAACTCCTTATGTTTCTCTCTTTTGATTTCCATTAGGCGATTTTTATGCTTTCACATAATAAGAATTTATAATCTTTTATTTTAATTTATGTAATTTTCTTTTCTGATTTTTCATCATGTAATTGGCTATAAAAGCCCCTATATGTATATTTTTTATTCACGATGAAATAAAACAAGAACTTTTTCTCTAAACTTGACTTTTCTAGCAAAACTTGTCTTCTCTAAACTTAGTTGAGACCATCACCTCCTTGTGTGGTACAACTCGATCCACCTTCCATCTCACACCTTCCGCAAATCAATCGGCTCAATTGGTTAGAGTAGCTCGACCTCTTGGCCATCCCTTGGCGTGATCAACCAAGCTTTGCTTCTGAGATCCTACAAGCGTAGAGTGCCTTTGTTGTGATTGGATACATCAAACCAGAACCACCTGACCATCTAAGACAAACCACTAGAAAATCAGAACCAAGGCTGCAACCATACCAATGTTCTAATAGTTTTCAACCAATAATTTATGTCTTTGCGGGAAGGAGAGATCCCGAGGCGTACTTAGATTGGGAAAGAAATTTAGATGAATGGTTTGAGTACCACAACTATCATGAGGAGGAGAGGATACACATGGTCGTCACTGATAACACCGTATTTTTACCCGTTTTACTATTTATTTTAGAACAATTTAATATGTGTTTCACTTGCTTTTACATGTTTTTATCGTAGTTTTTGCATGTTTGTAGTTTCAAGACTCTTTTCATGTTCCTTAGGCAAAACGACGCAAATTGGAGGAAAACCAAATTTTAGACAATTTTGGACCGTCAGAAGTTCGACATCCTATGGAAAACTTCTCACCTTCTGATCACGGACGAATATGGATACAGGATAGAAGGACGAACCACTTTTCATACCCAGTTGGTTTCAAGACAATCCAACGGTTAGATCTCAAGATTCATCCAATTGACTGAAGGCATGTTCTGCAGTCTAGCGAAAGAAGCAAGAGAAGAATTGAAGTTTCAACCTCATAGGCCAACCACCGCGGGTCCAGGCCTCACAGCCGTGACGAAAACACTCCTGGCTGCTCCCATAGTCTCTCCAGCCGCGGTGAAACCACCTTTGGTCGTGGGTCGAGCCCACACACCAGCGGCCAGCCAAAAACAGCCCAAAATCAGCTCGTTCGAAACCCGCTTCAAGCCCACTTCGTTTTCTCTTTAAAGAAACCCTAAGGTCGACCAAAGAAAGAGTTGAAGACCTATAAATATATGTTTTACAGGAACAATTTCGCAGCCTACATAGAACATCTTTTAGTTTACCTTTTGCAAGTCTTTTCTTAAGTTTTTGTTCTTACTTTCGAGATTGGTGAAGAAGCTCTCTCCGGACTTAGTTCTTAAACTCGAGAGGCTCCTTCACCAACCTCCTGCTCTTAATTTAATTATGCATTTTCTTTCTTTAATCGTGTCTAAGTAGTTCTCTTGTTGGGCAAAGGGATCCCAAGGGGCTCTCATGGATTGATTCATCATTAGGTTTTAGATTAGGGTTCTTCATTCTATCATTGTTTTTAATGCATGTTTGCTTAATTAATTACCTTGCAACTGAACTTAGGTATTTTTAGAATTACAAAAGTACTGGATCCATATGCTTGACCTAGGGTAAACGAGCAAAACCATTACAAGATACGAAAGTATACTTGTAGAGGGATTGTGAGCGTTAACGACCTTTGAGTATCATCATAACTTTCTGCGCGGCCAGAGACGAAAGTTATTGGTCGAGTATATAAGTTATCGGTGTGTAGGATGTACGAAAGTAGGCTACACACAATGTATATCATTGTTTTTAATGCATGTTTGTTTGATTAGTTACCTTGCAACTGAACTTAGGTATTTTTAGAATTACGAAAGTACTGTATCCATATGCTTGACCTAGGTTAAACGAGCAAAACCGTTACAAGATACGAAAGTATACTTGTAGAGGGATTGTGAGCGTTAACGACCTTTCAGTATCATCATAACTTTCTGCGCGGCCAAAGACGAAAGCTACTGCTCGAGTATATAAGTTATCGGTGTGTAGGATGTACGAAAGTAGGCTACACACAATGTCTGTGTTCCATGTTCAAGAACCAAAAGACGAAAAAATCGCATTAACAACCCTAGCAAAATTTCTATGCTTTTCGGCCATGATCCTTAGAGAGCTCATGATTTCCCAACGCTTAGTTTATTTGTATACAGCCTCGCCTTTAATTATTCACTTGCTTACTTGCTTTCTTATTTATTTGCTTAGATTAGTTTAACTTCCGATATTTCTTTGCTTACTAGTTTATTTACTTGCTCGATTTCTTATTTTCTCCCTTAATTTAGTTAAATTTCTATCACTCGTTTAGTGACACATCATAAACTTTATTTTTCGGTTTAGCCTTCCTTACTAACTTTCTTTCTAAGATCTCGCAGAACAACTTTCCTTCCATGTGGAGCGATACCTTAAGTACTACAACGCACGTCTGTGTACTTGCAGAACTTTTAGGTTTATAAATTTAAAACCTGAAATTTCAGAGAACAATCTAACCGCATCAAGTTTTTGGCGCCGTTGCCGGGGAGGAAATTGCTATTCGTTCTGTCACACCTTAGAGGTTAGTAAATCGACTCTAAGACGAACTTTTTTTTTTTAATTTTCGTTTTTGTTTTTTCTTCGTTTCAGTTTTGAAACTCGCATATGGAGCGAGATCACTACTACGAGCTGGGTTACTACGACCCATCTTATGCTCACTACACTCACGACTCACACTCCAACTGTGACTCGTCATACGTGGATCAGAAACCGGCACCGACCAACAACAGCCTCTTCACACCCGAATTCGTGTTAAAATCGGTTACCAAATCATTAAACCCTGATTTTGATGAAGAAATCTTTGAATGCAAAAAGGAAGCCTTTCTACAAGGACGCTTCAAGAGCCCCAACACCCATTCACATTCACATTGAAAATGCCAAGGCATCACTCACGAACCTCTCTATGATACACAAGGTATTGCAATGCTATGATTGAATCAAAACGAAAAGAGTACATAACTGCAATAAAGAAACATTTGAATGGAGATTATGAGTAACATAAAGTTTCCAAAGCCGAAGTGGATAGTATTATTCAAAAACTAAACGAGTCTATGCACAAAGATGAAGGGTACTACGTAGCCACCAAAATTTATGGAGTACCCATAGTCAAATTGGTTATAAAGAACCGATCAAATGAAAGTCCCTTGGATTCTCAAGCTCATGTCGTCGAAAGAGAACATCAAGGAAAAGAAGGACCTATTTCTACTCCTACTCCTCACCACGTTGAGCGTGAGGCAGACCTTGTGAAGGATTAGACACTAACAGATGCATCCGACAACCATTGAAGACGCTTTCTAAGATGAAGGATCCCAGAAAACTTGTTGTTCCATGCTCGATCAAGGTAATGGAATTTCATGATTCCCATTTTATGAACACATGCAGGGGAGATGAACTATTCTTAGGCCCTGGAGGAGCTATAAAGGATGTTGAAAAAGTTCTAGAAGAAGGTGCACCCGTCACACTTGAAGAGAACATCAAACTGACAAGTTCGACGTACAAAATGATCCCTTTTGATGCACACTCGACCCTTGCTCATATGATATGTGGTGGAGACTTAATTGAAGCTAAGGTGAAGCTTAAATGGCCCTCAGGACTCTGCCCTCAAGACTCTTCACAAGAAAGACGAAGTGGAGACGAGAAACATGACGAACCGAGCAAACCCGACCGAGATCCATCCGCCGCGGTCGCACCTCCTCCTACCACGGCTAAGCCTTCTTCCACCGCGGGCGCGCTTCTCCGACCCGCAGCCAAGCCTCCTTTTGCCATGGCTCCGCCTCCTCAAGTCGCGGTTAGCCCCTGTTTTGCTATTTCTCTGACGGTTTGTGATCTTGCCACACCTCTTCGAGCAAACCGTGTCCACTGTGGATGCTTCACCACTTGAGATCATGAAGGCCCATTCCCCCATGCATCTTTCAACATGATTCAATCTTATGACGTGACGCAAACCTCATACACTTCAACATACAAGCATCCAACACGTTCGCCAAGCAGGGAAAATGTTGACAAATCATACTCCAAGGATGCTCGAAGTTTGATTTTCCATTGTGATCCCGGAGGAGATCACCATCTCGGATTTGATGACAGAAATGCTAGTGTGAATGGCGTGATAAGTTTTATACGAAGGATTACAAGGTTAAGACAAAGGAAACTTGTTTCCAGACACGACCTTTCTTTGACTGAGCTCACCTAGCTACCGACGTCGATAAACGACTTTAAACAAAAGCGCTTAATGGGAGACAACCCATTTCAGCACGTTTTTATTTTTAGTTTTTCTTTCTTTTTCTATTAACGTTTTCTTTTTTTTAGTTTCACCTTTCAAAAAATACAAAAAATCCAAAAAAATAAAAAAATCAAAAAGACAAAAAGAAGAAATCACGGTTCGAGACAGCTCGGTCCAGACGAACCGCAAGGAGACATTTGGCCGCAAAAAAATCCCGGCTGCCGGTGCAGCACCCCGAGCCGCGGCCAGCCTCACTTTCACCGCGGTCGCAATCAACCGACCCGCGGTGAACCTCAACTTGGCCGCGGTCACATCCCTTAGACCCGCGGCCAGCCTTCTGTCGATCGTGGTCATTTTCCTTCGATCCGCGATCGATCCCCATCCGTTCCCGACCATCCACACACCTATTCCCCATCACCACAACACCATCTACCATCCCTCATTCATCACCAATCCATTCACACATCCATTCCTCAACAGTTTCAGGTAAGTTTTTTTCTTCCCTTAAACTTTTCAATTATTACATACATCTATTTCTCGTCCTTGCTCGATTTATTTCACACTGGGGACAATGTGATTTAAGTATGGGGGAGGATTACATCCCTTACTAATCACTTTTTCTTTCATTAGTCTTTGCATTTTGCATTTTTCGCGTTTTCTTTAAAAAAATTCAAGTTTTTAAATAAAAGTAGGAATACGTTTTGAGGGAATGATGAAAGAAATCCATGACGATAACCAACCAGTGTGCTTCTACGCTATTTCCTAGTAACATGCTCTTTCGTAATTTGGTTCTAGACTAGGCGGTAGCTAGAGTTTCTGTTAATGCGAAATCCCTAGATGAACTTAGACCGTAGAGATTATTTAGGACATAATATACTAGCTCTATTATATTTGGACTTTAACTTGACTAAATTTTCTCATCATAGGTTTAGGCAAAAATAATAAATCATACATTTAGGATGTTATTTTACCTTATACCATTCTTTGTCGTACCTGAATGGTCAGTTCATCTTTAGTTGATACCTAACCCAAAAACTAATATATATTATCCTACTAATATATATTAGTTATCCCGTTATACCGGTTGTCCTAGTTATATAGTTATCTTAATTATATTAATTGTCTTATTTTTACCAGTTATACCAATTTTACCAGTAGTAACTATATCAACGATTAAGTACGATTTAAAGATAGCCAAAGCCTTTAAACAAGGAACAAATAAGCGATTACTTCTAGTGGCTATCTTGATTTTGGAACAAATCGAGCATGTTAATTCCACGACACTATGTTCATTAACTTCTTGGCATAACAAAAATATTCTCTAGTGATATCTTACCGGGGAGATAAAATGTCGTCTTGCTTTCCCTTTGTATCTCTCCGCTTCCAATGCTTCTCCAGTGACGCTGCCATCGTCGCCGCAGTAGCAACCACCGTGAATTCGGATTTTCTGTCTCCGCCTCATGCATTGTTGGATAACTTTCGTCGATCGTTTAAAGACCACCAAAGACACCGAAGATGATACAATTTACTAGGAAATGAATCATCTAATATATATAAAAGATGGCCAACTCTCTCCAGTTGAACGCCACATCATCACTGGAGAGAGCACCACGTGTCCAAAATTATTTATTTATTTAATTGTTTTTTTCTTGGCCTTTTGAGTTTGCACAATTATTAGTTGTTTATGCTTAATTTTTAGTAATGTTTACCCTCTTCATCTCCTTTCGAGGGTTTAAACACATTTCCATTCTTTAAGATGCAGCAGATGGCATATTAATGAAATTTGGACTTCCAAACGATCAGAGACCACCATTACATTGGAATTTTCATCGATTTGGTGATTATTTTAAATCATATCCAAGTCATATCTTCATCTCTACCTCAATATTCCATTTCAAAATAATAACGTATCAGTCAAACTAGACCACCAAGAATGATTCAGAAGAATGACTGCATATTATTGTATGTGAGAAGATCATTGTATGACATAAGTGATTGTACAAAGTTATGCAAAATGTTTATATACAATAAAAATAGATTACACTCTAAAGAATTATACAAGAATGTTAATAAACACTGATTATCCTACAAAACAAAAATAATACACACAACAAAAAATAAACACAAACGCTCGAATAAACTTAATGACATACACTAAAAACTCACACGTCCAATAAAATCACCGTCACACACAAAACTCTCCAAATTTCCTCATCACTCTACTATTAAAAACATCATTTAAATACTAATTTGTACATAAATACCATCAACTTGGTTCCAATGACAAAGCCATAAGACTTAACATTAGAACATCTTAATATATATAATTAATTACTCAGTAAAATAAGATACTCAATAATGTTTTAAAATAAGACTATTTTCCTTTCAAATTTACAATATTATCATGCAACAAGTAATATTCCTCAGTCTTGGCCACGTCTCACATATACATCTCAAAATAATTCAATAGTTTTTATTCTTATATCTGGGTGCAGAGAATGGTCTCGAAAAACATCGAATATATACAACAAACCTTCTGAGGCAAATGAAACTATAGTAATTTGATATACTATATACAAAAGAGACAATGTGAAAAATGTTAAGAACAAAATCAATAGTATCAAATACTTCGAAGATATAAACCCGCGCGTATGCGCAGGTAATCACCTAGTATATATGAAATTAGTTGAGCTCTCTCTATCCTTCTGCCACATCATCATTTTCACTTCCTCACAGAATAACATGTGGACAAAAGAAGTAACGAAACGTCTTTCTCGTTTCATCTGAGCACTGATCTTATTTACCACTTTGTGGAAAAAAATAATCTCGTGCCACCAATTGATCTATATGCCACCAATAATGTGATATACCCAAAATGCCCTTAATGAAACTTATTTAAATAATTTCATATATTTATTTAATTAAAATGAAAAAGTAATTTTAAAAAAAAATCAATTGTTTTTTCTTCTTTTTCGCGCTCGAGCCGATCTCCATTTCCCCTTTGAACCCAGCTCAATCCCATCTCGCCAGTTATTGCCGCCTCTTCCTCCTCCTCTGTAATCAATTTCTTGTTCTTAGCTCCTCTCTCCTCCACCATTGTTGAAGCTTCAAAACTAAGTGAGTTGCTCTTATTTGGGGAATTGAGGATTTCACAATTAATTTTTTGGATTTGCGAAAATTGCTTGTTTCGGTATGCAAATTGGATTGGTAACCAAGTTTTATTTGACGATTAGGTATTTGCATTGGTAACTTGTCGAGTGTAGTTGCTGAATCGTAGTGATTTTTTGGTAGATTCGAATTAGAACATGAGTTCATCAAATTTACAGATATATGACAACTGGTAAAATGGTACAACTAAGAGATATATGACAACTGATACAAATTGTATAAATGAGACAACTTGAGGAATTGCTAATTGAGTATTTTTTTTTCTATTTTCAGGAGACAGTGAGCAGCCACACACACATTTCAATGGATTTCAAGAAATTTCATCTATGTTATATTGTTTAAGACCTCATCTTTGGAGGAGATAACTTATTCGGTGTTAATAGAAAGAATATGATGCTGCATCGAATATAGGTGAAACAACTTCTGGATTGAATACAACCTGAAAGCAGTAAGGAAACTTAAATGTGAGATATTTTTTTTTTGATGAATCGCATACAACCCGCATTTTGATGAACTACTATATTAGGAACTACAAAAACCCTAAAATCGTAAAAGGACAACTATTAGAAATTTCGTACAACTGGACACGTAGGGACAAATATGTGCAACTACTTAATAAAAATAGTAATTAAACATATAAAGAAATCATCTACTTAAGAAACGCAAATACGTATTAAACTATAAAGAACAAAATTTAAAATATGGATAACATGAATTTATTATTTTCCTTATTCATATTCGTATTTCACATCAAACACATCTTATATTATAAGGAAGACATTGGTAATGTTAACCATCTTATGATGGAAAAGAAACAAAATATATCATTTTGCATAACTTGTACTATGAAAACCTCCTAAATGACCATTAAAACTCAAAAACTATATGGACAACTACAACGTAATAATTTATATCACGGTTCAACTACAAAAACCCTAAATTCGCAAAAATACAACTATTATGAACTTTGTACAACTAGACACGTAGGGACAACTATGTACAAAATTAACAGCACATGTTTTAATTTGACTGCGCACATGTCCCTTTTTCTCGGCGCACGTGTCCCATTTTTATTAATTTTTAATTGATTTTAATTGTAGTTTTAATATATATATAGTTATACCAGTTGTACCGAATAACTTACACAACATAATCTGTAACCAAATGGAACAAAAAATACTAAAATAAGTTCCAACAGTCGACTTCAAAAAACCAAAAACTCTAAATCTTTTGTTTTCTCTTGCCCTTTTGCCCCTTTTTCCCTTCTTTCTTCTTGTCCCAGTTGTCGGAAATTCTACCAAACACACAAATTAATCAAAAACAGTATTATTTAGTTGTTCCAATTGTCCAAAATTCTACCACATAGTATTATTTAGTTGTCCCACTTGTCTGAAATTCTACCAAAATACACAAACTAGAAATGAAGTAATTCCATCCTTCTAAAGCCATAAACTATTTAAGACCCAAAGCCACTCTTTATCCAATTTTTCAATTCACTAAAATCAGATTTGAAACTGTGTAAACATGCAAGGAAAAGAGTTCTGAAATATAGTCATGATCCATATATGAAAGAATAAAAAAACAATTTAAGAGATTGTGCCCTGCAGAGCATAATTTCATCCATAGAAAAAAAAAATCTAACTGAAACAAAGCAAAACTGGTAAAGGAAAATAAGAAAATTTATTACTTTGATTACCAGTTACTTCCTAACTTGAACTATTATCTTTGCTTTCATTTCCAACTGCATCTTTCACCAACGGTCTTTCATCGATTATTCCAAACGCCTTAGCCTCTTCAGGAGTCATGAAATGATCCCTATCCATGTTCTTTGCAATCACGTCAATAGGTTGACCCGTGTGTTTGGAATACAGTTCATTTAACGCATCCCATACACGAACAATATGTTTTGTATGAACCATTATATCCTTAGCTTGCCCACTATATCCTCCTGAAGGCTGATGAATCATAACGGTTTCATTTGGCAGCGACCGCCTTTGCCCCTTGGCACCCGCTGCCAAGAGGAGAGAAGCAATTGATGAAGCCTAGCCTAAACAAATTGTGCTTATCGGAGAACGAATGTACTGCATAGTATCATAAATTGCAAGACCTGCATCAAATATAATGATAAAAGATGGATCACAAAACACATGAGAAACGATATTTGAGATTGAGAAAATGTAAACTCGTCACAAATCAGACACTCATGAGACCGTATAACAATAACTATAATTTCCTCAAGGTAGTAGCTGTCATACATTTCAGCAGTCTCATTGCATGAATCAAGTGACTACTTTACGAATCACTAATAACAGAATCCCCCCTATAAAAGATAAGAGGCTTTTGATCGGTGAACAAAAGTACTAAAATCCACAGAGGAACCAATATCGACGAACAACATACTCTACTATACCAAATACTAACTAAGAAATAATATAGCATTGACAAAGTCGCGCCATTTTGCAATTCGATTCTTAATCCATAATTTTTACGGAAGGTAAACATGAGAAGAAAAAAATGGAAAGTAAAGCGTACCGACGGAATCAACATCTCAAAATCCTCTCCGATTTATGTGTGTGTCTCACTGAATCTTAAGAAGTCTCTGAAGCAAAACCATGATTTGGGATGCGACGCCGGAACCAACCGCAAACGCCACATTCAATTTCGATTTTGCCGGCGAGATAATCTCAGATGGAAACCTTCTTTTGGAAGAGAGGAAAGCGAGTGAGACGGAGAAGAGAAGTTGTGAAGGAAATGATTGAAGTGGTGGAGAAGAGAAAAATCGATTCAAAAACAAAAAAGGTTTGAAGAAGGAGAAGATGAAGGTAAATGTGAGTTGGATATTCATGGGTCATTGGGTTTGGGTGGGTATAACTGTGGTTGTGTTGTAATATTATAGATGTATGGGGATAAATAAGGTATTTCCTCAGTTTTCGAATTTGTAATATTATAGATGTATGAGATAAATAAGGTATTTCCTCAGTTTTCGGATGTAAACAAAAATCTAAATTAAAACCATTATTAGAACAATGGCATATGTGATCAATTTTTTTGGATTTGTGGTATTTGAGTAACTGTTCCGTTTCACCTTCTAGCCTTCCACCACCATTTTAATCCTTCATGCCTTCATCGATCTTATTCTAAACCAAAATCTTCCTTATCCCTTTTAATAACCGTCCGTGTTTTACCTTTCAGATTCTGCAGGACGCTTTCATTTCCTCAACCAACGCTCTTCTCGGCCAAGGCAAAATAGTCTCTCCGGTGATCTCAAACCTAAACCTCTCTCTTTCTCACATCCTCAGATGGATCTTCAAAAACATTGGCTGGCATTCTTCTCGAAGTCGAGGCTCCCCGAATTGCTGGCTTATTATCGAGAAAATTCCAATGCCTCATTTGGGTACGGTTGATTGACTTCTTGCTTTTCTATTTTTGAAATTTAGCAAACGAAGCACTCATCATACACTTTGGTGTTTCTCAATATGACCCTTTTTCTCTAATTTTCTAGCTTGCTTCAGCCGTGCGGTTGGGAGCGATTTGGTCAGCCTTCGCATCCTTTCAACAACACCTTTGGGGTGATTCTAATCTAATGGCGCAGTTATTTCAGGTTCAAATTGATGGTACGTACTGAACTTAGATTAGAACTATGATAGTTTTTTTTTTTTTGGTATTATGTTGAAGGTTGATCCTTTGATTAAATCCTGCAAACAAGAAAGTATAAATCAATGAGAAGAAGAAGAATAACAGAGAATCATGTCTAGAGAAAGAAGATGAGTCAACGACAAAAAGACGAAAGTCAATAAGAAGAAGCAAAATAAGTTGTCGAAGAAAAAAGTCAACAAGAAGGAAGCAAAGTAAACAGAAGAAGAAGTTAGGCTTTGTGTGGTTTTTTTTCTAAGATGACAAATGGGCTACAGATTAATTAGGCCCAAGAGAAAGTGTGTTTTGTTGTATAAAGCTTGGCAAATGACCAAGTAGAGGTTTTGGAGTTGTTAGAGTCTAAGTGTAGTTGTTATGAGTTGTTGTAGTGTAAGGATTAATAGTGTGACTTGTGTAAGAGAGTCTAGATTTAGAAGTATGGTCTAAAGCATGGATGCAAGTGTATGTGGCAAGTAGAAGAAAGTAGTATAAGTATGTGTGAGTGTTATAATGTAAAAGAAGATCCGAATATTATCAATGTAGAATATTAAAATATTTCACTCTCCTCTCTTAGTTACTAAACGTTTTTTATGAAGAGAACCGAAACAGAAAAGTAAGAGAGTAAAGACTAAAGAGAGAGCAATGTTCTCTTTGTCTCTGTTGAAACAGAGGAGCTGAGACAGAGAGAGTGAGAGATAGAGAGAATGAAAACAAAACCTGAGTGAAACAAATCAAGAGAAAGTTCAACATGGTATCAGAACCCTGCTTGATCCGTGGAACATGTTCAAGCAAGAAGAACAAAAAAAGGAAATGTGAAAAAAAAAACTCACATGGCGTGAAATCTGCAGTCCTCACAACTTGTTGCTGTTTTTGAACAGACCTATAAGTTCTGGGCTGCAAGAATGAAAACGACCTTGATGAGCAGGGAGCCTTGGGAGAATGATAAAGACAACATCGAGAGATCGAAAAAGGAAAACCAGAAGATGTGTTTCTCTCCGATGGCGTCCCGTAGTGGCTGACCGGAGAGGAACCAGAAGATGGCGATCCGTAGAGGTTGACCAAGAATCTGGCCGGAGACACGAAATCTTGACCAATAAGAGGCAAGCCGGAGACACGAACCAATTGATGGCGGTTGATGCTTAAACCACTCCACGGTCTTCCTTCACAAGATTGGCTCTTCCGATACTTGAGTCGATCTTGAGAGGGAGTGTTGAGAAGACCGTGTAGCTTCTCATGGTGGCTACCCCATGGTGGCGACCAAAAGGAGGCGACTGTATGGGTCGGTTTTTAATTGTCCGAGATTAACACTTTAGACAACGAGGAATACTAACTGTTTGCGTCGGTTTCCACCCATTCGAGATTAATATGAAACGTACCGATTTGCAAAGAGTATGGAGGGCCGAGCCAAATCATGATAGTCCTAAAAATAGCCTACCTCCCTTCGCCTCGTCCAGAAGAACAGAGAACTCACCAAGGTAATCCTACCTTGAGAGGACAAAAGCCGAGCCGAGGCCAAAGCAACGTCATCTTTCAATCAAACTGAGACCGCTACGAGATGGATCGACTCACCTCGAAAGACCGATCTCATCAGAATACAAATGGGCCGAAATACCAACCTCTCACCAACTTGTGGGCCGAGTTCAAAGCCCAGATCATTGATTACCCTAACAAGATTATATGCCATCTCAGGAAATGATCTAAGTCGGTGGCCGCGCAAGAGAAAATGAAATATTCTAGATTCTGTCTGAGATCCTCTCCCACAAAACATGTATAAATAACAAGCATAGTCATTCATGGAAGGGACACGTTTTTACCTTAGCAGAAACACTTATCAATATCTTGTACGGAATCGGTATCTAAACTAGAATAATAAAACCACCATCTTTGGATCTCTTATTGTACTTTTCCCAAAACCTTTGGTTCCCTCTAAAAGTCTCGACAAAAGATTGATTGTGCGAGTTTCGTCTCTCACAGCGGCCGCGAGAAGGACGACCTCAAGCAAACCACAAGGAATCTGTGGGAGTTGCTGGGCATTCTCAACCATCAGAGCAATGGAGGAGATGGCATGCAGATCATTTGCAAACAGATGAGGAGGTTACTCATCCTTCAGATGCAAAAGCGTGGAAACACTTTAAGACGGTACATCCAGACTTTGCTAGAGAGAAACGTAATGTGTATCTTGGTCTTTGCACATATGGATTTAGTCCATTTGGTATGTCTGGTAGGCAATATTCTTTATGGCCAGTAATCCTAATGCCTTACAACCTTCCCCCAGATATGTGCATGCAAAGGGAATTTTTATTCTTGAGTATTTTAGTACCAGGTCCGAAGCATCCGAAGCGTTCCCTTGATGTGTTTTTGCAGCCTCTGATAGAGGAATTGGAGCAGTTGTGGTATACCGGGGTTCGGACATATGATTTTGCAAGGAAAAAAAGTTTTACAATGCGTGCGGTGCTTATGTGGACAATAAGCGACTTCCCTGCTTACAGGATGTTATCAGGTTGGACTACGCATGGGCGATTGTCTTGTCCATATTGTCTCAATCGGACAGATGCGTTTCAATTGAAACATGGTCGGAAAACAAGTTGGTTTGATTGTCACCGCCGATTTCTACCGATTCATCATGCATATCGAAGAAATAAGCGGTTTTTTCGAAAGAACAAAACTGTTCGTGTTCCTCCTCCTGTTTATATTTCCGGGGAAGATCTAGAAGCAGAAATTGATAATTATGGTGCATTGGAAACAGTCAATCGTGGTAGAAATTGGCACACTCCAGCTAATATGCCGGATGGATATATGGAGCATCACAATTGGCATAAGAAAAGCATATTCTAGAAGCTTCCGTATTGGAAGGATCATTTGCTTAGACACAATTTGGATGTCATGCACATTGAGAAAAACTTTTTTGATAACATCATGCAAACATTGTTAAACGTGCGTAGAAGGACTAAAGACGGCGGTAAGTCAAGGTTAGACTTGCCTGATCTTTGTTGTCGGAATGAGTTACATATTACAAGCAATGGGAAAGCACCTGTCCCCATATTTCGAGTGGGTGCGGAAAAAAAGTCAGCTTTGTTCAAATGGGCGACATCTGATGTGAAGTTCCCGGACGGGTACGTATCTAATTTAGCTAAATGTGTTGAGAATGGCCAAAAGTTTTCCGGGATGAAGAGTCATGACTGTCACGTCTTTATGCAACGACTACTTCCTTTTGCATTCGCTGAACTTCTACCAGGAAATGTACACGAAGCAATTGCAGGTATATAAATTTAAACTAATCACATATTAATTGCGAATTTAAGATTTTATATAATTAATATATATAAATATATATATATATGAAATGGAAAATTAAAATTAAAAAGGGCAGCACGGCGATATGATGATGGAGGTGTAGGCCGAACATATGCTAATGAAGGTGTCCCAGATATCTTTTCTTCAATCGGTCGATTATGTAGAAGAGTGAAGTCAGTTTGGTTTGCCAATGAAAAAGACAATCATAGTGCACAAACGTATATCCTCTTAAATTGCGAAGAAGTTAGTCAATTTGAGACGTAAGTGTATAAACATACGTTATATATGGCTAAATTATATATATGCTAGCTTTATACCAATTACAAATACTTTTGTATGCAGTGAATTTGTTAGACAAGTCCGAGAAGTCATTGAAGGAATCTCAGACGATGAAATCAACAAGCGTAAAGATCAACATTTTGCGCCGTGGTTGAAGACGCAAGTACGTAAATTTTTTAGTGATCTGATTAATTACTAACTTGGACAATTAACCTAATACATATTTTGATTAATTTTTTAATTAAATTAATTAATGATATAGATCGAGTATGGAGATACCGCATATCCACTCTGGTTCCATGAGTTAATAAAAGGCCCCATTTGGAAGATAACGAGTGCACCCATGTATTGCACACGCGGATATATATTTCATACATTCAAATACGGAAATTAAAGAGCTATTGCCAACTACGGGGTATGTGTGCGGGGCGAAATAAATTTTTATGGAGTGTTGCAAGACATAATTGAAGTTGAGTACCCTGGTTGCTTAGGTTTGAAATGCGTTCTGTTCAAATGCGACTGGTTCGATCCAACAGTTGATCGAGGCGTCCGTAAAAACAAATTTGGGGCAGTAGATGTCAACCAATCACGACGTTACAATAAGTATGAGCCATTTATCCTAGCATCACAAGCAGAACAAGTCAGCTTTATTCCATATCCGCGAGTTCGCACTACCCGTATCTCATGGTTATCAGTTCTAAAAGTTTCTCCGAGGGGTCGAATTGTGGGGGTTGATGAGGAACTACCAATGCAGCAAGATCATTGCTCTGATATGCCAGAACTAAATGAGAGCAATGAAGACATCCTTTTGATAGATCCTCAAAACAGGCAAGTTGAATATCTTCCAGACGATACAGAGGAAGAATATGAGGAAGATGAGTTCGAAGAAAGTGATGAACCAGATGATCAAGAAACTGATGTGTACTACTCTTCGTCCGAAAATGAATCAGAGTGACCGCGCTAGCTAGTAATTATTGTGAATTTAATGTATTAATATAATATTGTGATCGAGTAATTATTGTGAAATTTAAGTGATATGATTTCTATGAAATCCCCTAAACCCCAAACTAAATTCCATCTCCGATCTCCATTCATTTTCTGCCGTAGGTGCGGCGATTAATAAATTACGAGACATATGTGTCTATGTGTCATGTAATTTATTAATTGCCTCAACAACGGCGGGAAATGAATGGTGATCGGAAATGGGATTTAGTTTGGGGTTTAGGGGATTTCAAAGGAATCGTCGCTAAATCGTCGCTAATTGTGATTGTCACAAAATCGTTGCAATATTTGCGACGATTTAGCAACGAATATGGACGAATCGTGGCTAAATCGTCGCAAACTATAAATGTTACAAAATCGATGCAAAATTGCGACGATTTATCAACGAATTGTCATAAACCCTAAACCATTTGCCCTAAACCCTAAACCCTAACATATTACAATCTCATTGTATTATGCATCTTTCAATGAAATTGATCGTGACTTTAGAGAATTGTCCGAAAATGAAAACTCGGTAAATCACAGTAATATCCACAAACTGAATAATTGTATTAATAATCTAACATATACGCAAACTATATGTTTTACTTATTTTTCAATCTCGATGAACTTATTGATAATTTCATGAATTTGGATTTACGGTAAACATGTAAAGTTGTTTCTGGAATGTTGCAATCGACGTTACAATTTTGTACCTATACCCTAAACCCTAAAACATATTTTAAAAATTCCCTCACTAATTCGTTGCAACATTAGCGACGATTTGGCAACGAATTAAGACTAATCGTGGCTAAATCGTCGCAAACTATAAATGTCACAAAATAGATGCAAAGTTGCGACGATTTAGCAACGAATTGTCATAAACCCTAAACCCTTTGCCCTAAACCCTAAACCCTAACATATTACCATCTCATTGTATTATGCATCTTTCAATGAAATTGATCGTGACTTTAGAGAATTGTCCGAAAATGAAAACTCGGTCAATCACAGTAATATCCACAAACTGAATCATTGTATTAATAATCTAACATATACGCAAACTATATGTTTTACTTATTTTTCAATCTCGATGAACTTATTGATAATTTCATGAATTTGGATTTACGGTAAACATGTAAAGTTGTTTCTCGAATGTTGCAATCGACGTTACAATTTTGTACCTATACCCTAAACACTAAAACAGATTTTACAAATATCCTCACTAATTCGTTGCAAAATAAAATGTTACAAAATCGATGCAAATTTGCGACGATTTAGCAACAAATTGAGACTAATCGTGGCTAAATCGTCGCAAAATATGAATGTCACAAAATCGATGCAAAGTTGCGACGATTTAGCAACAAATTGAGACTAATCGTGGCTAAATCGTCGCAAACTATGAATGTCACAAAATCGATGCAAATTTGCGATGATTTAGCAACGAATTGTCATAAAATTTACCGCGTGTCGGTCAATTAAACTCCCGCGTGTATGAATGTTACAAAATCGTTGCAAAGTTAGCGACGAATTAGCCACGGTTTGATGGCCTCGATGTAGCGACGACAACTAATCCTATATATCACACGCTCAAAATTTCTTCATTCACTTACAAACAAATCACAAACAAATCTTCCTAACTTCCTTACGAATTCCTTGCGAAAAAGGTAAATTTTTTTAATGTTTTTAATTAATTAGTATAGATAAAAATGGAACAATTTAGGTCGGTAGAAACGGAATCAAATTAGAAAAAATAGCAGACTGCCCGGATGTTTATAGATAGTAATTGTTTTTCATTTTTATGCAGATGGGCCAGCGTCGTGCACATTACGCTCAGTTTTGGAGAGAGATTGGTGATGCTTCGGGTACCGGGTTGCCCGTGTCTTCTGAGTCTAGAGAGACGGATTTCGTCCCGGTGACGCAAACACAGAGTGCTCCGCCGCCTCCACAACCACCTCAGATTCCGCAACCTGGAGGCCATGCCCCGACCCCATATGCACACATGACGGTTCTTGATTTGCTTGCACAGCCGGGCCGTCATAGGCTTAAAAGATTAGATCCGGATCATACTGACGGGTCGGAATGGTAATATATATAAATATATATATTTTACATTTATTATTACATATTTATATTTATCTCTAACAATTCAAAATTTTACAATTTTTTGTTTCAGGTTTGGAGTTGAATCCAAAGTTGGACGCACCGTTTCTGACATCATCAAGTCCTATTTTATCGAGCCTCATACCAATTTTACCCAGCTTCCTCCACACGTCAAGGAGACATGGTTCAAGATGTTTGCGGTACGTTTGGAAAAAATATTTTTTTCTCCCATAATTATTTTAATTATATTTAAATATATATTTAATTTAATTTTATAAAATATGTAATTATTTTTGTTTCTCATGCAGCAAAAATATCACTGGGATCTTTTGATTCATGGCGAGGTTGAAACTTTGTTTCTCGAGAGGGTGAAGTTTCGTATCCAAGGCGTGGTTGGTGAGTGGAAGAAAGCATGGAAGATTTCTGGGGATTTAGCAAAGCCCCTGCACATGGATAAAGCCGTTTGGGACGGCTTGGTGCTGTATTGGATGGATCCGAAGTCCATCATAACTGCTGAGAAGTGTTCGGCTTCCCGCAACACCGTTGATTCGGACGGGAAACTCAAGGCTCTGCCTCATACAGCTGGGCAAACATCTTTTACGGGTGTTCGTCTACAGATGGTAATTAAATTTATTTAAATTAATTAATTTATTTAATTTACTTCGTCAATAACATAGTTTTTTTCTTTAGGCCGCCGAAGACGGAGGTGTACTCCCTCCGATGACCAAGGTTTTTGAGCGGACGCACCGAAAGAATGATGGGTCCTTTGTTTCCGAGACTGCTGAGCACATCTTCAATGAGGTGACTTCCAAGGTCACCGAACGAGAGACACAGCTCTCTCAACAGCTATCTCCAGGTGGTTCGTCGGTCATGTCTGGAGGGTTGACCACACCCGATATTGACCGGATCTTCGAGCAGGTATATAGAATAGTTAGTACTTATTAATTTTTAGTTTTTGATTTTTTTTAAATTTCTAATTGTAAATTTAAATATAGGTTGCCCCTAAGAGAAAGGGGAAGGTAGTCGGGATGGGATCTATTCGAGATGTCTCGGCTGCTTCTTCATATGCTCCGCGACGACGATCGCCAGAAGATGATCCAGTCGTGTTACGTGCCACGATTACGAGTCTTCAGGAGCGGGTTGAGACCGAGGCTACTCGGTCTACGGCATATCAGGCGAAGATTGCGAGTCTTCAGCAGCGGGTTGAAATGGATGCTACGCAGAATGACGAACTCTTCGACATCTTGGCAACAGGGAACCCGACAATGCAGGCCATGCTACGGGAAAAGCGAAGACTCCGAGCAGAGGCAGATGCAGCGGCAGCGGCAACGGTAGATGCAGCGGCAGAGGCAGCGGCAGGCACATCCGGTTCGTCGAGACGTCCCGAAGACGATGTGAATCTCGACGATTACGATATAGTTATTTAGATTTAGGATTTCGAATTCTAATTTTTGTTTTTTTTGTAACATATTATAATATTTTTTTTCTAATAAAATATTATTATATATTATTTTTAAAATTTTTATTTTAAAATTTCGAAATTAATAAAATTTCAAAAATAATAAAAATCATATATAGAATCGTCGTTAATTCGATGGTAAACAATAATCCTCGTTGATTCGTTGCTAAATTAATCGTCATAAAATCGTGGCTAATTTACAACGATTGTACGACGATTTATTAGCAACGATGTTGCGACGATTATTTAGCAACGATTTTATGACGATTGATTAGCAACGAATTAACGACGACAATTTTTTGCCATCGAATTAACAATGAAATATTTCCCTTCGAATTTCCATTGTTTTTACGACGTATTTATATTCGTCGTAATTTCAATGTAATATTTACGACGATTTTACTACGAAAATTTACCGACGATTTAGCGACGAATTTTTGTCCCTCGTACTTTCCCGACGAATTTACGACGATTTGTGGTTTGCGACGATCAGTTAACGACGATATCTTTTTCGTCGCAAATTCGATTCAAACCCTCTTTTGCAACGATTTTACAACGATATCGTTCGTTGCAAAAAGGGTGTTTTCTTGTAGTGTAAATTGGTTTTCAAATTTTTTTATGTAGACAACATTAATGGTTTTCTTTTGTAACTTTCTATTTTTGTCCGTGATGAGGATTTTCAAACCACTCCTCAAAGTAACACTGGAAACGGCAACATAAAGATGTCCATGAGAGAAGACATGTCTTGGTAAAAACAAACTCACCCTTTCTACAGTTTGTCATGGCTTTTATTTATAGTCATTGCAAATGCAAGTGATATAAGGAATTGTCGATGTCGCATTCTAAAAGGGAACCCTGTATCCATATGAGAAACGAACATCCTAGGTATCAAGACCCTATCATCGAGACCTTTGTTAAACTTTCCTGTAATAACCCTAGGTTCGATAACATGATTAGCAATCTGAGTAACTATCAATCGTGTTCAATTGCACAATATAATTTTTGGATCAATGTTTCTGAGCAACATAATAAGAGCACCTACCTTCAATGCCAACTTATGGTTAGGAAACCCTGAAGTCTTGACACTGTTTAGGAACTTTTGCGTGTAAACCATGTCATAAGTAGTACTTCTGTAAGGAGTCTTGATACTATCAGAACATAGATAAACTTTTTCATCACTTACCGAATGAACAAACATGGTTACGGTTAAGGCAACACATAAACATATATAAATACTAATGACACAATAGAAGACATGAAACAAAACACTATTACTTGGTAACTGCGGTAGCATATAATTAATCATTAATCATCTCAATAAATCCTTCTCCTTGAAGAACTTAGGATCAGTTCTTGTGGTAAACTAATCTCCGTAGATCTCTATCACAATTGATCTAACAGGATCGTCACAATCCATTATCAACAAATCTTCATGAATCTTGATTTCAGGCTTACCACTGTTAGACTCGCTCAAAGTGGTCTTACCGTCTTCGATATCCAGAATCCACACCAAAAAAGATTTTAGATCTTCGGCATCACGATCACTAAGCCCCACGTGAAGCCTCATGTTTCTTGTAAGCATGAAAACCTTACAACCCTTCCAAAGCACTGATGAATTAAGAGCATCTAAAACCGTCTCCACCCTAGATCCATCCGGGATAACTGTCAATATTTGTCTAAAATCTCTACCAAATACGATAACCTTACCTTCGAATGGCTTATCACACTTTAGCACAACACGCATGCTTCCAACGTTTCAAAACAATGCTTACTCATCATCAGAACCTAAGTATATATTTTCTTGTGGCCCAGTACGATGAACCCTAATGATCAGTCCTTATAAACTTCTATAAGAGTATCTAGTGAGAAGGAAGCATAAACAATCGGTTTTGTTTCCCCACAAGTCTTTATTGCTCGGTTGTAAGCAGAATCGCCTCTATTGAATCCGATTGGAGAGTTATAACGGTTTGGTGAAGTATTGGTTGCCCGAGATCCGGCTATACACAAGAGTGTTTCCATCCAAGCTTATATTCAAACTCGATTCTTGATTCAAACCAAGACCAAAGTTAGTTAAAAAAAAAATGATTTTGATTAGTGATACTGACATGACGTGTATAGCTGCAAAAACAAAAAATACACGTCATCACTTCGCATCAATTTCGAGCCAAAGAGGAAAATTAAGAAACAAATGATTGTTTAACTACTATGTCTTGTTGCTCAACAGATTTTAACAAACAAACTAAACCATACATAGAGAAAAAGCTTAATAAATGAAGGTAAGAAAGAGCAAACCAAGAATATAGAGAACATAATAAATGTGTGGTAATGTCTGAGACGATTACGTTATGTTAACGATTAGCTCCCACTATTATAATTATGGTTAGATGTCAGAGACGATTACGTTAACGATAAACTCCCATTATTGTAATTATGGTTAATTAGCTCGATGAACATAAAATGTGTTTTTGGCTTACAGTAGGGTAAGGCCACTTGTAATGAACATTCCACCAATCGAAAAAAAACTTGTCTTGCTTCTCTCGAGCGGTAGCTTTCTTTTCTTTTTCTTCTTTTAAAAATCTAGTTTTAAAGAACTGATATGGTTTATGTGAAGCAACTTGTCCTTGAGATCACGGTCTTAGCATCTTTGTTTCCCATCTTGTGATATCTCATCACATTCACTCAACTACTCGTGAGATGAAATTGCATCTTCCGCACCTTGTGCGGGTATAAACTAAAATTTTAAAAGTTGATATATTAGTTTATTTATAGATGGATAATCCGGTTTATAATTTGGCTTTGTTTTGGACATTTTAGTATTAAACATAATATCATTTTTTTTAAAATGTTTTAAAGTTTAAACAATAAAATACCAATACATAATATATATATTACTCCATCTGTCTTAAATAAGTGATGTTTTAAGGGTTTTTTTGTTCTCAAATAAGTGATGTTTTCAGTTTTCAATAAAAAATTAAATAACTTTTTATTGTTTTTGACGATTCTGAATTCGAAGCAGGAATCGGAGTTTCGCCAGCGCTTTCGTGCAACGTAATGGAACCATTGGCACAAAGATGCAAATTTTTTAACCAAACTAAAAAAACATCATGCTACTTCGTGTATATACACAAACAAAACTCTCTAAAATAATATACACATTGAAATCAAAAGAAAATCCGAAGCCAAGAAGAAAACCAGAAACCATCCTAAACCGGAAAAAAGCAGACAAATATTCATCTTTTGAATATGATGTTAATTTAATTATATTGCAGACCTAGCTCCTAGTTATTTGGATCATCATAAGTTCAAAAGATAAGAGGTGCTGAATTACTCTTCATAACGTGTCGATTAACATAAGGACCAGTTTGTGAATCCTCATGATCGTGTTTTGCTTCTTTTATTAGTATCAAACCAGCTCAGATTCAAAAAGGGTAGAATTTAAAGCTGATACATAATGAAGCATTGTATAGCAAAAGAATGAAGCTTACATCCATAAAAAATTTGAACCAAATCTCTATTTTTTTCTTATAAAGTTATGAATCCTCAAAATCTTTTTTTCTTAAAGACTAAGAAGAAGCTTCATTATCATGTAACCAAATTTATTATGGAGACTCACTGATAAGGCACAAACTACGTGCGACATTATTATCAAATCTGATGTGGAAACTGCTCAACCACCTACATGAACATAGCCTATTGGTATGACCTCAATCATCTCTCTCAAAGACAAAACCAACTAATTTCTAGCATCAAAATTTTCCTCAAACCTCAAACGCCACCGACTCAGTCATCGGACTCATATGGTCACCAACAGGGGCGGAGCTACTTGGGCTATAGTGGGGTCAGCTGACCCCTATGATTTTTTGTTTTTTTATGTTATATCCTCAAATAAATTTAACTGATCCCACTTTAAAAAAAAAGTTTGACCCCATCAAAAAATAATTTAGTAGTAAAAAGCCTAATTTATTTGTTTAGTTGAGTTCACGTTTAGTTTGAGACTCAATTAAAATACAATTATGAATGATTTATTGCTTATCCATAAATTAAATAAAAATGTTATCTATTTTTGCCCAACACAAAAGAAAAAAATGATAAAACTGAACATTTTATCTTTGTTCCTTTTTAAGTTTTTCGATGAACAAAAACAAAAACCTAAACTATCAGGTTTCTGTTGAATTTCAAGTTAATATTTTTTGTCTTTTTATATTTTACTTTCACATGTTTAGATTATACTCTTATCGTTTTGTTAAATTAATGATTATATAAATTAAATTCATTGAAAAATCTAGGGTTTATATTTATAAACGGTAAATTCAAATATCGCTTCATTTATCGATTTTTAATAATTATCTCGTTTATTTTATCTACCAAATATTATTTAAAGATGTAAAATATGAAACGGTGATTAAACCAAATTAAAGTAATGAGTAAAAGTAAAATATATTTGTAGATAATTATTTTAGTATATATATTTTCTGCCCCCGGTAAAAAAAGTTCTACCTCCGCCACTGGTCACCAATACCATAGACGATCACCCTCACCGCCAGTAAAATACACATGATCACCTATACCATATCCTCATCTCTATATGACTCATCATCACAACCAAAAGGGTCATCCATATCATCACCACGAGTATCACCCTCTCCACCATTAATTACCATCACCTCTGGTTTTTAAAAAAGAATTTTAAAATTAAAAATGTGAATTTGAAAAGAAAAAAAAAGAATACACAAAAAGAAAAAAGAAAAAAAGGAAACAAATATATAAAAAACCTCAAAGGGCGACATTGGTTAACCATCGGTTTTTTGATTAGCAACATTGGTTAATTGCCTGGATTAACATCAAAGGGCGACGAATATAAGTGACAAATACGATGCATAACCAAATAAACATTACTTGGTTTACTACTATTCATTGGTTAATCGCATGGATTGGTCTAGATGCATATTCAGATTATTTTGGTTTATTACACATTATTTAGATTTTTGTTTTTTTTGTTCTACAAATTTGAGTGTCGATTACTACCCGATCGGGTTGGTATGGGACCTAACAATCGGTTTGGTATGAAAAATCATTCATATATACCGATTAGAAGACGGATCGAGCCCCCGGTTTTGTTAAACCCTAATAATAACAAAAAGCGACCAACCGATAAACCAAGATTAAGACACGAAATTTTGAATAAACCAAGCGATTAAGTTAAACCGAGTGTCGGTTTGATTTAAGTGATGAGGACATGTCATCGGATAGTAACGAATGAAATTATGACAAATAATCAAAACAAAATTGAATGAGGGAGGATTATTCTGAGACCGCCACGTAAGATTATGACTTCACAAATAATAGTATGAATTAATGATTATATAAATTAAATTCATTGAAAAATCTAGGGTTTATATTTATAAACGGTAAATTCAAATATCGCTTCATTGATCGATTTTTAATAATTATCTCGTTTATTTTATCTAACAAATATTATTTAAAGATGTAACATATGAAACAGTGATTAAACCAAATTAAAGTAATGTGTAAACGTAAACTATATTTGTAGATAATTGTTTTAGTATATATATTTTCTGCCCCCGGTAAAAAAAATTCTACCTCCGCCACTGGTCACTGATAATGAACTTTTTACGGTTCGAACAATTAACCCATTGTGCACAATACCATAATCTAATGGTATGTCATTGTAGCACTTAGGGATCGAATCCACAAGGAGGCACGAGAACAACACACAGAGAATGCGAGACACTTCTTAATCTAAGCTAATCGAATAAAGGTTTTCTAATGATCCTAATCAATTTAAAGACATGATAATAAACAACCCAGCATATAACAAATGTAATTAAAAGACTAACAAGTTTTGCACTAAAACGTAACGAAAACGATTTAAACAAGAATAAGCAAACGAACTTCGGGTAATGGTAATCGACTTGGACATTCTCTAGCTAAACCATGATACTCAAACAATGCTAATCCTTAGGCCTTAGATCACTAATTTAGACTAATCCACTTCCATGAAAATAATCACTTCACTAATCACTTAATTGAGAACAAACTTCCATTTGCAATTAAATGATCAACAAGCATTAATCTCAAGTCTAAATAACCATTAAACACCCTAGACATCCATTTCCATAGGCTAGGAATGTAAAACACTTGCTAAGTTTGGTTGAGGAATTTCATCGAACACCTTCCGGGCATGAAATTCCTTAAGTTCTAAATCAACTTTGTCAAGGCTAATCTAGCATTAATCACACCTAACAAGTAAGGATTCTTCATAAACTAAGTCCTAAGCATCATGATTTAGCAAGAAAACATCTTAATCTACCATACCTAAAATTCTAAAGAAACTACTCACAAACCATGATAATCTCAACAAATCCTATGTAGGAGGTGTTTAGATTCATGGTTAGATGATTAGAAATAGATAGATAGATGAAAAGAAACAAGAACTTTCATAAAAACACTAAGAATCTCTTAAAATCTCCAAACTCTCTCTAAGAAGAGTGGTTTTACAAGTTAAAAATGAGATATCTCACAAATAACAAGTTTTTTGGCCTAAATAGTAAAGTGGGTCGCAGGAATCACATCGGTCTCCTGCAACCGATACATCGCACCGATGGAACCCTCGGATTTCCAGAACTTCGAATCGGTCGGGTGTATCGGTGGGATGCACACCGATGGACTTCTGCCATTAGTCCAAATCGATGCCAGACGGACCTGTGCTCACTAAATATGTCGTATCTTTTGAACGGCTGCTCCGAATGAGTTGAAACCACCTCCATTAGAAAGGTATCTCGATTATCTACGACTTTGATGAAGATTCGCGAAGCTAAATCGGAGCTCAAGATCTTTGTCTGAGCCGATCTTTAGAGCACGTCGGATGGCCTCTGCATTTTCCTTGATATTTGGGCATAGCTCTTGCTCCAAACAGGTTTATTTTGCCCCATGATCTTCCTCCAAGCTCCAAAATGCTTCCATAAGCTCCAAATGGTACCTAAAAGACTCCATAGCACACAAACATATGCAAGAACTAACCTAAGACTCACTAACTCTAAAATGGATGCAAACTATACCAAAAACAATGAAATGAATGCAATAAGTCACAAAATGCTAACTAAAATGTATGCTAAAATGGGCTAAATTATGTAACTATCAACTCCCCCGAACTTGCCTTTTGCTTGTCCGCAAGCAAACAAACAAGAACAAATCGAAGAAGAGGTTGGAATGCGGGATATCATATCCGAGAATATTAACAAAAGAATTCAATTCAATGCCCTTGGTAGTAGTTATGTGATGCACAAACAACCTCTACTTCAAAAGATTTAGCCATACTCGTCGCTACACGAATTTGGTATAAGCCTTAGCATCTGCAAGTAATCATATCCTCTAACTCTTTAACATTCATTAAGTACAATGGTGAATCATGCTTAATAAAAATCAAGTGAACTCATTTGGCTTAGGGAAAAGGTTTTGAGATGAAAATAATCTCAATCATGTGGGTATTCCAATGCAATGAGATCTCTCACGAAAGAATGAACTTTGGCAAAATGCTAAGAGTAAAGAACAATTGATGCGTACAAGGATGACATCCGTCTACCCAATGCCCCAATATGAACTCCACTCCTATTTCTAAACTCATCAAGATCCATTCTAAACTACCCATATCACAAGGCATTTTGCCTTCTTAGACCACATTTCTTTTCTTCTTCTCTTTCAACAAATGGATTGGTTCTTCATCTTTTTTCTTTTAGCTCTTTTTCACTTTCATAACTAGTCTCTCAATCATCATTTAGATGCCTTAGCCATATATATATATATATATATTTTTCTTTTGGCTCTTTCTTTCTTCTACACACATAGAGACTTATACTTGCAACCCCTAGAGCTATTCCACATTTTCATACCAACCAATCCAAACTTTTTACTTTCCCCTATCCTTTTTCTCAATCTTTTCCTTTCTCCACACTTTCTTTTCTTTACATCAACACCCAAATCACCAACCTATCTATCAACTCCTTGTCGTTCCAAACTCAACACTTTTTGCTAAGTTCATTCAAAATTAGGCCTCACGACACACACAAGAGATGAAGGCTTGAAGGAAAGGCTTAGTTAAGGGTGTGGTTAACCGTTCCAAATATGGGAATCAGCTATTTGAGCTAACAAGAGAGTGGTAAAAAGGGGTAAGATAGCTCAAATATGTATATGACATCCATGAGTTCAACTTTTCAATGTACAAGCATGATAATTTCAAGTCAAGATTAGAGTTCATGTAAATAGAGTTAGATTCAATTCAAAGCATGCTTCAACCAAGACAAAAACATTCAAACCGCAAGATCAAAGCATGGATCATCCTTAACATCGTGATCGCTCAAATGCATCAAAGAACTCCTAACGAGGGCATTAATTCAAGCTCTTAAGTTTATATTCTACATGGATAATTCTCCCAATGCAAGTGAATGCAAACCTATATGCATCTAGACTCAATCTTAAACATGCAAAATGCAACTAAATATATTTTTTTTGGTTTTTATATGCACTTATATGAATGAATGAGACTCAAATATGCGAAAAGAAAAATAAGATCACAAAACACAATATCAAAAGACACAAATCCTTCCCCCGAACTTGAATTGCAACGTCTCGGTGCAACACAAATCAAAGAGAAGGTAAAAATATGCAAAAGTATGTACAATGAAATGGAGTTTGGATCATACCTTTGGATTGGAGAGGAGTGTGACGTGCTGTAGCTCTACCCATTCATGCATTAAGCACCACGACCTTGGACCCAAGAAAACTATAAACATCAAACAAAAACATCAAAAGGAACAAGAAAGAACGAAAATATATACAAAGATAGTCATGGGAATGCCTCCCAAGAGCGCTTGTTTTACGTCGCTACGCTTGACGTTTCAAACCGTTTTAGGCTTGGAGAGAAGGAGTAGTGGAACTCCATGGCGGGTCTTCGAGCTTGAGTGTGAGAACCTTGCTCATGATCTCTTGAATTCCCGTTGGACCTTTTTCTTTGAGCTCGGGTGTGATGATTGCTCTAACCATGGCAAAAGGTTTTGACCTTCCCTTACACTTGATCTTGTACTCAACCACACCATCTTCATATCTCCACGGTGTCAAGGTCATAGTGGTGAGTTTGGGAAAAAATGATCTAACCTCATTAGGCTTGCTCGTCATGCCTTTGACAAGGGTGGGAGGGTGTTTATCATTGGGTTTCTTCTTTTTGGCCTTAGTGTCCTTACCCTTCTTTTGAACCTTTATACTCTCAACCTCATTTTCCATAGCGGTATGGAAAAGATATTCCAAGCAAACACCATCCAGCGCTAAGGCTTCTTCAACATTACCATAACCCAAAGCTTTCTCTTCATGAGAATTTTTCTTATTTTTACAAGCTTTTGGGGGTGAAACCAAATTCATCTTCTCACAACTTCCCACATACTCAACCTTTTTAACTTCCGCTTCATCATCCTTACAAACAATGGTGCCACAAAGCTTAGTGGAAGAGGGCTTCATGGAATAGAAGACTTTTTCATTCACGTTCTTGAGAACGATCTTCTTGTTTTGGAAGTCCATGCTTGCACCGGTGGTATTGAGGAATGGAGTTCCAAGGAGGAGGGGGAGTTTGCTGGTTTGCTTCATCTTCATAACTATGAAGTCGGTTGGAATGAGACAATTTCCGATCTTGAGAGGATAATCTTCAACAATGCCAAGTGGTTGCTTAGAAGAAGAATCTCCAAAAGTGATGTGTGATGGGTGGTGCTTCATGCTCTTGATTCCAAGACTCTTCACCAATTCAAGTGACATCACATTCACGCTTGATCCCGAATCACACATGGCGTCATCAACATTCAAATCACCAAGGGAGCAAGAGATGACAAATTTACCCGGATTTCCAAGCTTGGGAATCGATTTAGGCTCACGTTGAGGAGGTTCAATGCAAGAAGTCTCTTTCCTCACAACTGTCTTGGCCTCCACATCTCTTTTCTCAACTACTTTGTTGCTAGAAACCACTACGACTTCGTCTTTGGATTCATGGAGAACTCTCTTGATCTCTCGTATAGCTTCTTCAATCTCGTCACTTGAGAGGATAACATTGCAATACTCCATTGGGTTTGCATCGATTTTGCCCTTTAGTTTCTCCATGGGTCTACTAGAATCGGAATCTCCTTGAGTGCGTTGTTGATCCAGGTGTTTGATTCTAGAGGATAGATCTTCAAATTTTGCGTTGAGATCGTTGTATGAGCAATCCACCTTAGTGTGAATCTCGGCCATCTTCTTATTCAACTCATTTGCTCCATGAGCTTGGCCCGTCAAGAGTTGTTGAAGCATACCCTTCATTTCGACATCTTGTTGTGTCGAGTTGCTTCCTTGCTCTTGTTGAAGTTGAAGTGCAAAAGATGGTTTGTTTGGGTAACCACCTTGGTTTCCTTGGAATTGGTTTCGAGGAACAAACCCTTGTTGCGGGAAGTTGGAGTTGAAGTCTTTGTTGTAACCGCCTTGGTTTCCTACAAAGTGAACTTACTCTTGGTAACCTTTGCAATCCCTTACATAGTTCACTCGCCTTTGTGTGGCTTCCAAGACCTTGTCTAACTTCTCATTTAGGGCTTTCATCTCCCTTCTTGTTCGGTCCTCATATTCTCCACTTCCTCTCAAAGCTATATCATAATCCTCACCATAATTCTCATTGCTTTGGGCAAGATTCTCAACAAGCTCCAACCCATCATCAACTTCTTTTCCCAAGAAGTTGCCATTGCTTGCGGTATCAAGGAGCATCCTAAACTTGGGGAAAACTCCTCGGTATAGAGTGCTTAAGAGCGATTCTTCGGAGAAGCCATGGTGTGGGCATTGCATTGTGTAGCCTTTGAATCGTTCCCACGCTTCACAAAAGCTCTCATTCCCTTTTTGAGTGAAGCTCGAGATCTCGTTTCTCAACCTTGACGTTCTTGTAGAAGAGAAGAACTTGGCTAGAAAGGCTTTCTTACATTGATCCCAAGAAGTGATGGATCTTTGAGGTAGGTTCTTCTCCCATTGGTGGGCTTTGTCTCCAAGAGAGAATGGAAATAATCGAAGCTTGAACCCATCCTCGGAAATTCCGTTGATCTTGACCATTCCACAAATTCGATCGAATTGATCCAAGTGGTCTAAGGGATCCTCCACCGGTAAACCGTGGAACTTGTTTCCTTGCACCATGGAAATGAGACTCGCCTTGATCTCAAAATTATTACTCTCCACCGGTGGTGGATGTATACCGGCGCGATTTCCATGGGCGTTGGGAGCATCACCCGCTCCAATCAACCTCGGTGCTCTAACCCTTTGAGCAACCTCTTCTCGATTCTCATTTGCATCTCTAACAAGTGGTGCTTGATCCATATTCATACCTCGCCTTTGAAAGTTCATGCACCATAGAGATAAGAGCAAACAAGGTGGAAATATTAGTAAACAAAGAAAAATAAAACTTAGTCTCAAAAAGAGTCCTAATCCCTATGGCTATTGCTAAACCTCCCCGGCAACGGCGCCAAATTGATAATGAACTTTTTACGGTTCGCACAATTAACCCATTGTGCACAATACCACAATCTAATGGTATGTCATTGTAGCACTTAGGGATCGAATCCACAAGGAGGCACGAGAACAACACACAGAGAATGCGAGACACTTCTTAATCTAAGCTAATCGAATAAAGGTTTTCTAATGATCCTAATCAATTTAAAGACATGATAATAAACAACCCAGCATATAACAAATGTAATTAAAAGACTAACAAGTTTTGCACTAAAACGTAACGAAAACGATTTAAACAAGAATAAGCAAACGAACTTCGGGTAATGGTAATCGACTTGGACATTCTCTAGCTAAACCATGATACTCAAACAATGCTAATCCTTAGGCCTTAGATCACTAATTTAGACTAATCCACTTCCATGAAAATAATCACTTCACTAATCACTTAATTGAGAACAAACTTCCATTTGCAATTAAATGATCAACAAGCATTAATCTCAAGTCTAAATAACCATTAAACACCCTAGACATCCATTTCCATAGGCTAGGAATGTAAAACACTTGCTAAGTTTGGTTGAGGAATTTCATCGAACACCTTCCGGGCATGAAATTCCTTAAGTTCTAAATCAACTTTGTCAAGGCTAATCTAGCATTAATCACACCTAACAAGTAAGGATTCTTCATAAACTAAGTCCTAAGCATCATGATTTAGCAAGAAAACATCTTAATCTACCATACCTAAAATTCTAAAGAAACTACTCACAAACCATGATAATCTCAACAAATCCTATGTAGGAGGTGTTTAGATTCATGGTTAGATGATTAGAAATAGATAGATAGATGAAAAGAAACAAGAACTTTCATAAAACACTAAGAATCTCTTAAAATCTCCAAACTCTCTCTAAGAAGAGTGTTTTTACAAGTTAAAAATGAGATATCTCACAAATAACAAGTTTTTTGGCCTAAATAGCAAAGTGGGTCGCAGGAATCACATCGGTCTCCTGCAACCGATACATCGCACCGATGGAACCCTCGGATTTCCAGAACTTCGCATCGGTCGGGTGTGTCGGTGGGATGCACACCGATGGACTTCTGCCATTAGTCCAAATCGATGCCAGACGGACTTGTGCTCACTAAATATGTCGTATCTTTTGAACGGCTGCTCCGAATGACTTGAAACCACCTCCATTAGAAAGGTATCTCGATTATCTACGACTTTGATGAAGATTCGCGAAGCTAAATCGGAGCTCAAGATCTTTGTCTGAGCCGATCTTTAGAGCACGTCGGATGGCCTCTGCATTTTCCTTGATATTTGGGCATAGCTCTTGCTCCAAACAGGTTTATTTTGCCCCATGATCTTCCTCCAAGCTCCAAAATGCTTCCATAAGCTCCAAATGGTACCTAAAAGACTCCATAGCACACAAACATATGCAAGAACTAACCTAAGACTCACTAACTCTAAAATGGATGCAAACTATACCAAAAACAATGAAATGAATGCAATAAGTCACAAAATGCTAACTAAAATGTATGCTAAAATGGGCTAAATTATGTATCTATCAGTCACCAATACCATAGACGATCACCCTCACCGCCAGTAATATCACTGCCATGATCACCTATACCATATCCTCATCTCTATATGACTCATCATCACAACCAAAACGGTCATCCATATTATCACCACGAGTATCACCCTCTCCACCATTAATTACCATCACCTCTGATCTTTAAAAAAGAATTTTAAAAATAAAAATGTGAATTTGAAAAGAAAAAAAAAGAATACACAAAAAAGAAAAAAGAAAAAAGAAAAAAGGAAACAAATATATAAAAAAACCTCAAAGGGCGATATTGGTTAACCATCGGTTTTTTATCTTTCTTGATTAGCATCATTGGTTAATTGCCTGGATTAACATCAAAGGGCGACGACTATAAGTGACAAATACGATGCATAACCAAATAAACGTTACTTGGTTTACTACTGTTCATTGGTTAATCGCATGGATTGGTCTAGACGCATATTCAGATTATTTCAGTTTATTACACATTATTTAGATTTTTGTTTTTTTTGTTCTACAAAATTGAGCGTCGATTACTACCCGATCGGGTTGGTATGGGACCTAACAATCGGTTTGGTATGAAAAATCATTCATATATACCGATTAGAAGACGGATCGAGCCCCCGGTTTTGTTAAACCCTAATAATAACAAAAAGCGACCAACCGATAAACCAAGATTAAGACATGAAATTTTGAATAAACCAAGCGATTAAGTTAAACCGAGTGTCGGTTTGATTTAAGTGATGAGGACATGTGATCGGATAGTAACGAATGAAATTATGACAAATAATCAAAAAAAAATTTGAATGAGGGAGGATTATTCTGAGACCGCCACGTAAGATTATGACTTCACAAATATTAGTATGATATATAGGCCACGCTACAAAGTACAAACCAATTGTCCTAAATTAAAAAGGAAAAGATCCTTAAACTTTAAAACCAAAAAAAAAGAAAAACATCAAAACTTAATCCTAATGCAAAAAGAAAAACACTCTAACGTAAAAAGGAAAATACCAAAACCCTAAGATATAAAGGAAAACTCCAAAACTCTTTAACTAAATATCCTAACCATAGTCTTGTATCATACTCCCGACATTTATTTATTGTTACTAAATGTATAGAACTAGGATTTAACCCGCGCTAATTATAGCGTGGAGTAAATTTTTTAAAAGAAAATATTTTGAAATTTAAAAAATTGCTTTTATCTGAATTTTACAATATAACTAACTAATGATTATAAATAAAGCTGTCAATTTGTAATAATTTATTTATTTAACCCATTTTACAGTGAACTAAAATATTATTCGGGCTAATCCGCAAAAAACTTATAATCTTGAAAACATAACTTTAACATGCACCGTTAGATGACTCAAATTTTTGTGGTTAGTATAAGAAAAAAATTTTAAAAAAGTTTTCTTGTGTCTAAATTTTTATAAAATTAGTAAAATATTTTTCAACATTTGTTTTGATATATATTCAAATAAAATATAATAAATTATAGTGAAAAATATAGCAAGATTTTGAATAGATTTTTTTCTTTGAATATATATGAATAGATTATTATTTTAAAATATATAGTATTAAAAATAATTAAGAAATTAAATAATAAATAATCTTTTTAATGCAAAATATATACTTTTCATATTCTAATCAATAATTTTAAAAGACTATTATATCATTTCCTATTTCAATTATTTTTTGTTATTTGTTATAGCATTTCATGTAATAACTTACAAAATAAAGTTCATTTTTAAAATATCTTCTTAAATAATATTATAGAGATTATCAAAAGGTCGTACTTTAGCTTTATAAGCTTTCGTAACCAGAGCCTTTACCAGGTGATGGGGTACAATGCTGTGGGTAGACCCCTATTTATCTTGAGGCTGTTCGGCTTCTTAACCCTACAAAGCCAAAATTATAATGAGGTCCTAAACACATTCCTTCTAACACATCTTGCCTACCCATTTCACTGAGATGGATATGTATCTTAGTCCTCAATTTTATGAACAAAACCTTATAAAAAGGATGACCAGAAAGAGGAATTGTAGAAATTTGGTGCAATGTTTTGGCTTTGGTTACTAACATATTGCTTAAGAGCATTCTTGTACGGTTAGATCATAAGTATGAGTACTAAACAGAGAGTGATCGGGAAGACAAGTTTCATGGATGGAAGGCGGTTATAAGAGCTAAATAATGCGAATGGGTGCATATATATGAAGTAGCTGCTGTAATGGCAAAAAAAAGTTTTAAATGTGAAGAAAACATAAAACAATTGAAGGAAAATAAAAATTAGAAAAACAAAAGAAAACAAGGAATATCCAAGAAAGGGTAGAACATGAAATTATTTATTAAGAAAAAAAATTATTAAGGAGAAACAAAATTCAAAAAACATAAACCAAAGGAACAAAATGATATAAGCACTCAAGGAGGTGGGAAAAAGAGATGGAATAAATGAGTTGTGATTGTGATAATAACAGCATAAAATGTATTGGTGGAGGAAGACGCAAGTTGTAAAGCAAGTGAGCAAGTAGGCTTGGGTATTTGTCAAACACACTTTTAAGTGTTCTAAAATCACTCACACCTCCTAAAATATCTCACAATCATTTTTTTTTTAAATCACTCACACATCTTAAAGTATCTCACAATCAATTTTTGTTTGTTCTACATTTCTGTTTTTTTTCCTTTTTCATCTAAAGTCCACCATGGTTTCAGTATTTAACCAAAGGATTCATTAATGTTTTTATACCATGAGGTCCGGGGTTCGATTCTCATAGGATGCAATTTCTACAGATTAATGGAGGCAAATTTATAAAGAAATATTCGACATGGTGTAAGTGGAGCCGTTCATCATGATCGTTGATCTTTATGGAACGGGTAGCGTTGTCCGCTGTAAAATTATTTTTGTAGTAGTTCAAATAATTTGTATAGTGTTAAAAAAATCAACAATAGATTGTTTCTTTTTTAAGTCACATTCTATTTTTAAAAACAATTCTCTACAATTTTTTATTAAAATAAAAGTCTACAACACTGAAAAACATCCCCTAAAAATATAAATGTCTTCTTATTTGTAAGCCCATATGACTTAGAATAAGCATATGGGTATCGCATAGAGATGGAACAAAAAAGGTATGATATGGAATTATTGATATATAAATCCGCGCATTTTGTCCAAAAAAAAAGATATATAAATCCGCGCATATGCATGGGTATTAATTAAAGATGATTGTCTCAGCGTCGCTCGTGATCGATACGACGTTTTGGGGTATAAAATTTATAGAATTTCTCATCTTCAATGTTGGAAAGGGGTAAACAATTTTGTTTTTTTATTTATTTTAATCATTGTTATTAAAATTATAATATTTTAATTAATTGGATAATGAGTATTATGGGAAGATCAATATTATTGTAAGAATATTATTATAAAATAAGGAAGTTATGTAGAATAGTGAAGGTTACTTAAAAACATTTTGGGACCCTTGAGATCATTTGAGCAAGATGAAGAACTAAAACCTAATTGGACTCGGTTTATAATTTCTCTCTAGGTCTTATCACATGTACTGATTATTTTTGTTTGGTTATGGTAACTAGGGGTAGGACGGATCGGATATCCCAAAAATTTCGGGATATCCGGATCTGTATCCGAGGTTTTAATACATAACATTTTATTATATAAACCTGGATTTCTCATCGTGAGCGTGACACGTAAGATAATTTTCACTCACGAGATCGTGACATTTGTCATAGTTAATTTAGATATTGACATGTGTCAATTTAATTAAAAAAGTCAAAATGAATTGAAGTAAATATTAAAAAAGTGTAAACTAAAAAATGCAATCTTACAAAAAAAACAAGTATTAGTAAGAAAAACTTATAATAAAGGAAATTGACAAAAGGAAACTTAATAGTTTATAATTTACAACCACGACCAAACTTAAAAAAAGAAAATTATAAATATACTCTAAACTTAAAAGGAAAATTATTAATATACGATTTAAAATTCATTCTTAATACTAAAAAGTAAATGAAAAAATAGTAATTATGTTTAGATTAAGAAAGTCCAAAAGGAAGGCTTCCTTCTGAGTCGATTTTGCTTCCATCCGAGTCGATCTTGCATCAAGAATATGTGTCTAGACGATCGACTCGAATGGAAACCTTCCCTTTGGATTTAGTTTTGGAGCTCTTCATTAAAGTTATAGTGAATTGAGGTAGGTTTCCTATGGGAGTAGTTTCAACTCATACGGGGTTGTATTGAAGGAGTTACAGCCGATTTAGTGGACATGTATCAATTTATTAATTAGCGTTTGACTTTTTAAACCCGATTTTGCAAAGTCAACTAGAACTTGGGGAATTATTTTGAGCAAGCAATAGTTGGGGAATAAATTAAGTTCAGGAAAATAGGTGAGGAATTAAATTAAAATACCCGACCCGCCACACAGGCTAAGTCAGCGTGATGACTTTTCGACTGGCCCAAAACGATTTGTAACCGAAATTCTCGCCAACTTATTTGAAATTCAATGTTTGTCTTACCACACCTACAACACTGAAAAGGGAAAAAGAGGGGTGAGCAACAAAGTTACTCAGTGAGGGCGATCCTGACTGCCCACCCGAACTCTAAAGCACAGCTCGATAAACCAATAATGGAACCACTCAATCATAGAATATCACATGCATGCATCACAAATAGCATATCAATATTTAACAATCGTAACATTAATGTTTAACTTTTATTCTTAAGATACTAGTTCTTTAATTTATTCCATCACTTTTTACTTGTCGGGCACATCCTTCCGACCACCCGAGTTAGTCAAGTACATCCTTCTGACCACCGTGAGCTTACTCGGGCACATCCATCCGACTAAAAACCAACTACAAGTGAGTGCTCCCCATGCTTAGTCAGGCACATCCATCTGACCACGCGAGATAGTCAGGCATATCCTTGTGACCACCGCGAGCTTAGCCGGACACATCCAACCGACTAAACAACCATAGAGAGTGTCCTCTCTCACGGGAAAGCTTTGTCTCTTTCTTCCTCTCTTTTAAACTTGCAGCTAGGGTTAGAAAAGAGGAAGAGGGAGATATATACACATGTATATATACATCCTTGGGATTTCAGGTTTCTAGTGGACTAGGGTTTACTTGCATTCCTCCAAATTTGAAGATCAAGGTGTTCACTTGCATTCCTCCAAATTTCAGCTTGATCAGATTTCGCTTGAGCCTCCAAATGGCGCTCCTTCCCAAAAACCAAAGCGTAAAACTCAGATTCATCCACCGGATCGAATCGACTGTTTCTCTAATGCAGCTTGGAAAGGAGATCTAAAATCTACAGGGATTGGGTGGGTTTTCCAAAAACCATCGCAACAAATCATTGCCCAAGGCCACATGGCTGAATTTTTCGTGACCTCCCCTCTAATACAGGAAGCGCTTGCTATTCGGGAAACTCTCCATCAAGCCAAGACTCACGGATTGACAAAAATCTGTCTCAAATCATATACCCAAATGCTCACCAGAGCTATTCTCTAGGGTGATCAAATTTCTGAGCTATCTGGACCTCTCGAGAACATCAATCATCTAGCATCCTCCTTTGTATCAATCTCCTTTGCTTACATTCTAAGATCAACTAATCTGTTAGCTGATTCTCTCGCCAAGCAGGCTCTTCGAGTTCAGCTATATGTAACCTTATTTTAATTAAGTAAAAATTGATGTTAAAAAAAAGAAGGTAATTTTCTCTTTAATAAATATTTTCTTAATTAAAAATCAAATAACCTCAATGTTTCAAAGTTAGTTACTCACCTGATTGTGATAAGTGTCAACTCAATCGATCAGACTATGACACGTGTAAAAAAACTTCCAAAAAAAAATTTACAATTAGATTTTGACACATAATATTAACAGTAAAAGGAAAATAATCGAATTCTAATCGTAAAAAATAAAGTTACTAAACAAAAAAGAAAAATAGAAAATGTAAATTTATCCTAAAAGCCAAAGTTAATAATAAAAAATCAAAAATTAGTAATGAAAACAAATAAAATCGATTAATAACAGATTAATAAATAAAAAATTCAAAAAATAATAATCGATTTATAATCGTAAAATGTAAAATTACTAAAACAAATATTGAATTTATCCTAAAAGGAAAATTAATAAAAAGGGAAAAAAATCTTTGGTTATTCCATTTAGATTAATGAAATTTCTCATTTCATTAATCCTAATGGGAAAATAACTTTAATTTCTCATTTCTATATAAACAATTTGGTAGAATGCTAATTACACACAAAAACAAAATATCAAAAGTCCAATAATCGTTTCGAAAGCTATTTTATGCATATGCTCCACCAAATTCTTCCTTCAAAGTATATATTTATTTCAGAGAAAATTACATTGAGATGCACTTTTTGAGTTTACAATTACACAATAAGGCACTTTGTGCTATTGAGGCCCTTTGTGAAAGTATAAAGTCTTTTTTGCCTCTTATTCCACTGTTCAATTTTTAAAATCCCCACGTGTACACAAAGACGGTGGATTGAAGATCGTGGATAAGTTTAGAAATAAAAAATCTGAGTAAAAATAATTATTATCCTGCAATTTTTTTGTTTTATAATTTTCTATATTGTGAAAGACATAAAATAATTTGTTGGTTATAATGAATGATAATCCTATTTTCCTATATCTTAAGATCCATTTTACTATGGTTTAGGTGTCAAAAAAGAAATCTACAAAAAAAAACTAGAAATCTAGTCATGCGAAAACAAACGATCCATTTGGATGTCGATTTGTGGACATTGTGATATGGATTATGCTATGTGGACAATATACTATGTTTATGTGGATTAATCATAATGATTTGTTTTTGTGTGTAAAAGGTATGTCCACGTCCATATATGCATAAAAATAGTCCAAGCAAACATGTCTACGACTTTATTGATTCATTATTTGTCCATGAAATCCTATATATTCTCTTTTGAGCTAATTTCGGGAACAAGAACACGGATAATTACTGCGTGAACATGTTTTTGTGTACCAATTGTAATGGACATTTGTGTTATATGTTCATCCACACCGATATGTCAATGTAAACTTGTCCACGCTATCATATCCACGTCGATCTTAATTCATGTCCATTTCGATCTGAATTTCGCATGACTAGATTTCTAGTGTTTTTTTTTTGTTTTTAGATTTTTTGTTTTACACCTAAACTATAGTAAAATTGGTCTGAAAATATAGAAAAAATAGAATTATAATTTATTGTAACAAAAAAAAATCGCTTTATGTCTTTCTCATCATACAAAACAAGGTGGGGAATAATAATTACTTTACTCAAATTTTAAATTTTAAACTCATAAACGCTATTGCATCCACCGTTATCGTGTACATGAAGGGAAATTTCGGATTTAAAGAAAATAAATAGTAAAAAAGTGCATCAATAGCACAAAGAGTCTTTTTCTGTCAACCAAACTCAAAAAGTGTATTTTAATGTAAATCACTCTTTATTTCATCAGAAACCTTGTTTCAAAATTTGCATATTATTCATTTTCACGAGTGATCTAATTTTTTTTAATCTATTTTTTCGTTTTTTAGTTTTTTTCCACGGGTTATAAAATATTAAATTATAAATCCGCATATAAACGGATACTAATCTAGTATTAATAGGAAAATAAATATTTGGTCACTAACAATATTTTGAACACAAAAAATCCGAGACAACCCGAGTGGAGAAGAAGATGAAGAATATCACAAGATTCACAACAAAGAAGATGACCATTTTTGTTTTCCTCTGTTTTTTGTTTCTAATGAAAATTTTCGTATTAAAATAGCTTTAATATATTTGACACTTATGAGATCATGTGATAACTATCTCAAATCTATCTGAATTCAGAAGGTACCGACTCAACTTGATGGATCCTAGTTCAACCCGGTGGATCTCCGCGTGACACTGTAGATTACTCCATGTTAGGTAAATTCTATAAATAAAATCATGTTCCGTACGAGGAATGGATCTGATCTTGATTCACATTTTCATATACATAACCCAATATCCTCTCACTTGTTTCTCACTCTAAAAAGTCTCGAGCATTCACTCTCTTTTTTCAATCTTAAACACATTACCTTTCCTTAGCCTCGAGACATGGTAACTATATATATATATATATATATATATATATTTTCTCCAAAAAAATTAAATTTAGTTTGGTATGTATACTGAAGTAACCACTATTCATTTTTATTTTCATTGAGAAAAGAGCATTCAATCTCTTTTCTCAATCTTAAACACATCACCTTTCCTTAGCCTCGAGACATGGTTTCACCTCTTTTTCCAAACATTTTAAGTGATTCTCTTCACCAGAACACCACCTTTCTTACTCTCTTTCCACCAAAGTGCCTTTAAAACGACATATACGTCGTGGATCTCTTTTCATTATGACCCAACATTACTTAACCACTTAAACTCCTGTTTTCCGATGCTTTCTGGTTTTTGACTTCTTAGTCCCTTAGTCATCTATCATGCTAAACCAAAACATGCTAACAATTATTGCATATTGGGGTTTGATCACTTACTCAAAACCATGTTTCTAAAGCTGAGCACTACCGTTTAGATCCTATTGTGGTTCAGTTTGGGAGAAAACTAGTCGAAAGAAATTCAAAAGTTAACATGAATACGGTTTTGGTTCGATTTGATAAAACATGTTAGGTAACTATATATATATATATATATATATATATTTTCTCCAAAAAAATTAAATTTAGTTTGGTTTACTTTGGTATGTATACTGAAGTAACCACTATTCATTTTGATTTTCTTTGGTCTGGTGTGATTTTGCTTGAATTGGTTTGATTTGGCTGATTTGGCTAGTATCCCTTACTTATATCATGCATTAGGAACTAACCTTTTTTACACGTTTGCTATATTATTGTTAAGTTTGTTAGTCATGCATTACACTAAAAAAACTTATACAGATCGGTGTCATGAGGAAATGCTAAAAATGCTAAAAATGTCATGAGGAAATGCTAAAAACTTATACAGATCCCACAAAATCTATCAATGATGGAACATAATAAGACAATAACAACAAATAGTATTGTATGGATCCAGAGAGATAGAAGAATCATTGCAGACTTAGAGATTCGTCTTTACCAAGCCAAAACTAGTTTATGACATTAACAGTTGCACCTAACCGCCTTATAAGAGGTAGTGAGGTGAGTTCTAACAATAAACAATTCTTCCATAGGGTTAGTTAGTTTTATATTTTGTACTCTTATTAATTATGCTATCCGTTTAAATACTTTTCAGTACATTTCAATGTCATTCATGAGAGAAAATGGTATGACCAAATCTGAGTTGATCACGATGGTAGGAAAAGATTGTGCAAAATGGGTTGTTAATCTTCGAGGGGAAATCTTAGGAAGACTGTGTTTGGGAAAGGGATGGAAAGAGTTTGCTAAAAAAATGGCTTAAAACCGGTTAAATTCTTCACACTGGAGTTAGTATGGGAAAACAGTATTCCTATGCTCAGTCTGTTCTACACAGATAGTGATAGAAGGCACATAGGAGAGTGTTCAAAAGCCAGCAAAAAAGACTATTTTCCACATAACCTAGCAACGGAAACAAAACCAAGAAAGACAAGAACAACATAGATGAGAGGAGTAATTCAACTTTACTTGGTTTTGTTTCCATTGCTAGGTTATGTGGGATAAGATTATTTCTCATTGGCTTTTGAACACTATCCTATGTGCTTTCTATCACACTATATGTGTATGATAAACTGAGCAAAGAAATTCTATTTTCCCATATTAAATCCAATGTGAAAAAAATTCACCCGACTTTAATTAAGTCATTTGCTTTAGCAAATTTTTCCAGCCCTTTCCTAAATATAGTCTTCCTAAACTTTCCCCTCGAAGATTAACCAACCATTTTGCAACATCTTTGCCTACCATAGTTATCAACCTAGGTTTGGTGATACCATTTTCTCTCATGAATGGCAGTGAAAGGTATTAAAAATATTTAAATGAATAACATAATTAATAAGAGTACAAAATATAAAGCTAAATAACCCTATGGAAGAAGAGTTGATTGTTAGACCTCACCTATTTACCTCTTATGAGGCTCTTATGTGCAATTGTTAATATCATAAACCGGCTTTGGCTTGGTAAAAATGTACTTTTAAGTTCAGTGAGTTGAAGAAGCCTAAAAACTAAGATGTAGTGTTTGATCGTCAAGAAAATCGCAAGCATCATAGATATCATATTTGTTGTTGTTGCAGAAATTTATATATATATTTCATATATCAATATTTTTAGCCAAGAGAACTAGCAAATATGAAATTTTCGACTATCAAACACTACAACATATTCCTTTAGTCTTTTTCAAGTGAGCAAACTTAATGGTATAGTTTTAATTTCATTCATTTTATTTTTTTCTATATAACTACTCTATTATGATTTGATGGTAAAAGTATTGGTTTTATATTTTCAATTTAATTGATATTCTGCAATCTTTAATGGTAGAGATTGAGCAAACTTCAACAAAATTGATGAATTAATTTATATCTCTACAACCTTCTTTCTAGCCACTCAATGATACTAGAACCACTATAAATCCACATGAAGTTACATGTTATTTGCATTTTGTTTTAAAACATATCTTTATAAAAATGTGTAAGAAAAAAATGAAAAAATGTGGAAATATAGGACAGATTAATAGTTAGATTAGATAACGTACCACAAGTTCGCTTCAGAATATGTGTGGTATGCTCCTCGGAAAGTCAAATTATCAAAGGCATCCAATATGTTCCGACCGATTTGAGAAATTTGTTCATTTTACTGTCATCAACAATGATAAAAAATCAGATCATAAAAATCCAATTAAAACAATGAAGAAATCTAGATGGCTTAGAAAAACGAACCTTGATACCATCGAAGGCGTTTTCTAAAACATCTTATCGTTAAACCATTGATAATGATACAAATGTGGCTGTAATGTTATCATTGTCTTTTATCACCAATGAAACTCAAGTAAAAGATATGGATTCAAAAAGAATTAGTCAATGATATGATATGCATATGTGGTGAAATTGAGTAAATGTTATATAATTTATTTATTTAATTAAAAAAGTAGTAAATTGGGCAAAACAATTTACTTAAACTGTTCTCGTAAGCTTTTCTTAATGTATGACACATTGATTTTTATTTTATTTAGTGACGCGTGTCTAGCTGAAAATAGTTTTATATAAAATTAAAAATATTCTACACTGGCACAATTCTTAATGTTTGACACGTTCTTTTTATTTTGTTTTATTCTGGGACGAGTTTCTTGATAAAAATGATTTTATATCTAAAATTGATAATATTTTATACCGGTGTTTTTCTTAATGTAAGCCACGTTGATTTTTTATTTTTATTTTTCGACGCAAGTCTTGCTGAATATGATTTATATCTAAAATTGATAATATTCTATACTGACGCTTTTCTTAATGTATGACACATTTATATTTTGGGACAAGTATCTTGATAAAAATAATTTTATATCAAAAATTGATAATATTTTATACTGGCATTTTTCTAATTGTTAGACACGTTTATTTTTTTATTTTATTTTTTGATACATGTTTTGCTGAAAATTATTTATATTTAAAACTTATAACACTAAACTTGCCATTTTGTTAATGTGTAACACATTGAGATTTTACTTTATTTTGGGACAAGTATATTGATAAAAATGCTTTTATACCTAAAATTGAAAATATTCTATACTGACATTTTTCTTAATGTAAAACACTTTGATTTTTTTATTTTATTGTTTGACGTGTATTGAAACGACCGCACTCAAATTTTTTTTTTTTTTTTTATAAAATCACACAATAATTAAACAACACAAATACAAGAACAAACCAAGTTCTACAGTTCATACCAACTAGCAGTTCTATAACATCACAATAATAACAACAACAAAAAGAAACCCCGGGTCCAAATCATCCCCTCTTCACCGCCTTGATTCCACGATCACGCCTTATCTTTACCTGCATCGACAAAAGTGATGCATCAACATTTGGCTAACCAAATGCTGAGTGAGATTGATCATCCCAACAACAGGCTACCAATAAGCACAAATAATCAACAATTAACAATTACGCCAAATAAATGAATAACCAACTCAAGCTTAACAATTAATCGCAATTAATCACAAATAAAGGAAACCCAACACAAGCTTAACAATCCAAGAATAACCCAAACACAAGCTTAACGATCCAAGAATAACCCAAACACAAGCTTAACGATCCAAGAATAACCCAAACACAAGCTTAACGATCCAACTCCCGCTAAGCTTTCTCGGATCGCAAAACAGCAACAAAGGGGAACAACTCGGAATCGCAAATCCACAACCAAGAGAGCGAGCAAGAAATCGCAACGCAACAACAAGGAACCAAGCTCGGTTCAGCCAACAAGAGACGAGCTCGGATCGATCAACAACCAAGAACAAGCCGAGTCACGAGAACAACAATAAGAGGAACGGCCATGGATTCGCGAACCCACAACGAGAAGAACCCGCAAGAATCGCGAAATCAACAACAAGCAAGCAAGCAAGAAACGCGAAATCACGTCCAAGGAGACAAGCAAGATTCGCGAAACAACAACAAGAAGAACAAGCTCCACACAAGCTTAATGCTAACCTTTGGTCACAACTCACCTTGAATCGGATGGATCGAGCTCTAGAAGACTTTCCCAAGCTCAAGAAGACCTCCCTCCTTCCTCCCAAGCTCACACCTTTACCAAGCTCCTCCAACCTCTTCTTCAAGCTTCACCCAAGCTTCTCTTCTTCACGCTCTCCTTCTCTCTCTCTCTCTCTCTCTCTCTCTCTCTCTCTCGCGACCAGTCTTCTCTTTTCCAAGATCTGGTTTTTTTTTTTTTTTTTTTTTTTCTCACGCAAGGAGAAGATAAGAGGAAGAAGATAAGAAAAAGAAGATAAGAAAAAAAAATCAACCTTTGAGAAAAACCCCATAACTTCCGAATCGGTTTATGACACCCCCGGAACAACCCGGATTAATTATTTTCCTCCAATAATTAATTCTCCAGATTTGTCTAAGGCTCAAAACCCGAAGGAAAATTCCGAAACAATTAAATTAATTAATTAATTAATTTATTTTCCGGAACGCGGGCGTTACAATTCTCCCCCACTAACATAGATTCGTCCTCGAATCTTCGATACCGTTCATCGCCAATGAACCTTATCGTCGCAACGATTACACAACCTTTGGCCAAACCCGACCATCTCAATACTCACACGAGGTCCAATACCAACCTCCGAGGTCTCCCATTCAGTCTCTATGCTTATAACACCGCGGCATCATATGTACTTATTGCTCAAACACCGGCTAACCCCATTACTCAAGACGCCGCAGCATCTCTGAGTTCCGAGCATCAGCCATATCCCGCAGGATATCCACCATACCATATCACCCAAGACACCGCAGCATCTCCGGGTTCTAGGTATATGCCGTACCACTCCACTCGGTAATATAACCTACAAGAGTCTCAATACCCCATACCACTCAATTCTAGGCAATATATCTCACGTCTGGGACATACTCCTTACGAATCCACGGTATCACGTATCACTCTAGGCTATAAATCTCCCGAGACTGGGTACATCGCCACTCACACTCCCAGGACACACAGTCCTGCGAGCTATCGGCACCGGAGGAACCAGTCCTCCCAACGAGCAATAAATCACATATCTCTAAGCATTTCGACTGAACTATACTCCATACCCGGAATATCTGCCGTGCATGACCAATAACCCGGCCATCGCACCTCCCTTGCGCACCTCCCAGTGTCGGCTTGCTTTAGAAAAAACTTATCAAGACAACTACGACTAGGCTATCTTTAACACCCAACAACTCTCTGCAGTAAGTCATCAATACAAACGTAATAAAACAAACAAGTACCATACGCCTGCAATCCAACCCACCACATAGAACCGCTAAGTGAAATAACCAGGTCTCGTCACTCGACTCATTTTCCCGAACAAGCTTAACGAAAACACGCAATGCTCACCACAGCAACATGAACATATATCTTATTACTCTCTCGCATTAACGCTTTTACCCCAACGCAATGCAAACCCGTGACTCACAAGTCACCAATAAGAAATACTCATCTTATTACACATCATAATGTAACATCGTTCTACACAACGGCAATACAAAATGAAACACACATAGCATACAGCTACAACCGAAACTGGAACCTCTCGATGGAACTCAAGCCGCAGCTTGCTTCTGGAACCACTTCTGGAACCTCGCTTCCATCCTAGCCTCTGGCTCCCAAGTTTCCTCCTTAACACCGCCACAGTCCCACAGAACTCGCATCATCGGAATCTTCTTCCGACGAAGCTCCTTGACCCTCCGCTCGAGAACTCTCAAAGGTCTCGCCTCAACGGTCATATTGGGCTGGAGATCTGGCGGAATCTCAGCCAATACCTCGTCACCCCTATGCAAACACTTCTTCAGCATCGACACATGGAATACCTTATGAAAGGCTTGCATAACCGCGGGTAACTCCAACTGATACGCTACCGGTCCAACACGCTCTACAATCCGGAACGGTCCCATATACCTCGGACTCAACTTAGTCGCAACAATGGACCTGTTCGGACCTCTCAGCAAAGCCATCTTGAGATACACACTATCTCCCACCTCAAACACAAGCTCTTTCCGCCTCTTATCAGCATAACTCTTTTGCCGATCCTGGGCCTCTTTCATGTTCAGCTTCAAAATCCGGATCTTCTCTGTAGTTTCCTGAACAAAACTCGCACCCAAAGTGCTCCTCTCCCCCACTTGGGTCCAACACAAGGGGGTACGACAGGGCCTCCCATACAGAGCCTCATATGGAGCCATGCCAATACTCGCCTGGTAACTATTGTTATACGCAAACTCAACCAAGCTCAAGTGATCCACCCAATGACCACCCCAATCCAGCACGCACATCCTCAACAAATCCTCCAAAGTCTGAATGGTCCGCTCGGACTGCCCATCTGTCTGAGGATGGTACGCCGTGCTCAAGTGCACCTTCGTGCCCATCTCTGCCTGAAACGCATTCCAGAACTCCGATGTGAACTTAGGGTCCCGGTCCGAAACGATACTCACCGGTACTCCATACAGTCTCACAATCTCCTGCACGTACTTCCTAGCCAAAACTGCCGCCCCATCGGTTTTCTTAATGGCCAGAAAACGCGCACACTTGGTCAATCGATCGACGATGACCCAAATAGCATCCTTGGTCCGAGAAATTGGTAATCCCACCACGAAATCCATCGTGATCATATCCCACTTCCACTCTGGAATGGGTAAACTCCGCAACAACCCACTCGGGACCTGGTGCTCCGCCTTCACTAACTGGCACACGTTGCACGAAGCAACCCAGTTAGCCACATCCTTCTTCATCCCGACCCAATGATAATAGCGCTTGAGATCGCGGTACATCTTAGTCGCTCCGGGATGAATCGCAAACATACTCGAATGAGCCTCGCTCAGGATCTCTCGCCGCAAATCCTCATCCAAAGGTACGCATACCCTCCCACTAACAAGGATAGTGCCGTTCGCAGATACCTGATACTCAGAACCCTCTGCTCTCGAAGCCTTAACCAAACCCTCATCTTTTCCCTGAGCCAACCGAACCCTGCTCAAAAGATCTGCCTGGTTAGCAGCCTCCAAGCCCAAAGGTTCCTGAGATACAACACATAAGCGCAATGTGCTAATCTCGCTCACCAAGGACTCTACCTCGAGCTCCCGAGCCAAAGCCACCCGCTTCCGACTCAACGCATCCGTAACCAGATTAGCCTTACCAGGATGGTAAGCTATCTCCAGATCATAGTCGGCCACTAGCTCCATCCAGCGCCTCTGCCTCAAATTCAACTCAGGCTGAGTGAAAATGTACTTCAAGCTCTTATGATCTGTGAACACCTGCACCTTCCCGCCATAAAGATAAGATCTCCAAATCTTTAATGCAAAAACCACTGCAGCCATCTCCAAGTCATGGGTAGGGTAGTTGCCCTCATGCTTCCGCAGCTGCCGCGAAGCATAGGCAATAACCTTCCCCCGCTGCATCAACACACAACCCAGACCCACTCCCGACGCATCGGTGTACACCACGTAAGGCTCACCCGACTCAGGCAACGCCAATACTGGAGTACTAGACAACATGGCCTTCAGCCCTGCGAAACTCTTCTCACACTCTGAGGACCACACGAAAGGAACATCCTTCCCTGTTAGCTTCGTCATAGGCTTAGCCAAACTCGCAAAACACTTGACGAACCGCCGATAATACCCTGCCAACCCAAGAAAACTCCGAATCTCAGTGGCATTCCTTGGCCTCGGCCAAGTACTAATGGCCTGGATCTTCCCCGGATCTACCGACACTCCCTCCGCAGAGACAATGTGACCCAGAAAACCGATCTCCCGCTGCCAGAAGCTACACTTGCTCAACTTAGCAAATAACTTCTGTTCCCGCAGCCTCGAAAGAACCACACGCAGATGAACCTCATGCTCCTCCCGGCTCCTCGAATACACCAAGATGTCATCGATAAAGATAATCACGAACTCATCTAGATACTCCTGGAAAACGCTGTTCATCAATCTCATAAATGCAGCCGGTGCATTAGTCAACCCAAATGGCATCACCACAAACTCGTAGTGACCATAACGAGATCTGAAAGCCGTCTTCCGGATATCTACCTCATCGATGGGAATCTGATGATAACCCGACGCCAAGTCAATCTTGGAGAACCAAGTAGCCCCTCTCAACTGATCCAACAACTCATCAATCCGCGGAAGAGGATACCTGTTCTTCACTGTGACTCGGTTGAGTCCCCGATAATCGATACACAACCGAAAACTCCCGTCCTTCTTCTTCACGAACAACACTGGCGCTCCCCACGGTGAAGAACTCGGACGAATAAATCCCTTACTCAACAACTCCTCCAGCTGCTTCTTCAGCTCTGCCATCTCTGCGGGAGCCATCCTATAAGGAGCCCTGGATATCGGTGCCGTCCCCGGTTCCAACTCGATCGTGAAAGGATCCGACCTAGACGGTGGCAACCCCTGCAACGACTGGAACACATCCTGGAACTCACGAACCACCCGAATATCCTGAACCCTAGCCTCTCCGACGGCCTCCGGCAAGGAAATGGTAGCCAAATACGCCTCGCAACCTCTCTCGATCAGACGCTCCGCGTGCACAACCGAGATCACGAGGCTCCCGGAAGTCGGTCTCACACCCTGATACACCAACTTCCCTTTCCCCTGGTCGAACTCAACTCGCCCTCGGTGACAGTCCAGATGCGCCCTGAACTTCCCGAGCCAATCCATGCCCAAGATGACATCGTACAGCTCCACTGAGCAGATAATCAAATCGGCAGCCATGGACTCTCCTGCTACCTGAACATCCACGTCTCGCACCCGACCGTGAATCCTCAGGAGCTTCCCTCCGGCGACCTCCACGAACCCCAAACTCACACCGGGCTCGCTCCGGAGATTAGCCTTCTCGGCCAACTCCGGGGAAACGAAGCAATGCGATGCTCCTGTGTCAAACAACACATGACACTCTACACCTCCAACACACAAGGTCCCTGCACATATACATGTGCCGAGAACCTTAACACCCCAACGAGCACGACATTCCCCAACACAAAAATTAAACTTAGATGAGTCTAAGAAAATACCTGTGATCGGCCTGGAACTCGGCTCGCCGGTCTCGGTGATAGAGTACATTCGAGGCGCTGATGCCACCTGCCTGAGAGGCTGCACTACCGAGGTCTCCCTCTGCCGCAACTGGGGACACTGAGGCCTGATGTGCCCCGCCTCCTTGCAGTGATAGCACACTCGAGTATCCACTCGCGCTCCGCCCTTCTGCGGACAGCTCGCCACTCGGTGATCCATGCTCCCGCAACCAAAGCAACCCGGACCACCCCGACTACTACTCGAAGCGCTCTCCCGCTTCCGCTTCTGTCCGTGCGTCGGCTTACTACTGCCTCTGCTCGAACCGGACTGCGGCTGTACCGATATCGCCTGAGAACGCGGTGTAGCCACTAACACCTCGTCCTTCAGACCCTCCTCAAGCAGAGCTGCAGTCTCTACCAACTCATCAACCGTGCGAAAGGACCTCACCATGCAACGGTTCCTCAAATCAACCCGAAGACCCATCAAGAATCTCTGCACACGGGCCGACTCACTCTCACCCGCTCGCCTAACAAAAGACCCGAGCCGGACAAACTCCACCTCATACTCGCGTACCGACCTATCCCCCTGAGTCAAATTCGCAAGCCTCGCCCCTAACCGGTGGAACGCCTCCTGAGGAAAGAACTTGGAGTTAAACTCCTCCACAAAATCCGCCCAAGCCATCGCGGCCTGCACTCTCCGTGCTGCCACACCCCTCCACCAGAGATGCGCATCACCCTCCAGAAAATGGACCGCAATGTCCACCTGGTATCCCGCGGGACACCTACTCGAGAGGAAATTCCTCTCTAACCTCCTCAACCACGCATCAGCGTCCTCAGGATTAGCGCCTCCAGAAAAGAACCCCGTGCCAATCTTCAGCATCTGCTCCATCATCCTCAGATAGGATGGGAGCTCCTCAGCAACCGCAGCTGCCGCCTGAGGCTGAGCCTCCACCACCACCGGAGCCACAGGAACCTGAGCCGGTACCCTCTCTGGTAACCGCTCCAACAACCTCGTCAACAGATCCGCTATGCGATCATCTCGGGCACGAGCATCACCCGCTGCTACACCCGCAGCACCCGCTGGAACACCAGCCACACTGACGCTCACACCAGCCCCAACGGCACTCACTTCGGCCGCACCCTCAGACCCAACCTGACTCGCACGCGAATCCTCGACCTGCTCCGCCGGCACACGGCCACGACCTCTACCACGGCCACGACCCCTACCGCGCCCTCTAACCATCTGCACACGCGCAGGAGCACAAACTAAGAAAACTAAAAACAATCATCACAATAAAGATACTCACCGTGGAATCTCACAAGGCTCGAAGAGGATGATTCTAAGACCCCCACACAATACCCAATTTAATCTAGAACCATCTAGGCTCCTAGAACCGTAAGGGCTCTGATACCAAAATGAAACGACCGCACTCAAATTTTTTTTTTTTTTTTTATAAAATCACACAATAATTAAACAACACAAATACAAGAACAAACCAAGTTCTACAGTTCATACCAACTAGCAGTTCTATAACATCACAATAATAACAACAACAAAAAGAAACCCCGGGTCCAAATCATCCCCTCTTCACCGCCTTGATTCCACGATCACGCCTTATCTTTACCTGCATCGACAAAAGTGATGCATCAACATTTGGCTAACCAAATGCTGAGTGAGATTGATCATCCCAACAACAGGCTACCAATAAGCACAAATAATCAACAATTAACAATTACGCCAAATAAATGAATAACCAACTCAAGCTTAACAATTAATCGCAATTAATCACAAATAAAGGAAACCCAACACAAGCTTAACAATCCAAGAATAACCCAAACACAAGCTTAACGATCCAAGAATAACCCAAACACAAGCTTAACGATCCAAGAATAACCCAAACACAAGCTTAACGATCCAACTCCCGCTAAGCTTTCTCGGATCGCAAAACAGCAACAAAGGGGAACAACTCGGAATCGCAAATCCACAACCAAGAGAGCGAGCAAGAAATCGCAACGCAACAACAAGGAACCAAGCTCGGTTCAGCCAACAAGAGACGAGCTCGGATCGATCAACAACCAAGAACAAGCCGAGTCACGAGAACAACAATAAGAGGAACGGCCATGGATTCGCGAACCCACAACGAGAAGAACCCGCAAGAATCGCGAAATCAACAACAAGCAAGCAAGCAAGAAACGCGAAATCACGTCCAAGGAGACAAGCAAGATTCGCGAAACAACAACAAGAAGAACAAGCTCCACACAAACTTAATGCTAACCTTTGGTCACAACTCACCTTGAATCGGATGGATCGAGCTCTAGAAGACTTTCCCAAGCTCAAGAAGACCTCCCTCCTTCCTCCCAAGCTCACGCCTTTACCAAGCTCCTCCAACCTCTTCTTCAAGCTTCACCCAAGCTTCTCTTCTTCACGCTCTCCTTCTCTCTCTCTCTCTCTCTCTCTCGCGACCAGTCTTCTCTTTTCCAAGATCTGGTTTTTTTTTTTTTTTTTTTTTTTTCTCACGCAAGGAGAAGATAAGAGGAAGAAGATAAGAAAAAGAAGATAAGAAAAAAAAATCAACCTTTGAGAAAAACCCCATAACTTCCGAATCGGTTTATGACACCCCCGGAACAACCCGGATTAATTATTTTCCTCCAATAATTAATTCTCCAGATTTGTCTAAGGCTCAAAACCCGAAGGAAAATTCCGAAACAATTAAATTAATTAATTAATTAATTTATTTTCCGGAACGCGGGCGTTACATGTATCTTGCTGAAAATGATAATATTATTTACTAGCGGTTTTCTTAATGTATGATAAATTGCATTTTTTATTATTTGGTGACGCATGTCTTAATGGAGAGGATATCATATCTAAAATTGGTAATATTTTATACTGGCACTTTTCTTAATATTTGACACGTTGTTGTTTTTTTGTGACGAGTGTCTTAATAAAAATGATTTTATATCTAAAAGAGATAATATTTTATACTGGCGCTTTTCTTAATGCAAGACATGTTGATTATTTATTTTATTTTGTTACGCGTGTCTTGCTGAAAATGGTTTATATCTAAAATTGATAATATCTATGATGGCGCTTTTCTTAAAGTATGACACATTTTTATTTTATTCTATTTTGATAAAAATAATTTTAGTACTGGCGCTTTTCTTAATGTAAGACACATAGATTTTTTGTGACGCGTGTATTGCTAAAAATGATATATATCTAAATTTGATAATACTCTGTACTCACGCTTTTCTTAATGTATGATACGTTAATTTTTGTTTTATTTGGTGACTTGTGTCATGATGGAAATAATTCTCTATCTAAAATTGATAATATTCTATCTAAAATTGATAATATTCTATATTTGCGCTTATTTAATGTTTGACACGTTTTTTGTGACGAGTAAATTGATAAAAATGATTTTATATCTAAAATTGATAATATTCTATACTGTCACTTTTCGTAAGGAAGACATGTTGATTTTGTATGTCCTTACATTTTCATAAGGAATTTGAAACGTAAATTCTTCTAAGGACATAAAAATACCTATCTAAAACGTAAATGCCTCACATTTGGCACACGTGAGCCATGAAACAATCCAATCGACAATCAAACCGACCAACCGTCAACCATAAGCATCCATATCCACCAACTAGCCCATAGTCAACCAACTAACAACACAGTCGACCCAACCAGTGGCGGATCCAGAAGAAATATAGACTGGGGGCAAAGTTTATTAGTAAGAAAAAAGTTCCCAAAAAAATTAATATATATATATCTATTAAAGTTTATTATTATTATTATATATCAACTAAATTATAAAAATAAAACTAAAGATACAATAAAAAATGATAGATAATTTGAAAGTAATTAAGTGTATGCTATATATTATATATTTTAGCTATTTAATTATATGGAATATCTTTTAATTTCTCTACTTCTAAACTCATATATACTAATATTTTAACTATAAAACATTGTAAGAATTTCTTTCCATTATTAATTAAACGTAGAAACCTTAGATATCTTAAATTTTAATATTAATAAAACTGCAAATCTAATAATCTCACATAACTATAAACGTAAGAATGGAATTCTTATATCTAGTGTGTAGATATTCTAGAACAATATTTCATAATGAAATCTTAATATACGAGGGTATGGCAGAAATATTTTTAAAAAGTTTTATAATATTGTTTGGTCAAAAAAAAAGTTTTATAATATTGTTCTTGTGTTTATTTGTTGTAAAATATAGGCTTGATTAACCGTGGAATTTGGATTGTGGGGAAGGAAATAAATTAATGGGGGCATAATCTTGTTTTAACATGGGGCATTAAATTGATGTTCAACAAAATTACATTGATTCACAAAATATGAGTGGGGGCACGTGCCCCCTCCTTGTATAAAGTGTAAGTGTAGGTGAGACACAAATAAAGTGCAGAAAATAAAGAGACACAGAGCTTTTTAACGAGGTTCGTTTCCTACTCCCTAGGACCACGTCCAGTATTCGAATTCACTAGAATAAGAAAGCAATTACAACACAATTGCAAACGCGTATATCAACCTCTTGAAATACCGCTCTATTCTATAACATGAACTCTTCAGGATAACCTAACCCTGAGCTAAACTCCCCCAAGCTTAGACTTTGATTCACTCAATGACACAGACGATGTCACAGCAACAAAAAAAACCTTTTGCCTTTGTTTTTCTCTCAAGCTATGTGTGTGATATCAAAGGGCCACGACCTTGATCTATATATGCTTCAACTTGCACTTCAAGTTTTTCCATATAGCATATTTTCTTTATTCAAGATATCTCCAAATCTTTTAAGAAATATTCTCTTTTTCCAATATCTTCTCCTAAGATTATGGAAACACTCCAAAACTATAATATCTTCTTTATCCAGCTCATATACCCCTCTTGGCACGTCTCTAGAATATTATAGAAGTTTACTCCAGTCCACGCTGGCTCCAATTCATCCAATGTCCACGATTTGATCGCCTGTAGCACTTCCTGTATCGCTTGTAGCACTTCCTGTACTACTTCTCAATTGGTACAGCAACACTTCAAACACACACATCTTCAGTCTCCCCCTTTTTAACTATGTATGTGAACTCAAGTTCTCTTAGCTTCAAAAGCTTCATCACTAGTAACACAACAACACTAGCAACACCCATTCTCCCCCTGCTTGAGTCACATCATGGTCAAAAACTAATGGAAGAACTGTCTCCTTCCAAATTGAGGATAAACTCCTACTGCACCATCTCTGTAATGATTATCTTTCCGAGTCCAAAAAGCCCCTTGAACAAACCTGGAACAATTACGTTGAACATGTCCAACAACCCCACAATGATAACATGTTGGACCATGAAATCTCACACCATTAGCTTGCTCCATTCGATTATTCTCCCTCAATAATCTCAAACATATTGGCCTAATATGCCCAACAACTCCACAGTGATGGCACACAGGTCGAAAAATTCGTCGAGGTGCACTCTGTACTTCTGGAATTTTCCTTTTTGCAGGCGTTGTAGCAGTTTTTGTACCAGCTGCCTTCTCTGTAACAGTTGCAGCTTCTGTAGCAGTTGCAGCTTCTGTAGCAGATGTCGCTGCAGCCTTCATTTCTCCACCAGAGACAAAAGCACAATCAACTTTTGAAGATTTTCCTTTAAATCCACGACCATATCGATCACTTTTCCCAATACTAAGAAGTTGATCCAACTGATTCGTGCCATTATTCAACATCCTCAAACCTTTTTGTGTTTCTTCAAGTTGAACTCTAGCTTGCTGAGCTTCTTCTTCTTTCTCTGTTGCATACTTTTGTACTTCAACCACTTGAGCTTCTAACTTGACATTCTCCTTAGTCAACGCCGAATTCTCCTCTACCAGTTTACACCAATGCTCATACAACGCTTTGTAACTCTCAGCAAACTCTTTATCATCGACACTTCCAGCATCGTCATCACTTTCATCATTGTCACTTCCAATTTCAGACCTTGCTGCAGACGCATATCCTGTTGCAGACGCAGATTCTGCTGCATATACAGATTCTGCTACAGGTTTTGTTGCAGAATCAGATTCAAAGGTTGTAAAAGCCACAAAATTCTTAAGGTCTTCACCATCATCTGAATCAGTTCCAGAATCATTGATTTTCTTCTTCTTTTGTAAGTTTGCACATTCAGAGCGTACATGTCCAAAGCCTTGGCACTCATAGCATTTTATCTTCGATGATAACTTTCCAAACTCCTTTCCTTTCTCTGTTCTGTTTCCCTTCTGCTTCAAATACTTAGCAAATTGTCTTGACAGCATCGCCATAGGATATTCAGAAGATGAAACCTTTAGAGCAACTCCAACATCAACATCCTTCTTCTGACATTTGTTTTCATATAATTTGCTCAACTCAAAAGCCTGAAGTATCCCAACAAATTCATCAAAAGCCATTTCATCCATATTATGAGCTTCTTCAACTGCAGAGATTTTTGACTCAAACTTTGATGGAAGCGATCTCTTCAGTTTCTTCACAAGCTTTTTGTCCTTGTACTGCTTTCCAAGAGCGAATGACTCATTAGATATGTCACACAGCTTAGCACTAAATTGAGCCACGGTTTCCCCATCATCCATCCTTAGATTCTCAAACTTAGATGCTAACATATCCAGCTTAGTTCTCTTGGCACTTGTAGTACCTTCAAACATGTTCTCCAATGTCTTCCATGCCTTCTGAGCTGATGCACATTGAGAAATCAGCTTGAAGTAGTTTGCATCAATTGCATTGTAAATCGCAGTATTGGCCTTAGAATTACAACTTGATGCCTTCTTCTCTGTAGCATTCCACTTATCCCTCGGCTTAGGAACTTCAAATCCCTTATCATCAGTCATCATAGGAGGATTCCAACCTATCTCAATCGAATTCCAACAATCTTCATCAAGACCACTAATGAAAGCTTGCATACGAACCTTCCAATACCCATAATTAGAAGAATCAAGTCGCGGTGGTCTTGCCATAGACGTACCCTCATGATAGGACTCCATCAAACCTGATTTCAAACTCTGTCCTACTTCCTGTACTACTTTTGATCCTCACCTTAGATCTACCCGAAACAAGACTAAATCTCTATCGAGAACCCGCTCTAATACCAATTGTAAGTGTAGGTGAGACACAAATAAAGTGCAGAAAATAAAGAGACACAGAGTTTTTTAACGAGGTTCGTTTCCTACTCCCCGGGACCACGTCCAATATTCGAATTCACTAGAATAAGAAAGCAATTACAACACAATTGCAAACGCGTAGATCAACCTCTTGAAATACCGCTATATTCTATAACATGAACTCTTCAGGATAACCTAACCCTGAGCTAAACTCCCCCAAGCCTAGAGTTTGATTCACTCACTGACACAGACGATTTCACACCAACAAAAAAACCTTTTGCCTTTGTTTTTCTCTCAAGCTCTGTGTGTGATATCAAAGGGCCACGACCTTGATCTATATATGCTTCAACTTGCACTTCAAGTTTTTCCATATAGCATATTTCCTTTATTCAAGATATCTCCAAATATTTTAGGAAATATTTTGTTAAAAATTTCTTATACATAAATTAAATATAGACGATTTCGAAGTATTAAAATTAAATTTCGTAAAATTGAATCAAATTAAAAACATGTAAGGCAAAGTAGGTTGTAAACCTCAAAACATGCTTTGTAATGGAAATATTAACATATAACTTTAGGGTTAGATTCATGATTTACCAAATTTACATTTGAAATTTTAAATTTGCACATATGTGTTGTAATGTGCATATATTTCACGAATTTGATGCTTCCTAGAAGTTATGTTTTAATATTGTCACTCATAAGTGCTAAATATTAGATTTAGGGTTACTCGGACTTATCGGAGAAGTCTGAGAGAATCGGGATTTCTCAGACTTCTCAGAGATTACCAGACTTCAATTTTAATCTTATTTTTTAAAAGTCAATTGCAAAACTACCCTCTCGTTGACAATATGGGTTTCATCAGACTTCTAAAGCAGTATGAGTATACAAATCAGTTAAAATCGACGATATGCAAAAATTCGTACCTATATCCGTTTAGAGTTTGTTTTCACTCTCGTCGAGCGCCCAGAACGTCTAATATCACCGAAATCCCGCAAGTCCAGTCGTGTTTTTCCGTTTTTATGCCATAATTTCCGATTTTGGTACGTTTGAATCGGAAAATCAGTGGAAAAATGGGAGAAATCGGAGAGAGAAGTCACGAAACGTGTTTACGAGCTATATTCTTGATCTTTAATGGCGGAAAAACGGGTTAGTTACTGCATTAACTCGTCGACGATGGTGGTTGTCGTGGTTTATCAGACTTCTTAGAGAATCGGGGTTTCTCAGACTTCTCAGAGAAGTCTGAAACATATTTAATTTGAAAATTTAAATTTTAAAAATATTAAAAATTTAGTTTTTAGAAATTTTTACTACATAAATTACACATACTCATTGTTGTTGTATATAAATTAAAAGTACATAAAATTTAATCAAATTGAATCATTGGAGATGAATTTGGATCTAAACACAAGTTTGCGGTTTCTCAGAATTCTCCAAAAAGTCTCAATTGTATTTAATATGAAAAATTAAATTAAAAAAATATTTAATTTTTTTTTCATACAAATTTTTGATACATAAATTAAACATAATCATTGTAGATGTATATAAATTTAAATTACTTAAAAGTTAGTCAAAATGAGTGAGTATTAGATAAATTTGGATCTAAACACCATGTAGGTAAGAGTTTACGGTTGACGGGCTCAATATTTGTTGGATTAGGGTTCAAAGTTTGCCCTTGGAGTGTAATTAACTATAAAAGAGTGTGAAAATCGAGTTATATATTGCATTGTGCAAATAACAAAGAAACCAAGAGTTTTGTCTATGTTCGACATATGAAGTTGGATATCATGTTCTTATTCGTAGGGTTAGATTGAGAGTTTCTAAATTTTTAATTCATAATGTTTTTTTACATATACTGGTTAGTTTGTGATTAAGTTAAACGAGTTTAATGTTTGTTATAAGGTTCCTATATAATATGATGGTATTTAAGTAGTAATTATCAAGTTTAGGGTTTATCAAACTGTCATTTCAGTCTGATCATGTCCATGGTTTATCAGACTTCTTGATGGAAACCTGTGAATTAACCTGAAATAAGTTACCCTACTTGTGATTTTACCCCATATATAAACTAAAGTTACCAACCCTAACCTGTAAAAGTCATTATCCACTCTCTCTCTCTAAAACAGGAAGAATCTCTCTCTCTTTAAACTCTCTCTAACATCTCTCCGGAAACCCTCGTCACCACCGCCACCGCCCTGGCCGTCATCAACTTCGTCTTTGAAACTGAGTTAAGCTTCCTAGAAACAAGTTTTTCGCCTTCTACTCTATGTTTTCTGCAAAATTTTTAGATCTATAAGAAATAAAACCATTTTTCCCTTTTCTTTGCCTAGATCTAAACAAACAGATGGGTTTTTAATTAATTATGTTTTAGATCTACAAGATAGAAGTCCATTTTTCTATGTCAATGATATATCATGGTTTTTATCCCTTTTAAGCCATGATATAAGTCCGTTTTATAGAGTCTTTCTACAATTTTGTAGTATTTTAGAGTCTTTTACAGATTTTAGCACGTTTGGAGCATAATTGGAGATATTGGAGCTTTCTGGAGCATTTTGGAGCAAAGCAGAAGTTCGTGTAGCTGAGTACCCGATTTGAAGCTTCAGTATCGATCGATACTGACTAGTATCGGTCGATACTCTTTGCAGCAAGACACGAGTCGCGACTTTTATGAAGAGTTGAGGAATTGCAAAATTGCCCAGAAGACTTTATTATTTACAATTTAGCCCAAAACGTGTTTTAGCATTATAATTAGGTTTTTCAGCCATTTTTGGTAGCTACGCTTTCATTACGCTTGATTTTACTTTGGTTTTTGGAGAGACAACTCTGAACTCCTGTTTCTTATTGATTTCTTTGATGATCTATTCAATCATGTTGTTTTCATTCTCCATGTCTGAGTAGATCCACTTTAGGTTCATGGTTCTCATAAGGGTTTTCTTTGAATGCTAGGTTGATTAGTTGATTAGGATTCACCATCTGAATAAGTTCTTCACCATAGGTTTTTCTCAAAGCTAATTCTAGGTTGACGAATCTGGAACTTAGATCTTAGGTTAATCGATTAGGCACGACAGTGCAATTGAGAAATCTGAAAGAACCTAGAGTGAGCAAATTAATTATTCGCAAAGAGATTTGGTTTAGTTGATTTGTGAACATATCAAGCTCGATATTAAGGCTAATTTATTCTTAGGAATTTTCGAAGAGATTTGGGATTATGAAGTTTTGATTTAGATAATTCTCGCAACGACAGTTGGTTAATTATACTTTAGTGATTTGAGTTCAAGAACCGTTCGTAACCTAAACCCTAATTAGTTAGTTTATCTGCATTCATTGATTTCCTGAGAAATACCCTGAACCTATCTTTCTCCCATCGATTTTACAACTCTTTTACTGTTTATTGTTTTTGTTTCATCTGAATTGCTTAGCTTGATTCTCATCTATATAATATATTGTGTGTTTCCATGAGTTCTTGTGTTCGACCCCAACATATACTACAACAACTGTTTTAGTACTTTTAGGGTATTAATTTGAGTATATCCAATTTCACGCCGTTATCGGGGATTTTAGATAGAGAATTTCGACTAAGTTCGTCGGTATCGATCGATACTAATTAGTGTCGGTCGATACTCGTCGTTTTATTTTTTTTGATATCGATCGACACCACTCAGTGTCGGTCGATACTCATCGTGTTTTTTTCGTTACTTACGTGCCTTGCCTAGTGTGTTTCAGGTGTATGCCATTCGCGAAACCCGGAGGAATAAGAGCACTCAGCTAGTTGACCTTTCCAACAAGGAGCTAGCAAATTTGGAACGTGCAAACAGGAAAGCAAAGAAGCTAGTAGAGATGAACAATCCAGTGGTATTGATTCGTGATGATGATGGAGCTTTGAGAGACCAAGAGGGTCAATTGTGCAATGAGAGAGGGCAGCGACTTGATGAAGCTGGAAATATAATTGTTCCTGCAGTTGCTGTGAATGTAGGGAATGCAGTTGTTGATCGCGGTAGAACGATTGGTGAGTACAACAGGCCTGATCAGTTTTATGCCAATCGATCAGTGATTCACCCTCCACCAATTCAGATGAATTACTTTGAGCTGAAACCTGCATACTACACTCTTGTGGGTCAGCGCCCTTTTCATGGTCTTTCCAGTGAACATCCCATGGATCATATTGAGAGGTTCGAGGATTTGGTTACAAGCATCAAGTGCCATGGAGTATCCTATGATTACCTCTTCTGCAAGCTCTTCCCATACTCTCTTGGTGGAGATGCGACTTACTGGCTGAAGCAGTTACCTCCTGGTTCACTGAATTCTAGGGAAGAGACTAAGACTGCTTTCCTGAACAACTTCTATGATGATGCACGATCCGAGGATCTAAGGAACAAGATCTCCAAATTTTCTCAAGGACCTACTGAGGTGTTCAAGGCTGCTTGGGTGCGACTCAAATCTTATCAGAGGGATTGTCCACATCATGGATTCACTCAGGTTCGGTTGTTGGGAATCTTCTTTGGAGGGATCGATTGGAGGTATCAGATGGCTCTAGATGTTGCGAGCAATGGAAATTTCTACACAAGGTATCCTGACGATGCGTATGTGCTCATTGAGAACTTGGCATCTAACAATAGCGCCAAGAGTGCTGATCTCGAGCAGAAGAGGCTGCACGGATGTGTTGATGGATCGCAGATTGCTAAAGTGCATGCGAAGCTGGATTCGGTGCATAATTTGTTGATGGTTAAGCAGTAGAAGGATGTTCGTCTTGCTGAAAAGGATGAAGTGGAATATGTTAACTACATTGATGGAGTTGGATTTCAAGATCAAAGGTATCAATGCCCACCCACACCACCCATTTCTGAGATCAAGGTTGAGTCTATGCTTGAAAATATTCTTCAGGGACAGCAGAAGATGACAGTGGACTTCAATGAGAAGATGGACGCTATGTACACATACCTGAATGGGAAAATTGAGTCTCTCAGTCTTCATCAGAAGATGCTGAAAACTCAAATAGCTCAGACTGCAGCAGCTGTCAAGGGAGTGATGGTTCATTCACAGAACGAATACGTCACTGCTATCCCCTTGACGAGTGGAAAAGAGGTGATTACAGGAGTGAAGAACAACCCAATTGCAGAGACTTTCGTCGATCTTGCTGAAGATGACGACTGGGATTCTGAAAATCCTCGTGTATCGATCGATACCAGCCAGTGTCGATTGATACCAGTCCAAACACCTGCACGAGGGGATCCAAAATCCCGTGTATCGATCGATACTCTGTCTGTGTCGGTCGATACTGAGGCGCAGGTCGAGAAGGAACCAGTGATTGTCAAGGAGAGGGTGTACAAACCCAAAATACCTTATCATATGCCTCCTAAGATGACAAAGAAGGAATGGGACGATTCCAGAGTGAAAGAATCGATCGACACCACTCCTGTGTCAGTCGATACCAGTTCAGTTGCCACTACAAGAATACACTCGATTTCCGACGGGTATATTGGTTGGAAAACGGTCGGAAAACCTCTTTCCCGACGAATTTCCGACCAATTTAGCCCGTCGGAACTATCGCGTCGGAAATCAAATATGGTCGGAAATTGGTCGGTAATTCCCGACCGATTCCCGACCAGAGTATTCCCGACGATTTCCCGACTAATGTCCGATGCAACCATTCCCGACCAAATACCGACCACATACCGACTAAACTAAGTTCCGACCATATTCCGACCATAATAATACCCGACGATTTACCGACAAAATTCCGATGACTTTGTTTCCGACCAAATGCCGACTAAAGTCCGATGCAACCATTCCCGACCATATTCCGACCATATACCGACCAAACTAAGTTCCGACCATATGCCGACAATAATAATACCCGACGATTTACCGACCAAATGCCGACGTTTCTAATGCCGACCATATACCGACCAAACTAAGTTCCGACCATATGCCAACCATAATAATACCCGACGATTTACCGACCAAATGCCGACGTTTCTAATATCCGACCAAATTCCGACTATAATAATACCCGACGATTTACCGACAAAGGTCCGATGACCCTTTTCCGACCAAATGCCGACGTGTTTTATTTCCGACCGAATTCCGACCTATCTAATTTCCGACCAAATTCCGACAAAATATTTTATTTTGTATTTTAAAAATTAAGAATATTAATAAATTCAATTGAAAATAAATTTATTCGAAAATGAAAATTAAAATTAATATTAAACATTAAACATTAATATTAAGCATTAAAATATTTAAAAATAAAATAGTTTAGAAATAAAAAAAAGTGTTTTTAAAACATTAAAAATTAACATTATTAACACTTGCAGATCCGGATTCGGATCCGGATCACGTTCCCGGAAAATCCGGAAACTTCGCTCTCATCCACGACGACATGCTAGCGATATCTGACCTCGCCTCCGAAAGCTCATCTTGCGTGGCACCTAACCTGAATTCGGTGTCCGTTTTCGCCGCTTCCAAAGCTTCTACTTTGGACTTGAGCTCTTCATTCTGCTTGATGAGATCTTCAGAGAAAAAAGAACCAGAATAAGACCCGTCGTCAATAAACGGGATCGTACCCAAACCGCCGCGACGTCGCCCTTTTTTATCAAGGGGAAATTCCTGTATAAAATATAAATAAATTAAAACATAATAAAATTATAATGTAAAACTATAAGAAAAAAAAAACTTACGTTCAAAACGAGTTGGTTGACCGCTTCCCGCGACATCTCGAAGGAGGAGGAGGAGTCACCTTGTGACTGTTGGGTCAGCTCGATGTCGGTCTTCTGCTTCGTCACGTTCTCGTAGATCTCCCTTATGAGGGGATCCTGAATAAACCCGGTTGTCTTGTTCGTGTGGCACCTCTTCATTAAGTCCAAATGATTCGGACGCACACCTCCGGCCTCATTAGTCTATAAAAACAAATAAATTTAAATATGAATAAATAATTTAATAATTAATTAAGTAGAGAAAACAATGTAAACAATAAAATATTACCATTTGAATTTCTCGGGTCTGGAAGCTGCTCGATCTGGAGTTGTGGATGTATTGGCCCTTCCCGTTGCGATCACTCTTTCGGTTTCCAGAATTAGTCTTCGAGAGTTTCTCTGTCTCCGGTTGTTGCCAATAGGGTCCGTAGTGATTCCAAACCTCCAAATTCAAGCCTTCCGGCTTGTCTGCCCATTTCCTCCACTTTTTCTTCCACTCGTTCATGTGTCTCTTGAACTGTGTACTCGCTTCCTTCATAAATAATTTTTCCACCGTGACAGTATGAGAAGGATGCCATGTAAACTCTTGCTACGAAAACATAAATAAAAATGCTTAGTAAAATATTAAAAAAATACTTATAAATATAAAAAAAAATATAGTAATTGACAACTTACCGCAAATTGTCTAAACCAAATTTGCTTCTCATCATACGGAACTTCTGAAAACTTCTTGTACGGTTTGTCAAGGATCGAATGGAACATCCTCATAATGGCCTTGCTAATCCCGTTGTTCGATATACCAAACCTACAAAAAAAGATAAACTATAAACAATTTGATATTAAATATATATATATATATATATATATAAATATATATGAACTAAAGGTTTTTACCATGTCGATCTTCCAACGAGATGTGGATCAAGCCGGATGTGCAAGTCCCGGCCCGGTTGTTGGACTAACTCATCGATGGTCATGATTCGAGGAGCTTGACTCTGCGACTCTGGGATAGTCGATGCGGCCGGACTTGGTGGTTCTGCCCCTCGAGTTGAACCACCGCTACGTGGAGGTTGTTGCATCCCTTGAGAGGAACCACCGATGCACAAGTTCGCGAAACCGTCGTACGACCTTAACAAAAAAACAGTATATCCAAAAAAACAAAAAAACACGACATTGATGCTACACAAGATCAGATCCAACTCTATTTACTTAATCAAGAAATTTTACCATAGAAGGTCAATTTGACTCAACAAAGCAGTTTCTTTAGCTAGGAAATAAACCTAATATAAAAATCTTATGTTTTATCGAACAAAATCAGTAGCACAATTAACTAAACATTGACGATTAAATTTACAATTTTATATTATCTAATCGTCTCCACCATATACAAACTTGCTTTTGTTATACAAGTGCTCAAACAGAATAAACAATTCCTTTTGGATTCAAGCATATAATGGTTCAGAACAAGAAGAAATCGTTGCAATCGTTGCAAAAAAGAATAAATCAATGTCCAACATAAAAAAAAGTAATGATTTTTTTGCAAAGAGAAATCCAGATTTCGATGTATGTGATAAATAAACTTCAAATCTTCTTATATGCCAAAAACAGAGATAAGTGATTTGGAAACAACACTTACATGGTGAGAAGATGTCGGCGGCGGTGGAGGAGGACTTCGGCGGACGGCTGCTCCGGCGGCGGCGGTCGGCGGCTTCGGCGGACGGCGGCTCCGGCGGACGGATTAAGCTCCGGCGATCTACAACCCAAAAGAAGGAAAAACAATCGGTCGAAGAAAAGACGAAGAGAAGAGGGATAGAAGAGAAGGAAGAGGAAAAGGGAGAGAAGAGAAGGAAGAGGGACACTTACCGGCGAGAACTCAGGCGGTGATGGTCGGCGGCGAGAGAGAATCGGAGAGAGAGGAGAGATCGAAGAAATGAAGAAGACGATGCCGCACAGGTATTTAGATCTAGGTATGGTCGGAATTCGGTCGGAATTCGGTCGAAATTTGAAAAATACAAAACCATCCAAATATTTCATTTACCGGTTTATTTTCGCGGGTTTTATTTCAGCATGGTCGGAAATCGGTCGGTATTTCCGACCAATTTCCGACCAATTTCCGACCATACTGAGTATTGATATATTATTAACATTTGGCATTTTTTTCGAAAAAATTATGGTCGGAAAATGGTCGGCATTTAGAATTAAATGTATTAAACACTTGGCATTTTTTCGAAAATATTCATATTAGTCGGAATTTGGTCGGAATATCTTCGATATTTCCGACCAAATTCCGAACAAATAGGGTTTAGGGTTTAAAATTCTTAGTTTTCAAATTGTATACCGTTTAAAAAACATGTAAACATCTTATGTCTAAAACATATGTGGCAAAGCAAACATATAATAAAATATATGACGTTTTTATAAATTGAAAGTATATCGAATTAAACCGTTCATAACGAAACATTCACTTTGTATTTATACTTTTTGGTTTCTTTTAGGTTTTATAGGATATGCCCCAAAATTGGTTTAGTTAAGATATATGGACATTGAATTCTTTCAAAAGATCATATCTAACCATATTAAACATATTCCAAATCAAGTTAATGCTGTTTGAGGTTTCGAAACCCCAAATGGTCGGAAAATGGTCGGAAATGTCGAGGAATTCCGACCATTTTCCGACTAAACAATTCCCGACCATTTCCGACTAATCATTTTTCAATCATTCCCGACGATTTTCCGACCGTGTGGTCGGAAAATGGTCGGAATATAGTATTAAATGTATAAAAAAATACGTACACCATATTTAAAATTTTGCAAAATTTTAAAAATTTTGTTGCTTTAAAATAGATGCATATGAAAAAACATTGTTACAAATTTATTCTGAAACTGATGAATAAAATTCTGACCAAACAATTCCGAAGTGTAAAAAATTTAATCAAGAAACAACGTTGTTGTAATTAAAAAAAAGAAAGCATGATCAAAAACTATATATATATGTGTAAAAGAAAGGATGATCAAAACACCTTTAGCGCACAAAAAAAAAAAAAAAAAAAACCTAGCGGTTAATTTGGTCGGGTTTGAAAATATCAAACCGCCAAAATATTGGTTTTATTTCTGGTTGGTCGGAAATCCGTCGGTATTTCCGACGAGATTCCGACTAACCCATAATATTGCAGTGATATATTGTAAACACTTAGCATTTTTTCGAAAATATACATATTGGTCGGAAATTAGTCGGAAATTTCTGACCAGTTTCCGACCAATATGAATATTTCTGAAAAAATGCTATTTGTTTATAATTAGCGGACATTTCTGAGTATTAATATTGGTCGGAAATTAGTCGGAAATTAGTCGGAAAATCCGACCAAATTCCGACCATTTAGGGTTTCGAATATAAAATACTAAAATTACAAATGGTATACCGTTTAATAAACATGTAAACATCTTATGTCTAAAAAATATGTGGCAAAGCAAACATATAATAACATATATGACGTTTTTATAAATTGAAAGTATATCGAATTAAATCGTTCATAACGAAACATTCACTTTGTATTTAAACTTTTCGGTTTCTTTTAGGTTTTATAGGACATGCCCCAAAATTGGTTTAGTTAAGATATATGGACATTGAATTCTTTCATAAGATCATATCTAACCTTATTAAATATAGTCCAAATCAAATTTATGCGGGTTGAGGTTTCGAAACCCCAAATGGTCGGAATTTGGTCGGAAATGTCGAGAAATTCCGACCAGTCTCCGACCATACAAAAAAATATTCATAGCGGTCGGAAATTAGTCGGAAATACCGACCAAATTCCGACCAAACAAAAATATAATTCAATCGTTCCCGACCATTTTCCGACCGATTCTCGTGTCCGGTCGGAAAATGGTCGGAATATATAATAAAATGTATTAAAAATGCATTTGAAATTTTTTGAAAATTTTGTTGATTTAAAATAGATGCATATGAAAAAACATTGTTAAAAATTATTTCTGAAACTGATGAATAAAATTAAATAGATGTATAGGAATCCTTATTAATTAAAAATATTCGTACAACTAATTAAAGCATGTGAAAAAAGTTTCATAAATTTGTTACTTAAAAATAAATGCATATAAAATATTTTTTACAAAAACCTATTCTGAGTCCGATGAATAATCTGAAGAAGCTGAATCGGATTCCTCATCAAATTCTCCTCTCTCTTCTTCAGAATCCTCAAATAGTTCGCCCATGCCGGTGAAGTCAACCACAAGGTCAACCTCTAGAGAATGCTCGATTTCACCTAAATTACCAATTGGCATTTCCTGTAAAGGGTCATGCTCGGAAACACTAGATATCATTCCTCTTGGTTGTATCGATGTTACTGCAATCCACGGATCTTGCTTGTTCCTAACACGGGGGTATCGAATGTAGGAAACCTGGTCTGCTTGTGAAGCAAGAATAAATGGATCGTATTTCCGATGTCGCTTGCCTCCGTGAACAGATGTCACACCGAATTCGTCCTGACGTAGACCTTCCACTGGATCATACCAATCGCAATAGAACACAATGCACTTCAAACCAATCATTCCTGGATATTTGACTTCTAATATTTCGCGGAGTATTCCTTAGTAAACAAATTCTCCGGATGTAGACGAAATAGCGTAGTTGCATGTTGTCCTTGAACTCCCTTCACGAAAAGCCTTAAAAGCATACCCCCGAGTGCAATACATCGGATAAACACTTGGAACAAAAGTAGGGCCACGCACCATCTCAACTAACCATGTGGGAATCGATGTCCCGGTAGTATTAATCTGATCAACCTGTACAATTTGTGGACACTCATAAACAATATGTGTAAGTATGTAAAATTTAGTTTAATTGCGGGAAATCGAGCACTTACGTAATATTTCAACCAATCCGCGAATTCATTCTGTTTACGGACCATAAGCTCATCCTTTGTGCAATTTGGAAACCAATTCCTTATTTGCTCCATGTATATACTGTGAATAAAACAAATACATTATTCAAAATACTACCAAGGATTAATTTTTGGTATTTACTAAACAAATACATTATTCAAAATCAAGTGACGTACCTCTCATATTCGAAAACGTCTTCGCAGTTTGTCAGAAGATATGTATGCAAATGCCTTTGTTCCTTCTCTATTAGTCGTCTAGACCTCCCTTTTCCACTAAGCCTTCCAATTTCTGCAAAAATTTTTGGGACATAGACTGGATACATCGGTTTTTCTCCTCCATCATCATGACGTGCAGGTCGTCTACTTTTAGTCTTCACCGAAGATGGAAAGTAGTAGCTAGCAAAGTTGGATGCTTCTTCATTCACGCTCTGTGCAACAATAGAACCCTCGACTCTTGCAAGATTTTTCACCTTCTTCTTTAGGTGGAGCATATATCGCTCAAACGGATACATCCATCGATATTGAACTGGCCCACCAAGTCTTGCTTCCCTAGGGAGATGAATAGGAAGATGTTCCATAACATCAAAAAATGCTGGTGGAAATATTTTCTCGAGGTTGCATAGGAGAGCCGGTATCTTTTCCTCCAAATTTTGGATACCGTCTGCTGTAAGTGATCTCGTGCATAAATCCCGGAAGAAAGCACCGATCCCTGCATAAATGATAAATAAAATTAGTAAAATTTAGACAATTTAGATAAATTTAGTAAAATTTAGATATAATTTTGTAAATTATAAATGTACCTGCAATAGCTCCATGGACGTTTCTAGGAAGAAGACCGGCAAAGGCAAATGGAAGGAGGCGTTGCATGATAACGTGACAATCATGACTCTTCAACCCTGAAAACTTCCCTTCTCCAATATTAACGCAATTACGAAGGTTAGATGCGTATCCGTCTGGGAATTGAACACTATGCGTAATCCAGTCGAAGAACACCTCCTTTGAAGGCTCATCCAAACGGAAAGCAGGGGCCAGAGATTTTCCGTTCGCCATTATATGGAGTTCCTTCCGAGAACAAATTTCTGGCAAATCCAATCTGGCCTTCAAATTATCTTTCGTCTTCCCTTGCACATTTAGAACAGTATTCATGATGTTGTCAAAAAAGTTCTTTTCAATGTGCATGACATCTAGATTATGGCGTAGCAGATGGTTCTTCCAATATGGCAAATCCCAAAAAATACTCCTCTTGTTCCAATTGTGGTATTCGCCACAACCATCTACGGGAAAATGACCATTACCACCACATGAAACCGTCTTCTCAGCACCAAAATCTCTCAACTGAGTGATGATGTTATTCCCATCCGGCTCAGGAGGTGGACCATCAAATACTTTTTTGTTCTTCTTAAACAATGTCGTGCTCCGACGATATGGATGATCATGCGGCAGAAATCGTCGATGACAATCGAACCAAGAAGTCTTTCGACCGTGCTTCAATTGGAACGCATCAGTGTTATCTTGACAATACGGGCACGCCAACCTTCCATGAGTCGACCATCCAGAGAGCATACCAAATGCTGGAAAATCACTTATGGTCCACATAAGTACCGCACGCATCGTAAAATTCTGTTGGAGAGAAACATCGAACGCTTGAACACCATCTTTCCATAACATTTTCAACTCATAAATTAATGGCTGCAAGAAAATATCAAGGGATCTCTTAGGATGCTCCGGTCCGGGGACAAGAATCGTGAGGAACAAAAACTCTCGTTTCATGCACAAACTAGGCGGCAAATTGTAAGGTGTGACGATTACTGGCCACAATGAATATTGCCTCCCATGTTTCCCAAAAGGGTTGAATCCATCTGTAGATAACCCGAGGTATACGTTACTTGGCTCAGCCGCAAAACTAGGATACACCTCTAGAAAATGTTTCCACGCTTCTGAATCTGAAGGATGCGCAATCTCTCCATATGAGTTATGTTCTGCATGCCATCTCATAGCTCCTACCGTGCGCTCGGATTGATATAACCTCTTCAACCTATCTGTTAACGGCAACTACCACATCCGTTTATGTGGAACTGGTACTCTTCCACCCGTTTCCTGATACCGAGGTTTCCCACAAAAACGACACTTGCGACGGTTTTCGTCTTTTCTCCAGTATATCATACAATTGTCGATGCACACATCTATCATCTGATACGGCAAACCAAGACTAGCTACAAGTTTCTGAACCTCGTAGTATGAAGCCGGTGAGAGATTATCTTCAGGTAAAATATCTTTCACAAAATCAGCTATCGCATCCACACAATCCTCTGCCAAGTTGAAATCGGTCTTTATTGTCATCAACCTGCTTGCAGTTGATAAATGCGATATTCCCTCTCTACATCCTTCGTATAGTGGATTCTTAGCTGCATCTAGCATATCAAAAAACTTCCGAGCTTCTAAATTAGGTTCCTCTATTCTAATACCATCCGGAACATACGATGCTACGTTTTCGCGATACGCATCATTCACCATCTGAACGTTTGCATCTACTTCCGGTGTTGGTTCCTCTATTCTACCCGAATAATTAAAACCACTACAATGATGTTGCACCATTGCATCAGTTTCTCCATGCGTATACCAAATCTTATAACTCGGCATTAACCCATTCCTATAAAGATGCTTCCATACTTCCCCAACAGAGACTAATCTATGATTCCGACATTTAGGACAAGGACAATACAATTTACCGTATTCCGACGTCATGCTACTGTTTGTCGCAAATGTCATGAATTCCTCAACACCTTGTGCATACTCCTCCGTCAATAGATTCGTCGCTGGATCTTGTCGTGGTCTATCCATCCACGATCGAAAATAATCTCTAGTGTTTGGATTTGAAGAAGACATTTTCTATGTTTTTTTTTTGTGTAAATTGTGAATGAGGGTGGTGTTGTATTTATAATTAAAATTTCCGCGGATTTCCGACCAATTTCCGACCAGTCTAAATATTCAAACGGCTATATAACGGCTACTGCAACGGGTAGATTAACGTTTATATTTTCGTTGGGATTTGGTCGGATTCCGTACTGGTCGGAAATTGGTCGGAAATTGGATTATAGTTCCGACCAATTTCTGACTCTCCTAATACTCGTCGAAAATCGGTCCGTACTCGTCGGAAATTGGTCGGAAATATAATCCAATTTCCGACCAATATCCGACCATCCTTACTCGCCGGAAACGGCTATATAACGGCTACTGCAACGGGTAGATTAACGTTTATATTTTCGTTGGGAGTTGGTCGGATTCCTTACTCGTCGGAAATTGGTCGGAAATATAATCCAATTTCCGACCAATATCTGACCATCCCAATACTCGCCGGAAAACAGTCGAAAATCGGTCTGTAATACCGACTAATTTCCGACGATTTTATTCGGTCTCCAATCCGTCGAAAATAGGTCGGAAATCCCGACCAAAATTCCGACGAATTTAAAATGGTCGGGAATTCCTGACCAATTTCCGACGGGTTCTGTTTCATCGGAATGTCGTCGGTATGTGGTCGGAAATTTCCGACCATTTTAAATTGGTCGGAAATTTGGTCGGAAATCGGAATGTTTTCTTGTAGTGTGCTGAAATGAAACCCTAGTTGAGTGCAGAAAGGGTTTCCAAACCTAGGGCGTCATACCCCATGCCACCCAGACACCTCAGAGACCCCATTTTTCCAAAGCAGCTGCTTGGCTTTGAGAAGATAGTACGAAGGATTCCCCACCGACTGGCTTTTGAAGAAGCTCTAGAGTACTGCCCTCTGCTAAGTCACTTCCGAGATTGCAGAGAAACTCTGGAAGAGATCGAGGTACTCTTTATCAAGGCAAGAAGCAAGTCACTACCGCTGAGGCAGTTGACTAAGACGGAAGACCCAGGGATATTCTCAGTTCCATGCTCTATCTCTGGAGTTGAATTCAAAGAGTCTCTCGTTGACTCGGGGGCTAGCGTCAATGTCATGTCAAGGGCAATTGCAGAGAGATTGGGAGCTGACATTCGATCTCCCAAGACATCTATCACATTCGCGAACTGTTCCACCTCACTTCCATATGGTACAATCCCTGATTTGCTGGTTAACATAGGAGA